>OU026068.1:15000000-17500000 GCA_907269065.1 Crocallis elinguaria
TGTTGTATGGTACTAATTTTTGGGTAATAGATTATCACAGAACACACCAGTAACCTTTTCACAGCACACTCCAGTAATTTTTACACAGCATATCATATTGACTATATTATTCAATTAATGTTTTTTTTTATCTCTACAGTCAGCCGCTATATTTTAGGTTTAGATAAAGTTATCTAGATGGAGCAACAATCGATAATAATTAACAGAAACTCACTTCGATCACCATGCGGCCTTTGAGTTTCCTCATAACACGAGTAAGGAAATTATCCTTAGCCCGGTTTTCTTTAAGCAATCCCAAGGACCTCATTAATATTCAGAATGTATTTACATACAAAATAGCTGTTCGTAAGGTGGAAGGGGATCGACTGCTCTATGTTAGTCTGTGGATGCCCTGTAAAGGAACAAGAACGAGTTTCCTAGTATGAGATTTTATTCGTCGAAGTAAACTCACGTTTTGACAGTACGCGAACGCCACAGACAAACAAGCTCATCTAAATTTGCCTAAATTCTATACACTAGCGGATGTTCACACAAACATACTGTAACGTATCACAATGCAGTAGGCAATCGCTACAAAGCGAGGTCTGCTAGATGGAGCTACGGCTTGTAAGCCGGAAAGAAAAACATCATACCAAGAATTTCGCAGTCAACATCGATTGCTCCCATAGCCTAGTTGGTTAAAGCGTCTGGTCTAGATTACCAGAAGACGCAGGTTCGAATCCTGTTGGAAGCGAAATTTTTGTGATGTATATATTTTTTGAAAATAATACTGACACTTTACAGATGCTGTCGGATATTCGAGGGAGCAATACAACTGTGAAGCCCCAAAGTGTTGCTCTACACTCTACACAACCCCATTTAGACAAATTCTACAATCGTGATACTTCCATCGCGTGTGGTGTCATTTATAGTACTTGCACTGCTAGATGACACATTGACTGAAACCCCAATTGCTTTTCTACGCGTTCAATCCGGCCCTGGTCAAGCCTGCCTATATAATTGTAGGAACTGGTAGAGGCGAGAGAAGCCGGGGGCACAAATTATAAAGGCAGGACAGGCGGAACGCTTATGCTTATTATGCGGTGTTGATAAATGTCAAATAAAACTGGCTAAGCTACGGTTAGAGAAGTGAGAATTGCGTATTAAACACGCTATTATATTAGACCGAAAGAATTTTAATTAAAATTGCAAAAAATAATAAAATTATTTATTATTATTAATCAGCTGCAGCCCGCGGTTTCACCCGCGCGGTGCGGAGATATTGGATTTCAAGGGTTTTATTTTTTTGCGCGAAACCCTAATTCTTTTTCTAAAATAAAAGTAGCATAAGTTACTCCTTATAACATCAGCTATCTGCCAGTGAGAGTCCTGTCAAAATGGGCCCAGCCGTTTCGGAGATTACCCGGAACAAACAGACAGACAAAAAATTAAAAAATGGTTGTTTTGTTATTGGTACCATAATATACCTTCATATGCATTTAGTAAAAAGTTGTTATTTTGATATTACAAACATACACTTCAATTTTATTTATTTGTATAGATTAAAATTTAATTGCTAAATAAAATTTGCAGATTATTAGGTAACATATTAAATTGGTTGTGATAGTTAAATTAATGGAGTTTATAAGTACATTTTTAATTTAAAATAGGTTGTTCTTGTTAAAACGGCGAAGCTTTTAGTCGGAGACTGGAATATTCTCTAGAATTGTACCTCAGCCCGTGAGAATATCCTGTTTAGAAATCTATTGATATTACAAAAAAAAATTGCTTTAAAAAAGCGACGAACCGACTTCAGTGACAAACTACTGAACCGATTTTGATGAAATTTCTATGGGACCAATCTGAAAGTATACCCTTTCAAATAAAAAAAAGAATTTTCCGAATCGGTTTATAAATGACCGAGAGCTAAAGTAACAAACATAAAAAAAATACCCGACGAATTGATAACCTCCTCCTTTTTTAGAAGTCGGTTAAAAAGACACTTCAATTTTATTTATTTGTATGTATAGATCTATATATTTATTTGTTTAATTTCTCCAAACACCAGATTTTAAGTCTCACTTTATAATGACCAGTATCTTCGCTGCTTTTGCAAAGTAACAAAGTGTCGTTTCATCATATACTTTGCTGTCTTGTCAGATTGTATTATTTGTTAGTTGTTTTCAACAAATCTACAGAATTGAACTCCAGGGAAGAGATAAACGGTCTCACACCGACCCGCAATTGCAATGCTTCATTAAGTGCCAATAGCAGTGTTTCCATCAGGAAATGATTGCAGGCCTGCAGCAAACCCGGGCATGTTCAGGGGTTCTCAAACTTTCAAGCAGACGCCCCCGCTTGTACCTTACTTCGTACACTCTTATTTTACAAAATGGAAGGACTTGGTTTCCATGCATTTTATACTTTTTATTACGTACTAGCCAGATTTTATCACGTCAGGCGAACATAAATATACCACTTAATAATAATAGATGGCAAGAACGTTATTTTTTGACTAATTTACAAAAAGTAATTTTATTTGTTATGAGTAATATAAAAAATAAAAAGTAATTTGTTTAAGAAAATGCAGAAGGCCTGCCATTGTTACAGTTTTAAACATATCACAAAATCAAAACTAAACTATTTGTACTATTATCGATTCTGTGAATAATATGATACAGAAAACAATAGGATGTTTCAAATCAGTACACGAATGCTAGAAACGTGTAGAGAATTTAATGTAATTGAAAGCTTCATCTTTTTAGATGTCAGTTAAAAAAGCGTTTCTAGTAAATCAACAGTAAATTCAAATTTAATCTATCACTTTATTAACCAATAGTGACGTGGTTTAAAGCAGCGCAAAAAATTAAGACAAGAAACGATTGGTATAGTATTACGCGTACCAATGTTTGAGAACCCCTGCCCGAATTGATAAAGCGTTCAATCATAAGTTCCTAGCTGCAGGTGCCTACGATACCTATCTAGGTGGCTTACTCGCACAACTTGCATAGTGCTTGCATATATTGTCGGCCAATAATTATATATTTTCTATTTCAAGCGAGGTCGGACAGCCTCATTAGGCCATTCTGAAACGCTGTTGCATATAATCTCTTTGTTAATTCTAGGGTGCAAGTGCAAAGGAAACGTGACTGAGATTTGGGCCGTTCTAAATTGTTATGGACCCTGATTGCTAATTATTTACAAGGTAATTTAGACATGGGAGTGATAAATGAACGGTTCGGTCGAGGTATTTTAGGGCGGGGTCTAATAATTGTCATTGTCATGTCGTGCTGAATGTTACAATGGGGTCTGGTAGTAGTAGATTCCATGAGAAATACTAATGATAACTAATTACGCTTTGTCCTTTACGCTTTAAGCCGATTTTTTTTAACTTAATCGGTTCAGTAGGCCTTGAAGAGTTACATGAACGTAGGACATGACAGGACACAAAATTTCCAAAACAACAGTTTCGTCGTGTTTTGTTTCGAAGTAACAAAAGCCTACTATAGAAGTCTATAGTCGAACAAAAGCAGTATAATCTTTTCCACGATTCAAATTACCCAGACACCTATACTAAACCATCATCCATCATACTGAACCCACGTCAGGGAACGGGGATCAGCGGTGTTCGCAGAAATCCGGTGTGTATTTACCTGTAACAAAGGATTACGACGTTAGATAGAGTGTGCTGATAGGCCATGTAGGGCCATATAACAAACCAGTCAAAAATAGTAGAAATTAAAAAAAATTAACGTAATCTATACATCATTGTTTAAAAAAAAATGGTTTCAATGTTTGCAAGATGTTCTCTTGTTGTGTAAACCTTTAATTATAAACATTATATATTATTTTAACGTGTTAACCGACATCATAGGATGTTCATGTAAATCCAATCATTATAGAATTAGCAGTAGCTATCATATACGGCTCTAAGACGGTCTATAAACCGTTATCGATCTTTTAGTGCTTCTGTTAACCCAATTTCAGCAACCAAGTCGGTGCCACATCAAGGTTCCGAATGACCATGTCAATTGCTGACTGGTAAGGGCAAAATGGGCCTATACATTCAAACATGAATTATCTGTCTGGTGCTCTCGGCGATGCTTTCTGATAGGATTTGTTACCCTACTAAAGTTAGTTTGTAGTTCTTATACTAATGGCTATAGTTGTGTTGAAAGCATATAAATGAGGGATTTAATACGTACGTGAATTGGAACGTTAAAATCTAACTGTTTACCGGTGTTTGCCGTTATTTGTAAACTTATTGAAGCCAATATACCTTCTCGCTCACAGAGTTCCATACTTCCTGACATTTCTTTCAACACAAGTCAATCTAATGCACCTTCTATGTAGCCTGTTCTGCTCCGCACATATAAACATAAAAAACATAAACATAAACGCTTACACACTCATACCCCCGCACTAGGATTCCCTGTGTCGCAGGTGGCATGGACATACACAGATACACATCACAAACATCCAAGACCCGAGAACAAACTTTATGCTTACACAAAATCTGCCCCGGCCGGGAATCGAACCCGGGACCCCTCGCCTTACAGGCAGGGTTACTACCAACTTAGCTACGGAGCCGTCATAAGCAAAAACCTCTCACCTAATTGTTCCGATTGCACTTTCTAAGCATTTACTCCAATACAATTGCCAATTCCACAGCCAAACCACACCGACTCGCACCAAAGCAAGCAACAATGAACAAAGGATACATTGCCTTTATATTGCAAACTAGCTGCTGCCCGCGGTTTCACCCGCGCGGACATATTGAATTTCATGGTTTTTATTTTTTTGCGCGGAACCCTAATTCTTTTTCTAAAATAAAAGTAGCCTAAGTTACTCCGTGTAACATCAGTGAAAGTCCCGTCAAAATCGGCCCAGCCGCTTCGGAGATTACCCGGAACAAACAAACACAGACAAAAATTTTAAAAATAGTTGTTTTGTTATAGGGTACCTATATACTTTCATTTGCATTTGGTTAAAAGCTGTTATTTTGATATTACAAACAGACACTTCAATTTTTTTTATTTGTATAGATTGCAGCACAGGACTTTCGCAAGACGTGCTCCGTTTCAGAACGAGACGGATCGTGTGAAACGAAGTTATTGATGCTTATTTATCACGAGGGTAGAATGTCAGACGTTCTCCACGCAAGTTTTGGCATTCGATTAAAATATCACAGTATAATGATATTGGGAAGATATTGAAATGTGAAATCGATTTGGAGTTGAAATGTCGGGGAGATTTTCTTAAAAATCGATTCGAATCGAATGTCATTAATACATCAACAGATTGTGCTTTATTCTTAACAGAAAGTATAGAACAGCCATCCAATGGAAGGATCCTTACATATATTTTAACACAATAATAGAGCACTTTATTATTTGTTAATAATGAATCAATATTAGTGAGTAAGTATTAATTTTACTGTGGCCAAGTCGATGAAGCTTATAAATATGCCAAAATGTCCTGAAGATGAGACATTGATTTATTAATTTCTAGGCTCTTAAAACCCAGACCAAACAACTCAGCAGTACCTAGTCGAAATGATTTCTAAAGTTTCCAAGAACAGATTTATCTACAAAATTGCTCGTTTAAACTGTTGACAGTACAGTAAAGGTTAATAGTGGTAGATGCACCGCAAAGTTCTAACACCAATTTGTTATCAGTGACCCGTTCCCAATCCCACAACTGGGCAGCGAACCGGAACACGGCATAATGCGCGCATTGTGATAACGACGTATGCATAGAGATGCGTAGATCTAGTTAGGAATTGAAACACCATTGTTTCACCATTCTGTGAAATACGCTTGAGGTTATGATTACAGAGATGACTCGTGATTATTTTCTATACAATCGGCGCGAGAGTTTTGAGATTTTTTGATATGAGGGTAATCTAATAGCAAGAGCTGCGCGCCGCGCAACACGCGCTTTTTGTATGCCAGGATCTTGACTCAAACATAAAATTACATTATAAACATGTAGATTGTAGATATCCGCTGACATCACACCTGTATGACTCGCACTTATAATCCAACTTGTTACTGAAACACAAACACAAGAAGTGATAGGTTCTAGAGCAGCCATTACAGAGCAGACACACTGACATGACAGATTGACAGGAGCATTGAAATGAGGATCCGTCATCCGTGACAAGTCCATGGCAAAAAACACCATCGGGAAATGGCTGGGATTGATCGAAGATTTGAATAATTTAAATATACTGCAAACTTCAACTGTCTGACAGCTTGGGCACAGATTAATAATGAGTAAAGGCGCGTTCAGATATCCTGCCACGTAACATGCAGCGCAACATGCAATGCAGCACGTGTAGTTATTGTATACGGGATTCCAATATACGGGCGTTTTATTATGTAATGAAGTAACGGAACAATTTGAACAAATTCTTCTGCCACGATTGCACAAGAATAACTCCACTAACGTCAGGTTCATTGCTTCTTACGCTTCTTTGCTTGCCTGATAAAAGGGGTTTTATTTCTCCGTCTCCATATTCCCTTGAAAAACAAACAATTAGGAAAAAATACAAACGCATGCGCAGCTATTCTTAGCCTGCGAGTATATGGAGGCTTTTGTATGGAATTACATATATCACGTTGCAGAATGGCCTATACGGTGTACGCGCCTTTAAAATAACAGTTAATGCGAATATCCGGCTCGAAGGACCAGGTGCATGGAAAGATGCCGTTAGACGCCATATTTATATTTTAAATAGATGTTGTGTCACCATTTCTTGGGAGATTTATTGCGTTTGCAACTAGTAAGGCTCAGACATGTCTCGGGGAACCGTACGAAGAGCCTTTTGTAGCAATACCGATTGTTCCGATCCAAACGCTGTTGAGTTTAAACTTTCAAGTAATGATCAAAGTGAAGACTAGAAACTCATCGACGAGGTTCAGATTGCTGGATGAAGAAGCGGATTAATGAATCAACAAGAAAACTATTTAAGTATTTATGGAATTCAACCGGAAGATCGATGTATCTATTCAAAAGCAACGTGATGCAAACATATCATAGTGGTCGGGTATTTTCTAGTGTCTGTCTGGCTAGCTACCATCACTTGAATGTAAATATGTCGTGCACATAACCGTGTGCTCCAGTAGCCGCACTTGAGATTTCTCATTCAAATTTTAACGGACCACCTTGGTTTGCTACTATCGATAATTGAATTACGTACAAGCCTCCAAACGTACGAGTATTCACAATTGAGGCATGTTTTTTTAGAGCAATGACTTTATACGGTCTTCGCCACACACGAACTGAGTGCAGTCATGCTGTCACGCAGTGATGTATATATGCCACAGGGCCTGCATGCAAGATTTATAGCATATACCGGGTCTATGTTCTGGTGGAGCTTACACGCAGTACAAGGAGGTCTGTTTGGTTTATGGACCGTATGGTCAGATTATATAGATGTGCGTATGTTAACATGTACGGATACGTTTGCGTGTAGTCTGATCAATTGATAAGGGTTGGAGGTAGGTGTATTGATAGAGCATTATTTGTGTGGAAAAATGTTTAAGCAATTTTTTATGTATTATCAGCACACCAAGTCCTCCTTGGTGTAGGCACGGGAACACCGCTTCACTCTTTACTTTTGCACTCTTTTTAGCTTCATCAATCATTTCATACATCTTTTTTATTTATTCTTTTACTTTTCGCCGATTATTAGGCCTTATAATCCTTGAGCATCTGTTTTTGTATTATTCACTATTGTTTGACACTTAAGTTTGATTGTGTGCACTTCCCTAGTTTGAAGCTTGATGTAGTAAAAACCTAGAAATACAGTCCACTGTTTATAATCTGTGAGCTGTCAGATTATAATAAAAAAAATGATCTTGTGACATTCGTTCTCTTACAAATATACCTCCGTTCGATACACACCGAAAATAAAAGTTTTAAGTTCTTTCCTAACAACTATAAAATCTTAAAATAGTTCAACAGAAAAAAATCTTATTCTAGTCTCGTCATCTTTCTATTGATAATAGAAAATATATCAAACTTTGACAGCATATCAATCTGAAACAAATCATTTATATTAATCGCAAGTTGTCAGCTTATAGGTTTTTTTGCATTACTTCTGAGACATATTATTGTTAGGATTTCAACCTTTGATTGACTCATAGACAACTCCAGTTATGGTAAAAAAAATTGGACAGCTGGTGTATGTTGCTGTTTTTGTCGGGACTTACGATGATCGACGTGGAGGTTGATTTTATAGTTATACTGTTTTATAAGAACATGTTACTAGTATTAATATTTAGACTGTTGTTTTTTATCATGTACATAATCTATCAATATCCTATAGTGCACCTGCAAACGCAGTACAAACAAACAGTAGCGGAACGTAAGATGCGATGAACCTAAGGATATAACTTTGCAAGAGGCTGCTCAGTACCACAATTCTGGTAAATCTGACGTAGAGGATTATTGTGTTAGCGTGTTTCAAATTGAAGAGAAAACTAATCATTGCAAAAAGTAGTCGATAAAATCACTGAGCAAATGACACAAAAGAGCTGATATCTCAGGGTGGAAGAGTATCGAAATTAGGTAACTTATTGATGAATGAAGGTTCACGTAAAACATACATACGTGAACACACACAATTTACATAACATAAAGAGCACAAAATTATTAAATACAGTAGGTCAAAGTTAGCTCGATAGAATCAAAGACGTGCCAGAGAATGCTGGCAAAGAAGAGAGATTTCATCATTCTGTGACCCAATAACGGTGTAATTAGACAGCCAAATCTGCACAAAGGTAAAAAAGGAGCAAGGTTATTGTTCATCAAGTGTTTATTTACTATAAATATTAATGCATCGGTGCAGGTTCCCAGGAAACAGTTGGATAATCTGTAAGCTATTGTAGGCCTAGTAATCCAAATGTTCTAGTTCACTATCAGTTGGCAACGCACCCAGCTTTAAATTAATACATAATGGAATGAATATATCATAAAAATCAGTAGAAAGAAATCAAAAAATCATTACTTACGACAGAGATTCCTGCTAAAATTTCAGCAGCCACTTCTCAGATTTTCGCCAACAGTACGTGAGGTATCGCGCAAATTCGCGTGCGAAATTAGCTACGTGATTGAATTCCGCGAGCCAATATTTCGAATGCGCACGCGCAAGCGGCAGCGCTTTGTTTGATCTAAGTTGCGCAAGAGCAGCAGCGGCGACACCGGGCAATTTATTAGCCAAATACCAGCAAGTGTTTTCTGCGTTTATCGATAACGTTCGACCTTGGTTTCTGTTTCCCGTGTGAATTGTTATCTTTAACTTTGAAGTTTTGCGATAGGTCATCTTGGAGTCCTAACCTTGCTTTTCGATCGCGCAGTGTCAATATTTTTTAACCATCGCAATAAGCATTATTATCTCAGAAGATAATAATCTTAAAAACTTTACGGTTGAAAAATTTACTGCTTGACAAAGAGTTCATT
This sequence comes from Crocallis elinguaria, assembly GCA_907269065.1. Taxonomy (NCBI): domain Eukaryota; kingdom Metazoa; phylum Arthropoda; class Insecta; order Lepidoptera; family Geometridae; genus Crocallis; species Crocallis elinguaria. The sequence goes on from OU026068.1 coordinate 15,009,448, forward strand.
CAGTCCTTAATAAATCATTAAATTATACCTATAGCTTGGCTTCCCTGTATCTAGAGCAATAGGAGTTACTACGACCATGGTCCCACAACACTCAGGCATGGAACAAATACTTCAGTAACCTGCACATATATTGGTATCCTTGCGGGAATCGTATCTGCACCCTTTACGCGATACATGGTACATGGTAGAGGTTAACCTAACAACTCTACACTACAAGGACTGTTAGTGTCAATAGTGAATAGAATTGTTTGCTCGTCTTTTGTACTGTCTCCTATATACTGCTATGTATCTCTACAAATTCTAAGTTATTGTTGCCACAAAGCGTGCATTATCGTGTTTGAACAGATATACGAATCGGGTCAAGTATACCGGAAACTACGATGCCCTGCGCACGCGCACTTCGCGCTATTCAATCTCTTTCATATGTACTTCGCTAGGGTTGACGTTGCGTGATCTGGTGACCAACAACAAAGCATAATTTAAAATGTAATACATTTCTTATTGACAAAATATAGAAGTAAAACAATATACAGTCCCTAAACTATTTGAACCGTTTCACTATTTTCGCGAACTAAACCCTTTAATAGGGTACAACTCCCAGAATGGTCCATATATAGTCTAGATCTAATAGTCTACGAAAGATGAATCACTAAAGGGATTTCGCTTTCAGAAAAGCAATTATTATCTTTAAACGCTGATATTTCTGTCTCTACTACACAATTCTGCCAAAAGTAGCAAGGTAAGTCGGCTTCACAATGATTATTTTCTTTCATGTGGCAGCCATGACGCTGTCGATACAATGGCCGATGCAGCTGTATATATCATATTCACAGCTCGTCATTCCAATCACGTTTCGCATGAACAACCGCATTAAACCGACAAATCGGATATTATGTGACGTCACTGTACACTACAATAGGATACCCGTTTATAAAAAACACTTGTGTCCACGACTATTATAAAAATGAGGTTTTTGTTCTTTGGTTTTGTTGGTTTGTTAACCTTTAAGGAATCATGAGGGTTGGTAGCTGCTGCCTTATCAGCTAACAATCTCGTGTTCGTTTTCAATACCAGACCGATTAAAACCAGCGGTCACTAGTCTTCGTGTGGAAGGAGTTGTCAATAGTTTTCGCTTCTTTTCGTTTTGTAATGTTTTTAACCCTGACGCAAAAATGTAGGGGTATTATAAGTTTAACGAGTGCATCTGTGAGTCTATCTGTGGCATCGTATCTCCTAAACGGATGGACAGATTTTGATTTAGTTTTTTTTGTTTGAAAGATGAGATCGAGAGTGTTCTTACCTATGATTCAAAAAAATGTTTTCTGCCGTTTAGATAATCGTTAGTGGAAGACTTAAAAATAATATCTTGTATATTCATTAAGTTACAAGCTGCCCAAAATGCAAATGCCTTATAACGACAAATTACATTTTTTTATGACCCACTGCACCCTACAATAGGCTACAATGAAAAAGCACTTGTACCACGATCCTTACTAATCTGATACGTGGTTACAAACAAAATATTACTATAACCTTTGCCTTTGAGGCAATCAATTTTACGAACATTAATTATACGTTTATTTAAATTTTAGAAGTTGTGAAAGCCGCGTCGTCAAGATATAATTAATGTGCTGTGCGCTATGGTGTGAATATAGATTTAAATTAAGAATAACTTGATAAGTTGACTGTACATACTATAATATCGTACTACCTAATGTAGTCAAGTCTGCATGTTATCAGATATAGTTTACGAGATAACAAATTGTTTTAAAAAAATCTGAAACAGATTTCGACGAAAATATAGTCATATTAAATTTCATCTCCCATTTTTCCCATTTCCCATTATCCATACTATCCATACTTCCATACTAAATATATCCTATATTCTACTCTATTATAAATGCTAAACTGTGTTTGTTATTGGTTTGTTGATTTGTTGGTTTGTCCTTCTTTCACGCAGTAACGGAGCGACGGATCGACGTGATTTTTGGCATAGTAATAGTTTATGGACCGGAGAATAACATAGGCTACTTTTTATCCGGAAAAATGCATGTTTCCTGTGGGAACGCGAGTGAAAACCACGGGCAGAAGCTAGTTAAATTATAAATGCGAAAGTGTGTTTGTTGATTTGTTTGTTTGTCCTTCTTTAACGCAATAAAGAATCAACGGATCGACGTGATTTTTGGCATAGATATATTTTATGGACCGGAGAATAACATAGGCTACTTTTTGTCCCGGAACAATGGACGGTTCCTGTGGGAACGTGGGTGAAAACCGCGGAGCTAGTTCGTAAATAAACGGGACGGACGCACATGAGATCATACAACGTTGAGATTTATCTCAAAACATCGCTCTGGACTATAATAAAAGTACAGACAGCCAATTTGCTCCGTAACGTTGAAATTTGTTACACCTTTTGACCCAAAAACGAATGTGTACGTAAATAAATGATTTCGGGCTATTTTTTAATTTACTTTTGTAGTCGTGTTTTTTATATTGATGTCATTTACGGTATCGAATCATCTGCGAGTGTCCGTCTGGGTTTCCGTTTTGTTCATGAAGTCTGCCGGCAAACAGTAATGTGCAAGCATTACTGTGTTCTGGTTTGATGAGCAAAGTAGCCCGCGAAATTACTAAGCTTATGAGACTTAGTTATGAGCACACTGCAGTGCCGTGCAGGCCTTTGTGTTTCAAAGTTCTGTGAGGCACTGCAATTGTTATGGGTCGGCATTATTATGAGCGTACTGCGGTGCCACGCAGGCTTTTGTGTTTCAAAGTTCTGAATGGCACTGCAATTTTTATGGGCCAGCATTATGACTCCCATCAGGAAAACGTCCGGCTCGTCTCGTTAACCAATACAATAGAAAAAATAGCCAAGTGCGGGTTGGACTCGCGCGCCGAGGGTTCCGTACAGACTTGTAAGCATGTAAATAGTTCGTTCAAGACTGGAATCGTTAGGTCCTTCTACATTATAAAAGAATTTTTCATTTTTGTACACAGCACCCCGAGAAATCTTGAAAATTACACCCATAGCATTTTATTGAAAAAAAAATAATGTACGCTATGTTGGATTTTAAATCGTTGTCATTTTCAATATCAGCACCCCGAGAAACCTAGAAAATGGCACCCATATTATCGATTTCCTAAAAAAATGACCGCCATCTTGGATTTAAAAATGGTTGTCATTTCTGTAATCAGTACCCCTAGTACGAGTTTTAAAATTACGAAAACGGTAATAGTTTTCGTGAGCTCACTAAACTAATAGTTTTCATTGTAATCGGTAGTATGAGTTACCATTTTCGAACGACGTTTACACCATATCGAATATCGACTATCTCGAATGAACGAACTTCATGCTGTATATTTCTATCTCTCTTACACTTGGAGAAATGTAAAGAGACAAATATATTCCGCTATTTTTATCTGTTTGACGTTATGTTTATCGTATTTATCCACAGACATTGTATTTATCGTAGGTTAGGACCAAAGAGTATAATAACTATCCATGTTAGGACCTACATTCTATAATTCTTTCTTCTTTATCATAAAAAATTGGAACAATTATTGGAGTGCTTGTAAATTTATTATTTTATGCAATGCGTTTTATCAATGCACTTAGTACCTACATGTAAATAATAAATCTCATTAAAAGAAAGTGGTTCTAGATATATTTTTTTAATATTTATTTAACGTATACGTTTGCAATAGAAAATTAAAATCTTAGGAAGTACCTTTGTCTTCAGTGTGATTCTTTGAGAGCTCCTGAGATTTGAGTCTCACAGAGGTACGCAAAACTTTTTTGTGAGCCGATACCACTGCACAAAGTGAGTGTTGGAAATACGGCTGGGTACCAATAACCACCACCTCTGTGTTAGCTCCCGACGCTCCTCATCATGACGGTCAGCTTCTACAGCTTCCGCAGCTCACCGCATCGCAAAATTCCGTCTTGTCATCATAATTTCCACAAAAATCACAAGACGATTACACGCTCTCACGACGATTTAGTCAACGAGTAACAAAACTTTTTAAGTTTTCGAAAACGTCTTTGTTTACTACCGTCACCGTGTCAAAGTGGCAACTCATACTGCCCAAATGCAAAATAGAACTCGAAAACTTTTTTCGTTTTCGAATACTACGATTCGAAATAGCTCATACTACCGATTTCAGTTCCTCCAAGTTTTCGCTAGGGGCGCTGCACGTAAATGTATGGGAGCAAACGATACGAAATGTAGTATTCGAAAACTATCAAAACTCGTACTAGGGGTACAGCACCTCGAAAAATCTCGAAAATGACACCCATACCATTTTATTGAAAAAAAAAAAAATGTCCGCCATCTTGGATTTTAAAATTGTTATCATTTTCGATATCATTTTTACTGTAGACGGGCCTGATCGATTGGTGGTCCTTTGCCTGATGATAAGCATAACGCCGGCCCATAACAATTGGGATGTTGACTGATTTTGGGAAAGTGTTTAAAACGATGCGTATGGGCCTAATATAACCCAAAATATTTAAATTTACTTTTTAAAACAACTAATATTTTAAGTTTCATGTATTTTAAATGCCGTTTTAAATTTCGCTCCAAAACGCCAATGACGTCACTTGTTCAATACCACAGAGTACTTTTCTATAGCACTGTAAAGTGACAAGCAAAGAGAATATAACCACTACTACCTAGTCTGTGCTAGGTTTAGTGACAAGTTGATTCGATATTTTCTGTGTATGTACATATTGTTATGTATTAAAATAAAGTTTTTTGAGCTTACTGATTTATATATAGGTATGCTTTGGTTAATTAATACACTTTGAATCTATGATACTATTATATTATATTCATTGTTGGTTATAGAAATAATGATTTTTGGCATAATAAGTACTTACACGGAGGTCTTCACATTTCTAAATTCAGCAGAGCAGATATTATCGTTTGTCGAAAAGAAATTGGCCACCGTAAAACAATAAATTCTCGGCAAATTGGAATTATTTACCTTTATGAAGCCACTTTCCATCATGGGAGAATATTCAAGAGTCGAAATAAATTTCGAAAAAGTGGCGCGGAATTCACGGCACAGATAAATAATCACAGAAATCACTCTAAAATACTAACGAGCAATATACTCATTGGAGTTTTGGCTGGAATGCGAAAATGTGCTGTTGTTGATTTTGTGTTATTTACTAATACGCAAATCACGTGGAGCCAAAAGCAAAAAATAATTAGCCTTAATTAGTTACTTAATTTAATGTTTTTAAGCACCTAGCTGTTAGTTTTCCGAAGAAAATAAAATAAAATATATATTGAACAAGTGACGTCACGCGCGTTTTATGTCGCGTGACTTCCGAGTGATGTGATTACCTTTTGATTATTGAATTAAAATTAAATTCCTTAAAAATAAACAAAAATATTGTGTTTTATAGGATTTCTGTCACAAAAACTACCGTTTCGCGGCAAAATTATATTTTTATTTGAATACAGTCAACATCCCAATTGCAGTACCAATCAATACTTGGAAACAAAAAGATGCAGCACTGCATTGTGCTCGTATAAATAGTCCTAATAAAAAAAAAGTAACTCAAAATATACTATAATAAATATAGCGTCCATGCGCACACACAATATAAATAGTTCCTATCTGATTTCCCTCTAGACGCTAGTCTTCAAACCCACACGAATAGAGAAATACTTGTGTAGATTGTCGTTCACGCACACAAATGCACGTAGTCGGCGGACAGCGCGAGCGGATCAACGAGTGACACAACCTCCCCGTCTGATAGCTAGCGCACGACTGGCGCGCGCGCCCGCGCAGAGCACCTCCAAGACTTGGACGTTTGGAAATAGATTTTTTGCTATTTTCTTTGAGAAAATGTTGCTTGATTTACAAAAGAAACACGTACTTTAAAGTAAATTTTCTTCCTTATTTTTTGGTGTAAAATTAATTCCAAACGTCTAAGTAATTTAGAAGTTTTAGGGAAAATAGTTTTAAAACAGCATGCTGTTAAATATTTTTTCAAGCCATAAGTAATGGTAACACAAAAAAATCAATCATTCAAATTAATGCCCTTGAATTGATCATTCAGATAGTATTTTTTTCAAGTCGTTAAACCAAGCCGTGTGGGAGTTTTAGGAGGAGAAAGTAGTCGTTTTGGCGATCCTAGCCCCTTAAAGCAATAGACGTCGACAAAAACTGCATAATACTTATCGACATTCCGCAAATTTGCATTCGCCAGTGGAAAACACCGACACAGGACCACTCTCTCACTCTCTACGGCTGACGAACTGTGCCGAGTGGCGGGAAATCTGTCTATCAAGTTACTGTGCATAACTGTATACACCTTTAGCAACACAAACATGTACAATTGTACATGCCTACTGACTCATGACTGTAATGCTTTTTTTACTCTACAGGTTATCGCTTGACACGCTAAACTAAACTGCATGGTAATTTTAATTCACTCGAAATGATTCCGTGTTGACTGTTTCAGATCGTATTTCGGAAACGCATCCGACAACCCAGCACACACACACACACACACACACACACACACACACACACACACACACACACACACACACACACACACACACAACTCGCGCGCGCGCGCGCGCACACACAGAGTAACACAAATTTACACGTGCATATACAAATAAAATCAACACTGCAATAAATAGATTACAATATAGGTACTTATATATAACTTAATTATACTTAGTCGGGGGTGAACTGTCTCCTGGGCCACAGCTAACGCTTCTCCAGGAGACAGGGCTACAATATGTTAGAAACATATACATAGTATAGTAAAATAAATGATTTTGATTTTTTTATTTGATTTTGATTCAAATATCAAACTGTTCATAAAACTAGATATCTAGTGACTGCTATTAGTCTAATCCAGTTTCTCTGCGAATGTAATATTTGCAAATTGAACGAATAAACAAACAGAACAAATGACTCGCCCGACATAATGTCCGTCTAGCACATTATGTCTGTTGTGTTAGTAAGTAGCTACAGAAACTATATTTATATGTCACATGAAAATATTATTATGTACTAGCTTCTGCCCGCGGTTTTCACCCGCGTTCCCACAGGAACCGTCAAACTGATCTGTCAAATTAAATCAACCTTTCAACATTATAAAACTTTATTGACGGCTGTCAATTTATTGATATAATAAGCATAACGCCGGCCCATAACAATTGCAGTGCCACCCAGAACTAGGAAACATAAAGGCGTGCGCGGCACTGCAGAGCGCTCGTTACCCTGAGACATCAGGTATTAAGTTTCATAAGCCCAGTAATTTCACTGGCTACTCTGCTCATCAAACCGGACCACAGTAATGCTTGCAAACTACTGCTTGGCGGCAGACTTCACGAGCAAAGCGATGGTAACAACCCAGACGGACACTCGCAGCAGAGTTAGTTCTACCACTACCAGTACTATATAAAAGGAGTCTCAAAAAGTTTATTTTTCTAGATTCTGACTAATTACGATCCGTTGCGAAGCGATGACATGCTGGAGCCGTGCCGAAGCCACCACTCACGCGCAGGCAGCCTTCGACACAATGAGGTCACGCTAATAGTATCCGCACTTATATATTACAGCAACAATGATAATTATTACCGCATAAACAAACATAATTATGCGCATGCGACGGTTACGTTGGAAGAAAAGGTTTCAGGCATAATAACAAGGAATTATGCGAATGGAAATGAATCAAAAGTACAGTGCTACAACTATTCTGTCTTTAATTTTAAAGACGCATGTCTCAAGAATCTCTTAGGTAGCGTTCGTTTCTAGGTCAGTTGACCCTTCCAATTGTCGTTTGGCTCGGAGTTCCCGGAGGTGTGGTTGGAGCCCCATTTTTTTAACACTACATAAAATGAGGGTAATGTTTTCAGGGTTCATTTATGTATGTGAGTTTCTTTACTCCTGCACCTTAACTTATAAATGGCTGTTCAGATTTGGTTGTATGGGATGTCACCTTATCAGTGTCACCAAAATAGAAAAAAAAACGTCTCCAAATCTATATAGAGAAGAAATACGGGTAATACTGGGGTAAATACGGGTATACCCGGCACAGCTGCATCTCTCGTAGTAGATCACCGTTCAATAGGATCATTCGAGCATCATAAGTACAACATTTGAATGCTACAATAACCCCTAATGTCGGCTGAGTGTAGCGACAAGGGGGCGCCACTGTCGGCCAGCGGAGAAGAGATTTATGCGCTTACGCATTGCAAACCCGCACGTCCGGAAGCACATGCCGTCATAGACAACAATGTAGACGGGGCTTGGAAGACGCTGATGATTCCAGGAAAGTATGCCACCTATGCCCGAAACCATATCGTATAAATTTTACGGATAGTAAGCAAAGTTATTTTGTACGTTTGTTTGTTTGTTAACGCTAATCTGTGGAACCACTGAATCTATTCTTAAAACTTTGTCACTAATAGAGTGATGAGTGCTCAGGTATAGTATAGCTTCCTACCAGTATATGCTATTTTTTATCCTGACTCGCGTACGAAGCCGCCGACAGAAGCTAGTCTTGCTATAAAGTAGCTAAAGTAACTACAGAGTCGGTACACTTTTGTGAATGTGTGCGAATGGCATGTATATTGTATATATCTGCTCTCCTTAATACAAGCTCGCTAAGACGGCTTCACCAGCAGATGCCCAACGCTCCGTCTATATGATCTTATTAGTATACGTCTGTCGTCTAGGCGATTTCCGAACGGCCGCGTTTGAACACAGCCGCCTTTTCTTGCATGCTTGCAAGTTAAGAGTTGTGCAAGGAACTGGTCATGGGTGCAAGGAATGCCTCTAGTGTGAATGAACATAATATAGGAGCTAAGCCGTAAGATAAATCAAATGATTTATATGTACATGTTGTAGAAAGAGAAGTAAATATTGATCTCTTCGCAAATTTCGACATCTTGACTTAAAAACAGTAATAGGTATCATCAACATCAACAGGAAAACTGTTTAAAAATAATCTAAACTGGATTGTTTTGAGTTTTGCTTGTTGAGGCAAGCCGGCTTTGCTATTATTATACTTATTTACAATTACCACCTAAAATTAAGATCAAGCTAAAGCAAACAGTCAACAAGAACAGGGTCCTGAAATACAAACCTATCCAGTTTTAAGTTCAAATAAAAAGTATAATTCATATCCCGTTAATACATGAATGTTCAAATCCTACTAACATAAAATTCCGCGAATCTCGTCGAAGACAAAACATACTTGCAAATGCACTCCATTTCTGCAACACGGGCCTAATAAAATCTAACAATGTACGAGGCGAAGGCTTCCCAGAAATGCGCATTTGAGCGTTTGAGACAAATCGTGCGCCGGCGCCGATCAAATGGCAAGCTTTATGGAGCTGGCACTCTGGCAGCCCACTGCCCGCGGCCGGTTCAAAGGGCTACTCTCTGCCCTGCCGAGATTGGGACACGATAGCTATGCTTAGGGAGTGAATGATATAACAGAGTTTGTAGACTTGTCTGGTAATTCTACAGAATTCTTAATAGTACGCTGTATTGGGTATTTCCATAACGAGAGGTTTAAACGAGCATTGAGAAGGCGAAGACAACACTGCATCAACAGTTTTGATGATGCAGAATGACAAATGATTTTGATGATGTCACTATTTTCAAGAGTAAGGAATTGCATAGTTAGTCGGGTATGTTGAAAAAAAAAAAAATTCTAAATGTATATGAAGAATGACTAGATTATGTTGCCAATGCCACAAGATATACTGTTAAAATTCACGACGTTATTTTAATTTCTCTTGTATGTCACTATTGGTATACAATTCCATTCTACAGCGCGTCCTCGTCGCGCCGTCCTACGGCTAATATTGTGGACTCCACGCCAAGCAACAGACTTACAGATCTAACAACAAACGGTCAAAACTGGCACAGTTCACAAAGCACCGCAAATCACGTCAAAGAGCAAAGGTAGCCACTAAAAAAGGGCATAACCATTACTTTCGTTTAGAAAGGTAACAATAGTGTTATGGGAGAAATCTATTGCGGAGTAGGAAGGTATTGAATTGGACTAATTTGCTTCGCCTTTTGCAGGTATCTCGGAGGCTTTTATGGGCAGCGGAGCGTGTGTGTAATGGCGTGAGTGGTACCATTCCATCGGTACCATTCAGCATGGGAAAATAGAATTGTGCTGTTTACCCGATGCTTATAACAGGGCTTCCGTTAGAGTGGTCTATGATTTCAATAGTATATCTGTAGTTTATAGTTGCCATTGTTATGGGAAATATTGGCGTCGTTGTTTCGTGCTGCTGACTTGACTTTGTTACAATTGAACTTTTTAAGGAGTATATAAACAAGGAAGATAAATTGATATTAGTATATTCTGCGTCTCACGGTGTCTCTAGTAGCCATACACTTCCATGTTTCCATAAATGCGTGTTCCATGATTATGACGGAACGCGATGAACAATACAGTATCAAATCATAATAATAACACAGTTTCCTTTTTGTAATATAAGTTATAACTAGTAATAGAAAGATAACTCAAGGACATCTAAACCGCATTAGACAATGAACTGTGCCTAAGCCGACATAATTACGCATGTCTGTAAAGTAACGATGCGCACGCGCAACCACGCAGATCAGCTGATATCGCGAAAAGGAAAACCCAAGTGGGTGCACGCTAAAACTGCGCTATTTCGTTACACTAATAAACTCTAATTAATGGTTTTCTAACCAAAACGACGTGCCTACGCTCGGATAATGTTACGATTGCAGATTTTATGAACTGAAACGGAGATATGTAGGTATTATTTTGTTTCAATTAGTAGAGAATAACAAACTCATAAAGAGTCACGGGAATGCTCATGACCTCTCGTTCTACATCTATTATTTTGTTTATCCTTTAGGGTCGTAGAACGTTTCTTAACGTCTGCACAATTTGAAGCCAACTTCGTTGGCCTAGAAAGTACATTGTGTTTCTGGATCTACCAAGTTCAAATTATACATGTGTATAGTTTCTACTAAAACACAAACCCAAATAGCCATATCAAAGGCAGCCTGCAACATTTCCACCATTCAAATACTAATGCAACCGACAAAATTTTGTACACCCATTGGAGTCATTCGAGTCAAATCAAATTAGATGAACTACTAGATGATAAAGACAAAACCGGAATAAGAAAAACAGTTAGTGAAAGGTGTTGAGCAGTTGACAGCTAAAACAAGAACGAAATTCACGAGAAGCTGATATTAAGATCTCAATCAAACCGTTTGAGGAATCGAGTGAGGTCCACTCGTTATGATGTAGATTTGTGACCAGATAACTTTACTTGATTAATAGACGAAGTGGACAGCAGTACAATTAGTAAAACAAGACATTTTGAAACAGATTGAAGCCATAAATAAAATTGAAGTGTCTGTTTGAAATATCAAAATAACAGCTTTTTACCAAATGCATATTAAAGTTTATACGGTAACTACAACAAAACAACCATGTTTAAAACGTTTTCTGTCTGTCTGTTTGTTCCGGGTAATCTCCGAAACGGCTGCACCGATTTTGACGGGACTTTCACTGGCAGATAGCTGAGGTTATAAGGAGTAACTTAGGCTACTTTCATTTTAGAAAAAGAATTAGGGTTCCGCGCAAAAAAAATAAAAACCATGAAATCCAATATCTCCGCGCGGGTGAAATCGCGGTCAGCAGCTAGTAGATTATATAATTTATCTATGCAAACTGTAGCCCTTCAAGATGGATGTCAAACGAGTTTTCAAGGGTCGTCAACGCATTGGCAACGTCTCCAGTGTCTGCTTTAAGATGACCGCTTACCATAACGCGGGCCGATTGCTTGTTTACCCCTCATTTAAATTTGTAATAGATTTAAACCTAGATAAAAATTTAGAAGAGGTGTCCATAGATACTTCTTAACAAGCCTTATCGTAATGATTTACAATGATTTAAGACGTAATCCTTCAAAGCGCTTTCCCAGTTATAACCGACAAAGGAAGAATAAAGATAAACTACAAAGAACGACATTGGTAGGATGGTGGCCTACGCTTGTTTAGTCTCCGAATCTTTATCTTTGTTGGTCAATCTTCACGCCTATACCCTTTTGGGCTCGGTTCATTTGTTCAAAGCTATCCTGACATGGTAATTTTGGTTCTTTGATATTCATAGCTCATCTGTTCGATACCATCAATTGACGTATGTTTTGCGTACATCATGAAGAGAGTGAGTTAGATTCTGATGCTAAGTCCTTGCGATTAGATTTAGTCATTAGCATATTATAATTATCAATAGCCGCCTGTAGACTTGTATTAATGTGAACACACTAAGCTACAGCTAGATATAGGTATTCCACAATGCACGGTTTTTCAGCTATTTAAGCCTGTTCGTCTTTTGATGGTCAAGTTTCGGATAGTGTAATACACATGCTCTGGAGGTGTACTCTACTTCAAACTTTAATTTTATATCATCTTCAATAGAATTGATGTTCTTGCAATACACGCTACGTCATTTTTATTATTTTTATTTTTTTTTAACTTTTGAAACCTAATCTCAACAACCTCATTAGCCTCACCGCTCACCTTCCCGTTATCAGCTCAATATTTTAATCCATAACATTTTATCTCAGAAACGTGTGAACGCCATAATCCGAGCGGCGGCGGTGACCCGGTACCACAGTTACCGATACTCAGAAACGTATACTGCATTCCTTTGTAATTGCATAATTTCGTCATTGATTGGGTACAACGTGTTAATCAGAAGAAGTTTCCGTGAGGCCTTGGCACCAAAATTGATATATTAGAAGTGGCGTTTGTCCTAAAAACTAAGGATGAGGTCATCGTAAAAGCTAAAATTGGCAGTTGATGTATTCTGCCGCGAAGCAGTGATGTAACTTGAACGACAAAGGAGCCTGTGAAATTATACGGCTACGAGGCTTGAGAACTGATGTCTCTGGGTTCAGCAGTTTCTCGCATTCGTGCTGATATATATATAACTAAGTACACCTTTTTACTTAAATTATGCCAAAACAACGGTGGTATATATTAAAATTATGAGTGATCAGAATACACCATGCCACAAGGCCTCATCAAGGACGCGCCCTGTATGCCAACAGCGAAACAGTTTCACCACAAAGTAGGTCTTAGATTCCACCCCTATTAGCCGAGACTTTTAACGCAGCAAAACCGCATCAAAAACGCCGCGAGATGCCAAACAATTAGCGCCTTGGAGTTCCGAGAGCCCGCGGATCTGGGAAGGTGTAAAAACATTGGCTAAGTGCGAGTAAGTCAAACTGTGTTAAGGTTCCGAAAGGGTTTCTTAGGCCATCTTTAGTCCTTTTGTAAAGAAATAAGTTTGAAAAAGTCGATGCGTTTTCTTTTAGTGCAACGTTTTTCACACAATATGTATTGAGATGATTAAATTTCATTTGCTTTGCTTACAAAAATATGATAGTATTCGTTCAAAATATTGAGCATTTCGAGACAAAAGAAATTTTTCGGAGCCATGTTGCTATATTTTATAGATAAGTTTTTTCTATAAACACTTTTTGATGGTAATATGTAATTGTAAACAGATATAAGTGCGACGAAAATGTGGACGTTTTGATTCCGAGAGCACCTTAAACGATCCATAGAATACGTACCTACGTACAAAGAATTCTATTGAAAAAGCCGATGCCAATTGCCGATCAAACGGCTTTCATCGTTTGTTTCACTTTTTCTCCTGGAACCCTGTAAAACATAGCTGGGATAGATATCGGACGCGTATCGTCCGTGACCCGGTCACGTTCCGGATCCGTCAGCGTATCAGACGACTTGTTCAGTGTGACACCGAGGGGGGGAAGTGGGTCTCCATATACGAACCCTGTGGTAACTGTAAGTTGCAAGTTAGAGCACTGGTGTAGGTGTCGCTTTTGATTTAGATCGCTGGAAGAATGTAGAACATTGTAAACAGAACGAGAAATGCGAGCGAGATTCTGAAGTCGATTTCTTTGTAAATTATATGCTTAGGAAGATCAGAGTCGATGATTTGTAGACTTTTTCATTTTTGGGTTTAATCTGGTATTGTAGTCCTTATTATACCTTCTACGCTTTTAATTATCCAGATGGAACACAACCCGATGATGAATTACAATTTACGAGAAAGGAAACAACACATAACAAAGGCTACAGAAGTGACACGCCTATCATAATAGCGTCAAGTCATAATACGTAAAAAATCGTTTAACAATACTAACACGACAAAGGAGCCCAGCGGTCTGCCTAGTCACTGCTATTGTCGAAGAAAATAACTGAAGATCGCTTCAATAACTGGAAGTTGCATTATTGTTGCCTTGCAAATAAAAAATAAAAGACTTGTCTCGGATCTACCACACCCGCCCGGTCCTTGAAAATACGCGAACTGCAAGCCTCAAGACATCCGGTTCACAATGGTCACAATAAACGCTTAAAATATTGGTGCGGGGTCTCTTTCTTGTCTGTATTATTTTCTTAAAGATTCATTCATTTTCATAAATACTCTTGTCTTTTGTTTGATTTAGTTATAACATTACATCTATATATTTACGTATATTAATATGTATGTTTATATTTGTATTGGTTATTATTATTGCATCTTACGTTACGTGCATCTATTGTGTTTATGTCTTCTCTAAACTGTATTTAATATTATGTATTTCCGTCACAGGGTTTATCTGAAAATCATTGTCGACTATTTCTGCATTCGGCTTCATGTAGAGATAAATCCTTTTTGGCGCAACTCTATGCGTTATGTATTTTTTAACGTATATCCTTTGGTTTGTTATCTTCTTTGTTTCTGTTACCTACGTGTTATTTCCTTTTAATTTTGTTTTGTGTCAAAAAAGAATTCTCTTTCTTTCTACACAGTCAATCGGGATCGTTTAGTTGAAAAAGAACATAGTTTGTCATTATTTTAGTTCACATACACATAGACCAAGGCTCACAATGAGGATTCTTTATAAGGAGCGGATCAGGAACTACAATAACATTGGCCTCACAGCATATAGCAAATTTACAAATAGCACTTTTTTCTAAGCGAAAATAATTCTTAGGTTACGGGAATCGAATCGGTTAACCCTTACGTATATCTTTTTAAGGTTCATTAACCAAACTTGGAGGAAATAAACGTTAAAATAACTTCCGAATTCTTAAACGAAAAAGGTATTGTAAGCTTCTCTATAAAAACACTTGATACAAAGTAACTCACAGTTATTCCAACCTTATACTATTTTGTTTATATTTTACTACTATAAGTTGGGCGAGTGAACGTAAGGTCGACTTGGGACTGCATTAAACGACAGTTAATTTATTAGCATACCCTCGGGCGGTTTAACACCCCTACCATTGTCAGGTGATACGATTACGTCAAACAATAATCGAGATACGAATCTAAACCTTTTCGTATTGTCTATTTGTCACAGTTGACTTTGACATTTGTAATTAGTGAATATTGAATGTTTATTGTGTCTTTGTTCACCCATTTTGTTTGGTTATCCTTGACCTGTCGGTTATGGCAGCTCGAGGTGGCTATAGCGATGGCAATTATATCTATTAGGCTGCCTACGCGCTGTCGGTTTGGTGCGCCTGCGCCGCTGTCGCGAGTCGTGTCGTGTGCAGCGCCGACTCTCGCTTGCGTGGGCTCAGCTCTCGGCTTAATCACAAGCTTTAGTATAAACAAGAAGGTTTTTAAGCCCACAAAAAACTATAGTACAATTATCGCACCAATCGCTCTCGTGTTATCAGCCGAAAAATCTGTAACATCTAAACTCGATATCATTCTATGGATTTGGTTACATAAAAATGTTGCCACATCACCGATTGGTTCGTGAAGCTTTGTAAACAATCAATAACTATACGCATATCTGATCTATCTGTATGGTTTATCTAAAGGTCGTTTATTACTTTCCGGGGTATGTCCTTACAATATATTTCTGGAATTGCAATTTGAAGACTCCTTTTTTTTAATGACCTATGGCATAACGCCACGCATTACAATATAGCGCTCAGGCTCTAGTCAAATGATACTGATAATGATACTAAGTGACCACAATTAGCGAGTCATTGACATTGCTTACTGTGCGGTAACCCGTACACTCATTTATCAATCTTTAGGCATAAATGGGCATAGGTACCCACTTCCTCATGTTCAGGCTCACTATTAGGCTATCTTACTTAAGCAGTATAGTAATTAATACCATTTGACGGAAGATCTGAAGTGAATAACACAGAGCATGAAAACACAAAGTCCCCGACAGAAACTTCCAACATCGCACTCCTTTCATTGGATATTAGTTAACTAACACCTGCGTCCGTATAGAAATATGACCGACCGCACCCATAGGTTAAAAATTAACAGGGTGTTATAAACGCGAAGTGTTACTTCCTGGAACCTCATGGATCCAGGAAGTAACACTTTGCGTTTCACGTTTAAGCTGCGGGTACCTGGTCCACGGGGACCAGGTAGGTACCCGTAGCTTGTTTACATCTACGTGGTCTCTGAAGACGGTGACATTCAGGGGTACACGGTGACCGCTCAAAGCTAGTAATTGGAACAGCGCACACGCGACTCCGCGTCGCCTTCCGAACACCCCAGGGTGCTTGCTACACGCGAAGCTGTTAATTTCATAAAGATCATGACACTTTAAAAAGCTTTTCGGAACACGATGATGCTTAAAATACGCGCCACTCCGGCGCCGAACAATTGCGTGTAAATAAACAAAGCAACGAATGCATCAACGACTTCCCTTTCGGGTTCATTAACCGAAATAAACGAGATCTGCTCCAATTGGTATATCAAAATGGGCTTTAATATATTGTACTTTTTGGCAGGTGGGCAAGCAAGGCAACTAATGATAATGATAACTGCGAATGCTGCGTATTTTCGAGCCATCGCGTAGTGTCGCATGGTCACTGGCTCGGTGCACGTTGCGCAACGCCGGGGCGCGGTGTTCACGAGCTGTTTACAAAGGTAATTAAGCTGTCGGCCCGCACCCGCCTACAGTGAAGCCGTGGACGTTTCAATTAGCCGTGCCTAATCCCGGCGCTCGGGACCGTGTCGCAAGCATTAACTCTACAGCGTTATCGCACTGATAAGAACAACGTCTCCTGTGAGAGCCGCGCAAATATTGCTCCACGAGCGCTAACTGGAGCAAGCGTTACGGTGACAACCGCTCCGAGATGACAGTATCCGTGTCCTTTCAATCAAACGCGATTACGGTAACGAAGCGGTAATGCGCCGGTGGTTAATCGATCGGGATTCCGATGTCCTTTTGCGATTCATTCGAGTTTGCGCAAGAGTCGATAGGCGTTAGCGTGTGTCGCGAATCGTCGCCGTTCGCTCTAGATGCGCCTAGACAATGCGCTTGCGCCAGCTCACTCGCGGCGCTTTGCGCAAGAGCTCGCCTCGGGAACGTCGTGGAACTTTCGTATCTCTCGATTTACGGACCGCGGAAATCTGTTGAGTGTGTTTAACACAATATTAAACCTAGCGAGGCACGATTATGCGGTTCTGGGCTAGCAATAAAATAAACTAGTCGCGGCTTCATAAATTTATAGATATAAACATGATCCCAATCGATTCTCGACTGTTTTAAACTACGGCATATTAGGCGTATTTTGCATTTATTTGGAGACCTCTGGAAATACAGACTAGTCCATTGGACTGGCCGCTCGCCCACTCAATTGTTCTCACGGCGTTGGCGTGCTTAAAATTAATATTATTCTGTGATATCGTGCTGCAATTACGACAACGCACACACCGCTATCTGTAGTCGCAATGCAACGCAATAGCATATCTGTGAGAGTGTTGCGTATTTGTATTTGGGTCGCGTTAAAACGCTTCTCCTATCGCGTTCGGCAGTCAGCTTCAACTAACGAAGTGCCATCCTCGGCTTGAACATCAATCAGGCCATGTGACATCTGCTACTCCTATGTGGCTGTTACAACTTGTTCTGATTACAATGTGCCGAGTACAATAGTCTCGGAAGTGCTATTGAGACCCGATCGGAAACTTGACCGCCATGGGAACGCACGGCGACAAATATGCGACTTTGTGACAAAAGCCTTTTGTTAGGACGTGCGCGCTCTTTCGAAACAAACATTTAAAGAGTAAATATACAGATTCCTCTCTGTCTGGCAAATGTAGACAGGTTAAATATCTATGGAAAAATAATTAAAAACGTGTGTGTCATAGTGAGTCACAAGAGGAGGCAGCAACCGCACAGTTATCACCTCCCGCGCTAACCGTTGTATCTACACCTCGCTTCTGAGAAGGTCAAACGGTATCGATTACCGATAACTTGGACGCTGTAAGCATCCAACGCTTCTCATTCCTAGAAAGTGATCGTAGAGGTCGGAGCGCGCTCGTCCATGAGTAACGCGGCGGAATTGTCAACTCCTCTATTGTTCCTAGCGAAGAATTTGTTGTCGATAGCCGTAGAGACAATGAAATGTTCACAGCTGTATAAACACTCGGGGCTGTTTCATGAGTGAGACCCGACACAAGCGACTACATTCCACGCGTAGAAACGCTCAAGCCGCTTTTGAATACCGCCTTAAAAATTTCATCGAGGGAACACACCCGAACACTAACCTCGGATGAGTCACACGGAATCCAATCGGCGAAACAGTTGGAAAAGTATCGAATTCAAACATCAACGACTCGAAACGACCTCGAAACGTATTTGTATTCAAAACATCACATTGGCTCAGGCGAATAAACATTTGCGAAGAACAAAATGTTATCGCTTAGATACCTATAGAATAGATACTCACAAAGAAGGATAAATGCTTATTTGAACTGTCACAGTAAACGTAATAGAAGTTTCGAAACAGCTTTTACTGGCGCAGACGCAGTTTGAAGGTTCGTAGATGCAAATTTGATATCTAGAACAGACGATGTTGGACTGCCCGCTGTACCATACATCATCGAAAACTAATAGCGAATTTTCGATAGATTAACTGTACATACAGTTAATCAGAATAAAACGCAAATTATGTCACATAACTGTTTTTTAACATTTAAAAACTTTTTTTAACTAATTTATAATTGGCCTTTTTCACAAAAATCAGCCTGTATAAATATTCAACGCCATCTTTAAAATTGCTGATACTTATATGATTGTATGAAAAGCTATTATTTATCACATCGTTACTTTAAATACATAAGTACTTACCTATATTTTCTTACAATGTTAACAAGCAAATTCATCTAAATAGGCACTTCAGACGCCCCATAGAAGTCCAGCGTGCCACAGGGTTCCGTTCTAGAACCAATTCTGAAGTGGGTCAAATCAAACAATATCTAATACAGCTGAACA
Organism: Crocallis elinguaria; assembly: GCA_907269065.1. NCBI lineage: Eukaryota > Metazoa > Arthropoda > Insecta > Lepidoptera > Geometridae > Crocallis > Crocallis elinguaria. Next base: position 15,028,773 of record OU026068.1, read on the forward strand.
ATATTCCAAAGGCAGCAAAATCTAGATAGCGCAAAACATTAAGCATTTCCTTATTGAGTGGAACTGTAGAAATAGTCTATCTGAGATTAGTACTATTGGCTGCAGAGATACTATCAATAGCATCTGAGAAATGGAACTTGTTATTGCTACTGACAACTATAAAGGTTTATTTATTAGTATTTGTGAGCCTTGAACGTGTGAAGAATCTGTTGATTAGTATCGGATGATAATTTGTTTGTTTCGATCTGTTGCGTTGGCCACGTTTTATTAGTCATAGGATTTATCCATAGTTACGTCGGTATATTTACAATGAAATTAATTTGGGATGAGTTATAAGAAGCATAATACAATTCATCGTACAAAAGTATAGACAATGATAAAATCAACTTTACATAATATATATTTAACAGAATACGAGAAAGCAAGGAGAATAATATATTTTCTCCTTCTAACATTATAAACAAAGAAACTTAAACAAATCATACATGAATCCAATATTAAAAATGCGAAAGTATGTATGCTGGTTTATTGATTTGTCCTTCTTTCATGCAGTGATAATGCAACACCTCGATGTGATATTTTGCGAGTGATATAGAGTTTCGAGTGATATAGAGATTGATATAGAGAAAGAGCTGGAGGCTAACTTTTTAACATAGGCTAATTTTTTCCCCGAAAAACAAACTGCTCATGTGGTAATCCCCACGCGGGAAACCGCGTGCAGCAGCTAGTAAATAAATAAAACCAAACACATTGCAACCAAGCATTTTGTTTAACAATAACAATATAAAGAATTACGGACACCGAGCAAACAACTAAAATTGTATGCAAATTTTTCAGAATATTTAGCAGTATGAAAAACGCAGTAGGCTAAGTGCGATCAAAACATTTAAATACCAAGTTGGGTGCGAAACGAACACAAGTGATCTTGATACGACCAGAGTTCAAGAACAAAACTAAGGAGCACAAAACATCCAAAGAATCTTATTCAAGTACGAATTTGGAACAAAGAGGTAGAAACAAGCAAGCATCAGCTTCTTTCGGGTGCGCAAGCGCCAGTGATCTTGACACTATAACGTTAGATTAACCGATCGATGTCAGTGGGGCGGGCGATGGGCGACGCGAGGTGAGGTGGCTGTTTACATTTACGACACCGTTGTGCAAACTCGATGCAACAGTGGCCAGTGTTTAGGTGGTCCGAGATGTGGAGATAGCTGCTGTTAGATTTGCATATGAGTGGGAATACTGACATACATACAGCAACTAGTATGACAAATATGTGAGGAGAGCTGATTACAGCTAATGAAACAAGAATGCATGAAATCAAATGATCAAAAATGGCTGGTATTGCTGGTAATTTTAACTCGGAGAAGTTTTACGTGAGTGGATACTGGGTTCGGTGGCCAAATATTGAGTGTTGAGTGCAAGAATTACTGTGAATTCTGGTTTGAAGGGTAAAGTAGTCTAATATATTCTGCTTTTTCATTCGCTGATATATTTAACGCACAAAAACGAGACAACACATTTTAGCGCCTAGAAAGAAGAAAAAGAAGTTTTAAATTTTTATGAAGATGTTTATCAATCCCGTCATCCCACAAATATTCAAGCCGACTCAACCATGTTGATGTTCACCTAACTGCGTGATATGATATTAATCACATACCGAATCTACCGATAGGTAGTCTACCGATATTAGAAATTATCTGTAACGTTCCCGTTTGTGTCTCCATCAAAACAAAACACAGTTCTGATCACGATCAATTAGTAAACAAAAACAAAGTCATTAGAATCGCTAAATTGCCGTACTGAAGCCCACACAATCGGCCATTGACTGCATCTCCTAATTATTGACATGCGTAAATCGTTGAAGTGACTGCACTCATTCAAATGTCAATCGAACTAATGTCCATCGGAGTGATGTCAACTGAGCTCGGTGACATTAGAGCTCCATGGACCTAGACCGATATCTTTAATCTGGGGAAAGGTGCTTTTTCTCTATGGTGCTTTTATATAATTTTTTTGGTCAAGATATAGAGTCAAAAATTGTAACATAAATCATCAACATAACGCATCACTTCTCTCTTGAAGAAGATCGTGTTTAACGTGATAAGCATTAGGTACATTGATTAGAAGAGATAAAAACAAAAGCCAATAAATACAGAGTATACAGACCAATCTATACGAATCCAGGAAGTCAGTATTGATGGTTTCTTCGAGACATAAGATTGGACATACTTTAAACATTCAAAGGATTTGAAAAACAAAGTTTAAGGAAGTAAAGCTAAAGTTTGTATAGAGATCAAAATACAATATTCTCATTTTGCGATTAGAATGGCGATTCGCGTCGGTAGCGTTGCAAGTCCAACGGATTGGTGTACCCACGACCTTGTTATTGTAGTCTAATGAGGGCGAAATATTCTAATACCTATTCTATTGTATGATTTTGTACGGCCACAGAATAGATAATAGTACAAGTAATAGCTAGCGCAGTCGTATCTCCGCTGCCGTATACACCGTACCGGTACGGCTGAATATACTTCACAAATTCAACATTAACATCGCCCATAACTAATCGCCCGTTTAGGCCTCGCTATCCTATCTATCACCACTGTAATTATGTAAATACCGTGCGCGCGCGCATTGTGTCGGAGATGCGCCGGCGCCGCGCCGTTGCGCAGGATGCGCCTTATTAGCGCAATTAGACGCAGATCCGTAGCGGCAATGCGTGTGCGTCTGCGTAAGCGTCGCTTTTGTGCGAATAAAATAAAATGTATCAAACAAACATCAATACACACAAAACAAGAAAGAAACAAAAAGAAATCACCGTCCTTTAAAAATTATACCATTCTCACCGTCTGGTTGTCACAAGATATTGAAAAATCTCTAAAAATCACATCGATGTGCTGCTCCGTTGCTGCGCGAAAGAAGGACAAAACAACCAACAAACCAATACTCTAGCAAATACACTTTCGCATGTATTATAAGTACGGACGGCATGAATAAGTGTAATGTTTTTTTTCATTGTAGAGTGCAAAAAGTTTTAAATCTATCTAAGAAAGAAAAGACTATATTATGTTGCTTGATAAAAAATGCGCTGGCACCTAAAACATTTAAAATTGTATGCCAACTTCATAAGGTACGCGAAACGAACGTAGTTGCAATAGCTTAGACCGACGGTCTTACTTATAAAAGACGCTTAGACATTGCTAAATTATCGTTTTGCTTTGTTTCCGCGAGACGCGAGACATTTACTCCTTTAAATGCGACGTTTATTAGTAAGGCCGTTAGTCTCAAACGGATCTAACGAATCTTAAACCAATATTTCATGGCAGCCGCACTTGAGAGTGACCACATTTCACTGCACCATTTAATCAAGCAATCCCCCATTTCGCTCGCTATCAATAACAAATTGGCAATATTTACCAGCTTCCAGGTTAATGCCCAATAAATCGCGCTATCTGATAGCTGGAACGGATCGCCATTCGTCACTGAGCCAGCCACTTAGTGGAACTACGCAAAGAGTGTAACTAGGGCGGATGAGCGCACGATATGCCTTTCACCTGATGCTGGGCGGACTAAGAGCGAAAGGCAGGAAAATAGAATTAGTTTTTTTTACCAAAAATAATAATATAAAAAATTAACACTAAGGGTAAAGCAAAACGACCGTTTTTTTTTTATTTTTCGTCGCACAAATCTCCCTTTATATAGAAACTAGCTTCTGCCCGCGGTTGTCACCCGCGTTCCCACAGGAACTGGGCATTTTTCCGGGATAAAAAGTAGCCTATGTTACTCTCCGGTCAATAAACTAAATCTATGCCAAAAATCACGTCGATCCGTTGCTCCGTTACTGCGTGAAAGAAGGACAAACCAACAAACACACTTTCGCATTTACAATATTAGTAGGACTAGTAGGATTACAAGAAAAAAAAACAGTAGTATAGCCAAGTATTTACAGAAAAGACATCTACAAAACGTTATATAGAAATGGACTAGAAACTTGTAAAAACATCGCAAAACAGACACCGATAAATTTTTTCGGTTGATTAGCGACAGCTATAATATTTTTTGTTATAAAAAAAAGAAATTTAAACATCTAAAGACATGTAAAAATATTTGAATTTTATGGTGTCTTTTCTTAAATAAATAAAAACTACGATATAACTTCAACTAAAAGCAAACTGAAGCTTATTTCAATACAAGATAATACCTAAAGGAGCGTCTCAATCAGCCAATATTAGCGCGAGAGCTCAAATCTATACAATTTCAAACTTGGTCCAATGCCAAAGTTTAAAAGAAAAATTACCACGCCATTCGTCTGCATTTGACTCCATTAAATGCCCAATAAATCTCCAGGGGTCATGTACAGCACTATTCAAGAATCATTACGGTGCATACATTATTTATTAACTGAACGAGGAAAATACATAAAAAGGTTCATGATCTATGAACTAATTAAGCTATGGTTTCATAGCAGTTACCATATTCGTTTTCCCTCGGGAAGTATGAACTTTTACCCTGTTTGGGAGGAATTCAAGAAAAACTAGTAAATTGTAAGTTCCATTATTAAACATGTGTTTCTGCATCATCAATTCGTAGGTAACTATCGAAGCACCTCGTGTTGTAATTATTTATTTATTTATTGCTACCATGCACCTACAAAAATGCCTTAAACCTAAGAAACAAGTTCTTAAATCTAAGCAGGTCTTAGTCTTATGGTTAGTAGGTAAATACATGGACCCTGTTAGGGTATTCGCAATTTTACTATTTCTAGTCAATTCACGTTAGTTTTACGTTAGTACTGACTCAACCACTTATTACAGGTCTCTAATGAGAAGTAACAAATGGCGAGTAATTATCGGAAAAATTTACAATTCCTTCTCTCCGCCTTTTTCTTAAATCGCAATTTTCTTCTTATTTCATAATAATAAGAATAGGCTACTGGAATTTACAAGTGCATCATACATATGGATGATTCTTTTAAGGCTAAATTCTTAAAAAGAGAAGTAAAAGACTCGAGTGATTTTGTTCGAGTGCGGCGTGGTGTAGGGATTGAACTTGGATCAAAGGCGTGCGTGCGCGCAGACATCACGATGCCATTGCTGTAATAGAATAATTAATGGGCACTGAGCCGAAGCGAGGGTCACTGACAGCAACCCTTCGTTGTGAGAGCAATGCCAGTTCACAGACTAAGACGCAGCTGCGCCGCTGTAGCTTTTGTTAGACCATTGCTACAAAATAAAGTCAGGACATTAGTCACATTGAAATACCACCCTAAGCAAATCGGCTATAGACTCGCAGTAACTATCTTAGAGAGCCTTGAGAGATCTTTTGTGTGGAACCAATGCAAGCTGATGACGATGAATGTTAGAGGCAAAGCACGAACATTGCTTTACTTAAGCAACATTCTTGCAGAATCCACGACCACAATCCCACAATCGCACCACAAATCATTCTAATACGCTCTCACTGCAAGCCTGACCTAAAAACCACGAAATACTGTAACGGAGGCACCACCCAAAACCGTAAATATCTACCGGTGTTTCTAAACTCCGTTCCACTTACGAAAGCCTTCAGAAATAACCGCTCGTTCGTTATTAGCCATTCAAATTGTGGAAAACAATGGCATCGGTTAAGGGGTCGCGGACGTACAGACCCATGCAAATATAAGAAGTTGGAGTAATCAGCGGTTACCCGCCGCCATTGTTTTCGGTGAAAAGATTAGTGATGCAAAATGGTAGACCAACGGAACTCGCTGACGGCTGGCTCATTCTTCACGCTCAATATCAGGCGAAGCCTTGAACGATGCTTTAAAAAACACAAATACAAGAGCTTAAGAAAACTCTTAACAATCCAAACATTCAACAAGCAACCAGAAAAAGAAAATAACGCAGTGCACATAAATAGCGTGATTGGGGTTTCTATCAAGACCTGATTACTTATAAATGGCCAACGTCAGTCACGCATATCGAGCCTTTAAGCCGAGAGCGCCGATAAATGGGTATGCAGTACTGTGCAGCCTAGCAATATTCGTGCTTTGGTAGTCACAGCCTGTCGGGTGGTCGTCTAATGTAATGCAAGCGGGCTCGAGGCGCTCCCGACTTGAAATATCACGGAATATTGCGCCAAGCATGCGGAATATTATACAAATCAGCCGCAGAACATAATGCCAATAGTAGTGAATACTGTAATGATGAAAACAACGGTTTCATGAATTGAGAGCCGCTTTACTTGATGACTTTAAATGGACTGCTCTTATGAATCACAGGCCCTTCAAGAACTGCAGATCGTCTTCTGACTAACCAAAATTAGCGAAAACAAACGCAAATCTACGACCTTCACTGAATATGGCGATGATCTTAATCGTGACCTCGAACGTGGCATCCGTTGTTTCAACGAAAACTTGGCGATACCGAGGTGGTCACCCACGGCTGGGACGTGGCTCGTTTGGACACTTTATTGCAGACGAGTCCATACAAGGGGAGGGACCGATCAACATCGTAAACAATTTAATGACTCTTCGCTAACCCAAATTGAAGGCGAACAATCGAAACGGATTTGGCCAAAAAAATAAGATATTTGGCAAAACTCGTGTGAAAGTTACATCACCACAAACATGACTTAATCTTGTGGAATTCGGGAATGTGAGCTTTAAGCAGGTTAAGGGCCAGCCTACGTAGCTGTCATTATAGATATTCTCGATGGAGACAGCAGCGTAAATTGAACACCAAAACCTTTTATAGCCAGACATTAATGTTAAATTGACTCATTTCATATTATAGATGCTATAATACAATCGAATCGATTGAAATCACGATCATTGCCAAGATAAAACCAAGACTGGCAATCCAAATGTAACCATTTAAATTGTCATAATTAATGTTATAATGCTGAGCGATTTCGTCAGTTGAAACGTAGGCAAAGTTAGTTGAGATACTACTGCCATTACTCAAGCCGTAAGTGCATCATTATATCTAACGGGTGAGAGTGCATGCACGTCGGAAGTCTCGTATGAACGCGTTAGAGGTCCGAGGTTGATAACGATCTGCGGAAGGCGGCACGGGAGCCCACTCTCTCCTCCATTGTGAGGAGGCGACGGCGTCGCAGCAACTGCCTTCTTAACAGAAACTAAACACAATTGTAATAATACCCCGAATGAGTGTTCCGCGGGAGTTCACCAGGAAACGTTCTGCTCTGCATTTCCATCTGTGCGGTAAGAGGAGAAAGTCGCTCGCCGTTCGGACCACGGTATCCAGTTACCGGTGTTCGTTTCCAGTGAGCGACAACCGCGGATGTGTAATTTGAACATCCCTGAAGATGACGAGCGACGTGCTGCAGCCGCCGCCGGCAGCGCAGACACCGCAGCATTTTGTCGACGGCTAATAACTTTGAAGAAACTGCAATCGAACCGCCCTACTTACTGCGAGCCCTGCGGTTGGACCGCTACGTCTCATTCCACGTCGGTGCTCTCGAGGGCCGTTCCAGTGATGTGTCCGATGCTCGAGCGAGATATAAGGTGTGCTCGCATAATGATGGAAACGGGTCCGGCCCGGAGCGGTGCGTATCGGTGAAACAATCGGACCGGTGGACGGTATCGATTCCAGGCTTGAGCTCCGAGCTAAACAACTTACGACAATATTGCATTCCTAAGCAAAAAGATAGCATAATCGCGGCTTTACAATTCCCGCGACTACACTGAACCAGTTCTCGGCGTGTATTGTGTAGAAGGCTGATCCTGAGTGCGCCACAATAGCGGCCGTAAACGATATCAGGAATTAAATGGTTCTCGACGCGGTTTGAGCGATCGGCAGTAAAGCTTCTATACGGGGTCTCTAGCGTCATCCCGTTCCCGATTGAATACGCCGCGCATGATAGATGTCGCTATACGTTTAGTTTACTACCTCCGGTTTATTTATTGGAATGAGGGAAGGACCCGATGCGTCCAACTTATTCCTACGAAGAAAAACTATAGACGTAAGCGACCGCAAATCGTACGAGCCTTTGTGAAGCCAGAGTAACGACTCAGGCTAGATTTCTAACAACAATGTAAGTAAGGCTCTAAATATAGCGAAGAATGTGGATGATGTAAGGAAGCACGACTTCTGCTCACGAGTGTATCAAACGAGCACGTACGCCGTGTTAACAGTGATGCACAAAACACGCGGAATTCACGGTAGCTGTGACAACACTTATCCGTATTTCTCCATAATAACCGTTTTAGGCTCAACTCAACATGTTGCAATGCCTTGGAATCCACATTCCGACCCAATCAAATGTCCTCATAGTGTAAAACTATCGAATTTCGACTAGTATATTATGCAAGCGGAAATGTTAAAATTTTAATGGAATTAGCATAATTTTAGTTTTGTTTGCGCGCGTGCGACATCAGTGTCGTGACGTCACGTGTTCGGTGTACGAAGAAAATGGAGTGATTCATGTGTAGATCGTGCGCCGAGGCCCACGGGCGCATACTGATGTGGACACGAACAGTGAACACCCGCGCGGGTGTACCATGAGCATGCTTAACGAGCTGTCTCACTGACACATTGTCATAACGACCACATAACTATCCAGACACGTTCGAACATGTGGGTGGAATTATACCCACCAAGCTCACCTGTGTATACGAAACGTTGTTGACTTACCTAAAGTATCAGTTGGATGAGTCCGGTCATTAGGTACCTAGATAAGTGACTGCTAGCAGCATCTTACAATTACTAAGCGCATTCGTGCATCAAAGGGCACGTGAAGTATTTTTTTTTTTTTGCGTTATTTGATAATGAGACGAGCTGGTGGTTTGCCTGATGGTAAGCATAACGCCGGCCCATAACAATTGCAGTGCCACCCAGAACTTTGAAACACAAAGGCCTGCGCGGCACTGCAGTGCGCTCGTTACCCTGGTCTCATAAGCCCAGTAATTTAACTGGCTACTCTGCTCATCAAACCGGAACACAGTAATGTCGTCAGCTCAGCTCAGCTGGGGCCTGTGTGCCATATTTGTAGTTTTGAACGGCTGTGTCAGGCAGTCCATCTCAAATCTCACCAATGAGGTTGTTCAAAATCTCTGCCTTACCTGAAAGCAAACAAAAAAATATGTAAGATAAAGTTTGGAGCGATGGTGTTGTGGTGTTCGTCCACCGATCTGTAGGTAGAGGACGTAGAGGATCCTAATTCTACAATCAGCTATACCCTCCGGTATAGCAAAACATCGTCATGCAACCCATAGCGCGATGGTAAGCAATTTTTGTTTGACCTTGCTACCACCTTCAAGTTGAAAATCTGTCACCAGCTCGTGTGTTCCGGCAGCGACACTCGAGAGTCAGTTCTAGACCTGGGGTAGGTATGTCCATCTTGGACCACATGATCAGGTGAGGAGAGTGTCAAACGATAACCTATTAAGAGTAGTTTACTAGGTGGTAGGACTAATTTCAGCGAGTGTCCGTCTGCGTTGGTACCACCGCTTTGCTCGTGAAGTTTGCCGCCAAGCAGTAATGAGCAAGCATTACTGTGTTCCGGTTTGATAAGCAAAATAGTCAGTGAAATTAATAGGCTTATGGTTACTTAATATGAGTCTTTTAGTGACTTTAGTGACTTTTTAGGGTAATGAGCGCAATGCAGAGCCGCGCAGGCCTTTCTGTTTCAAAGTTCCGAGTGGCACTGCAATTGACATGGGCCGGCGTTATGCTTACCATTAGACAGCTCGTCTCGTTATCAAACATTATTAAAAAACCACATCCATATTTTGATCAAACAGCACAATAAATACCGTGGTACAAACAGAAGTGGTTACGGTATAAAATAATCTAAAACAACATCGCCGGTGGTTATTTGTTACTTAATAGTACGAAGCTGTGAATTAAATACGCAATGGTTGCTAAATAACACGAGAACAAATTGACAATACGCAGATAGACAATTACTGGGGCAGTCATACTTTTCGAGGACTGCATAAACGAAATAGGTATAAAGTAAGGTTCGCTGTATTATTTGCAGTAAATAAATATCCATTGAGTAAAGATTACGAACTTTAATTAAATATTGAGTTCGAACAAACTGAGGTTCTCAAAATACAGGGGCCTTACTCCGTAAATCGAACGTTGAAGCTTCGGTTGACGGATCGCAGATTTCTTACTATGAAAGTGTTTCGGATCCAACGTTCAATTTGATGTTCGATGATGTTCATTTTATCTTTCATAGTAGGAAAATGCCGATCCTTCAGCCGAAGCTTTGACATTCGTTTTACGGAGTAAGGCCCCAGCTGGCCTAGCATGGCAAAGTAGCAATATGGCGCGCGCGCTACGACAAGATTTCTCGCGGACGACGTTTTAGTCGATTATGCTAACATGGCAAACACGAGAGACTATTATCTCTTCGAAGACAATGGACGCCAAACCAGTGCTGCCATGTGATTAGCAACACCGGATTAGTTCATTCAATTTGTCTTATTTACTATAGTTTTATTTAATTTGCTGTGTGAACGCGTTCATAACAATGACATTTTAGTGAAGTTGACAAATAAATATCGGGAATATGACTTTTTTTGTTTGTTTTGTATTTGGCTCCACGCGATTTGCGTATTTAGCCAGTGTCAAGTTATAATAAATCTCTAGTTTTGGTAAATAAAAGTCGTTAAAGTTTAGTCTAGGCGCGGTCAAGTCGAAGTGATGCTTCAGTAAAGCGGTGGATAATTTACTGAAGCTTCTATGGAGTTTTGGATAGGATTAGTTTTAGTCTGTGATTCGGGTAGATGAATGTTGCAGAGGCCGGCTGTTAGAGTCATTTTAACTTTCATAAGTGCTCCTTTGGGGCCTATTTGAATAAAGACTTTTGAATTTGAATTTTGAATTTGAATTTGAGAATACGAAAATACACGTTTTTCATCTTTGTACTATTTTCCTTTCACTCATGCACGTTTACGAACACTTAATGGTTAATAATCCACCATTATTACACATTAACACTCGATAAAACACAGGTTTTAGTAAATAACACAAAATCAACAACAGCACATTTTCGCATTCCCGCCAAAACTCCGGGAATGTGACTTATCTGGCTGTTGTGAATTTGAATTTTATTTACACACTATCATATAGGAAATAAAGAAAGAAGAAGTATTAGATTATTCCACATAAGAATTGAGTTGAGTTAATTTGATTATTATAGTTATTTACTTTAAGAATTGCTTGCATTTTGCCAGGCAGAAAAATATGAGTAAAACGTAAAGTAAACACTACTAAGTAAATAATATCGTTAAACTATGTCCGAGATCCCAGTACATATAGAAAATGTAGTCTCGATGTCGTCCATAAAATTTTAATGTTTTCTTTTGTAAATAAAACCAAACAAATATCTAAATAAACAACTGTTACAGCTCATTGTGACATGCAAATATTAGAATAATTAACTATCCTTGAATTGAAAATATTACAAAAAACGAATGACACAATAATCGTAACACAATTCATATTTCATTTCCTATAGGTACTTATATATAATATCAAATGTTATTATTTTTCTTATTAATTATACTAAAGTGTCAAAAAATAAAACCAATAAGTAATTTAATAATTCTAGAAATTCAGTGGTCAAATGAATTACTTTAAAAATTCAGCTATAGTACATATGTATAGTAACATTTTTAATTTTTTATTCGTCCCTACCTACTTTCCTTTGAATTTTGCGTCGCTCGCGCTCTTCATTTATAGTTAAAACATAATTCTAATATGGTACTGCCATTATCACGCTTTCGGACACAGATCAGTATGTATGCTTTCGGAGATAGTCGTTGGCAGTAATAGTCACAGAACAGAAACACAAATTATATAGGTATCAGGGTATCACAGAACACTAGCTGTTACAGTTTTACTCGTCCTCAAAAAGTTCGACGACAAACTACTCGTCAAAAGTAGACAAATAATGAGAAAACTTGACGCGCCATGTTAGCGTTTGTCGACAAAAGAGACACAGATAATAGAACCGTTCGTGTTTGTCGTCATATGACAAAACGAAACGACAAACTCGCTAAGCCATGTTAGCGGTTGTCGAGAAGACTAGTTATCTCTTCTTTCCACGAGATAACGCCACGAGTAAATTTTGTCACGGTGCGCATGTTAGCCCTACAGGTCCGGTCTTCGTTGTTTCCGTTCGTCTTTTGTTTCCTTATTTTTATTATTTTGTTTTGTCATAGAAAAGTCAAGTGTAGTTAAGTGTCAGAGGAGTTTATGTATGTACGTAAGTGATCGGTGGGCGGTATTATCATAATATTAAGCAAGTGTTTGTGAAACTTTTTGGTAACGTGAATTAAAAACTTTTATATTAAACAGTATCAAAATTCTATATCAAAGTATCAATTTAATTAGCACATGCAGTAAGATAAGATACAGGACGTCGAAGCGCATAGGCAATGGCTCTCAAAATCCTATAAAAGTAACTGCATACCGTTTGTACCGCTTTACCTCACGTTTTCAATCCCCGATTACTGAGCTACCGCTTGTGCAAGCTGGAGCGCGGGTGCTGTTCCATTACCGCCTTTGACATTTACATGTGTTTCTCTAATTGAATTGGGAATGAAACGAATCGGTATCGGCCACTATCGGCTTAACACAACGGTCTTGTGAAATCCGACGTGAAACAGTTCAAGGCTCTACTGGCCACTAATCTATACCACCAATAGCTCTTGGCTACTAATCTGCTACCTGCATTATTGGTAGAAATGGTCAGCGCTATCGATTCGTATTATTTCCAATGATGCAACCTTTGCGCGTTTGTTTCTATACGTTCGTGACGTTTCTCTGATTTGATAAGCTAACGTTGTTGATACTATTTGAAATTTCAAAATTCAGTCATCTTGGATCACCATCTTAATGGAATGCCGAAAAATTTGTGAATTATATCTTTCGGTAGTTTATTGTTCTGACCGCTACTTACTAATTATCTTACCAGATTTTAGGTAATGATGTAGTTGAAAGTGATGAAAACTAAATACTGGAATGTGCACTGCAACATGCCGATAAATTTCATTTTGAGGGTGGTAACTAGCTAGATTGGGCCACTAAAATGCCTTCCATCTTCGCTTCGATTGACGTCCTAAACAGGGTGTACATTTTTCGCTGTATGAATAAAATTATAGTTTATGACGTTAGTTTCAATGCAAATGAGAAACGTTTTTATACTTCCTTAGTCCATGCTTTCATAGTGAACGCTGTGTTTTGTTGTAGAGACAATTTAGCCATCTCATTGAGCATTCTAATGACAATGAGTGAGAACTACGAACGAGCGTTGGAATGTGTGATAATGTGGCACTCAATGGTACGCTAACGAAGGCTGAAGCATTTACACTCGAAGTGTCAATTCCAAGACCGTTCGTTAGGTGTTAAAAGGAAAGGTGTCTAGAATTTTGCTTTAGTCTTCAAAGGAGATATAGAGAAGTGACTCTTATGTACCCCTTGGTTGTGACTCTTTAGACTATGGAGGGCTCAAATCGACGTTTAGCGCTTCGAGCGCTCAAGTCTTCACCGGGAAAATCAAGTTGTCGAGAGACACTTTATCCTCAGTATCCTTTGTTGTTTTTTTTTTGGTTTTCTTTTAATTTTTTCTTCATAGGTTAGAGTTGGACGTCTATTTCACTTGATTTTAGTGAGTGGTCCCAAGTGATGGTCTTGATACCCAATAAAGGCTAGTGAAATTCACCAATTCCGACAGGTTTTCTACTCGGGGTGGTGTGGTGATCCAAATTTATTAAGTAATACAGTTTAGAAACCGCAGGGAATTGCGCAAAACTAAAACAGTAACGTGTCATCAAAGCGTAGAAACAGAACGTTACGTCAATAATCGTGCGGAGGACGTTGCAAACGATTCGTGACGACGAAAATAATGAACTCCAAGACGTTGCCATCCCGAACGACACAGATCGCAGTTAAAGCAGGGAGGCGTGTGCCACAACGACGCAACAAAACGTTGCATAACCGCGGGAAAACATCGGATCACGACGAGACCGCCCCGACGCCATTATCCAACCAGCTAATGTAGATAGTACACATAAACACGCAATTAAATTTATGGAGCTACGAATAATTCAGGCGAATGTTGCCACAGCGAAAGCGACAGCGAAGCTTAGGCTCTCGAGGCGGTATATCGCCTCACCAGACCAATAATTCCGAGAGCAATGCATTAATTAAAAACTGTTCAGTCATTAATCAGGCGCCGGCCGCGGCTCGAACGCGATCGGCCCCGATTTATTACACTCCAGATAAGAGCTGGTTCTCGCCGATATTCAATGATCAGCCGAGAGTTTTTCATAAGAAATTATTAAGGATATCAGACAGTACAGTTCTGTCTACACTGACGGTTGGAGTTTTGGATACGGTGAGCACCACTGATCAAGATTATGCAGAGGGCGATCTGTATTTGAAAGGAGCAACTAGTTGCGTCAGTCTGGTCACGGGTGCTATATTCTCGATGGAGACAGCAGCGTAAATTGAACACCAAAACCTTTTATAGCCAGACATTAATGTTAAATTGACTCATTTCATATTATAGATGCTATAATACAATCGAATCGATTGAAATCACGATCATTGCCAAGATAAAACCAAGACTGGCAATCCAAATGTAACCATTTAAATTGTCATAATTAATGTTATAATGCTGAGCGATTTCGTCAGTTGAAACGTAGGCAAAGTTAGTTGAGATACTACTGCCATTACTCAAGCCGTAAGTGCATCATTATATCTAACGGGTGAGAGTGCATGCACGTCGGAAGTCTCGTATGAACGCGTTAGAGGTCCGAGGTTGATAACGATCTGCGGAAGGCGGCACGGGAGCCCACTCTCTCCTCCATTGTGAGGAGGCGACGGCGTCGCAGCAACTGCCTTCTTAACAGAAACTAAACACAATTGTAATAATACCCCGAATGAGTGTTCCGCGGGAGTTCACCAGGAAACGTTCTGCTCTGCATTTCCATCTGTGCGGTAAGAGGAGAAAGTCGCTCGCCGTTCGGACCACGGTATCCAGTTACCGGTGTTCGTTTCCAGTGAGCGACAACCGCGGATGTGTAATTTGAACATCCCTGAAGATGACGAGCGACGTGCTGCAGCCGCCGCCGGCAGCGCAGACACCGCAGCATTTTGTCGACGGCTAATAACTTTGAAGAAACTGCAATCGAACCGCCCTACTTACTGCGAGCCCTGCGGTTGGACCGCTACGTCTCATTCCACGTCGGTGCTCTCGAGGGCCGTTCCAGTGATGTGTCCGATGCTCGAGCGAGATATAAGGTGTGCTCGCATAATGATGGAAACGGGTCCGGCCCGGAGCGGTGCGTATCGGTGAAACAATCGGACCGGTGGACGGTATCGATTCCAGGCTTGAGCTCCGAGCTAAACAACTTACGACAATATTGCATTCCTAAGCAAAAAGATAGCATAATCGCGGCTTTACAATTCCCGCGACTACACTGAACCAGTTCTCGGCGTGTATTGTGTAGAAGGCTGATCCTGAGTGCGCCACAATAGCGGCCGTAAACGATATCAGGAATTAAATGGTTCTCGACGCGGTTTGAGCGATCGGCAGTAAAGCTTCTATACGGGGTCTCTAGCGTCATCCCGTTCCCGATTGAATACGCCGCGCATGATAGATGTCGCTATACGTTTAGTTTACTACCTCCGGTTTATTTATTGGAATGAGGGAAGGACCCGATGCGTCCAACTTATTCCTACGAAGAAAAACTATAGACGTAAGCGACCGCAAATCGTACGAGCCTTTGTGAAGCCAGAGTAACGACTCAGGCTAGATTTCTAACAACAATGTAAGTAAGGCTCTAAATATAGCGAAGAATGTGGATGATGTAAGGAAGCACGACTTCTGCTCACGAGTGTATCAAACGAGCACGTACGCCGTGTTAACAGTGATGCACAAAACACGCGGAATTCACGGTAGCTGTGACAACACTTATCCGTATTTCTCCATAATAACCGTTTTAGGCTCAACTCAACATGTTGCAATGCCTTGGAATCCACATTCCGACCCAATCAAATGTCCTCATAGTGTAAAACTATCGAATTTCGACTAGTATATTATGCAAGCGGAAATGTTAAAATTTTAATGGAATTAGCATAATTTTAGTTTTGTTTGCGCGCGTGCGACATCAGTGTCGTGACGTCACGTGTTCGGTGTACGAAGAAAATGGAGTGATTCATGTGTAGATCGTGCGCCGAGGCCCACGGGCGCATACTGATGTGGACACGAACAGTGAACACCCGCGCGGGTGTACCATGAGCATGCTTAACGAGCTGTCTCACTGACACATTGTCATAACGACCACATAACTATCCAGACACGTTCGAACATGTGGGTGGAATTATACCCACCAAGCTCACCTGTGTATACGAAACGTTGTTGACTTACCTAAAGTATCAGTTGGATGAGTCCGGTCATTAGGTACCTAGATAAGTGACTGCTAGCAGCATCTTACAATTACTAAGCGCATTCGTGCATCAAAGGGCACGTGAAGTATTTTTTTTTTTTTGCGTTATTTGATAATGAGACGAGCTGGTGGTTTGCCTGATGGTAAGCATAACGCCGGCCCATAACAATTGCAGTGCCACCCAGAACTTTGAAACACAAAGGCCTGCGCGGCACTGCAGTGCGCTCGTTACCCTGGTCTCATAAGCCCAGTAATTTAACTGGCTACTCTGCTCATCAAACCGGAACACAGTAATGTCGTCAGCTCAGCTCAGCTGGGGCCTGTGTGCCATATTTGTAGTTTTGAACGGCTGTGTCAGGCAGTCCATCTCAAATCTCACCAATGAGGTTGTTCAAAATCTCTGCCTTACCTGAAAGCAAACAAAAAAATATGTAAGATAAAGTTTGGAGCGATGGTGTTGTGGTGTTCGTCCACCGATCTGTAGGTAGAGGACGTAGAGGATCCTAATTCTACAATCAGCTATACCCTCCGGTATAGCAAAACATCGTCATGCAACCCATAGCGCGATGGTAAGCAATTTTTGTTTGACCTTGCTACCACCTTCAAGTTGAAAATCTGTCACCAGCTCGTGTGTTCCGGCAGCGACACTCGAGAGTCAGTTCTAGACCTGGGGTAGGTATGTCCATCTTGGACCACATGATCAGGTGAGGAGAGTGTCAAACGATAACCTATTAAGAGTAGTTTACTAGGTGGTAGGACTAATTTCAGCGAGTGTCCGTCTGCGTTGGTACCACCGCTTTGCTCGTGAAGTTTGCCGCCAAGCAGTAATGAGCAAGCATTACTGTGTTCCGGTTTGATAAGCAAAATAGTCAGTGAAATTAATAGGCTTATGGTTACTTAATATGAGTCTTTTAGTGACTTTAGTGACTTTTTAGGGTAATGAGCGCAATGCAGAGCCGCGCAGGCCTTTCTGTTTCAAAGTTCCGAGTGGCACTGCAATTGACATGGGCCGGCGTTATGCTTACCATTAGACAGCTCGTCTCGTTATCAAACATTATTAAAAAACCACATCCATATTTTGATCAAACAGCACAATAAATACCGTGGTACAAACAGAAGTGGTTACGGTATAAAATAATCTAAAACAACATCGCCGGTGGTTATTTGTTACTTAATAGTACGAAGCTGTGAATTAAATACGCAATGGTTGCTAAATAACACGAGAACAAATTGACAATACGCAGATAGACAATTACTGGGGCAGTCATACTTTTCGAGGACTGCATAAACGAAATAGGTATAAAGTAAGGTTCGCTGTATTATTTGCAGTAAATAAATATCCATTGAGTAAAGATTACGAACTTTAATTAAATATTGAGTTCGAACAAACTGAGGTTCTCAAAATACAGCTGGCCTAGCATGGCAAAGTAGCAATATGGCGCGCGCGCTACGACAAGATTTCTCGCGGACGACGTTTTAGTCGATTATGCTAACATGGCAAACACGAGAGACTATTATCTCTTCGAAGACAATGGACGCCAAACCAGTGCTGCCATGTGATTAGCAACACCGGATTAGTTCATTCAATTTGTCTTATTTACTATAGTTTTATTTAATTTGCTGTGTGAACGCGTTCATAACAATGACATTTTAGTGAAGTTGACAAATAAATATCGGGAATATGACTTTTTTTGTTTGTTTTGTATTTGGCTCCACGCGATTTGCGTATTTAGCCAGTGTCAAGTTATAATAAATCTCTAGTTTTGGTAAATAAAAGTCGTTAAAGTTTAGTCTAGGCGCGGTCAAGTCGAAGTGATGCTTCAGTAAAGCGGTGGATAATTTACTGAAGCTTCTATGGAGTTTTGGATAGGATTAGTTTTAGTCTGTGATTCGGGTAGATGAATGTTGCAGAGGCCGGCTGTTAGAGTCATTTTAACTTTCATAAGTGCTCCTTTGGGGCCTATTTGAATAAAGACTTTTGAATTTGAATTTTGAATTTGAATTTGAGAATACGAAAATACACGTTTTTCATCTTTGTACTATTTTCCTTTCACTCATGCACGTTTACGAACACTTAATGGTTAATAATCCACCATTATTACACATTAACACTCGATAAAACACAGGTTTTAGTAAATAACACAAAATCAACAACAGCACATTTTCGCATTCCCGCCAAAACTCCGGGAATGTGACTTATCTGGCTGTTGTGAATTTGAATTTTATTTACACACTATCATATAGGAAATAAAGAAAGAAGAAGTATTAGATTATTCCACATAAGAATTGAGTTGAGTTAATTTGATTATTATAGTTATTTACTTTAAGAATTGCTTGCATTTTGCCAGGCAGAAAAATATGAGTAAAACGTAAAGTAAACACTACTAAGTAAATAATATCGTTAAACTATGTCCGAGATCCCAGTACATATAGAAAATGTAGTCTCGATGTCGTCCATAAAATTTTAATGTTTTCTTTTGTAAATAAAACCAAACAAATATCTAAATAAACAACTGTTACAGCTCATTGTGACATGCAAATATTAGAATAATTAACTATCCTTGAATTGAAAATATTACAAAAAACGAATGACACAATAATCGTAACACAATTCATATTTCATTTCCTATAGGTACTTATATATAATATCAAATGTTATTATTTTTCTTATTAATTATACTAAAGTGTCAAAAAATAAAACCAATAAGTAATTTAATAATTCTAGAAATTCAGTGGTCAAATGAATTACTTTAAAAATTCAGCTATAGTACATATGTATAGTAACATTTTTAATTTTTTATTCGTCCCTACCTACTTTCCTTTGAATTTTGCGTCGCTCGCGCTCTTCATTTATAGTTAAAACATAATTCTAATATGGTACTGCCATTATCACGCTTTCGGACACAGATCAGTATGTATGCTTTCGGAGATAGTCGTTGGCAGTAATAGTCACAGAACAGAAACACAAATTATATAGGTATCAGGGTATCACAGAACACTAGCTGTTACAGTTTTACTCGTCCTCAAAAAGTTCGACGACAAACTACTCGTCAAAAGTAGACAAATAATGAGAAAACTTGACGCGCCATGTTAGCGTTTGTCGACAAAAGAGACACAGATAATAGAACCGTTCGTGTTTGTCGTCATATGACAAAACGAAACGACAAACTCGCTAAGCCATGTTAGCGGTTGTCGAGAAGACTAGTTATCTCTTCTTTCCACGAGATAACGCCACGAGTAAATTTTGTCACGGTGCGCATGTTAGCCCTACAGGTCCGGTCTTCGTTGTTTCCGTTCGTCTTTTGTTTCCTTATTTTTATTATTTTGTTTTGTCATAGAAAAGTCAAGTGTAGTTAAGTGTCAGAGGAGTTTATGTATGTACGTAAGTGATCGGTGGGCGGTATTATCATAATATTAAGCAAGTGTTTGTGAAACTTTTTGGTAACGTGAATTAAAAACTTTTATATTAAACAGTATCAAAATTCTATATCAAAGTATCAATTTAATTAGCACATGCAGTAAGATAAGATACAGGACGTCGAAGTGCATAGGCAATGGCTCTCAAAATCCTATAAAAGTAACTGCATACCGTTTGTACCGCTTTACCTCACGTTTTCAATCCCCGATTACTGAGCTACCGCTTGTGCAAGCTGGAGCGCGGGTGCTGTTCCATTACCGCCTTTGACATTTACATGTGTTTCTCTAATTGAATTGGGAATGAAACGAATCGGTATCGGCCACTATCGGCTTAACACAACGGTCTTGTGAAATCCGACGTGAAACAGTTCAAGGCTCTACTGGCCACTAATCTATACCACCAATAGCTCTTGGCTACTAATCTGCTACCTGCATTATTGGTAGAAATGGTCAGCGCTATCGATTCGTATTATTTCCAATGATGCAACCTTTGCGCGTTTGTTTCTATACGTTCGTGACGTTTCTCTGATTTGATAAGCTAACGTTGTTGATACTATTTGAAATTTCAAAATTCAGTCATCTTGGATCACCATCTTAATGGAATGCCGAAAAATTTGTGAATTATATCTTTCGGTAGTTTATTGTTCTGACCGCTACTTACTAATTATCTTACCAGATTTTAGGTAATGATGTAGTTGAAAGTGATGAAAACTAAATACTGGAATGTGCACTGCAACATGCCGATAAATTTCATTTTGAGGGTGGTAACTAGCTAGATTGGGCCACTAAAATGCCTTCCATCTTCGCTTCGATTGACGTCCTAAACAGGGTGTACATTTTTCGCTGTATGAATAAAATTATAGTTTATGACGTTAGTTTCAATGCAAATGAGAAACGTTTTTATACTTCCTTAGTCCATGCTTTCATAGTGAACGCTGTGTTTTGTTGTAGAGACAATTTAGCCATCTCATTGAGCATTCTAATGACAATGAGTGAGAACTACGAACGAGCGTTGGAATGTGTGATAATGTGGCACTCAATGGTACGCTAACGAAGGCTGAAGCATTTACACTCGAAGTGTCAATTCCAAGACCGTTCGTTAGGTGTTAAAAGGAAAGGTGTCTAGAATTTTGCTTTAGTCTTCAAAGGAGATATAGAGAAGTGACTCTTATGTACCCCTTGGTTGTGACTCTTTAGACTATGGAGGGCTCAAATCGACGTTTAGCGCTTCGAGCGCTCAAGTCTTCACCGGGAAAATCAAGTTGTCGAGAGACACTTTATCCTCAGTATCCTTTGTTGTTTTTTTTTTGGTTTTCTTTTAATTTTTTCTTCATAGGTTAGAGTTGGACGTCTATTTCACTTGATTTTAGTGAGTGGTCCCAAGTGATGGTCTTGATACCCAATAAAGGCTAGTGAAATTCACCAATTCCGACAGGTTTTCTACTCGGGGTGGTGTGGTGATCCAAATTTATTAAGTAATACAGTTTAGAAACCGCAGGGAATTGCGCAAAACTAAAACAGTAACGTGTCATCAAAGCGTAGAAACAGAACGTTACGTCAATAATCGTGCGGAGGACGTTGCAAACGATTCGTGACGACGAAAATAATGAACTCCAAGACGTTGCCATCCCGAACGACACAGATCGCAGTTAAAGCAGGGAGGCGTGTGCCACAACGACGCAACAAAACGTTGCATAACCGCGGGAAAACATCGGATCACGACGAGACCGCCCCGACGCCATTATCCAACCAGCTAATGTAGATAGTACACATAAACACGCAATTAAATTTATGGAGCTACGAATAATTCAGGCGAATGTTGCCACAGCGAAAGCGACAGCGAAGCTTAGGCTCTCGAGGCGGTATATCGCCTCACCAGACCAATAATTCCGAGAGCAATGCATTAATTAAAAACTGTTCAGTCATTAATCAGGCGCCGGCCGCGGCTCGAACGCGATCGGCCCCGATTTATTACACTCCAGATAAGAGCTGGTTCTCGCCGATATTCAATGATCAGCCGAGAGTTTTTCATAAGAAATTATTAAGGATATCAGACAGTACAGTTCTGTCTACACTGACGGTTGGAGTTTTGGATACGGTGAGCACCACTGATCAAGATTATGCAGAGGGCGATCTGTATTTGAAAGGAGCAACTAGTTGCGTCAGTCTGGTCACGGGTGCTAGAGAGCGGATCGCGTGGCTGTCCTGCGCAATAATTTGCATAGTTAAGAGGCACGCGGCCATTAGACGAAGTGTCGCCGGCGACGGTAACGACTTCATGGAACCCGCGATGGTTATATCTCATCTGATTATGAGAAGACGAGCTTCTGGTTGGCTGTTGCGCAGTGAACGGTAGGGTGAGGCATTTTTATGCGTTTTATCTTATGGTATCGGTGCACCACGTTTCTAGGAAGTCCACGGCTTCAATTGAAAGCCTAGATGGTTCATGATGCTCCATAATAATGTCGTAAGAAGATCGCCAGCGGCGAACGGTCGCGAAAGCGCGCTGCGCTTGCTCTCCCCAGCGGGTGCATTGTTTACCTATACAGTACAGATAAGATAATTAAGTACCCCACGCTTTATAGCTATCACTTTGCTCCAAATCGGGAAACTAGAAGTATAATATTCCATTTCTGTTTACATTTAATTATTATGCAACAAACAATAATGGATTTTCCATTTCATCGCACGTGATAAAAGTGAAAATCAACAGTTAACATGACGTGCAGGCAATATCCGGTGGTGATCGGGTTCCTGGCATCAAGTGGGACACTTCGCTTTCTAGGAAGAGCCTGGCGAAATGACGGACGACGACGCGCTGGCTGAATACTAACAACCAACACAACCACAAGCCATTATATTATATCCTCGATTAATCATCGTTGCATCAAACAAGGGTCAATTCACTCGGACGCATCACGGTTTTGGCAGACACATAAAATGTTATATCTTTAAACGGGTATAATAGAAGAACCCACATTCATATAAAAGACGCATAAACAGCAATTGCGTTGCCTGGAGTAAGTGTATTGTGTCAAGGCGAACACTTTCAAAGCAATGACAGTTCTCGCAAAGAAACTTGTCCACAAATGCGTAATGTTGTAATAGAACCTGACCGCGATTACTTTCGAGGATTTTGACTTTTACGGATCGAGGAGTGTCGCGCACTGGTGGGTACCGATGTAAACGACCTCACCGTCGTCGGTGGAAGCAAAGACACACCTGGGCTAATGGAATTCATCTCACACCACGCGGCGTGCACCCGCGCCCGTTACAAACAATGACCCCCGCACAATTACACACCGATTCGGTTGCGCAACCTCACATTACGCACCGAGACAAAATAATCGAAAAATGGTACGTAGCGTGGTCCAAATTCGATCACAAGAAATAACGGGATTGCTAAATCTCGCCGAGCGAAACGAGAGCACACGTTTTGTCACATGGGTTATCCAACAGCGTAGGAGACGTTCTAATTGGCAAGTGAAGCGATGTTTGGATACTCGGAGCCAGTGGGCCTGGGCCTGCACTACCCACGCCACTGTCACCGCGGCTCCCGAAGTGGGTCACTGTCGAAGTAGCGATTCGCAAATCAGGCATTATTGTAAATTGTAATCGCAGTGGTAGGCGTCAGTTACAGCATTTGCGGCCGGGGTCAGACGTTAGGTTGTTACAGCGACATCTCTGAACTTGCTAACCGTAACCCTCACCTGTGACATGCAAAACTTGTACTACATTACGTATCGAAGTTGCGAAGTGAGAGAACGACGCTATTTTATTCTAGCGTTCTAAACTGGATATACTCAAGCTCGTCTAGACTTTCAACATTCCTTACAGTCTTAGACTATAGTGATGTGTTCTCCAACAAAGTGGCTAAAAGCTCTGGGCGATCAAGAGGCGATTTCGTTGGGCCAATCTGTGAGTAAATAACTTCATCGAGCCTCGTCGCATAAAAGATTATTACTCGTGTAGATGAGAAGCGTGGTCGTACCCGATAGGGCTGGCGTTCCCGATAGCCGAGCCTTAAGATGGGAGATTACATCCACTCGCGCCGTCCGTCACACGGTGTTCGATGGGAACTCCAGAATAACTACTCATAAATACGTCTCCTTCGCCGATATGAGGCGTGTATCCGTTCAGATAATCTCGCTTCTAATACCTATAATTTTATTAGTTTCTAAGACTTAGGAAGTTGTAAATACTGAATGAAATACCGATAGTTTCGTGGCACGCATCGCCTAAGGAAGTTGAGTTTAAGGAGGCGTACCAAATAGTGTGTCGTAACCTTTCTTATCATGTTATTACGCAGTGCCTGACTCCTCTGTTCATTGGTGTACTTCGCTCATATAATTTATAATCGTGTAATTACTATTTGAAAATAGTTCAGATTCCTAATGATAAGTAGCCTTAGCGATGCAGGCCAAAATGTTGCTTCAGTGCGTACTACTTTGTACATAGTAATTACATCGTCAACGCACGCTGCATTTATTTTAAACGACATTAAAATAGCCCGGAACTTGAGGGCTCACTGTTCAAGGGCGCACTACAATAATATTTCACTCGAAATTCCAAGTAATTCAGCTAACACCTTAATCGACACGAAATAAGAATGAGAATCGTTTGACATGAAAGCGAAGTTGAAAGGCATAATGCGTGCGTTGAACTTAAAAGGTTGTGACAGGGGTATTACGGTAATTACCTTAATTTGTAAACACAAAAAACGACCGTCGACTCGTCATAAGTTAACTGAGCGAAAAATTAAATAACAGAGGAGAAGAAGGCGAGAAATGTGCTTGCACAGTCGTTAATTCACATAAAAATCTTAAAATACGGATTGCGCACCAATTAGCGCGTCCAGCCATCACCGACGCTTGTGAGAACATTATCAATTTTCCGTAGAAATTTATAATTGCGCAATGTGTTTTATGAAAACATTTTATTTTGAAGGCCGTTATGCGGAACGCGAGAGACGAAGATGAACATAGCCAAAATACCAGTTTAATTTAAGTGTGCATGCGAGGTCTCAGGGCACACTCCTAACGGCCGAGCCTGGGCATATCGTATCCAGGATCTCACGTGACGAACTGGTTAGGAATGTGTCGGGAAACCGCGAAGCCGGTCGTTGACTGATCGCCCAAGCGGCACCACATATGGGCACATCTATTGTGGCTGAAAAACAAAACGCAAATACAATCATGATTCACCAGACGACGCCTTTTGCGGAAGGTCACTGGTTGTACAGAATTGGATGTCGACGATGCGTAAATCAAATTTCATTACGAGGATACCACCGCCGCCGGTGTCATCGGGCTGGGCCAAGCGCGAGCTAGCTTTAATTAACTCTCCATAAAGGGGCGACCTTCGAGGTGACAGCCGGAGATTAATCTGCAAACGCGTAAATGATACATCGGTTAACTCGTACCTGCGGATTCATAAAACGATTACCAAATATCCGAAAATAGTTCGACGCTGAATCAACAGTGAGATCAGGAGGCGACCGTATGCAAAATGGTATTCTAGCCTGGTCTCAACTTTATCAACATTATAATTTCCCTGTAATAATTTATCCCCTTATCATATCTATTGGCTGTTATAATTTCTGTATTTACTCCTTCATCATCCTCACGTAATCTTTCCGATTGCAAAATCTGTCCATACAATGTTTGGTCTTTCTCTACCCTTGCAACCATCAACGTTCATATTTAGCACTCTCTTGGTATGAGTGTGGTTGCAGATACCACTTCAACGAATCCCGATGAGGATTGACGTCAGCACGGGGTCGTAAATGCGCCATAAAACCTAAGCCAAAACTACATGATCTCAATCATACTCTCTAACATTTCAATGTATTTCTATTTATATCTACAAGAAATTTCCGTGCTTAATTGCACTCTTACAAACAACAATTATTACATCGACCCCTTCATCTAAAACTGGCTGATTTTTCTAATGCCAGTTAAAACCTACGTATGTTAAGATATCGACTGTAGGCTATCTAGTTGTCTTTGAAATTCATGTTTGCAACCACTGCGGTCCACGTACAGCTGTATGTTTCGCCTCTTCAGAGTTTCTCCACTGTGTTGCGTTTCATCGCCAGGTTTACGATGTAAACAGAGTGCTATCGGTGCAACTGATCGGTTGTAACTTTCCGATCGGTACGCTCGCTGACGTCCGAATAGGGTATAAGACTACGAGTGGACGTCGAAAGTGTCGTTAGTTCCTCTGTAATTGGACCTCACATCGGCTATGGAAGGTAAAGGCGCGTGGCCGTCTACATGTCTACATGACATCTTGGTATCCGCTATCACTGCAATGGCAGGCAAAGAAGCATTAATGGCCTTTTTCTTAATTGGTTTTTTGGAGATTCCTAATAATGGTTTGATATAAACTTCCCAAACAGATATTTTTTAATGTTTTTAACAAGCAGTAGCTAGTATATTATTTACCAGGTGGTACGAGTAGGTCTAACTCTTCTGCGAGTGTCCGTCTGGGTTGGTACCACCGCCTTGCTCGTATAGTCTGCCAACAAGCAGTAATGTGCAAGCATCCTATCCAGTTGTATCACAGAATAGATAATAGTACAAGTTGTATTCCAGTTGGTATTTGAATTAATGTAATATGACTTACCTTCTTTGTGTGTGGAACTCAAAGTTATCAGTACTGATACTCAATATCATCCTACTTCTTTGAACTTTGATACAGGTAATCAGATAAACACGAGGGAGCGTTCACTAATGAAAACACAATCTAGTGTTAACAGCGTAATAACGACCGGAAAAACACGTCGTTTATCCATACTGTGTTGTGTAATAAATGCGAAAGTGTGTTTGTACGTTTGTTGGTTTGTTCTTCTTTCACGTAATAACGGAGCAACGGATCGACGTGATTTTTGGCATAGATATAGTTTATCGACCGGAGAGTAACATGGGTTACTTTTTATCCCGGAAAATTGCACGGTTCCTGTGGGAACGCGGGTGACACCGCGGGCAGAAGCTAGTAAATACATATAATTTACTGTTGGTCTCGTACGATAAGAGGTCGTAGACTGTGCTCCTTTTGCGAAGTCAATGTACATTTTGGTTTTTTTTATATATCACCTAATTAGCGACTTTAAAATATATTGTATTGGTAATAAGTGCATAGTATTGCGCATAGTATTTGCGCATAATTATAGAAATTTAGCGTCAAATAATGGAAGAAGCCACTGGCTCCTGAAACACTTTTTGACTATGACTGAGCAATTCAGGTAAGGATAGAAGTTCCAAAATTACGGGCTATTGTTATGATGATGATTGTGTGACTCTTCAGACGTAAATAAATCGACATAAACTCTTCATTCAGATCAAGTTCGACGATTAACATAATTATTATAATCGTCATATCCATAATCATGCAAACATCCTCTATGAAACTTAATTCTTAGTCATGAGACTCGAGGGGTGTATGGTACTTCTTTCATCAATTTATTTTCCAGAGCATGTACATCCAATTTTAAACCATTACCTTCAGCTATAAGGCTTACATTAGTTTTGATGCAGCCTTTCTTCTTTCTGTTTTAATTTAGACTTTAAAACTGAGTCTTACGATCTATTTTGCCGCTGTCTTTGACAGTACAGTCCCGTTGGAAAAACCTTAACCCCAGTGACGGAAAGGGCCTTCCGGCACGGTCCCGTATGCCGTGAATATTCTGGTCTCATTAACACGCTGCTTACTACTAACATTGGCCCTATAAAATGTACTTGGCTAGTCGTTTCCCTGGGCCCTGTTGGAAGAGTACAGAACTGTGTCAATAGAAGAACCCATTAGCGATGGAAATGATAAATACAACAGAGATCTCGAATATATATCTAATAGAGCTCTTATAGTGTTGTGGTTGGCTAAGCTAATAGACTTACCGTGTTACCACAAAAAATACATTTAAAAGCCTGTTTAGCTAGACAGTGTCTAAAGATAAACGTATAAAATGATTAGAAATGTCACAATAGAATTGTGTTAGACAACGGTTAGACATTACTTAAATAAGAATTTGTGGTTGCTCATATTTAAACATGCAACTAAGGCATATTTAGGAGTTAAACAGTGTTTAACACAGGTTTAAACTGTATTTTTTTTTGTGGTACGACTGTTAATTTAGAAAGAAAGAAAGGTTCAAAGGTTGCTATAACGGAGCCGATCTGACGATAATAAATACAGCAGTAACATAAATTACGGAGATCTGAGGTAACAAACATAAAAAAATACAACCGAACTGAGAACTTCCTCCTTTTTTGGAAGTCGGTTAAAAATTAGCAACATCCGTTAAGTTTTAACCGACTTCCAAAAAAGGAGTGTTTGCTCAATCACGCCAAGAGTACAGAACGGATTTGGGTGACACAGAGAGATAATAGTTTAAATTAATTTGTAATAGTTTTTCCCGGAAAAATACATAACGCGTGTAGAATAATTGAAAGCAACTAATAATAAACTCAACACAAACAAAGAGAATCAAAAGACCGAAAGCAACCTTTATCAACAAGCACAGGTTAAATATATAACGGTAAATTCCATGGACCGTGCAAATACCGATAAATTACCTATCGAGACAAAGCAGCGAATAATTAACGGTTTACTTAGCGCATTTCTGCGGCTCCTTTCAATTAAAACGCATTTCTATACGATGATGTCACCGCGTTCAGTGCATCTGCACTAACAAAATGCATACGAGTGATAAACTGTGGAACTTTATCACTATAATTCATGTTACCTACTAATATCTCTACACTATCAACAACGTAATATGATTCCATGTATGGTAATTTATTATGTTCTTCACGATTATTGTATCACGTTTTTTTTTTGTTATTTGTTAACGGACGAGCTGGTCGTTTGCCTGATGGTAAGCATAACGCCGGCCCATAACAATTGCAGTGCCACTCAGAACTTTGAAACACAGAGGCCCGGGCGGCACTGCAGTGCGCTCGTTACCCTGAGACATTTCAGAAATTTCAGTGGCTGTTCTGCTCATCAAACCGGAACACAGTAATGCTTACACAATTGCACATAACTGCTTGGCTGCAGACTTCACGAGCATTAAATTTAACATAGCGTAGTTCGAATTTCAGCTCGGCCCCACACCATTGACTTTAAAGTTATGTGCTTACTACACTCGCTCTAAAACGGTGAAATAAAACATCGTGAGGAAACCCGCTTGTTTAGGTAACACAAAATTTGAGGACATGTGACATACACATTCGCATTGGGCCCTCGTGGTGGATTGTGACCTTTACTCTCGGAATTCCCAAGGGGGTTGGTTTCAGGCAGGTCGAAACTTAAAGCATGTACAAGATAAAATACACAAGTCGATCAAATCGGCGTCTGCCGTCTGTTTAGATATATTTTGTTACGAGTATAATACATGATGCAAGTGAGTTACGATTTTGAGATAGCAGTACAATAATGCGTTACTATAATTCACCAGTTACAAATTAGAATGCAAAGTAACTAATAGTAGTTGCGAATTAGGATACAAAGTAACTACTTAATTGATGAAATACTTAATTGATGAAATACTTGTTGATATTCCTATTAATTTGAATGTGTGCAGTGCAATTCATTGCTGGAGGAAATAGATGCACAACAGTTTATAGTTTTATGAACACTAAAGTCGTAAGTGGATAGGAGTTGCCGTACGCCGCTGTTAATCTTTCGACTGTCAAGTTTACAATTATAAATCTGAGTCGTTTAGAGAACAGTGAAATTACTGGGCATATACGACTTAATACCTTATGTCGCACGGTAATGGTAGAAGCCACTGACTCCTGAAACACAGTGTATACTAGTTCGGGAGGCTATGGATTCAACATATCTATGTGTATAAATAACTGTTGTGTCTAAATAAATGATTTGCTTTGATTTTGAACGAGCGCTTTACAGTGCCGCGCAAGTCTTGTGGGTTTAAGATTTCTCGGTGGGGTGCTGCCTATATCATAAGGCCTCAATATTATAGGCGTTATTTTTATAAATTTTAGTCATTGTATCCCGCTGCTGGGCAAAGGTCTCTCCATCATCATTCGAATGACCTTGGGCGTTATAGCCCCCATACACGAGCGTTCCAAATCCATCGCTCCGCATGTCGTGGGTTGAGTGGGACGATGGTCCAATTTCGAGCCCACAGACGGGAACTCAATTCCGGGCCTGCCATCGCTCCATTTTTCGGTCATTCTGCGTCTCGAGTACTTTGACTGAGTAGCACCACTTCAGATCACAAACGCCTTAACCTAACATAACCATAGCCATACATATTCATGTGACGATGTTCTCACAGAGCCCCCGCCTGTTCTGCTCGGGTGCTCCTCCACGGTCCTTGGACTCCCTAATAACACCAGATGCAGGTTCTAGGAACGTTGCCCTTTCACTGTGACTAGAGGGTGTAAGCATTGTAAACTGTAAACAGTCCCAATATGATGTTGTTATCCAGACTGAGTTATTTGTTTAGATGGTCAATCATTGATTACTATTATCAAAAAGATATCATTAAGCAAAGACCAAATAAAAAAGCGGGAACAGACTTCGTCACTCCATTTCTTTTCATTCGTCACTTAAGATCAGGGACCCTTACTCTGAAAATCGAACGTCGAAGGTTCGGCTGTCGGATCACCGTCTTCCTACCACGAAAGTGTAGAAAAACTAAATATCAAGTACGAACATCGAATCAAACATAAAACAAAACACAGTAAAACACTTTCATGGTAGGAAAACTGAGATGCGATAGCCGAAGCTTCGACGTCCGGTTTTCGGAGTAAGGCCCCTGGTGCGGTAGTGGTCAAGAGCTAACGTAAAAAATCTTGAGAAATCTCAGTTAAAGATCAGTACTTTCAGGAAGCCTTATAGTATTTTGGCCACGTCTCGTTTTGAAAAAATTTTGTCAGCAATCGTCTTCTTATGATGCAGTTACGTGTAACGTGATCTATCTACGAATAAATTTAGCAGAAGCGCACGTATCGATGGCGTCACCTTTGTTAACGTAATAACGAATAACAGATCCTGACAAATGTAGCAGATAACAGACTATAATTATGTAATCATTATCATACGGAGTATGATTAGGTAATAAGCATTCATTTATCACGTCAAAAAGGAAGAAGACATTGAAGTCTGTTATTTATAACTTTATGAACGCAATCTCAACAAAAAAAAAACTATTAATTATTTTAATAATAATGATTAGATATTAGGTGATATGATTTTTGAATATATTATCATATACTAGCTTCTGCCCGAGGATTTCACCCGCATTCCCACAGGAACCGTGCATTTTTCCGGGATAAAAAATAAACTATATCTATGCCAAAAACACGTCGAACTGTTGCTCCGTTACTGCGTGAAAGAAGGACAAATCAACAAATCAGCAAACCAACAAACATACTTTCGCATTTATAATATTATAGTAGGAAGTAGGATATATTAAATGACAATTCCTGTCTATCAAAACCGTCATTGGGCGGATTAATTTTTCTAGGATATGTGTAGGCGTTTTGTTTTATGAACTATTTTTGTAGTGCAATAAACTAACAATATATTATAACAACTGTCTGTCTAGTAAGTGATGTTGTGGTCGAAGCCTGGCACCACGCTAAGCCATATATACTGGGACATATGAACAACTAGACTTCGCCTCAGATTAGAATCTCATCAAAGTAACGAAAGCATCTCGCGTATGAAAAAGGAAAGTGAGGCAGGTGCGCGGCCGACCCTCGCAGGGGCAGGAATGGAATGCGCTAATAATAGCCGGCGCCTGCGCACGCCCCCCGACCTGCAATGCTGGCTTCAGGGCCTCCGCTTACGTAAGGTGGAGGATTAAGGAAGGATTCAATACACTTGTGATGAATGAGCATTTGATCGCAAAAGCAACGGTTAATTTTGTTAGGACTTTGCTTTCTTCTTTATTAAACGCGCTAGAAGCAGTTTGGTGGACTTTTAGGTTGGTTCCAAGCTATAATAAGTCAAGAAGATCGGTTCTCGTCATTGTTGCACTACGTGACATGGAAATATCATTTAGGTACAACTCCCTATACAAACTTTATGTTTATTTGTGAAAGGTATAATCAGTGGAGATAACCAGAAATAGCTGACATCAAACTATTTATAAAGTTTGCTAGTATCGCTTGAAGAGTTTAAAGTTGAGTGCGGCAGTACTCAAATCAGTATAACGTACGCGGGTTTTAATAGCTTAAGAAAAAACGAAATACGCTGTTGTGGATAATTCGTGGCGGCGTAAGTTGCACAATTCGATACGGCATCTGCCGGAAAGTTTTTTTTTTATGTTATTAGATAACGAGACGAGCTGGTCGTTTGCCTAATGGTAAGCATAACGCCGGCACATAACAATTGCAGTGCCACCCAGAACTTTGAAACACAAAGGTCTGCGCGGCACTGCAATGCGCTCGTTACCCTGAGACGTTAGGTATTAAGTCTCATAAGACCAGTAATTTCACTGGATACTCTACTCATCAAACCGGAACACAGTAATGCTTGCACACTACTGTTTGGCGGCAGACGAGCACGAGCAAAGCGGTGGTAACAACCCAGACGGACACTCGCAGAAGAGTTAGTCCTCCTACTAAGTAACAACTGTAAAGCGAGATGATATGCCCTCAAAGCAAACAGATTCCAGAGATCAAACTCAGAGAAGTCAAATCTCTATATTTGTGAACTATCCCAACTCATATAGACAAAGAAAGTTCCCTTCAGTTCCACCATCCATCGTCTGGCTTGGAAGGCGTCCAATTCGTTCCTTAGTAACTCGCCTCTCAGTCGTGCTTAATAATTTCAAAATGAATAAGCCCCTCAAGTCAGTTTATTGGCATATCGTCCGACCATAACAATAGACGATGCAATATGCCATGGCTCCGCTTCAGACACGCTTGGCGAATGCCTGATGGCTGCCAAGATAGAGTCTGTTATAAAGCTAAGTGTTATTCCACCAGGAGCAATAAAAACTTTATTTCTTTGAGCCTCGCGAATCGTACACAATCTAAAACGTATTTCAAGTAACTTGCAACATATCGTAACGACAAGAGAGCAATGGCAAGAATGGGACTAAATTTCCTAGTTTAATCATGATGGTTTGGAACTACAGAAATGCTTTTGATTCTTGATGGATGTTTATCTTTATGACAAACATTTAAAGTTGTTCGCCCAATCGACAACAATTCAGATAAAACGAAAAGCGCAGTTTATTAAACGCACAATCAAGTAATACTTAAACATTTGAGATGAAACTTAAGTTTAGTTCAAGCTCTTCCGTCCTAATCGTACTGTATGTCAATGGTCATCCTCGGTGTCAGTTTTTAAGCCATTTAAAGGCTTTTGACAAGACTTAATGTATGTTGTCTTACGACAACGAAAGCCCTGTACCGACAAACTTCTCACGTATCCCATGGCGGTCACCCATCCAGCGAACGCTGTTCAACTTCACCATACACTTAAGAACGGTGAGTCAAGCTAAGTTTTGCGTTTAGTTCCAGCAAAAGACAGTTTACTAACTTTCTATTCTGGCAGATCCGATAACCTTCAACCTACAGTTAAACACAGAACTGGTATGATTGCATACCTGATAGTATCATACCAGTTGGGTCACCCTGACACATTTGCCGCACCATTCTCCGCACTCCATTAACGCATTAGATATGATTATGATGGATTGATTTACTTAATTGGTATACAAGCTAGCGAATTGAGATGCATAAACGCCATCGCAGAACGAGTTCAGGTACGTTCGAATTCTCCAATCTCTAACACTGAACCAGTCGCTAGCTAGCGACACCTAATTCCAATTATTATTGGGGTTATTGTCAAACATTAAGGCGGAACAGGTGAAAGAAATGTCCCATTGATATTAATAGTTTTACTAGTCTGATATGGAGAAGTGGACAAATACAAAAAAGGATTTGGATATTGTTTTATTTTCGACAAAAGGTTGGGGACATTATACCTCGTCAGATCTTAACATGTGGTCTGACGATGAGGTGGATAGTGGTGAAGACGCTAGCGTCTTAGACCTAGAATATAATTTGCTCTTAGGTGGATCTGGAAATTCCGGATAGGTGCTTGGCGACAGATTTACCACTTTTGGGCTGTAGCTAACGAAGAAAGCATTAGAAAAAGCCTTACCATCATGCTATGGTTGCACTTTAGTGTTTTCATTCAAAAAGCTCAAGTTAATTCTAAGATTCGCGAACCTTAATCTCGACCTACCTATCGCGAGCACAACTGAACCATTTGTTCTGGATCTCGGGGTTGTAATTTTGCCCCCTATATTATTGTGTTTCGAACTATGAAAATAACACAAAAGCATAACCTCAAATTACTAGTCAGGTAAAGTCCCCGAAAGACATTTCAACATAACTACAACAAATAAGTAGGCACTAAACGATTTCAACACGACGCAAATTCCAAAACCTACTGAACAAAGGTCGTCGAAACTGCCTAGTGGCAACTCTGCTTTCCACGAACCATATTCGAAGAGATTAGTTACACTTTTTCTTGGTATAACGAATAATAGCAAAGGTCTCGCTTCCCATGAGGCTTTGTTGGCATTACGTAAGGAACGACTCAGCAGGCTTGAATAGGAACCATCGCAGGTTATAAACTTTAGAAACGTGGGGTATTTTTTAACGGCCGGTTTATATACACGAAGCCGATAGTTGGCATTCATGTCTTGTAAAGCTTAGGAGAAAAACATCTGTGTGATGTGATTGTAGGTCTCGTTTCTAGGTTTAGCTGCCATCAAGATGAAAAATTTGAGGAGTCTGTTGCCGTTTGTTTTTTTCCGTGCATCATCGGTGTAATCCGGCAGCTGCACTCGTGATCCAATACCTATTGCTGCCCTATCAAATGGCCAAAATGTTGTAGTGTATGTAGTTGCCACGGCCTGCAGTTTCACACTGGAAGATTTAATTTTGCCGGAAAATAAAGTCGGGTTATAATTCGGTCAGTTCTGGGTTGATCCATTGCTGAGTGAAACGACAGACCAATAGTGTAATAAAGTGGAGGTTCATCCAAGAACAAGAACCTACTGCTCTGAAATAGCTGCACTGTCTTACTCAAGCAGAGAAGATTAACATTTCGTGCCTGTAGACAAATATATCACAGACAATGCCGCCGCTATCGCCTCAAATGTGCCCTTTCTGCCAAGAAGCAAATTATTGCGCAATATGGAAAGTGTTTTAGAGCTGGTGTCTATAACAACAGCAGTATTCGCGTCCACTCACTCATTCTGTGTCAATGGAGCTGGTAGCCGCTTTGACAATTTCAATAAAGTAAGCTGCAGTCGGAGACAGCCTCTTTGGCGTTGGTACTACTTCTAACTCTCATTTCAATTCCTTTTTAGCACAGGTTAAAAGTGCCATCATTCAACGTGGCAATGCCGCCAGCATTTAGGAAGCACTGCCAAATGACAGAGCGATTAGTTAAAATAAGATTGTACTTTGCAGGATTATTTATGTAATTTTATGGGTACTTGTTTCTTAACTATTTTTAACTGTAACTTAACTAATTATGTAGAGTATTTTCCGTTACTCGTGCATATATATTATATATACTTATACATGTAGGCCCACAATAGCCTGTATCCAACTTTTGTTGTTGAATTGCTGATAATATTTATGTATTAGCTAGTTAATAATGTTGTTCAGCTCTTTTTTAAAATGCCATTTTATTTAAACTGATTACTTCTCAATTGTTATTCACAATTTAAATAAGAATTAAGTTATATTTTTGTCCCTTTTAATAAAGTTTATTCCTTATAAAACAATTTAATTAAGACGCTAGGCTGATATACTTAAAATCTTTACATCGATGATTAGAAACCCTCGGTACAATCTATACAACGCTTAAGCCACAAAATACTAGGAATGTCTAGCAGTAACTTCTAGGCTGTCATTTGATGGCATCCGTCACTAAGGAGACGTAGAATGCGGATTAGCCAAGCCTTACTTCCAATCCAACTTCCAAGTACGGACATTAATCAGAATTCCTTACTCGCAGTTCACACCTAGTAACCCCTAGGCCATCGGTTCCCGAACTTTCAAGGTAACAGAACACTCAACAATTTTTTATTTTTGGGACTCGTCATTAAATACCTTCTACAAATGAAAGACAATGCAGTTTTTGCGATTGATTTATTTATTAAATCACCAAAAAATTTGAAACAATATTCAGTGAAATTACTGGGCTTATGAGACTTAATACCTAATGTCTCAGAGTAACGAGCGCACTGCAGTGCCGCGCAGGCCTTTGTGTTTCAAAGTTCTGGGTGGCACTGCAATTGTTATGGGCCGGCGTTATGCTTACCATCAGGCAAACGACCAGCTCGTCTCGTTACCAAATAACATAATAAAAAAAAAAAAACAATAACACGAAAACCGTTACGATGATGTTTTAAAATAACAAAAATACACGAATGCCAATAAGTGTCGTAAAAAACGGAACAACATTATCAGACCTGAAATTCCGTCTATCACAAAGCAATGCACTGGCTCCAATTAAAACAGCTTATAAATCAAGCCGACTTGTGGCACGCGAGCATGACTCCATCAGCTGAAGTATACGACAAGAATGTCCAGCCACGCCGCGGTAATTCAAAGGAATGCATGCCACTAAGCAGCAGACTTCTTAACTCACACGCGCCGAATTTTTTACCGCACTTGAAAGTCGTTTGCCTGATTGTATGGATAGCTCCCACACATAACAATCACAGTGCACCCTAGAACTAAGGTCGGCGTGGCATTGAAGGGCGCTTGTTGTCTTCAACAATGAAGTATCTTATGCTCAGCCTACTACTCTGCTCATCAAACTGGATCAGAGTAAAAACAGCTAGGCGCCTGCCTGCTTCGCGGCAGACTTCACAAGCAAAGCGATGGTAAACGATTATACGGACACTCGCAGAAGAGTTAGTCCTACCACCAGTAAAACAGCTGCCAAGAGTACTTAACTCAAACGCGCCGAATAAATCCGGGGAATTGCTCGTTTGCAACCATTCCGCGTCGCCAAAATCACCATCCACGACACTTACCCCGACAGAAACTGCCGTAACGGTGCACCGCGGCCGCACGCCATTTCTTGCGGTCGCGTTCTTATGTTGACAACCGGCCGTGTTACCCCGCCTTTAACGACTGTAACACGTTGAACAACGACCATCGCACGGTCAAACTACCACTGTTACACTCCACGGCAATTAGGCCGCAACGAACCGGGAACTATATCGTAAATCAAGAGTGTTTTCGTGTCAAATGCCAAACGTAATGCATTATGCGTACGATGCATTACTCGTCTATATATTTACATATAATACGAACTGTAATGGGAATGTTATAAAAAGTGATTTACACGCTCGTTCAGGTTTTATGTTCTAGTTACCACGTGTTTTCATAAATCTAGACGAGCTTTTCAACCCGCTGTAGCGTATGTCGGATTGCCCGCGCGTATTCATTGCTTATAAAACTCGTTATCTTCTGCCTAGATTCTGGCCAAATATTGTAAATAAATCTCACGATTTTTGGAAATAACTAAAACGCCATTTAGTACATTCATCATTGAATTAAAAAGTCGTAAAGATTCCTAACTATTATAGTTTCAATTACAGACCGAAATCACAGTTCAAAACTGTACCGAAATGGTGGCTCTTATTATCGTAGACCAAGATTCATTTTGGGTCCCTCCGCCCTTCTTTTTTTAGCGTGGAAGGCCAGGTTAACTATACCTCACCTGATAGAGCTTAGTCAACATTATTGACATACGAAGGAGAACATCGTGAGGCAACCAGCATGTTCAAGAACCACAAAAGTCGAGGACTTCATATGAGCTAAGCTTGCATACAGCTTAAAGCAAAATACTATTTACGAAGGACCACAAAATAATGTCATTGAAAACCATACCACGATCCACGGTACTATGTCATGGCTGACCTTAATTACGCACGCTCTACAAAGAGAACGCTGAAGTAACTCCCTGACGAGTTAACGACTTCATCATGTAATGTGCAGCGTGCACGCAGTAACACTAGTTATATTGGCGTAGGAACTGGTATATTGAGCAACTGTTACCGATCAGTGGACGACAGAAATCCTTTAAACTAATTTAGAAGTACTCTTACTACATGGTAATACTAAGGCTAAGATTCAGAGACGATTCTAAGGCTGACATTCAGAGACGAATCTAAGCGTGGACTCACGCTTCCATACGTCAAAATTCTATACAGTTTTGACATATGGAAGCCAAAGTCTACGCTTAGAATCGTCTCTGAATCTTAGCCTTAGCGTAGACTTTGGCTTCCATATGTCAAAACTGTATAGAATTTTGACGTATGGAAGCGTGAGTCCACGCTTAGATTCGTCTCTGAATCTCAGCCTAACTCTTCTGTGAGCGTCAGCCTGGTTGGGTACAAACGCTTTGCTCTATAGTCTGCCGCCAAGTCTTGTTGGCAGCTAAATTTTTGACATGTTATTTATATTTACATAGCACACAATCATCTGAAGCAGAGATGTAAGAAGCCATCGATGATAATCGTTTTAGTAAGCGTCTTAGAAGCTAGAAGCAATAACTTAAGGTCATCGGCACTGCTCTGATGGCGCCTTGAATTGCTTTTCTCTGAATCAATCAATGGTTAATCATTTTCACGCCATTCTGGCTTCACTACGTGATGCGGTTGCTGTTGTACCTGCCTGTCCAATGGCTTTTCGTTTTTTACTAGGCTTTGTACCTCGAAATGATAAACAACTAAATCTTTTTAGAATCACTTTATTTTCTGCCAAGTTCTTTAACTCAAAGATTTTAATTTTTCGTAATCATCCTAGTATCTCATACAAACACACACTCACATAACAAAAACAATATGCTCATCTCAAAAAAATTCCCCCGGGGATTGCACTACCACCGGACAACGTAGTCACGGAGCCGTCATCAAAAAGTCACAACGGCAAGACTCAGTATACAACATTAGGGTAATCCTCAATTTAAACACATTCCAAAGACATAATTATGAATGTTAATTAGTCTATAACTGCATTTATTAGTATATCGAAGTCTCGATGTCAGTGAAAGTAGACGGGGCATGCGCGGGCGCAATTTTCTATTCGTCACTTCCGATGAACATTAAAAGCTCTGTGTCATATCTATATAAACAGTAAATAACCTTTAGATCCCCATGAACCATAAAATGCAAGAGCAAGTTATTATCCAGCAAGACACATTGAGCCAGAGAAGTAGAAGTTAGTGGGAGGACTAACTCTTCTATGAGTGTCAGTCTGGGTTAGTACCACCGCTTTGCTCGTGAAGTCTGCCGCCAAGCAGTAATGTGCAAGCATTACTGTGTTCCGGTTTGATGAGCAAAGTAGCCAGTGAAATTACTAGGCTTATGAGACTTAATACCTAATGTCTCAGGGTAACGAGCGCACTGCAGTGCCGCGCAGGCCTTTGTGTTTCAAAGTTCTGAGTGGCACTGCAATTGTTATGGGCCGGCGTTATGCTTACCATCAGGCAAACGACCAGCTCGTCTCGTTACCAATAACATAAAAAAAAAGAAATGAAGATGTAGCCGAGTAAGTTGGCTAGTGGACCTGCCGGAACACGGGGTAGAGGCGACAGATTTTAAAGAGATGAGTTACTCATGGTCTCGTGTATTGCGCTTCGGGAGAGTGTATTAAAAGCTCGTTTACAGACACTTGCGATTCTAAACGATCAGTTGTATAACAGGTAATGATTCTGTTATTTGCTATCGTTAGTTAACTCTGTGATTACTAATGAGTGTTACTGTTAACAAGTGTTACTTACTATAATTGTTGACCAAACATTTAAAAGACTATGTACGTTCTATTTATATGCTAGGTCACTGGTTTATGTGTAACGTTTAGATTTAAGGAGTATTGGTATCAAAAGACGCACACGAGCGTCGGATACGTCGGGGGACATCACTGATAATAAATCCTACTCCTACTAATATTATAAATGCGAAAGTGTGTTTGTTGGTTTTATTCTTTCACGCAGCAACGGGGCAACGGATCGACGTGATATTTGGCATAGATATAGTTTATGGACCGGAGAGTAACATAGGCTACTTTTTATCCCGGAAAAATGGACGGTTCCTGTGGGAACCCGGGTGAAACCCGCGGGCAGAAGCTAGTATTACACAAATGTAAACCTAACTTCAAAATTTGTAAATATCGTTACTATTTTTCCTCGTCTTTTATTCTACGAGATTCCATCAGAGTCGTAGGAAAGTAGTCCTTATAACTAGCACAAGTGGTCGATTTCATCGTTTAAGACTGCAGAAGGCGCTCAGTCCTAGAGAATTGTGTGTTGCTTGTGGCGACTAGCTCAAGGGCTCTATATTGAGTGTACCATGAAGTACCACGGGCACGAACATCGGCTTGAGTCGTTATCGGATACGGAATCAGAATAGTTCCGACGGACGAATGCATTCATTTGAAGTGGATCCTAGTGGGTGATCATGAAAATTGTACTGACGCTATTATTTATTTAATGCTAGTTGGTAACTAGACGAGCTGGTCGTTTGCCTGATGGTAAGCATAACGCCGGCCCATAACAATTGCAGTGCCACTCAGAACTTTGAAACACAAAGGCCTGCGCGGCACTGCAGTGCGCTCGCTACCCTGAGACATTATGTATTAAGTCTCATAAGCCCCGTAATTTGCATCATACCAAAGCCTACACCATCGAGAAGGGCAAAAAACCCACGATGAAGCGACGTTTCGCTTTCCCTAATACGAAGGGATTTTGTTTTCTTTGTCTCCAAGACTCCCATGTAGGAACACGAATGGCAGTCCCTCGCAGTTAGTAAACCTGATCGTAACCCCTCTTTTCTTTGAAAACCACGCACAAAATTCGTCAAACAAAACACAATTTCACCGCGTAATTGAGCACATGTCGTGTCGCAATTAGAGTCACAATAAAACTTGACATTCACCTTTCATCAGCGCACAGGGGCCGATTTCCGGTTTGACAACGCGAAAGCGTTTCGGGCCGAATCGATCCGCCGGCTCGGGAGCGCAGGTTCAAGAGCAAAACTTTCGATAAAGAAATCGAACGAGCCTGTCGTAATTCGTAATCAAACGACTTGTGACCCCCCGGTTATTATAAAACTGCGACGTAACCGAGAGCGTGTCGAAAGTCGGCAGATATGTGTAGATATTCCAACAACTCGATTAGCGTTTAGAAACTTCTGTGATATATCATAATTAAATAACAAATAGTAATATTTGCATAGGCTGTTGATTTTTGTCGTTGTGTCGTAAATATGTTGAGAATTTAGAGCATCAATTAATCACCATGAATGGGGAATCCTACTAACCCTACTAATATTATAAATGCGAAAGTGTTTGTTGTTTTGTTGGTTTGTCCTTCTTTCACGCAGTAACGGAGCAACGGATCGACGTGATTTTTGGTATAGATATAGTATATGGACCGGAGAGTAACATAGAGGCTAATTTCTATCCCGGAGAAATGCACGGTTCCTGTGGGAACGCGGGTGAAAACCGCGGACAGCAGCTAGTCTAAAATATGATCGGATGATCTGTATAATTGCATCTGTTTTATGCAAACTGCATTGCATTTATGGAATCTCAGGAACATTCTAAGATTTTCGAAGCAACACAATCACTTTTTAATTGACAGACGAAAATATCAAACCGCAAAGATAAGTATACGAAAATAATAATTCTGCAGTGCAGTATACAACGTGCCATCGCCTGTTATTGTTTCGTAATCCCACCCCATCTATGAATTTGTCTAGAACAAATGAGTTACCTAGAGAATACACCTTAGTTGAGTGAGGTTTCTTAGTATTGTTTATTTTTTTCTCTAAAATTTTAATGTGAAACAAACCACATAGATCCTGGCGCGGACGCGTACACGCCGAATGGTGTGAATACGTTTCATACCATTTATGTTCAAATTTCAACTTTTATTTTTACGAAATTTGAATGGAATGTAAAGACGTTCGTGACATGTTCAAGCTCATATTGAAACTGTAAAAGTTTCAACTTTCAACTAGGTCTAGG
The DNA here is from genome assembly GCA_907269065.1 of Crocallis elinguaria. Classification (NCBI taxonomy): domain Eukaryota; kingdom Metazoa; phylum Arthropoda; class Insecta; order Lepidoptera; family Geometridae; genus Crocallis; species Crocallis elinguaria. Next base: position 15,070,659 of record OU026068.1, read on the forward strand.
TCCGCTGTCGCTGCAGACACGGCTCCCGATCCCATAAAACTTGACGCAAGTAGGCTGGCGCCAACCAACCCACTAGTTTACCACACACCCAGTTTACAGTTTACTCAAACGCCGCTTGAATTATGCACAAATAAATTCCCGCATAAACAGCCCCGCTTCGATCCATATGGAAACCCAAATTAGCAAAGTTGTCTAAACAAAAGTTAATGTAAACCGTCGAAAGTCGGTCGCATCGGAAAGAATCCATACGGTGCCAATATGTGCGATTAACGCGAAACTAGTTTAACCCATTTCTTGTTTGTTATGTTGCGTCTAGGAATTTGCTCGTGAATTTTGCGGAAAATTACAGAGGACGTCGAAGACTAACAAAAAAGAGACGGCGAGGCACGTGAATTAAGCGCTACGTGAAACCTCGGAAGTCGAGTCTGTATTTAGACAAGTGCGTTAAAATAGTTTAGACCATGCTTAGGTTTCATTCATATTTATTGTAGCTGTTATAAGAATCAATCAAGTAAAAATGAAATAAATTTGTAGCTCCATTTATCATCTACTATTTGCTGTGGCTACTTTAAAGTTTCAAGCTTGAAACTTTATAAATAAAAAAATGCCATTAAGTTCCGAAAATGTGACCATTGACGACTATGCCGGCCGGCATACGTTAGCAGATCTAATGGCGCGTCGTCTGTTTTTTAATATTGTGTCCGTGGTAAATGTATTGCATCTAAGAATTTACTCATAAAAACTGAATAACAGCATTTAGTTTAGAGTCATAACAAATTTATTTCTCAGCCAGTGCTCTTTGCTCTTTATTTTCTAGAGAACTAATATGTTTATCGCTTCGCCCTGAATCCACGACTGATAAAACCGAGTCATTATTGTTTGCGTTACCTGATTTAAATTTAATGTATATTTGAACGCTAAACGCATCAATAATTCGTACCGTCGATTTAGTATCGAGTTAAATAACGATATTTACCGATATTTATGGCGCAAGTTGTTATCGATAAGTTAACCGTCATAAGGGTTGCTACTCGTAATTGCTACGTACGATAAAATTGTTATATCGTAAATAATTGTTATTGACGTTAGCTACATGACATTTTATTCGCAACTTTCTTTCCGTAGTTACAAGCAATGTTTCGTTTTATACAAGTGACTGCGAGTCTGTCTTAAAATCTTCACAATCAAAAGTTGTGTAACTTTTGCTAACATCGTTTTCACAAAATCCAGTGGTAGAGCGTCTAGCCCATAGAGGAGTTGAACTCATGGGTTTAAGTCCCGTTGGCAACGAAATTCTTGAGTTCCATTTTTTTTTCAGTATAGGCTGACCACGTATCTCTTTTGCTTGAGCAAACGTACGTTTGCTTAAGCGTCTAAGGTGCCCCTAGGGCTCAAGTTTTACCGCAATATTGCCTGATTAGGTATATTATTTATATTACATAATATACAGCAAATCTAAGCGGGAATGTATAATAGGGAGAGGGGAGGCGCGTGCGACCGTTTTTCTCTTTTACATCAATGCAACCCCACAATATGTGTAAAGAGGACAGAATACTAAATTGTCATTGACTCGTGATAGCGCCTTAACTACTCGTTAAGTCATAGCTTTTTTTATTAGGTGCGACAACTTAGTGACATCATTTTGGAGGAGGCGCGAAAATTAATTGCGCATGAGTTTATCGAAGGCTCAACACAAGGTTTAACTTCCGGTAATACATAAGTGTTAAATTGATAATTTGCAAAAATTACCTAAACAATACACGGAAGCGACAGAGCTGTATTCAAGAACAAAGCTCGGTAAATTTCGACGTTCAATAAATATGTGAATTACGCCATTAATCAATAAAAAAAAATATGTTTCCTGCATTTGGCAAAGCAGGTTTTCAGAAAAGTTGTAGAACAAAAATTGTATGTTATAATGTACAAAAGCTTCCCACAAGATTTCGTTAACATTATTTCAAACACACTGGATACGTTACATAGCAATCGGGAAACAGAGGCTCAACCAAGGAGTTCCGCTTTAAGCATTAATTAAATCCAAGTATTTCAACCACCTTGAATTAACATTATCTAATTAATGGGAATGCGTGCCACGGATCAATTTACAAGAGACTAATTAATAATTCAACTGATAAACCAACGGCATAGCTGCGTAGTTAGCAATACATATAATAGAGCCTTAGATCTCATTATCGATTGAGAATTCAGCATCTGAATAACGTTAGTCATTACCTTAACTGATTATTAAAGACTTGTGATCCAATTTTACCTGCAACAAAGAGAAAACAATAATTAGTATTAAAGCCAAAACTTACTTAATTTTAATTGGGCTTATTTTGTAGATATTAACTTAGCCCTTGAGTATAGGCGCTCAGCACGCGTGTTTTTAGTTGCGGCAATCGGCAACTCGCAACCAGCTCTTTTTCCGCTAACTGCCGAAACTCGCAACTACAGTTGCTTCGTGTTCGCAGTTACCTACTCAAAATTATAAGAATGAAAATAGTATAAAAACAGCTAGCAGCAAGTTGCCGATTGCCACAATTGGAAACACATGTGCTGCAATGAGGGCCTTACCGTGCGCGATAAATCTAGACCAAATTGAAGCTGCCTTAGCTGAATTTAAGTTGCCCATTGTTAGGCAACTTTTATCTTAATTACTAGATATTATTCTTAGAAAGCATTGATCACACAAACCCAAGAGAGCCCCCACGAAAGTTGAACAGCTCTGCGCCCGTTCAAATTGTACAACTTGTAAACAACAAACTCATAATTAAATCTGAGAACTTGTGTAAGATCGCAGATAAGCTGAAGAATCCGGCTGGTAGAATTGTTATTATGTTGCTGGTCTTGTCGGTAGCTCTTACAATGTTGCGTGGAGTGTACCCGAAGCAATGTCCTCGACAAATTTACTGACCATCAATTTAACTTCGGATGGTTAAGAGCTCACCTACACGAGCACTCCAATCCACAACTTACCAATCCAACATTCCAAAAACCACCCGTGTGTGTGGAATCTTAGATGGATTACGTGGAGTGATAGAAATATTAGAAATCCAAACATTCCAAATCATCGTCAGTGACTGATTCGACAATCCATTTCGCGCTCGGTTGGCACTTGGCAGTACAACTCGAGACGCAGAATGATGAAAAATGAAGCGATGGCGCGCTCGGAATGGAGTGACCGATGTGTTCGATATTGGGCCATCGTTCCACAGTTCCACTCAATCCACGATGTGCGGCGCGAAGGATTTGGAACGCTTTTGTATGGGGGCTTTAAAGACTTTAAGTTCTACAAGTTCGTTCTACCATGTGGTAAAACTAGTTCTTCTAAGAGTGTGCATCTGGGTGGATTATGGTACCTCTGTTTTGCGTTTGCTGTCTGTCGCCTATATATAGCAATAATGTGCATGTGTGTGTTTTTAAGAGCAAAGCAGGACCAGTGAAATTACTGCGCGTTATGAAACTTAATACCTGATGAATTTAGTTCTTAGAGTAACGAGGGAACTGCAGTTTCGCGCAGGAGTTTGTGTTTTAAACTTTTTTGTGGCACTGTTACTGTTGTGGCAGGCGTTATGATTACCATCAGACAAATGACCTGCTCTTGACGACCTTTTAAATACTAACGTTAGTATTTTAAAAAGTTCCACCGGTACGTTGTAAAATCATAAAAACCTTTCCAATTGCAATTCTAAACACTCGCCGAATTTCACATTTCGTATTCAGTCGCCTCAACCGAATGTACAATAAATATTCTTCTGGGAAAATGCCGAATGTTGTGTGGCGATGCGATAAATCGATTCGATGTTCCGAGACGTGTCGCGCATCCCTAATCGATTTAATCGACATATCGAATTCGGACACGTCATTTTTAATGTCATCGTTGACTCCTGGTATTGATTGCCACAGATAGTAATAAAAATATTACTTCGAAATGTCAATACATACTAAATTCTGCTCTGTTTAGTTTAATTCTTTTTCTTTACTTCAATGGAGAGGCACAGGCAAAGCTAATCTCAGATGGCGCCACCATCGCTGGTACTTGTCATTGATGTTTACTTTAATGAATTAAACCACAGATCTTTAAATTTAACTAACCAGTAAAATTGCTCGCGTTATAAAAATCATTAAATTTGAAATGGTAACATAAGCTAGAAGAAGAAATTGGATTCCAATGATTTTTGATGCGCATTGCTCTGATCAACAGCTTCCGCTTTTTCTCGTCAGAAGGGAAACGTGTATATGTTTATTTTTACACTGAAATGCACTTCACAGAGGCATACTTTATTGCAGAAACGATTTATTTGTTTACATACTAAAATTTTATAATGTAGTTTGACTGCGAAACAAAACCTGCGATAATGCGCCACCTAGCGGGATAAGTAAGCAGCGTTTCTTCCCATTGCTGTCTTTTTTGACCAAAATATAAGACTAATTAAAAATATAACCTTTACCTAAATTACAAATAATATAAACTCGCATCCATTATCTTGAAAACGAAAAGATAAATAAAAACTTATTCACGCTAAATGGCCAGAAAATAGATAATATTAATTGACAGAAAACATCCAACTGATGGAAACATCGATAAAAACGTGGCTAAAGGTTTTCCCAGACGGGGGTGCGTTATAGTCATAACTGTCAATATTATCAAATTCAAATTCAAATTAATTTATTTGCATAAATATGGGTTAGTAGGTTAATAAATTATCATATGATCGCCATATTCACCGTCAGGTGTGCAAATATTTAGTCATTATTCATTATATTATTCACATTTCAAATGGTTAATTTCTGATTAATAAGTAATGTCAAGTAATGTTAATTATTAATAACTAAACAGTTTTTTTATTTCACAACGCATATGTGTAAAATAGACATGAACACTTCTGCAAATCTGCTTATCGCCTTGCGGTATTGCGATCAATGTTCTTTTTCCCTTGCGTCGCTGCTACACACATATCACAGAACAAACTGCTGCAATATCATACGTAATCAAGACGGCCAAACGTCTTTTGACATCTAATATACAATGTCCCGAAACTAAAAACAGATCATCGCAATAACGCATGCGATAAATCCGACCAAAAGTCTGGGGAGCATTTACCATTTTAGCCAACAATATGCCAATGCGTACAAAAGAAATGATTAATCAAGTATAGAGGCAAAATAGCTCAATGGCAATTGTTGTATCGTAACAATTGAAGAGTTGACCCGCGGGCCAATCACGGCTGATCAACGCAAATTAACTGTTGATCAACCGGACGACGGACAAGTGAACTACTTATTGGAACGACGCTGGAATTGGGCCAACTCATCTCTGGTGGCTAAACAACTGTTTCATTTGGTTAAGATGTTTGTGCAACATCGCATATCACCGGTGGGAGCTGCTATTTAATTAGACTGGCCTTTGCCCTTCTGGTATCAGGATAAAAGTAGCAGTAGCCGAAATATCAAATCTATTACATACAAAATTTCATCAAAATCGGTTCACAATTTACGGAGTTCGGTACCACTGTACCGAACATAGCGCGAGCAGAGCAGCCGGGTAGCATAACAACAAACCGTAGAAACTCACTTAGGGATAGCGTCTATCAAAATCGGATCAGTAGTTCCACAGATTACCAACAACAAACATACTAACAAATAACTAACTTAAGGGGGCTGTAATAAGCCATCTTTAGGTATAATCCTTATGTAAAGAAATAAGGTTGGAAATGGCGATGCATTTTCTTTTATTTGAATTTTATTTTGTAGTTTTTATTTAATTAAGAAAGAGATATACCATTAATTTTAAACATTTTTACTTGACTCATGATCTTTTGGGACCAAAAAAATGGTTGTTGTCACTCAAAATATTGAGCATTAGCTTGTGCCCGCGGTTTTCACCCGCGTTCCCACAGGAACCGTGCATTTTCCGGGATAAAAGTAGCCTATGTTACTCTCCGGTCCATAAACTATATCTATGCCAAAAATCACGTCGATCACGTCGTCCGTTACTGCGTGAAAGAAGGACTAACCAACAAATCAACAAACACACTTTCGCAATTTATAATATTAGTAGGGAAGTAGGGATTTCGAGACAAAATATATTTTTCGTGGTCTTTTCGCGATTTTTTTTTTCAGATTCTGGGCCATTTCTATAAAATATTTTATAGATAAGTATTTTCTATTAACACTTAGCTATACTGCTGTATAGCTAAGTTTTTATAAATGTTTTTTTTTGCTGGTGATATTTATGGAAACGGATATTTGACGAAAAACGGGTCGTTTTGCTTCAGAAAGCGCCTTAACCTTTATAATATTAGTATATAATAAACTGGTGTATTCAGCGTTGTAACATGACTTATTTTAGCTTGATTTTTACGCATTGCTACAACCAATTTGTTTTATTCCTCAACTTGTATACATATATTCTTATAACCGTTGTCCATTGGAGAATCGAAAGCAACAATCGGGTTTTGAATGAAATTATTAATTCATATTTCCTGTGCTAATAGTGTTGTGTTTGTGACTGACATTTAGGAACAGGATTTGTAGTTTTATCGGTGAAACCGAATGAATTACTCCCGGCAGTCTGCACATTTGTCGATTTTATCAATGACGATGGCACTTCAAGTCGCTGCGCAGAGATTCATTGACGTCAAGGCTCATAATAATATTTTTATCGCTGGGCGTTCCAACCACTTTATACTATCATTAAGTAGCTAAGAATGTTGTAAACATTACAGTTTTATATTCTAGAAGGTACCATACAATTTAATCATCAATTAACGTCATATTACAAATGACAATCTATAGATCGTCCTTCAAACTCACAATAGTTCAATTATAATTACAATCGATCACTGAAGCGAAGGGCCTACGAAGACATTTCGTAATAAGCTAGATCGATTGACACGAGAGGAGCCAAGTGCTCCTAATCGATTTGTATTCGATTCGGCACAATATCGATGTTGCACAACTATTGAGGTTAATACCGTTCAAGGACTCATCTAGGCGGCTCTTATTGACGAATCGATTAGACTTCAATGCTGTCACGGTATTCGATTAATAACAAATGATTTAATGGGATCGATTGTGCGGTGTCGACCGGCTACTCGTAAGTTCACGGCTGTTTTCAATCGAACTCTCGATACGGTCGATTTCGTAACGATTCAAATGCGAGCGAATTGGATCGTGTGTATTCATCATAATTGTTGACAGCCGTTACGTTTGAATGGACTCCGGATGATTGATTGGATACGCCAATGGAAATAGACCATATATTGCAAGCTGTTTTTTTATGATAAAAAATCAACTTCGATTGCAGAGTATAAATATTAAAGAATCCGCAGCAAGGTTGTAAAACATCAATCAAGTTCAACAAAGGCGAGCTGACTCAGAAGCCAGTTATGTTTTTCTTATTCAATACAATCTCATTCAAAGTTCACGGCAGCTTCTGTAAAGAAAATGGTTGCTAATAAAATCCATAGCTTTTCATTTCAATCAGTACATATGCAGACTCATGAATAAGGCAAGTCACGATACACTCTCCTATGCGCAAATCGATGCGGTTTTAATTCACGACATTGCAACGTCTCCGTATAATCGCTTCCCATCACTCACACGATCTGAAATACCGAAGTCAATTCGTAAACATACCGATTATGAAGGACAACGTCAACAATCGAATAGCTTGTAGACATTAACAACGCGATCGGTGTCTCTTATCGGGTCTATTTATCTGGCGTTTGAAACCGCAACATTTCGACACTAAGATAGTATCGAATTAATTGGGACATAGACAACGTATATGTACGTAATTATAGCTGTTGATGATTGAACTATTTCAATTTAAAGGCGCTCGGTGGCCTTGAAGCTTTCGTGTTGTCTTTATCGATTGCGGTAGTCGTGAGGAGTTGACGGACGCCGTGACTGAGGCGTCAGGCATGTATTCTCTTTAGCGTCAGGCGTCAAATGTTCGCGTGACCCTCCCGCCCTTGCTATCGTCCAGCTATTAATATCAAGGGCCAATTTGTGATTTTGTAATAGACCATAGGTAGGCCAGAACTGTGTCAATGTTACGAATGTTTAGTGTCACGTCTCGATCGATCACATTCCGAGCGGTCTCGTAATCGAGCATTCCTCTGATAACATTATCTTGCACAAAAACCAGTTTCTATCCTTTCATTAATATATTGAAACTTCTAGTTTGTGTCATGTTTCTCAACGCAATTCTACATGTCAAGTCTGGCGCCACGGCGGGAACCTCTTAATTTCGAAATTGCTAACCAGCAAGGTTGATCATTAGCATTCAGTCAAACGCAGTTGTTTTTAGATCTCTCGTCATAAGGATGCAGTATCAATAAGTGCAGCGCGCCGACATCTCGACGCCTGCGCATCCACTCAACTGTACTTTAGATAGGGTTGTCGGCCATATTCAATCTACGTAATTGTGATCAATTTACTGTTTATGCAATTGTTATTATTGCCTAAAATAAAGATGACAAAACGACGGTGTAAAGACAACAAGAAAACGTAGATAAGGTACAAATAGCAAAAACATTGTTAAATACAACCTCAAATATCAAAGCGTATGGAAGCTTTGTAACGTTTACTATGTGCAATCATAAAATTAAAGAAGCTAAAACTCCCAGACCATTTCCTTGCTTTACGACTAGATAGACTGCTTTTCTAAGGATCATTAATATCTTTTAAAAACTGTATGACGTCTTAACAGCCAAAGAAAAAAAATCGCCATAATATTTCGATTTGCGTTCCAATTTCAACGTTTATAAAACGCATACTTTTGAAAGAAGTGTTGACAGCCCTTATTCGCTAGCTAACCAGGATTTAGGTCATTCATGCGCCGGCGCGCGGTGCGTTACAGACGCGTGCGCTGTTTACCTAAGCCCACAGGATACGGTCACGTGCAGTATGATCAGCGTATAATGAATACTTAGACGTGTCATGTCGCTCGATTGGGTGGGCGGAACGCTGCCGATCGAAGATTACGACTCGACCACCGACATGGATCGGAAGTGGGAAATGGTGGCGTGGCCCGACCCGATAAGGGATCAAAGGATCCGATAAGGGATCAAAGGATCCGATAAGGGATCGAAGGATATGGTTTGTTGGTTGTGAAAACTTGTGTTGTTCCGTAAAAATTCGTAGGAACTTAAGTAATTCAGCGTACTAAGTTTTTTTTATGTTCGGCAATATTTTCGCAATATAAGTTTTTAAACGGTTCGTTTGCTCATAGCTGTATCGAAGTCTACAATTCTACCCGCAGTAACTTCAGTTTTCTCGTGAACATGGCGCTTGCAACAGTGCCGAAATATCGAGGCCTCAAAACAAATAAAATACATGGTAAATATCCCGTTACTAAAGTTAACTCTAATATTTTCGCATCTCTGGTCATTCTTAGCCGGTTAGCATGTTAAAAAGTTCTTCTAGGTCATCGAGGAACTAACGTCTAGAGATGCAGTGACGTTTGGTTTGCACGAAATAAATTACACCATTTTTGCCTAGACATAATGCGCTCTGATTGATTAAACACCGGCACCGCCTCGTGCCGATTCCACGTGCGCTGATACGCTGAGCGCTGATGTTGGTTATAGCAAAATAAATACATTGCTGTGAGATCGGATAGTACAGTATTTCATCACACGGGGTTAGTATCTCGATGTTCTAGGTTAACGATATCAAAAATTAAAATAAGTTTGTTACAAATTATATTTACCTAATTGAATAAAAGTGATTGCAAAAGAAAGCCCCAGAGACTAAACTCGGCGCCGGGACATCTGGCCAGTATTCCTGCGAGCTAACAAGGTAAGCGCAATTCTCGTTCGAAAGCGGCGAGCACTGCACTGTGAGAACGGAAACACAGATTCAATCTGTTTTGGTCAACCTAAATTTAGTTGAACGAGAAAAACGCGAGTTGAAACGTAATTATACTAGCTGGTTACTTTTTTGCACTCATAAGGCCGTTCATTATAATTTCGAAGTTTATTCTTAAAAGAGACTCGCAATATTAGTTTCTATTTCAGTGAAATAATATCTTATTATTTTAACGTTGCCATGTTATACTCGTAATAGATATAAAAAAAATTCTTCATGTTTTTCTAATTTTTCAGTAAATTATTTTATACCAATTTCTAGACGGGTGTAGACAACGTTCAAAGTTATAATGTGTTTAAAACAACACGTAAATAATAAATATATACGAATACATCTCAAAAAATTCGCTAGAAGTTCAATAACCGCCTTTCAAATTGAAGAGCTTTATCAAAACTCTGATAAGTGTTGCACTATCCTCCGTACCCTATTAGGCTAAGGCCTAAGTCCATTCTAGGTTTTTTTTTATCTTATTTGGTAATGAGACGAGCTGGTCGTTTGCCTGATGGTAAGCATAACGCCGGCCCATAACAATTGCAGTGCCACTCAGAACTTTGAAACACAAAGGCCTGCGCGGCACTGCAGTGCGCTCGTTACCCTGAGACATTAGGTATTAAGTCTCATAAGCCCAGTAATTTCACTGGATACACTGCTCATCAAACCGGAACACAGTAATGCCTGCACCCTAATGCTTGGCCGCAAACTTCACGAGCAAAGCGGGTGGTAACAACCCAGACGGACACTCGCAGAAGAGTTAGTCCTCCCACTATTATTATTATTACAAGGTTTATTGTAATCACCATTTTCAACCACGTCATTACGGTATAGTACTTAGTTTGTGATATTCATAAGAGAGGAAAGCCCCCGCCAGACAACCCAACCCAGCCTCTAGACGTCTAGACGTGTGGGGACGATGATCTGGTACCAGTACCGCAAGACCCGATTACGTCAGGTATAAATCGCGGGCCGGCAGCACGATGACAATTAACGGTAACACGCCGAATTCGGTCGTCTGTCAGCCCGATCGGTGCTGATTGGCTCGTGTATGCCCCCTTTGCACTTCCTGGAACGATAATTGGACAAACGGGAATTTCATAACATTATGGAACTTCAGCGGCGCAAGTACGGAAGTCGGTACGATAAATTTGTCGAACCGTAAAACTCGATAAATTTATCGAATGTTGCGAGTACCGAAGTCTGATCGTAAAGTATTGTAGAAGCTCTATATTCTCTTTGGATACGACCTAGCTATTCGATACCTTTTGTCGATTGTATCGAGGCTCGATAAATTATATAAAAAGTCGATTTGATCTGTCAATTTTATCGAATTTTATCGATCGAAAAGACTTAATGTTTGTGTTTGTCTGTTTGTTCCGGGTAATCTCTGAAACGGCTGGATCGATTTTCACGGGACTTTCATTGGCAGCTGATGTTATAAGGAGTAACTTAGGCTACTTTTATTTTAGAAAAATAATTAGGGTCCCGCGCAGAAACATAAAACCCATAAAATACAATATTTCCACGCGGATGAAACCGCGGGCAGCAGCTAGTATATAGTATATTAGGTGCATGGTGAGAGATTTTAACATGTTTCTAGCAACGCAATACTTAGCTACGAAATTTGTATTTATCCGACCGCATTTGTGCGTACAACTTCAAATATCGTTCCTTGCATCACAACAAAGTGGTTCTCTCCCTCGCCGCAAACTAACGGGTCATCATTTCATTTCACATTTGACGAGCACCAACTGTTCATACCGTGGGAAGTGTCAACTAACCGCACTACCACTTCACACTACAGATACCTTTCAAACTCATGATTATTCCCCACAAATAAAGTTTGAACTCTAACACACCAACATAAAGGCGAACGCGTAAAGGTGTCCAAACAAGTCCAGCGCATTATTGGATAGTAGGCGTTTGTGGACACAAAAGCGACTGGAGCGAACTGTAACAACTTCTCAAATAGCTCTCTTGTCTCTTAAAGGTACGCCAACGACTTTATTTGTACAAGACTCAGACATAATGTTAAGACATATCGGTCACTTTCGAACTGTTTGCTTTCAATTTGATTTTGCTAACGTGGGAAAGGAAAAATTCAAGGAAGCGAACGAATTAGCATACAATGTAAAAAGTACGATTTCTGAAATATTTCGGCTTGCATATTATTTTAATTGGCTTGCCTTGTTAAAACTAAAGGCGTGAAACGTTGGCACTTTAATTACGAATTTTACACATAACTAGCTTCTGCCCGCGGATTTCACCCGCGTTCCCACAGGAACCGTGCATTTTTTCGGGATAAAAAGTAGCCTATGTTACTCTCCGGTCCATAAACTATATTTATGCCAAAAATCACGTCGATCCGTTGCTCCGTTACTGCGTGGAAGAAGGACAAACCAACAAACACACTTTCGCATTTATAATATTAGTATGGATAACGTGAATTAGAGTAAAGCACGTATTATACACGATTAAGATATAAAACTGGGAGTAATTACTACATTGAATCAGATAAAGAACAGTTAAGTTAAACGGTTGACGTTGAGGCGCCCTGATAAACTGGATTCATATATATGACGAGGTTATGTGTTGTGTACCAAGGGTATCCATACTAATATTATAAATGCGAAAGTGTGTTTGTTGGTTTGTCCTTCTTTCATGCAATAACGGAGCAACGGATCGACGTGATTTTAGGCATAGATACAGTTTATGGACCGGAGAGTAACATTAGGCTACTTTTTATCCCGGAGAAACGCGCGGTTCCTGTGGGAACGCGGGTAAAAACCGCGAGCAGAAGCTAGTGTGTATCTAAAACACACGTTTTATTGCTGGTAGTAAACCCAGTGTAGTTACAGTAATGAACCGTCATTATTGATTTCGTGATTAATCTAATAAATTGTTAGTGATTACGGACAGACTTTTTAACACTGATCTTTTGAACAGGTTAACCACTAGGTAGGTACCTATGTCACGAAATGGTAAATGGCGGTAACTCGCTAAGTACGGTATAATTATCAGTAGTCAGCTCCCAGACTGACTACCTACTATTAATAACTATACTGATTAAATACTTATGCTTGGCGACAAATGTTAAATTGAGAGAATTTACTGCGAAACCGCTAAAGTATTAAATTTGAAGAATCTGCGGCGCAAGTACGCAAGTCGGATCAATAAATTTGTCGAATCGATAAAATTGACAAATTTATCGAATGTTGCGAGTACTGAACTCTGATCGTAAAGTATTGTAGTAGCTCTTTGTTCTCTTTGGATTCAACCTAGCTATTCGATAACTTCTGTCGATAGTATCAAGGCTTGATAATTTATATAAAAAGTCGATAAAACCCACTTTATCGATTTGAACTGTCAATTTATCGATCGAAAAGATTCGTACTTGCGCTGCAGATTGTGTAAGAGCATGTTATGTTTAGGAACAATGAGAAAAAAAATGCGGTGCATGGAGTCATGAAACTATCCAACGGTAAATTTTTTAGATCATTGTGTACTTACTAATGAAACGCCTTTTAAAAATTTTAAGATAAGTAATTAAGATATTTTGATAACCCAATCTCTCAAGCTCTATCTCGCAAAAACAAAATATAATCCTACAGCCAAACAGACATTCATAATAAAAAAGTCATAACGTCCCAGCACAAGTAATAAAACGGACGATTTATTAATACCACAGAACGTATAATAGTTAATACTAACACAGTTTTGCGAGTTAAAACAGTTGTAAAAGTCAACTAATTTGCCGTGTCGCATGTATCTTGCCATAAACCCGCGGATAGCTTTTACGATGCTTCGGATTATATTGTAAAAACGTCATAAATAAGCGAAAATTAAGAAAAAAAACCTAAACGAATAAATAATTTTCATCATAATCAGCCTACTATACACAGTCTACAGCTCTTTTTTGCTCCGTTCGGTGACGCTGTAACGGGAGTTAGAAAAAAAGCCCGGTCCTCCAAAAAAAAAAAACTTTTTTTTTTCAATCAGATAACACGAGTGAAATTGTGGGCTTATGAGACAAGAGCTCACTACAGAGTCGCACAAGCCTTTGTGTTTCAATGTCTGGCGTTATGGGCTGACGTGATGCTCCATTAGGCAAAAAAAAAACTCAGTTATCAAGATAATGTGTGTATGCAATAAAATAAACAAATAATGAACGGTCTTATGACAGAAATCGGGAAACTCGACCCGTTTAAAAAATATTCATTACCATTGATAATATAAAAAAAAATCTCTTGGTATTATAATATTTTACATTGTTTCATAAAACAAAATAACTGTGCCCCATACGGTCTCGAACATCGTATTTTCTTATTATAAACTCATGAATTTAACATTATTACCGACAAATATCGCATATCGGCGATTAACAAAATAAATTGCATGGAAATTGCCCCAGCCACTTTAGTAAATACTTTTTTGGCTAGTATATTTTAATGTATACAATCAATTTTACTTTCATGAAGGCACTTTGAACATTGTTGCTTGTTTTCATAATATTAAAATGCAATCTACTACCAAAACGGCTTTTTTCCGGGAACACAAAAATGTCTAGCTATCGTATTTGTATACTTTTGAGTATTAATCGTACATTATTTTTGTGCTTGAACGCAAAGCGAATAAATCAAAGACGTAAAATGTGTATTTTTGTATTCTCTCCCAAACTTAGAAGCATCCGCTTTACTGGAGCGTCTGACTCGACCGCGACTAGACTTGTTCGTGACTTTGACTCGACTTTGACTAAATACAAATTGCTATACCAACAAATCTTGAACTTTGTTTAAATTTGACACTACATAAACACGCGTGAAGACATACTGAAATAAATAAAATGATGTGGACGAAGTTTGTGAATAAGCAATGTTAGGTGTGCCTCCTTGCAAATCGTGCACTTGAACGGACACTGCAGGAATAATATTGCGTATAATTTACGGCAGTTGCCACTGAGTGCAATATTTTCTATGGGAATTTAATATTTTGGCGCAAAACTGCCATTAAAATTATAGCCTTATAGCAGTAGATAACGCGACCAACACATTTGGAAAAGAAACAATGAACAGTTAGTTGTGTGAATTATTCGTGGTTCTAAATTTTGTTATGGTGTTCAGAGACGTCTGTTTTCATGCTTCGTTATACTCGCCAAGATGTTTGTACAGTCTAGCATTGGCATTTTAGTATCAATTGGAATGAGATTTGTTTATAATCTGGTAGAAATAAGGTAGAAGCGTATTTTATTGCGCTGGCCTAGTTAGCTACCATCCTCAAGATGAAAGTCTGTTGACAAGTCCCTTATCGATGTGTTTAGGCAGCCGCAGTTGAGAATCAGTTCCCGGACTTCCCGGTCTAAGTTTAGCGTCACTGTTAAGATGAGATAGTGGTCAATGAAATAACCTATAAAGAGTAGAACAATTAAAAATATAATATATGCATTGCAACAGACTATACAAATGATCAAATGCAACGGTACCACAGAGACCTCGGTTCACAAAGCCTAATGCACCCGCAATCACAACCAGCTAACGATGGGAACTGCTGACGGCACCGTAAGCAGACACGTTATTTACTTTAACAATGCATTACCAAAATAGGAAAAGCACGCTCGTCAAGTGCAAATCGGCACCTGTCGATGACCTCTACTCTAACGGGCATCCCTCAACAAATCAACCACTGTATCGTGACCTGCCGAATCAAACCAAGTCTTGTGAAGATGCCGAGAAGTTGAGAGATCTGGTAAGTGTGGTGGGTATGTATATCCCCCGGCACTTTGAATAAAGGTCGATAGGTCGAGAGCACTACAACGGCTGGCCGTCTCTGACACGAGCGGTAGGAAATGTGTGTCAGGTAACTGTTCAAATAAACATTGGCAAGTATCGTAAATTAACGAGGTAGTGTGAGTCATGACTCCGATGGCAGCTGATAACCCTCATCTTCCCAAGCTCGGGACAATCAATGTCAGGTGCCGGGCTAACAAGCATCTAACGTTCTGTTGTTCTCTAAATCTTGAAGAAAACAAATCCAAATGAGCAATCATGTAACACTGTTGAGAATAATACTTCGAAAAGATACATGAGACATGAGTGATCAAGACGTATGTTGATACAAAACGTTTGATGATGGCGTCAGACAAGGAAAACCTCCTTAAATATGGATCTTTTCTCAAGCGTCAATCCTTACGCAATTACACCACTACAATAACCACCATGATGTAATTCAAAATACATTTGCATACATAAACAATATTTTGCACTGTAACACTATATCCAGGAAATCCAATAACGCATAGATCTTCTATATCTAGTACTTAGATCTGACGAAGAAAGATTAACAGCAAAACCACAGCGAACGAACAAAAGGACAAAACAATTCCGCTACCATTACAGGATCAATTAATATTGTTGAGGCTGACACCCACCTGCCCGTAGAGACCCGAGATAAGAAGCGGCATATAGACAATATTATGATAAATGACACCGGGAATACGGCCACGCTTTATTTATTACTCCTAACTCCTGCAACACAGACTTCTTCCTTCAAACCGTTTCGCAGCCTTCCATTAGATTATTATCAACTAGCTGCTGGACGCGATTTCACCCGCGGGGTGATATCGGATTTCATGGTTGTTATTTTTTTGCGCGGAACCCTAATTATTTTTCTATAATCAGAGTAGCCTAAGTTACTCCTTATAACATTAGCTATCTGCCAGTGAAAGTCCCGTCAAAATCGGTCCAGCCGTTTTGGAGATTACCCGGAACCAACAGACAAAAATTTAAAAAATGGTTGTTTTGTTATAGGTACCGTATATACTTTCATATGCATTTGGTAAAAAGCTGTTCTTTTGATATTACAAACAGACACTTCAATTTTATTTAATTGTATAGATTAACCTTACAAACGTACACGGTATTTTCAATCAGAGGACAAGTTTATTAATGAGGCATCTTCGTTCTTCCAATAAAAATCAATGCAACATAATGAAATCCTGTACACAGCGAAACTGAGCTCAACATCTCGCACTGTTCTGTCGGTATGCCGGTCTTTTAGCCCCTTCCAATAAGCTCTAAACTCGATCACACGTAACAAGACCAACGCCACAGATAATTTAATAATAGCCTATGGATTCATTACTTGTTGTAATATTTATTTATGTCAATAAATAACTTTTTACTTTACTTTACTTTAAATTTGCACTGGTACGACTCAACTATGTTGCCAGTAATAAATTAGCGAGAAACCACCAATGTCTAAGGAAAGTACGAGTAGCATCAAGATGCATAAGCCCAAACAAAAAAATTGCTTTAAAAAAGTTACGAACCGACTTCAGAGACAAACTACTGAACCGATTTTGATGAAATTTCTATGGGACCAATTTGAAAGTATATACTTTCAAATAAAAAATAATTTTCCAAATCGGTTTATAAATGATAGAGATATGAGGTAACAAACATAAAAAAAATACCCACCGAATTGATAACCTTCTCCTTTTGTTGGAAGTCGGTTAAAAAGTATGTTTACGATTTTATCACGTGGACAAAGTGTGGAGTCGATATAAAATATGACTTCACGTTTAAGGACAACGCACTCAACGTTTAATCCACGTAATCTTATCACTGTAGAAAACACTGACTCGTTAATTCGAATAAAATGACGGAAGGGAAGAAACTCATTTCAATAAAATAAACGCGCTATAAATGGTGAAAAGCGATTTGGTAGGACACGGTGTTCCAAGACTTTTAAGTACCACAAAGTGGCCCCTATCGAGATAAAAATTAAGTCACAAAGAGGCGAGACAACGCTCTCGGAGGTCAAAGTTGTCGGTGCATTAATACAAAGTTAACGGTCAATAACTTAGCAGTTTAACGAGAGAAATATCGAATTATATTAATTAACGGTGCGAGCTTCCGTAGTTCAGTACGTGTAAAGAATTGAAATGTTTATTTAAAGTGGCATAAGTTAAATTATCAGGTTTTATACAAGTTTTATTCTTGAACACGGGTTATTGAAATGTGAAAGGTGAAGAGTGCAATTTCGTAAGCAATACAAAGCCTTTGTAAAAAAGCACGAATTTTCCGTCGTATCTAAATCGAGGGAGGGAAGAGAGATCTTTGTGCAGTGGAAAACGTGAGCTAATAATTAAAAAAATATCCAAACCGATCATCTGGATGAATATTTCTATAATTATAGTCTGCAAACTATTTGTATAAAATAAACTTGTCCAAACAAATATATTCGAAACCTGTCATCAAACATCCAATAAGTCAGTCAAGACTCACGACCTTCCGGGAGTATCAACTTTGGCATTTCGTCACATAACTATAACCGTTGACCATACCAGTTGTTTACAGTAAGATTATAAGAGACTATAGTCAAATAAACTTTCACATATTGTTGTAGAATCGGATAAACAAAACAATTCAAAAGAACTGATAAACATATAACAACTAAGTATAGCTTACAAACACACAATCTAATCTTATCGCAAATGATAGAGCCAGATAAGTACAAATCTCTATACAAGCAGCAATATAAAACTCTTGGTCACGAGATATTAGCTTTAACAGCACAAAAACACGCTAGCAGCCATTAGCCAAAGTTCATTAAATAAGAATTGTCACGGAATGATCAAAATAAGTTATCTCGCCACGCAGGAGGTCTGCTGAATCATCCAAATATATTTGAGCAAGTGAGCAAAAAACGCACTACCGGCTTACCACCCACACGGAGTTCCAATTGGGATTCCGACAAATACAAATTTGTACTAAAACACGTGTTCCTGATCGTCGATTGTGTGCGGCAACGTTTAGATAGTGATGTACTTATCCCAATAGCCCAGTTTACATTGTAAAAGTAAACAGCAGTACTTTAGTAAGTTCTTGATATAACAGCAGATTACAATTTGGTGTCCGTGGTAGGTGTAGGTGTGAGTCGCTATCTATACAAATAAATAAAATTGAAGTGTCTGTTTGTAATATGAAAATAACAGCTTGTTACTAAATGCATATGAAAGTATATACGGTACCTATAACATAACAAACATTTTTGAAATTTTTGTATGTCTGTCTCTCTGTCTGTTTGTTTGTTCCGAGTAATCTCCGAAACGGCTGGACCGATTTTGACGGGACTTTCACTGGCAGATAGCTGATGTTACAAGGAGTAACTCAGGCTACGTGGGCGAAGCCGCGGGGCACAGCTAGTCGGTGAATAAACTGCCTGCAAGGCAAGGATCCCAGGGTTCGCTCTCCAGCCGAAGCAAACTTTGTGTGAAGAGTATCTTGGGGCTCGAATGTTTCTGTTGGGTATCTCTAAGTCCATGACACTTGTGAGTTGTGAACCCTAATGCAAGGGTATGAGTTTGTAAGCGCTTGGTTGTTTTTTTTGCCGAGAAGCGAGGTGCCAAGAAGCAGAACCAAAAATTCTGTGCAGCAACAGAATTGTAGCTAGAACATTTCCATACAACAATCTAGAAGCTTCCTAATTGCTTACCTGATACTAAAACATAACTGAGATAACTATTAAAATGTACTCAAATAATTACTCTGCTGTATACTCTTACTCATATCTTGAAATGGCGCTAAACTTCTAACGCAAAATCTTTGCTACTGCCACGAAATAGGTTGATGTTAACTTGACTTGACATGGCACCCGCATACCAAGACGACTTCCTTAAGAGTCCGGTCACCTTTACGAATCACTTGCAAAAAACTTGGCAAAAAAATCAAGCTCAAACGCTTTTTTAGGAACATCATAAGCAGATCAAGTCACGATTAAAACATTAAATTCTAGCCACATAAGTGTCAATAAACGATTTGCAGCTGTCTTGCGGAGATTATGTGGACTTATGTCTCTTTATGCAAATCTTCCACACCATTCCTGATATATAGATACAACTAAATAAAATTGAAGTGTCTGTTTGTGTAATATCAAAATAACAGCTTTTTACTAAATGTATATGAAAGTATATACGGGACCTACACCAAAACAGCCATTTTTTAAATTTTTGTCTGTCTGTTTGTTCCGGGTAATCTCCGAAACGGCTGGGCCGATTTTGACCGGACTTTCACTGGCAGATAGCTGATGTTACAAGGAGTAACCTAGGCTACTTTTATTTTGGAAAAAGAATTAGGGTTCCGCGCAAAAAAATAAAAACCATGAAATCCAATATCTCCGCGCGGGTGAAACCGCGGGGCAGCAGCTAGTACTAGATATAGAGGTATTTATGGAGATTAGTTACCCATAAACAGCTTAGGAATATTAAATTTCTTATTGGGATTATACTGAGGTCAAGTTTAAGCCTTTCGATTTAGAATAGAAGGTTTTCGAACCTTCTTTGCAGCGAATACGCAGTCTTTATTTGGGTTCTGGAAATATGATATGCAAAATAGTGTAAATAAGTTCCTGGTTAGGTTAGGTTAGTTAATAGGTCTATTTAAATAGTCCTTGTACTTTGAATCGAAATAATGTAATTCTCCGTGTACATATTATATATCTACATACTAATTCTATATTATGCTGATCTCTTACAACGAATTAGTTACCTAATTGGAATGACGATAATTTGTCAAGCAAGTCTAATAAAAGCAAACGAAAAAAAACAACTTTTTTTAATGTTTTTTTTGGTAACGAGACGAGCTGGTCGTTTGTCTGATGGTAAGCATAACGCCGGCCCATAACAATTGCAGTGCTAACCATAACTTTGAAACACAAAGGCCTGCACGGCACTGCAGTGCGCTCGTTACCCTGAGACATTAGGTCTCATAAGCCCAGTAATTTCACTGGCGACTCTGCTCATCAAACCGGAACACAGTAATGCTTGCACACTACTGCTTGGCGGCAGACATCACCAGCACTTAATACAAGTATGTAGTAGAAAAAAAGAATTAATGTGAAATCTGGAAATAGAAACTCCCTTTCTAATAAATCCAGGAGGTGTATGCAATCTACGGGAATACCCAATACAAACTAACAAAGACATTTCTATTCAGGTTGGCAGGGTAAAACGGTACCGAGTGTTTTCGCAATCCATCCAACTTGGCTCCGTTCCCAGGTTCCTAATGATATTCAGCCTACAACTTTGAGTTACTCATACTTAACACTTAGTCAGGCGAGTCTCACGGCTCGATTTCATGACTAATTTCGTCTATACGTCACGTTCAATTCGTAAAGACGCAAGATACGCCTGATTAGTGTTTGAAGGAGATATCAAACATTGAACACTCAAAGCTCCAAAGCAAGCATTTGGAAGGCTGGTCTATTATTTATAGTTTCCTGCCAATTTTAGTTTAACGGCTTAGGCTTCCATTTTGTAATTTACACTAATATGGCAATAAATAATAAACTGTTTTATTTGCTGTAGTTTTATGATCTTTTTGAGATTATTAATATTTGAATCTTATTATTTTAAGATGCGAGAGATGGCAGAGGTGACCGTTTGCTCTCCTTGATTTATCGACCACAAAGTGCGTAGGCGCAGCCCACGGCCGCCACGCAATTCTATACACCGCGGAACAATTATACCAATTAATTATTTTTTTTGCATATTTAAATAACCTTCAAAAATCTTTGTTTACAAGACAAACTCTTTAATTGAAGTACAAAATGAAAAACAAATCGAAAAAATTTTAAAAGAAACGCCTTGGCAGCCAAAGAGCAAGTGTAACTGACACTATAACAGTAACGAGCAGAAAAGCGAACTCGGTCACATCCGGGGAACAATTAACTCAAAGGCTGATTGTCAAAGAGGAAAGCAAAAACGCAGTTTGTAATGAAACAAGAAACGTACAGCGTGTCGCGGCCTTGAGACAAGAAAACACTTAAACAAAGAGTGATCACAGAGGAGGCTATTGTCTACACCGCCATGTGTCACGCCGTAGTCGCGAACATGACGGCCAAACGCATTCCACATCCGACACGGGGCACAGAACCGGCCGTCTCCGGCATTCGCTTGCATTCTAACCTATTCACTTTAAAACTCCACAAACACAAAGTTAATTGAGAGAAAAACAAGCAAAGAGAAATTTTCTCCATAATCCGAGACGAACAAAAAATCCATTGTTACAGTTGCGGTAACGCAACCTGCAGTCATCACATTGCAAATTTGCAACCCATCTCAGTCGTGCTCGTCTCCGGATCGCTTCACGCAGCGGCCGTGACCTCTTCACCGGGAGATATCAGCGAGTGACCGGTCGCCTTTCGCCCCTCTGTCGCTTTCTTCTGACCCGCTTTTCATAAACAATACTTCGGCAACGTCGCCGGTCCGCTCGACGGACGCGAGAAAGTGGCCGATAACGTGCGAGAGCCAATGCCTGCATCCATTTCGCCGATACCTGGCCATAACATTCAATACGCAAAACAGTACATATCACAGCGGCATTCGAATACTCGATTGGCCACGGAAAAGCAGTATCTGATTTCGATCCAGTTTAATTTACCATGTGAACTGTCTCTCGGTAAACAACAACGCGAAATTAATACACGAGTAAGTTTCCAAAACAAATTCAACAAACCGGCATCGTTACGTAAAGTTTAGAAAACGTAATCTCGTCACAATATTTTCTTTCGATCGGCCGCGCTCTAATGGAGACAAATTATGGCGAAGGGTCCCAGGCGCTGGCGCGTGTGACTGGAGTTTCGTTAGGGGAATGACACGGCAGATGTTTTGTCAGCCGCGTTTAGGGACATCTGGCATTCCAGTCGTGTCAGATTCAGCAAATCAAATAACGAATTCACCGCAAGGCGGCAATAGCGACGTGCCCGTCAAGTTACCGCATCAAACGAACGGCGTCATGATTGTGATGTTTTGGACAGAGTGACGGATTTTTATTTGTCTCGCAAGTGGATAACGAGCTACCGGTCGATAAAATGAGGATGCGGAGTAAGAGATCCGAGCCACAAAACAATGAAGGTCATAAATCACAGCTTCCTCCGTATAACGGTTGCATCCTACAGGCAGAAGCTTCGCGGCGGGCAATCCCGCGCACTATCTAAATTGATGGTTTCCGGTGCACATTAGAGCAGAGTCTATCGCGCAGCTGTCTGCCGAGCGACACACTTCATTTGCCGCTGCGCGTGCGCCCGTAGAAAGTGACGCTTTGTCATCGGCCACACTCGCCCAAAATCGAACAAACAAACGCGTGAAAGGGACGCGTTTTGCACGAACCGCCCGCGACGAAGCGAGAGGCTCGAGCCTTGTGTCAGATGAGAACGTCAAAATCGCACATTTGGCCTGCAGGGCGCAGGCAACCGCGATAACCGCTTCACGCGTTGTTTGATCTCGCACATCATAAGATTTTAGACCCCAGAAATATTTTAAGTAATCCTAGTTTGATTTCTCAATTACTAATTGTAACCCAATCATTGTTTCATATTTACCGTAGCTACCAGGAGGGCATCAGGCACATAAACGAATGTAATTTCCTGTGATTCCATCATTACGAATCCATTGCATCAGTCACAAATCAAATAAATCAGTGCGACTCCGAGAGCATCGTTTGGCGTGATTTAATTTAGTCTCAGCAAGATAACCGACTGAGGTTTTGACGGCTGCTCATGGCATCCATTTCAACATGTTCAGTCATGATTATAAGTAGGTTTATTGCCAGCGAAGAGTTTTTGCTTCTCAATTGATTTACACCTATTCGACATCATTAATTTCTTGTTATTATAAGCGCCCGTGTTAGCGTCGCGTAGGTGTTTCGACGTCGGAATCCACTTATACGTGTGGGAGCACCGGTAGGAGTCCCAAAACATACTAGATCGGGTTGCGGTCGTTAATCAAAGCAGCCGGCGAAGAGAGAGACTACTGGAGTCGGTGACAAAAAACCCAAGGAATGATGACAGGCAGCCGTCAGCCGTCGCTTCCAGCCGGCGTCTGTTTTAGGCACGTTAACAACGTTCTCTGAAGCTGTTGTCCATCCATCACTCTACATAGTCTACATTCTTTTTAGGAATTTCCTACTTAATTTTATCAAGATTATTCCTATCTGTCGTCTGGCAGTCTGGTCACTTTGTTAATACTGACATTCTCACGATATTAGTCACAAAAAAGGTTAATTAAATCGGAACGTATAATGATCTCCCTCAGGTTACACACGCAGATGATTCAGCGCTGGCGAGGATAATCGGTTAGATCAGTCATCGGTTACATCACCCCCATAGCTTTAAATTAGTTTTTGTACGCGTTCAGTCTATAGATTATAAATTAATCGAAGTCAGCGAAATAGACGAAGCAGAAATTGTTGTTCTACGAACAGCATACCATCAGTAGACAATAAGAGATGAACATTACCTGAAACAAAAGCGGAGAGCATTAGATAAATTGAACAACGTTGGGCCGAGAACAATGCCCACAGGGAAGAACCAAAATATAAAGGTCAGGGTTATGGCAGGTACCATTAAATATTCATAAGCGTATTCGCATATTGTGTGTACGACAAAGCCCAAAGGAAATATTTTTAATGCGCCTGGTGCATCACAGAGGACATGACACCGCAGCGAGCTGGCATCATAAAACGCTACAAAATGACATTGAGAAAACGTGATTTGCCGGTACAGATTTTTATGATCACTTTGGAGAATTTTTACATTTCCTTAAATTTCCATTTAAAGACGTGCCTTAAAAGCTTTTTTATGGCTCCGAAACTTCAGAATTTTAATGTGTTTTATATTATGTGTACGAGTAACCAAAGGTCATCAGCCATTTTACAATCGGTAACTTTTTGTTTTGTTACAACTTTTGTTTACAGTTTTTCATTGGTTTTTTGTGTTTTTTTAATGTTATTTGGTAACGAGACGAGCTGGTCGTTTGCCTGATGGTAAGCATAACGCCGGCCCATAACAATTGCAGTGCCATCCAGAACTTTGAAACACAAAGGCCTGCGCGGCACTGCAGTGCGCTCGTTACCCTGAGACATTAGGTATTATGTCTCATAAGCCCAGTAATTTCACTGGATACTCTGCTCATCAAACCGGAACAGAGTAATGCTTGTACACTACTGCTTGGCGGCAGACTTCACGAGCAAAGCGGTGGTAACAACCCAGACGGACACTCGCAGAAGAGTTAGTCCTTCCCCTAACAATTGTGTATCTAATGCTTAAACATAAAGCAAGGTTTTGTAAGTTTTAAAGATTTCCTCAAGTCTTTGACTTGTGCCGGGTCTTGGCTGGTCTAGGTCCAGGGGCGGTTCGCTCAGGCACGGTTTATGCAAATGCCTGACCACCCCGCAGTCTTGGCCCGCATGCTCACTATGCATTCATTAGTCATGGTAATGCAGACACACCCTCAGAGAATTCCTCTTAAATTATTCGTCAATTTATTGATGCTGATACACGATGCCTTCCAGGCGCAAAGTTTTCAAGCAAGTCATAAACCAGAAGTAAAGCGTTTCATCGGTTTTTAATAATAATAAATCGGAACCAACTGCTTGAGACTAATGGATTAACTTCATTTTCTCATTGCACTTTCCCTCATTAGGTTGCCACAAGTCACAATATGAACGGCGCGAATTTCAATTCCAGCCGCTCGATTTTAGATTTCAATTAATTCTCGGGAAATAATAATCGCAAGGAGCATAATTTCATGTCGGTTGGCAGCTAGATGTGTGGAGCGGTCGCGGCGGCCGACGGGTCCAATTACTCGAGCGGCTGCTCACGCGCTCGTTGCCCTTGGACTAGCTGCTTACTTCACACAACATAATATACCAAAACAAACAGCATGCACCCACGTACAGACTTAGAACGGAATGTCATTCCAGTCGTGCTGCGAGCGTCCATTTCATCTAATCCATACACATGACCGCGTGCCATCTTGATTGTGACGTATAGGGATGGTTTTGGACAAATTCGCTCCACACAGCCCGGCGCGACATTCCGCTTCTTCGGCGGATTGAGCCGTCAGAGGCGGCGCTAGATTTACTAGCGCGATAGCGAGCGCCCTTCCACCGAGCTGATAAATAGCCTCTCTAATTATATTTACGCAGCGCCGCCCGACTCCACATAAATCCTGCGCGAGGAATGCTGGGATAACACCGCTTACGGGCGCCGCGGAGAGCGCCTCGCAGGATCCGTCACCGCTGACACTTGTATTAGATCGGAATTAGTGAACGAGCGATAAAATCTAATTCGTTTCGACATTACAGCGGTAGATCAATTACGGGCTATTTTCGTTCGGGGTTTCTAACTATAGTTGCGTCCAGGATGCTCGTGAACGTGTCGCGGGCCGGGTGCCGTGGATGGAAACGCTCCGGAAGCGTACAATTAAAGACGAGACGCGTACGCTGTTGGACGAGTCAGTGAACTCGGCCCAAGGTTATGGGAGGGAGGGTAAACAGTGCACGTCGGAGCGCATCCATCAGCGGCGCAAACATTGTTGCGACGTCAATATTGGTCCGAGACTCTCGGGGTCGAGATCTTCTCGATAACGAGCAGGGATTCTAGGATTCATTACCAGCCAATGAAACGCAATTTCGGAGATAATGAAGGTGACGATAGTGCAATTGCAATCTAGCGTAATGTGCATTTTGCAAGATAACGAGAAATGAAGTAGGTATAGTTCTGAATTAACAAAAAAACATATTTTCAAGCTAGGGAGATAAAGTCTAGAGTGAATATCTGAACGATAACAATCATTGGTAGTATAAAATATTCAATGACCAACCTATTACATATTAACATAACATAACATAAACGCTTACACACTCATACTCCCGCACTAGGATTCCCTGTGTCGCAGGTGGCATGGACATACACAGATACACATCACAAACATCCAAGACCCGAGAACAAACTTTATGCTTACACAAAATCTGCCCCGGCCGGGAATCGAACCCGGGACCCCGCGCCTTGCAGGCAGGGTTACTACCAACTTAGCTACGGAGCCGTCTGTAAAAACCTACTTTAAATATTATACTATAGTATGCAAATAAATTAAATTGAAGTGTCTTTATCAAAATAACAGCTTTTTACTAAATGCATCATTCATAAGAAAATATACACGGTACCTATAACAACATTTTAAAAAAAAATTGTCTGTCTTTATGTTTGTTCCGGCTAACCTCCGAAACGGCTGGACCGATTTTGACGGGACTTTCACTGGCAGATAGCTGATGTTATAAGGAGTAAGTTAGGCTAAGCAAACAAGCTTAATGAATAAATAAACAACTGTTCCTAAATTTCTTGCACAGACGGTAAAAAATATGCGTTATTATGTCTATTTTGTTCTATTTACGTACCGTGACTTCATTCAGGTTAACGAAATATGTATTCAGTAGAATGCAAATTCAATGTGTCACAATTTCTCACATGGGAAAACCCCCAACAATTGCTTAACTTAAATCTTTCGTTTACGTGACTCACTAAATGTGTTCTGAATCACAGATCACTTGTAAATCGAGTTCAGTATTCCAGACACATGAGCTAGGTAAGTACATGTTTTTACTCAGCCTAGTTAGATATTTTCAGAGGCAGCTGCTATAATATATAATCAATCGCATTCCAAGCGAGATCCACAAGATCTCAAGCGATGAGATATAAAAACATAAGTGTATCCAACAACATTCCATCTTACTATCGTGGTCTAAAATTAGCAAGAGAAATACAGTTGATAACCAATGCAATCTCAGTATGGGCATACGTAGGATTGTTAGGGCTAAAAATACTGTCAAAGATAGGCAGGGCGACACTGTCGACGCGTCGATCATATCTAGAGAATAATCTATCAAGGCATGCGATCAGTGCAGAGAATTCCAAGAAGCAATCTTACGAACCCATGCATTAGCATACGATTTACAACTCTCGCGCTTTAGAAATAAAAACGACAACTTTTCCGATAGACGCAGAACGCGTAAGGGGAGGCGATAAGATCTCCATAAGAAGCGCATCGTAACACTCATAGGCTAATCACTCATATCCAATTCATTCAAGTTGTCGAGCATGTTCGATCTTAAGCGAGTCGGTTGTCGAATAGTAATTAGGTGTCTCTAGATGTTATGTGTGTATCGCCTATCCAGCTGGCGAAGGTCAACGAGACTTTCGCTGCGCAGCGGCCTGCACGGCGACATTATGCGAGCCCAACCCGATTGTCGGAAAACCTAGTCGCCCACGAATGCTCTGCGAATGCCCGATGCAGACACGACCAGCGCATTACCATACCGCCGATCTAAAGTCAACACAGGAGCCGTGTTAACAATTGACATTGGCCGCGCCATTACATCGGATTTGTAACATATCAAAAGCCCGCATTCCAGTGCTCGTTCGGTTCAATGAGAAGTTCGATTGTTCTCGAGCGGGCCGCCCACGCTGCGAGGTGTCGTGGACTTGCACAATCCGCTGCATGGGCGGCTCCAGCGGCAGGTGAGCGCCGACCGCTGCGGCCTTGCCTGCGAAGGACATGACCGCCGCCGGCCCCAGCTCATGATGTTCGCCGAGCGTGCCTTGCTAGGTTGGTCAAAGAACCGGCGAGACCGGACGCAAAGGATCTACAAAACAGACATTTAGGAACATACACTAAATACGTGGGGACGGAAGTATCAGACGATTGATGCTTACAACGTTTGGCTTTTCGACGTCTGGTGCTTTGCGGCCTGTGGGTCGTGGTGTCGAGCGACCGCGCGGCCTCGCTCGCGTGCCGCGACGTCGGATCGGGTTTCGTTCCGCAAGCTCGAGATAGCTGCAGCACGCCGGCCGCCGCCGCTGCATACTTATTGCCGACTTTGAACGCCGCTCTAGCCTTCTCGTATCCCCTTTAAGCTATCGGCTCCTATTTAAATAGGAAATGCGAGGTTGCGTTCGTAGTAAAATAATTAATCGAGTTTCCTGAGCGTTTTGCGAGTTAGTCACCTGCAGCGCGTTGCGGTCGGCTAGCGGGTCGCCGCTTCTAAAAACGGAGTTCTAATAATCGACACTTGATCTAAAATAGCTGCGTGACAAACAAAACCGAAAGTGATGCGTGATGCAACGGACCCGAATTTAGACGATGCGGTGTTGCAGTGCATCGGCCGCGAGGAACGCGCGGCCGCGGCGCCGCCCGCCGCTGCCCGTGCCAAGCCGCTGGCATTTCGCACTAATGACACGAATAAGATATTAGCGCGGATAGTCACCAGCCGGCGCCCGACATCCCACTCACCTAGGATACTCGCTATAACCCAGAACAGATGAAGTGTGGCTGAACTGGCCTGGTTCGATCGCTTATATGAGAGAACCGTTACGGCCGCCGCAAGAAAGGTATTCGTTAATCCACCCTACCGTTATAGCAAGCGGTGTCGATATGCAAACCGGCGGTGACCGGAGTGCGCATCATGAGCAAGGGCAGGAGGGGGACCATGTGACACGGGCGGGTGGCGCGGGTCGGAGGTCCGGCCGCATTCCGCCGCCGCACGAAAGTGAAACCGCATCGACGGCGGCTCAGCTGTAGAAAGTCCTCGATTACATCTCGACAGCGGCGCGCCGGCGCGACCGACGCCGGACGAGCAAAAACTGCTATCTCCACGAGTCGGCTCCCGGGAAACGACTCGGCAGCGCGCCCCGGCCGGCGGCGAGTGGCGACAGAGATATTACCGATGACCGCCGGCGCTAAGATGCAAGATTCCGTCAATCGCTCAGTCTCAAACGCCAGTCGCGGCGGCAACGCGATGAAATACAGAATTTCACTTGCCATAAAGTTCACCATACACGAGCGTTCCAAATCCATCGCTCCGCATGTCGTGGATTGAGTAGAACGATCCAACGATGGTCCAATTTCGAGCACACCCCATTCAGGGCGCGCCATCGCTTCATTTTTCGATCAATCTGTGTCTGCCAACTGAGTGCGAAATGGGTCGTAGTATCGGCCACTAACGATGTGTTGGAACGTTGGATTTGGATCGTTTGGATTTCTAATATATCTATTACTCCACGTAATCCATCTGAGATTCCCCACACACGGGCGGTTTTTAGAACGTTGGATTGGAATGTTTTGGATTGGAGTGCTCGTGTATATGTGCTCTAAGCCTCTGATGGGCCTGTGGCCATTTCCGATGGCTAACTATATGCACCGCGAAATAAATCTCTTCTGCTTTGTAACCACCGAAATTACCTAACGTTACTTTATATACGCCGTCACTCGCATAAAATACAAGAGAGAACTCGCGCGTCCGGTTTAGAACCAACTCAGGCTTTTTACTTTAAACTGGTTTGAAAAGAAACGTTTTATTTTAAAATTATTTTATAGTCTTGAAATAAAATCTACGATATAGAATTGTTGAGGCGCATAAATGCATAACAATTAATTATTTAATATTAGTTAAGTGTGACAAATTAATCCATTTCCACTGAATTCAAATCAGCGTTGGATACGCCTTTATTCTTTATTGTGATACCTCCCTACTTCTATATTAATTCCTTAGCAATATTTTTTTTTGCTATATTACTTACATGATCTGCATAATATTTACTTACTTATTGTTTTTTTTTTATGAAAATTGAGAGCCATAAACCCGGTCAAGGGCTAGATCGTTTTCTAAACCAATTATTTGTCGGTACCTATTGTAGACTTTCTTTAAAAACCTACTCCACTTAGCGGTTTTGCCTCGACCTTTATTACCAATCGTAGGTTAGTTTTTGCCAGCTTTTGTGTTTTCTGATCACGAAAACTAGGCAAACGTGTAATAACGTCGACCTCATCATCGCTTAACATCAAATGAATTTGACGTCAAACATGAGCCAAGTCCAATAAAAAAAATCTCAGCATTCATCAGACGCAGTTTCATCAACAAATCAAGATCACGATGATATTTCAGCATGATGTTAGATTTGAAACAATTCCACGCAGTCTTGATTGTAGCAATGAAAAGGCACTAATTGAAACGTGCCAATGACGTCATAACTATTTGCTAAATAGTACAGTAATTTCACTTCACTAAATAAAATGGCGTTAAATGTACACTGAATACAAGCAAGAGAATTAATCTGACAGATCTAAAATATATTCCATCTCTTTCTCATATTCTTATTTAGAAAGTGAGAGAGCGTAACTAAAATTAGGTTTAGGAATGAGACGCCAGAATCGACACCATTCTCTAACACACATCTATTAGACACCTCAACTACATCAACTAAGCCCTCTTGGGTTGCGGCCTCTTTGGAGCAGAAAGTAGGAACGCAACTTTATCTACCCTTGCATGTAGGTTCCGTGATCCGTCACACCTTCGCTGAGATGCCCAGCGTTTTTGCAGCCACTTTGGCTTTGGACTCTATGAAAGTGCCAAAAAGTTGAGACTGGACGTGAGAGCTCTTAGTAGCTGCCGAAACAAAAGTATAGGTGTTAAACTTGAAATTGGCAATATACACAAACCGTGTCTGGCCACGAAAGAAGAAAAAAAAAAGAAAACAGTTCAGGTGTTTGGCATATAGATTTTCTACTTGAGAGAGGTAGCCAGGCCAGTTTAGGAACACCATGCTGTGGTTACATCATTGATGTTTCACAGGTGCCTTATTAGAGGCAAGCGTGCTACACCTTCGTCCACATCGTCGCGTAGAGAGCGTCCATTAATTACGTGAGGCAATTTCGGCGATTTTTGCCCATCAATTTCCAGTGCAAAAAACAATTAGGGCGCATTCACACTTACACGACTCACTGCTCTGCGTTAGGTAAAATAGTTTCTTGTCTAAAGGCGCAGAGACGTGTTAGTAATGAGTCGTTGCGAGCCTTACAAAGCGATTTGAGCGGGGTAATTAAGCTCAATTAACAACTTACACAGCCAGCTGTTACGTCTAAAACAGCGTTTATAGCTCTCTACCTGACAATTAACAACTGTAGTCACTGTAGAAATAAACTGACGTAACTACAAAACTATATATACTTTGCAGTTTTTGATTGGATAATTTAGTTCATTACTTGCTGCTCCAGTTGGTATACGAGTTTTTGTACGCACTTAGGGTTGCCAGACGTGAGAAACTCAGGATTTGTTTCAGGCTTTTTGGCTATTGCAATTGGTAAGGAATCAGGATATTGAGTTTTTAAAATTTTTGAAATTTTCTTTTATGAAATAGGTACCGTAGGTACCTATTGATTTAGAATTGTATATTTAAGAACAATAATAAAACTGAATAACACCTACCTATTCAACACAATTAAATAACAATAAAAATCTTTGTGAATCAATTCATGGCACGCGTCGATAATTTTTTTTATATTATGTTATAACGAGACGAGCTGGTCGTTTGCCTGATGGTAAGCATAACGCCGGCCCATAACAATCGCAGTCCCACTCAGAACTTTAAAACACATAAAGGCCTGCACAGTACTACAGTGCGCTTACTCTGAGACATTAGGTTTCATAAATCCAGTAATTTCACTGACTACTCTGCTCATCAAACCGGAACACAGTAGTGCTTGCACATTATTGCTTGGCGGCAGACTTCACAAGCAAAGCGGTGGTAGGTATAAACCCAGGCGGACAATCGCAGAAGAGTTAGTCCTACCACCTAGTAAAATATCAGGACATTTTTAATATTATTATAGAAATAAGATTTTTTTCCGGGACTTCTTTCTTAGACATCTGGTAACCCTACACACGGCCAGCTACAGTTGGTTACGAGAATCACTTGAGTGTCAGTCGCAATAGAGTACTGGTTCTTGAAAAGGTAAACAAGATCGAGTTGGCGCTTTCTGAGAGGTCTCGAGGGGGTTGAGATAATTTGCGGAAATGTAAATCGTACACTGTCGCCGGGCTAAAACTGCAGGGGAAATGGTCGTTTTACAAACTAGGTACCTATAGGTAGTCGGAACCGGTTCTGTTCCGGTTTCGAGAGGGGAGAGCCCGGAGAACGGGAGAAAAATAGCGACGTTCATATACTTCAAAGCGATGATAGCACGTCTGCTGCCGATCTTATTCGAATTTGTTGTTTTGTTAAGGAGCCTACAGAACTAGTAGTTTAGGAAAATTGTCAAGACTGATTAATGATTATTATAGCAACCAAAGACTATAAATCCTGTTGACTAATGATACAACTTCCCCTCATGCGAAAACGAACTATGTAAATGCACTACTCGCCACTGCGAGTACGAGTGCAGACTTATAACTTATCGATATTCAATGTATACTTTACAATTAATATATATACTATTATTAATTATTTTGGAAAAATAATAACCTTTCGTTTCGATTTGTTAACCGACTTCGAAAAAAGAGGAGGAGGTTAAATGTTCGACTGTATGTATTTTTTTAAGTATTTTAACTGATTTCTCCGTCAATTGCGGACCGATTTTGAAAATTATTTTTGTTGTTTGAAAGTGTATCATCTCAAGGTGGTCCCATATACATTTTATGGAAGAACATCTAAAGATGAAAAAATGGTACTTGAATTTTCATATATCGCGATGTTTTCATCGAAGTAGGTTCCCGGTTTTTTTAAAGTATTTCTGCCTTTTGTTGTTAGATTTCCAGACATCCCAGAAATCAAGGAAAAGTGGATAGAAGCGACTCAAAAAGAGAATTGGTTCCATACATCGCAAGTCATGGAATCCATTCAGTAGCTTCGACGTGATGCGTGGCCAAAATACAGACAGACAGACAAAAATAAAAATACAGTTTTGGCTTCAGTATAGATAGGAGTGCCATCCAAAAAAAATGTGACCTGGAGTTTTATTATAAGTAGTATTATAGATTAATTTATAAAGTAAGTATGTATTGTCTAGGTTTTCCATATAATAATTTATTATTAATCGTATATGTCAGGGAATCAAGAATGCGATGCTAACTACCTATTCAATTTTATCGATATTATTCTGTTCAGTAGTAGTCGTACCACATCACTAAATTACGTCATCCAAATGATCGGCCAATTGCAAGCATAGAATATTACCTCGCCCCCTGCCCGCGCCGGTGAGATATGTTTGTATGGGGAATTGTGTTTATGAGATGAGCTATCAACAGGCTAAATAATCTGTGATAGCAACGGACTTGCGCTGTACCTACTCAGTCTTGCAGATTGTAGAGCTAATTTATGCACGTGAAATTGCTTTAAAAAAGCGACGAACCGACTTCAGTGACAAACTAAACCGATTTTATGAAATTTCTATAAGATCAATCTAAAAGTAGATATAATATCCTTTCAAATAAGAAAAGAATTTTCCAAATCGGTTTATAAATGTATTGGTAAGGTATGTAACAAACATAAAAAAATACACACCGAATTGAGAACCTTTTCCTTTTTTTACCGACTTCCAAAAAAGGGGGAGGTTATCAATTCGTCGGGTATTTTTTTTTTTATGTTTGTTACCTTATGTCTCGGTCATTTATAAACCGATTTGAAGAATTCTTTTTTTATTTGAAAGGATATACTTTCAGATTGGTCCCATAGAAATTTCATCATAATCGGTTCATTAGTTTGTCACTGAAGTCGGTTCGTAGCTTTTTTAAAGCAATTTTTATGAAAAGCTAGTTTTATGAAAATTCAAGTTTAATCTAGATGAGATATTGACGGTCTCCGAATTGTCCCTATACACAACATTGTTAAAGAAAAGAGTATCTACGGACGACATTTTTTAATGTGAGTTAATTTTTTTTTTAAATTTCTGATTTCTTTATGGTTTGTTATTCAATTTTTATGCCTCAATAATATTTATGCTAAAATATCCGATGTTATTGTGCTTGCCCGTTCATTCAAACAGCTGTTTTATAGCTTTGTATTCGTGCTGGTTGGTGATTTTAGATTACAAAGCTTTTTTCCTAATAAAGATAAAGTAGATATTTAAATTGCAGTGACCGGTTATGAGAGCTAGGAGGCTAATAAGAAGTGGCCGATGATGAGGTACCTACATTTAAGACAAGGTTAGTAAATATCTGGGTCACTCTAACTTTATGATTGGTAGATATGTGCAGTGTGCATGTTTCACCCTCCTCACTCTTACTCCTCATACAGAAGCCAGTGTAGCCAGTGAAATTATTGGTATCATAAAAAAAATACAGTGCCTACAATATAATACCCCTTGTGGAGGGAGCTACAGTTAGCTATAGCGCAGAATTCACATTATTATTGACACTAATCAAAAAGTTCATTGGTGAATGTTAACAAGCTATTAAACTAACTTCACTAAACATAGGTATAATTAATTTTTTCTAGTATTAAGCTCGGGTGCAACAATCATTGTCCATGAAGCAGTCAAGCATAGTAAATTAATGGATAAGTCTTACGTTACGTTACTTCATATCCGTCTTACATTGTGTTTGTTCATTATAATTTATGAAAAAATAATTAGATAGGCACCTTGTTGGTACATAAATACTTCGAAATTAAATCATCACATACTTTACTAAACTTTTAACTGGAACAAGATATTTAATGACATGTTAAGATTAACCTGCTTTCTGAGACCTGTCTTTGACATTAATTTGTTTAAATTTGTTTAAATATGTACATTGTATCACACATAGATCTAAAGCTAAATATACTATATCTAACATGTAACTATATAACTTTTGGGAAAACACTTCTGGTTGAGTCTAACAGACATACCTACACACAATCTGCCATTTGAAGTCAAAAAGTTTGTACTATTTGCTATGGTAATAAATTGGTTTATTTTTTAACAATTTTTGTTGCAGACTAAGAGAAAATCAAAATAATATCCATAGATTTTGTTATGCATAAACTTATTTGTTTAGTCCTACACCAGAAGCAATATTATTTCAATACTAAAACAATGTGTTATTTGCAATAGCACCATAGATAGTGTATGTAGGTACAGTAATAATAAATTTGCTGGTCAGCCTATTATAAGATCTTATTTAGTTAACAATAAAGTTCCACAAGTATCAAAATCCTGTCGGAAAATGGTAGCAATTAATAGCATATTATGGTAGCAGGCACGGCAATTGACTAGACTAGACAAGCTGTCCATACTTGGTGCCATAACAATAACTGATACTCATGTATTCAGTGTGCATACACCTTTATGAATGAATTGATTTCTTGTTTCACTGTTCTTTTTTTTGTCCTGGCCAGACACAATTTGTGTTACATCAATTTAAATTTTCAAGTAGGTATCTATATTATAATTGTGTGTTGATAGTTAAAAGATCTTTTACTAAGTACCTTTTTTCCTTTTGGCCAAGGCACAACTACTTTATTGTACTAATTTTAATTATTTAAACATGATTTATGTACTATGATCTTAATTTTTTAATAATTAATAACAAGATAAAAAATCTATGCTGGTAAAGCAACAAGTTGTTGAGATTTGCTATCCTCACTGGTTACTTTAAATAGACTGTGATATTTGTAAAAGGTATTTCAATGTATAGCTAATTATATGTACAAGATGGATTAAAAAATAAATTTTTAGCTAATATGTTTTTTAATCACATATTAGGGTCATATTATTTGAAAACTAACTCACAAATAAACTACAAAACAAAGTATCAGTATGTAGTAATTCTTCCTTATATTTTTACTATGGATATTTTCCAAAAGTCTATGTAAACACTTTAAATCTGCCTTCAGGCTTGTACTTAAAACTAATTTAGCACCTCATTCCTTCCTTGTGTTGCGAAAATAACTCTTATCAATCTTTATCAAGAGCCTACACACACATCAGTCAAAGTTATCATGAATGCTGATAGTATGAGTTGAGCACACGAGGCATTCTGAGCTCTACCACTTGTCATTTTGCAACCTTCCATAATATAGTGGTAATAAATTGACTAAAGAATGTATTAGATTCTGTCCATTTAAGTGCATTATGTTATTATTGAGATGCAATATAAATGTTTCTTAGCTTATCTACTAAAGAGTGGATATATCAAGTTTTATGGTATTGCATGACCATGAATGAATTCAATATTACAAACAATGCAAGACATAAAGTCAATTTTATTTTAATGTGATTGTAAGGCTGGTCAAAAAAGTTTCTGGGAGATTTATTGACTTGTTAGTGAGTTGGTAAGGAGTTTCCTAATTGCTACTTCAATGACGGAAATCCTTGGTTGGAGGACTTAC
Organism: Crocallis elinguaria; assembly: GCA_907269065.1. Lineage (NCBI taxonomy): Eukaryota > Metazoa > Arthropoda > Insecta > Lepidoptera > Geometridae > Crocallis > Crocallis elinguaria. The sequence continues at coordinate 15,107,511 of OU026068.1, forward strand.
TAGTTATTACTCTATGGTTATAGGATTGGAATTTAAGTTGGAATTCTTTTGCTTCATGGTAGGTCCAATTTAAAAATATAATGAGGTCAAGCAACTCTTGACAAACTTATCAGGGTCAATCGACTTTTGACAGTTAACATGTGATGGGACCGACCTTGCAAACGGTGTCTGCTCTACGTGGTACACCGACGTGATCGGCTCCGAACGCATGACGCTACGGAGCCTCTCTTCGGGCAGTTCCAGCAGCCCATCGCTCGCCGTCTTGATGTCCGCCTTGTTCAAGCCACTTAACACACTCATTTTTAACGTGTAAGACGACTTACGACCGAGTCGAAAAGACAGTAAAAACTTTAAAAGTCAAGCACTAAACGATTCACAGTAGTCCTTACGATCAAAATTACACTTATTCGTACAAAAAGAGGCATCAATTATACCACATGAAACATTTTAATGCCTCTGCTTTTTTTAAAAGGCAACTGAGTGTTCTCCCATATCGTTGCGAGAAAAGACAGCGCGATCACACAAAACGCTTCACTAGCTTCACAAAATAGAAAAACAGACAGTTATTACTTCATCATTGGTCGGAATGAAAAGTAATATTTTGTTTGATCACACTCGTTTCGAGAAAACTTGTAAATTGACAAGCGCGGCGGGACAGCTGCGCATCGACGAGTCGACCGCACTTCGCCGTACACGTTTCTGCCGTTGGTAGCGACAGCGAACTAGGCGATACCGTGCCATTCAAATTCCAAGTCGGGCGAATGTCGTTGTTCCAACGGTTTAAGTTCGAAAGTTGCTCAGCAAGGTCAAACCATGAATAACTTGAGTGCTTCGAAACCTGACGATAGGTGGCGTTAATATAAATTTAATCCCGCTTAGTCATAACTTAAAAGTGTTTCATATTGTCGTCATAGATGTCGCAAATAACAATAGGTTTGTTTACATTTTAATTTTTGTGACATAGTAGTTTTGAAATGCTCTTTTAGAGACAATAGTGTTCACGTGTCTTAAATACAGTGGCATAATCATTATATAAATAATATAAAATGGATTTTAGAGATAAGACATCTATACTTTGTGACATAATATATAAACTGTTTCAGTTTTTTCTAAATGCTGTGTTCATTGATATTTTTATAAATAATTAATAGAAGTCAGTTATTCAGAAAGATTATTTTACTAAGTTTTTCTCGTTACTAAATAGTATATTTAGAAAAAGTAATATTTTTGTTAAACTAGTTTAGTGACATCTCTTTGCGAAATATTTTTTTGTTAATATGACTAGTCAACTCAGTGTCAGACATCTTGTACTAGACATTACAAAAATACTAGATGTCGCTGCATGGCAAGAGACACGACACAACTCTTGGCCTCTGCTACTGTAAAACTTTGCTATCGTCTAACCCACAGACATTCTAACCTAATTGGGATGTTGACTGATTTTGGGAAAGTGTTTAAAACGATGCGTATGGGCCTAATATAACCCAAAATATTTAAATTTACTTTTTAAAACAACTAATATTTTAATTATCATGTATTTAAAATGCCGTTTTAAATTTTGCTCCAAAACGGCAGTGACGTCACGTGTTCAATTACCACAGAGTAATTTTCTATAACACTGTAAAGTGACAAGCAAAGAGAATATAACCACTACTACCTAGTCTGTGCTACGTTTAGTGACAAGTTCATTCGATGCTTTCTGTGTATGTATTGTTATGTATTAAAATACGAGTTCTAAGTTTTTTGAGCTTATTGATTTATATATATGCTTTAGTTAATTAATACACTTTGGATCTTAGAATCTACGATTACTGTTATATATTCATTGTTGGTTATAGAAATAATGATTTTTGGTATAAAAAGTAGGTACTTACACGGAGGTCTTCACGTTTCTAAATTCAGCAGAGCAGAAATTATCGTTTGTCGAGAAGAAATTGGCCACCGTAAAACAATCAATTCTCGGCAAATTGGAATTATTTGCCTTTATGAAGCCACTTTCCATCATGGGAGAATATTCAAGAGTCGAAATAAATTTAGAAAAATAGGCGCGGAATTCACAGCACAGATAAATAATCATAGAAATCACTCTAAAATACTGAGCAGTTAAGCGCAACGAGCTATATACTCATTGGAGTTTTGGCGGGAATGCGAAAATGTGCTGTTGTTGATTTTGTGTTATTTACTAAAACCTTTGTTTTATAGAATGTTAATGTGTAATAATAGTGGATTATTAACCATTAAGTGTTCGTAAACTTGCATGAGTGAAAGGCAAATAGTACAAAGACGAAAAACGTGTATTTTCGTATTCTATCCAAAACTCCATAGAAGCTTCAGTAAACTATCCACCAATTTACTGAAGCGTCACTTCGACTCGACCGCGCCTAGACTAAACTTTAACGTGACTTTGACGACTTTCATGCACCAAAACTAGAGATTTATTATATGTTATTACTTATATAACTTGACACTAGTTAAATGCGCAAATCACGTGGAGCCAAAAACAAAACAAAAAAAAATATATACTCCTTCCGATTGAAACAGTGACGTCACGGGCGTTTTAGGTCACGTGACTTCGGATTGATGTGATTACATTTTGATTATTTAATTTAAATTAAATTCCTTAAAAATAAACAAAAATATTGTGTTTAATAGGATTTCTGTCACAAAAACTACCGTTTCGCGGCAAAATTATATTTTTATTTGAATACAGTCAACAACCCTATTGTGCCACCTACAAATACGGTGCAAAATCAGAGATGGCGCTGTTACCAGTAATATCATTCAAGTACGAATCAATATAATATTTCAAAGGGAGTTTTAAATGTCAGCGTAGATAAACATCCTACGTTATGCTATAATTATTATAATAATTTTTAGAATCGGACCAGCGGTTCCAGAGATTAGCGGTAACAAACAAACAAAAAGCTTACAAACATTACTGCTTTATAATATTAGTACCTACTTATAGATAGATAATATCTTAGAGGATATATTACCGTGATAATATAGATATACAGCCTGAGTCTGAATTGGTATATTATCCCGAAACGGGGTTTTACTATTATTATTATACTACTAGCCGTGCCCCGCGGCTTCGCCCACGTATCTAAGTTACATCAGCTATCTGCGAGTGAAAGTCCCGTCAAAATCGGTCCAGCCGTTCAGGAGATTACCCAGAACAAACAGACAAAAATTTTAAAAATTGTGTTTATGTTATAGGTATCGTATATACTTCCATATTTAGTGATATTACTTTAATAAGTACATAGGTATAGAGTATATAATTTTATTTCTGCTTGTTCTTCTGCCAGGAGTTTTCAAGGATTACACCAAGTTCGGCCAAGAAGCCAGGCCCGCTGTACTTCTTGAAGGCAGGTACTTTGTTCAGGCGGTCCAGCCAGGCGGCTGTGTTGGGGAATCTAAAACAATAAATAATGTAAAACATAAGTATTTAAATGCATTTTTATGTACAAAAAATGAGGAAAGCTTCGCCATCCGTACAAATGCGCAATTCGTACAATTTTATAATTACACAAATTATCAGTTCGTACTATGATCGATTCGTATAATTTTTCTTTTAAATTATTCCCATCAAGCTATTTCTTGTACGCTTCTTTTGTACTTACTTTTTCTTGTCGAGTTTATGTATGGACTGCAAAGACGCAGTAGTGATACCGACGGAGAGGTCAGCCAAGGTTAGGTGGTCTGTCGCTAAGAACTGCTTGCTGCCGAGGTAGGCTTCCACCACGGCGTATGCGGCATCGATTTCTTCTATGTGCTTAGGAGTAGGCCCGGTGAGGCCTTCGAATAGTGTGGGTAGCTGGAAATAAATTGCTGATTGTAAATTTGAAGCGATAATAGCTCAGTGGTAATGACGTTGGCTGCCATTCTGCAGGTTGATGGTTTGAATCCAACAATGAGTTTGAGATTTTAGTGAAGGAAAAAACGCGATGCAACCATAGTTTGGTGGTAGATACTAGGGCAGTATTGCTCACCTGGCTAGCTACCCTTTTCAAGTTAAAAATCTGTTGCCAAGCGCCAGTCGGATGCAATAATTAAATAAACAACTAAAATCTTATTTATTACTAGTTGTTCTTTGCAGCTTTACACGCTTCAATCGAGATGAAATTATGTAGCCTACATGCTTTTCCAAGGTAAAGTCTATCTAGTCTCCAGTCTCCAAAATATTCATGTAAATCGGTAATCTACTCCGTCGGTAAGTTCGGCTCCGTAGCTAATTCGGTAAGTAGTAAGTACCTATAGAAATCCTGACTGCAATGCGAATAGCTTCAGGGTCGATCCCGGGCTTGGTCAGATCTTTATGTGGTGAGCACATATAATGTTTGTTCTCGGGTCTTGGATGTTTGTGTTTTGTCCAATTGTCCATGCCACCTGCGACACCGGGTATCGTAGTGTAGGGGGGCATAAGCGTTTATGTCATGTTTATCTACGCGGATGAGCCTTCTCGCGATTACGAGAAGTTCTGTGACAATATCGGGATACTCACAGCAACAAGCTTCACTTTAATGAAGAAGACTCCCGTGTCGAAGAACACGGCCTGGTCCACGAGCGCTCGCGTCTCCACGTTGCTGGGGTACAGAGACTCTTTCTGGTCTGCCGAGCCGTACTTCTCCAGGAGATATTTCATCATGGCGTGACTGAAAATGCATAATGGTGGGTAAAAGTACACATAAAAAAAGAAATTTGGATAATGATTGTAAAAGGAGGAAAACCAATAATAGATGAGTGTGCGATGGAATTGCACAACTCCATTCTAACATGGGACGACAGAATCTGATGCTCAGAAATGCGATAAACATTTACGGTTGATATTCCCTCTATTGGCACTAAGCCACAGAACATATAATAATAATACGACTAAGCTACTGTAATACTTAGACCATGATAGCATTAGAATCATTGTAAAAACTATTTTTAAAAAGAATTATGTACCTATAGTGTTATATCATCAACATAAACCCTTTTATCACTTACATTTCAGTTTAATTGATATATTATCAATTAAACTAATGAGTCTTATTCCTTTCCCATATAATTCTGTTTGTGTCACTTAAATAATAACGGCGCTGAAGACTAAATTCAGAATTTTCCATTTTTTCTATAATTTCTTGTTAAATCTGACCTATTTCCAAGGGAGGTTCTCATAACTCGTCAATAACCATTGTCCTAATCACCTCCTTACCCTGTACCTATAGACTTACCTGTCTGTAAGAATGAAATCTCCATCTTTCAGCACAGGAACGGTGCCAAGAGGATTCATCTAAAACAAAAAAAATAAAGAGAATTAAGAATCTTGTAAGCTGAACATTAGTAGTTTGCGTAGTAGGTACCTACTTGTCCAATCGAAAAGAATGTATGGAAAATAATTAAAAATGAAGATGATTTTTATCTTTCTACAAGATGTACCTAAGTACGCAAATTGTTCCAAATATATAATGTACTAGCTGCTACACGTGGCTTCACCCGCGTGGGGATTCACACGCGAACCGTGCATTTTTTCGGCAAAAAAATATCTAATGGTGTCGATTCTGTCATCTCATACCTAAAACCCAAATTTAGCTTCAATCTCTCTTTCTAAATGAAAACATGAGAAAGAGATGGAACATATTTCAGACCTGTCCAATTAATCCACTTGCTAGTGTCTAGTATAAATTTAACGCCCAATGAATTTAGTGGCGTCTAATTTATCAAGGATGAAAGATGTTTGTCACCTCTAAAACTACATTCGTATCTGTGAAAAATCTTCCATCTCTTTCTCATATTAAGTATTGGAAAGAGAGAGAGCGAATCTAAAGTTAGGTTTAGGTACCTATGAAACTTTATATTTAAAAAAAACCTGTCGATTGCTCTGTTGCTGCATGAAAGGAGGACAAACCAATAGGTACACCCTATAAACCAACAAATATACTTTCGCATTTATAATAATAAGGAAACTGTACGAATCTATACATCTATACAAATAAATAAAATTGAAGTGTCTGTTTGTAATATCAAAATAACAGCTTTTTATAAAATGCATATGATACGGTATATACGGTACCTATAACAAAACAACCATTTTTAAAATTGTTGTCTGTCTGTCTGTCTGTTTGTGCCGGGTAATCTGCGAAACGGCTGGACCGATTTTGACGGGACTTTCACTGGCAGATAGCTGATGTTACAAGGAGTAACTTAGCTACTTAGCTAGTTTAGAAAAAGAATTAGGGTTCCGCACAAAAAATAAAAACCATTAAATCCAAAATCTCCACGCGGGTGAAACCATAGGGCAACAGCTAGTTTACAATAAATCTATCACAATATATAAACGACAATTCCCAAAATACTGTCAGCATTTGTGAGTAGGATTGTTCTCTCCAATGTGGCAACCCCGCAAAGGCACACATAAAGAAGTTGAAGTTATCTCTCCAAATCTAGCTAAGAAGGTACTGTATCGTACCTAGAACATGTTTAAGCCTAACCACACATTAAGTAATACAAGTGGTACATACTTTTATGAACTTAGGTGACTTGTGCTCCAAGCTGCCAAAGTCTATATCGATATAGTCAAGTTGGATACCGAGGATGTCCGCGAACACTCTCACGGCACACGCCGGGGGGCTGCAGTTCATCTGCCACAAAGTCGGCATGGTTCTGGCGTTACTGAAACAATTTACAGGAAATAAAATTAATACTTATGATTGCCTTTATTAAGGGGCTAGGATCGCCAAAACGACTACTTTCTCCTCCTAAAACTCCCACACGGCTTGGTTTAACGACTTGAAAAAAATACTACCTGAATGATCAATTCAAGGGCATTAATTTCACTGATTGATTTTTTTGTGTTACCATTACTTATGGCTTGAAAAAATATTTAACAGCATGCTGTTTTAAAACTATTTTCCCTAAAACTTCTAAATGACTTAGACGTTTGGGATTAATTTTACACCAAAAAATAAGGAAGAAAATTTTCTATAAACTGGCCGTTTCATTTGTGCATAGAGCAATATTTCGCAAAGAAATGATCAAAAAACTGAATTCCAAATGTACAAGTCTCAGAGGTGCTCTGCGCTGGCGCGCGCGGCAGTCATGCACTGGCATTCAGACGGGGAGGTTGTGTCGCTCGTTGCTCTGCAAACGCTGTCCGCCGACGTTACATATTTGTGTGCGTGAATGATATACAATACAAGTATTTGTTTTCGTGTGGGTTTGAAGCTTGCTCAAAGAGTAGCGTCTAGAGCGGTGAAATGTGATTCATTCCGTGATTTGCGCGTGGACGCTCCTCGTATACATATTGAATGGGTTACATTTTTGATTACAATTTCTTGTTTACGTACTTACATCATTTTTACGAGTGGAAAATATATGTATTGGTAAACAAATTATTAGCGGCAGCTACAGGAATATCGGGAGGTTTAGAACTGTTTAAGAAAGACTGGAAATGAAATTGAAAAGTAAAATTACTCAGGTTAACGAGCACAATGCGGTACTGCATCTTTTTGTTTCAAAGTATTTATTGGCACTGCAATTGTTATGGGCCGGCGTTATCTTTATCATCAGGCAAACGACCACCAAACGATCAGGGCCATCTACAGTAAAAATGATATCGAAAATGATAACAATTTTAAAATCCAAGATATCGGACATTTTTATTTTTCAATAAAATGGTATGGGTATCATTTTCGAGATTTCTCGGGGTGCTGATTACAGAAATGACAACCATTTTTAAATTCAAGTTGACATTTTTTTAGGAAATCGATAATATGGGTGCCATTTTCTAGGTTTCTCGGGGTGCTGATATCGAAAATGACAACGATTTAAAATCCTACATAGCGGACAATATTTTTTTTTCAATAAAATGCTATGGGTGTAAGTTTCGAGATTTCTCGGGGTACTGTGTACAAAAATGAAAAATTCTTTTATAATCCAAGATGGTGGACAATTCTTTTGTAAAATGATATGGGTGTCGTGTTGGAGGTTTCTCAGGGTGCTGATTTTGAAAATGACTACTATTTTAAAATCCAAGATGGCGGACAAATTTTTTTAGTAAAAGGATATGGGTGTCTTTTTCGAGGTTTCTCAGGGTACTGATAATGAAAATGACAACGATTTTAAAATCCAAGATGGCGGACACGTTTTTTTTTTCAATTAAATGGTATGGGTGTCATTTTCGAGATTTCTAGGGGTGCTGATTACGGAAATAACAACCATTTTTAAATCCAAGATGGCGGAATTTTTTTTAGGAAATCGATAATATGGGTGCCATTTTCTAGGTTTCTCGGGGTGCTGATATCGAAAATGATAACGATTTAAAATCCATTCAAGACCTATAGGGTGGTTCACGGAGACCTAGAGCAATAGACCAAGAGACTAGAATCATTAAATTTGGCAAGAAGTATTGTCTTATACCACAAGTAAAGCGAAAAATCCGAAAACTAATTATGTATAACACACACACGCGCACGCGCATGCACACGCTCGCGCAAGCGCACGCACGCACGCATGCACACACATGCTCACGCACACGCTCGCATACGCGCACACGTGCACACGCGCAAACGCACGCACGTACGCAAGCAAGCACGCACGCACGCACGTACGCAAGCAAGCACGCACACAAGCAAGCACGCACACAAGCAAGCACGCACACAAGCAAGCACGCACGCAAGCAAGCACGCATGCACGCACGCACGCACTCACACACACGCACATTATCAATGAGTGTATTGTGTACAATTTTTTAGGGTTAATTATTTTGTTGAATGTAGCTGTAAAAGGACCTAACGATTCCAGTCTTGAACGAACTATTTACATGCTTACAAGTCTTTTCGGAATCCTCGGCTTGCGAGTCCAACCCACACTTGTCTATTTTTTCTATTGTATTGGTTAACGAGACGAGCTGGACGTTTGCCTGATAGGAGTCATAATGCCGGCCCATAAAAATTGCAGTGCCATTCAGAACTTTGAAACACAAAAGCCTGCGCGGCACCGCAGTGTGCTCATAACTAAGTCTCATATCTTAGTAATTTCGCTGGCTACTTTGCTCAACAAACCGGAACACAATAATGCTTGCACATTACTGTTTGCCGGCAGACTTCATGAACAAAACGGAAACCCAGACGGACACTCGCAGATGACTCGATACCTCGTAAATGACATCAATATAAAAAACATGACTACAAAAGTAAAAAATAAAAAATAACCCGAAAATCATTTATTTACGTACACGTTCGTTTTTGGGTCAAAAGGTGTAACAAATTTCAACGTTACGGAGCAAATTGGCTGTCTGTACTTTTATTATAGTCCACAGCGATGTTTTGAGATAAATCTCAACGTTGTATGATCTCATGTGCGTCCGTCCCGTTTATTTACGAACTAGCTTCTACCCGCGGTTTTCACCCACGTTCCCATAGGAACCGTGCATTGTTCCGGGACAAAAAGTAGCTTATGTTATTCTCCGGTCCATAAACTATATCTATGCCAAAAACCACGTCGATCCGTTGATTCGTTACTGCGTGAAAGAAGGACAAACCAACAAATCAACAAACACACTTTCGCATTAATAATATAACTAGCTTCTGCCCGCGGTTTTCACCCGCGTTCCCACAGGAAACATGCATTTTCCGGATACAAAGAACCCTATGTTACTCTCTGGTCCATAAACTATTACTATGCCAAAAATCACGTCGATCCGTCGCTCCGTTACTGCGTGAAAGAAGGACAAACCAACAAATTAACAAACCAACAAACAAACTTTCGCATTTATAATAGAGTAGGATATAGGATATATTTAGTATGGAAGTATGGATAGTATGGATAATGATGATCAAACTTCACTTTCAATGAAGAACTTTCCACTAAATGAATTCAAAGAATTATAGGCAAAGAAGATGCCGTGCGCGCTACTCGCACGCGCGTTCGTGCATCCGCGTATTCTATGACGTTAGGTTTTGCGATGTTCTTGAAAGACGAAGTGTGGACCGCGCGGGTGAAGTGGGATTGACTCCACCCATTCGAGCAAGGCCATTGGCGCGTGGTAGGGTCTTAATACAAATACAGTAGTACCTACACTACAATGTAGACGATTTTATTTTTAGTCAGAGAGTCAGTGATTGCGGCTAGGCTTATCTTCTGCAGTGCCATGCAGGCCTTTATTGTACATATTTCGAAGTTCTAAATGGCACTGAAATTGTTGAGCTGGCCTTTTGCATCAGGCAAACGACCGGCTAGCCCCTTTATCCAATAGAATAACAACATATATTATATCTACCTATCCACATTGAAAGTTTTTCACATGCTTTTCTCGTGGTCCGCGATTGATGATTATACATCAATCATGAATTAGGTGTGACGGCTGCCTTACGGAAACGTGTGTAAATTAGACTCCGCTAAATGTGGCCAATAGGTACGTTAATATGCTTTTTCATTTCATAAACTACAATATACCTACTTACAATGTTTTGACACACTATTTAATTCATATGGGTGCGGCGCTAGGAACTAATTAATTACAGAACAGATCTCTAGATAAATTATGGGGTAAATCTGGTATTACTAAAAACCAGGGTAAACGTTTTTATATGGCAATGCCCACCCAATATCGTTCTATCTCACATGCGGCACGGAAACCATTTGTCTATAGATACTCCGTCTACGAGCTGGCTGTTCCAACAAAAAACCTGATATGGTTGATTATATTCACTACCTAAATAAATAACGCTCATGCAACGATTGCGGACACGTTGGACCCTGACCCCTAATTAGGTTTCCTGTATCTACTGAATAAGACTCTACAAGGACCATGATCTCATAACGAGAAACTACTCCTAATCAATCCACTCACAACTATTTGTGTTCCACTATTAGAAGCCATCAACTATTTTCATCAATCACCATTGGGGCTGTCAATACTACAATTTAAAGTTGGAATAAAATACTTGTAATTGTTAAACCGATAAAACAAAAATAGCGGCCGGTTACGTAAGCACTATCAACAGAAAAAAACATTATCTTATCACTTACCAAACGAGAAATTGTTCCAAAATAAAATATCACTGCTACGCCAGCTTCTAGAGAGCGGTTCCTACTCACTGACAATCCTCACACTTTATCTGTGTACATGTACTTTACTTTACGTGTATTTATACTTGCGGGGTCACTGAATTGAAAAATCATTCACTCGCGGATGACTGCACTGTTTTATATCGACGTCGTTTCTTTTATCACCATAAGTTGATTAGAGTAAATTTGTTGATTCAACAATGACAAAATATTTACAGACAATAAATACATACAGGTTGATTACTGTAATATAATTGTTAATTTGGTATAAGTTCTCGAGTGGTGACCACGAACTGGAGGACGTAGCATAAAAGCTTATGGAAAGGCCAGGCTTTTGTGTTTTAAAGTTCTGAGTGGCACTGCAATTGTTATGGGCTGGCGTTATGCTTACCATCAGGCAAATGACCAGCTCGTCTCGTTAACCAATGTATAAACATAAAAAACACTATTACGATTAGGGCGCACTATAATTGATGTAAAGTCCACAAGGATGTCGCCAAGAATGTGGATGTCACAAGAATCAAGAATGATTAGTCATTCTACATCCTCCTAAATAATGTTCGAATTGAAAAGCTTCTTAGTTTTTCTATCCACTCCTTGTATGGTCTTCATCGAGACGGTACTTGTACCGAGGGACAGGTCTGCTAACGTCAGATGGTCAGCTGCTACGTACTGCTTGTTGCCGAGGTAGGCTTCGATAACGGCGTACCCGGCATCGATATTTCTCCAGATGGCCCCGTGAGACCTTCGAATAAAGATGTCGCCTTAGAGACAACAGAGAGTTATAGTTATAAGATGTGCAGTAAGCATCGAGATACTAGTCCATGGCAGTAAAATTTAATTTAAAGATCCAACAAATGTTGGCAGCGTAATATTGAGCAAGAAGGCAACATTGCTTTATTATACCTATTAGGCGCTAGTAGTAAATATAGGCAGGTGCCCAATATGGGCAGGCCTCATGGCTCGCAGAACCGACAACCGATGTTGAAGAAAGATTCTCGAGTCTTAGGCCGGCCCATTACTAGATAGACCGACGACGTCAAACCGCGGGAAGCCGTTGAATGCAAGAGGCGAGTAGGCGATCCAAGTAGCGATTTTGACGGAACTTTCTCTAGCAGATAGCTGATGTTGTAACGAGTAACTTAGGCTAGGTGGGCAATATTTTTTTTATTCTTATAAGGCCTTACTTGTGTAAAACGGTGCTGTAATTTTTTTTTGTTATTTGATAGTGAGACGAGCTTGACGTTTGCCTGATGGTAAGCATAACGCCGTCACATAACAATTGCGCGAAACACAAAGTCCTGCGCGGCACTGCAGTGCACCCGCTACTCTGAGACATTAGGTATTAAATCTCGTAAGCCCAGTAATTTCACTGGCTACTTTGCTCATCAAACCGGAACGCAGTAATGCTCGCACATTACTGCTTGGCGGCTGACTTCACGAGCAAAGCGGTGGTACCAACCCAGACGGACAGCCGCAGAAGAGTTAGTCCTACCACCTAGTAAAACTAAACTAATTTAAACAAAACACTGTGTAACCATTCACCATTATACAAAAATACACTTTTTATTAGTAAAACTTTTAGTCAATGATTACATAGTAAGTTAGTTAGGTATCTATAGGCAAAAGAAGGATATATAAAGTGGATACTTTTACCAAACGAGACATACCTGGACTACCTATTTGTTGACTGGTTCCAGCGAGCAGTTACCGCTCACTGACAATCCACAATTATGCATATTTAATTCAAACAAAATCATTATCATGTGTGTGACTTTGCATTTTTTTTATACGTTTGGCTATCATTATCACACTTTACTAACCAACTACCAATCATAGCTTCATTGTTATAAAAATGTTGGAGATTTTTTTTACCTACTCTACTAGCTTCTGCCCGTGGATATTCCCACTGGGACAGTGCATAATCCCGGTATAAAAAGTACCCTATGTTACTTTCCGGTCCATAAACTATATCTATGTCAAAAAGGTCGTCGACCCTTTGCGCCGTTGCTGCGTGACATAAGGACAAACCAACAAACCTCCAAACACACCTTCGCATTTATTATAGTTCCTACCTATACAAATAGCTTATTAGTATTTGACCCTCTATGGTCCAGGATTTGACCACTATCTCGCCTGTGGTGCAAGTACTGAACTTTGCGATCCATATCGATCCATAAATTGTAAATACAAATAAAATACATAGTAAATATCCCGTTACTAAAGTTAATTGTTACGTTAAATGTTGTTTAACACAGGTTTAGGACGTGTTTAGTTTTCGCGGAACACCAATAATGCTTGCACATTATCGCTTGGCGGCAAACTTCACGAGCAAAGCGGTGGTACCAACTCAAACAAGCTCGCAGAAGAGTAAGTCCTACCACCTATTGAAAGAGTTAAGAATGAGTCTCAGGTGCAGCTGCTGGAACACATCCATACGTGAATGGGGACAGATTCTCAATTTGAGAGTGATAACTAGCCAAGCGAGCACTAGGAACTAGTAGGAACTGGCTAGGTTGGAGACATCCAGCAGCATGCTACGGTTATATGATGATGTTTACCGTCACCGAAAGATCAAGCTATTCGTAGGTTTCGAACCATCACCCTACAGGACTGCAACAGACTACAGATCTACTGAGTTGACGGGTAATGCTTCGGGGCGCAGCTAGCTTGCAATATTTATTCTTGTTATGAAGTACTTAAATAAATTACCTTTTTATCAAGATAAGAAATGTCCAATGCTTAAAATAATTATTATAAGACTTGTCTGATAATAATAATTATCAGACATATTTGATAGTAATTATTATCTTATTTTTAGGAACCCTGAAATCAAATTTTTTACCGATTACATATCATACCAAAATAAAAAATAAAATAATGATTTCCACCATGACTTCGCGTTAAAAACATGTTGTCGATTCTGTTATCTCATACGGAATCATAATTTTAGCGTCAATATCTCTTTCTAAACGAGAGCATGAGAAAGAGATGGAACATATTTTAGACTTGGCAAATCAATCCATTTGCTTGTGTCTAGTGTTTTAACGGCAATGAATTTAGTGGCGTCTTATTTATCAGGGATGGAATATATTTGACAGCTCTTAAACTAAATTTAAATCGGTCAAAAATTTTGCATCTCTTTCTCACGTTATGTTTTGAAAAGAGAGAGAGGGATACTAACATTAGGTATAGGTACTTATGAAACGAGAGAATCGACACCACTGTATATCTATGTACACAAATTAACTGACGTGTTAAGTTTGTGGTTTGTGGATACGGTTTACAATATTGATAAATGATATAATCATATTTTTGGTCTATATCTCCTATTCCTAATTGTAAATTGATACGAGTAGGATTTTAAATTGTATGGGTTTCATGCCTGAAATAAAGACATTTTATTTATTTATTTTATTTGGTCTATTAGCGTGGTATTCCACTCATCAAAGATCTTTGTCCGACATATGATTAAAGAACTTGGATGGCTTCATCAAAGTTTGATACGCCGTAGTCGAAGCCTACCTCGGCAATAAGAATTACATAGCAGCTGACCATATGACCTTGGCAGACCTTTCCGTCGGAACAACTGCTGCGTCGATACAGACCATACATAAACTGGATAAGAAAAAGTAAGAATTATTCAATGTTTATAATCTGTATACGAGATATCGCAATTTGGGATGTTTTTGATATCAGCCATGTTCATAGGCTTACCTTCAAGACGTGATCTTGGTGTTGCTAAAAGATGGGTGGTGACTTCGAGAATGTGAATGATTCTCAATGTAGCCAATACGAAGGTCGAGTCGGGACAGATGCGCTACTAAAACATTTAATATAAGGCCAGTCCATTTAACGACACAATATTTTTTTGCCACATTGTCAATTTTCAAGCTCATGGTGAAAAGATATCTACCAGACAAGTGTAATATAACATCGACAGCAGCAGCAAAAATAAGCCCATCAGTAAGCAAGCGACGTAACAAATGGCTTGGATGTTAACTCCACATCACTCAATATAACATAGTCGCGATAAAAGTTTCAATTTAAATTGGTAAAATACACAAACTGTGTCGGGCCAAGAAAGAAAAAAAAAATAGTTTCAATTTGCAGCTTTTCCAAAAGCAAGTCATGTGAAATTAATGTGAATAAATTATTTGAATGCTTCCTCACAGATTCCCGCGCACCGCTGCCTGGCTAGACCGCATGAACAAACTGCCAGTATTCAAGAAGGTCACGGAGCCAGCCTTCAAACTCCTTGCTCAAAGTTTCGTCGAAGCTTGGGAGACTATAGTATTATTTCCTCTGTGGAGACTAACAAACAGAACAAGAAATAAATTAGTTAGGTATATGTTAAATAAAAGGAAGTGACAAGTGAACAAAGTTGTTAATGTTCAAATTCGGATAAGCCTGCCATTTTGTTTTTTTTAATACTCTGGATATTATGGACAGTTAGAAGTATTTAGGTTGTAATAAATTACCTATTTATTTTAATTATGCGTTTGTTTTCATTCCTTCATATGATATGTATTCAACTATTCATAAATAGTTACCTACTAGCTATTGTTCGGGGCTTCCCCACGTATGGTATAAGTAAAGGTCGCAGAATGTAGAACACACATTTAAAGTTACTTTTTCTTAGTTCCACTATTATCTCACAGACGATGTCCAAGGTGAAATGATATGATTTTTATTGTTTTTAACAAAATTCCATAACTTAGCATAAACCTAATATTAAACCGTATTTAGTCATACAATTAAATTACGCTAGTTATAATATAAATCCTGGGAAGGTACTTAGCACCCAAACTAGGATTAACCGGTGGTATGGCATACCAACCCCCTTCCTCTCGAGACAGAATCCTATTTTCATGGTGGTGTGAGCCTGCTATAAGAGTATAACCTCCTCTTTTTAATAATGTCAACAAATAACTATTTATTTGACACGCTTGGACGCAAGCATCAAGGAACGCGCGGGTCCGCGTTCTTTGATGTTCCTGCTCGCAGTCCGATCGTAACTCGCAGGTAGGTAATCTTTTTTTTAGTAGTCGATAAACTGACGACGACCCGCATGCTCTAAGGGGCACCTTAGACGCTCAAGCAAACGTAGGCTTGCATGTCAGAATAACAAGTAACTTCGAGTATCACAAAATCCGCGCTTGACGCAAAAGCGTTGTTATTCTGACAAACAAACGTACGTTTGCTTGACTGTCTGAGGTGCCCCTTAAAAACTTTGGTACCTTCTAATTAGGTATAGTAATTGGTATATAGATATGAAAGCTCGAATCAATGGTGGATTTCAGTGAGGAGTAACGACAACGATTAGAAATACTAGAATAATACAAAAATACGTCCAACTTAGATGATATTTTATATTTTTATAAGGGACGATAGAATTTTCTTTTCAGAGTTAACAATAGTGCCTAAGTGTCAAAACTACATCATTTACTTAACTTTATTGTAATTCATAATAATCTTATAATCCACATAATCGTTTAAAGTCAGCGACTCCTGGGTTACTATATTTTCTGAAGAATGGTTCCATTTCTAATCTCGCCAGCCATTCCGCAGTACGAGGGAACCTGAAACCAATGGTACTTATCAAACATAGTAAAATAACGCTCAGCACTATTGCATACGTCCTGATCCTGACCTCTAACTAGGTTTACCTGAATGTAGGTAGGTAATCAGGAAATGCGAGGACCAAGGTTTCCCACCAACAACACATACAAACGAACACGACACGGAACAAACACTTGCGCTTTTTTAGAAGAACCGTTTGTCCATGTCCGAAGGTGACCCGGAAATGTTACTACTCTATTTATTGTGTTTAACGCCATCTAGCGGTTTATCACAAGCTATTTAAATTAGTTGGGATGTTTTACCTTTTAGAATCAATTTTGTGTATCGGCTGTGTAAACGCCGCTGTAGTACCAGCTGACAAATCAGCCAGGGTGATGTGGTCTGCCGCAATATACTTGCGGTTCTCTAAGTATGCCTCGATTACGCCGTAAGCCCGGTCTATGTCTTCCAACTCCTCGGCGGAAGGTGGCCTTTTGTTCACCAGAATTGTTAACTAGAGAGTAAAACATAAGTTAGGACATTAATGAGACAATCAGAAATAAATTAAGATCATCATCAGCGTTATTACGCTCGCGCTCCAACTGCGTCGATACCGGCCGTCTCTCAGAGATAAGCTTGGTCCTACCACCTATTGAAAATAATAGGCTAAATTATAGCCTATTATGTCCCAGTGTTGGGCATAGGACTCTTTTATAGCCTTCCATTAAATCATAGATGTAAGCATAGAAGTAAAATTAGGATGTAAGGAAAAAATTAAATTATGACAATAAAATTCCGAGAAGCTAACAACTCCTCGAGCTCGACGCCTTAGGTGAAGCCTCTTGAAGCTTACGAATTTTTCTAATGAATCTCACTTCTGGTCTCTCAATTAACTCCAACATCTCAAGATGGTACTACTGCTAACTCCTCCTGAAAATTGAGACGTCCCGAACAAAATTACATGCATGTACAATGTACATCATTGTTTACTCGGTATTCGTCTTTTGAAGATTGGAATTCCGCTAGGTCGCTTACTTTCAACTTACTGTCAATCAAAGCAATATACAAAAGCAGTACTCACAGTGGCAACATTAAACCTGACGAAAAACACTCCCGTGTCAAAGTACATGCACTGGTCGACTGTGGTGCGCGTGCGCAGGTCTTCAGGATACAGCGAGTGAGAGCCATGCTTGCGGATCAGGTAGTGCATAATGGCATGGCTGAAATTAGAGCAAAACATTTTTAGCATGATCCTTAGATCTAGAACTTGTAATAAGCCTTGTTCCAGCCGTTCTAATAGTTCCTCCATCTATGTTAGCTATTTAACATCGTTAGACGCAAGATGACGTCTGCTGAACATAGGCCTTTCCCGTAATAGACCTAGACTAGACATGGACTTAGCAAGTAATCTAAGTTCTAAAGTTTCGTCTTATATATTAAAGTTAGCTAGTGTGCTACGATAAAGTTAATTTTTAATTTCATCTCTAGCGTGGTTGGTCTACGGGTTCTTTTCCAGTGTTCACCAGTGGGTCATAGCAGTGGGTCCAAGGGGAATCCCTCATATTTGGTTGGCATTCGCACTCACTGGAAGAGATGGGGAGATGTGGGCCCTCCCACATCTCCCCATCTCTTCCTCTGAGTGTTTGTGGACGACCTCACTACCATGAGCAGCCATCGCTTTAACTGTTTAATTAAATGTAGACGATATTGAAGTATTATTTACTTACCTTTCAGAAACGACAAATTCACCATCTTTTAGTGCGGGAATTGTGCCCATGGGGTTCATCTGAAAAAATTTAATACAATATTTATAGACGAGGTCACGAGCCATGACTCGAAAAGTGGAAACTTGCAATTAATCTGTGGATTGATTGTCATATTAATGCTAGGCAGCATGGATGGATTGGCTTTATGATAAGCATCAGTGAGTCAAAGCAAGTTGAAAATGATGATGATGTCCGGAGGGGTAATAAACTACGGCCTGAGATTGAGTTGGTATGTTATCCAGAAAAGGGGTCAATCTACTCCTGGAGGTAAACAGAATTTATTTTGCGAGTTTTTAAATTCGGACAATTTCATTGAAGAAATGGCATCAAAATTCTACTACAGAACTTCCGGGCAGCCCTAGATCAGCTGATTCACTTGACTTATTTCGATGAGGTTTATTAGAAGAGACTTAGAAACAATAATTCAAGAAAATGTCGCGTAGGTAGTTGATTTTGTTTCGAAATATGAATGTCGTGTTGCCAAGGGAGATTCTTACAACTTGGGACCGCCATGACCCTAATAACCCTCTTCCGGGATTACATGGCAATTCACTCATTCTGTATAAAGCCAAACGATGACGATGAATTGATGAAGTATAGGTACATCCGTATAACTGAACATCAATCGGATTCATCTGTAAGCCATTGTCAGTCTTTCATGCACTAGAACTTCATGCTGAGATACCCAAATAACTACTGATTGGCACTACACAAATGTAGGTTTTGTATTCTAAGCACTTTGTGCCTATCCCCTACCTATTTTGTTTTTTGTTGTCAATGAAATGTTCTTTATTTGTTCACTGTTGCTAAACAGTGCGAACGCTTCTTCAAACTGGCATACGCCTTTGCGACGCAACTTTACCTTGATATACTCTGGAGATTTATGTTCCATGGCATCCCAGTCGACTTCCCTAGTTTCCAGTGGCATGCCCAGTAGGTCTGCTGCCATCAGCACCGCGCTTGCTGGCGGGCTGGACACCATCTTATAGAGAACTGGGAACCTCATCTTTTGTTCCTGAAAAGCAATTATTTTTATTGTGAAATAATGTGTGAAGATCAGCGTGTCAAAAGAAATATGTATTTACTTGTGGAGACGGAGAAATTGTTTATCGAGTAGGTTTACTCTAGTTTTAAGAGGCCATAAATCCTGACGTTATTGGATTTACTCTTCTTCGAGGATCTGTTTGCATGAATACCACTGCTTAGCCGTAAAAAATCTAATCTAATCTAAATCACTTGATTAAATTTCCATCTTATGCCGACTCCAGATCAACGCCATCACTTTCCGGAGCTAACTAACCCTCGAACTACACTTCAGCGAACTAGACAAAAACTTTATAAATGTTCCGGTACCTACTCTAAGTTCGCGATTATCGCGGTCGTTAATTGACTGGTGCAGGATGCATTCATTTTCGAGCCACGAAACTCTTTATTTATCGAAGTATAGAAACTCATTTGGAAATAGCTTGCGAACGAAATTCCGCTACTAGTTGCTAATAGCATAGCCACTCGGTCTACACTCTTTAATATTCAAGAGTATTGGCCATAATCCACCACGCGGGCCCAGCGCGGCTTGGTGGATGGCACATGTCCTCGAATTTGGTGGTTTTTGAGCATGCCGGTTTCCTCACGATGTTTTCCTTTACCGTTTTAGAGCGAGTGTGAATAATCCGCACATAACTTGACTTGGTGTGGGCCGAGATTTGACCTATGCCTATGGTGCGTTGGATTGAAAGTCGCACAAATTCTCGCTCGGCCACACTCGTTTTACGGAATAACACTCACTCAATATTTCCCTGCTTTAGCACTTTAGCAGAATACCAGCTTCTCGCACAACTGACACAATAACAACAAACAAAACCAACAAAAAACTTGTGTGACAACACAATACAAACACCCATCGAAACACTTTCAGAAAATAGAAACTATTTGAAGCGTCGTAACGAATTACGAAAACGTCGCGTCAGCAGTAACATAATTATAGTTTTATAGTATCTCAAAACCAAACTGACTGTTGAAGTTTTTGTTGCACGAACGTCCGCTATCACGAAGGCCACAAGAGCGATTGTTCATATCCACGGCTCGGTAGCTTTATAGAGTCACTGTCTGTTATCATGTTATCAAATACTAGTCGCTGTGGACGATAGAGGCCAGCGTGTAACTCTCTCATCTGATTAATAATGATATCATATAATTATGACCAGTTTTTGCCCGCGTGGGCTACAGGTTTAAGTCTACTATGATAATACGATAGGAATCTAATTTATAATTTATTTATTTACGAGGCAATGCCGCCAGCATGTTGGGTACGCTTCCAACTGGTAGTGGGCTAGACCATTTGGATTATCTATAGGCCTACTTGGGTTTATAGATTACCCAACTGTTTTTGTAGCTATCTAGGTTAGATGTAGTATTTATTTATGTGTTAGCTAGATAATAAAGGCAGTCGGCCCGTTAAAAAAATTATAAAACAATCGGTATTGCATACAGCTAAAATGGTCTAGCCTATATATAGTACCAATTGGTACTTGGCATGCTTGGAGCAAGCAACCACGGAAAGAGATGTCGTGGTCCATCGCGGGAACCACCATCTGTTATTTAAAACATTTTTAAGATCGGAAGATGATTGGGACTCAAATTGTGCTGTTTCGACTTTCGAGAACTGGGGGTTGACTGGTCACTATAAAAAGTAGTAGGTATTATTTGTATATAATACTACTTAATAATACTTTCTTATCAGTGCTATAGTGCGAGTAAAATATGATATTTGACAACAGGTAATGAAATTATCTAAATATAACTTCATTGAGGTGGATGACAGACAGTTTTTCATTGTAACGCATTACTAAATGTTATGCAATTTAAAAATATCTATAGGTAAATGTTAAGCTCGTTTAGGTAAACATATCAATTTATAGGTAGACGTCATCTTTGTTCCATATTCATTATTTCACCTGCGCCGTGATATTGGATTTCATGGTTTTTATTTTATTGCATAATACACGCTCAATCGCAGTCAAAAAACTACGAAATAGAACGGCAATACGGCCAGGAGCCCAATTCTCGCGCAAATGACATCATGTCGGCGGCACGAGTACGGATCTTTTCGATAAATAAAATTCGATAAAATTGACAGTTAAAATCGATCAAGTGGGTTTTATTCGATAAAATTGACAGTTAAAAATCGATAAAGTGAGTTTTATCGATTTTAACTGTCAATTTTATTGAATTTTATTTATCGAAAAGATCCGTACTCGCGTCGCCGACATGATGTCATTTGCGCGAGAATTGGGCTCCAGTTCGTAGTTCGTACTGTCTCGAAGCCCTGCCTAGGCTCAAAGCGACTACTAATCCGCTTTACGCTACATACATTACTTGCGCACCACCGTTTATTTACCGCCACGTCTGCACTGAGCACGCAGTGGTTGTGAAACAATTTTTTTTTTGAATAGAGGATTAGAGGAGCAGGTGCCGTGCTCGGACTAGATTTCCATCAAGCCCCAACCACAACCACAACAGACGATACGATATGCGTCGAGCGGGGTTCGTGGTTTTTCCATGGTTTTCTCGTGGTCCACGATTGATGCTTATCCATCAATCATGATTAGGTGTGACGGCTGCCTAAGACGTTGCCAAGGTCCCCTGTAGGTACTCATTGTGTTTCCAGAACCTACCTCCAGATTTCGCTGGTAGGATAGGATAGGAGATATATAAGAATTAAGACAGCAATGTTTTATCAGGAGATTAAAAGCACACAAGTAAGCAGTTCCGAATACGTTATAACTTCATTGAGTTGAATGACTGGTGGTTTATTATTGCCTATTGGCATGATTTACAATTTACTTGTGATAATTATTTTTTTTTCTTCTTTCGTGGCCAGCCTTGTGATAATTACTATGTTACAAAATATTACGAAATACAAAATGATATATGTACACAAATAAATTATCGATACTTGATCGTGTAAATACGTAAAAAGAGTCATCTATACAAAACACTCTGGCGGTTGTAGAGTCACAACTCACAGCATAATATTCAGTTAGGCAATCGTAACCTGTTAGTCTATCTATGCCTATATGACCTATATCTCACAAATGTGTTGTTTCCTTTTCTGATTCTATTAGGTATATCTCTTTGTTAAATTGGACACATTTTTTTTCTATTGGCTTCAATCTCCTTATCTAACTCCTTTATCTAGGTACCAGATTTTTGTTCGTCTTTTGACCTTCCTGGTACTTAACTTTACTTATAATACTGCACCAACGTAGTGTTGAACTGCAGTACTGTCACACAATAGTATTATAATTATATAACTACTAACGTAGTGTCGAATAACTAAATTCGCACTACAGTTTGTCGCTCTTGACTAATTTCGAGCTTCAGTGTTTCTTCGCAGTAGTTTTATGGCACAAGCGTTATTCGCACATACATTTGCCAAGCTCACGTAGTGCACTCTTCACATTTCCCAGGTAGTAGGACTGACTCTTCCGCGAGTGTCAGTCTTAGTACCACCACTTTGCTGGTATAGTCTGCCACCAAGCAGTAATATGGAAGCATTACGTGTTTCGGTTTGATGAGCGAGGTAGTCAGTGAGATTACTGGGCTTATGAGACTTCATGCCTATTGTCTCAGTTAAAGAGCGCATTACCTAGGTAATTTTGCCTAGCCTTACAATAATTATACGTATGTAATAAACACAAAATCAAAGGTATCAAGTGATATGTATACGGCGAAATTTAATTAGTTTGCTGTATTTAAGTAATATTTTTGTTAAGGTTTTATGTTACTATTGTTACTCTTTGGACAGTATCTATAATAGTCTTTGGTGTGTGCGCAACTCTCTATAAAATATGGTGGTTCTATAAATTCCGTTTTATTCAAATTATTATCGCCGGAGGCTTAACTCTTCATAATATAAAAGGTTATGGGCGAATAATTGTGGAAATTAAGCCAGATGGCTATAAATAAGATATAAATGGAAAAATAATATATGAATTGAAAAAATAAATTTGTCAAAATAGGAAGAAGAAAATAAATGACTGCGGTCAATGAAAATTTTTTGACAAAACTATGAAAAAAGATATAGAACAATAAAATGGAAAGAAAATACGAAGCTTTGCCATACCTAAAGGAAGGGATAAATTTCAAGAACTGGAGATTTAGATTGCAATTAATATTAGAAGAAAAAGGTGTATTTCAAGTTGTAAAGGAAGAAAAGCCTGACAAAGAAAAAGATGCAAAGGCAAGGTCAATGATCGTGAAGTGCTTATCTGATAAGTACCTATCATATGTACAAAAATGTTCAACATCGAAACAGATGATAATGGCTTTGGAAGAAATTTTCCAAAGAAAGTCAGTATTTAATAAATTGCAACTTAAAAGGAAATTAATGAATTTAAAATGTACAAAAAAGTTACAGGATCACTATTTAGAATTTGACAGTATTATTAATGAAATTGAGAGCATCGGTGAAGAAATGAAGGAAACTGACAAGGTATGTCACTTGCTACTTACCTTACCAAATGAGTATGAAAATGTAATTACGTCTTTAGAGACGATGTCTACTGAAAAATAACTCACTATCGACTTCGTAAAAGCGAGGCTATTAGATGCTGAATTAAAACTAAAAAGTACAAGTTCAAGGGATGAGACAAGTTTTACAACAGAAACTGTAAACTGTTTCAAGTGTGGCAAGCGAGGCCACAAATCATTTCAATGCTACAGCACCAGAGAGGGAATTTCAAGAAGGCCGTACCATAGAGGTAGAGGTCAAAGTAGAGGTCAGAGTAGAGGCCAGAGTAGAGGTCAGAGTAGAGGTCAGTCAGCAAATACATTATTTGAAGCAGAACATGAGTCTAAAATAGGATTTACTGCATACACATCCGAAACGAGTGTAACAGATGGAAGAGATGAAATAAACTTCATAATAGATTCGGGGGCAACCGAACATTTAATACAGGAGAAATATGAGCATATGATTACTAACTTGACAGTACTCACAGAACCCATACAAATTAAGGTGGCAAACGGACAATATCTGACAGCTTATAAGAAGGGAACTTTAACGACTATATATGGAGATAAAAATATAACGATTGATATTGAAGTACTAGTGGTATCAGGCTTATCACAGAGTTTATTATCAGTGAATAAAATTATCGAAAAAGGATTTACAGTTATATTTAAAAATGGAATGTTAAAAATATCTAAACAAAAATATAAAATTTATGGAGAAAAGTGTGGAAAATTGTATACTTTAAGAATGAAAATAAAACCAGTTGCAGATAATGGCTTATCAATGACAACAAATGATGACTCCAATATATTATGGCATAAGAGGCTAGGGCATTTGAATAGAAGAGGACTGAGGTTTATGAATTTGCCAAGTAGCAATCAACCGTGTGGTACTTGTATGGAGGCTAAATCAACTCGCCTACCATTTAAACCTGTACAAATGCCAAGATCAAAAAGAGTTTGCGAACTTTTGCATACAGATATCGCAGGACCTGTAACTATACCTACTGAAAATGGACACAGATATTTTCAGGTAATTTTGGATGATTATACACATTTCGGAGTTATTTATTTATTGAAAAACAAAAGTGAGGCTACTGAAAAATTAATAGATTATATAAAATATATTGAGAGACAAACTGGAAACCAAGTGCAAAGAATAAGATGTGACAATGGAGGAGAATTTAAAAATAGACAAATTGAAGAATATGTTACCAAGACAGGAATAAATATGGAATATACACAGCCATATAGTCCGCAAATGAATGGAACAGCAGAAAGAATGAACAGAACCGTGTATAATAAAGCAAGAGCATTAATGTTAGACTCAAATCTTCCAAAAAGTTTATGGGGAGAAGCGGTACGCTCTGCGATGTATATTATAAATAGATGCCCTTCAGCACCCATTAATTTCAGAACACCTGCAGAGATGTATTTTGGAAAAAACGACTTATCTAGGTTGAGAGTTTTCGGATCGAAAGCATGGGTTGTTGAGGTACCTAAGAAATCTAAATTTGAAAAAAGAGCAAAAGAAATGCGTTTTGTGGGTTACACACAAAATGGTTATAGATTATGGGATCCAGAAACAAACCAGATAGTTGTTTCTAGAGATGTACGTTTCGATGAGAAAAATGCGAGATACGAAGAAATAAAAACTGAAAGTGATAATGAAAGGTCAGTAATATACAAAGAAACACATGATGAAGAAAATATTCAACGAATAGAAAAAGATGTGAGAAGTAAAGCAAAAGATAGCGATGATGATAGTTATGATGATGCGCCTGAGCCAGAAGAAGAAATTAAATATACTAGAAGTGGAAGGCAAGTATGTAAACCAAAAGTGTTACAAGAATATGATACTTCATATTATGCATATTGTGCAAGTGTAGATGAAGATGTTCCTAAAAGTTATATTGAGGCAATAAAGAAAGGTTGGAGTGAAGCTATCGAGAAAGAATTGAATGCACTTGAAAAATTGAAAACATGGACAGTTACTGATTTACCAAATGGAAAAGAAGCAATTGATGCTAAATGGATTTTTGTGAAAAAGGAGAATAATATAAAGAAAGCGAGACTAGTAGCAAGGGGTTTTCTACAAAAAGATGATGGATTTACTGCAAACTATTCCCCTGTAGCTAGGATGAGTACCATACGTACATTTTTATCACATGCGGTAAATAACGATTACAAAATTCATCAAATGGATATTCCAACTGCTTTTCTAAATGGTACATTAGAATCAGAAATTTACATGAAAATTCCCAAAAGAGTAAAATGTACAGGAAAGGAGAAAGTTTTAAAACTGAATAGAAGCTTATATGGGCTACGTGAAAGTCCAAAATGCTGGAATGAGAGACTGAATGAATTTATTACAAAGATTGGATTAGAAAGATCAAAATATGACTTCTGTTTGTATTACAAAAAAGAAAGTGTATGGATGATAGTATTTGTCGATGATATCTTAATAACAGGACTTGAAAAAGAAATAAATTATGTGAAAAATGAGTTGAAGAAAGAATTTCAAGCCAAAGATTTTGGTGAAGTAAAAAAGTTTCTAGGAATGGAGATAAAAAGAGAAGGTGAAATTTTAAAAATAACGCAAGAAAACCAAATAAACAAAATGTTGGAAAAGTTTAATATGACAGAGGCAAATGGGACTAAGATTCCTATGACAAAAGGTTTTAAAGTTGATACTGAGCCTATAATAGTGGATGTACCCTATAGAGAATTGATAGGAGGATTGATGTTTCTAGCAACGGTATCTAGACCAGACATTGCCTATAGCACAACATTTTTAAGTCAATACCTAGATAAACCCAACAAAAATCTATGGACACAAGCTAAAAGAGTTTTACGCTATTTAAAAGAGACGAAAACATGTGGTTTAATCTATGCTAAAAATAACAAGAATAGTATTGAAACATTTTCAGATGCAAACTGGTCAGGAGATGAAGATCGAAAGAGTGTAAGTGGTTCGATCACATTTTACAATGGACATACTGTTGCGTGGTTCTCCCGCAAACAGAGTTGCATTGCACTGTCGACGGCTGAGGCAGAGTATGTTGCAGGTGCAATAAGTGCATCGGATCTTATTAACTTAAAAGGATTAAGTAAAGATTTCTGCAGTAGAGAAACACAGTGTATCTTAAATATAGATAACAGAGCCGCAATTGACATGACTAAAACATTTGAAAACAGCAAGAGGGCAAAACATATTGATATTAAGTATCATTTCATTAAAGATCTAGTGTCTAGGAAAGAAATTAAAATACAGTATGTAACTACAGCTGATAATGTAGCGGACATTTTCACTAAAATGTTAAGTGTTGAAAGATTTCAACAGCTTTGTTCACTATTGAATATAATTTAATAATACCCATATATAGGTAAACATTAATTCGTTTTCTGAATATAATTTTGTTTTGTTGAATAGGTAAAATACCAAGATGTTTATAATTATTGTTTAATTTTGTACCTACTCGATGTTCATTTAATAAGATGGCCAAGAGTTAGAAGTTTTTAATGTTTGCATTATAGATTTATTTGCAATGTATCATTAGTACTAGTAGGATGATGGTCATAAGTTTTAATAAGTATGTAATTTAGTAGGGTGGCCATAAATTTGTTATATTATTTTATTAAGAATAGGGTTGCCATGATAAATGTTTGCAAGATACTTATTGTATACCTTTTGTGAATGGTATAAGATTGTAAGCGATTAAAAGTGTTTTTCTCTTTGTATGAAATTAAAAACACTGTTAATCGAGGTGGGGTGTTAAGGTTTTATGTTACTATTGTTACTCTTTGGACAGTATCTATAATAGTCTTTGGTGTGTGCGCAACTCTCAATAAAATATGGTGGTTCTATAAATTCCGTTTTATTCAAATTATTATCGCCGGAGGCTTAACTCTTCATAATATAAAAATTTTATCAGAACTCTTTCGACTCAAATTAGATTTAAAACCTTTTTATTTACATACAGTTGATGCCATCTAGAAAAAAAAGTAAAATGATAATTCTCGCATAGAGTAGTACTATAATAAAAGGAATAGAGTGCGCTCTCTCGTCGATTCCACGATGTATCGCGATCAGCGCCACCTACAAAAGGGCGGTGAAACTACTTTACTATATTATATGTGTGTGTTCTGTATTTTACACACACATTCTTACTTTACTATCTATGTGTGAGTTATGTGTTTTATACACCCACTCATACTTGTTTATCTATGTGTGCATTCTATATTTCACACACACATTCACACTAATCTATGGATCCTGCTTAGTTCCTGTGAAAGTAAATGTATCTACTTATATGTGACTTATATGGAAAATAGCAGCCTTTCCCATGTTTGTGCCTAGGAGTAGGAACACAATATACAGTACCAAACGTAATATTTAGATGTAGAGCAGCAAAAAGGAAATAACAAAAGCTAACACGTACATAATAATTGAAACTCTTTATATTTAAAACATCAAGAAAAACAATGCATAATTAGACTGAAAACACTAAAACTGAGCACTTAAAAGTAACAAATACATTACTAGAACACAACAATTACTTAAACCACTAATATATATCACTTAAACCGCAAAAAATATCTAGAAATCACAATAGTATTTTTCGAAACGGAAAATATTTTATTTTATTTGTTATCGGTTTCCATGGTAACCATTTTAACTTTGACATTTTGAAGTAACGTCAAAATAGTGCCACGCCCTTTAACAGATGGCGTTAGTTCCTGTGTCTCGGGGCTTGACTATGGAACTGTCACAAAGTGTGCCCCCCCTGAATTCTCGTAACCACAGAGGAAATAATACTACGTAGAAGAGACGGAACTTGGAACATATTTTAAATTTTTTAAAATATATGGGCGTCTGTCCATAAATTGCCAACACTATAGAGAAAATCCACTACGTTACGCCAACATGAAGAAACCAAGTATTTCGTTGGATAGTGATGTGACCTTCATATATCGATACTAGTGATGTCTTTTATCGACAAAATTATCGATGATTGGGCCTATAATCTCTACTATTATGTAATTCAATCATTCATAAAAATATTTAACTGCATGTACAAATGTATTGTGCATACAAACTTGTAGTAGGTTAGGAAGTCGGAGGTAAATAATTAAATTACTTCGTGTCTTATTACATTTTTTAATTAAAAATTACACTTTAAACGTTAATAACTAATCATTATTACATGATAGAATAAAATGAACAAATATTAGCAGTCTTAAAATATTAATACGGCGTTGTTTACTATTTACTTATATTTAGTTTAATAAGAGCTACTACATAACTTAACTAGTTAATTAGTTTTTCGATTCGACAAATTTATCGAACCGACTTCCGTACTTGCGCCGCTGGTCAGCTTAAAAATATTTCCGGATTACTGGAAACATCAATACTGGTTGTGGCAGATTCTGTGGAAAATTGGGAGGGCTCTTCATTTTTTGTCTCTTTATTCTTATTTTACTAAACACTAAATAATGAAAATCTGTCATAAAATCATTTGCATCTTTTTGGAAATTTGATCCTCTGCTGTGTGGTGCAGTTAAACCTGACCTGATACAACCGAAGATTTTAAAGCACCAATAAAATTGGAGCATGTTCCATGATTGTTTGTTGGACTGTGTTGGCGCAAAATACTGGCAAAGAAGCCTCCCCGTTGGCTTTATCTGATAACGCACTCTTCACACACTCATTTACCACTCATTTTGAGACAATATCACTGATAATCTCTTATAAATACTAATCCACACAACACAGAACTTAGGTCACAAAACTCGTTTCAAACTTCAATACCAAACGGCAGCACCAAAACGGAGAAGCCCGGATGGGCTCTACTTAACGTTCTGGTGAGGAATTTAGCAGCAGATATTTCTTACAACGTAGGTACTCCAAACAAATTAAATACAAACTTGCTGTGAAACGTGAATGTGAAAATTTCCGCCATGTCTGATGTCACCAGTGTTGCCAGCGCGTATGAGTGATTTCGGACGATAATCTGTCTGAAAAGGGACGGTTTTGATGGTTAGCGGACGGTTTTAAAAAAAAGTGTTATTTTATATAATCCGTACACAATAGTGGTACATTCATAATTGATAGTCGGTCATACATCTTTTAATTTGATTTGCAGTAACAAAAAAATGTAAAACCATTATTGGCTTTAGGTAACGTATATAAGTAATGTTAAGATTTTTAAGAGCTGTCGTTTTTATGAATAAATAAATAAAATAAATAAATAAAATTACTGTCGAGGCCATTATTTGCGGCTTCGTCCGAGATTTGTTTACGTTGTTTCTCCAACTTGAGAAGAAACTATCAAATTAAAATCCTCAGTTCGGTATGAAACTTACATTTGCACCAAATTGACCGCGCGCGTTTTTTGTTCTTTTTTAAACTTTTGAAAATGATTGTGTATTCAGCCCTCATAAAATAAATAATACTTTAATTTATGTTAAAGTGTGCTTAATGTGTATGTTTTACAAATTCCTGTTGATCTGAAGATTCGTCCTAAAAGGGACGGTCTTGTTGAAGGGACGTCGATAGGACGGACGAACATTGAATAGGACGGTAAACCGTCCTAAATAGGACGATCTGGCAACACTGGATGTCACAAACGAATTTTTCAATTTGATTTTGATGTTTGGTTAACGCTTATGATGTTGGCTAACCTGGCGAGTTTGAAGGTTGGTTAGGTTGGCTAAACGCGGACAGAACCCAATACAATAGTTAATCAAAAGCAGTTTCGACAGACTGCTCGTAACTATATTGAAAAAATGACACAATATTTTCGGTAAAGTTTTAAATTGCAAGTAATTTTTTTAACATCGGCAAATGAAACAGTAATGAACGGAAAACATAAA
Organism: Crocallis elinguaria; assembly: GCA_907269065.1. Classification (NCBI taxonomy): domain Eukaryota; kingdom Metazoa; phylum Arthropoda; class Insecta; order Lepidoptera; family Geometridae; genus Crocallis; species Crocallis elinguaria. Next base: position 15,138,287 of record OU026068.1, read on the forward strand.
AAACTACAGCATTTTTAAATTTGTCGGTGTAATTAAGAAACATGGCTTCGACGGAGTCAATGTTTGTGTTCGAGATTGTGGTAGAAGAAGTAAAAAGCTACATTGATTGCGCACACTTTTACATTATGAGTCAATTTGCCGATGTATTCACTCTTAACTTAAAAGATCCTAATGATCAGGAACCACTAAAACCTATAAAGATAAAATCGAAGAAAAAAACAAAAGTGAGAAGTCAAAATACTTTAACACCAAAGTCTTCAAAGGAAGGTAAAGTCGAAATAGGCCAGTCGATTCTGTTCAGTAGTCGCATAAACTCACTAATCACGACCATGAAAAACTTTCCCATTGAACTGTCGCTTTACGATAAAAATGACACTAGCAACAAATTGGGATCCACCCAAGTGCCATGGAGTCCCGTTTACATCGACTATCTGAGCCAGATAAATGACAAACCAGACGCTGCTTCTGCTAATGTAAAAGGACGGTACAACGTCTACGATGATTTCACATCCCGACGCATAGCGACAATAAGACTGAATGTTAAACTGTCTCATCTTAAAGAGAAATCTACGTTATCCGTCCGTTCATTTTCCAACTCAAATCAAAACTCCTTCTCGTATATCAAATGTAATTCGCGATCATCAAGTATTTTAAGCACAATAAAAGAGACACCTTCTAGTATGATGGAAGGAACAGGCATTATTAAAACGATTTACAATGGTGGAAAGAGCAAAATAATTAAGAATAGATTAAAAACTAACAAAAAGAAAATAAAGCAACCTATGGCAATTGTAGAAGAAAATAAACCAACTCTACCTCCAGTAGAGATCCATCAAGATAATGTAGAGGAGTTAAGTAAATTAAAAAAGAGCAGAATAATTTTAGTTAAAAGTGATACTTGTTTGAATAAGAATAAACAGAGTGAAGCTGTCAAAACTAATTCGTGCTCTTCCTTGAATAACACGCAATTTAATTTGGAAAACTATATCTATGGGAACTACAATTTGCCCTTAAGAAATCAAGTACTTTGTGTCGGATATTTTACCGTTGAAAATGACCTCGACAAAGCGAGCCCTCGTTCAAGCTATTCCAAAACGAGCCCTCCCACAAGCTCTTCCAAACATAGCTTGAAAACAGCACCGAGCTCGGAGGCCGAGCGATCAAAATCTATAGGTAGATTCAAGTTTAGGGTGTGTGATAAAAAATGTACAAGTAGTCCCTGCCATGATAGTGTGTGCTCGATAGATTTACCCGAAGATGTCGGAAGTGATTCAGTTACTGTAAAACGATGCAAAACAATAGAATGCGACGAAAATGAAAGAAAAGTCCCTGAACTACCCGACAAGAGTATCCGGTTGGATTTAAAACATATCAAAAATGATTGCTGCGACACGAGTAAGATTGTCGAAGAGGTTGTTGGGGGCATGCAAGCTAAAATGAAATATGATAAAGACTCTTGTTTTTGTACTTGCGAATGTACTTTTGGATTTACGAAGCGTACTACTTACTGTGGAGTTTGCGGGGGATATGAGGGCGTCGGTGATGACTTACCCAGAAAAACTCTAAACGCACCATTCCCTTGTCCTGTATATCACAAATTAATTGATAAAAACAAACAAAAGTCAGTGAGTGCATCCGGAAGCGATAAAAGCAGGAGGTGTGATGATAGCCAGAGAAGTTCAAAAAAGGGGAGCAAATCTCCCTCGGCTTCTACTAAATCTGCTGGAGCTGTGAACGGTGAATCCTCTATGGACATCGGTCACAAGTCAAGAAAAAAAAGGAAAGACGACAGATTTAAATTTAACTATGGTTACACAGGTATACGTACGTATTTGTAGTATTGTTTTTATCACGGTTATTTTTTATCTCCCACTAAAAAAGGGGATCGTGTTTTACTTGTAGGCTTTTTTTTAGATTAGGACTGGATCTGAAGAGCAGAATGCCGGAACACACAGATGAGGACACATTGGCAGTTAGTCCATCAAGCACTATAAGCAATAGGTCGACAATTTTGATTTGAACTGCTAAATTGAGCTAGAATTAACAAATAATGCTCATATGACGCTTTTCGACTGAAATTTTGTTTAAAACGCGGCTAGGCTCTTTATCAGTGTGGTTACCCCACCGTCTCTGACGGACTCGTCACACGACGTAGTAACAATCATATTTTGTCACTAGGTATTACTGCTTTTTTTTTTTTTATTTTGCTTACCAAAAATAAGTTCTGCATGCTTGTTTAGTTTCCTCTGATTACAAATATTTTAATTAAAAGATTTGTAATTCTATCTTTTTAATTTCAATAATAAGATGTTTAACCACAAGTAACTTATTACTTCAAACGAATTCCAACTAGGCGATTTTCAATTCATCCAGCTTTTTTCATCCTTTTTGTTCCTAATTTTGGTCAGATATGATGATGGTCAAAAGCCAGAGCTAACGCAATTAGTATTAGTAGTCCGAGATTAAACAATCCAAAATGAAACCAACCAAGAACATGTGGATTTGCGAGAGAAAGCACTATAGCATCGAAAACCCACCCATCATACTCACTGTACATTTTTTGAATTATGCCATAATAGCAAACGAACATATTGTTTGCCTGATGGAAAGCATAACTCTTGCCCTTAACAATTGCCGTACCACCAGAACTTAGAAACACAAAGGCCTGCACAGCACTGCGCTTTATCCTAAGACTTCAGCTAGTTATACGCCTAGGAATTAAATTTATTTATTTCACTGATCTCAATAAACTGAAGTATAGACTTGGTGGCAGACTACACAAGCAAACCTGTGGTATCTTATCTAGACAGACACTCGTTCATCACCTGGTCACCTTTCGGCCACATGGGCACCTAGTAAAAATAATTTTCGACAGTTATTTCATTCTTATTTCTTCTACACAGACTCTTTTAACTTTCAGTATTGGCACATTCAGTGACATTCTCTTTGTAAATTTTATTAAATTATTAATTTTGGCTTTTGTAGCTCCAAAAATTGGACACAGTCAATGCGGAATGCCATGTACCGGTACCCTGGGTCAGGTTCCAAAAAATATGGGATGGTTATGGACAGCTGAAGATGTGCCTGGAATGAAGGTAGGTCATCGGTCTCATCGTCATCAGTTAGGTCACATTGATTTGTTTTTATTATTTTGTTTTTTTTTTACTACAGTTCCGCCCAATGTGGAAACCAGGCGCTACACATAAGCACGTGGTGCGGTTACTTAAAATGGCAAAGAACCCGGGTATAATTATGGCTAAAAAGAAGAAGAAAGACGTCGGAAAGAAGAAGAGGCCTCTTAAACGGCCACTACTTACTGTGGCCAAGAAAGATGGAGAATATACAGTCACATTGGAAACAATGAAGAACTATCCTAAACAGAGGAGTTTGAACCAGCATCCATATGAAGACAAACCAGTACTTACATATACTATAGGAAGAACAGAAGAAGAGAATCGTATGCGACTTAAGAAAAAGGAACGTGAGCAAAGACGTCTCGAAAGAGATCAAAGAGCATTTATTCAGAGTGCATTTAGTGACATGTGCAAAGAGATCTGTTTGAAAACCTATCAACAAGCTCTTGGCTTACTTCCCGGCTCTGAAGACCCTGACTGTCAATGCTATCCTAAGAACCCTACAGCAGAACAAACAAATCTAGATATTTCATGCTCCTGCTCCGAGGACTCTATATCGATTGAGTCTGACACAGATTCTGATGAGTGGATAGTAGAGTTTACACCTCCGAATGCAACGTACGATCCAACACACAAAGGGAAGAAAATAATAAAAGTAGACAATACGAGCCAATATTCTTATTTAGATTATAGAGTTAAGGTTTTAGATAGAAACGGAAATCAAGTTCCAAGATTCTTCAAGGGCCTTGATGGGAAGACCCAATGTAGTGACCTTGGAGGTTTCTGGAGTCCGGATAACAAATGGCTGGAAATCAACAGCGATGGTTATATTGGTCCCGATGGGAGGTGGGCACCAGTAGCATTCATAGGGCCTCAAGGAGAACAAGTCGATTGTGATTCTGGGAAGTTTCAATTGGCTGATGGCTCATGGCTTATAGTAGGAGTCGATGGATTTGTAGACAGCACTGGTAAATGGAAGTATTATCCTAAACCCAGAGGTGGGTCAACTATAAGAAATCGTTCGGCTGCCAACAGGAGAAAAGACGCTGGAGATAAGAAAGATGATAAATCGTTACAACATAAGCCTTCAGAAAATACTTGGAGCTGTTTCGGAGATGTTAATCCTAAATATCTTTCAAAATTAGGTATTTTGGGTCATGGGCACGATAAGAGACTTTTGCTGAAAACTTTGCAGGAAATGTTAAATCACGGAGAAGATGTTAAAATACCAGTACCAAGTACAGTGCCTCGGCTTATACCTTCAAAGAAGGGAAAAGGGAAAAGCGTTAAACAGAGTCCTGAAGCCTACTATTCAAATGAGGTCCCGTGCAAACACTCGGTGCCTTCGAGTAAAGGTATTGTGGCAACAGACACGCGCGGAAATAAAACATATTTCAAATTAAAGGATTTTAAAAATGTGAGACCGAAACAGAGGTTAGCCAATTTGGCACACCAAGGGATAAGTTTAAGTTCATTCCACGCGCCTTGTTTCCGTTCTTTCATTAGTACTGAAATTATGAAAAAGCAGCAGTACGACAGAATTATGAATATGGCCAAGAAAGCAAGTGACACTGACAGTAAGAATGTGGCCACACAACACCATTATCATTATGTATTATAGCTGCAGTAGGCCTATGTCTCAGTTAAAGTCTACGATCGATTGTTGCTTGATTTTCGGTTGAGCTTTTGATAGAAAGAGACATAACTGTGCAGCTTGAAGCTGCAATCTATCTTTTGAGCCGATTTCAGGGAAAGTTATTTGGTATATCTCATGTGCTAAGTTAAATTTTGTAACGTCGTGTAGGTAACTTTAAGATGAAATAAATTGTTTATAACTGTCCAAATAACCGGTCTTTTTTTCATATGAGTATCCAACTAAAGCAAGGCCACTGTATCACTATTTGAAAAAGTAAGATTTATTTATATTATTTTTGTTTTTTTTATGTATTTTTTTTTAGATAAGTACCCAAAGGTTTTACAATATGATTCTATTTTTCAGGAAATATCCCGGGGTTGGAAGCCAGGTGCTATTTCAAAACGACTTCTCTCTAAGCTAAACAAGGCTAAGAAACAGCAATCCAGCACTACGCAGTCGAAAAGGACGAAAAAAAAACAAGAAACGCGTCGAAGAAAAACCAACGCTGATCATTTGCAAAAGAAACGGGGAGTATATCATAGAAATGCAAGTGGAACACGAAAATGAGGAAGGCAATGTTGACAGATGCAGTCCTTTGATATACAAAATTGCTCCAGAGAATAACGAAGACATGGTCAATGCAAGGGCGACAAAGCAAAGGCGTTTGATCAGGAAGGCAGTGAGAGAAAATTGGTCAGATCCTTACAACCCAGACGCTTGTGAGAAGACTTGTTTCAAGGCCTATCAGCAAACTATAGGATTAGTGCCGTATGATCCTAATAGACCTGAGTGTACGTGTGAAGAACAGCTGCCAGAGGAGGAAGATGTTATGGACAGCTGTTCCTGTGACGATAATGATGCCAGTTCTTACTGTAGTTCGTTGGATGTCGACTGGGAGATACACTTTTCTCCGCCCATTGCTTGCTGTAAGAATGAAGAAAAAGAAACGATTGACTCTGCTAGGCTGTTGTAGCGTTTTTAGTTGCTTCGCTCACCATAATAACTTAACTACGACTCAATTATTAACTGTTATTTCTTGATGGCAGAGTTTTAAATACTGTCTGTCTTATTGCATCACGTTTTTCTTCACTGCAAGCTTCAAGCTCATAGAATTCGACTTTATTAGAATACTGGACTACAGTTTTATGAAATATATTTTATAGTGTTAACCGACACTAGCGGATGTTCACACAAATATATACATCATAAATAAATACATCATATCAAGAATTTCGCAGTCAACATCGATTGCTCCCATAGCCTAGTTGGTTAAGGCTTCTGGCCCGGATAGCCAGAAGACGCTGGTTCGAATCCTATTGGAAGATAAATTTTTGTGATGTATATATTTGTGTGTACTGTACTACAGATCGGTAGCCGTCGCCACAACCCCTGAACCACCAAAGTTTGTCGGTTTTTTCAGTCTTTCGTTAACAAGGTATTTGTACGGAGTATTAAAACAAAATTAATATCAACTGTTTTTATTCTTAATTGGTATCAATAAGTTATTCAGCATATCCCATATGACTAGTGAGAGGGTGGTGTGAGGCGCTATCCTCAGATAAAGCGGCCCAATGCCCTTGTATAGGCCGTGGAAGCCTTCCTTCTTGTATATCTTCGTGAGGCAGTCAAACACCCCCTTGTACATTAGGGTTTCTTTCGTTCCTGACCCTGTAACAAACAACAAAGTACCTGTAAATAATCAATTTATAAAAATATACTATTATTATTTACCTAGCCCATTTTCCCACGTGTGGGTGGACAGTGTAGACCCTGAACCCCACACTAGCAATACCTGTGTCTTGGGATTCAGTTACGTTTACGGTTTACGAAATATTTAAATTTCTTCTAAAATTGGAAATAAAAAATGATACGAAATACGAAAATAAAAAGCGTTTCTTGTTATTTACTTAACATTCTTTTCGATTTTCTGAACATAAGAAATAAAGTTGTTAAGAGACTTAATAAAATTACTTGAAGAGTTAAATACAATAAATGCATAAAATAAAAATAAACGAAAATAATAGCATCAAAGTGAACATATCCACCAGAAGCAACAAAAAGCCCAAACCACCGACCAACGAAATAAGGCTGCAGACAGACGTTACCCTGGTTATAAAGCCTCGTATTGACTACGTCCAGCGGGGTCTCAACAACCACACACAGCACACTGCTAACTAAACTTGCGAAGAAGGCGCGGATCAGCGGCGAATCTTCGTAGAAACCTCGACTTCTGATAGCTTCCTTCACTCTGAAAATCACACCCAAATGTATAGTCCTGGTATTAAATTATTTACCCTGGTTGTAGAGGCGAACAGTGGTGACGTCGAACGGGCAAATGATGACGGCGACCATCACTCCGCTGACGGCGCTGGCAGTGAACGCGAGCCCTAATGGTGAAGTGGCGCATACGCCGTGCGCCACTAAAGCTTCTTTGGCACTGGGGAGGATAAATCATAGGTACTAATATTATAAATGCGAAAGTGTGTTTGTTGGTTTGTCGTTCTTTAACGGAATAACGGATCGACTTGATTTTTATCATAGCTATAGATTAGAGACAGGAGAGTAACATGGGTTACTTGTTATTCTGGAACAATACACGGTGCCTGTAGGAACGCGGGTCGAAACCCGGGGGCAGAAGCTAGTCATACATAAAACGCCCGGTGACCACATGCATTTAATTTTTACTAGGATTCTCTGTATCTTATAACACCATTTTTCAGTAAAGATTTTGAACTCGGTGTTGCAAAAAGTCAACCTGAGTCCTATTATATCTCCCCTGATGCAAAGTAAGATACAACAAGAATCAAGTGACTTTGCTTTGAAAAAAAGCGGGAATCGACTTTGACGACAATATCACGATGTTTGAAATTTCTTTTCCTATTTTTCCACCCTTAGGGGCGGTATTCTTTATAAAAAGACCCTTGATATATATAAGAATCATTTAGATTCTTGTTTTTATGAGAATATCGGGTTGACAATTTGCGGTGTAATCGTCATAATCGCCATAAAAAAATACAGACGAAAAATGGGAAACCTCCTTTTTTGGAAGTCGGTTAAAAAGGAATTGAAATGGACTCTCTGTTGCAAAAAAGTTAAAAAATCCACAAAAGTGGTAATTGTTTTTTTTACGTTGAGAATGAAGTAAGTTGAGCGGCACTTCCGATAGCCAACCGGGCGCAAGTGGCCGACACGCCGGCGAAGTAGCCTCTCATGCCTTCAGTCTTGTAAATGGTGACCACGCCGTCCAGCAAACCTGGTAAAAACCAAGTATACAAGGTATTAGACAAGTGACTTTTAAAAAAGCGAGAACGGACTGTGAACAAAATATCGCGATATTTGAAATTTCGTCGCCCATTTTTCCACCCTTGGGGGTATTCTTTAGTAAAATTTATTAAACGTACTCATTAAAAAAAGAGTTATTTAAATGGGTTGACCCTTTTATTATAGTACTACTCTATGCGGTTGACAATTGGCGGAGAAAAAGAGAATAATGCATCGCCATGAAAAAAAATCAGACCTTAACAGACGCTAAATCATATACCTATACTGATCTGTGTAACAGACTCCGACAGAACCCCGACCTTAGTGGTACTAAAATTAGTTTAGTGTACAATTAATGCGAGAATAAAAGAATCTAAAAAACACATTTGTAAGTATTCGAATACAAATAGTAACTTTATCTATACAAATAAATATATCTGAAGTGTCTGTTTGTAATGTCAGCCGTGAGCAGTCATTAAGAACACACGTATTTTGTTTCTATTTTAAAAGTTTGTCAATTTTCTTCGTTCTTTCGTACAAAAATGAAGTGTGCATCGTGTGGAAATATGTTTAACGATGGAGTGCAGTGTGGTTCATGTAAGAAGCATATGGATTTTGGCTGTGCGCAAATAACAGAGGTCGGATGGAGGAAGCTAGGTACCGACAGGCGTGCCGCTTGGAAATGTAGTTCGTGCAGGTCGCTGTCGCCGGCGGCGTCACCTGCCAGTAGCGCGGAGCCTGCGACACTGGACAGTGTATTGAAGGAGATCCAGGACTTGAAATATCAGCTGTCGGGCTTGCCTACTCTGATTGTGGACGTTAAGGGAAAACGAGTCGTTCATTTCTCCATACAACCGTATTTGGGTTATTACTCCACTACTTGACGTTTTAAGTCCAAAATTAAGAATAATATCGATTTATCTCTTCATTATCTAGGTTGATCTGCTAATTATACAGAAAAAAAATAAGTGGCTTAAAAGTAATGAGCCTTCAAACATCTGTATTTTAGCACATATTTTAACGCAAGTTTGGACGTAAATAAATTACAAAAGAACTAAGAAAACTCAAAAATAAAGAACATAGTAACAAGCTTTAGTTTGTCGACATTTCAAATAACTTTGGTTTGACTAAATACATTTAGTAGTTTTGCCGTAACACCCCAAGTACCAGAAGCCAATTCGTACATTTTTGCGCGCCGATTTTCGAGTCGAACCATCGCGCGTCTCACGGAAATTTTACCACCCTGGCGGGGAGAGGAGGGAAGTGTCTCACGCACACTACAGTGCCCGCTGTGTGCTGCTGTGCCATTTCAAAGTCACGAAACACCGCGATGTTTGTGACAAAGTACTGTCTCGCACCAGACGCGGTCGACCGGCCGGTGCGTGCGGCGGCATCCTATATAATTTGTGGGCGGCATTACGAACAAGCAAAGGTCAAGGTGATCGACCGAAGACGTAAAACGATATGCGTATTATCATAATTGTGTTCTATGATAATGCCACCGCCCGCTATATTGGATTCAGATTTCTTTGCCTAAATTGGATGTTTACCTATGCTTGTGAATTTGGACTTTGCTGCGTTAGAGAAGTGTTCTGTGTTTATTTTTGACTTCAGTACAACAATGGCTAAATCGTATTTTTGTAATAATATTACCTACCTATATCTTTTTCAAATACTAATAAATAGAAATCTATTAATAGAATTTAAGTAAATAGATACTTATCTATTTACGTAGAAACCTACCTATTATTATTCGATTTGTTATTATTACATATTGTGTTAGCACAAAACCAACTTTTAGACTCATGTTTAGCTAGACAGTGTCTAAATAAAAACGTCTATAAAATGATCTATACAAATAAATAAAATTGAAGTGTCTGTTTGTAATATCAAAAATATAGCTTTTTTTACTAAATGCATTTGAAAGTATACACGATACCTACCAACAAAAACACAATTTTTAATATTTTTGTCTGTCTGTCTGTTTGTTTGTTCCGGGTAATATCCGAAACGACTGGACCGATTTTGACGGGACTTTCACTGGCAGATAGCTGATGTTATAAGGTACTCCTACTTTATTTTGGAAAAACAACTAGGGTTCCGCGCAAAAAAAACCCATGAACCCAAAAAGTCCGCGCGGGTGAAACCGCGGGCAGCAGCTAGTTATGATATAAAATGATTGTGGTTGCTCATATTTAAACACGTGAGTAAGCCATGATTGGGAGTTAGACGCTGTTTAACACATGTTTAGGGTGTGTTTTTAGTAAGACTAAGACCGATATACGGTGTTATGTTGTAAGTACTTAGGTAGGTACTTATGTACTTACTGATAACTGAGTAGGTACGTACCTACTTATAACCACAGAATAGATAATAGCACAAGTCTATAACCTACCTAGTAAGTACATACGTACCTACTTGAACTAAAACCGCGTTACCACAAAAACTATTTTTAGACGCTGTTTAGCTAAACAGGCGTCTAAAAATAGTTTTTGGTGGTTTTGTCTAGCCAGACAGTGTCTAAAAGTTAAACAACGCTACACAACTTTCACGAGCAAAATGTTTAGAAATAATCATAACGGCTTGTACGATGAGTATTTATTCTATGATAAGGTCACCGTTATCTTCTAAAATGATTAGAAATGTCACATCAGCGGCGCAAGTACGGATCCTTTCGGTCGATAAAATTCGATAAAATTGACAGTTCAAATCGATAAAGTGGGATTTATCGAGCCTCGAAACAATCGACAAAAGTTATCGAAAAGCTAGGTCGAATCCAAAGAGAATATACAGCTACTACAATACTTTATGATCAGACTTCGGTACTCGCAACATTCGATAAATTTGTCGAACCGACTTCCGTACTCGCGCCGCAGAATTGAGGTAGATAATGGTTAGACACTTCTTAAATCAAGGTTTGTGGTTAATTACTTATTTAAACATGCGACTAAGGCATGTTTAAGAGTTAAACGCTGTTTAATACTTGTTTACGGTGTGTTAAACAGAGTTTAACTCCTAAACATGCCGTAGTCGCGTGTTTAAATATGAACCACAAATCGAGATTTAAGTAGTGTCTAACCATTGTCTAACTCCACTCTGTTGTGACTTTTCTAATCAGTTTAGAGGTTTATCTTTAGGCACTGTCGAGTTAAACAGGCGTCTAAAAGTTAGTTTTTGTGGTTACACGGCTTATGTTGAAATATAAATAAAAAACCAAAATAACCATGGTTTTGCAACAATTACACATATACGAGGTAAGTATTTACACGCGCATCGCAGTTTGAAGAAAAAAACATCTAAAAAAACCTCTAAAATCCACTAAACGGACGAGACCGGCACTACGGCCAGACGGTCTGGTTTCAAAGCGACGACTGCTCCGCTTTACGCTACATACATCACTTGCGTACCACCGCTTATTTACCGCAGCGTCTGTACTGAGTACGCAGTGGTTGTGAAATAATTTTTATCTTTCGTAGAAGCGAGAGTGAATCGAGAGCGGTAACTTGTGCGACTTTCAATCCGACGCACCATAGTTCTTATCTCTACTCGTCCCGCACCAATAACTTATATCAAGTTATGTGCGGATTATTGACACTCGCTCTAAAACGGTGAGGAAAACATCGTGAGGAAACCGGCATGTTCAAGAACCACAAAATTCGAGGTCATGCGACATCCACCAAGCCGAACTGGGCCCGCGTGGTGGATTATGGCCCATCTCTCTAGAAAGAAAGAAAGAAAGAAAATACATTTATTTCTCTTTCTCTGAGAGAAGGCCGGTATCCCAGCAGTGGGAACGTAAGAGGCTGACAATAATAACAATAATAATAGTAGGTAGAAGCGGGTGTTGTACTCGGACTAGATTTCCATCAAGCGGCAAGCCCCAGCCACAACCTCAATAGACGATACGATATGCGTCAAGCGGAGATCGTGGTTTTTCCATGTTTTCTCGTGGTTCGCGATTGATGCTTATCCATCAATCATGAATTAGGTGTGAGGACTGCCTTAGCGTTCGGACTAGATTTCTACCAGGCACCACCTTAGGCAGTACGTTATGCGTCAAGATCACCATTTTGGTTTTTCCATGGTTTGCGCGTGGTCCGTGATTATGCTTTGCGTCAATTCATTGCGTCTAATATTATAGCCCTTTAGACCACTTATTTTATATACATATACGTTTTTTTGCCGTAAAAAAACTACGGTTATTTCGCCGTGAGTAGATAGATAACTTTATTGTACACGTTATATAAAAAAGCTTTATATATTCATAAAAGTTCATAAACTAGCTGCTGCCCGCGGTTTCACCCGCGTGGATATATTGGATTTTCTTGGTTTTTATTTTTTTGCACGGAACCCCAATTATTTTTCTAAAATAAAAGTAGCCTAAGTTACTCCTTATAACATCAGATATCTGCCAGTGAAAGTCCCGTCAAAATCGGCCCAACCGTTTCGGAGATTACCCAGAACAAACAGACAGACAAAAATTTAAAAAATGGTTGTTTTGTTATAATAGGTACCGTATATATATACTCTCATATGCATTTGGAAAAAGCTGTTATTTTGATATAACAAATTTTTTTTCTGAAGAGATAGGGTGATCTTATCCGTGTTACCCGCACGGCCACACGGCCCTTCCTGTGATGATGATGGTGATGAATAATAAAAATGAATGAAATGAATAATATAACTCTGTAGGTAGGTCGATACGAGTAGGTATCTACTAAAATTCAATACAGCAAATTATTTGAATTTACTAGCTGCGTCACGTGATAGAACAGAATAGGTAACAGTTAGTACTACGGCGCGCTGAATTCGTGTTTGTTTTTGTGTTTGTTTTCTCGGAAACTACTGCATGATTTTCATAGCATTTTCACGAAATGGAAGAGAGATCATCCGAGAATGTGATAGGCTATAATCTAGAATTTTTAATTAGCTTTAAAAGCCGTCTGGCGCTCATGTTTTGTGTTTGTTCGGGGTAATCTATAATAATTCAGAAAAAATCGTCCCGTTGTATAGTTTCCGATGCTTGCGCTGGCCATATATTTATAGCTATAGGTATGAAAATTATGTATGGAAGAAATGCCTATAATATCTAACTTGGTGTTCCAAAAAAGAGTTTAGGTAGGTACCTTTATTATATTTAATTACTCATTTATCGGTCGCTCTGGCAATTGAATTACAGTAGGTATGAACCTATGTCTTCTATAGCTAGGTATAAGAAGTAGGTGAGTATGATAAAATACGTACTAAGCAATCAGTAAAACACAAAGGTGAAAGCATAGGTAAGCAAAGCATAAGTAGGTAAGGCTTTAGGCTACCCACCGATCTTTCTAGAACATTTTCTGTGAGAGTCCATTTGGATGAGTACCTAGGTACCTATTTTACCTCCGCTTTACTTGAAATCCTCCGGCGACGACGGCGGCGCCCGGCTGCGCGGCGCCACAGAATAGGTAAGAGTTAGTGCTTGGGCCCGCTGAATTCTACTTATTATAGTTATACCTTATCACCTATATTTACTACTCATTTATTGGTCAGTACAGTGGCATGTAGGTATGTACACTACCTATGTCTCGTATACTAAAATACCAGCCATAGTCAGTCAACTTTTTCAAAAATGTAAAATAAAAAGCATGACCGACTGAGATATTCTTCTTAGAAGATATTCTGCGAGAATTCGTCTGGATGGGTGTAGGTATACGGTCTATTATAATAGGTACATAGGTACCTCCGGCCCGCAGCGCAAGTACGGATCTTGTCGATCGATAAAATTGTCAATTCAAATCGATAAATTGGGTTTAATCAACTTTTTATATAATTTATCGAGCCTCGATACAATCGACAAAAGTTATCGAATAGCTAGGTCGAATCCAAACGAAATATAAAGCTACTACAATACTTTACGATAATACTTCGGTACTCGCAACATTCGATAAATTTATCAGTTGTTACGATTCGACAAATTTATCGAACCGACTTCCACACTTGCGCCACTGCACCGCCCGGACTCCGGTTCGGCGCGCGGCCGGCGGTAGTCCGGCAACGCCGCGCGCCGGCGCGCGCCTGGCATGCAACGCCGCGCGCCGGCGGGCGGTAATGCCGGTAACCCGGCATGCAACGCCGCGCGCCGGCGGCGGTGGCCCGGCTACCTAACCTTTGCTTTGATTATAATTCTATGCGGCGGCTTGGACCGGCTAGCTGCTACTCGCCTCGCGCATCCAACGGTTTCCCGCGCTTTTGACAAGGTCATCGGTCCACCTAGTGGGGCCGGCCTTTGTGCTTAGAAGTTTGAGTAGGTACTGCAATCGTTATGGGCGGGCGTTATTCTATCAGAGTAATATAATTATATGTGTTATACCATCAAGAAAATGACCAGCTCGTCTCGTTATTCAATAGTATAAAAAATATGGTCGGTTACATAATACAGTGTACGTGATAATAAATATATACCAGCTACTGAGTACGTTTCTATCGTACTAATATTATAAACTCGAAAATTTTTGAGGATGTTTGGATGGATGTTCATTACTCTTTCACGCAAAAATTACTGAACGGATTTTGATGAAACTACAGTACGTAATATAGAGGTTATACATCAGAATAACACAGACTATAATTTATAAAGATATTGTATTTGTACCTAAGCCAGGCGGGCGAAGCCACGGCCGGAAGCCAAGTAGGCTATATAACGTACTTACTAGAACTATAAATGTTGAAAAGTACCTTTATGTAAACAAGTCCATGTAACAAAAGTTACATCGATCATGAAAAAAACCACGACAGTCCTAGCTAGTGTCGCTCGGGATTATGTAAGGATTCTAGCGATACCCCATACATCGAAATCTCACCGAATCACGTATGTACGTGAGTTTCTTTATTCCACCAAAACTTTTGTGCAGTTTTTTGTGTTATGTTTTTAGGGTTCACGTATGTTTGTATGTATGTATATACAATCACACTCATTACATTACTCATCACACTCATTACTCATTACACTCCTTTTTTGTGCAGTCGTGTAATAAAATACCTACTTATCTAAACGAAAGGTCATCCTGGCAGGAGTATGGGTGAGACATTTTTTGTGTAGAAATGAGTGATGAGATGTAGGTACCAATGTGTGTGGGGTCGCTGACCCGCGCATTATATATTATAATGACTTGGAGGACTGTTATAATACTCGTAGGAATCACCTAAAATTATTAAGTTATGTAGGTACTTAGGTAGGTAGGTAGTTACCTACCTTACAAATATACCGCCTGACGTAGGTAACTACTCCCGCGCTGGCAGTTTTCATTCGGAAGTTATCGTCGAACACATAGGTAGGGTACTGTCTGTTACCTATAATATACAAACTTGTTATTGTCTATAGTGTACAAGTTTGATTGTTGAGAATAAAACATGAAGAACTATTAGATATTACTACCCCTGTACAGTACAGTTACTATACCCCGCGGTTTCGCTCACGTAGCCTAAGTTACTCCTTGTAACGTCAGCTATCTGCCAGTGAAAGTCCTGTCAAAATAGGTTCAGCCATTTCGGAGATTACACGGAACAAAGAGACTAAATTTTTAAAAATGGTTTTGTTTTATGTACCGTATATACTTTCATATGCATTTAGTAAAAAGCTGTTATTTTGATAATACAAACAGACACTTCAATTTTATTTATTTGCATACTTAGATAAATTTGTTTCCGAAAATAACTTCTGCAGATTTCTACGCTGTCCAAATGCACGATTATTTTATTATGTGATGATGAGGTTGAAAATTACACTGCTTTCTTTCTCAGACTTCAAACTATTTCCACACCAAATTTCTATAAAATCCGTTCAAATGATTGACAATGATGAAAAGTATCCTGTGTTCTTTCACAGGCTTCAAGCTATCTCGAAACCAAATTTCTTCCGTTCTATAGATCGACAATTATGAAAAGTGATGATGTTGTTGAAAAGTACCCTGTGTGTTTTCTCGCGCTTCTAGCTATTTTCACACCAAATTTCATTGGAATCTATACACATACATACATATATATACATAAATCCTGTCCTACTCTTCCTACTTCCTATCCTACTAATATTATAAATGCGAAAGTTTGTGAGGATGGATGGATGGATATATGGATAGATGTTTGTCACGCAAAATCTACTGAGTGGATTTTGATGAAACTTTATTTACTTACAGTAGATAATATAGCTTATTACTATGTTTGCAGCGGACTGTAGGCAAACCAAACAATTTACAATTTATACTCAAAGAAGCAAACAATGAAAAATGGCGCGCGCGGCGCGATGACCAAACGAGAGCTCAGAATAGATAATAGTACAAGTAACAAAAGCGAGCGCCATCACACGAATATTCACGAAATTTCTTTGAATGAAGAATCGCCATTCATAAGATCACGCATGTGTGCGTAGAAGCGGCAGGTCGCGACTTTACGAGAGTGTGTAACTGTGTATGCGCGAGCATTAGCTTCGTACTACTCATAGCTGCAGAGCCTTACCTTGTCCCACGAATGTTAGACGAAATAGCATGCATTTTAGCCGCGCCCACCGATGAGTTGGAGGGTTCGGCTCGTAGGCTCTTAAGACCATAAAACAGGAAATTTCCGAACTTAAGGCTTCTAGCGAATTCACCAACAGCAAAGTCGTTGATCTTACAACCAAAGTAACCGGCTTAGAAACTAGAATCTCTGATGTGGAGCAGTGGGAGATGAGAATCAGCGCACTTAAAAGTGAAGTTGCGGTCCTTGGGTCTCAGATGTCCGCTGGTGATCAGAGATCTCGACTCAACAATGTCGAGATCAAAGGGGTTCCAGTTAAGAAAGAGGAAAACCTCTTCACCATTGTTGAGTCTATTAGTAAGAAGGTGAACTGCTGCTTCCCGAAAACTCAAATAAATTATGTCTACAGAGTCCCAATACACAACTCTAAAGAAAAGTCTATAATAGTGAGTTTTTTAAATCGCTACGTGAAAGAAGAGTTTGTAGCCTCTGCACGAGCTTATAAAACCCTAACAGCAGCTGAAATAGGATTCCATGACTCTCAGCAGCGTGTCTTCGTCAACGATCACCTGACCGCTGAGTCGAAGAACTTGCTGACAAGAACCAAGTCGTTAGCTAAGGAAAAGAACTATAGCTACGTATGGGTGAAGTTCGCGAAAATTCATACTCGTAAGAATGACACATCGAAAATTCTTGTCATCACTCGAGAGAGCGATTTAAACAAAATGGCTTAAAATGTGACTATATCACTGTAATATATTATTATACAAACTCTGTAGCTTGTTGCGTAGTTGCTCTTAAAAAGTTAACTTCTATTTTTATTGCAATGTACAACTCATTAAAAGTTATCCATCGGTCATTTATAAGCTTGTTATTGTCTAGTTTATTGGTAAATCATTATTTAATCTCTGTCTCAGCCGCTGTCCGGCGGGTCCGCTATTGTTCTAAGCAGGTAAAAACTGCTGGTTCTGCGCATTACTGCATTCATACCTATTCATTCATTCATTTAGTTGCTATCTTACTCGCACCCGTATACTATACCGATGCCTTTCACTTTTGCTATCCTCGTCGCGCTGCGTGCGCACACACATACTATTATCTATATGCTATCTTTTTTGCACTTGTAATTATTTCCGCAGCCTTTTTGTATAGCTGGCTTTGTCGCGCCTATGTACTTACCTGCGATACAAGTGATCAGCATTTTAAAGTTGTTTATAATTGGTATTTTTTACTTAAAACCTGCTTTTACTTTAGTGTAACGTCACTACATTATAACTTAGGAATGAATTATTTATACTGTTCTTTTTCAGTTATGTTTCTAGTACCTAATTATAAAAATGGATAATACAGCTAAAAATACTTTAAATATCTACTACCAAAATGTTCGGGGATTAAGGTCGAAAACATTAACTTTTTATCGTAATATCTGTCTCAATTCGTACGATGTTGTTATACTTACGGAAACGTGGCTTGTGGATAGTGTGTTGAGTTCGGAACTGTTTGACGACCGCTACATTGTGTGGCGGCGGGACAGAGATCTGGCACTGACCGGTCAGACGAAGGGGGGTGGTGTGCTTATAGCTATACGTAGGGATATTGCTACTAGCGCCCGGCCAGAGTATCATTCCTCTGCAGAGGACCTATGGCTCACAATTACATTAAATCAATGGGATAATAGAATTCTTAAACTTAATTTTTGTGTTATCTATTTATGTAAACAGAGTCTTGGGTATACGTTTTCGCAACAATTAGATAATTTTTTGATTAAACTTAATGATTGCTTTTTAAATAATCCGAACGATAAATACCTAATAGTCGGTGACTTTAACTTAAGTTCTATCATATGGACACCTAGCGCTGACTTGTCAGCTATGTTACCGTCAAGTTTCTGTAGTAATGATGAGCAAAATTTTATTGATGATCTTAATTTATATAACTTACGCCAGTTCAATGGGGTCGTAAATAACCACGGGAGGATTCTCGACTTGGTTTTATCAAATGACGACACACTTGTCTCGGTCTGTGATGACCCTTTAGTACCTATTGATCCGCATCACAAAGCTCTGTTAATAACGGCGCAGTATCTTGATATCCCGTGCTTAAAGCCTCAGTCATATATTAGGTACTTATATAAAAAAGGTGACTATGAATCTATTAATCATAAAATCTCTGAAACTGATTGGAATGGTGAGTTTTGCAAGCGTAGTTTGGAGGATGCAGTTGGCTTTTTTTACACGTCAATTGATAATATAAAAAATAAATTCATACCGACTAGAAATGTTAGACAGGTGACTTATCCTGATTGGTATTCACCAGCACTAAAAAAGGCGCTTAAGGAAAAGTATAAATATCTCACAAAATATAAGCTATATGAGAATAAAACTAATCAACAAAGCTATATCTTACTTCGTGAGAGGACTAAATTATTAGAAAAATGTTGCTATACAAACTACATATCTACTGTTGAAAACTCAATCGGAAGGAACCCTAAACATTTCTGGTCATTTATTAAATCACGATCTAAATCAAATACCATTCCTAACACACTCAAATATCTTGATTCAGTTGCATCTACCGGTGAAGACATTTGTAACTTATTTTCAAATTTTTTTCAGTCTACTTTTCTTTCTCCGTATAATACTGCGTCACTACAGGATACTAATGATAACCTGCTAATTGCTTCTCAAATATCAAATATATCACAGCTAGATATAATTACCTGTAATATTTCTAAGCTTCTTCTAAAACTTGATCCTTCCAAGTCAGCAGGACCGGATCATATTAGTCCTCATTTTCTGATTAGTAGCGCTAAAACTATCGCAGTTCCTATTGCACTTCTTTTCCAGAAATCTCTGTCTGAATGCGTGTTTCCCCGGATTTGGAAGTCAGCTTTTATTACACCAGTACATAAAAAAGGGCCTAAAACTGATGTGGCTAACTATAGACCGATTTCTAAGCTCTGTATAATAGCCAAGGTTTTTGAAAGAGTGGTCTACGATCAGGTTTATGCAGCCCTAAAGAGCTCCTTCCATAGCTCGCAGCATGGTTTCCTTCGGGGCCGCTCTACTGTCTCTAACCTGATCCTGTTGAATGACTTTATCACCGAAGCCATGGATGCTGGTGCTCAGGTAGACGTAGTATATACCGACTACAGTAAGGCATTTGACAGAATTGACCACGCGACTCTTTTGACGAAGCTGGACTGTATAGGTATTAGAGGAGACTTGCTCCGGTGGTTTTCTTCGTACATAGACAGAAGGACTCAGGCTGTAGTAGTCAGCAACTACATTTCTGGTTGGGTAACCATCCCTAGTGGGGTACCACAGGGATCGTTACTTGGACCCCTATTATTTACAATTTTTATCAATGATATATCCACTTGTTTTAAACACTCTAAATTACTATGCTTTGCTGACGACATGAAGATTTTTTCCTCGATTAAATCAATCGAAGACGTGCACAATCTTCAAGCTGACTTGAGCCGTCTGGATCATTATTGCCAGATTAATAAGTTGGACCTAAATCCAACTAAGTGTGCTGTAGTTACATATTCTCGTAAAAAGACAACCATTCCTTCAGTCTATACCTTGAAAAACCAAGTTCTGACAAATAACACCGATATTCGGGATCTTGGAGTTGTTCACGACTCCAAATTACTATTTGATAAACATATAGATAGTATCGTGTCCAAGGCGTCTAAAACCCTAGGTTTTGTAATGAGGAGCTGTGCTCCTTTTGAAAATGCTAAAACTTTCAAAATTTTATATTGCACATTTGTTCGTAGTATCCTGGAATATGCCTCTCAAATATGGAATCCTAGGTATGATAAGTACGTTGTTCGAATTGAGCGGATCCAAAAGAAATTTATCAAATATTTATGTTACCGCCTAAAAATTCCCTATCAATCTAATAACTATTTAAATCTTTGTAAAAAGTTTCACCTACTTCCCCTTTCAAAAAGACGAGAAATTGCTGATATCACATACCTCCTTAAGATTGCATCGAACCAAATTGACTGTCCTGACCTTTTATGTAAGCTTAAATTAAATACCCCTTTCAAACCATTGCGATCTGTTCCCCTAATTAATGTACCCTTAGTAAATACCAATTATAGACAAAATTCATATATTCGGAGAGCGAGTAAAAATTTTAATACAATTAATAAGCACTTAGATATCGACCTATTCTGTACCAGTATTGCATCTGCTAGACAGCTGTTGAGCAGAGACTTTTTTGACTAATTATCTTTTTATTTTGTTAAGTTTTGAGCGTTGAGATGTACCCTAAATGTGTGTTCATAGGATATGTTCATATTATTTTTTACATTGTTTTTAACCGTGAGGATCTTTAATTGGCTCAATGTTTTGTATTCTTTTTCTTATAAAATGTGTTTATAGCTGTTGATCTTCCTAATAAGTAAATAAATAAATAAATAAATAAATATCAAAATAACAGCTTTTTACCAAATGCATATGAAAGTATATATGGTACCCATAATAACAAAACAACCATTTTTTAAATTTTTGTCTGTCTGTGTGTTCCGGGTAATCTCCGAAACGGCTGGACCGATTTTGACGGGACTTTCACTGGCAGATAGCTGATGTTACAAGGAGTAACTTAGGCTAAACAAACAAGCTTTTACTACTAAGGCTACTTTTATGTTAGAAAAAGAATTAGGGTTCCCCTAAAAAAATAAAAACCATCTCCGCGCGGGTGAAACCGCGGGCAGCAGCTAGTAGATAATATATACTTACGTTATAGGTAGTTGTAGATAATTTAAAAGCTTACCATTATATTTGTGCTGCCTTCCAACAGCGATGCTGGGATGAGCTGTCGCCTGTATCCTCGTCTTGAGAACAGACATGGGGTTGGCAGCCACTCCGCTCATAACACCGCTGATGCTGGACCAGAGAATGGCCTTGTTGACGCTGATGTCTCCATCCTTTGACTTGGTCCACCCTTGTACCTCTGCTACGTGGTACATGCCTAATCTGAAATAAATAAATAAACGCTTACACACTCATACCCCCGCACTAGGATTCCCTGTGTTGCAGGTGGCATGGACACACACAGATACACATCACAAACATCCAAGACCCGAGTACAAACTTTATGCTTACAGAAAATCTGCCCCGGCCGGGATCGAACCCGAGACCCATCGCTTTGCAGGCAGGGTTACTACCAACTTAGCTACGGAGCCCTCTAAAAATAGAAAGACATTGTTGTAAGCTGACAAATCCGTACCATGTAACAATCCCGTAAATCATGGTAAATATCCCGTTTCTAGTGATAATTTTAAAGTGTTGATGACCATGACAGTTTAAAAACCTATAATCAAAATCCGTGGTCTACGAACTCTGTATAATGAATACCAAACGAATATAAGTATGTACGCAATATAAAAAAAACTTAAAAGTTGAATCAGTGTGTATAATCTCGCGATCATTTGTCAGAATATTGTGTTGAGTTGAATCATTTGATTTACAATATTAATTATTTTACCATTTTCAGTGTACAAATAGGGAGTAAAAGTAAAATAAATGCCGCGAGTTTTCAGAATACAATAAAAGATAAAACTTATAATGACGTCAAAGACAAAGTAGAAAAATATAATAACAATTAGAATGCTTTTACTCTAATTAAAAAGGGCCCCTTAATGCCTATCAAAGACAGGTAATATGTATTTATATAAGAAAGTCAAGGATATTAGGAAACACAAATATACTTTGAATTTGTTAGTGGTAGGACTAACTCTTCTGCGAGTGTCCGTCTGGGTTGTTACCACCGCTTTGCTCGTGAAGTCTGCCGCCAAA
The DNA here is from genome assembly GCA_907269065.1 of Crocallis elinguaria. Classification (NCBI taxonomy): domain Eukaryota; kingdom Metazoa; phylum Arthropoda; class Insecta; order Lepidoptera; family Geometridae; genus Crocallis; species Crocallis elinguaria. The sequence continues at coordinate 15,160,624 of OU026068.1, forward strand.
CAGTAGTGTGCAAGCATTACTGTGTTCCGGTTTGATGAGCAAAGTATCCAGTGAAATTACTGGGCTTATGAGACTTATTACCTAATGTCTCAGGGTAACGAGCGCACAGCAGTGCCGCGCAGGCCTTTGTGTTTCAAAGTTCTGGGTGGCACTGCAATTGTTATGGGCCGGCGTTATGCTTAACATCAGGCAAACGACCAGCTCGTCTCGTTACCAATAACATAAAAAAAGCATACGAATAACCTTAAAAAAAATACAAAACAGTTGCATACCGAACCGAATTCATCATGAATCCAAACATCATCGCTGGCGCTAGTCCCTTCTGCAAAGCTAAGACACCATCGTTCTTTGTGATCACAAACAGAGCATGAAATATCCCTCGGTACCGGGTGGTGGTCTCAGTTTTCGACTTCAGTTCCCCTTGTAGCTGGAGACGAGTCTTGACGACGTCCATTGGGTTTGTGATGATGGTGGCGCCGGCACCGGCCAGGCCGCCGATCATGAAGTCCATTCTGATTGCTGCAAAATTTGATTACTGATAATACGTATCACTATTTAAGCCATATCAACAGAAGCCTTCGGGTGGCTTAAAAGTTCTTATACCAGGGTTACAAGCCCAATACCTGGTTTGTATTATTATATTTATGTTCTGTGCCTGGTCTGTCATTATTCTTTTGACGGTTCCGTGATTAAATTGGTACTAACCCTGTCGGCATGCGGGAGGCTCTAAGTTCGATCCCCAGCCTGGGTAAATTTTGTGTAGTGAGGTATTGGATGTTTGTGTAGGTATCTATTGATGCCACCTGTGATACAGAGAATTCTAATTTTATCATTTGCTTGTTTTTTTCTCTCTAAAGAATAGTCCCAGTCCAGTAGTCATGACGAAAATGAAGGCTAAAACTAGAAGACTGGTAATGGTCATGGCAAATTATTCAAAATTTACATTTTATAATTCTTGAGCGAGTGTGGCCGAGCGGGAACTTGTGCGACTTTCAATCCGACGCGCCATAGTTCGAATCTCGACTCGGCCCGCACCGATGACTTATATCAAGTTATATGCGGATTATTCACACTCGCTCTAAAACAGTGAAGGAAAACATCGTGAGGAAACCGGCGTGTTCAAGAACCACAAAATTCGCGGACATGTGACATCCAACAAGCCGCGCTGGGCCCGCGTGGTGGATTATGGCCAGGCTAAATAATCTATGATTATGGCCCATATCATATCTCTCCCTGAGAGAAAACCGGTATCCCAGCAGTGGGAGCGTAAGAGGCTGATAATGTATATAATTATTTGTACAACGAACGAAGTAAATCTTTCTGAACACTATACAATTTTTTTATTAATTAACCTTCACTAACCTACTTAAACAAAACAAGAAACAAAAAACTCACAGATAAAATCTCTTAGAGATCATCTTTACGAACACATCACATCATTATGCAAATCAGTTCAAAATAATCGCTAAACAGCGATATGTTTCATTCGAACCTTCCAGGCAATCATACCTATGGGATTTTTAACATGATAATATAATGGGTGTACATACTTAATTTAAAGATCAATATGTATATATATATATATATATATATATAATAGGTAGAGATTAAAATCAGGAGTGTGAGTAGGTACTGTGCTTAGTCAAGGTAAACTACTACTTTAAAAAATATACAAAGTGTTAATCATGTGTATAGTATATATATGTTATTATAAAACATTATATAAAAAATATCGATGTATCTACTATTTTGATACCATATATTATACCTATTATTTTACCTCTAATAACGAAGTAAAGTAATGATGACTAAACTAACCTCTTAGAAACTCAGTAGCACTAAATAACACTTAAAACAATAAATAACCAAAGACTAATACGAGCACTAAAACAATATCACATAATTTTTCCTTGAAAACCGTCACATCTTATTTACACGTCAAATTCTATATTACGAGTAGTTTAGCTAAAATCACTGCTTGTTTTGTCGTGGCATTGAAATTTTGTGTTATCACACGCGATATACAAGTGAGTGATACTAAGGGAATACTAATTTTCACGTACTACGTCGGCATGACGTCAGCTGCAGTCAGTTTAGTTTTGGCGCGGTTTTAGCAAGTTGGCAACGCACTTCGTTCTCTCTCTGTTTTGTGACGATGCTAAGGACTAAGGAGGAACCTTTGAGTATTGTATTCTGAGCGAGGAATCAAGGTACATTACGTAAGTCGCATCAATGTACGTAGTAATGTGTGTGAGTTCTCAACAGATGTCGCTAGGCATATATACAATATTAATTTATATTATATCTAGTACATTCCAAAATTCAAACATCAAAATCGGTTTAGTTGTTATGGAGATACGTTCACACACACACACAAATCCATGTCTGCTGGGTGACCCAGACACGGATGGTGGATACCTACTACCGCTTTGCTCATTTAGTCTGCCACCAAGCAGTAATGAGCAAGCATTACTGGCAGAGTAGCCAGTAATATTACTCAGCTTCCTAAAGTATCAGGGTAACGAGCGCAATGCAGTGCCACACAGGCCTCGTGGTTCAGAGTAATGAGTGGCACTGCAGTGGTTATGGGCCGCGCGTTGTGCTTACCATCAGACAAAGCTCGTCTCGTTATCCAATTAGTACCTATACTAATTATAAAAAAAGGATAGCACAAATTTCGAAGACCCGAGAAAAAACCTTATGTTCACCACACAAAGTTTAGCTTCACAGGCAAGTTTGCTACGAACTTACCCACAGCCATGGTGCCATCAAGCACCTAATAACAATTTATCAAAAAAAATGTGGACAATCCATTGTCATTATAGCTTCCAATGACCTTTGAACTTCCATGCCCTTTACAGTGGTATAATGGTGAGAAATAAAGTAGGTACTATACATATTCATATAATTATATGTCAAGATATGTAACATAGCTTGACTAACTTTATCCTACTATAATCCTACTATTATTAATATTATAAATGCGAAAGTGTGTTTGTTGGTTTGTTAGTTTGTTCTTCTTTCACGCAGTAACGGAGCAACGGATCGACGTGATTTTTGGCATAGATATAGTTTATGGACCGGAGAGTAACATAGGCTACTTTTTATCCCGGAAAATGCACGGTTTTTGTGGGAACGTGGGTGAAAACCGCGGGCAAAAGCTAGTATAAATATAAATGGTGAATAACGGTCAAGCTGAGGAATAAGGAATACCTAAACACGAAAGTTCGAAAGGTCAGTGAGTCAGTGAGACTGGCGAATTGCGAGTTCAAGGTAGACGAAGGTCAATAGTGCTGACGGCAGCTGAGTCGGTCACCCGCCTGTGTTTAGATTTGTGTCAGCGTACACGCTCAATTCTCTACTTGTCTAAGCAAACAAATCGAAATACAGTATAACTTGAATAACACCCAGCGATCACTAATCACAGATCCTTAGCTAGGATCCCCTGTGTCTATAGGTAATTAGGAACTTCAGGACCATGGTCCACAACACCCAGACCCGGAGCACCCCTGCCGTCCGTCACTGCTATAATTTTTATACTACAAAAACTAGAGAGCTAGTTGTTTGCCTGATGGTAAGCATAACGGCTACAGTGCGACCCAAACTTGGAAACAGAAACAAAGAGGCCTGCGCGGCACTACCTTGCACCCGTTACGCAGACACACCAGTAAGGTTATTTTAATTCACTCGGAATGATATCCGTGTCGGAAGCGATTGTATTGTTCGTTTATATATATCTCGGAATCGCATCCCGTCAGAGAAAATTCTCGTTGAGATTCGACAACTCAGCTGTATAAACACGGATATATAATCCCGACAATATTTCTCTGTCGGGATGCGATTCCGAGATGTAAACGATCAGAAACAGTCGCTTCCTACATGGAATCATTCCGAGTCAATTAAAATCACCCAGCAGGTATTGTCTCATAATTAGGTATATCCAGAAATATCACTGAGTACTGCAGACTGCGTCTAATTAATACATCAGCGGTGCAAGTACGGATCTTTTTGATCCGTACTTGATCATTCGATAAAATTGACAGTTCAAATCGATAAAGTGGGTTTTATCGACTTTTTACATAATTTATCGAACCTCGATACACAATCGATAAAAATTATCGAATAGCTAGGTCGAATCCAAAGAGAATATAGAGCTACTACAATACTTTACGATCAGACTTCGGTACTCGCAACATTCGATAAATTTATCGGGTTTTACGATTCGACAAATTTATCGAGCCGACTTATGTACTTGCGCCGCAGCTGTGTTATTCCTCACCATTCTTATTTGTTAAAGCGTTTAATGAATACTTAAATACTTATCTATCTACGTAATAGAAGTTACGAATGGATTTCAGGTAACTTCAGGCGGTTTGTCCTCGACATGGAAGCCAGCGAACGCATGGGCTTGACCCAATTAAATATCTGGGTATCATAATTATTATAATAATTGGATAATGGGTCACGTTATTTTAGTTGGATTATAAACGAAATAATATGGCTACTTAGTTAGGTATTATATAAATAAAATAGTTGGATTATTCTATTAGTATTTGCTGTTGGCTCTTGGGAAAGTTCTCAGTTCTTTATCACACATCAGCATCGGCTAAGATAGTGAATTGTTCTGAATCTAATATTTCTTTGATAACATATGTCGTCGTTAGGTAGTTAGGTATTGAGTACGACCTTGGCATTCATACATAAAAGTTCTAAGGTACAGCCTTCATAGTAAAAGTAGACCAGAAGGTTACCTATATCTCCGTTTGTGAGATTGCGCAGGCCTCGTAAGATGCCAGAAGGACCGAATATAGGTACATATGTCCTAGACTAGCATTGCTTCATCGTCGACCACATCGTCACTTTGAGATGGTAGTCGTAAACGTAAGTTAACTTAACTATAAGTACTTATATGTAGAATAATTGTTATTATTCCTATTATGCATTGACTATAGCATTTTGTTTTTTAACTGTAAGTTTTTGAGTAGGTATAATATAATAATAAAATAATTTGTTGAGTAGGTAGTAACTATAATATAGGTTACCTTTTTAGGGCTCCGTAGTCCGACAATGGGACGTTGAGCGTCCTTCCGTTGAAGGCCATCCGTCTATCCGTTCGCACGTCCCGTTTCCAATTTCTGTCACAGGTTCTACTTCTATTCTTGTTACACTACAGGCAGCAAATTGCTAAGCATTTGCACAATAATAGCTCATTATAACTGGCCATCAGACAAGGTCAACTGTGGCTCAAGTTCACAAGAGCAGATTGTCTTTTCACATGCCTGACTTTTCTTTTTGTTCTTTAACATAGCTGACCCAACAGATGTTGTCCTGTCCACATTTATATGTAGTTATGGTCTTGAGCTGATGAAAAATCCCATAGAAAAAAAAAACAGTTTCACTTCTTCCCTAATTTTTATATTTTCCGGGCAACTTTCCCAATGTTTCTTTTCCTAAAAACCTTATTACGAACATTAAAGTTCTCAAGTAAAACGAACAGTTGTTTATACATTTCGATTTCCAAATAATTGTTACATTAGGAGAGAAATGCGTATGACTTTGTTTTAGATTTTCCGATGTTCAACAGATACATTATAGAAAATCGTAGGTCAAAGGTCGTGAGCACATCAAACATAGAACAGAATTCGCTCTCAAGTAGCAACCAGCTCTCTGAACACATCGGCAAGAGATTTATCAAATTGAGGGTCATAGAACGTCCGCTACGGCCTGGCTGCGGGTCTACGCTCTCTACGGCGGCCGGCAGTAGAGATAATCTACAAGTATTCACTTTCAAAAATTCACGTCGCTCCAACTCCATTACTTCGTAAAATGAACCGAAAAATACTTTCATATTTTTATAGTTAAGTGAGGATGTGTGAGACGAGCTGGTCGTTTGCTGATGGTAAGCATAACGTCGGCCCATAACAATTGCAGTGCCACTCAGAACTTTGAAACACAAAGGCCTGCGTGGCCGCAGTGCGCTCGTTATCCTGAGACATTAGGTATAAGTCTCGTAAGACTGGTAATTTCACTGGCTACTCTGCTCATCAAACTGGAACACAGTAATGCTTGCACATTACAGCTCGGCGGCAGATTTCACGAGCAATAATACAACGATAATAAAAAACCTATGAAAAACGTATTTTGACCATCTATCAATAGCTAGTTTGTAGACTAAGGGATAGCCACATAGCTTTCAAAATATGTAGGTACTATTTATAATTGTATAATACCTACTCGATGTCAATAACCAACGTGACAAACAAAATCAATTAAACATACCTACCTAAATTATAGGTAAATTATAGAACTAAGTGACACGAACAATATAACTGAATAGTGAACATATTTGAAGCGATGGTTTTTAGTAGGTACCTAGCAGTGAATGTCGCTGGCGAAACCACACTGTTTAAAGGTGAAGGTTCGACTCCTAGAGCTTTCGGTGGTGGAAAATATTGTGATAAAGGAGATATTTGTACCGGAAACTCAAAACTAATACTTAATAGATACCTATAGCTATAGATACAAGGTAGCTAAATATCCCGTTGTGATTTCGTTCGTAGGGTTGTCATATCTACCGACACCCCATATATTGTCAAATGACAAATCTTATGTGAAAATGGTTGCGCATCGGATTGCTTACCCTCAAGGTCAGCGGATCGATGGGGCCGATAATGATGGTCATTACCCGCTGTCCACCACCCACCTACCCACCCCCCGGGCGCCGTCACAGGTTGCGACCTGCGATAAATATCTATTACCAATTGAATACCAAATTGAAAACGATGCCGATTGTTAGCTTTGCGGAAATTGATTTCACGAAATGTAACAAGGCGAGCAATAGAACTGGCTGAAATTCTATTTCTTAGTTAAGTAATTGCCTAAATTATCGTTAAGTCAACACTGCGTAGTACGTAGTTCTTGCAACAGAAACATTGCTCAATCTGTCCCCTATCTTTCGGGGAATATAAAACAGTTTGCATTGGCTTTTCCAACCTCTACACACTCTGACCGATATCCGTCAGCGCGACGCAAAAAACCCCACTGTCAATTTGACATAGCAATAAAGCAATTTCTCCACGATTTTGGTGTATAAGACGTGTTCTGTGCTTGTGCAGATATAACTGATATATAATAGACTGCACGCAAAGCCCTCATCACGGCGATAAGCGACTCTGTCATCAGTAGATGCGGAGGCTAGGTCCGGGCGGTCAAACGGGCGCCGCGCGTGAGCGCTTCGATTGGGCAGCACGCCGCCGCCGCCCAAGGCCAGCGGCTGTCGGCGGGCGGCCGCCTGCTCCTCCGGACGCCCAATGCTGCCCACGGCACTCGCGCCCCTCGACCCGCACAAAACACGCGCGCTCACGACCATATACGCGCCGCGGAAACTGAAAACACGGAAAAACAAAACCGCGAAAAACAGAATGCTCGACAACGACATCTCTATAAAATCAAACTTGTCACCTTTCCATCCGCTCCCTGCGATCGGGCAGAAACTAGAGAGATCCAATACTAAAGTTATCGTTTTCGACTTGAATAAAACTAATCCGGACCCTGTCAAAATTCATGAAGTCCTAAAACCTTTGACGCCGCTGCGGATACACGGTTATACAAGGAAGAAATCGCTCGATCTGCTTGACAAAAAGAGGCCCCAACAGCTGCTGAGAGAGAATACTTATGACGTCATCGAGCCCATTTATATCCACCCTAGTGGTAAAGAGAAAGAGATAGAGTCGAGGTCTCCAGATAAAGGAACTATTGAAGAAGAAAAAATACATACAAGACCCAAAGTGTCGCCAAAGTCTAGGTTCAAAAATGCAGCGATGCAAGTAGCTAAGTTATCCTCCATGCCAGAAACTGGGAAACTATTGTGCTTGAGAGAAAGACAAACTTTTAACATATATCGGAATGAAGAAGGTAAAAACTGTAGACTGGAACGGTTACCCAGAACTCCTGAACAGCAGCTGAACAAACTTTCCGAAATATTTCAAAATCTTGAGATGAAGGGGAGACATCGAGACAAACTGAAGAAAGAAAACAGTTGGTTTTAACAAATTTTTACTTTCTAGAATAAGACAGAGTGCATTTTATTTACGTGTTTTGTTAAGTTTAATGTTAAAGAAGGAAACTTTAAGTGTAAAAAAGTTAAAAGTAAGAGTTTATTTTGTTAAAGTGTACGAGAAGATATTTTTCTATTGCTCAACTGAGTGCATCGTGGACTGTTCTATTTGACTTGTCCAATAAAGTGTGTTTTCTTAATGTTTCTTATTCTCATTCAGATGGGCGGTAAGCCTGCACTGACTTCCCAAATATTGTGTGCATTTCCTCTGCTATCATCTGCCTAAGCCTTCACAAATATTTTACGATAGTTAAAGCTACTGGCTAAGTTGAACTAGCCAGTAGTATTATAATACTTCTGGCTAGTTCAACTTAGCCAGGAAATACCTCTGTAATATATTACAGAGGTATTTCGCGTGGTCCAACAGCTTTGTCCCACTGGTGTGTCAAAGGGTAAGTTTTATTCCCCGTAGGGGACTACGCACTAGAGTATAATCCACTTTTCCTGCTTGTGTGATAGCTGGTAGGGACAGGTGGAATAGCTATAATACGAGCTATGCAATGCTAGCAGTTCTTGCAAAGCGAGGGGCCTAATCGACCTCCGGCCGGGGTCAAATTTATAAATGTAGTGAGCATACAGTTATCGGGTCATGGATGTTTGTGTTGTGGATCTGTGTGTGTCCAATGTCCATGCAAACTACAACACAGCAGGCAATTGTAGTGCAGGGGTTCCATATGAGTGTATGCATTTTTTTATTGTTTAGTTGAGCGCGGTTTATCGACGTTTTTGTAGATAATTTTTTATTCAAACTGCACAGTCCCGTAGGGTTTATAATCTATTCATAGAAAGCAATAAAATTTGTTGTGAATAAAATTAATTTCAAATTCTAAGTCGATCTTAAGTGCTAAGCCTAGTGGCTTAGCTTAGTGACACCACACTGTCTACCAAAGCATCACTTATGTATAATAACTGTGAGATTGTTTCAAACGAGTCACTGTGACTCGTTTGGTGTGACTGGTAAGTACTTAGTAGACCTACCTATATATAGGAAAATAGAAAAGCTCGATGCATTGTATTCAGTAATCTTGAGTTAGGCATTGTCAAATACCAGCATAACCCTGCACAAACACTACAGACCTACACCATGAGTCACTTCCGTAAAAGTCATAGAAATGAGTCATAGAATAAGTCATAGAAAAAAGTCATACCACAAAACACTATTACCACCACTAATATATTTTTCAGTAAATATAAACCTCTAGTGTAGATAGATACACAATAAAATGACTGATGTGTGCGTAGATATCGATTGTCGTGGGCTTTGCGTTGTTTGTTTGTTAGAGTTTTAGGCGTAGATAGGTACCAAAACAACAGTGTTGTCTATATAAAAGAATTTTACATGCCCAGCTTAACCTAATGTCTCAGGGTAACGAGCGCACTGCAGTATTGCTGAATAAATAAAATAACGCGTACATAGATCCTGATTGCTAACTATGAACATCTGTAGCTAGGAAATATATAAAATATCAGGTAGGTACCTACTACATAACTTACGGACCATGGTTGATAGCCCCACAACACACAAACTCTGAACCAATAGGTACCCATTTTACCACCAACCAATACAATATTTGTCTGGTTGTGCAAACCAAACCAACCTTTACGGAAGTTGAGTCCGTTGACCTATCAACTACACCACTGTCTTCGATTATTATCGGTTAGGTGAATAAATCAAATCATATATCCGTTCCCAGTTACACGTAGGCTGTTGTAGTTCGGTCTCAAAGCCTCTCTCACGGTACGAGAACTTCTCATTGCGATCTGCTGTGAGCGAGCAAATTGCAACGTTATATTTGCCTACAAACGCACAGCAGTGCCGCCTTAGGGGCACCTTAGTGTTTCAAAATTCCGAGTGGCACTGCAATTGTTATGGGCTGGCGTTACGCTTACCATCAGGCAAACGACCCGCTCATCTCGTTAGCCAATAGTCTTTAAAAATATACTTAGGCGTGTCGTACACGTTACGTTGCATTTTCCTGACTTAATACAATAGATTGCAACAACAAATTGTTAGGCGCAGCGTAGACGCTTATGCAAACGTACGTTTGCTTGTCAGAATATCAACGCTTTTGCGTCAAGTCAAGTGCGGATTTCATGATACTCGAAATGCGCGCTTGACGCAAAAGCGTTGTTATTCTGACAAACAAACGTACGCATAAGCGTTTACGCGCCGTGAGTAGGTAGAGGCTTCCACGCAGCTTGGTCTTAGCTACTGGCGACCGATTCACTTAATTTTAGTCACTCGTACATACGATATAGATAAGGGTAGAATTAATGTGTGATCGTTTGTCATTATTTTATTATATAGAATAAATAATTGTTACAACCTTGCGGCGACCCTGAAACTTACACAACTGGTCGACTAACAATAACAATGAGTTCAACCACATAGGGGTGATAAGGTGTGATGCTTGGAAAAGTGCTGGTGATTTAGTGGGACGGATTTCAAACATTTTTGATTGTGAAAGATGTTTAACAGCGTTTTTTTAAATATACATACAAAAATAATCTATATCTATACAAATAAATAAAATTGATGTGTCTCTTTGTAATATCAAAATAACAGCTTTTTACTAAATGCATATGAAAGTCTATACGGTAGGTAACTATAACAAAACAACCATTTTTAAAAAATTTCTGTCTGTCTGTTTGTTTGTTCCGGGTAATCTCCGAAACGGCCGGGCCGATTTTGACGGGACTTTCACTGGAAAATAACTGATGTTACAAGGAATAACTTAGGCTACTTTTATTTTAGAAAAAGAATTAGGGCTCCGCGCAAAAAAATAAAAACCATGAAATCCAATATCTCCGCGCGGGTGAAACCGCGGGCAGCAGCTAGTTATGTAATAAGTAGTAATAGTAGTTATACTTAGAAGTATATATAAGTTACAGTTTTTCCATGTCTTATATTTTTCGAGTTCTATTTCTAATTTACATATCTGCCAATTCTCAATTATTCCGTAGCTTTAAAGAGTTAGACAAGAGACAAATTTATAACTGTCAGATTTATACAATTAGTAGGTACCTATACAATTTTTTTTACTTAAACAAGTCCATACCTATAGCATGTTAAAATCCAATAGACATGATAAACGAAGCTTGTAAAATGTCTCGTGTCCGAGAAGTCACGCGATGCATCCATACCTACTGCACTTTGTTTAACCCACTTTGATAATTGTTTATATACTAGGAAATACGTGTACGTTTCTAGATGGTAGGACTAACTCTTCTACGAGTGTCCGTTTGGGTTGGTACCACCGCTTTGCTCGTGAAGTCAACCGCCAAGCAGTAAAGTGCAAGCATTACTGTGTTCCGGTTTGATGAGCAGAATAGCCAGTGAAATTACGTCTGGGCTTATATATGAGACTTAATAGCTAGTCGCAGAGTAACGAGCACACTGCAGTGTCACGTAGCTCTTCGCGTTTCAAAGTTCTGAGTGGCACTATTACATGTTATGGGCCGGCGTTATGCTTACCATAACGTGAGATCATGAAATTAAGATAGATTTATCTACCCAATTAAATAAAATCTATATTAGTCTGATTTATTGCACAAAGCCGCAATAATAACCATGACCCATGATGATGCTATACTGTTATTACTGAGACTGGTGACTAATGGAAGGTCAACTGTGAAGGATTAGCCGATGAACTTGGTGGTTCGACGTCCTTCAGTGGAAGCTTTGGAATGCAAGGCTACCCTATGATTAGATATTATCAGGAGCAAGTAGTAAATAGACCGTTGTGAAGATGCTTCAGGCTACCAGCAATGTTTATGTGACCCAACATGTCCGCGATTGTGTGCGTTGTAATAGCTAGGTACCACCAAAATTAAAGGTCAGTCGCCAAATACCTGCCAGGTATAGGGAGCTTGTTCACCACCTTCAACCACGTCGACACTTTAGGTCATGTTACTAGTAGGTAGTAGTCGAACGCTTCTACATATATCTAAAATATGATAATAAAACAAAAGAAGCAAGGGTACATAGCAGGGTAACTAGCACTCATCAAAACCAGCCGGAAGACATCCACTGTAGAACTTAGTCCTCACCTATTATGGCGAGCGAGATGCTGGCGTGGCAGGCGTCTTGTTGATCGCCGCAGATTTCGATGTTGACCGAGGATATGTGAATGCTGTTGCCCATTCACGGGGTGAGATGAGCTGGTCCTATAGTTATCTAGTCATCGGGACCACAGTGCACACAGCCAGACAGGAGTTTTCTTTATATATTAGACCGGAATTTCAACCTTTAGACAGGCCTCACACCTGATTCGATCATGATTGATGGATAAGCATCAGTCATGAATTCGCGGACCACGAGAAAACCATGGAAAAACCAAGATCCCGGTTGGGGCTTGATGGAAATCTGGTCCGAGTACGGCACCCACTTCTTGCTTCTACCTACCTTTATTCAAAAAAATCATCTATCTGTATTCATCTGGCCGTATTGCCGTTATTTGTATATTTCGTTGTTATTTGATGGTTCTGCATCAAGCCGCGCTTGCGCGTGTATTATCTCGTAATCCTCGCTTGATGCAAGCCTGGTTATTTTGACAGCAAAACGCATACTTGCATAAGCGTCTACGGTTGGATAATAGATTACATCGCGTTGTGGACCCATCTCGCCCGCTCGACCGATATGGGCGATCAATACATCAAATATTAAAGCACCTAGTCTAAAAATATTGTCGACATTGACCATGACCAGTTGATTACCTTGATGTCATAACTGGCTGTCCGTTATTATACAAACAGCTACTTTTAACTTAATTCTGAAGTTGATAAGGTATATTTTCAAATAACACTTACACAAATTAGATCATAGAGTAAAACGTGTTACAATAGTTAGGGCGGATCTTTCAAGAGTGAGATAACGTCCTTAGTCTACCGTTAAAGAATCAGCTAAGACTTATTGCTCTGATAGAAGAAATTTGAATCTTTCAAGTGACAGTTACGAGTTAACGGAGGAATAAAACACGTAGCGGAGGTATAACTTTATCGGACTGTTTTATGGCCAGATAAGGTTGTTATTCTCTCGCTAACTCGTCATGTCAAAGCCAAACTACCGTATCCTAGTGTGTTTGTCTGTTTGTTGGCTTGTTTGTTTGTCCTTCTTTCATGCAGCAACGAAGCAACGGATCGAGGTGATTTTTGACATACTTATATATAGTTTATGGACCGGAGAGTAACATAGGCTATTTTTTATCCCGGATAATACTCGGTTCCTGTGGGAACGCGGGTGAAAACCGCTGGCAGAAGCTAGTAAGGTTATAACAGTTTCTATAGAAGTTAAATGGATAATAATTGAGGAATAGGATGATCACTGATTAGAATATTTTAGTTGTAGGTGCTAGGTGGTATGTGTCCCTATAGGTATGTGCTCACTCTACTAGATAGGAAATCATAAGCCCGAAGTCACATTAATTAATGCTCATTTATTACGACACACGTAAACATAAAAGCGAGGGCTGCCGGGCACGCGGTTGCAGGGTGGTGGTGCGACTGGCGCCAAGAGCGCGTTTTGCCTCGCTTGCTAAATATCAACCTGCAACGCCTGACCCCACATCAACACTCCTCATTTTGAAAAAAAGTTTTACAGAAACACAATTGTAAAAACGTATAAATATAATTATATACAAAACACTGTAAACTTATAAAAATCTAACATTATAAATAATATGTGGAAGCTGAAGTGATGTGACTGGCGCCAAGTGCGCGTTTTGCCTCGCTTGCAAAATATCAACCAGCAACGCATGCCCCCATAATATATTGTTCAGAATCGCACTGATCATTGGGAAGAATGCAAATGGGACGAAACTTATTTTGTTCATTGAGGACATTTACAGCCCTTTTCTTTTCGTTTTGGTAATTTTGCGTTCAGTTTTTCACTCATTTTGAATCTCACGGTAAAAGCGAAATTCTTCTTTCTTCATTTCCTGGCTTCTGTGGTATGTTCGCCACAGAAAAAGCGATATTTTAAATCCAATGAAAAAACTCAAAAAAACAACAAGTAACCAAGGAGAAGCGGTCGCTATGCAAATAACAACACGTAGAAGTGTCATAAAAACGACGTTTAACCAGATATGTTCCGGGCTGCCTCGCTCGCTTGACTACAGGATGGCTATATGTATTTAATGCAAATAAGAAAAGGATTCCAACAATATAATGCCAAGAAAAAAACTTTTCGTAAATTCTCTGAATCATCAGAGCTATAGTAACTTTTTGGTGAAGGCAGACGTAAATAAATTGTTGCCATTCTAAAGAAATAAACCTTAGGTAGCTAACGGTCCGTTAAATTCGTATTGAAAGACCCGAAAAAAAATGACAAGCACATAACGGATCACTAAATTTTATCGGTTCACTAGCAATCAGTCCACTAACGCTGCAATTGAAAGATTGGCCCTTAGTCGATAGTAATAGTACCACAGATCTAGACTATCTAGTGTAGAAATAGTTATAATACACATTGATTTCAGGCGCCATAATATGGGTACCTATGGACAAATATAGAAAACCAGACCGTACCTAAATCGTAGATCACTGATCTAAAAAAGGAGTAACTTAGGTATATTTTAAGATCCGCGGCGGCCGGGAACTCATATTTTCAAAATTCTATCGTAGTCTAGTTATTGTGATTCAACGAAGCAATGCCGCCAGCATGCTGGTTATGCTGCTAACTGCAGGTGTTGGCCAAAAACATTTGGATTATCTACAGACCTACAAAGGCCTGCAGATTACTCTTTTTGTAGCTAAGTTAGATGTCAGCAGTAGTGTTTACTTAGTATTTAAATGCTAGGATAGGCCATTTGGCCTGTTAAAAAAACAACACAATAATGTCAAGCGTTTGCAACTGACTTTAATTATATGTAAAACTTAAAATTAGATCAGCAGATCATTTCTGTAGTAAAACTGCGTTATTATTATAACTTCCAAAGTTCAATCAAGTGTTTAATAACTTGCCTACATATCATAGAAGAACAGTAAAGTTATGTTTGTCATATAAGCCCGGTCTATCCAAAGGTTGTCTGGTAGACAATCTTCTCAATAATCAATAGAAAAGTATTTTTTCTAGAAATATCGTTTGTTCTTTTTTTCTTGTACTAATTTGGTGTGCAATAAAGTGTTATTGTTTTGTATTGTATAATTGCCCTCTTCTCATCTCAAACCCCCAATCTTTGTGGTCTTCATTACAAATATTTTATAAACATCAACAATATCAGCCTGTGTCAACCCACCACTGGGTGTGGATGTTCCCACGCTCTCCTGTACGCAAGTGTGAGAACATCATGAAATCGGTGTTCAAAAACTCACACATATGCAAGGCTACACCTACAGACACAACAATAATAATGCCCGTTTTCACCAACCATTGAGATACCTAAATACTTAACTAATTTAAGGGTTACCTAGGGCAAAAAATAAAAGGTAAAATAGGGTATAAAAAGGTTGACCATATGAATATTGCTTAAATAGTAATTGCTTATACTAATAAACTAGATCCTGCATTGTTTTGTAATTTGGATATTTCATCTTTAAACTTAGCTATTGTTTCCTTGGCTAAGTGCAACTTCTCCTTGAGGTCTGATATCTCGCTTCGGACCTTTGTCTGTGCCACTATGATCTTCTCAAGAGTTTTCTCTTTTTTGTCCTCAACTGAAATAGATAATATAATGAGTGCTTAAAAAGACAGCATGATGTTCCATGCAGTGGCCCACACTGGAAGACAGTGTACCTCACCAATGCACATGTTACCCTGATACATCATATATATCAGTCTTATATGCTACTCTATTATTATATGCTACAGTACTATATCCATAATGTTCTATTGTCATGTGTTGGAACATAGAAGATTTTTACAACGAATTTTTTGTAAAGAAAATTTGTGACATACACGCAATAATTAAAATCTAAAACAATACACATCAATGACAAATACATGGCAAATATATAAGGATATAGAGAGCCAACTAATGTGAATAATATAACTACTGTACTATAGCTTATGCTTTTTTTAAATGTTTTACAATATGTACTTACAATCAGTATCATGTTTCCACGCCCCATTTGTTATTGGCTTCACATTATTCAGCAGATGCTG
The DNA here is from genome assembly GCA_907269065.1 of Crocallis elinguaria. Lineage (NCBI taxonomy): Eukaryota > Metazoa > Arthropoda > Insecta > Lepidoptera > Geometridae > Crocallis > Crocallis elinguaria. The sequence goes on from OU026068.1 coordinate 15,176,841, forward strand.
CATCAGCTGTGTTGGCTCCTGGAAGACTATCTCCTCGTATGACTCGCTGACTAGAGTACGACCGACTGTGGGTGGAGCACCATCCGTCACTGGAGATTGGAACAGCTTGAGAATGTGGTAGAGTGTCACCTGAAAGTTGTACAGATTAAAAATTGTAACAGACATTTACCCTTAAGAGAACATCCTAGCTAGAATAGGTATTTAACAAATAATTGCCATTGCACTGTGCCCCATATAGGGTGACAGGAACAACAGCAACTCGGACCGGTTATACCTATGATAAGTAGACAAAATTAACAATTTATAGTAGATTAGATAGTATAGATTAGATAGTAGAGTAGATTAGTGATCAATGGGTGGTAGTAATCAATGATTTTAAACTACATAGTTAAACACTAACTTCCACTACAGAAAGGCAAATAAACTCTCATCATACTTACAGGTCTTTCGTTAGGGTCATGAAAGTACATCTTGATAACAATTTCAAATTCTCCCCACCCTGTTTCGGTCAGCTCATAGGGCGGTGTGGTCATTATTCGATTAGGATTTGCGTAACTCTCGTGTAGTTTGAAATGAACCTTCTTTATATATGCTGTCATGTCTTCGTTGGCGTAGGGTTTAACGTAAACGGTCCACTGGTGAGTATGGCCATCCTCTTCGCGTTTCTTGCCAAAGTAACGAGCAATATTACCGTAGACTATGGGCTTAACGATCACTAGACCCTGAAAATACATAGACTGGCTGTAAACTAGCTAAAAAGTAAAAACGAAGAATAAGAAAAAGCTACAAGACAGGTTTGAAAGATTGTTTCTAAACAACTTTTATGAAAGTACCTTGACTCGTCCTCCGGAGTCCGGGCCGAAATCGGTCGGCATACTCATATCCGAATCTATTTTGGAATTCAGTTTGGCAATTTTTTTGAAAATGTTTGTTTTGTAAACACAACTCCCCCATAAAGGCCCCAAAACATGCTCCATTATCCATTTAAGTGACAATGACAACATTGGACATATGACAATGTCACAATCGAATAGAAATAGTGAATGTCAAAACTGACAATGACAAATAGAAACTAACTGAATAGTCAAAGAAGCCAAAGCTCCGGAAGAGGGGGAAAAAAACAACTTAAGAAGAACTTTTTTTTAGTTTGACGTCATGTGATTTACATATTTACTATTTGGCCAAATCAATCTAGTCTAGCTAGCATAGTGTAGTACTATAATAAAAGGAGTAGAGTAGTGCGCTCTGATGTCTATTTCACGATGTATAGCGATCAGCGCCACCTACAAAAAGGCGTCCAAAATGAAACTACTATATTATTTTTTATTCTTTTTTTCCTTTTTTTTTGGCTCCACGCGATTAGCCTATTTAGCCAGTGTCAAGTTATATAAATAATAATATAGAATAAATCCCTAATTTTGGAGCATGAAAGTCGTCAAAGTCACGTTAAAGTTTTGGTCTAGGCGCGGTCAAGTCGAAATGATGCTTCAGTAAAGCGGTGGATACTTTACTGAAGCTTCTATGGAGTTTTGGATAGAATACGAAGAAAGTACACGGTTTTCGTCTTTATACTATTTGCCTTTCACTCATGCACGTTTACGAACACTCGATAAAACACAGGTTTTAGTAAATAACACAAAATCAACAACAGCACATTTTCTCATTCCCGCCAAAACTCGAAACTACTATATCTAGTGTTCTACGAATAGTTACCATGGAAATCATTTTAACTTTGACATTTTTAAATAACGTCAAAATAGTAATCGGTTTCCATGGTAACTAATAATAGTTACCCAAGGAATTTATACCCATAAATTCCTTGTAGGTAGTTACCAACCATAGAAACCATTTTGACTTTGACATTTGTCAAAATAGTTCCACGCCTGTAAACAGATGGCGTTACTTTCTGTGTCTCGGGGCTCGACTAAGGATCTGTCAAGTGTGCCCCCTGCATAGTTTGTGCCCCCTGCTAGCTGGTCATGTGATATAGTATTATTAGTTTACTGGATACATACGTAGTATCCCTTAGTAGTTTGTGCTAGATACTTTTACGAAGTTTTAAGAGTAAACGAATCTACTAATTATACACTCATTTTTCGTCTTTTTACTACTTCCTTTCACTCATGCATGTTCACAAACACTTATTTTCCAATAATCCGCCAATTTATTACTAATCAATACTTGAAATTGCAAAGGTTTTGCTAAATTATACAGATTTATACAAAATCGACAGCTGCATATCTACGTTTCCGCCGAAATTCCGATAGGTACAATAGCGTAGCCGCGTAGCGTTGTGGATTGTAAACACAGAACTATAATATATTATATATATTACATTATAAAACTGTGATCTCCATATCACACAGATGAGACCACAGTCACAGACTACCTACGTATTAAGCCAGCTACAGACGTTCGATAAAAACTTTTGAATGTATAAAATCTTGCTTAGGTATCCTTTAAACTGAAACTTAAATACAAAGGTCAGAACCGTCTTCATTACTTTTCTAATGGAACAATGGATCACCCCGATCCTATTCGATCATATGCCGGGCGGCCATATACGTTAACGTTTTTCTCAGTTGACCTTAGCTAGGTTGATAATTCAGTTTCAGGGAGAGTTTGACTCGTTTCCTATATTTCTACATTCCATAAATTAAAAGAATACCTATTATAAAAATTACGTAATTAAAACAAAATGTTGTAGGTAATATATTATTATATTCATTTTTGTAGACCTTATTTATAGATTTAGAAGGCATGCGAACAATTGTTCAACAAGCTCTTTACTCAATAATTATACCTTATTAAAAATTAAACTAACTACTAAATTAAACACTACTGTAAACTGAGCATTAGATCAAAATCACAACATTGAGACAACAGAATGTTGAATTGACACAAGGTTATGTTCAAACAGGGTCCACTATTTAGGCCAATTGGCTCTTTAGTACCTACATCAAATATCTAAGTGCTTTAGACACAAGATGATTCCAGGATTAGGGTGCGTGAGATGGCCTCTTGAAATGGCATAGACAAACAAATTGACAGTGTAAGTATTAAAATTTGTCATCGTTGTGTAACTGCTCGATATCTGCCAACAATGGGTCGTATTCCTGTTCGAGCCTAGAAGAGCGAGAGCTGTGCCTTGAGGCGGAAACCCTTTGAGTCAAGTTGAGGATGTTCGGTACAAGGTTACTGCAAGGGGTAGCAGGTGCTGATGTTGAAAATGCCCGTGCTCCGGGAGATATTCTCGACGGCCTCGCCGGATGTGCAGTTGACAGTGGCATGTATAAGCTCGATTTTCTACTGTTTCGTCTAAGGGTCTCTGTCATGCGGCGTTGTCTTCGATCATCGCTCTGTTTCCGGTTTGGCTCGTTGCTTGTTTGTGTGAGGCTCGTCTGGCACGAAGGTTCACAGCCATGTGCAGGAGCATGACACGATTGTAGCATTCCGTAACTCTCGTACGGCTTCTCCGCGTTTGTGAGAGTCTGGTGACGGTAAGGAGAGGTTCGAGCTTTTGGATCACAACCATGAATGCAGTACAAATCTGGACAATCGAACAGTTCTAAGTTCTGTAAAAAACAGACAAAAATAATCTCATTGTGCGAATAATGTTAGACATTTAAGTACCTATAATTATAGTTTGGGTTACTAGTTTTTATACTGTCCTTGAGGCAGCAATTGCGTTCAGCAGTTCTGAGGATCAACTTACCAGACGTTCAACCGATGAGTTCAACATGTTCTCGTCCAGCAAATTCTCTGTCAGGTTGGTGACATTTCTCTGTCGCAGGGGCGTAGTGTGGGTGATGTCAGGTCGGCTCCGTGGCGGCTGATCGGTGTGGTTCCGTGGTGGGAGGTCGGGACGGTTGCGAGGCGGGAGGTCAGGCGCGGCCTGCTCCGAGGGTCCGATCAGAGAGGACATGGAGCGTAGCATGGAGCGCCCAACTCCAAACTCCTCGAAGTTGTTTGAACACGAGTACGGCGGCGGTATGATCGTATTTGCCTGAAGAGGAAAACATGATTTTACCCGACAGCTTTCTATTATTAGCTATTTACCTTTGTACACCTACCTATATCCTACTTCCTACTTATATTATAAATGCGAAAATGTGTTTATTGGTTTGCCCATCTTTCACGCAGTAACGGAGCAACGGATCTACGTGATTTTTGGCATAGATCTTGAGGTAATCTTGTCAAATTGTTATTAATTTTTAGCATAGTCATGATGTTTTAACTCAATTTCTCATTTTTTTTGACAAGTTTTTTAACCACTTCTCCGATTAACGTAATCAAAGTGTTATTTAGCTACCTCATTGGTTGCGTTACATATGAAGCTGGAGTTGAGAGATTCTGCAGTACTCGTCGCCGACAAAGAACCTGTAACAAACATCGTCAATTATTTTATGTACGTACGTACTACGTACTGAAAAATAAAATTTCCTCGCCTACACCAATTATTATGTTGCCTGAAAATTGCAGTTTTCCCATTTTACCTATACCTACAATGGAACTTTAAATTACAATAAGTAGTATTTACCTATTCATTCGTTACAGTAAAAAGCAAATTAAGACCAGACTTCCCTAGTGGGTAAATCTATTGTAATTGGTTCTTCTGCCAAGTCTTATTTAATATTTTGGTTGACGCTCTAAGGTTTAGAGTGCCCTTGCCACTGATTACGTTCTCCCTACTCTTTAACTTCGTATCCACAGGATTGATTAGCGTCAGTGCGACCGAAGCCAGTATGCAATAAAAAAAAAACATAATTTAATCGTTCACTGTATCATCGTATTACAAACAATGACTAAAAATCGTGCGTCAAAACGTCTAGTGACTAAGAACTTGCCCATCATACAAATACAACTAAATACGTTTTCGCATAAATCTATCTATCTTTATCTAAAAAAGCGAAAGGTCACTAACTGACTAAACAGGAAATCCCCAAAACTATAAAATGGTTGATCTATGAAACTGAAATAACGTCAGCTAAGAACAGATTTTGCGACGAAGACAATATAGTACCTATATTTTACTCACGGTAGTGATGTTTAGTTTAGTCAATCGTAAAACACCTTCATGTTTTTTTATGACTCTCTTGACAGGATTTATCATTTTAACGCCAAAACCTTTCCTTAGGTTTATACGTAAAGAATGAATGTCAAAGTAGTCTCGGCAAGGGCTTATTTGTTGAGACGTATACTTACTGTACATAAGCAGGTACCGATTTAAACTAGCTAATTGAATTATGCACTCAAGTGCTGCCTTGCGAATGAAGGAAGGTATACTTTAAGCTGATTAACGGCCAATCATATTCCATGACTATCTATCGACAAAGAGCTAGGTATGTTGTATGGTTATATTTTATTATATTGTTATTAATAAATATTAATTTATCGCGGAAAATACTTTTGTATTTAAGCACATTATTATTTGTATAAACATGTTTTTTTCAACATGTAGTGTATTGACTTAGTCTGGTGATCGACGCAATCCCTTTAACGAGTCGAGAGTCGAGACGAATGAGTCAGTCTTATTCCGACCACTGAACGGAGTGGTTGTGTGCGCGTGTTGTACCTAGTGTTGGTGGGCTGATCAGGATTCTACAGTACATAAAAACCGAGCTACGAAATATTATGGTTTTTGATTTTTTTATTACCTGGTGGAGGTCGAATCACGTAGTTTTGGAAATATTGAACCATGACGTAGTTTCCTCCCGCTTTCCCTTCTCCGTCAGCACAAGTGATGACGAGAGGGTACAGATCAGGCTTAGACTGGACCTGTCATAAGCAACAAGATTTTTTTAAATACGCGTGAAGTTAAGTATGGATGAAAGTAGAATTTGAGGCGATGGAAGTAAAAAGAAACAATCCAAAATTACTACATAGCTTAGCCACCTTGAACTTGTCCAGATAACTTATGACAGACTAATGATCTGAGAATGGTGGCTGGTGGCCACTGTCACATAAGCTATCTTAATGATTTGTTGGCATCATTATCTACATGAGATTAAGTATATTCGTAACGTAGACCGTAGACGCTTATGCAAGTATGCGTTTTGCTGTCAAAATAACCATGCATTTGCTTCAAGCGCGGATTACGAGATACATGCTCAAGTGTGGCTGGATACAAAACCATCAAAAAACCACGAAATAGACAAGAATGGCAGATAGTGCTGTCTCGAAGTCCTGCCTAGGCTCAAAGCGACGACTGCTCCACTTTACGCTACATACATCACTTGCGCACCATCATTTATTTACCGCGGCGTCTGCTCTGAACACGCACTGGTTGTGAAACATTTTTTTTTAATAGACGTCGTAGAAACATATGTATAGAAGCGGGTACCTACTGTGCTCGGACTAGATTTCCATCAAGCCACAACCACAATAGACGATACGATATGAATCAAGCGGGAATCGTTTTCCATGGTTTTCTCGTGGTCCGCGCTTGATGCTTATCCATCAATCATGAATTAGGTGTGAGGGCTGCTTATGTCATCAAGCTGCCTGATTAAAGCATATATTCACATGCACGCCAGACACATGGATCTGTTATTCATGGTTACTTGGTAAAGTAGTTCTAAACCTGTTATATAAAATAAAATTATCACTTCAGAATACGGCGGTGGCGCCTGGTGAATGGATCCACAGCGGCTGTAGTGTGGAGGAGGGTACAAGGAGCCAGCGGAGTCTATCTCATCGGTGCCGTGCAGGGGGTTCATGCAGCACGCGCAGCTGATGGCCAGCACACCCTCGGGGGAGGACGTGTACCGCTTGCAGATGCAAAACCATATACAGCAGATCAGGATCCCGCCGAGGATCCCGAGGAAAAACAGCACCGGCCTGAAGAAGATAATAAAGATGTACTATACTTAGGCTAAGATTCAGAGACGATTCTAAGCGTAGACTTTGACTTCCATATGTCAAAACTGTATAGAATTTTGACGTATGGAAGCGTGAGTCCACGCTTAGATTCGTCTCTGAATCTCAGCCTTAGACTCAAATTTGTTTAGACTATACGAGTAATATATGAATGTGAACGGTTATTTAATTCTGAAATCATTTGCTAAATTTCTTTTGGGCCGCAGCTCGAAGCTAATACGGCTTATAAAAGGGTGTTTTATCATTAGGATGAAATGCAGATAATTGAACTTGAAATCACCAATTTTACAGTACTTCAGAATAGGTTGTAGCCTTCATAGGTACATAATTCAATTCAGTGTAAAACTCATTTCCACTCAAACTCTTCTGACAGAGCTGTTACCCATCAGGCGTATAGACCAAGAAATTGGTTTTCAACAAGGATTGTAATGTAAATAATCCTTAACAGTACGGTATCTCACCATTGAGTGTACCAAGGGTGATCCATAAAACCATGGTCCTTGAAAATGTCAGCGGCGCGTGAATGGGCGGTAGTGGGAGCACAGCATCCTTGCTCGCAGCACGTCCAGTTGGAGGGGCAGAGTCTCCCGTCTGGACATGGTGTATCCACACTCTGCAAACGTCATACAGATCTATCTGTCTATACAAGTATTGTAACGATCGTTAGTCGTGTTATTCGCCCATTGAGTACCAGCGGCGCAAGTACGGATCTATTCGGGTCGATAAAATTCGATAATATTCGATAAAATTGACAGTTCAAATCGATAAGGTGGGATTTATCGAGCCTCGAAACAATCTACAAAAGTTATCGAAAAGCTAGGTCGAATCCAAAGAGAATATAGAGCTACTACAATACTTTACGATCAGACTTCGGTACTCGCAACATTCGATAAATTTGTCGAATTTTTCGGTTCGACAAATTTATCGAACCGACTTCCGTACTCGCGCCGCTGGTACAAATATTCTGTGCCATTGACACAGAATATAAAATAATATTACCCATTGAGCTAACATAGAAACCTACTACTATATTGGTATAGTCAGACTGAGCCAAGGGGACTCTATATTTTCTGAAATAGAGCATTTATTATCATTTATTGTTAGTCTTGTGAATCGCACCACCACTTTGTTTTTCATAATTCGTAAAGTACTGTTATCCGTCGTATCATAAAATGACGCGTGAGTGGTGACTCGTGACTATAATCTCGTTCTAAAGTCGTCTTGTGTGTGATATGCCTAAAATTACATAAGTAGAATAATCCGGATTTCCATCAGTAAGGAACGCACTTCTATTCTCAAAGTTATTGTTTTAAATAACCTGTTTTATTGTTTTCTATAAGGTTTCGTTTAATTTTGTGTTCTTAACAACATAAATTTTATCCTGCAATAAATATAAAATAATAATTATGTTGGGACAAAAATTTAAGTTAGAGTTAGTTAGATATAATATATTATGTATGTTTTGTCTTTGTGTATTTTGATTGTTGTTGTGTCTATGGGTTTTAGCCTGAAATAAATGTATTTTTTTTATATATTAAATAGAAAAGCGCGGGAAACCTGAAAGCACCTGAAAGCTGGCGCAGGGCGCGCGGCGCACCGATCGCGCATGCGGTATGCCTCATCAATCGATCTTCTGTCATATTTGGCACAGGTATTAAGTCCCTTCAGCCATCATACCTATCATATCTAGTGCTAATCTGAAAGACTATAAATATTTAAATTTCACCAGCACTTTGTAACTGACACAATTAAATGTACCGCAAACAAACCGTTTTATGTTACTGTAGGTACTGGACTGACATTTTCTTTGTTATCAAAATGCCTTTGTTTATTTTTTATACCACTCCAATATGCTCCAAATGTTCTATTCAGGATTAAAACTAAAGTATAGCTCATAGCTTGATTTTTAAAGTAGACAAACACAAAGTCCGCGTTCAAATACAAAACATTTCATGAAAACATGAATAAATGATAATTTCACTTACTGCAGAGTGTTGCACGTTGCAAAATAATACAAATGCAGCACTAATCGCGATCGCCATCATGAGTTTTACAATCAGCCTTGGGCCACACATAGCTTGCTGGCCGGTGCAGGGTGCGCGCTACGTCACGTCGGGCGACGAGTCACGCGGGCCGCGGGCCCGTGACGCCACGTTGCGCCATCTTGCCGCCCCAGAGCGTCGCACTCTACTGCCCGCAGCCGTAGTGTCCCGCACAGCCGCGCGCACGTGACCGGCGTAGCAAGACCTGCGGAAATGTACAGCCAGAGAATCACGGGAAACGGACAGGATGTCACTGGGATAGTACTTAGGGTAACTTGAGAATAATTATTTTCTATGCTTAGTATTTTATTTTCTTTATATTCAGATAAACATGTAACTACCAAGTAATTAATTTTCATATTAAGTATACCCACATACCTACTAACTTTGGTATTATAAAATATTTTTTCTTAAAACATTGGTGTTGTTCTTACTTGCTTTCTACTAATATTATAAAAGTTAAAGTTGGTGAGGATGGATGGGTGTTTGGTACTCTCTAAACGTAGTGTTTATATTCTCTTTGGTACTCTCACGCAAAAATTAGTGAACGGAATTTGTAACTTTATAGTAATGTAGAAGTTATTCCACTTTGCCCCACCAATATAGTTTATACATCAGAATAACACATTATAAGTACTACAATTTATAAAGATATATACAACGCGTGAGAAGCCACGGGTTGAAGTTAGGTATGGTCATAATTTGATCAGAAAACTGTCAAAGGAGAATCTTAATAATTTTAGGTGAAACAAATTGAAAACGTACTATTTTCTAGCTTCCACTTTCTACTAAACTAATTAAATACAAAAATTTTATTAAAAACCTAGTACACCATCACTCGATGGCAACGCGCCTAGAATTTACTGATCGCATCAGCATAAAATGTGATCGTGAACAAAAAGTAAACTATGAAAAACAATACCCATGTTTTTGTTTCCGTAGTATCCCCCATCACTTGCTAGGTCGACAAGCATACATAATTCTATTTCCTCTACGTCGGCGACTGCATATTAAAGCAATTTAAACATCGTACTTTCGGCTGCCATGGAAAAAATCTTGGGAGTTACACGCTTATTTGGAATATATAAATATTAGCGTGTCAGGCCAAGGAGAGCTATAAATAATACTCAAGGAAAAAAGAAAAAGTCCTTTTCGTAGCTCGCAGTGATCACGTAGCATTTTAGCGTACACGTAGCGTCGTAGCGGCAGCGTAGCAAATAAACTTGACGGTTTTATTAGATCTAGGTACTTTCTTTGGCTATAATGTTTTTATAGAGTACCTATGTTTTTATGCTTGTTATGCTGTGAATGTTATTTAGTGAGCTACATTTTTATGTTTTTCAGATTCGGTTTTGTATAAGTTTCAAGTTCCGATGCGTGCATTGTCAAGGTTATTAAGACGTCGTTATTTTAGCATTTTACACATGAAGTACATAACGAAAACAGTATACCTACGTAATTTGTTACTAAACTTTAATGTACTTTTTATAAGATTGTTTACCCATAAATATGAGAGTTTTATTTGTGTAAATGTCCTGGAGAAAAGTGACACAGGTCCGTCTAGCAGCGCGGATCGCCGCGGAATGAGATAGAGCGTGAAGCAAAACACGCGAGTAACAAGAGAAAAGAGAGCGCCACGATGTTGCCGCTGCTCGAAATTAAAAACGTAAGCGACATTTCTAAAATTCCATATTATGTAAAAATAAAACAATTAATCAAAAAAGTAGCTCGGTCGATTGTTTTCTTATTATTTGGAGAATATTTAAGTGAAATATAAGACCGATACACTTTCGTGTTTAGGATATACAAGGGAATAACTTAATTTTCAGGGTTGCGTTTGACATTTTTTTTTATCGAGACTTTTACCTTAATTCGTGTTTTTAACCCGGTCGATTAGTCATTTATATCCTCGAGTATAACGTATTAAAATATCAATACTATACAGTAAGCAGGAACGACACAATATGGGTGGCAATATTGACTATTCTGGGCCTTAATTGCTAATTATTATTACTATAATATAATGAAAAAACTTATAAGTACAATTTTTACTTAAATGCGAGCAGCTATAAATGAATAGCTGATTTTCGCTATATAAGAGATAAATAAATTCACTCGCCAAGACGTTTATCGTTGCCAATGAAACTAAATAACCCATGCTCACTAACCTTGGCCCCTTTCCATATTTTGCAAGCCTAAATGTCGTTTTTATATTGATCTATGAAAGTCTCTCCTAAAATTAGCAAACAAAGAAATCTAGGTACCAAAATCAATGAGGCAATACCGTCAGCATGCTGCCTAAGCAACTGCCAACTGGTAGTAGGGCTAGAACATTTGTTTTTGTATTTTATCCAACTATTTTTGTAGCTAGGATAGATATTATACAGTGTTACCAAAACAACTTTTAGACGCCTGTTTACCTAGAGTGTGTCTAAAGATAAATGTCACTCCAGCTGCCTTACCGGCTAACAATCTTAGTGTTTGTTTTCCATTCTAAACCGATTAAAACCTTCGTCACTAGTCTTCGTGTGGAAGGAGTTGTCTAGAGTTTTAAATTTTCTGAAATTTTATCGAACGTGGATAAAATAATGCATTTAAATACTTTCAATCGAGATACAGCAAGTAATTGCCCATAGGTACTTAGTAAGTAATACGCAAGACATTAGTAAATAAAGGTATACAAATCCATCGCAACCCAAATTTCCGTAAAATTCATTCTACCATTTGGAGTTATTTCGTTATCGATAAATTACCACATTATGTTCACCATTCGCTCTTGCTCCAGTTACATGGAGAGGGAAGCGCAGAGCGCTGTGCTGATTGGATGCACTCGGGAGACCTAGATATCGATTATTCTATAAAAAGAAAACGAGTAATGTGGGACAGTATTTCATGTCAAACCTCCAATGCTTGACGTCATTCGATGACCTAGTTTGTGAACTTAATATTTTATTTGCGAATGAAGAAGATCAGAGATCTAATTATTTTTTGATACTTACTGGGTAGCGCAGGTTAGAGTTTGAACAACATCTCGCATTATTTTAAGCAACGATGTGTCTAGTCGAAGATGGTGAACATGGAATAAAACTTGCGCTCAGAATTATTAATTATTCTATATTATAGTCTATATTACTGTGAAGTTTCATCAATTCGGTTCTGTAGTATTTGAGTGAAAGAGTAACAAGCTGTGGTAACAAACATTCATCAATCCATCCACCCATCCACACAAACTTTCGCGGTTATAATCTCTTATTACTTTGTGGTTATAATATTAGTACATAGTAGGATGCGGAAATGTGTTTGACTTTGAGTGACGCAATAACGGAGTAACGGATTGATGTGATTTCGTGTAAAGAAGTACGTTTGGATTGGAGAGTAACATAGGCTATTTTTATCTATCAAATAATATATTTTAATCCAAAACTGCTGTAGTTATGACACTGATAGACTGGGACGTTTTAAACTCACGTTTCATAACAACAAAAATACAGTCACGAAGGAAATCACTTTCCCTACTATAAAATTCGTAAATGTAACTCCGGCTTTATATCTGAAATACTCTACCAAAATATAATTGTAAACTGCCAACCTTTTACTGTCCAGCTGGCAGCTGTCAATGTCATTGTCAATAAAAATAAACGTCAAAAATGCGAATAAAATTTTGCAATTTCGGCTATGTTTTGTGAATAAAACATGGGATTTTATTAATTAAATTTGATTATATAGGTAGTGTTATTCAAGATGCGTTCTGTACTATTCTTGCTTATTACACTGGTATTGGCTGTGTCGGCGTGGGATGATGAGGACTTCGAAGTGTTTGACGTGGTCGAGGAAGTAAACCAGAATTTTTATGAATTAATAGGAGTTAAGCCGGTAAGACCAAGTTGTTACTATTATTTGACACCATGCCATATTGCATAATCAATTTTATCTTATTAAAGACCAAATCTTAGCTTTGAGAAGCTCTCAAACTTGCGTTGATTTGTTCAAGAAATCCTACATAATTGGCTTAAAAAAAGTCAGTTTTGTCTGAAAATAATACAACTAGTAGACATTAAATCTTCAACATGTATGCAACAAGTGGCATTGCTGTGTTTCCAGCAGATATAATCTTTTTACATGTCAATAAATCTACAGGAAAAGTAACCTTATAATGTAGCTACTAAGCTAGGTACTATCACCAACACAAACTTCGAAGAACAAAACAACAAACATACAATAATAAGTAGGTATTAGTATCAAAATATTACATTCATTCTGAATTTCATATCACTATTAATATAAAATATTTCTAGGATGCTTCACAAGCAGAAATAAAGTCTGCTTTTAAGAAGTTAACACTGAAGTTGCATCCAGATAAGAATGATTCTCCGGATGCAGATATGCAGTTCCGGAACTTGGTGTCCGTTCACAATATACTCAAGGATCCTGGAAAAAGAGAGAAGTAGGTTCACCAGCTAAAATATTGTATAGATTGTGTACTATGTACCTCCTATTAACTTCTCCACAATTGCTTGTTGGATGTCCGAGCTGGGTGAACTGTAAAATAATGGAATGTGCAATAACACCCTGCATAAATTGTATATTACAGTTATCTAATAGAGTGACGCTACTTATTTTACAATTAGACAAAAATCTCAAACTTTGTACTGTATTTGTGACTGACTATTCTAAAGTGTCCTGAATTATTATAAATATCCTAAATTTTATAAAATAAAAAATCAATTTATTGCCACATTAAGATAAATAATACAAACTATTAACAACACAGAAAAAATTATAGAGGCAACAGGGGTAAACTCAGCAATTGCACGCACAAATTTTCATGTGTACGCTGCACTGTTTTTCAGTTTGTCCCTTTGCTCGGACTGTTGCACCATAGAAATAAGCGAGAAACCAAAAACTGCTTTACCGTAACTTCTAATTAATATAATGCAGTTCAGACAAATCAGCCCTACAAATTTAAAAACATACATATTTTTTTATATAATCCTATGTAGAGCAATATTTGTCTCTAGATATTAAATGTTTCAATTTTTTTATATTAGCATTGGAATAAGGTACCACCACCTCACCTGATCTAGTATAATGATAATTGTGGTTTCCATGAACAATAACCACAGTAATAAAGGTGCAGGTAGTATGTATACAGCAGTGATGATGTATGACTTGAAAATGAGATGAAACTTACAGAAGTAATTGGATAAAAGAGTAAATTGTTTGAACTTAGATGTTACAACAAGCTTTTATTGTATTTTAGATACAATGAGGTGCTCAAGAATGGCTTGCCCAACTGGCGTTCTGCTGTGTACTACTACAGGCATGTCAGGAAGATGGGCCTGGCCGAGGGCTCCATCATCCTGTTCATCATCATCACATTCGGACAGTATGCTGTTGGATGGGCGGCATATGCTGAGAAGAGATTTACTGCTGTAAGTTTAATAATATTTCCAAATGAGCAAAGTTTCTTGCAACAGTTAGAACCTTGGAAACAGACGGTGATGGAATAAAGAATGCATTGGAGTGGACTTAAAATCAGGTGAGATAGCCAACCATAACCTTAACAAAAACCATTTCATTGCCAATTTGATTGTCCTTTACACTTATTGTATATTTCATGCAACTGCAAAAGGTGTGTCAATAGATATTACTGAATGTTTCATTGTAAACAAAAGCAATAAAACTTGGCTTCTTTGCAGAATCCTCTCAATAGCATATGATTCATAAGATATTATTATTTAAAGCAACTGATATAAAGTTAAAATACATCTCAAAAAATTCACAGGATTATACAGTTGTGTGATGATGTTGTATAATGAATATTTTTTGTTAATAGTAATACCGCTAAGTATGGTATGCACTATCCATTTTTTTATTCTCAATTGGTTAGTGTTCAAATAGGCTAAAGCCTTAAAAAGAGATTGGCTCTCATTTGATACAGCCATAAGCACATCGATTTTGGACCGATTTTGGACTCCTACACATTACAAAAGTTAAGTCTAGAGCTATGCTTCGCTTCAGATTGTAACAGCCTTACTCTGTATAGCAGTTGAATACTTACACAGTGTTTTGTCTCTTTCGATTCAGTTTAAAATTGTCAAAGAACAACAAAGACAAGACATTGTGTAACTGCACCACCGTTACACACTGTTTATTGGTAAGACCATAATTGTTTAAAAAAGGTGGTGTTTACAAGTATAACGACATCAAGAGAAACTTACGCAAGCCTATCAATAGGCGATAGTCGTAGCGTGACAGAACTGCGAACGGTTACGTCATGATATCTAGTGCAGTCAGCCGTCTGCTATGATATCTAGGTCAACACGTTTCGGCGTTTGTTGTGATGCTAAAATTTTTATTTGTATACTAGTTACGGCCCGCGGTTATATCCGCGCGGAGACTTACGCTTATATTACTCTCCAGCCCCACAATCTATTACCATGCAAAAAACCATGCGGATATGTTGTTCCATTGCTGCACGAAAGAAGGATTTAGGTACCAACTGCTTGATAACACACATTCGGATTTATAGAATAGTAGGGAAGTACAGGAAAAAGATTAGTAAATTTTTTTACTGCCTACAATCCCATACATAAATCCTAATCCCGAACTATGTTACCCTGTGTGTGAAATTGAATGCATTAATATTTGATCCGCTGCGGGAATTGAGCCCATAACCTTTCAATTCAATTTGACAGTAGGGCCTGCACAGACATCTCACTTGGGATGTTTTGTGTATCATGTATTGTGCATGTACCTCTGGTCTATGTTTGCTTGGAAGAGATTGTTACTTAGTAATAAGGTCACTGTACTAATTTAAAAACTGTTGCAATGTCTTTTCTATCCCATAAAACGTTTTCTACATTTCTTCTTCTAATTATTTATTTATTTCAGGAACAAATCCTCAACAGCCGTGGCAAAAGATTTTCAAAAAAGTCTGGATTTGACACTGGCTTGGCCGAGATACTGGACCAGCTCCCCAAGCCCAGCATCAAGGACACCCTGCCGTTCCAGATACCCAGGTTCTGCTGGTGGCTGATCATGGCCCTACCCCGAGTTATTCAGGAGTTGAAGCGGAGAAAAGAGGAGAGGGAAGAAGAGCTAAGGAGGCAGAAGAAGAAGTAAGGTTTAGAATTACTTGTTTTTTTTTAAGCTGCCTTTGGAAAAACTATCTATATGAATGCAGGCACAGGAACTCTGTAACAAAAAGACGTAACCCCACAGAGTTTGGGCTCACATCGATAAGTGCTGGACGGCAGATTTACTGCCACAGGCCCATCATTTTTGCTAACTAGACTTCCATTCAACATTGGTTCTTTAATATAATCAGAGGTTTTGTTTTGCGTTCGTAAAAATTACCCGCCTTTTATTTTAATAACTTTTATTAATAATTTTAATTGAAAAGTATTGCTAATGGAATACTTACAAAATTGAATGTGAAATGCTCTGCTCGCGACATTATTGTCGTTTCTGTTGTTTATACAGTTGCATGATTATGTAATCAGCTGATTAAGTAATTATTATTAATATTGAGGAGACTTTAGTTACATTTCTTCCTTTCTTTTATCAGGTTTTTTTATTTGTTAAGGTAGTATTTGAACACTACTTCGCTTAATCTTACACGTCAAATAGTCAAATATGGTGAATTAGCTAAACCTAAATTGGAACTTGACCTGGCTCTCAATTCTCAAGCGCAGTTGCCGGAACACATTAGTCCTTGGAGACAGATTTTCAACTTGAGGGCGGTAGCTAGCTAGACGGGCACTAGAAAATACCCTACCATCATTCTCCAGTTGTATCACAACGTTTTCCTTCACCGAAACTTCAAGCTTAGTGTAGGATTAATATCATCGTTTTAAAGATCGGTGCCCGAATTCACTACCACTGAGTCATTATCGTTTCAAAACTGTTTCAGTACACGATTCTTGACCGTTATTATATTATGTGACCTTTATTATAATTTGTGAACGTTCTGCCATATCATTCGTGACCGTCATTTTAATTCGTACTATTATGATAATTCGTGACAGGTATAATTTGTGACCGTTATTATAATTCGCGACCGTTATTATAATTAATGATGGTTACTATAATTCGTAACGGTTATTATAATTCGTGACCGTTATTCCAGGGAGGAGGAGGACCGGCAGCGCGCGACCCGCGAGGCGGCGGCGGCGGCGGAAGCCAAGGAGCTCCGTGGCTTGCGCAAGCGGCGCGGTTTCGTGCCGCCCGCGCGCGACGGCGCCGCCTGCCTGCTGGATCCCGCCGCGGAGCCCGACGACGGAGCACCCGTCGCCGTGCCGGTTAAAGCGGTCAGTTGTTGCAGAAAACTGAACACTTTTGTTAAATTTTATTTCTTTACCAGCTGTGTCCCGCGGTTTCGCCCACGTAGCTTAAGTTACTCCTTGTGACATAAGCTATCTGCCAGTGATAATCCTGTCAAAATTAGTCGTTTCGGAGATTACCCGGAACAAACGGACAGACAGACAAAAATAAAAAAAATGGTACTGCAATTGTTATGGGCGTTATGCTTACCATCAGGCAAATGACCAGCTCGTCTCCTTATAAAAAAAGATCATAGCGTGCATGGCCAGCATTATTCGCGTCAAAATGTATGATATAACAAAAATGGCTTCTCCCTCCAGGCGCCTGTAGTAACCGGCGGGCTGTGGACGGATGATGACCTGTCGGAGCTGGTGCGGCTCGTCAAGAAGCACCCCGGGGGCTCCGGCGCGCGCTGGGAGCGCATCGCGGACGCCATGGGGCGCTCCGTGCCCGAGGTCACACACATGGCCGCTAAACTCAAGGAGAACTGCTACAAGGTGCCCGGACAGGAGGCGGAGGCGCCGCCGGTCGTGGAGCCGCCTAAAAAGGTAACATACTTAGGCTGAGATTCAGAGAAGAATCTAAGCGTGGACTCACGCTTCCATACGTCAAAATTCTATACAGTTTTGACATATGGAAGCCAAAGTCTACGCTTAGAATCGTCTCTGAATCTTAGCCTTAATGAAACGTCACAAACGAAAATCCTTTCTTAGCCGACTTTTCAATAGGGATGTTGACTCCATTTTTTTATGATCTCAATCAATTCGTTTTTTCATGAGAATCAAATGTCTACCTATATCGAAAAGACTGAAAATAGAACGTTAGAAACGTCAAAAATGAGAGTCAAAGTCGGGCGTGTCTACTGAGCGCTAAAACGCCCCATACAAATTTGACAGAACATCTGACGTCACTTGTTCAACGCGGGCCGTAAAGCTGTACTAAAAACATGTACTTTGTTGATTTTGCCGCGAAAAACTGCGTTTAAGTACATAGCCGTCATACATTTTTTTATTCATTGAAATGTAAAGAATCTGATGAAATCATTTGAGTTACTATTGAATGGTTTTAACAAATTGTTGAATTTGGGTAAATTTAACATGCAATCTTTGTAGAAATCATATAGTTTTTGTGAATTTAATTTTTATTGTGTTAATGAGATGAACTTACACCTGTGTAACGACAGAAATTATGTATTTTGTGTTTCATGCAACATCCCAATTGTAGGTGAAGACGCGTAAGACAGAGGAGACTAGTGGCGGCAACTGGTCGCAGCCGCAGCAGAAGGCGCTGGAGACGGCGCTGGCGAAGCACCCCAAGGGAGGCGCCGGCGACCGCTGGCAGAAGATCGCGGCCGCCGTGCCCGGGAAGACTAAGGTACGCCGCCGCCGCTCCTTACTGTTATATTACTAACTAGCTGCTGCCCGCGGTTTCACCCGCGCGGAGATATTGAATTGCATGGTTTTTATTTTATTTGGCGCGGAACCCTAATTATTTTTTCTAAAAGAAAGTAGCCTAAGTTACTCCTTATAACATCAGCTATCTGCCAGTGAAAGTCTCGTCAAAATCGGCCCAGCCGTTTTGGAGATTACCCGGAACAAACAGACAGACAGACAGACGAAAAATTTAAAAATGGTTGTTTTGTTATATGTACCGTATATACTTTCATATGCATTTGGTAAAAAGCTGTTATTTGACATTACAAACAGACACTTCAATTTTATTCATTTGTATAGATAAACTAAATAACTAATACTAGATGGTAGGACTAACTCTTCTGCGAGTGTCGGGCAAACCAGCTCATCTCGGTATCAAATAAAAAAAAATACGTACCAAGGTAAAAAAAAAATGAAATTTATAATTCAATAACTTATAATTTGTGTTTCCAGGAGGAATGCATGCAGCGATGCAAATATCTATCGGAGATGCTTAAAAAGCAGAAACAGAAAGAAGAAGAAGAAGACGAAGAGAAGCAAACGGACGCAGACAACGACATCACAAACGACGCCGACTCTCTGGACAATGAAGACACCGCATAGCTTAGATAAGTTTAGCTAATTTCAACTTTATTATGTGCTGTGTAAGGTCTTCCACATATTGACCTTGGTTTAGAACGCTAGCATACATACTCATCTGCGGCGCGAGTACGGAAGTCGGTTCGATAAATTTGTCGAACCGAAAAACTCGACAAATTTATCGAATGTTGCGAGTACCGAAGTCTGATCGTAAAGTATTGTAGTAGCTCTATATTCTCTTTGGATTCGACCTAGGTTTTCGATAACTTTTGTCGATTGTTTCGACGCTCGATTAATCCCACCTTATCGATTTGAACTGTTAATTTTATCGAATTTTATCGACCCGAATAGATCCGTACTTGCGCCGCTGATTAGACAAAAATTTTAGAAATGGTTGTTTTGTTATGTACCTACCGTATGTACTTTCATATGCATTTAGTAAAAAGCTGTTATGTTGATATTACAAACAGACACTTCAATTTTATTTATTTGTATAGATACTAGGTGTAACCCTAACTTCTGGTCAATATGTGGATGCTCCTGCTGTGTCTGGGTAAAGGGAGTGTGGTTTAGAAATTTGTGTTTTGTATGTGATACTGACAATACAAAATAGAAGACAGAGAAAATTACTATTACATTAATATCTTTCAAAATAAAAGGTTGTGTTGTTGCTAAATAAAATAGTTTTCTTTATTTCTACTTTTATGTATTATTTAACCGATTTCGTAATTTTCTGTGACTTGTGTCTAGAATTTATAATGTAATTGAATTCTTATTGAAAATGTATAGATCATTCACATTGCTTTTGAAAATACACGAGCACAAAGGTTTTAAAAAATGTATTTTAACTTCCGTATAAAGTGTTTTTAATTATTAGTTATTATTTTTGTCTTCAATTCCGCAAACTTTTTAATTCGCTCATTTAAAATACAGCATTTATGTAACATTACTCTCTTTCTAATTTATATTTTATTGCTCCTTCTATTATTTATTTAAACCCTAGTTTCATTTCAAATCTAATGTTTAGTTACCTACTTTCTTTCGTGTGAATAAGTTTGTTACAGTTTTAAAATAAAAGATATGTGCGTATTATTAAATCGTGTCTGTATTTCTGATTATTTACAAAATATAATAACTGTGATCCTGTTTTACATTATTTCATTTCATATCACATAATAGTATGAACATTATCTTTATTTTCAAGATAAATATAAAATTTCTATATAAGTAGATGTATTTATAAATACATGGGAACACATTTTACAAATGTTTTCACAATATAGTTATTTTATGGTCGTATACTTACAAGTTATAGTTAAATAATTAAAATTCAGACTTTCGTAATATTGCTACAATTCGAGTCATTGTTTGCAATAGCGCATAGTACTTAATATTAATTAATTTAATCATAATAACAAAGATAATGTTCCCTAGTTCAAGCGCAGTTCTTCGCCGGTTCTTAGTTTACTCTTCGCCGAATCGCGCGTATATCTGTGGGATGGCGTCACTTTCATCCTCTTTCAATTCTTCTTTCTCCACTGGGTTGGCTTTTATAGGCGAGCTCTTGGTTCCATAGTGACCTGGAAAATAATGATTTATTTTACGAAAAGAATTTATGAGAAGCTGAATGATTTCAGTAAATCTTGTTCGCTTTATATGAGAAATTAGCTTCAATAATGTGCCTCAGCGGTAGTCTGCAAGCAATCGATGCGTTCTCAAACTGACAACGCAGTTGTGAGACTTTCTGTAGCAAATAATTATTCTAGGATTACGACACGCTAGATGTGTCTTCGCTTCCTTGATGATTAAGTATGGCACCTGCCTCGTTTCCATTACACTCGAATCTGGCAAGTTAATTTATTCGCCTACTGCGAACTGAGTACCTAGTAGCCTTGACCATAGGACTTGACCTTACTTTCACACTCGCTCTAAAACGGTGAAGGAAAACATCGGGAGGAAACCCGCATGTTCGAGGACATGTGACATCCACCAAGCAGCACTGAGCCCGCGTGGTGGATTATGGCCCATACTCTATCTGAGAGAAAGCCGGTTTCCCAGCAGTGGGAGCGTAAGAGGCTGATAATCTAATGTTGACAATGTAATGTTGACCATAGATAAGGGTTAAGGCCACAGATATATAGATCTGTAGAAGAGATCTGTGGTTAAGGCATATACAATTTGTGTATGCCTCGACTTAACCCTTGAGAAAGCTACATTTTATTACACGAGAAACCAGTATATCACAAATACATAGATACATTAGAGTAATCTCGCGGCTCGAGGCCAGTTTTACCTGACTTAGTTCCCCAGAAGTTCTTGTTTGCAGCGCCGCACGGGGTGCACGCGCACTTGACGGGCGAGGCCAGCTGGTGGAGCTGTTCTGAGCCGTCGTCGCAGCTCAGAGTCACCTCGAGTGAGCCGTACTGAGTCGCCGCGCAACACTCGCACTTGGCATCGTGGAGGCCGGTCGCTGGAACATTTAGGGGGTTTTTTTAACCAGGGAAAGCTTTAGTGTAAAGTGCTGGTGGGTCGGGATAAGGGATGTGGTGTAGTACAGTGCTGGAGTTTGAGATAGCTCTATGGGACCACCCAGGTTGGATGAAACTCAGGTGGATGATTTGAGTGGTTAGTTAGTAACAAACGTCTGGGGCAGGAGTAGCGGTTACCGTTAGGTGATTGATTTGGTTTTTACAACACGTGTATGGAAAAATTATAGTCAAGTTTTAACTTGCCTTGAAGCATTGCATTGTAATTTACAACACTTACAAACAAGAAGATATGCGTGGTCAAATAACGGCCTAAAGGCCGTGTTGAGATTTATGTTGTAAATCAATGCCTTGTAAACACCGTGGTTTGTAACTTATACCCTCGGTTTCACCCGCGTTCCCACAGGAACCGTGTATTTCCGGGATAAAAAGTACATTTTACTTTCTGGTCCATAAACTATATCTATGCCAAAAAAACACTTTGAAAACCTAACAGTCTGAAGTCATACGTTCTGCGGGAAAAGTAGCCAATGAATTTATGTGACTTACCTAATACCTAATGTCTCAGGGGAACGAGCGCACTGCAGCGCCACGCAGTACTTTGTGTTTCAAAGTTTTGAATGGCACTGCCATTGTTATGGGCCGGCGTTACGCTTACCATCAGGCAAACAACCAGCTCGTCTCGTTATCATAAAAAATAGTTGCACTTACCGCTGTCATAGAGCGCGCCGGAGTCGCACGTCCCGCGGCATTCCTTGAACCCGCGCACAGGCTGCTTGTTGACGCAGCGCCCGTGCGGGCCCAGCCGCTTGCGGAACAGCTCCACCGTCTGAGCGCTCGGGATGGTCTGCGGGACGCATTTACCTGCGGGGGTGGGGTTCTATTAATATGGGCTTGGGAACAATAACGCAAGTGCAAGAAGCGAACCGAACGTTATGGTGCGTAATAAATAATAATACTAGATAAAAGTTAACTTAGAAAAATGAGAATTTCAACGGACAGATTAATTAACAAATAGTTAATATGTTGGTTGCTAGATGAATACAAAATGAATAAAAAAGTCAAATTGAAAACCATTTTCGATGCTTTATTGTACAGTAACTCACTGAGTGACTCGGGCGGCTCGTTGCAGACCTGGCAGCAGGTTTCGTTGGCGACGTGCGCCGGCGCACAGCGCGACACGTCGGGGCAGGCGCGTCGCGCCGATGTCACGAACACTTCCTCGCCCGCGCGCTCGCACGTGTATGTCGTGCAGTTGTCGGAAGAACGCCACGTGGTGCCTGGTGGGAAGAGATCGAGGGGGAGTTAGATACAAATAATATTTATTCACTTGCGCCCCAGGACAACGCTCTGAAAGTTTAATTACTATAGGAGTATTATAAATGCAAAAGTGTGTGTTCAAGGAAGTTAGTACATCAAAATTAACTAGATGACGTTAGTAGTATCTTAACACACGCAAGCGCTTCACGCACGTTTGACAGGATATTTCAAATAGACGCTCCCCTCACTTTCGTGAGCTAGGTACCCGCTTGTTTGTTTTATTTATAAAATATAGTGGTACCCCCTAGATCGACCGGTGATCCGCCGAATAGTGTGTTTGTTGGTTTGTTTGTCCTTCTATCACGCAGTAACAGAGCAACAGATCGATGTGATTTTTGGCGTAGATATAGTTTATGGACCGGAGAGTAACATAGGCTACTTTTTATCTCGGAACAATGCACGGTTCCTGCGGGAACGCGGGTTAAAACCGCGGTCAGAAGCTAGTAATGCCTTGTACTCGCCAGGTTCCTTCAAGTGTTGTTCGATGACGCAGGCGGCCTGCACGCAGCGGCCGCAGCACGCCTGCGCGGGCGGCGGCAGGTAGCGCCAGCCGCGCTTGCAATCCGTAGCGCAGTTCTCGATGCTCACAGTGTGCGACAGGCGCCCCGACGCATCGCGGCCGCAAGTCAGGTTCTGGCACGGGTCGGGGGACGACCACGTTTGACCTTCCTGAGGGGGTAGAGGAAAGTTTTACAACACCTTTTGTGTAAAGATAAATAAAACAGAAAAACATATTTCGGATACATTTCAAAGTTTGGGCACACAGATCAGTAAACGTAAACGCTGTATAATCCAAGTTTTGCATGAGAACACAAACTTGAAATATTGGCGAGGGACGAGAGAAAGCGTATGATTATGTATTATTATGATTGGTTCGGCTGGTAATGCTTAACCTTGACGAGCAGGGGTGCCCGGCTAAGCGGAGTCTGGTATAATGGTCTATGGGTAGATACTAATTTTTTCAAGTCATTTTAACTATGGTTATGTACGTGCAGTTTTTATTTAGTTCTACGATGCAAACATTATCAAAACACTATTGGGGGTGTTTCGTACATTTAAAAATCTTATATTATATTCTTTTTGTAATTTAGATAGTTCACTAGACCCAGCAAATAAAGTGAGAAAAAAAAAATATTTTTTCATTATATCAAAATAAATGTCTATTCAATCGTTCAAAAATGTGTTTTTTTTGACGCCAATCTAACGTAAGACAACGAGACCAACCACATATTTTTAGTTACGTAGATTTAAGAGATTTACCTAATTATAGAATGGGGTTATTTTAACAACTTATCTCCTACACCTAGAGTACCTAACGCTTAAAATGTTAAAATCTTCTACAATTAAAAAGACATATAATAATTGCAAATCCTTCCCACCTGGTAGATTTTATTCCCAACACGACACGCGACCGGTTCCTGCGTGTGGCAACATTTTCCCGGGATCTTCTCCTCTTTGAAAACGAACTGCTTTTTCAGCGCGTCCGACACCACGGGACAAGTTTCGTTGGAGCTTTGGACTTGCAGCTGAGGAACAGAAGGTGATAGGTTCATGTTGTAATGACGTGGAAAAATTGTTGAAGCTCATTAGAGGTTTTGTATGTACATGGAAATCAATTAGGTAAAAAATAGGATTAATAATTAGTAATAACAAAACATCATAAAGAAAACAAAAAAGTATGAGACGAATAAATTTAAGTGATAAAAAATTAACGCGAGGTAAAGGCGTCATCTTTATGCAAATCCTCGCAAATACGTGACAGGTAGATATAAGCCCGACGAGCAACGGCAAAAGCCCTACAACCATCCATTTAAGTATTTATGGTTTACCAACAGTTATTATATTTACAAGTTGTTATTTTTTTATTAAATTAAATTCAAAATTAACTTTTACATACATTTTGGGCTTAGTACCCATTTATAGGTGTTTACCTATGCATATACGTAGTAATAGTAATAATATGTACTGTAAGAACATAGTAAAATCTTTGTTGGTTAAAATGTGTAATTTATATCATGACATTCCAACAATTAATATTGTAAATATAATATGTAATCAACAATGATTTTAACAATTAATATTGTTAGTACCTATTCCATGTATGTGTATGTTTAATCAACAACGATTTTAACAATTAAACATACACATACAGGGCACACAAACAACATTAATCAGCTATAATTTTAACAATTAACATTGTTAGTATGCCGTGTACAGTTGTACACCCATGTTATATCATGGCATAGGTACGAGTACTTCACTCACAGTCCCGTCCCTGTTGACGCAGGTGTAGTTGGTGCAGAGGTCGTGTGAGCGCCACTCCTCGCCGATGAGTCGCTCCGCGCCGTCCACCACGCACGCCACCGGCGCGCACGCGCCGCAGCACTGCTTGCTCTCAGCTGTGGCGGCCACGTAGCGCCACCCCTGACCATGGACATTTGTTACAGTTACAGTATAGGATGATTTGAATATTTATTATTCAAAAAATACCTATATATTTGTGTTGCCTTCAAATCTGTAATCTCATCGCAGTTTGAGTCGGTCGATATCAAATTGAGCAAGAGATTAAAGACTGTGAAAGCAACGAGGGTCAGGAGCATAATTATCAATTATCATGTCAAGCCGACTTTCAAATCCTCATAGATACCTATGCTTAGATCCTGATCAAATTTAAATGGTTAGAAAATAGTAAAACTCCACATAAAATCTATCAGAGCTAAATTGCGAACCTTCATTCTAAGTCAGTTAAAAAGTACTAAACTGCCAGCACAGATTTACTTTGTCAGAGATAGTTACCGGTTGACAGTTCTCCTCGCAGCCTTGCACAGTCTTGACCCTCTCGAGGCGGTCCTCTTCCTGCACGCACTTGTAAATGACGCACACGTCGTCAGGAGACGTCCAGTTCTCACCAGGCTAGAGAAGAAAACATGCATGGTAATGTTTTGATCTAAATACGACTCATTTCTATTTAGTGACAACAATGCCTATCGTTGTCAGAGATTTTAACCAAATAAGAGGTCGTGCGTAGTATACGCACGACTATATGATTATATTTATATATATATTTATCCATGAAGGAAGAATAGAGCGCATTCAAAAAAGATTTCTATATTTCATGACTAGGTCACTAGGCAAGAGACATGAGCTAATTCATTATAAGGACAGGTTAAAATATTTTAAATTGACAAACTTGGCTGATAGACGTCGCGTAGCAGATCTCGCATTTTTGTATAAAATTTTAAATGGTCACATAAATATTCCTCAAATCTTAGCTTTAATAAAATTCGTCATCCCGCGTTCTGGCTACCGTCCTTCTAATTATAAACTCCTATCAATTCCACAGCACAGAACTGAAATGGGCAAGCATAGGCCACTGTTAAGGATGCTAAGACTTTGCAATAAAATATGGTCAGAAAGCGGGATAGACATTTTTGTAAACTCTCTTCAAGTTTACAAAAGAAGGGTGACTGAAGCCCTTGTTTAGTGTTGCATATTGTTAAAAAAATTTTTCCTTTGTTAAATTCCGTTTTGTTGACTTCGCTTGGTTACTTTGACCTGCATGATTTTTGAGCACAGTTGTGGACACGTCCACATTATTGTCATGCTGTGTTTGCCTGTTATTGGGCTGGTACATATATCTTTACATAGCTACTTACATTATTTTTATATAGTCACTTAATGTATCAACCTGTTGGGAAACCAAATAAAAAAAAAAAAAAAAAATTCACAGTCCAACACTTCGCTGGACACTAAGGTGTGCTATATTTTTACACGGTTTTTTCTCTGCTATTTGGTAACGAGACGAGCTGGTCGTTTGGCTGATGGTAAGCATTACGCCGGCCCATAAAAATTGAAGTGCCACTCAGAACTTTGAAACACAAAGGCTTGCGCGGCACTGCAGTGCGCTCGTTACCCTGAGACATTAGGTATTAAGTTTCATAAGCCCAGTAATTTCACTGGCTACTCTGCTCATCAAACCGGAACACAGCAATGCTTGCACATTACTGCTTGGCGGCAGACTTCACGAGCAAAGCGGTGGTAGCAACCCAGACGGACACTCGCAGATCTCTTCGCCGAGTGTTCGGTGTTAGAAATTATATACGGTACCTACTATAGCAAAAACAATTTTTTTTTTATTTTTGCTTGTCTGTTTGTTCCAGGTAATCTCCGAAACGGCAGAACCGATTCTGACGGGAATTTCACTGGCAGATAGCTGATGTTACAAGGAGGAACTTAGAATACGTGAGCGAAGCCGCAGGGCACAGCTAGTGGTATATAAAAAGTGTCCAAAGTACCTTGTATATGTTGTCTCCGACGCGGCAAGCCACCTTCTCTATCGCGGGGCAGCAGGAGAAGGGCACGGGGCGGGGCTCTACCACGAACTGGTCGTCGGAGAGGACCGCGGGGCAGCTGGTCTCCGAGCACTGCGCCGCGGGGCCCGCGGGGGACGCGCCGCAGCGGCACGAGCGGCACGGGCCGTCTAGCCACACTGAGTCCATCTGGAACGGAAGTCTCCTGTACTGTGTGCGTGACTCGTGGAGAACTCTAAGGCCCGCTTGCGACAAAGCTATATTAACTAATCCGTAAGATCAATAAAAAAAAGAAAGATGCAAGACAAAATGGTAATTAAATAATTAATAATAAAAAATTTAATCAAAGGTTGTCTGGAAGAAATCGCTTTAAGCGTTAAGACCGCCCATTGTATTACCATATCTAAGGACTAATTATTTAGTATGCAATGTATGTATTTTGTGGTATGCAATAAAGAATATTGTATTGTATTGTAATTAATTCCCGTGTTAGCAACTAACTTGAGTTATAAGATAACTCGGGCTGCAAGCGGGCCTTATATTACCTGTTGCATATTTTAAGTACAATTTTTTTTATCTGGAATATGCTTACGTTTGACGACAATCTCACCTGATGCTAAGCGACGATGCGGTCGACGATGTAGCACGCTTGCCTAGAATAAATCTAATCACTCTCGTCTTGATTACTCCCAAATTATAACTATTGGGAAACACAGATGCCGGCAACGAATTCCATTCCTTAGCCGTCAGGTCCGTATGATGAAGGTTGAAGCAAACATTACATATTATAAAATAAAAATTAAGTACCTAACCCTGTGAAATAACGTTACATACTTTTAATATAATTAGTAATACCAGCAATGGATGACATTATTGGTAAACATAGCAATATCCCACCCAAATTTTTAATGGATGGAATTGCATGGATATATATAAATTACATTCATACATAGTTAGATTTGAACTAGTAAAAGTGACAAAATAATTTAAAACAAGGAGACTTCGCACATCGAAAAAAATAATAGTAAAACTTACGTCTTTGAAGGTAACATCCGGATGAGACCGCGCCTTCTCTCCTCCACTAGGTGACGATTCCCATTCGAGCTTCACAAGGCATTTATCTTTCGGTAATTCTGGAAATAAATTTAAAATAGGACAAGTTGCACAAAAAGTCGAATCTTTATTTATAATTTCAAAATGTTGCTGAACTTGCTGAAGAACACCAAGTCTGAAATACATCCCTACATCAATAGGGTAGAGCGGGGTGGTTGGTGATTACTCACCACACTCGTACTCCGGACAACACTTGCCGCTGACATTTCTAACGCTGAGCTCGTGGAACTGGGGACATGCGGGCGAGCGGGGACACCTGAACAACAAAATAACCCATTTGACTTGCACACTCACGAACATGGCCTTCAGTTGTCTCTTCAAAGGCTGTGTCCGAGATCTCTACTCTATACTCTTTATCGTTACACAATTAAGATTACAAAAATATAACAAAATAATTACATATCATATTATTCCAAAGTGTGACAATGGCGGCCTTTGAAGCGATTCCTTCCAAACCATTTTGAAATGGACACGATTTTGATGTAGGTACATGATTAAGGGCTGAAACTTTAAGTCAACAGCCAGCTCCAAAGTCTCCACAATTTTCGGGACAATCTGGCGCCCCAGTGAAGTTGGACTTACTTGTCGGTCCGGCAGATGAGCTGTGCCTTCGGACAGCAGCCCGAGAGATCAATTAGACGCTGCATGCCCGGCTCCAGCATCTCCACGTCACTGTCCGGGGGGATGTCCTCGCACTCGCTGGCTGGCTTGCACTCTGGTAATTAGGAAGGTATTTTGCAGTCTATCAAATTGACACACACGGGAACACTACACTCGCATTGACGCTCTTGGAATTTTGATTTAGCTACGCGAAACATGACAATAAGTGACTGAAATATATAAGGAACTCTGGTCCCATCAGTTCCGATCAATTCCGCGTACACTCCACTAGATTTTACAGCCGCCTTCGACGGGAAAGCGTAGTACATATTTTGCCACTCAGAAGCTGATCGGTTTCTGAACGCAAATGACTGTACCTACTTCAAGACAATAAGTCGAGAAGATATTCTTTAAACTTTGAATGATCTAAAATATTTAACATAATAAAAGGAAGTCATAAAAGTAAATCGTTGGAACTGATTTTTTTAACCAATATTTGATTTAATTAATTATGATATCTATGTTCTTCATCGGGATCTAAGTTATTAATCTTCTCTTAAACTCAACTGGTCCCGTAGTTTATGGTGTTGTGAAGAGGGAACAGAAAGCCAGACTTTGTTACTTCCAGATATACGATCGCCAGCTAGAGCAAGGGGGGTATCTACGAGATCCAATACGGTCAATGGTCAAAGAAAACATGTCCTTGATATATCAGGTGGTATACAGGAAACTGCTTACCACAAGCGAACTCAGGACATTCGTCCGCTCCGGTCTTCTGCTTCAGCACTTGTCCGAAACCGCATTCGATCTTCTTCGGTGGCACGCATTCTTTCACTTTAGGTTTCGGCACTGTAAACATGTGTTATTTTAATAATCTTGCTGCGAGAGATGAACCACTTTATCACTTTTTGAAACTCGGCATTATTTATTTAATTCTTATGGTTATCAATACTATAGTGAAAAAGTATGGTATATTAAATTTTATGGATATTAAAAACGACTAATGAATCAAATTCAGTTCAATCATATTTTTTTAATATCAATCAAAGTATTCGTAGGTAATTTAAATTTCCATCGCCCCAACTCATTTGTTGGTGGAGCTTCCCAATCCTGAGATACAAATTTCAGTTTAGTTCGCGAACGGGGGACTTCCACCGGTGATGCAGCCTTACTGAGTTACTCTCAACGTTATTGTTAACATCTAGATATAGGCACGTTTAAGAAAGTGGTTAACGTTGGGAATACACCTGTAAATCGACAACCCAAATCTCAGTTGTCTATAATTTTTTTTTTTATTATTATCTAACGAGACTTGCTGGTCGTTTGCCTGATGGTAAGCCTAACGCCGGCCCATAACGATTGCAGTGCCACCCAGAACTTTGAAACACAAAGGCCTGCGCGGCACTGCAGTGCGCTCGTTACCCTGAGACATTAGGTGTTAAGTCTCATAAGCCCAGTAATTTCACTGGATACTCTGCTCATCAAACCGGAACACAGTAATGCTTGCACACAACTGCTTGGCGGCAAACTTCACTCACAAAGCGGTGGTAACAACCCAGACGGACACTCGCAGAAGAGTTAGTCCTCCCACTAACGATATTAGACTAGTATAAAACACGTTTATATTGTTACGGGTGCACTCGTCCGTTGTGTTGTGCTGCACACTCACCGCACACGTAGGTGGCGCAGCAGGCGGCGGCGCGCGGCGGCTCGCGCAGCATGTCCTCCGCGGCGGCGCACGCGGGCGTGGTGCACGACTCCGTGGTGCACGACACGTGCGCTGCGTTTTCGCCCGACACTTTGCTGCACGTGCATTTCGTGCACGCATTCTCCTGGAGGATTAATATCGTTACAGTTGAGCCTGAAGTTAAAAATGGCAATGAGCAGGCCACATCACTCACAGAACCGACTACCAAAAGCGAAAAAAACTTGGAACAGAACACGTAGTGTACGATCTACTAGGTGGATCAACTTGCTCACAATAAGTATTACTGTTATGAATTATTTTCTGGTCACATTATAGCTGGGCTCAGAAAATCAGTCACTATATCGCTGGCTTTACCCATAGGTGGATAGATTGAGATAGTCTAAAAAAAATGAATTCAAAATTGTAAGCAATCTTACCTGCCACTGGTCCCCGGCGTAGTGTTCCTTGTTGGCGTCGCAGGGGAAACATTTCTGGGGCTCGATACACGTGTTGTTCACTCGCACCTGACAACAAAACGACGTCAAGATTTATTCAGAACTCTGATATCAGCTTGATCGCTTTCTCACCGATTTTAAGTGATAAATACTCTAAACCTAATGGGAAATGGTTTTCAAGATCGGCTGCCAGAACGCACCGTAAGACGTTTGGAAAATTTTCGTCTTGACGGGGTAACTAGCACTGTCAGCACTAGAAACTGCTATAGTTGCACTAGAATACGTTCCTTCCGAAAGCTCATTGCATAATTCGAAGCTTTGAATCATCAACCTACGGATTGGTGAACGACCTTGCTACCACCGAGTCATCATCGCCTAACCCGTGTTACCTTTCCTTCGGGGCAGAAGCAGCCCTCCCCGGGTTGTTTGTCGCACTTCCCCGGATCGGCTGCCAGCTCGTCGCTGTTGTCACACGTAAGCTCGCAGGCAACACATGCGCGGTACACAAGCGGCGATTCACTGCAACAAGTGGAAAAAAGCTACTATAGTTCGTTAAATAGGGATGTAGACTCCATTTTTTTTTTGTATGATGTCAATCAATTCGTTTTCTCATGACAATCAAATGTCTACAGACAAGAATATAGAAAAGAATAGAGTCAACATCCCTATTGGACGGTTTTAGAAATGTCCACCTGTAAACAAGCGCTGACTACTGCGCGGCTCACCACTACCGGTAACCGCATCGAGGTAATATGTACTAACGTATTAGAGGTATGTGACATAATTTTTTTTATGTTTAAGCAAAAGTCCGCTGCAGCGCTAATACCATAATAATGTCGTCTAACCAAACAAATAAAACATGTAGCGCTAGATTGCGTCTAAGGTGTAGTTTTCACGCGATCAAAAGGTCGAAAGCGCCTCTAATTTCACGGCGCTTACGTGTTTTGTTCAAGGAAGGACAGGGATAGTTGCGGTCCATGGACCGCAGAGTGTGGCACGAAATATGCCTTTGACGTGTCGACTCTATTATCTCTGTGGATAACGGTGAGTTTGCTAAAGCGTTAGACATTACTGACCATGGGTACGGACACAGGTCGGGGCCCCTCCACTTGTCCAGACACACGCCCTGCCGCCGGCACGCGGCGGCGTAGCGCTCCAGTGTGGCGCAGGCGTCGGTGACGTTGGCGCACAGGTCCGCTTCACAAGACTCCAAGAACGGCTGCGGGTCCACCAGGGCTCGGCACTAGGGACCATATTATTCATGTCATTCGCGATTTTAGAAATGTAAATTTTAAGAGGTTCTTGCTCGTTTGAACACTAGAAAATAGAATATACAGGTAAATAAAATGATAGATTTTATTTAGGTTTGCTTTAAATTTGTTGTAAGTTTTTGTCTAAATTTATTATTTTACTCACTTCTCCAAACTTATCCGCGTTGTACAAGTTATAGCAAGGGTTGGAGGCAGGCGGGGGCGGGACACACTCAGGGGGAGGCGGGGGCGCGTCGCACTGCTCCTGCGGCGGGACGTCCAGGGTCTCCAGAGCTTCGGGGGTGGCTTGCCAGCTCTTGCCGTACTGTGAGTAAATGTCTATAAATGAATGTTCAATTCTTGTTCTTCAATCTACCACAGCCTGTAAAGTCTAAAAGGTGTAGATTTATTTTTACTATTTGATAAGTAGACGAGCGTGTCGTTTGCCTGATGGTAAGCACAACACTAGCCCATAACAATTGCAGTGCCACTCAGAACTTTGAAACACAAAGACGGAAGACCTACCTTAAGAATACCTTTTGCTTGGCGGCAGTCTACATGAGCAAAGCGACGGCCACCCAAACGGGCTCGCAGAATAGATAAGTCCTACCACTTAGTATAACGTAGAAGTATCGTTGTACCACGTACCTCCTCGTAGTCGTCGGTGGTGGTCCCGTTGCTGGTGAGCAGGTAGTCCTGGTCCCCGGCGCAGACTCCGCACAGGCCCTCCGTCTGGTTGCCGTACAGGTAGGACGGCGCGCGCACTGTGAACTCCAACTTCGACTGGAGAACTATCAGCTGGGGGAGTGTTGTGGATTAATGCAAGCTCGCGGGGAAAGTGTCGTGGTGAATTGGCAGTGGTGTCAATTTAAACTTAATCGTAGTGCCGCTCTCTCTTTCTAACTTAAAACATGAGAAAGAGATTATAGACCTGTCAAATGAATCTATTTGCTTAAATTAACGGTCATGAATTTAGAAGCGCTTAATTTGTCAAAGGTGGAAGATCAGTGGAAGACAGCTCCGATTCTAAATTTGGAGCAGTATTTTCATCCCTTTCTCATGTTTTTTACTGGAAAGAGACAGCGAAATTAAAATTAGATTCAAGTTTGTAATGCCAGAGCCGACAGCAAAGTAAAAATGTAAAGTAAAAAGTACACACGCGACTTACCTCAATATGTAAGTCGGGTAGGTTGATGGCTATGTCCTGTCCTTTATCCAAACTGATGGTCCCCCATTCTTTCTTGACCGGGTACTTGAACACGGGCGAGCTGCCGATGGTTGTTAGTAACTGTGCAATAAAGATTAAAAATGTATTTACTAGGGCAAAAGTAATATAAAATACATATCAAGATTATTTACTATTTACCTTATAGGGACAAAAGAATATACATAATTGTATGGAACTTATTATTTACGGGTATTAAATAATTTTGAAGCCTTTTACTGGCTTGAGTAGATCTTTAAATTTAATAATTTAAGAGTAGGAACAGGATCATAAAAAAGTTTAAAAAGTTTGTCTTTTGTCCTTAGAGCTAGCTCAGATGAGGCGTTTTAGACGCGAATCATGTCACACGTTCGTTTTCAAATTCAAATTAAGATCAGCTAAACCCGCCACTGCATGTAGAATGTGGATGGAATGTTTAAAGACTTTAAACACCTATAATATCTCTCAATCACGCGACTTTACGCGCGCGTTAAACACCTCATCTGGCTTGAGGCTGCATAAACACTTAGTTTACAAAGTTGGATTTAGAATTCATTTAAAATGTGTTTTTCTTGAATCATACCTTCTTGGTAGCCGGATCTTTGGTGATATGAATGACGTTCTTCTCGTGGATAAAGTGGACAGCCTTGGTGCAGGACACCGCTGGGTTGTCTTCGCATGGACCGTTCGTTGCGTACACCTGTACCGAATAATAGTTACTTGTTATGCAAGGCTGCGAAGTTGTTATTTGGCGCGAGTACTTGTATGGAAATCCGAGGTAGCGACAGATTTGAAGATTGACACAGAATCCCAACTATGGAAACGCCAACAGGAAGGGTTATGTTTTTAGCAGTCTATGTATGTTCGTATTTCTATATGTTCCACCATAGCACCTATACTATACCTATTCATCCAATTTTGATGAAAGAGGTGTCAATAAACTATTAGTTAATAAGGCCCAAGAGACGTGGGCTACATTTGATAAGAACAAAATCAATCTGACGGATGTTACATCTAAAGAAATCTGAATGCTTTTTCCCGTAGGTTACTGTTTTTTAAACTTTTTCTTGTTTGCCTAAGAATGATACTGATGCCTTTTTTAAATGCCGCACCTGGTATTTATGGTGTCCGGTCTCGTTCCGGTCTCTTGAGGCGAGATAGGTACAGTTCCCGAGGAAGGGCAGCTCGTCTCCCTCGAATGTCACGTACTTGGCGGGGGAGCCCACGCCGTTGCACGCGCCTGGCAACACACACGCTCGTTACACGACGCAACTACCTACTACAGTGTGCACTAAAAGGTACAAGGCATCGAATGGATAAGCTTTTTGTCTTTTGATATTTAAAAAGAAGAAAGAACATACATTTATTTCACACAACACAACATTACTAATAGAATAATATGCATACTGTGTTACAGTTGAGTTATTGTACTCTAATAAGTACAATAACACAACACAATTTAAAACTAACAATACACAATGTAACGTTGTGATGTCAGGAAAAGGTCCCGACTCGGCACATAACTAAGGTCATTGACCTTAGTTAGTGATTTTAATTATTTAAGTCCTCTATAGGTATTCTATAGGTATAGGTAGTCTCTTGTTCTGTATCTACCAAAAATACCTGTATCTACCTTTAATTATTTAAGTCCTCTATAGGTATTCTATAGGTATTCTCTTGTTCTGTATCTACCAAACGCGGCAATATTTATTAGTTTGGCAACATTTGAAGCAGATATGGGGCTAGATAAATGTTGCCAGACGAATAAATAATACCGCGTTTGGTAGAAAAGGGTATTATTAGAATTCATTATACAATATAAAATACTTTATTGTACACCAGACTTAAATGTATCACTTTTATAATATAATATACATTATTTAGAAAAGAAGGCAACAAAATACATTTAAGTATTTCAGGACTTCACAAAGTATTATATTTTTTACCTTATTTATCTTTATCTTTTAAATACAGGCTTTAGATAAGATATATTCGAGATAATCGTTTTATAATATGTACTGTAAATAGCTTGCGTTTCTCCGCTTAACATCAGGCTTCTGGCATCCGCTTATCAATTTCATCATCCAGTATAAACAAAACATAGATATGTTTTTCTTTAAACTGAATGATGAAATTATATTAACAGACGCGCTATTGTAATGTCTGCTAAACAAAAAAGGTAATTCAGCACAGCAGCGCCCTCAAATCCCACGAAGGATCTCTTTCTGAACAGCGGCGCAAGTACGGAAGTCTGCTCGTAAAGTATTGTAGTAGCTCTATATTCTCTTTGGATTTGTCCTAGCTATTCGATAACTTTTGTCGATTGTATCGAGGCTCGATAAATTATATAAAAAGTCGATATAACCCACTTTATCGATTTGAACTGTCAATTTTACAACATTCGATAAATTTATCAGTTTTTTTATTCGACAAATTTATCGTTTGGACTTCCGTACTTGCGCTGCAGTGTTTATTGTATGTGTACGTTCGCAAGCATGTCGGCGCTGGGACTCACAGTCGAGACAGTCTGCTGGCAAGACGCAGGCGTCTCCCTTGCGCAGCTTGCCCTCGGGGCAGTAGCAGCCGGGGAAGCACTGGCCCTCGTCCGCGGGGCACGCGGCGGCGGCGGCGCCACTGTCCGCACATGTCGGCGAGCAACGCCGCCGGTAGCAGTCGTGGTGCACCAGCGGCGCCGGGCAATCAGCCGCTGGAACGACAAATTAATATATATACGCTTTTCACCCGCGTTCCCACAGGAATCGTGCATTTTTTATAAAAAGCAGCCTATGTTACTCTCCAGTCCCTAAACTATATCTTTACCAAAAATCACGTCAATACTTTGTTCCGTTACTGCGTGAAAGAAGGATCCAACAAACCAACTAACACACTTTCGCATTTATAATATTAGTAGGGTGTGAGATTCTTTATTCCACCGTAAC
The DNA here is from genome assembly GCA_907269065.1 of Crocallis elinguaria. Classification (NCBI taxonomy): domain Eukaryota; kingdom Metazoa; phylum Arthropoda; class Insecta; order Lepidoptera; family Geometridae; genus Crocallis; species Crocallis elinguaria. Next base: position 15,213,463 of record OU026068.1, read on the forward strand.
TTGTAAATGCCTGAACTGATTTCACGCGTCACTTTGACTCGGGCGCGCCTAGACTAAACTTTAACGTGACAGACGTGGCTAACATTCTACAGAAGCCCGGAAATAAAGAAAGAAGAAGAACGTGACTGACGACTTTCATGCACCAAAACAAGATATTTATTATAACTTGACACTGGCAAAAAGCGTGGAGCCAAAAGCACCAAAAAAAAAACTAGATGCGTGTCAGCTGGTCGACTCACGGCAGTCCAAGGCGACGCGCCACCCGGCCAGGTCCCTTGCGCCGGCGGCGAGGCACTCGGCCGCCAGCTGCTCCAGCAGCAGGCAGCGGCACTGCTGCTCGCTGCGCCGCGAGCCGTTGACGACCAGCTCCGTGCACGAGCACACCTTCTCCAGGCAGATGCTGTGCCACTTGTCCAGGTTCAACACGCCGCCGCAGCGGGACAGCGGCTCCTTGCTGCGGAGCGGGTACAAAGCGATGAGGCGCGGTGGTGTACCGTCCAACAATTTATTACACGTTGCAGAGAAAATCAATTTTTTTGGGCTATTTGGTAACTAGAGGAGCTGGTCGTTTGGCTCGGGGTAAACATAACGCCGGCCCTTAACAATTGCAGTGCCACTCAGAACTTTGAAACACAAAGGTCTGCGCGGCGCTGCAGTGCGCTCGTTACCCTGAGCCATTTATATGTATTAAGTCTCATAAGCCCAGTAATTTCACTGGCTACTGTGATCATCAAACCGGAACACAGTAATGCTTGCACATTACTGCTTGGCGGCAGACTTTACGAACAAAGCGGTGATAACAACCCAGACGGACACTCGCAGAAGAGTTAGTACTACCACATACAAAAGAAGAGCGAGTGTGGCCGAGCGAGAACTTGTGCGAATTTCAATCCGACGCACCATAGTTCGAATCTCGACTCGGCCCGCACCAATGACTTACATCAAGTTATATGCGGATTATTCACGCTCACTCTAAAACATTAAAGGAAAACATCGTGAGGAAACCGGCATGTTCAAGGACGGCAAAATTCAAGGACACGTGGCAGCCACTAAGCCGCACTGGGCCCGCGTGGTGGATTATGGCCCATACCTCTCTCTGAGAGAAGGCCGATATCCCAGCAGTGGTAGCATAAGAGGCTGATAATGAATAGTACCTACGGATTATTATGGTAATACTAACTTGATAACACTGCATAGATCCCAAACTCGTTTCTGTTTCTCCGCGGCGACCACTCTGGCCTGGCACGCGTCCGGGCTCAGCCCCGGCTTGGCCCAGGCTCTGCCGAACTGGTCGATGCTGCTCGCCAGCTGTCCGTTGGGCAGACGTCTGTCGTTGGACGCGTCACCGTCAAAAGCGCCGCACAGACCGTCTACAGCGCCCTTGTGACTATTCATCACCTACAAGAAATAATCATAAATTAATTGCAAATAACAACGACAAATTTAATTAATTCATTTCATCATTCATTTATTTCATTTTATTAATTTGCATGTTTTTCCAGCTACTCAATACAAAAGGGGCCACAGCAGTAAAACAGCGCGCTACATCGGTGGCGCTTTTATGCTGAGCTGTGTCCTTTTTGTAGTCCACTGCCTAACGTTTTCGTGTTCAAAGTTTAGCTATAAAATGTATGTACCTACCTACTTTGGGCAACGTTTTCAAGTTGAGAATCATAACTAATGATAGCTAACCATTCAAGCATTAGAAAACGCCTTACCACCAAGTTACGGGTGCATCACGATGTTAAATTTATAGTTAGATCTACTTAAATAAGATATGAGCACTCACGCCAATCTTCACATCCCCCTCGTTCCCGTAGATGACGGTGAAGTTGTACTTCCGGGACGTGACCAGCACTCCGTTCCCGAGGCGCGCGACGTCGAAGCTGTTCTTCTGGAAGCAAATCTTGGTGGTCTGCTCCACGGTGTACTCGTAGTTGTCGTACTCGATCATCAGGTTGGGCTTCACCAGGATGAGCTGGTCGTCCTGGTGCACCAGGAGCTCGTTCCAGCAGCCGTCGTCGCGGCACTTCTTGCGGACTGGAGGACGAAGTTATTTGTTCAACGAGAAATTTGAAGCTGTTAACTCTATACTACATTTAATTATAAGTGACTCGTCGTAGGATGGCTTTCACCACTAATTGGACGATTCAGGTAAAGAACTTCGAATGGCTGTTGAAGATACTGCTTACCATTCCTGCATATCTACCTGTGCTTGCTACGTTGTTTTTCTTCAATTAGATGTGTCTTTGGAAGTCAGATATTATTTTCACGAACTACATCCACACGCAACGGTACTTGAACACAGGATTTTCTCACCTTTGAAAGAAACAGCGACGCGTCACGTGCTGATGAATTACTAAGAAGTCTCCTGACCCTAAACGCAGATACGTGGCTTTTGTCGCATTACCCAAGGCAGCAGGGTTCTCTCTTGACACAAGAGACGCTGGTGGACCTGTTTCCCGGCCACTCACCGAGCACGGTCCAGGCGGTGAGGCGCGTGTCCCGCGCCAGGATATGGAAGCACACGTCGTACTTGTACTCTGAGCCGTCGAAGGTGTTGATGGTGCGCCCCGTCACGTTGCAGAACACCGGCCGCTCGGGCGGGGGGACGCACTCGTATCTATGGAACAGATATACATAATTGGGATGTTGCATGAAACAGAAAATACATCATTTCTGTCGTTATACACTTTTAAGAAGATCACTAAAAATGAAATTCACAAAAAATGTATAATTTCCACAAAGATACTACAATCTAAACTTTTCCCAAATTCAACCATTTATTTTATCATCCATTAGTAATTTAAATGACAACATCAGATTCTTTACATTTTAGTGAATAAAATAATTTGTACTGTCGACCGCATCGTCGCCTAACATCAGGTAAGTACGTATATTTACAATTCAGCACAAAAAAGTTGTAGGTATACTGTACAGTTAAATAATCATATTGGATACACCTTTGAATCAAGCATTACCATGTTCTGATTTGTATTCATACACAGTTCTCAACCAAATCCCTATGTCATGATAGGGATTGGGTTCTCAGGTTGATGACTTCCCCTCCAGTTCCACGCAGAACAATGGCATTCAAAGCTCAGGTTGGCACATCAATGATTATATCTTCATAATTATTGCATACAAAACCAGTGCCAGGATCGACTCATGGTGGTTTAAAAAAAGATCTTTGCAAGACCCTTAGGAAATTAAGAATGAATAATAACTTACTGAGGACATCGGTTGAAACCGTTGCTCGATGGTTCCAATTTCAGGGTGTATCCAGCTGGGCAGGAGACCACTGAGCACACGACTGGCGCCGGAGTCGATCCAGGTTTGGGGAAAGGCGGGACCTTCGGTATGCACTTGAACTGAGGGCATTCTTCCTTGACCGGAGCGGCAGTGGGGGATAATGTTGATGGCTTGTCGAGCGTGAAGGCTTGGTTGTTCTGAGGCGGCGGCGGTGGAGCTGTGTTTGAGAAAAGTTTGATGAATCCGTATAGAAAAGTACTATCAGTAAAGTATGTATTGGCTATTGGCATTTATAATTATAAGACATTTTGTAATACATAACTTTATATCTCGTAAATCACAGTTATTCTAAATATCCTGCATGTTTTGTCAGTGATTGGAAAATTGCCACCAAGGGCGTATCTTTTTTAGCATATTGAATGATGTTTTTGTGTCATTAGAGCCGTCTTTTTAGAAGTAGTCATGGAATTGATTATGATAAAAAATACATGACATCACATGTTACCATCTTAGAATATTTATGTGAAACTGAAATGAAATGAAAATGAAATGAAAAATGTTTATTACAAAAAAGTTTGTGCTTGACCATATCAGGCGCATTTTAAATTAAAGTATGTAAGTAAAAACTTATGTATGCTATGTTAGTAGGGTTAGTACAGTCTAATAATTAATATAGAATAACGATTACAAAGTAACAACTTACATAACATCAATAGTTTACAATGACTGTGTATTATATGCTTCGAAATATGCGTAGGTAGAAAATAAAAAATAAAAATATGCCCGAAAGTAGTCACACTTGTCAAAGACTACATATGTATTTTATTATGGAAACATTAACAGAGTTTCTACTTAAACGTGGTAGCTAGCCCGACGCTACTATTCACTTCTCAAAGCATCGCAACATATGGCGTCATACTGACTCTTATTAGTAATGACTGATTATTAATGATATTTAAAAAACTTACCACTAAAACCGCCTTTAGAGAAGCCTCCCTTCGAGAATCTGCCCTTAGCTCCGTTGTACCTATTCTTCGTGTACCCTCCCTTAATGTACCGCGAGTAGGGGTGCCGAGGTCTCGGGGGCGGGATGTCGGACGTACCCCACGGGCTGTGGGGCCGCGACGAGCTCGTGTAGACCACTTGGTACCCCGGGGGGCACGACACCACGGGACACTCTAGAGCTGGAAGGAAACATGTGAAGAGAAATAATAGTAATAGCGAAATATTATTCGGTATTTTTGCGGGAGCTGGAGAGATGGCGAAGTAAAATTGCGGACAAACCGGTTAAAGTGGTACCGGTGAATTATTGGATCATTGGAAACTGCATGCAGTTGAATGCAGTTTGGAAACGTAGGATTTGTGTTAGCCCCTTTATAGTAATGTTACTTTTCATATTTGCATGTCTTTGACATCGCAACTACGCAACAACGAGCAATGTTGACATGTAAATAGTGCACGGGCGTAGACATGCGGTCTACTGTCTGTGAGCTACATAGGTACAAATTTTAGTCCACGTGCTTCTGAAATTTTGAATAACTTGATAATTGGTATGTTCTTGCTTTTTTACGAGGCCATTTCTTTGCTTTGTACCAATTGTCGCCATTAAGTGGATCGGCCCACTATCTGTGTTTCTGTTTTATTAAATAGGCGTTTTCGTTTTGGCGTGTTGTGAGTCTTGTCGTCTGGGTGCAACACGCAAGACGTTCCTCATTCACATTTAAATGAGTAACATTCCATCGACCAAATCTCAAAGGACTAATGCCTGCATTTGAAACCTTGCTTACAACTTGCAACCCAAAGGCGGTACAATCGTGCACATGGTTATTGCGGTGTGACAGTTGACACTTACGTTTGTCAGTAGTGGCGAGTGTGGTCGGCGGCGGCGTGGCGGCCAGCGTGACGTCGTGCGCGGTGACCGCAGTGGGCTCGGTGCGCACAGGGGCATCGGTGGCTTGCGCGCAGTCCAGCTCGTCGTCGGGGCAGTCGGCCACGCCGTCGCACCAGCGCGCCGCCGCCACGCACAGCCCCGCGGACGGACACAGCCGCGCGCCGGCGGGGCACGGCTCGCAAGCGCACTCGCACGTCGACGGGACGAGCTTCGGGACTAGGTTCGCGTGCGAGCCGTACTGGAGTCATAGAGGTTATGGCATTATCGTAATGCTTACATTTACAAAGTTAACTATTTTCATTTTGTCGTACGGGTTAAATGCACACGATCCGACAATCGTGTCGGATCATCGAAAGTGCATTCGAACTGTTTGGACGGACTTCTAATATTGTCAGCGCGGCGGCGCGCACATTATATAACAAACTAGAGACATAGAGAAAGAGAAGATTAGTCTTCAAATCTTGAACTACTGAAGGTACTCACGATTTCAGGGTTGTTGCATTCGCATTTCTTCACGGGCTTGCAGTCGGTGATGCCACCCAGCTTACACACGCACTCATCGCAATTGGCACCCCTGAATGTAGACCCGACGGGATATCTGAAAGAGTATCTTTACATATAGCATCAACTTCAGATACGTACATAAAAATAACGTGTGTAATGTGAAAGCGCAAGCGAGACAGCAACCCATTCATTCCCCAGCCCCATTTCTCCTGTTCTTATTTAGTGGTCTGCGGAACTACGACACACAGAGGTGAATTTAATTTTATGAAATATATTTTATAGTATTTACCGACACTAGCGGATGTTCACACAAATATATACATCAAAAAACTTCCGCTTCCAACAGTATTCAAACTTGCGTCTTCTTGATTATCTAGCCCAGACGCCGCTATCTATAGAAGCAATCGATGTTGACTGCGAAATTCTTGATATGATGTGCTTGTAAGCCGGAAATAAAAACATGTGTGTGAATTTAATTTTGTCTACGCGATATACACCAAGAAAACAAATAAACAGCCTTCGTTTTAAGAAATCGGTCGAATGCAAGTTACTTTTATTAGTACCAACATTGATAGTTGACAGATAAAAAGATAAAGCGATGTCTAAATTTATTTTGATAACCTTCAACTGTTATTAAACAACTAAATGCATTAAACTTAGTATAATATACAATGTGTAGATTACAAATAAGATAACACTCAGCTGCAATTGTTGTATACAGGGTGATATTTGTAATGGTTTGAACAAATTAGAAGCCATGTTGTTTAGCGAAAAACTGCATTTTTAATTATTTGACCAACCTTTTTCACTGCCGTTTTTTTACTTTTGGGTAACGAGACGAGCTGTTAGTTTGCCTGATGGTAAGTATAATGCCGGGTCTTAGCAATTAAGATGCCACTCAGAGCTTTGAAACACAAAGGCCTCCACGGCAGGTATACATTGCGCGTTACCCTGAGACTTTAGGTTTACAAACACACATTATACAAAAGAAAAAATTGTAGCCAAACATATAAAAAAAATTATCTATCTATATCCAGCTAGATACATAGTAGGTTTTACACATCCTACTAATATTATAAACGCGAAAGTTTGTGAGGATTACTGAAAGCCTCAGAGTTGACCGTCAAACCTACGTTAGGTTAGACGGTCAACTCTTTTGATTACTTGATTACTTTCTCAGTGGTCTAACCAATCTAAAAGATCCAACCTGTATATTATACAGCAAACCTGGAATATCAGCTAATATTGATTAATTGGTACAATTTACTTTTTGCAGTATCTTTTTTACAGCAGCTAAGTATTGTTCATTTTTTAAATTAAATTACAAAGTCTGTCATTAGCGTCTAATGATAGTGGTTCAGTCTCAGAATGATAGTGTTTCTTCTTGTTGCTGTGAGTGCCTTTTTAATCTACCGGTACACGACGCGTAATCATGATTATTGGGCGAAAAGAAATGTTAAGCACGACCGCCCGCTGCCGTTCTTCGGGAACCATTTCCAGAACTTCCTCGTTCGGCGCACTGTTCCAGAAATAATCAGCGATCTATACAATAAGTATAAAGGTGAAAAAATTGTGGGTTATTATAGAGGAAACACCCCCGAGCTCATCATAAGAGACCCCGAGATCGTGAAACACATTCTAAGTGTGGATTTCAAGAATTTTCCTGACCGAGGAGTGATAGGGAATATTGAAAATGATCCCCTGCTACATAATATGGTGTTCATGACTGGTGAGCGATGGCGGATGACGCGGCAACAGTTGACTCCTAGCCTCTCTAGAAGCAAAGTCCGAGGCATGTTCCCACTTCAGCAACAATGCATAGAAAAGCTAGACCGTACCATTGAAGGCTTTTTGTCACGTAAAGAAAACGTCGATGCATATAACCTGATGGTAGGGTACACCCTAGAATCTATCGGCTCTTGCGGCTTCGGCGTGGATCTAAACACCATCAATTCTAAACGTTCTAATTTTACAAACTTAGCAAAAAGGTTTTTCGTCAAAACAAAACCGCAAATTCAAGCCATGGTGTTAGCTGAACTTCTACCAGAGATTGCCTCGAAATTCACCTTTAAAATCGTCAGTAAAGATCTAGAACGTACGATCATTGAAATGACAAGAAAAGTCAGGGAGGAGAGGAATATGAAACCCAGCGGTCGCAACGATTTTACAGATATTTTGTTAGAGCTGGAAGCTCAAGGAAAGCTTTCTACTGGGTATTTTTCTGAAGAAGGTATAGAATGTAACCAAGATATAGAGCTTGAGAAAAATCTTCAATTCGCAGCAGCGCAATCATTCCTTTTACTGATCGGTGGATTTGAAACCACAGCCACCGCGATGAGTACCACTCTACATCAGCTTGCCCATCATCCAAACATTCAACTAAAAATTCAGGAAGACATCGACCAAGTGCTATCAAGGTACGATAACAACATTACCTACGAAAGTCTCGATGAAATGACACTACTGGAAATGGCTTTCAAAGAATCAATGAGATTATTTGCACCTTTTGGTTCATTTAGAAGATCTTGTGTAGGAAAATACACTATTCCTGGAACAGATGTGACAATCGACGCTGGGGTCCGGATATTGATCCCAGTTCAAGCTTTGCATATGGACCCAACATATTTTGAGAACCCAGATGAGTTTCGGCCGGAAAGGTTTTCGGCGATGGCAGGGGAACGTGCCAATTACAAATATTTGGCATTTGGTGAAGGCCCAAGGAAATGTATAGGTATGATAAAGATAAAGATATTTTTATTTGAAAAAACACGTGTAGGTTACATACATAATCAACAAATACAATTCATCATGCATGCAGGTTTTAAAATAAAAAGATGTGGTCAACATGTTTTGCTCTAATAGGCGTACAGATTTTGAAGTGTGCCGTGTTACAATATTTTAAATCTATCTTCAGTGTAGAAAATAAAAATAAAAATGTCACAAGTAAAAAAGTCTTCAATTTATTAAGACTTATTAGCCATTTGTAACAGATGTTAAAAACAATTTTTTAATTTAAGCACCCGGTTATAGTGCGAAGTGTACAGAGAACAGCTCATCTCTTTAAGTGGGTAAGTATAGGACTGTGTAGCCAGAGTTTTCTGTACGGCATTTAGCGCCAAACTTCACGAGAAGAGGCTTCCGAAAGCTAGCGTAGCTTTAATTTAGCTTTAGCTAGTCATCAGTATCTATAGTAATTATATCATGTATCCGCCTGAATTTTGCATTTTTTCTGGTATTCATACAATCTACATTATCTCCAATGTATAAGTATATTTTATAGTTATTTTGGTGTAAAGCCACAACCGAAACTTAAGGATTCTCTTTACAGGGACCAGACTGGCACTGTCGATGTCTATAGCGGGGCTGGCTACCATCCTACGTCGTTACACAGTGGAACCAGCGTCATCGTCGAAGTATCAGCTGCGCGCCAAGAACACATCTTTCCTGGCACAGGTCGTGGATGGTGGTCTTCCACTCAAGTTTGTTGCCAGAAAGACTTAAAGATGTCAATGTCATTTTTTTAAAATATAGAATTAAACTCAGTTTCAATACCACGATTCTGTGTATTAATTGATGTAATTGGAATGTAGCGTGCGAATGTCATCACTTTCTAAATAAGAATATGAGAAAGGGATGGAATTTATTTTTTTACTTTTTTATTACGACAGTGACGCCTAATTTGTTAAAGATGGCCGGTATTTGACAGCTATAAAACTAAATTCAGACCTGTGAACTTTTGGTGAGCGTATAGTTTGTGTCTGCGATGTTTGTGCCCTGTCCATGCCAGCTGCGACACAAGCGATCCTAGCGGAGGGTACGAGAGGGTAAGCGTTTGCACTCACGACATGAAGGACAGTACGCAGGGGCACTGTGCGCGCGGTACGCAGGACTCAGAGTCGAAGTAAGAGTCCCCGCTGCAGCCGCAGCCGCGCTCCGGGGGCGGCACGTGCGGGCACAGCTGGCACGGAGGGGGGGCGGGGGGCGCGGTCACCGGCGCGGGAGTGCCCGTTGTCACCGCTGAAAAACATACATACAGATTACTGCTAGTGTTGATAACCCTGGTAGTTTAGAAACCTATCTTCCCACAAAAAACTACTTAAGGGACAGAATACGGCACGTCGCTATCTCGCTCGCGCAACTTAACATTTTTGAAGATATATAATCACTTAACATAATTATAAAAAATCGCATTCGGTGAAGTTGCTGGCATTTCGAAGGTACGACAAAAGTATCATTATGATCCGATCAAGTTTTCATGCATGACAATGGGCAAAACATAAAATCCCATTTTTAGGTTCGAAAACGTGAATGTATCATAATGAAATTTTTGTTTAACCTTTGTAATGTTATTGTCAGTAATTTCACCGAATGCAATTTTTCATAATTATTTTGTTATTTATTATTGTTTATCTTCAAAAATGTTGAAATGCGACGATTTCTGCCCCTTAAATGAAATAAGTACTTACGGTATGGCTCGAAGCACCCAATAGGTTCAATCTTCATCTCGATGTTATCCTTCCACTTGATAGGTAACACTTTAAGGTACTGCGCCCGTATCGGTGGTCTGAAGTCGTGCTCCATTACAGATGTTTTATCGTAATTCGCTGGGAATAGCCTGAAAATTGAAAACATTATAAGCCTCGAATTTTTATACCTTGGGATAACGAAACCAGCGGTTCCTTTGCCTGATGGTAAGCATAACGCCCGCCCATATTGCAGTGCCACTGAGAACTCTGAAACATAAATGTCTGTGCGGCACTGCAGTACGTTCGTTACAGACATTACGTCAGAAGTTTCATAAGCCGAGTAATTTCGCTTTGCACTTTTGACTACTTTGCACATCAATGTGCAAAAAAATCTAACAGTAATTATAAACACAATTGTAAACAGTACATATAATAATTATGTGTCTCTATGCGAGTGCTACGTATACTCATTAAAAATATCTGCGCTCATGTACTAACCGTTCTTTTTTATCCTTGTCCAAAATGGGGCTGAACTTGTCCAAATCGCACGTGTACATGACCTTGTATGCGGTCACCCACCCCTTGTCACCACCCTGTGTCTTGATGCCCGTTATGTTGCGGGGGGACGTGAAGTTGAACTGTGCAAAAAGACATATTAGGTTCTATGGTAAAACGACTTTATGCAACTTTTATTTGAAAGAAAATTTGTGATGACGTCACAGCGACGAGACAAGAAAGTTCAAAGACGGTCGTGCTGCATAAATTAATTCTTAGCCAATCAGAGCGCATTATGTCCAGGAAAAAATGGTGGAATTTATTTCGTGCAAACCGAACGTCACTGCATCTCTAGATGTTAATTCCTCGATTTGTTACCATAATCCATTCTCCAGGTGTGCTGAATAGTGGCTTCCATCCCTTGCTGCCGCCAAGCGCGAGGTTCTTCTTATCCTCAGGGTTGGAGCTCGTGGTGATGCTGTCCAGGGACAGGTCTGCCGCGATGCCGAGGGGCTCGTCGCACTGCGGAGCCTCGGGCTGTGGAGGTAATTAGGTTTACAGCTACACCGTGGCGTTTATTTTTTTATTAAACTAGCTTTTGGCTGGGTTACACGGTTTTGACTAGTTCAGCAGCCTATATGGATCCAATTAAGTACGGCGCAAAAATTATTTATTTACTTTTTGCCCGCGGCATACTACATTACAGCCGCTTGGTCCGTGTTCTTTTTACTAGGGTAACTGAAAAACAAAATGGGGTAATAAAGGATACAACATCAATAATATGATTAAAAGATCGCCACTTATAGCGATAACACCTATTTCTGTGTATAAGATCCAAAAGACACATTAGTTTGCTAATAATAGGAATTCCATTGTTAAAAGCTTAAAATTAGAATTAAGTTTTAATATAAGATAGTATTCTATGGCTGATATTAGGGTATGTACCTATATTAAAAAAAACGATTGTGACGTGAACGAAGTGATCACGAACGAGTCCTCACTCAATACCAACTTACATCATACAAGTCTTTAATTAATAATGACCGTGGTCACTAGCTTCCTCTGCACACTACTACTTACAGTGGTAACTATTTCTGTGGTCCACTCCAGCGCTTCCAAGGTGGTCACTGGCTCCTTGCACCCTATCAGCTCCATCCTGATGGCAATTTCCTCGTGCCAGGTGAGGGGGTGGATGCGTACGAACTTGGCTTCGATGGGGGGTGTGATCATCTGTCGCGCCGATTCCTTGTTGTCCACTGGGCCGCGGAACACCTGGCAATTAAAAAAAACAAATAATGACCTGCAAAGTTACATTTTGTAATTTTGAATTTTTCACCAGCTCGCGGGACTCAAATATGCTGAAATTTTGTATTATAATAGACGCCATAGACCTTTCACCACGGGCTTGCCATCAGCTAGACCCCCTTTACCTTAGGCTTCCCATCAGGCCCATCCACGGTGGAGAAGGCGACTCCATCGTCCCCGTAGAGGACCTCGTAGCTGGTGACGTACTGGTTGAACAGCGGCGAGCCCTGCAGCTCCACGCCGTAGACGGGCTCCCGGCGCGGCAGCTCCACCTGGATGTACTGCTGCAGGTCGCTGACGGCTGGGTTCCAGCTGCCAGCTGGGAAACAGGAAAAGATAGATTGTTGACAGGAAATATTAGGCATTCTGAAAAACATTTTTTACCTAGATGTCACGCACGAATCGCATTTTAAACTCGTAGGATATCTTATTTTGGTCAGGAAGTTATAAGGTTTTTTAATACTTCCTGACCTGTCCTAAGCACGTAATCGTGCTATCAGAAATCATATTGATGTAAGTCTTAAGCAGTACCTAATTGTAGGTTTGGGGGGTAGGGGGGTAAAGGAGATTAAGAGGGCAGAGCGTTGGTATACTCATTATCTTTAGCAGGAAGAAGTCCGCTGCGGAACATAGATCTCGCCTTAAAGTAAAGAGGGGGAGGTTTGCCATAATACACCACGCTTGGCAGGCGTCACCACGCAGTGAATTACGTTGTTAGCCGAGAAGAATGCTACTGCCCATTTCCTCTTACCCAGTACTTTCCCACCGAAAGAGATGGGGTGGCCTATTCATACCATCCTGCGAGCGTAAAGTATGTGGCAGCAGTACCGGTGGTGTCCTGCGGGTGTCCGTCCAGCACTGCATACTGCGGCTGGAACAGCTCGTTGGCGACCGACGACGCGGAGAAGGCGGAGTCAGGCAACCCGTCGTTCCACATCAACTCCAGGAAGCTGCAGACACATACTGGACACTTAGAAGGTTCTTTACAATAAGTAATTTAGCTACAGGTGCGAGAGAGTAGGAGGAAAGTGGTAAGGAGTAAGTTTTCAGAAGTCGTTACTTAAAACTGAATTAAATAAGGGAGTGGGAGCTGTGGTAAGGACTAAGGCTAAGACTGAGATACGAGTCTAAGCATGTACTTTTGCGGCCTTATGTCAAAACTGTATAAAATTTTGACATATGGAAGCATGAGTCCACGCTTAGATTCGACTCTGAATCTTAAGCCTTAATAGTGCCAGGAGTAACAATGAACAACTTTAATAGTCGTATTTCTATTCATCGAAATAATGATACAAAAAAAATCAAAGCCTAAGTTATTAATTGTTGAAATGAACAGAACCTGTGCCCAGCAATGGGATAAAACGGGTTTATATATTGTGATACCATAATTATTGTTATGCCACAAAGAATCCCTACATTTCGTATTCACTTCAAAACTCCTTAGAAGCATTCTGTAAAGTATCCACCGGTTTACTGAAGCGTGACTTTCACTCGACAGTAGCTAGACTAAACTTTGTAGCGACTATGAGTCGAATTTGACGACTGTAAAATACTAAAACTTAAAATTTATTATAAACACACTGGCTAAAGCGGGAGCAAAATTAAAAAGCCAACTTACTTTTCAGGCGAGCAATCTGGTGGCGGCGTGGCTGTGCTCTTCACAATAATAGGAGCCACTGTTGTCACTGTTGAGGAGGTCCCTGTTGAGGAGGTCACCGTTGAGTGCTCCGTTGTGGTAGGCGGGACCTCTTCTAGCAGCCGTCCTTCTTTCGTCGGTACAGGAGTGGTGGCGGTGGTAGTGGGAGCGTCGGTCTCAGGGGTGGAAGTGGTCGATGTTGGACTAGTCCTCGTGACTGTGGTTTCCGTGACCTGAAATCCATACTTATAATAAATATTTGAAATTCGAAACTTTTTATTCATATGGGCCCAGAAGAGCGCAAGTGAAAAAATGATTCTATGCGCATTAAACATACTACCGATCGAGAATAAGGGTAAAAGACTCGTCGAAAGAAATAATGTGTGTCTGTCTATATCTTTCTCAAGAACTACTAATTGAATGAATTTAAATTTGCGAGATTTCTATTTAACAGCTCAAAGAAGAGTATATGTTGCTAGTGTTAGTTTTTAGACGATATATAAAATAATACTAAAATTAACTTTCATAAGATTTTTTACCACTTTGAGATGCTTAGAGAGGTTCACTTCTACACTCAGTAACGAGATTATATACTCCTCAGTAATTTCTGTCAACACTATAGTAATGCCAGCACAATTGCGGCGTATTAAATGAGCAAAGTGACGGCAACCACCAAACGGACTCTGTCTAAAAAGTTGTACCACCATATTAGTTTACCTGAGGCAGCACGTAAGGCTGGTGGGTGGAGCCTCGCGGCGGGACGACGACAGACACGCACTCTGTGGAGTCGCAGTGGAAGTCGTTGTTGAGGCACTGGCACTTGAGGCACCCGTCCAGCACCACGCCACCGGGCTATTGGACAAATATATTTCATGGTCAAAAATTTCGTAAGTATGGCTCTTATTACAACATTTTATTTAACATCAATAGTTTTTTTATGCTATGTGGTAACGAGACGAGCTGGTCGTTTGCCTGATGGTAAGCATAACGCCGGCCCATAAAAATTGCAGTGCCACTCAGAACTTTGAAACACAAAGGCCTGCGCTGCACTGCAGTGCGCTCGTTATCCTGAGACATTAGTCTTATAAGCCCAGTAATTTCACTGGCTACTCTGCTCATCAAACCGGAACACTGTAATGTTTGCACACTACTTCTTGGCGGCAGACCTTACGAGCAAAGCGGTGGTAACAACCCAGACGGACACTCGCAGAAGAGTTAGTCCTACCACTAAGAAAAAGTTAGAGTATATATATAGTTAGAAGAATGAATGTGCGAGTCAAATATTACTACCGAATTTTGAATAGTTTGAATATTTGAGATAGTATTATGTATACCTTAATTATCTTCCCATCAGACAAGCAAGTGCAGTCCTTCTTGTCCACACAAGTCTTCATGTCGCGCCAGAACATGCCGGGCTCACATTTGCGATCCACGCAGCCTTCCACGCATTTCTAGAAAACATACAGTTTTAGAGCACTGAGCAACTAAAAAAGAGATTATTTTACTATCCTCAACAAATGCATAGAGAAGGGAGAGAGAAGAGAACAGAAAAGAAGAAGAACAAGAAAGAATAGATCTTATTGGAAACAAAACGTTAAAAGGCTCACCTCTCTGATACACCTGCCCTGCTCCATAAGCGTCCTCCTGAAGTGATCACAGAGCTGGTTGCACGGGAAGGCACACTGGCGGAACTCCTGTTCAGGGAGGCAGAGGGACTTGGGCAGAATCGGGGGGATATAGGGGGTGTACGTCGTGGAGTCGAGGATCGTTGAGCTCGAGGTTGAAGTAGAAGATGGGGTTGCAGTGGAAGCTGGTGTTGAAGATGCTGTAATTTGAATTACAGAAAGATAGATTCACTCCTGATTGAAACATACAATAAATATTCATATCAAGATCTTAAAAAATAAGGTTAATATTCAAAGACGCGATAAAACGTAGATTAATTATGTCAAAATTCTCTAAAAATCGTATAATAAAATTTTGACATATTAGGTATATGGAAGCATGAATCAATTTTAAACTCGTGTCCCAATGGGTCTTAACCCATTGGGACACGAGTTTAAAATGGACGATAAAGCGATAAGTCGCTTATGGTCACTATTTACCCTACTAGTACCTCATACGGATTTAATTACCATTATTGCTAACGTGATCCCCTACCTGTACAAAACGCTTTGATATTCTGACTTTATAGTAAAACTTTGATAATTTTTTAATGATATTATAGAAGGAAGAATACGGTATAAAATCCAGTATAAGTTGTTAAATATTTTGGTTCGTGGAAAGATTAACAGTTTATAAGGTTGTACAGGTTTTTTTTACAGTTTTCGCAATATACAACAAAGAGTTTTGGTTTAGAAAAATGTTTTTTCAATAATTACCAATTATCGCAGATCTTTGGCAAAGTCACTAGGCAACCCCCATGTAGCCAGTCAGGCCCCTTTTAACACTATAGATATAATTATTTCTAAAATAAGCTTACCCAGAGTAGTTGGGGACCCGCATTCAGGTCTAACGAGGGCCACATCGTGCGGCCAGTCGCACACAAACTTCTCCGGATTGTACATGGTGCCCGGGCCGCAGTCCTTGAGCACGGGCCCACCTGGTGGGCACTCGTAGAATTTGGCGCAGTCGGTAGGATGCTTCGTGTTTGGTGCTGTGATATTCACGCAGGGATTCGATTCTGCAGAAATATTCAATTTATAAACTAAAAACAGTCTTTTCTCTTACAGACATGTAACAGCAAACGATTCATTGTTTTTAGCATTATTTACGAGGATAAATCGGTAATTGACCAAAGTGACAATTTAGCGAAATCATTTTCGTCATTACAAAACACAATCAAAATTTACTATCACTATTTTACATTTTTTTTTGCTGCAAAATGTCTAAATATTACTTTGATATTCATTTTACATTGAGCTGACTTTAACGGAGAAAAAATTAAATACAGATAAAAAGGCACGCGCATCGAACAGTTGCCGAACTGAACACGAGCTCTTATACCTCGAAACATACTTGTAATAAACCTGAAGTTATAGTATAAGGCAGAAGACGCCTCCCCCAGCTTTACGGCGAAGTTTAATAGGCTCGTGGTTGACCACCATCCTACCTGATGGTTATAACGATGCGGTCTAGGATGTAGCACGCTTACCTAGAAGATAATTCACTCGAACTTGAAAAACCCCAGGTTATAACGATCAGGAAACACAGCCAAGGCAGTGTTCCACTCCTAATCATTGCGCCAAATGTGTAAAAGCAAAACGCTTCGTGTGTAATGGAGGATTATCAACTATATTAGCTGCTGCCCGCGGTTTCACCCATGTGAAAACACCGTGCATTCCGGGATAAAAAGTAGCCTATATTACTCTCCGGTCCATAAACTGTCACTATGCAAAAAATCACGTCGATCAGTTGCTCCATTGCTGCATGAAAGAAAGACTAACCAACAAAGCAACCATTTGTCTGTTAGTCTGAGATCCACGTCGTACAACGTACCCTGGCAGACACAGTGCACTCTGATCTCGAAGTCAGGACAGAGGACTCCAGACTCCTTGCAGACTAGCCCCCGCTCCAGGCTGCACTCGACGTCGAGCCCGGTGTCCTTGGGCGCCTGGTGCGTGTCTATCGTGCGGCATTCTATGTCCGTCATGTTCTTTGGAGTGCACATCGCCGATCCGATTGGCTGTTGGGTATAACATGTGTTAAATGGAAGTTTGAATGTGTGGTCCCATCCCAACATATGAATAAGATGTGTGTCGTCACTCAAGGGGTCGTCTATTCATATCCGCCTATCGCACTACTCTAGAGGAATACACAAGGAATGAGCAGCTTTCTCCGCGGTCTGAAAATCTACTTAATTAATCTACGTAAAAATTTGATGCAAGTTTTTAATAACCCTTCTTTGAACACTTTAGCATCTGATCATGAAAGTCACCAAATATTGCAATCATCGGTTACTAGGCAAAAAAAACTGAAAATTTCCTCACTAACTGATGAAATATACTTTAGGAATGTGGATTTCTATATTTTTATTTTATTTGATAACAAGAAGAGCTGGTTGTGCCTGATGGTAAGCATAACGCCGGTCCGTATATAAAAAAATATGGTTCTCAGATAAATCGCAGAAAATCAAATTGGATATCATTGTTGAAACCATAAATAATATTAGGTACAATGGAGATTTAAGTTAGTATAGTGGCAACCTTATGTTGTCTGTGGTGTTCTATTCTCTTCCCCTGTTTGCCTATGGACGTGTAACACTATTAAAGCCTTGCCTAAAGAAATATAGTTTTGAAGTGTATTTAGTGAGTTTCTATTACTAATACCTTAACATTGGTGCCGAAAATATATAAATCTCCGTTTACAATAAAAGTTAAAGTGCAGTTCGGTGTATTTGCAACAAGAAGTGAATCTGCCGGTTGCCGGCTGCGCGAGCGTCTCGTTGCGCAACGAGTCAATCCGTGCGTACGACCGTTATAAAAGTGCTATTTCGCGAGTTTAACATAAAAGGAAGGCAAGGCATACAGTTACATTACAAAATCTATAGTAAAATTGCAAATCCAGCAATCGAAAATTCTACACCACGCGGTGTAATTAAGAAAAATTGGCAGCCATATTTGCCATATTGGCGCTTCCGTCGTGCAGTGCATTCCAGCGTGACAAGACTGACAAGTACATTCATATCGTGCGCTCTGTCATACCTACGAGTTTATTCAGAAAAGAAGCGTTCTGTCTCGCTCTTTCATGCTCAAACGCAAGCTTTGGACGCTTGCATGACAGATGTCATTATCTATATCTCCGGCAAGTAGCGAATCTGATATTCGGACTGATTCTGATTCTGATTCTGCACAAGAAATACCAGAAACCGCAAACATGGCTACTCAAGAAGAACTCAAAAAATTACGTGCCGCGCGTGGGCAATGTAAATCTTATATTACAAGGCTCGAAGGCTATTTCACGGAGAAACAAGAAGATTACAAAGATGTTGATCAAGATGAGCTTGACATCAGGGAACGCAGTCTTCACGAGCAGTATGCTAAGTTTCAGGAGATCCAGCTCGACATAATATGCCTGGACAGTAAAGACGACGAGTCGCCTGCGCTAGAAGAGCGTTATTTTCGCCTGTGTGCTAGAATACAAAAATGTAAACAATCGTTCAGTGCTACAAAATGCAAGTCAACAAGTGTGGCAAGGAGCCTACCATTACCGGCAATAAGTATACAACCATATGATGGCAAGGATATTGGTGCTTTCCAACCTTTTATAGACTTATTTATAGCAGTCATTGACAATGATGGTAAGCTTACTGCAGTTGAAAAACTCTATTATTTGAGAACTTTGCTCAAGGGGGAACCTCTCCAAATAATCGAAGGATTACCGGTAAGCAATGAATCATATATCTCTGCAATTCAGCTCTTAAAAAAAAGGTATAGCAATCCATCTTTGTTAATTTCAATGCATATTAGTATACTACTTGACATGCCATCCATTCAGCGTGGAACAGCCCAACAGTTAAGGGAAATTACAACTAAAATTAGGCAGCAGCTGACTATATTACACAACTTAAAGCAACCCGTTGATAAGTGGGATGCTATTCTAATGTGCATTATAATGAGAAAGCTTGACCCCTTGACTGTTCGATTGTTTCGCTCTGAAAATGATAATGCCACAATTATGCCCTCTTTAGAAACCTTGTTAGAATTTTTAGATAAACGTGCAATTGCAATTGAAGTCAGTCCAATGTCTAGTGACAAACCAAAGCCAAAGAGTATTACCTTGGCTGGGGTACATAGCCCTAAGCAGTCGACACATGTTGCTAAAACCTGCAATGTATGTAATGATACACATAAATTATTCAAATGCCCCAAGTTTGTGCTTATGTCAGTTGACAAACGGCTTGATCATGTCAATAAATTTAAACATTGTGTTATATGTTTAGGATTACATTCTCAGAAGTGTCGCTATCAGTTTAAATGCACGGTTTGCAAATCAAAAGACCACAATACTCTGCTTCATGTAGATGGCAAGAAGTGTGACATCAATGAAGAAAAGTCGGTGAGTTTGCTTTCATTCAAAAATCCCCAGACTAAAGTTTTATTGCCAACAGTAAAATTATTGGTACCAGATGCTGATGGTAACAGCATCATTGTGAAGGGACTGCTGGACTCGGGTAGTCAAACTTCATTCTGCACTAGCAATTTAGCTGACAGATTAGGTATTCAGCAGTTTAAAGATGAAAGGCAGATACTTACATTAGGGGAAAAGGTGAATAAAATTAATAAAGCCATAAATATAACCGCACATTCATTGACACAACAATATAAAATAAATGTAACATGTGCTATTGTTGACCAAATAACTACTCCTTTGCCACAAAGAAAATTTGACATTTCCAAGATCATCATTCCAAAAAATATTACATTAGCTGATAATGAATTTAACATTCCAGGAGAGATTTCTGTGCTGCTGGGAGCGGACATCTTCTTTCAAGTAATTCAGGATGGAAAGATCGAAGGAGGTCCATCAGATCCAATCATGCTCAACACAAAGTTTGGATACATCATCTCAGGTGATACCTTTCCTTGTTGTAATGTAGCGACTACTTTGCATGCGGTAGTTAGTTCTGATTTGGATCACATTGTCAAAAAATTTTGGGAGACTGAAAAGGTGCCAGAAGTCATCCTAGAATCATTACCTGAACACGCTCAAAGCGAGAGGGTGTTTCAAGAGTCTGTCACTCTACAAAATAATCGTTTTGAAGTAATGCTTCCACTCAAAATGAGTCCAAGTGACATTAATACATCAAATTCGTTTGCTATTGCCTTGCAGCGATTTTACAGTTTAGAAAGGCGTTTTTCTAAAGATCCATTATACAAACAATTATACATTGAATTTATACAAGAGTACTTGAAGTTACACCATGCAAAAATAATAAATATGGATGATGACTCACCTGATACTCAGCCTTTATATTTCATTCCTCATCATGCAGTCATACGACTTGACAAACATACAAATAAATTACGCGTAGTGTTTGATGCTAGTGCCACAAGTCACAACTGTCCTAGTCTGAATGACATACAATGCAATGGACCAGTTGTTCAAGGCCAATTATTTGATATTTTGATTAGATTTCGTACATTTAAATTCATTTTGATGTGTGACATTCGACATATGTTCCGTCAAATTAATGTAAACCCACAACATAGGGTGCTTCAGAATATTTTGTGGAGGGACAATACAGACCACCCTCTCCAATGTTTACAGCTTCAAACAGTTAGTTATGGATTAAAGAGCTCTGCCTTTCTAGCGACAAGATGTCTCATTGAGTTAGCTAGACGGCATGAACAGACTTTCCCTTTAGCAAGCAAAGCTATTATATCATCAAGTTATATTGATGACATAATATGTGGGGCTTCGACATATGACCAAGCTGTACAATTAAAAAAGGAGCTGGTTCAGCTAATGAGACTAGGAAGCTTTAAACTACATAAGTGGTGTTCCAATAATATTCAATTGCTATCTGATATACCAACTAAAGAATTAGGCTTTGTACAACGTGATCTAAATCAGGACAAGTTAGAAGTAAAAACCTTAGGGCTATCATATGATGCCAGAGATGATGTATTAAAAATGAGTGGTGGCATGGTCACATCTCCTGAAATACCTACGAAAAGAGGTGTCCTCAGCTCCATCAGTCAGTATTTTGATCCAATCGGTTATGCAGGACCAATTGTAGTTAGGGCAAAAATTATACTACAGCAAATTTGGCAATCTAATTTAGACTGGGACACTCCCTTGCCAGCTACATTAAGCAAAGTATGGTCAAACTTTCATAATGAAATTTCTAGTATGCCTGACATAATAGTTCCACGTAACTTGCAGTTTTCAGAAGCAAATGAGATTGCTATATATGCCTATTGTGACGCCTCAACTGAGGCCATGGGTTGTTGTGCTTATGTAAAAACAGATGTGGCAGGAGAATGCCAGACATACCTACTGTGCTCTAAATCTAGAATTGCCCCTTTAAACTCTAAATTAACAATACCAAAACTTGAACTAAATGGTGCATTACTTTTAGCTAAATTAATATTCAAAATTTCTAAAATATTACCTAATATCAAAATATTCAATTTATTCACAGATTCAAAAATTGTTTTAGGATGGTTGAGCTCAAATTTAAATAAATTACCACCCTATGTAGCTAATAGAGTTAAGGAAATAAAAGAAAAAACAGTAGGTATGATCTGGTATCACACACCTGGTATATTTAACCCATGTGACATTTTATCAAGAGGCACCAGTCCTCTTGAACTACGTAATATTAAAATATGGTGGCACGGCCCAGATTATATATGTAATAACAATAATAATTGTAACTTTTACACTTCAATCATTGAATTGCCAATTCAATGTGACAGTAGCATTGAGCATGTACAGCACACTGTTACTAACTGTAATGATGATAAGGTTTTCTCCTTATTTACCAAAATTTCAAGCCTTCTTAAAATGCAAAGAGTGATTTGTTTTGTTATAAGATTTATAAACAAATGCAGACACATTGTCACAAATTCTGGGAATTTTACTGCAAAAGAATTAAAATATGCTCTAAACATTGCAATAAAGGGTGTCCAAAGAGTTCACTTTTGCAATGAGATACATTTTTTACAACAAGATAAACAAATTAATACAAATTTAAAATCATTAAATCCATTCATTGATGCAGATGGACTGCTGAGAGTTGGAGGCAGACTCCACAATTCAAATCTTTCTTTTGCAAGAAAATTTCCAGTTATACTGCCAAAAGCGTGTCATTTAACTACAATTATAATAAAAAATATGCATCTGTCATTATTACATGCTGGATTAAAACTTATGTTCAGTAGCTTATCACAAACATACCACATTGTAAATGGTATAAGAGAAATTAAAAGTGTATTGCATAAATGTGTTATTTGTGTAAGACATAAAGCTGAAGGTGCAAAACAGCTTATGGGTTCATTACCCCGTGATAGAGTCACACCGGCTAGAGCTTTTCAGGTGGTGGGTTTGGATTACTGTGGACCTTTTTCTGTCAAACAATCAACGCAAAGACGAAGTGTAGTGTCAAAAGGATATGTTGTCGTATTTGTTTGCTTCACCACGAAGGCTCTGCACTTAGAAATAGTTTCAGATTTATCCACAGAGGCCTTCCTAGCAGCTCTGAAAAGATTTATATCACGAAGGGGTATTCCATCCATTATAAATTGCGATAATGCTTCAACATTTAAAGGAGCCAACAACAAATTAAATGAGCTCTACAAATTACATAAAATTAAAAACTTTCAAGATACAGTGCAAAATTTTGCAGCAGTTAAAGGTATTCAATTCAAATTTATACCAGCATACAGTCCCCATCATGGTGGCTTGTGGGAAGCAGCTGTTAAGTCTGCTAAGTCTATTCTAAAGAAAACTGCTGGAACTAAGCTTTTTACTTACGAACAATTTAATACAATTTTATGCCAAATAGAGTCAATTTTAAATTCAAGACCATTAATTCCTTTCTCTCAAGATACTTCTGACTACTCATATTTAACCCCAGGCCACTTCCTTATTGGTTGTGCTCCAACTACTTACCCAGAACATGATTTAACAGATATTCCATCAAATAGGCTACGGTTTTGGAGGAGTTGTGAACAGGTACGACAGCATTTCTGGAGGGCATGGTCAAATGAGTATTTGTCACTTTTAAACAAGCGTACCAAGTGGCATAAAGAGCACCCTAACCTTAAAACAGGAATGTTAGTATTGCTGCGTAATCCAAACACACCACCTGTTCAATGGCCTATAGGTAGAGTCTCAAAAGTGTATTTAGGGTTAGATAATAAAGTACGTGTCATAGAGATAACAACTGCTGATGGTAAGTTACATACAAGATCTATTGCTAAAGTTGTTGTTTTGCCAATTGAAGATTAATTAAAAAATTTAAGTCAAATAAGTATTAAAATTCATAATTTAAATTCATTCATTAACAAAATAAACATCAGCAGCTCTTATCATAATAAAGTGTAATAATAGAGGTATAGTATAATATAATGTTACTTAATATCTAGGTACTTAAAATAAAACTTAGATTAGGTATATAGGCACATAATAATGTATGTGTAAATTTAAATAAGGTGTACCACTTAGGTACACCATTAAGATTTGTTAAAATAGTTATAATTCATTTCAAGGTTTAAGGCTTTATATAAGACATTCATAATTTAAAATAAATACAAGATTGTAATTCATACATTTATTAAACCAATATTTAGCTACAGTTTGTTTAAAAATATTAAAATAACTTAATTCTGCATAAAATTAATATTATATAAAATAGAGTAAATAGAGCCAAACATAAATTGTAAATTTAAGTCTCATGAGGTCATTCTGGCTGGCCCAACTTATGTTGAAACCATAAATAATATTAGGTACAATGGAGATTTAAGTTAGTATAGTGGCAACCTTATGTTGTCTGTGGTGTTCTATTCTCTTCCCCTGTTTGCCTATGGACGTGTAACACTATTAAAGCCTTGCCTAAAGAAATATAGTTTTGAAGTGTATTTAGTGAGTTTTTACTGCTAATACCTTAACAATCATTATGAAGTAAAAAGGTCAATTACCAGTTCGTTAGGTTTCGGCAGCGGCTCCATCTCCAGGGTGATTCCACTGGTCTCGGTCTCGGGGACCCCCTGGCTGATCCACGGCGTCCACCCGCTCACACACTTCAGTGGCTCGTCATGCGGCCGCGGGCTCGTCGGCTCGGGGGAGGTGCCCTCGAACTCGCTCTGTTGATTCATAACATCAGTGTCAACATTTCTTTTTATCGTATTTGATAACGAGACGAGCTCGTCGTTTGCCTGATGGTAAGCATAATGCCGGCCCGTATCAATTGCAGTGCCACTCAGAACGTTAAAACACAAAGGCCTGCGCGGCACTGCATTGTGCTCGTTACCCTGAGACATTAGGTATTAAGTGTCATAAGCCCACTAATTTCGCTGGCTACTCTGCTCATCAAACCGGAACATAGTAATGCTTGCACGTTACTTTTTGGCGGAAGATATCACGAGCAAAGCGGTGGTACCAACCCAAACGGACACTCGCAGAGGAGTTAGTCTTACCACCTAGTAAAAACTAAGAAGGAGCCACTCAAAATGAGTCTAGTCCTCGGATTAAAAGAGCCACATCCTGCCAATTCGTATCTTGGAGTTAGTGCGAGTATTTGCCGACCTCATCACTCCAGCGGAAGATGATCGATCGGTCGTCGACCACGAAACAAGTATAAGTCGTTCTCGGACATGAGATGTCTTGTCCGAGAACGACTTAAACCTTCCGTTATGTTTGCACCGTTGTCTAGCGTTACGTAGACTGGTTTACACATAGCACATGATATTATATAAGTGAATAATACTCTTAATCGTGGTAGGCTCGGCTGTCCAGTACACACAACTTCATGTTTCAAACAGTAACAAGTATGACAGTCATCTTGGGACACAACATCTCCCTCCATTATCTAGCGTCATGTAACCGGTTTATACTGAACAATACTCACAGTTGTGGTGGAACACGGCTGACCAGTGCACACTACTTCGTGTTTGGAGCAGCGGCAAGTATGACAGTCATCCTCGGTCACAACGCCTCCCTCGGGTATCTCCGTGCCGTTCCCTAGCGTCATGCACACTGGTGTACACTTGGCGCGCGGGACGCATTCGGTCGTTGAGCTGTTCTTGTAGACTGTGCCTTCAGCGCAAGGTTTCTTGGGTTTGCAGCCTGAGGATAAGATTACGGTGATTGAGAAGTCGTGACACCTGTGTGGATTTCCACAATATAATAGCGATGTTGACTCCATTTTTTTATGATGTAAATCAATTCGTTTTCTCATCAGAATCAAATATCTATATCGAGAAAACTGGAAATCGAACGCTAGAAACGTCAAAAATGACAGTGAACTCGGGCGTATCTACTGAGCGCTAAAACGCCCCATACAAATTGGACAGAACATCTGACGTCACTTGTTCAACGCGGGCCGTAACCACAGATTACTATATATGTAGCTAGCTAGCCGTAACGCCGCAGAATGACAAGGCAATGCCGCCAGCATGCTGGGTACGCTTTCCACTGGTAGTGAACTAGAACATTTGGATTATGTACAGGCCTACTTTGGCTTGTAGATTATCCAATTGTTTTTGTAGCTAGGTTAGATGTAGAGTAAAGAGGCATTAAGCCCGTTGAAAAAAAAATGTGATGGGCTTCTCGCGATTACAGGAGTGCTTTCGTAAAGTGTTAAAGGTAGGAAGGAGCTTGTAAATATTGACCTTCAATACAAGTGTCGAGCTCGCAGCTGTGTTTGATGTCGTCGTAGTGCAGCGTGTTGTCGCACGACTCCGCGGGGCACGGCGGCACGCACGCGTCGTATGCGGAGCACTCCTCGTCGCATTGCATCGCTGGCGACAGAACAGAATATTTTTACACACGCACGCACGCCCATAGGTTTAGAGAAAAATCTTTGAACAACCCAGAGTCCTTATGAGCGTCCCAATGAGATGGTAAACATGGTGATGAGTTACTAAAATAGGAGCCGGCAGCCTTAACTTCAGATCAAGATCAGCTTCGCTACTGCATTAAACTAAGCAGTTCCCTCACAGCAGATCTCTTGCATCCTCCCCTCTACCAAGATTCCAATGCCTACACAATGCTTCGCAAGCATTGCTCACGTCGCGCAACTCAAGAACTACTAACTACGGACCAGCCTTTCCGAGCGTTCCAAAGAGATACCAACGTCAAACATACTGGCGAGTAATCAAAACCAAATACACCAGTTCTGACTTCTTTTATGGTACTGTAACGAAGTCAACAGTGCACTCACGGCACAGCTCCTGCGTCCTCCACTTGACGGTGACGCCGCGGTGCGCGCACGCATGCGCGTACGCAGCGAGCGCGGCGCACGCGCAGGCGCAATCCCCTCCCGCGTCACACGCGCACGCGTCCCGCTCGCACCGCGCCACCCACGCCGCCACCGGCACCTCCCCGTGGCACAGTGTGAACGGGTAGCGCTTGAGCGCCCCGCACGTCGTGGCCGCCCATTCTAAGCGTTCGGGACGCTGCTTGCAATGATCCTGGAAACAGCAACGTAAAGAATTTGCGTGCGTAGAATTGGCGACGGCGATCCGAGAACCACAGGAAGTCTGCAAGAGTCAAAATGTGATCATTTCAGAGTTTCGCATTTATTGCCAAAGGACGATATGTAGCGCTTTGATTTAAGAAAATCGAAGCGGACGACACGAGCCTCTCTAAAAACGTTTGAGAGACGTAAAGTGTGGAAGTATTAGGTAACTTTTTACACAAAATGAAGATGGAAAAACTATTGCTTATTTATCCTGACTTTATAGGTACTCGTTTTGAAATAGTAAACATTATGATATTTATTAGCATTTTAGCTCATAAATAGCGACAGACTGAGAAGGACAGATTTGACGACCATATTGAATTCTCAGTTCACTATGGAACTATAAGAAGAACTATCGTGTTTGTTCGTTTGTGTGATACATACAGTAACAGCCTGCGCCTTAGGGCAGTTGGACTTCAGTTTCCATGAGTCAGCAAAGATGAGAGCGGAGGACTCCGCCAGCCCGCCGCCCGCCGGCGACTGGAAGTCGTCGCGCAGGTCGCCGTTGAAGTTGCCGCACAGACCTTTCACCTGGACCACACACACGTTTATGATTCACCTTTACATAATTATCTAGTAAAGTTTCTTGCTCTTATTCTCGATCGGTTGTATACTTGGTACACAGATCAACCTATAGACTCCGCTTAGCCGAACACGCCCCAATGCCAAGGTTACGCATTATTACTGCGTATCGCAAATTCGGTAAACACGCCGTCGATCTCGTCCCCCGCCAACATTTTACGATAGTGTTGTCATGTAAAACTTGGTTTATGCGGCGTCTAGGTTTACTGGTCTGTGACTTGGAATCATTTAACTCTCATGAGCGCTCTTCTGTGGCCTATGTTAATAAAGAATGTTGATTTCGAATTTGAGTATAATTATACTATACCACTATTTATTTTCTCGCTGTCAAAAGTACAGTAAAGCTACTACAATACTTTACGATCAGACTTCGGTACTCGCAACATTCAATAAATTTATCAGTTTTTTCGATTCGACAAATTTATCGTTTGGAGTTCCGTACTTGCGACGCTAATGTCATAAAATTTGTAAGCGGTACTGGCAGTATACTAGTCATTTAAGCCTCATAATCAATAACAACTGAGTTAGCTGTAGAAAGAAGAATATTGAATAGAGAGAGCGCTTTGAAAAAATCTGCGAAGCTTTCAAACAAATAGTTCATCGTGCTCTCCTGCTAAACGAACAGAAATGTAGCGTGATTACAGAGCAGTGAGTACATACCCGCCCCTGCCACATGGGGTCCACGCGCACGTACACGCGCATCTGCCGGTCCCACTGCACATGCATGCCCAGAGATGGGACGTCCAGGAACACGTAAGCGCCCGCCGTGCGGAACTTGATCCTGCACACGTTGCAATTAAAAAATATATAAATAAGTACGTAAGTAGTTTAGTAATACTTAAAAAACACGATCTCTACCTGCAAGTGCAAAATACAATAGGGATGTCGACTCATTTTTTTTATGATGTCAATCAATTCGTTTTCTCACGAGAATGTCTATATTGAAAAAATTAGAAATCGAACGCTAGGAACGTAAAAATGAGAGTCGAAGTGAAGTCGGGCGTGTCTAATGAGCGCCAAAACGCCCCATACAAATTGGACAGAACATCTGACGCCACTTGTTCAACGCGGGCCGTAAAGCTGTACTAAAAACATGTGTTTTGTTGATTTGGCCGTGCAAAACTGCGTTTAAGTATATAGTTGTCATACATTTTTTTATTCATTGAAATGTAAATAATCTTTTAATATTATTTAAATTATAGATGATATAAAAAAATCGTTGAATTCGTGAAACTTTTAGATATTATCTTTGTGGTATTTTTTGTGAATTTCTATTATGTTTTTAAACCTCTATAACTATAGTAAATATGTAATTTGTGTTTCATGCAACATCCCAATTTCATAGATAAATAAATCAAAGGCATAACCGTCTCACCGTTTCAATTTCGATACATCTGGCAGCGGCGCGTTCTTGGTGAGAGTAACGATCTCTTCGTTGCCGCCGCTTCCGACTTTGAGAGTGACAGACTTGGAGCAAGTGGCCCCAGTGGTCCCACATGGCACGTTCTGATTTATAAAACAATTGCAATTTGGTATCAAGCTTTCATATTGAAAAACATGAAAATACTTATTGAGGTCATGCGAGAAGAGTTGTAGATTATCATTACAACGAGAATTATGTGATGTGATGTGACAGAACCCGTGGTGTAGTTTGATAGACTAACTTCTGTAACGCTCTATAATTTAAATCTAAGAGGACAGGGTTGGTTCTCGTAACGAGATCAATATATCTGCTCATATTAAAAGATCATCTATAGAGTGGAACTCATTGCCGGCATCTGTTTTTCCTGTACACTACAATCTGGGAGTCTTCAAGAGACGAGTGAACAGGTATCTTCTGGGCAAGCGTGCTACATGGTCGACCGCGTCGTCGCTTAACATCAGATGAGACAGCGGCCAAACGCAAGCCAATCCGAAATAAAAAAAAACCATTTGTTTGTTCATGTTGTGAGAGCACGGTTCTTATGGTTCCCGACTCCTTAGATAAAGGCAATACAAACTAATTTTGGGTGAATATATGTTCCTTGTGATTGCAAGCCTTATTTTTTAGGTGAACGAAGTGGATAGCTACTTTATTCATTACTATTACTACTACTAACATCATTACTATCGACAAGACCACCCATTGTACTTACTATACCTTATTTAGTTATGTTCACTTTTGTATTATGTTGGTGTCCAATAAAGAGTTATATATCTATCTATCTACGCCAACTCCGGGGATGTAGGCAGAAAAGGGGGAACGCAGCTTCACTCTAACCTTGCATCGTATTTCCTTGTACTTTTTTCGTTTCATCAACATTTTACATAACTTTTTTAAAACTGATAGATTACCTACTGAAAGTGAAATTATTAATAATATGGGAAAATAATAATGTGTTCGTGTGTGTACACAGTGTTTTATTGTACATGCCCATTTTGTTTGTTTAACTGTAAAGACCTAATTCACCTAATGGTTGTTACAGCTAAACAAAGTTGACTTTCAATAAACCTACAATCTAAACAAATATATAAAATTGAAGTGTCTGTTTGTAATAACAAGATAACAGTTTTTTACTAAATGCATATGAAAGTATATGCGGAACCTTTAACAAAAAAACCATTTTTAAAAAAATTGTCTGTCTGTCTGTTTGTTCCGGGTAATCTCCGAAACGGCTGGACCGATTATGACGGGATTTTCACTGGCAGATAGCTGATGTTACAAGGAGTAACTTAGGCCACTTTAATTTTAGAAAAATAATTAGGGTTCCGCGCAAAAAAAAACATGAAATCCATTATCTCCGCGCGGGTGAAACCGCGGGCAGCAGCTAGTTGTATAATTTAGCATTAATAATAATTAGCATTCATTAATTTCATGAGGTACCTGAATCTCAACGTCGAATCCATCCTTCCCATCCAGGATTCCCTTAGCCAGCAGGTATGAGCAGACTCCTTCGAAGTCGTAGTCGCTGTCGTCGAACGTCAGGATGTGCGAGTCTCCCCACGCGGCGCACACGCCGGCGCACTGCTTGGTGGTACACGACCAGTTACCACGCTTGCACTCGCTGGGAAAATAATAGAAAATTAATTTTAAAAAATTTAATCGCGGGGAGTCGCTGGATGCTAGAGCCTAGTAGCCGTACCAAAGTCCATGAAAGAGCCCCCATGTTCAGCAGTGGACGTCTTCCGGCTGATGATGATGATGAAATTAAAATATGGTGGACGATAAATCGTGGTCTTTCAATTATCGGAATTGAAAGACCACCTAAAGAAAACTTTTCTAAGAACGAAGATTTTATTATTTCGATTTAAGATTTTTTATTTTTGATAGTCAGTGGAAATTAAAGAAAGCTTACTTTGACTTTGTTACACATTTTACTTGCGTTAGGAACCCTGACAATTTGCTCCAGGTTGTTGAGATATACGAATAATGGTTTGTCCAAAAACGTAGACAAATTTTACAAAAAAATTACGAATTATTTTTGTAAACACATTTCCCCTGAACAAACCAAACTTGGGGTAACTTTGTGCCATACTAAATTTCACTGACCCAAAAATTTCCCTAAAACTAGTTTTAACTCTCCAATCAACCAGTTAAGTAACTTGTCATCATATCCACGTGTTTATTAACAACTGCCGCAAGAGACTGGCACAATGCCAAGGTCGGTTTGCGTAAGAGCGCCGTGCACTATCTAATGCTCTAGATAAAGTGAAAGGTCCGCATGAACCACGCAATGTACTTAGTCAGCATTACTCGTAGTGGAATTGTTTGTTTCGAGTTGTATGTCAACGGGGGCGTAGCTCAGATGGTAGAGCGCTCGCTTAGCATGTGAGAGGTACCGGGATCGATACCCGGCGCCTCCAATTATTCGTTTTTTTTTACTATATATTTAATGCATATTTGTTGCACGTGTTGTACATAATAACCGTTATTTACCATGTTGATTAACACAGGGGGCGTAGCTCAGATGGTAGAGCGCTCGCTTAGCATGTGAGAGGTACCGGGATCGATACCCGGCGCCTCCAACTACCCACTTTTTGTAATTCTGTTTGTTACACCCTCATGTAATATTTTGTAATTTATTTATGTTCATTGTAATTATTGACTGCTTTTTATCATGTTTATTAACACAGGCACAGACTTTAAACATATCTGTGAACACAGGGGGCGTAGCTCAGATGGTAGAGCGCTCGCTTAGCATGTGAGAGGTACCGGGATCGATACCCGGCGCCTCCAACTACCCACTTTTTGTAATTTTATTGTTAGTTACGTACCTAAAAAATTAATAATATCAGGTACTCGCGACTTGTTTTTGGTAGAAAAATAAAGTGTAATTACGTTCTCTTAACAAGTCAAACGGTCTCATGTCTCACGGAATCCAAAAAAGTATAAATGGCATCATATCTATATACTCGTAGTATACAGTACACAACGGTTCGGAAATTTTGCAGGCAGAGCTTGTACTTTAGGGGATCATAAACTCTACTAGCGTGTGACATCAATTCAACTGCATGTATAAGTTCTCAAAACAAGTTGCTACGATATAATGTGTAATAATTAAACAGGCTTACGGCATAAGTAGTGAACGGCAAAAATCACGTCCGCGGGTATGTCTATATGTCCTTGCCTTGAGGCTAATAACGTGTTATATATTTTGTTCAGGTAACAAAATCAGACTACAACTTTATCGGGGGCGTAGCTCAGATGGTAGAGCGCTCGCTTAGCATGTGAGAGGTACCGGGATCGATACCCGGCGCCTCCAACTTCCCACTTTTTTGTAATTCTATTTGTTACGCCCTCTTGTAATATTTTGTAATTTATTTATGTTCAATGTAATTATTGACTGCTTTTTACCATGTTGACTGACACAGGGGGCGTAGCTCAGATGGTAGAGCGCTCGCTTAGCATGTGAGAGGTACCGGGATCGATACCCGGCGCCTCCAACTACCCGCTTTTTATAATATTTTTAATTAATTTTATTTCTTGTAGTAGGTATTACTTGCTGTTTCTTGTACATGTCAACACAGGGGCCATAGCTATTTTTTGTAATATTTTATAATAATTATATTTATTTTCAGATGTACTATTCGGAATAAATTACTCAAGTCAACACGGTGAATGTAGCTCAGATGGTAGAGCGCACGCTTAACGTGCGTGAGGTAGCCGGATTGATACCCAGTGCCTCCAACTACCCATTTTTTCACTTTTTTTTTAATATTGAACAATCGACTTTTTTAATGTAATAACGATGATTTAGAATAATTCTGTAATTCAGAATTTTGTACAGCACTAAAAGTCTATGTCCATAAAATGGACTTTAGTATATAATAGTAATTTCAACCTGATTGCCTTCAGTCAGTTTAAAGATAAAATGCTAAACAAACAGTTTTAACAGCGACATTAAATGTATTTAAAATGTTCCTTTTTACTATAACTCCCTGTGGTGTTGACAGCCCCTCGGTACAGTTGATAAATTGATTGAAATAACACTAAAAATGGCGTATGTATTTCTTCTGTGAATTAGAACATCATAGTCCTTGCACTTTCTGATTTCCTAGATACAGGGAATCATAGTTTGTGGTCAGTGGTTTACGTACATTATCTTTGGGCGTTATTTATCCTGCTTCCTACTAATATTATAAATGCGAAAGAGTGTTTGTCTGTTTGTTGGTTTGTCCTTCTTTCACGCAGCAACGGAGCAACGGATCGACGTGATTTTTGGCATAGATATAGTTTGTGGACCGGAGAGTAACATAGGGTACTTTTTATCCCGGAAAAATGCACGGTTCCTGTGGGCAGAAGCTGGTTAATCTGAATCAGATAAATATTAATAATAATTACAGTCACTATCCTATACTTAGATAGTAGGACTAACTCTTCTGAGAGAGTCTGTCTGGGTTGGTGCCATCGCTTTGCCGTGAAGTCAGCAGCCAAGCAGTAATGTGCAAGTTTTACTGTGTTCCAGTTTGATAAGCGAAGTAGTCAGTTATTTTACTAGTTACTAGGCTTATGAGACTTAATACCTACTGTCTCAGGGTAACGAGCCAGCTGTAGTGCCGCGCGCGCAGTACTTTGTGTTTCAAAGTTCTGAGTGGCACTGTAATTGTTATGGGCCGGCGTTATGCTTACCATCAGGCAAACGACCGGCGTGTCATCTCATTATCAAATAGTATAAAAAAATAGTGAAAAAAAAAAGAATTTACAAATTTTTGTGGGGAAAAAATAATAGATTTGGTTAAAGAGCTCGAGGGGTGTCTGTATACGTCATATTAGTAAAACGAGAAATGTAAATTAATCATGTTCGCAGGCATGTCACAAGTGTTTTGCCTTGAGGCACGTAAGTTAACGTTCTATTATTTGATATCACCGATAAATTTAATATAAACTGCATCGGGGGCGTAGCTCAGATGGTAGAGCGCTCGCTTAGCATGTGAGAGGTACCGGGATCGATACCCGGCGCCTCCAACTACCCACTTTTTTGTAATTCTGTTTGTTACACCCTCATGTAATATTTTGTAATTTATTTATGTTCATTGTAATTGTTGACTGCTTTTTATCATGTTGATTAACACAGGGGGCGTAGCTCAGATGGTAGAGCGCTCGCTTAGCATGTGAGAGGTACCGGGATCGATACCCGGCGCCTCCAACTACCCACTTTTTGTAATTTTATTGTTAGTTACGTGTATATAAAAGATAAATAATATCAGGTAATCGCGACTTGTTTTTTGGGTAAAAAACCAAGCGTGAACATTTTGTGATTATTTTTATTTTCAGACGTACTTTTTCGCATTTATTATACAAATCAAGACAGGGGGCGTAGCTCAGATGGTAGAGCGCTCGCTCGCTGGTAGGGCGTTATAAATTTAGATGCCGACATAATCTACCTGCATTTAGGAGTAAAGCCGCGTTGACACGATCAAAATACACTCTGTTCCAATGGGCTCGTACGAGTAAGCTAGATACGCGTATATAAGGGTAACAGTGGACACTGGCGTAGTCATCGAGGAACTAGCCCCTAGAGATGCAGTGACGTTTTGTTTGCACGAAATAAAGTATACCATTTTTGCCTAGACATAATGCGCTCTGATTGGCTAAGCCACCGCCTCGGGCAGTTTCCCCGTGCGCTGATATGTATTATAGCAAAATCACATTGTCTTGAGATCGGATAGTACAGTATTTCATCTCTCGGGGCTAACCCCGATGGGCGTAGTTAATTTGGATCCTTTTTTCTTCACAAAAGCGACGTTTTTGTTGCTAAACGCTCGATTATTGTTAGGCATAATTTTTTTCACTAGTCCGTATAGTGAGTCTTGTCGCAGGTAGTCACTGACCACAGGTTGCACTCCTCCTGCATGGTGTGTCCGTCGGGGTAGCTGGCGCCGCCGTGGTGGCAGGGGCACTGCGCCGGCGGCACGCAGCGGCCGGAGCTGCGGTCCAGCACGAACCCGCGGCGGCACTGGCAGCCGGCGCGGCACTCCGCCGCCACGGACGACGGCGGCAGGTGCATGTTCTGAGGACGTTTGGTATTGATACGAGTTTGGTACATTACAAACACTTATGCAAGAAGCTTAAGGGGCAGAATTCGGCACGCCGCTATGTCGTTCGCGCATTTAGATAGTCAATCACTTAATATAGGTAATTATGAAAAATAGCATTCGGTGAAATTGCTGACAATAACATTACAAAGGTTAAACAAATATCATTACATAGGTACAGCATATGTATCATTTTGATCCGATCAGGTTTTCATACATGAAAATGAGAAAAACATGAAATCCCATTTATAGGTTTGAAAATTTAAATCGATCAAAATGAAATTTTTGTTAAACTTTTGGTTATTGCCAGCAACTTCACCGAATGCGATTTTTCATAAAAAATATTTCTGTTATTTGATAGCGAGACGAGCTGGTCGTTTGCCAGGCAGTATAACGCCGTCCCATAACAATTGCAGTGCCACTCAGAACTTTGAAACACAAAATCCTGCGCGGCGTTGCAGTGCGCCCGCTACCCTGAGAGATTAGGTATTAAGTCTCACAAGCCCAGCAATTTCACTGGCTACTCTACTCATCCAACCGGAACACAGTAACGCTCGCACTGCTTCGCGGCTGACGTCACGAGCTCAGCGGTGGTACCAACCCAGACGGACACTCGCAGAAGAGTTAGTCCTACCACCTAGTATATTAAGCTTCAAGAATGTTGAGATGCGCTAGCGAGACAGCGGCTTGCGGTACCTTGCAGGTGAGCGGCTCAGCGAGCGCGCAGGTGGTGAACTCCATGTGGTCGGCGGCGCTGCAGTTGGCGCGCAGGTCGGCGGCGGCCGGCCAGCGCGCCGCGTCCGCCGCCGTCGCCGGCACGCACGCCCAGCGCGCGCCCACGCATGTACTGGATGGAGGACAAGGGAACACTCAAGCTAGCCTGCATCGCATCTATGTATCATTTAGATTTTTTTAACGGGCTCAATGCCTTTTTTAACTAGCTAAAACATAAATAAACACTACATCTAACCTAGCTAGCTACAAAAACAGTTGGATAATCTACAAGCCCAAGTAGGCCTATACATAATCCAAATGTTCTAGCCCACTATCAGTTGGAAACGTACCCGGCATGCTGGCGGCATTGCCTCAATTGAACCGCAATCCTGATCCGTTGAGCCAAATAAGTATCAGCATTTAGGTTACGCGTCGCATCAATTAAAGGCTCTGACAAAACTTTGAAAATATTATGAGCTCCCGGCCCCCACGGGCCCAATTTTTCAACACCAAACGGTTCAAATATGTAGCCGCTCCCGAGGTTTAGATTAGATTCAATTATTAAAAATAGAGACTCAACAAGATTGAAATTCCCAGCGTGCAGAACAGTTCTATGTCAGAAAAACTTTGATGAGCATAAGAGTTTATGACAAAATACCTAGAGACATTCGTGAACTCCCGATCAGACAATTTAAGACAAAACTGTTCAAGTGGCTGGTAGAAAATTTTTTTATTTTTGAAATTGAGTGTTATCTACGAAAGCGTGTATTGTATAATTTTGTATAAAGCTTGAGTTACCAGAGCTCCCGCTCCCTCCTCCCCGCGCGCACCTCCTTGTACCCCGCGGGGAACTGCAGCCCCTTGTGGTTGCAGGGGCACAGCGCCACCGGCACGCACGCGCCGCTGTCGTCCAGGAGCTGACGGAACCACAGAAATACTGCTCAAACTATTGCCTAACGAGCATAAATATACACAAATAGTTTGGTCCTCAGACTGCCCTGTGTAAATGAAGAAAAATTAAATTAAAACAGCCCCTCCCCCCACTTCTTGTGTCTCACGAAAGTGAAGCTGATTTTAAACTTTGTGCCTAAAGAAAACATGAAACATCATGAAGTCATTTTCGCACATTGACCAATCTCAATGGTTGAAAATCCACTAGGTACTATTACACAAAGTGCTGCACACAGTTTCACTCAGGTGGATTCCTAATAAGGAACCGTGCAATTTTCCGAAAAAAAAAAACTATTTCTATGCGCGAAATCACGTCGGTCAATTTCTTGTGAAAGAAGGACGCACCAACGGAAAAATGGACGGTTTCTATCATCTCTGGGAATATCAACGTGCCAGTGCAGCAGCTATTTTGCTACACGACTGCACAAAAAAGGACTGTGTGCGAGCAAGTATGTATGCGAGTTTCTTTATTCCACCATAACTTATAAATACCTGAACAGATGGACGTACGAGGTATCGTTAGAATCCTTACATCATCCCGAGTGACAGTGGCTAGGGCAGTCGTGTTTTTGTAATGTAACTTTTATTACATTGTGTAGAAAGTCATACTACCTCTCCCTGTTTACAAGCGCACCCCTCCACACAGCGCGGCGAGCAGCTCGCGTCGGAGAGAGCCGTGTCGGAGCACTTCCGTAGGCAGCTGTCGGCGCACACGGTGTACTCTTGTCCACCCGAGCATTGCAATTCTGTGCAGTGTGATACAATTGATTAGATGCAGATACAACTTTAAACCGACGCTTTTGGAGTAGTCAGAGAAGCTTGTTTAGGGATGTTGACTCCTTTTTATGTTGTCAATCAATTCGTTTTCTCGTGAGAATCAAATATCGATATCGACCAAACTGAAAATCGAATGCTAGAAACGTCAAAAGCGAGTCATGAGCGCGAAAACACCCCCTACAAATTGTGTAGAACATCTGACGTCACTTGTTCTAAGCGAACTACAAACATGAATTTTGTTGAAACGGCCGTGAAAAACTGCGTTTAAGTACATAGTTGTCTTAAATTTGTTTATTCATTGAAATGTAAAAAATCTGATGGCATCATCTAAATTACTATTGGATGATAAAAAAGAAGTTACATGCAGCGTATCTTTGTGTTTTTTTTTGTGAACTTTTTTAATTCTTTAATGTAATGTTCTTGCACCCGTTATAACGACAGTAATTATGTGTTGACCACCATAATATACCAATTTAAACTCAGCTTGTATAGCTGCGTCCCTTATTATTCGGCAAAGCCGGAGCGCCAATGGAGTCCTAGTATAGTCGTATAGAGTCTTACCGCACTCCTTGACGTGGTATCTCCACTGCAGCATGACGCCGGCCTTGGCGCAGGACATGGCGTAGTCCCCGAGCACGGGACAGAGACAGCGCGACACGTCTCCCTCGCACGCGCACATGTCGTACACGCACGACTCGTAGTACGGCTCCACGTCCACGTGCCAGTGGCATGCTGTGAAGAAAGAGATGCCAGATCGATTCATTAGAGAACATTCAGTTGGCGTAGATTTTTTGATTTAACTTAGTCTGCCCCGCTGCTGTGAAAAGGTCTTCTTCATGTATAAAGTTTGTCTATGGAATTCGTTCCACAGATTTAATAAACTCTCTACGCAAAATTCCATAAATTATTAAATCCAAAAGTATAACTCGACACTGGCAAAATACGCGTATCGCGTGGCGCCAAAAAAAAAACAAAAGAAAATTCAAAAGGATCACGAAATCATAGACAAATATTTTTGACGTTTACATCAAGGACTTAACGAACGGTTATAATTCAGCTCAAATCTCAACTCAGACTTAAGGTAGCTAATTAGCTTAGTGCACTGTGCAGCCCGAAGTAATTCTCGACCTTAGCCTTGCAGTACGCTCTGGCTGCCATATTCTATGCAACAGCTAGCCGTGTCAACTCAGAGCTTGCCTAGATGAGGCACGGTTTGAGTCGCGCTATTGTGACAAGCTAGTAGAAGACATTCCGTACACATGCAATGGCGCGTTTGGCTGTTCGAAATTAAATTTCGAATGCACGAGTCGAGCCACGCGTGAAACGCCTCACAAGGGTAATATGTGGCCTTACCGGCTAACAATCTCGTGTTCATTTTCGACTCCAACCCAATTAAGATCACCGGTCGCTAGGTCTTCGGCTGGAAGGAATAGTCTAGAATGTTCGCTTGTTATCATTTTCGAACGAACTTTA
This sequence comes from Crocallis elinguaria, assembly GCA_907269065.1. Taxonomy (NCBI): domain Eukaryota; kingdom Metazoa; phylum Arthropoda; class Insecta; order Lepidoptera; family Geometridae; genus Crocallis; species Crocallis elinguaria. The sequence continues at coordinate 15,252,213 of OU026068.1, forward strand.
TTCAGGAAACAAGTTCTTACAAAACGAAAAGAGGCGAAAACTCTAGACAACTTCTTCCACACGAAGACTAGTGACCGCTATAGTGGCCGTTTTAATCGGTTTGGAATCGAAAACGAAGACGAGATTGTTAGCCGGTAAGGCAGCTGGTCTCGTACCTTCGAAGACGTTGCTCTTAAGCTTGGCGCAGTATCTCTCGGCCGCCTCCTTGTTCTCGACGTTGGCCTTGCAGGGGTGCGCGGGCTCGGGCGCCGCCGCGTCGTCGCAGAACTCGCGCGTGCGCCACTTGTTGGCGAAGGCCGCCACAGACTGCTCCACATCGTTCTCAGGAGTCAGGAAGTCGTCTTTTTGGTTCATGTTGAATGTGCCGCAGAGACCCTAGAAAGAGAAGTTTTCTTTCTTTGATCGAAAGATTATGACGACCTTCGGCGCAAGTACAGAAGTCCAAGCGATAAATTTGTCGAATCGAAAAAACAGATAAATTTATTGAATGTTGCGAGTACCTACCGAAGTCTGATCGTAAAGTATTGTAGTAGCTTTATATTCTGTTTGGATTCGACCTAGCTATTCGATAACTTTTGTCGATTGTATCAAGGCTCGGTAAGTTATATAAAAAAATCGATAAAGTCCACTTTATCGATTTGAACTGTCAATTTTATCGATCGAAAAGATCCGTACTTGCGCTGCTGTATTGATACGTTTTAATAATGGAGTAAAAGCGGATGCAAATGGTGCAAAAGAGTATGATTGTAGACACTGCAGTGTGGATTGGGTGATGCAGCAATATACTTGTCTTTTAGTCATTCTAAAACAGCTACAATTCGCTTACGAAAATAGATAAACCCTTACCTTAGTTTTACCGAGGAATTCTGGCGGCACGTCAATAAACACTCGCGTATTGCCATCCCACCACAGGTCGACTTTGTTTGGCAGTTGTACTGGAAATAGAAAAATACCCTAATACTTGTAAATGAGAAAAAAAAACCTATTTCAATTCTCATTGGAATGAAGAGGTTAGTAATCAATTGCAATCAGCAGTTTTCTAGGAAAAGGAGTCTCATAGTGAATTGGCGCAATTATACAATATTACTTATATCTTATTAACAGTGACGTACTGAAAGACACAATACTCTTAAAAGTAAAACCTTCAATTTGGTGTCATCATGGCCTTTGGTCAAGAGGTAAGATTTGAAAAGTGGGCTCACTGTAATGTGGACTTGCTTATAGGTATGGCCCGCTAGGCGGGCGCACTGCATAGCATAAACGTCACTGCACCTCTTGAGTTTAGTATCTCGATGGCCAAAATCAAACACACGTTCTAAAATCCTTACCAATAAGGAACAAAGAAGAAGCAGCTCTGATTCGTATGTCGCCCACCATCACAGGGATGCTGGTGATCAGCTTGCCGTTGACCGAGATGCTGCCTCCCTGAGACAGATGAATGGAAGCACCATCATACGTGATGGTCACAGCCTTGGTGCACGACGGCTTGCCGGCGCTCTTCACCGGGGTGAGGTCCATTGCCTGGTTACATTTGAGTAAGTTAATTTCAGAAACAATATGTAATGTGATCGAGTTAGTTGTAAGTCGGTTTCCAGTGAAATAGTGATGATATTATACTTTTTGTAAACATATTTTTTATAATTTGGTAACTTTTAGCTAGTCACGTTATTAGCACACGCATGTCATACGACGTTTTTCAATACACTTGCGTGAAAATAAATAGATTTGTATAATGTATTATTATTTTTTACGGAATATGGCTCGTAAAAAAAGTTTACTCTTTTTAGCGGTTTAGAACTCTTTGATGGTACTTTGTCTCTCTCTCTTTTTTGGACCGTACCGCCTAGTATTACATACTAGACGGTACGGGGTCACCACTTCAGAGGGCCAAGCACGCTAAACAACTGAAATTACAATAGCAGTGGTGCCAACTAGCAATAGCCAAAAGTCGTTGTCATATCTGTCAACTATGTTGTTATTGCCGGAGGGAAATTGATATCATAATGATTTACCAAACTGCCAACTTAGAGTAATGGTGATGGCCGGACACCATTGTGGCAGTTCGTTACCAAAACTGCCAGTTGTCGTCAGTGTGATCACAAATCATTACTATTTTGACCATTGTAGTTTAGTGTGCTTGGGCCCCAGCCTGCACACGTGTATCATAATGTACCGTGTTCCAAAATCTTAGATATTTTATGTAAAAAAAGGTTTTGACAGAAAGAAAAAATTGATAGAAAACTGTGCAATCCATAATTTCATGATACACATTATTATTAATTGATTTTAAATTATAACATGATAAACTTGAATTATTGAAAAATCGTGTATGGATCGTTTTTGCAACATTGTTAGTTTAAACAAAATTATAATATAAGGAAGTTTATTTCGTGCAGTTATTTTTCTTAGACTGGGAACACAGCAGAGATTTGAAACATTTTGTGCAATCGCCTCCATTTTCTTTTTCTGTCTGTTGATCTGTTCCTATCTCCGAACTAGAGTCTAATCTTGCTTCGTATGTGTTGCTATTAAAGATCTTGTTATTTTGTAGTGGTTTTGTTTAAGTTTTTGTTGTTGATTCTTGTTATTTGTTTCTTGTTACGTTATAATTGTGCCGCGCGAGAGCAAAGCCGCGGGAAACAGAAACAAAAATATGTTTCAGAAGTGAAATATGTTTTGGGCACCTGGCATGTCACTTTGACAGTGACTTTTATTTATTTACAAAAAACATCTAAGATTATGAAACGGGGTATAGTATAAGTTATATTTGTGAACCTCTGAGATGGCCCCGGAGCAGGCCACGTTCTCGACGTCGACGGAGAGGTTCCCCGCGCGCAGCATGGTGTACGCGCAGCGCCCCATGAAGTCGTACCGCGCGCCGTCGAACGTGCTGTAGTGCGGGTCGCCCACGGCGCGGCACCGTGCACCGCACGCCACCGCCGTGCACGACCACGTGCCCGCCGCACACGAGCTGCACACACGGAGTTGGATATTTATTTGGTTCACCAACGATTGTTACATTGGTTCTTGATTAAACATGACATAATTTATTTATACAACTAGCTGCTGCCCGCGGTTTCACCCGCGGAGATAATGGATTTCATGGCTTTTTTTTGTGCGGAACCCTAAATATTTTTCTAAAATAAAAGTAGCCTAAGTTACAGTTAGGCAGATAGCTGATGTTATAAGTAGTAACTTATAACATCAGCTATCTGCCAGTGAAAATCGCGTCAAAATCGAACCAGCCGTTTCGGAGATTACCCGGAACAAACAGAAAGGAAGACGGACAGACAGACAAAAATTTTAAAAATGGTTGTTTTGGTATAGGCTCCGTATTTACTTTCATATGTTTTTGTATTCATATAACAGCTTTTTTAGCTGTTATTTTGATATTACAAACAGACACTTCATCTTTATTTATTTGTATAGATTATTTTACGAAATAAAATCAATTGTTATGGGCCGGCGTTATGCTTACCATCAGGCATACGACCGGCCCGTCTCATTACCAAATACCATAGAAAAAAGATAAATAGTTTATGGACCGGAGAGTAACATAGGCAAAAAGCCACAATTCCTATGGAAACACGGGTGAAAACCGCGGCTTCGTGTCACTGCATCCTAATCAGTCGTTCGTTCTGTATTGCGGCGACGTGTGAACCGACTCACCAAGTGTTACAGTCCTTGTTGATGACGCTGCCGGGCGGGAAGCTCTTGTTCCGCAGGCGGCACGGGCAGGCGTCCCGGGGCACGCACTTGCCGGCGTCCAGCAGCAGCCCCTGCGGGCAGAAGCAGCCCTCCACGCACGACGAGTTGTCGGCCGTGGCTGAGAGCAGCGGGAAGGCGCAGCTCGGCTGCGCGTCCGGCCCGCATGATTTGTACAACTTGCCGTCGGGGCATTTCATTGCTGAAAACAAGACAAATATATAAAAAATTGCTTTAAAAAAGCGAAGAACCGACTTCAGTGACAAACTACAGAACCGATTTTGATGAAATTTCTATGGGACCAATCTGAAAGTATACCCTTTCAAATAAAAAAAGAATTTTCCAAATCGGTTTATAAATGACCGAGATCTGAGGTAACAAACATAAAAAAAAATACCCGACTAATTGATAACCTCCGCCTTTTTTGGAAGTCGGTTAGAAATAGTACTTTACTGTCGAGGACGGAATTAAATCGAATGTTGCGAGTTGCGAGTACCGAAGTCTGATCGTAAAGTTTTGTAGTAGCTTTATATTCTCTTTGGATTCGACCTAGCTATTCGACTATATACCTGTGGACGATATATTTTTGTCGATTGTATCAATGCTCGATAAATTATATAAAAAATCGATAAAACCACCTTTGTCGATCGGAAAGATGCGTATTTGAGCTGCGGCGCAAGTACGGATCTTTTCAATAAATAAAATTCGATAAAATTGACAGTTAAAATCTATAAAGTGGGTTTTATTCGATAAAATTGACAGTTAAAATATTATCGACCGAAAAGATCCGTAGGCGCCGCTGGTGAGATAGTTTATAAGCCGGCGTATTGAGAATTAAATAAAGAGTGATCAATGCCAGAGATATCTACAGACCTACAAACTGCAAGTCGATTTAACCACCTCCTAGTTTTTTAAAGACATTCAAAATAGTTTAGCATTCATACAAACAGCACGTTTTTTAAAATGAGAAATATATTTATATGAAATAAATATATTTGAGTGACACTCACGGCAGGTCTCCGCGTCGCGCCAACTCTTCATCTCCTCGACGCCGTGTCTCAGACATTCCTTTGCGTATACAGAAATTGCGCTGCACGCACACTCCTGCGAATCTATAAAACAAATTGTACAAATTTATTAACAATTCGCGGCTAGATTTCCCTAAAGGCCAAACTCACAGATCTTAATATTATACTTCGACAGCTAAATGCATCGATGGACTCGACACCTAGCCTATAAAAGTTTGCGGTTCAATACTTATGGCGGAATAAATATTTGTGCTCAGGGTAAAAAAGGTTTTGACTTCACATTTTTTTATCCTTACACATAGACTTGGGTATAGTATAGATATTTTCATATGCACAAAATGTTGGTTACAATGAAGATGGAAAAAAGGGAATACGCCAGAAACATTTTGTCGCACGGCGACGTGAAAGTTTTTGATCATAAAATATATATAATTACACACACTAATTTCCTACTTTCATGGTATACCGATATAACAATATAACATAATAATATACTTTATAATTACTTGCTTTTTGTCGATGAATATTATTTACCCCATCGTGAAAGCATGTAAACTCCATTCGATAAGTATAGCTGATATTACTTACTCAACGTAGATGCGCACGCGCAGTAGTCCCATTTGCACGTCTCCAAGAATTGCAGGACATCCATAGCCTAAAACAACCATGGACAAAGGGTTACAAATTTGTTTAAGCAGTATAAATGCATACAGCACCCTTATCCTGACAAATTTCCATAAATACATAATTTAAACACAAATCAAAATGCTTACTATTGTTGGAACATTCAAATCGGAGTTCCCGCGTTGTCTTTAGTTTATTGCGTTCTTATTTACTTTTTTTTAACAAATTATTGTTTTCTAGCAAATTATTTCGAAATGAAATATCCCCATTCCCTAGACAATGATGGCTACACATAACACTACATTTTAAAATGATAATAACAATCATGTTCGAGTATAATGGATACATATAGCGGTTCGGTTTTTGTTCTCGTTAGAAATATTTCAGCACCTTTTTTACATTTACATGTTCAATTCACAGTAAAAACAGTACTGAACGCGAAAGAAAAATGCGTTTACCTTAGAGCACTTGCGGAACTTCTTCATGCTGACCAGTGCATTGCAGAACCTGGTCGCTTTCGCCACGTCTTCAGCGGTCTCTGTCGCACAGGGGGCGCTTTCAGAAGGACTCGCTTCACAAATGTCTGTAATTAGGTAACAAAACATATTACAAAAGTAGAAACTACATCTAGTGCTCTAATGTGCACTTAACAGTAACCTTACACCCTTTTCGTATTATAAATTATTATTAACTGAAGATAGACATGTCACTACAGTTTTAAAATGATTTTTACCTCCAATTTTGTTAACCTGCCACGATGACGCCAGCATTGAAATGCTTTTGACGATCTTCCCGTCTTTACTCATGAGGTCGTTCTCCGGGTTCCCGTCGAGGGTTCCGCACAGACCTTCAGTGCTGTTCCACAGGAGGACTGACCCTTCGATCTGGACTAGGTTCTGGAAGAAACAAAGAGAGTAAAACAGACAAATAAAAAATAGTAACGGAATTTTTTACAATAGCGAATTTGTAACATAGCTATTGTAGTAAACCTTCTTTTACCAATTAACATTAACTTTCTTCCAGGGTTTCCGGCTAACATACTTTCCCTCCAGCCACTTAATTTCCCTCCAACTACTTCATTTCCCTCCAGCTACTTCATTACCCTCCAGCTACTTAATATCCCTCCACCTTCCCGTTTATGTCGAACGACAAGACAAAGAAGGGGCGCAGTCAAACGATACTGGACGACGAAGAAATCAAGTAAGTGTACTCGAATCATCGAGATACTAACCCCGAGAGATGAAATACTGTACTACCCAATCTCACAACAATGTTATGTAATATTGTTATGTACTGTTATGTAATATTCTACTATAACTAATATCAGCCCTCAGCGTATCAGCGCACGTGGAATCAACGTGTCGCGGTGGCTTAGCCACAGAGCGCATTATGTCTATGAAAAATGGTGGAATTTATTTCGTGCATACCAATAAACAACAAACTTAAAACAAAAAAATGTATAACGTCCTTACATTGGTGTCCCACTTGATGGTCACGCCCACGGCGTCCAGGTTGACCAGCACGTAGTCCCCGGGCATGGACACGCGGATGCCGGGCAGCGACGCCGGGATGGGGATCAAGCGCTTGGTGCTGCGGAAGATCACCGAGCCGTCCTCTGCAATAACGACACGTCATGTTGCTATAGTCTTCAGTAAGGGGCAGAATTCGGCGCGCCGCTAGCTCGCTAACTATATAACTATATAGCTATAAGTCGTATCAGCGCTCAGCGTATCAGCGCACGGGGAATCGGGGCGAGGCGGTGGCTTAGCCAATCAGAGCGCTATATGTCTATGCAAAAATAGTGGAATTTATTTCATGCGAACCAAACGTCACTGCATTTCTTGAGGTTAGTATCTCGATGGTCTAAACTCTAGGGCAATCAAAAGTTTATAGGCATATTTTTCAATGGATTCGACCAGAATTTAAATATTTCCGAATATAATTATTCCCCACGGTTTTTCCTGTTTTAACATTACACTACAAATTGAAAGGGAATTCTGGGATTACATATTGTCAAAATAAAATTTAATGACATCTTTACACATAGCGCTTATTTATACTTAGTGATTAGAAATCCCGTCAGCATAAATATAAATGTTCGTACCTCCCGCAGCCAGCACGTAGGCCTTCTCCTCCAGGAAGACCGTGAGCTCGCTGGGGCAGTAGGCCTGCCGCTTGCAGGCCTTCTGCTGGATGGCCACTGTGTACCTGTGCTCCTTCACTTCACGGACTAGAGTGTGCTGGCAAGGGGACTGGAATCTGAGAAAAGCTTGTTTCCATCAGGTCAGATCATCATTTTTTATACTATTGGACTCTCGTTACCCTGAGACATTAAGTATTAATGCCCGTTTTCACCAACGATGAATAAGGCGAGGCCTAAATAAGTAACTCCTAATGTAGGTAAGCAAAGTACTAGGTATAAACCGTTAAAACACTCCTAAAGGTTGGTGAAACGTTTTTTTTTTTTTTTGCTCTATGCAACTCCTAAATATTTTGGCGTCTCCTAAGGTTGGTGGTGGTGGTGGACATGGTATACTCGCAACAGTGTCTAAATATCGGCAGCTCATCAGTTAAGCTTGTTATTGCGCTTGTTGTAGTTATACACATGCGGATTTACAACGCTCGCTCGGAAACGGTGATAAAAACGTTGTCAAGGGGCAACTTTTTGTCCCTATCCGCTATCTCGCTCGCGCTTCTTAACATTTTTGAAGATAAATAATCTTTATAATACAATTATGAAACATTGCATTCGGTGAAGTTGCTGTCAATAACATTAAAAAGGTACAGCAAAAGGATCATTTTGATCCGATCAAGTGTTCATACATGAAAATGGACAAAACATAAAATCCCATTTTTAGGTTTGAAAACTTGAATGGATCAAAATGAAGTTTTTGTTTAACCTTTTTAATGTTATTGTCAGCAATTTCACCGAATTCTATTTTTCGTAATTATATTAAGTGATTTTATTATCTTCAAAATAGTTGAGAAGCGCGAGCGAGATAGCGGCGCGGCGAATTATGCCCCTTAATAAACCAGCATATTCAATAATCACAAAATTCGAGACGGCTTGCATCCTAGCTGTGGAAACCTAAAATCTGATGATGAAATGAATACTTTTCTTTCTTTCAAATGTGCAATATGTGTAGTCCTATAAACACAACACTTACGTGTAGACCTTCCCGTCGAATGTTTTGTAATGCACGCCGGCCCAGGTGAGGCAGGAGCCTCCCTTCGGCGTGAGGTCCTGCACCACGACCTTGACGGAGCTGCCGGCCTCCAGCCCGTGGTGGCCGCGGCTGCTGCTGTGGTGGCTCTTGATGGACGTGATCTCGTCTTCAGACTCATCGCGTTCGATGCTGTAGTAACTCTGTGGGGCATTGGAAGTTTTATACTAGAGATTTAGAATTAGTTTTCCCCCTAAAAAAAGTAGACGATCGCCTTATGTTCGATTCTATGAACATAGATTGGAAGAGTGTTCAATGTGTAACAATGTGTAATTTGTCTCAATCATCGTATGGCCACAAGTGCATTGTGTCATTTATTTGTGGTTGACATTCTCTGATGACTGGTAGAAAATGATACTTAGCATTAAGGCCCTCCTTGCACATATATTTTTTTGCGTTATGAATAAATACGTCCTAACAGCTCGGAGCATTTCGCTTCGCCCTACATTTGATCGATTACTTTATGATGTCAATCAATTTCTTTTCTCTTGAGAATCAAATGTCTATAAATCGAACACTAGAAACGTCAAAAATGAGAGCCAAAGTCGGGCGTATCTGCTGAGCGCTAATACGTCCCGTAGGTACAAATTGCACCTACGACAGAACATCTGACGTCACTTGTTCAACGCGGGCCGTAAAGCTGTACTAAGAACATGTATTTTGTTGATTTGGCCGTGCAAAACTGGGTTAAACTACATAGTTGTCATACATTTTTTTATTCAATAAATTGTAAAGAATCTGAAGGTACCATTTAAATTACTTACGGATGATAAAAAAAATGGTTGTATTTGGGCAATATTTTAGATGCAGTATCTTTGTGGAATGTGATCTTTTTAAAACTGTATGACGACAGAAATTATGTATTTGATGTTCCATGCAACATCCCACAAAAATGACAGTTTACTTACATTATTGTAGCTATTGGTTGGTGTGATGAAAACTACGTCGGCTGAAATAAGATAAATACATCATTACATACGGAAAATTGATTAAAATCCAATCAATTGCATAACGATTTTGAATAAAAAGGAACGGGTTAAACTACTTTTGGAAAGTCTTCTATAGTCTTAATTTGTTTATCACCTTCGATATCACCGTTACTTAAGATTAGGTGAGAGTGTCCAAACACAAAACTAGAAAAAATATTGTTAAAAATAGAACATTTCTTGTTGCCTATTCGCCTATTCGATTTTGGCTGGTTTACACCATATTGTTAACTGATTTCGTGAAATTCATGGTGTATTTAAGGGCTAGCGGAAAGCTATTCATGGCGACAGCTGGAGAGAGCTACTGCTGTAACTACTGTTTATATCTACAGCTGTACACTCACTGAACACACACACTATGGATGCAAGTTGTCGATGAAGCACGCTGCTAAAGTATAGCTAAAGGCAGGAGTAGAGCGGCGCCGGTGGAGAGCTCTTCTGCGAATGTCCGTCTGGATTGTACCTACTACCGCTTTGAAGTCTGCCACCAAGCAGTGCAAACATTACTGTATTCTAGTTTGATGAGCAGAGTAGCCAGTGAAATTACTGGGCTTGTGAGACTTAATATCTAATGTCTTAGGGTAACGAGCGCACTGCAGTGTCGAGCAGATCTTTGTGTTTCAAAGTTCTGAGTGGCATTGATATTGTAATGAGCCGGCGTTACGCTTGTCATCAGGCAAACGACCGTCTCCTTATGAATAGAATAAAAAAAGTTTTACAAGACAAATTAACTAAACACACCTACATACCTATATGCTGCTGGAATATAGCTGCAATACAAGTGGACACTCACCGAATACGCACTGCGGGATGGGCTGCGGCTGGAACACGCCGCTAGAGTAGTGGCACGAGTACTGCGGCGCCGGCGGGGAGCTGTAGGTGGCGCCGGCGGGGCACGTGAGGCGGCAACTGTACTTCTCGCCGTCTCCTGCGCAGCTGTACCCGCCGTTGAATGCCAGCGCGCGCACGTCACACGCGCTGGTGGCTGTTGGACAAAATCAATATTTAACCATTATTACTCCTCGTGTGTCCCATTACGAGGCTCTGGACTTTCCGTTCTTCAATGGGTACCACCAACTTAAAAAGATGAATACCATTATATTCTTTCGTTATCCTACTAATCCTACTAACATTATAAATGCGAAAGTGTGTTTGTTGATTTGTCCTTCTTTCACGCAGCAACGGGGCAACGGAGCGACGTGATTCGTGGCATAGTTGTATTTTATGGACCGGAGAGTAACACAGGCTACTTTTTATCCCGGAAAATGCACGGTTCCTATGGAAACGGGGGTGTAAACTGCGGACAGAAGCTAGTTACCTATAAACGGAGTTGAGTATCAAAAGCGACTGCCACCACACACCGGTAGGTTCTTGGCACAGGATTTTCAACTTGGGAATGGTAGCTAGCCAAGCTTGCACTAGAAAATACTCTAACACTATGCTACGGCTGCACCATGAAGTTTTACATTACCGAAAGCTAAGTTTGTTGTAGAATTCGAACCGTAGACCTACAGATCAACGCCCGACGTCACTGTACCACTTATCATCGCTTCGACGTGTTAGTGTCGTTGATCCAAGCTATCTTCAACTTACAATATTGGCATTGAGGTCCTCTAAATGCCGCCGGGCAGTTGCAAGTATTCAAAGCCAGGCAGACTCCCCCATTCAGGCAGGGCGGGTCGCACTCCGGCTCGCAGTCAGGGATGGTGGTGAAGTCGGCCCGTGACGGCTGCCACTGGCCCTGCACGCAGCGCATGTTGGCGATGGTAGACCCGTCGATGAACTTGTGACCCTCCATACAGGTTATCGTGCATTGTCTGCAGGCGAAATTTAACGTACAAGTAGATAACATGCTAAAATAACTAAGACTAAAAATAATGGAGAAAAAAATTACCGGTAAGTACCTATTATCCTTTTTACCGGTCAAGTAATAGTACAATCTAAAACTAGGTGGGTATAATACTTACTCGGAGGAGCACCTCCTCATGCTGTTCATGGGTAGGGGCGGGTAGTTGAGGCAGGGCTTCTTCTCAAACTCGCAGTACTTGCCATGGAAGTTGGCCGGGCACTGGCAGGTGTTGGTGTCCACGCAGATGCCTGTGTTCTTGCATTCGGGTACGCATTGCGCTGTTGGCAAATCAATACATACTTATCGATTAATATATATCTTAACTAAAAGAATATATAGTGATATCACCTTCCAGCTACCTTTACAGAACCTACAAGGTAACGAGACAAGCAGGTCATTTGCCTGACGGTAACTCAAAGGGCCGCTAGAAAAATATTTTTTTAAATAAAAGGCAAGCGCGTCTTTCTAATGCTCTTGTGACCCTGTATTATTATACATAATAGTTTAAACACCACTAACTTGCTCTTCTATAACTTATAGCTATTTAAGTTAAAAGTCTATCACCTCTGCAACATCCATGTTGTTGCCAGTATACTTCATAGACGCTCCTCATTCATAGCTTGGTAAAAAATCACGTTATGATATAGTCCAAAACGCAAGCAACGCCAATCTACACACACTCACGATTTTTGATAAGATTTTATTTTTACATGATCGCCCAAAAAAGGAGTGTAATGTTTTCAGGGTTCATGTACTTATGTGAGTTTCTTTATTCCACCATTACTTCTAAATGCCTGAACATATTTGGATGTATGGGGTATCGTTAGAATCCTTACATCATCCAGAGTGACTGGCTAGGGCAGTCGTGTTTTTTATTAAGTATACTTGTTCCCGGAAATATCCGATACATCACTACTGAGAATTTTCACAGTGATTATGAATCGCTGAACATTGTCAACAGGATGAGATTAGCTTTTACCAACTAGATAATAAAAATGACGACAAATTAAATGATATTGTAGAGTTATTTAATACAAAACGACCATAGGATAAAATAATTATAAATCAGAAACTTAAAATGCAATAGTGAAGTGCTTGTCTCTATCAAAATATTCAAATAATGCCACGTATTTCACGACATCAAATGACATCAGAATTCTGTGCACCAATAAAAACATCTAGACGACAAATTTAATGTCGTGGCTATATTCCAATCGACGCCAGCTTGCTAGCTCACGCTTGCTTAGCCAGCAAGCAGACGTGCTGGTCCAAGATTGCTTATATAACTTTCCAGGGTACATTACTGTGTAAAAACAGAAAAAAAAATAAGTATTGAAGTCTTAAAACGAGTCGTAATGAAAAGTCTCAGAATATCTTTAAAACAGTCGCAAAAACTGGGCGTATGTTTAAATCAAAATAAGTACTTAAGTCCAGTTATTTCGTTGTTCCTACCTTCAGGCAAAGAATAGATAACAGTACAACTTCAGGGAACGAAACATATTCAAATTGTAAAGTTAATGTTACCTACCTATATTGAAAAGTGTTAGCCCACACTATATAGCGGCATATTCACGCCAAAATAGAGGTACAAACATCTCAAGAATTTTGGAACAAACACCGATCGCTCCCATAGCTTAGATGTTAACATCTATCGCTTTTAAAAGCATCTGGATAACCAGAAGACACTGTTTCGAATCCCACTGTAAGCGAAATTTTTAATACCTATAAGTAGGTTTCCATTTTATTTACGTGAACTTCAAATGAATTTGAACTTGCTGCACCACACCATCAGTCTAAAAATAAAGCAACCCTGACACAAACTGCATTATCGTTGCACATTTATCAATGACATTGACTAATATTTAGGTCGGGCGTCATTTTTGCGAATTGGCCACAGGACGCCGCGCTTCGATCCACTGCTTCCGCTGGCGCTGATAGTCCCCCACGCTCTATGATAATCGGTTAGGTATATTTCAGACTATTTCGGTCCTTAGTTACTGTAATGCTGCTAGTATCTACCTTCACCATAACTCTTTTTGAGATAAGCGGAGAGGAGGAACGCTATGTCTTATTATAATTGCTCGTGAAGTCTGCCACCAAGCAGTAATGTGCAAGCATTACTGTGTTCCGGTTTGATGAGCAGAGTAGCCAGTGAAATTGCTGTGCTTATGAGCCCTATACCTAATGTCTCAGGGTAACGAGCGCACTGCAGTGCCACGCAGTCCTTTGTGTTTCAAAGTTGTGAGTGGCACTGCAATTGTTATGGGCCGGCGTTATGATTACCATCCGGCAAATGACAAGCTCGGCTCGTTACAACAAAAAAAATAACTCTGTTTTAAAATATTCACGGTTATTTACTAATTCACACATTGTAACGGGATATTTACCGTGAGTATTACCGTGAACATGATGCTTGCAACAGCATCGAAATATCGGGTGGTCATCGCTCAATAATAATCACGGTAAATATCCCGTTACAAAGTGTGAATAATTGCATTACTTCTTTCACCTTGTCTAAATTACATACGAGTACGAAGCCGTTATTTCAGTATTAAAACAAGCAACTATCCTTTTTCGAAACAGCCTGTATGAGATTTTTCGAAATTATTTGAATGCAGTTTTTGACAATTCTATAAAATCTACGACACGGTTCCAAAAACAAATTTCTCTATCTTTTTTATAGTTTCAGATTTTCCCCCACTGACTCTCCTAATGATAGCATATAGCTCTATAGCAATAGCAGTTCCTGAGTCAGGAGTCTATAGCGCCTCTTCACCGCGAGCTTAAAATTGGGGAAACTACCATGACCATTGATCATGTATCGATAGCGCTTCGCCATTAGTGCAATGAAGTCTTCTGATGATAGAACGAATTAAGTTGTACGTAACTGAATCAAAAAGTAATCGAATTACCTACGCTAAATATATATCAATAACGAGCTTTGCCCCGTGGCTTCGCTCACGTAATTAAAAAGCCTAAGTTACTCCTTATAACATCAGCTATCTGCTAGTGAAAATCCCGTCAAAATTGGTCCAGCCGTTTCGGAGATTAGCCGGAACAAACAGGCAGACAGAAAAAATATTTAAAACTGTGTTTTGGTTATAATTCCCGTATATACTTACTTTCAATTGTTATTTTGATATTACAAACAGACACTTCAATTTTATTATTTGTATAGATAAGTTGAACTACTTACGTTGGAATGGTTGGTTGGCGCTGTTGTGGAACACGTCATAGCTGGGTCTGGAATAGAATACATTGTTATCTAACTGTAATGTCATAATACTTATGAAGACTAGATTCACTTCTTCCGATTGTGAGCGAGAATGAAGCCAAAGTTGGGCTGAACCATAAGATGCTTCGTCCAGTCTTTAAATAGGTGCTCCCGTGTATAATCTATTTTAAATGTACAAATTTCGTTAAATAAATTGAAAAAGATTTCATCCAGTTTTTGTTAAGCAGATTCCTAATGCAAAATAAAAGAATAGACATAGTACATTTGACTATCTTGCGGTTCTGATCATTTCGGATTTTATCACGCAGGGAAACGCCGAGCTTAGCCATCTCCATAGCTTGTTGCGCGATTCTGAGCTTACTCATGAGGCCACACTGGCACTGGCAACACACACTGTTTGAAAACCTTGGTTTTCAGGCTTTGCGGTATTGTTTACGAAAAGATGAAGAAGAGAAAGTGAGAGAGTGAAGAAGAGAAAGAACTATATAGTTAGAAACCGAAATTACTTCTCCAACAATATTATTAAAAAGGAACTTACGCTTCATTCGAGTTAGAGTACCACGACCTTGTCTCGCTGTACCTCGACGGGGCTCCTGTCTGAGAATAAACATTCTTCGTACCACCATACGCATTCTTCGTTCCACTGTAAGCAGTTTTTGTACCACCGTAAGCGGTTTTAGTACCGCCGTAAGCGGTTTTAGTACCGCCGTAGGTCTTGGTACCGCCGCTGTAAGTTTTGGTACCTTGGTAACCGTTATGGCCACTGTTGGCATAGTGCTGGTTTTTCAAGTATGGAGGTATGTAAGCAGGCGCTTGTACGTCCGATTGCCTGAAAAAAATGTCAGGGTAAACATATGTTACTGCTTATGTTACTACTTATTACGTTGCTAATATTATGGACAAAGACCTATGGTCGTTAAACAATTTACCTCTACTTGCCCAAAGGTATGGATGCACTCTACATTTTGTGCTATAGGAACCTAGAATTTGGGCGTTAAAAACTACGAAGATCAGTTCGGTTCTTACTAATCAGACTATACTGGAACGAACAGAGCAGTAAAAAAATTTTTTTTTATTTTCTTGCATAACGAGATAGGGGAGACCAGGGACGAACGTAACAATTTTCATATTTCTCGTAATATCTCACAAAGCTTTTTGAATATCAAAATTCTAATCCGTACGCATGATAGATTGGTCTTTTAACTATCTTTTAACACCAGCTTAAATGTAACCTATATTACAGATTTTGAGAAATACGACCAAACAAAAAAAGTGGAAATTGTTACAACTATACCTACCCCTAGGGTTGGTTGTAACAGTGTAAGGGGATGGTTGTAACATTGTAAATAAAACCAAAGTTACTTTCATATTCAACAAATTAATTTCTAATCAGCCTTTTAGATTTTACATTAGAATCACAACAATTAAAAAAAACTAGAAACATAACAATCTTCTTCATTTATAAAAATAATCAACATTATTTAAAAATTAGATCTCAATCTGGTAAACAATTAAGGCGTAGGTAACTTATTTCGTTATTAGCACAATCTACTTGAGCCCATAGCTGATAGTTTCATAGACTATCAGCTGTGGGCATTCTCATGATTGAGATCTCATTTTTAAATAATGTTGATTACTTAAAAATAAAGAAGATTGTTGGTTCCTAGATTTTTTATTGTTCTTATTCTAAGGTAAAATCTAAAACGCTGATTAGAAATTAATATATGTTGAATATAAAAGCAGGTAGCCACAATGCTTAGTATCGTTAACTAAGCATTGTGCCTACCTACTTTTCATTTAACCTACTGTTAGAAAAGGATTTCATACAAATTAACTAGAAGCAATCTTCGCTGTCTGAATGATCACTATTCTTAGTTATTTTAGTACATATTTATTTATTCTTTTTTAGTCTTTTATTTCAATTTTTCACTAGTTTTATTATCAACTGCAGCCCTCGGCTTTTTTGTCTGTTTAGCAGTTTGTAAAATAGATTTCTTAACTTCTTTGGCTCTACGCTTTCTTTCTTCTTGTTCTTGAATTTCAAGCTTGTTTGGAGTCAAATTAAGCTGTTAATTATCAAACAATGTCTATTTCTGAAATAATTTTCAATGGCAAAGCCATTACTGGTGGCAAGGTTAATTCAGGAGGGGTTCTTTGCAGTAATAGTGAAGCTACCGAAGCCGGTGAAGCTACCAATGGTGGTTTTACTTATGGCTGATATGAATTCACATCGTCTCAAAATGATACATTTCTATAAAGTACTTCTGTAGCCAAATCCATTATTTCTGCAGTAACTAAACCTCTGCTAGTCGTTCGTTTATATATGTTAGGTATTCAGGAGAAAGAAAATAAATCTGTATTACTTTGAAATATAAAAAAACACAATAAAATCGTTTCGAGATATCACGATCATAATCGGGATGAAAGTAACAAGTTGTTACTTTCATCCCTAACTATAAATTTTCCCTCAATTTGCCAAATACATGCCTATAACCTAAATAAACTATCGTTTTGAACGCCAAAATAGAAAGACGAATACTTATGCTACTTTACTGTCACTAGACACGCAAGCAAGAAACCTCCCATAATAAAAAAAAACACCGTTGAAAAAACGGTCAAACCTTACTTTGGGGGTACTTTTGCAGCACCAGCTTGCTACCTCCACAACCTGACGGCACAGTGCCAAGAGGGCAACTGAGGTAATAGGTGGTTCAAATTGGAACATATCGGTGGTACCACCCATCAATGTAGCTAACATAGTTTGTTCAGAAACTCATTTGTTACGTTCATCCCGCGTTACTTTCATCCCTGGTCTCCCCTACGGAGAAACAGGTCGTTGGCCCGATGGTAGGTGAGCATAACACCAGCCGCAAATAGGTAACCTTAATAATACTACTTACGCACTTTTAAATGAATTACAATTAAAATCTTACAATAATTAGCAAGTAGAATTGCTTTTAAAAGGTACCGACTTCGATAAAAAAATACCGCGATATGTGAAAATTCAACTCCCATTTTTCACCTTTAGGAGTTTTTTCATAAAATGTATATGGCACCACCTTGAGAACCCGTTTAAACTAGCCAGGGGCCTATTTCATAAAAAATATTAGTATTATGAGTGTTAGTCTCATATTTTGTATGGAATAAAGAAAAAAAAAGCTCATAATATTAGACTAATATTTTTTATGAAACAGGCCCCAGGTATATGTTTTTTGTTTCTGTGAATGTAGGTATAATTCCATTCAGCCAGTGCCATTTTAAAGCTTAGAAGCTCAGCATCAGTAGGGACATTGTTATCGAATTACCCATATTTCAGTGTAGTGTTGTCATATGGGAAGTCAGTGGTCGAGTTTGAAAAATTATGTTTGCTTACACTTGTCCACATTAAAAAATTATAATAATGATACATAATCCACCAGAAAAAATTAGCAGAATTTAAAACATAAGAAAAATTCCAATTAAGTATATCTTCAATTTCTCAATAAGTTTACTACTTAGTAGTATACCTATATATACCAAAGTCATAAAGATTAACAATACTCACGAATCAGGGGTTCCATAATACGCCGAGCTTCCATAACCACCTTCGCATAGGTATATTGCGTAGAGCAATATAAACCCTTGCGTAAACCAAAACATTTTGATATTTTATTAATCCATTTAAGTATTAAGAAATTAAAATCGCGGACAAAAGAATGCGACAAAATCTTTGTCCCGAAGTTGGACTTTACAATAAGGTAATTTACTGTAGCTTTTTTAAAAGAGCCTGTTGACGTGACGCCTGTAGACACAGAAGCGCACTGATTGATGAATGGTTTTATGCTATTTATATTATCATTTATTATTATATAAGACAGGATATAACTGAATTCATCCTCCCGATAACTGACAAATTATCTGCGAGTGCAGGATTTGCTTAATACTAAACTGCAAATGTTAAAATGCCGATAGATAGTGATATTAGGTATGTTGTTATATTATTATACTCTAATTTTTTAATGATTTATTAAGTTTTGAAATTAGATCCTGTCTGTATCATTTTATTTTTAATGTCATTGACAGTTTAAAAAAAAAAATTGCAAAAAATAAATTTTGGCGGGAAATAGGTCTTGATTGAGATTCATGCATAAAATAATTCATGAACTACTAACAAGTTGTCTCGTTCTGTTTTAGACTTTTAGATTTTAATTAAAATTTTAGTTGTTACATTTAAATATGCGACATAAAAGAAATCCTAAGCTCTTCTTGATCAAACAACAGGTGATGATTCTTGCTTTTGCATACAAATATCAAAGTAGGTATTACTTTGCATGCAGGTAGGTATATGCTTGAAAACGTATAGGTAATCACGTCCTTGCTTCTTCTGTTTGACAAAGCCTTGTCTAAAGTTTTCTATTATTTATAGGTGTCTACTTGATATTAACTATTACCTGTCCAACATTCATTATCAGCCTCTTACGCTCCCACTGCTGGGATACCTACCGGCCTTCTCTCAGAGAGAAGTATGGGCCATAATCCACCACGCGGGCCCAGTGCGGCTTGGTGGATGTCACATGTCCTCGAATTTTTAGTTCTTGAACATGCCGGTTTCCTCACCATATTTTCCTTCACCGTTTCAGACCGATCAATAACATGCCGGTTTCCTCACCATGTTTTCCTTCACCGTTTCAGAGCGATCAATATTCCGCACATAACTTGATAAAAGTCATTGGTGGTGCCGAGTCGAGATTCGAACTATGGTGCGTCGGATTGAAAGTCGCACAAGTTCCCGTTTGGCCACACTCGGGAGCGAGTCCATCCAACCATCCAATATTAACGCAAACTAAAAGCAGAATTTCTGAAAACGGCCTAACTTCAACGTCTTCTTTTCAGCAAAAGTTAATTGCTTCAAGGCTGATGCATATCAGTTTGAGAGTAGATGACTACGTCTACAAGCACATACCAATGCCGGTGAAGGACGCAGCAATGTTTATAAAAGAAGTCATCGGTTACAGAGACAAATGTTTTGAGGACAAGCGATCTTTACAGGTAAAGAAATCTAGTTAATAGGGATGTTGCATGAAACACAAAATACATAATTACTGTCGTTATACAGGTTTAAGAACATCACATTAACACAATAAAAATTAAATTCACAAAACATTTATAATTTCCACAAATATACTGCATCTAAGTTTCCGATTTCAATGTTTTTTTAACATCCAATAGTAATTTAAATGTTACAATCAGATTCTTTACATTTCAATGAATAAAAAATGGTAACTACGTAATTAAACGCAGTTTTTCACGGTTAAAAAATCAAAATGCATGTTTTTAGCATAGAAATAGGAAAAGGTTTACGGCCCGCATTGAACAAGTGACGTCAGATGTTCCGTCCAATTTAGATGAGGCGTTCCAGCACTCGGTAGATACGCCCGACTATGATTCTTATTTTTGATGTTTCTAGCCTTCGATTTTCGATATAGACATTTGATTCTCACGAGAAAACGAATTGATTGCAATCATAAAAAAAATTGAGTCAACATGCTTATATTGAAGCGGTGGTAGCTCAGTGGTAGTGGCGTCGGCCGCCGATCTGTAGGTCGACGGTTCGAATCCTACAATGACCTTGAGCTATCGATGAAGGAAAACATGATGATGCAACCAAAGCTTGCTGGTAGTAGTTATATCTTCTAGTACTCGCCTTCCACCCCCAAACCGAAAATCAGTCGGCAAGCGCCTATCGGTACGGTCCGGCAGCTGGGTATAGTTGAGAGCCAGCTCTAATTTAGATATAACATATGCATGCAGCATATGCTCTAGGTATCTTCAACTACATTGGTGTCGATTCTGTCATGTCATACCTAAACGTAATTTTAGTTAGTGGGAGGACTCTTCTGCGAGTGTCCGTCTGGGTTGGTACCACCGCTTTGTGAGTGAAGTCTGCCGCCAAGCAGTAGGTAATGTGCAAGCATTAGGTGTGTTCCGGTTTGATGAGCAAAGTAGCCAGTGAAATTACTGGGCTTTTGAGACTTTATACCTAATGTCTCAGGGTAACGAGCGCACTGCAGTGCCGCGCAGGCCTTTGTATTTCAAAGTTCTGAGTGGCACTGCAATTGTTATGGGCCGGCGTTATGCTTACCATCAGGCAAACGACCAGCTCGTCTCGTTACCAATAAAATAATAAAAAAAAACTTGCAAAATGTGGAACGAACTCCCTCCACATTTTTTCCCACACTGCTTCAAAATGCAGTCCTTCAAGATGAGTGTCAAATGAGTTCTAAAGGGTCGGCATTGGCAACGCCCACACTTCGAGTCTTAGATGGTTTGCTCGTATATTCTGCCGCCAAACAAGTGGTTTTTTTTACATCTGTCTGGTTAATCGTTTGACCACAATCTCACCTGATGTGAAGTGACGATGTGGTCGAAGATGCAGCACGCTTTGCCAGTATGGATGCTTTATTACCAATACCTGCGTTCCGGTTGGATTATTACAGAAGCCTGTAGCTCTTACGCACAGAGCCCTTTAATGATTACTTAAACAAGTCCTTAACGTATATTTACAAAATAAATCAACACTAAGGACTCCATTAGGTAATCATTAAACGCTTGTTTAAAAAATAATTAGGTACGTTTGTAGGCAGTTATGACAGGGTAAACAATGGCGTAGGCTAATCAATACGAGTTGGAAATGTTCCATTTACTAATAAAGGATAAGCTTGTTCCGCCAGACAGACCTAACCTAGATAGGACATCCTTCTTGGAACTAATCACTAGTTATATGGATTTTCCTCATACGCTTAGTAAATTAACGTTAGAAATTAATTATGTCGTTTAGTTCTACGTTCTACTTATTATACTAGGTATATTATGACCACGCAAAGTCCTTTAACGGGACGCTAAAAGCGGGTAACTTCTAAACACTTCCGAGGTTTATCTTGAGCAAAATTAAATACCTTCGCTTACATTATATGGCCGAGATTCGGTCGACCAGAAAATAATAAATTACTAAATTGAAAATATTAATTATGTACCTACCATATTTAAAATAATTTAATTAAATTAAATAAACGTATAAAATAAATACAAGATAACTTTAAATGCTCTAAATTATTATTAAGTCTCAAGTTATTTTTATTGTTTAAGGTAATAGAAAAACTCGTTCGCTGCATGAAAGGTATCATAGCAGAGCAGCATGATGTGCAGCCAGATTTGAGTTCGCTAAAAACAGATGAAAATACTCCCTCTGTAGTCGAACATTTGACACAATTTACACAAGAAACTGTCGTAAATAAGATCTCACGGAAGCCGAAACGTGATACTGAAGTCGACAAGAGAACAGATACTCATGAACGCGTAGAATATAATGAAAAAGAAATAATACATCTTTGTGAAGACTTTAATAAAAATAACATGGAATATCAAATTGAAAACGTAAATCAGGAAGAGAGACATTCAAATGAGCATTTGCAAAGAGCCATTTCTAATCTAACAATAAGGGGTGAAGATGACCCTTTATCGAATACACAGGTTAACGTTGAAGATTGCTCCCAAAGTATTTTGAATGATTTTGATTGTTTTAAACATATTGATCAAGGAGAAGGGGTTAGTATAAATAAGATCGTACACAGTCAAGATTTCGAAGAAGTTGGACAACCAGTAACCATAATAGCTAAGAAATCTAATACTAGACAAGTTAGCAATTTATATCCAACCTATATTGGAAAGCCTAGAAACATGACAAAACATTCAAACACTGCAAACAATGCATCTAACGTGCATAATGAAACAGCATCAAGCATCGAAAATAACAAGAATATTGACAAAGAAAAGCGACAAAGAAAGAGGAGCCGAAAAATAAACCAAAAATGTGACATTGTGAATGTACAAGAAAACAAACCCATATCTCCAATAAAAAAGAAACCGAATAAGAATAAATTTAAAAAGCAAAACGTTGTTAAGAAAATAGCACCGGAAAAGAAACTCAAAACTAGTATGAAATTGTACAAACACGCAATTTTAGAAACGCTACAGCCAAACGGCCTATACAGAAGCGACGAGAATTTTAATCAACAAACTAGAGACAAAACATTAGATGAATCTAGCCACGTCTCTTTAAAAACTCCTGCTGTTAATACAGTTTATAACAAAGACGTCGCAAATGACTTATCTTGGATTGAAAACATAAGATATGTGAGAGAATTTGCTGTTGAAGAAATTATACCGGCATATTTCGAAGACAGCTTTTGGGATACATATACCTTGCCGAAAGATTGGAACAATGATGATTTTCTCTATACTTAGGTAATGATAGTTGCATCCATACAGGAAAAAGGAAACAAGAACATCGATTGAAACATTTTGTAATTGAGAATTTATTAATTAAAAATATTTAATTAAAGATTTAAACAATTATATAGGAATACACATAAAGCAATATGCCGAATGTTTAACAAATTATTTTAATACTATATTACAAAGTAGTTAAGTAGCTTAGGCCCGCTTGCGCCACCCCGAGTTATCTTATTCTCCAGTTAGTTGCTAACACTGGAGTAAATTACCATTTTGTCTTGCGTCGTTAGGTTCTTTTTTTTTAAATATTAATCAACTTAGTTTATCTAGTTTTTGGCGCAAGTGGACCTAACACTTTACAACATTGATTGTATAATTATTACAATCAAAGTTCAGTTTGTTTTACAGATGTAGGTATTACTTCGTAGTATGTCGCAGCGGCTTTGTGTATGTTACCGAAGTGCCTAGCCGTTTATCATAACACGGCTAAGAGACGTTCATTGACGACGACTTATTATCAACCTCTACAGCGTTCTTGATCACATGATAGGCTGTCTATTACAAAACATTGTCTTCAGGGCCGGATTATCCATAAGGCAAAGTAGGCAACTGCCTAGGGGCCCAGCACCGACAAAGGGCCCCACACCCCGTGAATCAAATTTAAAAATGTTTCTTCGAATGAAAATTAAATTTGAAGATCTGTATGCTACAAACCCTCGATGACAATATTATTAATATTGCGTTGTTTTTTATATTGTGTCGTCATATATCAGTACATTTCAGAACGCATTTCAAATTATTATAGCATAATAGTATTATGGTTAGAAAAGAGGCCACGAGACGTGCATTGCCTAGGGGCCCCGACATGGTTAATCCGGCCCTGATTGTCTTACACTATGGCTGCCACTTAGCAAGGCAGCTAGGCTTTTCATAAAGCAGCGGATCCCGTGCGGCAGCTAAGAATTTACGCATAATTATTTTACACCGTTATATATTTTTTAAGGTGTTAAGTTTGTCACAATGGTCTCATAAGAACCAAGGTCCTACATTCACAGCCACATTATTTTATGAAATTTGTCAATTAAGCAATTAAATTGAACCATGGCTCCTTTATTGTACAGTAATGAAGAATACAGAAATGAGTTACTATTCTACTACTAGGAAGACTACTCTGGAGTACATCAATTCATAACCGATTGACATGAGAATAACATATTTTAATTAATATTTTGTTTTTACGATATGTTATTAATAACCGATAAAACAAACTGGACTTTATCAAATAACGACTTAAAAATATGAAATAGGCCTGAAATATCACAAGACATAAAACCTTATAAGCGATTATTTATTTATCATCACATGGTCATTGCAATATAAATCTTAAAAATATTATGTTACAAAAATAAATATATGTATACTTAATCACAACAAAAACAACAATACAAAATATGGCCCAAACCTAAAATTAAACCGAGACCATTATATTTTAATTTCCGTACGTAAGTAAAGTTTTAAATGCAACTAACACGAAGCGAAGTAAGAACTCTTTCGAACTTCGAAAATTTTAAATTAAGTTATCGTCTAGCACGCTAATTCATTTTAAAACAATAATTCATTTAATTTATAGCAGAATTTTAAACCTCTCAAGAGATCAATTTAAGAATTTAACTTTCTATGTATAATTTTACTATTTAATTAATTAAATAAATATGTCAATAAGATTTGAAATACAATATTGTAACCTAAAAAATATAATGTTCTTTAAATGTAATCTTATTAATTTCACACTTATCCTATTAGGTACAATGGATTCATGCAAAAGCTACAAGTATTTACTGCTAATAAATAAATAATCTCAACATTTAACGTTTGTAAACATTGGCCGCTTGTTAGCTGACCTAGCTGACTCCTAGTAGTCTAGACAAACTCACTCTACAATCGTTATCCATAGTAGAAAAGTTAGAAATGTAACTTACTTAACGAACCCTTACCATGGCAACCACGTTATCTTAACGAACCCTTACCACGGCAACCACGTTATCTTAACGAACCCTTACCATGGCAACCACGTTAGCTTAACGAACCCTTACCATGGCAACCATGTTATCTTAACGAATCCTTACTATGGCAACCATGTTATATTAACGAACCCTTACTATGGCAACCATGTTATGTTAACGAACCCTTACAATGCCAATCATGTTATCTTAACGAACCCTTACTATGATTACAATGCTATCGTAATGTATCCATATGCCACTCACTTCTCTATCGAAAACGATTGTAGACAGTGAGTTTGTTCAGATCTTCTGTGGTACTTTGCTAATTCTAGACGAGAATAGTCGTGGAGTAACATTTTAATAATACAATATAGAATCGCACGAACAGGCATTATTAATGCGCGAATTTGTGCACAATGAATGCACGAATAAGTTCACAACGAACACGTAAACATGTTCACAATAAACATCCAAATCCATCTAAAAATCCAAAACGAATGATGATACTTTAACCTATCTTTCCCCCCACCCGATAAGACCCGAACCCACCAGGTGCAGCATGCCATATTGACGGTTTAGCTCAGGTACGTTGAGTCCTGAGTTTTATCGATGATAAAATTACCTGTCCGTTTAGGTCGCCAGCTCTTAGTGCATAAGACAGGTAAGAAAAAACACACTTAGTGTGTTTGGCGAACCATTCGCGTAATGCGCGCTTACCTCTCAATATCTGGGTACAAAGAACCTGCTCGTGCGCAAATATGGGCCCAACTGTCGGCCCATGTGTTGAGCAATATATTTATAAGCTACACATATTTATAGAGCCATTTATGTAAGACTTAATAAGTAGCCAATACTTATAATACTTGAAATATTTTATTAATAAACCTTTGCATGTTATTATATGCCATTGTATACATGTATATTTGTATATCGTTGAACGACCTCCATTCATATTCAGTATTTATAAGGATATGATAGGTATATCATTATTTTTATAAATAGATTTTATATAACAATATGTATTTATTTTACATAAATTTATTTTTATGTGAATTGTATCTACCACTGTACTTGCTAGTACATCCACGATTTTCGTATATAAATCTTTACCAGCAACAATTTTATTAATCAATATTAATTCAGACCCGTAAAAATACAACAAAAGTAGAAAAGATTCAACGTTAGGGTGCTTCAAAATTTAATATAATATGGATTTCTGCAAAGTAACACCTTATTCTAACAATTATGGTTGATATTCCTCCTATCCGTACTAAACGTTTTGCTTCGACCTTCATCATGTGGACAGCTAAAGAGTGGAACTCATTGCCGGCATCTATTTTTCCTGAACACTACAATCTGCTTCAAGACACGAGTGAAAAGGTACGTTATTGGCAAGCGTGCTACATCGTCGACCGCGTCGTCATTTAACAGCACGTGATGTTAAGCGATGACAGGTGAGATCGCTATCTCATGGAAACGACAGAGGCAACATTCTTAAATGAAATTAAATATTTAATACCTACTTTTTTTTTACAAATTTGTTGCTCTTGACAGCGGTCAAAAATTTGTAAAAAAGAAAAGTAGGTATTAAATATTTAATTTCATTTTGAATGTTGCCTCTGCACTGTTCTTTTCAAACAAAATGTATCAAGTGATTAAATTTACTATTGATCATCAATCCTGGGTCCAAGAACATGAGCATAACGTCAGAAAACACTTGTTAAAGCACCCTAATAAATATTGATACTTTTTTCAGTCGAAAAGAAATCTAAACAAATAGGAGATATCTAAACAATATTGTGAAAAAAGTTTAGTTTACATTACAAAATTGTTGAAGCGTTTGTACATTGAAACAAACACTACAACAATTTTAGTCATTTCCAACTTAGTAACCTGCTGCCTTATCAGCTAACAATCTCGTTTTCGTTTCCAATACCAGACCGATTAAAACCAGCTGTTTTAATCGGTCTAGTCTAACGGTCTAGTCAACTAGTCTTCGTGTGGAAGGAGTTGTCAATAGTTTTCGCTTCTTTTCGTTTTGTAAGAGCTTATTTCTTTAATAACCAGCGAAAATTCTAGACTATTCCTTCCACACAAAGACTAGTGACCGCGGTTTTAATCGGTCTGGTATTGAAAACGAACACGAGATTGTTAGCTGATAAGGCAGCTGATCTTATATGCTCGCTTCGCTTGCGTCCTTTACAATATGAATAGTAATATCTAATTCTAATCTTCGAACAACATTGTAATAGGTAATTACATAATCTAGCGAATCTCCATAATTATTTTGTCTGCTTTGGGCTAACTAAGGATTTTACCCATTTCAATAATCTTAGTCTATAGAATTCATCATAGTTGCTACGGTTCATAAAGTTCGATTGAAAAACTCCTGCGGTATGCAGGCGGCAGGGGGGGGAAGCTAATTAGTGTTAAAAGCTCACTCCACGTTTCCCACTTATCGAGGCTATCCCCAACGAACTTGATGGAATTATGTCACTATAGCACACTAAGAGAAATTACCATCATCATTAGAGAGCCTCAAAACAGTGGCGCAAGTACGGAACTATGCGATCCATAGCGATCGATAAATTGACAGTTCGATAAGTTAAATTAGAAACGGATAGGACGTCGTTGATTTTTGTCGACAACAAAACACAACCTTTTTCCGAGAACGAAAACTAATCTTCGAAACTAGTTTTGCGACGATTACAGTTTTTACTTGTAATCTGTTATCGATTGCATTTCCTACACAATGAAGTTCTATCTTCATTGCATTGGCCGAATTAATAATTTCGCGAATTGATTTTCGTTTGAAAACCGTGGCGAACGACAGTAAAACCATTTATGTCAAAATAGTCTTCGTTCCATAAACCAGTCATCGAATTGTGAGATCATGCGACACTTCATATTTTTCGGAATTTTTAAAACAAAAATGTCGACATAAATATAATATTGTATAAAGATGGGAGAAGCCACTGGTTGCTGAAACGCAGTTTTTACTAGTTCGGCAGCCTATGGGTTCATTGATAATTTGTGCAAAAAGTTATGTCAAGAAATGATTTTTTACTTTTTACTTTACTTTACTATATTAAAGAAAGTAGATTCGGCCTTGTTTCGTTTTAGAAAAAATCAAAAACTACCTATCTCTACTTTAAATTTTGAACGATTCGAGCTGTCAATTCTATTTATCGAAAAGTTCCGTACTTGCACGTCTGCTTCGATTTTGAACCACAGTATCTAGTTTAGAAGCTGAACTTTCCCCTGACCTTGAAGAATCCCATGCTAGTCTTGTTATGTAGAAGCGAGGTGACGCCCACGTAGCTCTGTATCACTATGGAGCTGTGGTGGATGCAGCACGACGATGACGGCATGCCCTCGATGGCTCGCTGCAGCTTTTGGGCGAACGTTTCCATGTCGTATATTGACGTCTCATCGGGACCTCCCTCTGGAAATATATACATAAAGTGAAGGATAACTCTTTAAAATATATTATTTTTTATATATTTTTTTATGTTATTTGATAGCGAGACGGGCTGGTCGTTTGCCTGTTGGTAAGCATAATGCCGGCCCATAACAATTGCAGTGCCACTCAGAACTTTGAAACACAAAGGCCTGCGCGGCACTGCAGTGCGCTCGTTAGCCTGAGACATTAGGTATTAAGTCTCATAAGCCCAGTAATTTCACTGGCTCCTCTCCTCATCAAACCGGAACACAGTAATGCTTGCACACTACTGCTTGGCGACAGACTTCACGAGCAAAGCGGTGGTAACAACCCAGACGGACACTCGCAGAGGAGTTAGTCCTACCGCTGCCTACAGATTTCTTACCAAGAGAGCGTTAAACAATGCAGTACGTGCTTTGTTTCTCAACTAGCGTCTTTAAAGCACCATTATCTTTGGTACTCGTAGTATTAAGTTATTTGTTAATCGTGATATAATTACCTTTCTCACCTTTATACCAGTAGATAGGGTGCGAAGCGAAGGTCAGAAATGGCACATCTTGGCTGAACGGGTTCCAGACTGTCTTCAACGGGATTGCTTCTCCCTTATTCCACATTAATCGCACGCCTCGAAGATTACGTTCCCTGGAATATATAATGATAACTAAATTAGAAATAACGTTGAAGGGATAAGACTTAATTTTCTAACGTTATGCAATATCAGAAAAGTTCCTTATAAGTGGTTTTGGTTAAAGTTTTGAGTGTACCTGATAAAAATAAATGCGATAACAGGAAATTAGTATGAGATAACGATAACGTTAATTCGTTACATAATAGGTATTGCTATTATAATTACAATAGCCCAAACTAAATCTAATATCTAACTAAAAAAACTCTTAAGCATAAAAAAAACCCAAAACGTAACGCTGTTCATTCGCACAAACATGCATAATTAATATTCATAATTTACAAAATTTAAACAACAGCGACAAAAATTAATAACGAACGTAAACCCCCCCCCCCCCCGCCCTTCCACCGTGACCTGTGGGTGGATGTAGACGAAATGGCGAAACTGCCATTTTTATCGGATTGTTCTAATCTGTCATGCACCTATTAAAATAATACCTATACTCAACTCTATATTTCTACCTATCCATAACGCAACATAAATAATTTATTAAACACATTAATTACATAGCTTAAATGAAGAATTCTTGTTGTATGTATAAGTAGCATCTTTCATTAAAAAAAATTTATTTGATGAAACCTAAAACTATCTAAAACGAACAAAAGAATAACAAACAAGCACCGTACAAAGCTAGCAATCTGCACTACAGCAACACAAGAGTACCTAGGCTCGAAATACTTGGGATCGAACAGTGTGGAGCCGGGCCGGACGTCCGGCTCGTCGTCCGGGTGGCTCGGGCGCCGGCACAGCCGGTCGATCACGCAGTCCTTCACAACGGTGCTGACGCCCGTCGCGATGCCGTTAAGGCGACTGCGTGAACACGTCAGTGTTAGGTTGTCAAGAAGGAACACAACTATGCAAGCTGTTTTATTGGCAAAGATTTAAAGTAGCAGCGGGGCAAGTACGGAAGTCCAAACAATCAATTTGTCGAATTGAAAAAACTGATAAATTTATCGAATGTTGCGAGTACCCAAGTCTGATTGTAAAGTAGTTTTATATTCTCTTTGGATTCGACCTAGCTATTCGATAACTTTTGTTGGTTGTATGTAAATTGTATAACATCAATACTTCAAGAAGAATTATTGCCTGTGCACTCTCTCAAAGTCAGGATTGCTTATGGAGAATTTGTCCCAATAGCTGTTGCACCCCAAACAGCATGCTAAATTTGAGAGTTTAGATAACAAAAAATAAAAATTATACTTACGGGACTAAAGAAGATGGTGGATACACTAGCTCTCCTATAACTATGGTGTCAAGATCATCAAGGTAAGTCTTCTTAAAGTCAAGTTGCTTCATCGCTATGAAGTCATACTTTATGGTCATCACAAGCCTGGATGTCAGAATCACTATCCTTTCCTTTTCATTGTCCCAGAGAGTTATCCTGAAAAGTTATAGGTTCTTTTAGTATTTATTTAAAGTGTTTATTTATTGTTAAGATCAGGCAAGGTAGTAATCAAGTGCAATAATATAAAGCATAAAAAGATATGAAAAACTTTAGTGATCAAAAAATAAAATACATACTCAGTCAGCAGCCAACATCCTAAATACTCTCCGTCTTCTGGGAACAACAGTGCTGTCATGCACTCTTGCATAGCATTCTCCACTACACCCTTGCGGAAAGTGAAGAAGTCCTTAATATTCTCCCTGTTGAATGGCACATCATAGCGGGGGTAGACTGCTTGAGGGGGCTCTTTTGTTGCCCCTACTGTGTTTTGGTGTTCATCTGTTCTGGCATCTATGTAATAGTAGTTTTTAATGTAATGATATTTTTATTTCTGAAATAGCTCTGATATCTTTTATAAAAATCCTGTGAGAGAATTGTAAGCAAGACTTGTTTTCTAAGTTGTTTGCATAATTTTATAATTTTTATGCCAAATAAATAAAACAAAACTAACCTTGAGCTATCAGAAGGTAAACTTATTTAATCAAAACAAGTTTTGCAAGGTGATGATTACAATATACACCAAACATATTAATATTTATTAACTTGTTATAAATATTTTTGTTGTTACCGACATATTTTTATTTTATTTATTTATAATAACTAATAATGACTGTAAAACTGTCTGGAAAAGATTGCTATTTAATGATGAGACCATTCATTGTAATGTACATGTTAAATTTGTTCTGCTATAAAGATTTAATTTAGGTGTGCAATAAAGAGCTTGCATATTCATTGTGGATTACAATGAATACACAAACTAACATTGCTGGCATTATGTATTCATCACCTAATTTACTTATTTCAATAATATAATAATACATAGGTCAATAATACATAGGTCAACACTTTATTTGCACACTACAGTGATAATAACAAATTAAAAAAGAAATTTGATTTAAATTAATCTAGTAGTACAATGGGTTGTCTTTATAAAGTGATTTCTTCCGACTACATGGAGAGGGGTGGTATGGTTATTGAAGGATGGTAGTGCCTTCAAATATTACATTACAATAAATAGAAAACTATTAATTACATACATACTATGATAAATAAAAACCAATGCAGAATAAGTAGGTAATTAAATTTACATACATACACATATAAATATGTATAAATACGTAATCAAACCAGAATTTCGAAAAGCCTTAATCATTTTAAAGTGCCACTTATCACTAGCTAATTGTTATCACTGATGTTGATAAACAAATATGTTATTTTAAGTCATCTCTGATATAAATTGTTAGGTTTTATTTGTCATTGTTCGCTCGTAATTTAAAAAGATACTTTCTACAGAAGTATTTTGATTTTGGCAAAACTCTAGATGTAAATTCTACTTCTGATAGAAAAGAACATAAATAAATATTTTTTTTCTCCCAGATTTGCAAGGTCAAGAACATAAAATATAGAATATACAATAAAAATACGACTCTTACCGACGAAAGATGATGATGACGATGTCAGAGAATCAGCTCCTGAAAGGACAGAAGGATGCACATTCTCCGGACGAGCTTTGCTTCTATCTGACGCATCACCATCCGCAGTTTCCACCGCTCCAACGTCCGTCGACAGCTGCAAGGTGCCGCCACGGAACTCAACGTCCTCATCCAGTAAATCACTCATGGCGGTGAAACAACAGCTTTGTTTGTCAATTCTTATTAATGATTTTTGTTTGCTTTGCGCGTAAATAAATCGACCTACTGTAACTAGATTTGATTGATTGATACAGTGTTGCCAACTTGCCACAGTAACACAGGGTAGAGCTGGTAAGAAATCGTATGTATTCGTTACCGAATAACGAGTACATCGCCAGATTCGAAGTAACGAATCACTACTTACAAATTCAATTCGTTGCTCGTATGGTTCGTATGATGTAGGTTTGATTCATTATCCGTACGAGTACACCGCATGATGCATGAACTGCAGTGCAAGTACGGATCTTTTTGATCGATAAAATTCGATAAAATTGACAGTTCAAATCGATAAAAAGGGTTTTATCGACTTATTTTATAATTTATCGAATCTCGAAACAATCGACAAAAGTTATCGAATAGCTAGGTCGAATCCAAAGAGAATATAGAGTATATATATATAAATATAATATATACTTCAATACTTTACGATATACGTATAACAAGACGAAGGTACTTAATACGAACGAAATCATACCAATGAATACAATGATACCAACCAACAGGACTCGATGCGTTGTTTTCTGCTAGTACGCGATTGTATCAAAAGTAACGATATGAAAGTGACGAGTACTGATGATTTCAATAACGAATACATACGAGTACTCGATTTCTCATTACTTTACACCTCTAACACAGGGTCTCCAGATACCGTTTTAAAAATTTCCCCATTTCAGAAATTTTTTTTCCCCAAACTGATACTATTTTCCTTACTTTTCTCCAAATGTTTTATTAATACCTTTCTGTACGTCTTATGTGACTAATTTTTAAGATTAAGATTGTTTTTTATTAATACTATTTGATAACGAGACGAGCCGATCGTTGGTCTGATGGTAAGCATAACGCTGGCACATCATAACAATTGCAGTGCCACTCAGAACTTTGAAACACTAAGGCCTGCCGCGGCAATGCAGTTCGCTTGTTAACCTGAGACATTAGGTATTAAGTCTCATAAGCCCAGTAATTTCACTGGCTACTCTGCTCATTAAACCAGAACACAGTAATGCTTGCACATTACTGCTTGGCGGCAGACTTCACTCACAAAGCGGTGGTAACAACCCAGACACTCGCAGAATAGTTAGTCCTAACAGTAACAAAAGCGCCTATAAGTTTTCACTCTTTTGTTTTTTCTCGCGTTGCTTATCATTTTACCTGAAATACATTACTAAACAATATAGTTATATAATAGATACCTATATGATTTCATTTTCAGGCAACATGTGGGGTATCTGCCTTAATGGCACAGGGGCAGTTGTTTTGAGTTTTGTTAAAGTTTTTATTGGGTAAATGTGGCACGGACTTTGCGTCTACCCATGTTTATAAATTAGAAAATGGAAAACATCTGCTGCAATCTCCAATACGCTGTGTTTATTTATAAGATCAAGCCATGCAAGTTACGGATAGAAGTCTGCCCAAAGATCTGTGCAGGTGTGGCTGGGCTGGTAGAGTGGAGCGTATATTGGGTTAGAACCTTGAGTAATAATGTTCTGTGGTTAGAGATGCATACACGCACCGGTCTACCTAAGGTGCAGGCACGCGACGCGGTCGCGTCGGCAGATCTCTCCGGTAGGTCGTAGCGTGTATGACTGGCTTTAGGTGCATTCACCTTCATGTATAGTTTGTGTGGGTATTCGGAGGGTTTGAGTGAGTAAAACTCATTATTATCACTTGTATTTTATTAAGTTAAAAATACACTGTAGGTATCGAAACACTTACTTTCTATAAGTACTACGGTTTACCTGGCTGTTTATTATGAGGTAATTATTTTAACCTTGTGCCATAATTTTGTTTGTTCAAAAGTATCTATATATTTAATAGTTATCTATTAATTAAATATTTTTCCATCGCGATTTTATAAAATAACACTTTTAAATTATACATTTCCGGCTATTACTATACTACCGGTTCAAAATCTATAATATTATTTTACAACTGTACAAATTAATTATGTACCTACTTAATTTTTTTTATAATTATTTTACAGGAGAATAATATACAAAAGCCTATGTAGGTAGTTATATGAACTCTGCAAAAATCCGATTTTGTTTTCCAAACTTTTTCAAAGGTCCAAAACTACAGATACTTAATCCAATAAGAATTTTGAAAAAAAGCTCGCTTATTGTTTTTTTTTACTGGCGGTAAGAAATTGAAATATGAAAGAAAAAATATGTAAACTGCCAATATGCCTACATTAAAAATCAATGCAGCAACCCTAGCAGATTAATCACAGAATTTAACAAAATATTTTACGACACCTAAATTGTATCAAAACACCTGCAACGCTTCTTGTCTCTGATTTTATTCTAGTAACAACTGCATCGGGTCGTTGGGCACTTTGGGGGGTATATGATGCATTGGTCCATGCAGTACACGTCGGCGCCTTCTCGCCCTTCCAACTCGCCTACCGCTTCGCAAACGTTCCTGATCAAAAAATAATTAGTTACTTAAGAAGTAGATAAGTATTAGGTAAGTCATGACGTACCTAATTACTACCTATATTTGTTTTTTAATGCCAACGAAATTACAACAGTATTTTTACAAGTCACAAGCATCGAGATAATAACCCCGAGAGATGAAATACTGTACTACTATCCGATCTCACAACATTGTATTGATTTTGCTATAACTAATATGAGCGCTCAGCGTATCAGCTCACGGGGAATCGGCGCGAGGCGGTGGCTAAGCAAATCAGAGCGCATTATGTCTAGGCAAAAATGGTGGACCTTATTTCGTACAAACCAAACGTCACTGCTTCTCTAGGGGTTAGTTCCTCGATGCTACTAGCACACCAACTTTGAATGCAAATATCTGGCTTGACGACCAAGTGAAATAGTGATCAAAAGTTAACACAGAGAAAAAAGTAATTTGGCAAGAGTAACTTACGGGCAAGTGCACAGCTCGTCAGGACAGTTCGGGGGATACCGGAGGCAGTTGGTCTGGCACCAGCTCAGCATGCCCGGCAGCTTGCGGAAGGCAGGCGTCGGCACGCATACCTGGTCCCTGTGAAGTATGTAAACATGTAGATATATATTACATACAATTTAGGAATTCGTTGTTTGAACATAAAATTGTTTGGTGCAAGTACCTAAAACGCGCGTGCTGAAACTTATTTTCTTCCATTCGCAATTCTGGACGCCTTGGAGATCATTGAAAGGCGAGCAAAAAAGCTCATTATTGTTGTTTGAGGCTAGGCTTCTGAGTCTTTTGTGTCAAATGGAAAGTTGTAAGTCTCTCAGTATTATACATCAGGATACATATTGGAAAGTGTGCAATTAAATTACACAACTTGATTTCCGCATCTCCATTTTACCATCCGGCGACTAGAGGTAGGTACGACACCTGTATACTATGGTTGATATCCCTCCTGCCCGTACCAAAAGTTTTGCTTCAACCTTCATTATACGGAGGGCTAACGAACGGAATTCTTTGCCTTTGTTTCCCAATTCCTATAATTTGGGAGTTTTCAAGATGTGAGTGAATAGGTATCTTCTAGGCAAGGTACATCGTCGATCGCATCGTCGCTCAACATCAAGTGAGATCGTGGTCAAACGTAAATAACACAATTTAAAAAAAACTGTCAAAAATGTGGGCACTATCTACGCTACGTCAACAAGCAGATTTTTACAAAATAAAGATGTAGTTACCTATAATTTATGTACATATTATACTTAGTTAGTCACGCACACATGATTATACTTTGTACAACATTCAAAAATTAATTTGTCACAAAACATTTAATACAAAGGTGGGGTAGTTGTAAGTAGGTGTACACTATAACATAAAATTGTTGTGAGAGGTTAGACACGGAAACATTCAACAATAAAACAAACTACAACATCAACTATAACAGGCAAGAAACGTTTATTCACAAAAGAATCGGGCCGTTCATATTCAGCAAAACCACTGACTAGGTAACTCCTCCTTGAGCAAAACCAAAGCTTCGAAATCCGTCACTAGAATCCCAGCCGGAACAATTCTTTCCCGAGTAGGTACAACGCTACAACTCCATGATGAAGTTTTGATAAATTTGATATCTGCCGGTTAAGTTTTTTTTATGCTATTTGGTAACGAGACGAGCTGGTCATTTGCCTATTGGTAAGCACAACGCCGGCCCATAACAATTGCAGTGCCACTCAGAACTTTGAAACAGAAAGGTCTGCGCGGCACTGCAGTGCGCTCGTTACCCTGACACATTAGATATTAAGAGCCTACGAGCCCAACCCTCCAACTCATCGGTGGGCGCGGCTAAAATGCATGCTATTTCGTCTAACATTCGTGGGACAAGGTAAGGCTCTGCAGCTATGAGTAGTACGAAGCTAATGCTCGCGCATACACAGTTACACACTCTCGTAAAGTCGCGACCTGCCGCTTCTACGCACACATGCGTGATCTTATGAATGGCGATTCTTCATTCAAAGAAATTTCGTGAATATTCGTGTGATGGCGCTCGCTTTTGTTACTTGTACTATTATCTATTCTGAGCTCTCGTTTGGTCATCGCGCCGCGCGCGCCATTTTTCATTGTTTGCTTCTTTGAGTATAAATTGTAAATTGTTTGGTTTGCCTACAGTCCGCTGCAAACATAGTAATAAGCTATATTATCTACTGTAAGTAAATAAAGTTTCATCAAAATCCACTCAGTAGATTTTGCGTGACAAACATCTATCCATATATCCATCCATCCATCCTCACAAACTTTCGCATTTATAATATTAGTAGGATAGGAAGTAGGAAGAGTAGGACAGGATTTATGTATATATATGTATGTATGTGTATAGATTCCAATGAAATTTGGTGTGAAAATAGCTAGAAGCGCGAGAAAACACACAGGGTACTTTTCAACAACATCATCACTTTTCATAATTGTCGATCTATAGAACGGAAGAAATTTGGTTTCGAGATAGCTTGAAGCCTGTGAAAGAACACAGGATACTTTTCATCATTGTCAATCATTTGAACGGATTTTATAGAAATTTGGTGTGGAAATAGTTTGAAGTCTGAGAAAGAAAGCAGTGTAATTTTCAACCTCATCATCACATAATAAAATAATCGTGCATTTGGACAGCGTAGAAATCTGCAGAAGTTATTTTCGGAAACAAATTTATCTAAGTATGCAAATAAATAAAGTGTCTGTTTGTATTATCAAAATAACAGCTTTTTACTAAATGCATATGAAAGTATATACGGTACATAAAACAAAACCATTTTTAAAAATTTAGTCTCTTTGTTCCGTGTAATCTCCGAAATGGCTGAACCTATTTTGACAGGACTTTCACTGGCAGATAGCTGACGTTACAAGGAGTAACTTAGGCTACGTGAGCGAAACCGCGGGGTATAGTAACTGTACTGTACAGGGGTAGTAATATCTAATAGTTCTTCATGTTTTATTCTCAACAATCAAACTTGTACACTATAGACAATAACAAGTTTGTATATTATAGGTAACAGACAGTACCCTACCTATGTGTTCGACGATAACTTCCGAATGAAAACTGCCAGCGCGGGAGTAGTTACCTACGTCAGGCGGTATATTTGTAAGGTAGGTAACTACCTACCTACCTACCTAAGTACCTACATAACTTAATAATTTTAGGTGATTCCTACGAGTATTATAACAGTCCTCCAAGTCATTATAATATATAATGCGCGGGTCAGCGACCCCACACACATTGGTACCTACATCTCATCACTCATTTCTACACAAAAAATGTCTCACCCATACTCCTGCCAGGATGACCTTTCGTTTAGATAAGTAGGTATTTAATTACACGACTGCACAAAAAAGGAGTGTAATGAGTAATGAGTGTGATGAGTAATGTAATGAGTGTGATTGTATATACATACATACAAACATACGTGAACCCTAAAAACATAACACAAAAAACTGCACAAAAGTTTTGGTGGAATAAAGAAACTCACGTACATACGTGATTCGGTGAGATTTCGATGTATGTGGTATCGCTAGAATCCTTACATAATCCCGAGCGACACTAGCTAGGACTGTCGTGGTTTTTTTCATGATCGATGTAACTTTTGTTACATGGACTTGTTTACATAAAGGTACTTTTCAACATTTATAGTTCTAGTAAGTACGTTATATAGCCTACTTGGCTTCCGGCCGTGGCTTCGCCCGCCTGGCTTAGGTACAAATACAATATCTTTATAAATTATAGTCTGTGTTATTCTGATGTATAACCTCTATATTACGTACTGTAGTTTCATCAAAATCCGTTCAGTAATTTTTGCGTGAAAGAGTAATGAACATCCATCCAAACATCCTCAAAAATTTTCGAGTTTATAATATTAGTAGGATAGAAACGTACTCAGTAGCTGGTATATATTTATTATCACGTACACTGTATTATGTAACCGACCATATTTTTTATACTATTGAATAACGAGACGAGCTGGTCATTTTCTTGATGGTATAACACATATAATTATATTACTCTGATAGAATAACGCCGGCCCATAACGATTGCAGTACCTACTCAAACTTCTAAGCACAAAGGCCGGCCCCACTAGGTGGACCGATGACCTTGTCAAAAGCGCGGGAAACCGTTGGATGCGCGAGGCGAGTAGCAGCTAGCCGGTCCAAGTGACGTCCTATGGGAGACCTCAGACACATGTATGCAAACGTACGTTTGCTTGTCAGAATATCCATGCTTTTTCATCAAGCGCGAATTACGAGATACTACACGTGTAAGCGCGGCTCGTGGTTTTTTGATGGTTTTGCATACGCAAAACCACGAAATATACAAGAACGGCAATATTGTCTCGAAGACCTGCCTTGGCTCAAAGCGACGACTGCTCCGCTTTACGCTACATACATCACTTGCACACCACCTCTTATTTACCGTGGCGTCTGCACTGAGCACGCAGTGGTTGTGTAACAATTGTTTTGAATGGAGGTCGTACAAGCGGGTGCCGTGTGAAGCAACCGTCGCCGACTAGAGTTCCATCCAGCCAAAACTACAACGACACCAGACGATACGATATGCGTCAAGCGGGGATCGTGGTTTTTCCATGGTTTTTGGTTTTCCATGGGCCGCAAGCGTTGTTATTTCGTCAAGCAAACGTACGTTTGCACACGTGTGCCTGGGGTCTGCCTATGGGAGAGGCCTATGTTCAGCAGTGGATGTCTTCTGGCTGATGATGATGATGATTATGACAAAACAGAGAGTAGTTTCATGCTTTTACACAGACGAGCTGGCGCAATAATTCAAACAAATCAACATTGACGGCTTCGTATTTTTTGCACGTACGTAATGAATGAGCCGTGATTTTTCACCATTCGTGAGCGCGCACATGAATAGATACTATGCTGAATTCTTTGAATACGGATATATAATTCTAGAAGAAAATGTGCCACTGAAAAAATAAATCCAGAAATAATAACGATTCGTCGGTGTGTGGATGAGCCGTTTAGTTCTACCACCTGGTAAAAAATCCGGTAAGAGGTAGGCGAGGGTTGTTGAGGATTGTAAAATATGGGTCCCGAACAACGAAACATGGCCGCCATACAAAAAGTAGAAGCGAATATCTCGTAAACGGTAGCAGTTAGGTGGGGGGTGTTTGAACCAACGTTGTAGAGGACCGCGAAACTTTCCAAAAAGTAAAAAAATAATTAAAAAGGCGATAAAAAATTTCGACCAATAAAAAATTTCCGCGTCGCCGCTTTATTTTCAGTTCCCGATATCTCTGAAGATATTCATTCAAATCGAACGAGGTCAACGGCTATATTGGTCATGATGAAACATTCTCGATGATAAACGCATTTATTTAGATAAGGATGAATATCGTGTAGGTGGAAACAGGGCTGCAAACGAAGCACCATTTTTTGCTAAATTTCAAAATCATAAAAACGCGAATTGCGAGCCAACCCGAAAAGATAGACATACTTATGCTATCTCGGACTTTTTTATAGATCTCTTCAACGGAAATATTTCTTCCATACATTGTTTTCGTATAGCTCTAACTATAATTATGGTCAGCTCACGTCTCAGAAACTGATGACAACAGAAATGATGGGGAGAATTTTTGACAAATATCATCACAACAGCCAGCGCGCCGCAGTACTAACTGTTACCTAATCGGGGCGCCGCCGCATAGAATTATAATCAAAGCAAAGGTTAGGTAGCCGGGCCACCGCCGCCGGCGCGCGGCGTTGCATGCCGGGTTACCGGCGTTACCGCCCGCCGGCGCGCGGCGTTGCATGCCAGGCGCGCGCCGGCGCGCGGCGTTGCCGGACTACCGCCGGCCGCGCGCCGAACCGGAGTCCGGGCGGTGCAGTGGCGCAAGTGTGGAAGTCGGTTCGATAAATTTGTCGAATCGTAACAACTGATAAATTTATCGAATGTTGCGAGTACCGAAGTATTATCGTAAAGTATTGTAGTAGCTTTATATTTCGTTTGGATTCGACCTAGCTATTCGATAACTTTTGTCGATTGTATCGAGGCTCGATAAATTATATAAAAAGTTGATTAAACCCAATTTATCGATTTGAATTGACAATTTTATCGATCGACAAGATCCGTACTTGCGCTGCGGGCCGGAGGTACCTATGTACCTATTATAATAGACCGTATACCTACACCCATCCAGACGAATTCTCGCAGAATATCTTCTAAGAAGAATATCTCAGTCGGTCATGCTTTTTATTTTACATTTTTGAAAAAGTTGACTGACTATGGCTGGTATTTTAGTATACGAGACATAGGTAGTGTACATACCTACATGCCACTGTACTGACCAATAAATGAGTAGTAAATATAGGTGATAAGGTATAACTATAATAAGTAGAATTCAGCGGGCCCAAGTACTAACTCTTACCTATTCTGTGGCGCCGCGCAGCCGGGCGCCGCCGTCGTCGCCGGAGGATTTCAAGTAAAGCGGAGGTAAAATAGGTACCTAGGTACTCATCCAAATGGACTCTCACAGAAAATGTTCTAGAAAGATCGGTGGGTAGCCTAAAGCCTTACCTACTTATGCTTTGCTTACCTATGCTTTCACCTTTGTGTTTTACTGATTGCTTAGTACGTATTTTATCATACTCACCTACTTCTTATACCTAGCTATAGAAGACATAGGTTCATACCTACTGTAATTCAATTGCCAGAGCGACCGATAAATGAGTAATTAAATATAATAAAGGTACCTACCTAAACTCTTTTTTGAAACACCAAGTTAGATATTATAGGCATTTCTTCCATACATAATTTTCATACCTATAGCTATAAATATATGGCCAGCGCAAGCATCGGAAACTATACAACGGGACGATTTTTTCTGAATTATTATAGATTACCCCGAACAAACACAAAACATGAGCGCCAGACGGCTTTTAAAGCTAATTAAAAATTCTAGATTATAGCCTATCACATTCTCGGATGATCTCTCTTCCATTTCGTGAAAATGCTATGAAAATCATGCAGTAGTTTCCGAGAAAACAAACACAAAAACAAACACGAATTCAGCGCGCCGTAGTACTAACTGTTACCTATTCTGTTCTATCACGTGACGCAGCTAGTAAATTCAAATAATTTGCTGTATTGAATTTTAGTAGATACCTACTCGTATCGACCTACTTACAGAGTTATATTATTCATTTCATTCATTTTTATTATTCATCACCATCATCATCACAGGAAGGGCCGTGTGGCCGTGCGGGTAACACGGATAAGATCACCCTATCTCTTCAGAAAAAAAATTTGTTATATCAAAATAACAGCTTTTTACCAAATGCATATGAGAGTATATATATACGGTACCTATTATAACAAAACAACCATTTTTAAAATTTTTGTCTGTCTGTTTGTTCTGGGTAATCTCCGAAACGGTTGGGCCGATTTTGACGGGACTTTCACTGGCAGATATCTGATGTTATAAGGAGTAACTTAGGCTACTTTTATTTTAGAAAAATAATTGGGGTTCCGTGCAAAAAAATAAAAACCAAGAAAATCCAATATATCCACGCGGATGAAACCGCGGGCAGCAGCTAGTTTATGAACTTTTATGAATATATAAAGCTTTTTTATATAACGAGTACAATAAAGTTATCTATCTACTCACGGCGAA
The DNA here is from genome assembly GCA_907269065.1 of Crocallis elinguaria. Lineage (NCBI taxonomy): Eukaryota > Metazoa > Arthropoda > Insecta > Lepidoptera > Geometridae > Crocallis > Crocallis elinguaria. The sequence continues at coordinate 15,294,473 of OU026068.1, forward strand.
ATAACCGTAGTTTTTTTACGGCAAAAAAACGTATATGTATATAAAATAAGTGGTCTAAAGGGCTATTAGACGCAATGAATTGACGCAAAGCATAATCACGGACCACGCGCAAACCATGGAAAAACCAAAATGGTGATCTTGACGCATAACGTACTGCCTAAGGTGGTGCCTGGTAGAAATCTAGTCCGAACGCTAAGGCAGTCCTCACACCTAATTCATGATTGATGGATAAGCATCAATCGCGAACCACGAGAAAACATGGAAAAACCACGATCTCCGCTTGACGCATATCGTATCGTCTATTGAGGTTGTGGCTGGGGCTTGCCGCTTGATGGAAATCTAGTCCGAGTACAACACCCGCTTCTACCTACTATTATTATTGTTATTATTGTCAGCCTCTTACGTTCCCACTGCTGGGATACCGGCCTTCTCTCAGAGAAAGAGAAATAAATGTATTTTCTTTCTTTCTTTCTTTCTTTCTAGAGAGATGGGCCATAATCCACCACGCGGGCCCAGTTCGGCTTGGTGGATGTCGCATGTCCTCGAATTTTGTGGTTCTTGAACATGCCGGTTTCCTCACGATGTTTTCCTCACCGTTTTAGAGCGAGTGTCAATAATCCGCACATAACTTGATATAAGTTATTGGTGCGGGACGAGTAGAGATTAGAACTATGGTGCGTCGGATTGAAAGTCGCACAAGTTACCGCTCTCGATTCACTCTCGATTCTACGAAAGATAAAAATTATTTCACAACCACTGCGTACTCAGTACAGACGCTGCGGTAAATAAGCGGTGGTACGCAAGTGATGTATGTAGCGTAAAGCGGAGCAGTCATCGCTTTGAAACCAGACCGTCTGGCCGTAGTGCCGGTCTCGTCCGTTTAGTGGATTTTAGAGGTTTTTTTAGATGTTTTTTTCTTCAAACTGCGATGCGCGTGTAAATACTTACCTCGTATATGTGTAATTATTGCAAAACCATGGTTATTTTGGTTTTTTATTTATATTTCAACATAAGCCGTGTAACCACAAAAACTAACTTTTAGACGCCTGTTTAACTCGACAGTGCCTAAAGATAAACCTCTAAACTGATTAGAAAAGTCACAACAGAGTGGAGTTAGACAATAGTTAGACACTACTTAAATCTCGATTTGTGGTTCATATTTAAACACGCGACTACGGCATGTTTAGGAGTTAAACTCTGTTTAACACACCGTAAACAAGTATTAAACAGCGTTTAACTCTTAAACATGCCTTAGTCGCGTGTTTAAATAAGTAATTAACCACAAACCTTGATTTAAGAAGTGTCTAACCATTATCTACCTCAATTCTGCGGCGCGAGTACGGAAGTCGGTTCGACAAATTTATCGAATGTTGCGAGTACCGAAGTCTGATCATAAAGTATTGTAGTAGCTGTATATTCTCTTTGGATTCGACCTAGCTTTTCGATAACTTTTGTCGATTGTTTCGAGGCTCGATAAATCCCACTTTATCGATTTGAACTGTCAATTTTATCGAATTTTATCGACCGAAAGGATCCGTACTTGCGCCGCTGATGTGACATTTCTAATCATTTTAGAAGATAACGGTGACCTTATCATAGAATAAATACTCATCGTACAAGCCGTTATGATTATTTCTAATCATTTTGCTCGTGAAAGTTGTGTAGCGTTGTTTAACTTTTAGACACTGTCTAGCTAGACAAAACCACCAAAAACTATTTTTAGACGCCTGTTTAGCTAAACAGCGTCTAAAAATAGTTTTTGTGGTAACGCGGTTTTAGTTCAAGTAGGTACGTATGTACTTACTAGGTAGGTTATAGACTTGTGCTATTATCTATTCTGTGGTTATAAGTAGGTACGTACCTACTCAGTTATCAGTAAGTACATAAGTACCTACCTAAGTACTTACAACATAACACCGTATATCGGTCTTAGTCTTACTAAAAACACACCCTAAACATGTGTTAAACAGCGTCTAACTCCCAATCATGGCTTACTCACGTGTTTAAATATGAGCAACCACAATCATTTTATATCATAACTAGCTGCTGCCCGCGGTTTCACCCGCGCGGACTTTTTGGGTTCATGGGTTTTTTTGCGCGGAACCCTAGTTGTTTTTCCAAAATAAAGTAGGAGTACCTTATAACATCAGCTATCTGCCAGTGAAAGTCCCGTCAAAATCGGTCCAGTCGTTTCGGATATTACCCGGAACAAACAAACAGACAGACAGACAAAAATATTAAAAATTGTGTTTTTGTTGGTAGGTACCGTGTATACTTTCAAATGCATTTAGTAAAAAAAGCTATATTTTTGATATTACAAACAGACACTTCAATTTTATTTGTATAGATCATTTTATAGACGTTTTTATTTAGACACTGTCTAGCTAAACATGAGTCTAAAAGTTGGTTTTGTGCTAACACAATATGTAATAATAACAAATCGAATAATAATAGGTAGGTTTCTACGTAAATAGATAAGTATCTATTTACTTAAATTCTATTAATAGATTTCTATTTATTAGTATTTGAAAAAGATATAGGTAGGTAATATTATTACAAAAATACGATTTAGCCATTGTTGTACTGAAGTCAAAAATAAACACAGAACACTTCTCTAACGCAGCAAAGTCCAAATTCACAAGCATAGGTAAACATCCAATTTAGGCAAAGAAATCTGAATCCAATATAGCGGGCGGTGGCATTATCATAGAACACAATTATGATAATACGCATATCGTAAATCGTTTTACGTCTTCGGTCGATCACCTTGACCTTTGCTTGTTCGTAATGCCGCCTACAAATTATATAGGATGCCGCCGCACGCACCGGCCGGTCGACCGCGTCTGGCGCGAGACAGTACTTTGTCACAAACATCGCGGTGTTTCGTGACTTTGAAATGGCACAGCAGCACACAGCGGGCACTGTAGTGTGCGTGAGACACTTCCCTCCTCTCCCCGCCAGGGTGGTAAAATTTCCGTGAGACGCGTGATGGTTCGACTCGAAAATCGGCGCGCAAAAATGTACGAATTGGCTTCTGGTACTTGGGGTGTTACGGCAAAACTACTAAATGTATTTAGTCAAACCAAAGTTATTTGAAATGTCGACAAACTAAAGCTTGTTACTATGTTCTTTATTTTTGAGTTTTCTTAGTTCTTTTGTAATTTATTTACGTCCAAACTTGCGTTAAAATATGTGCTAAAATACAGATGTTTGAAGGCTCATTACTTTTAAGCCACTTATTTTTTTTCTGTATAATTAGCAGATCAACCTAGATAATGAAGAGATAAATCGATATTATTCATAATTTTGGACTTAAAACGTCAAGTAGTGGAGTAATAACCCAAATACGATTGTATGGAGAAATGAACGACTCGTTTTGCCTTAAGTCTCATAAGCCCAGTAATTTCACTGGCTACTCTGCTCATCAAACCGGAACACAGTAACGCTTGCACATTACTGCTTGGCGGCAGACTTCACGAGCAAAGCGGTGGTAACAACCCAGACGGAAACTCGCAGAAGAGTTAGTCCTACTACTAACTAGTATTCAAAAATGTATCATTCTCCTTTGCTGTCCTTGGAATCAATCATCACTGAAAACCTAAATTTTCGAATAGCCCCAATAAGAACGGCCCGACACAAACCACCAACATCATCCGTAAATACAAAAGACTCGCCATCACCACCAGGTGTCACCCATTCAAGACAAACAAGTTATACCTAATGACCGGCGGACCACTGTCCTCCGCAGTGTCTGACTCAGTTAAATCGTTGCTGAAAGAGAATTTGTACAATATAGTGCACGTTAATGACACAAAATAAAAAGAAACATAAAGATTGTACATTGTTAGAAGTTACCTAACGACGTAAGGTTCCTTTTCAAGTAGTTTGTACGGGTCTCTGAAATAATAAGCAGGTAGAAGATAGTAATATATAGAAAACCATTCAATGGTCGTGGAGCAAAATATTAAACATATACATATATAAATAAACACGTTGTGTTAACATACTGAACTACTCAAAGGTGTACACAATTAATAGTAAAAGTATACAAATAATACATACATATAAAATTATTTCCAAATGCCCCACGTTGGGTGCCGTTTCGGTATCTTAAAAATGGCGCTCGACGTGGGGCGAAAAATAGAGAGTAATCAACAGTTTCTTGACCAAAGAGAACTGATTTGTGCAAACATTGAACAAATATCACAAACACATAAAGATTTGTTTACACGTAATTAAAGAAATAATTTCACACATCAAAATACATCTCTTTAACAGCACAGATGACAAATATGAAACAATATCCAACACATAACTTGTGTCAGACATACACTCACCTGACAACCAGAGGGTAAACATTCTTAGGCATTTTGTAATCTCTGTAGTACAACAGGAAGGGGTAGTCCTTCCTGAGGTCGCTAGCAAAGGCTGGTGGTAGACCTCCAGTGCTGGTTATGATGCTGACGTCTGCGCAGTTGCGGAAGGTTTCGGAGCGCCCACAGCCAACGGCCTCTGTGCCATTAGGGCAGATACCCCACATGTTGCCTGAAATGAAATCATATAATATATCAATATTGTTTAGTAATTTATTTCAGATAAAATGATAAACAACGCGAGATAAATTAAGAGTGAAAAACTAACAGGCGCTTTTGTTAGTGGTAGGACAAACTCTTCTGCGAGTGTCCGTCTGGGTTGTTACCACCGCTTTGTGAGTGAAGTCTGCCGCCAAGCAGTAATGTGCAAGCATTACTGTATTCCTGTTTGATGAGCAGAGTAGTGACTGTAATTACTGGGCTTATGAGACTTAATTACTAATGTCTCAGGGTAACGAGCGCACTGCAGTGCCGCGCAGGCCTGTGTTTCAAAGTCCTGAGTGGCACTGCAATTGTTATGGGCCGTCGTTATGCTTACCATCAGGCAAACGAGCAGCTCGTCTCGTTACCAAATAACATAAAAAAGTAGCTTCCAAACTAATCAAGCCGGCTCTATCATTCGTTGCATATTTGGCAAATAGTAAGTTGCAGTTTTATACCACCCGAGTTTAAATTGGTATGTTAACCCGAAAGGGGTCAATCTATTCCTGGAGGTCAACATTTGTTTTACGAGTTTTTGAAATTCGGTTTTTTTTTGTTGAAGAAAAGGCATTTAAAGTTTACGTCAAAATTCTATTACAGAACTTCAGGGCAGCCCTAGATCAGCTTGAACTATGATAATGTTGATTGGAAGAGACTTAGAAAAAATACATATAATAATAATAATATAGTGCGTGACGTTTTCCAAGGAGGTTCTCACAGCTTGTCGACTAACATGGTCCTTGAAGTTATTTTTCACAAACGTAACCACCGTTTAACACTGTTTATATGTTATCTGTTCCGACCACATCATCATTTATCAGAGACAGTGAGGAAATGCTTACCCATTGTGGGCATTGCAGGCAAAAAGTTGTATATTTTTACAATACAGTTAGTAGAGTTCAGCGATGGTACCTGTGTAATAAGTCCACTGCAGCACACACTGCGTGCAAGTAATGTACGCAGGCAGCCGCACTCGATACCTGAAGATCTCCTTCTTGGCCGTGTCCAGGGGAATAAGGAACCTGTCGTCTCGCGTTTCAGAAACGTACAGTGGATACCTGGAAGCAGAACAACAATATATGTTGATTTATGTCATCAGATATATGCTATGGAGTTAGGGTCCTTGCTCGTGCCTATAACCATAATCTTATCCTGAAAACTTATTAGTAACTAGCTGTGCCGTTTACGTAGCCTAAGTTACTCCTTGTAACATCAATTATCTGCCAGTGAATGTCCCGTCAAAATCAGTCCAGCCGTTTTGGAGATTACCCGAAACAAACAGACAGACAGACCGATAGACAGACAAAAATTTTAAAAATGGTTGTTTTGTTATATGTGCCGTATATACTTTCATATGCATTTAGTAAAAAGCTGTTATTTTGATATTACAAACAGGCACTTCAATTATATTTATTTGTATAGATTATTACTAAGCTGATATGTATGGATTTAAAAACAAATAATGACGTCACTATACACATCCTCCTTTCTGGCCTTGCCCTATTTTACATGGGTCAGGCGCATTACGTAGGTTGTCGGTAAAACAATTAGGTACAGCCGGCCGCCTGCCACACACCGTGAGTCGTGACCCATAATTATCCCTTATAATAATTATTGTTAACTATTTTATTGTTCCAGAAGATAATATAAACTACCTATTAGCTAATTCAACCCGTTTCCAGAAAAAAATACTGTTTCTTGAACTCAACCGTTAGAAAGGAGGTAGACTCATAAAAACTTTAAACAGTGTAAGAACCTATATGCTGGTACACATTCGTATTTCATTGATGCACAGAAATATGACCTGAAAGTGGTTTGTATGTAGAACCATGCGTCACGCACGGGCCGCACGGCTGACGCATGGTTGACGACTGCATGAGCCCTTGCGCGTGTGATTGACTGATTTGTAATGATAAAGAAGCTTACTATAAGAATTGCCATACCTGTCAAAACATTCCTGCGTAGCTTCTTGCCTGGGATTGTTGTTTGGACATATTTTCATGACAAATGTTCCCAAATGGTTAGCTGTCAGTTCCACCTCGATTTCTATTTCCTAGAACATATTGAAAAATTGTGCGTGTATAACAGTCATATTATATACTCAACAGTTCTAGCATTCGTGTGTTCAGTTACCCAGACTGGTATGCAAGAACGCTGTTCGATCCATAAGCACAGATTAGGCAGATAATAGTACAAGTACTATGTTAGTGGTAGGACTAACTCTTCTGCGAGTGTCCGTCTGGGTTAGTACCACCGCTATGCTCGTGAAGTCAGCCGCCAAGCAGTAATGTGCAAGCATTACTGTGTTCCGGTTTGATGAGCAGCGTAGCCAGTAAAATTACTGGGCTTATGAGACTTAATACCTAGTGTCTCAGGGTGACGAGCGCACTGCAGTGCCGCGCAGGCCTTTGTGTTTCAAAGTTCTGAGTGGCATTGAAATTATTATGGGCCGGCGTTATGCTTACCATCAGGCATACGACCAGCACGTCTCGTTACCAAATAGCATAAAAAAACCTTCGCGTACGAGCTACCTCCGTCAACCCTTAGGGCGAAAAACGAAGAACAAACTCGTTGGGTAAAGTAACATCAGTGAGATTGCGGTCAAACGTAAGCCTATTACCTATTCTACGTTAAAAATGGTAGGTAAAAATCCTTTTCTGCCCGGGACTTTGCAAGCGTGGAATTAACTCAAAATTCTTTATTGACATATGTCACACAGCACCTTATAGCATTGCAAGTAAGTAGCTTATAACACTCAGTTGATAGTGTCACTTCCTATTAGTGTAGCAAAACTTCTATAAAACTTACTATAAAAGTTCGTTCTAGGTGATCTTACCAACCTGTCCAACACTATAATGCCTGGTGACGATGCCCTTGGCGTACATGCCCTTGGCCTCATGAGGCCTGGGCTCAGAGAGGTGGAAAGCATCTCCACACACTCCACATTTCCCCTCGTTCTGCTCCCATTGTACTGAAAGAAAGGTCCCAAGAAAATGCAGCAAGAGCTTGTGGATAGCTTTGTTAAATTTAACACAAATATTAGATAGACAGGTAAGTAAAGTTTTAAAGCATCATAATATTCAAATTATAATTTTCAAATAAGAAATTGAACTCCTCTCACAGCTATGGCATCTTATGGCACCATAAAATAGAGAAAATAAAGGTTCAAAGAAGGTTGAAACTTTGTATTCATAAGCAAGTAATTTGGTTGTCTACAATGAGACGTATCTACGATCGAATTCATGCACAAAGACTAGTACTAATATCTAATATATTAAGTACGATAAGTACCTATATCCTATTCCCTCTCGAAGTTCACATGTTGAGTATTCTGTAATAGATGCTATCCAGGGTTTCACTCGCGTGGAGTTTCTCATTGACATTTTTCCGGAATAAAAAGTAGCCTATGTTATCCGGCCCATAAACTATTTCTATGCAAAAAATTATGTCGCTCCATTGCCAGACTATTGCTGCGTAAAAGAAGAACAAACCAACAAACAGCTGCAAACCCAAACAGTTACAATAGAAAAATAAAACAATTACAAAACAGTTACAAACAAAAACAAACTTATATAAGTTTAAACAATATGTACGGTGGTCATAGTCAGTGGTAGGTACGTATAGGAATACAGAAATCAATAAAAAGATTTTTCTTTTACGATAATGTTAACTGGTTTTCGTTAACATATTCGGTTTAATAAATATTTAAAAAAAAACAGTTTGTACTGAACCGAGGGTTCAGTACAAACTTGTAGATATGCAATTAGTTTCGCAAATGCTATAAGACAATGCTTATTTCCAAATTTTATGATTCTAGGTCAACGGGAAGTACCCATAGCTTTTGATTCCCGGTCTTGACAGACAGACAGACAGCGAAGTGATCCTATAAAGTGTTCCTTTTTCCTTTTGAGATGCGGAACCCTAAAAACGAACAATGGTTTTATTAACTCCAATGACATTCGCTCCCGCAGTGCACAGCACAAGAAAGAATAAATGATTATTTTTATCATAGTAAAAAGAATTTCCTGTGCACCGTTATTTCACCTAATGAAGTTGCTAAAATGTTTTTGCGTCCATTATCTGTATTACGGTCTATTATTACAAATGAATTTACCAGTTTTTTTGCACTTAATCTCACAATAGAAATCACATCTTATAATAGACTCATCAGTTCGATGAACTTGTAATTATAGGCTATTTATAGTATAGACTTCTATAGAGGCGAAAAAAACCTTTGACAACCATAACATTCCAAGCATGGTAATGCCCCGAAGTTTGGAAGGATATAGAAGCAAAACAAGTTTGCTTAATAGAAGAAGTTTTTAGCAAGCTTTTTCAGTGAACATTTCTAGGGAGCTTTTTAAGGACAAGGCTGATGAAACTCATGAAATCAAAGAAAACTTGGGCTCACTTAAAATATGTAAATAGTCGATACCCTTGGCTTCCTGGAACGCAAAATAAGGCTGGTGCTACGGCTGAAACAGCAGAAAGCCTTAAAGGCGCAAGTATAGTTGATAGTAGATACATATCCTTTTGGGGTTGAAAAATTCCCCACGTTTCAACCCCAAATAGTTTAAAAAAATATACTAATGCGTTTCTTCTATTATAAATGCGAAAGTAGATATATGCATGTTGGTTTGTCCTTCTTTCACGCAACATTGTTTGCATCGAGATACTTTGTGGGCTGGAGTGACAAAGGCTACATTTCCCGAAAAATTTACAGTTCTTGTAGGTATCACCACGCGGGTGAAGCCGCATGCACCAGCGAGTACATAAATGATGTGGAATAAAGCTTCTCCTAGATATTACAATTCAAAGCATGACTGCCAAGTTGCCCCAGACATTTGAAATTTGGTGTTTCGTCATACATACCAGCGTACCCCCCGCAGAACAGCTCGTTGTCATTGTAGTTGACTGGGTTGGGGAACCCGAAACGCCACATGGAGTTGCGAGCTGGAGGGTCCATGAGTCTGCCATGACCCTCGGCGCCGCGGCGTGCGCTTCCTAACATCTGAAAAAGGGAACAAAGGATTGCAGAAAAAAAAACTACAACATGATTGTCCATAATCATGGCAGAAGAGTTAAATGTCACTAAATAGTTACAGGATGCTTTCCATGAACAGCCAAAATAATTTTTAAAATAATTTTGGATGAAACTAGAAACTGATAGTGACAGATAATCAAAGAATCTGTTTATAAATTGAAGAATAGAATAAGAGGGTAAGCTCTAAAGTGGTTTCATTGTAAGCACAAATTATATAGATTGTAAGTGTAGCCCGTAGAGTACCTAGACAAGTTTTGTTTTCTCCTTCGCTCTTTTGGGCAATAGAGTACACAAGCTATATAGTGAAGATCTATGAGTATCATCATAGACAAATATAATATACTAAATGGCAATATGCATGTTTTAAATACGATGATATGAATATAAATATGACTTACTTGTAACAAAAATATCCAGTACGTCAGGAAAGACGTCCGACTCGACTTGTATCTCCTCATATCCATCTGTAACTAAAACAAACATTTTATGAACAAACTGTTCCAACATATTCAGAAATTCAGTAAGTAGCCGAAAGAATTTCTACCTATAGATGACAAAAGTATCAAATTAACTATATTTAACTTTGATATGGGTTAGGCAAATAACAAAAAAAAATTAAAAAACATTTTTTGGCTCTCAATTCGAAAATATAGAGGCCATTAACAAAGAAAGAAAAAAGTTCTTTATTCAAGTGTTTTTAAAAACTGGTCGAGCCACAATTTGGCGAAGAAACTCTAGAGGGCAGTTTTCGTAAAGCATTCGATAATAAACACTGATTTTATCGCACCACGTAGACGTTAACTTCGGCTAAACGGGCCCTCGTTCGAATAAACAGAATTTATTTCTTGAGCATCGTGTTTCCCTCACAGCATTTTTTTTAAGTATAAAAATAAATTAAAGACTAACGAAAATTGAGAATTATTGAGACGTCATTATTGCGTGTAATGTATAGCTATCGAGTTAATTGATTTGCTTGCCATTTCTTAGGAACTTTCTCAAAAGTCTGTTATTTAATATACGTTCGTACTATAATTGCCTTTTTTTATTTCAAGTGGACGAATCACTCTTAATAATCATCATCATCAGCCCATTACGCTCCCATAGCTGGGATACAAGGCCGTCTCTTGATACGATTAGGTACTCTCTCTTCATCATTATGGCCTAACATAAATGTAGGAATAATTAATGCTTGGCTTGGTGGATGTCACTTGTCCTCGAATTTTGTGGTTCTTAAACATACAGGTTTTCCTCATTTACCATTTTGACCACACTGGTGCGAGGCCCAGGGATTTGAACCTAGATGAGTCAGATTGAACTGTTTGAACTTCCCGCTGGGCCCACTCACTTATCAATAAAACTCCTCGCCTAAAAACTGATATTAGAAAACGACACTAATACCTACTAATCTACAATAGAACTAACTTTTTAACCTTTGTATGTAATGTACTGACCACAGATCTTTAATCTGACATACAATTTTAATATTCGTCAAGATCGTTTGCGATAAGAACCTACGCAATGCGGGGAAAGCTTTTATACGGCGAGTTCCAAGCTTCCAAAGTAGGTACGCGAGAGACAAGTCATTCGCACTAGAGTTCTTGCGCATCACCGCGGCCGCCTGCATAGCAGCTGAATTACAAATGGAATTCATCATCATCATCATCAGCCGGAAAACGTCCAATGCTGACCATGAAAGGAGTATTTTGGCATAATAAGCTTGCCATCTTGGTGATCACAATAGATTATGACGTTGACTGCCCTCACTTAGAGATAGGTGGTTACATTCATTCTTTGTCGGCACCACACGGCCGAATCAAATTGGCACGAAGTTTAATACGTAGGCATTTTTCGATCTAAATGAGTCAATGAGGACAAAAACCATGAATAACCACAAATTTGAGCCGCATTTTTGCGCTAAGCTCAAACACTGCTGAGAATCATTTGCATTGAATGGATGATGAATCCCATCCCGCTCGCACCAATACCGATCGTAATGCATGGCAATTGGGATTTAAATCTTAAAATGACTTTCATTTGACAGTTGATGCGATGCTACCACGTGGGTTTGGTGCAATCAACAAGCGCAAGGGGTTTTTTGTTATAAAATTCACAGACATATAATAAAAGAAGATTACTTAATAAAAAAGGACAAAAACTTGTACGTTGTAGTTTTTTTTTTAAGGCAATGAATGTCTCAGCTCTAGTAAATGCTTTTTCAATCAGAATTTAGCAGTATATCCGAAGATAACACTGGCTGTCAAGAGTAAAGTGCAGCTGTCAGAACAAACTGGTAAGTGACTAATTTTCAGATTGATGGTCTCTAGAAAAGAAAGATGGGCTCTAGAAAATACCCTATGAATCGATTACCAGAGACCATTTTAAAGTGGATTTTTTGGTTGCTTTTTATAGCAGTCGAAGCAACCGCTCAAGTTTGTTCCTTGACCCACAATCTAAGTTATAGGGCGATGACAGCTAAGATTGTTTGTAGGCGTCTAGGTCAAGACCCTGGCGGCCTTGACAGATAGGTACATGCGCGCACGCCACTGCGGTGATCTATGATGTATAGGACTTTAGTAACACCCAAGAATTTTCACCTCTAAAAATAGTAGTTTTTTTTATAGAAATAAATGACTAACAAGTAAGCGGTCCACCTAATGTTTATTGGTTACCAGCGCCTATGAACTTCTGCAATACAAGAGGTATTGGCAGCGTGTTTTCTATAAAAGGAATCTTTTCACTCTTCTCTTTTTAAATTGTTGCGCAAAGGGTTTTATCGGGTGGAAGCCGATTCCACATCTTGCAGACACGTGGCCGTAAAAGCCTTAGGTACTTATGTAAGATGCCGTTGGTTAGGTATTAATCAAAGCATATCAAATGTCTAGGTTTAATCAGTTTTCATTCTAGGCTTAATGTAGGTATAGGTAATACCACCAGCCACCACATCGTCAGTGAAGATCAGGCGAGACAGTGCATGGGCAAAATGTGAAGCTATCCAAAACTAAAAAAAGTAACAAGAAGAAGTATGCTAGGTCTTCATCGCTTCGGGTAATGGCTTGTACGTTTAAGGTAAATGAAGATACAACCTTTACTTCAATTTCATGTGCCTGGTGGAAATTCTGACAGATCAATCACTGGGTCTTATCTTCCAATGAACAAGTGACAACTGCTTATTAAAATCCATGTACACAACCAATCACATGATGTTTCTGTTTTATTTCTTTTCTGTAGTACTTTCGACGAGCTGTCAGTAGGAAGCCTTTCGTAGAACGTAAAGACAAGTGGGTTATTACGCGATTGTGTTTTTCTGTACAGCATGTAATGATTCTAATTCACTCGGAAGGATTCCGTGTAGAAAGCGACTAAAAAACGTAACAACCTACGATTGCCAAAATCTAAATGTAATATGTTTGTTAAGACGTACTGCACCGACCCCATTTAAAAATGGGACAAGATCAGGAAGTTAAAGTTCCCAGACAGTAATTAAGCCCATCACCTGTAGGCTGTACCTGATTCACAAATACTCATCTCTTATTTACGTCCAACCTGCCATCTCCGCTTAAATCATGTAAAAGGTTATTCACGAATATCAATACATTTATAAGTGCTATTTCAATATTATATGATGTCATATTTCATCGAGACAGAAGGAGAGAATCCCAATTTCGTACGCCATCAGAGACATAAATACCATGATAATCGGTAGACTGTCAGCATTACATCGATTGAGGTATGAACTTGTAAATACCGCACATGTCTGCTTTATGGTGTAAGAATTTTAACAACCTTTTTAGTCTCTTTAAATACTTTTTGGCTACTCTTGAGCGATAAAGCAAATGACGGGCTGGTGAGATTGCGGTCAAAATCAAAACAACAAAATGGTTTTGGCTGAAGTATGCAGATAGTTAATAATGATAATTAATAATACCTAGTTAGCACAACAGTAATTTTCATCAAAAAGTCTGTCCCGGGAAAACACATTTAAAAATATGTGAGCACAATCAGTTATTCAATCAGTACCTACATAACAACAATAGATAGTAAATAAGTATTTGATCTTATGATATTGATGACATTTGAGCAGTTTTTGAGAATTAGTTCACAGGTGCACACATAAACACCACAAGGCACAGAGTAAAGAATAGGGATGTTGACTGATTTTGGGAAAGTGTTTAAAACGATGCGTATGGGCCTAATATAACCCAAAATATTTAAATTTACTTTTTAAAACAACTAATATTTTAATTATCATGTATTTAAAATGCCGTTTTAAATTTTGCTCCAAAACGGCAGTGACGTCACGTGTTCAATTACCACAGAGTAATTTTCTATAACACTGTAAAGTGACAAGCAAAGAGAATATAACCACTACTACCTAGTCTGTGCTACGTTTAGTGACAAGTTGATTCGATGCTTTCTCTGTATGTATTGTTATGTATTAAAATATAAGTTCTAAGTTTTTTGAGCTTATTGATTTATATATATGCTTTGGTTAATTAATACACTTTGGATCTTAGAACCTACGATTACTGTTATATATTCATTGTTGGTTATAGAAATAATGATTTTTGGTATAATAAGTAGGTACTTACACGGAGGTCTTCACATTTCTAAATTCAGCAGAGCAGAAATTATCGTTTGTCGAGAAGAAATTGGCCACCGTAAAACAATCAATTCTCGGCAAATTGGAATTATTTGCCTTTATGAAGCCACTTTCCATCATGGGAGAATATTCAAGAGTCGAAATAAATTTCGAAAAATAGGCGCGGAATTCACAGCACAGATAAATAATCACAGAAATCACTCTAAAATACTAAGCAGTTAAGCGAAACGAGCTATATACTCATTGGAGTTCTGGCGGGAATGCGAAAATGTGCTGTTGTTGATTTTGTATTATTTACTAAAAACCTTTGTTTTATAGAGTGTTAATGTGTAATAATAGTGGATTATTAACCATTAAGTGTTCATAAAGTTGCATGAGTGAAAGGCAAATAGTACAAAGACGAAAAACGTGTATTTTCGTATTCTATCCAAAACTCCATAGAAGCTTCAGTAAACTATCCACCAATTTACTGAAGCGTCACTTCGACTCGACCGCGCCTAGACCACAGATATGTAATATAGGCCTAGACTAAACTTTAACGTGACTTCGACGACTTTCATGCATTAAAACTAGAGATTTATTATATATTATTACTTATATAACTTGACACTAGTTAAATGCGCAAATCACGTGGAGCCAAAAACAAAACAAAAAAAAATATATACACATCCGATTGAAACAGTGACGTCACGGGCGTTTTAGGTCACGTGACTTCGGATTGATGTGATTACATTTTGATTATTTAATTTAAATTAAATTCCTTAAAAATAAACAAAAATATTGTGTTTAATAGGATTTCTGTCACAAAAACTACCGTTTCGCGGCAAAATTCTATTTTTATTTGAATACAGTCAACAACCCAATTTACTATCAAAGAACTAATCACTAATTTAAGAAAATGATTATGTTATGATTTTTTTCTTCCAGGATGCTTGCTTGCAAAATAATCAGATAGAATATGATCTGCTAAGTGCTACGACAGCAACAGCTAGAATGCTTCCATCAAATGTCAGGGTCAGCGTTGTATCAGCACGACCACGACTGTCAGGAATAACGACTCAATATAGACTGTGACGTTTGAACGTGTTTTATCCGAAAATTATCAGAGGCCTCACTCCGAAAATCTAACACCGAAGTGTTTCAGAGTGTGTTTTGTTTTGTGTTCGATTCCATGTTCGTAACTTGAAATGTCTTTCTACACTTTCGTGGTAGGAAAGCTGCAGTCCGTCAGCCGAAGCTTGAACGTTCGGTTTTCAAAGTAAGGCCACAGCTCAGATATCCCGAACGGGGGAAAATTGATACATAACTGTAAAATAAGCAGTCTTTCTTCTAACACTTCTAATAAAGCAGGTTACGTAAAACAAAGATTTCGGAAATCGGAGTCACAAAAATACAGATAGCAGCGTGGAGTGAAAAAAATACCCAGACATGTATATTTAATTTTGAAATGCCACTTCATTTTCTTTAATTTCAACGGACATATATTACGATTATGTCGAGAATCTTTAGAATTATGTCTGTCATTATTAATCAAGTGGTGTCATTATAATTGATATGTTTGAAAAAATGCCAGTTGAAATGTTAAATGTCAGTAGATAAACGATATTGTTTTTATTATCTTTTGCAATCTTTCGACTTGGGCGGCCCTTTATTAAAACGGCATGGAAATAATTACCTAATTGCATCTGTGGATGTACCTACGCATGTACTAGAGTGTGCTAACTACTATGGAATTACGCACAGTTTGCGCGTAAGTTGTACAAAATAATAAGCGAAGTTGAATTGAACTGTCACACAAGGAGGGGCCCCAACTTTTGTAAAAAAACCCACGATGGAACAAAATCCGATCGAGTCACAGGGTAACTGGTTGGTAACCCATTTTTATCCACTAATTAATTCTACTATGTAATAGTAAATAGGTACCATAATCGTCTGACCTACCACTCTGAAGTTAAAAATCTGCCGCTAAGCACCTAAAAGTAAGGGTGACGACCGCGTACCAACTTTTTTTATACTATTCGGATAACGAGAAGAGCCGGTCGTTTGCCTGATGGTTAGTATAACGCCGGCCCATTAGTTGCACTAATAGGGCATTATTAAAGGCAGCTGCTGTTCCCACTTGTCCCTTGTACTATAAATAATATTTATTCTGTGCCCTCACATACTAGGAGTAGGAGCTCTAGGCCCGCAACACACAGCATACCGGTCCACTTGTTTACAATGTTGACAATAATTGGCTCTGTCCAATTCAGGAAGGCCGACGCCCCCGCCCTTGACATTCACTGGGCGCGGCTGGGGGCTCGCCCTGTGTGTTTATTTGACGGTAAGCGCAGATTTAGGAAACTGCTAGACCGGGATAAACAAACTGTTTTAGCCTGTTTTAGCGCAGTCTATTACTATTTAAATGGAGCCGGTCTTTCACATAATAGTAATACTAGGTGGTAGGACTAACTCTTGTGCGAGTGTCCGTCTAGATATATACCACCGCTTTGCTCGTGAAGTCTGCTGCCAAGCAGTAATGTGCAAGCATTAATGTTCCGGTTTGATGACCAGAGTATCCAGTAAAATTACTGGGCTTATGAGACTTAAAATCGAATATCTCAGGGTAACGAGCGCCTGCAGTGCCGCGCAGGCCTTTGTTCTTCAAATATCTGAGTGTTACTGCAATTGTTATGTGCCGGCATCATGCTTACCAACAGGCAAATGAAAGCTCGTCTCGGTATACAGTCTAAAAAAATCACGCAAATGAAAAATCATGCGCGGCGCTGCACCGCTCTTGTCCTCCTGAAACAAACGCTGTCGAGACGTCTCATCCGCTTATTACAATGATTATTGTGGCTTTTATTTCACGATACCCATCCGGGCATATTCTTGCAGATCTATTTTATCAGTAAAACCGATCCAACGCCTCATCGCAGTTAGCTTGCCCGATAACAGACATATTTCATTTTTCTTTCTCCCACAGATATAAATATAGAACCGTGGACGTGAACTTCATCGCAGTAATCTCAGTATTTTGATGATACTTTTTACGCTTAGTTCGTTGCTCCTCAGTCCAAACCAGTAAAATAGAATGAATTAAATTCTAAATAACAGAAATCGGAGCAAAACCATTAACACGTCTCAGATCCCGCTACGGAACAAGCGGAACGTGCCATTATGGGCCCTTCATTTGAGCATGGTATGCAAATATGCTTATAATTATAATTGGAAGGTGCACAATGCACACACGCAAAATTAACTGTGTGACGCGATTTCGAATGTGTAATCGATGGATGAATTTTTTACTCGAAAATTGGTTTTATTTAGGTAAACTTTTCATAATATAAATTTTACTGAAACAAAATATTGGAAATGAAAATTACTTTATAAAAAAAAGTTTTGCACAGTACATAGGGCAGCATTAATGAAAATCATGAACTATAATAGGCTATAAGATATATTTAGTGTCGGTTGTTGGTCAATTCCAGCAAAGAAGTCATCAAAAATGCTTCACCTTCCAAATCTTTCATACAAAAGACATCAACGAGATCACGTCAATGTTTCGGCTTCTAATACATCCACATAAATTACATACAGGTATACCTACAATCCAATTGCTTTGGGAACCAGTTTTTTACATCATCCATTAAAATAGAACATTAATTAAATCCTACAATTACTTAAAAGTTACCTACAGAATAATTGTTAGGAACGCGGAAATCAATTCAGACCTCTAATAATTTCTGGACCTCTTGACATTTTCTTAGCTCTACAAAAAACTGTTGCGCGAATCGTGGCGGCTACAGGTATTAAAATTAACTAAACTAGTTCACTTGTATAAATTCTGTACTTTGCGTAAATAAACGCATTTGAGAACCAACTTATCGAAATGTAGACTTTTAAAATATTTTCTTGCTAAATATGATTGGGCTGGCTCGATGGCATTTATTCATAAATTTTATTTATTAGGCCCCTTATTCATAAATGCTCAATAAGATAATCTATGCTATAAACTGCTCTGTCAACTTCTCGTTGACGGAAAGTGTAACGCGCGAAAACGAGACCAAACACTATAGTAATACTACTTATTAGAGGAAAGCTACCGTTACTGAACGTTTATGAGTAAGGGGGCTAATTAACTCGCAATTGTGATTGATGGATATATAAATGCGAAAATCAATTGACAGTAAGACGCCTCCCACATTACTTCCTTTAATCAATGTTCATAAACGATATTTCTAAACATCACGCGCGGCTATGCGTTTGAAACTGATGATATTATATTCGAAGTTAGGTACACCATAGCTGACTCTGCAGTGCAGCTGCTGAAACACATCGTGTTTGTGGCGATAGATCTTCAAGTTGAGAGTGGTTGCTAGCCAGGCAAGCACTACGAAATGCCTAGAAAATTACATTTTAACAGTGCCTGTCATTACTTACTATTACTAGAGTCAACTGATCATAAAATAAATTGTTGCGCCCTCTCATGAATGGCGATTTCTTCCTTGTTCCAGTTTGTTTTTGTATTCGAGAATGTTTCTAGTTTTTTTTTTTGCTATAAGTGGCTGGACATTTCGTACTGGAAAGACACTTAGTAACTTATAAACAAAACTGTACAAAATACCTACTTAGTTTAAAATTGAAATGGACAAAGAGGGGACACAAAGATCAGTTTCAAATACTTTGAGAGGGTGAAAGTCAGGCGGGGGTCGGTCATAAAATCTAAGCCGGAACTTTAACAATAACAGCATGGACTCTAGAAATAATTTCCAGAGTCGATCATGTTATCCCGAACACAAATTTTTACTAGGTGGTAGGATTAACTCTTCTGCGAGTTTCCGTCTGGGTTGGTACCAACTACCAATGCCTTGCTCGTGAAGGCTGTCGCCAAGCTATAATGTGCAAGCATTACTGTGTTCCGGTTTGATGAGCAGAGTAGGCCAGTGAAATGACTGGGCTTATGAGACTTAATATCTAATGTCTCAGGGTAATGAGCGCACTGCAGTGGCGCGCAGGCCTTTGTGTTTCAAAGTTCTGTGTGGCACTGCAATTGTTATGGGCCGACGTTATGCTTACCATCAGGCACACGACCATCTCGTTCGCTGATCATGGTAATAGAATTCCGTTTGTTTAAAAAAAGAATTAAATAAAATTGAGGAAGGAATGAATTAGTTAGAACCCATATAAGTTTCTTTTAACACAGAATGTAAGGCCCGCCTCTCACCACTAACTCGCCTGTGGAAAAGGTATACTACTGCCGTCAACGATGAAAATGCTAGAAGATTCTACATTCAGAAAACCCAAATATATCGTATACAATTTTACCTACATTTAAAGAAGTGTAAAATGAGCTGTTGTGTCAAGTATTTTTAAATTATCGCGAATTATTTAGTCGAAAGGAAGTAAACACATAAATCCATATTATCGAAACCCAATATGGTAATATAATTTTACCTCTTTTACAGAAACCTGAGTTTGACAGAATTTTGGAAGCAACACATCGCATATTGTGGATTATAATGAGGGAATGTTTAAAATAACAGTTAGCGACCTCATTTTAATCGATTTATTGTTTTAAATTGCAAATATCCATGTATTAAAATAAGCATGACGAAGAAATAAGCCCTGTGTCCGTACAAGTCTGGTTGGTGGTTTGAGGTGTCCTTTTATTTTAGGGTCATATTTCTTAAAAGTTTAAGAGTCAGGAATCTAATATACCGATTGTGCAGTTTTATGTTTAAGATGTATACCTAGGTGATTAGTTGTCGCGCTACTTAATGTTATTAGGTCTCGTCATGGTCAATTGAAGCCTGAAACTAATACACGACTGCACAAGAAAGGAGTGTAATGCTTTTAGGATTCATGTACGTATGTGAGTACGGGAAGTTGTGTGGGACGAGCGAGAAATTGTACGACTTACATTCCGACGCACTGTTCGAATCGAATTCAATCGTGTTCGAGTCGCACCAATGACTTATATCAAGTTATGTGCGGATTTATCACATTCACAAAATCGTAAAGAGCGCATGGTCAAGAACTCGAACATTCGAGGACATGAGACATCCACCAAGTCGCACGGGCCTGCTGAATTATGGCGCATTCTCTGAGAGAAGGCCGGTGTCCTAACAGTGGGAGCGTAATAGACTGATGATGATACAAGTTACGATGGTGATGATACCTGTGATTACAAGACATATTGAGTTCCTGAAGACCATTATAGAATGAAAGATATAGGCATAGGCGAGGACGAGAAGATAGATCATGTCGTACCTACGACGTAAGGGCCTGGTCGAGGTATGAAGCAGATTCGAAGCACTCCATCGTCACGGGCAAGGCTTAAAGTTTGTATGAATGAACTTAATTTTTCCTTCAAGAGACTCAATACTCAGTATTCCCGTGAACATGATGCTTGCAACAGCGTCGAAATATCGGGTGCTCATCGTTCAATAATAATCACGGTAAATATCCCGTAACAGTGTATGAATTACTCAATACGAAATCCAGATCCGAGATCTTACTACCCCTGACTTATCCACAGGTGATTTCTGATACTGATTTGATTGAAATAACTTAATTCTACACAGCAATAGCTTTACATAATATGTGTGGCTAGTAACTTCGTAAATGGTGATAGGTACTCCCGTAATCGGGGAGATAAGCCAAGCACTTACATAGTTTACTCAATACGGTAAGAAATTGTTCCAGTGCACAAATGTTTTACCGTGTATTTATTAAAGCCCTGGCATATTTTTTTTTTTTTTTTTACATCTGACTGGTAAAGCGTTTGACCACAATCTCACCTGATGTGAAGTGACGATGTGGTCGAAGATGTAGCACGCTTTCCCAGTAAATACCTATTCACTCTATTCTTAAACACACCCGGATGATAACGTTCAGGGAACACAGACGACGGCAAAGCATTCCACTCCTTAGCAGTTCTTATTATAAAGGAAGAGGCGAATCGCTTCGTACGAGTTGGTGGTATTTCCACCATAAAGGGGTGGCGCCCAGCCGATCGTCTTGTTGTGCGGTGGAAAAAGGGTGATGGGGGAATCAAGTGGTGAAGTTCTTGCGCACACTCTCCGTGGTATATTCTATAAAACGCCGATAGGCTTGCGACTTCACGGCGATGTGCCAGGCTCTGCAGTTTACCCTTGACGAGAGAGTCGTCATTAATTAGCCTTTTTGCACGCCGTTCAAACGAGTCTAAAGCCTCGAGCTGGTACTTAGCAGACCCATCCCAAAGGTGACAGCAGTACTCCATACAGGACCGGACTTGCGCTCGATAGAGGTTAAGAAGCTGTGCCGATGAGAAGTACCGCCTAACCTTCGATAAAATGCCAAGTTTTTTAGCAGCAGCTGAGGCCTTAGACTCGATGTGTGACCCGAAGTTAAGGTTTGACGTGAGGTCAAGACCTAGAAGCCCTAGATGGTCACCTATTGGTATAGGTACGCCACGGAAAGTAGGAGACTGATGAAACTGGCTCCTTTTCGCAGTGAACAAACACGCCTGCATTTTGGAAGCGTTAAACTCAACCAAGTTGTCATCACCCCAATCGGATACAGCTTTCAAGGCTAAGTCCAAACGCTCGACCATGGCCTCTCTCTCACGTTCAAGATCAACGCTACTGACACGGGCATCGGACATGAATCTTTCAACAACCGTACTGTCGTCTGCATACCCAAAGGTACCGGGTTTTAACAGATCGTTAATGTGAAGTAAGAAAAGTGTTGCTGAAAGAACTGACCCCTGAGGTACGCCGGCGTCAACTGCCAAAAGCTCGGAAGAGCAGCCATCAAGGACCACTCTAATCGAACGTTCCCTCAGGAAATCCGAAATCCAAGTGCACAAGCCAGCAGGTAATCCAAAGGATGGGAGCTTGCTTAAAAGACCGTCGTGCCAAACCCGATCAAATGCTTTTGAGATGTCTAGGGAGACTGCAAGCGCCTCCCCATGCATCTCAATGGCTTCGCTAAGTATGTGAGAGGCATACACTAGAAGATACCCAGTAGACCGGTTTCGGCGAAATCCATATTGTCGGTCACTGAGGAGATCGTTGTCTTCAAGGTACGCCAGAAGCCTTTTGTTGATAACCCTCTCCATACTGTTGTAATGAAGTAGGTATTGTACTAAAAATACATAGATATATTGAAAAACACTTGATCTTAACGTGAAATTTAACACCTTTCTAGGAAACTTGCACGAAGTTGAGAGAGATATTCTCTTATATTATAGTCCCAAAATTATTTTTAAACTAAATATTCCGTACATTGCCAAACAAATCAAGTTCATTGACAACTATATTATTTGACGGCGCGTCTAAAGTGACCATTAGCATAAGTTACCGTGACGAATCGGCGATAAAACAAAACTTCGGGGTCGACAACCGTGGTGCGGTCACTAAACATATATTTGGACAACTCTGAAGTGTTTACACGAATCTATCTCTGTAATGAGTTCTGTGTAAACACTTCTTAAAGAGGCTTTGTGCACTGATCGAACGAAGATCGCGTTGAGTGGCCGGTGAAAATGGCAATGAATCACTTCGCACAAAAAAATACCTTTCTAGTACCTAGTAGTACCTAGTAGTACCTGCCCAGCAGATTGAGCATGCGTCGTCACTTTTTTCCACTCTTGATAAGTATCGGATAGAATTGACAACTTGGCACAAGTAACTATTATATACAAAATAGTATTTGGTATAATATGTACCGAACTCTTGTTTTGCGTTTGATTAGTATTTTGAAATTAATAATCAAACGCAAAATTGAATTGTTGCGATGGCAGTATATAAAATGAATTTATATAATTATGCAACCTTTTATTTAACTCGCAATGTTTTTATGTAAGTATGTACTTATACGACAGTTTTCTTTTCACGTCACAAGCTCAGAAAGATCTTGTTTACCATTCGAAATCTCAATAGAAACTCAAATCATGTCATTGGTTTGGGACCGGATTGCCATTGCTGTTATTGGTTGGCATCCGCCAGTTTTTTTACATTAGTTTGACTGTACATTTTCTTATTCCCTTCATTTCTATTCGAAGGTCCAGCACCCGCGTCGAGTGAGTTCTTGTGACATGCCGGTGATTCAGGCGGCCAGTTACGAAAGCCACCGTCCTCGATTCTTCAAATGAACGCACATTTAGATAGCGTATTGTCTCAACAGCGAAGTGACAAAGCTACACGAATTAATTGTGAAGATGGCATCCTACTAGTCCTACTAATATCCTACTTCCTACTAATATTATAAATGCGAAAGTGTGTTTGTTGGTTTGTCCTTCTTTCACGCAGTAACGGAGCAACGGATCGACGTGATTTTAGACATAGATATAGTTTACGGACCGGAGAGTAACATAGGCTACTTTTTATCTTGGAAAATGCACGGCTCCTGCATGCATGCAATGTTCGGAACGCGGGTGAAAACCGCGGGCAGAAGCTAGTACTATATAGAGATGGCTTACGTTTATGGAGGTATAATAAGGTGACCTTGAAAGATAACCTTGATTTATGCTCTAGATAAATGTCAATCTTCAAAATAATGATCATATAGCAGTACTGTATAAAAAAGAGTATTGACAAAATTTGATGATTCGACTTACAGAAGAATAAAAACGTGGGACCAAAAACAATACCTTGCAGGCAGCGAAATTTTATTTTCCTAGTTTGTTGCTTGCTCCTGCAATAAATACAAGTAAGGTGCCTACACCTTACTTGTATTTGTAATTCAATGAAAAATATATGTACATACAATAACATTAAATTAGCAATATAAAGTTTTACAGCAACAAATTAATTATGTTATATAACTAGCTGCTGCCCGCGGTTTCACCCGCGCTGTAATATTGGATTTTATGGTTTTTATTTTTTTGCGCGGAATCCTAATTCTTTTTCTAAAATAAAAGTAGCCTAAGTTACTGCTTATAATATCAGCTATCTGCCAGTGAAAAACCCGTCAAAATCGGCCCAGCCGTTTCGAAGATTACTTACCCGGAACAAACAAACAGACAGACAGACAAAAAATTAAAAACGGTTGTTTTGTTATAGGTACCGTATATACTTTCATATGCATTTGGTAATAAGCTGTTATTTTGACATTACAAACAGACACTTCAATTTTATTTATTTGTATAGACTATGTATTACTTTTATTTCAAAAAAACCCAAGTCGAACTCTATCATAAGCTTCATTAAATTCTATTCGTCGATTGTTATTATTTTTATTACTTCTACTATTGAATGCCAATGAGGTTCAATATTATTTTTATGATACATGAGCGAGCTTGGTATTTTCATCCCATCTTGATGAATTCGTGTCGTGTAGGTATCAAAATAAAGAACAAACGATTTCAATTTGAATATTATAATTCGATTTGTCTCATTTATTTGTCATGCTAATCAAAAGATTTGATTCTGATATCATTTACCTTGACAATAAAAACGATGCAAGTAACAATCTTAAAAAGTATGATCTTTACAAACAGCTTGTCCTATCACAGACGCCGGTAGTAAATTGCGCATTGATAAGGAAAGTTACATGAAAAGGTAATTTGGTTCAGTTAAGATTAAAAAGGACCTTTCGGATGAAGGTTATTTCTTCGGTACAAAGAGATTCCAATATATAGATAGAGTGGGCATAATTATCTATGGAAATATTGCGTTTTAGATATCCATACAATTAATGACGTCACATATGCCCCGCCCATCGGCAGATTTTCCAAGGCTGACATTTTGTTTTCGAGTCCAGAGCGAGTATTTGAAGTGTCATTGAATTCAATCGTGCTTTGGAATTGAATTGAATTGTATTCTAAATTATATAAAAAATAGTTCTATAGAACCATTAATGCAAGTAAGAAGTTGCATGTGATACAGGCTACCATGCCAAAGTGCTGTGTGAAGAGCTGTGGCTCGACATTTGACGCCATTTTTGTTTCTGTTTCGGTGCGGAATACGTACCTTTAGTTCATATCCTCTACTTTTCTTTAATCATTGCTTCGGTAGTTCATAAAATATCAACTCTCATTCGGTAACCACGAAGCAATACATTACACCCTGAACCACGACTACCGATAAGGCTTGGATTAACCGACCGCAATTTACAACTTTATTAATGCCGTTGAGAATTACAATTACGTTCCTTTTGTTGAATTTCCATGATCTGTTATCGATGTTTCCAGCAGATCGTAGCTTTGTACGGAATTAAAATCGATTTCTCGGCAAGCTTTACCGATTGAGTGCGTCAACGCATGCTTCCGCACTGCAATTATTTTGGTCTGGTTGTCCATTTCTCATAACTTAGTTTAGTTCATTTCATGAATGATTGATTGTAAACGTCATTATATTTACCTACATTATTTTAGTTTATTAGCACCACTGAGACATTTATTGTAAAATAAAATGGACACCTAATTAGCCACCCACATTGTCAAAATAAATGTAACATTTTAATTCAGCACTTCTATAAAAATGTTCCGTTTAAGTTTATTAGCAAAATCGATCATTTTATCCTCGACCTTAGCAATATAATTGGTAGGTATTATCGTAAATCTTTATCGACATTTGGACCTGTACGTGAACTTTATCAAATTTCAAAATTAAAATGTCCTCAAACTAGGTAATATCAAAAATTATAGCACCAATGAGGTATGCTGATGTTTATCCTCAATAAAGATTAGGTCTCATAGAAAGTTCGCATAATAATAATAATAATAATAATAATAGCCTTTATTCGACAATCTTACAAATACGAATAGGAATGTAAGTATATTATTTGACACCGGTTTCCAGATTGTGTTGCGTTTCCGCAAAGGCCTCCCCTAGAGCTTGCCATACTTTTCTGTTATGTGTCATCCTCCTCCAAGTAACTCCTGCAATTTTTAGAATGTCGTCCTCCCATCTAAGACGCTGCCTCCCTTTCTTTCTTTTATTTTGTCTTGGACACCATTCTGTTACATCCTTAGCCCATTTTTCTTTATTGCTCCTCATCATGTGACCTGCCCACCTCCATTTTAGTTTCCTTATGCAGTATGTTACATCGTTAAGTTTAGTTTGATTACGCAATGTTTCTAGTTTTATTTTGTCTTTTAACTTAACGTTGAGCATACTACGTTCCATATTGTGTTGACAGGTCTCGAGTTTGCGTATATTTTGTTTAGTTAGGCTCCATGTTTGACATCCATAGGTCATGATGGGTAAAATACATGAGTCGAATATTTTTTTCTTAGCTTTGAGTGGAACTTGGTCGTTTTTGACAATTTCTTTAAGGGACCAATATCTTTTCCATGCTAGCTGGACTCTGTTGTTTATTTCTTTTGTCATAAGGTCCTTTGGTGATATTGTCTGTCCAAGGTATGTATATTCTTCGACATATTCTATTTCGGAACCATTGATTGAGATGGGGATTTTGTCCTGATTTGTCATTACTTTGGTCTTTGTAGCGTTCATTGAGAGTCCAACTCTAGCACTTTCGTGTACAAGCTGTTCAAGCATCTCTTGCAGGCTTCTTGGGTCTTCTGAAATTAGAATCAGATCGTCTGCAAATCTAAGATGATTTAGTTGCATTCCATTGATGTTTAGTCCATATTTACTCCAGCCGAGACGTCTAAATATGTACTCAAGGACTGCCGAGAAAAGTTTGGGGGATAGTGGATCTCCTTGTCTGACGCCTCTTCTTATAGGG
Organism: Crocallis elinguaria; assembly: GCA_907269065.1. Taxonomy (NCBI): domain Eukaryota; kingdom Metazoa; phylum Arthropoda; class Insecta; order Lepidoptera; family Geometridae; genus Crocallis; species Crocallis elinguaria. Next base: position 15,321,354 of record OU026068.1, read on the forward strand.
AAGTGTTCTCCTATTCTTTCTGTTCTTATTCTTGCTCTCATGTTTTTGTATATGTTTTTAATTAGTCGTATATATTTATTTTCAACTCCTTGTGTTGCAAGCGCTTCCCATATTTTTGTGTGCTTTAAAGAGTCAAACGCTTTATTGTAATCAACAAATGCTAAATAATAAGTAATGCCGTATTCATTGCATTTCTGGATAACTTGTTTTATGGTGTGTATGTGATCGATTGTTGAATAGTCGCTTCGGAAGCCTGCTTGCTCTCTGGGTTGGTTTTCATCCAAAATCTTCGTTAAACGGTTTAGCAGCACTTTAGAAAAAATTTTGTACACGTTAGACATCAGGCTAATAGGTCTGTAATTGGCTATATTATCTTTCTTCCCTTTTTTATGAAGTAGTATTATAGTGGACGTAGTCCACTGATGAGGTATATATTCTGTGTCTAAAATTTCGTTAAATAGTACTGTGATAGTGTCTAATATTATATCAGATGTTCCTATTAAAAGTGCGTTAGATATGCGGTCTTCTCCCGGAGCTTTACCTCTTTTTTGCGATTTGATAGCCTTGTTTACTTCTTCTTTCAGAATACTTGGAATTTCTTCATTTGTATTTATGTAATGCATTAGTTGGTGGTTTTCGTCTAGTGTTTCACTATCGCTATATAACTCACGGTAATAATCCGTGGCTACTTCTAATATTTCTATTCTATTAGTCTTGTTTTTCTTATCTTTATGGTGTATCATGTTGTCTATCCAGTTTGTACTTTCTCTTAGCTCGTCCCATGCTTTCTTGACGCCTCCTGATGTTTCTATGTAATAATTTATTATATCGTTCCTTCTTTTTTGTCTATGTTTATGTCTAAAGTTCGCATAATAAAGGTCTAAATTAATATAAATCATAACGGGGTTTATGTGAAATTTTATGAGTGAATTAAAATTAAGCTACTTTTTTAAGAAAAAAGTGATGTATAAAGCGATTTCTACGTAAAATCAATAACATGACGGTGCTAACTTTCGAACGTCCTTGAAACTTATATTTTTATTTGCAAAAGTGAATCCTGTTGTCGTGTGAAGATTTCATTCTGATCACGTACGGATGTTATTTCTCTTGGCTCTACCTTTCGAACGACAATTTTGTTGTTGGAACTTGTCTATTTCTGATGATCTAAATTATGTTGTTATTTAAATGGTTATGTCTAGACAGTTTTTCAATGCACCTTGAAACAATATGTCAGGTTTTTTGTAATGAATGTGTAAGGATTTAGAGGTATTGGCTAGAATTTGACCAATATGTCACTCGATGTTATTTTCTTTTATCCTAAATTATAAAATGATTATGGGACCTAAGAAAATACAGTTCAGCCTAGAATGGCAGCTAACTTACTTAATAAGTACTTGCGAAAACAACAGTTTCTGCCATAAGTATAGGTATTGAAACCGCCATTATAGTCATCAACACTACGAACAAAGTCACAATTAACGGGATATTTACCATGTAAGTACGTGACTATTTTCATAGTTTTTGTGGCTTTTACGGAATGAAAATAAACAGATACGACGAATGAAAAAGTTTATTTTTTAGTTACAGTTGTTGTACTAATAACAAAAATAAAATAAACCTACATAATGATAGAGGCAAATCGGCATTATACGTATAAATGTGTGTTTGATTCTAGTATATATTCGAAGTTCAACAAGACTTGACGGCTGTGCACCTGGGGTAGATAAACAATTGGCAACGTTACGTATTCCAAGACGCCCGACGGTTAACAATGAGAACTACATTATTATTGAGTAATCGATGTTACACACTGTATTTGATAGTCTGGAACTCTACGTAAGATGTACCTGACTTCCCATATGAAAACTATAGAAGCATGCATTGCAGTAGGATTTTCTAATGGCTCCCCTGACTTTTATTTACTTGTATTCCAGCTGCCACTCTTGAGAACCAGTTCCCAATTTAGGTTTAGGGTGTTTACTACCTTCGACCGCGTCATTTACGATCAGATGAGATAGCGTTCTAAAACTTAGTACGAGAAAAAAGTTACAGGCTGAGAGACTTTTAATTTGGGGATATATATGAACCGTTGGATGCAAGAGGCGAGTAGCCGATCCAAGTGGCGTTCTACGGGGAGGCCTATTTCAGCAGTGGACGTCTTCCGGTTGATGATGATGATGATGAGCCAGGGAATGCCCCGCGGGAAACGTCATGCATACCTACAGCCCAAGTATATAGAAAGGATACCACGAATGTAATTCCCAGGAATCGCTGTCCTCATTGCACCACCAAATTAACCACTAACCATTTCCGAATCGAGAATGCCATGAATCCCTGAGAACGGAGCGTTTATGATGTATATTATCCAAAGAGTAATCAGTCTCAAAGCATCGGGCTGATCATTCACCTAAACAACATTCCAGTAGCACACATTCGCCACCTCCGCATCGGAAATGTCACCAGGGACCAGTTAGCCCGCGGCCGTGACATTACGACAACACAATCTCGATCGGTTCCGCCAGCTAATATACAAAGACTCTTTGTCGAAGACTATTGTTTGTATGTATGTCCTCGTGAGACGGTCGGTCACGAAACTTTGGTTTAAGTGGCCGGTAGCAATTGCGTAACATGAATTTGAGGATGAAACAAATTGGGGTTCTAGCGAGTCAATCTTTCTTGGGAAAGCATTGATTCTTTCGGTTGTGCTCCTTAGGCCTTTTGCACACGTTAGATTTGTCATGCATCACTACGACCTTAGCTATTGGTTCGTATTATTCATTATGTTTATTCTCTTTTGATAAAATTTTATATTCTTTTGACTACCACCTCAGGCCTTGTAGCTTATGTTATGTACATACATACCCATTATATTAAGGATAAATATTTGTGAACATAAAAACGCAAGTAACTATTTGTTCGATGTCTTGGTGTCGCGGGACCATGGCTCTCGTAGTTTCTGAAACAGAACCTAGCGGCAGGATTTTAAGTATATTTTCACCGGGCGTTACTATATTATTATTTTATCGTATTAAAGTTATTAAATGGCAGAGAATAGTCCGGTAAACTAAATAAATTATTCTAATAGGTACCTAATTCGATAATTCAAATAATTTGATCTTTAAATAACAAATGACGCTCTAATGCTTTCGAAGATGCACCACCGAAATGTTTCCTTATATCATGTCACCAAATGTCAACGTGTGCCCCACGTCTTCGCCCACGTAGCCTATAAGTTATTCCTTATAACATCAGCTATCTGCCAGTGAAAGTCCCGTCAAAATCGGTCCAGACGTTTCGGAAATTACCCGAAACAAACAGACAGACAGAAAAATTTTTTAAAAATGGTTCTTTCGTTATAGGTACCGTATATACTTTCATATGCATTTGGTAAAAAGCTGTTATTTTGATATTACAAACAGACACTTCAATTTTATTTATTTGTATAGATAGATTACTCCTTGCTATAGTTAGCCTAGTTTTAAACAATGACAAATTATTGATAATACGATTAAACCGTGAGATGTTTTTAAACCAGGCTAATAGACTTATCGATCAGTCTAAATTATTTCGAGTAGGTAAGTCATTGCACGTAATTGAATATTGAGGTGATTCGATTTTCATACTATGTTAACGTGTTTTTCCATATAAGGGCGAAGAGAATATAATTTTTTCCTGAAATGATTCTTGTTGGCTGTTACATTGGTCTGTATTTGCTGCAAATTAAATTTATATTTAGCTAATATAACATTTTTATTATTAGTATGGACTAAATATTCAATACTTACTATTTTCGAGAAACCACTGTTTTCTTCTAGTAAATACGAATTACAGCATATAAAGAACAATGTAAAAGCCAAAAACAATAATTTCAGGGTAAAATTACACTCTTCGCCCATAAATGGAAAAATACATTAGTATGAAAATCTAACCACCTTAACAGCATTTTATATTACGACTAGCTGCTGCCCGCGGTTTTCAACCGTGCATTTTTACGGGATAAAAAGTAGCCTGTGTTACTTTCCGGTCTATAAACTATATCTATGCCAAAAATCACGTCGATCCGTTGCTCTGTTACTGCGTGAAAGAAGGACAAACTAACAAACCAACAAACACACTTTCGCATTTATAATATTAGTAGGGATTAATAGGTCGCGCATGTTTGGGATACGATTTAGTTATACTGTTGCTGTGTCAAAGATCAAAGAAGGACAAAACAACAAACATACCGCATATTTATGTAATAGTTACTATTATAAATTATTTCGAAATTCCTACTGTAGGGAACAGAAATCATCATTATGTTTCCCGTTCGATTATTGCTGTGTCTCATTACTTTATTTAGGTACTAATTTTCTATTAGGTAAATACCTATTTGGGATCAAAAGACATCTAAGATATATCGGTCGGGAATATCTGTCAGAGATGAAAAAAAAAGATAATATATAAAAGCCGACATGAATCTTTTTTTTCTAAGTCATGTCTCCACTTTTAAAGTTGATATAACTTTATTTGTTTTCGCATTCGTGATTCAACATTATACAAATTAAAGCTGATCTTGGATATCTGATAAATTATTCAACCAAATTAACTGTTCGATGACCCACGACTAGTTTTTTACGAATCCATGGAAGGATAACAAGAAAGCAATATTTTATGTAAGTTTACTTATTTATATACCTTGTAAACAATGATGTTTGGAAATCGAGGAATAATGATACCGACGACCTGGGGACCGATTATTGAATTTCACGAGTGGTTTCGAAATCACGGGTTACAAAATTCTCAGTGATGACTTTGAAATCAGCGGCTAGCAGCTTTTTTTTTTTTTTTTTTTTTATGCCATAGGTGGCAAGCAAGCAGACGGCCCGCCTGATGGTAAGCAGCTACCGTCGCCTATGGATATCTGCAACACTCGGGGTATTACAGATACGTTGCCGACCTTTGAAGACTCTGTTCATCCTTCTTTTGAAGAGCCCCATATTGTATCTTGTCGGAAAAACCGCAGGTGGGAGCTCGTTCCATAATCTGCATGTCCTCGGTAGAAAAGATCGTGAGAATCGCACCGTGTGGGATTTCCACGTTTCAATTAGATGTGAATGAGCTTTCAACCGTTGGCGGCTAGTTCGGTGATAAAAACGTGACGCCGGCATCAGGTCAAAAAGCTCTTCAGAACACTCCCCGTGATATATGCGATAAAAGATACATAGAGACGCGACGTCTCTACGCAAACTTAGTGGCTCAAGGTGTTCGGTGAGCTTGGGGTCGTCGACAATTCTAACAGCTCTACGCTGTAGTGCATCAAGTGGGTCAAGTTGATACTTGGGTGCTCCATTCCAGAGATGGGAGCAGTACTCTACGTGAGGACGGACTTGCGCTTTATAAAGCAAAAGTCTTTGGCTCGAAGTAAAGTACCGCTTCGCTTTATTGAGCACACCAAGCTTCTTTGACGCAAACTTGGCCTTACTTGCAATATGACCGCGGAACTGAACATTTGAAGAAATGTCGACGCCCAAGATCCCGATGCTCTCAGAAACCTGGAGAGGAGTGTTCTGAAAATGCGGAACCACAACAAAAGGAGCTTTTTTAGCGGTAAACGCGCAAACCTGTGTCTTCGTCGGGTTGAACTGGACCAGATTCCGTTCGCCCCAGTCTGAGACCTGGTCAAGAGAGGCCTCAACTTCAGACACCAGTTTGTTCCTACTCTCTTCAACTTCGGCACGAGGAGTATTTGCTCGACCGGTATACTGTGCATCACCGGTGCTATCGTCTGCATAGCAATGCATACTACTGGTCTGTAGCATATCATTAATGTGCAGAATGAATAACGTCGGCGATAAGACCGAACCTTGTGGGACGCCAGCGTTGATAGGCTTACTGTCGGAGCAAGAACCGTCAACAACGACCTTAATACTCCGATCAGATAAGAAACTGGCGACCCATGCGCATAATCCCTCAGGAAGGCCGTAAGATGGTAGCTTGGATAAGAGCGCCCTGTGCCATACCCGATCAAAGGCCTTGGCAATATCCAAACCAACTGCAAGTGCTTCCCCTCTCCACGGCTTCAGCCCAGCGGTGAGTAAGATATACTAGAAGATCACCAGCTGATCGTCCGTGCCGAAAACCGTACTGACGATCGCTGAGAAGCTGGTGCTCTTCTAGGTATCCCAGGAGCTGTGCGTTAACCACACGTTCCATCACCTTGCAGAGTAGAGAGGTAATTGCGATAGGCCTGTAGTTAGACGGATCAGACCGATCTCCTTTCTTAGGGATCGGATGGACAAGGGCGATCTTCCATGAAGAGGGCACACATCTAGTAGAGTAAGAAAGAAGGAAAAGACGCGTTAAGATCGGAGTCAACTCGGGAGCACAGGATTTTAGAACGATGGCCGGGATGCCATCAGGCCCAGATGATTTTCGCACGTCAAGGGACATGAGTTCCTTCCGTACCGCTCTCTGAGAGAAACGTACTTCTGGCATGGTACTCGCACACTGCAGGATTGTCGGCGGTGTGGCGCCCCCATCGTCGAGTGTCGAGTTTGAGGCAAAGAGAGAACCAAGCAAGTCGGCTTTCTCTTTCGCACTGTGAGCCAAGGTGTCATCCGGCCTTCGTAGGGCAGGTAGAGAAGACTGAGAAAAATTGCCTTCAGCAGCCTTGGCAAGTGACCAAAAAGCACGACTCCCAGATGGGAATCCCGCTAATCTGTCGCCAATTCTGCTGATGTGGGCTGCTCTAGCCTCTGCAATAACCTTCTTGCTAGACCTGGATATAGCATTCAGCTTTTTCTTCAAGACAACGGCGTCCGGGTCGTGACATGCAAGTGCTTCAGTCCATGATTTATAGGCGGCGAGTTTCATGCGAGAGGCATCCGCACAGGGTTTGCTAAACCATGGACTACTCCGCCCACCGACACGTACAACAGTACTCGGAATAAAGCATTCCATTCCCTGCAGCACGACATCCGTGACGGAATCTGCAACATTGTCAACATTGTCTGTAGAGAAGCAAAGCTGACCCCATGGGTAGGATGCATAAAATTCACGCAATCCGTCCCAGTCTGCAGACCGATAGTGCCAAACTTTCCGCTTACCAATAGGTACGACGCGAGCATGATCTACGTTTGGCGCTGTCGTGCGCACAAGGCAGTGATCGGAACGTCCAAGGGGCACCTCGACCGATACCTTGTATTGTTCAGGGTGTGAGGTCATAAAAAGGTCCAGCAAAGAGGGATCGTGGCTCTCAACATCAGGGATTCTTGTATGACCTGTGATTAGTTGAGTGAGACCGTGGGCTAAGGCAAGATCATTAGCAACGCGCCCCGCATGGTTGGTGGTCCTGGAACCCAGCCACTCTATATGGTGAGCATTGCAGTCCCCAAGCACGACCAATTCAGCGGATGCAAATTGCTCCGATACTTTGTCAGCTCCCTTCGCGATGTGCTCAAATAACCGAGTTGCCTCCGCATCCCCGCTATGTGACCTGTAGAGGCACGCATAGACTCGGGTTTTACCTCCAAAGTCTGTGCGAATCCACAAAGTCGACAGGTCACGATCTTCGAGGCCAGAGAGACGGCGACAGCAAATATCTTCCCGGACATATACACATACCCCGGCGCGACGCATAAAAGTATGCTCGAGATTGTAGCCAGGGTATAAAAGGTAAGAGGTCTCGGCTGGATTTGATATTTGAGTCTCCGTCAGGAAGAGCAACGCAGGTTTATTAGATTCGAGATGAAAATGAACCTCGTTAAGATTCGCATGCAGACCCCGAATGTTACAGAAATCCACTTGAAAAGTGGAATCGGTGGCCGCTGAAGAAACGCTCTTCTTTGATTTTAACATGGCCATGGAGGATTAAATAGAGTGGAAGGAGTACAGCATGTAATGGCACTACATCCCATGACAAAGTGCAGGATTGAGTATAGTCAGCCTCGAGTAGACAATTGAGTGAATGATGGGCACGGGAGACGGAAGGGCCCCCGGTCCCCCCTGGAAGGCATTGTCGGGATCCACTCCGGTCTCCTACTCCGGCACGACAATGACTCCATAGGATTTTACACCGGATGGCGGGACAGCCTCCCGGGGCGGAGGTTAACAAGTGATCCCTGGGTTCGGGTCCCCTACTGTCCAGCGGGCGGCCAGCGGACAGCCGTTTCACCGGGTCTCCCTGGCTCCCGTGCACATCCGTCACGATTACATACTGAAACTGTATTTTCAAACCTGCGGGGTCCCAGGATGGTGGACCAGAACACGCTGCAGGGAAGAACTGGCACTCCTGCCCTTGTGTCGGAACACATCGGTTCAACGAAAAACATAAACCGACATTTGGCGACACGCTCAAACAGGAGGGTGGTAGCGAACCAGACGGACTACTGTGGGAGTCCTACCACCAGTTTAGCTTCAAGTGGAGTTGCAGTTCTGAAAGCACACGCGTCAGTATTAGTGATACATGTGCTAACCGGACCGGCAAGGGATGCGACAAGCACGCCTCCACGCTCATCCCTCAAAAGCTGTTCAAAGTAGCCGTGTAATGGCCTCGTACAGGCCTATTTTCATCAATGGACGTCTTCCAGCTGACGATGATGAGTTGATGAAGTGACAATGGCTTAGTGCCTATGATGCGACGTCAACATCTCTGATAAATCATCTGAGGCACTCATTGTGTGTACATTTTAGGCGTGAGACTGCGGAGAGCCCCTTAAAATTTTAACAACAAATTAGAACCATATATCTTGTACCAGGGGTGCAATTTTTGAATGTCACCGAGTGACTAAATATCAGCGATATGACCGATAGTCATCGATTTACAAAGTCGTATTTTTTAATCTCAGCGGGTGACTAAAATTGTCATACCTATGATATCGTTTACGAGTACCCATTCGTAAACAATATCATAGATATGAGTAGGTATTTAGTGCCAATTTTGGCTTAAAACAATTTCTCACTTAAAAAATAAAATTGAATGGACACAATCATAAGTTTGTCTATGATTAAAGCTGAGAAATAGTTGCATGTTGGTAAACAGGGTATGACTTTCAAAAATACGACTTTTGCAAATTAGTGATTTCAAAGTTATCGCTGAGAATTTTGTCACCGCTGATATCGAAATCACTCGTGACATTCAAAAATCGGTCCCCAGCTCATTACTGACAAAAGCGACATTTTACGGCTAATTGGCTCAGTGATGCGCTGCCGACCTTACAACAGCATGCCGGAACACATAGCCTTACTAAAGTAGCTAACGAGATGCGCTGATGGGCTGACTTGAATGAGCAAGGTTTGAAGATTAACAATTAGCAGAACCTAATTATGCAAGACTAGCTGCTGCCCGCGGTTTCACCCGCGTAGAGATATTGGATTTCATGGGTTTTATTTTTTAGCGCGGAACCCTAATTATTTTTCTAAAATTAATGTAGCCTAAGTTACTCCTTGTAACATCAGCTATCTGCCAGTGAAAGTCCCGTCAAAATCGGTCCAGCCGTTTCGGAGATTACCCGGAACAAACAGACAGACAGACAAAATGTTTAAAAATGGTTGTCTTGTTATAGGTACCGTATATACTTTCATATGCATTTAGTAAAAAGCTGTTATTTTGATATTACAAACAGGCACTTCAATTTTATTTATTTGTATAGATGAAGTTGGTTCCTTGTGTGAAGAATCCTACGCTAGACTCAAAAGAAAAGTTTCCTACACTACATACAACTTTTAAAATCAGCATAAGAATGTGCAAGCTGAAGTAGCAATAATTAAGGCTGGCCTGAAATAATTACGGGATCAGCAACTTTTCACTACACGATCGGTTTAAGTATCTACCTCAAGCATTTCTGAATGGGTAACATTATAGATGAGGTGCGTGTTTAAGCAGCCATTGTATTGCATTTATGGCTTTGAGATATTTCTCTGGCCATAAATTACTCTGCAGGTGAGGACGCTCTTCTGGTTGTTACATATCTCTGAACTTTAAACATTCGATGTATTTGATATCTACCGTCATGCTACTCGTACATGTTTACATGTTACAAAAATTCCAAAGAGACGTTGAGTCTGGTCTCTGTATCTTTACGGTGCAACATTGTATAGTAGCATAGTCTGCAAGCTAATTCGAATTATGCTACAAAACCTAAGCTTCTTCGGTGACTCTCGGAAGAATTTCGTTTTCGTTCGTGTTTGTCTTCACACGCCTAAATATTCAGCCAGTGACAAACCAAGCTAACAAGTACTTCTTCTTCTTAGTCGTGCACTCTTGCCAGAGTGGTCGTGGTTGTGCCAATGGTACACGGATCTGCATCTTCATTGCCATTGTCGCCTCCCAGAGCTGCTGCTCGTCTCGCAATGCATGTCCATGTCTGGCGGTTAGTGGCATTGCGAGCACACTGCACAACTTATGCTGGATTGCGTGGACTTTTTGATGAGGTCGGTCCAGCGAATTGTGTACAAGTACTTAGATGACAATAATTATAAGTTATACTTATTATAACCAGCGAGTACGCTTGAAAGAAAAATGTACTTATATGTAAGCTAAGCAAATTTAAAAAAATTACAACGACATAATCAATTTATCGCATAGAAACCTAACTCATCGGGCGAGAATATTTATACATTACACGCATTGTGGACGGTGCAGAGCCTTAAAAAAATATCAGCCTATATCAAGTAGATTTCTTTTCATAATATAATCATCCAATTTGTCATTATAATGACCAACGCTTGCCATAAGAGGAGGATCTGAACCATAAACATAAAGATGTTTTCCCTCCTTCTAGAAATAATTACCGAGTTGAGTTAAAGATTAATTTCAAGGGAAGCCTTATATGGGGCTAGTGCATTTTTCAATCGGAGATATGGGTGAATATTAATGATGTTTGGATGGTATAAGCGTTTTATGATACCTATTTAAATTTTAAATAGATTACGTACAGCTGCAAACAATTATATAGATGTTTTCTTTATTTTACAAATGACTAAATAAGAAACTGTCAACATTTTGAGCGCGCAAAATTTTAAAGTTTTTTTTTCTTCATCTTTCGTGGCCAGACACTGTCTGTGTATTTTGCCAATGTCAAGTTAACTTAAGTACTTTAAAGTTTTACTTAATACTTTTTAAAGTTTTTTTTTGAGGACAAAGCATTACCACTTTTTGCATAACGTGTATTATTGTCACATTTCAGATAAAAGAGCGAGATTTACTTCAAAAAGCGAGTGTTTACAATGAGTGTCATTTAGTTTGCCGTCGCAAATAAAGCCCTGCGCGATACATCATTTTCTTTTATCATTTTACTTATCTTTCTTTAGTCGGAAGCCTGCAGCTCGAGTCCTTTCCTACTGATAATGAAATAAAGTAGCTAATATAAAACTTTTATGATTCTTGCAAACATATTAACTGTAAATAAATGTAAAAATAAACCCATTGTAAAAACAGCTTTTTTTATATTCTTCGGCAATATTGCTATTTATTGCTCGATTTATTTTTAAAGATGATCGGAGACAGGGAATAAAATGATTCAAGGTGAACCGCTCAATATTGATTGATCAAATTTACGCTAAGCTTTTAAACCTGTCGCCTGGTTCATGTAAAATCGATGAAATTATTCCACAGTTTAATTACTAGAATTTCGGCTGCGACTTGGGATTAAAGTAAGTAGTAAGTTTTTTATTTTGCCTACTAACTAGATAAACGCTGCTTAACAGTGTCTTTAATTTTTTTGTGGTAAGACCGATAAAGTCTTTGGTGTCCTAAATTTACGACGTGGTCTGTATTGGTCACACAAACACGTGCATACGGCTTACACCCCCGCAGTGGTAACGCACGCAATACAATGCAACCGTTGTGATGCAGTAACGTCGGACGTGAGAGAATGTGTCGCATTGCTCTCATTTCTTTTCAATTATACACAAAATTACAGATGCAAAATAGATAAGTAAAAAAGAGTAAGAAAATTAAACAGTCATACGTCTTGTCACTTTCCAAATAATAATTAACTATTATTTCTTCCTTTACTGTCTTTTTATTTTTTTATTGAAATTAAACTGCTTTAGTACATTCTGTTAAGAATAATTGTTATTTGTTATGCAAAGCTGATGTATTTTGGCGCGAGTAGTACTTGTATTATTGATATCTGGGTCAAAACCATAATCATCAAAAAAACTGTTCACGTAAATTTTAAGTAAGAAGGTATACATTTTTAAATAAGTGTAATAGTTATTATAAAATATCGAGTTGTCACAAATATAATTCTAGTTTTTTCATTCCAATTTAGTAATTTTTTGGTATATTTTAAATACATTTTTTAATTAATTGTCTCCTTCTGTAGACTGTTCGGAAGCAATGTGTTCGAGTTTACCTACTAAAAAAAAATACTAATAGGGTACTTTTATTTTTTTTCGAATTTTCTGTATAACATATGTATATCCAGGTCTTCATTTTTATAAGTCAACTAAAATATATATGAACTAATAATTACATTTGGCAAATAAACATCGTGTTATAGGTTTAGACGTCTCTGCTGTAGGCTTAAAAATCAGATGATAATTTGACGATAAAGCGAACTGTTATCCGGGATTGTTTTTGTCTGTTGGCAACATTGCAACGTCTGTTTTTTCGGGTTGCAAATGAGGTACGAGCACGTGTAAGCCGCTAGAAAAAATATATTTAAAAGAATTTTGGAAGATTTTATCAAAGATCAACCAGTCCATCCTGTTACAAAGAAAGTTTGGTAAGTACTGAATCTAAAAATATGTAAATATGATGCAAGAATTTCAAAATAGGAGTAATTTGTCTAAAATCAGTTGCTTGCCTTCTAAGCTAAAAATCGGGCATGCCATCTTTGAATTTCATTACAAACATCTCTCCTGTAGACGTCTTTCATGTAGACATAATGTCTACAGAAAAGACTATTTTCTACATAAAAGATGATTTTTTACAAGCTTTTATTTAACGTGCAATGTTTGTGTGTATGTATGTTTGTGTAGATCAAATCTTGCAAGATAAATTTGATCCACTTTCCGTACTACACACACACACCCACTTTCCGTACTATAATACACTACTACTCCTTACATTCCAGGCACACCTGATGCTCCAACAGAGCCGAATACGCCAAGTACACCGGTTGCTCCTATAGATTCATGCGATAAATATGTCATACTGATCTCATTTGACGTACGCGTATGTTTAAGAATAGTGTTACACAAATAAATACCAAATATGAGACTGATACAAAAACTTTATTTTTCTTTTATTTTCTATTCCCCTATTTGATTTTGACCCATCTGAGGAAGCGAAGAATCCTACGATTGAACCACAAGCGAAGCGAGTGCATGGTTCAAAAATAGGATCCGGAACGTAGCGATGGTCTCAAAAATAAGAAACGCAAAATAACTTTGATGCACAGATTTATAATATCTGTTGAAGTTTCAAACCCGTTTCCATTGGTGTAGAATGTATTTCTTTACAGTTTTGTTGACCAAACTTTTGTACAATTTTGTCAATATATTGTGTTTGTGTCAACTTGATAGCGTTGTCACTTCTGACAAAATCTATGCCCAACATAAACTTCGCAACTCCATAGTCTTTCAATTCGAACTCTTTCGCCAATTCCGACTTAAAGTTTTCAATACAATCTCTTTTCTGACTTGCAATCAAAATGTTATCTGTATACACGCAAACAAAGAGTTTCGTTCCACGATCATCAATATCTTTGAAATAGAAACAAGGTTCATTTAAGGACTGCTTTAGACTCATTTTCATCAACTTTTCGTCCAATCTAATATCCCACTGGCGTCCTGCTTGTTTCAAGCCATATAATGACTTTCGCAAACTACAAACATTTCCGCCAGTCCTTAAATCGTCTAACATTTCTTTTGCTTGCTCTTTGACAAAACTGTCTTTTTCCGTTTCCAATAGTTTTGTAAGACTATCCTCTAAACGTTCCGGTATTTTCATGTAAACTTCCTCCTCTAAATATCCATTCAAGAAAGCGGTATTTATATCTATTTGATGAATTTCCATACCCAACTCTACAGATAAAACGACTAACATTCTAACTGTATCGAGTCTCGTAACTGGAGCGAAGGTTTCGCGATAATCTAAACCATAACGCTGACTATAGCCTTTTGCAACCAGTCTCGCTTTCTTCTTTTCGGATTTGTCTACATTTAGTTTCGTAGTTAGAACAGAGATTGTATTGAAAACTATATACAATATCTACTGTATGTCTATTGTCTGTGCCGAGCGAATCCCACAATTTTTCACTTCGCAGCGAGAAAAGGTTTTATTTGTTTGAAAAGGTACCTTTTTCACGACACTGTTGTACTCAGATTTTCGAATACCTAAATAAAACTTTTCCGAGTTTGTGGGGTGAAAATATATTTTCACGTTAGTTACTTTTTGCTTTTTCATTCTTTTCTAGCTTACACTACGCCAGTGGATTAATTTGACAAGTTTAATATATATTATATCCTTTTCTCAGGTTCTCATTTAGAAAGAGTGATTGAAACTAAAATTAGGTTTAGGGATGAGATGACAGAATCGACACCGCTGTCTAAACAGGCATCTTATAAGATGCCTGTTTAGACAGTGGTGTCGATTCTGTAAAAAAACACTATAAGTAGTGTTTTTTTAATGCAGGTAGTGTTTATGTAGTAGCTAGTTAATATAGGCTGCTATAGCCCCTTGAAAAAAAAATCTAAAACAATATCCAAAATAGGCTTTATACAAACCTACAAACGAAAATCGATGAAGGAAGGTATATCATAATGCCCTAACCAAGAAACTCAAGGAAAACTAAAGGAAAGCTCGGCACGGCTCGGCACCCTCAGATAATAAAGGCCGTACTTACTAAAGGTCCGATATAACCATAGGTAACTTGTGAATTTTTTCAAAGTTCACAAGAAATGCTATTAGCATTAATTTACGCGATAATCATTAAGCATCCCATTTATCACGACAAAAACATAGATATTTTTTGTTCTTGTTATTATCGCTAAAGGTCAAGATAGTCGAAGCGAAAATGGAGCAAGTTTTATAGAATAAAGTTGCAAAAAACGGTTGGCACGGAGGGAGCCAGTCTGACTGCATTCAGTAATACTTTTTGTGATCGTTTTTAAAAACTATTTAAATTAAACACGAGAACTGTGATCGGCCAGCGCCGGCAGATAAATACCGATTTCTTTGTCGCCAAATGCATCAATGAAGATTTCGATCGGGGATTCTATTCGCTGCTTAATGAGACTCCCTGTGGCAACAGGTTTGAATGTAAAACCATCTTGCATCAGAGCAGCCTACACCAGTCTATCCTACAGCAACACGTTCAATTTAAAACCATAGAGTCAGGGCTGGATTGACCATAAGGCAAAGTAGGCAACTGCCTAGTGGCCCAGCACCGACAAGGAACCCTGCCCCCCAGGAAGAAAAACTGAAAATGTTTCTTCGAGTGAAAATTAAATTTGAAGATTCGTATGTAAGAAACCCGCAATGACAATATTATTAATATTGCGTTGTTTTTTATATTATATCGTCATTCACTACATTTCAGAACGCATTTGAAATTGTTATAGTATAATGTTATATTATGGTTAGAAAAGGGGGCCCGAGACGTGCATTGCCTAGGGGCCCCGACATGGTTAATCCGGCCCTGCATAGAGTTTAGCGTATGTTCGGCACATAACTCTACCTGCATGTTGACTTGAGTCGGTCATAAACCCGTAAATAATTGGTAATTTGAATACCCTATATAATTTGTGATTTGAATTTTATTTGTGCTATTTTATGTAAAATCGACTTGTCCAGAGTAACATATTATATACCTATTGTTATGAAGCCTATAAATAATTATATTCTATTCTAAGGGTGATAGCGAAAACAAAATTACATTATTTAATTCCTGACGTCAGTCGCGAAAAGAACGTGTCTATAAAATATTTTCACAAGTAGAAGTGTTTTGTTTATTTACTTTTAACGATGCAGTCGAAGCAGCCGACCGACAGCTCGTGCGAGGAATTTTAAAAATTCAATCCTCGTGTCTCGAGTTTTTATTGTTTTGTCATTCATTAGGTAACCTCACACAAATGGCCTCTGGTAGCAGACAATTTGTTTTTTAGGCAAAAATAAACTTTCAAAATGAGATCATATGTGGAAAAATGTAAGTCAAAAATGTAGGGAATTGACTTCATGCCAGCATTGTCATCATGGTCAATAATATTATATTTAATTTGAAATAACAGAAAAAGTAAACAACATAAACTAAAATAACTAAATAAAATACACACTAATTTATTTACAATCTTAATCTAATAACCCGCTACCAGTAGGCAACGTTCCCAAAATGCTGGCAGCATTGCCACGTTGAATGGCAATGCTTAATCTTTGACCTAAGTAGGGCCAGCATTTTGGTCACGTGTGGCTTCGACCAGACCTGAAAGTTCTTTAAAAATTCGATGAGCTCCAGGTCCCCACGGCCCAAGTGTCTCAACCCCAAAAGACTCAAATATGTAACTGCTATCAAGACTACTATATTTGCGTCTTTTGAGGTTCTCAGCTCTTCTTTGTCAATAATTATATCTCAATTTCATACAGAAATTTTAATGACTACTGTAAAATTAGAATCGCTTCGAAGCGAATGCCATTGTCATTGAGATAGGTACCTACTAACGCAAACA
Source organism: Crocallis elinguaria (assembly GCA_907269065.1). Classification (NCBI taxonomy): domain Eukaryota; kingdom Metazoa; phylum Arthropoda; class Insecta; order Lepidoptera; family Geometridae; genus Crocallis; species Crocallis elinguaria. The sequence goes on from OU026068.1 coordinate 15,338,010, forward strand.
ACGTGGTAAAAAAGGACTTCTGTTTTGAAAATATTCATACACCTTTAATTTTTGTGACATCACCTACTGCTCGGGCTGAACAATTCACGGTTAAAATGTCAACCTGTAACCAGGACATGTCACCTGACAGATAGTGCCTGTGACAACGTGTATGTATAATGTACCTATATTACTTGTGTCTATATTACGTACATATTTGGTAGGTACAAGGTACCCTTGTAGCGCGTCAGTGCAGCAGGGACCGTAGCGAATGTCTTGTCACGAAGTTGAAAGGGAAAAAACTAATCGCACATACTGACCGAAGAATATTTTGCACACCTATAAGATAATAAAACGTATTTACTACTAACCCCCATTTTAGTTTAAATTTGGAGGTGAAACTGAGGAAGAATGATTTGTGCTTGCAATCGCCATTCGTAGAATCCGTAAACGTTCCGAGCGATTTTACAAAAAAAACTAGCAGCTGCCCCGCGGTTTCACCCGCGTGGTGATTTTGGATTACATAGTTTTTATTTTTTTGCGCGCAACCCTAATTCTTTTTCTAAAATAAGTTACTCCTTGTAACATCAACTATCTGCCAGTGAAAGTCCCGTCAAAATCGATCCAGCCGTTTCGGAGATTACCCGGAACAAACAGACAGACAGACAAAAATTTTAAAAATGGTTGTTCTGTTATTGGTACCGTATATACTTTCATATGCATTTAGTAAAAAGCTGTTATTTCGATATTTTTTTTACTTACTTTTTACTTTATTACAAACAGACACTTCAATTTTATTTATTTGTATAGAAAAATCACTTCCAAATACGGGAGCCTACATGGCACAGCTATTTTTATACAGATATTCGTGTTAATACCGAGTATGGAGATAATTATAATGAATACCGGGGTGATAAATTATAATGATTATAATTTGTATTCGTAGACTCTCGTTAAAACGGGATTCTTATACCTGTTAATCGTTTTTTAGAATATCAGATCTACAGCCAGATTGATGGCGTTTTTTAGAACTGAAAATGAGACTTTTTATATTTAATTTTATTAAAATGACAAGCGAAGACGCCAATTTGGCAAGCAACAGTAAGAGAAGTTGCAAGAAAATAGGGTGATTTTTCACGGAATTTCAAAACAGGCAGAAAATTCACTTCGCAGACAACGAGAAGTCGAGGACGCTCGTTGTCCTAAACGTGGTGGCAGGTGGTAGGGTATTTTTTATGCCTAGTTATTTTAGCTGCAGTATTCGCCTTAACGAAATTTCTAACATCTTTATTTACTAGTCCCAACACTAAGTTGAATCAGTCAAGTTTAAGGTCATTCAATATTGAATCCAATACGAAACCACAGAATAGATAGTAAGACGAAACTAATAAAAATTAAGATGAATGTTTAGATGAGTTGGTGGTGGGCACGGAGTGACCCCAACGATATTTTAATTTTATTGGATCGTTAGCAACATAAAGTGTGAAAAGGTCAACAGCCATTAGAATCGAAGCAGATGGCAAATATGACAAAAAAACCGATCAAATGAAAGCCGGACTGGCGCAATAAATGGTTAGTTGGAGTTCTGTCGCACATTTGTGCGTCAACGCATCAGCATCAATGTGCACTTCAAGTGCACATTCTGCTCTCTCTCGACTACAGCAGGCCTACCAGCGTCTCTAAATGCAGCTCAGTTTAAGACTTGAAATAAAACGTTCTATAAATTCGTACTATGGTCTCTCCGTTTTATGCCATAACGTTTATATTCCGTTGTGTCAAAAGCAGAGCTGCTTGTATTCTGCTAAGGAATTCGTTCACTCATTTTTGATCATTTTCGTACTATCGTCTGTTAATTGACAGCTTCTTAACTTCTAGTTCGACAGTTAGAAGTCAAAGTTTGCGGTTCATAAAAAGTTACTCGCAGTACATTGCGTTGAACGGCGCAAGTTTGGATTTGCGCCGCCCGTTTGAAATCTTTTTTACTAACAAATTTCGTATAACAGGTTGATAAGTTAAATAAAATAAAAAATAAAAAAACTTCTGTGCAGAATGAGCCTGGTGATCATTTGTTAGGATTTGTTTGATACATTAAATTATGTCACATTAACAATGTGGTTTTCGGAACCATATTAAAATAAACCATTTCGAACCCTTTTAAATAAAATCCCTACGCGAATGTGGCTTAATTTATGTCATAAGAAAAGGTGAATAAACGTGTGTCATACATATTGCGAATGATTATTATCAAAGCGTGAAATTATCTGTCATATCAGTTTCTGTAGTCTTTCGTGACAGGGCTGGTAATTATGTTTTGAAGGTTACATAGCTTTTTTTAATCGTAAAAGTTAACTTTTTACGAAAAAAAAAGCGAATTGTAATCTAAATTTCGAATAGTTAAGCATCCGCTTATACCAAACGATGTCATCAACATGTGCGTCCAATCCACGGTATGAGATTGAGACTTGGTTTGGATGGTTACGAAATCCTATTAATATTATAAATGCGAAAGTGTGTTTGTTGGTTTGTCCTTCTTTCACGCAGTAACGGAGCAACGGGTCAACGTGATTTATGGCATAGATATTGTTTATAGACCGGAGAGTAACATAGGCTACTTTTTATCCCGGAAAAATGCACGGTTCCTGCGGGAACGCGGGTGAAAACCGCAAGCAAAAAGCTAGTGGAAAATAAAAATTGATCAAGATCTTAATTAGTCAGGTGGCAGCCCTACGCGTTATGTATCGTGTGACAACCCTATCACCGATCATCTTTTTTTAAATGAAAATGTCAGCCGCTACAACTTGTTCCAATATCATTACCGCCGAGTTTGTCAATAACCGAGCCGCCAACCGTCTCTTTTGTTTACAATCGAGTACGATAAATAATGTTTCAAGATCGAGTAGCTGGTTGATCAGGTAAATTTAGTACCTAGTGTTAGTAAGTATGTCCATGGAAGTGGACCTTCTTTATTAGAACAAACTCAAGACAGTACGGGCTCCGTTTAAATACTTTTAATAAACCTTTATGACGAAAAAAGAATGGAATTAATGACGAATCTGTAGCTCTCTATAGAAACAAAATTTAAAAAAAATTCAAAAGGTTGTGTTTTATTATCTGTGGTGCTTAAACGGTTCTTAACTTTTTTATAGAAACGGTATACCTCAGTCCGTTTTAAAAGACTCGATTTATGGCTTTTTAATGGTGAAACTTTAAGGATGGTCACTAGACACACCTTTTCCACATATTTATTACTCGACCGGGAAACTAAGATCTATTTTATGTTAATTCAAATTTGATAGCATGTCAGATGTTTTTTAATCGACTTTAAAAAAAGGAGGTTATCAATTCGACACGTAATTATATAATACTAGCTTCTGCCCGCGGCTTTCACACGCGTTCCCACAGGAACCGTAAATTTATCCGGGATAATAAGTAGCCTATGTTTACTCTTCGGTCCATAAACTATAGGTATCTATGCCTAAAATCACGTCGATCCATTGCTCCGTTACTGCGTTGAAAAAGGACAAACCAACAAACACACTTTCGCATTTATAATACTAGCGACTGCTCGCTGTTTTCACCCGCGTCCCCACAGGAAACATGCATTTTTCCGGGATAAAAAGTAGCCTATGTTACTTTCCGGTCCATAAACTATATTTATGCCAAATATCACGTCGATCCGTTGCTCCGTTACTGCGTGAAAGGACAAACCAACAAACACACTTTCGCATTTATAATATTAGTAGGAAGTACGATAGTAGGAAGTATTGTATATTGTATTTATTCAGTAACAACATACATTGTATTGTAAGATTATTAGAACTGCAATATACTCACTAATAATAATCTAGAGCTTCCAAACAAATTACTAAATTTTATAGATGTATGTATGTTTGTCCTCGCATTTCTCCGAAATCATTAATCGTATTGTGACCGTTCTTTTTTATTGGCTTACATTTGCTTCAACTTAGAGAACAACATAAGTTTCATCAAAATCGGTTCGGTAGTTTCAAAGATATGGACCAAAATGTTATACGAATTTTTCTAAAAAGTAAGTTTTTTAAAAAAGCTTTCTCCTTCGACTTGTTTTTCTCCATAGGTAGTTTAGCGTTTTATGTATAAGGCCGAGGTAGTACTTATAGGGCTCTAGAAAGTAGTCTAGCTCTCTCAAATAAAAATAGGTTAAAAACTTGAAACTTACAACTAAGCCAGTTAGTATTTAGTGCCTACATATTACTGCTTCCAAGTTATCAAGCCTACGTACTATAAAAGAGCTAAGTACTTGTATAAAAATAACCTGTCGTTGTATTGTTTTTTGCCCAATTGGATTTAAGTTGTACATATGGTTATGTACAAATCTCTATAAAATTAAATATTCAATAAATGTACTCGTACCTATACCTACAAGACGAGAATGATTATAATTAACAGTATGAAAATGAGCTTGAGAAATCCGGTAAAGTGGACGACAAATTGGAAAATTATATATCTTTTACGTTTTTCAATTCATCAAGACATGGAATTCGGAGGTAATGGACAGGGCCAGTACACTTACAACATTGTCAGATTATGGTCATTTAAAATGTCCGATGGTAATTATTGTCTACCGTGTTCACTGTAAAAATACCTACTTACTTATTTTACGCACACGTAAGTAGTTGCATAAATTAACAAAAAATACTTGCATGTCTTGGAGTTTGTGGTTGACTTCTAAGCATAATAGGCTTGTGCCTGTTTTCACCAACCCTAGGAGACGCCTAAATCGGATTCCTAAATAATTAGGAGTTACCTAGAGCAAAAAATCGATTCACAAACCTTTAGGAGTGTTCTAACGACTATAATGAAGTATATATTTAGGACTTTGCTTATATTAGGAGTTACTTAGTTAGGCATCGCCTTATTCGTCGTTAGTAAAACGGGCGTTAGTAATTTCTAAACTTACCTCAATTAGATAACTCCAAAAGTTCACAGTCGAAAAAAACCACAGATAATTTCCGAGTGCACGTGGATACTGGCACAATATGTCCAAATCACCGAAGCGAAGGAAAAGGAAAATAACAAATGAAAAACTATTCTATATTCAAACGGCGCGCGAAACCGCAGAAATGTGTCAGTGGCGCGTCGCGGCGGACGGCCTAGGCACTACACGTGAATTGAATGTCAATGGCGGCGAATCCAAAATGATTTTTCGAAATTTTGGGAGCGGTAATGCCGCATCGGTGGCCAAGTTCTGAATGAGTGGCGGCGCGCGGAACGATACTGGCCGCCGAGCTGCCAGGACATCGACTTTATAAATTGACTTTGTCCAATAAACGCATAACTGTACAATTCGGCTAGATGCTCTGTGACTTGATTTAAAACTAATAGCTAAAAAGGTATTAAGGTACATACGTCTGTTAATTGATGACGACGAAAACAAATGATTCATCAAGATCGTCCTTATTTCGCGCCTAAGTTTTCCTCAAATACACGACAAAAAACATATTTAAAGCGTCAATATCATCTAAAAATAAAAATAAAAAAGCGCAAGCCATTTAAGTACACTTACGGTCAAAGAGCACCTAAGCAGCCTTTAGGTACGAAGATAATATTATGCTTTCATTATTTACTCCATGTACCTTACCTAGCGAAAAAAAAACGCGGTCTACAATATTCGCGTTATATTAGGTACCTGTGGACCTATTCGAAACTTTTTAGGTACTTATCGTTTATCTTTACATCGTAATTTAAATTCTAAACACCAGCCTACCAATAACTTTACTCAATAAAAAAAAATTACAAAGTTGCCTCTAAAAATAAGTTTAAAAGGAAATATCTTTGTACATTTAAATGTACCTACTAGCTTTTGCTCACGGTTTTCACCCGCGTCCCCACAGGAACCATGCACTTTTCCGGGATAAAAAGTAGCCTATGTTACTCTCCGGTCCATAAACTCTATGTGTGCCAAAAATCACGTCGATCCGTTGCTGCGTGAAAGAAGGACAAACCAACAAACACACTTTCACATTTATAATATTAGTAGGATATCGAAAAAATTAAGAAGACATTATTATATAATGTCAATAAACTTAGTTGTGGTAAGTACATTTTCGATTAGGCATCTAACTTTGAAGTAATGACGATAATTTTGGATTGTTACTAAATTTTTACGCGCGCGCGGTCTTTTACCTTATAATAGATAGTGGTGAAACATTGACCTGTCAAGAGCATGTAAGTCTCACGGGAGGCTGTCGGAACACATCGGTAGGTCAGGTAGGTGCAATAGCGAATGAGCAAATTGAGGGCGGTAGCTAGCTCCAGCCGAGTGCCCGGAAATACGTCATCCACCATGTATCACGATGTTTTCCTACAACAAAAGCTCTCTATTTCATTTTTGGATTTCTAAATTCATCGCTTTTCAACTGATTGTGCAATCTCCAAAGATAAATTACAACCTGCCTAAGTGCCTATATTTAAAGTTACAAAATTTAAAAATATATTAAATGTTAGTAATAACATCGGCATCGAAAACCTGATCTACTGGAAACACGAGGACCTGAAGACGCGGGAGAGCATTTACCTCTAAAGCCGTTTGTCTTAATGAAGAACAAATACCTATTTGCATAGCAAACAAGACAGTGCCAAACACCGCAAAATAAAGGTTAAGACCATGCACAGATATCTGTAGTTAAGGCACTCGAATGACCAGAATTAGTAAAAACACTAGAGGAAAAGAGAAAAAAGGGACTGACAATGAAGTTTTTGAACTGTCATTGTACGGAGTACATTACGATTTTGCAACTCCGCATATTTATTTAATTATTCACACAAACGAGTGCACTTTGACACGCCGCGACAGACGCACGCGGACGAGTGAGAATCGAACAAATCGTGTCAATAAAATATTACTTCAAACTTTAACTATATATTACTTACTACTACCAGGGTTCTAACTTGGACCTATATCTAATGGTCCTTCGAGTTATTGCATTTAGTGTGTTTTGTGACCTCAAGTTGCGAAAGCGAATCGGTACCTGGCCTCCCACAAGCGGGTCTCACCAGGCTATTGAGAATGCGCATAATTTCGTAGCGGCGGGCCGCAGGACGCGCTGATGCACAAGGGACCTTCAAGAGTCAACGGAGTTCTATCGTAAACTGCGGAGAACGAAGAAATACGCTTGAAGAAGAAGTCCACGGAAACTACTCCCGTGTCTTCGTGTCCTGAATCAACACCTACTGGAACTAAATACATCTCTTCATCATCGAGACTCACTCGGCACTCCTATACTTACTGGCTAACTGGCTATCAACTACTTAACTAACAACAACTTCAACTTCAAGGCAAAATGGAATTACTTACAGAACAAGTAAGTGTTTTTGAGGGCATTAAAACTTTGTGCACCAACTACAAGAAAGACAGTGCAACTAGAAAAACTGTCGAGTACTTAGACTCACGTCTTTCGAAACTAGAGAGGCTGTGGGTAGAGTTCCACGAAAGACATGAAACTGTCGTACAAAATATTGAAGAGAAGAGCGAACTCAGCTACTTCACTTTAAATGTATACGGCAAGACTAAAGAACTTTACGAATCCACTAAGGAGAACATAATGGAACTATTGATTTCTCATCGCCAAAAACAAAAGAAGGATGAAGAGGAGAAGCTGCTAACTAGCATCGACTTCGACTTGTCTGGAATTTTTGAGGATGAACCTCATGATATAACTGTACTTCCTGACGATCAAATGAAAATACAGATCAATCGCCAGAAATGCAACTTCAATGCATTAGAGAGAGCTATGTCAAAAATCGACATTGAACTTGTAATTGATAAATGGGAAATCGAAGATCATCTTTCAACTTTGAAGGTCAAGTGGCAACCTATCGACAAGCTCCACTGGCAACTGGAAGATGCTCTAAAAGGTTCTAACTTGAACGCTGACTACTCTGCCCAATTTGAGAGCATTGAACTTAAATACGACAACTTGAGGAAGCAACTTAACAACAAACTATGGTCAAACATTCACTATCAACAATCAGCTCCGAGAATCGAAATACCTGAGTTTTTTGGTGACTACATAAACTGGATTTCGTTTAAGGATCTCTTTTTGGAAGCTGTACACAAGAACCCAACTATACCCAAATCGCAGAAAATGCAACACCTTAAAACAAAACTAAAAGGTGAAGCTGAACGCCTGGTGCAACACCTCCCCGTTAGTGCCGAAAATTATGACTCATGCTGGGAAATACTAACACATCGGTATGACAACCGCCGCCTTCAATTTACATCTTTCATGAACGTGATGCAACAACTGCCCATCATTCGATACCCTGATGCTGAAAATCTCAAAAGGATACATGACGTCATCACTGAAAGTCTGAACGGACTCACTAACATGGGAGTGGATGTAACCAACTGGGGCCCAATCATCGTGTACTACATGTCGCAGAAATTGGACTCCGTAACTTTCAGCGACTACACGAAAGAGATTCAGAATAATAGAGAGCTGCCAGATCTAACTGAATTTCTATCTTTCCTGGAAAGTAAATTCATGGCCTTCGAAACTGTCAAGAATCGCAAAAACGAGGCTAACCGTTTCCAGCAGCAAAGCGGTAGGGTAAACGCTGGTAATGTCGTCAATGTCCCAATACTCGTCAGATTGTAAAAAATGGCCAGTTACTTATTTCAAACGAGAGCTTAATAAAATATTTTTATAGCAATATATTTAAAATAATATACTTCATAATTAAAATGGCACCATTTAGTTATATCTATAATGGTTCAGGAGAAATGAGCTATCAAAGTTAGCGATTTTCAAATTTGTGTATTTTGGGAAGTTTAGTAACTGAAAGTGTAGTCCTGCGCACCACTTTTGTTTTCAAGTTTCACGGGACCAGTAGGCCGTTTTGGTAAGTGTGATATTTTAGTAAAACGCTCAAGTTAATTTTCTAACGATATAAACTATAAAATTATGCTATTTTTATTATTAGCTTCTTATTTATGCGTATGACAGGTATTCGTACTTAAAATACCCTATCTGACCCAATACCCGTCAGTATTTATATTATTTTGACGGTAACTGGGACATGATTAACAAAATGCGCGTAATATCGTCATTGAGTATATTTTGAACCTTATTGTGCAGTGATACGGTTTACGGTTTTATTATAGGGGGGCGGAGGCGGTCAGATTTTTATTTGAGTATATTAATTGAGGGTTCGCAAAACTATTACTTTTATTTAATTTAAAGATAATTACCTCTATAATCAAGTATGGAATTACGGTTACCGATAAGACCGCCTCTATTTTTTTATATAAAATTATAGTTATAATAAGTACATACAATAAAAAGTTTTGGGTTTTTCTTTTTTGTATATTTTGTAGGGGCATGTGTTGCAGGTTGATATTTTGCAAGCGAGGCAATACGCGCAATTTGGCACTAGTCTTACCACCACCTTGCAACCGCGTGCCCGTACGGCAGCTCTTATTCGTATGTTTTTGTATGGCGTAGTTAAAGCAATATATGACGTAACTTCGTGCGTATGACTTTCCCTGCCCAGTAGACTGAGCCCAAATATAGGACACTTAGATCGACCACTAAAATTTACATGTACTTCCCTGACCCATCATTAGTATTTTATTAAGTAAAGTAATATTTAAAGTATAGTAATGAGTAATATCAAATTATTTTATAAAATATTATATATATCAAATTACTTTATAGCTAATGATGAAAATTACTGTTTTCCATATTTATTTTTAGGTTATTTAAGTATAATACATATAATATTCAATATCATGGACGACTGCGCCGAGAGACTCGGCATAAGCTTCTGCAATGCTGGAGCACGGAAACATGTAGCAATATCGCCAAGCTTAGCCTCTCTGCTGGATGCACCACCCGAACGAGCATGAAACGTAAAACGTATAACGCGCTACCTGTGACGGAAATAGCAGACCACCAATATCGATTAATGCGGTCAAGAAACGACGATCGCACTATTCGAATGGGGTGAGAAGACTCCTTTTGCTCAGGTATCTCTCAAAACTCACTCTAACTCAAATCTCTCAAAGCTCTCAAAACTCGGAGAGGCCGAACCAGGTACGGTCAACACACCCACAAAGTGAGAGTAGTCTCACTTTGTGGGTGTGTTGATTCCACTGTCATTGCGTGTAAACACACGCAATGACAGTCGAGTACGAAAAAGGCGAAGTCGCTGACCACATCGGCCGCATTAAAGCGTCCATAAATCATGAGGTGGATGTGTACGAGAACAGGAGGGAAGACCTAAGCTTTTGCGCTGAAAACATTTGGCAGAATTGTCAAAAGACAAAGAACTGCCACCGGAACCGTTCAACAAGGCGGGAAATCGGTATCCTTTTGGGGCGGTATAATGAATTGGTGCTAGAACGACATTGATCCCGTATCGTGGCTGGATGACTGCAGGTTTGTACCAAACCATTGCTATTGATGGAATTGTCAGGTCATTTAGAATAAACCATGGTCCTCGATTCGTATTGGTTGACGATAATGCACCCAGCACATCGAGCTCAACGAATCAACGCTGCTCTGCTCACGCAGATTACCAGATTAGACTGGTCTGACTTAAACCCGATAGAACACGCGTGGGATGCTGTCAAGCGAGCTGTTTGGAACCGTCAGCCACCTCCCCAGACAGTGCCAGAGATCAGGGAAGCCGTTATTCAAGAATGGGACAGGTTACCGCAAGAAATGCTGAATAACTTAATTCTCAGCATGCCAAGAAGGATGCCGCATGTGTTCGAGCCAGGGGAGGAATTATCTTATACTAAATAAAAACAATTTAATAATAAATGTTTATAATATTTAGTTAAATCCTCTTTTTCTTTCACTTATTTATTAGTCAAAATTGCACTAGGACTTTTAAATTCAATTTTAGTTAATAAAAAATATTTTAATTTTTTTATTTCAACAAGTGTATCTTTTTTATAAAAAGATGTTACGTAAGCAACATTCTTTTAAAAAAGTAAAATTAAAAGAGAAACATCTTTTGCTAGTGATCTCAAACTTTATTTGACGTGTGTATGTAAATCGGATTACAATGCAATACAATTATATCACCGAGTTGGACTGATAACAGAGCCGGAAGGTAGTAACGTATAGTATAATACGTTGTAGCGTAATGACATAACCCCATTGAGTATTTACAAGAATCAAATGAACCTTAGGCGATATTTAGGTTGCCGATGATGGAGCCGGAAGGTGGCTACGAGACTACAGAACCCATTACGTATTTTACAAAAAGCTTTTCTGGAAAAATATATTTGAATATTTATTTATATTTTTTCACAAAAAAACTTGTTAATACAAAAAACAGCTTGATTAAATTGGTTTTATTTGGTGCAATAAATAATATTCTTTAATCTTTTTTTGTCCTAGGCGTTCGACGCGTTTGGTTATTCTGGGTATATTTTTGCCCTATATTTTTAATTTGAGGGTTATATCGCCAAAAAACAATTTAATAATGAACCTTAATACCAAGGTTACAGAGTTCAAAATAGTGGTAAAAATTGACGAGTTCTGGGACAATTTGACGAAAATTAGGACAAATCTGACGGATACTGGTACAAATCACTTATTTTTCAGTTTTTCAATTATTTTAATAACTTGTGGTTTTTTTATCGTACTAAAAATATATTTACCGAAAAGAGTTATAAATAAGTAATCACGTCAAAAAATTTGATATTTCTAAGTTAACAAACAGAGACGAGGCAAAGCTGCAAAGACAGCTAAATTCAGAAACTGACGAGTAATGGGACGTTTACCCTAACTCGAGCTTCGATAAACCGACAAACAAGTTTCGTCATACTTACAACTACAAAACCTTCAACGACAAGCATAACTTTACCAAGAAACCAATTTTATACAAAGACAATAAAGACTACTCAAACTCATATTACACCGCATACGGCAAATGTCCTTTATGTGGCGGCGAACATGTACTCATGCAGTGTGAAAAATTTGTCGACATGGGCATTCCACAGCGAATCCACACTGTTACGAAATTGAAACTCTGCAAAAACTGTTTATACAGTCACGGAAACGCCAGTTGTAACTCAATAAAGACTTGCAAAGAATGTAATATGAGACACCACACGCTACTTCACTTGGTAACAAAGGGACATGAATCAAATAAAACTGAGAAAACTAACTCTCGCCCTCAACCCTCAACTTCCAAACAGCAAAGCTCTCATCACCTAAATACCATGAACATGGAAGTACTACTAACTACTGTCACAGTAAAGGTGCAAGCTACCGATGGCACCTTTGTGACACTTCGAGCTCTACTTGACCAAGGCTCGCAAGTAAACTTGATTACTGAAAACGCTGCGCAACTACTACGGCTTCCACGTGCTAAACACAACGCCACGGTGTCTGGTGTGGGATCCGTATCTGGACACTGCAAGGGTCGTGTCCAACTAACTTGCCAGTCGATACACAGCGACTACACTTTCAACACTCAAGCTCTGATACTAAAGAAGCTAACGAACAACTTACCTAACTCAACTTTTGAAAAGGCTAACTGGCCGCACCTAGAAAACTTAAAACTTGGAGACCCAGACTACAATATAAGCGGCTCCATTGATCTAATCTTCTCAGCTGATGTCTACGCGCAAATTCTCATGGACGGCGTCCTAAAAGGAGACCAGCACTCTCCGGTCGCACAACAAACTAAACTGGGCTGGATTCTATGCGGAAAGCTGCAAACTAAAAACGTAGATATGCCAATGACGCCAAGATCCGAACTCGGAAAGTCAAGGCCTACGGCGATAGCACACTATTTACAACTAGAAAAACGACAAACAAAACACGAAAAACTATCAACTATGTACAAAAACTTTATAAACGAGTACTCCGTACTGGAGCACATAAAGCCATCGTCTCAAGTAACATCTTCGAGTGGTACTCCAGAATGCTACTTACATCACCAGGGCGTCCTACGAAAACGCTCAACTAAAAACTACCACAGGAACCTTCTAACAAGAAACGATAAACTGCCTATTTACAACTAACATTGATCAGAAGAAGAAAGTGACAACCCTACAAGAATCGAGTAAAGAAAACTTCGTTACCGATTTGATAAATAAAATATATATAGAGTTCACTATCACGGGCTAAGCGCATTGTCTTTATTACAAAGGCCCGACCAACAGCGGCGAAACTTGACACCGCTCGTGCCGGTAGCCTGTTATCTACCTACTTGACAACTAGCAAGCTACTTATTGCATACTTAATGCAATAAATTGGTGATAAACTTATTCGCCAATCTACTACATAACTTCGACGACTACTCACTGAAGACGCAGAAGGCTTCTACAACTACGAAGACGAACGGAGCATAACTTTACGCCAACGATGGCAACTAACCGAGCACATGCTTCAGCAATTTTGGAAGTCTTGGTCTAGCGATTATCTATCTCAACTTCAAGCAAGAAGCAAATGGCAAAAACCTACTAAAAGCCTCGAAAAAGGCGATATTGTCTTGGTTAAAGAAAATAACATATCACCAGGAAAATGGGCGATAGGAAAAGTGATCGAGTTGCACCCAGGACAAGATGGACACGTCAGGGTAACCACTATAAAAACCCAGACTGGTCTACTGAAGAGACCGATCACAAAGCTTGCAAAAATTTTGCCATTTGATCACTAATAACGGAATCGCACTGTGTAACTACTGACGTCACTGAGGGCACGTCGTCGAGCGCTCAGATTACGTAACTTGGACGCGAGCTCCCTATTTATTACGATAAAAATCGGAAAACTTAGAAAAGATGGAAAAACAGCGCCCGCGCCAGTTCCCTCGGCCCCTGGAGTCACCCTCGCCGCCGGCAGCAGACCGGAGCGAGCGGGCCCAGCCATGCAACAATGACGTCGAATTTTGTTTTTATTAATGTACTTGAATTTGTAATTGAATTTTTACTAAGCATTTTTACTTTACTACTTACTTATTTTTTACTTTTTGTAACTTGTGTTTTTATACTTACTTTTATTTTACCTTTTGAAACTTTGTTTACTATACTTAAGTTTACTTATTTTTTTACCTTTTGTAATTTTTAACGACTTGTTTGAAACTTTGTTTACTATACATCTACTTACTTATTTTTTACTTTATGCAACTATTTGAAACTTTGTTTAGCTCTAACTTTGTACAGACGGTTCTCGCTCTTCCGCTCGCATCCCTTTCTTTAGGGTTGGTAATATGTACGGAGTACATTACGATTTTGCAACTCCGCATATTTATTTAATTATTCACACAAACGAGTGCACTTTGACACGCCGCGACAGACGCACGCGGACGAGTGAGAATCGAACAAATCGTGTCAATAAAATATTACTTCAAACTTTAACTATATATTACTTACTACTACCAGGGTTCTAACTTGGACCTATATCTAATGGTCCTTGGACCCTACAGTCATGGTCATCAACACTTTGAAAATTATCACTAGAAACGGGATATTTATCATGTATATTATTTGATTTGAGTTTCCGATATTTCGGCGCTGTTGCAAATGCCATGATCACGGGAGAACTAATAACTTTTCCCGTGATCATGGCGTTTGCAACAGCGCCGAAATATCGAAAACTCAAATCAAATAATATACATGGTAAATATCCCGTTTCTAGTGATAATTTTCAAAGCGACAATGAAGTTGCGATAATACTGAGTCTAAGAACCCACATACACGAGCACGCCAATCCACAACATTCCAATCCAACGTTACAAAAACAGCCCGTGTTTGGGGAATCTCAGATGGATTTCGTGGAGTGATAGAAATATTAGAAATCCAAACATTCCAAATCCAACGTTCTAAATCAGCGTTAGTGGCCGAGACGACGATCCGTTTCGCGCTCAGTTGGCAGTACTCAAGACGCAGAATCACCGAAAAATGGAGCGATGGCGCGCGCGGAATGGAGTGCCCATCTGTAGGCTCGAAATCGGACTATTGTTCCACAATACACGACGCGCGGAGCAATGGATTTGGAACGCTCGTGTATGGTAACTTAAGACTTAGATGAGAAGAACATGTCGTCTTTTTTTTCACAAAAACGTGACTGACGTAGTTTATGGACCGAAGGCTACTTTTTATCCCGGAAAAATGCACAGTTCCTGTGGGAACGCGGGTGAAAAACGCGGGCAGAAGCTAGTATTATATATTTTTCCGGGATAAAAGTAGCCTCCGGTCCATAAACTATATCTATGCCAAAAATCACATCAATCCGTTGCTCCGTTTCGTAGATACGAATCAGCCTCTCGTTTTATTCTGAGGACGTAGGTATCCATTAGGCGAATTGTAACATGTACTCGTATCCAAGTCACAATGATGGTTTCAAGTTTCAACAATAAGCCTGGAAACTAAATCTACCGAACCATACACCCATAACTCCCAGTTCTGCCGTTCTCTTTTTATTAAACGACCGTATTATCTGCATAAAAGTAGGTACAAATAAGTCACAAGCCCGCCCTAACCAGTGGTCGAACAATTCGAACGACAGGCCGGGTAAGAGTAGCGACTAAATAAATCCGTTGATAATGATCTACCGGTAAATCTGGATGCTGTGATCTGGTGCAAGTTACTACAGCTAAGCGATCTTATGGTCGTCAAAAATATCGATCTATCATTTGAGGAACACTTATTAGACCGAAACTTTCTATGTACAACAATTTTTTTTTTACTCAACTTATGTCGATTTTTTACGACCAATGTTATTAGTAAAACTGAATGTTTTTTAAAGCCTTAATATCGGCATCGTAAAGCAGAAAGAACTCACTATAAGAAAAATCGTTGATAACTAAAAAAAAGTAATAACATTTTAAATTAATAATAGTCCCCTTATTTACACAAACCAAACAAACCAAAACTTATACCTTGGACCATGCGCAATTATGCAAATCTGTAATCAAAGAGCTTTTAAGCTCACGCGCGAAACACAATATTTGGCGAATCGTGTAACACGGATTAGATTTATTTATAAACTGCTTTGACAAATAGACTTGTTCTAATACCTATAATCCTCTTTACAATGCTAGTAAAATATATTTATCTATTTACATTTTTAGTTGGAAGTATCATTACGTGCCTGTGTCACAGTTTTACAATATTGTAATATAGTGCCTAAGTAGGTACTGAGTTCTTAGGGTGCGACGTCGGATAACCTCCTCGCGGTGCATCCTGGGTGCCTGCCAGCTGACGCCTCCTCGGTTGATCATTTTCTGTCACCGGGAGGCCGGTGGACGCACATTTCATCCGGGCCAAAAAAAAAATGTACTGAGTTCTTATACTTATTTTCGTAAAATTATTTTGTATCACATTTTAAAATTTTAAAGTGTATAGGCACAGTTTTTAACCGACTTCCAAAAAAGGAGGTTATCAATTCAATTGTATTTTTTTTAATGTTTTTTATCTCATATCTCTTTATTATAAACCGATTTGGAAATTTTTTTTTCTATGTGAATAGATTGGTCCCATAGAAATTTCATCAAAATCGGTTCAGTAGTTTGTCACTTAAGTCGGTTCGTCGCTTTTTTAAAGAAATTTTTTTTTTACTATCTGTGGTGTAGTGTAGGTATACATATTATTGCAGCGGCCTGTACATTGAAGAAATGGTTTTCTATGCTCTACTGGGTCGGGCGTCTTCTTCTTGTAATCCGAAACTGTGGCACCGGAAACTATAAATACCTAAGACTTGTTATAATACTTCTGTTTGAGTTTTTAAAAAGTAAGCGCCGAAAAGTATTGCATTGCAATTTTCAGCCATAGAGTTGTTTCACCAGCAAGTCATCTTTGCCGGCCTCTTTCGAGCCACTTTCCTAAAGATCTTGTATGCAATTCTGTTTTCTAGTAGGTACCTAATTAAAAATGAAAATAGTTCTTTAACAAATCGCTAATCGACTTTTCTACTCAGTTCACAAATAAAAACCGTTAAACATTTGTCAAAATTGAAAATAGCTAATGTAGCTCTTACGAAGTTTAAAGTAGTGGCCATTACGTTGTCAAATTATCGAGCTATCGAACTGCGTAAAGAAACTTCGGATTTCGTTTGATTAGCGTACCGATTACAAGAAACGAAAGATAATATGCCCGTCTAGTAACGTTTGGCAGCGCCTAAATCGACAAGTATCTTCTTAGGAATGCAAAATGCGTTGCACTAATCTTAGGCGGTTCCTAACTTCATAAGCTATACAAGAAAATAGTGTGCGTTCTCGCAGCGGCATAATATCGAATTTAATGATTTGAGTTCTATAGATATTTAGTGTATGACGCCGTGTAAATGTGTATGATAATTTTAAATTTGTGTGTCCAGCCGTTTTTGAGTTATAACGAAAAAACAGATTCCGCCAGGGCAACGTTCTCCTAGCGGCACCTTTTTTTCAAAATGGTCGTACGTGAAAAAAAATTATACCAATAATTAGTGTGTGAGGAGTAGTAAATGTGTGTGCTAAAATGAAATTTGTGTGTCGTAAGACTCCGAAGATATTCAAAATGCCGCTGCGGGAACGTTTTGCTGATGGCTGGATATCCTAAACGATTAGGCGCACAGTTATGATTTTTTTTATTCACGTTGCTATGAATTTGTTTATATTTGTTTATAAAAGAAAATTCGAAAATAATATACCATTCGGGAGAAAAAAAAATATACCTAGAATAAGGTTTTTAGGTTCTAGTACTTCAAATATATGTCCTAGAGACTAGCTTTTAACGTAAGTATGTGCCCTATAGCTGCCTACAATGATATTCCAAGTCTCGTTTCTATAATGTAAATGATTAATGAGATAAGTAAATAATACCACGATTAGACTACGACCATTTTCGCCATTGGATTGGACGAGTTCTTTATGGGTTATCAAATTAAAAAGTATACCAATAATTAGTGTGTTCCTTCAATTATACGCCTGTAAAATTTAAGCCCTGTACACTTTATAATTAAAGAGATATCATTAAAAAACCAACAAGACACAAAACAGTAGCTAAACCGACTAAGATTGAATGGCCACAAAAAAGCGGCCGCGCAGTATAAAGTGCTCGCCTTCTAAATTTGATAGTATTTTATTGTAACTTTAGTACAAGAGCGTACACAATTTTTAGTAAACTCTTCTCAATGTGTGAATCCTTTGTTGGAAATTAAATAAAATGTGTGTGTACTTTGGTATTACAAAACATAGAACTGCGGTTAATTTTTCATTGTGAAGTAGTAAATGTAAATAACTTACTCTTTACTTAAGCCGCTATCTAGATAGGTACTTATATTATTTAAAAACCTCACTAAAATCAGCATTGGCTTAAAATAATCATAGTAAAAGGAGATTACTATGATATAATCACAATTATTTTTGGCGAAGTTTGCCTTACCTACTTATATAATTATCAAAGTGACGGATACGTACACCTATATACAATCACAGATTAGTTCCATTATGTAGGTACATATTGACTCAATTATTACAATAAAAGACCGACAGGTAGGTAGGTGTACATGCCTACCTCATCACCAAATTGTACATAACAAGTAGGTAGGTAGGAGTATTTATTTATTGTTATTATTAGTAACTAGCTGTGCCCCACGGCTGTGCTCACGAAACCTGTACATGCCTACCTCATCACCAAATTTTACAAAACAAGTAGGTAGGTAGGTAGTAATATTTATTTATTGTTATTATTAGTAACTCGCTGTGTCCCACGGCTTTGCTCACGAAACCTAAGTTACTCCTTGTAACATCAGCTATCTGCCAGTGAAAGTACCGTCAAAATCGGTCCAGCCGTTTCGGAGATTACCCGGAACAAATAGACAGACAAAAATTTTATAAATGGTTGTTTTGTTATAGGTACCGTATATACTTTCATATGCATTTAGTAAAAAGCTGTTATTTTGATATTACAAACAGACACTTCAGTTTTATTTATTTGTATAGATAGGAATAGGATTATTTTAGTATGTACCTATCAGCAGAATTTGAATAAAAACTCATATTAACAATAGTGTACGCACATGTACTGACCCAGTAACGGTACAATACTATCAATTTTAGAAGGTAAGCACTTTATACTGCGCGGCCGCTTTTTTGTAGCCATTCAAACTTGGTCGGTTTAGCTACTGCTTTGTGTCTTGTTGGTTTTTTAATGATATCTCTTTAATTATAAACTGTACAGGGCTTAAATTTTACAGGCGTATAATTGAATGAACACACTAATTATTGGAATACTTTATAATTTGATAACCCATAAAGAACTCGTCCAATCCAATGGCGAAAATGGTCGTAGTCTAATCGTGGTATTATTTACATATCTCATTAATTATTTACAGTATACAAACGAGACTTGGAATATCATTGTAGGCAGCTACAGGGCACATACTAACGGCAAAACCTAGTCTCTAGGACATATATTTGAAGTACTAGAACCTAAAAACCTTATTCTAGGTATATTTTTTTTTCTCCCGAATGGTATATTATTTTCGAATTTTCTTTTATAAACAAATATAAACAAATTCATAGCAACGTGAATAAAAAAAATCATAACTGTGCGCCTAATCGTTTAGGATATCCAGCCATCAGCAAAACGTTCCCGCAGCGGCATTTTGAATATCTTTGGAGTCTTACGACACACAAATTTCATTTTAGCACACACATTTACTACTCCTCAGACACTAATTATTGGTATAATTTTTTTTTCACGTACGACCATTTTGAGAAAAAGGTGCCGCTAGGAGAACGTTGCCCTGGCGGAATCTGTTTTTTCGTTATAACTCAAAAACGGCTGGACACACAAATTTAAAATTATCATACACATTTACACGGCGTCATACACTAAATATCTATAGAACTCAAATCATGAAATTCGATATTATGCCGCTGCGAGAACGCACACAAGAAAATAAGACAATATTTATATGTACTTTCAATTATTTAATATTTGCGCTTGTGCAATTTCGGTTTTCAATGTGAAAACCAGCTAAACCACAGTGTAATGCATAGAAATGTAACAACTTCGGTCATTTTGTTCCCTTACTTATGAAACGTCAGTTTTAGGAGTATCTTAACGTAAGCTAGGGTTGGTGCAAATTTGGTTTTTAAACAACTTTCAACTAAGGAGAAGGTTCTCAACTCGTCTGTATTTTTTTTAGTTAAAACTTAGTTTAACCGTTGCTTATAGGGCGTCAATTTTGTCGTCTCGTACCTAAACCTAATTTTAATTTCATTCAACATCTCTTTCTAAATGAGAACATGAGAAAGAAATGGAATATATTTTAGACCTGTCAAATTAACCCACTTGCTTGTGTCTAATATAACGGTTATAAATTTAGTGGCGTCTAATTTATCAAGGATGGAAGATATTTGACAGCTCTAAAACTTTTTAATCTATCAAACCATTTCCATCTCTTTCTCGTGTTATGTATTGGAAAGAGACAGAGCGAAACTAACATTAGGTTTAGGTGCTGGACCGATTTTGACGAAACTTTCACTGGCAGATAGCTGATGTTATAAGGAGTAACATAGGCTACATTTGATACGTGGAACGCAGCTAATGTTAGATCAGTGCACACACAAAAATATCTGATGACTTGAGGAGTTCATAGTCTCAACTCTCAGCAATATCTAAAAAGAGGACCAGTGGAAATTTAAATTCATAACTTCATACAATTTAAAATTTCCCCTACAATTTTAATAACAGCAAAGTTACCTACCAACATAATTATTTTTTTATACTATCGGAGGAGATGAGCAGGTCGTTTAACTGATGATATGTATGACGCCACGCCATAATTAAAGGTTACAAAAACAACAAACCACTTATAATACATATAATTAATAGATCTCGTCTCAATTACATTTACATTCGTAAAAACATTTTTTTCATACTTTTATTTACAATTCGTCGTTTTATTTACAAAGCGACAACACAAGTACATCATAACATCACAAAAAATATTAAAAAAAAAATCAAAAATAAAGTCGACCATAGAAAAGTGACGTACACAAAGAACTACATTTGATCAGTATACTACATTACACATTTACATATATACAAAAATACTGTTCGTTGAGTAGTAACGTTAAATGGACGCAAGCGAACTTGAGAATAATCAAAGTAATGATCCACGCCAAACAAGTTTTGTGATGGGCAGGCGTGACGCTAGCCATAAACGCGAATTACATGATCGTCTTCTCACTATTTGCACTAAAAAAAGGAGTAAGTACCTACCTACTCCGTTTCTACTAAAATTGAACACAGGCCTAGTACATTTTGGGTATCTTTGAATTTCCTTGCAACTTTGAATAAAACGGGTTTTAAGGTTTTTTTTTTTTTAAATACTTTTCATCAAAAACATTGATAATTGCGTGGAACGGAAAGACCTAATATTCTGAGTGTTAAATGTGACATCAAATTGACAGCTGTCAATGAAGTTTATAATGTTGAAAAGTTGATTTAATTTGACAGCACTATGTTTTTTATTCAAAATATGAGTTTTGTTTTAGGCTCCACGCGATTAGCGTTTATTTATTTAACTTGACACTGGCTAAATAGCCAGTGTCAAGTTATATAAATAATAATAAGTATATAATAAATCTCTAGTTTTGGTGCATGAAAGTCGTTAAGCGCGATCAAGTCGAAGTGATGCTTCAGTAAAGCGGTGGATACTTTACTGAAACTTCTATGGAGTTTTGGATAGAATACGAAAATACACGTTTTTCGTCATTGTACTATTTGCCTTTCACTCATGCACGTTTACGAACACTTAATGGTTAATAATCCACCATTATTACACATTAACACTCGATAAAACACCGGTTTTAGTAAATAACACAAAATCAACAACACCACATTTTCGCATTCCCGCCAAAAAACTGAAATATGAGTTCAATCTTACCCAGACAGTTAAATTGACTATAAAAAGAGTTTTCGCTGTCCAAAATATCTAAGTTCAAAGATAGCCAATGTGATGGTAACTTTGAACGGCCAATAAAACGTAATTTTCTCGAACTGTTTTTTAAAATTCGTCATTTTAATTAAATTCCTCTAAATTTGGTTATGAAAGAACACTCAAATCAATAAGATATAGATGACTGATACATTTTTATTTTGATATCCGTAAAAATCTGAGAAAAGTATTCAAAGTTACCCAACTTGACTGTGCTACTACTGGTATTTATGCGCATTTGACAAAAAACGAAAAATTTTATTGATCTCTATTATATTATATTGATTTTGATTTTCCTAAAGATATGTCGGTATAACCACAGAATAACGAAGATAACGAGCAAAAGGCCGAGCGAGCACGACGTCCAATCTCCACGCTCGAGCGCTCTTTATCTTCGTACATGTATAAACATGTATTCTGTGGTTATACCGACATATACAAAAAGTACAAGCCATGAACTAAAAAACTGCTTTTGAAAATCAGGAATCGATTTCGACGAAAATCTCGCGATATGTGAAATTTCATCCCCAATTTTTGCATCATTAAGGGCGATATTCCTTAATAAAATTAATAAAAGTATGTACCACACTTGAGATACCCTACTCATTAAAAAAATAATCATTTAAATCGGTTGAGAATTGGAGAAATCAGGTAACATCAACACAAAAAAATACAGACAAATCACAGATATGTGTGAGACAAATTGAGAACCTCCTTTTTAGGAAGACATAGGTTAAAAAACTTGGTTGGCGTATAATAAGATATCTATAAGACTAAATTGTTGGTCCAATTAAGTGTTAAGGAGATAGCATACTAAACAATATACTGTGTTTGAAAATATAATTCACTTTGGAAGACCATATTATATTGCACGGTCATATGTGCTACACTACCGACTACATGATACATCAAACATTCCAGTAGGTGTAGTCTGCTAAACTATTTGTGTCAGAAAATCAGAACTGCAATCATTACAACCAATAAGACCTGTTTATTTATACTGACAAGATTGTACCCGCAATTTGTTGTATAGTGGACATTTTCTTAGTTGTTCAATAATGTAAACCAACTTGACAGCTCACCCACCAATGTCATACATAGAAATTAAAATTCTAATCATGTCATTGGTTGGCTCACATTATTGGACAACTAAGAAACCATTATATGTCCATAGTACAACAATGGTGTCGATTCTGTAGTTTCATATCTAAACCTAATTTTAGTTTCACACTCTCTTTTCAAAACATAACATGAGAAAGAGATGGAAGTTTAGCTTTAATGCTGTCAAATATTTTCCATCCTCGATAAATTAGACGTCACTAAATTAATTGCCGTTAAATTTACACTAGACACAAGTGGATTAATTTGACAGGTCTAAAATATATTCCATCTCTTTCTCGTGTTCTCATTTAGAAAGAGATTAAAACTAAAATTATATTTATGAGATGACAGAATTGATACCAATATCTCAATGTGTCAAGTGTCTATTAGTCTTCTACTAAAAAAAAGTTTAGCAGACTTCATCCCACACCACCAATATTTGAAGACTGTCAAGAAAGCGACTTGGGTTAAGATCATTTCAAAAGAACACATTATTAAACAAAATTTACACATTACAAATGAATGTACTTAAATCACAGTCTGACTTCATGGAGAAGAAATCATTGAAATTATTAAATAAAAATCCCGATAAATGCATGGCAAGTTTATAGTTCCTTTTAGTTTCAAACAAAAAAATTTCAACTAAATTTTAATGACCGAATTGGAGAGCAAAAAGGTAATTAGTTTATATACTAGTAAGTTACCTTTTCAGAAAAAACAGATGCAGTTCAAATACTCAAATAAATATTACCTCTATCAATTCAAGTTATAAATAATTATGGAAATTGTTTTATATACAATGATGGATTATGAATTTCGACCCTGTTCATTAAGTATTATGATTTACATTAACTGTCAGACTATCGCAGCAACAACACCAGAGATCCAAAAGTTACAAAATCAATGATACAAGAGACTCATCATATACAAAAAATCTGACTTACTGCAGACAATTAAATGTATGCTATTTATTACTATTGAAGTAACTTCCAAACTAAAACTCTATCATTTGTGCTGTTGAAGAGAAATACTTCTGGTTTGTTTATAAAGTCAGTTAAACTCCAGGATCACTGCCGTATGTGGTATAATCCGGCTCCGTTGGGCACAGGATGGTCACCACAACCAAATATCCACACTCTAGCTTCAACTAACCGTTCACTCGCAGATATACACTATGTACAAGTTTTGGGTTGAGTTATGAGGCCCGTCTCTTTAACGTCACTTTGCCTCTCGCTAACTGTGATACGTATATCCTGATCCTTTCGAGGTTGGATTTCTTCACCCATATCTGAAACAAGACAAAATATGTTAAAAAGACTTGTATCAAATTTGTATGGACCTTGGTATTTTATTCCCAGAAAAAATTAACTAGCCTCAAATTTTTTTCTAGATATGTGCCTGAAATAAAGAACCTAGCAGAATAATAAAAACAAATTGAGGCCTGCGTTTTTTTAAAACTAGTTTTTAAAAAGTGTAGTAGAAATGCAAAATTAATTAACAGCAACATTGCGCTCCTAAAAATATCCAAAAAGCAGCAACATTATAAAAGTATGGCGTCATTGTCACGTCATTTTTGACAGTTTTGACAAATAATAAGCTGTGTTGTCATCTGTTCTGTCAATTTTTTTTATTGTCTATGGCTCTTTATCACATTCAGCCAAAAAGAAGCTGAAAAACCGTTCCATTTCGAGAAATTACGTTCAGTTTCACGTTACGTACTAAAAAGAAACTTTATGTATTTTCAGGAAATCGCATAAAATTGTAATTTCATTTCAGAATATCTAGATTTTGTGAGCTTAACAGAGGTACGTAAACCGAATGTCCCATACAAACGAACTTCCCTGTTCATTTGAAAATTACAGGTCAGATTTAAATGAAATTTTGCATGTATAAGCGGATAAGCAGTATCTAGGGGCAAAACGCTTTCGTTTTGGTTCAAACACAACTAAAATCAAATTAGAGCGAAGTGAATTTTCAATATTTCCACCACTAAAACGACTCGTTTTGAACTGATTATTTTCATATAATAAATTCGTTTAATCAAAAAACTGTTGCACCTTACCCCTCGGTAATATAGTCAACTTTGAAAATAATACATAATAATTGAAATAGATTATGTACATTCAAAATGAAAAAGGAACTTCGAAAAGTTATCAAAAAAATGTAAAATATTGTCGACATTTTGCAACCGCTTCGTCACACGCGGGGTGAGGTAACGGGGAGACGCAGTGAGGCTACGGAAACTCCCGAGTCCCGACAATTGCCGATCTAGACCTGACAGTCTTCGAACCGTCGACGGACTATTTCTCTGTCTACGCTTCGAACACAATAATTCACAACTCAAATTGTACGCGGCATGTTCGTTTATTCTTTCGAATTTCGTAGAGTGTATCTATTGATGAAGTTATCAACTCGTATTCTGTAACTGAGACACAGATTAGGTAATATTTATAACGTTATAGAGACGTATTTGACAGTTGATTTGGTAGGTATTTAGGAACCTATTGATTCGTATCAGTAAGTTACATTTTCAACCTTTAGGTACTTTCTCGGACTTCGGAGGTATGAAAAATGGATGATTCAACGCGAAAGTATCTATGACTAGTTGGAGAGTAGAAACCTACCTACGGTCTTACCACAAAAAAATATTGTTATTACATTAAACCTGTGATAAACAGTGTTTAACTCCTAAACATGCCTTAGTCACGTGTTTAAATATGAGCAACCACAAATCCTGATTTATGTAGTATCTAACCGTGGTCTAACTTAATTCTGTTGTGACATTTCTAATCATTTTAGATGTTTATCTTTAGACACTGTCTAAAAATATCGTGATGATTAAATTCCATTCTAAGGAGTATTCGTTCATAAAATTTATTAAACCACCCATGATATAAACCCTAATATAAAAACAGACGAATTGTGAACCTCCTCCTTTTTTAATTCGGTTAAAACAGAACACAAATAATAATATGAGGCAAGCGATAACTGCTCACGAGAGACTGTGCGCTACGGTTCGTTTCCACTGCGATGTTATGGAAAAAATAAATTATTTTATTTTGAACCAACTTCAAAACAAAAGAGGATCTCAATTCGGTTGTATTTTTTAATGTATATTCCGCTATTTATAAACTGATTTGTAAAATTCATTTTTTTTGTCTGAAAGGATACACTTTCAGATTTATTCCATAGACTAGCTGCTGCCCCGCGGTTTCACCCTCGTGGAGATTTTGGATTTCATGGTTTTTATTTTTTTGCGCGGAACCCTAATTCTTTTTCTAAAATTAAAGTAGCCTATGTTACTCCTTGTAACATCAGCTATCTGCCTGTGAAAGTCCCGTCAAAATCGGTCCAGCCGTTTCGGAGATTACCCGGAACAAACAAACAGACAGGCAGACAGAAAGACAGACAGACAAAAATTTAAAGAATGGTTGATTTGATATAGGTACCCTATAGGTATGCTTTCATATGCATTTAGTGAAAAACCAGTTATTTCGATATTACAAACAGTGTGCTCGTGTATGGGTACGCTATAATATACGATTGATAAGTGTATACGAGCCCCGATGCAAAATAGTTCGTCTAGTATGAAAAGTAGTGCTAAGCGTAAAATATAGAAAGTAAATATTGGTAAAATAATTAAGAACGTTTAATAAAAAGTAAACCACAATTTGAAGAACATTTTAAAGTTTATTTTAACATAACTGATATTCTTTCATGACTTTACATAACATAAAAAAATTAAAAAATATTCTAAAAAACATAACGCAAAAGTATTCGTCTACCCTTGTCACTCACGCAAAATAGTTCGTCTATCACTTAGTTGTGTCGCCTTTGCTCTCAATGACAGCTTTAATGCGAAGAGGCATGGTTGCAACCGACGCTGCACACTAGTGCACACTCCTCAGGCGTAATTGACTCCCAGACAGCCAAGAGTTTAGCCTTTAAGTCGCTCTTCGATCTTGATAGATTTTTACGGAGAACTTTTTTCATTTTCCACCATAGGGTTTCGATCAGCGACAAGTCCGGGCTGTTAGATGGCCATTCGATTGTAGGGATGCTTTTCGCCAGTAGCCACGTCTTTGTTGTCCTTGCAGTATGGCAGGAAGCACCATCCTGTTGAAAAATGAATGAATCTTGATGCTTAAGTGACGGAATACAGGTCAGTAAATTCTCTTCCAAATGGTTTTGATACCTTGCAGCATTGATAGAACCATCCACAAACTGCATACCACCAACACCTTGTGCAGACATGCAGCCCTATATCATAAGAAACGCCGGAAACTTCACTTTGCGTTTGAGACAATCAGTATGAAATGCCTCATTTTTGTTCCGAATCACTTTTTTCCTTTCATCGCCGACTGTCACGGACTCGTCACTCCAAATGATACTACGCCACTGATCGGAAGTCCAATTTAAATGATCACGAGCAAACTTCAACCTCTTTTTCTTTTGTACAGCAGTCAACTGGTTTCTCCTTAGCGGTGTAAAATCCGTAACCCATTCTTTTTAGGACTCTTTTGCAAGTATCAACTGAGACGTCTTTGTGAATCATGTCCTAACATTGCACCGTGAGTTCTCCAGCTCGAGCACAACGATTATTTTTGATAATTTTCTTCAGGATTATGTTTTCTACTGCAGTTGTGATGCGTGGTCGACCAGTTTTCGACAAACAAGAAGTCGTTCTATTCTTTTTATAGTGCTGAATGATAGATTGGACTGTAGACCTGGGAAGTATCAAGTCTTTAGATATTTGGTAACATGATTTGCCAGCATCGACCCCAAAAACTATTCGCTTTCGAAGCTCTTCACACACGGGTTTGCCACGACCCATTGTTATTTGGAAATTAATGAAAAAAACTGAAATTTTCAGAATTTATACTGTCTCATTGGACAAATGATAGAGAATTACTTTTACAAATTTAAATTATGCAACATAATTGAGCAAAGCGGAATAATCTTATTTAACTCACCGATAGACGAACTCTTTTGCATCGATTAACAATTAGACGAACTATTTTGCTTATAACGGCTTCGAATTTAAAACAGGATATGTATAAATTTAAAAAGCAAAAATAGTTTATTGGTTCATAAATAAAAAATGGCATAAGTAACGCGTCATGTGATAGTAGAACAGCTTAATATTTTATATCGATATACAAAAATAATGAAGTTAGAAAAAATCTCACAGAGAAAATTTCACACTAGACGAACTATTTTGCATCGGGGCTCGTAATGTGTGAGACATTACAGGGAGCAGTAACAAATTTGAATCCTGACCCAGATAAATAGCTATTTTTGCATAGCTATTTTATGTGATAAACTAGATAATCAAAGGCTGTACAATATCAACTAGCTTCTGCCCGCGGTTTCACCCGCGTTCCCACAGGCACCGTTCATTTTCCGGGATTAAAAGTAGCCTATATTACTCTCCGGTCCATAAACTATTTCTATGCCAAAAATCACGTAAATCCGTTGCACTTTTACTATGTGAAAGAAGGACAAACCAAGAAATCAACAAACACTTTCGCATTTATAATACTAGCTTCTGCCCGCGGATTTCACCCGCGTTCCCACTGCAACCGTGCATTATCCGGGATAAAAATTTGCCTAAGTTACTCTCCGGTCCATAAACTATATATATGCCAAAAATCGTCCAAAAATCAATACGTTGCTTCGTTGCTGAAGGACAAACCAAAAAACAGACAAACACACTTTCGTATTTATAAGGAAGTAGGATTGGTTGGATTAGAATGAATTTAGCTTCAATATTTTTAATGCGTTATATACTAGCTTTTTCACCGCGGCTTTACTCATGTGAAATCAGGATAAAACTACTACATCTATTCTACTCGTATTTAGATAACAAAATTTCATTATTCCGTTTATTATGCTGAGCGTACCAAACATAACGCAAGCACAGCACGGGTGCTGCAGCTGACTAGTCCGCGCTATCATAATGCAGACCGTTGACACTTATGCAAGTATGCGTTTTGGTATCAAAATAACCATGCTTTTGCATCCAGCGCAGATTACGAGATAATACACGAGCAAGCGCGACTGGATGTAAAACCATCAAAAAACCACTAAATAGACAAGAACTTCAATATTCAAAAGTCTTTATTCAAATAGGCCCCAAAGGAGCACTTATGAAAGTTAAAATGACTCTAACAGCGAACGTCTAACAAGAACGTCTGTCTCGAAGCTCTGCCTGGGATGAAAGCAACGACTGCTCCGCTTTACGCTACATACATATCAAGCGCACTACCGCTTATTTACCGCGGCGTCTGCACTGAGCAAGCAGTGGTTGTGAAACCATTTTTTTTTAATAGAGGTCGTAGAAGCTTAGGTGCATAGGTAGAAGCGGGTACCGTGCTCGGAATAGATCATTCCATCAAGCCCCAACCACAACCACAATAGACGATACGATATGCGTCAAACGGGGATCGTGGTTTTTTCATGGTGTTCTCGTGATCCGCGATTGATGCTTATCTATCAATCATGAATTAGGTGTAAGGGCTGCCTTAGGCCACCGCCGCGTCTTCATTTCACATTATCCCCTAAAGTATAATTATGCAAGAATAGCTTATTTGAAGTGATTAATTTAACTTTATTAAATAAGACTGATGATAAAATAGTTTTTTTTTTATATTACACAAATATTGTGTTGTTTATATGTACATTGTACATAAAAACATTGTAAGTCGATAAAAATTCTAAAACTGCAAAAACTTGCGGTTTGGATCCTCGCAGCTGAATGCGAAGCAATATGCTTTTGCTCCGCGTGAGTGATTACGTAGGTACTGCTAACGTGCGACCCGGCCGCACGGCAACACGCTGAATTCGTCCCGACAGTACGAGCCCGCGCGCCGCGTACTTGTAGCTTTATACCTAAACTGCGGAGTGCATCTGGAATGGTAGCCAGGTGGAATTTCTTTCACAAACAAACAAATTTTATCTCTTTATCCTAGTAATCCTACTATATATCCTAGTAATATTATAAATGCGAAAGTGTGATTGTTGGTTTGTCCTTCTTTCACGCAGTAACAGAACAACGGATCGACGTGATTTTCGGTATAGATATAGTTTATGGACAGGAGAGTAACATAGGCTACTTTTTATCCCGAAAAAATGCACGGTTCCTGTGGGAACGCGGGTGAAAACCCCGGGCAGAAGCTAGTATTGATATAGATGTGATAAGTGTCAAGTCAGTCAGGTGAAGAAAACAACAAATATTCACGATCAAAAAAGTCAACGTTATTTCTGTAAAAAGGTTTTATTTTATTTTCTTTATAGCGTAATAATAATTGACAAGTTGGACTTTATCTTTCAGTTTCCCTCATCGGAAAAGTTTTGAATGATCTTACAGCCAATTTGTTAATCTAACACGTCCATAATGAAGGTCAAAATCGGTCAGAAGCAATCCGAAGCCTATCCTATAATTCCTATACTTCGATAATTGATATATGAAAAAAATCGAATAGGTGGGTCATGATTCAACTTTGTCGGATGTAGTTGCATGAATTATAGGTATAGTACCATCAACTTATATTCTTGTCGATTGCTGAACGAAGGCAAATTATTCAAGATCACGCCACTGAGCTGGGGCTTCAGCTTTCGAGTCCTGTTTCCAGCAACTGTAGTTCCCAGGTCACGGACATGAACATGATTTTTTCAAAAATCCATATACTTACTAATTTTAAAATTTTATTAAAAGCAATGTGTCATTGTATCTCCATGGTGGACAACGGATAGGTAGAATCCAATAAGTAGAGTATTAATATACCTACAATATATGACTAACCATTATTTCAGTAGGTAACCATTTTTTCAAATTATAATAATGTCGTCATCGTCATAGGCTTCGCATCTGCGCTTCACCAACTTCTTGATCTTTGACTAGACGTGCTGTCTTGCTCTTTTCCGCGCCCCGTCTTGCTCGTGGTGAAACAGGAACAATATTTACCGCTCGGCGCTAGGCCCATCACGGAGTTGGGCGAGTTATACTTCGGGTTCTTAATCCAAAAAATCAACTGATACCCTGGTTCAATTTTAGTACCAAAATACAACTGTTTTACTGTAAAATGACTATGTAAATGTAATTTTTTTTTTTTATTTCAGATATTTATTCCGAACTTTATCTTACAGGTAGTATACACGCCAAACCTAGAATAAACAGGCTTTCCAGCGCGGTTTATGATGAAATTGTTGGAGTAGCCGCTTCTAGGTCTCTCAAGTTGGCTTGATAGCTATAAATAAAGCTACAAAGGCGAGCACCAAATAATTATCTACATTTTACTGAAATACACTACAGAATTTTCCTTTGCTGAAAGCTCAAACTTTTTGTAGGATTCAAAGCATGATCCTACACTACAGTCTATTGATCAGCTGGAGAAGTGACTACCATTGAGCCATCATTACATCAAAGTTACATCAGTAATGTTGTATCACGGTAG
The DNA here is from genome assembly GCA_907269065.1 of Crocallis elinguaria. NCBI lineage: Eukaryota > Metazoa > Arthropoda > Insecta > Lepidoptera > Geometridae > Crocallis > Crocallis elinguaria. The sequence continues at coordinate 15,369,481 of OU026068.1, forward strand.
GGGTTATGTCCCATATATGTAAAGCGTTATGTAAGGCGATTTGGTGAGAACTTTTGTCCTGTTAAGCCCACAACTGTCAACTATGAATTCCTGATGCCCTTGATACAGGGAACCTTTTTTTTTTTTTTTTTTTTTTTTTTTTTTTATTTAATCTATTTTCCTCTGCAAGCTCCAGGGCTCGCACCCTTTGTTTGATAATTCAAATTGTATATACAGAATAATTTTTTTTTTTAACTTATCATCAACTTAACAAAAGTAAACTTACTCCGAAAGCCTAACTAAAGTGTCGTTGACATACATACATACATGTTATATATACTTACATAATATAGTTTTATATAAATACAAATGTTAAAAATAGAATAGTTAATTGAGTACACAATCGGAGCGGACGAGATTCCACAAGCAGCACCCGTTCACGAGTGTGACGCATGTGCCAGCCATCGCTCTCCTCAACCATTTTAGAGGGAAGAGAGCGACCCGCCACACGACGCCGCTGCAAGCAAAATCATTCCAGTGGCCATGGCCACTCCGGTTGTTCACCCAATTTATTTAACCTATGTTACTTGATAACCTATATTAATTACTGCCACTTCCCGTCGCCGCCCCACTCCGTTCAAACTCTGCGATGGCCTCCGCCACCACATGGTTCCCGTCTCTGATGGCCATTTTAAGGTTGTAGTCAGTGATCCTTTTAGCAGAAACCGCTTTAACCCTCATCACGAAGCGGCCTATCGCATCGTCGCTATCATCGGTGTAGTATGTACAGCTACTCCGATGACGCGACAGTGCCACCACCGCATGTGGGACGCTGTCGTGCAGCTTCAGCTTTTGACCTTTCGTTTGCATGACGATCACCGACTCGTACGTCAGACCCTGAGCTTCGTGAATGGTCAAGATGCGCGACCCAGTGCCTCCCCCGTATCCCTTGGTGATCAGGGATTCTTTCTCTTCCTGTGTGTGTACTAGGAAGAGAGTGTCGGGAAGGGTAACGGGTATTTGCGCACCTGTAAACCGCTTCAGCTTCAGAGAATGAACTTTGGATGCCGATGAGTAGATGCCGGAGTACACCTCCCGAAGGGCGTAGGCGACATCCATAGGGTTCCGATGCGTACATAACAGTTCCTGAGTGATTGTTGTCACCAAGTTTGGACGACAGTACCTTAGGACAAAGAGGTTCTCCCTGTCAATGAAAGGTAACTGGTTGACGTCTCCGATGAGAAGAAGTTCGTTAGCACCACACAGCCGACTTGCCATGACTATGGCCCCGAAATGGTTTAAAAGTGCCTCATCAACCAAAAGACGATTGCATTTGTGGGTTGCTTTTAAACCATTCACTAAGACAGAGGCCATAGTACGCACCCTGGTTTTGACCAGGTCACCTATTCGTTGTGCTAGTTTTTCTCGCAACTCTTTGGCTGCTTCCGTCGTTGTGGTGATGATAACGTCCTCCTCCCCATTGAAGTTGCCAACAATCCATGTTGTTTTTCCGCTTCCCGGAACCCCATTTACCCATTCGATCCTAGGCATCACCCAGTCGTCCCAAGATGCTTCGGCTTCAGAGATTCCCGAGACGGATTTCGCCGTCTCAAGTATCCTGTCGTCTAGCATCGTCCGAGTTCGCCGAGCAACGACCAAGATCGGATCGTCATGCGGGGCAGAGAATTTGCTTGGACCAGTACGCTCCGGCCCCTCCCTCACCAGAGCCACAAAGCCACTTGTTGCATTAAAAGCTGCCATATAACTTCCCGCCATCTGACCCCGAAGGACTAGGCCGTCATTGTTGTTGTATATGGCAGCTTCTTCCTCCTCGAGGTACGCCTTCAAAAGATATTCGTTGATGGCGCCACCCAGCTGATAGCACTGCAGGATCTTCTTGCAGATCATAGTGTCGACTACTATGCTTGCTTTAGTTATAGCTAGGTACTCGATGAAGGCGTTTATTACGTGGTCTCGCGGCCCCGTCACCGGTCTGAGGCGAGGCGGACTGACTTGTCCCATATCGGCCCTCGTTCGGGCTGGTTTTGGTGTTACCTGACTCTGCCGTATCGATTCCTCTTTTCTTTTGGGCAATGATGGTTTCAGCCTTAGGAGGTTTTGTGCTGCACAACTGAAGGCATCCACGAACGCTCTGATGCGACCTGATGACTTACGCTTCGGGCTCTGCTGTATGGCAGCGTTTTTGGCGGATGACTCCGCCCTCTGCTGCATGCGCTGGGAGCCGCTGATGGTGCCCGGGTCCGGTACAGGGTGTCCCCAACTGTCGGTTGCATCTTGCCTTTTGAGATAACTGAGATTTTCACCTCTATCCTCATACACCACAATTTCGTGGTATTTTGAGGCTTTTATGCAACCCAACCGATCGGTGACTTCACCCCTCTCGTGCCCGACCACCATTGCGTCTACGCTGATTATGCGGGCGATGGTATCCGCTTCTTCTGCAAGCGTAGTCAGCATCGTACATGCCTGAGAAAAGGAAGTCTCGTCCGCCCCTTCGAAAAGTGCAATCGTCTTGTTTCGCGATCGCACCAGTCGACATTGGCTTCCCGACACCCTCGTCACCGGCATGGCATCATAGGTCTTGCGTTTCATGGAGATATTGAAGTTGCTGCCGTTCAGAAGCAATCCCAATCCTGGAGAGATGGTAATGTATTTATGTCCCCTAGGTTTGCAGAAGCTGATGCCTAGGCGTTCCTTGGCATCGTCCATGAAGAGGGGCACACCTCTCAATCTGATCCTCGGCACTCCAGTTTCTCCACTCGCCAAAAGGTTGGATGTGGCAGTGGTGCGCAGGGCGATTGGCCGCTGGGTACTGGTGGTCTGTGCGGTGTTTTGGACCTGATCTTGAGGCGTCTGTCTGGGTTGAGGTGGGGGAAGATTACTATTTCGTTTTGCTGCAATGAGGAAAATTTTCTCGGAGAAGGAAAGGAATGCCGACCTGCTCTTTGGATCCGCTAGGATGTTATGGAGATCCGACTGCTCTAGCTTTCCTTCCATCTGGAACTCTAGGTCAAGTCGCGCAGCCGAGAAACGGGGGCACTCTAGCAGTATGTGCCAAACGGTCTCGTTCACACCGGGATCGCACTCGCAAGCGGAGCTATCCTTCAGTCTAAACCTGTAGAGATACTCGGCAATCCCTCCGTGTCCTGTCAAGATCTGCACATGCGTGGGCGTCAACTTTGTTGTTCGTGTCATCCGGTATGCCTTGTTGACGTCCGGGAGAAACATTTTTGTGACAGCTCCTGTGCTTGAGGTATCATATCGATCCTGCCATTTGCGGACCGATTCCTCGCGGATCTTTTTCTTGACGTAGGATAGCGGGATTTTGTCGTAGTCGAGAGCCGTATTTGCGAGTGCTGCTGACTTTGCAAGCTCATCGGCTCTTTCATTGCCAGCAGTCCCGACATGTGCCCTCAACCAGAACATCCGAATCTCTCTTCCCTGCGCTCTGATTTCTCCAATACAGTTCTTTATACTTCCTGCCAGGGGGTGACTTGTTTTCGGGTTACGTAGCAGGTCGAGTGAGGATCTGGAGTCACTCAGGATACTGACGGTTGGGTCACTGCTACTTCTCACCATTTGAGTCGCCCTGTAGAGAGCATAAAGCTCCGATTGGAACACAGTGCAGGACGGGTGAAGCCTGAAGGTGGCGGAGTGGAGCTCCTTACCCTTATCCCACCAAGTTAATGCAGCACCTACCCGACCCTCTATCTTACTACCGTCGGTGTAGATTTGTGGTCCGGTAACCTGGTGGGCCTCTTCATTCAGTAACTCGTAGTCGGTGGTTATTATTTTGGACGGATGTTTTTGGTCAAGGTAACCGATGTTAAATTCGAGTTCCTTTCCTGGTGGGAGGTAATCACGGGTAAGGTTCTTCTTGGCTTTATACAGGAGATGCTTCCTGTATCCTCAGGTCCAGGGGGAGGAGAACCGCAAGCACTAGCGCCGATGTTAACGAGACAGTTCGATACGATTTGCATACTTTTTGAGCGAAACCTCTCTGGAGCGTGTTTAGCTGGTCTTTTACAAGCTGTAGTTCTACTGCCTGGGACCATGCGCTCGAAGCGTATAGCATGATTGGCTCTACCACTGCGACGTAGATGGTTCTAATTATCTCGCTGTTTAGACCCCAAGTCACCTTTGCGGCACGCGCTAGCTGTTTATATATGTCCGCGCATTTCTTGCATAAGGCGGTTACGTGTGCTTTGAAGGCGAGCTTGTTGTCGATCACAAGACCAAGGAGCTTTATCTCGTCGACGAGACATAGCGTTGTGCCGGCCATGGTCAGATTGGGGATGCCGTATTTCAGCTTCTTTGTCAGCAGCATAGCATTCGTTTTGTGTGCTGCAAAGTTTAGCTTGTTTCGACAGCCCCAATCCACAACCATTTCCAGCGTGGCATTGGCTGTCTGCTCTAAGGTGGCGGATGATTGGTCTGTGAAAACGAGAACTACGTCATCTGCAAACGCTTGACAGTATACTCCCTCAGCTTCCAGTTTGTGCAGCAACGAGTCTAGTATAACGTTCCAAAAGGTCGGTCCACCAATGGATCCCTGGACACAACCCTTTGTAGTCTCCTTCTCATATGCTGCTCTGGCGTAGTTGACCTTGATCTTTCGGTCGTTGAGGTACGAGCCTACCATAGCGTACAGATTTCTTGGGCAGTTTTTCGCCCGAAGTTGGTGTTTTAAGGCGGGCCACCATGCATTGTCGAAGGCTCCCTCTATGTCCAGAGATATTAGGAGAACAGTCTTTTTACTGTTTACTCCTTCTTTCACGTGGTTCACTAGATCATAGAGGGCATCCTCGGTGCTTCGTTGCGGCATGAATCCGTATTGGCGCTTATTTAGGGTGGGGAAGATGTGCCATTGGAGCCTGCGGACCAGAAGCTTCTCCACTATCTTACCGAGCACTGACAGAAGGCCGATCGGTCTATACGATTTTGGATGGGTATAGTCGGCCTTACCGGGCTTTCGAATCACCACCACATGTGCTGTTTTCCATTGCTTGGGGAAGTATGCTAGCGATAGACACTTATTAGCTATCGCCATGAATACCTCTCTTTCGCATCGGATCGCAGCTTCGCATATGTCAGAAGTTAACCCGTCAGGCCCGGGGGCCTTTTTGGGATTACAGGGAACCTTAATATTGCTGCTCTTTTTACAAACTATGACTGTACACAATTCTTACCGCATCATCTGTGATGGCATGTATGTGACCGGGGAATCGAGGCAGCTCCCTCCCCTCAACATATACACTCTGACCTCTGTGGTACCACCGCCTCTCATATAGTAGCTTGCCATCTTCCACCCTAGTCTCTGTTGTGTTTTCATTTGTCTCCCGGACTGGGGATTCACCTGAAAAGAGACACGCATAATTTTATTACTAATACATATGTATGATAGCATAGGTATGATGGCATAGGTATGAGTAGGTAGGAATGATATGACACATAAGTGCAGAAACACAAACAAAAACCTATTTTTTATATACAGTTGTAGCAGTTGTGGCAGTTGGCTCATTCTTTCTGGAGATTTGATGTAGGAGACAAACATACACTTGTAAAATTCATCGTCACAGGAAAAAAGTCTAAGAGGAAAATGCACTCACGGCTGCTAGAATTAAGGTGCTTTCTTGGCTGCGCCGTGGGCGCGTGGTGCCTGTGCGGGGGCGGCGGGGAATGCCGCGCAATGGCACGCAGGTCGGCCTCGATGTCGCGCTCGTCTAACTGGAAGGTGAGTGTGGTAGCCAGCGGCTTGCGGCGCTTCTCGGGTGCCGGCGCCGGCTCGTTCGCACGTCGCCTCAATATCCTCTTCATTACTGGTTTCACCTGATTATTACAGTTGTGTTAATGAGGATCGAGAGATTCTTTTTTTTATGTTTTTTGATACCGAAACGAGCTGGTCGCTTGCCTGATGGTAAGCACAACGCCGGCCCATTACAATTGCAGTGCCACTCAGAACTTTGATAAACAAAGGCCTGCGCGGCACTGCAGTGCGCTCGTTACCCTGAGACAGTAGTATTAAGTCTCATAAGACCAGTAATTTCACTGGCTACTCTGCTCATCAAACCGGAACACAGTAATTCTTGCACGTTACTATCTACAAAGAAACGAACACCAAATGGAAACACCGATAATACTAATAACTCAAAAATCATCTGTCATGTACATTTCATAATAACGTGACTACATGGCGTGCGCGCTGAAGACTACCGACAATGAATAACGGAATCGGCACTATCCAATTATCCAGAGATAAAAACGAGCAACGTACTAAATATACATATTGATGCATTGCTCACCTCCATAGAATCTCCATTAAGCTCCATGCTGTGCCGCTCACTCTCGATCATCTTCCGCTTGTCCTCAAAGTCATTGAGCAGGTTCTCCCGCAGTTCCACCTTCTTCTCCTCAAACTCTTTGGCTGCAGCCTTCTTCTCTGCTATGTACTCCCTCTCCACTACGTCGTACATGTGGTCTCTGGGGAAGTTTATAATATATTATGAACCCTCTTCATATAATAATACTGTTTAAATTTTTGAAGCGACGCCAGTGATAGCCTTGTCGCTCGCCTATCTGTAAATCGACGATTAGCCTCTTATAGCAGGCTTGGATTCCGCACCTAAAGATTTCCTCACTAAAATGAAATATTTCGCCATGCACTGTGCCATACATATATACCAATATCCAACACTGACCAAGCAAATGTATATTTCGCCGAGGTTGCACTTGAAACACAAATAATTTAGGTTTAACACACTTATCTGCACCTCCAACCACAGATGACGATGGGCTGACAGCGGGACAAACTGCCTACATAATTTACGAGTACCGTTTATTTCATTTAGAGATACACACTAAGAAATTGTAAATAGAATTTGACCTTGTAGTTTTCCATACCAATTTTAACGAGGATGCTTCCAGGTGTATCAACAATGTGGATAGTCAAAACATAACATACTGTTTACGTCATGAGGCTTTTATACAATAATAGATTTAGGCATTCGAAATTCCTACACAAAATTATAATTACATAAATGTAACTGAGTTTGTAAGCAGTTGAGGTAATGTGGATGTGCACCGAGTGACATACCTAGGGCAGCCCGCTTTGAGTAGATATTCCTCAGGGATATCAGTGGTATCTCGACGCGGGCGTGTGGGCGACGCGACTGATTGCTTCCCGTCTTCGTCGTTCAACTGGTCACCAGCAGATGAGCAGTTCCACTGCACCAGGGATTGCCCATTCTTATTGGATTGTTTTTTATGACAAGAGTCCATCTTGGTGAGTAGGTTGGTACCTCTTTCCTTATCTGTTGTTAACCCCTATATTCCATCAGATCAGTGTGATTGACCGTTTCTATTTCAATTATTACATTTTCACTAAATACTGCTTAACAAAATTATTCATTTGGCCCGTAGACTGGAACCATCTTTGCTTTAGCTTAGTAGACACCCTAACAGCTTAAATATCGAATGTACTGCTTGGTTGCCTCAAATTTTTAATTTATTGGCGACTGACTTTGGTAAGTATTTCCGTTCTAAATATTTGAACAGTCCAATCATTCAAATGGTATTGGGAGAATGTTGAGTAAAGTTACTAAATTACATTATTTTAACATGTAGGAAATCTTACTTGTATATCCTGTTTATCCTAAGCCTCTCATGTAGCTGGTGTTCAAGCCTCTTCACCCTCCGCAGGAACTCAGGATGTATTCCCTCTTCCAACTGCTGTAGCTGCTTCTTTAAGCTGGTTAACTTGTCCTGGAACATTCTGGTTGGGAAATAGATATAAGAAACAGTTAATTGTACATAAAGTATGAACTAAAATAAAACTAAAAATTTGAAAATGTATTTGTATAAACAACAAGCCCTTCAGTTAGTCTAAAGTTTAATGTTGTAAGAAATTGTTACAAGTAATTCGATTAAGAAAAAAGGTGTGAGCCCTGGAGGGAATAATAATTACACAAAAAATTTTTTTTATTAAATATGGTTGAGATGTAGGTACAGCACAATAGGGTAAAAGCTGATAATTTATAGAACATTTTCTCAATTATAAAATGTGTAGTATTTTGGTGAGGAACTTACTGTTCTTTCCTTTCATTCTGTGTTTCTGGAGGATCATCATTGTTAGCTATCTCCGTCTCACTTGCTTCTTCGGTATCTGAAATTGTTAAATATATTTTGATCAGATAATTGGATTGGAAGTAATTGGAATTAAGGTTTTTACAGAAGTTTATATAAAATCTAGGAAGAAAACAATATGGTCTCAGAGTGTATATTAGTTGGACAGTACGGAGGATGTTTGAAAGATGAGGAAGTTCATAAGTATAAGGGAGGTCAGTCGTAAGCGCAGTGAAATTGAAGTGTTCACTTATTTACACTGCCTACAGCAACTACTGGCAGCATCCCAAAGCTGTATTCCATCATGCAAAGGAGTTAGGATGGCTTAGATAAATGCTGGTGAGGGAAAATGAACAATACACCCCAAGCAGGATGTCAGTGCAGATTTCATCACACCCATATTGAACAAGAATATGTATAAGTTTTACAAGTACATATAAGTTTTCATTTAATGGAAGCTTAAATGTGAAATTGCTAGCTTTGAAAGTGATGTTATTTTACTATATACCATACACCTGTCATGAGATAGTAACCCTTAGCTTGGACTCAGCAACAAATATATTTATACTTTTTTAAATGAAAGTTGTAATTTGTTATACTCCTTTTGTATTAATATTTTAGTGTAATGTAATAATGGAATTGTATAAATCATTTATTAATGTAATAAATAGTAATGGTTGTATTGTTCAACTTTATTATATGTTCCATTAGTAAGTTGGTATGTACCTACTGGTATTTATCAATGGATTTTTATTATCTCATTTCAGCATAAATAAAGTCTGCCTGATAACAACTGACCATGTGGTTGGGTATGATGTGAAATAACAACTTTCCAAACATAAAACAAATAATATAGAAAGTAGACCAATATCCAAAATAGGCCCCCTGGACTAAGACCAAATCAATGTTTAGGATTATTTATGGTGAAAGTGACACAAAAACATCTCCATTACGTCATAAAACAGGTTGGTTTAGAATACGCGGGAACACAGTCGCGCATCAGTGTACACAAATTAACCTTGTTGTAATTACGTAACCTCTGTTTACATGTCATACACTAAGAGATAAACACGAGTGCCAGTTTGTGGTCAGGATAAGATTTACGATGCTTAATACAGGGCAAGGGAAACAAGACAAAGATCGTAAACACAACGCACCTTCGTCGCTGTCTTCGGCTGGTATAGGCGGCTGCATTGATTCTTCTCTGTCTCTGTACTCGTCCAGGTCATCGTATCCATCGTCTTCGAAGTCATATTCGTCTCCCGGCCCCGAATAAGGTGATCCTTGGTAAGACATAGTCGAGACGACGCGTAACAGTTGCATACAGATTGAATGCGATCACGGCCCCAGAAACAAAATCTGACCACGAGCAAAGCTAACTGGAGACGAGAGCAACACACGGCAAACGCCAGTTAAGTCACTCATAAAAAGAATTTTGTAACAATTCCACTTCGACGAAAAAACGAAATAGGAGCAGATGAACTATGAAGCTGTTTTACGTAAACTGACAACTGTACGAACGACAATTTATCTATGCTATACAAAAAGCATCATGAAATCCGGCCAAGTACGGGAGAGCGGCAATAATATTATTTAGTTCAGCTATGTGGCGCTAGTGTAGCGCAAATTATCATGAGAGTGAAAGAGAGATCCGATAATTTTAATTTTTGACCTTATCACTTTTATTTTTTTACTTAATTTCAGAGATAATATAGAGAATGAAGTGACTTATAAAATCGACTATAATGATTATTATTATAGTCGATTTACAAAATATGAAGAATACTCTTTATATTATGACCAGATTTTTATCCGACCACAGTAGGAGATTAAAAAAGCGTTTTGACATCCGGGTACAATCCGTAAACAAGTATTTAAGTATGGCTCTTGTAAGTCTTGCAAGGTTCCTTGCCAATCTGTAAGATACCATAAAGTAGGTAATTCAAATGCGTCCGGGCAGCTCAGCAGGCTATTCGCTAACTTTAACATTTCTGGTTATCAAGTGAGTCTGGTTGTACACAGAAATTTGATGTCAACTGATATAATCATAACATTGTTATTGCGTATCACGTTGAGTGGATAACTATATACTGGTGACTTACGGTGTCTTTCATCACGTCACTATTTTTTTCGACTATTAACCAACTAAGTTGTTGACTTCTGAGGTTTATGCATGGAACATTTCAAGGACCTTTCCTTTTAGACGGTATACTGGAGATAAACTGGCATAAAATAAAATCACAGACTACTATAACTATGTATGGTAAAATATATGTAAACTCTGGCTAAAAATCATAGTAATTCATTACGTAAACTACATTCCATTCGAGCAACATTCGATTAATTACTGTTTGAAAGTTAGTATTCAGATAAGATTAGATCAGATGTAAGATTGGAAATTAAGTGATAGTAAATAAAGTAAGTAGGTAAATACCTAATGAAATAAATCAATTTAATAAAGGAGGTAATATGCAAAATATTATCTAAAATTATTTTTTTATATTATTGGATAACGAGACAAGCTGGTCCTTTGCCTGATGGTAAGCATTACGCTGGCCCATAACAATTGCAGTGCCACTCAGGACTTAGGAACTACACACAGACTTGCGCAGCTCTGCAGTGCGATTGTTACCCTGAAACATTTCATATTAATTTTCACCATATGCCTAGTAATTTCACTGGCTACTTTGTCCGTCAAACAGGAACACAGTAATACTCGCACATTACTGCTTGGTGGTAGACTTCACGAGCAAAGTAGCGGTACCAACCCAGATGAACACTCACAGAAGACTGCCCTACCACCTAAATCCTAATCATAAAAATAAACACTCCAGCATCACAATCACAACAAAATCGTTGCTGTCGATCGAATCGAATTTATAAAACACTGCTCTTGAGTAGTGTCTTTCACAAACATCGGTGATTATCAAATTTGATGTCCACTATGCTTACAAAATCGCAATTCTAAACTATCGATACAAAAACATCTGTCAAAATGAGTTACGTTGATTAACTGCGAAACTCGGTGCTCATCAACTCATCCAAGTTGATCACTGAGGTTATTCAATACGAACCTAGCTGTTTGGCAGTTCATCGTTCAACACTTTGCCAAGTGATCATCACTATGAGCTGTCAACGGAGAATAGCCTGCTGAGGGTCGAAACTGAAAAAGGGCCAAGTTGAAAATCGACTAACATCATACTAAATTGACTAAAATGTTGGTGGTTTGAACAACATTTCGCACAACAGGAAGTAAAAAAAGCATTTCCTTGTCTATTGTTTTGTTTTGACGTCACGTCAAGAAGGTGGACGTCATCTTGAATGAGAAATTTTTATTTTACTATTTATTTTGTTAAATTATCAGGTTACAACTTACAAGTGATTCTACATCTTTATATATTAAATTGAACAACGTTGTAATGTACGATATCTACGATAGTTTCATGTGATTTTATGTTGTGACGCTTCTTTCCGTTTAGTCGGTGATGTAATTTGGGTGATTGGGTGGCTTCCTCGTCCTAGACTACAATGGAAGAATCCTCATTCACGATCCCTGCCGACGACAATGGTGATACTGAGCTCGACCCTAGGATACAGGTCAGTGAGTGACTATATATTGTACTGAGTAACTGTAAACGTAGCAACTCGTAATTGCAAAGATGAGTGTCAACTTTGTAGATTATTTCGCCAACGAGCACAATGGATACGATATTCTGTACCAAAACATGAAATACGGACTGATCGCTAGCAAAGAGTTATCAGAGTACCTTAGGGAGAGATCTAATATTGAGGAGACGAACTCGAAGTCATTAACCAAATTAGCGAAACAGGCTAATAGTAACTGTTCGCAGGGCACTTTCGCTCCATTCTGGGGTGTCCTCAAGTGCTCGGCGGAGAAACTATCCAATTTACACCAGCACATGTTTCAGAAAGTTAGCGAGTTGGTTAAAGATGTAGCTCGTTATGCTGAAGAACTTCATAAAAAACACAAGGCGGTCAAAGATTCTGAATCAAACACTTTAGAGGTAGTACTTCTCATTCAAAATACTAAACAGGCTTTACAAAAAGCTAAGGATGTGTACACAACTAAGTCAGCGGAATTAGAGAAGCTACGCAAAGACAATGGATCCGCCAAAGACATCGAAAAGGCTGAAGTGAAGCTAAAAAAGCTTTACGAAGATTACAGGCAACTAGCTGAAAAGTACAATTTAGTTAAACAAGATTTTGAAAAAAAAATGACTCAGACTTGCAAGCATTTTCAAGATGTAGAGGAAGCACATTTAAAACAAATGAAACAGTTTGTAAATGCATATGCTGAGATTATACAGAATAACCATGATCTTATGGGGCAAGTCCACAGAGACTTCAAGCACCAGTGTCTTGAATTAACTGTAGAGAAACTGTTAGAACAGTTTCTGATCGAAAAATACAATGCAATAGAGAAAGCAGTTTTAGTTGAGCTGCCTCCATCATTACCCAAGCCAAGCTCTGCAAATAATTCCATTTCGGAAGCAGATCAGATATCCACAGTCTCAAATGGTTCACACAAACCAGCCCCACCAGCCAAAGCACCTAAAAAAGAACCTTCATTTGCAACTAAGACTTCCAGACGTACCACCTCATTATTAAATCTATTCACACCAAATTTTCAAAGCAAAGATGAGCCCAGTGGGAGTGTAGAAGGTGTTGCACCATGCTCAGCACCTTCTAGCCCCAGCGGCACACCAGCCACTCCTGTGGCTCCAGATAAAGATGAAAATATGGGACGCACAACTCTCAGGGAATCAAAATGGTTCTTACGAAGCAAAAGAACAAAAGCTAAGCCAAAAAAATCCAAAAAGAAGAAGGATGAAATTTCTGAAAATTCTAACATTGGTGACAAGTCTGACTTAGAAGAGAAAGAGGAAGAAGTTCCCACAAAGGAAGATCTGATGAACTCACCAGAGGTGGATGATGAGGGGTATTGCATCAGACCAAAAGATGAAAAGGGCTTCTCTTCTTCATCAGACTCAGATTCAGACGAAGATAGAGAAGAGAAGAAAATTCATGTTGAAATCAAACCAATAAGCAATGGCACACCACAAATGTCAGCTAGTGTAGATGAGTTGCGAGCAACAGTTGAGAATATTTCCTTGTACAAAATCGGCACAACCACACGGCGCGGGTCCAACGCGAACACGAGCAAAGCGAGTAGCGATTTGTTAGATTTGAACTTTTTCCAAAGCCCCACCGCTAGTAACCCTACTTCGCCGCACGGGATTGCTTCAAATCCCTACGCACCGTTACAGGGCAATCAATCGCATTTGCTAGAGAGTCCCACTCCAGTGTCCAACCCCGAGGTAGGCGACCTCTTCTCGGAGGTGGGAGAGATGAGTCAGAATAATGTACGGACTTCGACGCCCACCATATCGTCCATCTCACTCCCGCGGCCGCCATCACGGCGCTCCGATGGCGACTTCCGCGCGGGCGGCTCCTCCGGGTCGCGAGGTCCCTCGCCGCTTACGATAGGCATGGCTGACACCATACCCCTGGCGGTCGCGTTCCACGAAATAATTCACTCGTATTTCCGCGGTACAGAGGAGACCAAATGTCAAGTAAAAATGTCGGGAGATCTGATGCTTTCCTTCCCCACTGGCATCGTAGGCGTCCTTGCGAACAATCCGAACCCCGCCAAACTATGCTTCAGACTGAAGAACATACACAGGTTGGACAACGTGCTGCCTAACAAGCAGCTGATAACCATCAATACGATGATGTCGACACGGGACAGCACGGTGGTAGATTTCAACATGCCGGCACTAAGCTCGCTGCTCAAACGGCAGTCGGAAAAGAATCCCACGGCACAGTACTTTAACGTGGACATACTGAAGTACCAGATCCGGCCAAAGAGTGGCGCGGCGTCATGCCCGTTCCAGCTGGTTTCTTATTGGAAGTGTGAGGAGGAACACACTGACCTGAAGGTGGACTATAAATACAACCAGCACGCGATGTCACCTGCGTCGCCGCTGCTCAACGTGTCGGTGTGCGTGCCGGTGGGTGGCGGCGTGCGCAACGTGATCGCCATGCCCAAGGCGGTGTGGAGCGGTGACAGCGAGCAGGCGCTGTGGCGCTTCACGGAGCTGTCGCAGCACTCGGAGGACCGCGGCGTGGGCTCGCTGAAGGCGCGCTTTGAGCTGGCCACCGGCCCGTCCCCTAAGGCCACGATCGCGGCGCAGTTCAACTGCGAGGGCGCCACGCTCTCTGGCATCGAATTCGAGCTGGTCGGTAGCGGGTACCGCCTCTCGCTCGTCAAACGCCGGTTCGTCTCCGGAAAATACATTTGTGATAGTGAAGTGCATTGATCCAACTCCTACAATGTAAAACATCCATGTACATCCGTGTGTTTGTAGACCCCTCATTAGCATTCGCGACGCGTATATTTGTCTCGTTTCTGAAGTTTGGTACCTTGTAGGACTGTTTCCTGTCCACGAAAAGTTACAATTTTATCACAAAAATAACTGTCAATTTTTCGATTTATGAATTGTTCGTTAGAGACACATCTCATGGGATTCCTAACTTGTTTGTCTGAATAGAAATCGTGCCATTTACTGTAATTTGTATGTTTTCACAAAGTGTTGTTTGTTGTGCGTGCACATGTACCTAACTTCTTTTTACTTGTAGGATAGGAACATTTCATCACAAATAGAACTATATTATAATGAAGTATTTGCTAATTGTAAATATTTTCGTGACCCCGGAAAGTTCAAGCTTTAAAGCAATAAAATGTAAGCAGGTTAATTTGGCACATTGTAATTGATAAATTTAATATCTTTTTAATAGTATTGAGCTTGTTACATTTTATTTCCCTTTTAGAATGTTATTGTAAGCTTCACATTTGCATTATTTTTAAGAGTGTATTCTGTATTGTAGGATGTATAATTATATACTTTATTTTTCTTGTAGAGGCCTAATTATTGTATTTTTATGTCATACATTCATATTTCAAGGCCACAACGAAATAACACTTATAAATAGCGTTTAAAAATTCTACAAATATAGCAATAAAAAACTAGACATCATACTATATAAAGCTTCACAATACATTTTCCAAAATAATATGTTTTTTGTATTCAGTATTTTCCCGCTGATGTAAATGAGCAAACAATAAATAGTCAGACAGACGGAAAATAATACGTTAATTGAGGAGAACAAACCTAAATGGACAAAATATATTCCAAAACTTGAATTTGTGTTGACTTCAAAATGTATATTTATAAGAATTCATCAAGCTTAAATGCATGATGTCTATTTTTTTGCTGCTTTAGAGATGGCCACAATTATTTGCTTGTAAGCACTTATTTTTATTGACCTTAGAAACTTTAATTTGTCTAAATAATAATAATGATTCCTTGAATCTCTATAGTGTAATTAATAATTTGATTTTACACCGTAACATTATTTGTTTGTTTTGTATCCAGCTTTTATCTTATTTGAATTTTACTTAGATAAAATATTTCTTTGTTGAAAACCAAAATTAACAAAATCTTTATAACCAGTGCAATTATCGTTGTCATGGTCAATGATAGACTATTGGAGTAATCTTATAGAACAGTTTTATTTGTCGAAGTTCTCAGATAAATAACAAATTAGATTGTATTTTCTGGCCAGTCGCAATTATTGTCTGCTGCAGGATGATCATGCAGGCCTCTTCAACTTTATACAAGCCAATTTTCAGCTTCTCGTATCCAGTTATTGCAGCTGCTGTGCTCCATCTGTCCGAGACTGTCTTATAACTTATGTACACCAAACTTTACGGTTGGTCTGAGTATGAGCAGTCTGCCCTTCTCTTTCTTCTACACCCCTGGACCTACTATTAGCTATTTTGTGGCTCATCAGACTAATATAAAAGTTTGCATATACCTTTTCGCATAATATGTCTACTTCAGAACTCTTTAACTGCAACTGTTGTCTGACCAACTGATATGTATACCACTACCGAGTACCGACAAACACGACCAGCCCATTGCCACAAAATCCATCTGCTAAATGTTTTGATTTCATAGCAGTCATGTCCTTTGTGATGTTTCCCAGCATGTTCATCTTCGACTATTAGCTTAATCTTACAAGTGTATTTATAATTGTACTCATTAACTGTAATCTCATTTGTTTAAGTTTTGCGAAGATGTAAAGTTCACGTACGAAGCGAAGCTAGCATTTGTAGTCTGTGACAAGAGGTACACGACCTAATTGTAAAATGTGACCTAAAATCTACATGTCAAATTTTTTTCCCAGCCATATTTCACTTGCAGTCAGCTATTCGATACACAGTAGAATTTAACTATGTCTGGACCCGCCTTGAAACAGTAACAAGTTAATAATCGGGAAGCTTGGCAGACAGCAAAAAGCTTTCTTAGGCCTTGTCCAGAGTGCGGGCCTAGCGCGGTGGCGACGGCAGGCGCAAAAGTGAGGCATTCCAGTCATCAACAGTCTTTGTCCAAGGTTCAATTGATCAAAGAATTAGATGACTTCATCAAATCACCTAGGAACACCGATATTTGAACATACTTTGATCAAAGATTATGACAACTACATTTGCAGCATATAAGGTCGAAATTCCAATTTTTTCAAACTACGCAATATACTATTCAAAATATACTGAGAACTCATGGACACTTGGACGAGTGCAATTGGGCCATTGATAGCCGTTGCCGTATGTACCCATAGTGAAGTGACTGTGACGAGCGACGTGACTCCGATCCGAGCATAGTGCGCGGTTATTTCAAACGAACCTATCCGCTTGTTGCGGCTATATTGACAGGTCTAGCTAGCCAGCGTCACACTCTGCGGAACGTTCTAAATTCAAAATTAAACTCTACAACTCGCGTCGCGCTGTCCATGTAGTCGCTCCCTCCACAGCGCTCGCGCAGCCACGCCTACTGTAGTCACCGCGCGTTCACTCTGGACCAGGCCTTAACAGAGGTACGTAAACCGAATGTCCCATACAAACGAACTTCCCTGTTCATTTGAAAATTACAGGTCAGATTTAAATGAAATTTTGCATGTATAAGCGGATAAGCAGTATCTAGGGGCAAAACGCTTTCGTTTTGGTTCAAACACAACTAAAATCAAATTAGAGCGAAGTGAATTTTCAATATTTCCACCACTAAAACGACTCGTTTTGAACTGATTATTTTCATATAATAAACTCGTTTAATCAAAAAACTGTTGCACCTTACCCCTCGGTAATATAGTCAACTTTGAAAATAATACATAATAATTGAAATAGATTATGTACATTCAAAATGAAAAAGGAACTTCGAAAAGTTATCAAAAAAATGTAAAATATTGTCGACATTTTGCAACCGCTTCGTCACACGCGGGGTGAGGTAACGGGGAGACGCAGTGAGGCTACGGAAACTCCCGAGTCCCGACAATTGCCGATCTAGCCCTGACAGTCTTCGAACCGTCGACGGACTATTTCTCTGTCTACGCTTCGAACACAATAATTCACAACTCAAATTGTACGCGGCATGTTCGTTTATTCTTTCGAATTTCGTAGAGTGTATCTATTGATGAAGTTATCAACTCGTATTCTGTAACTGAGACACAGATTAGGTAATATTTATAACGTTATAGAGACGTATTTGACAGTTGATTTGGTAGGTATTTAGGAACCTATTGATTCGTATCAGTAAGTTACATTTTCAACCTTTAGGTACTTTCTCGGACTTCGGAGGTATGAAAAATGGATGATTCAACGCGAAAGTATCTATGACTAGTTGGAGAGTAGAAACCTACCTACGCTACGGTCTTACCACAAAAAAATATTGTTATTACATTAAACCTGTGATAAACAGTGTTTAACTCCTAAACATGCCTTAGTCACGTGTTTAAATATGAGCAACCACAAATCCTGATTTATGTAGTATCTAACCGTTGTCTAACTTAATTCTGTTGTGACATTTCTAATCATTTTAGATGTTTATCTTTAGACACTGTCTAAAAATATCGTGATGATTAAATTCCATTCTAAGGAGTATTCTTTCATAAAATTTATTAAACCACCCATGATATAAACCCTAATATAAAAACAGACGAATTGTGAACCTCCTCCTTTTTAATTCGGTTAAAACAGAACACAAATAATAATATGAGGCAAGCGATAACTGCTCACGAGAGACTGTGCGCTACGGTTCGTTTCCACTGCGATGTTATGGAAAAAATAAATTATTTTATTTTGAACCAACTTCAAAACAAAAGAGGATCTCAATTCGGTTGTATTTTTTAATGTATATTCCGCTATTTATAAACTGATTTGTAAAATTCATTTTTTTTGTCTGAAAGGATACACTTTCAGATTTATTCCATAGACTAGCTGCTGCCCCGCGGTTTCACCCTCGTGGAGATTTTGGATTTCATGGTTTTTATTTTTTTGCGCGGAACCCTAATTCTTTTTCTAAAATTAAAGTAGCCTATGTTACTCCTTGTAACATCAGCTATCTGCATGTGAAAGTCCCGTCAAAATCGGTCCAGCCGTTTCGGAGATTACCCGGAACAAACAAACAGACAGGCAGACAGAAAGACAGACAGACAAAAATTTAAAGAATGGTTGATTTGATATAGGTACCCTATATGCTTTCATATGCATTTAGTGAAAAACCAGTTATTTTGATATTACAAACAGTGTGCTCGTGTATGGGTACGCTATAATATACGATTGATAAGTGTATAATGTGTGAGACATTACAGGGAGCAGTAACAAATTTGAATCCTGACCCAGATAAATAGCTATTTTTGCATAGCTATTTTATGTGATAAACTAGATAATCAAAGGCTGTACAATATCAACTAGCTTCTGCCCGCGGTTTCACCCGCGTTCCCACAGGCACCGTTCATTTTCCGGGATTAAAAGTAGCCTATATTACTCTCCGGTCCATAAACTATTTCTATGCCAAAAATCACGTAAATCCGTTGCACTTTTACTATGTGAAAGAAGGACAAACCAAGAAATCAACAAACACTTTCGCATTTATAATACTAGCTTCTGCCCGCGGATTTCACCCGCGTTCCCACTGCAACCGTGCATTATCCGGGATAAAAATTAGCCTAAGTTACTCTCCGGTCCATAAACTATATATATGCCAAAAATCGTCCAAAAATCAATACGTTGCTTCGTTGCTGAAGGACAAACCAAAAAACAGACAAACACACTTTCGTATTTATAAGGAAGTAGGATTGGTTGGATTAGAATGAATTTAGCTTCAATATTTTTAATGCGTTATATACTAGCTTTTTCCCCGCGGCTTTACTCATGTGAAATCAGGATAAAACTACTACATCTATTCTACTCGTATTTAGATAACAAAATTTCATTATTCCGTTTATTATGCTGAGCGTACCAAACATAACGCAAGCACAGCACGGGTGCTGCAGCTGACTAGTCCGCGCTATCATAATGCAGACCGTTGACACTTATGCAAGTATGCGTTTTGGTATCAAAATAACCATGCTTTTGCATCCAGCGCAGATTACGAGATAATACACGAGCAAGCGCGACTGGATGTAAAACCATCAAAAAACCACTAAATAGACAAGAACTTCAATATTCAAAATTCAAAAGTCTTTATTCAAATAGGCCCCAAAGGAGCACTTATGAAAGTTAAAATGACTCTAACAGCGAACGTCTAACAAGAACGTCTGTCTCGAAGCTCTGCCTGGGATGAAAGCAACGACTGCTCCGCTTTACGCTACATACATATCAAGCGCACTACCGCTTATTTACCGCGGCGTCTGCACTGAGCAAGCAGTGGTTGTGAAACCATTTTTTTTTTAATAGAGGTCGTAGAAGCTTAGTTGCATAGGTAGAAGCGGGTACCGTGCTCGGAATAGATCATTCCATCAAGCCCCAACCACAACCACAATAGACGATACGATATGCGTCAAACGGGGATCGTGGTTTTTTCATGGTGTTCTCGTGATCCGCGATTGATGCTTATCTATCAATCATGAATTAGGTGTAAGGGCTGCCTTAGGCCACCGCCGCGTCTTCATTTCACATTATCCCCTAAAGTATAATTATGCAAGAATAGCTTATTTGAAGTGATTAATTTAACTTTATTAAATAAGACTGATGATAAAATAGTTTATTTTTTTATATTACACAAATATTGTGTTGTTTATATGTACATTGTACATAAAAACATTGTAAGTCGATAAAAATTTTAAAACTGCAAAAACTTGCGGTTTGGATCCTCGCAGCTGAATGCGAAGCAATATGCTTTTGCTCCGCGTGAGTGATTACGTAGGTACTGCTAACGTGCGACCCGGCCGCACGGCAACACGCTGAATTCGTCCCGACAGTACGAGCCCGCGCGCCGCGTACTTGTAGCTTTATACCTAAACTGCGGAGTGCATCTGGAATGGTAGCCAGGTGGAATTTCTTTCACAAACAAACAAATTTTATCTCTTTATCCTAGTAATCCTACTATATATCCTAGTAATATTATAAATGCGAAAGTGTGTTTGTTGGTTTGTCCTTCTTTCACGCAGTAACAGAAGAACGGATCGACGTGATTTTCGGTATAGATATAGTTTATGGACAGGAGAGTAACATAGGCTACTTTTTATCCCGAAAAAATGCACGGTTCCTGTGGGAACGCGGGTGAAAACCGCGGGCAGAAGCTAGTATTGATATAGATGTGATAAGTGTCAAGTCAGTCAGGTGAAGAAAACAACAAATATTCACGATCAAAAAAGTCAACGTTATTTCTGTAAAAAGGTTTTATTTTATTTTCTTTATAGCGTAATAATAATTGACAAGTTGGACTTTATCTTTCAGTTTCCCTCATCGGAAAAGTTTTGAATGATCTTACAGCCAATTTGTTAATCTAACACGTCCATAATGAAGGTCAAAATCGGTCAGAAGCAATCCGAAGCCTATCCTATAATTCCTATACTTCGATAATTGATATATGAAAAAAATCGAATAGGTGGGTCATGAATTCATGATTCAACTTTGTCGAATGTAGTTGCATGAATTATAGGTATAGTACCATCAACTTATATTCTTGTCGATTGCTGAACGAAGGCAAATTATTCAAGATCACGCCACTGAGCTGGGGCTTCAGCTTTCGAGTCCTGTTTCCAGCAACTGTAGTTCCCAGGTCACGGACATGAACATGATTTTTTCAAAAATCTATATACTTACTAATTTTAAAATTTTATTAAAAGCAATGTGTCATTGTATCTCCATGGTGGACAACGGATAGGTAGAATCCAATAAGTAGAGTATTAATATACCTACAATATATGACTAACCATTATTTCAGTAGGTAACCATTATTTCAAATTATAATAATGTCGTCATCGTCATAGGCGTAGGTTATTTATTACTCTATGGCCTGTCTGTCAAATTCGCATCTGCGCTTCACCAACTTCTTGATCTTTGACTAGACGTGCTGTCTTGCTCTTTTCCGCGCCCCGTCTTGCTCGTGGTGAAACAGGAACAATATTTACCGCTCGGCGCTAGGCCCATCACGGAGTTGGGCGAGTTATACTTCGGGTTCTTAAATATTGTATTTTGAATTATTCCCACTACATACCTTCTTGTTATGGGTGGTGGGTTGTAAAGATCATAGCGGGACATAAGCATAACTGTAAATTTAAGTTAAAGTATGCGGTCGACTTTAGTTGTGTAGACTGTGCAGAGCAGGACTTATCACATTCGAAGGCTATTATTACTGTCCTGCGCTAGCTTCGCTGCTCTGGCTTGATCAACACCAGCCGTGCTAGCATGCGCGCCGTGACAAAATTTTGTCGATGCTTATATCGTGCATTTATCTCATATTCGCACGAGAAAGAGCGAGACAAAACAGTAGACAAAATTTTGTCGTGGTGTGCATGTTAGCCTGGCTGGTGGGTAAGCCAAAGCCTAACCAAACTCGAAGTGTGCATAACATAATAAAGTATGAAATAGGCCAAACCATTTAGATAAACTGAACCATTCCATTTATACTATAATCTCTTTATTTTAAGTATTTCCTTTATTTATCACATTATTAAATTAAGGTGCATAATAATCGGCTGATTGCAAAATTAATCTACTCTGTAATTAACAATTTAGATGTAACGGAAATGTGCAAATTGAAAAGAAAATCTAAATATTTTTGTATCTGTAGTGAGAAATTCGCATGTATTCTAAATTGTATATCTAACGTTAAACTGAAATAAAATTGTAATTTTAGCATTAATTTGTATGTTATTTTATCTCCGATAACCAACGCGAGAAGAGATAACGAGTAAGTAGCGTTCCGTGTAGTTGCTTTTTGTAGGGACAGGAAACAATCCCAAAGGTACATGTCATGCAGTCATGCTAAACTAAGATAAACTAGACATATTGTTTTATCTCGGTGGATGATAGTCGACAAGATACGCTTGTAGACTCGCACTTTTTGTATGGTTAAAGCCGCGAATGGTTCTTTTTCTATGTCGCGGATGTTTCCCGTCGCTACTTGTTGCTTGCTGTTGCCGTATGTCTGTTACCGAGTGCGCGTCCCGTGCGACTGTCTCAAATTCTTCAAAACGTTCCAGGTGGAGTTGGAGAAACTCAACGCTGCCACTGATGAGATCAACAAGCTAGAGCTGGAGTTAGATGTGAGTTTTCTGCCTATCTTTTTATGTACGAAATCATGTCGTTTCGCGGGATTTTACGCAAAATAACAATTGGAGCCAGCTAGATGTTAACGCGGCCACTAGACGCAGCCACTAGGCGCGGCCATCAATGGCTGGGTGCGGCCTGCAATCGTAGCCACTGGTAGCCACAAATTAGAGAGTATTACAGAAGGGGCACTCGGGTTGTTAGGTCGTTCTGACCCGCATAAGCGACCTTTCGGATCTCTCTCTGTTTTGTGTGGGCGGGGAGGAGCTGGTGAGCCTCATAAGCGACTACCGCTTCATTTTGTGGCTCGATCACGGCCATTCGAAAGCTCAGTATGCGCCGTGTCATTGCAGACCTTAAACGCTTATGCAAATACGTTTTGCTGTCATAATAACCATGCTTTTGCATCAAGCGCGGCTTGATCCAAAAGAAAGCGTGTTGGAAGGAAATTTTCAAGTGCTCGCCCGGATAGCTTCCATACTCAAGTCGATAAATCTGACGCTAAGCAAGTGTTTAGTTTAGCAAAACCGAATGCAGCTTAAATTACACGATTCATAAAACGCGATCTCGTTTGGCCTCACCCTAAAACCCGTCAAAGTTTACAGCCATAGTTAGAGAGTGTAAATGAGAGTTCACCCCGCGGTCGGCCAGTAACACTCACTACACTATATAAATCATTTACACTCAACGTCAAATTTTTCAGATAAATATGTATAAGATGCGCTCTAAAATATTCACGAGAATTATGGAGCTGTGTACCCAATTCCACGTTAAAAGCGAAACAAAGACGTAGGTATAAAGGGAAAGCGAAATAGAATTACGAAAGACCCTTTTCATCCAATTTCATATTGTACAAATTGTATTCATGTTTATGTTTGAAATTTCTGAACGGAGAATGCAGAATGGATACGATTCCAGCTTCGTTTCATTCCAACTTTCACAGTTTGCATGATTGCTCGTTGATTTAAACAAACAGTTTTCAAATAGCATTTCAAAGTTTGGAATTGGAATATTTCGATCGCTTTCTAAAACTAGCTGGCCGGTGTGTACAGTTCTCACACACTTCTACAAGATAAATCAATAAAAAATCTTCATATTAGGTAGGGTCTAGGGACATATATGGTGGGTGTTGGTAAACCATTATAAGTCTCTAGTCTCTGGACTCGGGATGGTAAATTATCATTTCATTTTTGGTATTTTAACACAGAACAGCTTGCACCATTATAATTATTATATTATTATTAGTATTGGTCTTCTACTATCATACAAGACGTATTTGTGAATGAATTAACGAAAGTGCACACATGGCATTATTATATTAGCTCAAGAACGTTTTATCTAGTTATTTTGTGACATGAGAACTTTCTGAATTTTCTGATGGACTTTCCTCTCTGGGTCCATACGAAAACTATAAGGACGCAATATGGCCGAGTAATATGCTGAAGAATGTACGTATGTAAGTGTCCGTCCGGTCTTGCTTAGGTAGTAAATCAAGCGATATAATGGACTTCAAAATTCTGACGTCGTCATTGGCAAATTGAACAGCACTTTCCTCCTTTCTCCAAACACAATTTGAAAAGGTACACTGAGAAAAATGTAAAGTTGGAAACGCCGTAATAACGACAGATTTAGTTGGTATGAAGGCAAAAAACCGACCAAACGTAAAACGAACAAAAGCGCCTCCTAAAATAGCAGGCGTTATACTAGTTACGTAAGGCGATTTCAATAAACTACGATACTATGAATAAGACTCTTAAACCACGTTATCAATCGTACTATTGAACAGTTTAACCGTATTCAATTAGCGTAAAACATAGTAAGTCAGTTAGAAATCGAAGGATTGACGGTGGCATTCGACTTCCGCAAGGCGATTTGAACGGTAATTAGGGTGCTTATGGAACACTCGTGAACCTTCTATAAGGCAATATCTGACGTATTGAAAGCCAAATCGAACTCTCTAGGGCGTTTTGCATCTCTCGTTACTGTGGTTTATAACCTATTATTTAGGCATTTAAAACCTGCTCGTAAAGCGTTTTCCGTCCTAGTACAAACCTAAGGCCCTTATTTACAGTTATATACCCTGTAAATTAAAGCGTTTCAAGCTTCTTGTAAGTTGGTATAAAATTCGTCACGTGGGACGGGACTCGTGGGAGTACTGAGCCTATCCAGTCACCAGTGGCTCCAAAAAAATTCGGTGCGAAGAACAAATTTTACTTACCCAACCACCTACCAGAAAATATATACTAAATACTACCAAATACCAAATACTTACCAACGTATCAGAAGACTCAATACAAACTGTGAGAGCGCGCTCTTCTTGTCAACAAAATTTTAAATCGCGCGCGGCCTATGTAACGCTTGTAACAAACCGCTTGCGCGATTCAGACCGAGTCAACTTTCTACACTAACGCCATCTATCGAAAAAATTAGTAAGTAACTTAACTAAATTGAAAGTGAATTGAATGGTAGGTTAAAATAAGTAGGTAATCATTATTATACAATGTACAGAATGTAGGTAATGTATTTTAACCGACTTCAGAAAAGGAGCTTATTTTTATTACGCTTTTACTTAACTTGCAATGTTTGTATGTGTGTATGTATGTTTCTTTAGGTCAAATCTTGCAATCTAAATTTGACCCACTTCCCGGTGTTCGATTGAACCGAAATTTTATACACATATGCAAATCGGATGACAATGTAATATAATGATGTCACAGAGCTGGTCTGATGATGGAGTCTGAAGGTGGCTTTAAGAACTCTGTAACGACACAACCTAACCCCGTAGAGTTTGGGCTCGTTTGATTTGTCTTTACAAGTACTCTGACCCTTGATTATGTCCAGGGTCCTGATGACGGACCCAGAAAATGACCACAGGAACTCTGTAACGAAATGACGTAGCCCCATTGAGTTTGGGCTTGTTTGATTTGTCTTTACAAGTACTCTGTTCCTAGATGATGTCCAGGGTCCTGATGGTGGAGCCGGAAGGTGGCCATAACATTATTTTATAAAAACATGTCTAGAAAAATATATTTTTCCAAAAAATTCTTATTGTACCTCCGTTATCTATTATGTTTTTATGTAGGTAGCATAAATACAACGATTTATCCAATTTTTCTGGGCCGATTTGCTTGCAAATTGAATTAAAATCCGTTCAGCCTTCCAGAACTGAGTGGTTAAACCTCGAAAATTAAAAATGGAATAAAAAACCTTTCCGCACCCCCTCTTTTAGGAAGAGTATCTTACCGCTCCCCCTCCATCCCGAAGCCGCGTGGAGTAGCTAGTAGGTACCTAATAAATGTAATTGCCTTTGTGGTAGGTATGTCGCTTACAACTTTGCGATAGCACAAAAACCGCTTGACACGGAATCAGTTTTCACCCTATATGTAATGCTTTAATGTTGGTCTGGCTTTTCAATGTAAAGACCACAAAGTCGATGCTTTACACCTTGATTTAAATCATAAAAAACCTTTCTCGGTTAATATGTACCGCTAATGTGCGTTGTTTTAAGACTTCGATCTTGCGTTAGTTTTGTTTGAATGTTGGGTATATTTCGTGTTAAGTATTTAAATATTAACCTTTTCGTATACTAAATATTACCGTCATTACGTTGATATTTCTTAAATATGTACCGCCCTCTGCGTAAGGCGTTTATTTGAGTCTGAACTGCTATATTAACTGGAATACGGTTAATTTCGATTCTCCTTTAAGGCACGTGTGTTTCGGCGTTTTACGTACCGTGTAATTGACTATATCGTTTGTGGGTTTTCGCTTAGCTAAGCGAAAATCAACGTAAGATTAACAAATTGTCCTGACGTATTTATAATTTAACCGTATAAGACTAAATTCACCTTAGGCCCAAAATCCATTTTTCTCAGTGTAGTAGTCAAAGTTCAAACTTTTCTCTAGGAACAGCGCTAACATTGCCGGTTTGAGAAAGGCTAGTATTAGGCGGTACGTGTAGAAAAGGCAAGTAAACACAATTCAAAAGACACGGTGCCTGGCCTCGGCCGACCGCGATGAAGCTTGCGTAACAAGATGAAATAAATCCTGTTATGTACCTAGGTACATAACAGGATTTATTTCCAGCCCGTCAGCCCTAGGGCTGACAGGGCCTTTCGCGCTTCGCTTTTCATCAGTCAAAGGACAATGCCCGAAGGGTTTTTATGAGAAGCGGTCATTCGCTATGTTGAATAATACTATAATTATTTTCGTGTAAGGCACCTCGCACCTAATTCATGATTGATGGATAAGCATCAATCGCGGACCACGAGGAAGCCATGGAAAAACTACGATCCCCGCTTGACGCATATCGTATCGTCTATTGTGGTTTTGGTTGGGGCTCCATGACGTCCGAGCACGGCACCCGCTTCTAACTATGCTTCTACGGCCTCAATTAAAAGAAAATTGTCTCACAACCACAACATGCTCAGTGCAGGCGCCGCGGTAAATAAGCGGTGGTGCGCAAGTGATGTGTGTAGCGTAAAGCGGAGCAGTCGTCGCTTTGAACCCAGGCAGGGCTTCGAGATAGCACTATCTGGCCGTATTGCCGTTCTTGTCTATATGTTGGTTTTGCCTCAAGCCGCGCTTGCGCGTGTATTATCTCGTAATTCGCGCTAGTTGCTAAAAGCATGGCTATTTTGATAGCAAAACGCATACTTGCATAAGCGTCTATGGTCCGCATATCGGTTTATCATATCATCCGCGGAAAGCTTGAGCGCCGGATGCCAATTTGGCATGACGATTGGTAATCATCTCAAATGGAGTATGTAACCGTTGGCTCGTTGTGGTTATTTCGTGTCATATAATCGTATTTCTAAACCGGTAATGGTTTGGAGTCGTCTTACATAACTCTTATTTGGAAAAGGTAGCTCAGTCAAGCACAGACACGTATGATTAAAAAAGTAAACTTATGTATGTTACATACTAGTGTGTAGTCTTACTATCAAGTAGGTATGTATTGAGAGCATCATAAAATGTACTAAAAAATCGCGCACTAATGCCACCTGTCCCACCGCCGACGATTAGCAAAAAGCGAGTAGAGCTAGCAACTAGACACAAGTTGGCTAGCAGCAAGAGTGTAGTTCGGATTGTCAAGAATCTAGATCAAAACCATTTTTGTAGTGGTCTGCCCGTCAAGCGAGCGTCGCTGAGCGAGTTTTTCTTGGATAGCTCTTATCGCTGCGAAAATCTAGTGGACTAGTGGAGACAATTGTCGCTGGCAGGCAGTATAAACATTCAGTGATAAAATGTACGTATCTCTTTCAGGTCGATATTCCACTCAACAAAGACATTTGTTCTTTGTCCCTTAAGTATTTGATCAAATTTCTTTGACAGAAGCCTTTCCACTCGTCCAAGATCTTTTCTAAGATTTCTTAGTATGTTTTGCACAGTATTTTTTTTCGTATAAAAATCATAACCCCTCCTTTTTGCTTCGCCGTAGTCGGGTACAAAAATTGAGGAACTTCCACCTTGTGTGCTGGCTATTGACGTTGTCATAATCCTTGACCAAATATCGGTGTTCCAAAGTAATTTGATGGAGTTATCAAAGGTCTTTGATCAAATGCACTTTGGATAAAGTTCTCACGATTTCTACAACTAAGTAGGTAATTATTTGACGTTTGTTGAGCGAGAAAATAGCCGATAGCTAATCGCTTGCTCATCCGAGTTGAGAAGAAAGGTCGTTTTTTGAGTGATTAGAGCCCAGTAGAGTACACACGGGCTTGCTGTGGCACAAAAATAGAACGTTTCGTTTATAATCGATTCTACGAGTAGGTACAAAGCTATATTTCTATCGCATTAGCGCTGAAATATTAATTAAATTGGCGTCGGGAATAAAATGTTAGAGACGCAACGTTACCGCAGTATGACGTCACACCTGCGAACGACAATTAATATAGTATAACTACTCGTATCTTACTTAGATAGGTACTTTCTGCATTACGTGCTAATAGAATAACTGACTCCTTACGCACGGTCGAAGAATGCTCGCTTTTCTTATACTCTTTCAGCTCGAAAGGTATGTTTCATTACGAGCAAGAAGTAAATTTAGTATTTATCTTTCTCTTCCTTTTCTTGTTTTCTAAAGACTACAGTATAGCTATTATGAATTATCTCGCCTCAGTTCAATAAATGATTTGACGCCGAAGGTAGTTCTATGCTAGACATAACTGAAGGTGTTTATGATGCCCTAGCATCTTGTATTCTTGGTCCTAACCAAGAATAGGAAATTTAGGAACCGACTTTATGCCAAACTTGCATCACAGTGCTTTTCCTCACCAAAAGCAGAAGATTATTTTTGGATTGATAAGTTTACCTTCGACAAGATTATTTCCAGTCTTTTACTATGCTATCAAAATCGAAACTACTTTTAAATTAATAATTTTATTCAATGCATACTTTTCATAGCAGTCCCAACTCCCAATGTTCAAGACTCCGCCCTAAGCCGGATGTCAGGGCAGGGTTATGTCCTACATCAACATCCCGCTTGCAATGATCGTGCATTTCCTGCTTACCATGCAGCTTCATGTCGTGTACCGTGATTACTGATTACTTACCTAGACTGTCCAATTATTTGATGAAAAATGGTAGTTTGGTTACGGATAGTAATTAACTGGAGTTTTTACCTATTCCTTAGCAGCAGAAGTCGCCGACATTACCTCTCAGATAGCTTATGATTTCTAGCCAATTAACATAGACCGTCGGAACTCGGAACCCTCGCCCCTTCTGCCTCGAGGCAGCCCTAGACCGTCGCTCTAATTTACAAGACTACCAAATTAGAGTCCGTTAGCCCAGCGAAGTCAGTACACAGTCTTTATGCCTTATTTATGCGTTCTCGGAAAAGATACCTTACGGATGGCGTAATGGCCGTTCAGGTGGGACATATATAAAGGGCTTTGTCAGTTATTATCACGCTACCTTATTGTTTAACGTGTTACAAGTGCAATTGTGAGGTTTTAATACTGTTGTCATTGTCAACTGCTTGATTTCTACTTTTTATATTGTTGTATATAGGTCATTGGCTAATCATAATCATTTTGATATTGAATTTTAAAGGGTGGAAAACAAAACAATCACGTTAAATAAAGAGATGTAGGCGGGAAGGAGCTACTAACTAATAACAATAAATACGAATTCAAAATATCAAACCTGGTAGAATAAGACGGTTCAATGTGTACTACCATTTCATAGTTAAGTATTGTTTTAGGGTAAACGTCCCATTACTCGTCAGTTTCTGAACTTAGCTGTCTTTGCAGCTTTGCCTCGTCTCTGTTTGTTAACTTAGAAATATCAAATATCTTGACGTGATTACTTATTTATCATTCTCTTTGGTAAATATATTTTTAGTAGGATAAAAAAACCACAAGTTATTAAAATAATTGAAAAACTGAAAAATAAGTGATTTGTACCAGTATCCGTCAGATTTGTCCTAATTTTCGTCAAAATGTCCCAGAACTCGTCAATTTTTAACACTATTTTGAGCTCTGTAACCTTGGTATTAAGGTTCATTATTAAATTGTTTTTTGGCGATATAACCCTCAAATTAAAATTATAGGGCAAAAATATACCCAAAATAACCAAACGCGTCGAATGCCTAGGACAAAAAAAGATTAAAGAATATTATTTATTGCACCAAATGAAACCAAATTAATCAAGCTGTTAGAACAAGTTTTTTGTAAAAAACATATAAATATACAAATATATTTTTTATTAAAGCTTTTTGTAAAATACGTAATGGGTTCTGTAGTCTCGTAGCCACCATCCGGCTCCATCATCGGCACCCTAAATATAGTCTAGGATCAGAGTACTTGCTTTACAAAGATCAAACGAACCCCAAACTCAATGGGGTTATGTCATTACGTTACAACGTTACTATGGCCACCTTCCGGCTCTGTTATCAGACCAACTCGGTGATATAATTATATTGCATTGTAATCCGATTTACATAATTATGTAATTTTTCGGCTCAATCGAACATCGGGAAGTGGGTCAAATTTAGATTGCAAGATTTGATCTGCTTTGCTGGTCAGGGATTCCTTTTATTCCAGGGTGCTAACCAGAAACAGAGCGTTAGGAAGAGTGATGGGTATTTGGGCATCCTTATGCATTTTCAGCTTCAGGGAGCGCACCTGAGGTCTTGAAGAGTTTACCGGAGTATATCTCACTAAGGTACGCTACATCCATTAGATTCCGGTGTGCGCACAATAACCCCTGGCTGATGGTTGCTACCAGGCTTGGGCAATTGTACCTTAGCTCGAACAGGTTTTCCCTGTCGATATAAGGCAATTAATTGTGATCTTTGACGAGGACATCTATATTAACATCTGACGGTCGAGTGTCCATGACTATGCCCCAAAGTGGTTCATAACAGCCTCATCAACCATTAGAAGGTTGCATCTGTCCGGCTCCTTAAACCCATTTACTAAAATCGAGGCCATAGTTCCACACCTTGGTTTTTACATCGTGTCTAATGCAGTGCGCAAGCTTCTCTCTTAGATCTTTATTTGCCTCAGTTGTAGTGGTGACTATTCCGTCATTTTCTACGTCGAAGTTCCCAACCAGCCATATTGTTTTACCGCATCCTGGAACCCCATATACCCAATTGATTTTCGGTACTACCCATTTTCCAAAGCGTCTTTGAAATGATATCAGCCATCTTCAAAATCTTGTCATCCAGCGTTATCTTCGTGCACCGGGCTGTAACTACTATGGTGTCATTTCAATGGACGTTAAAGCTTAGTCGTCATGCTAGAAGGATTTCATGATGTTCCGGCAGGCAATATGATTAACCTCCTTACTTGTTCTTACGATAGCCTGAAACTCAACAAAAGCGTTGATTGCGTGGTTTAAGGGCGTCGACGCTGATTTGTGATTTGGTGGACTGACCTCTTCCTTGTCGGCTCTCGTTAGGCTGTTTAGAACCAAGAGGGATTCCTCAAAAACTCAACCAAAGCGGCTGCCTGTCTTTCCAGTGGTTGGATAGCTCTTTATCTCGTTCCCTGTGTTTCTACGCTGATGACGTTCATAAAACCTCTGAATCTCCTTTCCCGGTTCCTCTCTTTAGGAATGCCTCTTTGCTGTTCTGAGGCTATCAAAACTGCTACTTTCTGTTGTAAGCGTTCCGAGTCACTGAGTAGTCGAGTTCATCGCCATCGCGCCATAGCTGTTTCGTGTTTCGGTACTTTGAGGAAGCTTAGGTCTTCCCTCCTGTTTTCGTACACGACCACCTCATGATTTATGGAAGCTTTAATGCGGCCGATGTGGTCAGCGACTTCACCTTTTTCGTACTCGACTGTCATTGCGTGTTGACCCTACCTGGTTCGGCCTCTCCGAGTTTTGAGATCTTTGAGAGAATTGAGTTAGAGCGAGTTTTGAGAGATGCCTGAGCAAAAAGAGTCTTCTCACCCCATTCAAATAGTGCGATCGTAGTTTCTTGCCTGCATTAATCGATATTGGTAGTCTGCTATTTCCGTCTCCGTCCGTTATACGTTTTACGTTTCATGCTCGTTCGGGTGGTGCTTCCATTCAGCAGAGAGGCTAAGCTTGGCGATATTGCAACATGTTTCCGTGCTCCCGCATTGCAGAAGCTTATGCCGAGTCTCGGTGCAGTCGTCCATGATATTGAATATTATATGTATTACTTAAAAAACCTAAAAATAAATATGGAAAACAGTAATTTTCATCATTAGCTATAAATTAATTTGATATATATAATATTTTATAAAATAATTTGATATTAGTCATTACTTTACTTGAAATAATTTTTTTTATGTTATTTGTTACGAGACGAACTGATCGTTTGCCTGATGGTAAGCATAACGCCAGCCCATAACAATTGCAGTGCCACTCAGAACTTTCAAACACAAAGGCCTGCGCGGCACTGCAGTGCGCTCGTTACCCTGAGACATTAGGTATTGAGTCTCATATGCCCAGTAATTTCACTGGCTACTTTGCTCATCAAACCGGAACACAGTAATGCTTGCACATTACTGCTTGGCGGCAGACTTCACAAGCAAAGCGGTGCTACTAACCCAGACTGACACTTGCAGAAGAGTTAGTCCTCCCACTAACTATTTTACTTTACTAAATAAAATACTAATGATGGATCAGGGAATTTCCTGTACATTTTAGTGGTCGATCTAAGTGTTCTATATTTATGCTCACTCTACTGGGCAGGGAAAGTCATATGCACGAAGTTACGTCATATATTGCTTTAACTACGCCATACGAAAACATACGAATTAGAGCTGCCGTACGGGCACGCGGTTGCAAGGTGGTGGTACGACTAGCGCCAAATTGCGCATTTTGCCTCGCTTGCAAAATATTAACCTGCAACGCATGCCCCTACAAAATATACAAAAAAGAAAAACCGAAAACTTTTTATTGTATGTACTTATTATAACTATTATTTTATATAAAAAAAATAGAGGCGGTCTTATCGGTAACCGTAATTCCATACTTGATTATAGAGGTAATTATCTTTAAATAAAATAAAAGGAATAGTTTTGCAAACCCTCAATTAATTTACTCAAATAAAAATCTGACCGCCACCGCCCCTATAATAAAACCGCAAACCATATCACTGCACAATAAGGTTCAAAATATACTCAATGACGATATTACGCGCATTTTGTTAATCATGTCCCAGTTACCGTCAAAATAATATAAATACTGACGGGTATTGGGTCAGATAGGGTATTTTAAGTACGAGTACCTGTCATACGCATTAATAAGAAGCTAATAATAAAAATAGCACAATTTAATATATTATATCGTTAGAAAATTAAGTTGAGCGTTTCACTAAAATATCACACTTACCAAAACGGCCTCCTGGTCCTGTGAAACATGGAAACAAAAGTGGTGCGCAGGACTACACTTTCAGTTACTAAACTTCCCAAAAAACACAAATTTCAAAATCGCTAACTTTGATAGCTCTTTTCTCCGGAACTATTATAGATATAACTAAATTGTGCCCTTTTAATTATGAAGTATATTATTTTAAATATATTGCTATAAAAAGCTTTTATTAAGCTCTCGTTTGAAATAAGTAACTGGCCTTTTTTTACAATCTGACGAGTATTGGGACACTGTCGACATTACCAGCGTTTACCCTATACCCATATATGCCCATGTAACCGAAATTTTAAATTAAACATCCAAAGTAGGCTCAGTCTAAAATACCTGTCTCATTTATTATTGAAAGCGTACTCGCTTTGGCGCCCAGCGTCCCGAATAAAGCCCAGCGCACACCAGTGGATGGTTCACCGGATCATCTATATACAGAATATACAAATAAATAAAACTGAAGTGTCTGTTTGTAATGTCAAAATAACAGCTTTCACTAGGTGGTAGGACTAACTCTTCTGCGAGTGTCCATCTGGGTTGGTGCCACCGCTATGCTCGTGAAGTCTGCCGCATCGCAGTAATGTGCGAGCATTACTGTGTTCCGGTTTGATGATCAGAGTAGGCAGTGAAATTACTGGGCTTATGAGACGCGTATTGAAGTGCCGCGCAGGCCTTTGTTTTTCAAAGTTCTGAGTGGCACTGCAATTATTATGGGCCGGCGTTATGCTTACCATCAGGCAAACGATCAGCTAGTCTCGTTATCAAATAGCATAAAAAAAAACTTTAAAACAGTGTTATCTTTTTTCTTGATTCAAAGCTCTCTTCTGCCGTATTATGCGCCATGTTACGCTGAACCTAATACGATCGATATTACACTTTTGGCAGCCTGTTAGCAGCCCGCTAAAACTACCGCTTGCCAAGTATTTGCGGAGATATCCTTTTAAATATTAAAGCTTGCTAAGTAAAGGTATATTTGAGGAAGCCGGATAAAAGGGATCGCCACTTCAAACTAGGCGCCTACTCATTTATGCTTAGGTTATTTTGTAATATAGGTATTTAATTAACAATTTCAGACATTCGTGTGAGATCTTTTCTTGAGGTTGCGTTTGAAAAAATGTAGCTACCTTGTACCACCTGGCTAGTACCAATTTCCTGTCAAAAATCTTTCGCCAAGCACTTAACAGTTTGTTCCAACCACAGATCTCTTAGTTCCGACAGATGTACATAAAAACCAGTCCTAATGTGGGTGTAGCGTATATATTGCCCATTTTCGACCGCATCGTTATTCAGCTGACGTTATTCTTAGCATCAGGCAACGATACGTTCGTCTCATTAGCAAAAGATTTAAAAAAAATACACCAATGCAGAAAGCCTTCCTACATTTTCATAAACTAGCTTCTGCCCGCGGTTTTCACCCGCGTTCCCTCAGGAACCGTGCCTTTTTCCCGGATAAAAAGTAGCCTATGTTACTGTCCGGTCTATAAACTATATCTATGCCAAAAATCACGTCGATCCGACGCTCCGTTACTGCGTGAACGAAGGACAAACCAACAAAGCAACAAACACACCTTCGCATTTATAATATTAGTAGGATAACTGAAAGAGACTGTTTATTTTCGCCACGGCAGGTCGCCGTTCCCTGAAGGCAGGAGTTTCCTATTAATTTTGTGCGGCCTACATTTCACCACGCCTAGTGAACGTTTATATTCGCCTGAGAAATCCATACTTCCATACTAATATTATAAATGCGAAAGTGTGTTTGTTGGTTTGTCCTTCTTTCACGCAGTAACGAAGCAAATAAATAAAACTGAAGTGTCTGTTTGTAATGTCAAAATAACAGCTTTCACTAGGTGGAAGGACTAACTCTTCTGCGAGTGTCCATCTGGGTTGTTACCACCGCTTTGCTCGTGAAGTCAGCCGCCAAGCAGTAGTGTGCAAGCATTACTGTGTTCCGGTTTGATGAGGAGAGTATCCAGTGGAATTACTGGGCTTATGAGACTTAATACCTAATGTCTCAGGGTAACGAGCGCATTGCAGTACCGCGCAGGCCTTTGTGTTTCAAAGTTCTGGGTGGCACTGCAATTGTTATGGGCCGGCGTTATGCTTACCATCAGGCAAACGACCAGCTCGTCTCGTTACCAAAAAACTTATAAAATATATACATACATATATACAATCTCGGTTCAAGGCTTCGTGGTCTTCTCCACCACCGCCGATCTAGAAGATGGTTGCGCTTTAAAACTTAGCCTAGTCTCTTTTGGTGTAGACAGGAGTGAAGACCACTTCGCTTTACACTTGCATAAGTCAATAATTTTGTGTAAGTATTATTTTTATCACTAACTGCTGCCCGCGCCTGAAAGGACAAACCAACAAACATACAATTCGTATTTATAATAGTATGGAAGTGTGGTGGTACGGCATTTTCTAGTACCCGCTGGTCTAGATGAAAATCTGTTGCAAAACACCGACATATGCTTAGGAGATTTCCCCAGGACAACCATTTAACATTTTTTGTATAAAAAAATACATTATCGAAATACAAATAAAACTGTTAACAAGAATAAACAAATTCAAGGTTTCTACGTCTTTAAAATGATTAGAAATGTCATAACAGAACGAGTTACACAACGGTTAGACAATACTTAAATCAAGATTTGTGGTTGCTTATATCTAAACACGTGACTAAGGCACGTTTAGGAGTTAAACAATGTTTAACACATGTTTAAGATGAACACTGTTTAAATTGTGTGTGGTACGACCGTGTGTCAGTGCAGAAGCAGCGGTAAATACGCGGTGGTGCACAAGTGATGTGGGTAGCGTAAGTCGTCTCTTTGAGCTCAAGCAGGGCTTCGAGACAGCACTATCTGGCCGTATTGTTATTCTTGTCTGTTTCATGGATTTTTGATGGCTTCAAGCTGCGCGTACGCGTCACCTCGTAATTGGAGTTTGTTGCAAAACCATGGTTATTTTGACAGCTTAACGCAAGCATGCAATAGCGTCTATGGCCGGCCTAGATAGGAGCTTCCTACTGTAAATGCGAAGTGCAATCGAAGAAAACTTGTGCGGCGCGCTCTCAATTGACCTAATCTAGCGGCCTCGCACCTTGCCTTATTATCACTTATTGAACGTGGCCGACCATGCATTTGTAACTCTACTACTATAACTTTCATTTTCTTTGTAATACGCATATTAAATATTGTAAGAAACGCAAAGGCGTTCGTAGCACTGCATTGCGCTCATTACGCTGAGTTATATTTAAACACACCCTAAATTTGTGTAAAACAAATTAAATCCGCGTCTAACTCGACTTATGCGTGTTACGTTACGCGTGTTTATAAGCAACCACAAACCTTGATTGAAGTACCCATCCAACCATTGTCTAAATCAATTCTGTTCTCACATTTCTAATCATTTTAAACGTGTAACTTTTAGGCACTGTCTAGATTTTGATGAAAGAAGTATGTATAGCCACCATATCTAACTCACTTCTGTTGTGAAAATTTTAATAATTTTACTTGTGTTAGTTGTTTTGCGGTGATTAACTTTTATATAGTCAGTCTATACCTAAACAGGTGCCTACCTAAACGTTGACTTGTGGTAAGGGGGTATGTATAGAAGCTCAGTAATTTCACTGACTGCGGAGGTTTTATAAAGGAAATGAATGCCATAGGGGCAGCGTAGACGCTTATACAATCGTACGTTTGCTTGTCAGAATAACGACGCTTTTGCGTGGATTTCGTGATACTCGAAATGCGCGCTTGACGCAAAAGCGTTGTTATTCTGACAAGCAAGCGTACATTTGCATAAGCGTCTAAGCTGCCCCATAGGTTTATTTACGATTCATTTCCGCATTCCATGTCCGCGCCTCTGTTTATGGCGTATTTGAAACAAACGTATACACAGTGTTGTAGAGTATTGACTATTTATTACATTGTTTTATACTAGCCTAGCCCGCGATTTCACCCGGCTTAAGATTCCCACAGGAACCGTCTATATTCAGGAATAAACAGCACCAAAAAAACCCCGTAGAGCTGTAATATAGTAGTATAATAAATATAATCGAACATGGCGAATACATTAAACCGAAGAATAGACAGGTCTAATCTAAGCAAAGACTATAAATCCAAATCTGTGAATCTAGTTCGAATCTGCCGAAACACCAGATGCTTGGTGATATATTTACATTTTGGGGGTGGTAACTAGTCAGGCGGGCGCTAGAAAATACCTATCGACCATTTATCCTAGCTATTTTATATATTTAGCTAATATTTTACTATGTTATAAGTATAAGTGCGAAGGCTTAAAAACAAAAATGGTACCTACACGACCTTTAATCTTTAGTTAAAGAAGATTTCCGCTCGAGTCCATAAGTTATTTAACTCGATGGAGTATAACTCGGTCTAATCGAGGTTTTTTAAACAATTCGATTTACATAACTGCTTTTGTGGAGATTAGGTATCATAAGTTAGACGAATTATGTTGAAAATATATTATTAAACGTCTAAATAACTAGTATAGCTTCTCAACTCTCCCGTTATCCTCTGTAAAATGAATGTTGTAGACATTAGATTGAATTAAAGGCATTCTTTATTACTAACTAACTATTTTTTTTATATTAAGACACTAGCTGCTGCCCACGGTTTTACCCGTGCGGAGATATAGAATATTATGGTTTTTATTTTTATGCGCGGAACCCTAATTCTTTTTTATAATAAAAGTAGCCTAAGGTACTCCTTATAACGTCAGCTATCTCCCAGTGAAAGTCCCGTCAAAATCGGTCCTGCCGTTTCGGAGATT
Source organism: Crocallis elinguaria (assembly GCA_907269065.1). Classification (NCBI taxonomy): domain Eukaryota; kingdom Metazoa; phylum Arthropoda; class Insecta; order Lepidoptera; family Geometridae; genus Crocallis; species Crocallis elinguaria. The sequence continues at coordinate 15,407,876 of OU026068.1, forward strand.
ACCCGGAACAAACAGACAGACAAAATTTTTAAAATGGTTGTTTTGGTATAGGTACCCTATATACTTTCGTCATATTATGCATTTAGTAAAAATCTGTTATTTTGATATTACAAACAGACACTTCAATTTTATTTATTTGTATAGATTTATAAACTTCGACATTGACATTAATATACCTTGTCAATTATCATTTTAGACTTTAGTCGGCTAACCCATTCTTATTTCCTTCATACCTACTCTTCACAGAAACAACGATCACCTCACCACAGATTTTGAAACCCTGCACCTGCACAAGTTTTCACCAACTAATCCCTAAATTGCTGTAATTTCCCAGGAGTCAATGAAAAAGTTCCACCTGCAACTGAACGAGACTTCCAGACGCCTTCAGGCGCTGACCAAACGGTTGGGGACGTGCGTGGACAAGTCCAGACCTTACTATGAGGCGTTGGGAATCGCTGCTAAAGCTAGGGCTGAGTGCCAGAAGGCAGCTGTGCAGTTCCAGAGAGCTAGTGGTATGTCTTCCACTATAACCAGTTTTATAAGGTGTTTCCGACTAATTACCATTGTAGGTGACCAAAAGACGTTACTGTATTTTCACTTTATGATACTTATTTCAACTGCATCCACAGATTTTGGAAAAAAATTGCAATAAGCAAGAAATGGGTAATTTTATTTTAAAACTTTATGATGTCTATCGATTCTGTGTAACATACCTTCAAAAATTAAGAATAGTCGCTATAAGAAAGTTTTCCGATGGCTAACAATATTTAAGTACCAATGTTTAAGTAAACATAATTGCTGTAAGTTGTTTTAATAGCATTTTTAAGCAGGTTCCTATCATGAAAATTATATTTAAATTCCATAGTTAAAATTCAAAACCACAAGAACAATTTTTTTTTTTTACTTTAAGGTAATTTTTGGGCACTATAGTAGGTATGAAATTAGTGGTAACTGACAGTGACATTAGTTAAGTTTTCTTACACCAAAATATAGGTTTTTTTTGTACTATTGGATAACGAGACGAGCTGGTCGTTTGCCTGATGATAAGCATAACACCGGCCCGTAACAATTGCAGTGCGATTCAGAACTTTAAAACACGTCAAAGGCCTGCGCGGCACTGTATTGCGCACGTTACCCTGAGAAATTAGATAATTTCTCTGATTATCTGGGACTAAATCGTTAGCTAAACCCACCTTATCTGCCAATCCCTTGGATGAATACCACGGGATTAGGCCGAAAGTAGCAAAAAGGCCTAAAGGCTAGACTTACAAAACCAATCCAGACCTAACCAAATCCCTTTTCCAAGTTTCCCTTTTATCGATTCGCTGCAAAATATGAGCCAATCATCCGCAGAGGCAGCTCCCCCTTATCACGCCGATACTGACTTCCGGCGGCCGCCCCCTCTTGGCAGGCGCCGAGGCCGCGCGGTCAAGGGCGCGGATTACCAGGTTATTTATGAACCATCTTCCGGAGTGAAAGGCGTGGAGACTGGGAAACTAAGCTGGAGGGGAACTGGGCTAATTAATTGTTTCAGGGGGTGGCTCGCAGTGCGGTATTTTGTCACTTTCAGTCGACAGCTCCGTTTATTTTAGTTGAAATATTTCAACCTTGAAATATCACGTCTGAACTCTGACTTCAACAGTCTCGAGGACTTCCTTCTTCTTTTTCTGAGCTTTGAGAACTTTCTCAGAATGGTTTTTGAATATTTTTTTCCTATTTTTTTGTTGGACTACGCTACGTCTGGCTTCGGCACACTCTGTAACAGAATTGACGATGACGACACGAGTTTAGTTTACTCCTTTGCAAGATAGTCCACGAACATTGAGTTTACGAAAATGTTTTCGTTCTGTGAGGTATTATATTTAAACATAGATTTCAATTAATTACAGCGTCTACAAAACTACTTTTATCTAAAACTAGCTGCTGCCCCGCGGTTTCACCCGCGCGGAGATATTGGATTTCATGGTTTTTATTTTTTGCGCGGAACCCTAATTCTTTTTTCCAAAATAAAAGTAGCCTATGGTACTCCTTGTAACATCAGCTATCTGTCAGTGAAAGTCCCGTCAAAATCGGCCCTGCCGTTTCGGAGATTACCCGGAACAAACAGACACAGACAGAATATTTTAAAAATGTCAGTTTTAGTGTAGGTCCCGTATATACTTTCATATGCATTTAGTAAAAAGCTGTTATTTTGATATTACAAACAGACACTTCAATTTTATTTAGTTGTATAGATAGATCACGTATTTTTTGCCGTTAGTTTACCTGTTATTTAATTATAGTAACGTAAGTTTTACCAATATTTTTCGACATAATACAAATATATCCCAATCAAAACGAATCCATACCACGGCCACGGTAACCAAGCTCATGCGATAATTCTAGCGCATCAACACATATCTGTTTACAGACAGACCATTGTAACATTATACGTAACGTAGTTCAATTTGTTCTAATTTGCGTATCTGTGTCGCTGCGAGAATACATGTACCTTTTCATCGGGCACATGACTGTTTACATGATAGGTCACATTCGTAGTGTATTTGAGGTCGAACAGCTTGTTGTGTTGTCTCGAATGTTCTGCTTTTGAAACATACAAGAAACGAATAAATAAACGCTTACATGCTCACACACACAGGGAATCCTAGTTCGGGGGAACTAGGATTCCCTGTGTCGCAGGTGGCATGGACACACACAGATACACATCAAAAATATCCAAGACCCGAGAACAAACTTTATGCTTACACAAAATCTGCCCCGGCCGGGAATCGAACCCGGGTCACCTCGCTTTGCAGGCAGGGTTACTACCAACTTAGCTACGGAGCCGTCACTAAAAATATATACATACCTACATCTCAAAAATTTCTCTTGTCATTGGGATTTTAAACCGCGTCTTCTGGTTATCTATAGACTAGATACTTTATCTACGCTTGGGAGCGATCAATGTTAGGCCCGAAGTACTTGAGATGTTGACATTCTTTCGGCTTACAAGCCGTGGCTCCACTTCATCTACCAGACATCGCATTGCAGCGATTACGTTTTACATTTACCTTTTCAGTAGACACGTCTAGATCTTAAATTTTCTCCTCTAAAAAAGCATTGGAAGCACTAGCAGTAATAACAATTGGGAACAATAAAGGCTCGGCTTAGCCGCAAACTGGCACGAGAGAATCCACAATTTCTTGGACTAAACATGCAAATTCGTCGACGTGCTTTATAAGTAATCACGTAGTTATTGCAAGTAACTACAGTTTGCCTTAGCATTTGCATTCACAAAATATAGGTCAGATAAGAAAAACACCCGGTCCCTACTAGCTTCGTGTTTTGAACGAGTTCACGTTAGCCACGCGATCCCTTTTCTACTACTCTAGGGAAATCAGCTTAATATTTATGATTAATATGACCTAATAAGAATTATGGAGATTGAGGTTTCCAGACTAAGGTTTCTGGCTGTCCATAGCTTTTCAAAGACGACTCTTGGATTGATGGATTTCCCTAAATCTATCGGTGTAGTTCTGGCCGCTGCAAATAAGGGCCAATCATACAAGGCTTAGTTTTGGCTTGAAGCCAATTAAAAATAAAGGGTGCAAAAACAGGCCCATACAGGAAACAAAAAACATCAATGAGGAAGCGAAAAGCTTACAATGAGTAATACTGTACTCTTTGCGCCAAACCCGGTATACTCTACTAGGGGGTTAATTATCTTACTACTATTATTAGAACTAGTTGTACGTTATGTCATGTCCGGGATGATTGACGAGGGCGCCCTGCAGAAAGCACTTATCAACCTGCTATGCTGCATATACTTGGGCCGGGGTAAACTTTGTGACCATAAACTTTGTTCACGGGTCTTGAATAAGAGGTGTATCTATATTATTGTACATCTGTCCAATGCCACCCGCGACAAAGGGAATCCTAGTGCAGTGTTACGAGTGTTTGTTTGACAAGTAGAGATCGTGTAGTGCATTTTTACAACAGTAGTCAGCTATTCAATTATTCTCAGTTCCTGGTCATTCGACATGTCTGCTCTGTATCTTGCACATGTTTTTTGGGAAGCCTTTTTACAAGCCAGCTACGACCTATTGTGCGTAGTTCAGTAATTATAAAGTTAAAACAAATCTTTGTTCAGTGAAATGTACACAAATGATAAAGTGCAAAGTACACGTGTCTTATTGGTGATAAGATAGGGCGACGCGTTTAATTGTGAAACTGGTTTCGCTATCGCAACCTTGGCAATGTCGCGCTGTGATTGTATAGGTATCTCTTTCAATATTATATCACAATCTTTCAATATTTAATCTAATACGGTAGCGTTGGATCACTATATCTTGTATGACGTTTTTATTAATACTTCTGCCCGCGGTTTCCTGCATTTTGATTTCGTGGTTTCGTGGTTTTTTTCTGGAATTAAAGTAGCCTTTGTCGTCACTCTTCAGCCCATAAACAGTCTAGTGTCTATATTATTAAACGAGTTTTTAAATGACTGAAATTGATTTGGATTTTCGGAAACGACAAACTGTTTTTATGTTTCAACTTTCAACGGTAGTTTGAAACGACGGTTTAGTAAAACTATGTTTTTCCTTTTTGTTCCTTGATAGTTTTAAACTGAATCGAAAGAGACAAAGCATACAGTTTAACTGTTCAACCGTTAACACAGTTTATTAATAAGGGCCTATGTGTTTTTTAGAATTGCACGCGGCGGCAAAGGAGACGGTGACTCTAGCAGAACAGCGGTTTGTGAGCAAGCAAGACGAGTGGCAGTTTGATAGCAACTGGCAGGAAGTGCTCAACCATGCCATCATTAAGGTGAGAGTGTTATAAGAGATTGTCGTGTTCTCATTTAAATTTTTTATAGGTAGGTACTTATCACTCCGCTAGGGATTAGTGCAGGTTTATAATTGCCAGAAATCCTGTCTTATTAAGAGCTTTTAGTACTGTGTTTGAGTCACACCTGTACTTATCAAACATAGTATTTATGAGTTTAAGTAAGCTTTAAACTTATTTTCTTATCAAACATAGCACCTTTAAAGTAAGCTTTAAAACGTATTTCAGGTAATGGACGCTGAAAAGCGGAAGGCGGAAAGTGGACGCGAGCATCAGAAGAAAGCAACCGCTTGCATCTCCGCTGATCGAAAGGTGAGGTATCTTTCTCCCATTCTGCTAGGACACATCTCCTAGCTTTTGCTTGTTTTTTTGTTCTTAATTAATTTAATTATTTGATCTTATCTATTACATCAGTCATCAAAAGCTTTCTCTATGTCCAAGAGTATCTATCAGTCTTTTTTAGCACCTGCTGCTCCTGAGAGTCAGCCCTGTTTACCCTCCCAACACATCGTTGTTGAGATATTGTTAGTAAATGATAACGTATCGAAGATAACAAATTTAATGTATAGGTTCTACCACATGTACACAGTAAATAGTATAACAATGTGACTGCAGCAGGACCTTTTATGCATATTCCAGGTGGCCCAATTAGAAGATAACCTAAAACGGAACATCATAAAGTCTCGCGTCTACTTCGAAGAGAAGAAACTGTGCGACGAAGAGCTGCAATCTCAAAACGAGAAGATAGAAAAGCTGCAGCGCTTAATAGCCGACGCTAAATACAGATACTCCAAGTCCTTGAAAGCATTGGAAGAGATATCAGAAGAAATACACAGAAGTCGTGGGGAATATCCGCCAGGGAAAGACAGCATACCAGTGGGTCCAAGAGAGCCGGGAGTAGGGGCGGAACACGACCCTACACACGATGAAACTAAAGCTCAGGACGAAGATTCCAGCCTCCAAGAACTAAGATTACGCGTCAGAGAACTAGCTCTAAAACCCATCGATAAAGACATCGAAACTGATGACGCTTGGGCGTTAGAACTCAACGAGACTATCAACAAACTCGACCAGCTGTTGATGATGAAGGAAAGCAATCAGCAGAAGAGGTCCAAATTCACTGAGAGTTCGCCAAGAAACAATTCTCCAACAACGAGCACCAACCAGGGACGCACGCCACCCAGCGATACTTGGAAGAACGAATCCAACTTGATGAGAACTAAATCCATCAGCCGTGAAGTCGTTTACGAACATACGAATCCGCCTATCAGTAAATCAGAGAAATCTAAAAGCATGATGTCTTTAGACGTCCTCGCTTTGGCTCGCGATACCACTATAATGGACAGGGAGTCGTATCTAAAAGCAGTAATAGAGGACAAATCTCCAACTGGAACTTATACTGAGAGTAATTCTGACAGGAACGAGAGTCCAGATGAGATTTTAATGGTCGAATGTGATTCCAGTGATTCGACGCAGAATCCTGTGATAAGAATGACGAGCTCTACTGTATCTGATAGCGATAATAGTTAAATTTGTTGTGGATGGATGTAGCAGTGTTGTTTGTCTCTAAAGCCGGCTTCTTCGCTTGTGCCAAATAGAAAGGGATGCAGTGATTCACTGCATAAGAGCGCCCCTTTATATTTGGCAATGACTCAACAAGTCAGAAGTTGGCTTTTAAAACGGCCTACCTATATGTTTGCCCAAATTGTACCGTATATAAGCATAAAACTAAGCACCTATTGATGTGTTCCGAAACTCACACTTGAGAGGCAGTTCTGCATAGATATTTTAATTCACTCGGATCAATCCGTGTCCGAAGCGACTGACTTGCAGGGTGATTTTAATTTATTCAGAATGATATCCGTCTCGGAAGCGACTGCCTTGATCGTTCATATCTCGGAATCACATCGCATCTGAGAAATTTCCCGTTTAAATTCGACAACTCAGCTGTATAAACACGGATGTAATCCCGACAATATTTCTCTGGCGGAATGCGTTTCCGAAATATAAACGATCAAGACTGACGCTTCCGACACGGATGTCATTTCGAGTGAATTAAAATAGCCCTGCTGATCGTTTATATTTCGAAATCACATCCTGTCAGAGAAATTTCCGTTTATATTTGTCTACTCAGCTGAATAAACACGGATATAATCCCGACAGTATTTCTCTGTCGGGATGCGATTCCGAGATATAAAATCGGAAACAGTCGCTTCGTACACGGAATCATTCCGAGTGAATTAAAATCACCCTGCTGATCAAGGTTTAAATTGTTCACCTTAGATCTTCACTTGATGGTGAATAAAAAAATTGATAATTTTGTCGTTTTAACTGTAGTCATGGTTAGTGATGATGATGATGATGATGAATACATCATTAGTGAATTTTTCTGTGGCACTTTGCACAGCTTTAAAATTTGATATTATTAAATCAACCTGGGCCAATATGTAGGTGTGATTTAAATGAAACTGTTTGTGAACCATTATTTTATCTAGCGTCATTAACGAAACAATGCAACTAATTTAATTTGTTTTACGTGTCAATTTGTATGAAGTGATAGAAATTTGAATAAAAATTCGTAAAAGTTGGTTTTTGTGTTCATGTATTTAGTTAAACCGTCACTAAAATGCATACCTACATGGTTTGGTGCAAAATGCAGTTTTTTATTCGTTAGAACTACTGCAAGAAAATCTTTGTCACGATAGAATTGATATACATTTAGTGATATTAAATTTCAATTTATTCCAAAATACATTCAATTTAGCAAACGTAGAACACAAATACTACAATTACAATTATCATAATTACAATTGTAGACCTAAACACATTAGATTGAGGACCAATTAACGGTAACTCACAATATTTCTTTAATTTCAAGTTTTTTTAAAAAATTCTAATACCTTTAACATTTCATGTAACCTTTTACTAACTAAAGAGTATATAAAGTGTATGTATATTTTGATTTTAATCGTCATACTAAACAAAATTTAACACTAATTTTATCATAAAATTTATCTAGGTAACTAAGTAAGAGTTCAATCTCATGTATTACAGTGGCCTGAGTGTTACAAACATAACATACACTTTCGTTTCACTCTCTCCTTCCCAATGAGAAAGCGATGGGATGTATTAAGTTACCAAAGAGATATAAATTTGACACATTAAAATGACATGAAAGTTAAATCTCTTTCTAATACATCCACTTGTACCACTCCACTGTCCACTAGTCCCAAAGACTATAAATCCTGTTGACTAATGATACAACTTCCCCTCAAGCGAAAACGAACTATTTAAATGCACTACTCGCCACTGCGAGTACGAGTGCCGACTTATAACTTATCGATATTCAATGTATACTTTACAATTAATATATATACTATTATTAATTATTTTGGAAAAATAATAACCTTTCGTTTGGATTTGTTGACCGACTTCGAAAAAAGAGGAGGAGGTTAAATGTTCGACTGTATGTATTTTTTTAAGTATTTTAACTGATTTCTCCGTCAATTGTGGACCGATTTTGAAAATTATTTTTGTTGTTTGAAAGTGTATTATCTCAAGGTGGTCCCATATACATTTTATGGGAAACATCTAAAGATGAAAAAGTGGTACTTGAATTTTCATATATCGCGATATTTTCATCGAAGTAGGTTCCCGGTTTTTTTAAATTATTTCTGCTTTTTGTTGTTAGATTTCCAGACATCCCAGAAATAAAGGAAAGCGAGTGGATAGAAGCGACTCAAAAAGAGAATTGGTTCCATACATCGCAAGTCATGGAATCCATTCAGTAGCTTCGACGTGATGCGTGGCCAAAATACAGACAGACAGACAAAAATAAAAATACAGCTTTGGCTTCAGTATGGATGGGAGTGCCATCCAAAAAAAATGTGACCTGGAGTTTTATTATAAGTAGTATTATAGATTAATTTATAAAGTAAGTTTATATTGTCTAGGTTTTCCATATAATAATTTATTATTAATCGTATATGTCAGGGAATCAAGAATGCGATGCTAACTACCTATTCAATTTTATCGATATTATTCTGTTCAGTAGTAGTTGTACCACATCACTAAATTACGTCATCCAAATGATCGGCCAATTGCAAGCATAGAATATTACCTCGCCCCCTGCCCGCGCCGGTGAGATATGTTTGTATGAGGATTTGTGTTCATGAGCTATCAACAGGCTAAATAATCTATGACTAGTCCACTAGTCTAAATTAAACAGCCATGAATAATCGTCGAAGCCGTGATTGTGCGTCGAATTTGTTAAAGACAGAAGTTATTTAACAGCTCTAAAACTTAGACCTGTCAAATATCTTCCATCCCTTTCTCATGTTTTTATTGGAAATAGAGAGAAACTTAAATTAGCTTTAGGTTTGCGACGAGGCCAGTGTTTTGTTTAATTCTCCTGGTTTTAAGTTAATTTTGTAAGTCGAGCGTTATGGAACCGTCCGCATCCACCGATGTTCAGCATAGTAAATGGTTTCAGTATCGTACTTAACTGCTGTTAACTTTTTTTAGTTGGTAATGAATGTAGCTCAGAACTGGTAATAATTTCTCTTTTCTGTTTTGCTTCTAAAAGCAATGTTGAAGAAATATGCTCAGGTTAGTGATGAAAGAGATAAGATAGCATTAATATTTATAAACATGGAGTTTAGATGCCATTGAAGGGCTACACTATTATGAAAATGTATGTGCCTATAATAAATAGACTGTAAAACAACTGAACATAAATCTCTTAGGTTTTTGCGATAAGCGCACGTTGTGAATGGTTGTAACTTGTAGGTGCAGTTCGGAGTTCGATTATCTTATCTGTTCAGGCTCTTATTTTAATAAACAGTGGTTTAATTAAACTATGTTTCGTCCTTGTTGTTCTTTGATGATTTTAAATTTAATCGAAAGAGAAAAACTAACTATTCAACCTTTTAACACTGATGAGTCTCAATTGACAGCGTCCCCAGTGGAGAACGTGGCGACGCGTTCGTTTTCAAAATTGTGACTAACGCGCATTTAGTTCCAATTTTGACCACATGCACAGCTAATTTAGTGGCACTGCAATCGCGTATGTTTTACACAATGATTAAAAATATGGAACTCTTTGATTATACATTATTTTAGTTCAACACGCGACGTTTCAGCCCCTTTGCAGTGTTTGGTTGGTTTGGAGTCTATGACATCAAACATGTGACCATGGATACTTAACTGCACTGTTTAAAACTTTGAATTACTTAGAAACGTTCGCGATGGGAAACAAAATAATATAATCAATATATGATACGCGATGAAAGTTTAAAGTTGTGTAATACAATAAACTGTTTTCTATATAGCTAAAATAGTGCCTTTATTTCTCATCTCTCATCTCAAAATACATACCTATATAGAAAGAAACAAGAACATACAATGCAAGATTTAACTCTTGAATACAGAAGACTTGAATGCCGACGGTCGGTACTTATGAAGGTTGTAGAATTAGATAATATAATTTAACTATATGTATTTATAATGATTTAAATTTTAAACTAAGAAACGACATGAGGGTTCTCTAACATACTCATAAGAATAAGATAGTTTATAATTTGTAGAGTGACTTAATATAGAAATAAAATTGTAGCATGCATTTATTTGACTCAGAAAAAGTAAATGAAATGTTTATTAATAGAGTTAATTCTGTATTTTTTTGACATTCTGTTAATCGTTGTAGCAATGAAAAAGCTGTAATAATTTGAAATATAAACCTAACATATACAATTTAGTGTATTTCACTGCTATACGGTTACAAAAATGCCCTAAATGTAACACTAGACTAAAACGAAATGTTGACATCGCTATCCCTTTCATACCTACCTAAAAATCTCGTAAAGTATGAAGGAGAAAGCCTTTTCTAAATTGACCTAAAAATAACACCCACTAACATACAATTTATCACCAGATTTTAGCGTACAGTTTAGTCCCAAAATCTTTTCATATTTACCGCAACAAATTTATTTAAATCATGTAGCTGAGTACGTCGATATCTAGAATAATTAATCGAACCGAACTGTGTTCCACATTGTCTGATGTATATTTTTATGAGGACAGAACTTGCGTAACTTATAGTCGAATGGGTTTTGAGATTCACTGTGATTGCACTATTAAAAACTTTTAGCACGTTTTAAAAAATTCTTCACGTAATAATGTCCCTTTCACAAATACCTAATCCATAGAATAGTTACAATGTTTTTGATCAATAAATAAATGTGAAAAATAATATTGTTTTACTACTCTGACAGCACGTTAGTCCTCTAGTTGTTTAAGTAGTAAAGAAATAAGTAATCAATATTATAATCTCAAAGCATTTAAGTTTTTGTGGGTAGATGTTAGTTACTCTTACACGCAAAAACTGACCGGATTTTGATGAAACTGAAATATAGTTTATAGATACTACAATTTATAAAAATTTACCATACAGGCGAAGCCGAGGGCGAAAGCTAGTCAAAAATGTAAAATAAGGCAGAGCCACGTATTCTTTATATGTTATATTCCCTTTGTTTAGCACAGAGACTGTACTTTTAAAACAATACATAATTTATTTCACTTTATAATAAGCCTATTTCAAATAACAAAATACTAATAATAGTGGTCATGAATTTGCTGTTTTTCTTTTGAAAGCGAATTTAGTGAATTATAAATGAATATTAATTCCTTTTCGAATTTAGAAGTCCATAATACAAAGAACTTGTATTCTAGAGATAAACAGATAAAAAATAAAACATATAAAAATAAATTAATAATCCATTTATTTTCTTAAACGCTCAGAAGTCTAAGCTTCCGACATAAACAATGACTTACAATTACTATAACAATACACAAGAGTGACAACATTCATTATACAGATAGAGGAAGGCACTTCTACAGTGGAACGTACATAAGTTACATAATATCATATTTATAGTTCTAGTATCTTCAAGACGACATCGATCAGCACTACTTATTTGGCTATTATTAGTTGACCGGCGGGCTTACTCTAGACAATCGATTAAAATCGTAAGCGATCGAATTCATGTAGTTTGATCAAAGAATATAATAGTACAATTTGGTTCACTTGAACGCAACACTAGCGCAAGATTGGAACCGATTTCAGTGGAATTTTTTGGAACTAAAAGTGAAATTGGATTGGAGTTAAATTCAAGAATAAACCACACGACATCTGGGGTCTTACTACAAAAAAATTAAACACACTTTAAACCTATGTTAAACAGTGTTTAACTCCTAATCATGCCTTAGTCACACGTTTAAATATGAGCAACCATAAATCCTGATTTTAGTAGTGTCTAACCGTTGTCTAACTCAATTCTATTGTGACATGAAAATCATTTTAGTTAGACACTATCTAGCTAAACAGTAATCTAAAAAGTGTTTTTTGTGGTAACATGACTGGTATTTATAAGGTTACCCCAAGGCCATGGCTTATAACACAATAGCCAGGACCGACGGCTAAGTGTGCTCTTCGAAGCTCAAAGCGCTCAATTATAAAATGCTAAGCGGCCGTTTCATAACTTAACATCTGATAAGAGCATTAGACTCCATAACGAGTACTATGTATTAAACTTGATGATACTAGAACTAAATACAATTTGATACAATAATTCGATCAAATACATTCATAATAAAAATTCACTCGATCAATTGTAATGATAATGATATTAATTATTCAAAATAGACATTATTATTTACAATACTGAAAAAGTATTAGAATTATACACTAGCAGATTTTTTTAAATATAGGCCAAGATATGGTCTTTGTAAAAAGATTTTGAAATGCTTTCAAGTGGACGTCAAAAATGTTATAGCAAAACGATTCAAATAAACAAACATTAATATAAATCTCATATAATATATGTTGAATCAATACTTTATTAAAATGGAATCTCATAATTATTTACCGTTCACCTTCAATTTAATTGAAGAACTGTGATTTAATTATTATAATATTACATAAACACATATACTACAATCATTAATTTCAGACATCTCATATACTAATCAATTGTTTTAGACTTTTATGTCGCGCAATTTAAATCTTCACATCTGCCTAAGATACATTTCAAGTAAGGATTTAAAATATATAATTCCTAAAAAAATATTATACAAGTATAATGGAATAAAGAGATTACAATAAAAACGTTAATAATAACATAGGAATAATGTCAGTGTATTTATTATAAATTAAATATTTTGTACTAATACTTCGTATTTCCCGTTAGTTACTTTGTGTATGAGTAAATACTTTGGTATTATTCGCGGCGTACTTTATAACCGGTCAGAGTATGCGCACGCGCAGTCCCTTTCTCTATTGCGCAGTACTTGCATAAATATTTACACCGGCCAAAAAGTTCGGCGTTCATTATACCCTAAATACACCCAACAATTATGCAAAACCCATAATACCTTTATAAAAATGAGTGTATTTCTTGATATTGTAACGTCACTTCTTTGATAACTGAAACAGTTCCGTATATTTTGTGCAAACGCTAGGTAACTTCAAAGCTAAAACTGACTGTACAACAAAAAAAAAACACTTTTCCCACAGAAGAAAAATCACACAATTCTGAATTAAATTATTATACATAAATCAACATTCCTGTATCAAAAAATAACAACTCTCGATACATAATTAAAATGATACATTGTAAAAAAAGTACCCATAGAAAAACTAATCTAGCAAACTAAATGTAGATTCATTATTGTTTTCTAAATCAGAAACCGCTAACACTGGGCAGTGATAGAATAAATTACTTTCGTAATAAAATTGTTTATAAAAAATAAAATACTTCACAAAGTAAAATGCTTGAAAAATACAATGCTCAACGTCGCGTCGTGTGAAACAACAAAAATAACTACTAAATAAACATAGGTAGGTACACGTTTTGTACGATAAAGTTATTAAATAAACGCAGTTTAAATGCATCATTCATAATTTTTGTAAAAATAGATTTTGGTGTCGTGACCAGGTCAATGTCAACATTTACATTATTCAACTACCCTCTCTTCAAAGGACGTTTATTTTCACTAGTATCTACTTCCCTAAACAATATAGTTTTTTAAACAAACTCCATCCCCAATAGTTGCGACACTGCGTTCCCATCACATAGTATTTGGCCTCACGTTAAAAGTTACATAAATTATTTTATACGATAACCCTTCTCTTCACATTGTTCAGTTGACTATTGTACTAATGGCAGTGCTTTTACAGCTTGGACTGTGGTATATTGACCACTTCTCGCCACCACGACGCTCGTTCGAACGTGCCCGGATGACTGAAGAACGCCTTTTGCAGGTTTTGGTATAGCTGTGGAAAATTAAGGTAGTTTTATAATCATATTTTTGAACTTTTGTGCACAAAAATTGTTAACAAAAATGTCGTGACTATAAAAACTTATTTCAACATCTGTGCTGTGTTCCTTTCTAATGAGGAGGGGCACAGGAAAAGCTAATCTCAGATGGCGCCACCATCGCTGGTGCTTGTTATTGATGTTTACTTTGAGGGTTAACATGCTCGCGTCTTAAATATCATTAGATTTGAAATGGTCACTACATAACCCAGAAGAATAATTGGTTTCCAATAATTTTTGATGAGCAATGCTTTGATTCACAATTGCCGTTTTTTTTTTCTCGACAGAAGGAAAACGTGTGTACCTTTATTTTTACACTGAATTGCGCTTTACACAGGCATACTTTATTGCAAAAACGATTTTTGTTACTAAAATTTTATTATGAAGTTTCATAATGAAACAAAACCAGCGATAATGCGCCACCTAGCGGGATAAGTATGCAGTGTGGCTCCCCATTGGTTAATATTTCCAAAGTGGTATCACACACAAGTGTGTCTTAAAGCTTTGAAGGCACTCACCTTCCCATCACTTTTCCCCAGCACTGAGTTCAGCACGAAGTCAGTCGGCGCGAGGGCATCCACCACACTGACGACCTCTCCCTTCAAGTCTGCGCACAGCTCCACCACCGCCTCCCGCAGCAGCCGCGCCAGCTCCTCACCTGAGCTGAACCCTCCCTGGTACAGCTCCACCAGGTGCTGGTCCAGGGACCACAGCCCGTAGAGGTAGAATAAATTGCTTAGCACTGAAATCAGATATAAACCGTGTAACCACAAAAAACACTTTTAGATGCCTGTTTATCTAGACAGTGGTGTCAATTCTATCATTAATTTCATACCTAAACTAATTTTAGTTTCGTTCTCTCTCTTTCCAATACATAACATGAGAAAGAGATGGAAGATGTCTGACAGATCTAAATTTAGTTTTAGAGCTGTCAAATATCTTTCAATCTTGATAAATTAGATGCCACTGAATTCATTGCCATTAAATTTACACTAGACACAAGCAAGTGGATTAATTTGACAGGTCTAAAATATATTCCATCTCTTTCTCATGTATTGGAAAGAGAGAGAACGAAACTAAAATTAGTTTAGTTATGAAATGATAGAATTGACACCAAAGACTAAAGATAAACGCCTAAAATAATTAGAAATGTCACAACAGAATTGAGTTAGATGACGATAACACTACTTAAGGAGTTTTGGCGGGAATGCGAAAATGTGCTGTTGTTGATTTTGTGTTATTTACTAAAACCTGTGTCTTATCGAGTGTTAATGTGTAATAATGGTGGATTATTAACCATTAAGTGTTCGTAAACGTGCATGAGTGAAAGGCAAATAGTACAAAGACGAAAAACTTGTATTTTCGTATTCTATCCAAAACTCCATAGAAGCTTCCGTAAAGTATCCACCGCTTTACTGAAGCATTACTTCGACTTGACCGCGCCTAGACTAAACTTTAACGTGACTTTGACGACTTTCATGCACCAAAACTAGAGATTTATGTATATTATTATAACTCGACACTGGCTAAATACGCTAATCGCGTGGAGCCAAAAACAAAAAAAAACAAAAAAAAAACACTACTTAAATCAGGATTTGTGGTTGCTCATATTTAAACAAGCGACTAAGGAACGTTTAGGAGTTAAACGCAGTTTAAACATGTTTATAGTGTGTTTATTTTTTTGTGGTGAGACCGGAAGTGTTTATAAATTAGCAGATGCGTTTTTAAAGTAGGACTTGATTATTTTAATTTTTAATTACATTATGATGTGCAAAGGCATTAATGTCTGTAATGTGCAAGAATTACTTCAGTGCCGCACATGTTTTCATGTTAAAAGTTTGCAATGGGACGGCACAGGCAAAACTAAACTCAGATGGCACCACCATCGCTGGTGCTTGTCATTGATGTTTACTTTTGGGGTTAAATAATTAAACTAAACAGTAAACTTTTTCGCGTCATAAAAAACATTACATTTGAAATGGTCATTACATAACCTAGAAGAAGAATTTGGTTTCCAATATTTTTTTATTTTTACACTGAAATGCACTTCAGAGGGGCACAGTTTATTGCAGAGACGAGTTTTTTGTTTACTTACTAAAATTCTATAGTGAAGTTTGACAGTGAAACCACACCAGCGATAATGCGCCACCTAGCGGGATAAATAAGCAGTGTGTGTCATCGTTCCTGACTGTCGTCATCTCAACACCAGGCAAACCCGCTAACTTCGTCATCAAAAAGTATAAAAACTTTTTTATAGTTTCTCTTACCTGGTTGCAAAGATTTCTCCTTCTTGTCCATAGACTCTAGGAAGTAAATAATGGCTAGGTACTCCGCGTACACTTTGGTGAGTTCTTTCCACTTGTAGACCTGCGAGCGCGCACGCGCAGAGAACTTCGAGAGGCCTTTCGCTAATTCCGCCTCGTACTTTTTGTGCGTCTCTTTGAGGAGGTAGCACAGAAGCCATTTGTACGTTGACGTTATGACTGAAACAAGAGGACATACAAATTAATAACGATCATAAGCATAGAACCTGAGTCCTAACTAGGATTCTCTGTGTATAGGGAGTCAGGAACTATAATGAGAAATGATCCCAAAACAATTATCGGTCTCTGCTGCATACATATTATAGATTTTTTTACAATGTCATTAATAAAAATGGGATATCAACGACTCACATTGCCTCGTCTTTAGCTGTTCCGTCTTGGTGCACCTGAACTTCTGTACCATAATCTCCCTGTATTCGTTGAGGAAGGCCACTGTCCCGAGCGGCGAGTCCACAGCGCTGCCACTCATGGCCGCCTCGTACTGTCGCAGCAACCAGTTGCCCGTCTGCTGCGATAGCACGTTGTTGTCTCCCTCGTACGTTACTGTCGGCTCGTGGTTGCTTCGGATATCGCCCAGGTTCGCGCACTGGAAGCAAAAATTGATAGTTTAAAAATAGTTTTCAACAACAGTATTCTAAGTTTAGACATTACTTTCGCCCGCGTGGTATAAATCGGTTTAGTTGATACGGAGATACGTGGTAACAAACATTCACACACAAAGTTTCGCATTTATAATATTAGTAGGATACGGGATATTTACGAAAATCCCTTCGCGAAATTAGTTATTCGGTCAATGCAATGAAAATTGAACGTCATTATGTAGGAAATGCAATCGATAACAAATTATAAGTAAAACTAGTTTCAAAGATTAGTTTACGTATTCGGGAAAAGGTTATGTTTCTTTTTCGGCAAAAATCAATAACGTCCTACCTATTTCTGATTTTATCTTATCGAGATGTCAATTTTTTGATCAATATGGATCGAAAAGTTCCGTACTTGCGCCACAGGTCAGGTTATTTAGTAGAATGGGGAGCCACACTGCTTCCGTATCCCGCTAGGTGGCGCATGATCGCTGGTGTTGTTTCACTATGAAACTTCATTATAAAATTTTAGTAAGTAAATAAAAAATCGTCTTTGCATAGTACGCCTCTGTAAAGTGCAACTCAGTGTAAAAATAAAGACACACGTTTTCCTTCAGCAGAGAAAAAACGGAAATTGTGGATGGATCAAAGTATTGTTCATCAAAAATTATTCTTCTAGGTTATGTAGTGACCAGTTCAAATCTAATGATTTTTAAGACGCGAGCATGTTCACTGGTTATAGTTTAATTAATTCATTACCCTCAAAGTAAATATCAATGACAAGCACCAGCGATGGTGGCGCCATCTGAGATTAGCTTTGCCTGTGCCTCCCCATTGGGGATGTATGCACACGTAATTATGTAGTGCGACATTACCTTGAGGAAGCCGTGTCCGCCGCACGCCTCGCGGCACTGCTGCGCCGCCTGCAGCACCGACCACGTCAGCAGCGGCTTGCTGCACGACACCATGGCGTGGATCTCAGACACCGCCTCGCTCTGGGGAACAAATGTGGACACATAACGAAACACTGGAATGTAGATAGGGTGAATTTGAAATGTAGATAGTTTATGATATAATTATATTTAATATTGTTTACCGACATTAGCGAACGCTCGTGAAGTGCCGCCAAGCAGTAATGTAGAAGCTTCCGGTTTGATGGGCAGAGTAGCCAGTGAAATTACTGGGCTTATGAGACTTCATACCTAATGTCTCAAGGTAACGAGCGCACTGCAGTGCCGCGCAGGCCTTTGTGTTTCAAACTGCAATTATGGGCTGGCGTTATGCTTACCATCACGCAAACGACCAGCTCGTCTCGTTACCAAATTGCATAAAAAAACTCTCTCTCTCTCTCTGAGACCTATGCTCAGCAGTGGACGACTTCTGCCTGAACACAAAACGAGGAGATCGCTAGTTCAAAATGCTTTATCCATATGAGCCCCAAGGGAGCACTCATAAAAACAAAGAAGTTTTAATTTGAAAATATGTTGAACTGGTTAATTCACTCACCAAGTTGTCAACTTTAAGGCCGGCGTTGGATTTCTCGACGATGTTCAGGTACGTCTGTGTGAAGTTTTCGATGTATATTCGGAAGACCACCGCCGCCGCTACGTAGCCGAACAGACGCCATTGCTGGAAATTTTCATACTTATAGCGAGCAGTAAATAACGAGTGGCGAGTAGTGAGTGGCGAGTACTGATTTGTGAGTGGCTACTGGTAATATAGTGCATGGTGAGTGGCGAGTGGAAAACAGTGAGTACCGTGTGGTGAGTAGTACATGGCGAGTAGGGAGTAGTGAGCAGTGAGGGGAGAGTGGTGAGTAGTGAGCAGAGGAGCGAGTGGTGAGTAGTGAGCAATGAGGGGCGAGTAGTGAGCAGTGAGGGGCGAGTGGTGAGTAGTGAGTGGCGAGTACTCACATGTAAGGGGTACTCTATGAGTGGTATCTCGTTGTCCCGCTCGCCGAATTGTGCGCGCGTGGCCGCGTACCGAACGGCGATGGCCACCGCGCTGGCGATGGAATGGCAGCTCTCCTGCATGATGCCAATACGACCTACGATACAAAATATAAATATTTATCATTAACCTCATTTAACAAATAGCCATATACCAATTTCTTATATAAGACTGCGGATTTTGTAAAAGAAACCAACATCTATATTACACTGTCTAAGTAAGTATCTTACCTATGCGTAAATCAGTTCATTTATATCGGATATTTTCGAATTGAAAATTTGTATGAAAAGCAGTGAGCGTGTATGTCGCTCTTTATATTGCTCATACGAGCTCTTGTAAACCACCGTAAGTTGTTTCTGCAGCAATACAGGTACAAATATTTATTTTTACCTGCAGATAGATTCTCCAGTGCCGCTCCCAGTATCCTCGAAGGGTCTGAAAAGGAGCTCTCGTAGACTCCATCCTCGGTGACGTCAGCCGTTCTGTTCAGTAAGTTCTCGCGCGGTATCCGGTACTGGTTGAACATTATGAACCTAGAAAGTAACGGAAGTTATAGACGATAGATAAGGACGATGTGATATAAGCACTAAAGAAAGAACAGAATGTGCTCAAATGTTGCCAGAACACACCGATAGGACTGGCATTAAATTGGGTTGTTGACTGTATTCAAATAAAAATATAATTTTGCCGCGAAACGGTCGTTTTTGTGACAGAAATCCTATAAAACACAATATTTTTGTTTATTTTTAAGGAATTTAATTTTAATTCAATAATCAAAATGTAATCACATCGCTCCGAAGTCACGTGACATAAAACGCGCGTGACGTCACTTGTTCCATCGGAAGGAGTATATATATATTTTTTGCTTTTGGCTCCACGTGATTTGCGTATTAGTAAATAACACAAAATCAACAACAACACATTTTCGCATTCCCGCCAAAACTCCAATGAGTATATTGCTCGTTGTGCTTAGTATTTTAGAGTGATTTCTGTGATTATTTATCTGTGCCGTGAATTCCGCGCCATTTTTTTGAAATTTATTTCGACTCTTGAATATTAATCTTGAATTGAATATTTCTCCCATGATGGAAAGTGGCTTCATAAAGGCAAATAATTCCAATTTGCCGAGAATTGATTGTTTTACGGTGGCCAATTTCTTCTCGACAAACGATAATTTCTGCTCTGCTGAATTTAGAAATGTGAAGACCTCCGTGTAAGTACTTATTATACCAAAAATCATTATTTCTATAACCAACAATGAATATATAATAGTAATCATAGATAAAGAACTTTTCTGATGTTTGAACTGTACTGCTTAAACACTGAGGCACCGCACAACGCTTGAAAAACTTAGAACTCATATTTTAATACATGTAGAAATACATGTAGAAAACATCGAATCAACTTGTCACTAAACGTAGCACAGACTAGGTAGTAGTGGTTATATTCTCTTTGCTTGTCACTTTACAGTGTTATAGAATAATACTCTGTGGTATTGGTCTCATAAAAATGCACTGTTCCTGTGGCCACGCGGATGAAACCGCGGGCAGAAGGTAATAATATAATTATCAGGTCACTCGTACGCAAGTGGTTCGAATATCAGTTGAAAGTAGTGTGAGTCAGAAAGTTGTTTCCACAATTATTATTGTCGTAATTATGTATGTGTCATAAAATGTAGGTAAATATTTCTTGCGAGGAGTATATTTTCACGGTGGGACTTTGCTGTTATCGCGAGTCAATAACTTGACTCATTTATCCGTATTATTACTATTACAAATGCGAAAGTGTGTTTGTTGGTTTGTCGCAGCAACGGAGTAACAGATCGGAGTAATTTTTTGCACAGAAGTAGTGTATGGACCGGGAAATGACATAGGCTACTATTTATCCCGCAAAATAAAGGGATTCTATGTGACTTTACACATGGCAGAAGGTTCTTTGAAAGTAGGATTTTAGGTTCGTCCTTTTTTCACTCAGCAACGGATCAACGTGAAGTTTGTGGAATGAAGAATGACATACTTTTTATCCCGCAAAAATGCAGACCCTGTAGGACTATTCACGCGAGTGAAACTGCGGGCAGCAGCTAATAAACTATTGTTTACTAACAACATTTTAGCTTCGATAAGTGTTGGAGTGGAAAAAGTGACTTTCTACAATCTTTATCTAGGCATCCTTGTCTTGTTTAAAGATGTAATGTGAACAAGCGAAGTATAAAATGGGTTTCAAGTGTTCTTCATATATTTTGTTGCTGTGATGTTTTTCTAATCTAGCCATGTTAGATTTTTTGGAATGAGACGACAATATGAAAGTTTCTGGAATCAAACAATTGCGCAGTTGTAATATTTCACGTATTAATTTGTCTAAAAAATTTATATAAGTAGGTACCTACACCAACGAATATATGTACCTAGATGAAAATTTTGAAAGAACTTTTCTACCTATATTAGAACTATTTTGTATGAAGAAAAATTTAATAATAATTTATTCGCAAATTCTACTACACATTTACAATTACACCAAATGCAATAAAATCTGATTAAACCAAACGTGATAAAGATTATAATGATTATCCTTAATTATTATTAGGTCATGATGAGTTATGAGATTATCGATTATTTTATTTATTATTTACGTTTAAAACTAAAAAAGTACGTGAAAGTCTAGCCACCTTCGACGATAAGAAATCTTTGGAAATGTTATCGCACGAAAACGATGATATGCATTTAAATGGAGAGAAAATTTCAGTAGTTCTAAAACTCGTCACCCAGGTGACAGATCTCCAAAATACCACCAAGCGGGATAAATGACGAAAATTCTCCCTATTGGGCAGATAATTTCAGTAGTTCTTAAACTCGTCACGAGCAGAGCTAAGATGCACGCCACGACAAAATTTTGGAGTAGGAACTATGGTTGTAGGAAGTATGACTAGTAGGAAGTATGACTAGTAGAAAGTATGGCTAGTAGGAAATAGGACTAGTAGGACGCTCAATGCAGCCAGGAGAGAAAATTTCAGTAGTTCTAAAACTCGTCACCCAGGTGACAGATCTCCACAATACCACCAAGCGGGATAAATGACGAAAATTCTCCCTATTGGGCGGATAATTTCAGTAGTTCTAAAACTCGTCACCAGCAGAGCTAAGATGCACGCCACGACAAAATTTTGGATAATTTTGGAGTAGGAACTATGGCTAGTAGGAAGTATGACTAGTAGGAAGTATGACTAGTAGAAAGTGTGGCTAGTAGGAAATAGGACTAGTAGGACGCTCAATGCAGCCATTCTTTGCTTATTCCCTTACAGCCGGCTTTAGGCCGGGAAGAGATAGGCTGTTCCTATTCTCACGGGGGTCTACTCACCCGTTGTCAATGCCATTTACACCGATCTTCTCCCCCATATCTCCCACTATGAGGCCGGGGTACGTCTCCAGGGTGCCGGGGTCACGGATGGGCACCACGAACCCGTGCAGGCCGTGGTTGGACCCATCCGGGGTGATCAGCTGAGCGAACAGCAGCGTATGTGTGCAGGTCCTGCCTGGAATGGAATCATTTAATAGTAAGTTGCAGTTACAAAAAAAAATACCCAATATAACCCCATTGCCGGAGGTATTAATTTTATTGTACTTGAACATTGTTTGCTGATTTGCTATTCTTTTTTTTACCGCTTACACTCATACCCCCGCACTAGGATTCCCTGTGTAGCAAGTGGCATGGACACACACAGATACACATCACAAACATCCAAGACCCGAGAACAAACTTTATATTTACACTAAATCTGCCCCGGCCGGGAATCGAATCCGGGACCCCTCGCTTTGCAGGCAGTGGTACTACCAACTTAGCTACGGAGCCGTCAATTTATGGTATTGTTTTTTTTTATTATCAGGTGGTAGGATTAACTCTTCTGCGAGTGTCCGTCTGTGTCCGTACCACCACTTTGCTCGTAGAGTCTGCCGCCACGCAGTAACGTGCAAGCATTATTGTATTCCAGTTTGATGTGCAAAGTAGTTGAGACTTATGTCTCAGGATAACGAGCGCACTGCAGTGACACGCAGACAGTATTTCAAGGTTAATAATTTATAGCAAAAATGCCGTAAGTACATAAAAATATCAATAAACATGACAATTCCAAACATCCTACTCAAACAATGGTGTTATTTTAAAAAAACATTAATAAATAATAATTGTTCAAAACTTTCGTAAATAGGTATGACTAATTTTTGACATTTAAAATGGAATTATAATCCGTTTTAAACATAGATATTGACAAATAAAATTCTTCGAAAGAACATTTTTCATTGTAGTATCTACTGCATAGATAACAATATTCGCAGAATTACGCAATATCATATTATAAAACTATAAAGCAAGGCCGTTTGTAATCAATACTGATAAGGTGACTCAACCACCGAAAAAAGTTACCACGTGATTTTTGGTAATTATTGTTTACTATGCTTCTCCCACACCCGACACAGACTTCGACAGCGAAAATCCATATACAATAAACATTTGCACAATGTTGTTGACATAATCTAGTTCAACAAATCTGTGTTTTGTCCGTTGAAATTTGAGCACATGAACATGACCTTATTTGATATTTTAGGTTGGATCAACCTTGCATGACACTAACTTTTTTATTCTCCTCAATGAAACTTACCAGCCAAATAGCAATTAGCATGTACTTATAAATTACGATTTGAATACCTGCCATTTAAGATGTGACATGGAAGTGTTATGAAAGGTCGAGTTATTGAAGCATTGAATCACGTTCTAGGTTACAAGCGATTAAAATATAGAGGTTAATCATTCAGTTCAGGCTGTATTAAGTGGCGATCCATGATCTTAGGTCACAATGAAGCCAACAGGTACCTACTCTAAGTTGTTAAGAAAATAATCGGCGGCGCAAGTAGGGAAGTCGGTTCGATAAATTTGTCGAATCGAAAAACTCGATAAATTTATCGAATGTTGCGAGTACCGAAGTCTGATCGTAAAGTATTGTAGTAGCTCTATATTCTCTTTGGATTCGACCTAGCTATTCGATAACTTGTGTCGATTGTTTCGAGGTTCGATAAATTATATAAAAAGTAGATAAAACCCACTTTATCGATTTGAAGTGTCAATTTTATCGAATTTTATCGATAAAAAAGATCCGTACTTGCGCCGCTGTTGTGAAAAAACTTCAAATAAGCTTCCGTTGAGTACAATGGCCATCCTACCGACTGCGCCAAGTCGGTGCCTAACTTACTATCATTAAAATATTTTTTATTAGAACATTTTGAAAGATTTTAAATGTTAGGCACGTCATTACTTTACTGACGCGATGTTGGCAATCACTTCCCATTATCATTTAGCGTGTCCATCAGCTTTAGTTACCATCACCTACAACCTACAAAAGAAAGAGTTTAAAGGCTAAAGGCAGGGCTCCAACACTGCGGCGCGACGACGTATCGCAAAGCATTCTCGTTTGCAACAAATTTCGTTGCAAATTACAATTAACCGATCCTTTCCATTCAAGTCGCGAAAGGAAAATCCACAATTCTTAGGAGTTAAACGTTAGAGCGAACAATACGCTACATCTGCAAAAACCAAGAAAACACAGAAATAAAAATCCACACAGTTTTACCTAGATTACCAACCCAGCATTTGGCGGCCTCGAAGTCTGGCGTGTGGATGACGAACTCCTTGCGTTGTGGGTCGTAGGTGGCCGTGGTGCGCATGAGCCGCGCGTCAGAACCGTGCGCGAGCTCTGTCAACGCGAAGCTTGCTAGCACCTGACGAAACAAGGGTCGTTTTTAACCGACTTCCAAAAAAGGAAGAGGTTATCAATTCAGTGGGTATTTTTTTTTATGTTTGTTACCTCAGATCTCCGTCATTTATAAACCGATTTGGAAAATTCTTTTTTTATTTAAAAGGATATACTTTCAGATTGATCCCATAGAAATTTCATCAAAATCGGTTCAGTAGTTTGTCACTGAAGTATGTTCGTCGCTTTTTTAAAGCAATTTTTTTTTATATTTTTTTTTATGTGAAGGACCGTTCTTTTGGTCTATCGACCTTTACAGCGTAACCGAACGGGGTTTCTTATATCGCATAAGTAGCACTTGAGCACTTTTTTGATGTCAATGAATAAATAATTGATGAACTGACTGACGTTCAATCACAATTATTTTATTTATCTGACATCTCACCTGAGTTAAGTGAAGTGCGGTCGAAGATAATTCGCAAAGCCAAGAATAAGGTAATTTAGTGATCTGGCTAAGTCGATATAATAATGTAGAATGCCGATTTACAAGGATTAAAAAGGATAATATCAGATCAGCAAATATCTAATTCAGAAATATATCGTATCATTCACGGCATTGAAACAATAAATATATTTTTATAGATAACTAGTGCTTGAATTATTCATTTATCCGACATTTAAGGCTTATGAAATCAGTACTTTTAATTATATAAATGCTAAAGTATGCGTGTTGGTTTGTCCTTCTTTCACGCAGCTACAAAGCAACGGATCGAAGTGATCAATGCATATATAGTGATACTTAATTATAATAAGTAACCTGGTAAATAAGTAACATAGGCAAATTTTTATCCCGAAAAAATGCACGTTTTTAGTGAGAATATCAACGCGGGTGAAACCGCGGGCAGTAGCTAATTAATAAATCAATGAAATGTAATAAGATAATATATCTGATGGAATCAGGCGTTACTTTTGCGGAAGTCCATTTTAAATAAGATTATATAATGTGGGTAATTTATAGTTTTAATTCTGCGATAAAGAATGTCTAATGGCCTTAATTTCGATCTATACTGAATCTAACCAACGTAATGCGCGACGCTGGACAACGAAACCTGTGTTAGTTTTTTATTTTTATAACACCCACATTATATAATCTTATTTGTAATAAGATAACTTCATTATTGATACATTAAAACTTATGCCGTTTATCATAAAGTCGCCTTTCAGATCCATGTATTGTAAAAAATGACCGCTGCTTAATATGCAGCTAGGAAAATTTTACAAATGGTATTGCACAATAGAACTGTAATCCGACATAGCTCTTAAAATTACCAAGATGAAATAAATGGCTATGGACAGGCCACTGCATCGCTCGAACAATCGACTACTGATGGAAAAGAATGGTTCTCAAGTGGCGATCACGAGTCGGGAGACATAGCTCAAGGAAGCCTCCAACTTGGTGGAACAGCGACCAGCCTTACTGGCTAACAATCTCGTGTTCGTTTTCGATTCCAAATCGATTGAAACCAGCGGTCACTAGTCTTCGTGTGGAAGGAGTTGTCTAGAGCTTTCGCTTCTTTCCATTTTGTAAGAACTTGTTTCCTTAATAACTTTCGTTCTAAAAGGATAACCAGCGAAAATTCTAGACTATTCCTTCCAGCCGAAGACCTAGCGACCGCTGGTTTTAATCGGGTTGGAGTCGAAAACGAAGACGAGATTGTTAGCTGGTCACGGGGAACTGTTGGAGGCAAGCGGCAAGCAGCCGTTCAAAGTATCAGTTTATAGAAGAGGCCTATGTTCAGCAGTGGACGTCTTCCGAGCGATAGAAAAATGACGGACGCAGATTTGAATATTGTGCAATTTCATTGTATATATTTATAAAAAAAATTGCTTTAAAAAAGCGACGAACCGACTTCAGTGAGAAACTACTGAACCGATTTCGATGAAATTTTATGGGACCAATCTGAAAGTTTATCCATCAAATAAAAAAATAATTTTCCAAATCGGTTCATATATGACAGAGATCTGAGGTAATAAACATTAAAAAAAAAAACACCCACCGAATTGATAACCTGCTCCTTTTTTGGAAGTCGGTTAAAAATTGGAAGCAAACGAACACCTTTATTTGTCTTTACATATTAAAAAAATTATACATATCTATAGATTAACATACATGCAAAATGTATCATTCTGAAATCGACCAAACTCTTCCGGTATAATTATATCTTTTCAGGTTTTAAAGATAATAATATGCTTCCTTTGGATACTAATATATATTACATATATATTATATACTTATATGCTTATGAACGATTGTATAGTCAAACGACATTAATTTATGTGAGAAACAGACTCGATATGCTAAGTTAAAGATCGTACGACACTATGTAAATAAAAAAAACTGGTGAGTCTAGTTATATTTATAGACAAATACAGTCTTACCACAAAAAAATTAAAGACACTTGAAACCTGTGTTAAACACGATTTAACTCCTGAACGTGCCTTAGTAGCGTGTTTAAATTTAAGCAACCACAAATCCTGATTTACCTAGTGTCTTCATCTTCTTCTTCGGATTATGGCTTTTAAACAAATAGTGTCTCTGTAGTGACATTTCTAATCATTTTTGACGTTTAATTTTGACACTCTAGCTAAACAGGCGTCTAAAAGTGTTTTTTTTGTGGTAACACGGTATTTATCTATCTAAATCTATACATATATGATATAATATTACATATAATAATATCATTATAATATAAGATTTGAATATGTGCAAATTCTCTTCCAATAGAAGCAACGTCTACGGGCTTAAATCTCTAATAGCGATTCTGGGGCCAGCATTTCATAAAATACCATTTATTTTTACTTTTCTACTATGGATAAAGATTATAGAAATAAGGAATTTGTCTACGTGCCCTCTGATGTTTGGGTCCCTCCGTCGACCGGTCGATACTCACCTCTCTGTTGACAACTGTCGCTTCGTAAAACTTGAAGTGGCGCTCGGTCCCCAGCGACAGCAGGGCGTTGGAGTACAGATATATGCCTATCGCCATTTTGACAGAGACACTTGGGTTCAGGGATTGAATGGCCTCGTTTATGGTCATGATTGTTCTCGTCTGCGGAAAAAGACAATGTTATAGATCGTCATTAAGGTTGGGCCCCGATTCTGCTGAATCAATGGTTTAAGAATGATATTGGTGTCAATTCTATCATTACATAACTAAACTAATTTTAGTTTCGCTCTCTCTCTTTCCAATGCATAACATGAGAAAGAGACGGAAGATGTCTGACAGATCTAAATTTTGTTTTAGACCTGTCAAATATCTTTCGATCGATATGCCATTAAATTTACACTAGACACAAGCAAGTGGATTAATTTGTCAGGTCTAAAATATATTCCATCTCTTTCTCATGTTATGCATTGGAAAGAGAGAGAGCGAAACTAAAATTAGTTTAGGTATGAAATGATAGAATTGACACCAATGGCTTAGTCGCTAAATGATCACGTTAGGCACTTTCGGTATTTTTTAGCACAATTATTTTTCTATGGTCGCCTATGACAATGGTGGTCATCAACAAAATCGTTAATTTTCGTATGCTTTTCATCAAAGTGATAATTTTTTAGCGACGGAACCCTTTCAAATCGGTGTACCTAATGCGTAGAGGGATTAAGTCATGTTATAGACATAGTGTGAAGTAGACATCGGTGTCGATTCTGGCGTCTAATTCCTGAACCTAATTTTTTTTTATCCTATTTGGTATAGAGACGAGCTGGTCGTTTGCCTGACGGTAAGCATAACGCCGGCCCATAACAAGTGCAGTGCCACTCAGAACTTTGAAATACAAAGGCCTGCGCGGCACTGCAGTGCGCTCGTTACCCTGAGACATTAGGTATTAAGTCTCATAAGCCCAGTAATTTCACTGGCTACTCTGCTCATCAAACCGGAACACCGTAATGCTTGCACACTACTGCTTGGCGGCAGACTTCACGAGCAAAGCGGTGGTAACAACCCAGACGAACACTCGCAGAAGAGATAGTCCTCCCACTAACGAAATTAGGTAATATTCAAACAAAGTTTTTCATAATATCTGTAGGATGTACGTCAGTTTTTTTTATAATAAAAGAACAATAGATGTGAAAATGTTTGGCGGTATTTAAGGCCGTTTTGCTTCATTTTTAGCATTACCTCAAAGCATTTTCTGATTTCTCGCATCACAGACGATGACCTTAGCTTTCAATGTCTTTTACTTGCAACTGTTTTTTTGCTGAGTAGAGTAGAACATGTCGTGCCTCTAGTAAGGCTGTATGGTCCCAGGCAAGTAAACTGAGAATAGTACCCTTGTGTTGTTTTTTATTCCCGTGGGTGTCGTATGAACCAGCTAAGGGAATATCCAAAGAATGTGCAGAAGCATTCACCTCGTTCAACATCATGAACTACTGAGACATCGAAATACTAAGAAAGAGGTGCAGTGACGTATGAATTGCACAAAATAAATTCCACCCGTTTTCTCTAGACATAATGCGCTCTGATTGGCCACCGCCTCACGACAATACCCGTGCGCTGATATGCTGAGCGCTGATAAATTATAGCAAAATCAATACATTGTTGTGAGATCGGATAGTACAGTAATTCATCTCTCTGGGTTAGTATCTCGATGTACTGTGATCAGCTAGACACCTGCCAAACGTTGTCAATCGAAACTTTATAAGAGGCTTATGTTTATCAGTAGACGTTCTCAGGGTGATGATGATGTTTCTAGTACTGGAGCTCAAGTTGAGAATCATTCCTCAAGCATATATCCGATGTGTTGCCGACCTCGTTGTCAACTTCACAGCCACATTTTCACCTAAGATCAGGTAGGACAGTGGTCAAAAGCTAAACTACAAAGAGTAGTGTTTATAATTAGAGCGAGCTATTGTTTATGGATTGGAGAGTAACATAGACTGCTTTTTATCCCGGAAAAACGCGCAATTCCTGTGGGAACGTGAGTCAAACCGCGGGCAGAAGCTAGTATCATCATAAATATATCATCTACTAGCTTCTGCCCCCGGCTTCGCCCTTGTTATGTATCTTTAATATGTGTTATTCCAGGACCTAAACTATCTACATTTCAAATTTCATCAAATTCGGTGTAGTAGGTATGGAGATATGTGATAGCAAACATTCAAACACATACTTTCGCATTTATAATATAAGTAAGTAAGAGTAGAAATTTAACTATCTCGTACGCTGTTTTAAAAACAACTCACCCTTTTACTATAGCTAGCTTTGACCATCTCGTTGTTCAGGAACCGGTACTCGTTGATCTTCTTCAGCTGCAGCTGCGTGATGCGTTTCTGTTCCTCCACCGGCGGCGTCACGTGGCTCTGAGCGAAGAGCGGGTCTTTCTCTAGACTTTGCCATACTTTGTACTGGGGACAGAAGAGAAAGAGACATGAATCGCCAACATATGGACTAGTTATTGGTAGACGCTGGTGCTCTATGATCATGTAATGATTGAATGCACAAATGTTTTCTACGAGCTCAAGTTTAAATTTTTGTTATAAGTAAATCTCTTTTTAACTATTTTTTAAAAAGGAATTCTGAGACGAATTTCTTGCCCTTCTTGCTCGGCCTATAACAATTTGGAACGGGCACGGTGGGTTTCTGGAAGGTTCGTTGACTTTGAGCACGGATTGGGTCTGTTGGTGTCTTTGTCATTTATTATGTTCTGATAAAGACAATATTAGTTTTAGTCTGTGATTCGAGTAGACGAATGTTGCAGAGGCCCGCTCCGTTAGAGATATTTAACATTTATTTTAACTTTTATAAGTGCTCCATTGGGATCTATATGAATAAAGCATTTCGAGTTTGAATTTGAATTCTTGTCATATAGGGGGCCGTGTGACGTCATTAGCACCGAATCATAAAAAACCAATTTAGCATGTTGGCATCATTCTTATAATGGTTTAAATAACTACGGTTTCGGCAAATACGCAATCCACATTTCTATCTCCAATTACCCGTAAAGCTTTAGGTCAAAAATCCGAACAGCAAACAATCATGTCTGGGTGAACAATCTCTTAGCTAAAAATAGTACTTTGTAAGTCACAAAAAATATGGTAGGTATTAAAAATGACGAAATAAAGGCACCGGCCGTTGAAATAACAGGTTTCTTTATCAGTTATTTAATACAGAACGAGGTGTGGGTTAGTGGTCAAGGCTAAATACCACCACGTAAAGTGTTTTATTGCATTTTATTAAAGGTCAGCAATTGTCTATTCCTTGCTTTATGCAACGATTTTATGTAAGTTGCATTTATACATCTTGTATCATATCCTATTTCTTACTAATCCATACAAATAAATAAAATTGAAGTGTCTGTATGTAATATCGAAACAACAGCTTTTTACTAAATGCATTTGAAAGTATATACGGTACCTGTAACAAAACAACCATTTTTTATATTTTTGTCTGTCTGTCTGTTTGTTCCGGGTAATCTCCGAAATCCTTGTATCATCAGCTACCTGCCAGTGAAAGTCCCATCAAAATCGGTCCAGCTGTTTCGTTATTTTCTAAAATTAAAGTAGTCTAAGTTACTACTTAGACTACTTTAATTTTAGAAAATAACTAGGGTAACGCGCAAAAAAATAAAAACCTCCGCACGGGTGAAACCGCGTGGGAGCAACTAGTTAATACTAAAGTCATACAATTTAAATTTAAAAAGTTTACATTTTAAACGTAGCATACATGAATACACTGGGGACTCATGTATGACACACATGTTTAAAGCAATCTGATATGATGGTGACACAGTATCTGTGTCATTTGTGTTTGAATCCAAATTTCTATATTTATATCACAGACTTACAGTAGTATTATATTACAAATCTGAGATTTATATCACATCTGTATTATTTTGTTACAAAGCACAAATTGCGATAATATTTGATCAGCATGTACCTAATCTCCTTTGCCTCGCTAGGGAGGTAAAGTAATTTAAACATCGAATTAGCCTCATGTCAAAAAATACCATTGAGCCTACTTTTTTTTTTCTTTGACTATGTAGTTCCATATTTATCATAGGCATCTGAAGTAAATCTGTGGTTTGTGCCATGTCAGAAACTTTTTACTCTGTGAAATGAAGTCAACAACTGTGTAAAACCTCTGTGTTGATCTTTGTGTACTGGTGTGAACCTGGTGCTTTGCTCATTTTTTGGCGGGAAATTAAAAATTAAACTTGTTTGAATAGAGTTAAAAGTTGAAAAATATAACTAAACTGATTTTTTGGTCTTACCTTACACTAGTGATGAAAAGTATATTATTTACAGTAGGTAATCTTTTACGCCCTATTAGCGGCATCCTCGCTTCGCGCATTGTGAGTCAAACTATCTTGTGTGTAAAGGATCACCATATGCCTTGTGTAACATTCTATTATAAATTGTCATTTTTGGACATAAATTTAAAATAAAGAAACAACTGTATGTACCATCAATTACATTGTCTTCATTTATTAATTAACCAATTTAATGCCAATTGGGCTTTATCACATGTGCCTCATACACCATTTATATTTTGTGATGATTCATATTTTTCACTGCTAATTATACTACTACAAGTTTTTTCATAACATTAGAGTTTAGTTTATTTTTATAATGGAAGCTTTTTCGAAGCTTTTTTATAATGGAAGCCTGAATATAGTTAAGTTTTCAGTTACAATGTCTCAACTGATTAATCAATATTTATATTACTAAGGTTTATAGTATAGCATAATATTGTAATGTAAATTATCTACCAGCTGTTGGAAATAAATTGCAATGTTTGTAAAAAGAAAATAAGAATCCATCAAAAAAAATCAATCTGAAAATAACAAGTAAAAGTCAGTTTGTCTGTTTTTTTGTTATGTTTTCATATCTATAAACAGCTAAATCAATTATGATGAATTTTGGTAGGGAGATTGAACCTTGGAGAAGGGCATAGGCTACTTTTTGTCACAAAAATATAAATTGAAGCAGGTGAAATAGGGGAGTTTGTAGGGGGAACCCATAGTTCCACAAGTTAGGAATATGAAACTTCATATTTGATGGTTTGGTAAGAAATAAAGAATGTTTCAAAGATTTTGAAAAACCATCCCTCAATGCAATAAAATAGGGAATGGTTTTATTTTTTTGTATTATTGTATCTATAATCTATACCAATGACTGGAACAGCTTCATGGATAGAACTACAGAGTATATTATCCCTGAAAGAAATAGGCTAAGTATCCTTACTCATGTGAAGGTGCAGGGTAAAGCTAGTATACTATAAAATGTGACTGAATTGATTATTTTGTATTAAAGTAATTTATATTATATTATTTACTAGCTGCTGCCCCGCGGTTTCACCCGCGCGAAGTGGATATCATGGTTTTTATTTTTTTGCACAGAACCCTAATTCTTTTTCCAAAATAAAAATAGCCTATGTTACTCCTTGTAACATCAGCTATCTGCTAGTGAAAGTCCGGTCAAAATCGGCCCAGCCGTTTCGGAGATTACCCGGAACAAACAGACACGACAGACAGAAATTTTAAAAATGGCTGCTTTGGTGTAGGTCCCGTATATATGTACTTTCATAGGCATTTAGTAATACGCTGTTATTTTGATATTACAAACAGACACTTCAGTTTTATTTAGTTGTACAGATTAACGGACTATAATGCCTCAAATAAGTTTGACTTATGTTGGAGAGGTTCATTTTCTTGAAACAATCATTTACACGTTAAAACTACTAAGTAATAGATATATAGAACTTATACTATTTCTTTCCTTCTTTACATGATCAACAAGACATCTTGGCTGTTGAAATTATTTAGGGCACTAGGGGTCCAATACTACCAATGCTGTATAATTTACAATACCCATTTGCAGTAGCTAAAGTAACTTAAGTAACTAATTAAGACACAATTTAAGTAAAATTATTAATTGAATTTAAACTTAGACGATGCAATTTTTAACATGAAAGTAAAATACCTTTAGTTTAAGCAGGTTCAAATCGCCTTCTAGGGCCAATTTGAGGCGTTTCCACTCGAAGGAGGCACTGTTTCTATATACATCCAGGGGCCCGCTCGGGAGGTCCGGTATGAAACTCAAATCCTCCATACTGGAACAATCATTCAACCCAAATTTTAATCAAACCATAAACGACCTGCTGCGCCAAATTTAATACACCGGATGACTAAACCCCCATACATACACAATTCAAATTACTTCCAAGTCTTCCAATAGTTTATATTAATTCTTTACAAGCCAAAAAGATTGAGTATAGAATGATCACACTCTCACCTTGAATACTGATCTGCGCTCCGTAGAAATACTTTGGTAGCGGAGGACAACGATTGTTCACAACACGTTTTGAGTGGGACTGATAATTTTGGGAGGTTTACTTATGAAACCCGTCTGATAACGTGAATTAGCGGCACAAGCTATTTTATTGGCTCCTCAGCCACACACGTCACATCGTATGAGCTCGGTCTGGCATTTCTTTCAAGCACTGATAGTGATTTCCATCTAAACGTCAATGTCAATCTCATACATGTCAGCGTACTCAAGTAATTTATTTCTTACGTAAGTGGAAGGACTGAACCTATTTGACACTGGCGAAATTGTGGCTAACATTCCACAGAAGCCAGGAATAAAGAAAGAAGAAGAGTAACTGGAACTCTGGAAGGATCACTGATACGAAAACCGCGGCCAGAAAGAGACGAACTATTAAGAAGGTGTGTCTCTTTCTAAACGGGTGACCTTACTCTATGAACTAAACGGGACATTTTAGACGATTTGTTGTAAAAGTGATTCTATTTTATTTGAATTATTTAGTACAGTCAACCTACCAAGGCGATACCTACCCAGAAAAATAATCACTGTCCAAAAGAAACAGTGAACCAGACCAGTGAATCAGCGATAACATTCTATCTTGTTGATTTATTTTAATTACTCAGCTCACAGTTAAAACAAAAAACGTTTTTGAGGTAGAACACAGGTTCATGACCATAGGTATTTTAAATATTAAAACAAACAAGTACAAAAATTGACATTATTCAAAACCATTAATCCAATTGATCCAAGTGGACGGAGGCTATTATAGGTTTAGTGTATTTATTTTTTCGACAAAATCGCCACCTAAAATTACAGTTATCTATACAAATAAATAAAATTAAAGTGTCTGTGTGTAATATCAAAATAACTGCTTTTTACTAAATACTTATGAAAGTATATGTAGGGTACCTATAACAAAAACACAATTTTTATATTTTTCTCTATCTGTCTGTCTGTTTGTTCCGGGTAATCTCCAGGAGCCCAATTCTCGTATTTAGGGACATTATGTCGGATTCAAGATTATCTC
Source organism: Crocallis elinguaria (assembly GCA_907269065.1). NCBI lineage: Eukaryota > Metazoa > Arthropoda > Insecta > Lepidoptera > Geometridae > Crocallis > Crocallis elinguaria. The sequence continues at coordinate 15,443,018 of OU026068.1, forward strand.
TAATCATATGTCTCTACGAAAAATCTCACTAAAATGTAAAAAACTGCATTCTCGATGCGGTTAGAGATTGTTGTCCACAGACTAATTGTTGTCATAGATTTCTTCCTAGACATTTTTAAATACGTTCCGTTTTATCGACTGCATTCACATGAAATCGAGAAACGACACAAGTATTCATTTCAAATGTTTAAATATATGAAGATTACGTAATAATGCATACAACGTACATTTTATATGTAATTGAATAAATTTATACAAAGTAGACAGTTTTAAAATCGAGAATTTATTTTCAAATTTTGTACTTTCGCGTGGAAAGAAATGTTTTCTGCAATATCAAATTAAAATCTTTTTAATCTATGCATGAGATAGAGCTGTAAAAGTAACGAGAAATCGAGTACTCGTATGTATTCGTTATTGAAATCATTAGTACTCGTTACTTTCGTCTTGTTACTTTTAATACAATCGAATACTAGATGAAACATCGCATCGAGTCCTGTTGGTTGGTAATTGGTATCCCGTATCATTGTATTCCTTGGTATGATATCGTTCGTATTAAGTACTCTCTTCTTGTTATACATTTAGATATAGTGAATGACATTATTGGCACAAAGTAACACCATAAAAAATCCTTGGTAAAATAATGAAATCAAAAAGTTGAAAATAATAGTAGGCATTTTAAGGAAAGAAATCCCTGGTTCATATTATTATATAAAAATTTGTTTTTGGAAAAAGCGGGAACCGACTTGCGAAAATGTCGTGAAATATGGAATATTATCACCCATTTTTTCACCCTTAAGAGATGGTATTCCTACATAAAATTTATGGAACCCTACTCATGAAAAAAATAATAATTAAAACCCTTCTGCTCCATGTTTTGAAGTTGGAAAAAATATAAACAATACGAAGCCACGATGCTTATTTCTCACTCACATTAATTCTATCGCTGGACAAACCCTTTCAGTTCACGCATCATGCATTGTATTCGTACGGATAACGAATCAAATTGACATCATACGAAACATACGAGTAAAGAATTGGGTTGTTGACTGTATTCAAATAAAAATATAATTTTGCCGCGAAACGGTAGTTTTTGTGACAGAAATCCTATTAAACACAATATTTTTGTTTATTTTTAAGGAATTTAATTTAAATTAAATAATCAAAATGTAATAACATCACTCCGAAGTCACGTGACATAAAACGCCCGTAACGTCACTGTTTCCATCGGAATGAGTATATATTTTTTTTGTTTTGTTTTTGGCTCCACATGATTTGCGCGTTTAACTAGTGTCAAGTTATATAAATAATAATATATAATAAATCTCTAGTTTTGGTGCATGAAAGTCGTCAAAGTCACGTTAAAGTTTAGTCTAGGCGCGGTCGAGTCGAAGTGACGCTTCAGTAAATTGGTGGATAGTTTACTGAAGCTTCTATGGAGTTTTGGATAGAATACGAAAATACACGTTTTTCGTCTTTGTACTATTTCCCTTTCACTCATGCAAGTTTACGAACACTTAATGGTTAATAATCCACTATTATTACACATTAACACTCTATAAAACAAAGGTTTTAGTAAATAACACAAAATCAACAAAAGCACATTTTCGCATTCCCGCCAAAACTCCCATGAGTATATAGCTCGTTGCGCTTAACTGCTCAGTATTTTAGAGTGATTTCTGTGATTATTTATCTGTGCTGTGAATTCCGCGCTTATTTTTCGAAATTTATTTCGACTCTTGAATATTCTCCCATGATGGAAAGTGGCTTCATAAAGGCAAATAATTCCAATTTGCCGAGAATTGATTGTTTTACGGTGGCCAATTTCTTCTCGACAAACGATAATTTCTGCTCTGCTGAATTTAGAAATGTGAAGACCTCCGTGTAAGTACCTACTTATTATACCAAAAATCATTATTTCTATAACCAACAATGAATATATAATAGTAATCATAGATTCTAAGATCCAAAGTGTATTAATTAACCAAAGCATATATATAAATCAATAAGCTCAAAAAACTTAGAACTTATATTTTAATACATAACAATATATACAGAGAAAGCATCGAATCAACTTGTCACTAAACGTAGCACAGACTAGGTAGTAGTGGTTATATTCTCTTTGCTTGTCACTTTACAGTGTTATAGAAAATTACTCTGTGGTAATTGAACTCGTGACGTCACTGGCGTTTTGGAGCAAAATTTAAAACGGCATTTAAAATACATGATAATTAAAATATTAGTTGTTTTAAAAAGTAAATTTAAATATTTTGGGTTACATTAGGCCCATACGCATCGTTTTAAACACTTTCCCAAAATCAGTCAACATCCCAATTGAATTTGTAAGTAGTGATTCGTTACTTCAAATCTGGCGATGTACTCGTTACTCGGTAACGAATACATACGATTTTTTTCAGCTCTACTGCTCTAGCATGAGATCGTTCATCTTATTTTGTTTGGTTTTAGTGGTATTTACAGAGTACTTTTCATGAACTCCACAACAAAATCGACCGACATGGGTCGGAGTCATTTCCATGAATCTGATTATGTGGGAGAATCAGATTATACAGGTGAATTATTATGTGTTTATTTTGGTCAAGTGTCACAGATCGTCTTATCCTAATCTCTGTGGTTATTTTTAATAAGTAGCTTGTAAGAGTTTGTTTGATACTTTTTACTGTTTTTCAGGAAATCCTCAAATATGCAGATATCTCAAAAAGGGACTGTACCAAGCGTATTCCCTTGGTGCACTTGAGTTTCGACAACACCTACATCAAGAAGCCTTCGGTATTTAGAAAGAAGCAAGAAGCTATTCATTTTTATGCAGCTATCTCAAAAAGGGACTGTACCAAGCGTATTCCCTTGGCTTGGTGCACTTGAGTTTCAACAACACCTACATCAAGAAGCCTTCGGTATTTAGAAAGAAGCAAGAAGCTATTCATTTTTATACTAGGCTAGAAAACTATGATAAATTCATGCTGGTGTTAGACACATATGTAATAATTTAAATTACAAGGGAAGTAAAATTATTAATGTTTGTGTTGGTGATCAACTGTTAATAACGCTGATCAAGCTAAGCAGATATTTACCAGATTTTGAGTAGACAGTTTTTATTTGGTGTTTCCCAAACTAGCATCGCTAACATTTTTATAACATGGATACATTTGATGTATAAAATTTGGAATTTAATTTGTATTTGGCCAAATAAAGAATCGGTTCAATACTATAAGTACTATAAGAAGTTTTCCAAGAGCAAGAATTATTGTGGACACAACAGAAATACCCATAATAAAGCCTGGGAATCCTGTAGCACAGCATGTAAGATTTAGCAGCTACAAACACAAACATACTGTGAAGGCAATGATTGGGGCTGCGCCTGGTGGTCTTACATCTTGTCTCAGAATGTTATGGAGGTTCAGTCAGTGATAGACAGATTATAGAAAGATCCAAACTGCAAAATCTTTTGTGAAGGCAATGATTGGGGCTGCGCCTGGTGGTCTTACATCTTGTCTCAGAATGTTATGGAGGTTCAGTCAGTGATAGACAGATTATAGAAAGATCCAAACTGCAAAATCTTTGTGCCAGTGGTGATTCTATCATGACAGACAGAGGCTTTAATGTACAGGACATTTTTGTTCCAAAAGACATTACTATAAATACTATGATGCTTTTGAAAGGAAAGACACAAATATCAGGTGTTACAATAATACTGGATCGGAAATTAGCGAGCAAACATGTTCATATAGAACATATTATTGGTCTAGCTAAGACATACAAGATTTTAAAAAACGAAATAAGCCCATATCATGTCCCCCTAGCATCTAGGATTTTATTTGTTTGTGCTATAGTTTGTAATTTTAGAGAGAATATAGTGAAATAAAAGTTTTTATTACTTTTTATTGTTTTATTATACAGTATAATTATTCTTTCTTATTCTTATTCAAGTGGGGGCGATAAGGCCTGCACTGACGTCCCGCTTGGGGTGTATTCTTATTCTAGGTGGGGGTGATAAGGCCTGCACTGACGTCCCGCTTGGGGTGTATTGTGCATTTCCCCCTGCCAGCGTTTACCCTAGCCAGCCCAACTCCTTTATGGAACGGAGTGCGGCCTTGGGGCGCTGGCAAAGCTGCTCCAGTAACGTTGATGTTGTTGTTGTACTATATGTCTGAACGTTAGTCGTCTGCTGTTGTTGCGTCAGCTGCTCACGCATTCCGGTAGTTATTCTTATTTCTTCCGTGGCCTCGCAATGCCACATCACGTGTTCCACAGTCTCATTTTCCAGCAAGCAGCCCCGACATAGAGGACTGTCTGTCACTCCAATCTTATATAGATGATAGTTTAAGTTGCAGTGGCCTGTGATGAGCCCTACTAAAAGTCCAAGATCCTGCCGTTGTAACTTTAGTAGGTTGTTTGTGATGTTCCTGTTTAGGGCTGGGAAAACGGTTCTTGCATGTTTGCAATCCGTCCTCTTCTTGTTTGCAATCCGTCCTCTTCTTTGGGGTGTATTGTGCATTTACCCAAGCCATCCCAACTTCTTTACATAACGGAGCACGGCTTTGGGTTGCTGGCGCAGCTGTTCCAGTAAAGTTTTAGGTGGTGAAAATTTTCTGGAGTACAATCTTGGTCAAGCCTCTCTCCGTGATTTGCCGCGTTGCAAGAACAATCTGAATATAAAACAAGAGCCATCATGTTAAAATAAGATCCGGATAAGGGGTATTAAACATAATTTCATTTACCTTTAACATTGTACACAAATTACATGTCAAAGTAACATTGAATTTGTTGCTTGGTAATCGTCGGCTAATATGGTGGAACTATTGACATCTTGGTAAAGTTCTACAGCGAGAACTTCGACTGCTCGGCTTTCAGACGCTGTAGGGCTTTGATGAAGTGTTAAAAAAGCTGTAAATTGTTAAAGCTGTAACACTGTTAAAAATCACTTAACAACCACTCAAGTGTCCCGAAGACACGAACAAACGCTGGAGATTCCGAATCTCTCATTGGGGGGAGGTAGTAATTATTTGCTAATTATTAATTAACAAAGAATAATGACTATACAAAAGAAATCTGCAATTTACATAGTAAAATCACAGTTCACAACTTCACAGACAAACAAACATTTCGAGTTCTCTATACGACATCAAAAGTCTATTGCTCCGGACCACTCGTTGCATGTCGAACGCTGGCGGTAGACATATCTCTTAAGTGACATTACGAGAATACGAAAATTAGGTTTGAATCGACATACGCCATTTTTTTTCGACATATCTCGAATCCGACATGATGTCACAGACCAATCGTTGCATGTCGAGCGCTAGGAGTAGACATATCTCTAACGTGACATTCCGAGAATACGAAAATTAGGTTTCAATCGACATACGCCATTTTTTTTCGACATATCTCGAATCCGACATGATGTCATTTGCGCGAGAATTGGGCTCCTGGGGACCGATTTTTGAATGTCACCGAGTGACTAAATATCAGCGATATGACCGATAGTCATAGATTTACAAAGTCGTATTTTTGAATCTCAGTGGGTGACTAAAATTGTCATACCTATGATATCGTTTACGAGTGGGGGTACCCATTCGTAAACAATATCATAGATATGAGAAGGTATTTAGTGCCAATTTTGGCAAAACAATTTGCAACTTAAAAAATAAAATTGAATGGAACACAACCATAAGTTTGTCTATGATTAAAGCTGAGAAATAGTTGCATGTTGGTAAACAGGGTATGACTTTCAAAAATACGACTTTTGCAAATTAGTGATTTCAAAGTTATCGCTGAGAATTTTGTCACCGCTGATATCGAAATCACTCGTGACTTTCAAAAATCGGTCCTCTGAACGGCTGGACCGATTTAGACGGGACTTTCACTAACAGATAGCTGCTGTTATAAGGGAGTAACTTTTATTTTAAAAAAGACTTAGGGTTCCATACAGAAAAATAAAACCCATGAATTCCAATATCTCCGCGCGGGTAAAACCGCGGGCAGCAGCTAGTTCATGATACGTTTTTAAAAATTCCTTCTGTGCGCCATCTAGTTACAATTTCGGAAAACTCACTGCCAAATAAGCGATAACAACAATATTAGTTCAAATAACTCGTACTTCTCTGTCTAGGAAATAACTCTACGTTGGGTATAGCCGGTTCTGAATCTGACTGAGTTACGTTCAACAGATGGCAGCACTAATCCGTTACTAATTATTTAAGAACGTATGATGCGAAACAAGGACAGAGCTTTATCTTAACCGTAAGAAAGAACGAGATATCTTACTCACAACTACATTTATACACCACCACTACACGGACGTTATTCATAGTGTTGTCCTGACGCATAAACAAGAAAAGAGAAGTTGTAAAACAACAAACTGTTCGTTGCTTTTCTATCAGATGTAAAATGGACGGGCGGTCGGCGTGTCGTTGCTTGCTTGAGAGCTCCGCGTGTCCGTTGTAATATCGATGTTGTTGTGATACGAATTTGCTTTTATTTGACGTGGATACGAATAGTTATTGTTTACGCGAATATACGACTGCTTCGGCGTCCGGTTGCCGAAGGAGAATGTGAAATAGTGCATGTGTTTTTGTATGACGTTAGCGCTCACTTGCAGTGATTTCGCTGATAGCTCACTTCACCGGTGGGTGCGCGCGTGATAAACTACGTGTTTTTTTTAAAAAGGCGAATAGTCGCCAGTGTGGGTGTTTTGCAGTACCACCATGCTGTGCAAGGTGACATAGTGAACGTTGTAATTGACCCTGACCTCTGACAATCATGTCTGGGCGATCGGATTGCAGGAAATTCGCACCGAACATATTCAATAAGAGCAAGTGCACTAATTGCTTTAGACAGAAGGAGGAGCACAGTGCCGAAGCTTTGGAATCTAATCGGGTAAGATTGCTTTTTATAACTTCAAAAAAAAGAATGTCGTTTTCTATCATGATCATGAACAGTCGAAATATTTGCGTGTTGTAAGTGTGCTGTGTGCATGTGTGCGTGGGCAGTCTACTCGTGCTCTTGAAGGTGTTGATCTAACGGATTTCATCGAGTTAATAAAATAGGTAGAAATGAGAGGTGTCTGTACGATCGGAACTTAGGTAGGTAGGGACTTTACTACCTACCTACACTAACTTAGTAAAACCACAGAATAGTAAAAGGTAAAACATAAAGTAAGTAAATTACTTTGCCCTCTAATCAGTAGCTATTCATAATAATAATCATTATATTAATAAAAGATTTGTTTATGATTGAATTTCACCAATACGACGGTACCTCTGTTATCGAATATAGGCTAAAATGATAAAAAATGTAGTACCTACCTACGCGATTAATGCCCTCAAAAGAGGCTAAAATAAACTGTTATGAATAGGTAACATAACGATCAGTTTTCTTAGATCAAAATTTAACAGCCCATTAATAGACCTAGGTCACAGATATGTAATATAGTCTGTGACCTAGGTATTAAAAAGCGCTAGTTTTATTTACTACATGTTTTATATAGGCTGATTTCGCCGATTCACCAGCCACTGCCAGTTTGCGACCAATTTGTCATTTTGACATTTGACATAAGATTTATATTATAACATATTTTTCAAATTTTAACGCGATACTAACAACACAAACTTAACGTTCGTCTAGTCATGGCAGTCAAGTCAAGTCAATGATAGTTCGACCAGAATCGTAATTTGAAAATTTACATTGCAGACATGCAAAAAAATAGTGGGGTTCAGAATTCCAAAGGTATGTACTTATTGAACTTTTCTATGTGGTATTTTAGGTTAATTTTGTGAGAAAAACTGCAGGCCTTTATGGAACAGACCCTGGATTTGCGAGGGCTTTTTCCTACACCTCCATAATTTTATTCCTATCACATTAAGGACGTTATACGGGCCAAGGACCTTGCTCGAATGGGTGGAGTCAAGCGCACTTCACCCGCGCGGTCCACACTACGTCTTTCAAGAACATCGCAAAACCTAACGTCATAGAACACGCGGATGAACCGCTACGAAGCGGTACCCGCACGCGCGCACGGCATCTTTGCCTATAATTCTTTGAATTCATTTAGTGGAAAGTTCTTCATTGAAATGAAGTGTTGAAGTGATCATCATTATTCGTAAATAAACGGTACGGACGCACATGAGATTATCCAACGTTGAGATTGATCTCAAAATATCGCTCTGGACTAAAATAAAAGTACACACAGCCTGTTCGGGCATTATCATTCTTTTTAATATGCGGTCAGTCACAAACCGAAGATACCAACGAGCGACGGGCATTTGGGGGTAGTTTTGAAAACTCACTCGCCACCGGCCGCGGTGCATGACCGCTAGTACTCCATCGGCTGTAAAACGCGTCGGTTCGGTAATATTGTGCGACCTATTGTGAAATATATATATAAACCTGTAAACTGTGCAAGAATATACTTGTGTTTTGTGCCTACACCCGGGTGTCTAGGGTTTGGACAGTGACGGAGTCCTGGCGCCGGAGTTCAGCGGTTTCAAGGTAAGTGGTTGACTCATATTTGGGGGAACGGTAATCCTGAACAAATTCTAACCAGGGAAAGTCTGGAACCAGTGTGCTTGCTGGGCAATCGAAGGAAACATACGGTTTACACGAACACAGCCAATTTGCTCCGTAAAGTTGAAATTTGTTACACATTTTGACCCAAAAATTAACGTGTAATACGTAAATAAATGATTTTCGGGTTGTTTTTATTTTTACTTTTGTAGTCGTGTTTTTTATTTTGGTGTCATTTACGAGGTATCGAGTCATCTGCGAGTGTCCGTCTGGGTTTCCACTTTGTTCATGAAGCCTAATCATAATAATTTATTTGCTAAAAAAGTTGGTGACAACAATAGTGTCGGGTCACAGGTATAGAAAATATAAAGTATGCTAAATTGTACTCTGAAGGGATAATCAGAAACTACAAAACAAGCTTTGCTTAGTGTAGGTTCTGTACCATATTGATTTGTGTAATTCAAGCCTATAAGTGTTAAATAATATTGTGATTATTTTAATAAGTCTAATATGTATGCTTGGTTTCTTTTGAATAAAGAATTATTATTATTATATTAATATTATTATTATATTAAAGTATCATAAACATTTTACCACATTGTGGCATGCAAATATTAGAATAATTAACTATCATTGAATTTAAAATATTACAAAAAACTAATGACACAATAATCGTAATACAATTCATATTTCATTTACTATAGGTACTTATTTATATTATCAAATGTTATTATTTTTCTTATTAATTATACTAAAGTGTCAAAAAATAAAACCAATAATTTAAATAGAATTCTAGAAATTCAGTGGTCAAATAAATTACTTTAAAACTTCAGCTATAAGTATAGTAATATTTTTCATGCAACCAACATTTCAATTTTTGCCAAAACCGTGTCCAAGGTAGGTCCTTGATTTCTCCCGGAACAGCATTATATGCTTGCCGGCAGATGTGCAAGCATTACTATATTCCGGTTTGATGAGCAAAGTAGCTAGCGAAATTACTGAGCTTATGAGACTTAGTTACGAGTACAGAGCAATGCCGCGCAGGCCTTTGTGTTTCAAAGTTCTGTGAAGCATTGCAATTGTTATGGGCCAGCATTATGATGAGCACACTGCGGTGCCCTGCAGGCCTTTGTGTTTCAAAGTTGTGAATGGCACTGCAATTACAACATATTTACAGTTTTCGGATAACGCCGGCCCATAACAATTGCAGTGCCAATCAATACTTTAAAACAAAAATATGCAGCACTGCATTGTGCTCGTTAACCTGAGACATTAGGTATTAAGTCTTATAAGGCCAGTAATTTTACTTTTCAATTTCATTTCCAGTATTTTATAAAACGGTTCTCAACCTCCCGATATTCCTTTGTTAACCAATACATATATTTGCCACTCGTAAAAATGATGTACGTAAACAAGAAATTGTAATCAGAAATGTAACCCACTCAATATGTATGCGAGGAGTGTCCACGCGCAAATCACGGAATGAATCAGATTTCACCGCTCTAGACGCTACTCTTTGAGCAAGCTTCAAACCCACACGAAAACAAATACTTGTATTGTATATCATTCACGCACACAAATATGTAACGTCGGCGGACAGCGTGAGCAGAGCAACGAGCGACACAACCTCCCCGTCTGAATGCCAGTGCATGACTGCCGCGCGCGCCCGCGCAGAGCACCTCTGAGACTTGTACATTTGGAATTCAGTTTTTTGATAATTTCTTTGCGAAATATTGCTCTATGCACAAATTTAATCAATACGATGTATAGAAAATTTTCTTCCTTATTTTTTGGTGTAAAATTAATCCCAAACGTCTAAGTCATTTAGAAGTTTTAGGGAAAATAGTTTTAAAATAGCATGCTGTTAAATATTTTTTCAAGCCATAAGTAATGGTAATACAAAAAAATCAATCATACAAATTAATGCCCTTGAATTGATCATTCAGGTAGTATTTTTTTCAAGTCGTTAAACCAAGCCGTGTGGGAGTTTTAGGAGCAGAAAGTAGTCATTTTTGGGTAACCTAGCCCCTTAATGACTTTAATTAGGTATACCGTTTTATTCCTTACCACCTCCAATAAATATTAGTACAGTCAACAAAACAAAGCTTTTATTTTAAATTTTTAGTACTAAGATAATAAAATGAGGTAAGCATATTTCACTGGATGATGATGATGATGATGATGATGTATCATGTACTATTCAAACTCAGGCTGTATACCTGGATATACCTACTTTTCAATATCAAATGTAAAGGAGAAAATATTATGCAAACATGTTCCTCCATTTTCACACGTCATGTGAAAATAGGAATCGAAGTAAGTACGGCTAAGTAGGTATTTTGCTTATTCATTTTGACACTCTTTATCGCATACACCTTATCCTTAATTCCTTATCCACCAAAACTAGGTAAGTACCCACAATTAGTATCGTCAGCATCATCTTAAACTGACGTCATGGTAAAGTAGGATTTTTTTTCTTCTTTCTTTGCCAGACACGGTTTGTGTATTTTGCCGTAAAGTAGGTTAGTCAAGACATAAATAATAATTCACAGAATATTAATTAATATGGAATATTATATAGCTATGGAAGTAAGTGTACCCTACCTACTACCTTATATTGGCTTCAGCTGTGACCATAGAATAAATAACACCTGCTATGACGCCTAAACATAGCTCTAATGGAACTGCCTGCAATAAGACAGCAACTGTCAGATTAAACTGAGTTCGTAATCAGATAATAGGTACCTATGTCTGCCGAAGACGCAAACGATAATTTCGGTCATGTAAAGTGTTAAGATAATAAAATGAGGTAAGCATATTTCACTGGATGATGATGATGATGATGATGATGTATCATGTACTATTCAAACTCAGGCTGTATACCTAGATATACCTACTTTTCAATATCAAATGTAAAGGAGAAAATATTATGCAAACATGTTCCTCCATTTTCACACGTCATGTGAAAATAGGAATCGAAGTAAGTACGGCTAAGTAGGTATTTTGCTTATTCATTTTGACACTCTTTATCGCATACACCTTATCCTTAATTCCTTATCCACCAAAACTAGGTAAGTACCCACAATTAGTATCGTCAGCATCATCTTAAACTGACGTCATGGTAAAGTAGGATTTTTTTTCTTCTTTCTTTGCCAGACACGGTTTGTGTATTTTGCCGTAAAGTAGGTTAGTCAAGACATAAATAATAATTCACAGAATATTAATTAATATGGAATATTATATAGCTATGGAAGTAAGTGTACCCTACCTACTACCTTATATTGGCTTCAGCTGTGACCATAGAATAAATAACACCTGCTATGACGCCTAAACATAGCTCTAATGGAACTGCCTGCAATAAGACAGCAACTGTCAGATTAAACTGAGTTCGTAATCAGATAATAGGTACCTATGTCTGCCGAAGACGCAAACGATAATTTCGGTCATGTAAAGTGTAAATACACGCGGCACCTGTGGCAACAGTACATGCTCACTACACCCATTTGAGGCCCGCGTGTAGGTACTTTATCGTAATTTTTTATCTACATTTTGTAAACAAGCTTTTTAGTAGTAGTAGTGGAGAGCCTGGAGGGTTCTTAATAACCCTATTCACCTTAGTAGGTACCTACGAAGGTATTATTATTATTTTAAGGTATTATTATATTCGTAACCTATACGTTATTATGTAACTTCGGTCGTAGCCTGTGTTCGTAGGGTCGTTTCGGTGACAAAGGAACCGTATTTCAAAATTTCCTTTCTAATGGATAAAAAAAAATTATTTGCTATCATAGGTAGGTATTTCGCATATTCGGATGACTAAAATGAAAGTAGATGCTCAGTCCTCTTTCTTGGCTTAGGCAAAGATTCAGTGCCGAGTGACATGTGAACTGTGGACATCTGCTGTGAAGAAAGAATCCACGCTTAGAAGATGCAGAAGAATCCACGCTTAAGGGAAAACGAGTCGTTTATTTCTCCATACAATCGTATTTGGGTTATTACTCCACTACTTGACGTTTTAAGTCCAAAATTAAGAATAATATCGATTTATCTCTTCATTATCTAGGTTGATCTGCTAATTATACAGAAAAAAAATAAGTGGCTTAAAAGTAATGAGCCTTCAAACATCTGTATTTTAGCACATATTTTAACGCAAGTTTGGACGTAAATAAATTACAAAAGAACTAAGAAAACTCAAAAATAAAGAACATAGTAACAAGCTTTAGTTTGTCGACATTTCAAATAACTTTGGTTTGACTAAATACATTTAGTAGTTTTGCCGTAACACCCCAAGTACCAGAAGCCAATTCGTACATTTTTGCGCGCCGATTTTCGAGTCGAACCATCGCGCGTCTCACGGAAATTTTACCACCCTGGCGGGGAGAGGAGGGAAGTGTCTCACGCACACTACAGTGCCCGCTGTGTGCTGCTGTGCCATTTCAAAGTCACGAAACACCGCGATGTTTGTGACAAAGTACTGTCTCGCGCCAGACGCGGTCGACCGGCCGGTGCGTGCGGCGGCATCCTATGTAATTTGTGGGCGGCATTACGAACAAGCAAAGGTCAAGGTGATCGACCGAAGACGTAAAACGATTTACGATATGCGTATTATCATAATTGTGTTCTATGATAATGCCACCGCCCGCTATATTGGATTCAGATTTCTTTGCCTAAATTGGATGTTTACCTATGCTTGTGAATTTGGACTTTGCTGCGTTAGAGAAGTGTTCTGTGTTTATTTTTGACTTCAGTACAACAATGGCTAAATCGTATTTTTGTAATAATATTACCTACCTATATCTTTTTCAAATACTAATAAATAGAAATCTATTAATAGAATTTAAGTAAATAGATACTTATCTATTTACGTAAAAACCTACCTATTATTATTCGATTTGTTATTATTACATATTGTGTTAGCACAAAACCAACTTTTAGACTCATGTTTAGCTAGACAGTGTCTAAATAAAAACGTCTATAAAATGATGTATACAAATAAATAAAATTGAAGTGTCTGTTTGTAATATCAAAAATATAGCTTTTTTTACTAAATGCATTTGAAAGTATACACGGTACCTACCAACAAAAACACAATTTTTAATATTTTTGTCTGTCTGTCTGTTTGTTTGTTCCGGGTAATATCCGAAACGACTGGACCGATTTTGACGGGACTTTCACTGGCAGATAGCTGATGTTATAAGGTACTCCTACTTTATTTTGGAAAAACAACTAGGGTTCCGCGCAAAAAAAAACCCATGAACCCAAAAAGTCCGCGCGGGTGAAACCGCGGGCAGCAGCTAGTTGTGATATAAAATGATTGTGGTTGCTCATATTTAAACACGTGAGTAAGCCATGATTGGGAGTTAGACGCTGTTTAACACATGTTTAGGGTGTGTTTTTAGTAAGACTAAGACCGATATACGGTGTTATGTTGTAAGTACTTAGGTAGGTACTTATGTACTTACTGATAACTGAGTAGGTACGTACCTACTTATAACTACAGAATAGATAATAGCACAAGTCTATAACCTACCTAGTAAGTACATACGTACATACTTGAACTAAAACCGCGTTACCACAAAAACTATTTTTAGACGCTGTTTAGCTAAACAGGCGTCTAAAAATAGTTTTTCGTGGTTTTTTCTAGCTAGACAGTGTCTAAAAGTTAAACAACGCTACACAACTTTCACGAGCAAAATGATTAGAAATAATCATAACGGCTTGTACGATGAGTATTTATTCTATGATAAGGTCACCGTTATCTTCTAAAATGATTAGAAATGTCACATCAGCGGCGCAAGTACGGATCCTTTCGGGCGATAAAATTCGATAAAATTGACAGTTCAAATCGATAAAGTGGGATTTATCGAGCCTCGAAACAATCGACAAAAGTTATCGAAAAGCTAGGTCGAATCCAAAGAGAATATACAGCTACTACAATACTTTATGATCAGACTTCGGTACTCGCAACATTCGATAAATTTGTCGAACCGACTTCCGTACTCGCGCCGCAGAATTGAGGTAGATAATGGTTAGACACTTCTTAAATCAAGGTTTGTGGTTAATTACTTATTTAAACATGCGACTAAGGCATGTTTAAGAGTTAAACGCTGTTTAATACTTGTTTACGGTGTGTTAAACAGAGTTTAACTCCTAAACATGCCGTAGTCGCGTGTTTAAATATGAACCACAAATCGAGATTTAAGTAGTGTCTAACCATTGTCTAACTCCACTCTGTTGTGACTTTTCTAATCAGTTTAGAGGTTTATCTTTAGGCACTGTCGAGTTAAACAGGCGTCTAAAAGTTAGTTTTTGTGGTTACACGGCTTATGTTGAAATATAAATAAAAAACCAAAATAACCATGGTTTTGCAACAATTACACATATACGAGGTAAGTATTTACACGCGCATCGCAGTTTGAAGAAAAAAACATCTAAAAAAACCTCTAAAATCCACTAAACGGACGAGACCGGCACTACGGCCAGACGGTCTGGTTTCAAAGCGACGACTGCTCCGCTTTACGCTACATACATCACTTGCGTACCACCGCTTATTTACCGCAGCGTCTGTACTGAGTACGCAGTGGTTGTGAAATAATTTTTATCTTTCGTAGAAGCGAGAGTGAATCGAGAGCGGTAACTTGTGCGACTTTCAATCCGACGCACCATAGTTCTAATCTCTACTCGTCCCGCACCAATAACTTATATCAAGTTATGTGCGGATTATTGACACTCGCTCTAAAACGGTGAGGAAAACATCGTGAGGAAACCGGCATGTTCAAGAACCACAAAATTCGAGGACATGCGACATCCACCAAGCCGAACTGGGCCCGCGTGGTGGATTATGGCCCATCTCTCTAGAAAGAAAGAAAGAAAGAAAGAAAGAGAGAAGGCCGGTATCCCAGCAGTGGGAACGTAAGAGGCTGACAATAATAACAATAATAATAGTAGGTAGAAGCGGGTGTTGTACTCGGACTAGATTTCCATCAAGCGGCAAGCCCCAGCCACAACCTCAATAGACGATACGATATGCGTCAAGCGGAGATCGTGGTTTTTCCATGTTTTCTCGTGGTTCGCTATTGATGCTTATCCATCAATCATGAATTAGGTGTGAGGACTGCCTTAGCGTTCGGACTAGATTTCTACCAGGCACCACCTTAGGCAGTACGTTATGCGTCAAGATCACCATTTTGGTTTTTCCATGGTTTGCGCGTGGTCCGTGATTATGCTTTGCGTCAATTCATTGCGTCTAATAGCCCTTTAGACCACTTATTTTATATACATATACGTTTTTTTGCCGTAAAAAAACTACGGTTATTTCGCCGTGAGTAGATAGATAACTTTATTGTACACGTTATATAAAAAAGCTTTATATATTCATAAAAGTTCATAAACTAGCTGCTGCCCGCGGTTTCACCCGCGTGGATATATTGGATTTTCTTGGTTTTTATTTTTTTGCACGGAACCCCAATTATTTTTCTAAAATAAAAGTAGCCTAAGTTACTCCTTATAACATCAGATATCTGCCAGTGAAAGTCCCGTCAAAATCGGCCCAACCGTTTCGGAGATTACCCAGAACAAACAGACACAAAATTTTTAAAAATGGTTGTTTTGTTATAATAGTTACCGTATATATATACTCTCATATGCATTTGGTAAAAAGCTGTTATTTTGATATAACAAATTTTTTTTCTGAAGAGATAGGGTGATCTTATCCGTGTTACCCGCACGGCCACACGGCCCTTCCTGTGATGATGATGGTGATGAATAATAAAAATGAATGAAATGAATAATATAACTCTGTAGGTAGGTCGATACGAGTAGGTATCTACTAAAATTCAATACAGCAAATTATTTGAATTTACTAGCTGCGTCACGTGATAGAACAGAATAGGTAACAGTTAGTACTACGGCGCGCTGAATTCGTGTTTGTTTTTGTGTTTGTTTTCTCGGAAACTACTGCATGATTTTCATAGCATTTTCACGAAATGGAAGAGAGATCATCCGAGAATGTGATAGGCTATAATCTAGAATTTTTAATTAGCTTTAAAAGCCGTCTGGCGCTCATGTTTTGTGTTTGTTCGGGGTAATCTATAATAATTCAGAAAAAATCGTCCCGTTGTATAGTTTCCGATGCTTGCGCTGGCCATATATTTATAGCTATAGGTATGAAAATTATGTATGGAAGAAATGCCTATAATATCTAACTTGGTGTTTCAAAAAAGAGTTTAGGTAGGTACCTTTATTATATTTAATTACTCATTTATCGGTCGCTCTGGCAATTGAATTACAGTAGGTATGAACCTATGTCTTCTATAGCTAGGTATAAGAAGTAGGTGAGTATGATAAAATACGTAAGCAATCAGTAAAACACAAAGGTGAAAGCATAGGTAAGCAAAGCATAAGTAGGTAAGGCTTTATTTAGGCTACCCACCGATCTTTCTAGAACATTTTCTGTGAGAGTCCATTTGGATGAGTACCTAGGTACCTATTTTACCTCCGCTTTACTTGAAATCCTTTGGCGACGACGGCGGCGCCCGGCTGCGCGGCGCCACAGAATAGGTAAGAGTTAGTACTTGGGCCCGCTGAATTCTACTTATTATAGTTATACCTTATCACCTATATTTACTACTCATTTATTGGTCAGTACAGTGGCATGTAGGTATGTACACTACCTATGTCTCGTATACTAAAATACCAGCCATAGTCAGTCAACTTTTTCAAAAATGTAAAATAAAAAGCATGACCGACTGAGATATTCTTCTTAGAAGATATTCTGCGAGAATTCGTTTGGATGGGTGTAGGTATACGGTCTATTATAATAGGTACATAGGTACCTCCGGCCCGCAGCGCAAGTACGGATCTTGTCGATCGATAAAATTGTCAATTCAAATCGATAAATTGGGTTTAATCAACTTTTTATAAAATTTATCGACCCTCGATACAATCGACAAAAGTTATCGGAATAGCTAGGTCGAATCCAAACGAAATATAAAGCTACTACAATACTTTACGATAAGACTTCGGTACTCGCAACATTCTATAAATTTATCAGTTGTTACGATTCGACAAATTTATCGAACCGACTTCCATACTTGCGCACTGCACCGCCCGGACTCCGGTTCGGCGCGCGGCCGGCGGTGCCCGGCCTTTGATTATAAACCTTTCTATGTGCCCGGCATGCAACGCCGCGCGCCGGCGGCGGCGGCGGTGGCCAGCCCGGCATGCAACGCCGCGCGCCGTCGTCGGCGCGCGGCGGCTAACCTTTGACTATAATTCTATGCGGCGGCGCCCCGATTAGATAACAGCGGCGCGAGTACGGAAGTCGGTTCGATAAATTTATCGAACCGAAAAACTCGACAAATTTATCGAATGTTGCGAGTACCGAAGTCTGATGGTAAAGTATTGTAGTAGCTCTATATTCTCTTTGGATTCGACCTAGCTTTTCGATAACTTTTGTCGATTGTTTCGAGGCTCGATAAATCCCACCTTATCGATTTGAACTGTCAATTTTATCGAATATTATCGACCCGAATAGATCCGTACTTGCGCCGCAGACTTCGGTACTCGCAAAATTCGATAAATTTTTCGAGATTTCGGTTCGACAAATTTATCGAACCGACTTCCGTACTCGCGCGCTTGTGCGCGCTCACGAATGGTGAAAAATCACGGCTCATTACGTACGTGCAAAAAATACGAAACCGTCAATGATGATTTGTTTGAATTATTGCGCCAGCTCGTCTGTGTAAAAGCAGGAAACTACTCTCTGTTTTGTCATAATCATCATCATCATCATCATCAGCCAGAAGACATCCACTGCTGAACATAGGCCTCTCCCATAGGCAGACCCCAGGCACACGTGTGCAAACGTACGTTTGCTTGACGAAATAACAACGCTTGCGGCCCATGGAAAACCATGGAAAAACCACGATCCCCGCTTGACGCATATCGTATCGTCTGGTGTCGTTGTAGTTTTGGCTGGATGGAACTCTAGTCGGCGACGGTTGCTTCGCACGGCACCCGCTTGTACGACCTCCATTCAAAACAATTGTTTCACAACCACTGCGTGCTCAGTGCAGACGCCACGGTAAATAAGAGGTGGTGTGCAAGTGATGTATGTAGCGTAAAGCGGAGCAGTCGTCGCTTTGAGCCAAGGCAGGTCTTCGAGACAATATTGCCGTTCTTGTATATTTCGTGGTTTTGCGCATGCAAAACCATCAAAAAACCACGAGCCGCGCTTACACGTGTAGTATCTCGTAATTCGCGCTTGATGAAAAAGCATGGATATTCTGACAAGCAAACGTACGTCTCCCATAGGACGTCACTTGGACCGGCTAGCTGCTACGCCTCGCGCATCCAACGGTTTCCCGCGCTTTTGACAAGGTCATCGGTCCACCTAGTGGGGCCGGCCTTTGTGCTTAGAAGTTTGAGTAGGTACTGCAATCGTTATGGGCGGGCGTTATTCTATCAGAGTAATATAATTATATGTTTTATACCATCAAGAAAATGACCAGCTCGTCCTGTTATTCAATAGTATAAAAAATATGGTAGGTTACATAATACAGTGTACGTGATAATAAATAGATATCAGCTACCGAGTACGTTTCTATCCTACTAATATTATAAACTCGAAAATTTTTGAGGATGTATGGATGTTTATTACTCTTTCACGCAAAAATTACTGAACGGATTTTGATGAAACTACAGTACGTAATATAGAGGTTATACATCAGAATAACACGACTATAATTTATAAAGATATTGTATTTGTACCTAAGCCAGGCGGGCGAAGCCACGGCCGGAAGCCAAGTAGGCTATATAACGTACTTACTAGAACTATAAATGTTGAAAAGTACCTATAAGTAAACAAGTCCATGTAACAAAAGTTACATCGATCATGAAAAAAAACACGACAGTCCTAGCTAGTGTCGCTCGGGATTATGTAAGGATTCTAGCGATACCCCATACATCGAAATCTCACCGAATCACGTATGTACGTGAGTTTCTTTATTCCACCAAAACTTTTGTGCAGTTTTTTGTGTTATGTTTTTAGGGTTCACGTATGTTTGTATGTATGTATATACAATCACACTCATTACATTACTCATCACACTCATTACTCATTACACTCCTTTTTTGTGCAGTCGTGTAATTAAATACCTACTTATCTAAACGAAAGGTCATCCTGGCAGGAGTATGGGTGAGACATTTTTTGTGTAGAAATGAGTGATGAGATGTAGGTACCAATGTGTGTGGGGTCGCTGACCCGCGCATTATATATTGTAATGACTTGGAGGACTGTTATAATACTCGTAGGAATCACCTAAAATTATTAAGTTATGTAGGTACTTAGGTAGGTAGGTAGTTACCTACCTTACAAATATACCGCCTGACGTAGGTAACTACTCCCGCGCTGGCAGTTTTCATTCGGAAGTTATCGTCGAACACATAGGTAGGGTACTGTCTGTTACCTATAATGTACAAACTTGTTATTGTCTATAGTGTACAAGTTTGATTGTTGAGAATAAAACATGAAGAACTATTAGATATTACTACCCCTGTACAGTACAGTTACTATACCCCGCGGTTTCGCTCACGTAGCCTAAGTTACTCCTTGTAACGTCAGCTATCTGCCAGTGAAAGTCCTGTCAAAATAGGTTCAGCCATTTCGGAGATTACACGGAACAAAGAGACTAAATTTTTAAAAATGGTTTTGTTTTATGTATCGTATATACTTTCATATGCATTTAGTAAAAAGCTGTTATTTTGATAATACAAACAGACACTTCAATTTTATTTATTTGCATACTTAGATAAATTTGTTTCCGAAAATAACTTCTGCAGATTTCTACGCTGTCCAAATGCACGATTATTTTATTATGTGATGATGAGGTTGAAAATTACACTGCTTTCTTTATCAGACTTCAAACTATTTCCACACCAAATTTCTATAAAATCCGTTCAAATGATTGACAATGATGAAAAGTATCCTGTGTTCTTTCACAGGCTTCAAGCTATCTCGAAACCAAATTTCTTCCGTTCTATAGATCGACAATTATGAAAAGTGATGATGTTGTTGAAAAGTACCCTGTGTGTTTTCTCGCGCTTCTAGCTATTTTCACACCAAATTTCATTGGAATCTATACACATACATACATATATATACATAAATCCTGTCCTACTCTTCCTACTTCCTATCCTACTAATATTATAAATGCGAAAGTTTGTGAGGATGGATGGATGGATATATGGATAGATGTTTGTCACGCAAAATCTACTGAGTGGATTTTGATGAAACTTTATTTACTTACAGTAGATAATATAGCTTATTACTATGTTTGCAGCGGACTGTAGGCAAACCAAACAATTTACAATTTATACTCAAAGAAGCAAACAATGAAAAATGGCGCGCGCGGCGCGATGACCAAACGAGAGCTCAGAATAGATAATAGTACAAGTAACAAAAGCGAGCGCCATCACACGAATATTCACGAAATTTCTTTGAATGAAGAATCGCCATTCATAAGATCACGCATGTGTGCGTAGAAGCGGCAGGTCGCGACTTTACGAGAGTGTGTAACTGTGTATGCGCGAGCATTAGCTTCGTACTACTCATAGCTGCAGAGCCTTACCTTGTCCCACGAATGTTAGACGAAATAGCATGCATTTTAGCCGCGCCCACCGATGAGTTGGAGGGTTCGGCTCGTAGGCTCTTAAAGAGGGATTGAAAAGAATATAAACCTCAACAAATATCGTTATTATTGTCTTGCTTTTAGCAAAAAACTAGTCAAATAACAAAACACCTCCATATGGTAACGTGATGTCAAAACCAAGGCTAAAAACCTCTCGAGTCAACAAAAATTGTATCTTTCCCAAGGTCAAAGATTCCGCCGTCGAGATGAACAAGTCGTAATGAGAAGCCGTCAAAGCCGCAAATGGTTATGCCCGGACAGTTATCATGACAAATGCTCGACTAACGAAGCCCTAGCTCTGGATGGTGAGCGCAGTGACTCGTCGCCAATAGGAAGTTAACGATGGCTACAATGGACCCTGGACTTTAGAAGTTAAATAGATGCTAATTTTGTTTTATTTGCGCTTGTGTAACTATCGGTGAAAGTTGCCAGCTATAAAGGAAATGTCTGCTGATGACTTGACAATTTGAAGACGTTTGATGACTCATTTGCGTTTATACAGACGCGTCTGACTGTATCAACTCGTCATACGTTTCAGAAGTTTCATTCACCCTGCCCATATTTGATTTAGTTTTCTGTAACCTTCCAATAACTTTCAAAGGTATTCAAGTTTTATTTTGGGGTCATGTCAGGGCAAATGTATAAATTCCTTCAAGCATTTCTTCCAAACTGTTAACTATGCTTTGTCGGTTTCGACAAACATTTGACATTCTATTGTGCAGATGTGTTTAACCACAACAAGTAATACGAATATTATGTGTGGTTGTGCCTACCTGAATACACAGTTAATAAGTAATAACTCTTAAATTTGGAATTGGCAAAATACACAAACCGTGTCTGGCCACGAAAAAAAAAAGTAATAACTCTAAACTTTAACATCAACATTTCGAGATGTTCTAAATTTAACCTACTTACATGCTCTTTGCATTTACCCAGCCTTCACCCCAAAAGGTGTTACTGACCGATGACAATAAAACGATAAAATGGAACGTAATTAATTTTTTTATTTTTTCGACTCGATGCGTTTTATTTCTGCTTGTGCCGCTAAGACGTATATTAAACAAAAATCCTACACACTTGGACATTAATTATTACGAATTGAAGTCATTATGATTAATCTTTTCCCGCTTTCTCGTTCCGCTCAGGTGAACTCGTGTTATTGAGTCGCTTGTCCACATTACACATGTAGGTTGGTGTTTGTTAAACAAAATTAACGTTTTGCACGAACAGGTTTGTTTTCGTTGGACCGGCGGTGGCGCCGGCACACACTTTTGCGGTTAATGCGTAAGGACAGAACGCAAACGTTCGTTTTTATTAACTGGCACACTTTTGTCTCGTACATGTCACGTTCTCAACTGGTTATTTTAACAATTTTCAATGTACTGGACCGCGTGTCGTACTACTGCAATGTTGTCAACGTAAAAATATCACCTTTATAAACTCACTTTCTTTACGGACCGCGCCGAGCCTTTTGAAGCCCAATTAAAAACTGAACCAATTCGAGGGTATCTGTTAATTCCTTCTGTCAAATGTCGAGTGCCTCTAACCGCGCTATAAATTCATGCCACAAACTTACACCACAATGTAAATATTTGTTCGGACGTTAGAAACACCTCCGACGCCTGTTTCTATAGCATTACGCCTGAATCATGAACACCAAAAAAAGTTTTTTGATCCGGCCTGCCGGCCAACAAAGACGCGGAGATGGAATAGTTAAATTAAAAAAAGAAAATAGGAGATGTTGCGTTCCGTTCCTGCATCGGTGGCCGGTTTAATTTGATCCGCGTCGGAGAGTAGATGTGACCTTTCCTTGTCTGTTAATCTTGCGAGAAGCGGGGGGAAGCGGCTCAGCTTAGTGCGGCTGGGCTAAACTTGTAGTGTAGCATAAAAAGGAGTGCGTGAGGAATGCGCCGGCGCGATCGCCAGGTGCATTGGCCGCGCGCACCGCCTCCAACTGGCATTTTTGTGTACGAGCACACCTAATGTGTGAGGCCGAAAACGATTTGGGAACGAACCCTGGCGCCAATCAACGCGCCATCATAAAAAAAGTTAAGAACACCGGCTAATGTATCAAAGAAATGTCGTGACGGTCGCATAATTGCATAGTCACCAGTCCCATTGAATCGGCAAACGTTCGATATGCGCCTTCTAAATTCAAATGGTATCCGAGGACCGTTAACTATACAATAGGTTGCCAGCTGTAAATAACAATATTATGTGGGTCGAGGAGTCAACGTAACACCGGATAAAGAGAGCAATCACACTGAACATTAGCACCTACTTGACAAATGCGAAATGACGGTACTACGTAACTTGATGTGAACATCTTCATTATACTTAAACCGTTTAATTAAAGTTACTCGACCCTTAATCAGCGACAGAGCGGTGGTACTCCGTAATTTGATCGCGTCGGAATGTGTTGCCACAACACCGAAGAGGTGTAGCTAAGTAGGTTGCCGAAAACATGTTATCCAACTGTTTGGATGACTCATTCTCATTTCATTAATTTATAGAAAATTGGAGTAAATCTAGATAAACATTTTTTACAAAACGACAAGCGATAGCTTGATAAGACGTCCGCAGTACGACTGATAATATTCTAAACCTTTTTTCTTTTGTATTCTGTGACTAAAATTCGTTACCTTCGCAAAACTAAATTCATTCTAAAAATATAGGAACTTCGTCTGGCTATAAATATACCGCATTCTTACGTCATACGACACCATACTACACTCGTATTCTTATCGTTATCAGTGTTATCTTTAACGTAGGAAAAATTAAGCCTGTGTTTGTTCAAGCACAACATTTGAAGCTAACATTTGTTCTGGGATATTTATTGTTTGGTGAACGGTACGAGTCATGGTCATCTCTGGTTGGGTTTAAGTATTAGGTACTAAAAGACGGGAAATGAATGATGTTGCTAAGAAATAATTGTACCAAGGTGACTTTTTATGTTAGATCTTTTGTAAATGATTCCACCGACGATATAAATAAATATAGTCTCGCCTTTACACATTTGCCCAGTTTCAGTCGTTAAAATATTGTTGGTAAACTTGAAAACTACTTAGTACTAGGAATTGAAATATACAGTCTATTCTTTCGCAATTTTGTGTGCCGTACAATATTAGCAAACCAGCTTACAAATTAATATCGGTGTCAAAAGAACTGTATCCGTTTTCAATAGAGGTAAAGAAAGGGGTCACAGTTTGGTCGATACAACCTGACAAAATTGTGGCAACCTGAACTCTGGGAATCTCAGGTCTAGGATTATTTTTAATCCTTGTTCATAATTTAATCCTTCCCTATAAGAACTTAGATTAAAGCTTAAAATAAAAAGAAGATGACAAAACACACACAGCTCCAAAACAAAATCTAATCCATGATGCGCTTGAGTTGATTGCACTTCCATACTAAAAAACTACAACGGTCTGGGTACACGGGTAGGGGGGGCCGGGGACCGTGGACCGTGCTCTAAGTTCCATTCGTATTCTAACCACCACGGAGTCAAACCCCCTAATTACAGTCCTTTATTCAGCCTCTATCCCCATTCTTTGAGGCACGGCTGTATTGCGTTACATGCTGGTAAACCTCTATAAAGGTTATTTATGCGTCGAATTAAACTTTACGAGCCACTCTGTCTACGGCCGGAGATGTCACATATCAAATTCATAGAGAAACCTGTTCTCACGAGCACACCTGTCAGATTAACTCTGGATACGCGTTCGTAGGTGACACGGTAAACATTTTTATATAACATAAATAAATACTAAGCGGTGGATATTAAGCCTCGCTTTAACACGTCGTTACTCAATGAGGACTAAATATTATAACGCTAAAAAGTTCTGACAAAAAAAATTGAAAATTTCATGCTCAGGCGTCGATTTAGCGATAGTCACCACCAATTGCGGGCAACAGTGGCGGCTAGTGCGCGCGTTTAATGGCCGCACAATGATACACGAATCATTGACAGCTTTTTTATTTCGTGCGGGTAGTTAGCTGCCTCGCGA
Source organism: Crocallis elinguaria (assembly GCA_907269065.1). Taxonomy (NCBI): domain Eukaryota; kingdom Metazoa; phylum Arthropoda; class Insecta; order Lepidoptera; family Geometridae; genus Crocallis; species Crocallis elinguaria. Next base: position 15,468,228 of record OU026068.1, read on the forward strand.
ATGTTCCGCGAGTCACGAATAGTCGCAATCCCTTTAAACATTAACATATTTACAATCTAGTCGGTAGATAGCGGCGCTCAGCTAAAGTGAATCTCTAATTAAAACATTAAAAACACAATTTGTTTCATTTTCTGAGGGCAGCCGTAAAAAGGCAATATGGCGGCGTTTGCATGCGCAAATAAATGCGTCCCGCCGCGTGCTTTTAATTGCTACTTTTTCTGGAGTTCGTGTGTTGATAACGTCAGGTTCTCGTCGCTAAATGGCTATTCCTAGATAGTGTTATTTTAATGTTTATCGGTCGTGTTCGATCTGAAGTGGAGTCCGGTTTGATGAGCGCGGTGGGACGTATCGGAGCGAATCCAAAGCGTACCGTTAAGTACGCGTCCAATAAAATAGTCGGGTGATCGGCGGCGTATGGTAATTTTGTAATTGCCTCTTTATCCATGATCATCCGTGTCGTTCCACTGCAAAACATTAAACTCCGATACGGAATTGGTTAACCGAATAATTTGCTCTGTGATTGTTGCGCGGGCGCAATAATTACCTAGGTGGCGAAATCAATCAAAGCAACTTGAGTTGATAACTTGAAATCGTTACATTGGTCCTTGTAAGGTACTCAACTAGATAAATACCCAAGTATTCAAGAGTTAGATACTGTTTTAGAAAACAAAATGTGACATTGGTGCTTGTGTTTCTCCATAAGTTATGATCAGACATTAGAGAATTTTATAGGAGATTATGTCTATAAGACAGATTTTGTTGAGACAAAATGTTTGTTACAATTGTATATACTGGTCATTGTTGACTTACATACATTAAATTACATACAAAACCGGGACCTGCCCAGTTTATTTTCACCGGTTGTCGAGCCTGTTTGTGCGGAACCGGTGACCGGAAATGGCCTTTGGTGGTTCATTGTTGACAGTATTTTTAGGTCTAATTGAAAAACATTTGACCAATATTTCATCTAATGTTAAAGTTAAGTGAGGATTGTGGTAACACGCTAAGTCTAGAAAGAGTACTCTCTAGTGCAGTTGCCGGAACACATCACTCTGCAACACAGGAACGTTACATTCGCCATTGTTGCGTTTGCTTATTACTTATTATGTATCTTCCGTGTTATTTCCTGAGAGTGTCCTCATATTAAAATTGATGTTTTTTTTGTACTTTTCTTTAAACAACAGTGATGACTGATCTTCTACTTGTGGTTGGTTTTTATCAGTTTTATTGCTAACTAGCTGTACCCTGCGGCTTCGCCTACGTAGCCTAAGTTACTCCTTGTAACATCAGCTATCTGCCAGTGAAAGTCCTGTCAATATTGGTCCATCCGTTTCGGATATTACCTAGAACAAACAGACAGACCGACAAAAATTGAAAAAAATGGTTGTGTTGTTATATGTACCGTATATATTTTCATATGCATTTAGTAAAAAGCTGTTATTTTGATATTACAAACAGACACTCCAATTTTATTTATTTATATAGATAGGTACAATGTGTTGGGACAATAATTGTGAATCATATCATTTGTTTATATGCCACTTTATACTCTTCCAGTTCCACTTTATACTCATCCAGTTATATATTTAGACTACCTTATTTACTAAAACACGTCCCAGAAACAATAACTAGCACAGATTTAACTTTTCGAAATGACGAATACAAATTACTTATTTACGATATGAATAATGCACTAACTGGTGTATTGAATCCAATTAACAATTACCGTACTAGCTGTAGGCTATAGGCTCTTAATAGCTCTTTAGGGTTCCGTACTTTTGAGGTAAGAAGGATTCAAAAGTGAGACTTCTTTGTTCAGACTGTTTTTATTTGGATCAAGACAAAACTAATATTGCTTGGAGTTTGGTTCCAGAGGGTGCTACCTCGTTGCTCATGTATTCTAACACAAAGCAGTAGTGTGCTAGCATGACTGCTCCATTTTCTAGGGAAATATAGCTTATGAAACTACTGGGATATGAGGTTTTCAAACTGTCTCTGTCAAGTTGTCTACTATTGACATAGTCATTCGTATTGTCTCCTGTGCGACCACAGAAATTACTGGGTACGGAACTCCCAGTGCGCAAGTCCTTATCAAACTTGACAGGTTTTGTAACGTCTAGGTTCGTTTATGATTGATTGCTGTCGACTTGATCCCCTTTAAACTTAGTTGTTACCTTAGAGTTATAATAATTTAATTTTACTAATCACTCATTTAGTAGGCCACACATATTGCTTGAGTAATTAGTGATAAATGATTACCAATAATATGTAGCTTCATATTCTTATTTTAAAGTAGGTATGTATATTAGCCTGTGTGAAACGAATACATATATTATTAATATCTTTGTTTGCTGTATCCTCATGTCATCTACTAAGCCGCACTGGGCCCGCGTTTGGATTATGGCCCATACCTCTGAGGGATTCAGAGGTTTTTCGAAATCGTTACATCACGTTTAAATCTTGTTATCTAAATAAGCAAAACATTAGTTCTTCAAATGAAGGTTAATTAATATTTTATGAAAAAAGCAATCTAAGGTAAGTCAAAATAGAGTTGAACAAAATCCTTTCGTATGATATGTTTTTGTAACATTTTCACTCGACCGTTTCAGGGCTCATTTTACAGAGTCGACCTTCGGCTTGTTCAAAGCGGGTCGATGACTCTTTGTTTCACAGGATTTCGACACAGATTGCCGAAACATAATTTCTATCGCCCATGTCATTTGTTAGCACAGTTGAGGTATAAATATGGCAATAGATTGCGCGTGGGCGCCGAGGTCGCACGTACTCCGTTCTAAGCAAACAATCGATGAATGACAAATTATATGTGCGGCAATGAATGGTGGCAGAGTATTAAATGTTTTTGTGCTGAATTCTAAAACCAATTACGAACTGTGTTCCGGTATGTGTGCTTGAATAACCCTGATATAGAATAAATATACCTATTCAAAATGTAGACTCGATGTTCGAATCATATATCTAATTGAGAGCACTGCAAATTGCAATCACAGAAGTGGTTTAGAAAATAATGTTATTCTTTATTCATCCAGGAAACGAATAAGTGAATATGACATCCGGAAATTCATTAGAATACCTCCAGTCAGGAATGTTTCCTTAATGGTTTACTACATACCTCAGTACTCATTCATTCCGTAATGAGCTGAGTATTTGTAGTTGTGTTGTGAATTTATGATTTCTAAAAAGGAACAACCATTTATGATCTTACCAGATCCATTAGTTCCATCAACCCTGTATTATAATACCACAGGAGGTGTCAAATAATACCTTAATTGTAATTATTTGATAAGCTCAATACAAGTTTTTAGTTAATTTGATAGCTTATGGAAAAATAATGGTAATATTTGTAATTCTCCAGGGCTAATGCTAGTTCCAACTAAATCGCTAATCCTTTACAAATTTTATGCACAAATTATGCAAAAGAGAATTTAGTCATCACTAGGTACCTCAAGCTTCATCTATCATGTATCTAGTTGGGATTCCTTTACATTGAGGTAGTAATAACATACATATCGATCACAATAACATTATCCAAGCGTTGCGGAATCACATAAGATATAATATACGTTGACATAATGAACGTGATTTACTAAAAACAATACGAAGCAGTTTGTATCATTCCAAACATACATTGCGTGCATAACATTGATTACGCAACTAAAATAATAAACTGGAGTTTCTTTGTCTGTATCTTAGCATATTAGATTTCTTTGAATTTAAATGATAACTTCGCTAATATTGTTAGTTTATTTTAAATTTGTATAAGAACAGTCAGTCAGAGATTATTACAATGACAGCTTAACCCTTGCATAATTCGACATAAACTTCACTGGTTTATAACAGAAGTCCACTATCATGATAGAAAGTGAAGATGCGTGCCCAGAAATAAACACCTTACCTATTCATTTTCCAGTCGCAAATGCCAGCTTTTTAGATTTAGTATTGTACAAGCTGCTGCCCGCGGTATCACCCGCGCGGAGATATTGGATTACATGGTTTTTATTTTTTTGCGCGGAACCCTAATTATTTTTCTAAAATAACAGTAGCCTAAGTTACTCCTTGTAACATCAGCTATCTGCCAGTCAAAGTCCCGTCAAAATCGGCCCAGCCGTTTCGGAGATTATCCGGAACCAACAGACAGACAGACAAAAATTTTAAAAATGGTTGTTTTGTAGTAGGTACCGTATATACTTTCATATGCATTTAGTAAAAAGCTGTTATTTTGATATTACAAACAGACACTTCAATTTTATTTATTTGTATAGATTATTGTATTGTATTATTTATTCAATAACAAATTACATTGTGTTTGAAACTCAATTATCAAATTTACAAAGACTAAATATATTCCGAGTAAGTACATTCCGAGTGCGAATAAAATAGTCGCTTACCTGAATTAAAATGTTCTTGGTTTTGCTCGTACTTATTCAGCTTGCTTGAAATCCTTTGAACAAGGTAATAGAAACTTCGCTAGAAGTAACATAAATATCGCAGACTCTACCATTGTTTTCGTTTTCTGTTTTCCTTAGAAATATGACTTTTGTTTTCGCTACAAAAGATGATCGATACACGGTCCGCCATTAACTTTCCTGTTGCGACTCCAGCATTAGCTTAAACGGGCTTCGTATTGAGAAAATGGTCCTAATTGTGTGGAGTAGAGTTGAAAATTGAGACAAATGATAGTAAATTGTAAGATTGTTTGCGATGTTGTACGCACACAGCAGCGATTATGATGGATTGGTAGCGGGAGGGCCGCGTGGGCAAGGCGCTTTGCCGGTATGCTAATTCTTCGCATACGAGCTGGAGGTTACATTGGTACACGTTCAGTTCGATTGTTCAGCCGTGGGACATGCGCTCTCGCGGTTGCGACATACCCACATATTCTGCCTAAAGCCCCATTTGACTCAATTGGAATTCGTAATCGCATAAACAATCAATAAGAATAAGGTTTCGATTCACAGAGGCAACAATTGATAGTATTCTGATCATCGCAGGCAATTGTTAAAATTCCAAAACAAAGGAAGAAGAAAACAAAATAAGTAAACAAACGGGTTGATATTGCACAGTGTATAGGAACTGAACAATGGATGGCAGACACTTTTGTATGAAATCAGAACCCGAAGCATTTAAACATGATGTGAAACAATCACTAAGCGATTTACACTTTGAGTTTGATCAATATCAAACTCAAAAATTCCTTGTCTACGTAAATACCTCTAGCAAAGTTGCCCTGTCATTTGTCGTTTTGCTGCGAGGCAAAGTTGCCTTGTCTTTTGTTATTTCATTTTAGTAAGTAATCAATACTGCATTCTAAACTTTTATACTATCAATTCATTTCCAACAATTTTGGAATTTGTACTACTTAGTACTTCATCCTTTGATCTAAAGATGTAGAAGTAATAACGGCTATTCGTTTCACTATTGCGAAGTTTCTTAGAACGACCGAAATTCAAATGAAGTGCCCAATTTTGAAATTATCTTCATAACCGCAGGGCTGAGCCTGCGCTGTCTTGATTTCAGTTCAATTTGGAGTCTGTTACGTTTCTCAGATATTGTTTTAAATTATTGTGGAAAAAGGCATTGTTTTTTCTTCTATTTTTAGCATAATTTATTTGTCTTTATACATCGTAGCTGTCAAATTGGATGTTAATGTTAACAATTCCCGATTGATTTTAACATTTAAGATAACGGTTGCTTAGCGTTTTTTAAATCTTAATACGGGAACGCATTACAAAATTTACGTCCGCAAAACAAATTCTTAAAACATTGTGGTCATTTTAATGTGGCCATTAAAAAGCGTTTTTATTCCCGAGTTCGTACTCGTTTCTTTTAATTAATGTGCTTTTTCTTTATTTTCAGGTAAGCTGCCTCGAAACTGCTGGTTGAGAGTTTATTATGAACTTAGTAAATCTGATTATGCTTGTCGTTGAGTACTGCTGATTTAGTGAAACAGCAAGCAGTATCATTCCAGCTTTATACCCGTCTTGTTTGTGGCTATTCACCCCGCTTTGGAATATTTCGCTTTGCTCTTTAGTTATTAGTTAAATGTAGATAGTGAGAAGTAGATTTAGTCTAACAAAGAATAATATTGATCGCGTTGCTCAGGTGCGCGGAGTGGGTGTGGTTCAAACTGAAGAGTAAGAAGCACAAGAACTGCATGAAAATTGATGTTTAATAAACTCTTTGATCTTGAAGGCCTTGACATTTGCTTTTGTTTTTTTATATTATAAGCGACAAATAACTTGAGCACAAACGAATAGTACTGAAAAGCCATACTTAATATTATAAATGCGAACGTGTGTTTGTTGGTTTGTCTTTCTTTCACGCAGTAACGAAGCAATGGATCGACGTGATTTTTGGCATAGATATAGTTTATGGACCGGAGAATAGCATAGGCTACTTTTTATCCTGGAAAAATGCACGGTTCCTGTGGAAACGCGGGTGAAAACCGCGGGCAGAAGTGCCTAATAAATCGTGTTCTGTGCAGGTCACTAGGTACTGGTACATACTCTGTGCTCGAATTGTTTGCCTCTGCAAAATAAAACCAACGCAATTTAAAATTAAAAAGTTGTAGATAGATTGAATAAATTAACACAACTTTGAATTCAATGTTGTTTTAATTTTGCGATTCATACCTACTAATGTTATATGGCTTAGCAAATTATTATAACGTAACATCCTATCACTAATTAAATTTATTCAGCCAACTGGAAATGGCATGTCGCCTTTGCATACGTAACGCAAGATTTCTTTCATAACACAAGCAAGGTCTCGATAATAAGGTTTACCTGAGTGACGATGGCATTGAGTATATGTTATGTCCTTGTTCGTGGGTGGTGGAAAGTTCTACTGGCTTAGGTATCATTATTTTCAACTTATTTAGGATTAAGCCTCATAATACAGCTAATACTCATTATAAGAGGTCGTTGTTTCGATCGCCGGTCTTGTGTAAGTAATGGAGATATTGATTTGTTATTATTGATAGGTTATCGTTTAAACATTACAATATGGTAAACCTAAACTGGGAACTGGTTGTCACGAGTGGTTGCCAGAGCACTCTGATAGGTGCCTGGCGACAGGTTTTTAACTTGAGAATGGTAGCTAGACTAGGTAATGTCTCACCGCCGTACTATGGCTGTATCACATTGTGAATTGCTTCCCTTCGAAACCTCGGGATTCGAATCATTAACCTACGGATCGGTAGGCCTCACTACCACTGAGCCATTATGGCTGCCTAAAAAGTTGCACATGGCTAGCGCAAGTGAAATCTCAATATTGATTCTATATCTTAATCTATGGTTCGATAACACTGGTGTTTCAAGTATTCAAGCATGTGCTTTGGCATCAACATCTTCACCGTTAGATTGATTGTTATACGTACAGGCGTGACGTTCACCATCAGACGAACCACCTTAGCCTTGCCACTTCAAGAGCTATATACTTTTTCATAGCTTAACTATTTTCCTTAACACCATCTCGGCCAGCACGTGCTGTTCACCGGTCCGCTATGCTGGTAATCCGCGCGGGGGCGGGCTTACGTCACCCGGCTGATAAACCCACAGCTAACGGTGCAGTGGTGTCGATTACTGTTAACTTTGTCATTTTCTATTTGCTGGTCGGACGTGTCGACCGACAGCTTCTGAAGGTTGGGCAATCAGTACGCATTCAGATATTGTGGTCAACAGCCAAAATTTAATAGCTATTGAAATTTGGACCGAGCGACTGTTCGTAAATTGTTGACTCTTGAATATGCCGAATATTTAGCCTGACTCAGTTTTCTTTTTGTTGAAACTTTTTTATATAGCGTTCCACCACTATCTCACTTGATTTTAGGCGATGATAAGTATAGAAATAAAAGAAAAGGGCCTATATACGCAAATCTGTACTAAATCGTACAGTCATCGTTGAAGTTATCATACTCGTAGTATATAAAACCGTTCAACAATAATAATGAAAATGAATTAAGCAAACAATGACGCCTTCTTTTTAGTATCTAACAGGCCGAAAGCAAACAAGAGATAGAAAAATAAATTGGTCAAGTTACGCGAGGTGTTAAGATGACGGTTATTTACCCGCCAAGTCGTCGCCTTCATGACGCGTTCTGTGTTCAAAATCTGTAGATTCTGTAGCTATTTTGCGCTTACACATCTTGCGGACTTGCGGAGCATCATAATTTCTTGGGCTATTAATAGGTATGTCTTTAAAGCATGACGATAATGACCATGTAGCACACTCATACAAATAAGTCTATGTAATGAAGGACTTCCCTTCTATATTTTTTATAGATGTGATCAGTTGATCACCCACCAGTGATCAGTCTGCGATCTTATTGCTTGTGACGTGTAACTTTTTAATATTTTAAAAGAATATGGTCTCCTAAGTTTGTTAATGCTTTTATCAAGAACTGAGATATGCAGATATCTTTTAAATTTGACGTTGATTCACAAAAATGAATTATTGGACCAAATTGCCATCATAATCGGATGTTTTAGATTAGTTGATTTTTATAACACGATAGCAAGCTGAGGCTAAGCTAAAAATATTTCTAAGTTAAAGCCAGGTCTCCTTGAAAGTAAATGCATCTGTCTATGCCCATGTGACCAAGTTTGAACGGTCGTAGTTAGAAACTTAAACGGCAGGCGGAGTGCCATATAGGGTAAGATTGGCGGAGTTTATTAATTAGATCCATAGTAGTCGGGCTAAAAACTAGTAGAATAAAAATAATATTCAGTCTAATAGTATTGAGTCAAGCCATCCGTTTTGTTCTTATTTACGAAAAAATATATTTAAAAACGTGCGTCGTAACTAAAAAGTCAGTTTGGGTCACATCGCTGTGTTCAAAACATTGGGACCTGCTTAATATTAACAAATGTTTATGCGCATAAATAAATATTGTTACCACACAAGGCGCCGCTTTCGGGAACACGAAATGAAAAATAACATAAATCTCTTGAGGGTAAACACGAAGACCACATAAAGTACCACCTCTAAAAGTGCTCCAAGTATGAGTTAAGACAACCCGACCCGTTGCAAACCACCTAAAAGGCCGGCCAGGAAATTACCACATCGTAAATAATTCATGCATTATTACTAAATCATGCCTGCAATGGTTAACTTTTTCAGTGGGGCGTTATTCACATCCCGTTTGTACCAAAAGCAGTTCTGCTCTCATTGTCCTGTCTACCGTTCTCGGGGGGTTGAATAAGATGAGTCATGCATGAATCCAATGACGTTGACAGTTTTCGGACTCGTGCAAACTCTGGCCTAAAAACTTAAAAAATAAAAACTTAATTCAAATTCAAAACTGTTAACGGTATTTGCGGCGTCACAGTCACAGTGACCCGTTGAAAATGAGCAGTACAGTCCGACCGGTCACGGTTAGTCACAGGTGCGCCTACGTTCACTTTCAATCAAGATGCTACGATTTATTTTTATGGGTTTATGCCACTTCTGCTTTGTCTGTTGGTTATCATTGCCGCTAATCGACTTGAATCTCACAATTCGATACTCGCGTTTATCATTCGGAAAATTCTGAACATAATTAATTTATATTTGATTAGAACAGTATTCAGTTTCGTTAACTCGAGCCGCCATCGTATCTACTTTTTTAATTAAAACTTTATAATTTACTGAAGTTCGTGAGACCACAAGTCGGCTACGGTCACAGAAAATTAAGAAAGAAATACAGCTTTTTAGAACTGCTCCTATTTCTTTTTAGGTTAATAAAACACGTGATTTATGGAGGCTACATAATGAACTGAAATTTTAAACTTGTATTCGTTTATAATCAATAAAGTTTCCACGATTTGGGGCATGTAGCTGTGGCCATATCTCATGTTCACGGTTCAAATCATGGCATAGGTAGATTTACAGGTGACGAAGAAAAATATTATAATAAAATTTTAATAATAGTTATACGAAATCGAATGAAAATGGATGCTACTTTTAAATATTGGCTAAAACACCTATCTGTGACAGAAACTTCACAATTACAACACAATGAAGTTAAATACCTAACCATAGATAATTTTCTGAAGTAGGTACTTTTTTACTATCGATATAATTGGAAATGATACCCCTCATTTGTTGCAAATAGCAGAAACATCATTTAGTTTTCATTTGACTATTACTGACATACATCACAGTTCAACTCACTGGGATGTGAGATCGTCCAGTTAATGTTACTTGCGAAATGGCCCTTGGAGTTCTATTGCCGCGACTCACAAGTATCCAAATATTTGACATAAAAATGAACCAACCTGCAGAGAACGACTCTTCTCATTTCGCCTTATAATTTTGATTGCTTCCGAAGTCATAAAAAATTGCTTTAAATGTCACAGCGATTTCCATAATAGCAGCAACTTTTTTAACCCTTCATAGTCATCAATCAATCCTCGTGCAGATCTCATAGATTAGCTAGCAGTTACTACAGCGTGAGTGCACCTGCGCGGGCGCATCTTATTATTAGACGTCGCGACGCCCGGTCATCGACCCCGGCGACCTGCTTACCGAAATAAATTGCACTCCTGCCGCACGTGCTATCGGACTTTTGTTAAACTTGTGACAGCATAAAATGCTTAGCTTTTGAGACGCGAGATAAACGCTAGTATACCAATCACAACTTTGAGAAAAATCAACATTTTTTGAGACTATGTGAATACCAAAAATATAATTTAACTGCGGTTTTGTTGCTTGTTCTGTGATGGTTATCGTTAGACAAATAATAGATGGTCACCATATTTCGTAGTCTTGTCCTAATAAATGTAGTCGTTTCAGTAAGGAGCTGATGAGACAATTGATGAACTTCTCTTGAAAATAGCAATTTTTGTATGTCAAAAGCACTAGCTTCAAAAACACAATAAGTTCCTCAAAATAACTAATACATTACTTTATCCTATAAATACTGCAATGTGAAGAATGAGGAACCAAAGGGACCAAGACAATGTGGACGCACCTATAAAATAGCAGTCGCAGAACTGACCTTTAATTTAACATCCTCCACTTTATTCTATATCATTAAACGATTCCTCGTATTGGACTTTTATGACAGGACTTGCGCCTGCGCAGTCGTTTCGCGAAATAACATAAAAACAGCGCTGAAATCAGCGATGTGCCGAGTAAACGACTCATTTCGAGTAAAGCGACACCTTAGAGGGTATTGATTCGATGTAATCAGAACGACAGAACAGCTTACATTATACCCTAGTTTGACCGCTGATGCTAAAAAAGAGCTTGTAGATAGGTGATATAGGTAAAACCCAATAGCCACATATTTTTGTGTGAATATTGGTGCGAGTCCTACGCGGTAGATAATTGTAAGTCCAGCCAGAAGTACAAGAGCGAGAGTGGTGGAGTGTGCAAATTCAGACCGGCCCTGAAGTTTTATGCGACCTGAACATTTATCATACATTTATATACATTAAGGTATCTTCATTTATTCATTGTAAACTTCTGTGGAAATAATAGTAATAGTACGTCGCACAATTTATTCTAGGTTTGCAGGCTCATTCCGACAGATTACACGCAATAAAATGAAGTTCACGTGTAAACTTAATACTTTTGAAATTAATTGAATAGCTTCACTGCTTAAACTTGGCTTCTTAGACCGTTCCTCGCCTTGCAAACGGATTTAATTCCCCTAGTATTACTATAAAACTACTAGAATAATTGTCTGTATGAACGTCTGGGTGCACTAGTCTAAACATAGTATATACTAGGGTTGTCATTATTTACTTTTTGGTGCTTTTTATCCAAGTTAATAATTTGGAATCTGAAACTAACAAATTCAAGTTCAAATTACTTACATATGCCACAGAAGAGGCTGGGGAATAACCGTTCAATTAATATATATTTTATATTAATGTGTATTTTTACAATATTTCCAGTACCTATTAAAAATAAGTATTATGTTTAAAATGTAAGTCCAAGTCTAATCATTAGCCACAGACATTATATCATAATCAGGATTAGACACATTTATCTCTCTTTATTTTTAACATTCACTTTGGTCCTTTAAGTCAACAAAACCCGTTGGCAAACAAATACTTTTCACTGGTTCTCTAATGGTCACTATTTTTAGTGTCATAATCTAATCGGGGCAGTGTTCAATCGCTAGCAAAATTCTTATAAAAGTAGACCATTATTTGGGGCAACCCTAGTATGTCAGACAAAATCAATACTGTGCATCTGAGTCCTGAAGCTTCCCAGACTACTGGTCGTAGTGTTTTACTTCTGCATGCGTTATTTAAAGCACTCTTAGATTTATTTGAGAAGTAATTCAGCTTCTGTTTGTTTTTGGTCTGCACTTTGTATCAACACCTATACATAATATATCAAACATGCTTTGCTTTATTTCAATTGGTAATACGAATTAATGTTACTATAATTTCAAGTAACGATCTTTAAGGACGAACTAGTCGTTCATTTCTCCATACAACCGTACTTGGGTGATTACTCCACTACTTGACGTTTTAAGTCCAAAATTAAGAATAATATCGATTTATCTCTTCGTTATCTAAGTCAGCCTGCTAATTATACAGAAAAAAAATAAGTGGCTTAAAAGTAATGAGCCTTCAAACATCTGTATTTTAGCACGTATTTTAACGCAAGTTTGGACGTAAATAAATTACAAAAGGATTACGAAAACTTGAAAATAAGGTACATACTAACAAGCTTTAGTTTATTGACATTTCAAATAACTTTGGTCTGACTAAATACATTCAGTAGTTTTGTCGTAAAACCCCAAGCACCAGAAGCCAATTCGTACATTTTTGCGCGCCGGTTTTCGACTTTTCGGTTTTCGTCGCGACTTTACGAGAGTGTGTAATTGTGTATGTGCGAGCATTAGCCTCATACTACTCATCGCTGCAGAGTCTTACCTTGTCCCACGAATGTTAGATGAAATAACATGCATTTTAGCCGCGCCCATCGATGAGTTCGCTCCATGGACTAGTAGGCTCTTAATTTGCAATCGTTGTAAAAGTCGCGATTCAAGGGCCTTAAATAAATTATTCTGTGTCTAGAGATCATGGACTTATTAAATCCATGCTAGAGATACATCGAAAACTAAGGTGACAACATAGAGTAGTACTATTAACGACGGTCTCACAATATGACAATACCATAGACAAACTCAGCTTTCTTTGAGGCATACCACACATGTTTGTTTGTGAGGCCACACTTCTGCGATAGAGGCTGTTAAACTTCACTCCTTTAATCCCATCATTCATGCTGGAGTGGAGTGCTTTTTCTTCTGAGTTGTCATAATTACATAAAGGGTCACCGAAAAAAGTCAATGGCAGTGTTGTATCCAAGTTAATTATGAAATTTTATATTTGAGTGATGTAATAGAAAAAAAACATCTTTAAAGAGTTTGGTGTACTTTCGATCTATGCATAGAATATGTATTGTAACAATATATTAGGTTGGGGAAAAAGTCTTTTCGCAGTATAGTATGTATGAACTTGTAATAAAATCTCTTTGGCTATACTATTTGTATCTGGCTGGTTTTGGTATCATTGAAAGTTCAAATTTTAAAGAACATAATTCCAAATTCAAATTAGGAAAATGTGTGATTTTCATTTGTTTTTCGTACTGTCAAAATGAGTGAATCTAATGAAGAAATTCGATACATTTTAAAATTCTACTACAAAAAAGGTAAAAATGCAACGCAAGCCGCGAAAAAAATTTGCGATGTTTATGGACCTAGTGCAGTGTCTGTGAGAGTAGCACAAATTTGGTTTAAGCGTTTTCAATCCGAAAATTATGATTTCAAAGATACACGTCGCTCTGGTCGCCCTATTAAGGATAAAATGGATGCCATTTTTGAAAAAGTGGAACAAGATCGGCATATCAGTAGTTACGACGTAGCTGAAGAACTGGGAATTGACCACAAAACAGTTTTGGCGCATTTGAAAAAAACTGGGTACACAAAAAAGCTCGATATTTGGGTACCTCACGAGCTCACTGAAAGAAACCTAATGAATTGCTAATGAACCGTGTACTTATTTGTGATTCTTTACTACGACATAATGAAACCGAATCATTTTTGAAGAATCTGATAACTGGTGATGAAAAGCGAATCACGTACGACACGAACGTGCGAAAAAGGTCGTGGTCAAAGACCGGTCAGGCTTCACAGACTGTGGCGAAACCCGGGTTAACTCGCAACAAGGTGATGCTGTGTGTGTGGTGGGATTGGAAGGGCATTATTCATTATGAGCTGTTACCACCAGGCAGGACCATCGATTCTGAACTCTACTGCGAACAACTGATGAGATTAAAGCAAGAAGTTGAGAGAAAGCGGCCGGAATTAATCAACAGAAGGGGTGTGGTTTTTTATCATGATAACGCTAGACCTCACACATCTTTAGCCACTCAGAAAAAATTAAGAGAGTTTGGCTGGGAGGTGTTAATGCATCCGCCGTATAGTCCTGACCTTGCACCTTCAGATTTCCACCTGTTTCGGTCTCTTCAGAATTCTTTAGGCAGTGTCAGGTTAACATCACGAGAGGACTGCCAAAACCACTTGTCGCGGTATTTTAATCAGAAGTCCCAAAATTTATATAGCAATGGGATCATGTCCCTACCTACAAGATGGCAAAATGTTATCGAACAAAATGGTACCTACATACTTTAGTTAAACGTAAATAAACTATATTAAAAAATGTTTTGAATTTTCTTAAAAAATGCGAAGAAACTTTTTCCCCGACCTATATACTAATCGAATCACGGCCTAAGAAAAAAAATACATGTAGGCAAGTGTTGCCCATGTGCGTCGCCTCAATAAAATAGTCCAAAGAGTCTGATCTGGTTCTACCTCCCGGTAGTCCATGGTTCGCGGGCTGGTTCTCGGAATAGCTGTTAATTGCGAATGATGCCATATGCCACTGATTTAGGGTTGCCACCTCTCTGTTTATTTTGTAACCGCAGTCATCATAAACGCAGACGAAGCGGTTGTTTTTGATTACTTGAAATTATGTATTCTTTAATAATCGACTACAGATTTAGTCTTTTTATATTTAGTGTTTGAATAAAGTAAAAACCACAGACCATTTTACTATATTTAAATAGTGTTAATTGATATAATTAGGCGTTTGCCTTGATGGAAATAAAAAATAATGAAGTATCTTTTACCTATCTGTGTTTATAAATATCGGATTTTGTTTAGTAAAAATAATGTTGTGTTTAAAAATAAAGATAATTAACTTATGCTTATTCATGATATTAGAGAATTTAAGCGGATATATGATGAGACTTCCGGCGGACATTGCAATAACCCAAGAGTATGAGAAAGACATTAAATAGCGACGCTCCCCCTACTCACAGGTCGCAGAACTATAGAATCGATTTTTCCTCGAGGTGCCCTGCTGACACCAATTTATGCCTAAAATTAATTGAGCCAACGGTTGATAGCTTAATAAATGAGCCAATATTAATAAACATGTGCTGGATGAATAAGGTTACTGTGTTACTCGGGCCGGTCAACTCCTCTTCATATCTCTTTTTCAATGCATCTAACTTCTTCTTTCTTTTATTTTCCTCTTAACTACACCTTTACATTTCAGGGGACTTATCCCTCTCTTCTCCCTCATCTCCCTATTAATACATCACTTTCTTCCTCATCACATTCAAGTAGGAGACAGATTAAGAGTATTACCTTGGCCTTTTATCTCTCTAACTAATCTTCCAACAAAACTCAAGTTATATATAAAAAAAAATAAGTACCTATTAAGTAACCTAAAATGACTAAAATTCACACCGCGACCGGTCAAAAAGTATCGCGCCGTTATTGCGCTTTATATCGTCACAAAACTAAAAAAATATGTAAATCACTTATCACACTGAATTTAAATATCTGTGTAAGAAATTAATGGCGCTTAGTGTGGTTGAAATAAAAAAACATTATTGTTTTACCCTTGCACCATGGAAGGTCGTTTTTTTAATAGTAATTTTAATACTCATAAAGCATTAAGTTTTGTTTACAAAAGGTGGTGATTTCATCAGCAATGTTAGGTAATTATGTTATTTATTATTCAGTCAGGTTTTATTATACGAGTAAGTTACATAATTATCGATACAAATAAATAAAATTGAAGTGTCAGTTTGTAATATCAAAATAACAGAGTTTTACTAAATGCATATGAAAGTAATATACGGTACCTATAACAAAACAACTATTTTTTAAATTTTTGTCTTTCTGTCTGTTTGTTCCGGGTAATCTCCGAAACGGCTGGACCGATTTTGACGGGACTTTCACTGGCAGATAGCTGATGTTATAAGGAGTAACTTAGGATACGTGGGCGAAGCCGCGGGGCACTGCTAGTCTGTAAATAAAATCTCTTCTAAATATTTAGTTATATTTACATGTTCCATTAGTTATTTTTTTTTAGTATCACGATAATCTAGAGGACGTTTCTTGTCACATTCATGTAATTATTTATCTGGAAATATATCTACTATTTAAACAGGCACGTTAACCAATAACCATTACTAATTAACGTTTTTACTTTTTTATTTCTTATTCGTGGTCATAGAGCCCTAAAAACAGCAACAGCAAAGAAAGAATTGGTTTTTTTTCTACAACTGATGTTTACTTACAAAGTTTGTGATTAGTAAGATAGGTAAATACATAACCTACGCAATAGTTGCTCCAGCCCCAGGTCACAACTGCCTTCTACCTGCCAGTTAAAATTCTTCAAATAGCCACCGGTAGACTTGCCTGAGGTCCGATTACGTGTACGATAAGCAATAGCGGTGCAATAGTTACAAGTAGCGAGTTAGTAACAGCCAATAGTAAGTGCTGAAATCGGGTTTGATAACACTAACATGACATGGAAACCGACCGTTGAGGGTTATTTTACTCTTTTACGTTTAGTTAACTCGGCTGTAGCCTGCACTGCCTGTAAAAGAAAGTAGCTATTCTGGTAGCCATAAAAAACTGTCTGAATCAAACGTGCAAAACATGGATCGGTTTAATGCAGCTTATTTTTGTGTATTAAATTATTGGCAGATGGAATTACTGAGTAGAATTTGAAGTTAGTTGGTGATTGAACGGTTGCAAATGCTTACACTCCATCCCTACTAATATTATAAATGTGAAAGTGTGTTTGTTGGTTTGTCCTTCTTTCACGCAGTAACGGAGCAACGGATCGACGTGATTTTTGGCATAGATATAGTTTATGGACCGGAGAGTACCATAGACTAGTCTTTATCTCGGAAAAATGCACGGTTCCTGTGGGAACGCGGGTGAAAACCGCGGGCAGAAGCTAGTTAGGTAATAATTTTGAAAGTAAATGAAGTAGTAGTAGTTTTAAATTAAAGTGGTTGTTTGTATTTTTTGCGAGTATTAAGTACTTATTGACATTTTGTAACGATTTTTACTAACGTTAAATTATCGGTAACTATGATCACTGCAAAGGAAACATTACATTCCATTTGTTTGGGCAGTCGAGTAAAAATGGTAACAAGTTTTTTAATTCAATAAAGGATAAAAATAATCTTCTATATTAATAGTTTTATCAGTTTGCCAATAAAACAAATTGAATCAGGATATATTTTTTCAACTGATTTTATGTGCATAAAACTGGTTAGTATCTATCATGCAAAGCTACATCCGCTGTCTAGCTACACAACACTAATTAATCGATATCAATGGACATTAATCGTCAATCGATACACGTAACATCACTAATTAGCTGACGTAACGGTAGTGCAGACAGCGCCGTGTCAACACCTATCCGTGGTCGATAGCGGAGAGTTAGTCATTGCCGTGCCATTTTAACAAATGCAAATTTAAACTTCAAACTGTTTTCTAAAGTCTGGAAAAGACGGTACCTAATCGACTGAGTGAGACAGCCCAAACAGTAGTAGTAATTTAGCAGTTTTCCTTCAAGAAGTTCTTGTGCGTGTACGGTCACTTTTGGGTCCTATTAAACTCCATCAAAATAATACCCACAGTATGTACACATAAATCTACATGCAAAATCTCGTTCCTATAAAAAATACATGATAGCATAAAACATGTCGTATCATGCTCCGCAGCAACCGCTAAGGACTCTCACGATATCTAAACAGAACAGACTAAACAAACAGACTTTTTCAACCATCAATCGTGGAGCAAAAAGCGAAACCTACACTTAATTTATTGGACACGGCAACACTGGACGCGAAGCGGTGCGCTCTATATGAGGCCTGCCGGACGCCACGAGCACCTACGGGGGCTCTGTATATGTTGTATATGGGTATATAAGTCGAGATGCGCAGGCGCATAACGGCAAGCGACCTTCTATTAATTACCGTTTGCCTCTCTATAGGGACAGGCATTTCTTCCTATACGACTGTAGGCAGTTCCGAGACGTTCCTATGAAAAAAAAGTGAGTAAAAGAATGTTTATAAGGGTTACGATTCAAAACATTATGGGAAATATAGTCTGTTTAAAGTCTCATACATCTTATTTTTTAAGTTCTTTATGCTTTCATCTTTTGACCATACATCACCAATAAATTTCGGTTTCGTGCTCTTATAACCCCGTTCATCTTTTTTTTATCAGCCTGTTCTTCAAGTTTCATATCTTGTGAAGCTGTCAGACTATCACCCTCATTACATCAGTAAACCAAACATCAACAGTCCGGTTACAAATCAACTGTAAACCTGAAACATCAACTAACCGACCCATAAAACCAACAATCCGAATCGGGCATTGGCAATAACGTGTGAAATGACGGGTCTTCGACAAATAGAGCTCGAAGGCCCGTTGGCTGCGCACGAGCATGCAACGTTCGTCAAACTTGGTTTGCATTGGTATAGCAAACTATAAAGAGCTTTGACACCTTAGCAATTAGTGGTAGCTGATGAACAATATATAGACTGGTAGATTGAGCAGTTAGATTGTATTGATTACCTAGAATAAAGACCTGGGTTCTATCGGAGGAAAAGGACACGTCATGAAGTCGATATGTTAGGCACGGGTTGAATATGATGTGTAAAAGTAATCTCGTATGGTGTGCCCGATTGAGGCTGTCTAATAAGTAGAAATTAGTACAAAGCTTAGAGATCGAGCAAGTCTGATGATAAGTAACGTAAACCCTTCTCTCTTAACACCGAGGGTCATACCATAAAAAAATTAAAGACGTCTTTAAGCCTGTGTTAAACAGTTTTTAACTCCTAAACAAGTCTTTGTCGCGTGTTTAAAAATGAGCAACCACAAATCCTTTTTTTTCACAAACCTGATTTATGTAGTGTCTACCCGGTGTCCAACTCAATTCTGTTGTGATATTTCAAATCATTTTAGACGTTTATGCTTAAACACTGTTCAGCTAAAAAGACGACTATAAAAGTAGTATTTTGTGGTAACACTGCGACTTTCTTTATAAACCGACACCTATGTTCTTACCTTACCTTTTACTTTACCGATGTAGGCTTAATATATGGACTGCGCAAATAACGATTGATAATAAACGCTGTTTATAATTTAACACGTTATTAACGCAATTTAACGACGCTGCGTGGTTGGGTAGATTAGTTTTATTACAGGGCGTAAATTCGATATCTATTGCATACCGCCGATTTGCTCTATAGTTTATTGGACCGTGCATCGTGATCACGCAGAGAGTCTATGAAGAGAATGCTTTTGAGATTAATAGCATCTTCAGTCTTTTCAACCTCGCTTTACGCTCTTTTGGGAACCCCCAGAAAGAAGTCCATATAGTGAACAGAGACATTTCAGGCAAAGTTTAAAAGTTTTTATTATTGATTCTCTAACTACTGTCTGATTTTAAGTCTCTGTTTTTGTCATCTGAATACACAATTAGTCAATCACGATTGCGAATCATTGACATTTACAATCCCTCAATGGTATGGTGTTGCTAAAAGTTCAATTAATTGTTTTTTTTAATTTAATATTTGTTCAGCAAGAAAAAATCAAGTTAAAAAGTTATTTAGACAGCATAATATGTTTTTGTTGGCCGTAAAAAAAACAAACAGTACCTGACCAGCAACTAAATAAAGGATTATCAGAAAATAAGTAGCTATTTGGGTTGCTTGATAATGTTAATATTTACAAAATAAATAGTTGTAATTCCAAATTATAACGTGGTCAGCAGAATTAATTATATAATTCCTCTCAGCGGTTAGCATAATAAGAATATTTAGAATTTATAATTTCCTATGATCATATTTAAGGCTGCATCCACCATATTATCACATTACTTGCTGACAAAACACATTTTGGAGCTGATCAAAACCTCTTTAATTATCTGACCATTTAAATGACAGTCAACGTTAAATGAATTAAATGAATAATATAATGAATTACGAAATCCCATCAGGTCTACTTTCTTATTTCTATACAAATATATATAAAAAATGTCACTTAATGTGTCTTTTTGTAAAAAAAACCATAGGATGGAGCAATAAAGCGTCACTTTAAAACACTTATCTACCATATTTAATTTTCGGTTTTCTCGTATGTTTTCTCGGACCTCTATTATCAAAATTCCAGCATCACCGCCCCTTTCAACAAGCTCGGTTGCATTCTTGTAACTGCACTCTGTGCAGGTAGAGACAATGTGTGGTCACCAATTACCGAGCAACGAGGTAATGTTGTGGTTGGATGAATGTATTGCTGGCGACATCGACAGGGTGCAGTTTTAAAGTCTATCTAACTTATCGCTTATAGCCCTATTTATGGGTGTTTCCTTAATTACATCAGTGGTCAACTGGTCAGGTTTGTGAGGATTTAGTCCCCTAACAAATACCGTTTTTTGCTTGCCATTTCGTGCCTCCTTTAGCCTTTGAACACATTTGTAGTGTTTTCTCCCCCTGCTTTACCAGTTAGTATCTCGAAGAAGTTAAAGAACTATGAGCAAATCTTAATCTTTTTCTATTGGAGGCAGTCTTGTGAAGGTACGGGGAATAACTTCAACGAGAACATTCAATTAACTGTTTTTATCTTCATTTTTTCCAATTTAGACGTTTGCTGTAGAATTTGATATTAAATTCCCATGCACACCAGCCTGTACCAAGCCGGTAACAGTAAATGTATTGTTACGGAAGGCTAATTAGTACAAATTAATTCTTCGCAGCCGATACGCGATAAAACGCCGGCCCTGCATTTAAATTATGTTTATTATACACATACTTCCCTTGCGGTGCATAAAGTAACTACCAGTAGCGGTTCTTTGATACCAGTAGCGTTTTATGGCTGCGTAATGGAAACCATAAGCACTGCTTCAGCGTGTTTTTGTTAGAACTTGTTTCATTAAACCACATTCATACTTACCTTTGGATCTTTGACTAAGATTTGTGAGAGGAGGTTATGGTTATTTACTACCTACCGGCTACTACATAGCAACTTTCTGCGTCTGGTGGAAGTAGGACACGGCTTCACAAAAGCATAATGATCCTCTTTCGTCAAACCCACTCATTCCACGTCAAAAACTGGCTACTTTTCTACTCTGTGAAAGTATCTGGTGGGTACGATAAAAAAAATTTTCAGTGCTTTCAAGGTCCAACAAAAAGGCACTAAGTATAAAAATATGATATCTATACTACAAATAAATAAAATTGAAGTGTCTGTTTGTAATATCAAAATAACAGCTTTTTACAAAATGCATATGAAACTATATAATACGGTATTTATAACAAAACAACAATTTTTATTAAATTTGTTTGTCTGTCTGTTTGTTTGTTCCGGGTAATCTCCGAAACGGCTGGACCGATTTTGATGGCGGATTTCACTGGCAGATGGCGGATTTCACTGGCAGATAGCTGATGTTACAAGGAGTAACTTAGGCTACGTTACCGAATCCGCGGGACACAGCTAGTATATAATGTAATATTGGTTTTCAATATCGTGTCTATATAATGATGAATTGCGTAATGTAACGCAGAATTTTGTTTTTCTAAGTTCTGGATGGACCTTTACTATCCTTGAAAGAAAAAACAGTTGCCTACATATTAAAATAACGACGAAGTGACATAATGGCACAAAGAAAAGCTAATCTCCATTCCATGTGCGAGATCTAATCGATAGAGAAACGCGGACTGATAATGATAGGCTTTTCCAACACCATGTGAGAGAGACTCCTTATGATCATTATCTCTACCATCGCGTATTCAGTAGGTTCCAAACAGGGCGTGTGATTACGTCCAGTCGGTCCAGTGTCAAAGTGCAGGTGCGAGTGGAAAGTGCGTTTCTCTGCGCGTGCGCCGGTCGTGACCGCAGCCTCGGGGTGGTATCAATAGATCTTGTCCTTAGTGTTTGTTCGGATTTGAAGATACGCTGATCGTTATCAGCAATATCTTTGTCTCCTGTAAATCTGGTCTTGATTTGTTCGGAAATTTAAGGTAGCTGGCATTTGTTTTTTGCTATTTGTCTTGATATCCGTACTACTTCATTGTGATTTGTGACCCAGTAATCCGTGTATATATTATACATAACTGAAATTTACATGCGGTATGAGAAGGTATATTGGCGTGGGTAATCCTATACAACCTTACTGCGGCTGACCTACATGGGATTCGCGTGTGACGAAATTTACAGTTTTATGGGATAGATACCTAAGTGTTGACCATGTACTACTTACTATCTACTGCCACTTGCACCTTTAAGTAAAACCATTACCATGTAAAACTGCTCTTCAATAAAAATATTCGAAACTATATGCGCACACGCACCGCCGCCTTTGAGCAAACATCCATGATGCATCGTAACGAGGTGACTTGTCTCTTAGATACATCCTTTCGTACCCTATCGCTTTTAGCTATCTGATTTACTTATACCTCGGTCGTTCGAGTAACGTTAATATTTCTTATCACGACAAGGTGCCAAGTGTTAGCTTATTTATGCAGATGCACATGAGGATGCGTTTGACACCTCCTCGCAATGTTATGGCGTTGAAGGACTGAGCAAATATCGAGAGAACGTGAATGGCGATGGATAAATGCAATAAAAAGGTAAATTAGGTGCAAGTTGCTTGAAATTGAAAGTGGGTGGATGATAATTCATTTTGCTGTTCTCACTAAGTGCAAATCCTCGTTTGAGCTGTTAAGAAACAAGGGCCGGATATGTGAGGAAATACTAGTAGCTTTCTGCCATGTCCCGAATGTTTCAGTCGAATCGAGATATGAAACAATCGCGCTCGTAATTAGATAATCGATCTACAATTGACAAAGATATCGGCGAACATACATAACAAAATACATAAAGTCGAACATAATCTCCTCCTTTTTCGAAGTCGGTAAAAACGATCATCATTTTTAAGACAAAACAACCTCGCTCTAGGGAGAAGCTCTGGCAATAAATGGTATGGTACCTGATAATATTAAAACTTACGCAGTTTTTGAAATAATATTCCATATTCGTGATTTTATATTTTTCTTTATGCTCCTATAAAATCATAGTTATTGTAAATTATCACTACAAAATACCCTAGTGTTAAAACCAGTTTTTTTGCTAGTACCTACTCTCTGGGGTGTCATGTCTTGTAATCGCAAGGCCTGTCTCTTGACCTTCTCTTACTAGATGGCACATGATGATAACCTCATGATGAAGAGCTTTGTAACTTAAATTATTGGTCAATACTTTTAGAGCAATCTTAGTGGATAAGTTACACAATCTTGGTCCTAAGTGTTAAAGGCTTGTGAAATTATTCAGAAGGATTCTAAGATTAAGATTGGTTAATTTTGGTCAAATGTACCTTTTGAAATTATTTTGTAATATGATTTCAAGTGGTTTTACAGGATTTTTATTGGAAGTTTTTAATCTAACATCTGCGTGACTAAGTAGCCTGTGACTAACTTATTTGTGATTTGATAAATTAATCGTATACCAACACGAAACTATTTTTATGTGTATGGTTTATTAATGTTACGAGCAACTTATTTCACTACATATTTTATTTCAAACCAAATTTTCTAAGAGCTTTCTAAATTTCCATTGTCGACCTTTTCGCATTGAGACATACAACATACAAGCCATACAAAACGCCATAAAGTGCAAACAACTTTTACCCACACGCCGACAATGTTGTACTAAATACAAAACCCAATAGATTTCTAAGTAAACTTGAGGTTCTCAACATGCTCAAGAGTGTACTGTATATTACAGGATTCGCCGTGCAAACACGACAAGTCTTGGGGGTGGTGGAACAAGTGAAGAGAAACTAGCAAATAGGTTTTACTATCTTTGTAACTGAAACTTTAATTAGTTTTTCATAAACTTTTTCTGATTTCTAATAGCAATTTGTTATGCAAGGCTGCAAAGATATTATATAGCGCAAGTACTTGTATTGAAACCCGAGGAACTTGGATTGAACCGAGTGACGAGTGGTTCAAAAATAGAAACCTGAGCATAGCGAGGGTTTCAAAGGTGCAAAATTATTTTGCTGCCTAGTGAAACACAAAATGTGTCACCTCACGAGGAGAGATTTTGTCTATCATTCGAATTTCTGCTTGCAAAAGTGTGGCTGGTGCGGCGGGGGTTGCGCGTGGCACCTTTTCCGCGCTAGTGGATAATAAGCCTTTTTGCGCGCAGATTTGGAATGATAAATAAGAACTTTCCAAGCATGTGAGGTAAAAATGTTTTTTCTTTAACAGGCTTTTCAGTTGTTGGAAAGCACAGTATAAAGGTTTTTTCAGTCGTCCTGCTGCTCCGTATGCACTTTGCACCAGACATCAAACCGGGACCAAACAAACACACGCGCGCAAACAGGAGTGCAAGTGCCAAAGTAAACGTAGAAACAAAACTTTGAGTTTGTCTACTGCATGCAAATGGTGATTTACGAGAAACTTACTTTTACGGGAGGCAGTGAAATCCTGTTCAGGAAAACTATTTAAAAGTTATGCTTTTACTGCGAAAAATAAACAATATTTTTAAGAGGTCTGTGTTTGTGAGCACGAGATTCGGCCCTTTTTTCGAAGAGCTTTAAATTTGCTGTTTAGGTTTTTCCTGTTTCTATTTTGTAATATGTAGACGTTTTTGAAATAGCGAACAGTTAACCCTGCAGTTTTTGTAAAAACTTTTGTTTTGAAACTGTTGTAATTACTTTAGTACTTATATGAATGCAGTGTCACAGTTATCTATAAAAAATACTACAACCATACTTCCATACTTTATTTTTTATATAATAAATGTGAAAGTGTGTTTGTACGTTTGTCCTTGTTTTACGCAGCAACGGAGCAACGAATCGACGTGATTTTTGACATACATATAGTTTAGAGTAACATATTAAGCTACTTTTTATCCCGGAAAAGTTCACGGTTCCTGTGGGAATGCGGGTGAAACCGCGGGCAGAAGTTAGTAAGTACTAAGTAGGCATGTATATTTTTAGTCAAACGTGCAGTAATCAGGAAATACTGAAAAAGTAACTTACAAAATGTTCCAAAACGTTGCTTTTCATGACTCATACAACCTTAGCCTACAGCTGCGTCGGAACCGACAGTTCCTTCGACTAGGTAATTATTACGAAAAAGGGACACAATACAAATTGCGTCTTTCTTCCATCTTTGGTGAATAATACCTACATTACTTCTTGTTCCAATGACGCTGTCCAGATCTATTCAATTTGAAGCACTTCTTGTTATTTTACCTTTTTTGGCATGAAACTGTACTTGACTAGAGGTAATATATATTAACCACTTTTCTAGTGATTTCCAAGCAAGAAAACTGGAACATGCATAAGGATGTAGACATCTACGGTTATCAGAGAGGATTTTCTCGAATATACGAGTATATGGATATGGAAAAGTAATTTCTTGATTAAGTAAAGTACTTTTTCAAGGATAATGGGCTCGGGCATACCTAATCATAAATTTGCCTACGCTTAAGCCTGTTTCAATTTTTTTTTAATGCCGTATACAATTCTTTTGACTCATTACTGGCTTGTACAACTCCCATGCTCAAATAAGATAAGTAATAAAGATTGAAATACAAAGTGATTGTTAAATAACTGATAAACATAACTATTTACAGCCTAATCGAATAGTGGCAAACAAAAAAAAAGTAATTGATAAGTATCAAGGACCTTGGTTGTTTTGTATTCAGTCAAACAGATTCCAAACCTGATCCACGGCATTGCAATCTATTGCAACATTAAATTGCTAAACCCCTGTTACTTACCTGTAACATTTGTCTACCGATCGGTAACTCTTATCTCTAATGCGATAAGGTATTAAACACAACGTGAAAATGATTTGTGTGAAATTATTAAAGGTTATAAAGGTATTTGGGAGGTGGAGCCTCAATGACATAAATTAATATAATTTTCCATTGACTATGTGACTAAGCTTAGCTCAAGCTACTTTTTCTCGTGCAAGTTACGGCTTATTCATGACTAGCTGCTGCCCGCGGTTTCACCCGCGCGGAGATATTGGAATTCACGGTTTTTAGTTTTATGCGCGGAACCCTAATTCTTTTTCTAAAATAAAAGTAGCCTAAGTTACTCCTTATAATATCAGCTATCTGCCAGTGAAAATCCCGTCAAAATCGGCCCAGCCGTTTCGGAGATTACCCGGAACAAACAGACAGACAGACAAAATTTTTAAAAATGTTTGTTTTTTTATATGTGCTGTATATACTTTCGTATGCATTTGGTAAAAAGTTGTTGTTTTGATATTACAAACAGACACTTTTATTTATAGACAATTTTATTTATTTGTGTAGATATATGATATGTATTAGTTTGAGCTTTTTAAGTACATATTGCACGGAATATGAATATGGATGAGTGCGATTTTATGATTGTGGCATAGTTTTTGGGAGAAAATATTCTAAGCTATTTAATTATATTGTTAAAAAACGGTTCTATTGACTGAACCGCTTGAGACAACCGTTCCCATCAGCAATCGTGTGACAATTTACAACGTTAAATCTAATGTCAGATTGGGATCGCTATGTCGAAATATTTGTAAACTCTATGGATAAACGATGTTGTTAGTCACGATACCATTTTGCCGAAACGTCGACAGAGCACTATATTGGCCACAACTGTTATGTGAAAAACTTATTAGACGTGAAAATGAAAAGTCGTTGAAGATGGCGGAATGTGCGAGACGCGATTTGTCTAATACATAAAAGCGTAATACATAATACATAATGGCGTTTTTTTTTTTTTAAATTAAACCATTTAAAATGAACAAAAATTTTTTAACCAAGTACTTTTTTCTGCCTTCTGTGGCAATGACAGTCATGGTTAGATTATTGTGCCAATGTCAAGTAAAATTTTAACTAGGTTTTTGGGTGTTCATTCTCTACAAGTCTACACGAGTTAGAGGGTTTTTTTTACCGTCGCGAATATTTTTTAACCTTTTTCTATGTTATTTATATGTAAAAGTAGCGCTAAAATCAATCTCTTCAAATAATTCAAATTTTGAATAATATTACCAATTTAATATAGCAAACAACTCGCTCATCAGTAATCGCTATAAATTTTAATATTCATAAGTCTTCTTTTTAGAATACGGAATCGATGTGAATTTAAATTACTTTTGACGATTTCGCCGTTCGTTCCATAAACAATATGGACCTCATTAGACTCCTTTGAATTAAACCTTAAAAACTTTGTAATTAAGTTACTGTAAATGCTTTTTTTATCTTGCTTCAATCAGCATTCAGCCGCCTTATTGAAGCGCGTTCATTAAATCTTGGACAATAGACACTTTGTTTTTCTGCAGGTTAAAGTCGTTCGACCAATCGTAAAGTTAGTGTATCATTGACAGTTTGGTAGCAAATTTTTTTTAATTCGAAGGACTCTACACTTATTCTGCTCTCGAACTGTCACCCAGTATCAAGACAGGTAATACGTGACTAGTGTTCCTACAACCTATCGATATTCTTATTCTTGACGCAAGAGCGATATTAAATTTCCTAGAATTTATAGGTAGCGGTATAGCGGTTCAAATTTTTATAGCTTGCAATAAACTCGTTTTGTGTTTAGTAGAAAACAACAAAAGATTGATTAATTTGACAAAGATTGGCTTAAATTTTGACAAAAACCAAACATTCGCAATACTTCAATATGTGGGAATGTTTTTTAATTTATAAACTGTTAGAAATTATTAAATGGATAATCTGGATGCCTCATGCCACTTAGATCTCGTTGGCGATTTCGATAGGATTGAAACCTGATAGAGTAAGTTAATTTTAGTACCACCTTTACTAGATCTCGGCGTAACTAACTATGCTCTAGGTTGGAACGTGCCCATTAATTATATTTACTAATAAGAGAGAGCAAGTAATTTATCGAGCAATTACTGATTTTGACTAATTTACTGCCTCGCGTATTTAGGGCTCACCGCTACACTTATGGTTTTAACCTCATTTTTAATGCAAATCAGTTTGTTAGTAGTGGCAAAAGTTCATATTAATTA
Organism: Crocallis elinguaria; assembly: GCA_907269065.1. Taxonomy (NCBI): domain Eukaryota; kingdom Metazoa; phylum Arthropoda; class Insecta; order Lepidoptera; family Geometridae; genus Crocallis; species Crocallis elinguaria. The sequence goes on from OU026068.1 coordinate 15,496,611, forward strand.
TAAAATTGTTAATAAGCTCTGTTTTAGTTAATATATTCGTTATTTATACAATCTGTTAAATGTTTTCGATTATGAAGTGCCAAATTCAGACACCGTTTCGCCGTACAATAGTGATAACGGTTTTACCAGTTCTAGCTATATCGAACTGTGTAAAATTCCTTTTATTTGTGTCCGCAATATGTAGGTTAATTTGTTTTTCTATATCCACGACACCGACAGGTTTTTGATAGCACAGGCGATTAAATAACATGGCGCCGACACCGTTGTGTTAATCTTCATTGTTCGTTATTCGCGATTTATATCGTTATTGTTATTGGGAATTACAACACTATTCTTCTATTAATGGGCGCCGATGAAACAACATTGCGATGTTTCATTTTCAGTTCAGATCAATCTTCGAAGTAATTTTGTTAGAAGTGAACAAAAAGAAATGTCTTTGTTTTGTTATTCAAATAAAAATCCATTGATGTTGATAAAACTGGTTTTACTTCATGGTTCATACTATTATAATTTTCGCATTGTGTTCTCCATATTTTCCGTAAAAAAATACTTTGATTGTTACTGCTTCTTACAAAATAACCAGCTGCCGAGTTTAGACGTCCATAATTATTGTCTTCGACGAGTTTTGCTTTCGAAAATCGTACCCAGTCGGTGTGTTTCCCTTATTCGTCTCAACCTTGTTCCTGTGTCCCTCGATTAATGCGCGGCATCGATCAAAACATCGATTAAAATACTCGTAAACACTTGCGAGAGCGCCATGACCCCGTATTTTTGAGAAAAGACTTGAATTGAATCTTAAGGGTGAGTGAGGAAATGGACATGATCTTCTCGTCGACAAAAATCGTGATTTCCGCGTATCGATATGGATAACGATACCCTTATGGGATCGAGTTACCCTCGACTCGATACATGTAAGGGGAGCCGGCTGTCCTCACTTGCTGTAAAAAAAAGAAATACGAGTAGCGTCGAGTAATTTTAAAGGTCATATTAACATGGCTTGAGTGGTATTGAGCTATAAAGAAGAAAATGCACATTGTCTTTTGAAGTCAATTAATAATTATAAAAATGGTCAGTTACGCCTTTGAGTGCATCATTATAGAATTTATTTTTCGCCCAACCTTCGTATAGTTACCTAACAACCTTCGTATACATAAGCAAACCCTGAACCCTAACTAGGTTTCATGTAAGTATTTGGGGAATTAGAAACTACGATGGCCATACACACAGCACGCAGAAATAAAACATACCTACTAGTGGCCTTTGTTTCAGTGCAAAAATATATGTCTACGCGGCACGTACAGTATAATATATATACTTAGATATAAAAAAGGAAGTAAATAGATTATAATTTTAAATACCTAAAGATTCACCAACAAACAATATTAATTACCTACGACTAGAACCTCATCTCTTAACATGGTTATAAAACAGAATATTACAGATAATATATATTTGAATCAGAAAAAAGATAAACAACTATTTTTCCATAAAGAGAAACATGATAAACCAGAAATATACTTTACAATCAAAATCGTATATCATATCGTAAACGGAAATAAAGTTTTATCTAAGTAACTTAAAATAGGAACGAACTATCGCTATTAAATTTTAGATAACTGCTGCCCGCGGTTTCACTCGCGTGAATATTTTATTTTTATTCTATTGAATACGATTCCCAAAGAAACCGTACAAGTATTGGGGGAAAAAAGCCTAGGTCGCTTTCCGGCCCATAATCTATCTTGTATTATGAACAAAATTACGTCGATCAGACGCGACGCTCCGCTGCTACGTGAAAGAAGGACAAATCAACAGACACAGTAACTCATTTAGTTTTATAATAGTAAGGGATTAGTAACAGTAGATAATATAATAATTATAGATAGATTTTATCTAAATACATTACATATTTGTAAACAAAATAAGATTATATGTATAAAGAAAAATAAATATTTAACAATAAATCGGATGATGTCGTCTCTATAAGGATACATTTAGGACTAAGGAGTGTATAAAATGAATGTATTATTTAAATAGGTAATATTAAAGTTATATTAGTTTAACCTTTTATAGGGTTTTACATAACCGGTCGGTGTACGTAATATCCGAGTTCATGTATGCACATTTTTCTCGAATAAGAGAAGGATTACTTATTATTCCTAATCAAAGAGCGAGGACGGCCGAATGGGAACTATAAACCATGGATTATTGTGATTTTTAAATAATTAAAACAGAGGCCGCGTTGTTCAAAACATTTTTCACACAAACCTAATTAGTACGACAACTAAAATAGGTGTCAATAAATCAAACAGAACAATTAACAAAATAAAGAATTGATTAGTCCATTCATTAGTTTCATCCGCCATATTGACGGAAGTGACAGAACTCGTGCGCAGGTGGGCGGCGCCATTCACGTGACTGAATCAAATCACACACCCACTAACACATACAATAACCACATTATAAAACAACACACTGACCTTGCGTGCATTCCTTGCAAGTGCTATAATGAGCAATTAAAATATAATACCGATTTAATAAAGATAAATTTGTTCTACGGTGATTTATAAGATTTCCGCTCGTTAAGAGATTGTAGGAACGCCAATGACACAAGATACAAAACAAAAAAAATGCCATCAATAAACTTAATGACACTGTTTAGATTCTAGATATCATCTAGAACACCTGTTGAAATAAAATGTAAAGTATGACACGCGCCAAACGATATACGCGACTGTAGGCTATACCGGCAAAGGCTCGAGTTGATTAGAAGAGGCCATACAGTACTAATGAAATATAATCTGTGGAAATATATTATAGACCCAAAATACTATGATGTAAGCATAGACTTAAAATCTGTGGATGTAAGTCGCCATGGGTCATATTCGCTATTTCATTGGTTTCCTTTATTTTCTGACTCTATAGTCTATTGGATGAGCCTATACATGAGCCACAGCAAAAAAATAGGCTGTAGGCAAATCAATAGCTCCAAGTTCTTGTGTCACTGTCGTAGAATCATTACAATAAAATATTTTAAAAAATATAACATTGATTTTGTATTAAGAACTTTTTTATATGCTTCAAACAGTTTCATTTTTAAGCGACGGTTTAGTGGAATTGAGTCTTCCCGCCGATTTGATTTTAACCCCGTTAGGATAACAATTTTGGAAATATTTTGTTATTTGCGTAAATAACAAACAATATTGACTTACCTTTAATACCTTTCAAGGTAACCTTTACTTACCTTTAATAAGACTACCTTAAATACCTTACTTTGGCTTTGAAACTAACCATAGTTGTCCAGTACGTCTACTGTGCATAAAGTGTGCCAAGACTGATGAAATGTAAACGTGTAAGTTTTTTACGATCAATATATTGAAATGATTTATTAAACGAAATTGGTGGGTGTCCGAGTTCATGTAGTATGTACCAGGTTGTATCAGGTGATGAAGAGTCGGATTTATGAATGCAATAAAGACATCTGGACGGATTTTGCCTGACAACGAGGTCAATTAGGTTTTAGCAGTAGATGTAGTAGCGAGCAGTTAAACATTAATCTGGGCTTAAATTATTTTAAAGAAAGTTGTGATATTTTTTAGATATGGTAACCTTGTTACTACGCTACGTTTCAAAACTTGCGTTTCAGAACCACCTCTTTAGATAAAGTTTTTATAAATCATTTACCATATATGTACTTATTAAATTTTTATCTCATTTTTTTATATTTATGACAGTCCTGCTAGCAAAACTTTGTATTGGGTTTAGTTTGATTAAGGCTCTTATTAATAAAGCGTGTTAAATGGTTGAATAGTAAAACTATATATTGTCTCCTTTGATTCAGTATTAAAATTGTCAAAGAACAACAAAGATAAAACATAGTGCCACTGTTTAACACTATTTATTAATAGGAATCATTGTATACGATGTAATGTCAAAAGTATTCACTCACCTCTGACCTACAGATGAAACTTCCATTGTAGTCCGCAATTAGCATTTTCAAAAGCGTTAAGAAATTAAATTAACTACTTCCCATATAATTAATCTTACATTGAAGAGACAATTATAAGCCCTACCGCACCTGCCGACCTTGGAACTTTTCTTTACTGTGTCAATGAAACTGTCACCATACTATCGTAATGGATGTTGCCATTACTAAAAATGTCGAGACATACCATAAAAGACAAGATCGCAATTCGTCGTAAGACCGTTTTTAAAATATAGACATGCATTTTTATGTTTTACGCATCTGGAATAATAACGACTAGATTTTTTTAAGCTGTGTATTTTAAGAGATATTTTACAGCTCTGATTTTAACCGGTTTAAGCATGAACTAAGGCTAAGTAAGTGTAAGTAGCACAAGAAATGGCTACTTAGCAATTACATTTTTTGTATGTGCATTTTTTTATTTAATTCGTAGATGAATAGTTTGATATCTTAACTTAGCGTGTGTCTGAATGCAAAAGACTTTTTTGTCTGGGTCAGCATTTAGTTACAGTTTAATCTGTGATTGAATTTTATAGGATAGGAACATCGTTCTAAACTGTTCGGAGACTAGTGAAAATTTTCATTCATATACTACATTTTTTAAAACATTATATTTCGAACACTTCCAAAAGTTATTAACGGTTCTTGCACTGTTCGGAAAACAAAACAAAAAGCACTTTCATTATAAATACCGCACGTCGCGTACTACTGAACTAAATCATAGACTCCATTGAAACGGAGTGCCGGAACTGATTGAAAATAAAAAATGGGTCCGCCAGAAAGAGAACAAAAATATTTATATTAAGTACGTGACGATAGCGTGGTCACCGTAGCGGGCTGCGCGTGCGCCAATATTTTAGCCGCGGCTTTTTGTGAATGAACCGAAAGCGGACAAGTTCTCGGTTAGAACAAACGTAACGGGATTTCGTTTTCTTGTTTTTTTTTTGTTGCCGCCGTGTGACGAGTTTCTATTTGTTAATGTTACAAAAATAAGGACAAATATTTAGCCGAAAGCGCGGAATATGAAAAGGGCCGTGGTCGTACCGAAAACGGTAAAATTTTACGTGGCTTATGTCATTAACCTAGAACCTGCCTACCTACATTTTATGAAGACTTAAAAATGGCAATACTGACTTTAACTGTAAATTGAGGCCTCACTGAATCAACAATAAACTTTTAAACGGTTGGTATAGCCATTTAAGGTGTTTACTGTTGATCACTTTATCAGAACCGTTTCCCAATCGGTGTTTATGATTTTCATTCGTCATTTCAACTGAAGACATGGCTTTCTAAACACAAACTTTAATATGACCGATGGATTAGAAATCCGCTAGAAATCGCACGGATCCTAGCCCAAATAAGGCAGAAATTAATGCTGGTGATGGGTTCCGTAGACGTAGAGTTCTAATGGCAGAAAACTCGGGTGGTGACTAGATAATTAGATGGAAAGCCATGTTTGTCTATGATATGTGCTCTCAGAGGATGGAGTGAGTGATATGAACTAGATTGTCTGATTGATTTCCGCCGCTCAAATATAGGAAGCACTAAATCTAAGATACTTATACCGCAATAGGGAAAATTTCTACCAAGCAGCATTTTGGGAACTTTGCCTACTGGTAGCGGATTATTAGATTAAGATTGTAAATAAATTAGTGTGTATTTTATTTAGTTATTTTAGTTTATGTTGTTTATTTTTTCTGTTATTATAATAATTTATGTTATAAGTAAATTTCTACCCTTTATAATGTAGTCAAAATACTAATGAGGCACGTTCCACTGCATAAAAAAAATCTATTCATACAAATCATGCACGCAAATTGTCCCATGTGAGACCAATATTATCAATTTTTGGGGTGCCTGAATATTTATCTGAAATAGTATTCATAAAGGACTAACTTTCCCGCACACGGTAAACGGAAATGTAAGCAAAAATACCGGTACCATGGCATTTTAGAATAATGTTTTTTATTTATTTTAATTTGGAGAAAGATTACCAAATATTATCTATCTCAAATAGAGTGGTAATATCCAACTTGCTTATGTCAAACACTGTGACGTTCAAATTCCTAAGCAGTAACAGCAGCAGTCAAGCATTCAGACCTGGTCAGCGGCGGGGAACCGTTGGATGCGAGAGGCGAGAGACAATTGCAGTGCCACTCATAATTTTGAAACACAAAGTCCTGCGCGGCACTGCAATGATCTCCGCTACCCTGAGACATTAGGTATTAAGTCTCTTAAGCCCAGTAAATTCACTGGATACTCTGCTCATCAAACCGGACCACAGTAATGCTTGCACATTAGTGCTTGGCGACTGACTTCACGAGCAAAGCGGTGGTACCAACCCAGACAGACACTCGCAGAAGAATTAATCCTATCACCTAGTGATGATGATGATGATAACATCAAGATAGGCTTGAATTAACTCAAGAAATAAAAAAAATGGGTCAAAGACACTTTTAAACACGAAAATGTTTTTTGCTTAAGGACATTGAACTACCTAAATTGTGGGAAACTTTTATAAAATTTGATTATCTTGTTTCAGGTATGTTTTAATCTATCTGGTCTGACGCGATCGAAAAGTCATCTATTTATAATATAATATACCTATAGTATACCTAGTGATAGAACATGAGTATCGAAAAAACACGCCCCAAAATAGCGAGAGGTCAGTTTCTACAACGCAATACCCAAACACTGTTTTAAACTTTCACGGTTATTTACTAATTAAGACATTGTAACGGGATATTTACCCATGTGATAGTATTCCCGTGAACATGATGCTTGCAACAGCGTCGAAATATCGGGTGCTCATCGTTCAATAATAATCACGGTAAATATCCCGTTACAATGTCTCAATTAGCAAATACCCAACATAAGCAAAGTATGTAATACAAAGTACTTTCTTAAAATGACAAACTATCCTATTTAGTAATCCACTAATATTTGGCATAACAGTTATGTAAAATATGTAACAATTTTATAATTTCTTAATACTTCATGCAAACTGTACTTGTCGCATTAATCATAAGGGCAAATGCACATAGTTGTATGTACCGTATCACCGGGACCACTAAAACTAATGCAGTGGCAACGCTCAGCGGTGGGCGCCTCCGTTATGTCCCATGACTGATGTAAAGATTCTGGAACTGTTGGAACAAGAAAACTGAATCTCTGTGAACTGTTGATACATTATGAAATCTTCATGTGTAGCGGTGACGTAGTTTTGTTTTGTTAATGACGAGTTTCTTGCCTTTCTTCTCGGTCGGGCTATACCTTTGTGGAATGAGCACTCAGAGCCTTTTAATTTTATCTTTCATGAGTGCTCTCTTGGGCTCAGGGGCCCCAAGAGAGCACTCATGAAAGTTAAAATAAAGGCCATGGGTATAAGGAATTTTGAATTTTTATAACAAAAACGTTTATAAATGTTACGATTTACGATCCGTGTCTGTCTTCTCTTATTCTTTTTTACGTACGATTACAAATACTATATAAGCATACAAAATAAGAATTTTGTGTTTTCAATTTTTTATTTGTCAATTTAACATCCCTCCACCTACGGTTATTGAATAGAAGGATTCGAAATGAGAACCGCATTACTTTCCAAAATTAAAATTCACCAATAAAACCCTGAATGCCACTTCTAGAACTCCCTACCTCTCCAACATCTAGATGCGACGAACATCTCGATGCATCTAAATTGGCGTCTCTTTACGGATAATGCCCGTAATCGGTACCGTAATAATTTTGAAGAGGTTTAATTCGACAACATTCACGGATGGATCAGCGAGTGAGCACCGAGCCTTAGCCGCCCATTTATTTAATGAACGTAGAAAGATAGACTGTAATAAGTTAAGTACTGCTTTGGAATGTAGTTTGTAATAAAAGGTAGAGGCATTATAAAATATTGAAGCGATGATGCCTCGGTAGATGTGAGTTTGTCCAGATCTGTATTGTATTTTGCCAAGAACATATTGATGTGTTCTGGCACCCGATATCTAGAGTAGAATAGAATATATTTTCCTAGCTTCTGCCCGCGTGGTATATCATTATAAATTGTAGTATTCTGATGAACAAGCTATATTACTGTAAAGTTTCATCAAAATATGTTCCGTCCGCTTTTGCGTGAAAGAGTAATAAACTTCTACAAACTTTTGCGTTTATATTATTAGTAAGGTTAGTAGGAAATAGGATATGTCTGTTAAACTATGTACAAATGTTCTTATATTGTATATTTCGTTTCAACAGTTTTGTCCTTTTCGATCATAGAATATAATACCAGATACAACGCGAACGACGCTGCGGGAAAAGGAATATAGAAAAAAAACAGATGGTCTTTTCCCAGAAACGATATAAGTAAAGCAGATAGCTTACGGAAAGTTAACAGTTAATAAAATGTAAGTTTAACACTAAAATAGCGTTTGTATAGTCATGAATATGAAATCATGACGGTAGAAATAATTTTAAAACGATGAGAAATGGACAAAATATAATGGTATCAGGTGAGCGCAGATTTCTACGATTTTGGATACAGATAGAGAGTCATAGATTAGACTTTAGAATTGATTAGATAAATTTAGTCGACAACATACTTTCGTTTGACTCATAGATTAGAGGTGATAAGAATCAGATATTTTCATTCCATGATTCTTCCTTATAAGCTCATGTTTTAGTGAAGTATTTATAACATTTTATTAAGTAGGTTTTTTAGTTGCAGGTCGACATCTTTTTTGAAAATACCGCTTTTTTGCAGGTTATCGGTCTGTGATCAAAGTTATGCATTGATGGTACGGTAAGATACCGAGACGAGCAGGTCGTTTACCTGACAGTAAGCCAACGGCCTGCCAAAAGCCCATAACAGTTATGTTGTAGAGCCACCCAGAGCATACGTCACTGCAGGGCGCTTTCGTGGAAGTATAGTATACACTTATCCTACTGTAATAGTGTCCTAGTGTCCTTCTTTCGCGCAGCAAGGTAGCAACGGATCGACGAGATTTTTGGCATTGATATAGTTTATAGACCGGAGATTAACATTTACTTTGTATCCCGGAAAAACGGAAAACAGCATTAAAAGTACCAAATCGTCACTCCTATTTAAAAAGAAGTGGATACATTTTAGCGAACTTCACGCAGTTTTGATTGAAACAAATGCTATTAGAGTTAAAGTTCTGATAGCATTTTGATTGCCATCGTAACATGATACGTAATAGAATTTGTTTGTGTTTTGTGTAAAGCCAATGTTTTTTGGAAGCCTACCGTCACTTACCGTGCACTCACTATTTAAGTTAATTTAAGTTTATTTTGTATTTCTCTTACAAGTGAATTTTATTCTTTTAGAGAAATAAATGTCTTACACCGTAAAAATGCACGGTTCCTGTGGGAACGTGCACGGTGAAACCGTGGGCAGAAGCTAGTAGTGGTATAATTTTGTGTACCCAATATTTTTGCTTTATCAGTTATTACACATAAATTGCTGATTTTGCATTGGAATCACATACCAATATGACACACTAAACTTATATCGAACCGTAAGTGCCATTTCGTTCCACATTCGCATCGAATCGATGTCGTGTGTGAATCGAATAAATCAACCGATTGACGGCTAGGAAATCGATGCGCTCGTGATCGTATGCGCATTCCGTAACTTTTTGTTGCACCTATTTGTTATTAAAAGAGTTTATTTTATATCTTCTAGTTCTAAAAATTATCCTGCGAATGTACACTTGGTACAGGAATCTAAGACTAAGAGATTCTGAAAAGAGTAAGCGTAGACGTCATTTTAAAATTCTTTAGAAATTTGTCTGAGTCCGCGCTTAGATGCACATTAGACGCTTAACGCATGTTTGCGTTTTGCTGACAAAATAACTACTATGGTTTTGCAATAATCACGAATTTTGAGGCATTACTCATCACGCGTGGCTTGAAGTAAAGCCATGAAACAGACAAGAACAGCAATACGGCCAGAGTTCTGTCTCTTTCACTCCCTCGAAGCCCTACCAGCTAGACTAACATGCGCACCACGACAAAATTTTGTCTACTGTTTTGTCTCGCTCTTTCTCGTCCGAAAACGAGATAAATGCACGATATACTTAAGCATCGACAAAAAATTTGTCACTGCGCGCATGTTAGCACGGCTGGACTCAAAGCGACGATTGCTCCACTACATAGGTACTTCACTTGCTCGCCATCGCGTATTCACCGCGGCTTCTGCACGGAACACGCAGTGGTTGTGAAATTATATTTTTGATTAGAGGTCGTAGAAGATCGTGATTTTTCCATGGTTTGCGCGTGGTCCGTAATTGATGCATAACCATCAATTATGCATTAGCGTCTAATGCGCCCCAGAATCCCAAGAATTCTCAGAATCTTAACCCTAGTGTCTCCCATGTTATGAGTGTGTACTGTTTATTTTATTTAATGAACAAAGCTCAAAAATGTTGGTGGCTTGAAAACTGTAGAGTAAGAAAAATACTGTTTGGTGATGCTGTAAAAAGTTGCTAGACAACAGCACGGAAATTAAAAAAAAGGAATCGTAATGATTTGTCCTATTCATGTTCTACGTATATTGTGATGTTAGATGTTAAGTCTCACAAGGCTAGTAATTTCATTGGCTGATTAGAATGTTTTTATTTCGTTATTGTTGTGCGTTATATTATGTTTTAACCGACTTCCAAAAAAGGAGGTTATCAGTTCGGTGGGCATTTTTTTATGTTTCTTACCTCAGATCTCTGTCAATTATAAACTGATTTGAAAAATTATTTTTTTGTTTGAAAGGATATACTCTCAGATTGGTCCCATAGAAATTTCATCAAAATCGGTTCAGTGGTTTGTCCCTGAAGTCGGTTCATCGCTTTTTTCAAGCAATTTTTAGCTACATATATTTTGTTCTCAACTCATCACGTCTAAAAGCCTCGTCGGTAAATCATAAATAAATAAAGTGAGGTAAATACCATATTGGGAACGGAAATGTTGACGCAACGTTCGCTAAGAGCAGGTATTTGCACCGGATATGATGTGGCGAAATCACCTCGAAAACGAGAGTTTCGCGGGACTGGTGCTATTAAATTATTAATTTCGCCCGTGTATATCATGATTTATAATTTGCGTCTAGGGCTGGCACGTAACACTCGCGCTCTGGAGCCTAGAGGAGTGATCAAGAAGAGGTTAATAATTTCTAGTACCATACCTACTCAACAAGAAAATGGACATCCAGTTGATAGGACTAACTCCTGCGAGGGTCTGGGTGATACCACCGCTTTGCTCATGTAGTCTGCCGCCAAGCAAGTTTTAGTGTGTTCCGATTTGATGAGCAAAGTTATCAGTGAAATTACTGGGCCTTTGTGACTTATGGCGTAATGCGTACCGTCAGGCAAACGACCGGCCCGTCTCTTTATCCAAAAGTATAAAAAAACTGCCAATATTTTATCTACAATTTTGGAAAATCGCACTTGAACAATATGTGTTGTTTAAGTTTTGAATAACCACAAACAGTAGTAAATAACAAAATAATTTATACTTATGTCGAAAAGTCAGTTTGATTTTCATCTGACGTCATGTAACGAATCGTTACGTCTAACATGGAACTCTTCTGTTCTGTTTACACTAGAAATATCGTTTTGATTTAGCAGTATTAACATTTGACCACTCACGTGACGATGTGATTGAAAATGGTGAAAAGGACCGTAGGCGCTTATGCATTTTGCTGTCAAAATAACCATGGTTTAGCATCAAGCGCAGTTTCTTTCTTTCTTTTTTTCATACTGAGGGTGGTAGCTATAAAATTCCCTACCACCTACATTTTATAATTTTTGATTGTACTGTAAGCCAAACTCAGCTCCGTAAGATACAAATATTCAGTGGACAACCCTACTGACAACTCGCGACTCGACGGCAACTGGCCACTAGTACTGAGGTAACGTTATAAACGTGTGGTTAGTGCATAATGTTTAATTTTGTTGCGGAAACGTTGTCTGCTTGCAGCTAATTATATATCTCGGTGGAATTATCAAAAATAAGTGCGCTTTCGTTTTGTAATCGTTCATGGACCATTTATTTGATGTTTACCAGGTTCCTACTGCCGTTTCGGCTTGTAATCAAACGTGGTTCGTGGTGTGAGAGAAGATTTTTTAAAAACACTATTACTAGGACTCACTCCTCTACGAGTGTCCCTCATGTGTGTAGTAATTGTCTACCACGTTGCTCGTCTAGTTTGCCATCAAGTAGGGTATTTATTGTCTGCTGTGTTCTAGCTTGATGAGCAAAGTAGTCAGGAAATAAAATATTAAAAATTACTAAATAATAGTCATTACTACTAAAATTGCTTGACATATTATGAGACTTCAAACCAGTGCGTTGCAGTACCGCGAAGGATTTTTGTTTCAAAGTTCTAGGTGGAACCTCAAGTGACTGCAATTAATTAACTGTAATTATTATTATAGGCACGCGTTATGCTTACCATCAGGCAAACGACATGATTGCCTCGATATCTTGTATTATAAAAAAAACTAGACTTGTAGCTGCGTGCTGGTCATAATGAAAATTAAGACTAAACACAACAAAACGCTGTATTTTGGTCGGTATTTGAGCTGTCTCTGTTCTCCAACTACGCTATTTTATGGAGGAGCGCGTTAGTCCAACAAACCAGATGTCCTGTAGGAAGACCAGCAGCTCGCTGATACTGGAGGCCTCGCTGCCAAATTGCCGTATTGTATATGCCAAATTGCCGTATTGTATACGGTAAATAAATTTCATAAAACCGAAAGGGAAAATAGGTCACAAAACTTCACAACCTTTCATATTTTGCTAGTTTTGTTTCTGAATCGCGAAAGTTTAAAAGTTACTATTGCTTGTTTTGGTTATATATTAACGGACAGCTACTCTGGCAGGTCCATTAACGCTGTGGGTGATGATATTTTATTATTTTAGCGTATCCAAACGACGGCTTTTATCTATTTTTAAGCTTAATTTAATGCATGTGGGCTTTAATTGGTCGTAGGCTTTTAAAGACAATTTATGGCTTTTGAAAGTATAATATGTCCCAGATATTTAATATAACTACTATTAGAACCTATTTATCCATAAATCCATAAGGCGACTAGGTACGATCTCGAAAACAAAACAAAAAAACATGACAAGCACATAACTATTGGTAGCACTGGCTAAATACGCTAATCGCGTGGAGCCAAAAACAAAACAAAAAAAAAACTATTGGTAGGATACTATCCTTATTGAGCAGCAAATGATGATTGTCAAAAGATTTTTATGAGTTATTGTGTGTAAATATTAAAATTAGCTTTAAAGCTTTTAATTCTGTATCTACAAACATAGGTTTTTATCTATCTATGCACTTTGTTTATTGATACCTAACTGATAATTCAGTTTGTCTTATTATTAACTTTTAACACACCAAATCGATACACTAAACTCTGACTTATGTGTTGAATAAATCATCCATTGACCATGGTCGTCCAATTCTACTCAAAACAGGGCTAAAGATTGTATTTAAAAAAGTAAGCAAACTGCAAAAGAATCACGAATTCTGATTTCGATTCTGAAAAAAAAAAGAAATAGTTCTTTGACCACATAGGTACATAAACGAGCACTCCAATCCACAATATTCCTACCCAACATTCCAAAAACAGCCCGTGTGTGGGGAAACTCAGATGGCAGTAATCGAGAATAAGAACGACCGAAAAATGGAGCGAATGGTGCGCCCGGAATGGAGTGCCCTTCTGTGGGCTCGAAATTGGACTGCTATCGATATCGTTCCACTCAATCCACGACGCGTGGAACGATGGATTTGGAACGCTTGTGTATGGTAAACTTAACATTCTGCATCAAAATCCATTTCATCTCTCTATTCCAGACTAAGAGCATAAACCATCAAGACTATAGAACCGATCCTTGATAAACCAGCCTCCGATTGTCCATACAGCAGTGCCGTAAATAGGGCGGCTAATTGCAGTCGGTGGCCGTCCACCGCAGTCCGCGCGGTGGGTGTAATGATAGTGTAACGATATTATGTAATAGCATGTGCTGGAGACTGGATCCTGATAGATATTGTATCGTTATTCACGAGTTATGATAGTCTCCTTAACCCTCTGAGATTGGTCCTATGTCGACGGCTCCGTAGCTAAGTTGGTAGTAACCCTGCCTGCAAACCGAGGGATCCCGGGTTCGATTCCCGGCCGCGGCAGATTTTGTGTAAGCATAAAGTTTGTTCTCGGGTCTTGGATGTTTGTGATGTGTCTGTGTGTGTCCATGCCACCTGCGACACAGGGAATACTAGTGCGGGGGTATGAGTGTAAGCGTTTATTTATTTATGTATGAAAACTCTCGGTCGAAAACTGTAAAGACTTACTAAAATCTGATATATTATGTAAAATCGCAAAAATTTCGCTGGAAAAGGTCGAACCCACATCTACTGGTAATCTAGACCACGCGCTTTGACCAAAGAAAGCTATGGGAGCGATTGACATTTAGCACTGAAACTCTTGAGATGATGACTTATGATATTTCATACGTTCTTTTAAGTTAGTGGATTATTTTTTTATTATTTTATTCATAAGTCATAATAATTTATGCAGTATTGAGAAGCACTCAACTTTTTTAGACAGGAGCTTAAAGAGTGCTGAATTGTACATTGTATTGTTTGGTTGTGCTGTGTTTTAGGCATTAATTGTTTTCTTACTTCTATAAAGAAACAAAAATAAGGGCATATCAGGTACTTCTGGGTACATCCCCATGATTAGTCATGCATGACCATAATAATTGTGAATGCTAAAAATTATACAAATAATAATGTCATGCAATTCTGCTTATGACCAATGCTCTTATTAAATGAGCTGTCCTATCAAAGACGCCACTTTTATATTGCTATAAATAACTTTATACACTCCGAACATATTGCCATAGCACCCTTAAGAAACTACACAATAAAATACCATCATGAAATCGCGGAAGAGGCGAGTGGCAACTGGCAACGTTAACCGAGATAAATCATCCGTGTACCTCAGAGGCTAGGCTGGTAGCAATTAAACAACTCCAGATCTCCTGTGTACCTAAAGTGTACCTATACTCGACACTATCACGGACTGCATAACCTAAAAATATCAGTGATTAAAATAATGTGTTATTAAAAAAGTATAAAATTGTAAAACACAAAGTTTTAGTTATAGAGATAGCTCGGTCTTGTCACAATATTTTAGTTTTAACCTTTTGAGGTTAAAAAATACATCAAAAAACTGAAACCTCGCAAGGCGCCAGGAGAAGATGAGATATCTAACATCCTCATAAAAAACATCCCCCAAAAAAGTATTGTATTGCTAACTAAAATCTTTAATGCCTGCCTCGTTCATAATTACTTCCCGTGCCGATGGAAGGTGGCAAAAGTAATTGCGATCCACAAGCCTGGTAAGGATCCCTCAGATCCGACTAGCTACCGCCCAATCAGCTTGTTACCTTGCCTCGGTAAGCTATTAGAGAAAATCATTTATCGACGCTTGCTGCAAGTTTCACATCATTACCTGATTAATGAACAATTTGGCTTTCGGCAGGGGCACTCTACTGTTCAACAACTAGCAAGAGTTGCCGAAACCGTGTCATACAATCTCAATCTTAAACAATCCACAGGGATGTTTCTGTTGGATATTGAGAAGGCGTTTGACACGGTCTGGCACAAAGCTCTCCTGTATAAGTTGATTACACTAGGGCTACCCATCACATTGGTAAAATTAGTCAGTTCATACTTATCAAGCCGTTGTTTCAGCGTCCACGTCAATAAGTATTCATCTCAACCCAAGCCTGTGCCAGCTGGTGTCCCACAAGGATCTATTTTAGGACCATACCTGTTTTTGTTATACCTTAATGATATTCCGGTTCAACCGCGTACCAACATAGCTTGTTTTGCAGATGACACGGCATCTTTTACATCCTCCTCTGACATCGACCTCATCATTGGCCGCCTTCAGCTTGCCCTTGACCACCTCCTAGATTACTTTCACAAATGGAAACTTAAGATCAATGGTTCCAAAACAGAAGCCATCATGTTTACTCGGCAACGAAAGTTGCCTTGTCGTACCCTAAAAATAGATGACTTCTGTATTCCCTGGAGCCGATCCGTAAAATACTTGGGAGTAACTCTGGACACCAAGCTCAACTGGACAGAAAACACTCTAAAGTTGTGTCTCAAAGGCGCCAAGGCTCTAAACGCGCTAAACCCAATTTTAAATAAACGTTCGTGTCTTAGCCCCAGTACTAAACTACGTATATACTGCACATTGGTCCGACCATGCATTACTTATGCTTGTCCAGTTTGGAGCAGTACCTGTCGAACTAATAAAAATAAACTACAGGTTATACAGAACAAGGCCTTAAAGTATGCCTTCAGTACCCCATTTCTCACTAATCTTCATAAACTACACTTAAAAATAGGCTTGCCGAAAATTGACGTATTCATTTATAAGTTATCTGAAAAATTTTATATACACAATAATCCTAACAATAAAAATATTCTAATTAAAAATATAGGTACGTCACGTAGTAAAGATATCTCATTCATCGATATCTATAATCGATATAAGTTACCCCATCACTTATTCCTTGAGCACGTTGAACTGAGGGAGTGAGACAGTCGCACGAGTGCGCGCGGCCTGCCGCTGCCGGCGCGCGCTCCGTCTCGTCGCCGCTCGTACCAGCTGGTACCGGGCGCAGACGGCGCGCGCGCCTGGCTGCGGCCAGCCGCGTGCGCTCGCTACGACTGCCGATTATTATAAGACACGTTTCAAGTTCTTATTGTTTTCTGCGAACAGCCGAGGTCTCGGTTCGTTGTATGTATGTTTTATAATGCAAACTGTTTCACAAATGTAATGTTCCTCTAAAACTTACATACTATTAGAACCTAATATTCAATGCTCTTGTTATTAACTATTTCATCATATTGTATTAAACTAATCTCACTTCATAAATTCGTAATGAGACTGTACTCGACGAATGTCTTGAATCCTTAATTATTTTGTTACTGCTAGGATGTTAATTTACACTAGTATTGTACATGTTTGTATATTTTGTTATGTCTAAATAAAGATCTTTTAAAATTGAAAATTGAATTGAATATTTTAGTGCTTACTACTTAGGTACTGGTATTTATTTTAAGTTAATTAGATGCTATATTTGTGTACGTAATAGTGTTCTGTTTCAATTTCTAAGAAACAGAATAGGTATATTTAACTAACAATTTGGCAATTAATGGTTCCGTTATATTATAGATACATTTAATTCAGGAAAAATATTTAACAAATTCTTCTATAAAAATATTGCAGAACTTTGCCAATAAATATTATTATTATAATATAATTCTAAGATAAGCAAATTCATTAAAATTTAAATAATAATACGTAGAAAGATAAGATAAAAATTACTATTCATTAGTACCGGTTACAAACCATTGAACCTAAAATTATAGTTCAGTCCTTGCTCTAAGCCTGTGCAGTGTGCATGTCATGCGCTTGTGCACAAATCATAATCAGCGCCACCTGTGGGCGTCAGGGAATAACCTAGTCGGGTCAGCGGGAAGGATCGTTGATTAATTTCGTGTTCTAAAACTTCTAATCCATTTGTAATTTAGTGCACTTTATATATTAGACTGTTTTGATGAAGGCAATTATATTTAATTTAGCGTCACTAATGCGGGCAATGCTGCGTTTAAAATACAACGAAGTCTTAGAACTAATAAATTTAGATAAATAAATAACGCGCAATGATCCTAGACCCTAGACCGATAACCGATGGGGAAGAAAGGTTCTCGAGTGGCGACCACGAACCGGAAGATGTAGTGTAGGCCGCCCCCCCACTAGGTGGACCGATGACCTTATTAAAACTGCGGGGAACCGTTGGATGCAAGAGGCGAGTTCATGGCCTATGTTCAGCTGCAGTGAACGTCTTCCGGCTGATGATGACCCTAGACCCTAAACTATGAAATATCAATCCCAGCTTAGATATCAAACCTATGAGGACCATGGTAGCTTATCACTCTATGTAAGCGGTCTATTAACTGGAAAATTAACGGACCTTATAAAAAAAACATGTTATTCGAAAGTCTTTAACTTAAATTATAATTACTTACTTAATTTATTTTCAAATATTTTGGTTCAACTCAAATCTCAATGTTACTAACGGCGAAAAATAATTTTCTAAATATATTTTTTGTTTCGTTTAATTATTTTAATCACTATATTTCGTAAACGGTTATTCACCTAATCCTAAAATATCAAAGCATAGAATACTTAGTCAAGGGAAAGCCGTGAGCAAAAACAATAATTGGTCAACTATGATCGCCAACTGCCAAGTAAAACTGCACAACATTTGCATTGCAAACTGGTGGAGTGTTCGCAGAAAGTGTGCGTGCCACACGGAGTACGTATCAGAGCGTGGAGATGAGATAGAGCAATGAGATGATATAAATCAAAATGGTTCAGATAAAAATAATATTTCTAATGACTTGGAATAATAAAAATGGTGATTTGATTTAAATAACATTTTTGGGTGACTACCGCGCGTTTATTAAAGAGACACTATTCATTTCAAAAGTTAAAAAATATATATAATGTCTATACTACATTTTACGAGTATAATACCTCTAAATTAAATTACAAAGATAAAACCTACGAATGTGTTTAAAGTATAAACGCTACTATTCTCAAATAGTTAATAATTCATTTAGAAGTAATTATTAGTCATCATTAATCTTAGTATTAGTCATCAGTAATCATTTAGAAGTAAGTTGGAAGTTTGGAACAATGGATCTTGTTTTGTGTATTTTTTTTAAATATTTTCTGTGTTACCACAAAAAAACCATTTTCAGACGCCATATTTAGCTAGACTGTGTGTAAAGATAAACGTCAAATAATAAGTCGGGGGAAAAAGTTTCTTCGCATTTTTTAAGAAAATTTAAAACATTTTTTAATATAATTTATTTACATTTAACTAAATTATGTAGGTACCATTTTGTTCGATAACTTTTTGCCATCTTGTAGGTAGGGGCATGATCCCATTGCTATAGAAATTTTGGGACTTCTGATCAAAATACCGCGACAAGTGGTTTTGGCAGTCCTCTCGTGATGTTAACCTGACACTGCCTAAAGAATTCTGAAGAGACCGAAACAGGTGGAAATCTGAAGGTGCAAGGTCAGGACTATACGGCGGATGCATTAACACCTCCCAGCCAAACTCTCTTAATTTTTTCTGACTGGCTAAAGATGAGTGAGGTCTAGCGTTATAATGAAAAACCATGAAAATGAAAACTACACCCCTTCTGTTGATTAATTCCGGCCGTTTTCTCTCAACTTCTTGCTTTAATCTCATCAGTTGTTCGCAGTAGAGTTCAGAATCGATGGTCCTGCCTGGTGGTAACAGCTCATAATGAATAATGCCCTTCCAATCCCACCACACACACAGCATCACCTTGTTGCGAGTTAACCCGGGTTTCGCCACAGTCTGTGAAGCCTGACCGGTCTTTGACCACGACCTTTTTCGCACGTTCGTGTCGTACGTGATTCGCTTTTCATCACCAGTTATCGGCTTCTTCAAAAATGATTCGGTTTCATTATGTCGTAGTAAAGAATCACAAATAAGTACACGGTTCATTAGCAATTCATTAGGTTTCTTTCAGTGAGCTCGTGAGGTACCCAAATATCGAGCTTTTTTGTGTACCCAGTTTTTTTCAAATGCGCCAAAACTGTTTTGTGGTCAATTCCCAGTTCTTCAGCTACGTCGTGTAACTACTGATATGCCGATCTTGTTCCACTTTTTCAAAAATGGCATCCATTTTATCCTTAATAGGGCGACCAGAGCGACGTGTATCTTTGAAATCATAATTTTCGGATTGAAAACGCTTAAACCAAATTTGTGCTACTCTCACAGACACTGCACTAGGTCCATAAACATCGCAAATTTTTTTCGCGGCTTGCGTTGCATTTTTACCTTTTTTGTAGTAGAATTTTAAAATGTATCGAATTTCTTCATTAGATTTTGACAGTACGAAAAACAAATGAAAATCACACATTTTCCTAATTTGAATTTGGAATTATGTTCTTTAAAATTTGAACTTTCAATGATACCAAAACCAGCCAGATACAAATAGTATAGCCAAAGAGATTTTATTACAAGTTCATACATACTATAATGCGAAAAGACTTTTTCCCCAACCTAATATGATTAGAAATCTCACAACGGAATTGAGTTATACAGTGGTTAGACACTACTTAAATCAGGATTTGTGGTTGCTCATATTTAATCGCGCGACTAAAGCATGTTTACGCGTTAAACAGTGATTAACACAGGTTTAACGTGTGTTTAATTTTTTTTGTGGTCAGACCTATTTTTGTTTTCAATACAAAACTGTCTAGATTGATTATTAACAAAATTATGTAAACCAGATTTTGTAAGTAACTTCTATTCAATAATGACATCATCACTTCATGAATAATTGACTTTTCATACAATATTCATTTCTATAATTTGCTGTTCCGTGTATATAACATTTTATTATTTATCGTCGATAATTACTACCTACTGTTGAATAATCACTGTTATCTTTAATGATATTTGCGATTGTACTGTTATTTAAATGCATTGAAGATATCTCTTAATTTAGTTGTACTTACTTCCCTATAACATTTCATATTTCTTTGAAATTTATGTTTTTATAAATTAACAATCACTGTATGGTATTTACTTACACGTAATGGATGAGTCATTGATTACCTCGCAATTTAATGCAAGTGCATCAAAATTACGTAGATGGTAGCGCGATTCATAACTAACAATCTTGGATTATAAATTTATAACTTTAAATTAAATGGTGTTCTATGCGGGAAGTGTCGAAAGATACGGTATCTATACAAATAAATAAAATTGAAGTGTCTGTTTGTAATATCAAAATAACAGCTTTTTACTAAATGCATATGAAAGTGTATACGGTACATATAACAAAGCAACCATTTTTAAAATTTTTGTCTGTCTGTCTGTCTGTTTGTTCCGGGTAATCTCCAAAACGGCTGGGCCGATTTTGACGGGACTTTCACTGGCAGATAGCTGATATTACAAGGAGTAACTTGGGCTACTTTTATTTTAGAAAAATAATTAGGGTTCCGCGCAAAAAAATAAAAACCATGAAATCGGCTCATATCACCGCGCGGGTGAAACCGCGGGCAGCAGCTAGTGATTCAATAAAAAAAGAACAAAATTTTAACCGCTACGATTAAATTAACCAAATTTTGTTTTGTTTCCGATCCCGGCGTAGTTGTTAAAGAACCACTATTATTGAAGTCACGTAACAAATTATCACATTACCCTGCGGTAACACTTATCTATTTATACGTTAGCATATGAATGTTTTACAAATGTAATGTTATATTCAAAGCTTGTAAAAAGTATTCTGTATGACCTTAAAATAAACGTGAGAGAAATTATAAATTGTGCTAGCAATTTAGCTTTTCTTAGTGGGAGGACTAAGTCTTCTGCGAGTGTCCGACTGTCCGTCTGGGTTGTTTCCACCGCTTTTCTCGTGACGTCTGCCGCCAAGCAGTAATGTACAAGCATTACTGTGTTCCGGTTTGATGAGCAGAGTAGCCAGTGAAATTACTGTGCTTATGAGACTTAATACCTAATGTCTCAAGGTAACGAGCGCACTGCAGTGCCGCGCAGGCCTTTGTGTTTCAGTTCTGGGTAGCACTGCAATTGTTATGGGCCCGAGTTATGCTTACCATCAGGCAAAGGGCCAGCTCGTCTCGTTACCAAAAAAATAAAAAATGAATTTTACTATGTTTAGAGTATCTCGAAAAGATGTTGTTTCTCATGCGTATGTCAGTATATTAATGACAAATATTTTATTTTATTTTATTATCTTCGGAAAACTAACAGCTAGATACTTAAAAAACATTAAAATACGTAACTAATTCACTTAGGGCTACTTAAAGTAATATGATGTTATGCGCTCTGCATTGCGTGTGTAAGTCGCTTACCGCAAAAAGGGGCATCTTTCCAAACAAGTATTGCATCAGCGTCCCAGCATAGATAGACTGCACGTAATAATAGGGAACCTGTGTATGTACCGGATTTCCCAGTTTTATAGCCGGGCAAAAAATGCACACTTACGTTTGACGTGTAGTGCAAGGGAATACGTTTTATATTCAGCGTGGCTTCCTACTTGTTGTCCTGTCAATCTTCGGTGGCGAGGGTTCTGTTTTGCCCTTTTTCGTCTATAGGTGGTTATTCAATTATAGCATGGGTTTGTACGTGTGAAGTTTGGAAGAGAATTTTTTGAAGGCATGATAAGCAAAGAAACGTCTTGAAGTTTTTGTTTTGTATCTATCATAACTTTGGACATCGTTGCTGCCATATAATGTTTCAATTATTGCCTCAGATTTTGAAGCGTATGTGTAACGTGCGCTTTTTTATTAATTGGATATTTATTCGGTTTTATCACAATTCATTTATTTAGAAAATCAGTAATAATCACGCAACGGTCTGAAATGTAGATACATTTTTCAGGTCACCACTCACCTCCTCTGCCTTGTACCATGTACTCGTGTGATTTGTCTACGCGTGTGAGCAGTAATTACCACCGAGACAGGGATAGATGCAGGCTAATGATGGCCTGTGGCCCACGTCCTGCATATGTGTCTATGATACTCAGTGTTATTGTGGGATCGTTGATCAATGAATCCGTACAGGTCTTGATATCAAACCACAGCCTCCATGATTGGCCGGCTAGTTTACCAAGTGAATAAATTTAGTAAGGTTTTATATTGGGGGTCCAATTGAGTCGAGACTATTCTGAAAGTATTGATCAGTATGTTGACTCGTGGCACAGAATAAATAATAGTACAAGGACTCGTGGCCAAAATCCAAATGTAGCTTTGAAACAACGGTTCAGCTTGTGACGTCGCGTTTGACTATTACGAGTATCAGGCAAGTTACCATTATATCTTCCAAACGGATATCACTATCAAATCAAAAAGTATTTTAAGAATTATAAGTTGTTTACTACTATGTAGTCATGTAGCTTATCAAAATGTAAAGTAGCTGGTTGAGGATGTCACCTGCTTTACGGTACCCATAAAACTTTATTAAATCTTGTATTTTCCCTTCTGTAATGAAGTCATTAGAGTCGTACTGGTCAATTACATGCCCTGATGGAAGCACCTCGCATTAGTACTTCGAGTGTTAATTCTAATTAAGCGCAGTGCCCTGGCTCATAAGGCAGCCCATCTGTGAAATGAGTACATGTTTATCTTAATGATGAAGCTGGGCTGATGGGTGGTACTTGCGAGGATGTTCAAAGTTGATAAACTAATGAGGCCTTAGGTTTGTCGTAAAGCAGTAATGTAGAAAAGCTTGTTTACTATATTTTTTGACCGCGGTTTTACCCGCGTGGAGATTTTGGATTTCATGGTTTTTATTTTTTTTGCGCGGAACCCTAATTCTTTTTCTAAAATAAAAGTAGCCTAAGTTACTCCTTCTAACATCAGCTATCTGCCAGTGAAAGTCCCGTCAAAATCGGTCCAGCCGTTTCGGAGATTACCCGGAACAAACAGACAGATAGAGAAAAATTTAAAAAATGGTTGTTTTGTTATAGGTTCCGTATATACTATATACTTTTTTGTATTTGGTAAAAAGCTGTTATTTTGATATTACAAACAGACACTTCAATTTTATTTATTTGTATGGATAGAACTTACAATGGAAGCAGTTTATTATTCAATTTTAGCCGCTTCTTTATTTTACTCTTTGTATTACTGTAACATTGGTGCTTATTTTCTAGAATGTACTTATTCGTCCTTTGCTGCTATATTCTTTTGGTACTCAGGTCTGCAAAGCGTTAGCCAGTTTATTTGTGTCCTTAAAATTGCGTCCGGATTCAATGTTTCTACAAATGAGAAGAGCCCACCTAATCTCTGTTTCCCACTTCAGCCACTGCTCACTACTCGAGGAATGATTCTGGTGAGACCGAGACCACCTCATCGCTTCCCACGTGCTTGTTGAATTAAGAGCTCGAGAGCCACTCTTGGGCACATCATCAACTTGCGGGTGAAGATGCACTGGGTTGCTATCTTTGTATTTGGCCATTCTCTTGACTTGACTGAAACATTTATTACTGTCACTTGCTTAGAAAGTGGATTTTAAATAGAAACGCGTTCTGCATTAGAATCGAGATGCCACACCCACCTGAAAACTGTGTAAAATTCTAAAACTTCTGGTGTTTTCTGGCGTAACATTCACTATACATTCTATGTACATATTCACTTGCATCCCAAGAATGCAGTTAATCCATTACCAAGTCCATAAAATATTACAGCCATTCTCTATAAAACGACAACGCACGTTCTTTATTCCCTTATCTTAGACTTCAACAAGCCACCGTTATCCCTGCCTAGGGTTGTCAAACGTCGTGATCTCAATTAGTCGTGCGCGTGCGCAGGTTTACCGTGATGGCGAGGCTGTGACAACCCTGCGGTACTGAGATAAAATGTACGTGACGGGCTGACAGGTCATGCTTGCAGGTCAAGTAAAATAGTGCTCACTATTCGTGTCCCAAATTGCTGTCGGACAGCGGTTGTACAGGACTAATGAGGTTCGTGGTCCCAGTTGTCGTTACTCGATTTAAAACCCAATTTACGATAAAGGTTCTATTCGTAAAGCTATTTTT
Organism: Crocallis elinguaria; assembly: GCA_907269065.1. Classification (NCBI taxonomy): domain Eukaryota; kingdom Metazoa; phylum Arthropoda; class Insecta; order Lepidoptera; family Geometridae; genus Crocallis; species Crocallis elinguaria. The sequence goes on from OU026068.1 coordinate 15,521,297, forward strand.
AACTGTCTGTTAATGATACTTTATCATTTTCTTTACCAATATTTTCTTTATCAATTCTAGCCATACAATTTACGCAGAATGGTTAATCCTTTTCTACTTAAAACAATTTATATGGTCGGTCACTACATTGTATCATGTAAATGGAGCTAAACTGTCCAACAGGAGTCCGATCGTATATATATATAGCGGATATGAGTTGAACCAACTACCAAGGACACTGTCCGACTTGCCGGAGGCACCGCAACATATCTCCACGTGAATGGGCGTCTTTAGGTGGCCACATGACAAAGTTACCTGTCTTTACTGCAGCATGTTTATCTTTAACTTTAACTTAAGCAGAAATTTAGATAATCCTCCGAGTTTATTATGTTTCCTTATTATAAATTTGTTTACATTGAAGGCGTTAACTTGGCTTTTAAACTTTTAACCTCTTGATAAGTGCTAAATGATCTAGAGGTGTGAACATGTGTATGACCTTTCTTATCCCATGTTAAAGGTCCTGCGGAGTACTGTTCCTGTATGGTCAGCAACATAGTTCGATTTATAAACTGTTTCAATGAACCGGAACTATTAACCTAGAACAAGACTATGCAATAAGCGATTGTGTGATTGTATACATAAAAATAAAATTGAAGTGTCTGTTTGTAATATCAAAATAACAGTTTTTTACAAAATGCATATGAAAGTATATATACGCTACCTATAACAAAATAACCATTTTTTAAATTTTTGTCTCTGTTTGTTCCGGGTAATTTCGGAAACAGCTGGACCGATTTTGACGGGACTTTCACTGGCAGATAACTGATGTTACAAGGAGTAACTTAGGTTACGTGTACTAGTATAAAAATATATCGACTTAGCAGTACTACTTTCGCCCTTCACATTTTCTCCCTTACTCGATGGCCTTTGAACAAGTGTTTGTGTTGTGTTATCTAATCGACGAACACAATGTTCCTCTTCAGAGGCATCAGCTGATTTTGCCCTTTGCGCAGGAACTCACACACTCTTGGCACACACATATTAAAATAGCATTACTGCAATGCAATGTTTGTTTTTCCGTTGAGGCATCAGTCTGCTAGACTGATCGTCTATATCATCTAAAGTATGATTTTTTATAAAAGACCTGTCACTTTATCTGCCCTCCTAAGCATAAACAGCGCAAGTGCATAGCGGTAAGTTTCGAGAAAAACGCACTTAAAGTTTTTTTGCGTATTTTCATTGTAACACAAAATATTATTGAAATATTATAAAAAAAATATTTTCTTCTATACCTATTGGTGCATAATATTCGTCAGTATTCATCGCATGTCCTTCGCAAGTAGTGAACCGTAGGCTACCATACGCTGTTAATCCTTAGGAAAAATATAAAAATATGTCACTTACGTTTTTTATGTTTAACATTACATATTTTCTTTTCTATCAAATAAATGAAAAAAACGGGTAATTGATCCAAATAGATCTCATTACTACGTAGATTCCGAATATGTATATAACTCATTTTGGCCAAAACTGTCGATTGCGCTGTTTATGGTTAGGAGGGCAGTTATGTGAAGTGAGGATTTGGTTGGCATAAACATTTTGCCGGTCAAAGTCAAATGTTAGAGATAGTAAGCACTAATATAATAATATAATACATAGAATACAAAAGGACAACTTATCTGCCTTTATGAAGAATACTCATGCACTTGTGATTCCTTATCAATGATAAGTGCATGAATCATTGTCATAAAGATTTACGTTTGCAGGTAAGGCTGCTATGGCTATTGTTGTCAAAATTGGCCGGACAAGTCCTGTCTTCAAAGCCTTTTGTGGATACCTATTAATTAAGGAAATAAAAAGTTGAGAAGATATTTACGATAGCCGAATTCGGGGAAGGCTGCTCTTCAAACTGAGTCAGAGTTAGAGCTAATAGTGCAACGTAATAATGAGAGTTTATGCTGCATTTTAGCCCCATCTAATCAACGAAAATATGTACAAATTGGAATAGTTACTTAATTTTATTAAAATCTATCAAATATGTCGCAATTTTTACTTTTACTGCACTGGCATCCCTTCCTTCATAGGCTCGTGCCGTAGTAGTCGCCTACTCAATTCTACCAACATAAAATAAAATAGATTATTGTAATTTCACTGATTACTATGCTTATTAAATTGGAATACAGTAATGCACGCTACTGCGAGTAAAAGGGTGGTACCTAGACGGATACTCACAGAAAAGTTTATCGTATAGTTAGTTTTAGTATTTGTTAGTCGTAGGACTAACTCTTCTGCGAGGGTCAGTCTGAGTTGTTACCACCGCTTTGCTCGTGAAGTCTGCCGCCAAGCAGTAATGTGCAAGCATTAATGAGTTCCGGTTTGATTAGCAGAGTAGCCAGTGAAATTATTGGGCTTATGAGACTTAATACCTCTCAGGGTAACGAGCGCACTGTAGTGCCGCGCAGGCCTTTGTGTTTCAAAGTTCTGGGTGGCATTGTAATTGTTATGGGCCGGCGTTATGCTTACCATCAGGCATAGGATTACCTCGTCTCGTTACCAAATAGCATAAAAAAGTTACTAGGTACACAGGTTATAGATGAAACTGTAATGTGTCTATTTGAGATACCTTCAAATTGTGAGTCCACAGTCCAGTTGCTCCGGAGCTGCTAGTCCTACAACTTAGTGTTACGCAAAGTTATTCTTTTTTTTTTTTTTTTTTTTATTTATTTAAACCGCTTCCTCTGATATTTATCTTTCAGAGACCTTGGAAAGAAAAAACGTTATATAAAACAAAACAAGTTATAAATAACAAACATTAGAAATAATGAAACCGTCCTAGGTTTCATTACTTTACCTACCTAATGCTATAAAATTATAATAAGTGTTATAATAACACTACAGCACCTCACGACAATAGTTTGTGACGGTGAGTTATCCTGCATTGTGTGTACTTCGTTCACCGCTCCTGCCAGGTAACAGTCTCATAAGAGCCAGGCAAGACAGGAACGGCGACGGGTGTGTAAATGTGGGTGTGTAAGAGTTTATGTGTTAAGTGTACGAGATGCTGTGTGTTAATCCTGTGCCGGAAAAAATGTGTCCGTGCCGATTATCAATGAAATTAATAAGTAACGATTAGCAAGATATAAGGCAAAACGGATACCGAGCGTCTTTTACGTTTTCTTATTATTAATGAATCGGATACCTGTGACAGAAGCGGAACAGAAAAAGAAGAAACAATAAGGAGAGAAAAGAAACAAAAAGTAGTAGAGACAACAAGGGCGCAATAAGGTACAAAAACCAGAGTCAAGAGATAACACTAATAGTTTTAACCTATTTATATAAATTCCAACTTCAATAATCGATAATTAAAAATTGAAAACAATAAAATTAAATAATAATACAATAAATTCATTATAATCTCGAGGCAATAGCCAATAAAATATGTATTATTGTATAAGACTGATTAAGTAATAGTCCATTAAGGGGCTAGGTTACCCAAAAACGACTACTTTCTGCTGAATGATCAATTCAAGGGCATTAATTTGTAATGATTGATTTTTTTGTATTACCATTACTTATGGCTTGAAAAAATATTTAACAGCATGCTATTTTAAAACTATTTTCCCTAAAACTTCTAAATGACTTAGACGTTTGGGATTAATTTTACACCAAAAAATAAGGAAGAAAATTTTCTATACATCGTATTGATTAAATTTGTGCATAGAGCAATATTTCGCAAAGAAATTATCAAAAAACTGAATTCCAAATGTACAAGTCTCAGAAGTGCTCTGCGCGGGCGCGCGCGGCAGTCATGCACTGGCATTCAGACGGGGAGGTTGTGTCGCTCGTTGCTCTGCTCACGCTGTCCGCCGACGTTACATATTTGTGTGCGTGAATGATATACAATACAAGTATTTGTTTTCGTGTGGGTTTGAAGCTTGCTCAAAGAGTAGCGTCTAGAGCGGTGAAATCTGATTCATTCCGTGATTTGCGCGTGGACACTCCTCGCATACATATTGAGTGGGTTACATTTCTGATTACAATTTCTTGTTTACGTACATTATTTTTACGAGTGGCAAATATATGTATTGGTTAACAAAGGAATATCGGGAGGTTGAGAACCGTTTTAGAAAATACTGGAAATGAAATTGAAAAGTAAAATTACTGGCCTTATAAGACTTAATACCTAATGTCTCAGGTTAACGAGCACAATGCAGTGCTGCATATTTTTGTTTTAAAGTATTGATTGGCACTGCAATTGTTATGGGCCGGCGTTATCCGAAAACTGTAAATATGTTGTAATTGCAGTGCCATTCACAACTTTGAAACACAAAGGCCTGCAGGGCACCGCAGTGTGCTCATCATAATGCTGGCCCATAACAATTGCAATGCTTCACAGAACTTTGAAACACAAAGGCCTGCGCGGCATTGCTCTGTACTCGTAACTAAGTCTCATAAGCTCAGTAATTTCGCTGGCTACTTTGCTCATCAAACCGGAACATAGTAATGCTTGCACATCTGCCGGCAAGCATATAATGCTGTTCCGGGAGAAATCAAGGACCTACCTTGGACACGGTTTTGGCAAAAATTGAAATGTTGGTTGCATGAAAAATATTACTATACTATAGCTGAATTCTATTTAAATTATTGGTTTTATTTTTTGACACTTTAGTATAATTAATAAGAAAAATAATAACATTTGATAATATAAATAAGTACCTATAGGAAATGAAATATGAATTGTATTACGATTATTGTGTCATTAGTTTTTTGTAATATTTTAAATTCAATGATAGTTGATTATTCTAATATTTGCATGCCACAATGTGGTAAAATGTTTATGATACTTTATATTTTCTATACCTGTGACCCGACACTATTGTTGTCACCAACATTTTTAGCAAATAAATTATTATGATTAGGCTTCATGAACAAAGTGGAAACCCAGACGGACACTCGCAGATGACTCGGTACCTCGTAAATGACACCAAAATAAAAAACACGACTACAAAAGTAAAAATAAAAACAACCCGAAAATCATTTATTTACGTACACGTTAATTTTTGGGTCAAAATGTGTAACAAATTTCAACTTTACGGAACAAATTGGCTGTGTGTACTTTTATTTTAGTCCAGAGCGATATTTTGAGATCAATCTCAACGTTGGATAATCTCATGTGCGTCCGTACCGTTTATTTACGAATAATGATGATCACTTCAACACTTCATTTCAATGAAGAACTTTCCACTAAATGAATTCAAAGAATTATAGGCAAAAATGCCGTGCGCGCGTGCGGGTACCGCTTCGTAGCGGTTCATCCGCGTGTTCTATGACGTTAGGTTTTGCGATGTTCTTGAAAGACGTAGTGTGGACCGCGCGGGTGAAGTGCGCTTGACTCCACCCATTCGAGCAAGGTCCTTGGCCCGTATAACGTCCTTAAGTAACTTTGAAAAATAATAACAAGGAAAATTTGATAAAACAACAATTAGTAACAATACATTTGCAATAAAACAAAATAGTAAAATTCCAAATTTAAATACAATAAAATTCCATAATTAAATTCAATAAAATGTCGACTTTACATAATAAAGATGTACATTTCTAAAAAATAAAACAACTATTAACATTAAACCTCCCGAAACAAATTTTAAAATAAGATAAATCAAGATAAAGTGGGAATGATTACGCTATTCAAAATATCACAGAACTTTATGAGAACGGCTCTAATTCTTGTTACCCCGCGCCACAACCCGCATAATGTGCATGACATACTCATTGAAAACACGTGCTGAACCCTTAGAGGCAAGGAGACTGTTCCAGGTTGAGGTCGAAACCACCGAGCCAAGCTCCGTCTCGACCTGCAGTCTTCCTGCTCCAAACATCGGGCATTCATTCAACACGTGTTCTATCGTCTGCACAGTGTCCGGGTCGCACGGACACCAAGGGCTATCTCTGACCTTGAACCGATGGAGGTAGAAAGCGTTTCCGCCGTGGCCCGTCCATGCTTGCGTCGCCCAGTAATTAACACCGACTTCCCCAATGATACGGAAAGCCTGGCAAACGTCCGGAAAAAACATCCGAGTAATCCGGCCCTGCCGAAACTCGGAGTACTCCGATTGCCAGGTGCTAAGGGTTCGTCGGCGTATAGCTGATTTAGCATAGGACAAGGGGAAGCGGTCGTAGTCTGCAGCGGTGCGACTGTGAAGGGCAGCTTGTTTGGCGAGTTCATCAGCCCGCTCGTTCCCGGCGGTGCCGACGTGAGCACGAATCCACCAAAACTTGATCGAGTTGCCCTTTTCCGCTGCTCGCGACAAATCCCTCCTAATGGCCACGACAAGTGGATGGGTGGAGTGCGGGTTCCTGATAGCGTCCAAAGATGAGCGGGAGTCACTAAGGATGTCGACAACACTAGAGCCGCTCCCACTCAACGCCACCCGAACCGCCTGTCTCAATGCAAAAAGTTCAGACTGGTAGACCGAACAAAAGGGCTCCAGCCTGAACTTTCTGCAGGATACTTCAACACCATCGCGCCAGACTGAGAACGCACAACCCACCTTACCCTCCACCTTGCTGCCGTCAGTATATATACTGACGCAAAGTTATTCGAAGTTTACGACACAACTTCTCTTGCCCAGTTATCATTATCATATCCACCTGCACGTCTAAACGCAATTGTCACTGTTATGCTAATGAATTTAGCGATGAACGTTGCCCAGCCACCGACGAGTTTCCGTCATTTTCACCGCGTATCGATAATTTTCATCTCGTATCGATGAAAGGTGATACCGTATAAATATTTGCCTTCGATTGATTTGTTTGACGATGGCGCCAGTGGTCTATCCTAGTTGGAATGTGGTACCTGACAATGCTGTTGATAATTTAAAATAAATACGCATTATTAAGTATAGTTTTGAACTGAATACTGATGTAATAATGAAGTCATTATTTATCGTGTGCGTGAGCTCTGTCACCGACTCAATTGTATTTTTTATTGCAATTAAAACATTTTTGCCAGTAATTTTTATAATAGTACACATTATTAGAGGCTACGAAATGTGGCTTAGGGATTCGGCGATTTTTGTAATTTACTTCCTTGCGAGCGAAAGAATTATGTTTTTTTAAGAACTGTTTTAAGAATTTTGCTTATCCAATATCCATTCTAACAACAATCTTTGATGAATGAAAAAAGGAACAAGTTGCGATTTAGTAGAAAATGTTTGTTTTAGCCGTAGCTTATCCAAAAGCCAAAAATGATGTAACATTTGAAGTAAGAACAAGAAGTACTGGAAAACGAAATGAAAATCAAGCAGCGAATGCTTCAGAAATGCACGATTCTATATCAACAGGAAATTTCCTACATCAACCATCGTAATCTGCTCAATGTTGAAACACCGCTACGCTCAACACAATCTGTGACACAACACTACCAGTTTTGTCAACACTGTGCTGTGCACTGTTGATAAACATCCTCTCAATACGTCTGAAACATCAGGAAATTATACCCGGCCGATACCGGTAGCCGTCCGTATCCCGGATGGTTTCCTGATATGATTGGAATATACACCTAGAGAGATAAACTTGTTGCGTTGGAACGGGGTATGGTTTACTATTTAAATCTATGATGGGTAGTGGTAGTGATGTTGCCTGCCGATCCGTATAGGTCAATTTATTGTTCTAATACTACAATGAGCTTTTTTGGGCTTTCCGTGAAGGAAAACAACTTTATGTAATCATAGCAATGTGCTTGGTGACTGACTTTCAATAAGAGTGGTATAATTAGCCCTCGTTGTACCATGCCGAACGCTAGCTTTTACTATCATGCATGTTAATTCACATCCCAATACAAATTTTAAATGGGTCATTTTATCGGTGAAGGTCAAACAATAACCATTCTTTTTACCTTTACCGTAGTAAATAGTAAGGCCTGTATATGTCCACTTTAGCTGCAACTTTGCGATCTCAATCTCAGAGCCACATCGAAATGTACACTATCTGTTAAGATACGTCTACACTCTACCCCTAGTTAAATCACTGCAGTAACGAAATTGGGCCAGGCCGTGTTGCCGACAACAGCTGACAGGTTTTGTAACATTTGTTTACGAGTACGCCTACCCGTCCCGCCGGCATACCGTCCGTCCGTGTCGTCCAGCAAGCGTCCAGCAGACCAGCAAGCCGGACAGGCACGGCGAACACTATACAATTTTCGCGCGCCAATATTTACTGCCAACCTAACGGCACAAATAGGGCTGCCATCGCGATTTATTGCACAGATTAATTTTACGTCGACGGCAAATGACTCGATTTAGGGAGTTATTAATTTTCTCTGGTAATATTGATAGAGTAATTAGACCGTTGAAGCGAGGGTTAATGAATGGGGATTGAGGTGGGGGTAAAATTGAGCTAGTCTTTAATAACTTGAGTATAAATACAAAATGTACAGAATAAAATTAAAGTCTCATGACTAAAATATCTTGAGTGACTTGAGTCTATTCGGTTGCTGTTCAGTGAGGTTGACTCACCCTTACAGTTGTTTTTGTTGCGTGCAGCTTCTAAACATTTAGCGTGACTGATGACAGAAATGAGAAAATAGAGATAACCAGCTGCGTGTCACAGTCCATCATGACGGTTGACACTAGATATTGGCAGCATGTACGGCTGTCATAGGGTCACAGATAGCCACGTGAGGTGATGCTCAGGTTTTTGCATCTTACTGTTTTAAGAGAGAATACAGTTATACTACGTAAGAAGATCTTTGTTGAAAATGACCCCCCAAACTGTATGTAACAAGAATGTAATTGGTGGTATTATTCTTTAATACTGCCAAATAAATTGTGAAGGAAGAACCCGTAATTTAAATTACAGTTTTATTATACGTAATGTGAACTTAAATTATCATTACGGGATGAACTTGGCCATCTCGGCTACATCATAAACGTGTTTTTGTCATTACTTTAACGATACGCCGAATTTCATCATGACTCCAAGGTACCATTGCATGTTGATGCGTTAAGCAACCGTATTACTTTACGGAACCAGAATAAAAGGCGCGATAAAAGTAATAGAAGCGACAATGTTGTCAATATTTCTAAAGATGGAGTAAAAAAAGCGTTGGCGCCATAGTGATTATTTCGCATAAATCAGGCGTTCCATTAGTGGAACAAACGTTGCGCTTGCGTATGCCCGGCCTCATTTACATATTCTAGAGTGGACCGAAAAGGCATCGGTTCACTTTCGCTAGAACGAAAAAGGCAATTCGATTTATATGGGTAATTGGACGAAGGTTCGACTAATTTTAGACGTAACTTCGATCGCGGGCGAGCCAGTGAAGTTGTAAAACTGAGTCGTAGACATAGACATTTTTATACTGACTTGTAGCCGTTGTAGCCAACATACATCGGCTCAAAAATGGGAAAGCTTCAGGGACAGATAGTCTACCAGCTGAACTCTACAAATACGGTGGACCGAATGTTCAAAGGTGTCTGTTCGAGCTGATTTTGCGAAAATGGGAGGCCGAGATTATACCACAAGACTGGAAAGACGCCTCTATTTGCAAACTGTATAAAGGCAAAGGGGATTCCTCAGATTGTGGATCGTACAGGGGTATTGCTCTGCTCAGCGCGGCGGGCAAAGTCTTGGCCCATATTTTGAATCGTCGGCTAGGAGAGTTGGCTGAACGAATCTTACCTGAAAGCCAGTGTGGTTTTCGGCCGAGCAGGGGTACGGTTGACGCTATCTTCGTCACAAAACAAGTACAAGAAAAAAGCCTTGAGCAGCAGCGTCCGCTTTATATGTGTTTTGTCGACTTAGAAAAAGCATTCGACCGAGTCCCGAGATCTGCTCTATGGATCGTTCTTGAAAAAGCTGGTTGTCCTAGGAAGTTCGTTAATCTTGTGCGCCAATTCCACGATGGCATGATGGCTAGAGTGCAGCACGATAACGACTTCACAGAGCGATTCCCTATTACCAGCGGTGTCAAGCAGGGTTGCGTGATGGCTCCTGCTCTCTTTGCGATGTATTTTGCTGCTGTGCTCAGAGACTCTTGCCTTGGCTGTACGGGTCAAATACACCTTGATGTGAGAACCAACAAAAGTGTCTTTGATCTATCGCGTTTCAGATCCAAACGCTTGGTGTGCGATGTCTCTATTCTGGACGTTCTTTATGCAGACGATGTCTGTTTGATGGCCGACGACGTCAGCAATTTGCAGTCGTTTCTGAACCACCTAGACTATTCGTGCAAAAGGTTTGGTTTGATAATAACCGTATCTAAAACGCAAATACTAAAACAGCCCGTCCGTGGTACTTTGGCAGACAATACGCCAGTATCTCTAGGTGGTAGGGCTCTGGCGGAAGTGTCGAGGTTTCGGTATCTGGGTTGTTACATCTGCGCTGATAATCGCCTGGAGATAGAAATTTCCTCACGTATTGCAAGAGCAGCAGCGTCTTTTGGGAAACTTCGTGCCAGGGTTTGGGACTCACATGACCTTCAATTTCATACTAAGATGGCTGTATACAAAGCAATCATTTTACCCATCCTGCTTTATGCCACAGAGACATGGTGTTTGTACAGAGGTGACATTCGACGTCTTGATACCTTCCATATGAAATGTCTCCGCTCAATTCTCCGTCTCAAGTGGCAAGACCGAGTCCCAAACACAGAAGTTCTGCGTCGTACCAAACTTAGTGGCATTGAAGCCTTGATTATGAAAGGACAATTGAGATGGTGCGGGCACGTGGTTCGCATGAGTGACTCCAGGCTGCCTAAATCTGTGTTTTACTCACAGCTGAAGGAGGGAAAGCGCAAGCATGGAGGTCAGTTTCTGCGGTACAAAGACGTTATCAAGCGCCATCTTATTGCATGTAACATCTCTACAGGAGGTTGGGAAGAGCTTGCGCAACAGAAGCGAGAATGGCGTACCTCTGTTAATAAGGCCATTACAAATTTCGAAGAAAATCGGCTTGAAGACCTGGATGAAAAACGCCTTAGTAAAAAGAACCGTCCCAAGCCTTCCTATACCTATACGTACAATTCAACCGGCCAGTTGCACTGTGCGCCGTGTAACAGGTCCTTTAAGTCAAAGTTTGGCTTTGCTATTCACATACGCTCCCATAACCGGAGTTGACAGGGTTCGCCGTTGACGGATTCGTCAAGGAGGACATCATCATCATCAGCCAACATACAGAGATAAACTGTACTAAAAGGTTTTTCGTAATATCTATGCTCAATAATTGTAAGCTACTCCCTGTCCCATTAACACCATGAACACCTGTGGCGCGTGGCAAGAAATAGAGATGAATATTATGCGGAGCTGACAGCCAACCTTCAGTAGTGGAGAGGCACCGCAAGAAGAAGAAGAAGTCCCATTATATTGTTTTAGTTTTTACTTTGCTTTTGGGTTGTCTTAAAGAGACACTACAAGTGATAGACAATTCCTCGAGCCAGTTACGGCATATATTTTTTTAAGATGTTTAGTTTTTAATATTCCTTGCTTTGAGGTTTTTCAATGAAGAGCTCTATTACCTACTGGTTCGATCCCTGGAAATAGTCTGTGATGGGGATGTAGGATTTTTGTACTTATGAAACATCAGAAGGTGGAACAACAAATTCACACTGCTTCTGTCAACAAAAGATTAAAAAATGAAGAATTAGACGAGAAGTAATCCTATATATATGACAGATAGGTAGACGAATGTTGCAGAGGCTCGTTGTTACAGTCATTTATTTTAACTTTCATAAGTGCTCCTTTGAATAAAGCAATTTGAATTTGAGTTCTCCTATTTTAACCACCCAAAAAAGTAAAATTTCACAAGGAATTTAGAGACTATAAAAAGGAACCTCAAAGCGAGAGCTGGAAGAGCGTCTTAAATCAATAGTCTCATATCTAGAAATCTGATTCACGGGACGACTACAGACATGAAAGATAACGAAACTCACATTTATTTTCGACCATAAACTAAGGAAATAACAGTTCTCATGGAAGACAGTTTAAAAATATAGCAATCAGATTACATGACCACAGTGCAGCGAAGTGGCGAAAAAACTCAGTGGGTCAGCGCGAATGACATTTGCCAGATGAATTAAATCATACAGTGCTTGTGTTGCGAAATTGTGGTTTGGCTGGTGTATTTTTTTGCTGTGCGTATGAGGGTTACTGGTAGGAAACAAGGTGTCAATTTATCGCTTATGGTAGGTTCAAACCGTTAAAAACTTAAGTTTCTACTTGCCTAAGTTGTACTCGTACGTAGGCTGGATATGTGGCACGTTTTCTCTGTATATCAAGGAAAGGGTTTATGCAGCATTGCGAAGATAATAATACAATTTCGTGTTCATCATCGGCAGCTTTTTCTACCCACTGAAAGCCTCAATTTTTGTATGTCGATGATCCCGAAATTAGTTCGAAATGAAAATGAAAAGAGAACGTAATCCATCTGAGATTCCCACAAGGGCGGTTTTTGGATCGTCGGATTGGAGTGCTCGTGTATGTGGGCTCAAAGATGCTAATAAGTAATGATGAAATGATAAACAACATTTGAAACGCAGCTTTGCAGTTGCAATATCGTTGGCCAACATTCTTATCTCTTCATTAGTGAGCAATAATATAAGATGTCCTTGTTATGCAACTGTATTGTGACCACTTGTCACCCGAGACATGGCATTTGCATACTCGACATCCTGTGCGGTTGTCAAGTTAGGATTAATATATATATCTTCATGATTTGACGTTTGGGGGCTGGATCAACCGGTCAGGTGGATTATAGACTCGTTCCTGATTGCGATGGTTTATGTTGCGTCACCAAGATCAAAGCTTAGTAATGTTTTGATGCGTCTTGCTCAAATAAACAGATTACTTATCTTAAATACCTTAGTATTAGATTGGACCGCTGTCAGAATACCGGTTTTTCTAATAAGGGATCTGAGAAAACAAGCTTTTTCAAGGAAAAATCGAAGTTATTTATCAAGCTTTCTGGGAAGGTGCCGTGACATGACCCATCTTAGCAAGGTGACTAGTAAACGATAAATACTATTTACTAGGTGGTAAGACTAACTCTTCTGCGAGTGTCTCACTCTAACTGTGAACACCGGTCAGATTTTAAAAATTCTTTCACTAATAGAAAGCTAAGTTACTCTTGAGTGCTGTAGGCTAAATTTTATCCTGAATCCACTCGTGCGCAGCCGCAGGCAGATACTAACTGTATAAGACTACAACTAGAATACTATTAACAAATCTGAGTTTAGTTAATAGTAAAACGCATAAAACACATGTACTTATCTGTACAACGTCTACACGTAATAATCTACAAATGTACAGCTAATGCTGTTCATTTAGATCTGAATACTTCCAAACGTTAATGAACGTAGAAAACGCTGCTGCCTCTATTTCCAGAATAGTTAAACATCCGAAATAAGCCATAAACAAAGAACAGTAAGATCGTTTTGATCAAGTAGCTAAAAAAAACTGGCTCAACAACTACACTAATACCGGAATACGGATGTATATTACACTTTTCCTTTTAAAACTGGTAACATGCCAAATTCCGATCGCAACATCAAGTGGACACTTGCTGGGGTCCAATTTAAAGCCCCCGAGTTGCTCTTTAATGATGACGTAATAGTTCGAGGACCACTACAGCCGACAAGTGATATTTCGACGGTCATTCATTGTAACCGAGCCGAGTTATGTAACCTGAGCGCTCAATGATATTTTACCTTGTTGAAAAACTAGTTTCCGGCGGTTTCGCTTCGGAGTCAATAGCCAGTTTCGAGACCAAGGCTCACCCATACGTTCCCTTGTATAATGCGAGTCGCTATCAGCTACTTTATTTAGATAATTCTAGATTTTATCACATACTTCTAGAGTTGTGACGACTCTTGCTAAGTTGGTACTGTTAGTAGCCCTGCCTGCAAAGCGAGGGGCTCTGGGTTCGATTCCCGGCCGGCACAGATTAGGTGTGGAGAACGAAAAGTTTGTTTTCGGGTCTTGAATGTTTGTGTTGTGTAGCTGTGTGTTTGTGTCCATGCTACCTGCGATACGGACTACTAGTGCAGAGTTATGAGTGTAAGCGTTTATGTTATGTTTATTATTATTTGACGACCAACCTGACATTCTTATCGACTAGCTATGTAATCAACGTTCAGATGGTTGAGTTGGTAGTTATTTTTAAACTCTGGTTTATCTACTCATTAGTTGTTTTCTCCAAGGCCCACGAGCTAGCCCAAAGAGTGGTTCTCCAACGGCTCCAACCACACATCTCTTGCTCCAACATTTTGATACTTAATTCTTATTTCGTGATCTCGGTTTAAATTCGGAGCACGTTCCCTGTTCATTTTACATCTTGTGATCTGTATCTACAATCCACTATTAGTATTTTTTTATTTAACTATTAGTGTTTCCCTATAATTACACGGCCATTAGACTACACTTCGTTCCCAGTTTGCCACCTCTCTCCGCCACTACGATATTAGTATTCCTTGCGTCTAAAATCGAAGCAATCTCATCTCTTCGCTTTAATATTTCCAATATGACTAAGTACAGTTGTGTAACGTGTAAATCTACCTGCTTAGTTGACAAATCGACACTTGGCAGCGCCGTCAGTTCTCAGATTACTTGTAGATATGCTAATGCAAGATCAGAGTATTAGCTTGCGATTATTTCTGGTTGCATTAACTTATTGGCAAGTCTGGTGATTGTAAGATAGCTTTTGTTTCAGTTGTGGTTTCATTGAAAGCTGATACGGTGTCTCCTAACACCTGTGTGTCATAACGTCTTGTGTTTTTTGTTAGAGTTGGTGTCTTTTACACAAATATTCGTTTGCATCCATTAGCTTGACATTTAAGGCTAGTTAATATGTTTTTTTGCTTGTCATTGGTTTATCGTCTATAGTTAAATAGTGATCTTACCACACATTACCACTACCATTACTTAGTACTCTTTACATTTTGGTGTATTTAGGGAGTCGAAAACTCCCTTCCAGTTTTAAGGACACTCTTTCTCTTATTCTTTACCAAGGCCTTAAGTCAAAGTACGAAAAACATCTAAAAGTTCTAAGTACTTTGTGTCACCTGTATTTTATATTCAAGGCATTTGTTATCTTTTTTTAGAAGTCATATATTTTTTCCTACCAGTATCTCGGTCTAGAAAATCCCTGATTGCAAAAACACTACATTAAAGTTTTCTGAACAAATCAGGCTTTTTCGCATTATTGTTTATTTCAACTCAGCATTTACAAATAAAAGTCACATTAGTCCACATAACACAATTACGACACCATTCTCGTGACAACACCATTCAATTTGTGGCCAAATAAAATGAATCTTTATGGTTGTGTGCGCTGTCAGAGATTGCTTTTTGACTTCTAGTGCTCGTAAAAACGACGGAGGTGAAGCAGGTTGTAGGTACTGGGATGTAAAATTCTTGCAGGATGTATAACAACCGTTAAACAAGGCGTTAAGCAGTGATAATGCTTAACCTTGACGAGCAGGGTTGCCCGGCTAAGCGGAGTCTATAGGTATAATAATCTGTGCTCCTAACACGTAATAATAATAATAATAAGCCCCCCAAAATCCTACCCTACGTCCGTGTCGAACATCTGACCACGTGGGGGGCGGACAACGTGTACAGTCGAAACTTACACGGCTAACAGGGCAAAGGTAACCCATCAATATGGAGACGAGATATAGAAAATTACGTATAGGGCCGCTGCCCGAGGGCGATCGTCGGGGCACGTCTGTAGCTGGCCACGGGCGTGACAGCATGCTAGCCAGTGACTCCCGGCTGGGCGGCTGGGCGGGAGTTGGGGACGCGGGGGGTAGGGGAATGTCCTCAGGGATTACAGCCGACAGAACAAATAGACAGGACAGTAGCAGTAACTGTAGTAGATCAGTTACTCCGGCCGAGGATGTTTCGCAGGAGGCACACGCCACTAAACCTACGACCACCAAAGCTGGTAAACCCAGAGTACGCATGAAATGGAGCGAAGAAATAAACCTATTTATCATGCGTACATACTTTCATGTTACCAAACTTGAATCGGATAAGACCATGTACTGCAAAAAACTACACGACCAGTTTACCATAAAATACCCGGACTTAAAACTATCAGCACAAAGAATAGCCGACCAAAGACGCGTCATTGTAAGAAATAAACTGTTGTCTGATGATGTAATTAACAATTTAAAACGAGAAATATCAGAACAACTTACTATAGAAGAAAGAGAAAATTCACCAATTCAAATATTAAATTCTAGACCACAGACATTAACTTCTCAAGTTGACACTCTTCAGCATACATCAGAAATAAACATCCCTTTTTCTATGATATCACCTGTTGACACATTGCACACCTCACAAACATCTCTCACTCTACAATCCATTTTGGTCCCATCTCATGTTTCTACTCAGACCAATGCTTTACCGAGCATCGTCTCAATCACCCATGACATCGAACGTGAACAAAACTCTGAACTGATCCAAATAGATATTCCAACGCAAGAACTAATAGAGCAGGTAGAAACCACCCTCGTACAATACACCGGCACAGACCCAACAGTACGACCTAAATTACCACGACTAAAAGAGAACAAAAAGCTTTATGCGCTTATAGACATTTTTAATAAACAAATATTAGGAAGATTTTTCTCCATAGACTCAGATATTAACACCCTACATACTTTAATATACTGTAGCGCACTAGTTATATGTGAAAATTTAGGATATAAAATTCGGTCACATCACACACAAGCTAGCAAGAGGAAACCTCAAAAACCTGCTTGGCAAATAAGACTAGAATCAGATATTAAACTTTTAAGAGCAGACATAGGTAAATTAACACAATACATAAATAATAACAGATCTCGCAAAGTCGTTGAAAGGGTTGAAGAAATCTTTCAAAGGACAAAAATACATACCGTACATGAGAAAAATAACGTCAGGCCAGAGGAATATTTAGATACACTAAAACAAAAGCTAACATTAAAATCTCAAAGACTAGCTAGGTATAATAAAGCGCTACAGAGAAAAGAAGACAATAAATTATTCACCACCAATGAAAAAGGTTTTTATGGAGCATTTAAAAGTGATAGTATACAAAGTGATAGCAATAGCGAATTGCCACAAGCAAACGAACTCGAAAACTACTGGGCTGATTTATGGAAAAAACAAAACGAGCATAACGATAGTGCCGATTGGATTAATTTGGAAGAAGCTAGAATGGAAAATATAGAAACTATGGAATTTACGGAAATTAGTCGGGATGACATAGAGGCAGTAACAATCAAATTAAAAAATTGGAAGGCAGCAGGTATAGATAATGTACACAACTTCTGGTACAAAAAGTTTTTCATACTTCATGACATTTTAGCAAAAAACATTACCGATTTAATTAGAGGGGACCAAGACCTACCGAAATTCATTACAAAAGGAATTACATTTATGCTTCCTAAAAGTAGCGATACGGCCAATCCTGCACAATACCGTCCTATTACATGTCTTCCAACAATATATAAACTTATCACATCATGCATCACTCATTGTATAAATAAACACATAGAACACAACAACATACTATTTGAAGAACAGAAGGGATGCAGACAAAGCCATAGGGGATGCAAGGAGCAACTTGTAATAGATACTACAGTTTTAAAACATGCCAATACAAAGAAAAGAAACCTCCACATCTCATACATCGACTATAAAAAAGCGTTTGATAGTGTACCTCATTCTTGGTTAATTCGAGTCCTTCACCTTTACAAAATTAATCCGACTATTATAAACTTCCTGAAAATTGCCATGTCAGAATGGAAAACTACCTTATATTTGTCTAATGGCAGCAATAAAATCACCACGGATGAAATAAAAATAGAAAATGGTATTTTTCAGGGAGATTCTCTCAGCCCGCTGTGGTTTTGCCTCGCTCTCAATCCACTCTCATTACTCCTTAATAAAACTAATAGTGGCTATAAATTAAATACAGATACATCCATTACACATTTAATGTACATGGACGACATTAAAATTTTTGCAAAAACTGAAAAAGATTTGAGAAATTTAATAGATATCACAGCCCAATACAGTCAAGATATTAATATGAAATTCGGACTAGATAAATGTAGAACACTTCATATTCAACGAGGGAAAATAGTCAAGGGTAACCCTGATTCGGACGAACTCAACTCTTTTGCACAAATGGAACCAAAGGACACATACAAATATCTAGGGATTCATCAATCAAATAACATCGACCACATACAAATAAAAAAAGATCTTTCGGCAGAATACTCACGTAGACTAAACCTTATATGTAAAAAGCAGCTATATTCAAAAAATCTCTTTAAAGCTATTAATACTTTTGCAATACCCGTTTTGACATATTCGTTTGGAGTAGTTAAATGGACACGTACTGATATAAATCGTTTAGAAATCAAAACTAGAACCACGCTCACAAAACGGAACTATTTACACCCTAAATCAGCAATAGAAAGAATTTCACTCAAAAGACAAAAAGGAGGAAGAGGACTTATAGATCTAAAACTACTTTGGGAAGGGCAAGTCCGAAACCTGAGAGGTTTTTTCTATACTAAATCAGCAACAAGTAATATACATTCAGCAATAATAGATCTAGATACTAACTACACTCCACTTAACCTAAATAATAGAAACATACAATACAAAACACCACAAATTCAAACAAACGAAAAAATAGACAGATGGCGTGCGAAAGAGCTACATGGTCGACATCTACATGATCTTGAGCAAGGGCATGTCGATGTAGATGCTTCTAATAAATGGCTGAAATTAGGTTATTTGTTCCCCGAAACTGAGGGATTCATGATTGCAGTACAAGATCAAGTCATAAACACTAAAAACTACAAAAAGTTCATCCTTAAAGACCCCAACATCCAAAATGACAAATGTAGAAAGTGTCACCGCGCATCTGAAACCATTCAACACATAACTAGTGCCTGCTCATCCTTAGCCCAAACAGACTACACCCACAGACATAATCAAATAGCTAATATTGTTCACCAAAAGTTAGCCATTAAACATGAACTCATACAAGCTAAAGCAGTCCCATACTACCAATATAACCCAAAACCAGTGCTAGAGAGTCAGAGCCATAAGATTTATTTTGATAGAGCCATTTTAACAGACAAAACCGTACACTACAATAGACCCGATATAACTATGATAGATAAATTAAATAAAATAACATACTTAATAGATATAGCTGTCCCTAACACACATAATTTACAAAAAACAATAACCGAAAAAATTCACAAATATACAGAACTAAAAGAAGAAATCATTCGAATTTGGAAAATGAGTAAGGTATATATCGTGCCTCTGGTGCTCTCTAGCACCGGAGTCATACCCAAACACCTACTACACTACTTACAGCAGATTCATTTACCCAGTAATCTATTTATGACAATGCAGAAGGCCGCAATTTTAAACACATGTCGGATCGTTCGAAAATTTTTGCAGGATGATCTATCAGAAATAAATACTCAAAATGAACTTCACTTGGCTTAGGCCCGTGATTTTCATGTACTACCGAAATTCTTTAAATTTCGAGAGAAAAATAAGTTTAGGATAATAATAATAATAGAGACCGCTGTCACAATCAGTCCATTTTTTCCGTGATCTTATATTTTAATATTTTACAATTTATTTAAACAATATTTAAAGAAGCTGTGTACATTTTTTAAGAACCATTTTTAATGTAATAAGAAGATACATAATGGCAAAACTATTTAATTTCAAGATTTTACGCAAAGAGAAAAATATGAAAATTGTTGACAGCTTGTCAGCTGTCCGACGTAGTACCATATGGAAATAATTTACAAAATTAAGACAAAATGATCACGAGATCAAGGACAAAAAAAGCGGGAACAGCGAGCGCACGACAAACACCACCGCCTGCCTCGTCATCGCCGAGCTCTTCGTCGGGGGTTGAGTACGGCACTCCCCTCGACACCAGCGCGTCGAGCGACGAGGACGGGCCGCCGTCGCCGCCGCCGCCACCACCACCTGCGCGACGTGGGCGACCACCGCTGCCGGCACGCTTGGGGCCTGCGGGACATTCTGTTCCGCGCGCGGCCCCCGCTACCGGTGGTATAGTGCGCCGCATGCGATGGACTTCGGATATGAATGAAAATTGCATGCGCGCCTATTATGGGGCTACAGAGGGAGGAACTAACATGAGTGCGTACCGTGAACGGATGCTGCCTCTGTTTCAGACCCTGGAGCCATCCGTCGCCGTATCTACGCAACGACTTTCGGATCAGGTGCGGGCTATCCAACGGCTCAAGCTGTTGGACGAGTCTGTGCTTGATCGGCTGCGCCTGGAGGCGCTTCCTATTCGCGCGACATCTGCCTCAGCGCGGGACCTGTCTGTCGCGCCGCCGGTGCCGGCACCGCTCCCGGCCCCGTCATCGGTTGCGACACGGATAGACCCCGTAGTTGATGAGGATGATTGTGCGAATATAAGCGTAAGTACCCAGGTTAATGAGCAATTGAGAAGGGCTTTGGAAGACGCGATTTTGGAATACCAATATACACCTGATTCTAGGCCGCGACTACCTCGTCTACCCACTAATAGACGCAATCTAGCGTTAATGGGAGCCCTGAATGTTTTGCTAGCCCCGTATCTTCGGGCTAGTGAAAACTTATTTGATACCCACTCGATCATGTACTGTGGGGCTATTGCGGTGTGTCGTGTGGCTCGTGTCAAGTTTCCGGACGCTGACCGAGCACCACGACCTGCCGGAAGTGCACCCGCGTGGCAGGTACGGATCGAGCGGCGTATCAATACGTTTAGGACTCTCATTGCGAAGCTGATCTGCTTCAGCCGGGGCAACAACCGCCCCCGAGTAATGCGCTTCGTGAATCAGGCATTTGCTGGGACCGGTATAAGGCCCCGGAATTATATGGCTGGTGTCACGGAACGCATTGACTTTTTGAAGCAGAAAATCTATGCGTGGGTAAACCGTATTCGACGCTATAGAGAGCGTGTAGATAGGTATCACCAGAATCGCCTTTTTGAAAGTGATCAAAGGAAGGTGTACCGAAATTGGGAAGGAACCGACCAACGTGTGAGCGACGGACAGTTGCCGGATACTAACGCCATGATTAATTTCTGGCGTGGTATCTGGTCGGTGCCCGTCGAGCATACGGAGGGCGATTGGATGCGTACTGTAGAACAGTCGTGTGAGTCCATCGAGACCATGGGATCTGTTACCATAGATCCCATAGACGTAAGTTGTGCTATTCGTACGGCTCAGAACTGGAAAAGTCCTGGTCCGGACGGATTGCACAACTTTTGGATAAAATGGATTCCATGCTCACATGAATGTTTGGCAGTGCAATTCCAAGAAGCCCTCGAGCTTGGTTCTCTTCCACGTTTCCTGACAACGGGTGTCACCTCCCTGCTCCATAAGTCCGGTAGTACCGCGGAAGCTAAAAACTATAGACCCATCACGTGCTTGCCTACGCTGTACAAGCTCCTTACATCCATTCTGAGAGCAAAAATTAATTCGCACGTTGTTGCAAACAATATCTTGGCTCCCGCTCAGAATGGTTGTAGGGTTGGGTCCCGTGGTACTAAGGAGCTCCTTCTCATTGATACGGCCATTTGCCAACAAGTTCGACGGAACAAAGGGGCTCTTTCGACTGCCTGGATTGACTACAAGAAGGCCTATGATTCAGTGCCTCATTCATGGTTGGAGAGGATTTTAGAGTTGTATAAAATTGATACAACTCTGAGATCCTTTTTAAGCACGTGCATGAGACAGTGGACCACAGTCCTTCGTCAACCAGGCAGTGGAAATAGCCCTTCTGGTCCGGAGAACTTTATAAAAATAGAGCGAGGCATCTTCCAGGGTGACAGTCTGAGTCCTTTGTGGTTTTGTCTAGCTTTGAATCCTCTGAGCACTTTGCTGAGAGATTCGAGGTTAGGCTGCAAGCTTCGTAGAGAGGGTGAGATCATTTCTCACCTGCTGTACATGGATGATCTTAAGCTATTGGCACCGAAAAGTCCAGACTTGATGAAGCTGTTAAAAATTACTGAGATTTTTAGCAGCGCCATCAAGATGGAGTTTGGTGTTGATAAGTGTGCGGTCATGCATGTACAGCGGGGGAAAGTTGTAAATTCTGATAATTTGCAACTTTCAGAGACAATGACTCTCAGATCTCTCTCTGAAGCTGAAACCTACAGATACCTTGGTATGTCACAGTCGTTGGGTATTGCGGTAGGGGACATTAAGCAGTCGGTGAAGGAGCGTTTCTTTTGTCGCTTGACAAAAGTACTTAACAGTCTTCTGTCAGGTGGCAACAAGGCGCGCGCCTTCAATGGTTGGGTAATGCCTCTACTAATATACTCCTTTGGCATACTAAAGTGGACGCAGACTGAGCTGGACTCCCTGGATAGGAGAGTCCGTCAACTGCTCACCTATCATCGTATGTTACACCCACGTTCGTCTGTTATGAGACTGTACATTCCGCGGAAATGGGGAGGTCGTGGCTTTTTGAATGCCAAGACGCTTCATAACCGCGAAGTGTGCAGCCTCAGGGAATATTTCCTTAACAACGAGTGTGGGATGCATCGCGATGTGGTGGCAGTTGACAGAAACCTCACGCCTCTCTCGTTGGCAAATGAGAATTGGCGCAAACCAGTGGTGATGACCACTGAGGACCGCAAGGACGTATGGAAGGGCAAGGAGCTGCACGGGCGGTTCTATCGGGCCTTAACAGGGTCCGATGTGGACCTGCTCGCGTCGGTGAACTGGTTGCGTTTCGGTGACCTCTTTGGGGAGACCGAGGGTTTTGTCTGTGCAATTATGGATGAAGTTATCAAGACGAATAACTACCGGAAATATATTATGAAAGACGGTACGGTCGACATCTGTCGGGCATGCCGCCGTCCGGGAGAGTCTCTCCGTCATATTATTTCCGGTTGTTCTCATCTTGCTAACGGCGAGTATTTACACAGACATAACCTTGTAGCCAGGATCATCCATCAGCAAATTGCCCTTCAATACGGCCTTGTCGAGTCTGAGGTGCCGTACTATAAGTACGCACCGGCGCCAGTTCTCGAAAATGGTCGTGCATTGCTCTATTGGGACCGCTCTATCATTACGGACAGGACTATTGTTGCCAATAAGCCTGATATCGTACTGGTAGATCGGTCCCAACGCCGGGCAGTGCTCGTTGACATCACCGTTCCCCATGACGAGAACCTCGTGAAAGCCGAGAAGGACAAGCTCAGCAAGTACCTTGACTTGGCTCACGAGGTAACCGCCATGTGGAATGTTGATTCAACGATCATTGTACCGATAGTTGTTTCGGCGAACGGCCTTGTAGCGAAGAGCCTCGACCAACATCTCAAGAGGCTCTCCCTAGACGGTTGGATCAAGGGTCGTATGCAGAAGGCAGTGCTCCTTGACACGGCACGTATTGTCAGGAGGTTCCTCTCTCTGCAGCCCTAACCACCGGTAGTTTGGGCCCTGCCCCGCTGCCGGCGGCACTCTAGGTTTAGGTTTTTTGTAATATTTTGTTTTTTTATAGAAATATTGTAAAAAACTTAGACTTAAGATTGTAAATAAATACAGTGAATAATAATAATAATAATAATATATCTTTATTGCAGACACAGAGATACATCCATAGTCCACAATATGTGTTAATATTACTGCATTAGTTGGCAACATTTTTTTTTTACTTTTGGATATCGAGACGATCGCTTCGTTTGCTTGCTGGTAAGCAAAACACCATAACAATCGCAGTGCCATTCAGAAGTTCGAAACACAAAGACTGCACTGCAATGCAGTGCGGTCGTTACCTTGAGACATTAGGTATTTCTCATAAGCCCAGTAATTTCACTGACAAAAATGACTCTAACTTGCGTCTAAGAGGATACGAATATTAGAAACGCTGTGCAACGCATAATTTTTTAATAACTTTTTAAATCTTTTTATTGTTACTTATCAATTCCTTCTCCTTTCCAGGTACGTCATCGACCATTCAACTGGCGCGCTCGGGTCATCAGTAAGCAGTAAATTGTCGCCGGGCCCTTTCTTCATGATTTTAAAATTTAAAATTCTGCCGTCCCACTTCGTACGAAATGCTACGTGAACCACCTTATTTGCCTTAAAAGATCATAAATTTTGTAAACCGTGTGAAATTTCCAAACTGGAGATACGGATATTGTCTTTTGGCGTTTATTTATCAGCCATTTTATTACGTCTCTGTGTGTTCACTGTTCAGTGTGTTGACCCTAAAAGCAAGTATTTGTGCAAATGAGACTTTGACCTTTATAAAAAAATTAAAAAAATGTTTACATCGTGTAAATAACTTAGGGTTCTGAAGCGATTGCCCATTTCAACCCATTTTATTACTTGTCTCTGGATAGGTGCTAAACTGTTTCGGTACTTTTGCAAAGTTGTTTTTTTTTTTCAGTTTTAGTTACATTTGTCCCCACCACCCAGTCCCTTTTTTAGACTAAGAAGAACTATAAAATCAAAAACGTTTATAAACAGTACGTTGTAACTCGAATATTAGTCTAATATATCGATCTAGTTGAAAGAGCAGACCGCCAGAAGGCATTACCAGTGGCGAACGCAACATAAGCAGAATCAGCGCCTAATCACACCCTTAGGCTAGGGTCTAGAGATCCACTTGAAAAAATATCGAGTCTGTTACCGTGGTACAAAAGTTCACACTAAAACAATGTAATTTCGTAAAGGAGGAACTGAATTTGGAATCTAAGCTTAGATCAGTGGGAGACCCCACTGCCACTAAATCATCTTCGCTTAAACCTGTTGGAACTAAATTCTGACAAAATTAGACTTTGAAAGTGTAAACCCAAAGCTACGGCTTTATCGACAAAAATGTACACGTTCTCACGAACAATGGGAACACGCATGCCCAGACCCATTTCGGGCCAGATTACATGGACCTTCCCCGTAATTCCTTTAATTTTCCTCTTCCCTAATACCAAGTTGAACAACTCCGTAAGGTCTCGTACGTGATCATATGCCGAACAAATGAAAAAAAAACTGATTTCGAGATGGGGTTCGTAATCACTCTAATGACAATGGGTTACGAAAATTGTTTCAGTCATTACTCTGGCAATTTGGCTCCGATTGACATCAGTTACACAAAGAATATTTTATAAATAAGTAAGCCGGGTAATTTGTTGGTTTTTAAGGAGCCGAAATAAGCATAATTTTTGAGAGTAAAGAATCTTCTACCATTTGACGTATACGCTCAACGGTCACATCTCTTTATACAATACTTAGTGCGGTTTCACCCGTGTGGAGGTTCCTACAGGAATTGCATTTTTTCGGGATAAAATGTATCCTATGTAACCCTCCAGTTTTTCTATTATCTCTATGCAAAAAATCACGTCGAACGAAAAGAAGGACTAACCAACAATAGCACTTTCTCATTCATAAAACTTGAAGTTGAAAAGTTGTGAAGTCATCATTTTGGTTGCATATAAGAAGTTCATAATATTTTCAAATTTTCGTTTGATTGATGCGACGCGTAACCGAAATGCTGGCACTTGTCTGGCTCAACGGATCAGCATTGCAGTTCAACGAGCTATGCTGCCAGCTTGCGTACATCTGGTACGCATGCAACTGGTAGTGGGCTTGAAAATTTGGATAATCTACAATGTAGTCAATGTTCAAAGTTAGTTAAGAAGTTCTTGAGATGTATACCACATTAATACTCGTATTACACTAAGTAAAACACCCAAAGCATACCTCACCAGTTCAACTATCTTACCATTCATTATACACTTTCGTTTTCGTTCTCGTTTCGCGCAACCCGCAATTAAAATATGTTACGACGCCATTTTTTTCTCCCAGTGCATAATCTCGGAAATACTAGATGTAAGGTAATGACAACACTGGCAACACTGACGCAATATTCGCGAAACATTACTTGCGCACATTACAACAAATCTGTCTCCGTAAAAGTGCGCGCGTAAAAGGCCTCTTGGAAGAGTTTAGATGTATAGAACTGACACGCCCACATTGTTTGCTTCCTTGTAAAACCTATGGTTTTTTGTATACTTATTAGGTATTTTTTTTGTTTTTCGAATATTTACTATATTAAATGCGAATGTGTTTATATGTTTGTTGATTTGTCCTTTCACGCAATAACGGAGCAACGGACCGACGTCATTTTTGGCATAGATATAGTTTATGGAGACGAAAAATTCGATCTGTTACCAATGAGGGGACTAATCGAACTTTTATTTCCTGTCTGTCCCCCTGCTGTTTTCTTAGGGGGACAAATAGGAATCAGTGAGACAAATCGAACTTTTATTCCTGTTTGTTGCCCTGGGGGCACAGATCAGGGGGACAAACCGGAATAATCACGTTCTTCTACTTCAGCTTGATGGGCTATGCTTATCTATGTAGATGATACTAACAGTTTTCCCTGAGTGATTTTAAGGTTGTTTATTAGTCGTAAACTCTGTTCTAGCTTGCTATTATTATTTTAATAGCCATTAATATTTACCATAAAATAAATGTCATAGATGACAAAACATTGCGTAGATGCAACGCTGGGAAAAGTAATTATTTTGTCGGCATCTGAGCACACAAAGAAGATTCTCTTCAAGTAAGACCTTCCTATTCATAATCAACCTTACATAAAACTCATAAAAGCTCGTTACCACAGATTAGCTAACAGTTACTGTCGCTTCTGTAACCATTTTATGCGTCCACATTCTTCGTAGTTAGCTAAGATGTGCGTTTACGTGTCTTTAGTGTTTTCTTTGCCACAATAGCTGGGAAATAGGCTGTCATAATTATTGTCGGCTAATTGTATGACTTGTTATGTAATTAAAGTTATTGTTAAGCTTCGTTTGACCGTGTTATTGTAAGTTTTGATTAGGTAAACGCCGTGTTTGGGCACAGACTGTTGCTGTTAAGGAAAAATCACTTTTGAGCCAACTGAATGTAACGCTCTCTCTTGAACCTAGTAGTAGTAGTTACTTTGAAGTAAACCTCCTTTTTCGAAATTTCTCAATTCAACGAGTATTCATTTAATTACATGATAAAAAGTATTTAATGACTTTGGTATAAAGCTAATAAATGAGAATTGGTGTTGTTAATTAACAGCCAACCAGTTTTTAGCTTCCGTCAGCGTTCCAAATATAATTCTTTTTTTAAAGTCTTAAATCTGTCTTTTTAATGAGGTTGCTGCTTGTCTAGCGAACTTTACGTAATTAGATACCTACCGGGTAAGGTAGAGAAAAGCCCTTTCTAATAACGTGATTTTCAGGATTAATAATTAATTAGGGTGGTAGAAATACATTTATAATTTGCGGCGAGTGAACACTAGGCAAAGAATGAATTGCTTACTGAGTTCAAAAGCTATTTTTTTTCATTACATTGTCTATACCAATTTGGAACGGGTCATCTATTTTAATTTTCATGAGTCCCAAGTGAATAAAGAAGTTTTAATTTAATTTAAATTTGGCATCAAACACACGAACGATGTCTGGGCCATTGATGAATGAAAAAGAAATACCGCTATCCATCGCACTTATCTATTTCTTTTTTATTTAATAGAAACAAATGTTCGACCGTGGAATTACGAGAAAAAGATAGCTAATTTAATTTGTATTGAAAAATGTAACTTGAATATAAATTACATTTTATTTAAACTAGATCACTATTGCGTATAAAATAATGACTTACTGGAGGACATTTTTATGGGTTTCGACTTAAAATAAAAAGTGTTTTTGCAAATTAGTTTTGATACAACTAATCTGATACATATTTGTCAAGTTTTATTGTAGAAAATAATGGCGGATGTACGCTTTTAACTAATTAACAAGTATGTTTAAATTAGAT
Organism: Crocallis elinguaria; assembly: GCA_907269065.1. Lineage (NCBI taxonomy): Eukaryota > Metazoa > Arthropoda > Insecta > Lepidoptera > Geometridae > Crocallis > Crocallis elinguaria. The sequence continues at coordinate 15,549,138 of OU026068.1, forward strand.
TATAAGGAGCTACTAAATTTAATTTCCTGTCTTGGCTATTAAAGAGGCTTTATTTTACTATGGTAGGTTATTTATGTTTTATATGGATTACTACATTTTTTAATTTAGTAAGTACTTACCTAATTATTCTTCTCATTTAAATTTAACAGTTTCGTTCATTCGAAAACTTTTGTAGTTCAGAAATCGAACCCTATCACAACAAATTGCAATAACCGAACCCAATCACATCACAACATTCACATTTCACAACCTACATTATTATGATGTGACATTTAAATCATCTATCCTATACAAATAAATAAAATTGAAGTGTGTTTGTAATATCAAAATAACAGTTTTTTACTAAATGCATATACAGTACCTAAACCAAAACAACCATTTTTGAAATTTTTGTCTGGCTGTCTGTTTGTTCCGGGTAATCTCCGAAACGGCTGGACCGATTTTGACGGGACTTTCACTGGCAGATAACTGATGTTACAAGGAGTAAGTAAGGAGACAGACAGACAAAAATTTAAAAAATGGTTGTTTAGTTATATGTTCCGTATAAACTTTCATATGCATTTGGTAAAAAGCTGTTATTTTGATATTACAAACAGACACTTCAATTTTATTTATCTGTATGGATAAATATAGATACCTATTAGTAGGTATTATTTACTTTAGCGTTTTCCTGTAGGTATCCCAAGTCTTAGCAATGACCAATATAGGCTGATCTTTATTCTTAGAACAGTTATTTCAAAGATGGCTACAATGTCATTTGAATACACAAGCAATTTGACTCATTGAATTCCAAATGTTTGACTAAAATTAGCAGTATTTTCATGGAACTTTCTGAGTCAATCAAGGAGGTTTCATTCTGTGGAACTTTTTTATAGAGCTTATTTTGAGCAACTTTGTCGTACATAGTTTTTTCGTTCAAGCGCTTTTGTCAGAATAGGAATAAGTACCTGTTAATTATTATTACAGACAAATTAATTTGATAAAAATATTTTGTATTACTCTTGTTTATAAACTATAAATATATCCTAATAGGTAATTCAACTAATTTAAAAAATCTATTTTTAAAAGATTATTTTATTTTGTTAATATTCTATTATTATTACTTAGGTATTTTGCTATTACCGTGAAAAAGTGTAAACCACAGATGGAGCAGTGGATGCAACTATGTCGCTCGTTAAAACCAATCGCTTCTGAAATCATTGATTAAATTCCTCCTCTGCTTCATTACCTTCCAGAGTACAGTTAGGTACGCTTTTAGGGAGGGGAATCGTATAATTGGCAATATTTCCTCGATTGTTAAATTGCTCGAATCGTACCTACTTAACCCGTTGAATCCGATTAACTTTTTGCATTACGGCACCATTACTCTTTAATTTATTACCATTTTGAGTGCGGACTCCTTAAAAAGTCATTTCGAATTTCGAACGCAGAGAAACATGGCGCCAAAGATGCTAATAAAGTTAAACTGATGTCGCGCGTCGCGCAGTAGCGTAATAGTAGGCCAAATACCTGCATGATTCAGTTTCGTCTATTTCCAGCAGAGGCAAAAATCGTTGATGCATGTTTGCCTATCCCAAGCTTTCAATATTCATAACGGGCCCGCCATTGTTTCCCGCCTTTTGAAACGTCACGTATTCGGCGCCATCTTGAAAGGGACGTGCTTCTACGCATCCAATTTCTATAGATCCCTAAACTATGCCTGAGAGACTGTAATTTTAGAACAAAATATAGTGGCAATGACGGTTCTATTTATAATGGAGTTTTTCGTGACCCAAAGAAAATTATGAATGTACGGCGCATTGAAATTTGTGGCTGGTGACTACAAGTGCGGTAGCGGTATACATTTCAAACTACCTACGTTTTAAATGATGACTTAACAATAAACGTAGGCCGAAGTCGACAGCTACGTTTAGGAATGTGATTAAACTTGACAAAAGCGTTGGGGTGTAAAGTCAAATGTTATAAATAATAATCGTTTTAAAGGATTAAAATTATTAAACCTCAGCCCAGTTAATATGATTTACGAACGAGCGGCGAGTTTTACTGTTTGCCATAAATAATACCCAACAATCATGACACTGATATAAGGTCATAAACCCCAGTAACCTCGCGAAAAAAACTTGTTTGACATAAGATTTTTTATCTGTGTAAACCTCTTAATGTAGTGCTCAATGCTTTCATGTAATGAGATTTATACGGCCAATTTAGGGTGTTCGATTTTCAAACTTATTTTCGTTTAAAAACACAACGGTGCGTGTTAAAACTAGTAATATATCGTTGACTCGTATGACATAAATCCAATTTAGTATATATCATGAACGAGAGGATTCATGGCGTATTTTTAGCTTTTATAAAATTACTCTGTATAAAATCGTATACAATCAACTACGACCGTTCATAAATCATTGACACTTCACGACTATATTATGGACTAGCTATTTAGATCCTGTAAAATAGGTTCTTATGAACAAAGATGTAAAATTTGGCTAGAAGTGACAGTCTTAATCAGAGAGAAAGAGATTTTCAATTCATGTTAAGGCCAGACATCGTGCTTACCATCAGGGATACGACCAGCTTGTCTCGTTACTTCGTACATACATAGTATTAAAACAAAGAAGCATTTCTACATATTAGTATTCAAGCAATCTGTTTTATAATCAAACTAGCTTCTGCCCGTGGTTTTCACCCGCGTTCCCACAGGAACCGTGCTTTTTTTCGGGATAAAAAGTAGCCTATGTTGCTCTCCGGTCCATAAACTATATTTATGCCAAAAATCACGTCGATCCGTTGCTCCGTTACTGCGTGAAAGAAGGACAAACCAACAAACACACTTTCTCATTTATAATATTAGTATGGAAGTATGGATTGACAAGTTTTATTGTTTGCGTTGACATAAACTCTATTCTATATTCTCTATTTGCTAACTGTCGCGCCTGTGTTCGGCCGGCAATGCCGCCAACGCGATGTTAGAAAGTTGCGATCGAATTATGCAATACTACCGACCGGCGGTCATTTTCACGCTTTAAAACCTTAAAATTTCTAATAGTACAAAAATTCGCGGTTATGTAAAAACGCGGCATCATAACGAATTAATAAATCTTCTGTTTCGCGATTATCGCTATCGCAGCTGTCTATTCTAGTAAGGTTGCCATGTTCGCGAATCCGCGAATTAATCTATGCAAGTTGACACAAATAGATTGAAACACCTCTCTTAGTGAGGGCTCATGAAAGTTAAAAACTAAGAAATTAAAGAGAGAGAAAAGAAACAGTTTTAACAGGTTACAAGTTTATTAAAGGTAGATAGAAGATCGTCAGGGTCGGGGTCTAGTGTTCACACCGTTAGCACTACCGCGTTTAATTAATCACGAGCACTGTCCTGCAATGGCCCGTCGAGGTGCGCGCGGGATGCCGCTTCAGTCAGTCAGCCGCCGCAGGTAGCCAGCCGAAGTCAGAAGCAGAAGTAGAAGTAGAAGAAGAAGAAGCAGCAGAAGAAGAACAGCGCAGGTGGCAGGAAGAAGGTTTGGTTCCGGCAAGTTAGCCTACCGGTACGGTGGACCCCAATGGGGTAACACAGTACGCACTTTTAAAATATTGTTAAGAATAAACAATTAGATTTAGGTAATGTGGAAAAATCCAACGAATGTTTTTAGAAACAATGTAGTTTGATATTGTTTAACTCGGCGTAGGCGCGAGCCAGTAATGATCTCGAGTGTACGAAGTGAGCCGCCGCGCGCCGGTCAGTCCGCAGTCCGCGCATGCGCAGTGCGCCCGTGCGCCTGCTCCTTCCTTCGCTCCGGTTAACGGTACCGTGCGGACAGCTGATTTCCGAAACCAGTTATTTGTACGCGATGCGTAGGGTTAGATATTTAGGAATTATAACATTTTAATTTTAGCTAAAAACTACTAGAAATTAGTACCTAGTGTAACGAAACCGTTACATACCCCCCTTTTAAGATGATGATTTTGCCTGGGCAAAATCCACTAGCCTCAATCTCTACGTTAGCTTAAAGTCTTTGATATGCCATGTCCCTAAGAAATGGCCTGACATATCTTCAAGTTCGTACACTAATTTAGATTTCTTACCGATGATGCGACACTTTAGAAATTTAGGAGCTAGCTTCTTGGAGAATTTGGCATCTTTATCACTTTGATAGAAGGTTCTCTTCCAAATGATATCTCCTACATTAAAGTCGACATTTTTCCGCCGAAGATTATAATGTGGGGCATTCCTAGAGTGTGCTTTTATAATAGAGGATTGCACTGTGTCGAAGGTTTTACGTAGGGCACCAACATTTTCAGCGTAAACGTCGCGAGGCGTGAATATAATATGGTCTTCGATGTCCGTGTCTATATAATGAGAACCGCAGGTCACAAGTTCTCGGCCGAAGACTAGAAATGATGGTGTGAAATTTGTCACTTCGTTAACAGAACTATTCATGGCAAATTGAATTTTAGGAATATTGGCATCCCAAGATCTATGATCATCATTGACGAAAGCAGACACCATTGTCATGATAGTTTTGTTGTAACGTTCTACCGAATTTACTTGTGGTGTATAGTAAGGTGTGTAAAAGACATTAGGTATATTGTAGCGAGTAAACAAATTCTTCATGGTATTGCTCACAAGTTGTTTGCCGTTGTCCATAAGAATTGTACTTGGTATTCCATGTACAAGAAAAACTTCATCTTCCAGGATCCTAGAGATAATGTCTGCCGTAGCTCGGCGGATAGGAAATAGTAAGCAATACTTTGAAAAACAACAATTTACTACCAACAAAAATGTGTTTTGTTTCTTACTCACGGGCAACGGTCCTACCAAATCGATGCTTAGAATTTGAAACGGTCGGCAACAATCTTTAGGTCTACCCATGGTACCGAGAGTTTTATGATTGGAATGCTTATAAGAGTGGCAAATATCGCAACTCGAGACGAAATTAGTTACATCGTGGTGCATACTTGGCCAAAAATACTTTAGAGATAGGCGTTTGTGGGTTTTGAAAATTCCAAAGTGGCCAGAAGTAGGCTCGCAATGGTGTTGGGAAATAATGTCCTGCCGGCGCTCTAAAGGTATTACTTCTTTCCACTCGAATTCACGAACGAGAGGATTTAAAGATTTCATGTAGCGGAAAAGTTTGCCGTCAATGATTTGGTAGTTAAGAAAGGATGTAGGTGAATTTTGACAGCCTTCATAAATATTTAAATACCATGTGTCGTTAGTTGAGGGTATAGACCTACTCGATTCTGCAGTGGTTTTATTAATTGTAGCTACAGGAACGGCTCTAGACAAGCTATCAGGTACTACGTTCTCAGCACCTTTACGGTGTTTTATTTCAAAATTATAAGCTGAGAGCCGTACTCCCCATCGAGCTAGTCTACCAGACGGATTATTTAGGTTAAAAAACCACTTAAGTGAGGAATGATCTGTGTAGACAGTGAATTTTAAGCCGTTCTCTAAATAACAGCGCCAGTGTTCAATGGCGGTGAGAACAGCCAACGCCTCGCGCTCAGTAGCACTATAATTACGCTCTTGGTGCGATAGTGACTTGCTCATATAAGCAACGACGTGTTCCTTACCATCAAGTGTCTGTGAGAGAACAGCTCCGATGCCATAATCACTCGCGTCAGTGTGCACTTCAAAGGGCTTAGTGTAGTCTGGACAGCACAGTATAGGGGCAGAAATTAGGAGCTTTTTGAGATTCTCAAAAGCTTCATTAGCTTCGACTGACCATACAAATGGAGGGGCGTTTTTCCCTTGTGACGTTAGTTTATTTAAGGGTGTGGCTAAACAGCTAAAGTTGGGGATAAAACGGCGATACCACGAAGCAGTACCTATAAACCGCCGCACTTCTTTGCGGTTAGTAGGGGTGGGAAAGTTAAGTATAGCCTCAACCTTATCTGGGTCTGGTTGCAAGCCGTTCGAATCTACAACGTAACCAAGATATTTTAGTTTTTTCCTAAAGAACTGGCTCTTTTCAAAGTTTATCGTTAGATTAGCGGTTTTCAGCTTTTCTAGAACGCGCGTTAGAAGCGAAATATGCTGCTCATAGGTATTCGAGATAATAATTACGTCATCAACAAATACAAAGACTCTATATTCAAATTCAGGGCCGTAGAACAAAGCATCTACCAGCCTTTGCTGAGTTGCGGGTGCGTTGGTGAGACCAAAAGGCATGGACTTAAATTGAAAAGTACCACGTGATGGAATATAAAAAGCAGTTTTTTGTCTATCCTCCTCCTTTATTAATATTTGCCAGAAGCTCTTAGAAAGATCTAGGCTGGACAAATATCTGGCATCGCGTAGATTATCCAGAATTTCTGAGATATACGGCAGGCTATATGCGTCTTTTTTTGTGACGGCGTTTAGCTTTCTGCTGTCTAGACAGAACCTGAATTCACCATTTTTTTTAGGTGTGAGGAGTACCGGTGAAGACCACGGGCTCTCGCAGGGCTCAACAACATCTTCCTTAAGCATTTCGTCGAGTTGTTCAACCAAAATGCGTTGTTTTTCCGGGGACATCCTGTAATAGCGTTGACGAATGGGGGCAGCATCCCCAGTGTCAATCGGATGTGTTATAAGAGAAGTACGACCTAAACCTCGTTCTTCATAAGAAATCTCATGAAATTGTGCGATTATATGATCAGCCGTAGATTTCTGCTCCTGCGTGAGATGTTCATAAGAGCATATTATGGCATCAGACTTTTCATCTATGATATTAGTTATGAAGTTTTTTTGAGCATCTGTATAGTACGTAATAGCATCTAAATGCTTAGGAAAAAGTCCGAAGGTTCTCCAAAAGTCCATACCCAAAATTAAAGAATTAGTAATATTAGGTACAATATGAACTTTAAGGGTATGCTTTTGGTTTTGGAAGCTAACAGTAAGATAAACTACACCAATAGAGTTTAATTTCTCACCACCTGCGGCAACAAATTGATTAACCTCATCATTAATAATTGTAACGGTAGAATCCAAAATATTTTCGTGAGACATGTTGCCCAAAATAGTTACACTAGAACCAGTGTCTAGTAATCCGACCAATGGAGTCCCATTAATATCGACACTGACATACGGCCGAGTTCTATTTATATCCGAAATATCATCATAGCGGATTGAAGAGACAGCATTATAGTTAAAAAAACTGGAAATAAAATTCAACCAATCCTTCCATTCAGCTTGGTCCGAATTAGTGTTTTCGCCAGTCTTATATATGCTATCCCTACAATCCTGCGCACTTAGTTTTTTGCAGTAGAACGGTCGTGCTTAGGGTTACAATCAGGACACTCTGGGAAACGCACACCCTTTTTCCCGCATTTAAAACAAATTAGAAACCGTTCCTGATTGCAATTGCGAAGAGAATGGTTGTTAGATCTGCATCTTGGACAGAATACAGGTGTAGGGGAACCAGCAGATAAGGTAGCAACCGCTGTTGCTTCACCATCAAGCTCGCTATCGTTCACAGACTCAACTGCACCAACAGCCACTACATTTGATTTATTTGAATTATTATTATAATTAGAATTAGTATACGTGTTGCTTGATTGATATTTATAATTATTATGATAATTTCTATTACTATATTTACTGTTGTAAGAGTTAGAGGCATAACTACCTGACTTATAAGCAAACTCAGGCGCGATTGTAGTGTTCGTGGCTCTTGGTGGCTCATGAAAGTGAGTGTACCTTGATTGTATGCATTCGTAATTACGACAAACGGATTTTAGAGCATCAATCGTAGTTATAGGTGGGAAAGCAGCTAGTGTATTAGCATAACAGGGACGGATGTTATGCATTAATATTTCAAGTTTTTCGGACTCGGTAAAAGGTTTATCCAATCTAGAAAACATGCCGTGCATTATAGATAAATATATTATAATATTTTCGTGTTCGCCTTGTGTGCGTGAACGAATTTCCTGAGCAAATCTGTAATCGTAGTCAGAGTTGCTAAAGTCTTCCTTTAACCGTAAACATAACTCATCCCAAGAAGTAACTATTTCTTTATTGTAGCGATACCAGTGTAGGGCATCATCAACAAAGATTTCATGGCCTAGTGAAAGGATTCTATCATAAGATATGCCACGAGATTCCACAAATTCTTCGACTTTGAGTATAAAAGATCGAACGCAAGTTTTACCCGAAAATCTCAGTTTATTAATATCCGCAGAAAGGTTACGCTCACAGGAAACCGATATAGGAGGTAGTGCAGCTGGAACTTCAGTAGTGGTTGCAGTTGCCGGTTTGCTTTGTAAGCTTTGTGGCCTAAGTGCAGTGAGGTCCTTATATTGTGCGTTGAAATTAGACACACATACCTTGTAGACGTCAGCGACTTCCACTGTATTATTTATCCTATTAATTCTATGATAAATATGATGTAATAATGTTTCAGTCCTACTAAACGCATTTCTATCAAATTTAGTTTTCAAATTGATAATATTGTTATGGGATTTTAAAAGCGACTCCTTGACAGCTTGTAAATCTTGAACAGCTTCTAAGTGAGACTCAAGTATATCTTCAGACGGTAAATCCAAAGATAATTTTACTATCTGTTTTCGCAGTGACTGCACAGAATCTGCCGTACCTCCGCGAAGCTCCACTTCATACTCGAGTTCCGTTTTTTGTAGGGAGAGAAATTTTACCGGGTACGACATTGTTACCACCTTGGATGTGTGTTGCAGTCAATATAAATTACAATAATCAACATAAAAACACTACATACAATAACAATAGATAATAGATATAAACAACAATAGATATAGGCAATAGATATAAAAATTAAATGAAAAAAAAAATTTTTAGCCAACACCAAAGAAACTAGAATCGCTAAAAAAACACGGTAACGCTATACGAAGTGAACACAACCTGTAGCTGGGCGCCAATGAAACACCTCTCTTAGTGAGGGCTCATGAAAGTTAAAAACTAAGAAATTAAAGAGAGAGAAAAGAAACAGTTTTAACAGGTTACAAGTTTATTAAAGGTAGATAGAAGATCGTCAGGGTCGGGGTCTAGTGTTCACACCGTTAGCACTACCGCGTTTAATTAATCACGAGCACTGTCCTGCAATGGCCCGTCGAGGTGCGCGCGGGATGCCGCTTCAGTCAGTCAGCCGCCGCAGGTAGCCAGCCGAAGTCAGAAGCAGAAGTAGAAGTAGAAGAAGAAGAAGCAGCAGAAGAAGAACAGCGCAGGTGGCAGGAAGAAGGTTTGGTTCCGGCAAGTTAGCCTACCGGTACGGTGGACCCCAATGGGGTAACACAGTACGCACTTTTAAAATATTGTTAAGAATAAACAATTAGATTTAGGTAATGTGGAAAAATCCAACGAATGTTTTTAGAAACAATGTAGTTTGATATTGTTTAACTCGGCGTAGGCGCGAGCCAGTAATGATCTCGAGTGTACGAAGTGAGCCGCCGCGCGCCGGTCAGTCCGCAGTCCGCGCATGCGCATTGCGCCCGTGCGCCTGCTCCTTCCTTCGCTCCGGTTAACGGTACCGTGCGGACAGCTGATTTCCGAAACCAGTTATTTGTACGCGATGCGTAGGGTTAGATATTTAGGAATTATAACATTTTAATTTTAGCTAAAAACTACTAGAAATTAGTACCTAGTGTAACGAAACCGTTACAAGATGCACGATTCGTGACTTTTTGCGGAAAAAAGATTATCTCCGGAATATCTTTATTAAATTCTTTATAATGTGCTACATACCTTTACTAACTAGCTCCTACATTTACACTACCTAATGCTAACTACATTTAATATAGCTACAAAAACAATTGGAGAATCTGCAGCCATTATTGTAGGCCTATAAGATAATCCAAATGTCTGCTACAAATTAATCAACTGATTATTAATAATAATTGTTAGCTGCCCACCTATTTTCTTATTTAATTAGAGTCGATTATTATATATTAATTTTTAGTAGGTGTCTACTTACCTATTACTTATCTGTTTTTCCCTTTGTGTTAATTATGTTAACAATCGTATTTATATTACAATCTAGTCAAAGAGTTAGGCTGGTAAGCAATTTAAATTTAACTTCTAGATCATTATTTAAGAATGTATGCAGTGACACTTTTCTTAATATGTAGGTATGCTCGTATTAGGTCTATAATATGATGATTGTATAATGTTTTTCATAAACATGTGCTGTTTAAAAATATATTTCTCGAAACTGAATCACAACCAGCTTCTGCAAAGTGACCTCAAAACGGTTCCATGAAAAACAGTAGTCACGAGCATATTTTTGTTCGATATTTAGTCACTGGCAACCCTGTTTGGTAAATGCGTAAGAATTACTGAAAAATTGTAACACGCACGTATCGGGCCTTATGACAGGTGAGTTATGCAATATTTTACTTTAAAAAACAAAGTGGTTTGCAACGGCACTCTCTGGTTGGCAATAATTTGTTGCGCTGCAGGTTTCTATAGAAAAAGCCTGCAGATGCCAGCCTATTAAAATACCCGCCCGCGCGCCCAAGTCTATTTAGAGAAATAATAGACTTCATAACGAACATTTATGCTTTTTGTGGACCGCTTGACCGGCTGAAATATAATATTTTTATGTGGATGCCAGATTTAATTGCATTAAATTGCTCCTGGTAGCTTCTCGGTAAGACATTATTTGTTCTGTGGCAAGACTTCGTTTTACCTGCTTAGAAACGCTTTACATAACGCTCTTTTTTTTTTCTTTTTTTTCTCTATTTTCTTGGCCAGACACGGTTTGTGCCAATTTCAAGTTTAAAATAACGCTCTTACAATGAGTTTACATTTTTCTTTATTCTTGATTTTTAGACGAAAGAAGAATATTTTTAAAGTGACGCATGGCAAAAAACAAACACAAGTTGGAACAGGTTTTCCAATAAAGATTATCGGGCAGACGACGCATTCAATATCAGGACCAATTTTTCATTCTTGGCCCTTAAAAACGAAGATAAACGCAGCACTATAGGTAATCACGGGGTACGATGAATCGTTTGTCACTTCTGCGTATCGGCCGCGCATTCTTTGACGATTGATGTCACCTGCAATTTCTTAATTTAGACTTGTTATCCAATTTCCGCTTTTTGCTTTTTTCTGGTTGGAATTGAAGTATGAATTGATGATGTGGAATGAGGTTACAGTGGAGATCTTATTCTTGATATTTCAAAAAGAAACTGGTACTCGTTAGTCGTTACAATGTAAACATATGTCAGTTTTGCGAAATAACTATCGTGGAATTGACAGGTGGATATATAAGGCTGTCTTATTAGTTACTTAAAAAAATATGCTTGGTAGTTATCGACATTTTCAATCGATTCTGATAGATAACAATTTTTTTTTATTCATTATAGGCTTACGTTTTTTATTTATTATATATTTTAGGAAGACTATCTACTATACTACAGTAAAATAAATCTTAAGCTAAAAAATACAATAGCCATTTAAAAGTCTCCACTGATAGACACAAAAATGTATGTTGTATATGGTTTGTAATGTCAAAATAACAGCTTTGTACTAAATGCATATTATGAAAGTAAGGCGTGAAGATACATTGGGAGATCTGCAGTGCAGCCTTTTTGACCAAAGTACGTTTTTGCCTAAAGCCACCAGTGGTCATTGGCACAGCGGACGTTTAGTCGGTAATCCGTTGTTTAAAATCCTAGAACACAATACAAGTGACACAAGCGGGTAGTCAAAGAGTCACTCACACAGCTTCACAAGCCCGGATCCCAATTGCCTACGAGTACAACCAGCAATAAAGCAAAGCAACAATGAACAGCCGCCAGCCGACAAGTTAGTGTTGTAGGCTATAAATTAGAATTTCTCTAAGGCCGTTGTAGTGATTAATCAGTATTAGTGTGGGATCAAAGACGCCGACGAGACACTTTCGCCATTCTGCGGGTAAATTGTAACGCCCACCGCGCCGAGTGCTGTAAGCTATGGACTTGGAGACAGTGCGCATGCGCATGGGATCTAGTCAGATCTATTTTGGTGCTATACCCATCGCAGAAACGCAATTTTTTTTAAGCCAAAGGTTAGCTTGGTTTACTTACTACCTTGCCTGGTCTTAAGTTAAGTAAGCGAGTCCAGTTCTGGGCTTAACCATTTTATTTGCTAGAACTGGGACTGTAATAGTAACACCCAAGTATCCCTAATCAGCAATTAACCTTACAGCCCCAGATTACCAGCACGCAATCGGTAGGTATTTTTAGATTGGTCCGAATGAGTTCGTCCTCGCCACGCCAACGCGGGCCCAAGGTTGACTCCAGCTGCATCCTATTATCCTATTGAGCCTCGTTGCAATGACATACATTGTACGGGATGAGTCAGTGACTGTTTTAGCCACTTTTTTGAGCAATATTTATACTTAAATCTTTTACCTGGACTTGCACTTACTTGACTTGTATGTGTAGCGTGTGGGGTGGTCTCCATAATCCATATGACCGTAGTTTTTGATTTCCTTATAAAGATTTCAATGTTTATTATTATTATTATTATCGTCATGTCAAGTTTAAGTGATGATACAAAAGCCTGTTTCAGTCCTTGGCAACATATGCAACAACTTATTGGAATATGGAGGAAATGCTTTTCACATAGGGTCTGGTTAACAATATTGGATACGTCAAACTTCCGAGAAGCCAGATTAAACCTTCTTACTTGGTTATTAGTAAATTGTGGTAAATACAAAGGAAGGCTCTTATAAGTTTACAGAGTTCTACTATTACAAATGTGATAATGTGTACGGTGGTAATGATACGCGTCATAAACGAGTGAGGAACAGGGTAGATCGCTACGTCTGCCCCTAATTATTTACATCCGCCCGCAGGTCTTCAGTTCGCCCGTGATCATGGCGCTTGCAACAGCGCCGAAATATCGGGAACTCAGTACAAATAATATACATGGTAAATATCCCGTTAATTCTGATTTTTTTCGTAGTATTGATGACCATGACAGTTTAAAAATCTATATTACAAATGTCTTTGTAAATAGAAGCTAAAACTCATTGCGTAGAGTTTTAGTGCGTCTGATATTCAGAAACAAATCTATAAATTATCTAAAGAACAAACAGAATGAATTCAGTTATTAACAGCCTCCATTCATAGCCCATTACTGCTTTAATAGTTCCACAAGAACGAAACAGGATTATTCCATTCAGCCGTGGTTCAAAATAAAACGAAAAAGCAAATCCTAAAGTATTCAAGTTCTATTAAGTTATCGATAAAAAAGACAAGTTACACGCACCACTAAAACAGGATATAACTCTATTGACTCCAAGAACCAAATGAACAAAATAGATAAAGTCCTCCATCAAGAACAAGAAACTAGTATCGATGTACCTTCGAACTAGTCTAGAGTTATCACCCTCTATGGAATTAACCTCATTGAAGACAATAGGCAATTACGTCCTGAGCTAATGACCGGCCAGCGACAAAAGAAACCCATCGCCGATATAACGCTTGGCCATTTTCCCCAGACACCTTCCACCATCCTTATTCGAGACCACTGAAGGTGTGTTTTTAAGTGTCAGGTGTCAAGGTTAATTGGATGAGTTCTCTATTCAGCTAGAAAGTGAAGTAATTCTCAGCAATTGTGTGTGGAAAGCGAGTTGTTCTCGTGTCAGGAAAACGTATTACACTAAGTGAAAACCCGTGGTAATTGTTATGTGGCGCTGAATGATGCGATGGTCTATTTGTTTGTTGTCGCTTGGGAATTCGATTGATTGGATGAAGAGGCATTCATAATGATTAATTAATAAACAAGACCACGCTCTGTAACGTTCACAGCCCTAGAAAAAGAAAACATATAGTTAGAGCACTTTTAGGGTTTGTTTTAAAGTCGGTGCTTATAGGACCACGGAAACAGTGGCAGAAAAACTGCATACTTTATCGTACCAAAACATCAATTTCCATCAAGCGAGAATGTGGATAAATGAAAAATCTACAGAATAATATTTTACTGAATATCGATTTAAATATAGTAAATATTAAATGGAATGTAAGCCTCGATCGTTTCTCACTGTTGTTGATATGACCTTCTAAAATACTCGCCACCATCTCACGTAGTATCATACGTCACAGAACCTGTCAACTGTCTAAACAAGTGTCAAGGTGAAATTGTCAAAATTTAACAATCAGTTCACAAATCATTCGCGCGAAATGAATTAAGACAATATTATGATAACAGACAGCACTGTCTGTAGGTATTTCATTTGCATGATAATGATAAGCCAAGACAAGTTATACCTATACTGCAACGACCTTTAATATTCAATAACTGGTGAGAGGAATTGTCAAAAGTAGTTTTTTTTTAATTTAGTTTTTGTCCTGAGTAGATTTTATTCCAATCCGATGTTGCCAACATACACCGAATACTATTCCACTCTTATTTACGCGTACTCTTTATTATATGACCAATGTATGTTGCTGATTTCACCTTTTTTTTTTTTTTTTTTTTTTTTTTTTTTTTTTTTTTTTTTTTTTTTTTTTGTTCCCGGTGGAAAAACTCCTTTATGAGCTTACCCCTCCGTGCCTCGGGGGAGGTCACGGAGAGAGTGTGGGCTTCCCGCTCGCCCACTGCGCAGCGGACTACCCACCAAAAAACCACCGGGGCGTTATACGGCTCAGGTTCTGGACGGGGTTGCGGTGCCACTTTCGCACTACACGCGGAACCCCGTCAGCCGTCGTCCGCCCCCCAGGGCGGACCCGCCTCGCGGGGAGAGAACCTCTCCCCCGCACAGCCAGGCGATGCGCCCAACGCAAGCGCATCGCCTCCGCCTCGGGAGGACCCTACCTATAAGAAGGTGCGGGACGCCGAATGCCCCCGCATCCGACGCCCCAGGCCCTCCCGGAGGAGACGGAGGGGTTCGACCGCACCCCCGTCTCCGTGCTCAACTGAGCACCGCTGTGCCCCTCGCCTGCCACGGCACCCGCAAGGGCGGCGCTTAGGGCGGGGGTCCACCTCTCGACGCACGGTCAACGACCGCGCGCCGATCCCCAGACTCCAGGGAGAGGACCATCGGTCCGGGGAATCCATCTCCCACAATCTCTCCAATCAAGCCCCACCCCAAATGGAGAGGGAATCAGAGTGGGGCTTGCTCCTCCTGCGTCGCGTCCTCATTTGGCGCGCTGCCAGCGGGAGCAGTGCTCAAATCCCTATAGGGGATATGGCCTTGGTCCCACGCTGGTGGCCAGCGCGCCCCACCTCGTGAGCCCCCCCAATAAGAGGGGCTGTCCATCTCCTGTCCTCGTCCAGTTCCGCGCGCTGCCAGCGGGAGCAGGGTCTAAACACACCCTGGTCCCACGCTGGAAGACAGCGCGCCCCTATCTCGTCACGTCCGATGTTGCGTGTCGGGAGCCTCGCGGCACCCCGACACGCCTGTCCCTCACTGCGGCCTTCGGGCTCCGCTCCGCCCATACGCCCCATCCGCTGTGCCCTCTGCTGACCCCTTCAGAGGGACACGCGGAGGGGCCCACCTCGCCGGGTTATCAGCTACCCGTCAGCAACCCATCCGGGACCGAAAGGTCAACCAGGAGATGTTGCTGACGGGTACCCAGGGTGCACCACGTGGAGGTTCCCCGGCATAGCACCCCTTGCTGATTTCACCTAGTAAAACTCCCATAAGCTCAAGCAATCCCTTTCCTCCAAAGGCGAACACACTGTAGTTAGTTGAACATTGTCAATAGTTCTTTTTCTTTTTTGTGTCGTGTTATTGTACTCTAAAGTAATGTTGTATTTTTTGTTGTCCGAAAATAAATGTGTTTTCTTTCTTTATTTTACCACTACGCTATCATCACTTCAAAAATAAGCACAAAAATTATATTCGTTCTAGAAGTTGCAACTCAAAAAAAAGGTTCACATAAATTGATTCACGATTTCATTTCGATGCAAAATTCCAACCACATTTTTGGCAGCACGGGACTACTGCTGAGTTCTGACCAATTATTATTAATCATAACATTATTTATTTCTGCTACGTTACGACTTAGCAGCATAATGCTGTGTTTCGCAGTATGAATCAATTGGGCTAAATTCTGAGTACAATATATTATATCACCAACCTGACCTTCATTCGCGTTTTCCTCCTCTCCCATTTCATTCATACATAACCAATAATCATTCATATATATCCTTGTCTTATGACGTTGTTTCACTAATTTGTTCCCTTACGTATCCTAATTGCTTGGAAGGAAAACATCGATACACCCTCAGCATCGAGATACTAACCTCAAGAGGTGCAGTGACGTTTGGTTTGCACGAAATAAATTCCACCATTTTTGCGTAGACATACCATCTTTGTATAGACAGGCGCTCAGGGGCCTGTTTCATAAAAAACATTAGTCTAGTATTATGAGTCTTTTTTTCATACAAAATGTGACGCTAATACTCATAATATTAGACTAATATTTTTTATGAAACAGGCCCCCTGATTGGCTAAGCCACCGTCTCGCGCGATTACCCGTGCGCTGATAAGCTGAGCGCTGATATTAGTTATAACAAAATCAATACATGTTTGAGACATCGGATAGTACAGTATTTCATCTCTCGTGTTTAGTATCTCGATGATCCTGAGTATGGTCTTAGGTCATTTTCTAGCACTCGCTTAGTTAGCCAACCAGAAGTAGAAAATCAGTCGCCATGCAGCCAACGCATTGTTTCGGCACCTGCAATTGGTAGCGACCCTCCATACTCCCAATTTGCTACCACCTTCGACTATAGCGTCACACTGTTGTCAAGTTTACAAGTCATGAGAGGTCGTTTAATGAGTCTATCTATAACCTCTTCACAGCTGAAGTACTGAGCCGATTGAGTTTAAATTTGGTGTAAATTGAAGCCCAGAGAAGGACACGGGGCAACATTTAGACATACAGCCAAAAGGCACTGTTCAGGTATTGAAATGAATGATGATGAATGTATTGCACTTTAGATTAAACGAATCGGCATTAATCATTCATCAAGTTGTTCTTGATGCACAAAAAAGGTGATACAAAGGCAGAAAATTAAAAGGATTTATGTCTTCCTTTTTCTTTCCATTCATTTCGTATCTAACGGTTAATATCGACACGGTCATTCAATCGCAGATTCCCACTTCCTTGTTACATAAAACTTTAATCAAAGGTATAATTCGCGTGTGTTCTTTTTTTATTTCCGACGGTTGTGAATCAACTCTTGAATCATTTGAATGTCTTCATTATTTTTCATTGAAAGCTATCAACATTTGAAGTCTTAAATACGTTGTCAAAGTTCGGCGTGCTGCATTTTTCGATGCGATAAAATTTAACTAAATACCTGACGTTGCATTGGTAGTTTTGTAAATAATCGTAATCAAACAATCGTAAGTAGAAAAATCATTATTTGTTACAGAAAGTCTGCCATTATTTGTAATCTTCTATCTTATATTATGGTCTTAATTTTAGGAGATAAAAATGAACAAGTACATCTGATACTAAAACATTTACATCGTGCTACAATCTGTCTGCTAGTCAGCTAGTCTAAATAGACGCGTGTAAAAAAGAGAGATCTGTCAGAACGTGGTCGACAGCGATGTCTCAATTGGATCGGCGCGATATTGCGCTAAATGGTCCGTCATTAAGGCGGTAGACTTCTTGCGCTCGAGCGCTGCGCCCGCGCATTTGCCACAATGGCCGATCATGATCTACAATTCAGATGTAAACGATAGTTTGGACCGCGGAATCATCTGCAATTTAGGAACACAGTCTTCAGCTAGCCTTTTTTTATTACCTAACACTGATGTTTTATCTATAGCTGTGAATCAATGTTTGGTAATCAAGAAGTTAATGACCGACATTGTTTCGCAAGATTGTCGTCTAAAATCAAACCTTTTAACAGAAATAGTTAGAAAGGGAAATGAACTCACAATAATTAACCGCTTTTAAAGGGTTTCCTCGTAAATCTTGATAATGAAATGCCCACTGACTCAGAGCGTGCGGTTTTCAATGTTAAAACAGCTATATGTCCAAAGGGAGAGAGTTCGATTTGGCTTGGAATGGGCTCCGAAGATAAGTCATTGGAAAGTGAAATGGGGCCGCACCTGCTTGACGGTATGCTTTCTTTACGTCTCGGTGTACTTTTTGCTTCAGTGAGAGTGGTCTAGATCCGATAATTGTGTCGGTAGCGATTCCGTGACAAGTTGGGAACGCCCTGCCGAGGTCCGAGTGCTGGCTGTACCGATCTTCTTCTTACCACCCTCTAAACAATTTTATGCTGACGGGACAATGCGCTAAGTTTTCAGCATGCGGTCTTAGGAGCTGCCTGGCTTAGGAATGCCGCCAGCTGTCATTGGTTCGAGTATCAAACCTTTACATAGTATTTAAATTGGTCGATGGATCTCTTTGAAACCTGCAGCATTATTTGCACTGAGACCGTTCACACATACGACTGTCTAAGTTATTTTGCATACTAACATTATTTTTGGAAAACAACAGTTTAAAACTCACTTATTCTACGCAACGTATGCATCCAATCCGTCTTTGCCTTAATGAGGTGTCTTTACTCATACGAAGTGTTATGTTATGCCTACAGCTTTCCAAACCTGTCGAATCAACATGTTCATTGAATGCGGTTTAATATTCAACACGTAAAGTTAATTATGCGAAAATTAGAAAACCATTCATCAATATTCTCGTAGTAATCCGTTTAAATACTAATCTGGGGTTGGGTGAATGAGAACGGATTTCTAGGCTTTTGGAGCGTGAAGAGCATTCAATTAGTGTAATAATTTCTAATTAGCCTACTTCCTCAAATTTTGTTGTGTAAGGAATGTTTCCGGCAAGCTGGTTAATTCATTAGAGATGTGGCAGGGTTTGTTAAAACTGTCGTCAGAAGTTTGTATGAAGGTTGCACAAGCAACCCAAATAAGTAACACTTTATGCATATCACTGAAGTGCACTCGATACCCAAAGACATTAGTATTTGATGTCTCATATTCTCGTTACCGTTTAAAACAAAACACAGGAATGCTTGGTGACTGAATTACTGGCGAAACAATTGCTGGCAAACAATTGTATGCAATGTAATCATCCAAACATCTATTCACAACAGCCTTTTTCTAGTATGGACAAATAGCGATTGTCTCCAGTTATTGTTTGGTATTATATTTAGTTACAACAAAGTTGTCTCCCAGCATCATCGGAATTGTTTGTTTGTAAAAGTGTTGTCGAAATCGCGACAGCATCGCTTTTACCGATCCATTGTAGCATTTTTTGTAGTTAAAATCTGATTTTTGGTGTCAATAGAAAGTACTTTTGTTGAATCAACTGTTATTCTGTTAACAATTCCTCTTGCGATTGTTTGCATTATTTGTTAGCTGGCTGATGATAATTAAATTGTCACTTAGCAGCTAAATTCATGTATTTAATGGCCTTTGACAACTCTCGTGGTGTTGCGGTCAATGGACACAACTAAAAATACTTGGCGAGTTCGATCCCTGCAACGAAATAAATACAAATACCTATTTGTGAATCAGTTTCTCTCGTCTCTCAAACTTTGTCAAATAAAAACTCCAAAGCTGCTTGTCTTTCTCTTTACCTTAGAAAATGAGGAGCTAACATACTAATTAATAACTAAGACTGCCAATTTCTCGTAGCTTCGTAATTTGAGCTTACGCAAGTACTTGTCAACTTTGGCATCGCTCTCGCAGCTTTCGCCGGCTGCTAGACTGATATCTACTACCGAGTCTAGAGATGAATGATTTATCTGTGCCCTAGCGCCTATGCAGACTCCGCGGCGCCCGCGCATGCCGGGCTGCGCGCGCCAACGAAAGTGCAAGTTCCCCAGTTCTCACGACCCCCCTTCCCCCACGACCTCCATCTGCCGGGCGACTTGTGAAACTATCGATTATCGTAATCCGAATTATTTACACTTTCGGAAAGTAATCGTGGTTGAGTTGGTGCATGCGATCAGATAATGAGCGATGCCTTGTTTGGATCGGTTTGAGTCGCGCTGATGAAATCTGCGCCGGAGCTATAGAAATATGGCGGCTCGATCGTTGAAGACGTTTCAGCTTCAAACGAAACCTCATTATTTAACAACTATAAATTAACTATAATTACTATATTCCTCATCGAATTAGTCACTCATGTCTGCCATTAAAACCTGAAATATAGCATTTTTAACACGCCGATAAACATTTCAAGCATTTCAACCGTTCCCAAACCCAAGCGCGCCGCAGTCAACTAATCGGGCGTAAATCACTGAAATCTGAGGCTAAATCACAATTAAACAGTGTAACTAATTAAGAACGCTATAAATACAAAATGAGAGACGGATGGAGTGATATGTCGCTATAATGTTGGTTTATGTCGTGTTAGGCGACGCATAAGTTATAATATTACACTTGGAGCACTTTTTTAAATGCGGTGGCTGAGGCACGAGCGCAAGCGATTGTCTGCTTTTTTGGATTAGAGAATTATGGACTGTGCGTGAGAGATGTTAGTTTTCAGTCATAAATTCCTTTTCATTGCTGAAACTGGTATTGGCACGAAATTATGTGTTGATTTTTGTTTTTTAACCGACTTCCAAAAAAGGAGGTTATCAATACGGTGGGTTTTTTTATGTTTGGTACCTCAAATCTCTGTCATTTGTAAACCGATTTTGAAAATTATTTTTTATATGAAAGGATATACTTTCAGATTGGTCCCATAGAAATTTCATCAAAATCGGTTCCCGCGACACAAAAAAACGAGGGGCAGTGTGTATCTGTGTGTCTGTCTGTAGCATCATAACTCCTAAACGTCTGGACAGTTTTGGTTTAGTCATTTTGTTTGAAATGTGACTTGATCGAGAGTGGTTTAGCTATGATTCAAGGAAATATGTTCAGTCAGTTTATAAAATTTTTACTCATTTCACTTTTGGTTTTTCTATTTATAATGGACAGCCGTTAGCGCGATGGTACAAGCAAATTGAACTACAACCCGATTTGTCAGTATTTCCATCCAATTAATCGGTGTAAGTTCTTACCTCATACCCGTTCAAGGGATAATCGACTATAATGCTTAGTGATCCCATGCTGCAGTGGTTTTACGGCTGTCATGCGACATATTTATGCTGGGTACTGTCAAAAGCCACAGGTAAAGGTGAGGGCATAATGTACCTGATGGAGAAAGTTACTTTTCCTTATGAGAGTTGATGTTGTCAGTGATTACGAGTGTGATTTTTTCCGGCTTTTTTTAAATCTTACTTATGTTGTGTTTTAAAGCTTGGAGAAGTTATAAGAGCTCTTGAGTTAAACTGATGAAGCGGAAGCTACCATCAGTCGATGATCAAAATCAAAAAATCTGAAAAAATATATCTGAAATAAAGTGGTATATATGAGTATTGTTTGGTTATATACACGTAGCCGTATGTGTATGTTTGTTTAGTACCTATAGTCGGGACTAATCTATACATCTATACAAATAAATACAATTGAAGTGTCTGTTTGTAATATCAAAATAACAGCTTTTTACTAAATGCATATGAAAGTATATACGGTACCTAAAACAAAACAACCATTTTGTAAATTTTTGTCTGTCTGTTTGCTGGACCGATTTTGACGGGACTCACTGGCAGATAGCTGATGTTTATTTTAGTAACTTAGGCTACGTGAGCGAAGCCATTATCTATAATCTCTAGAACCACTGATGATCTGATTCTAAAAATTCTTTTGCTTATAGGTTCATCACTATACACGAGTGTTATAGGAAACATTTATCATGATCCAACGCGTACAAAGCCAGGGAAAATGCTAGTAATGAATAAGTAACCAAGTGTATACTAGACTAAAGCACGGCTTAGTCATAACGGGTTTGACATGGTATATCGATCTTGATACTAAGTACATCCAAGCCTTTGAACGGAACTTTTGGGCTTCTACTGCAAGCCGTTCAAAACGTTTTCAAATATTCTCGCTCCAGTATCCACCAGTCCTAAACATTCCAAAGACATACAAAACATCCAAAACGCTACTCATAAAAAACAGATTAAGGTCCATAGAGGCACGGTAGCGGCTTCTGAAGACATTTATTTTCGGATCCTAAGCCTGCTGTCGATTTGTTATGGAGATTTAGTATCTTTACTTTGGGAGTTTGGAATTTCTGTTTTCTAAATAAAATTCTAAGGTGAAATTTGAGAAATTAAAGAAATCTTTTCGTTTTCCATGCCTGTGAGATTGCTTTAACAATGTGTAATTTATAAGAACTTTTATTATAATATAGAATTTTATTGCATACCATAAAGGAGCAAAAAAATCTAAGAAAATAGTGCAATAGGCATATCGCTGAATAGCTACTTCCCACACACAACATTTATTTGGAAAGATATTAATGTTCACTATCTATACGTACTAATACTTAACAACACAGATAACACATCAAGTCTACGTTCTTCAATGGAACTGATATTTATAAGAGCTCTGAAAATCGATATCCGTTTTTTAACGAATGACTTCTATAAACCGGAAGGTGGAACATACAACAGTCTACTATAAGGTAGACCGAACCATATGATGAGAGTTGCAGGCGACCATAAATTCAATGGGGCGGACCTCTGACAAGCATTGAGCGTCTTCCATACATCAATGAATCTTCCTTTAGAATAGAATAGAAAAGCATTTATTCGGCACATTATGACAGAGAAGTACCTACATAGAAGAACATACAAAAGAAGAACATACAAACGAATTAATTTAGATCATAAGAACCTACTTAAAAACTAAGATTTAGGATAATCAAAGAAGTGACGTTTCTAACTTCATGCTTCTTACATCCTTGCTATATTTACCATAGAATCCCAAACAAAAGGTTCATCATCATCAGCCCGAAGACGTTCACTGCTGAATATAGGTCTCCCCCATAGAACGCTACTTGATCAGCTACTCGCCTCTTGCATCCAACGGTTCCCAGCGGTTCTGACCACGTCGTCGGTCCACCATGTGGGGGGCCGGCCTACACTACGTCTTCCGGTTCGTAGTCACCACTCGAGAACCTTTCTTCCCTATCGGTTGTCGGTTCTGCGAGCGATGTGGCCTGCTCATTGCCATTTCGCCTGGCTGCTTTTGAGAGCTATTTCGGTGAATTTCCTGAGCACGAACTTAAAAGTAATTTAGATCAAGTAAAGCATATATTGTAGTATGTTTAGGTAAGTACCTTCGTGTGTTGTATTGCAAATAAGTAGAGGTACTGTTAGTGAAATCCATACATCCTCAGAGCTTTGAAAGTAACACTGTTCAACAGCTGCACCTTTTACTCACTAGGTCAAAGGTAGTGTCGTCCAAATTAACATATTTTCACTCAGCAAAACAATGGTATACCGGTTTTCGGAAACAGACGGGTACTGTAAACAAGTGTGTCAGGTACTTACCGGTAGCTAGGTACACTGACAAGTGGAGTCTACGACATGAAAGCTATGTCGTTATAACTGATGCAATGTTGATTCACTGATCGAAGAAAAGTCAGTTTTTTTTTTGCGGTACATCACTTAAGGAGCTCTAAAACTGTTTTAACTAATTAGAATCCAGATTTCTATGACCGTTGAGGTCTGAATAGATTTTTGTCCTAAAATACGGCAATTCATTAACTTTCCTACTCTAGTTCATAAAATAACTCGTGTTATAAATAAATAAATATAAATTAACGCTTACACTTATACCCCCGCACTAGGATTCCCTGTGTCGCAGGTGGCATGGACACACACAGATACATATCACAAACATCCAAGACCCGAGAACAAACTTTATGTTTACACAAAATCTGCCCCGACCGGGAATCGAACCCGGCTCGCTTTGCAGGCGGGTTACTACCAGCTTAGATACGGAGCCGTCAAATAAGTAATGTAACGAAAACTAGAACTTCGTTTAATTAGAGTAAAATTTACTGATTGTGTGAAATTCTTTGGACTTTGGTGAATTAGAACTATTGTATATCTTGCGCTGTTTTCAAAAGGAACGATTCTAAACTGTTTCCTTGCTTCATCTCCCAGATTTCGTGATACTTCTTTGTGTTATACTTTTTGATTTGTTACCTGCTTTAAAGCGCTTGTCGAAGATTAATGGACGTAGTAAGTCCGGCTAGTACACAAACACATGTGTGTCAGTCGGCAGTCTGAACGGTGCGTGACAGTGGTGTCACGTCACCGTTACCACATCAACGTGTGGCCGATGTGAGTGTGACAAATTTCAGTATTCACCTTCCGTTAGATCATTGTGAAAACCGGTGGCTAGTACTTCACAGGCTTTTATAAGTTTGAATAGGTTCATGTAGCAGTTTATTTCTTTGCGCATTATTTATTTTACACAAAATCGGTAGACGGCTTCCATCGCCTTCGGAGTAGTTAAGACCTCAATCTGATGTGACCATCGAAATAAGTACTCTTTAAATATAATCTTTAAAAATTTTTTAACACGGATAATGTGTAGTAGTTTTTATTCCGTGTTTTCTAGCCAGTTAATTATTACGTTACCCAATTACCTATTCATAAAAAAACATATTTTTAATTGAGGAGCTTTTTTAATCAATTGGCTGATATCAAACCATATTATTAAACTCTAGACCAGGGTTAAACTTAGAATAATTCCTTGTATGTTATATTTCTTTTTTTGTTTGTTACTTGAGAACATGGCAAGTATGTATATGTATAATCTGCTTATTCATATTCCAAAAGGGCCAATGCTGACAACTCCAGTTTTATTACATTTTAAATTAACTTGTTTACAAGACTTACCGTAAAGAATATACGAACAAGTACCTACCTAGATAATAAAGGATTCAGTTCCCATAGTAATGTTATGAATATTATGCCGTAGTTCGAAATCTATAAAATGCAATAAAATAAACCCGTAAAAAGTGTATTGGTATTTAGAATTAACCACAGCCACAGCTACTACATGTTAAGTTACTACTTAACTCACTACACCATATTATATGAGGATTATGGACTGTACTTCTTGACTTGGGCACAGAATAGACTTGGACCATAAAAAGGCGGCGTGGAGAAGTTAGGATAGTGAAGCAGACGCCGCATTCTGCACATAAAAATAGCGTATGATTGCGTGAACGTTGTTTGCTGACGTTCGTTCATCGGTGGTTGGAACATCAGAGTACAGCGCCATAATTGACACATATATAGGAAACAGGTTGTGTTTTGACATGAATTAAAATTTAAAATCAAATCATTTATTTGTAGAAAAAACACGGTATTTTTACATACAATGGTCAAATAGATGTTTTGTGACTCTATATTATAGTGCACATGTTTTTTGCTATAAAAGCA
The DNA here is from genome assembly GCA_907269065.1 of Crocallis elinguaria. Classification (NCBI taxonomy): domain Eukaryota; kingdom Metazoa; phylum Arthropoda; class Insecta; order Lepidoptera; family Geometridae; genus Crocallis; species Crocallis elinguaria. Next base: position 15,574,372 of record OU026068.1, read on the forward strand.
TGCAAATGTTTAATATAACAATTATTATTTCGAATTTTACAAAATGATTTTACTTTCTATGCAACAGAAAAAATAACAATTTTTATTGCTACGGAAGTCAATAATTGTGTCCTTTATTTAACGAAGTGTGATAGACGATTGATTAAATAACTTATTCAAATGGGTGCCTATATAGCTCATAAAATTTTAATACTCTTCTGGACTCGAAGAAGGGCAAGAAACTTTAGGCCCATTTGTTTTCAAATAGAATATTGCTTAGGTACCTACAATTTTAACTAAGGTATTGTATTAAGCATAGCAGTAGTCGCCAGGGGCTCTCAGTTTTCTTGCAAACATCTTTGTAATTAGGTAGGTATATTATATTGTTGATATAACAAGCCTGCAAATTACAAACTAAACCTTCCTTTCTAAAGGCACCGCCTGATTTCCCTCCTCAAGGCCCGAGTTGTCATATTCTGTCATAAAGTTGAATTGCGCAATAAAACGTCTCGTTAGTGTAAATAATAATAAACAACAATTGTCAAAAGTTTATTGTTTATCGGACAGATTTGAACAGAGGGCGTTGACTTCTTACGTCATGGTTATACCACTGGCTATACGCGAATGGACGCCTCAATTCGCTGTCATATAATTAGAATCATTTATTGAATAACAGACGATCTACGGTATGCAAAAAGTGTAGATTCTACACGTTTTGACTTACACTTAGGTACCGTAAAACGGGGTGACTTTCAAATTACGGGGCGTCTTTGATGATTACTACAATTTTTACTTTTTTATTTCGTATTTCACTAGTTTCGACACGCAGATTGTTAATTTTTTGGGTTGGCTGCACTGACAGTTCTGCCATCTTTTCCCAAGAGCTGTGGGCGCTGTTGTTGTCAAATAGCCGGTAAAAAATTTTAAACTTAGTATAGAATTCAGATAAATTTTGTGACCTGCCTTTGAGGATACTATAAGAATCAGTCGAGAAAACAGGGGCAATCAAAGCGACCCCTATTTCAATATAAGGTTGTTAGGCCACATTCTAGTTTTTTACTCTGAAAGTATAAGTCCTAAATTTTTTTTTACTGTTGTATTTAAATCTGTGATATGCAGATTTAAATACAACAGTAAAAATAAATTTAGTCGTCATTATGGTATTTATTTCATAATTTTAACTTTGAAAATAGAGTAGTTAGACGCGTTTTAATTTTAAAATTAATCAAACTAACCCCGTTTTACGGTACTGGGTTTAATATATATGTGTGGGGTTATTATATATGTACTAATAGACAATTTTATTTAATTTAACTATTTAACATATTTAACACTTTTACAAAATAAACTAAAATAACTAAATAAAATACACACTAATTTATTTACAATTTTAATCTAATAATCCGCTACCAGTAGGCAACGTTCCCAAAATACTGGCAGCATTGCCACGTTGAATGGCAATGCTTAATCTTTGACCTAAGTAGAGGCCAGCATTTTGGTACTATATATGTTTTATATTTCAAACATTATTGTACGCACTGTGAAGTTTTTGCGCACTGCTATATTGCTTTACGGAAACTTATTGAAATGCTAGGGTTTTAGGCCTCCATTACTAGTAGGGAATGAAGGAATAAGGGATGAACATTATTCGAAGGTTGAAAAAATGACTTCATATGTCACAATGTCAGACGGTTCACTTCTTAGTAATTTACAATTCTTTGCTGCGCAATTTTTAAGTATGTCTATTTCTAATGTCAGTTTATAACTTACCAAACTACTTATAACGTTATTTTGAGAGCGACCTATGGAAAACGACAAAGAGCTCACTTTTAACCCGGACAAATGGCAATATTCTTGCTATATATTTTTGCATGCGGGGTCTATTGGCTAAGTCTTCCGTGCCAACCGCCGTGAACGTAAAGTATTTATGGATTGCGTGAAGTTTTACGTAAATCTGTTACGTTTCACGTTTTCGTTTAACGGTTCCATTCTGTTTCCTCCTCGAGTCAGTTGTATTGGGGTAGTGACGATTTGGCTTCACACTTTAGGACGAATAGGGTTTATACAGGTTTTCTAAAATAACTTGATGAGGATCCATTTTTAGATAAGTTTTTAAATAATTATTAGTACGTAGTAGACGCTTCTTAATTTTCTCAACGGAGCAATGAAGCGACGCAGATGCAGTAGCTAATTGAGGTAGACCGACTATAAAGTGATACTATTACTTACATATATTATGAAAGTACTAGCTTCTGCCCGCGGCTGCGCCCGCGTGGAGATTCCCACAGGAACAGTGTATTTTCCCGGGATAAAAAGTAGCCTATGTTACTCTCCGGTCCATACACTATATCTATGCCAAAAATCACGTTGATCCGTTACTGCGTGAAAGAAGGACAAACGAACAAACACACTTTCGCATTTATAATATTAGTAGGATGTAAAATTAACTTCAATTTCATTTTTGGGTTCATCTCATTTTTGGGTTCAAACCTCGGCGACCTCATCACCATTAAGCTACCATCTCTTCAACCTTGTCTCATTACTTTGAGATATGTATGTACCTAATCCATACAGATAAATAAAATTGAAGTATCTGTTTGTAATATCAAAATAACAGCTTTTTACTAATGCATATGAAAGTATATACGGTACCAATAACAAAACAACCATTTTTAAAATTTTGTCTGTCTGTCTGTTTGTTCCGGGTAATCTCCGAAACGGCTGGACCGATTTTGACGGGACTTTCACTGGTAGATAGCTGATGTTACAAGGAGTAACATAGGCTATTTTAATTTTAGAAAAATAATTAGGGTTCCGCGCAAAAAAATAAAAACCATGTAATCCAAAATCTCCACGCGGGTGAAACCGCGGGGCAGCAGCTAGTCATTAAATAAATACCGGAAATATATATCAAGATATACTTAAAAAGCGTGTTGAATGGAATAGGTCCTTTTCGGACGTCGGCCAGCAACATATAACATCACGATTTCGTCCAACACTTTGTCATAAATAACTCTGTTTTTGATGATTTATTAGTTTTGATTAATGTTTATTTATGTATTCGTATGTCAACACAAAAGTTATAACTATGTTGTCTAGACTTTAGGATTACTTCCTAATCAATGTGTTTAGACAACTAATTTGAAAATTGCGATTTGTGCATATAATTTGCATTGGCGATTAATGACTGCCTGGCAACATAAAAAAAACTTACGCGTCGAATATAGAACCTCCTTCATTTTCTAAATCGGTTAAAAAGCAATCAAACGCTATCTTACCCTATCCTTATTAAATGGGAAAGTGTGTTTGTTGGTTTGTCCTTCTTTCACGCAGTAACGGAGCAACGGATCGAAGTGATTTTTGGCGTAGATATAGTTTATGGACCGGAGAGTAACATAGGCTACTTTTAATCCCGGAAAAATGCACGGTTCCTGTGGGAACGCGGGTGAAAACCGCGGGCAGAAGCTATTAACTTATATATTGGAGAGAAACTCACATTTTCGTAAATTTTTCACTATGAAGATAAAACTAAATTAAGACATCGAGAAGATATTAAATTTTAACGTTACGATCAAGTTTCCAAGACAGCCATAAACAATATAAAAGTCGATGTTTACAATGTTTTTATTATTTCGTATTATAAGGAAACCGGCCCGTAAGGCACTTTCTGAGCACACTGCTGATGAATCAGGAGGTGTTTGTACTTTCTGTGTTAAAACATGTGTTGGTGTCTTACATTGTTTGGATAAATTCTTTTGATTAGTCTTTTTCAGGAAGTACAAAGTCTATGGTTGACTGTTCTTTGACTTGTACATTGCAAGCCGTTAAGGTACGCAACGTACAAGTACTTAGTGCTTTGTAAGGGCACCATTCTACAAAGGAAACGTTACGTCTTACGGCGCATTCACACATACATCCGTCAGTCCGTCATTGAAAATTCGTTATTAATAACAATTTCGTGTGAGTTCTAGTAGTACGCGTAAAAGACAAAGAAAGCGGGTAGACAGATTTGTCTTCTCATAATTTCGTCTACAACCCACCCGCAGTTTCGCCAGTATTCCCGTGAACATGATGCTTGCAACAGCGTCGAAACGTCGGGAGCTCACCAGCTTATAATAATCACGGTAAATAGCCCGTTACAATGTATAAAGTAATAACTATTTCTTAGAATTAGAAACGAATAGGCAAATTTATAAACCGAATCGTGACTTTATACTATTCATCAAAACGTTTAAAGAACGTTTCGCTATAAATAACTGTTCGACAAAGTCATATAGTTCACATTTACGAACCGAATTTGATGGTTTCGCATGTTTAGCACGTATCCGTGATTTATCACGAATACGTAAAAAAAATGACGATGATTGTTTTGATTTAACGATAGCTGAAACTCTTCGCTTATGGGGTTCAAACCATAGAACTATACAGATCGGTGATCATCTTCAACTTCATCATCATTGAGATACTGGTCAAATACCACCCTATTAGATATTACAAAAGAAGGACATTTGGCGGTTTCGCCCCTTACCAAAATAAACGGACTTGATATCTTACTGCCTTCCACTGCTTGTAAATCTACCATACAATGTAATGCACATTTGTACTTAAAAAATAAAATTGAGCGTATCTTTTTGGACTCGAATCGTCTGCAGGCTATTTTTATTAAGTTATTTTGAAAAGTCGAAATGGGCGATATTTTCATGATAAAAGGGTCTTATCTGAATTCTTTGTCGTTTATTTATCGACTTGGCAAGGATAAATAATATTTAAAATAGCATCGCCTGTAATAAATCAGATATAGTATAATGAGATGGTAAACAAATGTTCAAAAACGTACCATATTTTTTTAACCGACTTCCAAAAAAATATAGTGCGTTTTTGAACATTTTTGATCATTTTGCGAAGAAACCATTGTCATTTTGAAAGCATTTGTTTATCATGAACCAGTAATTATAGCAGTAATTGGCAGGGCAGTCCCCTCATCTGCCTACCACATTTCAAAACTATTAATATGTACTGTAAGAATAAAGGTAGATAGAACCCATGTTGTGGTGCTATGATGCTACGCTATGTATGACGTCAGCAAATCAGTGGTACGCCGTAGCCGTCCCAGCGCTACGCAAGAGGAAGTCGCGGGGAAGGACAGCAGTCCTCATTGAACTACGAGCGATAATACACATGACAATTGTTCAAACCGAGTGTCTCATTTCTGGACTTAACATTACAAACGCATTGTTACTCAACCAGCTCCTCTCATAATCCAGTAACCTTATAACCCCAATCCGAGTATAGTCCAACATAAACATATAAAAGCTGCTGCACCGAGTTTATGTAAAAGCGTGTAAGAGTAAACAAACCCAGTTGACCTACTGGCGAAGTTTGCCTCATCAAACTGCGCAGTAGAGGCTAATACAAACTGTAATTTTATTTAAAAGCTTTGTTTATTTACTTGCGAATTAAGAAATTTCACACCTGGCCAATTTTGATAATTACATATGCATAAAAAATATTTTTATTTTGTATTTTTTAATACGCGGCTCGTTTGCCGGATGCATAACACGAACTCGTAACAATTGCAGCGCCACTCAGAACTTTGAAACACAAAGGCTTGCGTATCACTGCAGTGCGCTCGTTACCCTGAGACATGTCTCATAAGTCCAGTAATTTCACTGACTACTTTGCTCATCACACCGGAACACAGTAATGCTTGCACGTTACTGCTTGGCGGCAGACTATACGAGCAAAGTGTCCACCGAGACAGACACTCGCAGAAGAGCTAGTCCTACCACCTGGTATAGGCTAGGAGAATGCTTTTTAGAACTAGAAAATCTGTAGCACCTTACCGCAATTCTGCCTAATTCAATCACCATAAGCATAACAATATAACATAGGGCCTACCCATAAAGGAAAGGGGAGAGGTTGCCATAATACATCACGCTCAGCAGGCGTATTGGTGATATTGGCCGAGAAAATGCTGCTCATTCACTGCATATTGCCTTACTAGCTTTACGCAGTTTTCACCCGCTTTCCCACAGGAACCGTGCATTTTTCCGGGATAAAAAGTAGCCTATGTTACTCTCCGGTCTATAAACTATATCTATGCCAAAAATCACGTCGATCCGTTGCTCCGTTACTGCGTGAAAGAAAGACAAACCAACAAATCAACAACCACACTTTCGCATTTATAATATTAGTAAGATATAGTAGGATTCAGCTCTCAGGATCACGGGAAGAGATGGGGTGGTCCTCTTTAGGTACAATGCAATAATAATTAATTTTAATTTTATTTTGTTACAGGCGAGCAGGAAGATATCAAAATGTGGATATCTGTTCGTGGCACCGGGCTGGGACTTCTCCAATCCGCTCTACAGAACAAAGGTAAGAATCTTGAAACTCCTAAAGAAAGATTCGTCATCATCGTCGATCTAGGATTTTATGGTAAATAGCCAGGCGAGTACTAGAACATGCCCTTGAAGCCCCAAGGAAAACTGATTGCATTTTCATTTTTCTTTCGCCTGTTGTTAGATTATGTAAAATAAAATCAAAGATTTTATCTTTTCTTTTATACGCCCTCAAATGTTTTTCGGAAGTGTCGTTGAGTCTTTAAAAATTGTCAAGAAATTATTAGGGAATATTTCGATAACTACTATCCTACATACATACAATACATAGTTACATACAGGCGGTCTCATCCACTTTGATCACCTGACCTATTTAACCTCCTGCGGCCGCACCCATCCCTTCAATGCAAATCCCTGAAAGTTCAATTGTTCTCATGCGCGCACGCATGTAATTGCACACATCCGAGTGACATTTTAGTAAAATACTGTTGAGAGTGGACTGTTGTGAGATTGGAGTTCGATTGTCTTGATTATGTGCTTTATTCTAGTATTTTTTGAATCCGTTAAAAGTTTTTAATAGTATAAAAATAATCTCTAAATCAATGCACACAGTACTCTGTTCACAGTATGAAAAATATGTATGAACGCAATCGAGCCGATTGTACTTCCTAGTGTACTCCTTCAAGCAGTCACTAATACCTCTAGGCCTACATTATCAACCTCTTACGCTCCCACTGCTGGGATACCGGCCTTCTCTCAGAGAGAGGTATGGGCCATGATCCACCACGTGGGCCCAGTGCGACTTGGTGGATATCACATGTCCTCAAATTTTGTGGTTCTTAAACATGCCGGTTCCCTCACAATGTTTTCCTTCACCGTTTTAGAGCGAATGTGAATAATCCGCACATACCTTGATTGATATAAGTCATTGGTTCGGGCCGAGTCGAGATTCGAGTTACGGAGCGTCGGATTGAAAGTTGCACAAGTTCTTTTTTTTTAATTGCGTTTGACTGCAATCTTACCTCATATTAAGCGACAATGATTGTGATTTGTGCAGCACGCCTGCCCAGAAGACACCTTCACTCTGGTCTTAAAGACACTGCAAAAAATACAAATGTCATTATTTACCTGTCCGCGTGATACACGCATCCACTAAAATAATAAATATTCTGAGAATATCGTATCAACACTCTTCATTAGTTTTCGACGGGTAAATGATAACTCGAATGACTCAAAACGAATGATAAATACTCTTCGGACTTCTTAAATTCACGCTTTCTGTCCTGAGACCGGCTCGGGGGCTTTTTTTGACACTTTTTGGCGCCGAAACCGAACCTCCCGCTGCGGGCCTTATCGTAATCTCGAGATTCACGTTCCGAATGTGATTTTTTTTCTGAATAATAATATTTTTCTTTGAATCTTATTGCTTTGGGATAATGTAGCAGTAAGGACGCGAGCGTTCAATCCTCATTATATAGAGTGCATTTTTTAAACCGGGCAGTAAACTTTAACCTTAGTTACAGGAAAATGTTCTTAGAAGATCGTCCTTAATTTTTGAAGACATTTATGTCTCCATTCACAATTTTGGGGAAAATATACATAAGTAATATTTTTTTACTACCGACCGATTCTGTTATTCTATATATAAAGGAATCAAAACACTATCGGACAAACTAAGATTTTCGTAAAAAGTGACTGCTTGCAAATTGCAATATTTACCTAATACTGCTGTGGTGAAGGTAGCAGACGCACTACAGACTTATTAATGTTATCAATCGCTATTACTTTTTATTTTTAATTTTACAGATTGCTCTTACTACTTGCTTTCCGTACGACTCGAGCGCGTTTTAGAACCTTACAGATCCGAAAATCGACCGAAAAGCCATCGCAGTAATTTTATTTGAAAATCCCTAGTAAACTTACATGTAATTTTGTTTGAAAATCCCTAGTAAACTTACATGTAATTATGGCGTTTACCATAACGCAGTCTCGCAGTCTTCATTGCAAACCTGTATAAGTCAGTTTTGGCATTTTTTTGCGTTATCAGCCAAAAGAACAAGATGTTATTGCAAGGTCCTTTTTTCTTGTGAATGGTATGATAATTTACTGTTTTGTTATTTTTTTATTGTTTTTTTATATCTGCCTATTAAGTATTATTATGCCAACATACGTCACCATCGACGGAATCCCTACTAATATTATAAATGCGAAAGTGTGTTTGTTGGTTTGTCCTTGTTTAACGCAGTAACGGAGCAACGGATCGACGTGATTTTTGGCATAGACATAGTTTATGGACCGAAGAGTAACATAGGATACTTTTTATCCCGGTAAAATCTACGGTTCCTGCGGGAACGCGGGTGAAAACCGCGGGCAGAACCTAATATTAAAATAAAATACAAAAGAGATCCCTCTGAGATCTTGGTTTAAAAGTACGCATTAAATTTACAACAGATTAAAAAACGGATCCAAGCAATGCACACGTAATTTTTTTTCAGAAGACCGATCGATTCGTGATACATTGTATCTTTTGATTAATAATTTTACAAGCAAACACGACACAACCTTGTTTTTTTGGTTTTTATGTAACGGCAATCTGTCAGTTGATTAATATTAATTATTTCCTTGACATGCGCTTCAGAACATGCAACCTGCTTATCTTGACGTACAACACTTCTGTACAATATTTCGTTGCACCCTAATACCAAGGCACTTAGTGCGAAATTACAAGGTTTAATATTATCACCTTTACTTAAAGGTAATGGCCATACTGAAGATTCTCGACAGGTTGCCAGAGAACTTGGAAACTTTCGAAAAAAAACTTTGTATTTTTATTATAAAAGGTAGTCTCTCGAATCAAGTTCCGAGGAAATTGCATGTTTTGAGATTGGATAAATAAATAAATATAAAAGTTTAAACTAAATTAATAAAACAATAAAAGATAAATTCACGATCCCTTATTGATAGTGATTTGAATCAAGATATTGGCAGTCTTAGCATGTCTTACTGACAAATGAAGTTAATGTAAGAATCTTGACCACTGATCACATTCATATATGTGATTCACGTCTGAAGTCAATACTGTTAGGGAATAAAACCTGTTACCATATTTCTTGGAAACTATAAATTCATTCATTGCTTGAGCGATTACATTCTAGATGGGCCATAGGCAATTAGGCAGCATAACTTCTTACCATAAAGTAAAATGACCAACCGTAGATATAAATCGTAACGTATAGAGTAATATGTAATATCGTACCATAGACATAACTATCGTACTGTAGTCATCTATAACTTTACTGTTAATAAATGTAAGATATTAAAAATCTTGAAGAACTTCTGAGGTCTAGGTAAATATTTAAATTAGAAAGGTTAATTCACATATTGTAACGGGACATTTACCGTGATTATTATTGAGCGATGAACATCCGATATTTTGATTCTATAGCAAGCATCATGTTCACGGGAATACAATGCATCAATGTATACAAATAAATAAAATTGAAGTGTCTGTTTGTAATATCAAAATAACAGCTTTTTACTAAATGCATATGAAAGTACGTGTATATATACGAGTATACGGTACCAATAACAAAACAACCATTTTTAAAATTTTTTACTGTCTGTCTGTCTGTCTGTTGTTGTCTGTCTGTCTGTCTCCGTTTCGGAGATTACCCATCTCCGAAACGGCGAGACCGATTTTGGAGGAACTTTCACTGGCAGATAGCTGATGTTATAAGGAGTAACTTAGACTACTTTTATTTTAGAAAAAGAATTAGGGTTCCGTACAAAAAAATAAAAACCATAAAACCCAATGTCTCCGCGCGGGTGAAACCGCGGGCAGCAGCTAGTAGTAAATAACCGTGAAAGTTTAAAACAGTGCTTAGAGAGGTTAGTATTTGATCTCGAATATCTTACTTGATCTTATATTATGATGTTATCAAAGGTTGTAAAAGCTAAGAAAGGGGACTGTATTTTTAAAGCATTTGTTGGAATTTTTTTTATGTTATTTGGTAACGATACGAGCTGATCGTTTGCCTGATGGTAAGAATAACTCTGGCCCATAACAATTGCAGTGCAACCCAGAACTTTGAAACACAAAGGTCGGCGTGGCACTGCAGTGCGCTCGTTACCCTGAGACAGTTGGTATTAAGTCACACCAGTAATTTCACTGGCTACTCTGCTCATCAACCGGAATACAGTTATGGTTGCACACGACTGCTTGGCGGCAGACTTCACTCACAAAGCGGTGGTAACAACCCAGACGGACACTCGCAGAAGAGTTAGCCCTACCACTAACAAATTACTGGTACGTACTTATGTACGATAGATTTTTAACTTGACGTGATTGGCACTATGCTGGAGATGGGCGTGATGATATTACCAGAAATATTGGCTTCCAATCAAAGAGGAATAACTGGAATGTGCCCAAAGTTTTCAGCATGCTAACCACGACCGGCTTAAGGATAATAATAGCCTGTATATCGCTAATAAATATGAGGGCTCCGTTCTCCGAATCACGATTAGGGTCTAATGTGCGAAGCGTTTTTTATAGCAAAAAGTGTTCAATGTGACCCATCCACATTTTTGCATATGGGACCTTGAACACAATATATATGACAGTGCCAATTTGAAATTTTATCTCCTCAGTATCTCTGTACGGACCATTCAAATTATGGTTTTTATTATTCTGTGATTGAGAGCTAAAATAAGGAAGAAGAACCATGATTATTTTGGAAATGGCAACATCATTTGTATAAAGAGCTGTTGGTGTCTTTGTCATTTATTATGTTCTGATAAAGACAGCATTAGTTTTAGTCTGTGATTCGGGTAGGCGAACGTTGCAGAGGCCCGCTGTTAGAGTCATGTATTTTAATTTTCATAAGTGCACCTTTGGGCCTTTTTGAATAAAGCATTTTGAATTTGATTTTGAATGTCTGCCAGCATTCTCTGCCTTTCCCTGTATGCAGCGAAAAGCTCAACCCAAATAAAATATCCTATCGCTAGGTCAAATCTACATCAATTTTCAATTTGAAGTTATACGAATTTGGTTAGTGGTAGGTCTCAGGGTAACGAGCGCACTGCAGTGCCGCGCAGGCCTTTGTGTTTCAAAGTTCTGAGTGGCACTGCAATTGTTATGGGCCGGCGTTATCCTTACCATCAGGAAAACGACCAGCTCGTTTCGCTACCCAAAGCATAAAAGAAAAGAGTTCTAAAGGCAGAGACGTTGTATTTTACAACATGTAAAGATGGTTATACACAGACATACAATAGTTATAATCACAACATTAGCTAGCTTTCTAGTCATTCTCCGATCGGCAGTCCGCAGCCACCGCAACCAGCTGCCAACTAGTGCGGATCGCACGCACGACTGACTCGAGAAAGGCATTCCTATTTTTACTTTGTTTTCCAGTAGTTGGAAACTTGGCTCATCACTCTTCCGGTAAAGATGTTACTTGTGAAATAGGTCGGTTTTGATCTATTTTTGTGTATATTTCAGAGAAAAAAATAAATCAATATGTGTTTGATGTTTACTTATGTTATTGAAAGAAATTTCTTCTATAATTTATATTTACTTATCTGCAAAAATAGTTCTCTTATTGGCCGTTGTAGATCTATATAAATAAATAAAATTGAAGTGTCTGTTTGTAATATCAAAATAACAGCTTTTTACTAAATGCATATGAAAGTATATATATATATATATGTGTGTGTATGGTACCTATAACAAAACAACCATTTTTTTAATTTTTTACTGTCTGTTTGTTCTGGGTAATCTCGGAAACGGCTGGACCGATTTTGACAGGACTTTCACTGGCAGATAGCTGATGTTACAAGGAGTAACTTAGGCTACTTTTATTTTGTAAAAAGAATTACGGTTCCGCGCAAAAAAATAAAAACCATGAAATCCAATATATCCGCGCGGGTGAAACCGCGGGCAGCAGCTAGTCTGTGATAAATATGTAGTGTTCCAACTCGCTACCGATGAGCAATATATCCAAGATCCCCCCAGTGGATTTGCTATTGCTGTTCTCATTTACATGCCATTATTTTCGGACTTTAAGATTTGGACAACTTTGACCTAAATTAACGATATAAAATGTTTCGTAAGTCTATGCCAATACAACTTCAGTATTTATATATATTTCTTGTAATATTGCATTCTACCTGTAAGGGGCAGTGTAGACGCTTATGCAAACGTACGTTTGCTTGTCAGAATAACAACGCTTTTACGTCAAGCGCGGATTTCGTGATACTCGAAATGCGCGCTTGACGTAAAAGCGTTGTTATTCTGACAAGCAAACGTACGTTTGCATAAGCGTCTACGGTCTGCATATCGACGCGCTCAGATGGCCTCAGAATTCAGATATAAAAAATCCATTAATAACATCAATCTGTGTTACGTCTGACCAAAGTGATTTTTAATAACAACTTCCTTTGTTACGTCTGCTTGTTTTATCATAATTCAAATAATTTAAATCATAGTTAAGTACACAACATTTCGATCAAAAAGGTTGTTGTCATTATAACAAATAGCTTTTTTTATTTGCACGTGGTAATTTTGTTTTTCGCAAATTGTGGCTTAAAGCCACTCATTTGAAGTTATAAATATTATGGATTACATAATGCGGTCACGACTACTGGTGCCCAAGTTGTAATTAATTTTAAAAATAAAACTGCCGATCAATTAGCTTTTTAGACAAGAAAGCTAACAGCCGACTCCATATTATTGTATCTTGATACAAATTATTTCGCTGACCGTAAAAAGTAATGTTAATACCGGTGTTCTTTTATCAAATTAATAAAAGAGAGATCAATAAATTTAGTTGAATCGTAAACAGATCATATATAGACAGCAGCAAACAACTTCAGCACTGGCGAGCTCCCACGTGACCTGCGCAATACACGATTTAATATGATTTTTTGCTACTGCGCAGGTCACGTGGTGCGTTGCTAAAGCTTAAGTTGTTTGCCACTTACAATACTGATGTATATGATATGGTTTATTGATATAAACCACTACACAATATTAATATACTAAAATAATAACAAAGTAAAGCATTGATAAGTTATTGCAATAGATATACCTAGCGCTTAATCGCTATTGTCATCGTTAAGTATGTTAAAGTGCATATTTTTAGCAGTATATATTTTGCCTTCAAAAGATATGCAATCAGCTCACTGATCCTACTATATACGATTTGATTTCTTTTTTATTTGTAAACGCGTAGAGCAGAGGTTCTTGCTAAGTGGTTTGTAGTTAGCAAATACACAAAAAAACCTATTTGGCGCATAGTTACTTAAAATGTTATATTCTATGTGAGAATCGTTGTTTTGATATTATACCTACGACTTTTAAATATATTAAAAACAAAAGAGATTGGTTTTGTTTTGTTTAAAATTAAAATGGTCTGCTCATTTAAATAATATAAGATGCCTAATTATCAAGTTTCTAAGGCATTAGTAGAGGTTATGAGCAGAAATAAATTGTAAATATGTATATTTTTACGGCAAAATGCGTTCTAATAATGCGCTTAATAGTAAGTTGTATTTATTATTTATTTCATAATTTAAAGAAAAAATATTTTTCAATAGCTTACATTCAGTGTGTGCATTTTATCTTCGATTATATCGATACTTACGATCAGATGGGATACTGGGGTCAAACGCTAACCGATCTATACAAAAAAATAAAATTGAAGTGTCTGTTTGTAATATCAAAATAATAGCTTTTTACTAATTGCATATGAAAGTATATACGGTACATATAACTAAACAACAAATTTTAAAATATTTGTCTGTCAGTCAGTTTGTTGCGGGTAATCTCCGAAACGGCTGGACCGATTTTGACGGGTCTTTCACTGGCAGATAGCTGATGTTATAAGGAGTAACTTAGGCTACTTTTATTTTGGAAAAAGAATTAGGGTTACGTGCAAAAAATAAAAGCCATGAATTCCAATAACTCCGCGTGGGTGAAACCGCGGGCAGCAGCTATTGGTAAATAAATATGTTATAACTAAACAATAAAAATAAATTAACTCATAGAAGGTATACGGAAATAGCTACGTTATTTCTGAAATGTAACTAACAGTTTCCTACAGAAAACAATCGTTTATCACACTTTCACAAGATTACATTTTACTACAAGTATGTATCGTGGAAGCAATTACGTCAACGTACAGATCGTTTGTTTCCTTAAAATTGAGAAATTATAAGATGATTGCGTAAAAATTGTGCGACTTTATCGTGCGTCTCGGGTCATTCACGCCCATTCAACCTTTATATTTTTGTTCAATAAATCGTTTTAGCTATTATGTAATCGTTATAACTGGCGCGTTACCGTTATTATTCAATTATAATGTTTAACGTTAGCGCGTATCGTTCTGAAGTCGGCCGGAGCGGTTTTACGTAAAATAGAAGTTATGACACTTGTGACCTGCCAGTCGTTGCGGTAATCTTGTAGTGTTGAAGATGGCTATTGAAGAGAATATGAAACACAAAATGTAGGTTATTCTTTGGTAATAATGATGGTTTTAGTACTATATATTTTCGGTTTTGAGTACCTACTTCGACTACATTGAAACACCCTTAAAAACTGACTTTTTCATTAGTGCGTAGACATAATTATACATACCAATTATTTGGCTGTATAATTAACCTTTCAAGAAAATTACCCAACACTATATCATAATTTTAGTTTCCTTTGAGTTTCTTTTTACATTATAATCAAAAAAAAATTTAAATGGCAATCGGACCTCTAAAATATTTATTTTATAAACAGTAACACTGGTCTATATTTTTTTTTGTATAACCACAGATTATTATAGTACAAGTACAATCATGGAAAATATTTTTTTCTGTAGTCTGGTAACTGAACCGCACTACGGGCAAAAATTGTATCTATGGTAATCGATAATTACCAGTGATCATAGTGATCATATTTAACTGACGTCCTCTTCATCTCCTATGTTTCTAAAACAACCTTTGATCCTTTGTCTCAACGGAATAATAGAGATATAAAACTAATTATATACACGGTTATTATTTGTGATTATCTTGCGACCTTTGACATCTTCAATACTAGAAACGCTAATCTCATTGTACAAAAGTAAATGGAAGCTAACTCCTGCATACCTATTCCAGTCGAACAATAACCACTTTTTGATACTCAGTTAGTAATAAGTAATCGATACTTTTGTATTGATATACAATATACCTTAGTAATAAATATTTACTAGTTCGAAACGAACGAGTACTTACTTGAAATGCTAGATCAGATAGATGCATATGGTGTGGGGTACTTAGTAAATTTTTTAAAGAGAATGCGCTTTAGTAATAATTTGTTTGGTGGGTCAGCAGGTCAGCACGGTCAACAATTGAATAGCACGTGAATTTGGTGTTTTATTTTTAATGTTTAATTCCTGGTTTTTTGCTAAGCCGGTTGCTTTACGACGTTGTTTAGTCTATAAAATAGTTTATAAAATGTAATATTCAGTACCGGATTCCACTCGGTAATACTCAATACTTGTTTTATTAGATATCGATATTCAAAAGGCAACAATACTAGCCAAACAACTAACTGATATCGAGGCCGATACTCCGAACTATGGAGTCACGACGTAAGGTTATGATATTAAAATTCGCCCGTTTCCGAACTACCCGAGTTGAGTAATAAGGAGTGGTGCCTCACTACAACAGTCGTCAGCCTGGGCTTCCAGTGGCAGATAAGATGTGTATCAAGCATCGCTTGCTGAGGACTCTAACCATCTTTTGTAGAGGTCTCAAGTTGGGTGATTTTGAGTGTAGATGTCGCATTAATTCACAACTGTCACATTAATAAAATTGACAATTAGAATAAGCCTGTTGTTAAAAAATTTCGAAAATACTTTTAAATGGCTTTTCGATTTTATGTCAGTACTACCATATAATATACTCGATATAGTGTACTTTTAAAACTAAATTGCAAATGCGATTACGTCCCGTTCTTTGAACAATGTTCTTTAAAAAAAAAAGAATTTCGAATCCAAAACATTAAACGTTAATAAACTCGACAAGCTTTTGCCCGCGGTTTTCATCCGCGTTCCCGCAGGAACCGTGCATTTTTCCGGGGTAAAAAGTAGCCTATGTTAACCTCCGGTCCATAAACTATATCTATGACAAAAATCACGTCGATCCGTTACTGCGTGAAAGAAGGACAACCCAACAAACACACCTTCGGATTTATAATACATATTAGTAGGATTCTTTACGTAGAAATCTTTACGTAGCCTAGCTAAGCCAAAGCTGTATCAACGGAATCCTATCTTCACATATTTCACAGTCCTCGCAAGGTTATTTAGCAGGGAGCTATGTAGCAACCTGACTTGTGTAATTTGTAGCGAGGAACGATCGTTGGTGGGAAACTAGACTGGTTCCGATCTAGTCTAGTGCTTGCTCGGCCACTGGCATTCCATTGGGGCATAGTGGAGGATTATCTATCTTCTACAAAAGGAGATGTCCTGAAGGATCTATAGACGCACGCACAGACTAAACCAATCTGAAACTTAGCCTGCAATACTTTCCTTTTGTAATGCGGACGCAAACTAAGAACGGAATTTGTGATATGAATTCAACCCTTAATAAGGGGCGAAAGAGAGTTGAAGAATCTTTGTATGGACAACGTTTTTTTTTATTTCAGAGTAATTAATGTTTGGAAATGAAGACTAAGAGCAAATGAAAGTAATTAAGTGTTTCATAGTTTGTTGAAAGTTGACCTAAACGTGGTGAAAAGTGAGGCGTAAAAGCGCGGACGAAGTTGCAAGCGACAGCTAGTTGGGTATATTATTAACTAGCTTCCGCCCGCAGTTTTCACCCGCGTTCCCACAGGAACTGTGCGTTTTGCCGGGATAAAAAGTAGCCTATGTTACTCTCCGGTCCAGAGACTATATCTATGCCAAAAATCACGTCAATCCGTTGCTCCGTTCTTGTGTGAAAGAAGGACAAATCAACAAACACACTTTCGCATTTATAATAGTACGGATTTGATAATTGCCACAATATTACATTGTTAATTGTTATATTTCTATTTTATGTTGTTTTCTCTGATGAAATAATGTTGTGTTTTCCATAATAAACACATTATCTTTGCTCTTAATTTATGTAATTTCTAACTTCAGTTTTTATAAAACATTTCCAGTTTCTTAGCGGAACTTATAATTATTACACTTCGAAACTCGATCACTACTCGCACAATTCATTTATGCTCAATTAATTTTAATAGATCCATGCGCGTGCGCAGGAGATGACCGTTTCGCCGCATCGGCATAAATTAAATAAGCAACCAGAGGAATTAATAGCTTAGGTGCAGGTTATAACTTAGCCGTCGATAACCGATATTAGTTCTGGTTCTCAGTACTGCAGTAGTTTTATAGCTGGGGGCTTTATTGTGAAAATCGAACTTCGAAGCTTCGACTGAGGGGCATGAAACGAAACGTACGTTTGCTTGAGCGTCTAAGGTGCCCCTGACGAATCACAGATTTCCTGCCATGGATGTGGTTCAGTGGTTTTGTTAGTGGTAGGACTAACTCTTCTGCGAGTGTCCGTCTGGATTGTTACCACCGCTTTGCTCGCCGTCCATGTGTATCAATTGTTGTTCCTCTCCATACACGGTTAAATTGTTTTATGTTTTAAGGTTCTTGTATGTGGTGTTTCAATAAATAGTTTATCTATCTATCTATTTCTTCGCCCTTAAATGGCAAAATACGTTTGTACGAAAATCAAACCACCTTTCTCATAGTTTTCGAAAATTTAATTTGATTTGCGCTTCACACATCTCAGCGATATAAAACTGTATCATTCCAATATCGTTCCATCGTCAGAAACAGCAGACATGATGTAGTTTTAATGATAACCTTTAATGTATAAATAATGTACGCATTTGCCGCCATTGCAACTTGTCGACGATGCACTGACTTCACGTGTTGATAGAACTCGCTGATAGCAAAGAGAAACAACATAGTAACTAATGTATTCAGACATAATTCAAGTTAATACGATGCAGTGTTAGCAGGCTAAATTAATTTTACGACTCAATATTTTCTAAGTGTTGCATAACTTGATGTTTGTTCAGCTTTTTTTTTAAAGATAGTATCAAGGAGGCCAGGTGATGATAAAATAGTTTTGACCGGTTTGTAATATAATTATTTGATCATGCTTATCGGAGTTCATAATTGGTGATCCTATATGAATTTTAAATCCAAAGTCTGCTCTCCGAAGGTAAAAATGCTTGAAGAAAATTTCTTTTTTCTTTAAGAAAATTATTGCATATCTATGCGTTTGTTGCACAGCCCTAAATATACTTAGCTTTAATCAACACAACTTATTACTAAAAAAACAGATGTCAAAGAGACGCCTAATAATAATTGACTTAAAACCCTTAAGAGAAAGAAACAGGATATTGAAATACCTTTTTGCAAAGTATCTGCTACCTACTCTCAAATTTTTCCTAAACACGGAATGAGAGTAAAATTTTCTAAAATAATTACTCACTAAATAATCTAATAACTATTTACTAAATATTTTACGTTTTCCGCGCCGTATGGCTAAAATACCGTACTTTTCGGATTTGAAAATATCCATAACTATTTGTCTTACAAAGACGTTAATTACCAATAAATTTAGGACATTTTGTTGTTGATATAGTTACGGGAGAAAATTTTATAATTGGCAAAGCGTTTGTGAAATCTGACGAGATAACTGAACGGAGATTCTCTTAATTTCACTTTCAGTGTCAATTTCCAAGCTAAAAATATCTCAAATTACAGACAAACCTAATAAACAAAAAAATATAGCCAATTGCAAAGATCCTCAGGAAAATAGTTACGGAAAAACATTTGCCGATTTTGATTATTTACATACGAAAATAAAATCCAAATAAAGTGAAAAGATTAGGAAAATATAGCCAAATAAAATCATTATTTTAACCGGTATATTCTACTTAATTTAATATAAAAATATCTTCCTGTAATAGAAGAGGATCTTTTCTAAAATATAAAATTTAAAATTTTAATTAATTTAGCTTTATTATTTTTCTATAAATATTTGAAAACTACTATAAAACATGGTATAAAAGTCTGCGCGCAAATCAATTCAAATCAGTATGCCGCGAGGCCTTCCAGCGAGTGGTCATGTCGCTCGGCGCTCCGCCTGACGTTAGCCGTGCTTACGAGAACATGCATGTTTACTGAGTGACCAAAAACCTTAGCACCTTAGAGGATATTATTATTATTTATCGATTTTTATCGAATATTATCGACCGAAAAGATCCGTACGTGCGCCGCTGCGGCGAGGGTTGATAAATTTGTCGAACCGTAAACTCGATAAATTTATCGAATGTTGCGAGTACCGAAGTCTGATCGTAAAGTATTGCAGTAGCTCTATATTCTCTTTGGATTTGACCTAGCTTTTCGATAACTTTTGTCGATTGTTTCGAGACTCGATAAAACCCACTTTATCGATTTGAACTGTCAATTTTATCGAATATTATCGACCGAAAAGATCCGTACTTGCGCCGCTGCGGCGAGAGTACGGAACTCGGATCGATAAATTTGTCGAACCGAAAAACTCGACAAATTTATCGAATCTTGTGAGTACCGAAGTCTGATCGTAAAAGCATTGTAGTTGCTCTATATTCTCTTTGGATTCGACCTAGCTTTTCGATAACTTTTGTCGATTGTTTCGAGGCTCGAAAAAAACCCAGTTTTTCGATTTGAACTTCCAATTTTATCGAATATTATCCACCGAAAAGATCCGTACTTGCGCCGCTGCGGCGAGAGTACGGAAGTCGGTTCGATAAATTTGTCGAACCGAAAAATTTGTCGAACCGAAAAATTCGATAAATTTATCGAATGTTGCGAGTACTGAAGTCTGATCGTAAAGTATTGTAGTAGCTCTATATTCTCTTTGGATTCGACCTAGCTTTTCGATAACTTTTGTCGATTGTTTCGAGGCTCGATAAAACCCACTTTATCGATTTGAACTGTCAATTTTATCGAATATTATCGACCGAAAAGATACGTACTTGCGCCGCTCGATACAATCGACAAAATTTATCGAATAGCTAGGTCGAATCCAAAGAGAATATAGAGCTACTACAATACTTTACGATCAGACTTCGGTACTCGCAACATTCGATAAATTTATCGACTTTTTCGTTCCGACAAATTTATCGATTTTTATCGAATATTATCGACCGAAAAGATCCGTACTTGCACCGCTGCGGCGAGGGTTGATAAATTTGTCGAACCGTAAACTCGATAAATTTATCGAATGTTGCGAGTACCGAAGTCTGATCGTAAAGTATTGTAGTAGCTCTATATTCTCTTTGGATTCGACCTAGCTTTTCGATAACTTTTGTCGATTGTTACGAGGCTCGATAAAACCCACTTTATCGATTTGAACTGACAATTTTATCGAATTTTATCGAATATTATCGACCGAAAAGATCCGTACTTGCGCCGCTCGATACAATCGACAAAATTTATCGAATAGCTAGGTCGAATCCAAAGAGAATATAGAGCTACTACAATACTTTACGATCAGACTTCGGTACTCGCAACATTCGATAAATTTATCGGGCTTTTCGATTCGACAAATTTATCGAACCGACTTCCGTACTTGCGCCGCAGGCGCACGCACAACGCAGTTTAGGTATAAAGCTACACAAGTACTTGTCCGGCCGAATTCAGAGGCCAAATCAAAGTGGTTATTCACGGCCAGTGAGAGAATACGCGCCAAATCTACGCACACTACGTCTGCTTCTGTGTGTGTGAAAGTATTACACAAGCATCGACTTGCTCGCGCGTGGATCAATCCTCTTAAATAGGAAGCAAACAGACCAGGCGTCTGAAACCAATGAGAAAATATGAAAAAGCCTCTCTTTTTCTATTATTTAATCACTAATTTGCACCTTAATTAATTCTATACATAACAGAGGAAGTGCAAAAACACGCAAACTCTATGCTAATAAATATTAATGTATTCCTAATTAAGCAGCCGTAACAATAAATCACTAAGCAAACCTATAATTTCTAATGTCTTCAATTGAATTCGAACAAAACTTTAGTAGAAAGTGGGACGTTGCTAATTTGCATGGTAGCATTGTGGAAATCATGCGGGTATGAAACGGGTAAGTAATTTATATTTACATAAAATATAATGGAACAGTATGAGATTCATGTTTTGATTTTTTTTTACCGAGCACATCAGATAAGAATCCAATATCAGTTTGCATTCACAAACACCAGGTGGTAGGACTAACTCCTCTGCGAGTGTCTGTGCCAAGCAGTAATGTGCAAGAATAATTGTGTTCTGGTTTGATGACAAAAATAGTTAGTGAAATTACTGAACTTATGAGACTTAATACCTAAAGTCAAAACGTAACGAGCGCAGGCCATTCTGTTTCAAAGTTCTGAGTGGCACTGCAATTGTTATTGCTAGCGTTATGCTCACCATCAGTAGGGTGATTTTAATTCACTCGGAATGATTCCGTGTAGGAAGCGACTTTTTCTGATTATTTATATCTCGGAATCGCATCCCGATGGAGAAATATTGTTGGGATTATATCCGTGTTTATGCAGCTGAGTTGTCGAATCTCAACGGGATATTTCTCTGACGGGATGCGGTTCCGAATTATAAACGATCACGACGATCACTTCCGATATCATTCCGAGTGAATTAAAATAACCGTGCAGGTCTTGTTATCACATAGTATAAAACAGAGTTTTTGTTGATTATTGTATGCGATAAAAAATGCAATACTATTCCTTTCCATACATATCCTGCACAACCTGGCTTGTTGGTGATTTTCTTCTAAAAATACATGCGGGCGTAGCCGCCTGCAACAGCCAGTTTATAGTACAAGTGTATAAATGCTGTTCTACTCTAATAACCCTTCACGCTGCGCGGCCCCAGCTTTTGTAACAACAATATCATGTGTCAGCCTGTTTTCTACCACATACACCTATAAAGGTGTTTTCAACACAGTTTTCTTTTTAACCGGACTTGATTATAATCTGCCTCAATATGTATCTTAAAAATCTTTAAATTAAACCAAAACGTGTTTTCGACGATGCTTCATGGCCTCGGGGCGTTTTATCACTAAATCTTTCTGTTTCATAGGTAATTCCGGAAATAATAAAACATAATATCAATTTGAATGCTTTTAATAAATTAAGCAATTAATTATGTCTTTCAAGTACTTAACATGACAGTCCTTAACTTAAATCTACTAAAGGCTGTCTAAATATTCCATTTGAATATTATGAAGCTGACTCCTAAGGTAACTTCCCGTTTGTGATCTTAACAGTAAACTCGAAGTAATACCAGCACATTACACTATTATCTACAAGAATAATATTATCTGCAAACAAAATAGTGTTTCTTTCTGTGCGTGCAGGCCGCGGCCCGCCGGCGCACGCGCAATGCGGAAGCCCGAGACCGCAGATACCGCTGACTGACAGACACAAACATAATTTCTGTAATACAGACCGCTTTTGCCCGCAGATTCGCTTAAATATTCCAGCTATTTTAGCCTGCTGATTGCTCCGCTAACTACACCGCATTTCTCTCGAGTATAAACTACTTCATGAATAACTACATTATACAAGGAATAACAAAAAACGACGTAAATACATTTTATTACTGATCTGTGAGACAAGCATCACTGATTGAAAGCTTTTAACGGTTTATATCGCTATTTACATTATTTCAATTTCCGACGTTTTGGATCCTTTGCAGAGTTTATGGTCTCGGAGTTGACTACTCAACTGTCTTTACCAATTAGTCACGTAATTATTTAGTTGAAATCTACCGTCTAAGATTTTTTAATTGAAACGTTCTCTACGCACGAGCTGTCACTCATATTGTCCGAAGGTCTTGCAGTTTTTCATTGGCCGTCACGGACTCGTAATATGCTTTCTATATTATCAATCACATCAATAGCTTTGCAAAAATAACAGTATTGTACGTACTAAACTGATTTATTTCGTATATATAAAATTCCCACTATACTTTAATTTTAATTCAATTTAAACTGATAATAAAAAACATATGCCATACCACAAACAATCAATCAGATTTACCGCAAGGCTCATTCCTGGGCCCACTGATTTTTCTCAGCGATTTGCGCCGACATTTCGACAATACAAAATGACAGTGACATACACACATATCGTTATTGAGCAATATAAAATAAGGATATAAATGGCCCGATAGCATTTCAATAAGTAAGAAATCGTGATGCCGATAAGATAAAATATGTATGTACATAATGTCTGTTACGTTTCGTGTAATGTAATCATGCTACTGTAAAACGAATAAGATCATTATCGGTTTAAAGATAAATGCTTGGCATTAGCTCAATGTTACCGGATATCAAATTTGACTGTATTAAAAAGGAGAAAATATGCAGTTGCTAATTTACTGCAATTATATTTGAACAAAAGTGTATTAAAAATTTAGTAGTTTAGACACTAAAGACACTTTATAATGCAATCAGCCGTTTATCCAGAAAAAAAATCTTCCTTAACCTTCGTCATGCTAACCTTGCTGGTAAAACAAAGTAAAAGGTCTTTGTCAAAATATGGTGACATCGATGTAAGAAAGTATGGAATCTAATCGGTTTCTGGTGCCAGTCAATATATTATTATCTAAAGTAAAATTATTAATTTCGTAATATCTCATCAACTAAATATTTTGTTAGTGGTAGTACTAACTCTTCTGCGAGTGTCCGTCTGGGTTGTTACCACCGCTTTGCTCGTGAAGTCTGCCGCCAAGCAGTAATGTGCAAGCATTACGGTGTTCCGGTTTGATGAGCAGAGTAGCCAGTGAAATTACTGGGCTTATGAGACTTAATACCTAATGTCTCAGGGTAACGAGCGCACTGCAGTGCCGCGCAGGCCTTTGTGGTTCAAAGTTCTGAGTGGCGCTGCAATTGTTATGGGCCGGCGTTATATACTTACCATCAGGCAAACGACCAGCTCGTCTCGTTACCAAATAGCGTAAAAAAACCCGTCACAAAAACAATTTATGAAACAAAATGCTCATTACCCTGATCATCAGGAGCATCTGCGTTTCTTTTTTTGTATCAAATTATCGTGTTGTCGATCATGTCCAGGCGCAGTGGCCTCAGATGCTCTGATGCTAATAAGTTTTTTCCCCGCAATGTTACTCGACTGGTTGCGTCCGGCGCGCCTATTATGGCAACACTAGGAAATGGTGAGCACCCTCAATTACCACGAAGAAATGGAGTAGTGTTGCTATTTTATACACAATGGAGCTTGATTTGTTGGTTTAATGTCGCGAGTATTGTTAATGTACTTTTTGCTTGCTATGTGGCTTTATTTAATGCAGTTTACAATTTTTAGATATATGTTTATACATAATAGGTTTGATATTTTCTAATAGAGAATATTGTATTAGGCACACCGTAACATAAAGTCAGTCAACTATTATATCAACTACATATACACATCTTTCCCGTATGTACGTTGTAGTTTGCATTTTAGGTTCGCGTTGTTTAGAAATTGGTTTATTAATAATTGTAATACGTAAGTATGTCAATTATCTACATCGGACCATACTTAAGTTGATAAGTTTTCTACCAATTAGCAATGTCTTATAATCCTAGGAAAATTTTAGGATTTAATCGATCAATATTGTAGATAAGTTAAGAACTAAAAGGCTTAAGTTAGTACAGAAATGCAACAAAACACAATGTCTGAAAACAAAATTGACTGATAAGATTAATGTTATCACCTTAGCGCTAAAATGTATAAATTTGACTAATAAGACCCAAGTGCAACTGCCAAATCACTAATAAAAGATTAACTTTTGCGCGCATCTCACCGCTCTTCGAATCAGGATGAAAAGTAACATATAACCACAGAATATATAGTAATACTACGTATAATACTCAGGGATAATGTTGCTTCTTATTAGTAGTTTTGTTATTGGTAGGACTAACTCTTCTGCGAGTGTCCGTCTAGGTTGGTACCACCGCTTTGTGAGTGAAGTCAACCGCCAAGAAGTACTATGCAGGCATTACTGTGTTCCGGTTTGATGAGCAGAGTATAGCAAGTGAAATTACTGGGCTTATGAGACTTAATACCTAATGTCTCAGGGTAACGAGCGCACTGCAGTGCCGCGCAGGCCTTTGTGTTTCAAAGTTCTGGGTGGCACTGCAATTGTTATGGGCCGGCGTTATGCTTACCATCAAGCAAACGACCAGTTCGTCTCGTTACCAAACAACATAAAAAATAATTCAGAATCGGTCCAGTGGTTCCAGAGATTAACAATCCTACTTATATTATAAATACGAAAGTTTGTAGCTCCAAAACTACTAAACCTATTTTTATGAAATTTGGAATTTAGATAGTTTATGTTCTAGAACACATAGCCTATAATATATACCACGTGGGTGAAGCCGTGGGCAGAAGCTATCAACAAATAAACTTTACCTCTGTATAATTATACTATAGCGGGATATTTACTGTGGTATTGGCTAATGAGCTCCCGATAATTCGACAGTAGCAAATATCATACTCACGGAAATATTCCCGTGAAACCACGATAGATATCCCGTTATAACGTATAAAGCGGTGAATAACCTTGTTCGTTTAGAATTTTACTGGTATAGAAATCACAAAGAAAATTGGCTACCTAAGTCATGAGCAGAGCACTCGACAGTTGAACGTCACCATCGCTGAAGTCGGTTGGGATATCATCATCATCATCAGTATAGAATATAGAAGTATAGATAGCAAACTTGCAAGCTCAAGCGCCGTGCATCACTCGTACATAGGTACTACGTCCCAGCTGGGCTTAGTCACTCTTGGTTAATTAGTGTCGTCCAGCCGCAGAAATGCCTGTAACGGTGGAGTTGACCTAGCTTTGTGGGCGTATCTAGTATCTGATGACTAGGGGGAATCAATGACGAATTATAACGCTTCTGCGGAGACTGAAGGTTTTACAGTAACATTATTAAAGTCTTAATATTCATTTGGTCTTTTTTTTTATAATATTGAAATACTTAATACAAACTTCAGCAATTGTATTTTAGAAAAAAAATATTTATTCTTAAAGCCTCATTCTCCTAGAAAAAAGGACGTTGCCAGAATAACACCATGATGGAAATAAAAAAAATACACTGAAGACTTATCGCATAATGAAGTTATACAAACAAATGTTATTGGTATAATATGTTGATATTGTTGATCTTAAATTAAAATGACTGTTATTTTTAAACTACAAGGTTTCAGGACGTTTGCTTCATAGTAAGAAAACCGATTGCTCATTGATACCATGAAACACAAAGGGCCGAATGGCACTGAATATTGTTACCCTAGGGCCTAGAGGCCTAGACTATTATTAAGCCTCATGCATGCCCAATAATTTCACTAACTTATTCTGACTCTGATTTATTCCAGACACCTGGAGTCCTAAAACCCCCCTGACTACATCCATTCCCAACTCCATCTACACCATGCTCGTAAACGTCACCTACTTCAACCATGTTGTTTATGGGTGTTCTTGAGAGAGCATTAGCATAGGTTAGTGATTAAAGCACGGTCCGTTATGTGTCCCTCATACTCATGATGCCAATCTCAATTCGCAGCTGGTTTCTTAAGTCTATGGACAGATATGCTTTAAAATCTTAAGCGTCACATCTAATACATCATAATTGTGGTTCTATCGTAATAGTGTGGGAATTCTTACTAGTTGGTTATTTTCGGACCGGTTTACGTTTGATTACTGTTGGATTACAAATGATCATAATTGGGATGTTGACTGATTTTGGGAAAGTGTTTAAAACGATGCGTATGGGC
Organism: Crocallis elinguaria; assembly: GCA_907269065.1. Taxonomy (NCBI): domain Eukaryota; kingdom Metazoa; phylum Arthropoda; class Insecta; order Lepidoptera; family Geometridae; genus Crocallis; species Crocallis elinguaria. The sequence goes on from OU026068.1 coordinate 15,601,553, forward strand.
CTAATATAATCCAAAATAGTTAAATTTACTTTTTAAAACAACTAATATTTTAATTATCATGTATTTAAAATGCCGTTTTAAATTTTGCTCCAAAACGGCAGTGACGTCACGTGTTCAATTACCACAGAGTAATTTTCTATAACATGTAAAGTGACAAGCAAAGAGAATATAACCACTACTACCTAGTCTGTGCTACGTTAAGTGACAAGTTGATTCGATGCTTTCTGTGTTGTATGTATTGTTATGTATTAAAATATGAGTTCTAAGTTTTTTGAGCTTATTGATTTATATATATGCTTTGGTTAATTAATACACTTTGGATCTTAGAATCTACGATTACTGTTATATATTCATTGTTGGTTATAGAAATAATGATTTTAGAACCTAGGGTGAGCAAATTGGGCAACTGTAAAGCCCACCTATAGGTACGTTTTTATAAATAAATAAATAAAATAAATAAATAAATAAATAAATAATAAGTAGGTACTTACACGGAGGTCTTCACATTTCTAAATTCAGCAGAGCAGAAATTATCGTTTGTCGAGAAGAAATTGGCCACCGTAAAACAATCAATTCTCGGCAAATTGGAATTATATTCCTTTATGAAGCCACTTTCCATCATGGGAGAATATTCAAGAGTCGAAATAAATTTCGAAAAATAGGCGCGGAATTCACAGCACAGATAAATAATCACAGAAATCACTCTAAAATACTAAGCAGTTAAGCGCAACGAGCTATATACTCATTGGAGTTTTGGCGGGAATGCGAAAATGTGCCGTTGTTGATTTTGTGTTATTTACTAAAACCTTTGTTTTATAGAGTGTTAATGAGTAATAATAGTAAACTTGCATGAGTGAAAGGCAAATAGTACAAAGACGAAAAACGTGTATTTTCGTATTCTATCCAAAACTCCATAGAAGCTTCAGTAAACTATCCACCAATTTACTGAAGCGTCACTTCGACTCGACCGCGCCTAGACTAAACTTTAACGTGACTTTGACGACTTTCATGCACCAAAACTAGAGATTTATTATAATATATTATTACTTATATAACTTGACACTAGTTAAATGCGCAAATCACGTGGAGCCAAAAACAAAACAAAAAAATATATATACCCATTCCGATTGAAACAGTGACGTCACGGGCGTTTTAGGTCACGTGACTTCGGATTGATGTGATTACATTTTGATTATTTAATTTAAATTAAATTCCTTAAAAATAAACAAAAATATTGTGTTTAATAGGATTTCTGTCACAAAAACTACCGTTTCGCGGCAAAATTATATTTTTATTTGAATACAGTCAACAACCCAATTGACGATCTGGTCGAAAGTGGTGAAGACGCTATCCACTCCTCCTGCCTTTGTCCTGTTTTATATGCGATGGGAGCAGTATGTACGTCTTTACAAACATACAGCTTTTGTATTTTGGCTATTAGATGCTCAACGTATAATGGGTTTCTAATGCAGCCGGAATACCTATAGATGCGGCCAATTTTCAATTTGGTGATGGCATTGAAAATGTGAAATTTTCGTAACCAATTTTCCCCAAACGACCATACTCACAAACGGTGCCTTACCAAGGAAATTATCTTAAAGCAAACATCAAGTTACAAAGAACCTTACCCTCCTGGCCTTAGCTAGCCACACGAGCAATTGAAAATGGAAAAGGGTTTGTTAAAAAGCATTATCGCAAAGCGAAATACGAAAACGCTGCTGTATAGCATTGTGAACTTGTAACGACGAATTAGTCGTGCTCTCCCGCCCCATGTACCAAATTGCATTTACATTTTGCAAACAAAATCAAACGTGTTACATGGTTTTATCAGCTTTCTCTGGTATATCTATCTTCCGGTTTATTACATCATTTTTAAATCAGGAAGTTTTAAATATTGAGTAAACAGGAACTTCTACAGAATCATACATTGTCAATATAGGTTTTTGATTTTTATCATTCATTCATCATCAGCAGAAAAACGTCCACTGCCAAACACCGGCCTCCTCTACGAAGGGGGATTTCGCCATTATACAAGGCAGGCGTTTTGGTGATCACATACATGACACAGGTTTCTTTGTTACACCATTCACATCAGTCCCGTGCGCTTCGTATTCAGATCCAATCCATCTCTTGTACAAATGTAAGAAAAATTAGGCCGATTTACATTCCATCTCTAATTTAAAACACAACCTCACATCTTTTTTATCTCCATTGTGCGTGCCCTTCGTTTACCTGCTCTTCATAAGCTTTAGTTCATAACTAAGCGTGGGGTCAACGTGCTCTCTAATTGCCTGTAATTTTTAAGTCTTGATCGAAATGCCGTGAGGGCCGTCAGAGGAATGCCGGCTTCCACTCCGATTATACAGATGTGTGATTTAACAAACACGGTTTTCAGAAATCTGATTTATACAGGATAAAAATAAAACAATTTGTAATACTGTTTTACACCAATTTTCACCTTGTTGTTATTATCTTGTCAGCTATTCGTGAGAACCTTTGATTGACGGCTCCGTAGCTAAGTTGGTAGTAACCCTGCCTGCACAGCGAGGGGTCACGGGTTCGATTCCCGGCCGGGGCAGATTTTGTGTAAGTGTTGAGTATTTAACTAGCCGGGAGAAGTGAATTAAACGCCGGTTAAGTTCACACTAGTTTAATAATATTACGGGGGTAAGTCGGGGACGCAGCCCACGAATTAGCAAGCAACTACCTACATATACAACAGTAAGCATAAAGTTTGTTCTCGGGTCTTGGATGTTTGTGATGTGTATCTGTGTGTGTCCATGCCACCTGCGACACAGGGAATCCTAGTGCGGAGGTATAATTGTAAGCGTTTATTATTATTATTATTATTGGTTCTAATGCTATGTTACTTTTTGTAATTTAAGTAAGTAACTAATATATCAGTTAGTAGGTAACTTTAGGATTAAGTAGATGCTTTATAGCTATTTCGTTGTAGATAAACAAAGATTGATTGATTGGAGAGATTGGTTGCCAGAACAACATTAGAAAAAAAATAGAAAAATGTAATTAAAACTGCATACGACCGATCCGATGTCAATTCTACATTGATCAATGTGTCGTGGATTTTTATTAATATTATTTAAGATCGATAAATTATATATTTGCGCGCTACAATATGCAAAGGGCAGCCTTATTATACTTAGGTGCTTGATTACAAATGTTCACATATTTCCGTTGCTGGATCTTCAAGCTACTACGAATGTTCCCATTTATTTCTGTTTGCGTTCTATGTTATTTACACCTTTAACTTTTTCACATTTTGATTTCTTCTTCTATCGAGTTTGTATCCCAGCATTTTACTCGCCTTCTTCCAGGACCGTGTGTCCAGTGTATTCCGGGTTCCAGCCGAGCTGGTATTATAACCAGTTGTTAGCGCTTAATTTTTAACTGAATTCTTAGTATAAGTTTCATAATAAAATTGCAAAGATCCTACGATACACCAAAGAAGAAGCGATGGAAAATGTGAAATTCACTTAACCAATTTTCCCCAAACGACCATACTCACAAATGGCGTCTGACCAAGGAAATTATCTTTAAAGCAAACATCAAGTTACAAAGAACTGTTACCTTACCCTCCTGGCCTTGTAACGAGGTGCTAAGTGACAGGTGATTAGTTCAGTTCACGAGTTATTAAGCTGTTGGTTCCGGGTACCGTAGTATCAATATTGGGCTTGTGATTTTCATCTTTGTTGGTAAAGGGATTGGCAGTTGGCAATTGAGGTTTTAAAGTCAGCTGAAGAACAGTTATGAGGGTATTTTAGCAAGGTTTTATAGGGCCACTTTGTTGTCCTTCTGTCTGTAAGAAAGAAAGAAAGAAAGAAAGAAAGAAAGAAAAGGTATTTTTTTCTGTATTCCTATCAAGCTCAGCATGGCTGGCTACCACTGGAGAGATTGGGGACCACAGATATAATAATCAACCTCGGTGCGTTCCGGATCACTGAGTACTCAGACAATACAACTATAAATGAAAATCTGTCGGGTTGCACTTACCGATGTGACTCTCCGCCAGTCGCTCTTGAGAACCAGTTCCAAGTAGTATTAGCGTATCTAACACCATTGACCATATCGTCACTTATAATCAGGTGACATACTGATCAAATGCTAACCTATCAAGAATAAATAAAAAAGGACAGCTAGCTGCAACCCGAAAGATAAAAAAGATAAAGAAGCTCTAAAATAGCCACCTACGTTCTCGTAACCAACAATAAAGCAGTCCCGATGTGGGTCACGCAAATGTCACGCTATTCCTGTCGGCAACAATGACCGACCTGATATTCGCCCTGGACATACACATGAATAGACGGTGGAATGGGGTCTTAGAAGACCAAGTCTGTATTTTAAATTTACACTAAACGTGATCAAATTAGTCTGTAAAATTACTGGCATATGATACTTAAAACGTCTTAGAGTAACGCACTGAGGAAGCCTTTGTGTTTTTGGTGGGTAAAATTATTATTGTAATGGGCAGACGTTATGCTATCAAACTGCTTATCTCGGTACCTTCTACTTTAAAAAAAAAACATAAAATAAATTGATCAACAGTTCCGAATAAGTCGTTATCAAGTGCGAAGCGCCTTAGGCCGTACAGTATCTTCTAACTAACGAATCTTTACATTATTCAGTGACAACATTGTTAACTTCAAGCAACTTCCACGCTTTCCCTTACAGCTATTTTAACGAAAGGCAGCGGAAAAACACGAAGCCAGGGAAATCGGAAAACCTGTGAAAGCTATCATTTTCGCAGGAAACCATCTAAATAAGTATTGACAACACCAGGCATAATTGCACAGAGCCCGTAATCACCAGATGCCATTACTCCGGCAAATTACTGTGGTGATTCAATTTTAAATATTATGTGGTCGGTTGATTATATGGCGACGGTAATGTAGCAGTAAATCGATTTTGTGATTAATATACCTACCACACTTTCGTTATTCAATAATGCAATAGGGGTGGGTCGGTTAGAGCAGTTAGTTTGCGTCATTGACGGCTTTGTATGACCAGTAAATAAGCAACTGTGTGCGGTCCCGGCGCATATGCCCAGCCGATGTCTTCCGGTTGGAACCAGCTAAGCGAATACCCAGGGAATGGGCAGTAATTTTCCTCAGTCATCATAGAAATCTATGATCACCAAGACCTTTGCCAAGCGTGGTGTATTATAGCCACTCGCCCCAGATTATGGGGGACATCTATTAATTCTGCAGTGAACGTCTTCCGCTTGACAATGAAATAAACAAGTAGTTTAAAGCTAAAGACCCCCACCTGTTCTTGATAATATAAAGGTGGATAGAACATCAATCTCATACATAAAGGATGGTACTGACAACAATTATATTTGAGAAACAGAATGCCGATGGATGCTCTCCTTCTCCACTCATAGAACGTAAATGGAACGGGCACCTGGAGTCATTTAACTTTTATGACAGCTCCCCTGGGCTCCATGTGAATAGAAACTTAAGTGACGGTCTGCCAAGTTTGTTTTTATGCTATTGTATAACTGGTCGTTTGCCTGGTAAGCATAACGCCGGCCCATAACAATTGCAGTGACATTCAGAACTTTGAAAGACAAAGGCCTGCGCGGCACTACATTGCCCAAGTTACCTCGAGACATTAGGTATTACGTCTCATAAGCCCAGTAATTTCACTGACTACTTTGCTCATCAAATCGGTAGGAGTAGGAAACAACATCAGTCTATCTTTAATGTAAGTAAAAATATCTCCGTAAGGTTAGTAAATGTCGGCTAGCTTTCCTTTATGGCTTCATTGGCAAGTCCCAACTGCATCTGTTCGTAGTTAACATCAACTTTCGCAATAAATTTCTATCAATACTTCATCTTTACAACCCTCTTAGCAGCTCTACACTCATAAAAAACAACGTGTGAAATGTGTTACCTGTGCGCCACTGTGCTGTACTTACTGTCGCGTATTCTGTGACATCTATACAAATAAATAAAATTAAAGTGTCTGTTTGTAATATCAAAATAACAGCTTTTTACCAAATGCATATGAAAGTATATACGGTACCTATAACAAAACAACCATTATTAAAATTTTTGTCTGTCTGTCTATTTGTTCCGGGTAATCTCCGAAATGGCTGCACCGATTTTGATGAGACTTTCGCAGATAACTGATGTTATCCGGTTCCGTGCAAAAAAAATAAAAGTATGAAATCCAATATCTCCGGGCGAATGAAACAGCGGGCAGCAGCTCGTTTTTTTATAATTTAATACCTAAAAGAGCTACATTCAACAGTGGCGTTATATCGCTATAATTAAAAGAAACTAGCAGCCAATTCAGTAAATTTCTCCGAGTAAGAAGCCAGCTTTGGTACTTGTCAGGTGTTGCGTAATCGTCCGTCCATCTGTCATTGGAATCTATTGCTGGACTGATTTGGTGCTGGTTTGGTATTGTATTTGTATATTTATTTAGTCTTGATAAGTTATTAATAGACTACTATCTCATGGACAAAGGTAAACTAGAATATTATAGGACTGGATCCCAAGTGCAGCTATTGAAACACAAATTAGTGCTTAGCGGCTAATTTTCAGCTTGACAGTGGAAGTTCGTCAAAAGAGTACCTATTAAAAATACCTGCCCGCGGTATCACCTGCGCGCTGATATTGGATTTCATGGTTTTTATTTTTTTGCACGGAACCCTAATTCTGTTTCTAAACTAAAAGTAGCCTAAGTTACTCTTTATAATATCAGCTATCTGCCAGTGAAAGTCCCGTCAAAATAGGTCCAGCCGTTTCGGAGATTACCCGGAACAAGCAGATGACAAAAATTTAAAAAATGTTTGTTTTGCTATAAGTACCGTATAAGTCCGTATATAATTTCATATGCATTTAGTAAAAAGCTGTTATTTTGATATTACAAACAGACACTTCAATCATATTTATTTGTATATTATAGATTCAAGCCATCGATCTATTGATCGAACGCACTAAGTATTTTCGCTTTTATTTGAAACGGGTATAATGCCTACAATAATATACAGCAGCTAAGTATATCTAATCTACAAAAAACTTGAACCATCTACAAGTCATAATATCCTACCATATACGTGTTTTTATGGCAGAATGTAGATAGGTTGATGAATGCCGCAAGCCGCCTCTGACTGCACCGCCATGTGTCACTTTCACTGCAAGTAAAAATACGTACAGAGTAGCATAATGTTCGTTTTTTTTTTCTTAACTTTTATTGCTGGCCCGGTGCAAAGGCTATCTTGATAAATAACATCCTGCTTTTACGTTCAAAAAAGCAAAACTGTGTGTAAAGTGTGAACAAATTATGGCTGGTAGTGTCTTCGGTTGCATTTATTACGCTTTCTTGTCCCTTTTACCTACTTAAATTAATACAATAAAGTTTTTTTTTAAAACTAAAACAAAACTAACTCCTAATATCAATAAAAAAACTTATGAATATAATTAAAAATCATTTGAACTATCAGACAACAAAATGGTCTAAAAATTGTTCAGACGATCTTTAATGTCAGGCAGATTCGCAAAATGTTTTTTATTTATTTATACTAATTGTAATATTATGTGAAACCAGTCGAGATCCGTCAAGGAAGCCTTGCACGCCATCCGTTACATCTTATATCACCTTATTGGATGAATATACCGCGATGAAATTAAATAAAATTTCATCCCCCCCATTTTTCCATCCGTAGGGATTGGTATTCTTTCATCTTGATATACCCTACTCATTGGAAATAATCATTTAAATCGGTTGAGAATTGACGGGAAAAGGGAGTAACAACGCCACAAAAAAAATTACAGATTAACCCCCTTATTCATAAACGTTCAGTAACTTACTTAATTACTAGAAAGTGTTTTGTCTCGTTTTCACGCGTAACAGCTATCGTCAACGAGAAGTTGACAGAGCAGTTTAAAGCATAGATTATCTTATTGAGTTTTTATGAATATGGCCGTAATTTAGAACCTCTGCTTTGAAAGTCGGTTCATAAAAAAAAAGAAAAATAAAAAACCGACTACGTGAAACGACTTAACGGGGAAGAATACTTTCAAAATTGTAATGCACACATAATTACAGCACTATATTTACTTTAAGCAACAATTTGTATGCGAATATTTACATTTCAAAAGTCTACGAAAAGTCTACAATGCGGCACAGCGGCAAACCGGATAGGTTCCATATCCATCAATTATTGTATAATAGAATCACAAATTATTTAAGAATCCCTTTATTATTATCTCGATATTGCTTACGTATAAGACATCTCATTTTTATACAAGCCGAGTACCTATATAAACCCAATTTCAATATTGTTTTAGGTCCAGCGCATAAAGAAAGCATTTTTATCTGTCAATTTGCGCGTATCTGATAGATAGGGATTATCTAGATCGTTTACCGGTAATTTTATTACGAACCTTATTTGATAGATAATAATAATGATATGTAAGTAGATGTTATACTGGGAGAATTACATAGACGGGGCTCCGAACCTGATTGTGAACCCAGACTAATAAGCCAGCGAGTGCATTTGTGCAAGGAACTATGTCAGCAGAAGTGAGTCATTTATTTTTTCAAGATTAAAATTATGTATAAGTACCTTATGTTAACTCTGATTCAAAAATTATATCTATGCAAATATCACGTTTTCGTTGCGATGAAAGATAGACAAACCAACAAACACACATTCGCATTAATAGTATATGAATGATTTATGAATACACACATACACATCTACTTAAACAATCGGTAGCTACTTCCAAGTTTTAACATAGCTAATATAAATTAAATAAAAAACCAATTCAAATTCTGTAACGAGAAACAACGTAATCTTAGCATGGCGGTAGAGTATTTTCTAGTGCTGTACTGGCTAGTTACCACCCTCAAGATGAAAGTCTGGCGCCATGCACCAATGTGCAGTCCGGGTATTCCGGCTGCTGTACTAATAATTTACCATCTTCAACTACATCGTCATGATGAGGTGATATTAAGATAGTGGTCAAACGTTATCCTATGAGCATTACCAGACACGGCTTACTTTGTTGACTAGATTAGCGGCTTTTGTTTATGTTATTTGGTAACGAGACGAGCTATTCGTTTGCCTGATGGTAAGCATAACGCCGGCCCATAACAATTGCAGTGCCACCCAGAACTTAGAAACACAAAGGCCTGCGCGGCACTGCAGTGCGCTCGTTACCCTGAGACATTAGGTATGAAGTCTCATAAGCCCAGTAATTTCACTGGCTACTCTGCTCATCGAACCGGAACACAGTAATGCTTGCACATTACTGTTTGGCGGCAGACTTCACGAGCAAAGTGGTGGTAACAACCCAGACGGACACTCGCAGAAGAGTTAGTCCTACCACTAACAAAAAATACTAGCTTCCAATAGTTCCGTCTATTCTATTCTTTTAGTCTATGATAATAATAATGTTATGTGCATAGATACGTTATAAACTAAGTCGAAATGGAAAGTACGACGGATGTGCTGTGTTTAATCTTGTGTTAGTGTGCATTAGTTATCGTTAGATACATAATCACTGATTATTATTATCGGGTGCAGCCATCTTGTTGCTGGTTGATAATTAACTTAAATGGAATGATATTGTTGTTTCTTGACATTTTTAATTCACACATAAGTAGTTGAAAACTTGAAAAAAAAAAAAACAAATAAATATAATTGAAGTGTCTGTTTGTAATATCAAAATAACAGCTTTTTACTAAATGCATATGAAAGTATATATGGCACCTATAACAAAACAACCATTTTTAAAAATTTTGTCTGTTTGCTCCGGGTAATCTCCGACACGGCTGGACCGATTTTGACGGAACTTTCACTGGCAGATAGCTGATGTTACAAGGAGTAACTTAGGCTACTTTTATTTTAGAAAAAGAATTAGGGTTTCTCGCAAGATAATAAAAACCCTGAAATCCAATTTCTCCGCCCGGGTGAAACCGCGGGCAAAATAAATAAACAAACTAAGTGTGGAGTGAATGGCTATAGTCCCAAACAATCTATGCTAGCAATCCAAAGATTGGTCTTTGATTGTATCCTACTAATATTATCAAGTCACTTATTATCACGTCGAAAGAATCACATCACGAAACAGGAAAATTCTGAACAAACACACTTTCGCAGTTACAATGTTAGTATATTAAATCGTTACCTATTAGCCTTAGCCGCATAACAACCGCCATTATTCCATCAACTACTTACAAAACTCCATAGCTGTCAATACCACCATATAATTTTGTTTCACACAGCCAGCGGCGCACTTTGCTTCCGCACCTGCGCCTGCGCAGCGAAAGTCGCGAGTTTGTCAACACAACCACGGCACTTATTTTGTAATAAACCATTGACTAACAATAATGTAGACGGAACGATCCCGTTCGATAAGCCACCAAAGCAAGCCAGTTAACACGTAAAGATGTGCAAACCGTATGGAATATTTTTATTAAAAGTGCACCGACGTACTTTACTACTACTTTAGACTTTTAAAAGAACATTTAAATAGCTTTAGAAGAAATAAGATCATCGTCTTGTAAGGAATAACTGTTTTCAGGCATTGCTAAACATCATTTTCATGGATAGCAATCCCAAGTTTCAGCGATTACAGCAGATTTTGCAGCGATCTGATGAACTTTTTACACGTTTCACAATCTAATATTATTCATGATAATTGTCTAACTCATGTTTTTTTTTTCTTTCTAGGTAACAAACCAGCAGCAATACGAAGCAGCAACGGAAGCTATAACTTAATAATAGTAAATTGGTAAGCTAATTTCGTATTCCATGAGGTGCATTTGGTGGGACCTGTGGCGCACTTTGGCCCCACTCGCAAACCCCCGTAGGCCCGTACCGTTCTTAGGTTCATCAAGTCATCATCGACACTCTACCGTCGATGCTCTTACCCTTCTCGATATCGACTATGTAAGATTGGGACCAGGTAACTGGAGGCTACAATTTCCATGAGCGACGCGACGCTCAGAAGCGGCTGTTCATTGAGCGGCCATTTCGGGCCATGTGAAGTAGCTTTAGCTAGATTAGGGTCATTAAATTAGATGCATTCGCGCGCAGGGGCCATTCTCTCCTGCAGGGTGTTTTTAATTAACTCGGAATGATATCCGTGTCGGAAGCGACTTATTTGATTGTTTATATTTCGGAAACGCATCCCGACAGAGAAATATTGTCGAGATATATTCGGGCTTAGCAGCTGAGTTGTGGAATCTTACTGGGATAATTTCTCTGACGGGATGCGATTCCGAAATATAAGCGATGAAGACTGTCGCTTCCGAGACGGATATCATTCCGAGTGAATTAAAATAACCCTGCTGATCCCCGTATTCCGGCGACGGCTCAAGCCGAGGTGTATGATTACCATATACTACCGCAAACGAGCGGCTATAGATGTAATAAGAGTGAAACTCTCAATTTCCCCTAGAAATCTATCACTGAAGGAAGTGATCGTCACTAAAGGAAATACTTGCGCCACTCGCAACTTTTTACCAGACTACTCAAAATTTCTCTCCATATATGAGTGAGTTAGAAAAACCGATTTCCCTTATGATTAGTTGAATTTCTCGATGCGCTCATTAATGGAGCCTTATTTATAAATAAACTTGTTATGAGGAAAAACTTGTAGTCGTTTAACTTTTGGCTATCTATACATTCTGTAATAGAAAAGTGTAGCAATTTGGAAACCAGGGAATAAGGCGGCCCTTTAAAATAAATCCACTCAAACAGAATATCAGAAAGTTGTTTAATAATGGAGTTATGTCAAAGTTTTCTTCAAACTGACTTAGATACACCCCTGAAATCAGCTGGACAAAAGGCAATGAACGTTCGGCGCCACCACGAGCGGTTGCCGCGTGACGCCACCCTCCCTCGCACTCTCTACGCTTCTGAAGCCAGAGGCAGCGCCGAGATGGTGCAGCGGACTTAGCGTAACTCTTTGTATTAGATGAAAAAGCGGTCTTTGCCCGTAAAAAATATGTTACATCGCTTCCGCATAATTGCTGTTATTACTATCGACTAGTATTACTTGTATCATTTCTATTACACATTGTAAAAGTATTATTTCACATGCAACCATTACATTACCGATAGAAAGATATTAAAAAGAGACAGTCACGGACCTCACGGCTGCTTTTACCGTTTTTAGTTGTAACGTAAGCCTTTACACTTTTACTTTTAAGATACACTTACTAAAAACAATGATTGGGCAGATAGTTTCAGCTGTGGGAGGCAGTTTGTTGTCAAAGAATATAAAGATATATAGATGCGCCAGAAGCGTACCTACATATGTTACAAAAGGTACATTTTTATACTCGAGAGTTTAGCGACCTTTATCATCATCTGTATTTGTTTTTATGATATTTGGTAACGAGACGAGCTGGTCGTTTGCCTAATGGTAAGCATAACGCCGGCCCATGACAATTGCAGTGCCACTCAGAACTTTGAAACACAAAGGCCTGCGCGGCACTGCAGTGCGCTCGTTACCCTGAGACATTAGGTATTAAATTTCATACGCCCAGTAATTTCACCTGTATGCTGAGTGTCATAGTTTCGCAGTTAATATCCATTTACGCGACGACCGCGTTTGTCGAGTAAACTAGAATGCAAAAAGCATGCGCGGTGATAGTTCATAGACGCGGTGCAAGAGGCGCTGTACATTTTTTCATAAAAAAACCGCGTAAACGCGGTCTCTACTTGTTGCAAAACTCTACACTATCAAGTCCACTTTGCATAATACACATAAAGGTGCTTGGCAACACATTTTTAACTTGAGCGAATCGACTTAGCCCAGCGAGTACTTGAAAATGCTCTATAATCTCTATGGTTGCGCAGTGCAATTCATCATTGCTTCAAAATTTAATAAATTCCATTCATTCGATGAGCACGGCTTCGTCATACTATGCCGCGCTGTACAGTTTTGGGTAACGTTCTAATTTTTAGAAGTAGACTAAAAGATACAAAAATAACTCTTTCCAGTTAGTAAGATTCGAAAAATCATCTGCAAGATAATTCAAACTCAAAATGCTTTATTCATATAGGCCTCAAAGGAGCACTCATGAAAGTTAAAATAAATGACTATAAATTTATTTTTTTCAACTGGCTGAATGCCTTTTTAACCGACTTCCAAAAAAGGAGGAGGTTATCAATTCGTTGGATATTTTTTTTTTATGTTTGTTACCTCATATCTCGGTCATTTATACACCGATTTGAAAAATTCTTATTTTATTTGAAAGGATATACTTTCAGATTGGTCCCACAGAAATTACATCATAATCGGTTCAGTAGTTTGTCACTGAAGTCGGTTCGTAGCTTTTTTAAAGCTATTTTTGTTTTTTAACTAGCTAATACATAAATAAACACCACATCTAACCTAGCTAGCTACAAAAACAGTTGGATTAAATAAAATAAAATAAAATTTATTTATTTATTTAATGACTGTAAAATTGATTCTCGTTTATCCAATACCTAATCGCTCATTACCTATCTAATATAATCGTATCTTACAAATGTCAAAGCACAACATATAACCCGATGTAAATCGTTACTTAGGTACTTTTTGTCGAACACTCGTATCTGCTTCACACTCCGCAGTGTCGTATCTGCGTCTATCTAATCTGGGCCAATCTCGATCACAGTGTGAATCATGGAATAGCCAGTAATTGCTCAAAAAATCGATGGTAATAAAGCTTTTTTTTACAAATTCGGCTAATGGTGTCTGAGAACGCGATGACTAGCCGAGATAGTTCTCATCTAAGAGAAATCAATTATTTGGAAATTGTTTGATGAAAGTTGCGGCGTAGTTTTTTCTTTATGGACCGCTTTTTTATATAACTATTTTTTGTAAGAACTTTACCAATTTGAATACAATCTGACGAGTTTTAAATAACAATAATAAAATTAAACTTTTTTTAACGGGCTAAATGCCTTTATTAACTAGCTAATACATAAATAAACACTACATCTAACCTAGCTAGCTAAAAAACACTTGGATAATCTACAATATTTCTAACTTCTAACATGTATTATATTAAATTATTTTAGATTATCTACTGTATATCTGTTATATCACTCCTATTCCACAACTTTCGATTCCGCTAAATCCTTTTGCACATCATCGATCATACAAACACACAGACAAGACTACTGCCAGCCGCTTAATTAGTTTATACCGGTTCTTATCGGCCCGTATTGATCCTATCTCGCTTTAAATGAATTATGTGACTGCTCTGTTACAATTTCACTTCTTTGAAATGATTGCTAAATGGTTGTGACGACAGTAGCTCGATGAGAAGGCAGATAGCTGAGGGAATTCAGCGCGTCAAAGAGATTGCAGTCTCTGTAGTGTCTAAATATTTGCTAAAAAAGAGAGTAGAAAACTTGAAAGTGAAGTGATTGGGAAAAATATGCTTAAAGGAAATTGGGTTCGCAGATGAGTTTACGGATTGGGGAAATATACGAAATGGAAATTAGCTACGCAGAAATAACATCATCATCATCAAAAGAAATAGTCTAACAAACCTAAAGCGATGTCTTTATACAGTGCTAAAATTTAAAGAAAGTGTTGATGTTGGGTGCTGATACAATATTTCAATTGGAGTCAAAACAATATTTACTTTCTTAAAATGTTTTATACTATCTCAGATCTAAATATTGTACTGAATCAGTCTACAAAATGACAAGTAATAAATCACATTGATAAGGTTGTTCCTCATCACTAGCAGAAGATCTCATTTCAAATTTTGAGCGCCAAAAAGTGTTGCTATAAATAAAAAACGGTAGATCAATATTTTACTCTCTGACACTGACAGTTTTGTAAATGGCGAAAGCGCACATCAATAATTGTCTGCGTCTGCGACATAAAATACCAGTAAAGCTATATAAATTTACCAATATAAACACTTTTTTTTCTTTTATTGCGTTAGAAAGTTGTAATTCTTTCAATTAAACCACCTGCAGAAGTCGTAATTCAAATTAATTAAAACTAAATACTACTAACATTGAACCAAATACATGCAAATAACCTGGTGCTGCAAGGCCGAATTGTCATTAGTAATTTAATAAAGTACATTAAACTTGGCCCCATTTTATAATTGTTTCCTTTATTATACATTACTTCCACTTAGATATTTTTAACCTACATTGTACTTAACTGGCAAACAAGTTCACTTTTCTTTTTGTTAATGATCTCGTAATGTCACTTTCCATTTTTCTAATGACAATCATTCTGGCATAAAACATTTATTATGTACTTACTTTAATTTCACCTATGATTGTACAAAATTTGTACACCAAGCTAAAACCTACCTTAGGGACCTAATGAAGCTTGTGTCAATATTAATAAGTCGCTGACATTGTTTACTGGTAACATTGGCTCAATTTCCATCCATCCGCCCTTTTTTTTCTTTCTATAGAGCTAGTAACTTCCATTAACTCGCTTCTAATCCTTTTAAAAAGCCTAGTTTATCGTAACACCAAAAACCTTAGAGTTTAGACCCTAACTGGAATATCATGTCAAATTTAAATGTTCACCTCTAAAACACATTTAAAAAATCATCAAATATCATTAGAAATGAAGTCTGAAGCACATCGAACTCTATTGCTCAAAATAAAAAATTGAACCTTATACGAGTAGTAATGTGGTGTGAGGCTTTATTTGCACATTCTAAAACAATTTTGATTTCATATTAGATATTTACCTACATAAAATTATTGCACAATATTATTTATCTTGTGCACTAATTGCAAAATTAAATATAGTCAAGAGATAGCCACATACATAAATACAACATCGAAAGTAGTTTCTAATTAGCGGAAGCCGCCCGAGATCGAAAGTGGCGGCGCGCGCGCATTTTTACACCGTTTTCATAATATGTCCACGCACTTACGCCATGTTGGGGTCGACGGCCGCCATGGCGGGAAAAGTGGAAAATGCGAACGCTGCTTCGACATTGGTAGCAGCAATTCGCTGCCGGACCCGATTGGACATCAGTTGCGTTATGACGATGTCGCTGTATCGTCATTATGTCTAATTAAGTGGTTATAGTATAACAGTTATAGTATAATTTTTACTTACATTCAAAACATGTTTTTAAATTATACAATTAGGGTTGCATGCCAAAGAATAAAAATGAATATTTTATTAACATATTATCGGACCTGCAATATTATATTCACATATGATAATCTATTAGGGCTTCCAAACAAATATACAAAATGTTATAGGTGTACGTTTTATTTTATGTGTGTATGTATGTTTGTCCATGCATATCTCCGAAACTACTTATTCATCGGATTGTGACCGTTCTTTTTTTATTGGCTTACTTTGACTTTAACTTAGGGCACAGAAGTTTCATCAAAATCGGGTGAGAAATTTAAAAGATGTGGACCAAAATGTTATAATAGGGATATTAATTCGTTTTCTCATGAGAATCAAATGTCTAAGTATATCGAAAAAAACTGAAAATAGAAAGCTAGAAACGTCAAAAATAAGAGCGAAAGTTAGGCGTAGCTACTGAGCGCCAAAACGCCCCATAAAAATTGGACAAAACATCTGACATCAATTGTTCTACGCGGGCCCTAAACCTGAACTATAAAAAACATGCATTTTGTTCATTTGGCCGTGAAAAACTGCGTTTAAGTACATAGTTATCATACAATTTCTTATTCATTGAAATGTAAAGAAGCTCATGGTATCATTTAATTAACTTTTGTTACATCGACTTATTTTCTCTCTTTTTCGCAGAGATCAACGAAAAGAGTTTTGTAATCAACTCCGCACGTCCGCTACTCGTTTCATTTCAAAGAGCTGGCAAGTTTTTTAAAATCTGGTTTGTTTATTGCAAAACTGCCAGTGTTTACTGTCGCCCGGCATCTGAACAAAACTAAATAAAGGGGAGATATTCGCGACACGTCTTGGTGTTTTTAATTATCGAGTTTGCCGGTCGCGGTCGGTAGCTGACACGCAGGACACTTTATTTATAGCGCCTTTTTACATTACCTATTTTGTACCATTTAACATTCTACAACATTGATGTTATTTGAGAATGCAATCATACTTCAATATATAAAAAATATTGCTCATTTCCTCCTGGTACCCAACTATTTTCTATTGTGCGTGTTATGGCCTGTTTTTAAAATCTTTATCAAAAAAACTAAATCATAAACATCTGTATAGTTATTAACGCACAATAACGAAAAGACACAAATTTAGGAGCAACTAACCTCTAAGCTCTAAGAAGCCTAAGGTAACAATTTTGTATTTTCTTTTCTTCATTTGCCGCTTTGAAGTTAAACTGCCTTAAATAGCGGGTTAATTTAAATAACGTTTCCATACACCTAAGCGAGGACCCACCACATGCTTGAGAACGCTTGCTCGCTTCGCCGCTTTCTATCGCCATTTGTATGCATAGCTCGGACTTCGGAGGATGTCCTCTAATAGATCCATCAATTTCATTCAATAGTCACATTTATACGGTTTCTAAGGCCTGTCCCGGGAGGCTTTGAATCGATCTGAACCCGTTATTCTAGTGCCTGATTTCATCAACAATCACTTTTCAATTCAACGCTGGTAAAAACTTCGTTGTATCTTTAGGGGAGGTGTTGAAATCGATGTAGAAATTCATCCTTTTATTACATTTTTTTAAATCGATAACCTGGTCGCACGTTTGACTCAAGACCTTAACCTTAACTTCGGGTCAGACGTTGACTCTAATGCCTCAGTTGCTGCTAAAAAAACTTGGCATTTTGTCGAAAGTCAGGCGGTACTTCACACCGGAACCGCTGTGAAGTACCGCCGCGAATGAACACACCAAGCGCAGGTCAGAACGTATATGAAGTACTCACTGCTGCCACCTTTATGAAGGATCTGCTAAGTACAAACTTGAAGCTTTGGATTCTATCGAAAAGCGTGCCAAAAGGCTCATTAACGACGACACTCTCGTTAAGGCTAAACTGCAGAGCCTGGCACATCGCCGTGAAGTCGCAAGCCTTTCGGTGTTTTATAGACTGTACCACGGAGAGTGTGCGCAAGAACAGAACGTACGAAGCGTTTCGCTACTTCCTACATAATAAAAACTGCAAAAGAGTGGAATGCTTTGCCGTCGTCTGTGTTCCCTGAACGTTATAATCTGGGTGTGTCCAAAAATAGAGTAAACAGATATTTACTGGGAAAGCGTCCTACATCTTCAACCACATCGTTACTTAACAGCAGGTAAGATTGTGGTCAAACGATTTACAAGTTCAAAGTAAAAAGGTGAAATAACACGACTTATACAGCGTCGCTATACAGCAATCACCAAACGTTGCAGGTCAAAGCGTCAACAATCAAATAATTGGACGTTTTTATTTTTGTATAGGTTAGTTTTTAGCCATTATCTCACCTGATTTTAGGTAGCGATATGGTGGAAGATCGTGAATATACTAACCTAAAAACTACTCGTTACTGACAGAACATCGCTCAAAAATTGCATATAAAAAAGCGGGAACCTACTTCGACGAAAATATTGCGATATATTATGAAATTACATCCCTCGTTTTCCATCCTTAGGGGTATGGTATTATTTCATAAAAGTTGAAGGACCACCCTTGTATATCCAACACATGAGAAGAGGATCATTCAAATCGGTTGAGATATACCGGAAAAATCGAGTAACATCGCCAAAAAAAAATACAAACGAATTGGGAATCTTCTCCTTTTTGGAAAACGGAAACCTTTTCTGCCCCATACTAGGATGATTTCATCGCTTGTATTTGGTCAAAGAACCACGCTCAACAAAACCAAACACGCCATATACTAGCATTCTATGATTTCCGCTGATTCCAGTGGCTGTAACTGTAGCTGGCCTAACTGCCCATTAGTCCGTGAAGACGCACCTAATCGTAAAGGGTTACGATATGCCCCGCTGGTTCGGCACCAATATAACCTGGTACTGCTAGTTCCATCCCACGTGCCACCTTTTGATTTACAACTCATTCATGCACTTCCGGAATAGACGTGTAAACTCTGCCCTTATAATGGCTGTGCAATGAAGACAACATTAAATAAGGCGTAGAGAAATGTTTGTGTTCGGATGATCAATTTTTATAATTGAAGTTGTTTTTGGAGCGTGGCAAAGCATACGTTTCTGAATGTCTTTAGCTCAAGTATTTGTTGTTCCGTGTTGTTTGTGGTTGATTCGCAAGATGTATGTTGTGCAGGGGCCATGGTCCTCGTAGTTCCTGAAAGAAAGAAAGAAATTGCTTTTATTTTTAGCCAACATAAAAACACATAATAATATAAATTTTAACTACCTATAATATACGAGTACACATCTAATCGAACAAACCGCTACCATTAGCCAACGTTCCCAAAGCGCTGACAACGTTGCACGCTGAATGGCAAAACAACAATTATGCTAACCTAATGATATTTTATAGCGTTCAAATAAGTGAGTGTATAATAAGGAAGACAAGAAACGTAGTAACTAGTAAACTTTCTACAAAACAGAGACAGCCTGATTCTCTAGATACCTACAGAAAATCCTAGTTAGAGGTTATGGTCTAGGATATTTATTTATTTCATCTGAAGGGATGACTGACGATACGGTCGAAAATACCGATTAATCTTACAGACAAATACACAAGCCAAGAATTCCACTGATAAGAATTCTAGTCATGATGAATGTGAAAGCAAAACGTTTCTTGCATTTTAGAGCTGGTCTTACGCTAAAATCATGTTGGTTCCTCTTAAAATGAATCATGTTCTTCGTATTTCTTTTAATTAATCTTAAAACAACATTTCATAATAAAATGTCTCGAAACGTTCCCGCAACTGGCTTTCCGAGTGTTATTTTCCTAATTTACGTTGCTCCGTACACCAGCCAATTACTGTACTGCTATGCAACGTTATGTTGGACAATTACTGGACGGCTAATGACTGTCTCATTACCGCTTTAACTCTTAACTAACCTGTGACTGCCGGTGGCAGGCCTTAGCCAGGATTTTGGTCACCTTTGGCCGAGGTTCTTGCCCTTCTTCTGGATGGTGTCGCAACAAAGCAACTACAGTTACAACTGCGACGAGCGCCCACTTCGAGTTAATGACAAGTAGCTTTAGCCAGATTTGGGCCCACTTTGAACGGACGCATTCGTGTGCTGAGGCTTTTCTCTCCCGACCCCCGCATTCTGAAATCGGCCCAAGAGTTGCAAATCAATCTGTAGGAGAAGTTAAGACTTATCTACTTATGAGGACATACTCAATGCACGTCTCTTAACCCTCAATACGGACCCTTGAGTGTACGATTTGGCGTGTAACCTTGTTACCACTCAACAATCATCGCTTTATTTCTGTTTCTTTATTACAGTAGCGTACCGTTAGATTGTAGACAATCGGATTTCTTCCTTCGTATCGTTGTTGTCAGGGGGGAGCCCGATCCTAGCTTGGTTCATGAAAGCATTTGCAAAATACGCGTAGATTACATTGTGTGCTTGCGTGCGCATGCGGCGTGTAGTTGTTACATTTGTAATTTTTAGAACTGGTTACTAAATTATTAAGTTATGTTGCAATTTATAGTTTAAATAATTTTAATGATGACCTACTGGTTCTTGCGGTGTTTGTAAACAGGAAAAAGATTTATTCTAGGATTGGAATATTCCACCAGTCTCGCTTGATACAATTATTGGAAGCCTAATCCTCTCATTAACTGGTGTCGGATTCCAACAATACCTGCCGCTGGAGTCTGAGAAATGAGTAATAGGTATTATATTACACGGGCAAAGATATTATATGATACGGCATATATAATACGGTCATTAGTAGAGCATTATATGATACGGTCTTACAACAAAAAAATTAAACACTCCCTAAAGTGTGTTAAACAGCGTTTAAC
Source organism: Crocallis elinguaria (assembly GCA_907269065.1). Lineage (NCBI taxonomy): Eukaryota > Metazoa > Arthropoda > Insecta > Lepidoptera > Geometridae > Crocallis > Crocallis elinguaria. Next base: position 15,622,429 of record OU026068.1, read on the forward strand.
TCCTAAACGTGCCTTATGAGCATACTGTTGTGAAAAATGCCTCTCGGTCGCGTTAGCAACAAAAAGCCTGGCTCCTAAGTAAAGATGTGTAACTTCACTGAAACTTTACGCGAGGTTCTTGGAAAAATATGAAACACAATGTTTCACAGCGTTGCATTGTTTCAAAATTTCCTACGCTTATGCAAGTTCTTGAACTGTGGACAATCAAGCGGTACCTATCCACCATTACTCTAAGAAACATAAGTTTTAGAAAATTAAACAAGATAGATGACTATAAGTTATAGAGTGTCAAATAAAGAAAGCATCTATAATAATTAAAACAATAAGATAAAGTTTAATATAAATAAGATTAAAAAAAAGCTTTTTTTTATCCTCGCTCGAAATCTCCTTGCAGAATAGTAGGTATGGTATATTTATTTTGAGGTTGCGTATGTACTCAAATTGGGATATCCTTTTTATGTATATAATGACATTACAATAATACCGTATATTAAAAAAAAATAACACAAAATACACAAACCGTGTCTGGCCAAGAAAAAAAAAGAAAAAAATAACTGGCCACTATAATATTACTATCATCAAAAAGACTTTAAAAAGTCACGAGTATACTGTGTAGCCCATCTTTTTATTTCGCTCGTAATTACGTACTTAAACCATGCAAGTACTGTTCTTACCGCAAAGTTCATGGAAATCTGAATTATCTACACGCAGACAGACGGGCAGATGGGCTTAATTATATATTTGTGTCGAAATGACGCCTCACGCAAACGCTAAATGCTAAACGTTCGCAGTTTAAGTCTTATTTAAAAGCTGACAACCGTTCAGTTTTCATTTTGCTTTTATTTTGGTGCAGTCGAAATTATAGTGATTCTTGAGAAACTAAGATATGTTGTTTCGAGTAAACGGGGGGTAAATTGATATCTAGATAGACGGGCAATAATTCGAAATAATGAGGGCTCAGTGGTGTTAGTGACGTCGACTATTGGTACTTGGTAGGTCGATGGATATGTTCCATGTCGATGTTACAAATTCTACAATGAACTTTGGTGTCTGTGAAGGAAACGTGTTGCAACCATACCATGGTTTAAGGCGATTTGTAGTATTGGCCCGGCTAGCTACCACCCTGAAGTTAAAAATCTGTCATCAAGCACCTATTCAGAGCTGCTGCCTTATCAGCTAACAATCTCGTGTTCGTTTTCAATACCAGACCGATTAAAACCAACGGTCACTAGTCTTCGTGTGGAAGGAGTTGTCAATAGTTTTCGCTTCTTTTCGTTTTGTAAGAGCTTATTTCTTTAATAACCAGCGAAAATTCTAGACTATTCCTTCCACACGAAGACTAGTGACCACTGGTTTTAATCGGTCTGGTATTGAAAACGAACACGAGATTGTTATCTGATAAGGCAGCTGGTCGTACTCTAGGTCGAGCGTATTTCCCATCTTCCACCACGATCAGGAAATATGATAATTAAACTCTAACCTATCAAGTGAAAGATTAAAAACAATCTTTTGAAATAATAAAGTTACGAAACGACTTGTTGAGTATGCGGCATATTGAGACAAGCCTCAACTTCACAATGTTTTCTTCTAACCGATAATGTTGCCACACGTCTGTCCGCGCGTCCGCACCACCCTCGAATGACAATGCGATGCGTTTGTTGAACCTGCATTGTGCACAGCATCTTAATCGCAGACGCTGGCGCACAGTGGCGGTTACATGGGTGCCAACCTGGGAAAGTAGATTTATCACCCCTGGACATACAATCCTTGTATAGGAAATTTTGACATATTGTAAATGTTGCCATGTTCATCGGTTGATTAACCAATCTCTTGTATAGGAAATTTTGACATATTGTAAATGTTGCCATGTTCATCGGTTGACTAACCAATCTCCATCAATAATAGCCAAGTGGCTAATGGTTGCTCTACATTTTCAACCTATCCGTGGTTGCTTTGCAGTCCTAAGACTGAACAAAAAAAATCCAAGGCATTTTTTAAAGCATTTTGCCTATTTTCAGGCGGAAGATTTCTATTGCAGGAACCGATTAGGCGCTTGCTTTAATCAACCCGTTTGAACAAACAACACAATTCAAAGCTAGAGCCATCTATAACGTATAGGTATGTAAAGGATACCTACGTACCCACTAGGTCAGAAAAGTGGATGTGTGATTGTGTGTATTTAAAAAAAACCGGTAAAATGCAAGTTGGGCGACGCAAAGTGTAGGTTAGCGTTATTTTTACAAGAAAAAGATCGTTCAAAAATAACGTCCTCTAATTAGGTTGCAATCCGACCTGTGTAGACTTACTTGACCCGCCTTCGGGTCACATCGGATTAACTCGCCAAGGCCGACCCGATGTCAACGAATCACGAATTCAATTCCATTCATTGGCTGATGCGTCATCGTACATGTCTACCAACATTAACATAACAATTCCACCAACACGTTCATAAATTGACACATTGTGATAATATATAAGCACATAATTTAGAAAAATATGTAAGTATTAAATAAAAAATGTTATTTAGAATTTAAAACGCATTTACTTATCCGGCTAGATGGGAAGGTCAAATCGAAGGCGTGTTTGAAAATTCATATTAATAGAATGGAATTCTTATGTGCAGAGAAAGTTGAAATATGATTTTGTTAGTGGCCATTATCACAGATTACATCACGTATAAGATCTTTTTATGTCTGTTTAGAATTTATAATTTGATTAGTAGGTATATAATTTTATTTATAGCTCATTTAAACTTTTTAAATTCATATGTTTATCAAACACACACAAATATCTGGACTGCCATATCAATTTTTTTATGCTATTTGATAACGAGACGCGCTGATCGTTCGTCTGATGGTAAGCATAACGCCGGCCCAAACAACCTACCTATAACAAAACAACCATTTTTAAACATTTTGTCAGTCTGTCTGTTTGTTCCGGGTAATCTCCGAAACGGCTGGACCGATTTTGACGGGACTTTCACTGCTAGATGGCTGATGTTATAAGGAGTAACTTAGGTTAATTTTATTTTAGAAAAAATTTAGAGTTCCGCGCAAAAATGAAATCCAATATCTCCGCGCGGGTGAAACCGCTGGCAGCAGCTAGTTTTTTATAATTTAGTTTATTTTTATTTATTTTTTTATGTTATTTGGTAACGAGACGAGCTGGTCGTTTGCCTGATGGTAAGCATAACGCCGGCCCATAACAATTGCAGTGCCACCCAGAACGTTGAAACACAAAGGCCTGCGCGGCATTGCAGTGCGCTCGCTACCCTGAGACATTAATTTCACTGATGTCAATGACAGTATTTTAGGCGAAAAACTTGGTAGGTTTCGTGTCAGGGTTAACTTATTTACTTTCAATATTTTGGTTCACAAATTTAAATTTACAATCCAAGAACTGTCAGAATTTCGGATGTTATAAAAAGTAACATCCTCCCGCAAATGTTAGATGCGTTTTTCTGACATAATCTGTAGGTATTGAGGCCATCGACTCCGCATGCCTTATGGAGTGGTATCAGAGATCTGGTAGTGACTTAGCGGGCAATTAAATGGTAATTCCAGTTGAGGATCGTCGTGGCTGCTAAGTGAGTCAGGGACGTGGTGCTGGCTACGTATGTAAGCATTAGTAGGTACAGGCGTGTGCGAAAGTAATATAAATTATTATTACAACTAGCTTTTGCCCGCGGTTTTCACCCGCGTTCCCACAGGAACCGTGCATTTTTCCGGGATAAAAAGTAGCCTATGTTACTCTCCGATCCATGAACAATATCTATGCCAAAAATCACGCCGATCCGTTGCTCCGTTACTGCGTGACAGAAGGACAAACCAACAAACACACTTTCGCATTTATTATATTAGTAGGACTAGGCAGAGTAATTAATTATATTATCAGAAATGACTTGAATAATTACGTTTAGTTAAAATGTAGAAATTTTAGGTGTTTGTAGAGATTTCTGCAGAGAGACGAAGTCATACAGGTCATATTGCGTCTGTGATTTCTCCCTTTTCTAGAAAACAATATACATTACCTATTTTTATACAAACCCTATAATACTTAACCTATAAGTTCGTCTGTCAGTATGTGCGGTTAATTAATTTGCTAGTTAGTTAATCTGTAGAAGCTCTTACTTATAGTTTGGAGCGTTCAGATCGCTTTATTTTGCCTATAGAGGACCTGAAACACGCCCATAATGTTATGTTCATTTTGTAAGTTATTGCAATGTAGCTGTTGGTTCTCCTTAAACATAACTAACGAAACCTTATGACCTTTTGAGTCCGAAAAATTGCTTTAAAAAAGCTACGAACCGACTTCAGTAACAAACGACAGAACCGATTTTGATGAAATTTCTATGGGACCAATCTGAAACCATATACTACTTTCAAATAAAAACAAAAGAATTTTCCAAATCGGTTTATAAATGACAGAGATCAGAGGTAACAAACATAAAAAAAATACCCACCCACAATTGATAACCTTCTCCTTTTTTGGAAGTCGGTTAAAAATGTGCGAGTTTTATAAGTACCTAGACTATTAACATTCTATAAGAAAATTATGTAGATTGTAACATATCTCAATCAAATTAAGAAATAAATGTTTGCGCCTGCCATTACTTCACCAGTCTGTATGGGAACGGCATCCACATCGGCAGTGCGGGTGCAATGCGCATGCGACGACCGAGTCGTCATGTCAGTTTGAGATTTATTATTAGATAACTCATGTAGCTAATGTGACCTTTTCACTGCGATGTAATGCGTGACCACTTGATTGGTGAAGAGTGCTCATTTTGGCGTGTACAAAACGTTTTTTTTTTATAAAATTAAATACATTGCTCCTGGTAATTAGAGGGCACGGCTTTTTGTCGATGATCCTTAAAAGCCAAAATGCCCATTATACGCAGTAATTCTAAAAACAAATCTTTATAAAGGGTTCAGCTGAAAACGCAAGCCTAATTTTATGGGGAACTTGAGAAGATAAAATAAAAATTTAATTTAAAATTATTTACTTCCGACCGAATTCATGATGCGTTAGCAGTCTTACTTACTAGGTATAATCTATTCTGTGATCTTACGGTCTAGCGATCGTACCTCGAAACGCATCGCCAAATCTTTGATCGAATTAATGATACCAACGTAACAAAATAAAAAGTAAAAGCGTCACATAAACAATAAAATATACCCGATCTAATATCAAATGACCAAAGATAAGTAGAGACAATAGAGAGAGAGTGCAATGTTTGGTTGGCGGCGCGCGGCGCAGTGATCGATTACAAATGAAATCGAGAAGTAGAAAAGAAAAGAGATATCCAATCGAGAAAGATAATCAGGAATCACTTTAGCAAACAACTACTTATTTGTGAAGACGATATCGATAAGTTGCCAGTTGAATAATTGTTTTTGCGTGGTCCTTTTTTAATCTTTCGCAAATAACTCAAAGATGGTTAACCAAATAGTCCATTAATCAAGAAAGGAGATGGTCAAAAGTGGTCCTTGGAAACCGACAGATACAATATATATATCAGTCGAAAGCACATTTATAAAGAGTTCTTAAAATAAATATTTAAATTTTTTTCTCACCACCATTTTTGAATAAAACAGGGTTTAAATAAATGGTATTAATGGATGCATTGCCTAAGGCCAAAACCTTGCGACGACAAAAAAAAAATACCACAGCCAATCAGAAACCAGATCGTTGGCCTGACGTCATGTCCGGCTGATACGTAGTATCCGTTTGTACTCCTAGTAGTAGTCTATGAATGAAAGTTGTTTATGGTAATAACAGCAGAATAAGGATGTGCCTACATGTTACAATTGTTTTCTTCTTATGAAGTAGAATCGATTGAGTACGATATCGATAAGCTTTTTATATCCGAAATCAATTCAAGATTATGGGGCGAATCAAAACGTATGGTTAAACATCATCTATTGGGCTATTGACTATCGAGTATCGATTATCACTGACTGTCAATCGATTAGTGATATAAAATAAAGAGGTATATTTTATCAACTTATAGTAAATAAGGTCTTTATATGTATTTAACCGGATTCACTTACGTGGTACAGCCGAGCTTCGCGACGATTGCTCGACCGGTTTCGAGGTATTCAGTACCTCTTCATCACGGAGCTACACGCGACTGCTCCGACTGGGTGCAGCCCGAGTACTGGCGATCTCGGCAGCGGCGCGAGCCGCGCGGGCCGCCGCACGCTCCGCTCGCTGTGACGTCACCGGTGCATTCATAACACTGTCTTCATCGCTCGACGATAAGTTATTAGGGTCCGTACACACCACACTAACAGTGTCCTGCGGCAAGAGATCTACACAGTTGTTATTAATAGACGACGAAATGTTAAGCACGGGTCTCCACGCAGGCGCCAGCACCCATCCACGATCGCGGTTGAAATTCGGGTGACGGTTAATTTCTATGGCCTCCCGCACTTTTCGTGGAACCAGGAACTTCTCCTTTGCTAAGACGGCCACCTTATCGAACCGCAAGTAGTGTTTCACCCCTTGGGCATGTTCAGCCACTGCGGATCGATCCGTGTCCACGTTCTTAACACTTCTGATGTGTTCCGTTAGTCTCGTTGCTATATTGCGACGAGTCTCGCCTATGTAGCTCTTGCCGCATTCACATGGGATCTTGTACAGCACCGGTCCAGCAATCGTCGCGAAGCTCGGCTGTACCACGTAAGTGAATCCGGTTAAATACATATAAAGATGAGTAATACTTACGAAAGTTTTAATCAGTAAATAAGGTCTTAATAAAATTTAAAATCTCTTTAACTTGTCCACATAGACTCTAGTTCAAACAAAACATCATGCAATTACATTTTTTTAGTACCTATTACTGGGAGTTGCAGTAGTGTTTTACCCAAAAATGCTATCTTGAGGGTAATGTGAACTAAGGCTTTTGCTTGGTGGTAAGCAAAACGCTGACCCATAAAAATTGCAGTGCCACTCAGAACTTTAAAACACAAAGGCCTGCGCGGCACGGCACGGCATGCAGTGTGCTCGTTACTCAGAGACATTACGTATTAAGTCTCAATAGCCTAGTAATTTCACTGGCTACCTTGCTTATCAAACAGAAACACAGTAATGCTTGCACATTACTGCTTGGCGGCAAGCTTGACTAGCAAAGCGGTGCTACCAACCTAGTGAGCATTGTTAAAGTAAATAATTAACCAAGTTTGTCTCTTTCGATTCGTCTAAAATTGTCACTGAACAAAACATAGTTTAACTAAACCACCGTTTGACATTGTTTCTTAATAAGTGTCTATGCCATTATATATTGTTTCTTAATAAGTTCGATATAATAATTTATTCTCTATATCAGATCCATCGGGATAATCGATTTTTTTATGATCAATACATCCCTAGGGTTACTCACCATGGGGCTGCCAAGCTTCAATTAGTGATGCCAGAACCATTTTCCTAATTTGTACTATGGATTTTTTAAAATAATATAATTAATAAATGGCGGTGTCAAAAAATCATTCTTTGCGATAAATATTATCTGCAATTACTATACTACACATTAATTTAAGTTTTATTAATGTCGGTTTCCAAGGACCACCTTCCATACAAAACCATGCCATGTCCTGATAATACTTAAAGAAAGTGAGGCATGTTATTAGAAACATTTAAATTTTAATGTTTACTAATTGCTTGCTGATTCAGGTCAAACAAGAAGCTTCTGGCTGGCACTTTCCCACTGTTAAACAAAGATGTGTGGCAGTGGGTTGGGCGGTCACATCTTTCCCAAGCGCAGTGAGTGCAAAAAAAAACTTTCGTAATAGTTGCATCGAAATCCGCGGCAAAATTGCGGAAACCGCGACGCGTACGTGACGTAACGGCTGGTACTCACTTACTGTTGGGTAATCTGTGGACGCGCGCGCGCTTCGCGACGAAATGGCGGTATTTTTGGCGCTGCGGCGGTCGTTGACCCTGCGCGATCAGTGAAAGTCTGCCGGAGGCGCCACGCCGGCTGCGCGCGCGCACCCCCGGGGCCGCGGGGCCGCCCTAACTAGGTTTAGGACTAATTATCTCAATTATGTATTTTTTCGAATTATAATTTCTAACATGAATCTGACCAAAACTGGTAGACCGTAGTAATTAAATTAGCCGGTTAGAATACAACAAAATGTTTCAGACTTCATCCGAAATCGTATGGGTACTTACACAAATTGTATGTCACGAAACTTCGCCTCGGATTTTTGTATTTAATTATATATTTATTAAATAAAATAAATAGGTATGTACTGAAACGATAAAAACTAAAAAATAAATTTATTTAAAAAACTACGTTGTACACAATTTCTTACCAGGACACCACAATATTTGTTCAAGAAAAAAAAAGTAATCATCTATTTTTATTTATTTATTTATTTATTTAATCAATTAGCACGGCCAAGGCCAATTACACTAACCGAATTTAATTAACATGCATGTCACAACAGATAAGTTAGGTACTATTACAAATTAAAGGTATTAAAAACATGTCAAAAATATTAAATAATAATAATAACAATTCAATAAGGTTAAACATTACACATCAATACACATTAATTACGAAACAACAATAAAATTAAACATTATTTTCACAAAAAGTCAGAAAGTGATACATTAGCACTTTCCATTCGTCCGCGAATATGTCGCAATCCGGCCTTGCATCCAGGAGGGCATTGATTGCTACTAGAGATCGGGGAATAGGCGAACGAGCGCGAGCGACAGTCCGAGACGATTGTACCGCAAAAAGTTTATGACTCCTGCTGCGAACGTAGTTGTTAGGGGCATAAAGACAAGACAACTCACTGTGAATATCAGGCGAATCTATCTTCCCACGAAGTATTTTGCACATAGTTGTCATTTGCTCTTTTGCCCTTCTAATTATTATTATTATTGATTACACGTTACATAAACCATCTTTACAACCACAATTTATAATTAAAAAAACCGGCATTCACACCGACATTGTTTAGACCGAGAGAGATGACAGATAAAACCGCAATGATTTACGCAATATAGGTAAGTAATCACGGAGAGCGCGAATTAACACATTCATTGTGTAATTTGTATTGTTGTTATAGTATCTGATAGTAAAATGGAAAGGCAATGTTTTTCGGTCGCATTTGGCATAAAATGTTGTCAAACAATAGGTTTACTTAGCTATTGTTTGGATTTAATGCTTCATTTACAGCGAATGTTTCTGTAAGTTTTACGGCGGTACATTTTCATGACGACTAGCGTTTTGATTTGTGACACTGCCGCCCACAGTCTACGTTTTCACATGGAAATAAGTCTTTTGTTCTTTTAGAATGAAGTAGCTTTGTTTTATGTTTTCAATTTGCAAATCGAATTAGTTTACTACTTATTTGCGTGCTTTATCAATCTTCTGGACGAATAATAGTAAAAAATGTCCTATCGTATGTACAATTTCGACGTAACCCTCAGATTTTTAGACAAAATTGTCAATTTCATATTTTCCTTTTTTCCATAAGTTTGACCTGATTACTACTACTACCTATCTCACCGGATCTAGAGTGACGATGTATTGGAGTAGTGAATAATGAACACCCCAAAATAATATTGCACAGGCTCTCAAATGCAGCACAAACACGTCAATACTTGCTTGACGACAGCTAGAGGGTGGTAGCTATATGAGCACTCGAAAATACCACCGTGCTATTTGCGTACGATTTTTTTCATCACCTAAACCTCAAGCTCGCTATCAGCAGGAGAACTCACCATCACTAAACCCCTCCTTTATCATCATCATTTAAATAAAATTTAAGTGTCTGTTTGTAATATCAAAATAACAGCTTTTTACCAAATGCATATGAAAGTATATAGAGTATACATATAACAAAACAACCATTTTTAAAATTTGTCTGTCTGTCTGTTTGTTCCGGGTAATCTTCGAAACGACTGGGCCGATTTTGACGGGACTTTTACTGGCAGATAGCAGATGTTACAAGGAGTCACTTAGGCTACTTTTATTTTAGAAAAAGAATAAGGGTTCCGCGTAAAAACATAAAAACCATGAAATCCAATATCTCCGCGCGGGTGAAACCGCGGGCAGCGGTAGTCATTAATAGGTTTCCAGTCAATAGTGTTCCTACATTACCTAACTTAAAATCTATATCTGTACAAACATGCGAGGGTCCATAATACCAGGTTCACACAGTGCAGGGCGGAAGGCGTGTGACCTGACATTTCGCTGGGATGCGCGGTCGTACCTAAACGTTTTCCTCGTGTTGCGCCACGGAATTTCACCGAGGTCTTTTTAGAACCGCCCTTTAGGAAAACATTTGTGCAGCGCGTAACTCGTAATACAGACCGTAAACGCTTATGGAAACGTGCGTTTGCTTGTCAAAATAACAACGGTTTTGCATCAAGCGCGGATTACGATGAGTTTAACGGGAATGAATTTAGTAGCGTCTATTTTCTATAAATGGAAGAAATTGGAGAGACAAAAAATATCTCTCTAGTTATTAATTGGAAAGATGCTAGTGAAGATGATGAATACCTATTGGTTTCGAAACCATTACGTTATTGTAAAATGTCTGATATTATTTATTCGGTGTAAGTAAGTAATCATTGCCTGAAATAAAAAAGTATCATTGAACGCTCACTCGATTTCACGGACACGATCAAAATTTAAACGCGACACAAATCAAATTTCTAAATGCTTTCGCCTCCTACACCACTCACGAGTGCGCAATAATATATTTAATTCACAACACACACATCACCGTAACATGAGCTTGCATATTTTAAGACGCGGAAGAGTTATTACATTACCCGTTTTGTGTATAAAATTACTGGTGTTATGGCCACTTCCTATAGGACGACAAACATCCACTAGTTCCACTGAACTTTTCTTTGAAGTTACTAGCTTAAATCTGTCGTAAGTAAACTGCTTTGAACTTGGTGACATTTTACTTGATGTTGTACACCAGGTTGTAGGACTAGGTATCACCACTTTGCTTGTGTAGTCTGCCCCGATTGCATGCAAATAAATATTTTGTGGTCTGATAAGATGACCAAAGTAGTCAGTGTAATTATGGATATATTAGGAGACTTAATACTTAACCTTGCATGTCTTTATTTTATAAGTTCTGGGTGGCACTATAATTGTTATTTATGCGAGCTGACGTTACGCTTACCATTAGACAAGCAACCAGCTAGTCTTGTTACAAACAATTATAATAAGGTATAAAAAAATTAAGTGAAATATTTTTCTTCACATTATCAAAATTATCTTCCTCTGCAGTTCATAAACAAGAAAGGTATCCAACTTACATAACAACACTAAGTTTGGCTAGCTAAACTAACCACAGACAATCCGAATCAGACATAGGAATATCAATCCAAATCAATTTGCCTAATTTATTAGGTGTCATAACGAATTTTCTTTATCACCGTTCGTAAAAAGAATTACAATGACAAATGGCGCTGCGATCGATACCTGCTCACGACCTCACGTGCATATAAGAACGAGAGGGAAGATAGAGAATGTGGTTTGTGAGTGAGAGAGAAAGGAGAATAGATTCAAATTAAGAATAGTATCGGAATCGATCTTGATTTGTCGAGTGCTGACAAGCGATCAGTCAGAGGCATAAGCAAGCACAATGGCGGGTGGGGTCTGGAAAGTGTCGATTCAATGTCGTATGCGATATCGAAAGCGCGAATCGACATTGAAATATGCGCTTGCGACGTGATTAATTTTATTAGTTCAACGGTAATTTAAAACCTTCAAATACCGGTTCAGTGTGTTGAAGAATGGTGTCCGAAGAATATCAGATTTTAGCTGCAGAAACGCTCAAGAAAGTTGAATTGATAAGCATTGATAGCTGTTCTGCTTTTTGCCTTTATCGCGATAACATCCAAAAAGCTAGTTCCTATTCAAGGGTAGCGAGTTTACCACCTGCCGCTGCTAGATAGTGGTCAAACCTAATCATCTCACGAAACAATACGTGTGTTATAAGCCTTCCAGATTTCAGGGTAAGCTGAAACCCAGAACACGTATTTGGTTTCAAGAGTTTTTGATTAGTTCTTTTTTGACGAAAAGTCCTGGCCGAATTCTTAGAAATTCATGTAACCCAAACAAGGTTGATTTCTAAGCCCCATCCATCGCAAAGCTCGTCAAATCGTCGCTTTCGACCACACCGGCGTCCGTTATGTCGATTGATATTTGATCACGCCGATGACTAAATTATTCGTGTTTGCCCAGCACGCCCAGTAGTTGCAGAACTTTCACTTCATTTCACTGTCCCTAGAGAATGCATTCGTAGACTGAGAGCTTCCAGTCAGTGCGAATGCATGGCTTTTTGTATCCAACCTTTTTTAAATCAACACCGGGTTATGAACGAGTAAGCTTCACATGCAAAGGGTTTATCGCTCTTGTTCGTACGGCCTGAACCATCATTTTATTAATATATTACCACTATTATTAAACGAACTTTTTATTAAAATTTCACCGTGATTGGATATCGGTGAATAGTCGAAAAATCGTTGCACTGACAAACAGATACGTAAATAATAATATGAGTTAATTTTTTTTTAAATTTACAATGATTGTCTTTCATTATATCGTGACTTTCTGTAGGTTAGGTGTAGTAAAGTCTCGATGTTAAATTTAAAAAAATGAATTTCTTCTGAAATTTTGATTTCGCAATGTGACAATAATAATATCAAAGATCTTCACAGTACAATAAAAGGAACCAAGAGTTTGAGACTGTCCCTGTTGCAAATCATCTTAATTTTTTGTCAAATCTTACGCTCGTCCCAATAGGTGTTGGCTCTCGGACTACCGTATCTATTCCTCATTAGCAAGTGGCTGGCTCGCTCTCGCAGGTACTTTCGCGGGGCGTGTGAAAGGGATGGAAAGTGTACTGTTAGCACTTATCGAAGATCGGCATTTTGTCCAACTGTGTGAAGGATTAGGCTTGCTATTTATAAAGAATGAAACAATAAATTTATGAAAACAGTCACAATAGGTACAGAAGGTATCTAATTAATTATCATTCGCACCAATTCGACCGACCGCGACCCAGCTTTGTTCTTTTGCTAAAGTTTTGAAAAGTAGTTTGTTAGTGGGAGGACTAACTCTTCTGCGAGTGTCCGTCTGGGTTGTTACCACCGCTTTGCTCGTGAAGTCTGCCGCCAAGCAGTAATGTGCAAGCATTACTGTGTTCCGGTTTGATGAGCAGAGTATCAAGTGAAATTACTGGGCTTATGAGACTTAATAGCTAATGTCTCAAGGTAACGAGCGCACATGCAGTGCCGCGCAGGCCTTTGCGTTTCAAAGTTCTGGGTGGCACTGCAATTGTTATGGGCCGGCGTTATGCTTACCATCAGGCAAACCACCAGCTCGTCACCTTACCAAATAACATAAAAAAAAAGTAATGCGCATTCACTCTAAAATTGATGTACCTTATTATTTATGGTTATGTAAACACCGACATAATACGGTTCCGAGTATGCGGGCTAACACGGTCAGTATTGTGTGTCGGAATCCAGTTCGAGATAGTAGTGAGGACAATAGTAGTGGCACGCGTAATAAACGAGGGAGGAAGAGGGTAGATCGCTACGTCTGCCCATAACCACCATCTACCCGAAGTACTTCAGTTCTCCCGTGATCATGGCGTTTGCAACAGCGCCGAAATATCGGAAACTCAAATCAAATAATATACATGGTAAATATCCCGTTTCTAGTGATAATTTTCAAAATGTACCTTACTACCTACCTAAAACACTTAATTTACATTATCATTGTGTCTGCTTATAAAACCTCGACTCACTATAACAAGTAGGTATAATCTGCTAACGGTTTGGTGTGAAGTGAATACGAGCAGAAAAGTCTGATAGTTAGGGTTTTCTAGAATTTTAATGGCCTACGTTACTGACTTATCAGGTTTGTCGTCTGCAGACCTAAAGAAAAGAGAGTAATTATCCGCACAGCCGCTTTGTCTCTTTCTACAGAGTCAAATTTGTAAGGGTAATTGCTCAGTCCATTATTATCTATGAAATTGAGTTGTGCCACAGAATAGTTAATAGTACAATTTAAAACAGTAGACATTATTGGCCGTTGTGAAAAGTCCAGTGAGGAATATAGGTTTTTAAACTGTCATGGTCATCAACACTTTGAAAATTATCACTAAAAATTATCATGAGGAGCCACACTGCTTACTTATCCCGCTAGGTGGCGCATTATCGCTGGTGTTGTTTCACTGTGAAACTTCATAATAATAAAAAAAACGTCTTTGCAATAAATTATGCTTCAGTAAAGTGCAATTCAGTGTAAAAATAAGGTACAGGATCATTAAGGTTCTTCTGGCGATAAAAAACGTATATTTCAAATCTAATTATTTTTAAGACTCTAGCATGTTTACTGGTTATAGTTTAATTAATTATCCCTCAAAGTAAACATCAATGACAAGCACCAGCGATGGTGGCGCCATCTGAGATTAGCTTTGCCTGTGCCTCCCCATTGATTCAGTCTACCTATACCGACCGTACCCAGATTGCAGTCGGCATGGCCTGAAATTATAATGTTGATTCACAACACGAGCCAAATAAGTGCCAGTATGAAGTGTGGTTGTAGGGCGTACATAATTTTCGTGGGCATGAGCGGTAAATCATATAGTCTTAAAGATCTTATCACGCGTTTAACTCAGCTCAGCCCTGTATAGGTACCCGTTATAGTCCAGTACATTCTCAGCTCCCAGATAACTCGTTAGGCTCGCATATTTCATAATTACGACCCTAACCAAGCACCGTTTGTTTTCAGGTAATCAGCTGGCATGCCAGCAACTGCCGGGGACCAGTGGTCGAGTGGTGAGAGTAGTTTGTGGGGAGGCGCTGGTTGGTTTTATTACTCAAGGTAGTAAGTAAGGTACTCAAGCAGATCGCATTCCTGATTCTGGGTTGTCATGCTTATGGTGGCTCTATTTAATTTTTAACATTACAAATGAAGTTACTTATTATAATATTAATTATAACAGTCTAGGTACTTATCCCGACTACGAAAACATGATCGAAAAACTTCCAATCACGATAGCGTGACACATCTTGAAATCAAAATAACACTATCGTTAGCTATTGGATTCATTCATCAAGTTCATACTACAATTACTGCATAAATAAATCCTCAAACTCCTCCTCAATAAAGAAACTGTATCTAAGCTAAGTAATGGCAACAATGTCTCCCGACCTAAATACCCAAGGCGACGCGACTCGACGTCTCGATACTAAATTTATTAATTTTAATTATCTGCAGACATGGGCTCGTGATGCCTCGCGCGGGCGGTGCCACTGCCACAGACAGTAGCGGAAGCGATCCTGGGAATACCTTGATGGCTTTCCTTCGTTTATCAACAACGCCTTTCATGAGACCCAATTGCAGCCAAGTTTTTACTGTGCTGAAGGATTTGAAACCTTAATGTTGTTATGCTACACATTAAAGTTACTTTTAGAACAATCACATTATGTGGACTTGATTCTTAGATAAAATGACTGATTGGGATTCCTTAGTAGGTTAAATTTATTGGATATTCAGAGCTAAAGCTTTTTCTTCATCTGGCCATGATTATTACTATTATTACCATCAACAACGTATAGGCCCACTGTTTCATTGACAATTTGGACCCCCTGAGCACTGGCCCTCGGCTAGTCATCCACATACCGTAACTATAAAAGTGCCTTCTGGAGCTGTACTCTACCGAATAACCATAGAGGTTATTGGTTCTGTCGATGATATGAAAAACTCACTGCTGCTTAAATCGATTCATCATCATAAGCCTATACCAGTCCTGGAAATAGGCCTTCAAGATGCGACACTGAGCCCGACTCTTCTCCAATGACTGCCAGCAACTTTGCGTATACTGCCGCTTCGCCTAGTTGCAGGACGTCCTACGTTATACAATTTCAGGGTCGCAGCTCTACGTGTACCCATTCGGACATCAGTTTTGTTGCGAATATGTCAGTAAAATATTCGCCTTCACTGTAATCGCTTCGCTATTCACTGTGCCCTTCACCCAAACATCGGCAAGCTATAAACCAACTGCATCCACTCATAACTTCATAGACGTGTCCGACGGAATACGATACTCCAAATAACTGTTTGTACAGACACTGCTATAAACTATTCTTTGCTGGTATCACTGGTATGGTGTAAAATAGGGTCGGTCTGTTGTGGTAACTTCTAGTTAGACTCATTACAATGCAGAAAAAGCTGTGGAAAACTCACTTCCAAATTCAAATTACTTCATTGACATGGGCCCATCAGAGCGCTCGTGAAAGTTAAATGACTAGGTTCCCGTTTCACTTATAAGAAAAAAAGGTATGTAAACAAATAAAAAAGAACAAGAATCTAGTCGGCTTTTTTTTTGTAATGTTGGAAATTAGGTAGGTACATTGTACTTACCAAATTAGGTTACATATTAGGCCTTGATGCAATTTTTCTCCATGCATCTTCGTCGTTAACAGAATCCATTTACCATTATATATATGTTTTTTTTTTAATTTATGCATATTGTGTGAAAAGCATGAAGTTTCTTCTCTGGTCTTAAATGCTTATTCTGGCTGTGTGTACATGTCATCTGCCGCACATTATCTCCGTCACAGGAAATCTTAGTGCTAGGGTGTGAATGTGTAATAAAGTTTTTTTTAAGACGATCACATCGTTTGCCATTTCGTCATATTGCGAATGGGCTGTGATTTGAAGGTACCAATCAGCTACGATATATGATTGAGTAAAAGGCGTGAAGACTTCATAGATGTTCCCACAGTGGACCAGTGTGTCATGGCCGACAGTGTATCATGGTAATCATAATATAGCTTCGGATAATTTATAGTTGTCAGTTATTCATAATATTTGTGAGATGCGCCGGCGCAAGGCCAGTCGCCGCGATAGGATGGTAGGGGGACCACGAAACACTTAAAATACAGGATTACTTTAAAAGTGTAAAATGGGCCGGCGTTATGCTTACCATCAGGCAAACGACCAGTTCGTCTCGTTACCAAATAACATAAAAAAAAAGTGTGCTATACTGTTGGTATAAAGGTGGACAAAAACAACAAAGTACTTAAAAAGTAGTTTATTCAATTTTTAAATTTGGTGATATTTTCTTATTCTAATTTCTTATTTAAAGACAAGACACTCGTAGACCTAAGTTGAAACAATACTAGGTTTCGTTTATTAATAGTTAGTACATATTAAATTGTTAGTAGTGTTACTATAACAGTTAAAACAATTGTTTACCTAATAAAAGGCACTAGCTTCGAGATCTGCACTTCCGATCCTTTTTGGCCACAAATATGTACATACGCTTTTCAAAGTAAGAAAAGTATAATTATTTCAAGTAGGAAAATTTACGTATTTTGTTTAAACTTCACCATTTCTTTTGTTGAAATAACAAAATGTTGATCTAATCTTTTTATATTAGAGCATTTAAAAAGAGACTATACGTTTTAAAAAACGAAAATAAGGTCGGAGCCTTATATCGTTTTTCCATCATTTCCTATTGATCTTATAAAATCAAAAAGTAGGTGCACCCTACCATTACCACCCGCGCGGCTCAATATTAACTACGCCAATAATGTAAATAATTCACACAATTAATTGTTATTGTTCGAATCAATTGAGTTTAAGCATTCAGTTAAGCTTTGAGATTTTATTGAAAGAAAATGGAAAGCTGAAGAGGTGCAATGTTTAATTAGTATTTTCGATTTGAGCGTTACTATTGGCTATATGTTACTGGGGGCGCTGGGGGTGTTGGAGCTGCTTGCTTAATACTTTTTTCGCTATTATATTTATTGAACGGCAGGATTAGAGGTAAAGAGTGATTGAATACAACCTCTTTCATATAATATAATATAGTGTTAATAAACAAATATTTACTAAATAAAAAACGGATCCCGGGCATTTTGTTTTTTTTTAATAAGGACATGTTTACGAGAAATGGCCACGGCGTTATGTTTAATTTTACATAAAAAATGTTAAAGAAGGATACGGACATTTACTTCTAGCTTTTAAAAAGTATTACTCAGCCATTACTTTAACTTTAACAGTGGTTTAACTTTTAAGTACCAACTTCCACTCGAAATCAATTAATTTCTTTAATCACAGTCATTTTGCCTTTTAACCTCACTAGATGGCGGTACGTGAGCTCTAAACCTTGCTAATAGTTTTTAAATAAACCCGGAATCAGATTATAACTTTAACGCCCTCCATTATACTGATGTTTTTAATTAAAGACCAATTCTAAGGCCTGTTATTGTTTAAATTAATAAGAAAATGGTGGCGGGCCCTGTCTTCGTGTAGTTTACTGTTTTATTAGTACTAGTTTTATTAGTACCTTTACTGGAAATAGGTACTTAAATGATTCGTATCTGTTTCTCTTTAGGAGCATTTTAAATGGCTATTTTTTATAGGCGTACCGGCGGCGCAAGTAGGGATCTTTTCGATCGATAAAATTCGATAAAATTGACAGTTCAAATCGATAAATTGGGTTTTATCGACATTTTATATAATTTATCGAGCCTCGATAGAATCGACAAAAGTTATCGAAAAGCTAGGTCGAATCCAAAGAGAATATAGAACTACTACAATACTTTACGATCAGACTTCGGTACTCGCAACATTCGATAAATTTATCGAGTTTTTCGATTCGAAAAATTTATCGAACCGAATTCCGTACTTGCGCCGCGGGTTCTTTAACTTCACATATTTGTCTTGATCTTAGTTTATATAGACTTATTTTAAATTATATCACAAAAAAGCGGGAACCGACTTCGGCGAAGATATCGCTATATATGAATTTTCATCCCCCGTTTTTCCACACTTAAAGGTTTCCACCTTTCATAATATTTAAGGACCACCCTTGAGGTGAGGCATATACCCTAATCATGAAAAAAATAATCAATACACTTTGTTGATAAAAAATACACACGAATTACTCCTCGGTTTCCGTAGTCGGTTAAAAATAAACGAAAACATATTATTATATTTTGTACTCGCTTATTCAGTAGCTCCTCGGTACGCTATTATAAACGACGCGATAACAAAAGCTTTTCAATGCTCAAAAAATATTTTGGCAGACCCAAAGGGTATTATTACGGTAGATCCTTTATTCGATAAGACGATTGTCGATATTCACGGCCGAGATCCGATTACGTATCTCGATTAATGGAAACTTTTTTTCGTGATTTTAATAATAGACCTCTGTGGTACTTCAGACGGTAATCAAATCGCACACAACATTGATCTTACAATAAATAAGATCCTTGTTCGTTTTGCCCAATTGGAATTCATTTGTTCAATCGATTTAATGAATTTCTGCCCGTATCGCCGAAAGATCTGGCATTGAAAATGGCTGTGCAAAATTGTGATCATAACTGACAGTTTAGTTCTGTGTACTTGCGTTACAAGCTTATTATGTTTCACATTATACAACAAACTTACAAAATTCCGGTCATTCTTAGTTTTTGCACGTTCGCTTTAGAATCGATACGAGTATTCGATTGAATCGATAATTAATTACGGGAACTCGATCGTAGCCTCAAAATAGTGTCCCACGCTTGCAGCGTCTAAGTCTTTTATAAAGATATTGAAAAATGTTCTTTACGCCGTTGCAATAGGAGACAAAAGGGCCGTAGTAATAAAACTGCGTGCAGAAATCGATGTGGCGATATAATTAACATTTCACCTTGCTCTACTTAGCAGGTGTAGGTCTGTTTCTTTGAATGTGACAGGTTGCTTTACGATGACTTGAGATTTACTACTTCCACTCCTTGTACATTGAAATAAGGCTGATGTATAATCATGGTTGTAAATGTTACGTAGCGCATCTGTTTTACTTATTTAATTAGGTACCAATTGTATGTCAGTTCATAAATCTTTTATTTCTCATCTTTCATTAGGTACGATCCAATACTAGTTTGCAATAAGCATTATTGAAATAGTTTCAAGTTAGTATTTTACGAGGTTTGCTTATACCGAGCTACTAATGTGTCTACTGTAGCAACTGTTTATTTAAAAATGGATGGTCTAAGAAGATCGTATGTCATCTTTATAGTAAGTTCAAGTGGTCTAAAATTAAATATCTTCTAAATATTCGATTTTTGTACCTAAATCACTACACACTTGCAGTCTTACCAGAAAAAAATTAAACACATTTTAAAACTGTGTTAAACCGCGTTTAACTCCAAAACATGCCTTAGTCGCATGTTTAAATACGAGCAACCCCAAATCTTGATTTAAGTAGTGTCTAATCGTTGTCTTACTCCAATTGTTTATGTAATAAAACGTTTTCATTTTCATTCTGTTGTGACATTTCTATTCATTTTAGATGTTTTTCTTCAGACACTATCTAGCTAAACAGGCTTCTCAAAGTGTTTCTTGTGGTAACATAAATAATACAAAGAATTACTTTGAGAATAGAACACTTTCTAGAGTAATATTTCTAACGCGCCGACATAAGTTAGATAAAGTAAAAACTGCTAATACCCTTGTTAGAATGCATAACGTTGATGCCAGCCATGAGAAAAACACAATGACGTCATTAAGTCCAATACAGTTTCTACTACTAGTAAATTACTAAACTGCCGAGTTGTTACTTGCTAATGTTTTATTGAATCTGTAACGTTGTGCAACGATTCGCATTCCCGCACATTCTCTTCGCAAATAATAAAGCGGGTAATTTCATTCATTCGATTGTGATTTATTTTGCAGGTGTTAATAAGTTTCGTGTGAATACAATCATTTGTTTTAAGGCATTGTAATTGCTGTTTTTGCTTTGGATTCTTGGTTTAGTTTGTTTTGTAATTCAGACTTAATTTGTGGATAATATTATGGAAGTCACTTAGCGTTATTCAATAAGCGACTTACTCTGAATAGGGATGTTGACTCCATTTTTTTTATGATGTCAATCAATTCGTTTTCTCATGAGAATGAAATGTATATATTGAAAAAACTGGAAATCGAACGCTAGAAACGTCAAAAATGAGAGTCAGTATCGTGCGTATCTACTGAGCGCTAAGACGCCCCATACAAATTTGACAGAACATCTTACGTCATTTGTTCAACGCAGGCCGTAAAGCTGTACTAAAAACACGCATTTTGTTGATTTAGCCGTTAAAAACTGCGTTTAAGTACATAGTTGTCGTACAATTTTTTATTCATTAAAATGTGAAGAATCTGACGGTATCATTTAAATTACGAATGGACGATAATTTGGGAAACATTTAGGTGCAATATCTTTGTGGAAATTATATATTTTTCGTAAATTTCATCTTTATTGTGTTAATGTGATCTTTTTAAAACTGTATAACGACATAAATTGTGTATTTTGTGTTTCATGCAACATCCCAATTGTACTTACGACTATGTGCTTTAAAGATAGAAAAGTAGGTAGATTATTCTACGGAAACACGATGAAAACCTCGCATGTTTAGTTGTTTTCTCATAAATAACATGCAATTAAGTAACATTGTAGTAATCACCCCATCAATCCACAACGCAGAATAGAAAGTGATTTGCGAGGTGATTTCTGCAGGAAATTGATTTTCGCAACTAAAGTTATTTGATTTTGCGAGAATCGCTAGTCATGTGTGTTTCTATACATTTCAGTGATCACGATCTCTCAACAAGCAAATCTATTATAATGTAATATGAAAGTCAACGTTAGAAGTGCAAACCGCTTTACTACCAATTCTATAGCTTATGCTATAAGACTAGTGAATGTAATTATTTTAACGTAATGTTCTTTCATGTTCGTCATACATGTAGAACTCTAATATTAGTTTGGACTGTAATGTCGTCTTCATCTTTGAAGAGTACATCAACCACGATAAACATCCTGAATTTGTAGTTGCTATCTTCGGAATCATCAGACGTTACTATCTCATGGGAATTAAACAATCCGTATTCGAGTAGCATGAAATTTTCGCTTTCATCTTCCATACACTTTCGCTAAATACGTATTGTTGATAGTATTATCGTATGGCACATTACAGGCGTCACGTTGCTCCTCGGGGCAAACATCCTCCGGTTTAAAATCAACTTTATATCTATCAATGTAGAGTTTATTTTTAACGGATCTTTCCTGATGCATTACTTTCTTTCTCATAATTAGACAATTGAATGTCGCGCGTGCGATGCTAGTTCACGCATGGATGGTTTTCGATCTTGTATCTCGTCTCGAGGCGTATTTTTAGTGTATATACGTGGGAGAAATTGTTAAAGATGTTGTATGAATTAGTTTTAATAGATTTTGAAGTTATTCTTACAATATATATAATTTTTTACATTGTACGTTCACTGAAACTGTGGTAAAAAGAGTTTCAGGGCCGTTAGCCTCATCAGAGATTGATTTTTTCGTTTGAAATCATCAAAATATGATACAAAAGAATGTGGGCTGATATTGCCAAATCATTTCAAAATCGCCCACTCTGTTTATTTCGACTATTTAGTATTTGTTGAAATTGGTACATATAAAAAATATTCAAATTAGTTTTCAGATACGCGCAGAATACAAATGCGTCAGTCCATGCAGACAGGCCGTCGAACCTTGAGTTTAGAGATATCCGCGCCTTAATTGGCGCCATCTTGTTTTTGGTTTGGTATTTTTATTCATAAATTCTTGCGGCGCTTTTGTCGGCTTATATATCCCACCATTCCGACCTTATACGGTCGTTTGTTTTTCTCTCGAGAGCAGAGGTTGTGCCGTATTGTTTACGGATTTTTCTTAACAATTAAGAACCTTTGGACATTCCGTTTCCGCGATGTTCGTAAGTTAATGCAAAATGGAACAAATTACCGATTCAGTAACAGTAGTTAAGAAAAAACGGATTAAAAAATTCCATCAAATAAAAAACGGATTCTCTAATAAATAATTAGATTAATGAATACATTACTGTGTTCCAAAATGTAATTACTTACCAAAACAAAACGTGGTGTTTTTTCGTTTCAAAACAAATTGTGTCGGCATTTATTTTTAATGTTAATAATATTAGTGAATACAAATTTACCATATAAATCCAAGGAAAAATTATTTAAAGAACAAAAAGTTTTATTAGTAATTTTATCCGTAACTCAGCCGTGATTTCGGACGGATAATCTACTCGCCATCCCTACCGGTAGTATTCGGGCGCACGCGCCTTTCAGCAAGACGAGTGAGGACTGAGGAGTGCGCAATTATCATTATTTCGCGTTTTGTCATCATCCACGTCAGTTCAGTAACCTGCTTCAGGCAGCGCAGGCAGGTTCCAGTTACGTACACAACGTACCGTGTTCAACGTACCGTTTTTGTGGGGATGCGCGTGCGCCGATTTTCAGATGGACAATCGTTCGGTAAAACCTTTTATGGTATGCTCCTTGTTCTGAATTCTTATGCAATGCTGTCGAATCGAAAAACTTGATTGTTTATAAAAGATAGGCAGCAATTTTGTATGGCAATTTTGTACGCAAAAGTTAAATGTATTCTGGAGACCTACTTTTGATAAGTTTAAGCTTGATTGGGTCGAAGATTAGTAGCACGCTTACCCACATACATCTGCCAAAACAGCCATTGGTGGGCTTGTTAAGATTATGAAATTGAGAGTGGTAGCTAGCCAGGTATGTACCTACACCTTCTATAAATCCCTACTACCATACTTGGATCTCTTCAAGATACGAAACCTTTAACTTTCCGGCGACCGGCTGAAACGTCATTGCTTTTTATTTTTCATTGATTTTCTTAGTAGGTAAGTATATTTTACTTTATTTTAATTCCGGACATTTCAAATCCTTTTTTGTCGTGGTCACAGATAGACTGTACCAGGAACACTGCAGAGTTTAAAGTTTAAGCACATTATAAAACCCCCGCGAAAACCTAAGAAATAACGCAATAATTGTGCGTATTGCAAGACTTAGCAAAAGAGCCCTTCGTTTAAATAAAATGCCAACATAAAAAATATGTTAAAATATTCTTACATATATACGAAGATAAAGATCAAGCGTGAACTGAAGACTCGGCCATTAGTTCTAGGCAGTTAACACACCCGTCTTGTCATCGCGATTGCTATTTATTCTCCTCTAAATAAAAAGACCATGTTGGTGAAAGGACTTAAAAAAGACTGGACTGTTGGACACGCTACCCGCACATTACTCAATATTGCAGAAAATATGGACTGTAACAAATTCATTGAACACTGTTTTTTACTCTCTTTATACAGTTCCATGCTAAAGCCACAGTTATTGTAAAATTGTGTAAAAGCTATGGTAGTTACATTTGGCGGTCATATCGCTTACCTAAAGAAATCTCTCCTAGACAAAAATTAGTTAGACATGACTTGCGTTCTGTGGTGTACAAAAACGCAATCAGATTATAGACTGACATACAAAAGTTCATAAAAATACAAAGGTAAACATTTATTGTCTTGCGTTTTTAGACATTTCTTATAGCCTATACAGTCTTATTACTTTGACCAATTTAAAACCACTTCAGGATACCTCAACTTTCGCAGCTTTTAACTACGACGGTACGAATACGGTATTCCAGTAAATCAAGTGAAAACAATAGACACGCCTTTCTATACTAGCTCCCAAACCGGTGGTTCGGCCAAAACCACTTGCAAGTGGTTGCACTACTATGCAGATACCTATCTGTACATTCTATACTTCTACTAACATTACAAAGAGCCTCTTTGTGTGTTTGAAAGAGGTAAAGTCTGTTTTCTACTCTCTGGAACATATGGCTCGATTATAAAAAAATATTCTTTATACACATTTCTTAGACGTAATGTTGACAGACTTTTGAACCTTTTTTTTAGGCGGAGGAAATGTGTTGGCAAACGTCAAGCAGCGTTCAAAAGACATATATTCTGATTCTTAGAAGAAAAAATGTCTTGATGAAGAAATGTGTTGACGCACACCACCACGCCGGGGGCCGCGATGGCAATTTTGTTGCCGGGCCCACTTGCTTATTCGGATCAGGGTGATGCATCGGGGGGTGACGGACCCGAATTGGGACGAGTCTTGAACCTGGCGACGTAGATTTTGAAAACAGTTATCTTCAGTTACATCAAAGTATATCATTTTCTATGTTTGTCTTTAATGTTGAATACTTATTCTATTATGAATAGTTCAAAACGCATTTCCTTATCGGGTTTCGATTGCTTTATGTTTACTTACGCAGCGTTAAAATTGATTGAGTAATTGAGTATGCTTCGTAAATAAGGGCATAACCTCACTAGTAAACTGTTATTCTATACATAAAGTAAATAAAAAAAAATTGCTATAAATATACACTCTCTGGCCGGGATATACTGAAATTACGGATTACCTTACCGATTTTTCTAAACACAAAAGTGATTAGTGTTATTGGTTCACCGTGCAATAGGTACATTGCTTTTGACGACTCGGAGGCTAATTTGGTAAATAACCCTTGCAATGTGTGGGGCATCAGTGTCCTAGAAATTCCCCTACTACCATTGTGACATTGTTGTAGCGACAAAGGCGGACTATTTAAGTAATAGCACGTACGTAAACTTAAACCAACATGCGCAGGCGCCGCCCCGCTGTGTTCGCCGAAATGTAGCCAATAATGTCCAACTGAATAAACACTAGTTCTTACGATCGAACAAATATGATCTCCAAATATTTGGTCAACTATTTTTGGTTTAAGTTTACTCCACGCTTGCGATGCGGTGCTGCATTGCGGGCTGCGGCATCTTTGCAATATAAGTGGCCACGGAAAATAAAACCTGGTTGGGGAAATTCGTGTATTGATTACTTCGGATATGAGTATGAAGATGACGATGACTGTGGCATTTGCATGAAGAGGAGCGATCATTGGAGGTGTATTTGGTTATGATCCTGTATCTGAATCAGAAATCTGAATCTGTATCTGAAAACAATACGGCAAAGACAAATAATTTGGAAAACACGATGGTGTGTTTAATGTTCTTATCCCGTCACAAAAAGCTGCTGTAGTGTAGATTCCATAGCTCCTCAGCCTAAATACCAAACGGCACTCGATAAGAGGTCTACCGTCACCACTCAACACTGTCATTAAACTCTTTCCCAACCAGTCTGACCATACTAGTCCGCCAGTTTCTAGATCTGTAATACTGAACTGGCTGTAGATTATGAGATTAAGTATAATTGATCGCGACTAGGTGCGCCCGCGCTGCTAATTGATCAGAAATGCTGGCTATTGTTTGTTGATCGACGTGTTGTTATGAGTTGTGATTTATGTGAAGGTGTGTGACTGTGAATGTCCTTGGCAGCTGTAAATAGTCCTACAGCTACCAAGAGTTTCTTTACATAAAACACTTATGTGGCGAATATCTAAAGTGAAGCCCATCGAACCAGCTTGACACACTTTGAATCATAGAGGACATTGGCCTGATGAGATATGTTTTTATACGTTTTTTTATCAGCTTTACCGTCAACGAGATAAGGCCACTGAAACTCAATAACAATATCTCTCCCCCCCCCCCCTGGTAACCGTTTAATCTGACTGAAATAATAAAATGATAGCAATGGGCCATAGTGGGATCATTCAATTAAAAAATTGAGCCTATGATACCATGTATGACCTGACACGCACTGTAGTGATCCGAAGGCCGAAGCTGAAGCCGTAAGGGCGTGACCCATCCTCACAAAAATGGCAGTACTACCCAGTACTGACAAAGTCTGTACAATCCTAGTGCTCGCCTGGCTAGATCAAACCTTCAAAACCTCTTAAAAACCTATCGTCTAGCACCTGTCGCTGAGTTTCGGCAGAAGCTCTTGAGAGTCAGTACATTTTCTAAACTTAGCGTATCCCTTTCGACCACGTCATCATTTAAGATCAGATGAGAAGATCAAACGTTAACACTAAGGTTAAAAAAAATACCTCACCTCGCGTTTCGTACTCCATTGCTCCGCGAAACCATCAAAATTAGCTTCACACACAAATCGGTCACGCGAAACATTCTCCTCGATCATTAGGGGTATTTCAACTTATACGCATTTATTTATATTACAAGTTATTTGCTAACTGTACTTGTAGTAATGATTCATTGCATTGCTTGCAGTTACACGTTACTCAATTCGAATTGCTGCATTTAGACGACATGAACCTTTGTAAGACCTTGAACTCAGCGTGTCATTTCCACGATACATACACAATCTTGGGATGGTCTTGTTTATCTCCGATAAATCCATATACTCATTGTGACGATATTATGTATAACTCTGTATTACCTTCTTCAAGTCAGAAATGTCGAGTTATAATTATCATGTTTTAGAAGAGATTCACAAAGATTCAACAATATTGAATTATTTTCACTCTCTCCTGACAAGATTCAAGATTTTTATTTGCTTAATATACAGGTAGCTATCACAAAACGTGTAAAAAATACATATATGACCTTCAGACCGTACTTTGCCGGTACAGGCGTGCAAATATACTATTTCTATAGTACTAAGACTCAGTACAAAATCAAGTACTAACTCTTATTACTTGACCGGTTAAACACTTATCAAAGCTATCTACTCTGATCAAGGGATATTCGACCTTCAAAATATTACTAAATCGTCGGTACCCGAGGCTACTTCTAAGGCAGATGACCCGGCCTTGCCCCCATGCCCGGAAGGTAGACTTTCACTTGAGCCCTGGATGAAAGCGCAGATCTCGAGTGCCTCAAACACTTCACTCTCACGATATTTTGCTAAAACGCTTCACAGATCACATATTGTTACTTTAGTCAGTGAAATTATCTGATGTCTCAGGGTACCGAGTACAAGTACCGCTCGGTACTTACTATAGTCAGTGAAATTACTTGATTTCATACGGTAACAGCGCACTGCAGTGACGTGACGTGTTTAAAGTTCTGGGTGGCACTGCAATTGTTATAGGCATGCGTTATGCTTACCATCAGGCAAACTAGTTACTTCTCTCGTTACCTAGTGGTATCAAAAGCGAGAAAAACTTTGTTTCTTAAGAAACATTTCTCGATAAGATTCTATAACTTTTGTTCGCTGTCGATTAGCTTCATTCTACGGTTGCACCCGCGTGGAGATTCTCATAGCATTTTTACGCGATAAAAAGTAGCCCATGTAGTGACACACATATTTTATGGGCTATAGGAATATAATCATTTATTTTCTGATAAAGACAGCAGATAGTTTTGACATTGGTAAAACATGAATTTTATCTGTTCTTCAGTATTAGCATTCCGACTAACTTTAGTAAACTAACAGTTATGTAGTTTTACATAAGCTTCGTCTGCAAACGTAAATAGGCAATTACTTTTGAATGCTGCCGAATGGCGAAGAGGTCCATAATCATTAAAGGGGCACCATAATAATTAAAGTATCGTAAACGCGTTGCGTGCGCTGCGCCTGCGCATCCGACCTGCGAGGGTTGCAATTAAACCTCTATTATACCTGCTTTGCGGTAAATGCATTCTGCCTTCCGAATTAAAATTAAATGCGTATACAATTCAATGTTCACATTTGCTTTACCAGTTTTGGGGGCAAGTAAAAGGTCAATAAAACTTTTTGCTGGCTTTAAAGGTAATATTCTGAGATGATGTTTTTTGTTGTCAGCGTTTTATAATATATTTTGTGTACGCTTTTGTCACCCTATATAATTTGTGACTTTGTCATCTGACATTGTCACCATTACACTTTTCATACTTTGTTCTTTGAGGGTCTTTCTTTCGAATTTTTATTACTTTTCAATATGTCAAGCGTTATCTCAGTCGTTGAAGAAAAACCAGTTATTGAAGTACTATATGAGAAAGAAGAGTCCTTGTCAGAAGAAGATCCTCCACGCGAAGAGTGGTCCTCGCTTATCTTTGACATCCCCGAAGGTAGCCCCGAGCCTTCCGAAGATCGATTTGACCGTGATAACGGAGAAATATGCACGAAATATATATCATTATCAGCTAGCTCTGTCTTCAGACACCCTTACTATAACTATCCTGCGATTCCGGATCCAGGGATCAAGCAAGCACTCTTCCATGCGCAACCTCCTATTGCATACCCCGACGACGGCCAAGAGCGTTACTTGGACCTATGCAAAGAAATGAATATATGCGTAGTTAGAATGTTCTATAGGCAACTTGTGGAAGAAACTATTAATTTGAAATACTACTGTGTCAGTTTAGCGGGAATTGGGATGTTGACTGATTTTGGGAAAGTGTTTAAAACGATGCGTATGGGCCTAATATAACCCAAAATATTTAAATTTACTTTTTAAAACAACTAATATTTTAATTATCATGTATTTAAAATGCCGTTTTAAATTTTGCTCCAAAACGGCAGTGACGTCACGTGTTCAATTACCACAGAGTAATTTTCTATAACACTGTAAAGTGACAAGCAAAGAGAATATAACCACTACTACCTAGTCTGTGCTACGTTTAGTGACAAGTTCATTCGATGCTTTCTGTGTATGTATTGTTATGTATTAAAATACGAGTTCAAGTTTTTTGAGCTTATTGATTTATATATATGCTTTGGTTAATTAATACACTTTGGATCTTAGAATCTACGATTACTGTTATATATTCATTGTTGGTTATAGAAATAATGATTTTTGGTATAAAAAGTAGGTACTTACACGGAGGTCTTCACGTTTCTAAATTCAGCAGAGCAGAAATTATCGTTTGTCGAGAAGAAATTGGCCACCGTAAAACAATCAATTCTCGGCAAATTGGAATTATTTGCCTTTATGAAGCCACTTTCCATCATGGGAGAATATTCAAGAGTCGAAATAAATTTAGAAAAATAGGCGCGGAATTCACAGCACAGATAAATAATCATAGAAATCACTCTAAAATACTGAGCAGTTAAGCGCAACGAGCTATATACTCATTGGAGTTTTGGCGGGAATGCGAAAATGTGCTGTTGTTGATTTTGTGTTATTTACTAAAACCTTTGTTTTATAGAATGTTAATGTGTAATAATAGTGGATTATTAACCATTAAGTGTTCGTAAACTTGCATGAGTGAAAGGCAAATAGTACAAAGACGAAAAACGTGTATTTTCGTATTCTATCCAAAACTCCATAGAAGCTTCAGTAAACTATCCACCAATTTACTGAAGCGTCACTTCGACTCGACCGCGCCTAGACTAAACTTTAACGTGACTTTGACGACTTTCATGCACCAAAACTAGAGATTTATTATATATTATTACTTATATAACTTGACACTAGTTAAATGCGCAAATCACGTGGAGCCAAAAACAAAACAAAAAAAAAATATATACTCCTTCCGATTGAAACAGTGACGTCACGGGCGTTTTAGGTCACGTGACTTCGGATTGATGTGATTACATTTTGATTATTTAATTTAAATTAAATTCCTTAAAAATAAACAAAAATATTGTGTTTAATAGGATTTCTGTCACAAAAACTACCGTTTCGCGGCAAAATTATATTTTTATTTGAATACAGTCAACAACCCTATTCGGCCGATGGCAATGGCGTTACAACAGAATCCACACGTTAAAATCCTGGACTTGACCGACAACTGGATCAATGGAGATGTATGTTTCCACTTGGGAGAAATGCTCGTCACCAACATCACCTTAAGAGAGTTAAACTTGTCTGGTTGCAGAATTGGAGTTGATGGTGCCAAGCGTTTGCTCGTCAATTTGCCACTCAATCGCTCTTTGAGAGTTCTAAATCTTTCCAGGAACGAAATCGGAGACGAAGGTGTGGAGTATTTGGCCCAAGCTATATTTAAGGGTGCTGACATAACTGAAGTTGATCTCAGCCACAATAACCTTACTGCTCAAAGTATTAATAATCTAAGTGAAGCTTTTGAAACTCACAATAAGTTAACCCACTTGAATTTATCGTGGAATACAATCCTGTCTCCGAAAGCTGTTTCTAGACTATGTCAGATGCTTGCAGATAATCAGAAATTCCAGGAATTGGATCTTTCATGGAATTCACTAAGCGGACAACTTATCGGCAATGCCTTAAAAATATTGATGAAGAATCGAAACCTCCGCCGCCTCATCTTGAGAAATAACAAACTGGAAGGCTTGGCGATCAACGGCATAGTGAATGGCTTGACCACAGCTGTGAAGCTTGAAGTGTTAGATCTTTCTTATAATACTATGACCCCTCTCGATGCTACACAACTACTACTACGATTAGAATTTAGAAAAGTAAATCTCAAAAATCTGATATTGGCAGGCGTAAAGGTGTCTGAAGATTTTGTGACAGCTCTACACGAGATACTTAAGTTGAGATATCGAAAAAACACTGTTATTACGTATGGTGAAGTCATCACCAAAATAGTTACAAAAGATGCGGATATGAGGGAAATACTGTTTAATAGACTAGAGGCTATTCACAAGTCAAAGAAACATTCTCAAGACATAGCTCTTATTACTTTGGAGCTCTTAACGATGGACCCGCAAATAGATCAGAAGCTGTTCCTAAGATTTTGCAAGAACCGTGGCCTACCCGTGGATGACGACCTTCTAACTTTGATAACGCAGCTATTTCCCGGCCCTCGATCTGAAAAAGCTAAGAACATAGACCTGGTAGCTATGGCGGAATATATAAAGCGTAAATGGCCTGATAGAGAGCTACCACCACCTCCGACTCCGCCGCCGATACCACCACCAGCGCCTGCGAAAGAAAAAGGAAAGAAAACGAAATAGTGCTAATGATATCAGATGCTATCTGATTTTAAGTAATTTGTGATCGTCTACATGGTTTAAGATTAGCTTTATTCTTAGTCATTAATTATTTCTTCTAGAAATTTATTTTACGTGTTAATTTATTTTTTATTCTATGCGAATAATAACGATAAGATTATATACTGTTGTTTTTTTACTTATGTTTACAATGATCTAACATTCTTAGCTGTTGGTTTACACAGGGTTAGCCGGCCCTACAGAGGACAGTGCGTGATTCGTGTCCATTGACGTACGTCACGGCTTGCATAATAATTTGCAAATGTAAATTTGAAAGCGTTCAGGTCGTGCCGGAGTGATAGAGCGATCCTCATCGTGAATACAATAAATACATGCATGTTTGTAGTGGACGTCCTTGTGCAGGCCCACTGTCTCCTGTCGTTTGTCACGATGTTATAGAGCGTGTCGGATGCGGTACGTGACTCGCTCTCAAATGCTTGCATTGTTTTACATTAAGCGGAATTAGACGGTCATCTTCATGTCTTATAGAAATGCCACGCGCCAAGTAATCGAGTCAACGTTTACAAATACCATTATAGTAGAGCAGAGCTCGATAATAAGGTTCTTTTTCTTTACAATCTTCACTATCAACTACAACACACCATGCGGTTATAGACTAGCGTAACGTTATATTCTCTTTGAATATATATTGACAATGATCGGGTTCGAATCCGCTCAGTCACGTAAGAGAATCGTGGTGTTGAGTGAACATTGCGAAAGGCGCTTGATGATAGATTTTCAACAAGCGACTCAAGTTAGCTATAGCCAGAGGAGCAATAGAAATGCTCACGCCTCATAAGGAAGGGTCCATACGGCGGGCGTCTGACGCAATAATAAGTAATGATGGAGCAATTTCAGCATTTGAAGTGGAAACTGGAGAACTGACTTGACAGCCAAGAGTTCAAAACTAGCTTAGAAACCTTGTTGTATTTTCCAAAAAACGTTCTGAAGGCCAGACAAATCATCGCAACCGTATCGGTTGTGGGCCCACGCCCCATGGTTGCTCCGGCGCACGGTAGCGTGCGTCACGCGACCACTGCTGTCCGTTTTATTATTATTTATTACTTTCCAATAATCTCTAGCTAGATACGCCAACAATATGAAATGCTGTCATGCCGCATTCTAACTTAGTATGTAGAGTGAGATGTTGCCGGGATTTTCTTAATCGCATGCACTGTTGCACACAGGAGCACGGTAGGTCTATAGCCTGCGTAGGTAGCGCAGTAGGCTGGTCTGGATAGCCTTATCAGATGACGTAAATCAATGTAAATTTCAAGCATTTAAGTCTTGTAAAACTTTCTTTTATTAATATACTCGATTTTGTCGTCGATCCGTTGCTCCATTGCTGCAAAAAAGGATAAACCACAAACACACTTACAGGTTAGACAGGCGAGCTCTAGAATAACTAATATTATATAATAATTGTTCTATCTCTTTGCTATTGTTATATCGATGATTTCTTTCAACAAGACGTCAAACTCATTGTAGACATTTTCACACCCATGACTTGGTGGCCTTAAATCGTGGTCCATTTAAATTCGTAAAAGTTCAGAAGTGCAATAATTTTTCTAAATCATCATTCACAATTTAGCAGTTTTCCCGTAAGAAATCTAAATTAAGGTAGAAGGTATGTAAAGTCAGACGTATGTTCTATGTTAGCATTTCTTCGCATATCTCTTCGACAAAGTTGTGCAGAAAATAACTAACAAATAAATTTATCTTGTTTCAGGTAAAACTTTCACAGCTTGAACCCGAGGAATGTCCTACCGTGCATCACCACCTGCGTAGGATGAAAGTTGAGGCGAGTCGCCAGACATCTAGTCTTTGTAGAGCATAGACTTATCCTAAGATCTGGCCATTAGAAACTCAAGTTGCAAATGTCATTTGCTAAGGTAATAATAGGAACAACATTTTTTTAATTAGTTTAATTACATAAAATCGACTATTAGCACATACACATAATAAGTAACAGTACAAGTATAATATATATGAGATATAGGTGTCGGTTCTGCCGTTTCACACCTAAACCTAAATTTAGTTTCACTCTCTCACTTTCTAAATAAGAACATGAGAAAGGGATGGAATATATTTTAGACCTGTCAGATTAATTCACCTGCTTGTATCTATCTAGTGTAAAATTAACGGCGACGAATTTGTCAAGATGGACGACATTTGACAGCTGCAAAAATAAATTCAGACCTGTCGAACATCTTCCATTCGTTTCTCGTGTTAGTTATCGGAAAGAGAGAGCGACACTAAAATTAATATTAGTAATGAGACGCCAGAATCGACACCATTGTATGGGTTCAAAACGCCAGAAATTAAAATTTGCTTGCAGAGTACACAACCAAAGCGGTGGTACGAACTGAGAGGGATACCTACATTGTGTATTACTCAATTATTTTTCAACAGCATCTTATTAAGAAATAATAATAATTTTCATTATCTCCACATTTCGTAGCTTCAAAAACCTTTTCTTATTCGAATGAAACTGGATACGGCTAATTTCTCAATCGTTAGATCACACCAGCCTTTAATTTCCTCCGATGAATATATTAATATTCAACATTAGTTGGAGATAAGAATCAGATAAGTCCCATGAAAATTAACTTTATAATTTACGTTCTACCACTTACGCTTAGAATAAATACGCATAGATGTACATTTTTGAACGGAGACTTTGATTATTACTGTTTTATTTTGGTGCATGTCACTTGAATTTGAAAAGTAGTGTACATACTCGTATGTTAAGACAGATTAACATTTTGCTTTTCAAAAAAGACGATTGATAATTCGTTCTTTTAGGGGTCTCGGGAATTTGGGTGGTTAATTGTTTTAACAAATGATTCGAAAGCCTATTAAATGTTTTTTCAGGCATTCGTGGTCTCTATATTTATCACTATCTCTATCTTTAGAAGTTATCACCAGATCTGGACTACATTTTGTGAGACTGTAATTTAATATTTAAATAACAATTTTGATTCAAAATGAATTTTGTCTTTAAATTATGAAGGCATCGAATAATATATACGTAAAAACCAGTTTTTCTTATTTGAAAGCTGGTTAAACTGGTTGGCTTGAAAAACCTTGCTGATTTTGTAAATTATGTTCTTCACTTTTGCACTCACATTAGATATCTGCCCGATTTTATTCTAAGCACCTACGTTGAATTAAAATGTTAATTGATCCAGATTTTAATTACTAACCGATAATAAATAAAGTAGTGAATTAATGTTTTGTAATGGGATCGGTACATTATTTTGGATTCGAAATGTATTGATTGTTATCGTTTATTTTTATCGACTTTCTTTCAGTTCTG
Source organism: Crocallis elinguaria (assembly GCA_907269065.1). NCBI lineage: Eukaryota > Metazoa > Arthropoda > Insecta > Lepidoptera > Geometridae > Crocallis > Crocallis elinguaria. The sequence continues at coordinate 15,657,438 of OU026068.1, forward strand.
AGTATTGAAATTTCGTTTGAGTTAAGTAAATAAGAACCGTTTCTTTTCCCGCAAATTTAGTGTTGCATCAGTAACTGTGTAAGTTCGTGTCCGTGTTTTGTTTTACATGGCTGCACAATAAAGGAGTGTAACGTTTTTAGGGTTCTTGTATGTATGTATGTGAATTTCTTTATTCCACCATTTTAATTGCCTGTACAGATTTGGATGTATGGGGTATCGTTAGAATCCTTAAATCATCCAGAGTGCCACTGGCTAGGGCCGTCATTTTTTTTATGTAACTTTTGTCACATCGCCTTAAGTTAGCGTTTTAATGCAACTTGGTCTCAATTAGATACGTATACAAGCAGATATCGAAACTCGAAGACACCGATCGATTCATAACATAATAATGCACAGGTAGACTGAATAGAGAACGTGTTTCACTGACAGACAGTTACAAAGTCAATAGTAGATTTTCGTTCTAATTATAGAGCTTTTCCTCTCCCTTTGTAAGTATTTGTCTCTCTCGAACACTACAATATTCCCAGGCCTCAAAACACGAGTCGAATTAATTGGTATCTTCTGGATAAACGTCGTGAGATAGGGGTCAAACGCTAGCCCATTTACCTACTAAAAAACAGGTTTCTCTTACACCTACTTTGCTGCCTTAAACGCCTAGACCAGTTTTCGGAATGGCTGGGTGCGATCGAATCAAGGTTATTATTTTTACGACATCGCCAATAATGGTCGCGTGATTCACTCGTAACATTGACCCACCGAATGTGCCGCTGGTCATCAAAGACGCGTCAAACCTCTTTCTGCAGTAGAAAGTGCTAGCAGCGGCGCCTGTGCTGCGTGGGCGGAGCGAACATAGGGTTGTACTGAAAAAAAAATTGATGAACTTTATCTTTATCTTTTATTTTTTACACTCGATAGATTAGCATTCGAGCACTACTCCGCCTAATCTTAAGCACCGTTGTGGTCGAAGATGATGACACAGCAAATCTTAGTGCCTCTGCACTATTATATAGCAATGCGTAGACGCTTATGCAAGTGTGCGTTCTGCCGTCAAATAACCATGCTTTTGCATCAAGCGCGGATTACCAGATAATACACGCACGTGCAAGCGCGGCTTGATGCAAAATGATCAAACAAGCTCGAAACAGACAAGAACGGCGATACGGCCACATAATGTTGTCTCGATGCCCTGCCTGGGCTCAAAGACTTGACTGCTCCGTTTTACGCTACATACAACACTTGCGCACGACCGCTTATTTACCGCGACGTCTGCACTGAGCACGCAGTGGTTATGAAACAATTTTTTGAATAGAGGTCGTAGAAGCATAGTTAGAAGCGGGTGCCGTGCTTCGCACAACCTGAACCACAATAGATACGATACGCTTCAAGCGGGGATTAAGGTTTTTCCATGGTATTCTCGTGGTCCGCGATGGATGCCTATCCGTCAATCAAGAATTAGGTGTGAGGGCTGCCTCCGATGAGTATTTAAGCGTTAGTAATTAAATGTGTAGGAACTTGGAACGGGCACCTAGATTTATATACCTTCAACGAGCGCTCTCGAGAATAAAGTTTAATTTGAAATATTTAAACACTGAAGCACTAATATACTACGCAAAAAACAGTAGCAACCCTACCGCAGCCACCTGCATCTGCCTACCTCATTCCGAATTCGGCAACCGTAGATTTTCCTAAGACAGACAGACGGACCGACCGACATGTTTACACTTTTACTTTTAGAGTTATATTTTCTCTTGTTTTATGGCAGTATAAGGCGGTGATGCAACGGCAGTAGATTTCCTACTGCCCACGCTTTAAATAGAAAATGTTTCAAAATTGTTGTTGTAATAAATTAATTTTGTTATTGATTCGGATGAAGTTACAACACTTAACTTTGACGAAGTCTCGTTTTGGTCAAGCAGGTTTGTTGTTAATTTAATTTCCGCTATGGATAAAAATTGTATAATTTTTTCCGTGCTGGGCGTTGTACTTCCCGATTCCTTAGTGCATAATCCTATTAATATTATAAATGCGAAAGTGGGTTTGTTGGTTTGTTGATTTGTTGGTTTGTCCTTCTTAGCCTATGTTACTCTCCGGTCCATAAACTATATCTATGCCAAAAATCACGTCGATCCGTTGCTCCGTTGCTGCGTGAAAGAAGGACAAACCAACAAACGTACAAACATATGACACGTGTGGTCGCTACATTTGAACAGCTCCGATCTCTTCCCGTGGATGCCGTTAGAGCCGGCTGAGGGAATATCCAGGGAATGGGCAGCAGCATTCTCAACCTCAAAATCTACTGCGATCACCAAGACGCCAGCCAAGCGGCTTAGGTACTGCAATGGACATCTACTGACAGGTGGTACAAGTGTTGTGTGGCGGTACCTACCATCAAAGAAGTAAAAGAAAATATAAAAAAAGAAAGTATGAATGTATATAATTCTATATTTATTCCGGAACCAAATAGATAATGCTTTATTACAATGGTATTTATTATATTGCGTATGTACATACAATTATTAAAAAAATCACTAATTTTAAAATTTCATTTCATTTTCCAATAAACTTATTACTACACATATTATTAAGTAATTATATTGTTCTCTTTTTATGATATAAAATAATACATTATTAAAATCATGATTATTTACATTTTAAATTGTATTTTAATTTTAATTTTATTGGTTTCGTTACCAACCCCTCTTCGGGTAAAGGCCTCCTCAAAATCAAGCTAGAAAGATCTTATTAGTATGCAAGTACATATTTACTGAATATCCTACTATACCTACTCAATCAGTCAAGGGTGAGCTTTCCTTGTTACCACCACGCTGTCGCCAGCACTTAAAAGTGCCTTTGAGCCAATTCTATATGTGTTCACTGCTCTCATTCTCAACCAAATTATCACTAAACATCAGGTTAAACAGTAGGTATTTAAAAGCTAACGATAAAAATCTCGATACACACGAACAAGAAAACCTAATTGAATAAAGTAAAACATTAAAAAAAACCTTAACAGCGCGAGCGGCCATTCCTTCAAAGTAAAAGCTCTACTTAAAATAATTCGGGAGGCGCATTAAACACACCTTCCTTTCGTTACAGAGCAGCATCAACTTCTTGCCCACTAAAAATTTCATCAACGCGTACAAATTGCACTCGAAATTACTCGCGAGAAACAGTTGTAAATACTTGTAACTCACACCGGGGCCGCAGTAAAAACCCTATTATTTTGAAACATTCAGAAATCGAGAGTAGTCCCACGTCACCTCACCGCCGCGAAGCACGATTTTCATAATAATAAATCAGCAGCGAAATGTTCCCTTTAAAATTGTATGAGAGCCTCGAGTAAATTCAATTTTTGTTATCAGATGAGATTTCAATGCGACCCAAAAGGGTTGCGTGTAGCGTGGCTGCACAATTTACGAAAACGCTTCGGGCCAGGAGTTTGTCTTGAATAATGCATTGGTGAGATTTCGGATGCTATTGACTCGTGGACGTTCGCATTCGGGCGGTTTTTATAACGCTTGATGTTGCGAGGTTCTTGACGCACAATGTCTTGTATGATTTATTTCAGAGTGAAACATGTACATTGTACTCTCTGAAACTTCTAGTAGGTACAAAAAACAAACGCCACCTGGATTTATTTAAATTAAGATATTGAATAAGCGGAGCATACTATACAGTAAGTACCTATTAAATACGTATTGAAATACATACTTTATTAACAAGGGCTGCTGGAGAGCTTTTGAACGTATCTTTTGAATGTGCTCAGTCTGTCTTTAGAAATACTTGTAATCTGTAAGGCTTCTTTCTAGCTTGAAAATATCGTAGCTAAAAGTAATCTTTGAACGCATATGAGCCTTCACGTAAGATACATACTGACTTAGTATCTACTTTTCGCCAAATAAAATAGATGCAACGTACGCAATTCCTGATAACGAAAATTAACGTATTCAATTTAGGTTAGTGGGTTGTTACCACCGCTTTGCTCGTGAAGTCTGCCGCCAAGCAGTAATGTGCAAGCATTACTGTGTTCCGGTTTGATGAGCAGAGTAGCCAGTGAAATTGCTGGGCTTATGAGACTTAATACCTAATGTCTCAGGGTAACGAGCGCACTGCAGTGCCGCGCAGGCCTTTGTGTTGCAAAGTTCTGATTCGCACTGCAATTGTTATGGGCCGGCGTTATGCTTACCATCAGGCAAACGACCAGCTCGTCTCGTTACCAAATAACAAAAAAAAAGTTAGACGCAGACAGATTCACTTCATCACAATTTTAATACCGTGAATTAATACTAATCAATAACACGTCGTGTAGCGGAGGCCTATCCCATGGAGCTCTACCGCCATAATTGCAAAATGGCCGCCTGCCATGATGGATGGTGAACGGTGATAAATAACTCAATTCATTACCACTCGATCGTTCTATTGATAACTTGAACCTTTCTTTGTGGGGCCAGTGTTTACAGATGCTGGCTTGAGAGATCAAGTTATTGTGCTAACGATCTGGACACGATGTTAAGAGTATGAAAAATGAGAACCGTTTTTTACGGCTCCGTAGCTACGATGGTAGTAGCCCTGCCTGCTAAGCGAGGGGTGCCGGGTTCGATTCCCGGCCGGGGCAAATTTTGTGTAAGCATAAAGTTTGTTCTCGGGTCTTGGATGTTTGTGATGTGTGTCCATGCCACCTGAGACACAGAGAATCCTAGTGCGGGGGTATGAGTGAAATTTTTTTTAAAGAATACCTACCTGGTAGGTACTAATAAAATTATAAAGAAAAATTAATACTATAAGACAAAAAAAAACAGAAATACTGTAATATTACTCCAGTGTCAAAAATTTCAATGTCAACGGGATGCGAATCCGGGTCTTCTGCTCTCTGGACCAGTGTTTATATTCTCTTTGCTCTGGACCAGACGCTCTTTCAACTGAAATATGGCAGCATGTGATTTTTGATAAAAAAAAATATGTTTTATTGTATACTAGCGACCCAACCTTACGTTGCACGGGTAACACTGATCCTCTATTGCCAGATGACTTAATGATGACTTCTGGTGGATGCATGGACCCACCTCGGACCCCGTCCGCGCCCACCAGCAGCAATAGCGACCGTCCCGCGTGTAGATATTATTTTCTAGCACGAGTTATTTTAATTCTGTGATATTTCCTAAGATATTCATCTAAATGTTCAAACACGAACCCATAAATAACCCATTTCATATAAAAAGCTACAACTACAATATATTATATTGAATTGATTGGACGACAGGCTTTATAGGCATAGGCCGCGGGATAAAGCTGACGAGGACGGAATATGATTAGTGTATTGTTGCCAGTGTATGTTTATTTATTTACTATGCAAATCGAGTGCGAGCTGGCTGAATGAGATCGACGTCCTTTGCCGGCGTGTACTTGTCGATACTACCTACTTGGGGAGCATTCGGGTAGTCGAATGTTGCAGAGGCCCGCTGTTAGAATATTTTATTTTAACTTTCATAAGTGCTCCTTTGTGGCCTATTTGAATAAAGCATTTTGAATTTGAATTTGAACTCTCGAGTTGATGATGGGTTTTTACGGGAAAAAGAAAAGCGAGAGTATTTTATTGGTCAGCGACATTGATTCAGCGTGTAGAGATGAGACATTTTATACCTATAACTAATGACTAGGACTGTCCTGTTAAGTTTTCCGACGCACTATTTTTAAAAACTTACTAAGCTTACTTGGTTAGCACCTCCTACAATGTCATAGGCCATATTATATACTGATCACACTGATCTGTGTCATGGGCCATGGCGTGCAGCAAAGATAATACAAATACTACGTAAGATGCTGTTAAATTTTACTTTATTGTCTATGAGCGGAGCGAAACACAAAGACAATAAAATAAACCCCGGTAGAAAAATCAACACTAGCAGAAAAATAAACACATGCCATATACAAAATCATTAGAAAAAAAAACCTTATATATGCATTTAAACTAAGTAACGTCCCAACAAAACATGGGACTCGATTTTCTGAAATCGATTCCTGCACTCGATCGGGGGCCCATTACGTTGATTGCGTATCGGGGCGATTAGGATGCGCGCTCACCTCGGCACAAAGACGCCGACGCGGAACCTAATCCCGGATCATCCCGGGATCATTTCCCGGGATCCCGCGTTCGTACCGTTCTAGCAATCTTCGGGTAATTCTATTTCATGGATAACGGCGTATGGAATCGTGTGGAATCTTTATTAGACATTTAATGAACTTCCTAGTTTCGTGTTACAATGTGGAAGGTGCCTAGGTATATTAATGAGTACTTGCTTAAGTCACAGAACATAAAATACGGACGTACTAAAGTTTTATAATCTTTGGTCCACGGAATGTCACTAGAGGTCTTCCTCCAACACTATTTTGTTCCTAAAATAGTCTACATAACAGTTGCCATATGTTGAAATTAAAAGTGACTAGACTCCTATGGAAAAGGTAATTTAATAGGTAGTTACTCCTGATTGAAAATACTCTGAAGACTGAACTGCATGCCGCGCAGAACTTTCTTCACCTCTGCTTCTTTATAACGCCACAGAATTGAAGATACAGCCACAACAGTCTAAATCAATTGAATAATATGGGAATAATCTATTGAACACTATTGAAGCCTTCTATAGTATAGTCCTTACTATAGAAGTCTTCAATAGTCCGCAACACTATTTAGTATCTCCACATCAAGACTTCGCTTACATAACCAGCGAGGCATTTATTCCCTCGCGTTATTCCAACAATAATACATATTAGCGAGTAATTAATTCAAAACAATACCGGCACAGGGTTGCCATTAAATTTAATTACGAGTCATTATCCGACGGCGCGAGTTTGGGATGCGCACGGTTGCGCAAGCGCACCTGCGCCCGCGCCGCCCCGCGGCTGTGCAAATGTCAGGTGCTGCGCCCAAGTCATTGCGAGGCTCCAAATGGTCCGATGGTTTGGAAACAATTTTTTTTTAGTAGAATATTATAGTAGATGCGCCTGTTGTAGTATCTCATCAGTTGTTCTTCAGATCTGGGTTAAAGAACTCCGATCCGTACTTGGGTGACCGCTAGTGGTATTTTCAATTTATCCATCGGAGGACAAAACTTGCCCTACTTTAATTTTGAGACTGTTGATCTACTTTTATTGATCGCAAAAAGTAATTGATTGTAGGGTACGACAGGTGAATAATTCCAAAGAGGTCAAAGAAGAAACATCGTCATACTTAGCCATATACTGTAACTCCAACGACTCATATTACTATTCCCCTCCCCTTCTGTTGTAACCCTTTGAAATGTCACTCGTAAATGGGGACTTTACGTGGCTGATGGTCCATTAAATAATCAGGAGCAACAGTTTACTAAGAGCACGGTACTAGCAATATATTATGGTCAACCTAGACCACAGATGTTGCAACGGAAATACTCTGTATCCAGATCAAGAAATAAAACTAAAAAAACTAGACCACAGAAATTAATATAAATTCGACGGTGTTCATCAAACATTATTCTACAAGCAGCAGACAGCATCCTGGCCACCGTTGGATTCCCACGCAGGCGCAGCTCGAAGGCCGATCACGACTCGATTACATCTGTTGCGAAACAATATCGATACCATGTGCCGGCAACGAACCCGCGATCATTCGATGCGGTGATCGGCGGTGACTCATCATTCATACGCTGGATTGGGTGTCAGATGTCAGGTAAGGTTCATGGTAACGTAACGTAGGTACATGTGCATTCAATCAGACATAAAAGCATTTAGCGAATTAATTGTTAAACTCTCCAATTGATACCTCTGTACATAACTTGTTTATTTATAACGGTAATTAAGTTATCAGCATTCATACATTTTATAAAAAAAAGATCCTAATTTTGAAACATTGCTCAACTGCGATGTTCTTTCTATACTGATAGGACCAAGGGCAAAAATAGCTAAGGCGACAAAGTTGTCGCTATGCGTTTCTCAGCTGCTGCGTGAAAAAAGGACAAACCAACTTTCGCATTGGTTCCCGAAGGAACAGTTTCCCGAGATAAAACCTCTATTCGGGATGAAAAATTTACTCTCCGGTCCATAAATTGTATCTGTGCAAAAAATCAAGTCGTTTCGTTGCGGCGTAAAAACAAGGACAAACCAACAAACCTACAAAAACACTAGCATTTATTACGAATATTATTAATTATTGAATTTATTAATGGTACGGATTAATTGTCATTTCAGAGACCTCACTCTGACATTAGCAGTGTAAACAAGCTTTCACATTATCCAGCGCAGGATCGTCATGCAAAGCAGGCATAAACTACAGAATCCTGACGTAAATTTGTAGGTTCCATCCCTATTTATTCCATAACAGCCTTAGATAACCGTTTTCGGATTTCACACCATAAAGTTTAATCAAAGAGCGTGTAATTGCAGAAGGGCAATCTGGAGCGCCTAATCATGTTTATGCCTACGGCATTCCTCAGTTAATTGGGTACATCTATCTCCACTTTGTAAGGGACAAAATTCCCGCTCCCGTCTAATCCTTTAGCTTCAATGGTTTCATAAAATCTGGTTTGATTCGTCACGAAGCACTTCGTTATTACTCTTAATACCTTCCGTGTGACCGACCGCACCAGATGAGCAGCTTTAGACGTGAACTAAATGAAATGTTGTTATTTTTATGTTATATCCTTATCCTTACTTCTTATACACCTAAAAGGTAAAATATGTTTGATGGTTTGTCCTTATTTCACGCAGCAACGGAGGCATGATTTTGCATAGAAATTGTTTATGGACCAGACTCAGAATGGCATAAGCTCTTTGTACCCAAAAAATTTCCGAGGGAATTACCTCGCGAGTGCTAACTTTTAACGGAAAATTGAGACATTGAGAGCAGTTTTCAGTCGATTTTTATTCCCGATACTATAAATGGTCACATTCCTCTAATCCCCGAACTTCCTTCCTCACAGAACGTTCTTGGGACCAATTAAATGCTCGATTACGAAACCTCCCGAAAGCACTCTTCCTTTTGTGCTCTCTCATTCGCGGAGACGACGGCGACGTAATAACTTACAATTAACCGACTGTTACCGTCTCATCTTTATCGTTGCGTAATCTTTGACTGTTGTCGCTTCCATTGGTAATTACCGTCGGGGCTACCATGCGTCCTGTTTTTCCCAGACTGTCTTGGAACTAGACTTGAGGTAACACTTGAATAGAGCCACACTAAAGATCTTTTGCTATCAATCTTTTATTATATGTGTGTAATTTTGTTTAAAGTACATTACGTAGGTCCACTTACGTCAAACAGTATTAAAGTAATCCAAGATTATCTGGGCTATTAAACCAACTTAGTTATATCAACTGGAGGAAGATAGCTCCCAATAAAAGTGCTTAAATCAGTACTTGCCTTGTATTATTCAGAGTTAGGTACTATTTCTAGATAAAACTAATATGTGTTAAAAACTATTAGCGTGAATTCTGCTTTCCAATCTGAAGTCAAGCTGATTTCAGTGTGTTTCGGCAGCTGCAAAAGTTCCTAGGTTATAGCGTATTTTTTTATTCTATTGGATAACGAGACGAACAGGTCAGTTGCATGATGTAAGCGCCACGCCGGCCCATAACAATTACCACACCACCATTCATCACCAAACGTCAGGTGAGGTAATGGTCAGACGCTAGTGTATTTACTCGCTTTAGATATTTCAAAATTGGGTCCCCTTTTCAGGTTGCATCAGGTGAAATAACAACACAAGCCATTTCACAGTAGTCCCATTTCGAATGTTTTTTCTACAGGACTTTTCCTTCGTCATAAGTATCGGCGTGCGACCTACCACAGAGCCATGGACGCTTTTTTTTTTATTTGGTAACGAGACGGCCTGGTCGTTTGCCTGATGGTAAGCATAACGCCGGCCCATAACAATTTCAGTGCCACCCAGAACTTTGAAACACAAAGGCCTGCGCGGCACTGCATTGCGCTCGTTACCCAGAGACATTAGGTATTAAGTCTCATAAGCCCAGTAATTTCAATGGATACTCTGCTCATCCAACCGGAACACAGTAATGCTTGCACACTACTGCTTGGCGGCAGACTTCACGAGCAAAGCGGTGGTAACAACCCAGACGGACACTCGCAGAAGAGTTAGTCCTCCCACTAATAAAATTCACTCGTTTCTAAGGAAAAATTTCTTCCAATGTTGATTCTTCAAATCAGTTCCTAGTTCCTCGCAATGATGGTGTGCCTATCCTGATAGGGTTGTAAATTACCCGTCCAAAGAAGGCCAGGACTGTCGGCCGCGGCCGCCCAAATGCTGTACCCGGGATAATTTGCATGTACGTTATATTTTAACGACCACGAGCATTGTGATAGGAAAATATTAGTTCAGGTTCACTTATTTATATTACTTTCGATCGAAAGAAGCGGTATCGTAATTTCTGAGGGGATAAAAGACTGATAATATGTTAATCACTAGTGGCCTGCACTAGAAGTTCTTATCTTTTAAGCTTTACCCGAAATCTTACCCCCAATAAAGTATGTGCCAATTTTAAATGCGCAGCTGTTTTCTTTTGCAATACTACCCTAGTTTGATTGCTGTTTTTAGGTCGTTATGGTTATGCATAACACGATTTTAGAACACAAATGGAAAGGGAGTGGGAAAGGGTGTCGGGATTTCTGTCTTTTTCATACATCGTACATCATTTTCGTGCATCCGCAATACGTTGCCGTATTGAATAGAAATTGAGAGCATTATATAATGAATAAGATTATATAAAGTGAGTAATTTATAGTTTCAATTCCGCGATAAAGAATGTCTAATGGCCTAATTTCGATCTATACTGAATGATGGCTTTGCCAAACCTTACTGGTTATACCCAGTTACTGATGGCTTTGCCAACCCTTACTGGTTATTCCCAGTTTCTGATGGCTTTACCAACCCTTACTGGTTATTCCCAGTTACTGATGGCTTTGGCTTTGGAATAACCAGTAAGGGTTGGCAAAGCCATCAGTAACTGGGTAACCAGTAAGGGTTGGCAAAGCCATCATTCAGTATAGATCGAACTTAGGCCATTAGACATTCTTTATCGCGGAATTGAAACTATAAATTACTCACTTTATATAATCTTATTTAAAATGGATTTCCGCAAAGTAACGCCTGATTCCATCAAATATCAAGCATTATAATGCTTAATTACATACGAAAACACATGCTTGTTGTTGTTCAATTACATACTTGTTTATTGTACAAACACAACACCTTTTCAATTAAGTATTATAGAAATTCCAAAAATAAAAAGTTAAAAACAAAACAACCGGTCCCACTTGCGCCAGCTCTGGTTATCCTATTTAACTCGAGTTCGTTGCTAACACATGAATAAATTACCATTTTGTCTTGCATCATTTGGTTCTTTTTTAAAATTGTATTGATCATAATCCAGATTAGTTAATATAGCTTTTAGCGTAAGTGGGTCCAACTCAACTCCATATGTTATCAATTTTAACTACAATTTTACACCTACGACGTCAGCGGGTGGCGGCTGGAGGCATCCCCTCTGTCCAGTAGAGCAACGAGTGAAGTTACTAGTTGGCTTATATCTCAGACACTCATGAACATATTCGCTTTCGCCTTCTGGACAGTTCTGGACATATATGTATAACGCCCGGAGAGCCTAGATATTTTAAAATTTGAATTTCCAGGAATGGAATTCTTTGCCGATCTGCATTTCCTGAATGCTATAATTTTGGGAGTCTTCAATACACGAATGAACATATATCTTCCAGGCCAGCGTGCTACATAGTCGACCGCATCGTCGCTTAACATCAGGTCAAACGCAAGCCTATTCCCCTCGAGTCCTCTTGACGTATTTAGATTTCTACATACATTTCTGGATTGGGTCCGAAACCTTCGGCAGTGCTCTCCCCGAGCCGCTCCACCTACATCACAGGCGTAAAACTATAGTTAGTTCTCATTAAATAACTAATCAATTCCTAGTATTATCACTATTTGGCGAAGACACGACTTGGGGAGCACGGTTCACAACACGAGAAGTCAGCTGAAGTTGCTTCGTTTCAGCCAGGAACATGATGTCGGATATGAGCTTCTGAGCTATGCACTTCTGCTGCGGATCAAATGCACGCATTCTTATTTTGACCTGTGAAGCGAAAGTTTCAGAATCGTCTTCCGAGTCATCTGTATCTTCAACTTCTTGTACTATATTTGTTGGACTGATGATTTCTATATGTGCAGGTGTTAATTTTCTCTTTTTTTTCGGCCGCTTTGTGTCAAGATCTTCTGATATTGTGTTTACATTGGATCGAGAAGGTTCTGTTCCATCCATGTCGTCTGCAATTTCATTTGCATCCAAAGAAACTGACTCTATATCGACTATCTCATCCTCCTGAAAGTAATCGAACCATTTATTATGTGTTTTAGTATTTTTTTATTCATAAATTAATATACATGTGGCGCAAGTACGGTACTTTGCGATCAATAGCGATCGATAAATGGACAGTGCGATAAGTTAAAATTAATTTTATCCCGGAAAAATGAAGAGTTCCTTTGGGAGCGCGGATGAAAATCGCGGGCAGAAACTAGTTAGAAATATGTGGGTCGTTTTTGATTTTATTCGAAAACGAAACACAACCTTTTTTCGAGACGGAAAACTATTCTCCGAAACTAGTTTTACGACAATGACAAGTTTTATTTGTAATCTGTTATCGATTGAATTTCCTACACGATGACGTTCAATTTTCATTGCATTGACTGAATAACTAATTTCGTGAAGTGATTTTCGTGTGAAAACCGTTCCGAACGACGATAAAACCATTTATGTTAAAATAGTCTTCGTTCCATAAACCAATCTTCGAATTGTGAGATGCGATTTTTCACTTCATATTGAAGAAAGTAGATTTGGCTTCGTTTCGATTTCGAAAACATCAAGAACTACCAATCTCTAATCGCCGCAAAGAAAGCAAAAGATAGAGGGTAGATAACAAAAACCTCAATAACTTCCAAGATATTGGAAGTGACTTTATGAAATAAAGACTGTATTACAGACAATTTTATACTTAGTGCTTTTATTTTGAATAAAAGAAGGTTAAGTAAAAATGACAATATCTGACTACATTTCGAAAAATGCCAAATATGCCATTTTCACACATTTTAGTATTTTGTATTGCCACCACGAGCTGTTACACGGTTTGGCATGCATTCCACCAGATTTCTGAGCCGATGCTGGAGGAATATTCTCCCATTCCTCTATCAGTGCTTCTTTCAGTTCACGAAGTATGATTGGAGATAATTTCACTGGCGTACACGTCGTCCCAAGCATGCTCGATAGGGTTCAAGTCTGGGCTGCGTGCTGGCCATCCATGCGGGTAATCTTCACTAACTAAATCGTTGCTAACTTGCTAGTCGCTACTCGGTAGTTGGAGTCGGCGCTCGGCGTAGTATTGTCACGAGTCACGACTGACGATGTTCTGACGGTGACGAACTGACGACTCACATTATCGCTATTCGCTAGACATTATCCGCCGCGGTCCGCGTACAGCGAGGGAAGGACGTTCAGTGCGGGGCGCGGAAAGAACATCGAACCCCGCACCTCACTTCACTCCCCTCCCACAAATGTTATTTTAAGCTCGATTTGTTAGCAATATCGCGACGACCGTTTTTAGATAATACTACTTTGTACTATTATCTATTCTGTGATAATACTTCAAACAACAACGGAATAATATTCGTAACGAGACGACAAAACTTTCCAATTATCACTTTGAAATAGTTTGAATAAAATTATCGATTGAATATCGTTGAACAACCAATGCATGGTAGAGACCATCAGACCAGCCAAATTGTAACAACTATGACTACAGAGATGCGTTTAAGTTTGGCGCGTACTACACCTAAATAACCTACCCAATTGAATTTCATTACCTAGTACTACTACCTACCCAATAAATAACTAATATAACTCACCTTATCTTCTACATCTGAAGGCAAAAAACTTAACATAGGTAAAAAGTGCCATTTCGACTTGTAACTCTTATTTTTCCTTGCTTTCGATGCTTCCTTTCTGGCCGTACCTCGGAATGAGGTAATCTTCTTTTTAACGGCATCCAGGTCGGCGCTTTCATCGATATCCCATAGTTTCTCTATGAGTATCCCATATGCTAAGTTTTTCTTCGATTGGTTGTTGTAATCTGCACAACTCGTGTCCCATAGGCATGGGTTCTCTCTATAAATTTCAATGAATTCTCTCCAGAACTTCATGTCGCCATTGCTTTTCAACATTTTGCGCGGGAAATGAGATTGATGACGTAACGCGCGTGCTCGTAGGACGGTGCTAGCGCGCCAACTGTTTGTCTTGTTTAGTGTGAGCGTGGCGATCGTTGGTGGCGGACCGGGTGAAGGAGGGGGGTGGGCGCGGAGGGCCGCTGAGGCAGGGGGGGGCCGGTTTGCGCGCGCGATCGGCGGCCTGTGCCAGAGTTGTGCTGTGTCCACAGATCAATATTAAATAGATAGATTGGCTGTGTCTTGTAGACAGTATACACAGCGCAGGCCATTAATAATTCACTCTTTCATTGTCAATAATAGTTTCGAGTTTAGTGGAAGACAATTCAGCAAGAATAAGTAAAATGGTGATTGATACCCTTATATTAAAGTAAAGGCATTTTTAATACCTACTGAAACGAAACTAATTAAGGGCTAGATAGTCAATAAGTTTATTTAAAAAAGTTTTTAATTAATGTATAATATAATACTTATACTTATTTATATAGTACCTAAGTATAATATATATGAATTATACTATGTAATTTTAAATAATATTGGATAACGATATGATCTTAATAGCTGTAAAAATGTATTTATATAATGTTTAAAATTATATGTATGTATGTTCACGTCACTATAGTTAGGCCTTCGAAGTATTATTTTGTTAACTTAATAATGTCATGAGAAATTTCAAAAAATAACTTGCTGCGAGCCGTGATGCTCCCGGACTATTTTTTAAGTAATAAACAAAAAAAAAAAAAGATAAACAGACGAGTTATTCATTTGCCTAATGGTAAGCATAACGCATAAGTACTTATATAAGTTTATAGTTAGTTTCTACCTACGACACGGATACTGCTGCAGTCAGGGACACTTGTTATGATGACAATCTACAAAATCTTAAAGGTTTTTATACCTAGTCCTTTTTCATTGTAAAACTGTGACCACAACCTCACCTGATGTGAAGTGACGATGACTTCGAAGATGTACCACGCTTTGCCAGTAAATACCTATTCACTCTATGTATGAACACACCCAGATTATAACGTTCAGGGAACACAGACGACGGCAAAGCATTACTGTGTTGCGGTTTGATGAGCAGAGTAGCCAGTGAAATTACTGAGCTTATGAGACTTAATACCTAATGTCTCAGGGTAGCGGGCGCACTTCAGTGCCGAGCAGGACTTTGTGTTTCAAAGTTCTTAGTGGCACTGCAATTATTATGCTTACTATCAGAAAAACGACCAGCTTGTCTCACAATAAAAAAAACGGTACAGTGCTGAAAAAACACTATAGACTTTAACGAAAAATTATTGAAAGTCAGATTGAACCGAGGCTTTCAGAACTCACCACCTATCTAGTATTAAATACTAATCTAGGCAGATGCCTAGATTGGTATTTAATACTTATTCATATTTTAAAGTAAATTAAGCTAGCCAACTATCGACTCAATAATAATGTCTCGCTTCTCAACTCTGATCAATATTCATGAAAAATTAACTACTTTCCAAGCTGCAGTAAATTTATTTTTAGTAAAGTTTTTAGTTATTTCAAAATAAGTATACAATAAATATTTACACAGCCTTTTAACATAATTGTTTACTATCGAACGTAAAATTTTATTACATGAGATTTAGCATGAGATGTTCAAAACCAATGTCGTGAGAAAAATTTAGCTAACCACGGAGTTTGTTTATTTACATTTAAACCATTACCACAAAATAATTAAACCATCCTAAACATGTGTTGAACTCTCGCCACAGAAAATATAATAATACCACGTCTCTCGCTTAGTACCAGGAAACCAAGCATTATCTAACTCAATTCTATGGTGACATTTCTAATCATTTTAGACGTTAATCCATTGACACTGTCTAGATAAACAGACGTTTAAAAGTTGTTTTTTGTGGTAAGAAGGTTTGTCAGTTTGTCTTTACCCTATTTTTTGCCTTTAGGTCTAGTCTTTAAAACTCGTTTACGAAGACAGCGTCAATCTCAATTTAAATAATTCTTTTTTTTCATCGCCACACTAGGTATTATGCGGTTAGACAGACTAGACAGAAAGGATCGGGTTCCTTATGACTTTTTCATTTTTTTTTAATAATTTTTGCCTTCTTGCGGTCGTCGCAGGAAGTTTTGTATAAGTCTTACGTTTTAACGGCCGTAGTTACATGGCGTGTGGTTTTTGATATGGATTACAGTTCTCATGTTAGATTATTTTTTATTTTAATGCATACGACTACGATGCGATACTATACGGCGGTTTATTTGATGTTTATTGTTGTGGAAAGTTTGAGTTTGATCCTTACTTAGCGACAGATCGTAATGGGGTATAATAATTGGCGGAGAAATTGGGTAACGTACATACAAAAAAATACAGACGAATTCCTCCTTTTCTTGATGTCGGTTAAAAATGGGTGTCCACTTTATTTATCGACTTAAACATTTTCTTGGTCGCTGGATCAATCATTTCACGAATAGTTTTAATATCAAATTTATTAATTAATTTACTTCTTTTTTTTTAAGAGGTAAAAAAATATTGAGTTTCTATTTATTTGTGTCATATATCAGCTGTATATTCACCTCACTAAAAATTGATACCGTTTCCGTATACACCCTGTATACCCATAACGAGCGTCGCGTCTCATCGTTTTTTTTTCCTTCACCGGTACGTCAAACTAATTATAGATTCGGACCATCGACCTACGTATCGGCGGGCGTCCTCACTACCGTTAAGCCATCATAGCTTCAAAACTATCAAGATTTATTAGTAATTTCGATACATTTCCGATCAAATGTCAAAGGTGTGACTTGATTTCTAACAACGCGTCTAAATTTGCCATATCCAACCTACCTACGATCGGTTATCTCGGAACGAAACCATCACACAGTCGGCAGATCAATCAAGCAATGACAAATGGTATAACAGAAGGTTAGCAAGGATGCGTGAAGGCGGCGCGTGCGCAGCGGTCACGCAGCGGCCACGCAGCGCACACGCAGCGGCCTGCAGATCCGTATCGATCTATAATGTTTGTTTATTATATAACAAAAGACATTGGCACTGTTGTAACAGTAAAAATGCGCATACGTCAAAACTTTAATTCAGTAGTACCTATATGGATTGTGTGTAGAACAAAGCAGCTATGAAAACATTAAAACACATGCTAAACATGCCTTAGTTGCGTGTTTAATGAGCAACCATAAATCTTGATTTATGTAGGGTCTAACCATTGTAATTATTACTTATTCTAACTCCGTTCTGTTGTGACATTTCTAATGATTTTAGACGTTTATCTTTAGACACTGTCTAGCTAAACAGGCGTCTAAAAGTTGTTTATTGTGGTAACATGTTAAGTTTTTGTCAAAAAATATATTTTTCAATAGTAATTCAATAATAATAATAATTTTCAATTTTTTTCAAGTTTTAAAGATGAAATAAAAAAATATAGGATCTTTGACTAAACTGGTAAGTGATTTTTCTTATCCTCATGTGTTGGATTACAATTTCATCTGATATTAAATGATATTGTGGCCAAAGTTAGTGAAATCCCAAACCTTGATAAGGAGTTTAGAACTCAAATAAAGCTGGCGGAAATCAGGATACACTGATAAGTCGAACCCGATAGATTTTCAATTCGAGCGTAGCTGGGATGACCACTACAAAATACCCGACCATCAAATATTGGTATTTTTAAGATTCTTTTCATAATTAAAACAATCGAAGGTGACCCTAACGATCACAATAAAAGGTTATATTAAGTCCGTATTGTCGACAATTGCCGGCGAGGTGCGCACGCGCCGCACGACCGTGGCGGTTTGTCGTTCACTTGTGAAATTGTGCGTGAATTCTCGACATAACTACTTACTTTACAATTATACGTGGCAAGTAAATAGTAATTAATTTGTATGCACAGTGAATGTGTAACTTGCGGCGACACTGTGACAGTCGGTAAAGTGTTTGGCAGTTATGATGTCACGTTTTCCATGGTGGTTACATGCTCCGATTATACTACGTATAGACAGATTGCGGATGCCGTGGTTTAGCTCAGTAGTTACTATCTGTAGCGTCTAAGGGCTGTAGGTTCCATTCCCGCAATGGGTGCAATTGAGTACAAATTTAAAAAATACAAGTATGTTGGGTATGGGTTAGAATGGATATTTCTCATGTCTGGATATTGTAGGACCTATAAGTCTTCGTAGTTCCTGACTCCGTAGATACAGGAATTCCTAGTTTGTGTCAAGGTTTGTACGTGTGTATCTTGATTTTTGGGCATATTGATTTAATACTCTTATAAAGAATTTCTTACTGCCAATATACAATATATACAATGCGTGTAAAGCTTGCAAAATTGCGTTCGCAATATGATAATGTGCCTCCAGAGTCCATTGTACTGCTGTTATTTACAATATATTGTATTGTACGATTTATAACATAATATTTTTTTTGTAAACAGTCAACTCCGTCCATTACGTTTTTTGTGGCTCACGCCCGGAGTCCTGCGGCCCTCACGACTGTCTGATACCATCTAATGGGCATTCCTTCTTGCCCTGTCCAAATGGGTAGCGTTTTTTGAAACAGCGTGACGAGAGCCCATTAGGGATGACATGTCCCTAAAGAGTTGTCTCAATCTTATAGAGATATAGTAACCTTTTTCGGTGCATCCTTCTGACAGTTGTACCCATGTACGATCATAGTGCCGTGAACTTTTTACTACTTTTTATAATGCATAGTTGTATTTTTTCTTATCTAATTTGCCTTGCTTGCAATATTTCTATTCAGAAAACGAAATTCAACTTTCGGTAGAGAAAAACCCGTGTTGCAAGACAACTTTTTACCTTAAAATGTGACGCTAAGCACATGTCGTTGGATTCCGATAATACTTGCCCCTATTTAGGTAAACCTAAGAGATCTGTGGGTAAACCCTATTCTAGCGTGTAAGGAAAACATACATTACCTCATGCGAAACAGTAATCAAATGCGGATTTATCTAAAATGAATAAAGATAAAGTTTTTCATATTTTCTCTCTTTATTTTCAGGTAAATGTCATCATCATCTGGTCAACATCTGATCAACAACTCTACACTACAATTTCTTCACCAATCATCACAATAGTATTTTTTTCTAAGCCTTGGTAAGAGCTACGAGTAAAATAGATTAACAGAAGTAATTTGTCTTCGTACACAGTTAAGTCTTTTAATACAAAAAAGAAGCGTCGTTTCTTTACATTCTAGTTTTTATCGTCTTGTTTTTTTACCCTGCTAATGACCCCCAGATAATTCGTAGACCTTAAAAGGAATACGTCGGGGTTGAGATTATCATATCAGAATTACTTTCCCAACTGTTTTATTTTATTTTGTTTTATTTGTATGAAAAACTGTTTTGTATGTAGCAATGCCGCTGATAATTTAGAAAATATGGCCAGCATCAGAAAGGGAATATCGAAAGAGCCAAATACTTTATATGATGATCAATACTAATAAGTACTGCAACTACACTACAATTATTTTTTAAACATATATTGTACACAGCAAACATATCTATACAAATAAATAAAATTGAAGTGTCTATAATATCAAAACAGCTTTTCACTAAATGAAAGTATATAGGTACGGTACTAAAAAGAACAATTTTTAAAATTATCTATCTGTCTGGTTTGTTCTGGTTTTGACGGGACTCTCACTGGCAGATAGCTGATGTTATAAGGAGTAAACTAGGCTACGTGGGCGAAGCTGCGGAGCACAGCTAGTTTAAAACAAATATTTACTATTTATAATCTATTAGATATTGGTACTATATTTTTACCTTATAGTAACAGATTATAGCGTTTGCTGTTTGCTCACCACTTTTTCTAAGGTAAGTAAGAAACCAATAAGGTCGAAGATATAAATAACGCTAAATGCATTGCCTTATAAATACGGCTATCGAAAAAAAAAACTCATAAATTATGAATCTGTACTTTAAGAGAACAATTATAGCATGAATGCACGACAAAAGTGCCATCATCATTTCTTAGCCTTCAAGGCAACCCTCAAACAAGATCAAACCAAAAATCAATTACCGGAGCTCCTGCTGTCCTTAACCGCAATTACCATGGCTCAGTGACTGTGAATTAATGCATGTGTCAAGGTTCCCTCTACCACACAATCCGGTTTTGAATCCTGCGGCTTTACCACCCCCAAAAAAGCTAAAGGTCTCTCCCGAATCGAGCAACGCTCGAGTTTCCTTCGAGAATTGTTTTGGACAGCTGCACATGTAAAGTGGTACTGAACTGCTATTTAAATTAGGCTCCAAAAAGTAAACAACGTCCAGGAACGTAGTTCAATTCCCCCTTTTTGGTCCACGGCCGTATCTCCGAGTTGATTGATGGACCAGCCATCGGGGCCGTTCTTTAATGGACTTCTGACGTTGATTTAATAAAAAATTAAAAACCCTTCATTAGAGCATCAAAAGCGGCCGGGGTCAAGTCCGGACGACTACAATCTGTACATGCGGTAATTATTTGAAACGGATCACGATAGCAATTAAATCTGTTTTTTTTTAGAAATTGACTTTCTCTCGTGTTTAAATGGCTAGGTTTTCCTCACACACTTGAGAGACGAGGTAGTTGCAAAACTACCGTTTAGGCGCAGAATGTCTAATTGGCAAAATGTCCAATTCGCCAAATGTCCAATTCACGAAATGTCCAATCCACTAAATGTCTAATTCGCAGAAGATCCAACTTACATGGTAGATAAAAAAATTCGCCTTTAAACTTATGAGAAATTGTCATTAATGATAAAACAAAAAACAGTCCAGGCGTCGCTGAATAAATGAAGCTATCAATTTGCTGTTTTGATTTAAAACCAAAATTTAGCTAGATTTTTCCTATCAATTAAATACCTAATAGAGACGAGTCATAAAAATCAGTCGTCTATAAATGAAAGAACTATAATTCCGATAGCAATTTCGTCCCGTTACAGACCAAATCAAACTGTCTCAAGCGACATGGAATTCCCCATCCAAATCCAAAGCTGTCCGGCCAACGCCGAGCAAATACTTGCGATCCAACGTCGCATCCATTTCTGCGTACGTCTAAATAAAGACTTCAGAACGGCACGAGTCTCGAGGAATGCGTCTGCAAAAACGCAATTTTTCGAATTCTGGCTATTTACCAGGAGTATCAGGACCACCTCGACTTTTGTTAGTGGGAGGACTAACTCTTCTGCGAGTGTCCGTCTGGGTTAGTACCACCGCTTTGCTCGTGAAGTCTGCCGCCAAGCAGTAATGTGCAAGCATTACTGTGTTCCTGTTTGATGAGCAAAGTAGCCAGTGAAATTACTGAGCTTATGAGACTTAATACCTAATGTCTCAGGGTAACGAGTGCACTGCAGTGCCGCGCAGGCCTATGTGTTTCAAAGTTCTGAGTGGCGCTGCAATTGTTATGGGCCGGCGTTATGCTTACCATCAGGCAAACGACCAGCTCGTCTCGTTACCAATAAAATAAAATAAAACTAATACTTTTTTCAAAACTTGCCCTAAGGTCTATGCACAATTAGACCAGGCTTCGAGAGTCCCCATCACTCACCAACACGTATGGTATGACATGAAAAGATTGGCAAACGAATGTTATAATTAACGAGTAGGCTTGTCTGTGTGTTGTAATAAACAGCCGCGATGTGTTATGAATAAAGACGTTTTTCAGGTCTTGGTCCCGTTCTTTGGAGTGCTTGGCTTGGAATCCTATTGTGTGTTCTGATACTAATTCGCGCTTACGTTGATAACGGTGAAGCTAGTTAATAACTGGAAGTGTAACAGTTTTAAATTAGCGGCTCTGTCTATCTTTAACCGTTTGTATTACTGCAAAATATATTTAAGTACATTGGGTACTCCGACTGTTCAATTGATTCTGTTGGACTTTATTATTATTTTTTTAAATTTACACTCATACCCCCGCACTAGGATTCCCTGTGTCGCAGGTGACATGGACACAAACACAGATACACATCACAAACATCCAAGACCCGAGAACAAACTTTATGCTTACACAAAATCTGCCCCAGCCGGGAATCGAGCCCGGGACCCCTCGCTTTGCAGGCAGGGTTACTACCAACTTAGCTAAGGAAGCCATATTTTATTATAGAACTTTGATTAGTATCTCACCTAATCTATAATACAATTTACAACGCCCCAAGTGGCGCATATTTAAACAACTGGCCAAGTGCAACAGCAAGTCGGTCCACGTTAAATGTTATGCAAAAACGTACTCATTATTTGTACACGAAGTGTTTTAAGTTGATTGGCGATGAGAGACTAGCCGGTATGTGATTACAGACCCTCTTCGCTACGTGGGAGTCGTGATTCTCGCGGTGCATGAGCTCACAATTTTGGAATAATAAATAGATTATTATTAACATTCAAATAGAGCCAACGCATAGATTTGAATGATACAAATCTATACTCTATACAAATAAATACAATTTAAGTGTCTGTTTGTAATATCAAAATAATAGCTTTTTACCAAATATATGCATATTAAAGTATATATACGGTACCTATAACAAAACAACCATTTTGAAAATTTTTGTTTGTCTCTTTGTTCCGGGTAATCTCCGAAACGGCTGGATCAATTTTGACGGGACTTTCACTGGCATATAGCTAATGTTATAAGGAGTAACTGAGGCTACTTTTATTTTAGAAATTATTAGGGTTCCTCGCAAAAAAATAAAAACGATGAAATCTAATATCTCCGCGCGGGTGAAACCGCTGGCAGCAGCTAGTAATAATTATATCTAAGTGTACGTTAGTATATTAGGCATACGTATTACCTGTATATAAGAGTTCAAAATACGACGCCAACTTTTCGGTCGATCAGATAACATTGCAAAAATACTGTGAGAAGTGGTAGGGTAACGTTCAGAGCACAGGACTAGTTATTTTAACTCCAATAAATTGTTTAAAAATATAATTAAAACAATGTTGCAAGCGATTCCGCAGCGCAGAGCTTGTTATCGCCACCGATAAAATTGCACTTTTTTTATCTCCGCTCATTTGACGTACAGAATTCGGTAGGCCCGAACTTTTTTATTCTTGTTTTCGAACTCCCTTCCGTAACGATGCCTTCTTCGCACTTAGGCCCAATCATTGCGAGGCAGTTTCATTATGTCGTATCTTTCTTTTTTTTAGTATCAGCCGCACACTCCTTTTGTACTGCGATCAGCGATTTAGTGGTTGGAGCGATGAAGCTCGTCCTTTTACAGCTTTCAAAAAGGCCAACAATTCGAGATTTTTTTATTCTATTTGGTAACAGGACGAGCTGGTCGTTTGCCTGATGGTAAGCATAACGCTGGCCCATAACAATTGCAGTGACACTCAGAACTTTGAAAAACAAAGGCCTGCGCGGTACTGCAGTGCGCTCGTTACCCTGAGACATTAGGTATTAAGTCTCATAAGCCCAGTAATTTCACTGGCTACTATGCTCATCAAACCGGAACACAGAAATGCTTGCACATTACTGCTCGGCGGCAGAATTCACGAGCAAAGCGGTGGTAAGAACCCAGACGGACACTCGCAGAAGAGTTAGTCCAACCACTAACCAAGTTGTGATACGCTAACGAATACGAGAGACAATTAGGACTTGTAATTAAATTTATATTGCTGTGTCAGTGTTTATTCGGAGGCTTTGTGAACGCTCGATTGCGATGCCTAAATGGGCGGAGTGATTGCGTTCTTTCATTCGATTTTTATTCGATTGCAATTTCCCCGAGAAACTAGTGGTGTGCGCTTTCCACGAGTGGTAGCAACGAGATTGTCAAGTGAATTGGCTTGCTCGTCTGCAACGCAACCCGCACCGCATATCATGTAGAAGTGGTCTGACTATAATCAGCTGACTTACGAGACGACGCATTGCCAAAAGCACGGAGTGTGCGTTAGCTGAGTAAGTTTTCTTTTTGTATACGAAGTTTCCGTGAGCTTCGTTGTTTTTCCTTGACACTGCGTGGTTAATACACGCTGGTATTCTCGGAACTCTCTTGATAAAATTAGATACCTGACCAGAGGGCGTAAAATCTGTATAAATTTATAATAATGTATACGTTGTATAAGATATCTGTCAATCTGGCGCAGCAGGTGTTAAAATGAATTAATATCTGCGTAAAAACTAATCATTTATGTACAAAAACAATACGAGGAAAACCACTGAATGACTTATTGATTGTGTACAAGGTGATGTCAAAACAATTACTTGGACAAAAAGGTTATAGACACGATCACACATCCATCTTTTAAATTAACTAGTTTAGACAGCGAACAGTCAAAGATGTTTTGTATCCGAAATTATGTATTTTAGTTAATAAGAAAAAGAAAAATTGGAACAAAACTGAAATTACTGGTTGTTTACAGATAATGATATGGGACGATACTTGTCATAATGACCTTATAACAACCATACAAACAACAGCGGGAAATATAACCGTATGCAGTTGAAAGCCCCCCGCTGAATACCCATTCATTCATCAGTTCGTCTATCGTGCAATCAGCATTTTGCATTGTGCATTATTGAATTGACACTCAGCGATGGATTAAACCCTAGAGATGGCACAAACGGTTATACTTGATAACAAGGTATAGAACCAAGGTCGTAATAAAATAGTACATTACGCTCGTATATCGTACGACGTTTTTTAACACACTTGCGAGTAAACAGGAAAAAAAACATTTAAATAAACTCAATCTGTGAATGCACACTGTTGCTTTCCCGCCATTTTACCAGCGCGCTTGAATAGCAACAGCGCGCTGCTCACTAGCTGGAGTGGTGCGGCGGCGATCAGTTCCATATTTGAAATGGCAAATAATACTGTTATGGAATTTGTATGGACTATAACTTAACTATTTGCTTTGATAACACACGCGTTTTTTATGACCCGCTTTACATATTTAAAACCGGTGGAATTATATCAGCTTTACGAGAGAGGGTGTTAAAAATTATTTTTAAAATATCTTTTTAATTAACAGCGTTTTGTTAGTGGTAGGACTAACTCTTCGAGTGCGAGTGTCCGTCTGGGTTGTTACCACCGCTTTGCTCGTGAAGTCTGCCGCCAAGCAGTAATGTGCAAGCATTACTGTGTTCCGGTTTGATTAGCAGAGTAGCCAGTGAAATTACTGGGCTTAGGAGACTTAATACCTAATGTCTCAGGGTAACGAGCGCACTGCAGTGCCGAGCAGGCCTTGGTGTTTCAAAGTTCTGGGTGGCACTGCAATTGTTATGGGCCGGCGTTATGCTTACCATCAGGCAAACGACCAGCTCGTCTCGTTACCAAAAATCAAACATTAAAAAATGGCTTGTCTTCTTCACGTACTATGACTTTTGTTCTTTACAAAATATTAAATAAATGATGGTCAATTTAAGAGGCATGTCGTCCGAAGTCATGGCACGTGCTCCTCATTATTTTGTGAGCCCACAACAAGACTCGTTCCGCTAAGTGACGATCAGAGTCGGCCAACCCATCCGCCTAAACGTCTAGTTTTGTCCAGATTCTTTGACAAACACACACAAAAACGTAACATGCGGAACGTCGTTGTTTCAACACTTTTAGAGTGCTTTATAATTTGCTTTCGAAAATAGCTTATTGAGATAGTTTTTTTGGGCAGCGTAACTAAAATAGCATTCGTTTGATTGTCTTCTTGTTTTGTATGGATACTGGACAGACATATATTTATCGTTATAATTAATTATTTATTACAATACTATGTGTATTGCAATAAATCACGCTAAAAATGAATTTAAAAAAAAATGTAAGCAAAAATAAAAAAAATGTTTTGTCATAATTATTATAATCTTCTATGAATTCTTTGTAAGAATAGAATTATTTTTGCCAACCATATTTTCTGTATAATTTTAAAACCTGTAGTGCTTAATGCACCCAAAATGTCATCTTGCGAATTCTGAGTCTTCAAGGCCGCGTGGTGAGTTGAATTCAAAATCACATCGTTGAATTCCGCTCGTCCTCACAACCCCTTAGAAATATGATTCGAAAACATAGAATTTACTCAATTAACCTGACCTCCCCCACTTTGTTATTTGTACAAGTTGAATAATAGGACAATAGAAGGTGTAAAATCGGCCCGTGTTTTTTTATTCATAAATAATTAAGCGATGGTACTCACTCCGCCATAGCAGTCTTCCGGAATCGAAGCTAATGAAATTAGTGATGCAAATAATGCGATTAATTACGTTAATCGAGATATAACCGAGTCGATTACATTATGTTTATGGTCGATTAGTCCACTACGACCATAGAGAGCGACAACCAGAGCGTGCCACTTCCTTCCCTCGGCTTTCAGTCTTACGATAGTTAGCTTTGTAATACTATTTGTAGGTAGTAGTATAGGTTTAATGGTCTGTGCCGGCTAATTACTTGAAACCTTTTCTTCCGACTCTATGGAACAGACACTCTCCCAAATTCTTAACTGAGCTATGAAAATTTACTGCTACTTCATTTTGTTTTTAACTATAAGACCATAACTTTTACACAACTGACATGATCATGTGTCATGGTGTAGTAGCGCTATCAAGGCAATGACAAGCTTCGTAACACAATCATCGGGCGTACATACTATAGCAGTTCGCTGTTCGTCATTATGATTATTCATATTTTTTTGCCAAGTTAATTGTTCTTCTAGCCCAGGGGTCACTGTTTTGCTCTCATTGTGCTCCATCTTTCAACAAGTCTAGGGTTGGCAAATTAGGAAAAAGAAACAAATGCTTAACTCTTATATCACGTGGTATAAACAAATACAAGCACCGCGCAAATATAAAAGCCCGGGCACAAACTTTATGCCCACCACACAATGTTTGCCCTAGCCGGCGATCAAACTTGCTGCCAACTTAGCCACGGAGCCGTGAACGAAATAAAATATGATGCATGATACCAGTTCTAATTTATTATTTCGCTGGAGGTTAGCGCTACTTCATATGTCAGTTGTTGAGAACTGAAGCTAGTAATAAATTCGGTGTTCTTCTGGTGGTAGGTCTACTATAATAATTTAATAACTGACATAAGTACCAAAAAAACAAAAGAAATACTATACCTATAAAAAACTATTACAAAACAAACATCTGTACAAAAGAATTCAACAACAACTTCTGAATACTGGCATTAGTCCATAAATGCAATAGATCATCTGGTCTCGAATCTAGATAACCAGAAAACGCAAGTTCGGTTCGAACTCTGTCGGCAGCGAAATTTTTAATAATTATGTTCTTGTATCTATAAAATTTACGTAGACTTAAGTTCACCATTATCTTCGGATATGCTAATGATAAGATTCTCGAAAGGCACCAAGCTCCCCAAGAAACTTATATGTTTAAAGAAAGGACAAAGAGGTGTGTTGCAGTCGGTCATCTGTGGCAACCCTAACCAGGTCTGTCTCCTCTAATTACCTGTAGACTACAATAAGTCTGCGTTAATCCATACAGGCATTCAGCATTAGTTGCGCTGTTTAGTCATGCGATAAAAACCGATCTATTTTAGGTAACAGGACAATGTGCCAGGTTCGTGGACATTTGCTAACATCGCCATGTAATAATATTATCATTTAACGCATCCAAAATTCTCATGCAGAATACATGCAGTAGGTATGAGAATGCTGCTGCCCTTGATGTTTTCTTAGCCGACATTTACGGCACCCACAGGAAGAAATGGAGTTGCACTATTCTCACCCGAACCCACATTTAGAAGACACCACCACCACATTTAGAGGATTTTCCTCTACCAGAAGATCAAGAAAGATTTTGTAGGATACTGAGCATACTGATAGATTCATAAACATTACTGCTTCAATAAAGTTTAATATGTGAATTACAACGCTCAGGTATTTCAAGCTCAATCTAAATATCTTCAAACCCAAGGTCGCTGCCTAACATTTACATATGCCCTTATCCCAACAGACTGACGTTTTGACACACCTTATTAGGCTCAGTGTGGGCTATTTCACATAATTACAGGCTGGCTTTGTGCTTGAAAACAATAGGAATAAACTTTTTAATCAATCACTAGAGGGCCGGGCTTGTCTTGTTTTTGGCATGTGTTGCGCAACAGCATATTGTGCTGTCGGCAAGTTGGCGCGCGTGTTGACGGAGCGCTATGGACTGATGGAGCCTAAGGGTGCTAAATTGTTTTAAGAAAGCGAAAGGTTTTCTAGAAAGTAATTACGACTTCAACCAAGTAGGAATCGATCTAAATTAAAAAAAAAAAACGTTTTTGGTACCTACGTGGCGTGGTGAAGGGCACTGTGATTGGCTTGATGGGTGAGAAGTACGTTTTAGAAGCATAGAACGATCCGTTCGGTCTAGGCATGTTTTTTATATCGTACTGGCCACACGCATACGGCAGCGGGAACCGCTGACACTCTTTTTGCATTATTGCAGATGTATTGCAAACTAGCTGCTGCCCGCGGTTTCACCCGCGTGGAGATTTTGGATTTTATGGGTTTTATTTTTTTGTGCTGAAACCTAACAGTTTTCTTAAATAAAGTAGCCTTAGTTACTCCTTATAACATCAGCTATCTACCAGTGAAAGTCCCGTCAAAATCGGCCCAGCCGTTTCGGAGATTACCCGGAACAAACAGACAGACAGACAAAAGTTTTAAAAATGGTTGTTTTATTATAGGTACCGTATATACTTTCATATGCATTTGGTAAAAAGCTGTTATTTTGATATTACAAACAGACACTTCAATTTTTTTTTATTTGTATAGATTGCGATTGAAAGCATAGCGTAGCCATCACCTTGTTGGAATACAAATCACGAATCTTGCTAAGCAGCTTTATAACACCAAATTCTTGTCCATTAATAAAATGATTTAACTTTACAAATCGTTTGACTGCACAAATCGCCATTAAATTCTCTCCGTGAACCGTTACCACTATCCATCATGGCTGCCACACGTGCTTCGTAACGTCACTTTGACATTTGCGTGTTGTTGCGTAACTCTGACAACAAAATGAAGGAATCGTGTACCGCCTGCTTTATTTGGACCGAGTTTATACAAATATTGCTTTGAGGCTTTGAGTACATGATTGTATGTTAAACATGATGGGTTGTGTAATTATTAACAATTTGCAGTACTGTTAATGTTTTGTTAGTGGGAGGACTAACTCTTCTGCGAGTGTTCGTCTGGGTTGTTACCACCGCTTTGCTCGTGAAGTCTGCCGACAAGCAGTAGTGTGCAAGCATTACTGTGTTCCGGTTTGATGAGCAGAGTATCCAGTGAAATTACTGGGCTTATGAGACTTAATACCTAATGTCTCAGGGTAACGAGCGCACTGCAGTGCCGCGCAGGCCTTTGTGTTTCAAAGTTAAAGTTCTGGGTGGCACTGCACTGTTATGGGCCGGCGTTATGTTTACCACCAGGCAAACGACCAGCTCGTCTCGTTACCAAATAACATAAAAAAAAAATACTTAGGCGAAACAAGTGTTTTAGGATTTGTTTTAAAATAAATACTTTAAAGTTAGTTGAAAACGTTTATCGCGCCTGCCGTTTATGCGATAGCTCTTATGCTATCCGATAACAACTTTTTATATAATACTTGTCTCTTGTTGAATACACAAGCAGTGCGAAGCCAGAACTAAAAAAAACACGTTATCAACTGTTATCTCTGAGGTAACGTGTAAAACGTAATAAGCGTAGAGCCGCCCAACATTTGTATTTAAAATAAATTGGTCAAAATGCGTAATAGTCAATGTGAGTCGTAATCTAAATAGACGCTCAAAAACAGCTCAAGGTGTTTTGAAACATAGTTGTAAATGTTCAGAACATCTCAAGATTGCCTGTAACAAATTGATGTTTTTAATGTTTTTTTTTGCGCGGGTCAGCAGGCCAGGGAGAGGTCAATTTGTGTATTAAAACAATGCAATATTAGAAGAGGTAGGTTGCTATAGGTTGCGGTTGTACAAAATGTACTCTTCAAAAGTTATGCTTATGATTATTCTGTCTGAGTTTTCAATGTCAGCTTCTGAATCATTACTAATCGGCACTAATCGGTTTGAAAAGTATTATATCAATAAATATGAAGTGAAGAGTACAAAAAAGTTATATACGATATTAAAAAAAAATTAAGAAAATGTTATCTCCCCAAAACTATGATGTATTAAAGCTTGCTTCGTATCGATGCTATAATTAATCGATACCCATTGTGATCGATGCTTTTAATCGAGAATTGTTCGTTAGCTTGTGGTTACACTGGTTTCTTCATTCGGATAACACCTCGCAATCGAAACAATAATTAATTTTGATATTTTGTTTCTAATGTTGATGGGTTTTTTTTTATTTTTTTATGCTATTTGCTAACTAGACCAGCTGGTCGTTTGCCTGATGGTAAGCATAACGCCGGCCCATAACAATTGCAGTGCCACTCGGAACTTTGAAACACAAAGGTTTGCGTGGCACTGCAGTGCGATCGTTACCCAGAGACATTAGCCCAGTAATTTTACTGGATACTCTGCTCATCAAACCGGAACACAGTAATGCTTGCACATTACTACTTGGCGGCAGACTCTACGAGCAAAGCGGTGGTAACAACCCAGACGAACACTCGCAGAAGAGTTAGTCCTACCACTAACTGATGTGACTACTATATTTTTTTTTAATTGTTGAGGACTGCGTTTTACCATTGTTTTAATCATAATATCTTTGATTTTATACATATTGTTTATGTACTTGTTAGACTAGTGTCACATCTTAGATACCTCACAATGACGTCGAATGTTTTTTATACGCTAACAACAGGACTGGCTCTCAAGTGCAGCTGCTATACCACTACCTGGCTAGTTACCACTCATAAATTGAAAATAATTTATACCTACACTTAAATGTCATCGTTTCAACTTAAGGGTGATAGCTAGCCAGGTGAGCCCTAGAAAATGCCATACCACTATACACGACTGTCTCGCCTGATGGTAAGTGACGCGGTCGACGATGTATCATGCTTGCCTATAAGATATCTCTATATAAATAAACACTGTTTTAAATGTATATAGGTACTCTCTTCTATATTATTATATTGTCTTGCAAACCCTCAGGCTCCAAGATACATTGATTACTATCTAGGGTTAGTCACATTATTGCACCAGTAGCTCGATTACAATGGCTGCAACTCGACTTGATACTTAACTCTCCAGTTGTAGTACATGCTGTAATAACTTGTTTACAAGGAAGTGTCTCCATAGGGATGAAAGAAGGATAATTCAAACGAAATCGTTTGAATAGAATAGAATAAAGAATAAGAATAAAAAACATTTAGTTGAAAAAGAAAAAAAGAAGCATCGTTTGAATCTTTGTTTCTCTGGAGTCTCATCGTTATTCCGGTTTATCCAGACACTTCCTATTCGTACATTTGAAAGTAGGTACCTAAGTATGTAGTTGCAATGAGTCGTACTTTATTATGAAACTAGCTGCTGCCCGCGGTTTCACCCGCGCGGAGATTATCGATTTCATGGTTTTTTTTCTGCGCGGAACCCTAATTCTTTTTCTAAAATAAAACAAGCCTAAGTTACTCTTAGTAACATCAGCTATCTGCCAGTGAAAGTCCCGTCAAAATCAGCCCAGCCGTTTCGGAGATTACCCGGAACAAACACAGACAGACAAAAATTTTAAAATTGGTTGTTTTGTTATACGTACTGTATAATTATACTTTCATATGCAATTGGTAAAAAGCTGTTATTTTGATATTACAAACCCACTTCAATTTAATTTATTTGTATAGATAAGTAGTAGTAACTATTTAATGTAACAGTTATAACTTTACAGCTGTGACTAATATTTTCGTAATTTGTGTAGCCACTCAGGCAGCAGTTCTAAGAATAAGTTACCAAAGTCTAATTATACAAATCTGTCTGTTTGTTCCGGGTAATCTCCGAAACGGCTGGGCCGATTTTGACGGGACTTTCACTGGCAGATAGCTGATCTTATAAGGAGTAACTTAGGCTACTTTTATTTTAGAAAAAGAATTACTGTTACGCGCAAAAAAATAAAAACCATGAAATCTAATACCTCCGCGCGGGTGAAACCGCGGGCAGCAGCTAGTTGAAAAAATATAATGATGCTCTATCAAGGTTCGACGGATCTTTTGTAACAATTTAAATCGACGAAGCGTTCCCACATCGAATCGCGGTACAATGTGCGATGATGCGCGTACGCAACGGCGCGGGCGCAACGCACCACAACCGCTATGACAAATCGTCCGATCGTGATGTGATACATCGATCCCGCACGTTACACGCTCGTCCGGAGGAATCGAGTCGAGTTATCACTCGCTGATTGTACGGTAACGAATAATCGACCGCGCAAATCGATTATTGACGACACTAAAGCACAACCTCCACCGTGAACGGAACTAAGTGATTGTTTGAATCGTTAAATGTTCAATACTTCTTTCAGTATGTACTGAAGCTCTTTACCGCACATCATTCCAGTCACATTAATTTTATGTCCCGCCCAGCACTAGGTGGTAGGACCGCACAGTGTATTATGAACCCCGATTTTGTCTCATTTCGTTTGTTTTACAAATATCAATAGTTTTAATAAATGTAAGCTCTAGAGTAAAAGTCCCGCATCGATACGACAAGTAGTTTATTTTTAAAAAAATATCAAAGTTGCCCTACAACCGGGTCATGAAATTAACAAAAAAAATTATTTAAAAAAAACTGAAGTACTTATTTGATTTTTTATTTTATTATCTAATCATACACTTCATAACACACATTCTGACCAGTTTTTGTCTTTTTACTTTGTGTAGATAACGACATATGAATATATTTATCCTTTTTCTTTATATATTTTTTTCTCGACTATAACCCCATATTAGTCGGTGATTTCTAAACTAAACGATTGTTTAGGCATACGTTTATCGATATTATTAAAACCATAAACTAATTCCGCGTTATCTAGAAGTTATCACCAATTTTCATTTTTTGTCAGGGTTGTCACGTTCGCACATCCGGATGCTTATGGTATTTTTATCCGTATCAATTCAATTTTTTTTATTCACATGGGGCTCCAGGCTGGTCCCAAGTAGGTAAGTGTACACTAATCAAAATCAAGACCAAGAAACTCGTCAACATTATTTTAAAATAAATAGTGATTAGTGATGGCAAGGTGAGGAGTGCCTATTTCTTTAAAAAAAAGTCTCTAATAGATTCGCGTGAACCCATGTTGTAGATGTATGTCCCTACTCTCTCTTCTATACAAATAAATAAAATTGAAGTGTCTGTTTGTAGTATCAAAACAACAGATTTTTACTAAATGCAAATGAAAGTATATACAAGTACATAACAAAACCACAATTATTTAAATTTTTGTCTCTCTGTCTGTCATCCGGATAATCTCCGAAACGGCTGGACCGATTTTGACGGGACTTTCACTGGCAGATAACTGATGTTATAAGTAGTAACTCAGACTACTTTTATTTTAGATAAAGAATTAGTGTTCTGCGCCAAAAAATAAAACCCATGAAATCCTATATCTCCGTGCAGGTAAAGCCGCGGGCAACAGCTAGTATTAAATATATTTCAAAGTGTTTACAGACACCAGCGGATGTTCACGTACAAATATGTTATATTTATAATAAGTTGCTTTTAAATAAGCGGGAAACGACTTCGATGAAAATGTCGCGATATAGGTATGAAATATCATCCCCCATTTTTCCACACTTAGGGGTGGTATTCTTTCATAAAATTAGTAAATTTGTGTAATTGATAAAGGGTGGTGCCTTGCCTACTTAAAACAATAATAATTTAAATCTGTTGACAATTGGCGGAGAAATCATATGAAGTCACCACAAAAAAATACAGATACTTAACTGAACCTCCTCCTTTTATTGAAGTCGGTTAAAATATTAGTAGTTTGTTTCGTATAAAATATGAACAACAAAAATCCATAATTATGTCAAAAGAATGTTTTCAGATGAAAAGGTGATGACCCTGGACATAATAATCTGGATATAATATTAAATGCCGATAACTTCTAGATAACGCGGAATTAGTTTATGGTTTTAATAATATAGATACACGGATGCCTAAACAATCGTTTAGTTTAGAAATCACCGAATAATACGGCGTTATAGTCGAGAAAAAAAATATAAAGAAAAAGGATAAATATATTCATATTTCGTTATCTACACAAAGTAAAAAGACAAAAACTGGTCAGAATGTGTGTTATAAAGTGTATTATTATATAATAAAATAAAAACTCAAATAAGTACTCCAGTTCTTTTTAAATATTTTTTTTTGTTAATTTCATGACCCGTTTGTAGGGCAACTTTGATATTTTTTTTAAAATAAACTACTCGTCGTATCCATGCGGGAGTTTTACTCTAGAGCTTACATTTATCAAAACTATTGAAATGTGTAAAAAAAAACGAGATGAGACAAAATCGGGGTTCATAATACACTGTGGACCGTAGCGGTGCCCCGCTTTGCTTGTGAAGTCTGCCAAGCAGTAATGTGCAAGCATTACTGTGTTTCGATTTGATGAGCAAAGTAGCCAGTTTAATTACTGGGCTTATGAGACTTAATACCTAATATCTCAGGGTCTCCTGCCTGCAAAGCGAGGGCCCCCAGGAAACAGATTTTGTGTGAGGATCGTAAAGTTTCTTTGGTGTTTGTGTTGTTTCTGTGTATCCATGCCATTTGCGACGCAAGGAATCCTAGTGCAGTGGTATGAGTGTGTAAGCACTAAGTATGTTTAAGGGTACCTACTGGTTATTTCCTTAACCTTTCGAATCTTCCGATCGAGTCCATCCACCTCTGTTACATCTCCCGGCCAACGCCGACGACGTCACGACGTGTTACAAGCGGTGACGCAAGCGCACTTGCGCTGTGTTTCATTGTTTAAGATAACGATTACGTCCATCTGTTCGAAAATACGCGGTCAGAGCCAGCACCCCGCGAGGTGTACTGTTCGCAAACAAAAAATTAAATGATTGTTTTTCTTTTGAGTCGAAAATTGACTTTCCTATCCTTATCTTTGGAATCTATAATCAGATCATGACCAAATTGATATTGGACCACGCTCGGACCACTCTCTCAGTTTAAAAAAGGTCAATAAATTACATAGATATCGAACTGCTTTTTGAAATTGTATTTACAACCTAAATGATAAATCGCAGTCAATTGAAATCGTAGGGAACGAGTAACGACTTATTGGTTATTACTTATCTTCTTACACATAATAAACCTAACGATCTAGTTAGTTAATTAATTAATTTAGTTAATAAATTGTTACTTATTCAAAATAAGTAACAATTTCCCCAGCATTACAACACAGCTATCTTTCACCATTGATTTACACTAATTGAACTGTCATAAATGTGTCACGGTGACTTAAAGTGCAAAATAATAAATAAATCTATCTTTAATCTTTCTTTATTGTGCTCTCGCTATGAATTTATTCACATAATACCGTGGTTTCTTACGCTATTCCCACTTTGACTAATGATATACACGCGATGGAGAAACAATCGTTACTGGCTAATTAAACCTGCGTTTTTTTCAATTCGAATGAATGTAATTTATATGTCTTTTATTTTGCCAACGGTCCCACTATAACCAATATGGCGACTCGCCGACTGCCGACCTCTTTGTTACCAACAGCTAGATAATTGTTTTAATACGCACAAGAACATACCAGATACGCTTTCACTTTTAATTTGCATTTTTAATCATTGAAATCAATATTGGCTTATTACAAAATTTAGGTTGAGCAAAACTTAGTATGCAGTTAGGTTTGAATTGAGACTCTCAATCGCAAAAATTATTTATAGGTAACATTTTTTCTGAATTCATTAATCATTATCCATATTAGATAACCATAAAATAAGATAATGGGACAATTGATCGATTGTTAATAAAAAATAAAAAAAGCATGTAGTTTTTTTAATAAAACATTATGGTCCAGTTCAATTAGACTAACTACATGCACAAAAATAATTCGAATCATTGCCAGTAATTGGGATGCCGCCTTTAAAAATATATCAAAGCCTCCGGCGGAAACGGATAAACGTCCAATGTGTCCATTCAAGCGGCAAATAAATGCGAAGGCGCAATCTCTTGTTCGATCATTCACTAGAATATTTCTTGCGTAAAGAGCGCTAGAGCAGCTAAGCCGTTGTTTATCCCTTTCAACACAAATTCTGCAAAATCAAAGATGTTTATGACTGACAATTACAAGAATTGCATTGACGCATACCAGCGCCGCCGTAATCCGTATACACAATCCATGTATCAAATACGCACCTGGCTCTAAAGAATTCGATCGAATAGACGAATAATCGAATAATCGCAAGTTTTGATCGCACTTTGCGGCTGGTGAGAAACATCCGCGCGTTCGAAACCGCACGCGGGTTCCGTTCAAAGTCGGCGATTCGATTGTGAAACTAAGAAACTATCGATTAATCTAAACCATTTTATCATTCCTCTTCAAAGTAAAGGTTACTTTGCTGATTTCGGGGCCGATTTTGTTTGGTGAACATAATGTTTGTTCTCGGGTTTTGGATGTTTGTGTTGTGTGTGTCCACGCCATCGCCACCTGCGATACAGGAAGTGCGGGTATGAGTGTGTAAGCGCTTAGAATGGGTTAATATTTAAATCTTAAATTGGGTTTAAAACATTCTAAACTAGTTTCAACAATCCCTACTACCCTACTTAATATTATAAAAGCGAAAGTATGTTTGTTGATTTGTTGCTTTGTCCTTCTTTCACGCAGTAACGGAGCAACGGATCGACGTGATTTTTGGCATAGATGTAGTTTATGGACCGGAGAGTAACATAGGCTACTTTTTATCCCGAAAAAATGTACGGTTCCTGTGGGAACGCGGGTGAAAACCGCGGGCAGAAGCTAGTCTTAAATAAATTGCTCACTTATCTATTTACCAACTTCTACCATACAACACAATTTATAAAAGGGTGGGATATTACACCCAATCACCATAACATTAAATTTCACGTTTATGTTGTAAGGTTTATGTGTAATTAATTCGGGCCGGGGGCGGGCGTAACACAGTAATATCGATGTCATAGGGTCACCGCTACGGTGTTCGGCACTTGCCGATACTGGCCGGTGTTGCCCGCCCGCTTGTTTATTATACATTTATACGCAATAATACGCATGCCGCTGTCGGCATCGGTATCCAGTAGATAATGGCAATCTTATCTGGTAGTTGTATCGGGGTCCGGCCGCGACCCATTAGCACGGCCGACTTTCCCCGCAGGGTAACATAGCTGATAGTTGACTATCCTATGATTGACCACCGAGCTAGAAATGGTGACTTGTAAAATTAATTATCCGCTAAATAATTCAAAATAATTACGTACGTAATTACACGTTTTACTACAACTTTAGCAGTTACTAAGTAGATTTAATACTACAAAGAACATTTAAAAAATATGTAATACTAGCTGCTGCCCGCGGTTTCACCCGCGCGGGGATATTGAATTTCATGGTTTTTATTTTTTGCGTAGAACCCTAATTCTTTTTGTAAAAAAAAAGTAGCCTAAGTTACTCCTTGTAACATCAGCTATCTGCCAGTGAAAGTCCCGTCAAAATCGGCCCAGCCGTGACGGAGATTACCTGGCACAAACAGACAGACAGACAAACAAAAAAGTTAAAAATGGTTGTTTTGTTATAGTTACCTACCGTATATACTTTGATATTCATTTGGTAAAAAGCTGTTATTTTGATATTATAAAGATAGATTCAATAAATTCATAATCGGTTCTTAGAAATGTTGCTGTGGCCAGCGTCCTAGTCCTAGCTCAATGTTATTATCACCAGCCGTATTTATCCCGACCAACACTCACTCTGCCACTTTCCACTTACACTTGGTTCTTATTTATTAATTGTGTATAATAAGCTGGCTGATTCATGAGACCTAGTTCAAATTTGGGGTCAATTTAGTCCGCCTTTTAAGGCTGGGCCGGTTAGCTTACTATTGGTGCGTTTATTTGGTGATGCTGCGGGCTACCTCATTATTTTATTAATGTCTTTCTATTAACTGGATCAGGGAGCTATTTTGCCATTCTTTGAGAATGGAACTCTCTTTTTAACCGACTTCCAATAAAGGAGGAGGTTATCAATTCGGTTGGTATTTTTTTTTTATATTTGTTACCTCACATCTCCGTTATTTATAAACCGATTTGGAAAATTCTTTTTATATTTGAATGGATATACTTTCAGATTGGTCCCATAAAAATTTCATCAAAATCGGTTCAGTAGTTTGTCACTGAAGTCGGTTCGTCGCTTTTTTAAAGCAAGTTTTAAGAATTGTTTTCTTCTTATTGAAATATTCTCATGCCATGTGAAAAATTCTCGAACGTAAAGAGCCTTACAGGTTACAGGGTATGTAATGCCTCCGGTGTTGCAGATGCCTATAGGCTATGGTGACTGCTTCCCATCAGGTGGGTCGTTGTTTGTGGTGTAAAAAAAGTATACAATGTGGATACGGATTACGTAAAAAACTTACGTGCCATATATTGAGCGAAACTGAATTCTGCCTATTATAAGTTATTGCTAACTGTATATTTCGATTATACTTAGCTAATAAATTGACTCTAAATTAATTCACAGGTAGCTACTGCGACCCACACTAGACAAGTGGGCGATGACTATTTCTCGACATTTGCATACGTTTGCGTTCTTAGCAGATGAAACAATGAAATTGTGTGATTATGCAGCCGTGGGCCTCATTATACAGAGCTTTGGCACATAATGTCGTCGATATCATTGACCTAGTCTATGTATAGAAGCTTTAAATTAACCTAAATACCATCAGACTTAGAATACTGGTTATAATGTTTGTGTTTTCGATCATATTTGCTTTGGGGTTGACTATAGATAGATGCCTGCAAACTGGCGGGGCGGACATTTTTTTTGTATGTTATTTGGTAACGAGATGTTGGTCGTTTGCCTGATGGTAACCATTACGCCGGCCCATAACAATTGCAGTGCTCAGAACTTTGAAACACAAAGGCGTGCGCGGCACTGCAGTGCGCTCGTTACCCTGAGACATTAGGTATTAAGTCTCATAAGCCCAGTAATTTCACTGGCTACTCTGCTCATCAAACCGGAACACCGTAATGCTTGCACATTACTGCTTGGCGGCAGACTTCACGAGCAAAGCGGTGGTAACAACCCAGACGGACACTCGCAGAAGAGTTAGTCCTACTACTAACAATTCCCCCTGACCTATTGCAAAACACTCGGCCCCAATCAGCTCCGTTCATCAATGTTGCCAGTAATTGCCGACTAATGCGACAATTAGCTGTTTGTCTGTTTCTCACGAGTCTACTGCATTGCATAGCGTTGTTGTGAAATTTGTGGTATTTGGGCTGCATGCATGTAAAGCCAAAAAGTAGAGGTTGAACAATGAGGCGATTTTTGTATTGAGGAAGCTTAACGCTGTGAATAAATATTACAAACTAAATAAAAAAAATGATTACAGTTGATAAATTATTTTATAAACTAAAATGTTTAGAAAATACTATTTCTTAGCGCATACAATTTGTAGCCCTTGTATAACTACACAAAAATAATGTGCGATAACTTGCAACTCAGCGTCAAAAGTAAAAAAAAAGATTCCTCTACCAAACACTATGGCAAATTCTATCAAACATTTCAAACCAAGTAATAGTCAGAAACTATTCCAAATGCGAAATGATTGTCTCGTGCACACCGATAGGTGGCGTTATCGCACAATCTGTTCATGTTCAGGTGGCGAAATAGAGCGGTGGAGCCCTAATTATGTTGATGTAGCCAGATACACTGACATTTCACTATCTACAGGCCTGTTAGAGGGTAACAAGACAATCGTGTCTGCTTTCGATTGCCCGCCGATGTCGATTGTTTGATTTTAATTGAATTACTGGTCAAAAATTGCGCATTGTGTGTAAACAGATTTCATCATGTAGACATTTTGAAGTACGAGTAGACGAGAAGAGTTTAAAAATTGCCATACTAATTATAAATCCCAGTGATACATTTACAATTTATTGTAAATATTTAAGAATAAAAATTTAATTAATTAGATATTGGTTGATTCTTCCATTTCATTTATAAACCTAATTTTAATTTCCATCTCTCTTTCTAAATGTGAACATGAGAAAGAGATGGAATATATTTTAGACCGGTCAAATTAATCCAATGCTCGTGTCCACTGTAAATTTAATAGCAATGAATATTGTGGCGTCTAATTTATCGAGGATGGAAGATATTTGACAGCCCTAAAACTAAATTTAGATCTATTTAACATGCTCCATCTCTTTCTCATGGTATGTATTCGAAAGCGAGAGAGCAAAACTAAATTAGGCTTAGGGGCAGCGTAGACGCTTATGCAAACGTACGTTTGCTTGTCAGAATAACAACGCTTTTAATCGAAATGCGCGCTTGACGCAAAACGTTGTTATTCTGACAAGCAAACGTACGTTTGCATAAGCGTCTAAACTGT
The DNA here is from genome assembly GCA_907269065.1 of Crocallis elinguaria. Lineage (NCBI taxonomy): Eukaryota > Metazoa > Arthropoda > Insecta > Lepidoptera > Geometridae > Crocallis > Crocallis elinguaria. The sequence goes on from OU026068.1 coordinate 15,698,165, forward strand.
CCCTTAGGCATGAAACGACAGAATCGACACCATTATTTCGGTACCTACAGGGGCGTATTTACCCTTGGGCCAAAAGGGCCATGGCCCGGGGCGGCAGGCTGCTAGGGGCGGTGCAAGCAGAAAAAAATTATAAAAGACTACGTAACTAAGGCTCTTATTAATGAACAGTATTAAACTGTGTTTTGTCTCTTTCGATTCAGTTTAAAATTGTCAAAAAAAAGGCGGCGGGGCCTGCAGGCCCAGGGCGCTGAATCCTAAAATACGCCACTGGGTACCTAGTTTGTTTAAAGTTCGTATTAACGTGTATTGTTAACTTAATATTGTATATTAATGTTACTAATGTTTATTAATGTTACTGTAGCTAACGTAAATTTTTATTGTTTCAGAGATGGCAGCGGAGGTGGTTCGTTTTATACGACGACGGCGAATTAACGTACTCGCTCGACGAACACGTAAGTGTTTACATTTACTGACGCAACAACAGAGCGAAACACTATAAAAATATTTCTCCAGAGAAAACGTATAAAGAAAATAAATTTTAAATTGCATAATCTGTCCACAGTTACTTTAGAAACAATTACTGAGACAATAAAACTTATGTTACATATTCCAATACCCAATTATAGTCAGCAACTCCGACTAGAACCCATCTATCGGGGGAAAAAAACAAACAGTTGCTTCCTTGAACACTTTAACTGCGCGGGCGCAGATATCTCACTTCTTGCCCAGCTCGGACTAATCTTTACTGCGGTACAAATTCAAACCTGTCGATTCCATACAAGGCCGCATTGAAACCACCGCGTAGGGTAACGCGCCCAGTAATTGACTCGTTACCGGAAATAGCCGCGCCTTCTGCAAACTCCTTTAAATGACCACTCGATGCGAGTTATGTTACAAAAATAATGTATTATTTATTTTTAAGTTTGCGCTTCCTGTTGAAGCCGTACGTCAACGTCAATTTTCTTTACACTTTCTATATAATTGACAGCCTTGTAAGTTGCAATGCCGCATTACAGTGAATTATATGGCAATTTAACAGTACAAAAAAATGTTAATGCTAATTTAATTTTTATTGATACACACCCATCGAATAGTAATTCATCTGCATAATTTTATTATCGCTTACAAAAACAAACAGCACCAGACTGGTAACTCAGCTTGACCGGCGCGCGCGCTCGGTCTCCACATCCGTACAAGACTCGGTTTCATCGCCAACTCTCGTTTATCAGTATCAAATCTTTCCCTTTTTTTGCTACAATCATAAATATTCATAATAATTGGCATCGTTGCAATTTAAACGTGCGTACATGAATAATAATACGCACCTTATAGAGAGGGCTGGCGTGCCGTGCGAGCGGGGGCAAAAACTTGATGTTAACCAGGAACAATGAACATAGGAAGACTAGGATGTCTTTCACCGGTGACTGCCAACTTTATACGGTATCCCAACGCCGAGCCTTTTAAGTACTAAAAGGCGGAATGTACGATAAAAGTTACATTTACTCGCGAAGCTGTTGAGCATTAGCATTGAAAATAACTCTTAGCGATGGCGTGAGTGGTGAGACGCTTGTCTGCCAATCAAGGGCTACTTTCCAGGCGAAGACAAGTTCCAGGCGATAAACAAATCACCAGTATCTGGAACAACAAAATCTAGATAACCTAGATGTATAACATTTTGCGTGGCGCTGGGTCTAGTGCCTGGTCAGGTATAAGGACAGTTGAAAAGTGGAATCAGGACTCACAGTACCCACACGTCAAGTTGACGCGTAATGTATTCCCTGTTCACACCTCGTTACCATGTGAATAGGCTGAGGATTTGCAATGCAGCGCGCAACTAAAATAGAAGGGAAGTCGTAAACGTCGTTTTGAAGGGAAAGTCGGGAAACTAATGGCCACGCCATGTTTATTGCTGTTTTGGGTATACTCATTTAATTGTATTGATTTTACCGTTTGTTTTGTTCCGCGTTAAGATTTATGCGAATCCCGTTGACGTGAATATACAATGCGAAACGACAAATAATTAATTATTATTTTGTTTGATTACTTTCAAACGGGAATTTATTCAGCCAAGTAAAACTTAGTAACATATGGACACACATCGCCTATATTATTAATCGTCGATGATCAGACCAGCCTCCGAAGCCTACCCGAAGTGTAACGCCTACATACAGCTTCCTAGAGCATCCAAGACCCTTGGGACCAGTCTATGCATATGCAAAGACCAATCATAAATTAATGTGAGAGCTAATGAAACGCGGAACTGATGCTATGTAAAACAGGCCAAGTGCAGGTGTGACTCAGAGCGCAATGGAGGCGATCAGTACTTAGATTTATACGTTCGGATTGTTTATCAGCTTTTCATAAAGCTAACTTCCTTGGAACACATCGTTGACTCTGTATCGAAAAATTGCTTTAAAAAAGTGACGAACCGACTTCAGTGATAAACTACTGAACCGATTTTGGTGCAATTTCTATGGGACTTATCTGAAAGTATATCCTTTCAAATGAAAAAAGAATTTTCCAAATCGGTTCATAAATCACAGAGATATGAGGTAACAAACATAAAAAAAATAGCCACCGAATTGATAACCTTCTCCTTTTTTGGAAGGTCGGTTAAAGTCTCTATCTAAAATCGTCTGATGTGAATTTAGTTTAAAGGAATCGAGATACAATTCAGTCTTGACAGAAATGGAAACTTATTCCAAGAATTCGAGACATCTCCAACGACTAAAAGTCAAAGCACCGTAAACAAAATTACCAACAGAGTTGCACCCAAAAATAGCGCGGTCTTTGCAATAGAATGTATGACTTGAATACAAATTCAAGCACAGCGCCACGGACACCATGCTTTATTTAAATCTGGATTTATTCAAATGTAACTATAGAATGAGCAGAACCGTGGAGTGTTGATTGAGGAAGAAATAAAGCAAGGTTGTCGCAATGTTTTACAAGCTCAGCTTTTAAAATATTCAAAGTAGTTCCACCTGAGCTTTTGATAATGACTCAATAAAGTTTAACTGTTTAACACTTAGAATGATATAAAGATCATACAATCTATACATCTATACAAATAAATAAAATTGAAGTGTCTGTTTGTAATATCATAATAACAGCTTTTTACCAAGTGCATATGAAATTATATATGGTAGCTATAACAAAACAACCATTATTAAAATTTTTGTCTGTCTGTTTGTTCCGAGTAATCTCCGAAACGGCTGGGCCGATTTTGACGGGACTTTCACTGGCAGATAGCTGATGTAATAAGGGTAACTTACGCTACTTTTATTATAGAAAAAGAATTAGGGTTCCGCGCCAAAAAATAAAAACCTTGAAATATCTCCGCGTAGGTGAAACCGCGGGCAGCGGCTAGTCACCAATAAAAAAAACCATTTGAATGTTTATTATTGGTTGTAGATGATTTGAAACGTAACCTCAGTAGAAGGCAAGCACAATGCTGAACTTTGTGTGACCTCACAAACGACTGTTTGTCTGGTTTACTAAGCCTTAATTATGTTAGACACTGTTCGTGGTGTAAAAAGGTTAAAAAACTCACGTCACTCAAGTTTTGCGGCAAGATGAAGCCATACTTTTATATTGGATTAAAAAGACGCCTTACAAGTTCATTCCACGACTAGAACTGGTGACCTGGTAGGTGTATTCGCAAGAGATAATACACTGTTTACTTATAATAACAGTCTTAATTATATCGTCTCGCTTGACGAAAGACCACCTCAATGCTTGATTAGTCTTGTAAAATCATATCGTGTTGAGATAATGTGTTCCGGCATAGAATTACAGAGCCAGTGTAGCGGGATCGAGTCCCTACGATCATTTACCATCCGGAGAGCCGGAACTGCATCGGGTCGTCCCTTCCTTGTCCTTTAGTAGGTAAACGTGCATTTATTGTTAGTAAAAGTAAATTTTATTACGTAACTAGCTCCTGCCTGCAGTTTCACCCGCGTGGAGATATTTGATTTTATGGTTTTTATTTTTATTCGCGGAACCCTAATTCTTTTCTAAAATAAAAGTAGCCTAAGTTACTCCTTGTAACATCAGCTATCTGCCAGTGAAATTCCCGTCAATATCGGCCCAGCCGTTTCGGAGATTACCCGGAACAAACAGACAGACAAGACAGTCAGACAGACAGACTAACAAAAATTTTAAAAATGATTGTTTTGTTATAGGTACCTTATATATTTTCATATGCATTTGGTAAAAAGCTGTTATTTTGATATTACAAACAGACACTTCAATTTTATTTATTTGTAGTACTTATAGAGTATATTATTGTATCATTCAAATTTATGCATTGGCTCTGTTTGAATGTTTAATAATAATCTATTTATTATTTCAAAATTGTGAGCTCATACACCGCGAGAATCACGACTCCCACGTAGCAAAGAGGGTCTGTAATCACATACCGGCTAGTCTCTCATCGCCAATCAACTTAAAACACTTCGTGTACAAATAATGAGTACGTTTTTGCATAACATTTAACGTGTACCGACTTGCTGTTGCACTTGGCCGGTTGTTTAAATATGCGCCACTCGGGGCGTTGTAAAGAAGTCTTTCACGCAACAATCATTTATGAAACGACTAGCTTCTGCCCGCAGTTTTCACCCGCGTTCAATAAATTGACAGCTGTCAATGTCAATTTTATGTCACAATAACCTCTGCCCGTGGTTTTCACCCGCGTTCCCACAGGAACCGTGCCTTTTTCCGGGATAAAAAGTAGCCTATGTTACTCTCCGGTCCATAAACTATATCTATGCCAAAAATCACGTAGAGCCGTTGCTTAGTTACTGCGTGAAAGAAGGACAAATCAACAAACCAACAAACACACTTTCGCATTTATAATATTAATAGTATGGATAGTATGTATTAGTATGGATAGTATGGATATTGGCTTGTCTAATATTATTTACGAACATTCGGGTGTTGTGTGTGTTAGCGGCGGGCATTCTTGTGGTGACGTCTGCGGTTTCCCTTTCATTAATCGAGTGTCTGATAACAGCCGTCCCTAATACTTTACTGCCTTTGAAATTTTCCATAGCGTTGTTACTCCGAGAATTTGAATTTTGTTTCAAGCAATTTGTCACAGCACTAATAATTTTACATTCAAAGTGTTAGGTATTCAGAAATATGCAAAACGTGATTTAAGTTCGTATAAATAACTGCCCACGGTTCGGTTATAGGTGGCCAACAAAGGGCATATGCCAATTAGTATTACTTTACACTTTACCCCGTTTAGCCGCAAGGGGATACAGAATAGAATACTACGATGTCGAATGGACTTATTGTGCATAATTACTTATCCTACGAATATTATAAATGCGAAAGTGTGTTTGTTGGTTTGTCCTTCTTTCACACTGTAACGGAGCAACGGATCGACGTGATTTTTGGCATAGATATAGTTTATGGACCGGAGAGTAACATAGGCTACTTTTTATCCCGGAAAAATGCACGGTTCCTGTGGGAACGCGGGTGAAAACCGCGGGCAGAAGCTAGTATTTCATAAGGGCTTGCCGTTTCCAATAATTGCATCTTTGTTACTAAATAATTTTAGCGTTGCAATTAATAGTAGTTTAACGTTTTGAACTGTTGAAATATTTCAACGAGTAAGCAGCGGTTTCGTGTTGTTTATCAATGAATAGTTGTCAAAGAACTATACTTAACATATTTTTTGCTGACTAAATATTTATTGATCTTGTGTGTTAGTGGTTTTTTTTTTTAAGTTTTCTGTAATATGTCGGAGCGATGATGGCTGCGGTGAAGAGAGGTCGACTGTCAAATGCCGATCCGTTTTAGTGAAGGAAAACGTGACGTGAGGTAACGAGACGAGCTGGTCGTTTGATGGTAAGCAGAACGCCGGCCCATAACAATGGCAGTGCCACTCAGAACATTGCAACACAATGGTCTGCACGGCACTGCAGTGCGCTCGCTACCCTGAGACATTAGGTATTAAGTCTCATAAGCCCAGTAATTTCACTGGCTACTCTGCTCAACAAACCGGAACACAGTAATGCTTGCACAATACTGCTTGGCGGCAGACTTCACGAGCAAAGCCGTGGCACCACCCAGACGTACACTCGCTGAAGAGTTAGTGCTACCACTAACAAATAATTGAGAATCACTTTTTTACTTATCTATTAAAATAATGAAAATATGAAGAATTTTCTACTCATCAAATATATATTCATCATTCGTCACTATTCACTAAAGCTAATAAAGCTAAACATTCGTATTTTATATTACCTATACGTAATTAAGATAGTGGCGCTATAATCTTTCTGTCCCCTACAAGTACAGTCCCAGATCTCTTAGTACAGTATTAAAATCACCTTATACTTAAAGTCCTTATTCTATCAGTCATCATCTTCAGCCATCATGATCTGCTTCATGACAGCCTCTTTGTTATCTTCGCAGCTTTCCTCCACGGGCACTACGTACTGCCCGACGTTGTTCAGCGGATCTGCCTCTCCCGTCAGGATCTGTATTAGCCACTCATTGATCTTCCCTCTTAACTTCAACTTCTTCACAGGAGATAGGGTCTTGACCATCGGCATAATACTCATAAAGAACATGAAGTCTTCGTCGTTTTTCATCGCGTCTGATTGAGAACCCGCTAACTTAGAGGTCAGATTCTGCAACCGCCGGAGTATCAGGTCAGCTTTAGAAACGCTCGAACTGCCTGAAGGCCCTGCCTTGGCTTGCTTGGTCTGTTTTGCTACATTGTACTTCCAAGTGGCGTTTTCGTAGTTGTAATTTGAGTCGTCATTGTCCTCTTGGAAGGATTCGTGGGCCATTGCTGGGTATGCGTCTTGGGTCATTGTGGGAAAGGACTCTTGTATCATTGCGGAGTCGTTGGCAGCGTCCGAGTCTGAGCTGGGGAGCCTGGCCGGGCACCTGTCTTTCCTTGCGGACATCTCTGGTTTCAGGAAGCAGAGGCGGTCGTAGTAGGCCCAGCCGCAGGGGATCGGCTTGCCTTCGTATGGGGCGAGTGATTTCATCTTTTTGTATTCTCTACGGTATTGGTCGTTCAGATATTTCCAGCTTTTTTTCAGTTGTTGCGCTGTAAAGATGAAAGAGAAAAGTTTTAAACAATTTTACAATAAAGTCCTATAAATGGGCTGATAAGGAGACGAGACGAGATAAGTGGATTTTATAAATATTCGAGCTATTACGATTCGAGATTATTTAAAAATATACCAAATTGTGATGATGAACAGCTATTAAAGTATGTATTTAGGTACCTACCAGATTCAGATAATAGGATATTCAAAAGACCCTTTACTACTTTACTCAGTACTGCCGCTTGAAGGTTCCTATAGGAACCGTGCATTATTGCGGAATAAAAAGTAGCGCATGTTACTCTCCGGCCCATAAACTATCTTGCTATGTAAAAGATCACGTTGTCCCGGTGCTGCGTGGAAGGATAATCCAACAGACACAATTTCGCATTTATAATAGGTAAGTAGGTAGGTAGCTTTACGGATTTATTGCTAAGTTTAAAAACTCGAATGCTTAGCGACTTACTTTATTAGGTAGGTATATTGACTGTTATAATTACTATATTTTAGGATTGCCTCCTACTCTACGATATCGATATACTCTATTATCTTTTAATAAATATTGATAAGTGTAAATAAAACAATACTTAATGCTAAAATAAGCTATTTTCACATTGCACCAACTTCTAAACTGTAAAAAATTTTTCCTTCCTTCGGGCTAATTATTTCATTAACCCTATTTATATTACAATCTAGCCAAAGATATGTAAAAAATGACATAACTTTTTTATATGGCAACATTTTGGCTTACTTAGGGCTAGACCGATTTGACGTTTATAATGTAAACAAAACAAACATGGCTGCCGTTGCCCCACGTAGTATTTGTATAATTATGTACTCTTTGGTTGCCTCGACAAAGCGCTCTTGAGCGTCGTTGGCTTGCGTGACGCTATATATTTACCTTCGGTGCCGAGTTCCTTCGATATTTTGTTCCAAATTCTCAGCCGCAACATTTTGTTCTTGTAAAGAGGGTGTGCACGCTGCCATATCTCGGGCTGGGTTTTTACCTTGTCTATAATTTCTTCGAATGACATGGCCTGACGAAGGCGTACAGATATTACGTTACTAGTTCGACCGCGCGTTCGAACGCCACTGCCCGCGCGATACGCTGCGCAACGCCCGCCGCCGGCCCCGCACCTCACCCGCCAACGTCCCCGCCTCGCGCTCCGCTCTGCGCTGTCTCGCTTGCACACCCCGCCCGCTATTCAATACGCTCAGCGTAAATAATAATAATGCTGAGGGCCTAGTGTGAGTTTTGCAACAAGTTAACGCGTTCTACAGTGACTGCGTTTACGAAGATTTGTATGAAAAAAATGTACAGCGCCCCTAGCGTCGCATTTATGAACTGTCATCGCCCATTTTTTTAGTATGGTGTTTACTTGACAAACGCGGTCGTTCGTGTAAACAGATTTTAATTGCGAAATTGTTAGTATAGATATATCATGTAACAGTGCACGTAATTACACCTACCTACCCCTCGTTATCGCTCCATTAAAACACTCAGACACATACATACATTCACAAAACAGATGATTTACCTACCTATTATAAAACAAAACCAGATTTGATGAAATATATTTTATAGTGTTAACCGACACTAGCCGAGGTTCACACAAATTATATACATCACAAAAATTTCGCTTCCAGGATTCGAACCTGCGTCTTCTGGTTATCTAGACCAGATGCCTTAACCAGATTGCTAGTTCCGTACGGCTCTGTAAAAATTAATTTTTTATGTACTAAAATCTTCAGTTTTATTATTTGAGATTTCGTAGACGTGCCTACATATTTTTACGTAGTTATAGAAAAACACATTAATGTTCATATTTAATGTAAGCGCAGGGCGACCAGTGGCGTTCTCTTGTGTCGGAGGCCAAGATCCTTTTTGCCTTTCTAGCAGACTAAGTTAATATTAAAACTATTTTTTCAGTTCATTGCATATTTAAATAAATATATGCTACATTCAGAGGAATTTCTGCTAACTACAAGTAACTTTGAAATAAGCCCCCTTTTAATACTTACCACAGCAATGCGAGAAACGCTCGTATTAGATCATTAGGTATTTACCTAGAAGCGAGGCTGCCAAATCAACTCGTACATACGCTCCAAGCGTGTGTTTAGCTGCAAAACTGCTTCGGCTAATAAATAGTGATTTGGTCGGCATGCGCTCGTCGGAAACGACTAAAGGCGGGCCCGACGGCCTGCGGCGGAGGCAGCGCTGGGGTCCAAGTTGTAGAAGATTAACAACTTCAGTTAACTTGCTAAGTTCCCTTCAATGTTAGCTAGAGGGACTACTTTATACTCTTACTTAACTCTTCGCGCCATGAATCCATTTTCGTATACTATTTGGTAATGAGACGAGCTGGTCGCTTGCCTGATGGCAAGCATAACGCGGGCCCATAACAACTGTAGTGCCACTCAGAACTTTAACACAAAGGCCTGCGCGGCACTGCAGTGCGCTCGTTACCCTGTGACATTAGTCATAAGCTCAGTAATTTCACTGGCTATACTCTGCTCATCAAACCGGAAGACAGTAATGCTTGCACATTACTGCTTGGCGGCAGACTTCAGGAGCAAAGCGGTGATACCAACCCAGACGGACACTCGCAGAAGAGTTAGTCCTACTATGAATTAAGATTCACAACAGTTTTTTGTTTAGTGCCTGCTTAAGAACGCCCACTCCCGGTCTTGTTTGCTTGTAACAGTTTGTAACAAACCTTTGTGTCAGTGTGTAACAATCCACTGTACTTAATAAATTTCGCTGTATACAGCTGATTCTAGCCTTTCTGCACGCCACTGACCACAATCCTAGTCTCATGACGTCACCTGCATTACCGTTTGAAGGCAAAGCAACGTAAGCAAAGCAAATACCCCCACTCAAACTTTTTAAGAAGCAATAATCGCTTGTCGCTTTTACCCGGCTCCCTCGAGTCCTATCATTAGGCCGGGCCGAGGATATGCACAGGCCTGGCTATGAGATGCAGGTGATCTGCATACACATGCATGGAAAGGGGAAGCTGTCCTACATACCTCTGCCACTGTCGCATGTCGCCAAGTCATTGGATACTAGTACCTATGGAGCTGATTGGTTCGACCATTTAGTGGGGATTTTGTGAACGCCTCGAATGAAGTCGGTATTCTAAAGCTAAGTAGTCACCTAGTGAGTGAATCTTTTCGCAACCCTTGAAACGTACTCTTTTAAAAATACTCAGGGATTTTCGTTTAGTGCTGCTCCGATTTTTTTGCATTTTTGTTTTCTTTTGTTTATGAGAAGAGCTCAATTGTAACTTAATGTAGATACGGAGAACTACAAGAAGTATGTTGATAAGAAGAGTAAATTAAAAAGTGTTTGACTTTGACCGATGAACAAGACCTGCGACACAAACCGAAAAAAGATACAAATGACTTTCTCCAAAAAGCTTTCTTTCTTCCAGATGCAGCCTCGAGCGTCAATAAACAATTCAAGTGATTCATCAAATGAATCCTACGATACAATTACCAAATATCTTCCGCCCGCTGAATTTCACATATTACCACCATTCTAAAGTATCAGTTCGAGTCCCCTGGCGACTACTCTACCTACTAACATTTTCAACATAATATTTGTAGGTACTACGAGTAGAAACATTGTAAAAATGAATATAAAAAAAATTGCATTATTTCTTGCCCTTCTTCTCAATCGGTTGTTTATTTGAAACGATCATGTAGACTCATATAACTTTGATAAGCGCTATTCTGGAGCCTTAAATTAACTTAAATTGACCATAAACATAAAAGTAGAGTTTTGGCGGGAACGCGAAAATGTGCTGTTGTTGATTTTGTGTTAGGTATTTACTAAAACCTATACGGTGGATTATTAACGTCGTCGTATCGTAAACGTGCATGAGTGAAAGGCAAATAGTACAAAGACGAAAAACGTGTATTTTCGTATTCTATCCAAAACTCCATAGAAGCTTCAGTAAAGTATCCACCGCTTTACTGAAGCGTCACTTCGACTCGACCGCGCCTAGTGACTTTGACGACTTTCATGCACCAAAACTAGAGATTTATTATATATTATTTTTTATATAAGTAACTTGACATTGGCTAAATAGGAAAATCACGTGGAGCCAAAAACAAAAAAAAAAACATAAAAGTAAACCACTAACCAAATGTATTTAAACTTCTACTAGATTACTTTATGTAGCAGAGCTGTTTTTTCCACTTCCTTATTTACGACCGCAGATAGCTCTCGACCTTTACCTTCAAAGGTATGCAATCAATTTGTAAACACGCGCAATAATCTGCTCTTTAGTGTAGCTTTAAACGAGCAAGCCCGCCTGTTAGTGGGCCACACGGGACGATAAGCCCTATCAGACGCATTAACATGCTGGTTTACGAAAATGTAAGTGAAACGTAGCGGTTCCTGCTTCACCAACTCTGGTTATGTTTGGTTTATTTGACAGATACCGTTTATAGTCTTACGCATAGATCATAAACTTTATGATCAGCGGTCTGACGTTTATAACGACCTTAGCTTAGTAGTAGAAGTGCTGTAAATTATGATATATTTTGCCATATAAATAATAACATAAGAAAACGTGTATTCACATTTTACTATTAATTGGTTTCTGTAGATGTCTGTGAAATGCACAGGTACATTAGGTACAGAGACCATGCACCACAGATCCAGAGGACATAAAGAATGTAATGAGAAAGTAACAATAAACTATTATCAGCCATCAATCATATTCGGTTCTTATATTGACAGATTTCTAAGACCACGTACAATGTGATTGTTCACACTTCACTATTTTGTGGTTACGTCAAACATTGTGAGATTGGGTTTCCACTATTCGGGATTTTGTTCCCTACTTACAAAAAAAAACTATTTAAATTGTAGCTCGAGCAAATGGACTGCGATGCTTTTAGACAAGCTTTTAAAAGTTTTAAAACGATTTAAAAAACGGGGAGATTCTCAACTCGAACTTGTTTTAACCGACTTCCAAAAAAGTAATGCTATTGAAAATGAGTCTGCTTTTTTTACAGTATACAATTATTCAACCAAGTGGTAAGACTAACTCTTCTGCGAGTGTCCTTCTGGATGGGTACCACCGCTTTGCTCGTGAAGTCTGCCGCCATGCAGTAATGTGCAAGCATTACTGTGTTCCGGTTTGATGAGCAGAGTAGCCAGTGAAATTACTGGGCTTATGAGACTTAAGGTCTCAGGGTAACGAGCGCACTGCAGTGCCACGCAGGCCTTTGTGTTTCAAAGTCCTGAGTGGCACTGCAATTGTAATGGGCCGGCGTTATGCTTACCATCAGGCAAACGACCAGCCCGTCTCGTTACCAAAGACAATAAAAAATTTTTTTTTTTACTTTTTTTTCAGTATATACTTACAGTAGGTATTCGTGGTTACAGAACACTGCAAAATAAACTTGTTAAAAACCGTTAAAACATGTTTAATTCAATGTGCAATAACTTAACGCAATAACTGATCGCGATAACTTAACATTACTTGTCAGCTAGCCAGTTTGGTCCAGTCAATTATTATTATTAGTCAGTATTCAGCAACGTTGTTATTTCGCAGCGAAAATCGTGGCAACATTGTAGCCAAGTGGTTAAAATGCTAAATACAGATAAGTAACATCTCGAAAGTGCCCTCGTGACAATATCTTATGGTCTTAATTTGGCTCGTACGACATTAATGAAAACTTAGAGCACTCGTCGTGTCGGGTAGTGTGATACTTTGCGATAGCGTAACTCAGATATATGGGGTTATAGGAGACCAGAGACCAGTACCAGTTAAGTTCCATCTGAGTGGAGCCTACTGGCCGAGTTTATAGAAACAGCTTTGATGCTCCGATTGAAGCTCGAGAAAAGAAAACGAGTAGGTTATAGGTAGTTGATTATTGTGTTATCCACATTGCACTTGTCTTATGGTTTACTAGACAAAGACAGTGTTGAATACTCGTAGCACGCTCGTAGACAAGGCTATTTTAGTAGTGATAGGTAGAAGTTACATGGATAGAGGAAGGTTAGTTCTCCATTCATATTGTCTTTAAGGAAGACCAATGATAGTATATAGATATACATAAGACTAGCTTCTGCCCTCGGTTTTCACCCGCGTTCCCACAGGAACCGTACATTTTCCGGAATAAAAAGTAGCCTATGTTACTCTCCGGTCCATAACCTATATCTATGCCAAAAAATCACGTCGATTCGTTGCTCCGTTACTGCGTGAAAGAAGGACAAACCAACAAACACACTTTCGCATTTTAATATTAATAGGATTAGTAGGACATATGATACTGATTGGGTAGTGAGGAGTGCAAACGTAAATGACGGACGGTGGATATAAAAATGAAAAAAGAATAAGTTGTACTTTCATTATACCAACGCGACGGCTAAGGAGTGGAATTCTTTGCGGGCCTCCGTGTTTCCCAATAGCTATAATTTGGGAGTTTTCAAGACGAGAGTTAATAGGTTTCTTGTAGGCAAGTGTGCTACATCGTCGACCGCATCGTCACTTAACATCAGGTGATCGTGGTCAAACGTAAGCGAAAAAAAAACCTACTCCAAGAACAACATCTTGGAGCATAAGGATTCCTCACCCTCTCACCTCAGGTTTGATTCTCACCTCACCTGGTGGCGATGATGATGAGCATGTACAAAACACAATCTTTAACCTTTACAGACTTTGTTTCACCTAATGAAGGCACCACTATCTCAATCTTCGTATAAAATGTAGTCACCACATCGGTCAAGTGTCTCAGTACGAAGCGAGGCGAGACGACCAATTACGTAGGGAGGGTGTAAAACACAGGCGCGCGCGACGACGCCCCTCGGTCGATCGAATGGCTTAACCGGAGGTTGGCGTGTGGTGCAAGTTGGAGCGATTTGCGTTTTTTAATGATAGTTTTATGCTATCCCGGTTTCCATCGAGGACTGTGATCGTCACCCTGAGGCATCAATGCTAAAAATCTCCTAAGTCTAGAAGTAAAATCAACTACTTCGCTGTTCAAATCGGAGCATACGAATGCTAACTAGTAGCTTGGTGGTAGAACATATACGTAGCAAAGCCTCTTTTAAGGAATCTTAAAAATATCAGCCGATATTAAAATCTGTTTTCTGTACCAGCCACACGGTCTGACTGAATTTTGATCACAAAAACTCATTTCAGTATATATAGCTTTTGAGAGCTCATTCCAAAAAACCAACTGATAGCCTGGTTCAATTTTAGTACCAAAACGGAACAACTCTTTTAGGACCCGATCGTCTCGTATCCAATAGTACAAAAAAATTATTAAAAATACTGCGTCCATAAGATGTATCTATCTATATTGAGTAATTGAGTATTGTTAGTGGGAGGACTAACTCTTCTGCGAGTGTCCGTCTGGGTTGTTACCACCGCTTTGCTCGTGAAGTCTGCCGCCAAGCAGTAGTGTGGAAGCATTACTGTGTTCCGGTTTGATGAGCAGAGTATCCAGTGAAATTACCGGGTTTACGAGACTTAATACCTAATGTCTCAGGGTAACGAGCGCACTGCAGTGCCGCGCAGGCCTTTGTGTTTCAAAGTTCTGGGTGGCACTGCAAATGTTATGGGCCGGCGTTATGCTTACCATCAGGCAAACGACCAGCTAGTCTCGTTACCAAATAACATAAAAAAAAAAAAAAAAAAAACTACTTATGTTGGTCGGTATATTCCACTATGTTCGCCTGGGTCTACGCCTGGGGGCGGACGACGGCTGACGGGGTCCTGTGCGGAGTGCGAAAGCGGAACCGCGACCCCGTCCAAAAGCTCGCAAAGGAGTTTTTCCATGGGTGACCAAAAAAAAAGGGTCTAGTTGCCAATTTTCAAAGACTTATTAGTGTTTTATTAAATTGGTTTATCTGAAATTTAGTGATGTATTAATCCGCGCGTAAATACGCGCTTTACTTATGATTTGCACCGCAGCACGTGCTACATTTTCCGGTCTGAATGTCAGAGCCGATCTGACGCCTGAATCGTTTCGGCGATAGCACTATCGGGAGTAAGGGCTCGTTCGATTCGAAGAAAGTTCAAGAGTCCGGAACTTTCGGACTAAATAAAAACGAAAGTATGTCGTCAACTGACTGCACGGCACTACTTCAGTCGTTTCACGCTCCAGGGAATTCGTGTCCACTTTAAATTTACGGCATATTGGGTCTGTCATAATTATTTTCGAGTTGTTTTGATTATTTGCCGCTTCGGTGTTAACTTATACAAATTCGACGCATAAAGTATTAATAACAGTTTCAACGAATATGCATGGCGAATAATTTTTTAAATTGTTTTTGTTTGGTGCTTGTTAACCTCCTTTTTTGAAGTCGGTTATATATTCAACCAGACGTCATCAGCAAAGCCTATCTTCTATCGAAATCCCGTAACGGGCACAAGCTAAGTGAGTCACCAGAACGACCGCACAGTTACATCTATGGTTACAAACAAATTACATCCATATCGTAAGCCGCTTAGGGGATCAGCTGATTGGACCGCGCCGTGACACCGACTGGCGGCTAATTCGTGTCTAATGCCTACAGCTTGCCATTATCATACGATACTGCTTATTCGCCACTTTTGAGCTTAAGCTACTTCACTTGGTTCACGTTGTTGGTGGAAAATATGTGAATCTGAGCTAAATGGTGCATCATACATTGGTGGCTACGTGGTCTGGCTAAATCGAAGAGATTTAGGTGTTGGCCTGGCCGGGACAAACTTTCTATAATGAGCATAAAGATTGTTCATAAGTGTGTTTGTAGGTTTGTTGGTCAGTTGATTTGTCCTACTCTCGCGCAGCAACGGAGCAATGGATCGACGTGATTTTGGCACAGATATAGTTTATGGACCGGAGAGTAACATAGGTTTTTTATTCTGGAAAAAGGCACTGTTCCTGTGGGTATCGCCACGCGGGTGAAACTGCGTGCAGAAGCTAGTATCATAATTATAAAAGTACTACAAACGCCTTTGAACAATTGTATCAAGCTCTTCCGACCAGCAGCGACTATTACCCGGACAATCTGACAATCAGCTAATCTGTGGACTGACACGCGGCGCGCTACAATCGAGATTAGATCTCTCGGATGCGCGGGCGCAGCAGGAACCGGAAGCGGCCGCGTGGCTGTCACAGACAATGCCTATTGTGGCCGAGCAGCCGACCGGATACTACGTCATCGGCATCGTGTTCGCTCGTGGGATATTTACACTTGGTCTCATAGTTACACACCTGAATTATTTGATATTTTAAATCGACAAAAAGTAATCTTTAAATAATTAGACAACGGTTAGACACTTTTTATATCAAGGTTTGTGGTTAAATAGTTAAACATGCAACTAAGACATGTTGAGGAGTTAGACGCTATTTAATATATGTTTGGGGTGTTTAATTTTTTTTGGTAAGCCCGTAGCGGTCCTACCACAAAAGACCGATAATTGAGACACTGTCTAGCTAAGCAGGCGTCTAAAAGTTTTTTTTTGTGGTAAAAGTAATAATAGTAAAGATAAATAATCTTTAACAAACTCCACGTTAGCTTAGTTAAAATTTAAATGTATTTAGGTTATCATCTAAATTTGAATAAAACAAAAAGCAATTAGAAAAACAGAATACAATGTACGACACAGTTCCATTGTGTCACAGTTTGTTTGCGTGTGGAGCGGCCCTTACAAAGCACACAATGTAATTTTGTCCCATTAAAATACAATAAGCAATCAGCTTACGTATAATGAGACGTAATTTTTATTTATGTTTTAATTTCAGAACACGTTCTGCTTAGTAATATTGCATAAAATAAACTTTCAATCCCTTGATTTAATTTTTTTAATAATATTTTAATAGGAATAAAGTAAAAAACTTAGAGCTAAGATTATAAACAAATAAAGTGAATAATAATATATCACAAACATAAACTTACAATTATTATTGCCTTTATAAAACGAATTATAAGAACATTATTTGTATTGGCAAACATTATGTCAGACACTTTCACTTATAAAAAATTGAACTGCAAAAACATCGACAAAAATGACACAATAAATAAAACTGAACCGTCCACCGGACCGTAATTAACGGTCATATTTAATAAGAATCGATTAAAAATCGGATTTATTCAATCAATTCGTATACTCGAATCGATTACGAGATCGATATCTAAGTGAATGATGAACGCGTATCGGTAATTCAGTTCGTTTGTTTATTTCAACCGCAAGTTGTTGTAATGATTTATTGTGTTTTTGTTTTTATTTTGATACGCCGCGCCGGTTACAAGTTGATTTGGTTTGAACTGTAGATATTATACGAGTACTTGCGGGATATTTTACCGTATGTAAGATAACGTAATGAGTTTTTTTATACTATTGTGTAACATGACCAGTGGGTCGTTTACCAAGCTCAACGTTAGCTCAGAATATTAGTGCTACTGTGGCTTGTGTACAAGTGGCACTGCTGTGCTTGTTACCCTGAGACATTAGTAGTGTTACTACAAAAAACCATTTTTAGTCGCCTGTTTAGCTAGATAGCGTCTAAAGATAAACGTCGAAATATATTAGAAATGTCACAACAGAATTGTGTTAGACAACGGTTAGACACTACTTAAATCAGGATTTGTGGTTGCTCATATCGACTAAGGCATGTTCAGACGTTAGACATAGTTTAATACAGGTTTAACGTGTGTTTAATTTTTTTTTGGTAAGACCCTTAAAATTTGTTTTTGTGGTAACACGGCTATTGTTACTGATCGCAGTTGTACAACTGTTCCGCATGTCGGCTCCATTCCCTCGCGGTTATCTACACCTGAATCTATTGCAAATAGAGACCAAATTAGGGAAATAGCGGAGACTAGCCCAGTAAAGTGTAGTGAAATGTTACCGCAGTCGGGTCGGCCGCCTCGCCGCGGGCCGGCACCGCTATTCGATACAAAAAGCATCGGTATCACCGCACTGCACCGCAATATAGTAGTAATGCAAACAAAGCCGCAGGTAGAAATGCACGTCTGTGCGGGGATGGTACAATTTACAGGTAAAGAGCGGATAGATATACAATCCTACTAATATTATAAATGCGATAGTATTATATGCGATCACAAGTATATGTTTGTGCGTGGTCCGTGTTTGATGCATACTATCATGCATGTCGTGTAATGGCAGCTTGCAGTAATGGCAGTATGCATTATTATAGTTGAATATTAATATATAATTATATTATTATTGCAATTAGAATTAGGTTAAAATAAAGTGGTTAAGTAGTGATTCTGGTACTTACGCAACGTTTTTCTTCCTTGTACGGCTTTTCTTGGTTTTTCTTTGTTATAAAATTACATAACTATCACTGTCATGTCAAAAATTGTTTTATTAGTTTCATCTTGTTTCTTGTTCAGTAGAAATTTTCGGATTTTATTTAATGATCTGCTTTTGTATATCTTCCGTGATATCACCGAAGCGGTTCTAGCGGAAGACCAACGCCGGTCGATTGGCCGGTATACGCTGAGTTGGGACCGGTTCGTAGCATACTATGAGTACCTACTTATTTGTCTCTTTTCTCGATACGGCTCCTGATTGTGGGATAGAGATACGCTTTTATTGTGTTATTATTTTTGTATTATGTAGGTATACTTGATGCTGCGAATAAACACATTTCTTTCTTCTTCTTCTTTCTTTTCTTTCGATAGTGGGTTTGTTGGTTTGTCCTTCTTTCATGCAGTCATGGAGCAACGGATCGACGTGATTTTTGACTTAGATATAGTTTATGGACCTAGACTACTTTTTATCTCGAAAAAAGGCACGGTTTCTGTGGGAACGCGGATGAAAACCGCGGGCAAAAGCTAGTTTAATGATAAAGCCAAAAAACTATAAAAAAATGTATCGAATTTTTCCTCTCTAGAAATTGGGTAAAAAATAAAGACCTTTTGTATCTTGCTCTCGCATCAGTCCACGCTTTACGCCACTCAGTAATGGAGGCTCATTCCGTCTCAGGTTGTGGATGCGGACAGTTATCGATAATTTTCGTTTTGCCACCGGCGGCCGCCCGGACAGTGTCCATTTCGCGCCAATTTCAAAACTTGCCCACCTAATGTCTAAACCTGGCCACATTATGCTATCTTACAAATATAGGCACTACAAACAGAACTTTACTACATAGATGATGCCTAGAAAATATTTTATACAAATGTCTGTCTAAATCTGTCGATATATTTTAAGAAAGATTATGAACTAATATTATGTAGATCGATATTTAGACCTACCTACATATCTACAAAGGTTTGATCTCATACTAACCAAGTAGATAATTATATTACGCAGACCTTTAAAAATCCTAATGTTACCTATAGGGACATATTATTTATTTCCGTGTCATTATGTGCTATTAATATGGTTTCAATTTAGAAATATACTAGCTGCTGCCCTCGGTTTCACCCGCGCGGAGATATTGGATTTCATGGTTTTTATATTTTTTGCACGGAACCCTAATTCTTTTTCTAAACTAAATTAGCCTAAGTTATTCCTTGTAACATTAGCTATGGGCCAGTGAATGTCCGGTAAAAATCGGCCCAGCCGTTTCAGAGATTACCCGGAACAAACAGACAGACAGACAAATATTTTAAAAATGGCTGTTTTGGTGTAGGTACCGTATATACTTTCATATGCATTTAGTAAAAAGCTATTATTTTGATATTACAAACAGACACTTCAATTTTATTTATTTGTATAGATAAGAGAATTTTTCGGGAAATTAGTTTCATTACTGGTTGCTCATTTCTAACCATGCTCATAATATTATATCGTGACTTTCTCTAAACGCCTACCTCAAAAACGAAGACGGCGTCAATAATTTTCAGAAATAGTAGTACTTATGAATATTATTTTACCCAATTTCTAAACTTGTCCATAAAGTGCTCACGTTATTAGTATACTCCTATATAAATACAAAATAAGCGGCGCAATTAGGTTCTACTTACTTCCGCTTGCGGCTTCGCCCGCGTGGTATATATCTTTATACATTTTATTGACGGGCTAAATGCTAGCTAATACGTAAATAAACACTACATCTAACCTAACTAGCTACAAAAACAGTTGGATAATCTACAAGCCCAAATAGGCCTATAGATAATCCAAATGTTCTAGCCCACTACCAGTTGGAAGCGTACCCAGCATGCTGGCGGCATTGTCTCGTTGAACCGCAATTCTGATCCGTTGAGCCAAATAGTTACCAGCATTTTGGTTATGCGTCTCATCAATCAAACGCTCTGACAAAATTTTGAAAATATTATGAGCTTTAAATTGTAGCTTATGTGTTATTCTGGTGTATAAGTTATAGTACTGTAAGATTTCATCAAAATCCGTTCAGTAATTATTGCGTGAAAGAGTACCAAATATCTTCACAAACTTTCGCGTTTAAAATATTACTAGCTTCCTCCTGCAGCTTCGTCCGCGTGGTGTATATCTTTGAAGCCTGTTATTGCAGGACCAAAACTATCTACATTCTAAATTTCATCAGTCGTTTTAGTAGTTACTGAGATACGTGGTAACAAACATTCACACACACAAACTTTTGCCTTTATAATATTAGTAGGAAGTACCCTTCTTACTTTAGCGATTGCCGTAGTTAAAATATTTTTTTCATTGAACCCATGTTCAACCTATACGTAAACCAAAACACAATATCTATAGGTATAGGTACCTATATTCTTTCAAAAGCGGGAAAGCTACGCCGATTTCCCTTGATGTTTCTGCACCACCATAGGAAAATTTTGCTCTATGTTTTTATTATATGTCTGTATGTTCATGGACGTGTTTTTACGATTAGCATTTTATTCTGCGCTTTCCCAGTTAAATATCTAAAAAATATGTTATAAATTCTTCATTAAATTATAAGGGAATAAAAGAGTCACAAGCTAGGAAATAATTATTTTTTATTTAAATCGTGGACGCAATAATGCGACCAAATCAAAACCTATATGTAGCAAATTTCCCGTTTGTATAGTTAATAGTTGGTTTAATGGTTTATGATAGTAAATACTGGTTAGATAGTTTCGGATTAGCAATGATGCGCTCTACATAAAGATGGCTGGAGCTACGCCATCACGCCTCTCATTAGGGTTGTCACGTTATATAAGATCAGGGTTAATGTCACTACAGTAACATCCCTCAAACACGATCATAGTTTGTATTTCGACGAACTACATAAGAAACAAAATATAAAACCGATCTGAAATTGATATTATATATCTGTTATGAAATTGATAAATGCATAAACGAGAGTAGAATCCAAACGAGACCAGCGACGTTTTAAGCCATAAATGCAATAAAAAATTAATCTTCTATTTAACTTCGCTTATTCGGGTAAAACTAGCAACCCTACACAGCGCGTGAGCAAATCGCTCAAGCCATTGACACAGGAGACGCCGACGACATAGGGCTGCCAGCCTAATGGATTATCCCGCGACCAGTTGCGGATACCCCAGGGTAACACACCCAATTACTGGGCTGGTCAGTAACGAGTTCTGCAGCTTTATCAAAAGGGAGTAATGACTTCCGGCATTTAATATGTCAATGTTTCCGATCGACCACTTTTACAATTTTACCTAGTTACTATGAATAATAATTTGCGCTTTAAAAATGATGCTCGATAGAAATAGTGTTAAAAAACATCGACTTGTTTGTAATAAAAGTTACATAGAAAAACACGACAGCCATAGCCAGCGTCACTCGGAATGATGTAAGGATTCTAACGATACCCCATACATCCAAATCCGTTCAGGAATTAAAAAAGCTATGATGGAATAAAGAACCTCACATACATAGATACACACACCTACATAAATCCCAAAAACATTAACATTAACAACTCCTTTTTTGAGCAATCGTGTAATAATCATTAGATAGATTACTAATTGTTAGCAATAATAAAGATGCGTACGCGGCTGCATCCCGCAACGAGACCTGACAGTCGATTACTCGTATACCACTTGTCATTGAACACCCGTATTGTTATTTCTGCCACCCTGCGCCCTCAAACACTAATGTACCCCAGTTAGGTTAAAATGGACGAGCATTCTTTCTCCAAAGCAATCCTGACTCCTCGACCTTCACAGCACCAAGGTATCCGTCTCGCGTGGGGTCCATAACTCCCAGAGCAATCTCGAGCGACGCAGTCGCAGCGTGGGCGTGACATGTCTAACTGTGTTCTAACGGGTCCCGGCCACGCTGCAACTCTAATTTATGCACTAATCAGGATTTGAAACGGTGATCGTGGTCTATGGTAATGTAGATCGCGCCTATCTATGATAATTTTATCTGAACAGGAAGATGCCAATAAACTCCTTGTTACGGACAACTTGCTCCCCTTCAATGCACTTAGATCGCCAGATTTTATGGCCTCCAGCAGTTTCTTAATATTCTTGTTTCTAGTTGGAAACCATTCGAGAAAGCATGACTTAATTTATCGGCGGAACTTCTTGTTTTAGTCCCTATTTCTGAGCGAGTTCTGTAAGTACGACCTAGCGTTAAAAGTACCGCATTAGAATTTAATAAATAACCAATACGACTACGTGTTGGCCCCGATACCTCCCGCCTAATCACGCCGCGGCGAGCGGTTCGCCAGCTCACCGTGACAAATCTCTAATGTGCCAACTACGGCGGCGGCCACATTCCCTGACCTCCCACCTCCCTCACCTTCCCTCCAAAACGGGCAGCAGATGGAGAGCCTCGCAGCTCCACATAAACTGGTCAGGACCCGTTAAGGTGCAAGGCTAATTGTTTTGTACTCTGCCATGAGATTTATGACGTCACGACTGCAACCACTTCCGGGTTCGTCTTCGAAAGTCGAATCTTATTCATTAGTTACAATTGGAGAAACACTATTTTGCTGAAACTAATTACATTTAAAAGTTTACTGGAAAGGCTATAGGGAAAAACAATAACAGCGACAACTAAATTATAGTTTCGAAGAAGGCTGTTCAAAATACTTAGTCATCTTACAAATACCTGTGCCAACGTTTGCAATAACTTATTTATCAATGCTTAAGAATGACGCTGTAAAATATTATTTACATGTTTTAAAACGACCATAAACACAGTGCACTCCTGCGCAGACCCAAACAAAACGTCTTATAGCATTGCTGAAATAGCAACATACAAAAGAGAATCACCGCACAAAACGATAGTAATAACAGTTCGAATATAACAAAGTAAAATATAACGCGCAATAACGATAACGGTTACACAAAACAAGCAGTTATAAATAGCTTTAGCATATTTAATTTAGCAGTTGACAGTGGGACGTCGATAAACAATGAACGGAGCTAGACCGGTTAGGGTATAAGGAGCCTCTCACATCTGTACAACGCGAACGGGAGAATCTGATTTGTTGACCCATTCAAAGGGACTGCATTAGAATGAAACTTGTTGGCTATAGAAAGCTCCTGTCTGACCAGGAAACACGGAACTCTCCTTTTGACTTGACCTCATTACAACTCTATCCATGTGAATCCTCTAACAAATGCATTGCAGAACCATTTCAACCCTGATGTTTAGAAGCTATAAGCACGTTATTTCAGGGGCGTTAAAAAAAATAAAAAATACCCTGTCAATCTCCAGCATTTTTCCTACATATTGCATGTTTAAATTATTTTTTACAGTAATTATTACATAAGAAATCAGCTACTAAAATAGTACAGTAGTACACTGACAATTGACATTGAAAAAAACCACTGATTCCTTGCATCTCCGTATGAATTAAAACTTGTCATAAAATTTGGTTTACACCAATGGATTTACCGCTAAAAAGTTGATTTATTACACGTTTAAAATTTTTGAAAATACCTTTTTTTTAACCAATTATTCAAAAATCGATGCGAATTTTCGTCAGAGGGGCGGGCGTGCGCAGAGGTCGGGCAGCCGTCTCTCAAACGGGGAATCAGATGCAGGTCATTGGCTCAGGGATGCGCCTTAATTCGAAATCTGTTAAGCTTAAAGATTCTGCAGTTACGAATCAAGTTAAAGCCAAACAGTTACTTTAAGTGGAGTCCGAAAGTCCATACAATTTTATTACGCGTACGACATACAAATTTATACGATTATTACATATCGAGGATGAGTTTCCTAAGCACGTCCAGCCATACTCGTTGGAAATATAATTTTGTAAGTTTATACACAGTATTAAACTTTTGATGACGCTGCTGACCAGCCCTGGAGCCTAAAATAGAGATTTTACTGTTTGGAATTTCTCCCATTCATAGCTCAGCTATTTTAGATCCCGATTGACCAAAAGTTATGGCCTAGCCATTACCCTTGGAAGCATTGCGTAATGTCCTATGTATCGCGGCGTGGTTGCGCGTGCGCACCGGCCGCACGTCAAATTAGACCATTTGGGGATACGGCGAAAGTTATATTATAAATCAAACCGTTCGTGCTGTTCTTGTCTTTGCCCAGGACATTAATCAACTCTGAAACACATTATTTATAGATAGGATATGCTCTATATTTGTCTCATTGATAAGAGAACAATGAGCAGTCAAATAAATAATCCGCATGAACTTAAAGATAGCATTAGACAATATGCACATGATATTTCATAAGCAATTCTATCTAATATTTTAAGTCTGCCTTTTTACTAGTATACAAGTATATCTTATGATATGAATTAAGTAAATCATATTAATATAATGTTTAACACTTGACTAACTTTTTGTTAGTGGGAGGACTAACTCTTCTGCGAGTGTCCGTCTGGGTTGTTACCACAGCTTTGTTCGTGAAGTCTACCGCCAAGCAGTAGTGTGCAAGCATTACTGTGTTCCGGTTTGATGAGCACAGTATCCAGTGAAATTACTGGGCTTATGAGACTTAATACCTAATGTCTCAGGGTAACGAGCGCATTGCAGTGCCGCGCAGGCCTTTGTGTTTCAAAGTTCTGGGTGGCACTGCAATCGTTATGGGCCGGCGTTATGCTTACCATCAGGCAAACGACCAGCTCGTCTAACCGTTACCAAATAACATTAAAAAAAAAACTTTGCTCGTGAACAAATAAGTGTTCCTCAAGGTTCAGCGTTAGGTTCATCCGTATTCATCATATGCAAACTTAATATAAACCACAAAATGAGTCGGAAAACGGGTAACAATAGTGCATCAGTACTTCAGTACCCAGCCCTACTGCCGGATGCCGGCATCCATAAAGGTGGTATTACAACGACGTTTGGCGTTGGTATCCCGTTGCATAAACGCGAGCAAAACGCCCCATTTGCGAGGCTGGCGCGGTCTGGTGATGGTCGTCAACCGCTGTTGAATGTTTCGACATTTGCTGCCATTAAAGCGGTACAGGTTATAAGAGCTAGCGGTTAAATAATTCAAAATCCCTACTTAATATTATAAATGCGAAAGTGTGTTTGTTGGTTTGTCCTTCTTTCACGCAGTAACGGAGCAACAGATCGACGTGATTTTTGGCATAGATATAGTTTATGGACCGGAGAGTAACATAGGCTACTTTTTATCCCGGAAAAATGCACGGTTCCTATGGGAACGCGGCTGAAAACCGCGGGCAGAAGTTAGTGTTACACTAATTGAAAACAAATCATCTCTAATCTCTGAAAACAAAACATAGCATACAGCTGGTAAAATTGGCTCTGTGACCTAGCACAGATTGAAACGATAATGGTTTCTATGAAGCAAAATATCAAGCAGCTTCGTGTAAGCTAAAAGAAAACAATTACAGTGAATATTAACATTCTTGTTTAGCATGAATCTCTTGAGCATATCCATATGCATACAGATAAATAAAATTGAAGTGTCTGTTTGTAATATCAAAATAACAGCTTTTTACTAAATGCATATGAAAGTATATACGGTACATATAACAAAACAACCATTTTTAAAATTTTTGTCTGTCTGTTTGTCTGTTTGTTCCGGGTAATATCCAAAACGGCTGGACCGATTTTGACGGGACTTACACTGGCAGATATCTGATTTTACAAGGAGTAACATAGGCTACTTTAATTTTAGAAAAATAATTAGGGTTCCGCGCAAAAAAATAAAAATCATGTAATCCAATATCTCCACGCGGGTGAAACCGCGGGGCAGCAGCTAGTTTATAAAAGTGTATATGTAAGTATTTATTAAAGGTACAGCGCAATTATTTTCCGATGTAAGCCATTAACCATCCATTAACCCAACTGATCAAAATATGCTATTAATTTAATGTTCATCCGTTAACTTTAATGTCCCAACCCTTGTAGTGTTTAATCAATAACTTTAGTAGTTCCTTTTACAGACCTGAATGCAAATATCATTTCATTTGTGCCGGGGCATAACTGTCCGTCAGGCATTAACATACCGCTAGGATAACCATCAGGTCATGCGCAGTGATAAATACTAAATTATACGGTGCCTACAGTATTAAACTCAGGTTCAAGTTTAGGTCTCAAGGTCTCCGCTCAATTTGAATAAGTAATTGGAGTGTCTGCAGCAGAATGGTTAATGAAGACAGCTCTTCGTGATATCGTCACTTGTTGACCCTGGAAATGGTCAGTTACATACCGCTCCTTTGTAAATTCTTGGTGATTTGCATTCCGTGGTAGTTACAAGACAAGTTTCAGTCAACTTGCGTTAAGGCTGCATATATAGGTTGCGACTTTGCGATAAATATCTGCTGCACCGGAACTTTTAACGCAATGATTGTCTCGTAAATAAACTTGTCGAAAAAGTTTATGCCTCTCGTACCACGAGAGTAATTAAATACTATAAATATGTTTCCTGGCTTTGCCTGCCCTCAGTGCTAACCTGTTTAATTGCCATGCTTAATGAGCTGTTAACTAATTACCCCGGTCAGAATGAGCTACGATAACTGAGACTCGCGGAGAGGCTAAAAGATACTTCGGCCCATAAGTGGGACGTTGAGAAGTTTCCAGAACCATTGAACATATATCAAGTCACGCCGGGAGCTGTTACTAGTTAATACCGTCATTTGTTATATTCTACGACTTGTAACTTGGAGATATTTTTGTAAACTTTTCATTTGTTGCTTTCTGGATTTATGGGGCTTGAATGTTAATTCTACTATCGTGTGCTTTAAAAAATATTTTTTCTTAATATTTCAAGAATAAATACGGCTATTGGAATAATTGTCCGGCTTCGACGCCGTAAAGAATATAAAACCTGACATTTATTATGTAAATTGTTTTGGAATACACCATGTCGTAGTGGCTATCTTAATAGTATGTTGATATAAGGTCTTAAGTTATAATAGGATTAACTTCGCTGAGTTTTAAGCAAATTATGTTGTTACCTCTTTATAAACTAATCTCAGTGAAACTAATTTTGATCTCTAATATACTTTGTTCAAAGTTTTAGGAAGTTAGTATACGATCTTATCAATAGGATTTTGATAATTCACTAAAGAAGTTGAGCTTGAGCTTGGCACGAATAGTATAGCTGGTGCAGTGATATAGAACACTATACGTACGAAGTAAATGATTGAAAATTATATAAAGACATAGATATTGTTAGATTATTGCAAAAGTCATTTTGACGAATTGATTCCATCATTTAACATTATTTCTCTCTTCCACAGCCTGACACAGTCCCTCAAGCCAGCGTGGACATGACCAGCGTGCTGGAGGTCAGCGAGGCAGATAGCGTCACCGGCCACCCGCACAGCCTGGCCATCACGGCCCCGGAGCGCGTGACCTTCGTGAAGGGGACCTGCAGAGAAGAGGCGCGGTGGTGGGCTGATGTGCTGAGTGTCTATCCGAGGAGTAAGGTGAGTCTACTTAACAGCCCTAGGAATTATATCCCCGACTAGCATCAAGGATTAGCTGAATTGAAAGATAATTAGTATCCGTTCTCTAAAGACAATAAAACTGCCAAACTTACTTGATGGGCATACTGTTAAAAGTCCCCGAGCCTTAGCTCTTAGAAGCTTACTTCTACACCTCATACAATCACGGCCTAGAAATTGTTACTATCCCAAAGGACTGAATTCACAAACCCCCGACTGCGCATTTATAAGTAAGCGCTCAAACCTTTAAAGCTTAAACCCTAATCAGACACTTCGGTAGGAAGTATTTATCCATATCATCATTCACACCTCACAAACCCGACATAATCGCCGACAACGTCGGACCTTTAGCAATTTGCCCACATCCTCATTACCGGGCGAGCATCAGACGTCGGCGTTTAGCCCTAGACTCTTGACTACAGTGTTTGCATTGAGCTGACGGCCGACACGGCGACGGTAATAAGACGTGCAATTGCCCAGTTCCTGCAGCGAAAGCGGCGCGTGCGCAAATTGCCCGATAGACAAAACCACACTGGAGTATGTTAATTCTCGTTCACTTCCTACATATAAAAGTTCGTATAGCAAACAACACTCTGATTGCGCAGGCGCATTCGTATCAAATTACACGCTCTGTAATAATATTAAATCTGGTCGAGTAACTTGGTCATTGTGATGATTATGACGGCGAGCGAGAATGCGAGCGAGCATAAAATGAGACAAAAAAGCGAAGGGCCAGTGTGCGTGCGCTTAATGTGATGATTGACCTAAAAATGAACAACCCTCGTGGGACCGGTTTGCTTATCAACGAGAGTCGGGTCTGGAAACCTTAAGGGAATTTAAGAAATAGAGTAAAATGTATTGCTGGCGTTGAGTGGCGTCCAGTCAATATTTACATAGTAGATATACTCATTTCTTTTAGTAAACAATCATAGCCCATATTTCTGATTTTTCTATTTTCGACTTGTAAATGTGTTTTACCAATAAATGATGTGATTAATACGATTCAATGAAAATTATTAATAATTATAACAAAATATATGTAAAATGTTTTACTATAAAATTTCATTTGTCAAATGTAGTCAAGTGTACTCATATCAGTTTTTTTATAGCATAATATGTTCTTGCGATTGGCTGCTATCGACGATGTAGCACGCTTGCACAGTAAATACCTGGGCCCTATTTAATAAAGCTGACAATTCGACAAATATGTCAAAAAATGACATAATTGTAGAATTTTCTTAGGCTTAATTCGACAATTATGTCATTTTTTGACATAATTGTCGAATTGTCAGCTTTATTAAATAGGGCCCTGATCACTCGTCTCTTGAGGAGTCTCAGATTGTAATGTTCAGGAAAAACAGATGCCGGCAATGAGTTCCGCTCTTTAGCTGTCCGCATGATGAAGGCCGAAGCAAAACGTTATGATTAAAAACTGCAGAGACTAAACTTCTTAAGTTAATGCCTGCGCACTCTGAGGATACTCTCCCCAGTCTGGCCTCAGCACCCTCTTCACATTGTCTTATTACCTGCATTCCGCCAGTCCCATTAAAATCTAGTTAACGTGTCCACGACGGTTGAGATTTAACCTGAACAGTAATTATATTTTTTTAAGCAAATTACGGCTTGCGATGTCTAGTAGCGGCTGCTTCGTTACCTGGTCTTAAAACACAACTGACAAAAAAGATACTGCGTTATTTATATTTGATATTTCAAATGAGAATTCAGAATCCGCTGCAGTCCACAATGATAATATGATGATAATTAACAAACTGCATTAGGATTTTCCGCTTTGACCGCAAAAAGATTAAAAATATCTGCCACTTAATCTATCCCGTCAATCTAACAAGGTTAGGTATATTCATGACTCATGAAGATAAAAAGATATCTAAGTGCGTCTGATTAGTCAATCTGACTAGGCTAGGCATTGCTAGTAAGACCTATCCCAATAATCAGTCAATCTAAACAGCCTGTCGGTTCTACAAAGCTTGTATGTTCGTCTAAGTCCATGAATCCATGATCTCATCGAGGTCATCGTTCCCGAAATCTCAATCAACCTAATTATCCAATTGGCAGTAATCACCGATCAATTCTGGGAGTTCCTCGCTGGGAACACTTGTACCAGTTACAGTTATGGGAATGCGAAAATGTGCTGTTGTTGATTTTGTGTTATTTACTAAAACCTATGTTTCTTCGAGTGTTAATGTGTAATAATGGTGGATTATTAACCATTAAGTGTTCGTAAACGTGTATGAGTGAAAGGCAATTAGTACAAAGGCGAAAAACGTGTATTTTCGTATTCTATCCAAAACTCCATAGAAGCTTCAGTAAAGTATCCACCGCTTTAATGAAGCGTCACTTCGACTCGAAAATTGTTTCTAATATTGCGACTTAAAGACTATGTATCCAGGTCAAGTAATAAATTATAAAAAAAAAATTACAGTTATGGATCATGGGAATTAAGAAAGGATCGGTGTAGGTCAAAGGTCCAAATTAAGTTGCCTGAGTTAAATATGATTAAAAAATATATAGGTAAATAATATCTGAAAATAATCTTACTTTACAGATGTGATTTTTGCACTAAATGTTTTTAAAAATTTATTTCAAAACTAAAGTGTTATTATTTATTTATCACAAACCACCTAAATATCTTATCGCTTTTACTTGTTTGTCGATCATAGCTTTATCCCAGAAATATAATAAATAGTTGGGTTAGTCTTGCATATTTATTTATTTCTTTTTAAGCTAGGAATATATTATCTAAAACCAGTATATGTACGGTATATTAATTTCCAGAAGAAATATCAGTGACAGACGATCTAATTACATTTACAGGCTACAGAGCGGTAATGAATAATTGGCCTCTCCAAACACTAGAGTCGTAATCGCAAATGACTCCCAAGTTATCTCTTCTATCAATATACTAGCAGTACTTGTATATTTTTCATATGTATCACCTCGGGCTGTCAGCCTGTCAGTTCGTCAAGGAATAACTGCGCTTGACGGCGATTCATCAAAGTAGCCGGCGTACACGCAAAAACGATTATTTATACGTGATGTTTGTTACCAATCACATTTGTATGAGACATGGGTATTTTACTATTATTATGATGTAACCTCTGCTCGTGTGGAGCTATTACAGCGTTATGACTTGTGACGTCACTTGACGGAAGAAAAGAGGTTAATAAATTTATAATAAACAATTCCGGTGCTTTCGATACAATGAATGACTTTGAGCTGATGACAAACTCTTGCATCGCACTGCACCGCGGTGGACATAATGATACAAATACTGTAAATTGCTCTGTAAATTTCACGAACTATCCTGCCCTGCCTTTCAAACCGGCATATGCTTGTTTGCCCAATGCCCACTGCTGCTTGTTGGCAGATTCGAAGGTGGGTCCACCCGTCAGACGGAATCTCTCAGAAGACTGAGTCAAATAACTACCTTGTTATTGCAACTCTTATAGATTAAAAAACTGACAAAACCTTATTAATGGTTTAGAATATTTGCCTTATGCCAACCATAGCTCTTTATTTAAAAAAATAAAACGATCTAAATGATATCAAGTTTTAATGAAATGCCGTCAATAAAATACTACTGTAAATAAATAACGGGTAATATTATCATTTTCTGTAATGTTCAAGGCTGCAAGTAGAACTTAAGAAAAAGGGCAAATATTTCATCTAAGTACCTCTGACTAACGAACACTGTACAAAGAATTCGCAAAGAAGGGAATTAAAATAGGGATGACAGTTAGAAAATGATTTAGCATTAAGTCTTCTTTTGTTAGTACTTTTCTGAGTACAATTAAAAATATTAATTGTACAATTTAGTTGATTAATTCAACGTGGAACAATTGCGAAATTGTACCAATAAAAATGCTGCACTCATTGCTTACCGAACCCAATCTAGATTACTTATAAATAATTCCTTCCAGATATAAATTAAGTCATAAAACAAATTAAGTGGAAAAGGAACGGGTTTAGTGAAATTCTAAATACCCGTTCAATCCTTCGAAATCAAATCACAGTAATTAAGAAACATATCAAATTAGAAACAGTTTATAGTATAAATTCGTTGCAGTTATCCTAGATATTAATTCGAACGAGTCTAAAATATGTTTTGAATAATTTATTGTGATATTTACGATCTTTATGTCGTTTCTTGGTCCATTTAGTTCAGTTATAAAGTATTTTTAATGGGACAGCTAACAGTTGGAGCAGTAAAATATTGTTTTTTAAACTAAGGTTTTAATAATACCTCACGTTAATACTTAGTTTACAGGTTTATAGATCGTTAGTGTTCTATTTTGAATGTGAATAATTACAACTTTTGTTTTATTTTTGGCTTAAACTACAGTTAAAATAAACATTTTAATCTATTGGAGAACATAAAACACTTTTCTAAACAGTTATTAGTGCGAAATTTTCGATGATTTAGTTAGATTCCTAGCCGACGTATCCAGGTTGTCCAGAAATCATAAAACTCAAAATAAAATGCTTTATTTTTTTCATGGCTGAACAGATGACTCGATAATTAGATAGACTACATGTTTCATGAGATTCATATTTATATTAAGCTAAGCTTAATATGCTTCCACAGTGTTTCAGGAATTCTGGATGCGTGAGAGTAAGTCGGAGGTTCACATAACATAGATATTCTGATAAATTCACAATATAACTTAAAAATGCCCACAATTTCTTTAGTCTATGGGAGCAATCATTAAAATAGTTGCAAGCACAAAATATGAATGTCAAAAAAGTTGAGAGAAGTTCATTGGCCTTGCAACGGCGGTCAGAGCATCGGACCCGTATCATGGAGATCGACTTGTTACAAATATGTAACAACGATATTGAGAACTTCGGTGGGGAGAATAGTGCGGACATGTCCAATGTGTATTTAATATACTATGTTTAAAATAACTCCTAGATAGTCGAGTCTTGTAAATAGAAAATAACTTAACACAACCAACTTTATCTATATGAGCCTTTAGAATTCAATGTCGACATAGGGATGAGAGAACACAATTTTGTTTAGATTTTCAGTTCATAATATTAGAAGCATGGTATTAAGGCTTCGCTATTAACTTCCGGGCAAATATTAATAGCATTAGACTAGACGAGACCATCAGCAACGGTTCTAATTTGTAATTGTAGTGTTTCAGTAATTTTACTAAGTTTATGTTATGAGATAAGTCTTGCTAGTCAAGGTTGTTCCAAATGATGTTATATTATTATTACGTGCACTATAATTGCACTTAACTTATAGAAAAATTAAATTGATTCATACGTTGTAACTGGATATTTACCGTGATTTTAAAACAGTGTTAAAATTAAATTATAACATCAGGCGTTACTTTTCGGAAATACACACATTTATGTCTATGTCTTTCGTGGACTGGATCAGGGGCCCTTAGGGCATTAGGGAAAGTATCTTGTTAAAAAAAACACTAGTAACTGTGATACACATCTTCTAGTTTGAGTAAACTACGTCTTGAATATTTTCCAAAACGTCCCAACATTCAGTGCGTAACAGGCGGGTTTTTTTTTGTTTGCTTATTGCTTATACAGCACTCTTAAATTCTATTAATACATTATTTGCTTCTTTACAGTATTGGTGGGTTGTTGTTGTCTCTCAAGTGTATCACATAATTAATATATTATACTAAATAATACTTAAAGGAACATCCCCTTGTTTCCATCGTCGAGAACGTGATGAGAAGTAATGACGCAGCGCCGTCCTTTCATCGAGTCATCACCTACCCAGGGTTACGGCAAATTAACCTGCAATACCAGATCATGCCATTACATACCGCCGCCAGCTATTAGCCGAATCGGAACTTACCTGGGAAGCCTGGGAATGACTCGGAAATTATGTATCGGAGCGTGAATGACGTTTCCCTACTTTTTCAAATAAGTAGGGAAACGTCATGCACGCTTTACCCTTTAGATTTTCATTCGACGTCATTGACCATTCAGATTCTTGATGACGTTTTCAATATATTATTACGATGGACATTTGCGTTATTATACATACTTTACTTTTACAATACGATGGAGTACCGTTGTCATAAAATAACAATCAGACAGCAAAGTAGCCATCTTGAGGATTTTTAATAGTTGGTATATGTACTGAAAATATAATAAATCATTCATTTCTTTTTCATCATTATAAGCACATTATTATGTTACTAGTTTCTGACGTTTGCCAAAGCCACCCACGTCCACAATTTTATTATTGTAAAGAAAAAAGTAATCCTTTTCAATCAAAACATCGATATTCGAGTTGAAGACATAAAATTAATTGTTCGGAACATAAAACAATAATAAATGAGTGCGCCGGCGCCGATGCCGTGAACATCGCGCTCTGCGATTACAGCACCGTCTATACGTTAAAAGAGACTGCGGGTCAATGAACTGACTTACTTATTAATTTCTTTTTATTTCTATGCTGATTCTGCCAGGGTCAGTTCGCTGTATTATTTCTGACGAACTTGTACGACTACATCGACCTTATGGATTGTATATGCACCTGCTTGCGTGAAATATTTTATTT
The DNA here is from genome assembly GCA_907269065.1 of Crocallis elinguaria. Lineage (NCBI taxonomy): Eukaryota > Metazoa > Arthropoda > Insecta > Lepidoptera > Geometridae > Crocallis > Crocallis elinguaria. Next base: position 15,732,551 of record OU026068.1, read on the forward strand.
TTTATGGCTTCTTTCTCCAGACCTCTAGTTTTGCAAAGTTGTGGAGTCGTTTCTTATTTATTAGAAATATAACCAATGTATATAATAGAGTGACACGACCAGTAGATTCAATCGATAACTTTTAGAAACTGAGAGATTATTAGCAAAAATACTTAGATCTCTTTATGCAGAAAGATTACGTTTATTATTTAGTTTAAGTTTATTGGCGGAGTAACCTCTTCTACAAAATACTAAGGTAGGTACAAGTGACTAAATGGTAAATCCGTTTGGGATTATTCTGTTACATTGGTTTTTAAATTTATGGGAAACTGGGGACACACGATCCCCACTGTTGTATAGAGTCGTAACACATTTAAGTTCGATTGAACTAAAGTGTCATTTAGGTTAAACGATAAACAGTTAAATAGATAAAGGTAGATAGATAAAAAAAGGAAATTAAGATTTTGTACCATGTTTTCCAAAATATGGCAGACATGATCCATGCAATTGGGCGACATGATCCGGGATCATGTCTTCCATATATTGGGAGACATGACACTTCAAATAAAAAATTTCTGATTGCTGAACTGGCCTTTTGAATCATTAGTTCGTCTTGTTCTTTATTGCCTGGCTTCTGTGGCATGTTCGCCAATCATTAGTTCACCTGCCATGTTACACATTTGTCAACATCATGCATTAGACATATGGGACACTTTAACGTAATGAACCTGAATTGGTTATTCTCAAAAACTAAACCAAGACTTTTAGTACGAATTCACGTATTTATTCACTAGAATGGCCTATTTATAATTTAGTACCATCTAGTCATCATTAGGTACCTATCTATAAATTTGCCGACCGAAGAGATTTAATTTCCACGACACGTGAACATCATTGTACCACATTATATTTCTCGGAAACCATATATCAGTTTCTAAAAACTTGACTACTATAGGTTTTTTTTTAAGATAGCGGGTATCACAGGCGGAATCGTTCTTTATTGTCAGTTCTTTCCTCATCGACCCGTGCCCTCTTCTCGACGTGGTCTTGCTAGTGGCTCTATGATAACAACTTCTATTATGATGATCGATCATGTGAGAAAACGGAAGTGCTTCATTTAAGTGTGCGGTGATAAGAATTGTTTACAAGTGTCATCGCACATTACATTATAGAGCTTACTCTTGAGAGTTGTTTCGTAATAGATTTTATAGCGGTGACTCAATCGGTTTATTACTCCTGTACGTACCTATTTAATCTTCTGTGTTGTTGCCGTCATGATAGTGGAAAATAAAAACACTTGTTTGTAGACAACTTCATTCAGTACGACGACGTTATAAACGAACAGAATAACTTTAAAACTGTGCTTGTCTAGAATATCTGTGTTTCTAGCATAACCACCTATTTTCTACACTATATGTAAACCACAATTCGGACCTGTCAACACTGGGATGGGTGACCTTTAGTACTGGCATTTCATTTGTAACTGAGCGCTTCAGTCAGAACTCGTTACCTAAGCCGATGTCATCTTGTTGTATGTAGACAACTAACTTTAAACTATATCGTATCTATTTTGGCAGCTTACATTCCATCACCAGCTACAATCAAGCAGAATTATCACCAATTTTTCCTATAATCAAACCCATCTTACTTCCTTACCGCTAGAATCTTGTCTTCCCAAAGAACTCCACGTACTTCCACAAAACGGTTAGCCCTATCGGATGATATCGTTCTCCATTAACAACCCGCTGGTATGTGCTTTCGAACAATTAAAAGATACCCGTCGTGCTCTAATCGCAGTTTCACATCACCTGTCTTGGACACCTCGTCAGTGGGAAATTCAACTCTATGTTCTAAGTTATAAGGTGGGTCTGAGAATTAAAATCTTGGGTGGGACATAATTGGTTTGTTGATAGCGAGTATCGTAATGGAGGAAATTGAGCTAGGCTTTATTTGAGCGGAAAAATGATAGCAGCTGTATTGAATTGCTTAGATACTTTATGCTTGTCTTGGTTTTGCCACTGTTGTCTCATGTCTGTGAACTCTAGGTTTGCGTTGGTGACTGATTTTCTGTTGTACGAGTGCTAAAAATGTGTGTTGTTCACAGGGTCGTCACAAAAGAAACGCTACGTTTCCTGGGGGTCAGACTGCGAGCTTGTTGCAATCAACTACTACAAGAAGTAATTGTTTAATTATAATTATTTTATTTATAATAGAGCGTGAAATAACAGCTACCAAGCTCTAATTTTTTTAACAACATTTTATTGATTACAATCTAGGTTTTATCCACGTGCAAGCGTTTCACGAATTTCTACAAGTTCCGTAAGTGGTATCACGCTCGACGTAGCCTTTAGAATCTTGATGACTGGTTTAGGAATCAGCGAATTCTGGCAGGCGCACTGGTTGCCTCCTGGAACAGATATGCTTGGCGCCATATATGTGGCATCTAGCTTAGCCAAGCGAGAGCTTAAAAATGTCCTACCACCTACTACTGCATAAGTGTAACAAGTCTGGAAGGTCCTGGGATTGATATTCTTTGAACAGAATAAGCAGCTTACCCTCGTCTTCCACTTCTAGAGTACTCAGCCGACGCGTCCACGCTGCGCGACGTGGCTGACTGCGCGCCGACGCGCCAGCGTTTTTCCGACGGCACCATCACCTGGCCCGGGCCGCGGGTGCAGCCCCCGCAGGCCGAGATCCCCAGCCTGGCCGCGCCCACTCCTATTGATACCAAAGGTAACAAACTTGTGTTATATAGGTACGCAGACTACTAGCTTTTCCTACGAGGGTAGTCAGTGAAGTCTTCCAGTTTTTAATTATCCCTTTCCCGTTACTACGACAAACTTGATAGGTAATTTATTCGGAATGATCTCCGACGGCGATCCCAAGTGTTTTCAAAATGACAGTAATTCTTAAGAAACATTTTTTAAATTACTACTAATATTTCCAGGAAAACATCTTGCCTTATTTATTGCAGAACAAAAAATTTAATATAGTAGAAATAGGTGGATCACAAAATCTAGAATTGACCCGTTATGGCTTCCTTACATTGTATGTTAGCCAGCATGGTTGGTGTGTAAGTAGGTACCTACTACTTTTAGGTATAACGAAATACTCTCAAACCCGCTGTCCGGTGTCCCCTTACGTGCAAAAGCCAGGTTTACTAGGTGGTAGGACTAACTCTTGTGCGAGTGTCCGTCAAGGTTGGTATCACCGTTTTGCTCGTGAAGTCTGCCGCTAAGCAGTATTGTGCAAGCATTCTGTGTTCCGGTTTGATGAGCAGAGTAGCCAGTGAAATTACTGAGACTTAATACCCAATGTCACCCAGGGTAACGAGCTCACTGCAGTGCCGCGCAGGCCCTTGTCTTTCAAAGTGCTGGGTGTCTAATTGTTATGAGCCAGCGTTATGCTTACCATCAGGCAAACGACCAGCTCGTCTCGCTATTAAATATTATTAAAAAAAACGTTTTCTACGTCGACATTAACGCCATCTAGTTCATTTATGTGCTTAGAACTTTTTTAATCATCCTGAAAGGGGACGAAACACCAAACATCATTCACCAAGGTGAATCCAATGTTTGTTTATTTTTAAACATCTCAGGATACTAAAGGATGGTCGTTAAATCCCATTCTTATGGACCATATGGACTTGTTAATTAAGACTTTAAATTTTTTACAAACGATAAATTAAAACCTTTTAATTACTATCCTGATATTAAACTGTTGCTGATTAAAACAAGCCAATTATTTATGTACCTACGTATGTAGGTACGTTGTTTTAATATCTTTTTAATTAAACTTTTCTTGTTTTTTATTGAAAATTTCCCTTTATTTATAATAACCAAGTGATAATAACTCGTCTCGTCCGAATCTAATGGTGGTTAGATTATTGTAGGTAGGTACTTCAACTTTATTGTACCTGGCCAAAAACAAAGCAAATTAAACCAATAGATAAACCCATTACATCAGTAGGTAGAAAAAGCCATTACTTATATTATTTTTATCTTTGTCTACTGGTAAATTAGAAGTTTCATTTGAACATATTTATGATACATGGTACCTTCTTCACGCCAAGTCTCTTTTGGAGTGGGAATCGTCACTTCACTCGATTATTCCTTCCTCAATCTATACAGATAAATAAAATTTAAGTGTCTGTTTGTAATATCAAAATAACAGCTTTTTACTAAATACATATGAAAGTATATACGGTACCTACAACAATACAACCATTTTTAAAATTTTTGTCTGTCTGTCTGTCTGTCTGTTTGGTCCGGGTAATCTCCGAAACGGCTGGACCGATTTTGACGGGACTTTCACTGGCAGATAGCTGATTTTACAAGGAGTAACATAGGCTACTTTAATTTTAGAAAAATAATTAGGGTTTCGCGCAAAAAAATAAAAACCATGTAATCCAAAATCTTCACGCGGGTGAAACCGCGGGGCAGCAGCTAGTATATTAATATACCAGCTTCTGCCCGCGGTTTTCACCCGCGTTCCCACAGGAACCGTGCATTTTTCCGGGATAAAAAGTACCCTATATTACTCTCCGGTCCATAAAATATATCTGTGCCAAAAATAACGTCGACCGTTGCTTCGTTACTGCGTGAAAAAAGGACAAACCAACAAATCAAGAAACACACTTTCGCATTTATAATATTAGTAGGATATATTTTTCATTCCTTGCGCAATAATAAGTTCAAATGTATAGGTAGCTGTTTAAATTATTAATATACCTAGGTTACATTATAGAATAAAATATCATCACCAGTAATGACGCTCGGCGCCAGCAATCGGATACACCGCCTCCATTGACAAATTTCAAATTACAGTCCCCCAAACACAAATTACGAAAACGGCATTATGTCATATTATAATGCTCCATTCACAAAAGCGAATGAATGTAACACAAATTATAGATTGACGTTCGGCGCACGCGCATGATCGCCGACGTAAAAACGCGCGGAGGCGGCGAGGCTGACGCATGATTTATGTCCTGGGTGTAACGCAATCATTACAATATTGAAATTCAAATTTGAATCGATGCTAAGTTATTCATAGGGAACGCGAATACACACTCGCTCCTGTGGTAACAATGCTTGCAACCTTACTTACACAGTATGAATATGAGCAACAATGCAAATTGTTAGTGGTAGGACTAACTCTTCTGCGTGTGTCTGTCTGGGTTGTTACCACCGCTTTGTGAGTGGCATCTGCCGCCAAGCAGTACAAGCATTACTGTGTTCCGGTTTGATGAGCAGAGTAGCCAGTGAAATTACTGGGCTTATGAGACTTAATACCTAATGTCTCTGGGTAACGAGCGCACTGCAGTGCCGCGCAGGCTTTGTGTTTCAAAGTTCTGGGTGGCACTGTAATTGTCGGGCCGGCGTTATGCTTACCATCAGGCAAACGACCAGCTCGTCTCGTTACCAAATAACATAAAAAAAAGCTCGGGCGAGCTGAGCGTGCTTAACTAAGCGTTATTTTTTGGAAACCAGTGGTTTTCAACTCTAGAAGTCAAATGTTACTAGAATTATGATAAATGATACGTCCGTGGCGACCGCAGCTAGTCCGATAGCATCTAGATCCCACAAACCGCACCCCCGACTTTCCCCGTATTCCCATAACATCAATCAGCTCTGAAATATACGTCAACTTTCATTGACTCTCGATTCCTAGCCCCGTATTGGCGCGTATTTCAACCGCGCATGCATCAGATATGGCGAATCTTGCAACAGTCAGACAGACATGGCGTAGCAGCCATCAATTTAGTCAGCATCCCACTATAAATGGCTGTGGGTATTATTTGCATTACAAATGGTTTGGAGGTTGCAACTGAGGAGCTCTAAGTCTATGGAGCTGGTATAGGCTGGTGCTCGCTGAGATTTATGTCGAATGCCAAAGCAGGTTGTTTTATGACCTTATGAAGTGTTAAATGTAGCCTGTTCTCAGTTAACTGTTAAACTATTCCATATTTTGTATAAAGTTCATTATAGATCAATATTTATAAATTCGTTAGGTGCTAACTGCTAAGTATGATTTGCATTCAAAATAACATAAGTTTTTTTATTTGGCTGTTTGTACTTTACAGCAAAAATCTTGTACTACCTTAACCTGACCCATTATTATGCCACATTACATATCTACTATGCAAATTCTTGCCCCTTTCAAACCGTCTCACGGTACAATGAAGACACCTATCAGGTGTAAGTCAGTTTAGATACCTACCGTATACAACCGCGATGCTGCATGATTAGTTATCACGCGGACAATGATAAATTGCAACCAAACTCCTCGTTCCCAAACCAGTAGCCACAACACAATAATGGCTCCCGTTAAGCATCCAAGGCGGAAAGCCTACAGGCCCTGCAGCCACATAAGGGCCCTATCAGGCGTCGCCGTCAGGGACCACCGCTGCCGGGCCGTAAATCTGCCTCAGCCGCGCGACAACGCGTTAGACCTAATTAAAGCCCGTTAGTGCTGAGACGCTGTAACCTTTGGATGGGAGGGTTTGGGAGGCAGGCGGGTAGCGATTTGCGACAAAGATATTAATAGCTAGGATATTAGATATCTGGATAGCTCTCATGCTATCATTTGGGCGACGAACGATCGCCATAACGTGACAAATATATATTCGGTGAAATACAATCTGTACTCCGAAGTTTCTACATGTCGAAGAAAACGGTTGAAGCTCGTTCTCTTTTATTTATTTTAAGTTCTTACCGATTAACATCTCAATCAACTATTAGGGTCCCTCTTACCTCCCATGCTTTGAAACTTGCCAATGATTCACGTCTAACAACACCAGTTTCGCGCGACTTTCGAAGCTGGATTCCTAGCGTCAATTAAATATAAAACCGTTACAGCTATAAATAATGCCGAGGTGTTATCCAGGGTTAGGAGTCACCTGTTCTCCTCGACACGCGAGGCGCGATAAACAGGAGGAAGCCACGGTAGGTTATGTAGCGAGAAATCAGCTGGGAAAGATCTATTTGGTTTAATACGCAAGCTTCATTTAGGATTCCTTTAAGCATGCAGTGTGCCTACTACATTGTGCAAGATGGAGTTCAGAAAATGGTTTTAATTAATATTACGGCATCTTCAGCGGGTTTGAATAGGAGACCTTATTTTAATTTCGCATCCTGATTCATCTCGCGAAACAGAATCTAATGCAATAATTCACAAATAGCTGTCTTTCCACGGCAGTCATTAAACGTTTCAACATCTGCTTCGTTCCAACAATTCGAAACAATAATAGAGATGCGATCATCCGCTGGCAATTGTAATAAGTCAGCCCACCTCGACCCGACATTGCGTTGCAAGGCCGCTGCAGCATGATTGTGCTGGGTCTATTCGGCCCGCCTGCGCCTACGCAGCCATGCGCGCACCTGGCCGATCCTAATTGCTGATCTAACAGCTTAACCTTTAATTGCTGATGCTGATATCGAATGAAACTTGTTCAGGGTAGTTTCTAGCTTAGATCTAGCGAGATACACTTTCTAGTTAGTTTTATCTTGTGAAGACCGCTGCTAATTGCTGATGAAAGTTGATTTGGGGAGTTTGACTGACTTTTGAGCTGTGAAACCGCAAAACTTTTCGAACATAGATGCAATTAAAGATTCACCGCGATGCGTATGGATCGATGAATTGGTACAAGAGAAATCTTTTGTATAATGTATAGAAGGTGGGAATGGAAAGGCACTGCCTCTTCAAGTGTCTGGTTTAATTTATTAACTGTGTACTTTTCAGTTGTCTCGATAAATAGCTCCCCATCGCAACATTATTAACGAACACTCAACAAGTTAACATAAACAGTCAAACAGAAGAATTTACTCGGTTTACCTACGTAATGTACACCGAGTAAATCAAACGTGCATTTTATTCAGCGTTGATAAACACAAGCTCAACGCACAAATTGCAAATATTTATAATAGAAACTTAGTCATAATTCACACAAACGTAAATCCTGATAATTTGAATGTTAGATTCATAAATTACCGTTATAATGTAGCAGCGAGACGGTATTACCAATGTGGGCTCATAGTTATATGACTATGTTTACCAGAAGCATGAAATATGTTCTAGCAGCATGTAAACATATCTAAAGGATACTTAGGCTTATTCTGTATTATCAATCTGAGCTTTTTCATCTTTGTGCTACGTTCAGCAGCTTATCTCTGAATCAACAATGAATACAATACAAAAAATGTAGTTCATTGTTAATCTATTGTATTGGCCGGCAGACCAACATCGTGTATAAAGAAGAAGCTTACAAACATGTTATCTCTGCCATACTTCATCTCTGCCGTATTCATATATAAATAATGTTCGCCATACGTGGTCGGGCATACAATATGTCTTAACTAAAAATGTGGCTAGTACACACTTCAGGGTGGCAAAAAAACCATCAAAAATGGCCACCAAAAAACCATTACGGGCTTCGGGCATCGACGACCTTCCCATTAGTCATGACATGAGTTATGGTGGAGCCGCCTGGAGCCACTGCGATGAAGCTTTCGCCGAATAACATGTCACGAAGCTATCGAGGCTTTTTATGACTACTTTAGATGGAACTCGGCATTCGAGGAATGGCACGGTCAGGACATGGCCTATGATGCTCTGGGGCGATACAGAAATACTATAATAGCATACCGATCAGTCGCGTTGGCAGTGCCAAAAGCTGGAACGGTCAGTCTAACTAATGGTACCTCTCACATGTTATATGTTAACGTTCCATGAGATAGGCACTGCTCTCGAGTGTGCTAAATTTTTTTTTAATTGTTCAGACAATTTTGCATGTTTTGCCATTCTAATGACAGTTCTTACTACACGACCAGTTAATAGGTATAGTAGTTAACTAGATTATGGTACCGTGAAAAAGTCTCCATCGATCGAGAGTTAAAATATTAACGGTGTTACCACAAAAATAATTAAACTTACTCTAAACACGTGTTAAACAGCGTCTAACCCTTAAATATACCTTAGTCGCGTTAACACAGAGATCTGTGATTAATAGCCACAAATCTTGATTTAAGTAGTGTATAACCGTTGTCTAGCTCCATTCTGTTCTTTGAAATGTCTTATCATATTTTAGACGTTTATATTTAGACACTGTCTAGCTAAACAGGCTTCTAAAAGGTGTATTTTGTGGTAACACACTAAATGGACGAAAATAGAACCTCTTTTAGTCAAAATAAACCCTGTCCAAGGATGAGGCCCAAGTCCAAGTAGTAGCTAAACGCATCCTACTATCTTACTAGCTGTGCCCAGCGGCTTAGCCCACGTAGCCTCAGTTACTCCTTATCACATCAGCTAACGGCTAGTGATAGTATTATAAGTAAATTATAATATTAGTTCATATATTGGTTCATATTTATAATATTAGTGGTAAAGGTAGTGCAGTTATCCAATGAATTTATTGGTGTAGGTACTTAGAACTTACCCGATGACCTTTTAAAGATATTTCTGTAGTGCTCGCCGCTCGCGCCAACAACTAATTCTTCATTTTTCTCTCCCTATGGCAATAGTTACATAGCATTATTTATGTCAGTTCAAATAACTCAAAGAGTGGCCAACTGCATGCCTGGTCGTTAAACATTCTAGGTTCGAGGCGCTGTTCACGTGATCAGGAGTACACTCACCATGGAGTCTGAAATGAAACGGATAAACACTTAGGACTCACCTTGTTATGAAGTAGGAGCTTACGTTACGACCACAGAGATTTATGTTCGGTTATGTGAAAACCGAAATAGCACCGTTCCGGTAAGACGAACTAACACTGTCAGTATAGTGAGTAGTGATCGAGTTCATAGTGATATATGTACAGTGGTTATGATACGCGTCATAAATGAGTGAGGAAGAGGGTAGATCGCTACGTCTGCCCATAATTATCAACATCCACCCGCAGTTCTTCAGTTTGCCCGTGATCATGGCGCTTGCAACAGCGCCTAAATATCGGGAACTCAATACAAATAACATACCTACATGGTAAATATCCCGTTAATTCTGACTTTGTTCGTAATATCCTGAATAGGTTACAAAACAACTCATATAACCTAAAATTTGTTCGCAAAATAAGCAACGTGTAGCATTATTTTTTTTAACATTTTGAATACACCAGCTTTTTGCTTAGATTGTTATAGCATAGACATTAATAGTAATGAATTAGACGTTGTTCTACTCATCTAGCTATTTTTAGTGAATAAAAGTTGTGTAATTGTGTAGTCAAGTAGCAAATAAAACAGCGCAAAAAGCTTCAGGCCTAGGCCAGCCCGTAGCATGGGCATCGTTCGCCGGCAGTCGGCACAATGCGCGCGCGCAGTGGGTGTCGATGATTTACACGCGCTGCGCCGCGACGACCGCTTCATTCATATTTATTAAACTTCGCATTTTTTCAACACTAAATCTTACAAGTATGATGTACGTGACACCCTGACACCGCACTCTTCGTGGGAGTATATCCCACAAACCTGATTATTTGCCTCTTGAAATACCAATTCATTTTGCTTCGACACAGAATTTTATATGGATTCGTTCCACACGTGTTGTTGATTGAAAAATAATTGCTAAAACATTGATGATTGATTTACCTGATTCGGTGCTTAGAAAGTCATCTCATGCGAATGTTGCCTATAATTTCTCGAAGCAGTTACAGATTTATCTAAGTAGGTACCTACTCAGCACTTTAATGCGAAACTCAATTCACTGACTAACAAAACGAGCGATTAAACAGCTGTTTCCTGTTAAACGAGCTCTAGATAGAGCGAGCGAAATCGGTTAATTAACCTAATACATAAGTACTCGTATCTCGTTGAAAGCTTTATAATAACTGTGTAAATAAACCAAATTAAATACGCACTTCACTTAGCTAATTAATACAGAATCAGCCTGCAAATATATCGCATCGTTATCCACAATTGATAACTATAAATGCGTTCATTTCATCTCGTAATGATGATTCATGGCTAACACAGATAATAATATGTCTCTATATAGGGGATAAATTGAAACGTATCCTGCGTCCGCGCCGACAAAGTTCTCCAACCTGTTGGCGCCATTTTTGTTTATTTTGTCAATTAATAAAATTCTCGATACCATTATACTGGATGATATTCGATTTGCTCGACTTATAACTGAAATTTTTGTTGTTATTGCACCTGGGAGTCAAAAGGTACCTGCTCTAAGTAAAATGGTATCTTTTAAATAGAAAAAGAGAAGAGATATCTTAATCTTAAATCTAAAGAGATCTTGTTTAGGAGATGCAAATAAATCTGCAATACACAAATTGAGGTGGCATTAAAAAACCTTGCTCAATAATGACCCTAATGAATGTGGGCTATTAGTATTATTTATATTATGTTTGATGATGGGTGTGTTGAACAGGTCTTTTGGGTCATCATCAGGCAATTTGTAAACTGCTGTAATGAAATGCTCGCGTGCAGACAGTCAAATGGGCACAAAGAATTGACGAACTCGACCACATACCTATTGTCAAAGCATTCATTATGCATATAAAGCGAAAGAAGTCTAACTAACCTGAGTTACTTCATTAAAATTTCAGTAGAAATATTTCCACTTTACAAAATCGTTTTTTTCTAACGAATAGTAAAAAAATATCTAGAAAAATATTTAAGAATAAGTACCTATCTACAAAATACACAAAGCGTGTCTGGCCACGAAAGAAGAAAAAAAAAGAGCACCTATCTATACTGTATGTTGGCCGGGGGCGAGATTTCAACGAAGGTGTGTAAGGTAAAGCTAAAACCGTACCTTTGACCTGGTCGGCGACCTTGGTGCATGCGACCCGGTCGTTAAGTCGATTGATGAGTGATCAGTGTTCGAAACAAAATAAGTAACGGAGGGTCTTGAGAAGTGATAAAACCAATGAAGATAAACTAGCTTTAATGATGATGAGTTTTATTCCCCTTAATCTAAAGATAAGAAGAAATAAGCTAGCTAATTTTTTATTTTATTTGGTAACGAGAGGAGCTGGTCGTTTACCATCAGGTAAGCATAACGCCGGCCCATGACGATTGCAGTGCCATTCAGAACTTCTGCGCGGCACTGCAGTGCGCTCGTTACCCTTAGACATTAGGTATTAAGTCTCATAAGCCCAGTAATTTCACTGGCTACTCTGCTCATTAAACCGGAACACAGTAATGCTTGCACAATACTGCTTGGCGGCAGACTTCACGAGCAAAGCGGTGGTACCTACCCAGACGGACACTCCCAGAAGAGTCAGTTCTACCACTTCCAAATTGTAATGACGCTCAAGTTCTATTTTTCTTTTACAGTATACACAGACCAGCCAGTATCATCGGCATCCCCGCCGACGAGAGACAAGATCAACGGAGACGAGAAGGCGAGATCCAGGCGAAGGGATACTTGGGCGGAGCCTACGGCGACTACTGGGAATGACGATAGTGAGTGTTTCATTTGATAGATTCTACGCACTAACAGGTAAAGACTATATTATTATAGATTTCTTTCTCATATGACACTCTGGTCCTAGGCCAAAAAGAAGTAACCCAGTTTGAAGTCAGATTCTCAGATTATCCTTGCTTTTACTGTTTTAACTAGCCAGCTAACGAAAGAAAACCTAAGTATTCACTATACATTTTCCAGATGGCCGCTCGCCCCTGCTCCAACACCAGCACCAGCAGTATGACGAACAGCTGCGCGACATCGCGGCGTCGCTGACGAGGCCGCGGTCCCGGCGCGCGCTGCCGCCCACCCTGGAGAGACCCACGAGGCTGCCTCCGCCTGATCGACTGCCGGTTAGTTCTTTTCCCTGGTTAACAATGGTGTCGATTACACCATCCCATACCTAAACCTAATTTTAGTTTCGATCTCTAAAAGAGAACATGATACCGAGGTTGGTTATATTTTAGACCTGTCAAGTTAATCCACTTGCTTGTATCTAGTGTAAATTTAACGGAAATTTATTTAGTGGCCCTGATTTATCAAGGACTAGCTGTGCCCCGCGGCTTCGCTCACGTAGCCCAAGTTATTCCTTGTCAGCTATCTGCCAGTGAAAGTCCCGTCAAAATCGGTCCAGCCGTTTCAGAGATTACCCGACACAAACAGACAGATAGACAAAAATTTAAAAAATAGTTGTTTTGTTATAGGTACCGTATATACTTTCATATGCATTTAGTGAAAAGCTGTTATTTTGATATTACAAAAAGACGGTTCAATTTTATTTATTTGCATACAAGATATAGATGACCCTAAAATTTTGGGGATATTACATTCGGGAGATCTCCTTTTCACATTTGTCCCATCTAGCATGCATGACGTGTTCATGCAGTTAGACGAAAAAAGAAACGTTGTAGCGAGAGCAATGGAACAAATTCGTTCACGGCGGAACCTTCATGCATATATTTATGTCGACTTTACTATTTAGTCATGGCGATTCCAAGTTCAGGGTTAATTGTACTGAACGAAATTATTACCTGACATCTTCAAGAAGCGCTTTCGAAAGTGAAAACAAAACTGTTCAAATTGAATGGGATCAACGGTCAGACTTTCTCAGAAATCTAACTAGATAACTAATTGCATTTGTTATTTGTTATTTAATAAATCTTCGTTTCCCAATTTGCATAATTTCTCATGCTTCGGAAACCAGTATTTTGCAATTTGCTTCAGGTTTCAAAACAATAAACAAATTGTAGACAGTATTACCACAAACAAAACATTTTTAGTCGCCTGTTTAGATAGGCCTCGTCTAAAGATAAATGTAAATGATTAGAAATGTCACAACAGCAATTATGTTAGACAACAGTTAGACACTACTTAAATTTAAAAAAAAAACATGATTTGGGGTTGCTCATATTTACTCGCGTGATTAAGGCATATTTAGGCTTTAAACAAGCTGCTGTTGCTTCTAGCTGTTAAACAAACACAGGTTTAACGTGTGTTTAATTTTTTTTGGTAAGACCCTAACACTTGGCGGTTGGTATTTATCTCGTATGTTTTAGTTTATACATTGTTTCAATGCTCGACGTATCCAACCCTTAACAGTATTTGTGATCAGGGTCATAGGTACATAGCCTTATCTACTCACTTCTGCGACTATAACTGTGACTAAAGGGAAGACTACATGTGCGTTAACTAATTCCTTTGTATTTCTTCAGGCCCGTGGATCACCAGACGGAGGCGCTCCGCCAGAAGAAGGCAGTTCCAGCGCTTCAAGCGAAGGTAGCGAGCCTACTGATGCAGTCGACGCAACCAACGAGAGCGGCCAAGCCGCCAGGGTCGAGCTCCCCGCTGAAAGACTGCTCCACGCCCGGGCAGGCTGGCTGCAGAGACGGGGCCCGGGGAACGTCTGGTCTCGGCATTGGTTCGTGCTTCGTGGAGCGGCGTTGCTCTACTTCCGAGACCCTCACGCAGAACACAGGGGTCTGCTCGACGGAGTTATCGACCTGAGTGGAATATCAAGGGTCGTGGATCTTCCTTCCTCCGGCGCCACTAATGGATACGCTTTTGAAACTGAAGTAAGCACTGCAACTATTATTATTTTTACACCCCTGTGTATACCTAATTATTTTGAAACTTTACAATAAAAAAAATTCTACTTACAGACATGGGATGGTAAGCACATTGTCCTGTCAGCGGTGACCGCCGGAATTAGAACAAATTGGGTGTCAGCGATGAAGAGAACTGCAGGCCTGCCCGATACAGGACCGCTGTCTCTGATTTTGCGGGAAGATACCGTAGACCAAGCATCAGAGTCGTCGACGTCACCGGTAACACCCGTCACACCAATCACGGGGCGATCGGCGCCGTTTTCCTCCGACGAAGAGTACCGAACGGCATCCGAAGGAGGCCGCAGAGACAGTGCTGACTGGGGAGAAATTGGCCCACAGCATCCTCCCTCCCCGATCCTCAATCGTACTCCCATTTCCAAAGTCAAAGAAAAGGTCCGAGCTCGAGGCTGTTACAAATCGGCGCCACTTTCCGATCCTCCGACGTGCGAAGCGGATGAGGTCGACGCAACCAAAGAAAAAGAACACGATCGTCCCGCAAACGAAATCGATGAAAACGAAAAACCGACTGAACCCCGAAAACGCAGCTACATTTCAACCATAGACAAACAATCCATACAGATTGAAGACCTTCGCAAACAGCTCAAAACGGCCCTAGACGACGTCACCACCGCCGAAAGCGAAATTGCGAGACTTCACAAATTAAAATCAGAAGTAACATTAAAGGAGAAAACGATGGAAGATCTCGTGATTCAGCTGCAAAAGAAAGAAGAAGAATTAGCGGTCAGGACAAAAGAAGCGGAGAACCTCGATGCTATAAAGCAACTCTATAGCCAAGATAAGAATATGTGGGAGTCCAAGCTGACCGAAACGCAGAATTTCTTGAAAGAATCGACCGAACATTGCGAGCTGTTGACGAGGCAATTAGCTGCGGCTCAGGAGACGGTATCGCAGTTGCAACGAGAGCTGAATGAAGTTAACGACAGGCTACTTAAAAGTGTAAAAGAAAATGATAGCCTTTATGCGAAAATCAGAGATTTAGAAGGTCGAGTATTGACAGAGTCTCCGACCAGAGAGAAACGAAAAAGCATCGGCTCCTTGAGTGACCTCACCAATCTAAATACCGATTTAAACTTCGAATCCATGGAGAAAAATAGACTTATCGAAGAGTATGATGAGCTCAGAGGGAGGTTTCTAAAAGCGATACAGGAAATCAAAGCGATGAAGAAGGAGCTTCGAGATTCGCACAGCATGTACGATGAGTTGGAATTGACTAACACAAAGCTCAGAAACGAGATGAAACTGAGAGAACAGTGTAGCAGATCCGAAATAGACCTAATGGCAGCTCGTATACTGGACTTGACACAAAAACTGACCGCATCCGACAAGCAAGTTCGGACACTAAAGCATAAAATACAGAAATCAGAGTCGAGGGAGAAGAGAAGAAGTCTATCACTGAAAGGAAGAGAGTCAATCACGCTGGGAAAGGAAGTAGAAGAGAAACTGACGGAACTGGAGAACAAAATAACAATGCTGGAGACGGGGGAGCCGGTTCCGGTGATCAATTCACCCTCGAAGAGTGCGTCGCCTGCCAAAGATAAAACGAAACCAGACAGCACCACCGACGAGAAACGTATGAAGAGGTTAGCTGCGCGCCTGCGGAGGAAGTCGCTGGACAGCGCCACCAGTTCTGAGCCAATGAAGATGCTGGTTCGACTAAGTTCCCTAGAAACCAAAGTAGCCTCGGCCTTCGAGACCCGCCGCGACATCACAAACTCGTGCGAGTCTCTGAGCCAGGTCGCGCGCTCCTCGGAGAGTCCCGCGCTCAACGACAGCATGGACAGCGCCGTCGGTACCAGCTCGCAGCGCCATCTGCTGGACCGTCTGCAGAGCCTCGAGAGCGTCGTCATCCACTCGCGAAATAAGGTCAACGAGTGCCTCTGCCAGATGAGCGCGATGAGGGCGGCCAAAACGAGAAGATCTCCGTCCCCTAGTCTCGAGAAAAAGTATAGCATCAAATCGATGGAGAAGTGTCTGACGGAGGTCAGCAAGAGACTGCAGGACTGCGTCGATCGCTGCGTCGTCGATGACGAGCAGACAGAGCCGGGCGGCGAGCAGGAGGTCAACGACAGTGTCGGGGAGGTCGTGGTGCAGCTCGAGGAGCAGCTGCGGAGCAAACTCATGGATATCGCAAGGCGAAAGGCGGCGCTGTACGAGGCTGGAGAGCTCACGCAGCGGAACAGTCTCGAGCTGCTCGCGGAGAAGCTGGCCTACGAGGCCGTGCTCGTCGGCAGGATACAGGAGGCGCTCGAGGCCTCCAACGGGAGCAGATTCTTCGCGAGATTGATCAAATCGGAGATCGTCGAAACCGGCCAGTTGATCGACAACCTGCGGCGAAAACTGAGCGGCGAGGGGCAGCGCGGCGCCAGCGGCCCGCGCAGCTCGCTGGACTACCTCGCCAAGATCCTGACGCGGCGCGTGGAGGCCGGCGCCGGCCGCGAGCCGCGCCACCCGCGCCGCGCCGAGCTCATCATCCACGGCGCCGACCTGGATGCGCTGCAGGCGGCCAAGCGCGACCTCGACGTCGCCGTCGACGCCTACAAGAGCGAGAAGCTCGCGGAGATCGCGGCCGCGCTGGCCAGCGAGGCGCCCGACGAGGCCGCGGGCGGCGGCGGCGGCGACGCGGGCGCGCTGGACGCGGCGCGCGTGCGCTCGGCGTGGGCGGCGGCGCGGGACGCGCTGGGCGCGTCGCTGGTGCAGGCCGAGGTGGCGCGCGCGCTGGCCCGCGCCGCGCAGGCGTGCGAGGCGCGCTTGGACGAGGCGCGGCGCGGCCGGCTCACGCTGGCGGCGCAGGACCGCGCCGACCTGGAGCTGTGGTGGCAGGCGGCGCACGACCACCTGCGCTGCGAGCTGGACGCGGCCGTGCGCGACGTGGCGGCGCTGTACCGGCGCCGCGGGCCCGCGCGCGCGCCGCCGCCGCGCGCCGACTCGCGCGCGCTGCTGGCCGCGCTGGGCGAGGCGCTGGCGCAGCGCGCGCTGGTGGCGGCGCGCGTGGCCGTGCTGGCGGGCACGTACCGCGCCGCCGCGCCGCCCGCCGCCGCGCCGCGCCGCGAGGACGCCGTCGCTTCGCTGGACGCGGACCCCGCGCACGAGGCGGAGTTCGTGTTCCTGTTCCAGCGGTTCTCGACCGAGTGCCGAGCGCTCTTCTCCAGTGACTGTTCCGGCGACAGTGAAGACTCGATGAAGATCGGCGAGAGCCTCGAGCGGGCGGAGGCGGCGGTGGCGGCGGTGCGGCACGCGCTCGCGGGCGGCACCGAGGGGGAGGAGGGCGGCACCGAGGGGGAAGGGGGCGGTGCCGCGGCCGCGGGTGGGGGGCTGCTAGAGCGCGCGGAGGCGCTGCGGCGGCGCGTCGAGGCTCTGCAAGAGCTGGTCCCGTGCCAGCACTGCAAGCAGCTGCAGGACGCGCTGGACAGGTGAGCCAGAAAAGCGAACGATTAAAAGATTCAAGTTTCAGAATGTTGCTTTTTATGATATTCTTACATTAAAAATAGAAATAATTACGAGTTATTTATTATAACGCAGAATATGTAATAAATTGTATTTTTGATAAGAAAAGAATATTTTAAAAAGGTGTACATATTTTAAATTTATTCACATGTTGAGTCTTTCAAGTACCTACGTACCTATCGAGCATACAAGCGGCGCTGTCCTCAGGCTGAAGGAGGAGCGCACGCGCGGCGAGTGCGCGCTGGCGCAGCAGGCGGGCGCGCTGGCGGCGGCGCGGCGTGCGCGCGCGCAGCTCTCGGCGGCGCACGAGCGCGAGCGCGCGGCGCTGCGCGAGCGCGCACGCACGCTGCAGCGGCGGCTGGCGGCGCTGGACTCGGAGTACAGCGCGCAGCTGGAGGCGCTGCGGGCCGCCTACCAGTCCGCCGTGGCCGCCGACACGCACGGCGACGGCCTGCGCGCGCGCTACCAGCAAGAGATCGAGCAGCTGCGCGCGCTCTGCGAAAAGGGGCTGCTGGCCATGGAGTCCTCGCATCGCCGCATCGTGCGGGAGATGGAGGAGAAGCACCGCGCCGAGCGCGATCAGCTCAGGTGGGCGCTCGCACCTTACGCAGGCTCTCCGCGAAGAGCTGCGGCATAGACGCTTTCGGAAGCAGCCGTCATCGTAAAGATAAGACCTAAAGCTGGTCTCCGTTGCAGGCTGGACAAGGAGCAGGCGCTGGCGGAGGAGACGCGCGCCACGCTGGCGGCGCTGGACGCCATGCGCAAGGCGCACGAGAGCGAGGTGCGGCGCGAGGTCGACAAGTTCAAGGCGGAGTTCCTCAGCCGCGGCGCCCGGAGCGCCGACCTCACGCAGCTCTCCTCCAGGCACCAGTGAGTACCGACGGATCAGTATGGCAACACTTCGAGGCCTTTTGGATTTATGTATTTGGGTTATTTATTTTCATCGATTTTATCAAGCTTAGAGATTTTCATAACTAACAAGCGAAGTACAAATTCATGTCATTTAGTGAATATCCTGACTAACCTGTGCCAGAACTGCATTAATAAACTAAAGTTAAACAATTTCAAAAAACCTCTATCGCTGTTATTTTTAAGTAATATTTGATTTTATTAAACTAGCCAAATAACTATAGCTTGATTTAATTGCAGCGCCCATTCCTGTCATCAGGACATGGAGGGATCTCCCTGGTAATAAAGCCGACATTGACCTTGGAATAATTACATCATGGGCGTAGCCAGGACTCGATGAGAACCACAACAAACCTGGGTCTCAATTCTGCTAACAATAATGTCACACGAATGATTAGTTTGCTTAATAATTGAATATTAATTAATATTTAACAATAATAACAACTGTGATTGGTGTGACTTTAGCAGAATTGAGCCCCTGGCCTCTGGGTTTTTTTTATATATTATATCAGAGAGATTTCGGCTTACTTCAAAAAATCATTCAAGCCATTCATTTTTGGGAAGCGGTGCTTAGGGTTTTCAGAACTATACACATATAACTATACATAGACATATTATTAAGTAACTTACTTTAACCAAAACGTAGATTTTTATGCACTTCATACTGCTTTATGTTAATCAAGATATTGTGGGATATATTATAGCTTAAAACTTAACGTTTAAGTCGTATCCAGAGAGCAATCAAATTTTGTCCAAAAAAAAAATAAGACATAAAACTCCTGGCTGCGCCCATGAATTATATGCCAGACCGTATCGCTCTCACGCGCCTTCGTTCCAGGCAAGAGATGGAGGAGATAAAGCGCGAGATCCTCTCCCTCTCCGAGAAGTACTCCATCAAGTGCGTGGAGTCGGCGGCGCTGGAGGAGCGCCTCGCCGCCGCCACCGCGCAGCTGGCGCAGGCGCACAACCACATCATGCAGCTGGACTCCAGGTCGGTACTCATTAAAACAAATACACACTTAATGCTGCCAGGTCCCAAGATCTTGGGAATTTAATAAGTATAAACAATCACGGTCAATCACGCCGTTGGAGACGACGGAACTGGCTGGATTAATACAATGATGTGGCTGCATTAAAATCTATTTAAGTACCTATTCGCTATAAAGTTTGGCCATAAGCTTACAACAGATGTACTGTGTACAGAAGACCATGTAGGTAGTAGTTGTACCGACAAGATAAATGATAGTCCCTTTACAAAATAATTCGCGCCTGGGTGCCCCAAACGCAAACAACACCATCCTCGTTATTCAGACGTTAGTGAAAATCACTCTTTCGTGAGATTTTGAATACTTATAAAACAAAATGTTCCTTTACCATTACATAGGTGAAAATATCCTCGATTCAAGTGACTGATTTCTGAAGGCTAAGGACCAATTTATCGTATAACAACTTTACAGAAATAAGCAGCTCCGCGCTCACCTGATATCGGAAGCGAACGACATGAAGAACTCCGAAGCGTCCACTCTCTCGCAGCTCATAGAAGACACTGCTCCCGTAAGCACACCCTTCTTTACCTACCTCTCTAACTTTACACAGTATCCACGGAACACGCTTGTAAGGCCTGCGCTAGCGCTTAAGTACTGTAGAACAAAATAATATGTACAGCTTTTGAACGGTTTCAACACAAGTTACTAATAGCTAACCGCTAGATGGCGTTGAATGTTGATAGTAAGAATTGAAGCATCTAACTGCAGGATATTACTGACTACTGGCCTTGGTATTTCAACAAACTTTTGAACGTTTAAGAAAATTATTAAAGTAGTAATAATGGAAATTATTATTAGAGTAGCTGGTCACTTACTAGCCCATTCAAACTTTTCGTAAGAGCTGCATGTATTTAGTGTTCTATAGTGCTTTTTATATTCATTCACCATTTCAAGCTAAATTCACGCTTGGCATGGACACTGCACTCACAAAACACATATAACACCACTCAATCATCACCATATTGGAAGAAGATATTATTTGTTTTCGAGAAAGTGTATCTATTTACAATTTTATTTCGTTAACTGTTAGATATTCTTGTTATATGTAAATACTTATTTTATATCGTCTCAATTTAGTTTAATTTTACTTGTCGATCGTGACTATTCAGCTTTATTCACTTTGAAATACTTATTTAGAGATACCTTCGGTTCACTGAAAACAAGTAATTTAAATATTATTGTCTGGAAAAAATTCTAATAGAACTTGACTTAGCAAATGACACTGTGAAATGTTTGAATTAGCTATTAGAAATATTATATGTAAGAATTTGTCGTTGCTGCGGAGTGCGGCCACGTGAGTAAAAATCATTTTTAAACTTAGTGGGAACGCCAAATTTTTGTCTGTCATGGCAAAGAAGTTGGCATTGATTCAGCCTTACTATTCACGTACGTACTTATAAATAAACTAGCTGCTGCCCGCGGTTTCACCCGCGCGGAGATAATGGATTTCATGGTTTTTATTTTTTTGCGCGAAACCCTAAGGCTGAGATTCAGAGACGAATCTAAGCGTGGACTCACGCTTCCATACGTCAAAATTCTATACAGTTTTGACATATGGAAGCCAAAGTCTACGCTTAGAATCGTCTCTGAATCTTAGGCTACAAGTTACTCGTTGTAACATCAGCTATCTGCCAGTGAAAGTCCCGTCAAAATCGTCCCAGCCGTTTCGGAGATTACCCGGAACAAACAGACAGACAGACGGATAGACAGACAGACGGATAGACAGACAGACGGACAGACAGACAGACAAAAATTTAAAAAATGGTTGTTTTGTTATAGGTACCGTATAGTATACTTTCATATGCATTTGGTAAAAAGCTGTTATTTTGATATTACAAACAGACACTTCAATTTTATTTATTTGTATAGATTAAACAACTAGTTATTTTGTACAATAAAAAAGTGATTAAGCTGAAAAGTTGCGACCAGTAGTCTCCTACTGGCTTGATGGTAATACGGGTGCACTAACAGCATGGGCAGGCGGAGGCGCCGCTCTGGACGCACCTGCGCCATCTGGCGGCCACGTGGCAGCGCTCTAATGGCAACGCAGGTACGTATATTATACTGGCTTGGATTTTGCGGTGTGATGAATAAGTATAGATATATTGTAAATACAACCTGTTTTACTGTAAAGATCTTATCAGATCAGTAATGTCGCTAGTGGTGTCGATTCTGTCATCTCATACTTAAACCTAATTTTAGTTTTGATCTCGCTTTCTAATTGAGAGCATGAGAAAGAGATGGAATATATTTTAGACCTGTCACATTAACCACTTGCTCGTCTCTAGTGTAAATTTAACGGCAATGAACTTAGTGGCTGTCAAAAATCTTTCATCCTTGATAAATTCTAATTTATCAAGGATGAAAGATTTTTGACAGCTCAAAAACTAAATTTAGTTCTTAAAACGTCTTCCATCTCTTTCTCGTGTTATGTTTTGGAAAGAGAGAGCGAAACTAAAACTATGTTTAGGTATGAAACGACACTAAAGTTTGTCAAACTAGTTACATAAATCTTAATTAATTTCCTTAATCACAATAATTACAAAATTATTGATTTTTTATTTAAACATTTTCTTTTTGTTATTATCCACAGATTAAAAATATTTCCTTACTTATTTACCTATATTGACATGTGGTTTTGACTTTATTTTGTGATAGTTAGATTTTAATTAGCTATCCACCAAATTACACTATAATTAAGCATATCCAAGCATAACAAATAGCTTTGCAGTTTTATTTTTGATGTGAGCGCACGTGGTTTTTCTTCTAAAACACTTTTACCTACACCGTACATTGTTCACTCAAAATATACTACCTACACCTCTTACATACTTGTTATTTCTTGATGTTGTAAATATAATGCGCACAGACGAAATCGTCAAGATCGAGCCCACTGTTGGAAGCGGCAAGGCCGTCACGCCCGGCAAAGATTCAGTTCGCGAAGACGGAGAACACCAGAAACCTGCAGCTATCGCCCGTTCAGGTACACCTATGTTACTGGCAAAACTATTTAAAACGTAGACTGCGAAAATCTTTATCAGTCGGTGATTGCAGAGCCATACCACAATCTATATAGCGCTTTCCGTTTTTTACACGACTGCACAAAATAGGAATGTAATGTTTTTAGGGTTCTTGTATGTATGTTTCTATGTGAGTTTCTTAATTCCACCATCAGATTTCTGTGGGGTATCGTTTCATCCCGATTCACACTGGCTAGGGCAGTCGTGTTTTTTATCTAACTTTTGTTATTATTTGGAAAACCTTTACAAAGCTTATGTAGTGACCTCCTCGCATAGTGTTGTTTGACGCGTGCCTACGAAAGAATCGCCTGCTTGAAATATCGTCATATCTAAACAACGCCATCTGTTGGGTAATTTTTTTTATCACGTCATGTTATTGTTCACAGAACTAGACACGCCCGCGCCAGGCCTCTGCTCGACGAGCGAACGAGCGACCGCTCGCCCGTTGGTCGGGATGGTTGCCGCACGCAAAAAGCGATTCGAAACGTGAATGAAACGACGGCATTCTCCCCAGCATTTGGACCCAAAGTTAACTCTAAGTTTAGGTCCAAAGTAACGCGTTAACTTTAAGGCACACCCACCACGCTAGCACCTGGCCACTGCTTGTGTATCTATCACATATATTATAGGTACCCACTGTAAACTAATCGACTGATTTGATGACTAATAACATGTATACTGCACGTTGTGTACTCAGTAACGCCCTTATTCATAAAAGCTCAATAAGATAATCTATGTTTAAACTGCTCTGTCAACTTCTCGTTGACGGAAGATGTTACGCGTGAAAACGAGACAAAACACTTTCTAGTAATTAAAGTAAGTTACGGAACGTTTATGAATAAGGGGGTTAGATTCTAGGTAATAAAGTAGAGCTAGTATTTTTAACGCAATTTACATAGATACACTATACTACCTATGATGTTATGGAGAAGGATTAAGAATCCAGATTTTATAAGCCTTCAAATAAGGCAGTTTTGAAATACGGTTTTACATTATTTATAGTGGTAGATTATAAATTAATGAGTATGTACCGATAACATTGCACTCTATGACTCTAATGACCAAATATATCGCCTTTGTATGAAATGTTTAAAAAGTGGCCAGACTAACTACCACCCACCCCACCACACAAATGTATGTATGTCCATGAATGCTTTAGTTAAGTAACTATTTAATTTCTTGTTTAATATTTAATATGCGCTATTTGTGAATGACTAATTGCCTAAGTGTAGTCTTAGATGTCCGGTTAGTGATGCGACTCCGTAACTGTAACGCATGTATATAGTGTAGAAATCTTTTTGTTTAATTCTAATTGTTACCAAATATTTTTCATATTTTATACTTGTATCTTTAAGTATTGGAAACGAAACTAGGGATTTATCTTATTCATAGTGTTTATTGCGCGTTACAATTAGTTTATTGCGGTAATATTATTTGTGATTCTTCCCGAGATATATTTCTGTTACGCCTACCCTCTTCTGGAAAGTATAAACTTGACTCTTCTAAAAAAGTATTTAGATTCTAATTTAAAATACTCATACGTGTACGGATGAGTGAATCAGTTAGAAATTATAAAGGAATAAAATTCAACCACAGAAAGCTTCGCGCACAGATAATAAAATTATACTAGCATGTACTTTATAGGACAAAATATATTTAACAAGTTCAATGACGCGGCTGCTTGTGCGTGCTCACAACAAGGAAACTCATTTTTGTATTGGAAATCATATAAAACTATCAGTTTCGAAAGCGCCGCCGACGCACGCACAACCAACCGCGTCTAACTTCGAGGCAAACATTGTTATTAGTTCGTAATTATTGTAAGTTTCATTATTTAACCCGTGTAACTTTGATAGTTTAACTTCTGAATCACCTTACGTTACCATGATCCTTAATGGGCATTTGCTGTCTTCCAATCTCCAGATTTTCACCTTGTTGTGTACAGTGTCACTTGCGTCCGTTTCAACTTAAACATGCACGTGTAAATTTATCAGAGAGGATGTTTTTTTGCTCAATGTTATCTAGTTGCGTAGAAAAAATGAAGAAATGAAAATACCAAAACCATTTGCATTGTAATTACGCGTCTCCTACTGTATGGACATATTGTAGAACTAGTTGTACGAAGTTGTGTGCATATGAATATATAAAAATAACTTATGTTACTGTTCTCTTTTTCTGTGTGCATATTTGATGACTTGTACAGTCAGTCTGCTAAACTGTGTTCATTTCTATCGTTGATTTACAACATACTGAAATCGAATATTTATTGCACGATATCAGATCGAAGTAATGATAACGAATCATGAAACTATTACAGATTTATGAGGCTGATTTTGCAAGTTGCCTTTGTATAGTGTTGAATTTATTATAACAAAGATTTTTAAAATAAACGATGTACTTAATACAAAGTGACATTTCATTATTTCCCCAATACTAGGTATAACTTTAAAGTTTAATTACTTTTTAGGTTTTTTTTATGTTATTTGGTAACGAGACGAGCTGGTCGTTTGCCTGATGGTAAGCATAACGCCCATAACAATTGCAGTGCCACCCAGAATTTTGAAACACAAAGGCCTGCACGGCACTGCAGTGCGCTCGTTACCCTGAGACATTAGGTATTAAGTCTCATAAGCCCAGTAACTTCACTGGATACTCTGCTCATCAAACCGGAACACAGTAATGCTTGCACACTACTTCTTGGCAGCAGAGTTCACGAGTAAATTTATTTATTTATTTATAATAATATGAACGCAATTGCAATTATACATATTACCAAACTAACAAAAAATTAATTAAAAGAAAAATTCATCATGTCATTACCAAATAATTTTAAGTCTAGGTTACAGTAGCTATGTCAAATTTTAAGATTAATATTTGATTTATGGTCATAGGACTCACAAAACGTCAATAATAAGTTTGAGACAGTAGGCCACTTATCACAAAAAATGTCACAATCAGGATAGGTACTAAGGAATGTGTTGAGATCACACATGACGCGGCACAATGGCGTGTATTTCCTGTGCCCAGTACGGCTAGAGCCTACGTGGAACAACTTGTGTCTATGATCAGGTCTATGGCGTGTATATTTATCAGGCACGAATAAAGCACATATACGATTGTGTAGGGCAGGAGAATCTATGGAACCTCTCAATAGCCCACAGCCGGTCTTAAGCTGGTCAAGCAACCTCCTAGTTTTCAACGAATTGAAACCTAATTGTCCGAGAAGAAAATCTGTAGGGTACAGAAAAGAATAATACCCATACATTTTCTTGTAAAGATTTCTCAAGAAGGCTTTTTGGACCTTCTCAAGGGACAAGATGTAAGTGTCGCAATGCGGGTTCCAGACGCAGGCGCTCGACTCGAGTTTACTCCTGACCAGGGTAGTGAACAGCAGTGGCAGGACCTGGGGATCGCGGAAGTCCTTCGCATTGCGCAGCACAAAGCCGAGACGCCGCCGGTAGGATTCCTTCGCAGTAATTTCGACGTGATCATTGAACGTGAGACCCTGGTCAAAAGCGGTGGTAACAACCCAGACGGACACTCGCAGAAGAGTTAGTCCTCCCATTAACAAAAAAGGTACTATGTACAATACTAAACTCCAATGCGCGTATTTTGAAGAAATGATAAACTGGTTTATTAATTCGATCGGGCAGTGGCGCAGGAGCATTATTATGTCTATAACAATAAAAAAAAAACGCATTTTTCGAAGGAACTAATTTATTTAAATGTGCAAATAATAAAACTTAACATACTTGATAACTAATCTAAAACGAGTATTAAGGCAATGGCGATGCCATAACTAATAATACATACATTTGGCAAGCAATAAAACAATATCAAAAAAATAACACTAATCATAATTAGCATGAATTAGATATGAAATAAAATGTAACAATTTCATCATACTAAAGTTGGTTCAAACGCAGTTAAAAATGGCTAACCACGGAGCACAGCGGCCTTACCGGCTAACAATCTCGTGTTCGTTTTAGATTCCAAACCGATTAAAACAAGCTGTCACTAGTCTTCGTGTGGAAGGGGTTGTTAGAGTTTTCGCTTCTTTTCGTATTGTAAGAACTTGTTTCCTTCATAACGTTCGTTATAAAATGATAACCAGCGAACATTCTAGACTATTCCTTCCAGCCGAAGACCTAGCCGCTGGTGTTAATCGGGTTGGAGTCGATAACGAACACGAGATTGTTAGCCGATAAGACCCCTGGTCGATTTTTCAACGTATCTACTGTTCAGCCACTCTCGCTTGTGCGGGTGTTTGAAATAAATGTTGATAAATATAGAAAGAATCCAGAGACAAATCTAACGAAAGTAGTCAGTAAAGTCACTGGGCTTATGAGACTGTACCATGTCTCAGGCCTCTCAGGGTTACGAGCACAAATCACAGTCGCGCAGACCTGCTACCTTATCAGCTAACAATCTCGTGTTGGTTTTCAATACCAGACCGATTAAAACCAGCGGTCACTAGTCTTCGTGTGGAAGGAATAGTCTAGAATTTTCGCTGGTTATTAAAGAAATAAGCTCTTACAAAACGAAAAGAAGCGAAAACTATTGACAACTCCTTCCACAAGAAGACTAGTGACCGCTGGTTTTAATCGGTCTGGTATTGAAAACGAACACGAGATTGTTAGCTGATAAGGCAGCTGTTTCAAAGTTTTAGTGACTGCAATTATATGCTGGCGTTCACCGTCATGCAAGCGACCAGCTCGTCTCGTTATCAAAAAGTATTAAAAGGATTAGGGCAGGCGTCCCGCTTTATAGCAGCCCTAGTACTAGTAGGTAGGCAAAGGTCATGTCGTCATGCCCAAAAAAGTCTATAGTCACGGACGCATGTATTGAAATGTAGATGTACAACGAGCCTCTGCCCGGGATTTTACCCGCATTCCCACAGGAACCGTCCGGGATCAAGAAAAATTCGGGAAAAGTAGTCCAAGTTACTCTTCGGTTCATAAACTATATCTATGCCAAAAATCACGACGACCCGTTGCTACGTGAAAGGACAAACCATACATACAAACACACTTTCGCATTTGTACCTACAGATTAAATAATGCCTGACGCCTTTCTAAGTTCCCAGGTTGTAGTAGTGTCTCGATACAAGAGTGTACCCGCCTGTTAGTACACATGTCCCATCTGAGGACAAAATCGAAAAATAGACATCATCTGCTCTGTAATACTGTAATTGGTACATCTTATAAAGTTACCTTAAACGTGTAATAATAAATAGACTATCCCGATAATTTGATAGTAATTATACCTACCCTTAATTTAACTTCATAATCACAAATATAAGTTTTACAAAATTTGTTTATCGCTCTACTAGCTTCTGTCCGCGGTTTCATCCGCGTTCCCACAAGAAACGTTGATTTTTCCGAGATAAAAACTATAACCACAGTAGTGAGGATCCCACTAGTGAGCTGTCAGTTGTAACAACGTCAATATAATATAATACCGTCTGGTTTTCGAAACAAATAAACTCGGAAATGGTAATGATTATGGTTATGGTATTGCCCAGACCAGACCAATTTGTTCGCCTATCTAACAGATCTCCATTGAGCGTAATGTGGTTCCAAAACATGCTAAACAAGTAATCTAGGAGGTTGTTTTTATGAATAAAATTTCTAATTCATACCTTAATATAACTTAAGTACTAAAATATAGTAAATATGTATTTACTAGGCACCATTTGAATTGCACATTAAGTATGCAATTTGATTATGTATTTATTACAAATTTGTTTAAATGCCAGTAGAGGCAAAACCGAAAATTTTCTCATCATAATCATCTGAAGCCTCTAGAGCAGTGTAAACTAATATTTAGGTAACTAAACTATATCATCACAAAGTCAGTAACCCTTCTAAAGTCTGAGTTAAGCCTGAGTCCATACCTGAGCTCATCGAGATCCTAACCTCAAGAGGTGCAGTAACGTTTGGTTTGCAGGAAACAAGTTCCACCATTCTTCCTAGACATAATGCGCTCTGATTGGCTAAGCCACCGTCACGCGCCGATTCCCGTGCGCTGATACGCTGAGCGCTGGATTTTCATTATAGGAAAATCAATACAGTGTTGTGAGATCGGACAGTACAGTATTTCATCTCTTGGAGTTAACATCTCGATGCCTGAGCGCAACTAATGTGTCGCGTCGTATTACCCCGGTCAGTTTAGAGATATGACCGTAATTTAATCCGAAATCAATAATTACAAGAGATTTTGATGTCAGATTTAACCAAGGCTAGAACCCCGACGCTCATCAACAAGTTGAGATTCCAATATCTCTATTCTAACACGAAATTGAGGCTCTATTTTTGTTTATTAATATTACATACAGGAATATATTACAAAAATGGTTGCTATCGATACCAGTCCTATATCAAAGCAGTCCTTTTGGTAGAACTGTGCTACCTAGGTCCCAACTCACAAATATCTTTACAACTATACTAAAAGTGACTTGTTGCTTCTGCTGTGAGAGATCTATCGAATGGTGACAAATGATGGTGACCAGCTGCCTTATCAACTAACAATCTCGTGTTCGTTTTCAATACCAGACCGCTTAAAACCAGCGGTCACTAGTCTTCGTGTGGAAGGAATAGTCTAGAATTTTCGCTGGTAATTAAAGAAATAAGCTCTTACAAAACGAAAAGAAGTGAAAACTATTGACAACTCCTTCCACACGAAGACAAGCGACCGCTGGTTTTAATCGGTCTGGTATTGAAAACGAACACGAGATTGTTAGCTGATAAGGCAGCAGTGACTAAACACAGTGTAATTATCTCCGAACTCGACCTTCTTTCAGGGCTTGATGGTCTAATTGTTTACAATTGTATGAGAGTGACCTCTTGCTTGTACTTGGCAAGCTTGGCCTTCCACTGCACGCGGTCTGCGAGGATGCGCCGCCCGAAAGCGGTGTGGATGTCTCGGAAGGGAACCTTCTTTCTGGGTAGCTCGGCTCGGACACTCTCTTTGTCTGAAATATTGATAACATTTTAGAGTACATACTATGTTGTGTAGCTCTTTTGCACTGATTTGAAGAGACACCTCTAAATTTGCAGTTGTTAAGTTTGTACTAGGTTATAATCATCACAAGCAAGTAGAATAATTTGACAGGTTAAAATATACTCAATGCTTTTCTCATGTTCTTGACCATTGAGAGACCATTGGATTAGATTTGTGACAACAGAACCAGGGCCAATACTTTCAGATTTATAGTATTATATTGGATAGATACTGAAACAGTAAGCAGCAATACTCACGATGTCTACTCCCCGGCACTGTCTTGCCCTCCCCTTCTGCCATCTTGTTGAACGGGTTGAGCCGTTGCCCTCGAGGGGGCACCTTGGGCTCGTCGTCTGGCGGTGTTATGGTCACCAGTGCTGCTGCTTCTGCTGCTGCCTCTTCTGTAAATAATTATATATATATAAAACAATTTTGTCAACCTAAATAATTCTATGTTTTCGAGAATTTAACTAAACAACGTGTTTTATCCTGAAAAAGTATTCAAGGAGCATTAATTATGTTCTATCCTGTAACCATTGAAATGGCAGGAATTAGATTATTGTAAACTTTATATGATTTAAATAATATAACCCTTTCGCCGCATTGCTTCTCTAGCAGTTGTCCTGCCCGATTCAACAACTCAGCTGCATAAACACGGATATAATCCCGACAGTATTTCTCTGTCAGGATGCGTTTCTGAGATATGAACGATCAAGAATGTCACTTCTGACACAGATATCATTCCCAATGAATTAAAATCACCCTGCTGATCAAGAAAGTAGAGAAAAATATGGTTCTCCCTTGAAAGGCAAGAAAGAAATCACCATTATCATTAAAAAAGCAATGGTGGAGATTTTCTTAGTTGTCCAATAATGTAAACGAACTTGACAGCTCATCAACCAATGATATAGAAATTCGAATCATCATTGGTTGATCATTTGGATTGTATCACTGTTGCTGTCATTGGTTAGCATCCACCGACTTTGTGTACATTATCAGACAAGTATAGAAAACCAGACCATATATTTGAATGCTTAGGTCAAAAAGTCAATAAGGTCTTAATAAAAATTAATTGAAAGCCCACCTTGAGCTTCATCCAGCTGCCTCTGAAGCTCAGCTACCATCA
The DNA here is from genome assembly GCA_907269065.1 of Crocallis elinguaria. NCBI lineage: Eukaryota > Metazoa > Arthropoda > Insecta > Lepidoptera > Geometridae > Crocallis > Crocallis elinguaria. Next base: position 15,763,620 of record OU026068.1, read on the forward strand.
GCTTCATATAATCATAGCTTGCACATGCTAGAGCTTTCATCCAGGCTTCCATGGATGCCTGTGCATTGGTACACAGGTAGTATGTACGCCCACCTTCGCATTGGAACACTATTTTAAAGCTGTATGATTCTTCTTCTGTTAATTCTGAAATGTAAGTATAGTTTGAATATTTTTTTTACTATTTAAAGGAAAATATTATAAACTCTTAGGAAGTAGTGGAAAAGTTGTGTAGTTATTTCCTGTCCTTATGTCCCTTTGTCATGTTCTCCAACCCTTTCATTCTAGGTGCTGCGGGTAGTTGGGTAGTTTGTAGTAAGCAAACAGCATACAAAATAAGGTATGCAGATAAAGTACACAAAAAGGGATAGGCCATTCATGTCCAACAAGGGACAGGGAAAGGGACCAGAATTTGAAAGAAGATTTCATTATTTGATAGAACTTATAACAAGTTCTTTTTGTTATATGTATTATCATCCATAATTAAAATGGCAGATTTTGTTACTACCAATTCAATTATTATGAAAATATTTTCAATGTAAACTTTTCCTTTTTTTTATGACAGCACAAAAAAGGAGTGTAACATTTTTACGGTTCATGTATGTATGTGTGTGTGTCCACCATAACTTTAAATGCCTGAACAGATTTCAATGTACAGGGTATCGTTAGAATCCTCTCATCATCCCGAGTGACCCTAGCTAGGATAGGAATTGTATTTTTTATGTGACTTTTGTTACACTGGTTTGTTTTATAAATTGTAACAGTTTGAACCAGTTTCTGTATCTTTTTATAATATTAACAATGCAAGGTCACAGGTAAGCAAAGGCAAATAATACAAAGGACCAAAAGTTTTCTTTGTCAACAAAGAGACAACAGTAATACAATAAGCCTACAAATGAGGAAAACATTTATTAGAATTATTATAGTCTACACTACATCATCTTATTAGACAATGAATAGAGCAGATAGCTTGCATAGTACATTACTAAAGAAGAAAGTGGCCTAGGGCAGATTGTCTATAGAGACAAAAACAAGGAATAGCAATGGAGCCTTTAGAATGGAGGCAGTTACTGTTTGCTAATGCAAATTAATATTTCAATATTCATACTTACCAATAGTACACCCTTCCAATATAATTACACCCACCGGTTCCTTATCACCTTTCTTGTCAAAGTAGAATAAAAGATTGCCCTTGAGAGTGAACCATCGCCGCTGGTAACTCTTGCCCACCTCCGCGCGCATGTCCAGCCAGCCCTCCCGGTCCACCGGCGTCGCTGATGATGCGAACGCGCATAAGTTCTTCTCATTTATCTTCATTGTCATTAGTGATGATGAAGCGTAAATGTTGTACCAGTGTGGAGAATTTGATGTTCGAAATTGTGTTCAGCTCTTCACTCTCCCTAAAGAGGTGTAAAAAAGTAAATATTGGGCAGATTTACAATTATTCTATCACTAGTTGGGCAACCAGCAAAATCTAATTTGGTAAACTAGAATTCACATTCATCAGCTTAATTATTCAGCGATTCTAACTGTTTACTATCATAAAATTGTATCTCATAAAATCTATAAAACCTTCTACTCACGGGTGCCAACACGGGTGCCAATCTTGATGCAAAATATACTCGCCGTAGTGTCTATGGCTCACTTATAGAAAATGACAGTCCATTGCCGCCATGTTTGATTTTTATGTCAAATCTTAATTTGTCAAACCTAAATAAGTAAATAACCATTAACCGCCATTACAGTTTTAAGGTTGATCGAGCAGTCTGTGTTGATCGAGTGAAGTTTTGCGTCGATTTAATTCCGTACCTTACCTCTCAATTTGTGAAGCTGTAATACAAGTAGCATTATGTACAACAAGTGCTGTGTTGTGAATTGTGCTAGTAGACGAAAGGACGTCAATTTGCATAGATTTCCAAAAACTGAGATAAGACTCCAAAAGTGGTTACAGTGTAATCAATTGTGAAAATTTAAGAAGCTTGATCTTCGAAGATCTTCACAAGCTGTTTGTATGTGAAAAGAATTTTGAATAAAGGTTTTTCACAAAAGCACTGCAGAGGTCTCGTCTGCGTATCCACGCCTATCCAACGTTATTCATTGATGAAGAGATAACTAGTGGCTAGCTCTGTGATGGTGAACATTGTGATGTTGTTTCTGAATGCATTATTGATATGAATCTGCGATTAACTGTTTTTAACTGGTGCAGTGTTATCAATAGAATATTAAAAGGCACAGATGTTTTTAGGTTAAGAAATAAAAGTTTGCCTTGCATGCAAGAAAAACCATATAATAAATGTAAAACAAAATTGAAAAATAAAAAACTAGTGAATATACTATGTAGTTTTTTTATATTCTAATCCTAATTAGGGATATTACTATATAGCCAGTAGGTACCTAACATGGCAAAAATACCTGAACCCAAAAAGAAAAAAAATGTAATTGCATAGGTAAAAGACTATATTCTCATTCATACAAAAAAAACGAAGCAGTTGTCAAAATCTATATGTGAGCCTCGTTACGGCGATTTTTTCTCTATGAAAGTCATCCGTCTGATCCTCTCAGTAGTCTGTGGGTGCCAATCTTGATACAAAATATACTCGCCGTAGTGTCTATGGCTCACATATAGAAAATGACAGTCCATTGCCGCCATGTTTGATTTTTATGTCAAATCTTAATTTGTCAAAACTAAATAAGTAAATAACCGCCATTACAGTTTTAAGGTTGATCGAGTGAAGTTTTGCGTCGATTTAATTCCGTACCTTACCTCTCAATTTGTGAAGCTGTAATACAAGTAGCATTATGTACAACAAGTGCTGTGTTGTGAATTGTGCTAGTAGACGAAAGGACGTCAATTTGCATAGATTTCCAAAAACTGAGATAAGACTCAAAAGTGGTTACAGTGTAATCAATTGTGAAAATTTAAGAAACTTGAGCTTCGAAGATCTTCACAAACTGTTTGTATGTGAAAAGAATTTTGACTAAAGGTTTTTCACAAAAGCACTGCAGAGGTCTCGTCTGCGTATCCACGCCTATCCAACGTTATTCATTGATGAAGAGATAACTAATGGAGCTCTGTGATGGAGAACATTGTGATGTTGTTTCTGAATGCATTATTGATATGAATCTGCGATTAACTGTTTTTAACTGGTGCAGTGTTATCAATAGAATATTAAAAGGCACAGATGTTTTTAGGTTAAGAAATAAAAGTTTGCCTTGCATGCAAGAAAAACCATATAATAAATGTAAAACAAAATTGAAAAATAAAAAACTAGTGAATATACTATGTAGTTTTTTTATATTCTAATCCTAATTAGGGATATTACTATATAGCCAGTAGGTACCTAACATGGCAAAAATGCCTGAACCCAAAAAGAAAAAAAAGTAATTGCATAGGTAAAAGACTATATTCTCATTCATACAAAAAAAAACGAAGCAGTTGTCAAAATCTATATGTGAGCCTCGTTACGGCGATTTTTTCTCTATGAAAGTCATCCGTCTGATCCTCTCAGTAGTCTGTGCTTCTACTTCTACATACTTCAACTCTACCTAGTCTGTGCTTCAACTTCCAAAATTTCAAGAAAACAATATTTGTCAGTTAGAAATTTTTGACAATTGACAATGACAATTTTTTGACGATGACAACCTTATAATTTTTTTTCTTCTTCTTTCTTTATTTCCTGGCTTCTGTGGTTAATTTTTTTTTTTTGCTTTGTTAGATCACGCTAAAGTGTCAAATGGATTTATGAAATACTAGCTGCTGCCCCGCGGTTTCACCCGTGTGGAGTTTTGGGATTACATGGTTTTTATTTTTTTGCGCGGAACCCTAATTATTTTTCTAAAATTAAAGTAGCCTAAGATGTTACTCCTTGTAACATTAGCTATCTGCCAGTGAAAGTCCCGTCAAAATCGGTCCAGCCGTTTCGGAGATTACCAAGACGCAAAATATATCACCATCGCTTTTCAATCACTTATGCCTTATGAAGTTTTCACCCCTTTTATTACGGTTATCCACTATTATTTGTAACAAAGATTTTAATTTTTTGTAACTTATATTTATTCTTTTTTTTTAGTTAGGCCCCACAGAGTACTTTGTAATATACGGAAAAGTAAGGCTCAATTTATTTTACGACTTTTTACTTGTGCGAAACATTTGTCCTAGACTAGATACATAATTTACCCTAAGTACAAATTAACACTCGAAAAACGGATTCTGAACGAATTACCTAAAATGAAAGATGCCATAGGCCCGGCCCATAGGAGATTACCTAAATATTATTTTCTCTCGACAGACAACTACTGTGGCATGCCCTGTATCACCCTTATGCCAAGTGTGGTATCGTTATTGTTCCACTCAAAAGAAAATTCCATCCCAAATAACTAACTTGTTATCAGAAGCTAGGAAATAAAACAGTGCTTTTAAATATGTAATATTTTATTCATAATTATTATTACCTATTTTCACAGTTATTTATAAAGTTATATTAATATCAATTATTAAACTAATTTTGTTTTACGAATCCCTAATGATTGCTCCATTTAGAAAATTTGATTTCCACATCAATCATCAGAATTGCCGCTTAAAATAATATAAAACAAAATGGTGAGGTTTATTTACAGTACAATCCCAATTCCCTAAAAAAATTGACAAATTCACAATAACAAAAAATGTCAAAAACGAAACCTTAAAAATAATTAATTCTACTAAGAATCTCGGTTAACAACTGTACAACATTACGAGTGGTTTCTTTAAAACATGCTGTTTTCATCGGCAAAGTAGGCAAACAATTAACGGTAATCAAAACTACACACTATATTTACATAATGTCCTTTTACAAAACAAAATATAAACTATATACAATATCATTAAATATTCTCAAATGCTGTAACACATTTAAAATTTCAACTAGACATAATTCAGTTAAGGAGCGGTTGCGCCACACTTCTACTTTAAATAATTTAAGTGTGCATGCACACAACATTCAAACAAAAACCTGTACAATTGCCTACCATCACTCGATGCGACTGATAATACATAAATTAGGTACTAGGCAACAAAAAATAATTTACATTTTGATTACTGATTGTTTGTTCAATACAAAATTCGACTTCATTTAGATGTTCAGAAATCGGTCTACTGAAATAGAATGTTGTCCACTGCTAAAACTTGTACAAACACAATCTACAGCACACAATGGACACTATTTACATGTTCACAGCACATCACCAGCTCTCTACCTTACACTTTAAGTAATATATTAAAATAGAAAATGTAATATAACTACTGTTGGAGATTCGACGAATCAACATCAGCACAGACGCTTCTGGAGTTCCATTTCAATATCAGTAATATTTTTATAAAACGACAAGTGTCTAATTATACAAATGCTACATCAAACATGATCTAAAGAGCTCTCTTTAATACTAATCAACTATTAAGTAAACTATTGGTGTTCCTAATTATATCTGATCAGAGGTTAGTTACATCATAAGAAATATTTACTATGTAGTTTGTTTGCCAATAAATTGTTTCATCTCTTGTATTGGTAGAAAATCATTATCGTTTTAGTAATCATCCATGCAATGTGGAATGTCCTATTTGAAGCTACTTTGAGCCTATTTTCTCATATAAAATCTATTGCATCAATAGTTAATACATCTAAATACAATCCCTTCTAAAGATGGTAAAGACTCCATGATTCATGTGGTGTACAAATAGTAATAAAATTGTCGAAAGAAATTTTATTGTATATGAAAATAAAAAGTTTGTACAAAAATAATGTATTAATTAATGAGTAATATCTTTTCATTTAATTATAAAATGAAAGAGTCAATGTGGACGATTAGATACTTAAAAAGTTTAAAAATTGTTGGTAAAAAATATCTAAAACACTACAAATATCTAACTCCTTTGGTAATTCATACCGGTTTAAATATAATAACGATAAATATATTATACATACATATAGCAACAATGTAACTATACAATAGCACATGGCTTGTGAAGTAATTACTTGCAGGTGATGTCTTGACATGTATCTTTTTGAAAATACTTTCAAATAACTTCATTTTATGCAGCACGGAAGATTTACAAGAAATACAGTAATCACAAAAGTTGTGAACAAAAGTAACTCATGTTTTGAGCAAACTGAGCCTATAATGATTTTCAGCTTTATTTAAATACTATATAATATATAAGTATTACAAAAGTAAACATAGTTTGTCACTCATTGTGGAAGTTACGGATAGATAAAATCACATTTAAACAATAATAACTTGTAAAATGAAACTAGTCAAAATGAGGTTCGTAGAAGTTACAGAAGAAGAGATCAAGGAAATATGGTTCTGTAGAAAGACTTCATTGGAAGCCACTTAGATAATATGAATTTCTGACCCAAGCAAATTTTTTGGAAGAATATAATGTGATAGAATTATTTTCGAAGTAAATAAGGTGCTGACAATATACAGTAAAATGTATATGTCACATTATGAGTGATAATGAAACGCAATATAGTAAGAATGTCAACACATTGCACTGAGTATATGCCAAATTGGACCTTTTGCTTCTATGGTATTATACAATGAGAAACTATCATGGCTTACCTTATCTTAGTTTTTATTTTTGCTGTATCAACACAATGTTGTTTTTTTAATTTGTTCTAACAATAGCTCATAAACAGAGCCCTATGCAAGTCATCTTTTGAAACCATTTTCTCATCAAATATTGAAGAAACAACACGCCTAAATAACAACCTTTCCCCTGAAGCATCCTTAATCACAATTGTTAGAATATAAGTCTTCTAAGTATTCTAAGTACTGACACTGTAAATGGTCATTGTATTGCAACAAAACAAATGAAAGATTCGAACACATTTTAGTTGATTTATCTAGATAGAATATTATTTATTATTCACTTATTTTGTTGCAAACGATTTGCTGCCTTTCAGTTGTTATTCATTTTTCAAGGACCAACATGTCCAAAACCAGAATTGGTAAATAGAGATCAATATTTCAACAGTTGCATATTTGTGTAAATTGAAACAGACTGCCTTCATTCGAGATTGTCTTTACTAGTTTTTTTTTATTTTATATAAAAATACATCTATGTAAAAATTGTAACTATAACTCACACTAAGGTCCTCCAGTTCCTCATAGACCAAATTATTCTATCTATATTCGACAAAGGTCAAATCATGACTATTTTGAGACATTTTGTTGAAACTTGCTGACACGGTGAGTTGAACGACAGGTTGTATTTAACCAAGTGGTATTTTGGTTCAGAATCACTTTCACTGACACAGACACTTTGAACATGGAAATGAGCTTCATCCACTGTATTTTGTATAGTGCGTCGAGTTACGCCGAGCATCGGGTGCGGTGCCACTGGCACCGTTTCTTAAGGAAGCGCATTCAGTTTAGCTGGGCTGTGGGGCCCAGCCGGTGGGAGGTTTAGCCGAGCGCGGCGGCCGTGTGGTACAACTGCATCAGCACCTGCACGTGGAGCGGCAGGCACGACACGCGGTCCGCCGTGTTGCCGTCCAGAGCCAGCCACGACAACGCGTTGTAGCCTTCTAACACGTATCTGGAAGGGGATCACACAATGTTAGTATGAGCGTTGCTAAGTTTCAACAGTAATATTATTTTTCAAATTATAGTTATGACTACTGTAATACTTAGACTTAAATTTTAAACATGATTGTATTAGAATCATTGCAAGAACTATTTTTTAAAAAGAATGCCAAGATGAGTTTCTTGCCCTTCTTGCTCGGCCTACACCAATTCGGAACGGGCACTGTGGGTTTATGGAAGGTTCGTTGACTTTGAGCATGGATTGGGTCTGTTGATGTCTTTTATTATGTTCTGATATAGACAGCATTAGTTTTAGTCTGTGATTCGGGTAGACGAACGTTAGAGAGGCCCACTGTTATTAATTTATTTTAACTTACTTAAGTGCTCTGTTGGGGCGTATATGAATAAAGCGTTTTTAATTTGAATATTACGCATTTAAAAGGAAGTATTAGATTTGTGTCGTGTACCTGAGCACGTCGGTGGTGAGCTGCGAGTCGAGCGGGTGCGCGTTGTGGTCGCGGCGCATGAGCAGGCCGAAGTCGTCGGCGGCCTGCAGCGAGCCGGCGTGCAGGTGCAGCGCGCTGCGCAGGAAGGCGGGGCAGGCGCCGCGCAGGTGCGCGCAGCCCGCCCACCACCACGCCGGCATGGCGCCCAGCGGCGCCGTGGACACCAGGTAGCCCAGCGCCAGCGGCTGCTGCAGCACCGTGCCCACGGCCTCGCCCGCCGCGTCGTCGTCGGCGGGCACGGCGCTGGCCGCCGCCGCCGCCGCCTCGGAGCCGGCGCCGTCCGAGTCGGCGCGGCGCGGCGACGACTGCGCGAACATCGTGTTGAACATGTCGGTGGAGAAGATGTCGTTCATGTTCTCCTCGCCCATCTCCTCGTCGCCCATGTCCACGTTGAGGAACATCATGTCGTTGTCCTCGCCGTTGGCCATGGGCGGCTCGAAGGGCATCTGGTTGGACTGCGTGGTGGCGGACGTGGGGAACACGAGGATGTGCGTGGCCGTAACGTCGCGCGGCGTGTGCAGCGTGGAGTGCAGCGAGTGCTGGCTGAAGCGCTCGTCGGGCGTGAACCGGTCGGCCATGAGCCGCAGCGCCGGCTCGGGCTCCGTGGACACGAGGCACGCCGACAGGATGCACGGCACGGCGGCCGGCGGCAGCACGCTGCACACGCCGCATAGCTCCCGCAGCGTACCCGACGCCAGCCCCAGGTGCTTGCGCGACAGCAGCCAGCTCCAGCCTGCGACCGGGGCGAACGGACGTTAACAAGATTCGCGACCAAAACGTATTACGGTTAGGTTAGGTTTACTAGTCTGCGATCGAAGCAGCCGCATACATCACTTCAAATCTCCTCGTCGGAATAGCTAACCAAACGCTAACCTATCGAAAACAAGATGAAATAATAGTATATTGATTTGGTTGACTTGTTTTATTGTAAATTGTTAAAAAACCGGCTATAACTCACGTCATTTGTCGATATTGTCGACCTAGGTTTCGAGCGTATCTGTTTTATTGTAACGTTTGAGTAAAGTGAGGATATTTTCTTACTGTAAATAGTAGTATCGTACCTTTGAGCTCCCCGTGCCCTATCCTGCCGACGCGGCCCACAACGAGGCGCCAGGGCTGCGCCGCTTGGCTCATCACGCCCAGCGTAAAATCCATCAGCTTCGTCAGGCCCAGCCTCCGCGCCGGACCGTTGCGTCTCCGCCGTGATCTGCAATCGTTCACTACATTTCAAATCTAATCTAAATATGTAAGTGTATTTACGTTATGGAAAAGCTTTTTTTACACGACTGCACAAAAAAGGAGTGTAATGTTTTTAGGGTTTATGCATATATGAATAAATATGCGAGTTTCTTTATTTCTACCGTTACTTTTAAATACCTGAACAGATTTGGAAGTATGAGGTTCCGTTAGAATCCTTACATCATCCCAAGTGGCACTGACTAGGAGAGTCGTGTCTTTTATTATGTAACTTTTTACAAGCTTGTATAGATAGATGATATACTAGATCCAAACTCTATCTAAGTACATAATACAGAAGTCGGGGTAGCCAGCGCTGGTCGTGCGACAGACAGTAGGTGTAGGTACCTGTGCGGCACGTGTATGTTGATGGCGGCGGTGTCGAGTAGCTCCCCGCGCGCGTCGGTGGCGGCGGCCAGCAGCCAGCGCTGGTCATGCGACAGACAGTAGGTGTAGGTACCTGTGCGGCACGTGTATGTTGATGGCGGCGGTGTCGAGTAGCTCCCCGCGCGCGTCGGTGGCGGCGGCCAGCAGCCAGCGCTGGTCGTGCGACAGACAGTAGGCCAGGTACAGCACGGCACCGTCCCCGCTGCCCGCGCCCCACGCCTCCGCCACGGCCGCTAGCGCGCGCGGCGCTCCGAGCACCCACGCGGGCGAGAACAGACGGTATGGCGCGCGGTTCTTTTCCTGCAACGGGGTAAACGTAATTTTGTAGTGTATCCGTCGTAGAACCGTCACGTCGCTGTCGACTAAAAAAAGCCTTCAACCAAACAAAATCGCACAAATATAAAAAAAAATTTCGTCGAATCTAGTTTCGTAGGTTCAAGGTTTTGTAGGTGGCCGAAGCAGAACAACTACTCGATGTTAAGTTACTATTTTGTATCTCACTGGTAAGAGTATTCAGACTATTCAGTGTCGGAAATCGTCCTCGGATCTCATAATCTTTGGTATCACAGGGCACCTGACCGCCGCGAGACAGACACGCGGTACAAGTACCGAGCGACTACAATCCGCGGTCGCAGTCTGGCTCGTGACGCCCGCCCTCCATGTGCTTTTTTCGTCATCGGACGTTTCTCGACATTATTTTAATTTTTAATTTGAATTCTCACATTTCTTAACATTTCTCTCAGCAAAATAATCGACCAAAAAGGAATAGTAACATTTTTCTATGAAGCCTGGCATAGTGGTCCGTCGCATCTTTATTTTATTTCTTGAGCTAGGCCTCGTTTCAAATCCATAGCGACCATCAATACATACAACGAATGCCATGTGACAAAACATCTTAAAGTGTCAAGGTTTGCATTTTAATTGATTGTTAAAATATAAATATTTGTTTGTTTAGATTACTATCAAATGTCAAACTACGTGAAAGAAATGATGGATAATATTATTAAAAATAAAAAAAAATAAAAAATACAATCCTGGTAACATACTGATAAGGTTACAGTAGTCTATTGCAAGCAAAGCCAGCTGAAAGCGGTTTTTTATTACTTGAAGGGTAAGGCTCCAAAATTGCCACGTTTACTTTAAGGATAATATGATTTAAACTGATAAGTAAAATTTGGTCGCTTGGTTAGTTGGTGGTTCCGAAACATGACTCTACTTTGAACTGAAGATGGTTTGTTATTGACCGATTACTTAATTTGGGCTTACAAAAATAACTTAGGTTTGCATAAATATGTAGGTTAACTGGATATTTTAAAAATAATTTATTTTTATTTTTAACCACATAGTAAGAAAACATGACACTGTAGGATTTAATGGAATGCCATAACACAATACTCTATGAACAAAAATGGATGACGATTACTATGCCAAAATGTTACTACCCTTTGGAGTTAGTTACGTCAGCAGTAGATTATAGGAACAGTTAACAGAAGATGTTTTTTGAAAAATTTGTAAGCAAATCGAAATCAAACTAAAACTTTTAGATACATTCAAGGCTGTAAAGCGTCTGATCTATAATGTAAATTGGACTTCGCTTGAATATGAACTAAATCGCAGTGTCGGTTGTAGGTTGCAAATTAGACGTACATCCTTGTTGTGCAGGAAGAGGTTGGCAGCGGCGGCGGTGCCGAAGCCCGTGAGCGACTTGCCGTTGGCGGGGTGCGAGAGCAGCCGGCGCGCGCCGCAGTACACGCTGAAGGCCAGCGCGCGCGCCGCCGCGCCGCCCGCACCGCCGCCCGCGCCGCCGCCCGCCTCGCCGCCCGCCGTCGCGCCCAGGCCCCACGCCTCGCACACGGACTCGAGCGAGATTATCTGCGGAAACACAACCGACACTGTAAGACACACCAACAAACCGATAACAATGCATTTCGAGGAAGGACATTCTGAGGCGTTAGGTGGTGCTCACTCTAAATCTAAAATGAGAACCGGCTCTAAAGTGCAACCACCGGAACACACAGATAGATTTACGAGCGGACGGTCGTTAATAATATCGCAAAACGTCTACCAAACTACGATTTTTTTGTTCTCAATTTGTCTGCCGGACAAACTGCTACTTTTAGTTCTCAATTCTAAATAACCAGATTGTTTTGCTATTAGTTTGTTTTTGTGAAACGAGCGGTGCTGACCTTGACTTGCGGGTTGTGGTGGTGCAGGTGGTGCGAGGTGCGCGCGGCCAGGCGCAGCAGCGAGTGCAGCGTGCTGGTGCGGTGCGCCGCGGCGGCCGGCGGCTCCACCACGTACAGCACCAGCGCCGGGGCGCCGCCCTCGTGCTCCGCGTCCCACGCGGGCGGCGGCGGCGGCGCCTCGTCGTCGGGCTCCGGCGGCGCGGGCGGCCGCAGCTCGGCGCGCTCCGGCTCGAACAGCGAGCGGTCCAGCGACAGCGCCTGCAGCGCCGGCAGCAGCGTGCCGCGCAGCGCCTCCGCGTACGCGCGCACGTAGGCGCCCGCGCGGCCCGGCGGCGCCGCGCCCGCCCAGTCGTCGGGCGGCGCGGGCGCGGGCGGCGCGGCGCGCAGCACGCCGTCCCGCGCCAGGCGCCGCAGCGGCCGGTGCCGGCCCAGCCGCGCCGCCTCGTAGGCGCCGGATAGCGAGCGGAAGAAGGCGCGCAGCGGCTCCTGCAGCGCCGCGGCGTCGGGCGCCAGCACCACGTAGGCCACGTCGCGCGGGTACGAGTAGGGCTCCAGCGCCAGGCGCTCCCAGTGCCGCAGCGCGTAGGGCGACAGAGACAGCCAGTCGCGGTCGTGCCCCACCAGCAGCGGCGGCACGGGCTGCGGCTCGCACAGGTCCTCGTTGCCGCGCCCGGCCAGCCGGTGGAACTGGCGCCACGTCAGCGGGCCCGTCACGCCGTCCCACATGCGCGCGCCGCAGCACCGTTTCTGGATGGCGTCCTGCAGCAGCGGCCGCAACCGCCGCATCAACCTGCAACGATATCGTTATTAGATCCCGATTCTAAACACTAAACCGCTAATTTTAGCGGTCGGTTTCCTGTCTGCGTCCTCAGATCTCATAATCTTTGGTATCACAGGGCACCTGCGCCGCCGGCCGAGCACGCAGCGCGCAGCACTGAGCGACTACAATCCGCGGTCGCATTTCGGCCCGCGACGCCCGCCCTCCATGCGCTTTTTTTCGTCATTGAACGCTTAGAAAACGGAATTAAGTACCTACTGTTTACAAATAAACGACAAGTGAATAAATTTGTTACTAAAAAAAAACTAGAATTTCTAGTAACTTATTAGTGGAAGAAAAAAGTTTTAAAACTTTAACTTTTTTTTAAAACTTATTGTTTCCTACAGATATCAGCTGTCCAATAAACGAATGTTACTGACCGGACGACGTCCCGCGAGGAGCGCGGCGCGCGCGCTCCTATGAAGGGCCAGCGGTGCACGCCGCCCGCCGCGCCGCACGCGCCGCCGCCCGCGCCGCCCGACGCCGCCAGCAGGGCCTTCGCCGCCGCCGCACCGCCGTCAGTGTACCTAGAAATAAAATAGAGTAAAATATATAAAATACCACGATATAAACTACTTTACTGTGCACTAATATGTTTCACATCAAATATTTCAATTTCACATAGTATCACATTTTTACCAATGTTGAATAGTTACAATTAGATGGCTTAGCTAGATAACGGCGGGAGCAAACGCACAGTGCAACCGGCAATGCGCACGCGGCCCGTAGCTCGCGCTAGTCTAGTGTCTAGTACAAGTATACAGTAAGTAGTGGGCACTGACTCGAGCACGTTGACTTGGAGCGCGTCGTGCGGCGCGGCGTCGGCGGCGGTGGCGGCGGCGCGCGCCAGCGCCTCGGCGCCCGCGGGCGGCGGCGCCGCGCACGCGCCCAGGAGCTCTCTCGCCACGTCGCTGAGCGCGCCGCCACTGCCACCCCCGCCCGGCTCCTCCGCTAGGCCCGTGATCTCCATCTCGTCCTGCGAAAAGAAGAAGCATGAAGTTCTCGGGAATTTTTTCAAAGCTAATATTTCTGTGTCTTAGGCTAAGATTCAGAAACGAATCTAAGCGTGGACTTACGCTTCCATAATTATGTCAAAATTATATACAGTTTTGACATATGTAAGCAAAAGTCCACGCTTACAGTCGTCTCTGAATCTTAGCCTTAGTAATGTATTACCGCTTAGTGAAATACGTGTCCAAAATTTGAGCTACGCGGACGACACGGTCCTGCTGAGCGTTGATCTTATAAGTTGTTAAATCAGAGTGATGTACAAAGTCTTCAATCTTTGTACATCACTCTGATTGACTGTTGGAAGCTGATGTCGCCTCGCTTACCTCGTAGAAGAGGCCGGCGCGGTGCGCGCGGCGCCGGTTGACGACGGCACTGAACCCGCACGTGCAGCGCGCCGGCTCGTCCGCGCCGCCCGCGCCCACGTACGTGCCCGCGTCCGCGCCCAGGATGTTGCCGACCACCTGCGACACACGGCATCCACCTCGTTTACAAACGAAACAAAACGTTCAGATTTATAAATCAGGACAAACTATAATGTGATTAAATTTAAATAACATTGTCAACAATTAAAAAGCTGTCAAGCTCTTGGACGTGTAACAACTGCTCTCATTTTAATTTTGTAATTACTGTATACAAGCGAAGTTAACGGTGTAAAAAGTGTTTATGCCTATAGTTGAGGCACTAAATTAGTGTGTGGTGATATCATTATCGTTCGGACGTTGGTTTAAATAGTAAAAAACACTTCGTAAACAGAACATATTAGACAGTGATTTTTATTGTGATCTAAAAATACCCACATCAAATTTTTTTTATTTTCCTGACCTGCGACACTAATCAAGCGCCTACAAAATTGGCACGATAATAATCAGCCAGACTGATTGTTTTTATCAGTGACTTTGTGACTTTTTGTCAGTGTTGTTTTGATCTGTTTTCACTAATCAAGCCATCAAACATGGGTGTGTGCGAAGGTTGTCAGAAACAATTAAGTGACATTGACAGAATAGGATGTTGTCGCTGTCTCAAAGGATTCCACTACAGTTGTGTTAATATAACAAAGGAAAACTTTAATAAATTATCGAAGTCAAGCAAATCGAACTGGAAGTGCCCGGTGTGTAAAACAGGCCCACGAAAAGATAATTCGAACACCCCTATCCAATCGTTATCGACTGATAGAGTAGTGGAGTCGCCTACGGATGAGTTCCTTTCGGTCGCCGCTGGTTCCCAGGTTCACCTCTCGACCCCTCAGTTCAACAAGTTGGCCGACATTATTCTTAAAAAAATTACCGATAACTTGGAGAAAACGGTTAAAAATATACTGCAAGAGGAATTGAAAAAACTTGAAACTAAATTCGAATCAAAATTTGAACAAATTAATGACTTTCAAGAAGCAATTGTCTTCTTATCTGGCAGGCATGACGTATTGACAGAGTTGGTAGAACAGAAACAGGGAGAGATCAAAGAGTTGCAGTCAGACAAAAACAGGCTCACTGAAGAGGTGAAAAGCTTGCAAACTAGGCTGAACTCGGTAGAACAGCACTCGAGAGATTGTAATATCGAAATCCAGTGCGTTCCCGAACATCGCTCTGAAAATCTAGTCACGATGGTGTCCCAAATAGCCAAAGCCATTTCTTGCCCTTTAGAAGATAAGGATATACTGTATTGTTCGAGAGTCGCTAAACTGAACCCACAATCATCCAGACCTAAGTCAATAATTGTCCGGTTGCCCTCGCCGCGTATTCGAGACAACTTTCTGGCTTCATATTGTAGCGTGAAAATTTCAGACTTATTAACTTGATGCGTAAAATGAAGTGGCATAAGATAAGGAACGTAACCATAGAGAAAAATAATATACTGGGAAATAGAGTGCCATCTCACTCGATTTTTCTGCCACCCATGTCTCGTTGGCAAAAGCGCTATCTAGTAATCTTGTTCATAACTAAAAGCTATACATTTAATATATATATCTAGGTATCCATATGTATACCACCTACCTATATAATATATATACATACATCTACTGTGCTATAGCTATGAAGAAAGTGTAGACAGTATCTACACTTTCTTCATTCAAAATGTAGTTTGCATTCTTAAATTAAATGATAAATGTTTGCTAATTTACTGTGTAGCTAGAAATTTCTCATGAAATCTAAGTTTAGTAAATTACATAACATCCATCATTTAATTTACGAACTGAAATAAAACACAAATTTTATTATGAAACCTTACTTTTTATTTCTGTTGTTTGTGCTTATTATAATAAGATTGAGCTGATATTTTAATCTCATCATCGCTACTATAAACCAATTTTCCGCATAAAATACGGTTGATTGAACGGCACCAACTGTAAAGTATGACATTTATAGGTATATCTTCGAAGCAAACCTTTAATTCTGCTTTATGCTTTGTTTTTGAAGGCATGATTGAAAACACTTAACTAGTAGCGTCCAGTCGCACACTTCACTAATAGCGTCCAAATTCGCGTAAACTTCAACAACAAAACGGAGGAGCTACTGCTCCAACTTAACGTATGTACTCTCGGGAAGACAAAGCGGTGCCGCACAAAAATAAAACCACCACTCACCAAGGCAAGCAGCAACAACTGTGATCATCAACAACAAAACAAGTAACAACATGCAAAAACCGTTTTGCAATATTTTGAAATTCTTTGGTTTGGTTGTCACGCAGAAAGAACTGTCACTGTCAGGGTGTCACTTGTCATTCTAATTTGCAGTTTCCAGAATAAGATTACTAGATGGCGCTACAATATTTGAAATTGGACCTTCTTCCAAGTAAGTCCCCCCTGAACGTAACCATCAATGCATTTACGATACTCTGTGGTGCCAAATCAAATCTTGCAATAATCGTTTCTCTAAACTTGCGATTCCGTACAAATCTTGCGATAATCGTTTCTCTAAACTTGCGATTCCGTATTCGACTCAATACCGATGATTCGATCTCGATTATAATTTATGTTCTTCAAAATCTAGAATCTGGCTTCAGAGTTTGAACCTAATTTATGAAATGTCTCCAATTTATCAATTTATCTCATTTTCTGAGCGTTAAAGCCTCTGTTTGCGCTAGAAATCTATTAAATACTTTTAACCAATCGATTCTGATTCGATTTAATTGTTTATCGATTAGCTTAAATACCGGAGTGTCCTGCTCTATTGAGTAATGTCATTTCCATTGATACGTGGAACTAATTAAGCTTTCTTTTACGAGAGAAACCCAAGATGATGGAGCACATTTTGGTTTCGATTGTGAGACGCTTACCCCACGACCGCGGGCCGCCGCCTGCTATCGGCCTGTCTCTTTTACCAACGTTTTGGCGACCACCATAACCGGCGCATTCGTTTGGCCCCATACTACTATAATACTACAAAAGAAGCACCCTGAAAAGGGTGTTCAGTTTTGCTGTTCAGTTTTGCTGTTCTGTTTTGCTGTTTTGTTTAGTTTTGTTCTGCCTACCTACCCTCACACATCTACCCCAGTGTCGATGATCACATCACCCTGGCATCAGTAACCAAAGAAGACAGTTAGCAGAAATTTATCTGTCCGGCTGACATTTTGGAGTGGCTGACCTCAGCAGACCTCTCATACAGCGGGTAACTCTTGTATCCAGGTACCCCAACTTTACCACTATTACTGGAAATTGGAAATTAGGCCAATCTTGTATAATTTATCCTACTACTAACTTAACTTCAACGACCACTGGAAGTCAGAACTAAAGTCAATTTTACCTCACATATCTTAATACTAGAGCTGTAAAAGTAACGAGAAATTGAGTACTCGTATGTATTCGTTACTAAAATCATCAGCACTCGTTACTTTCGTATCGTTACTTTTCCGTTACTTTTGATACAATCGAATACTAGCATGTAACATCGCATCGAATCCTGTTGGTTGGTATCATTGTATTCATTGGTATGATTTCGTTCGTATCTTAATACGACAGTAGGTACTTATTCTGCCGTAAAAAAACTGTATTTTTAAGTACTCTCCTCTTGTTATAAATGTATTTATTATTTAGATTGTATAATGTATGAACTATTCTCATCTTGTTATACATTTAAATATAGTGAATGACATTATTGGCACAAAGTAACACCATAAAAAATCCTTAGTAAAGTAACGAAATCAAAAATTTCAAAATAACAGTAGGTATTTTAAGGAAAGCTATCCCTGGTTCATTTTGTTTTAAGAAAAAGCGGGAACCGACTAACGAAAATGTCGTGAAATATGAAATATGATCACCCATTTTTTTACCCTTAGAGATGGTATTGTTTCATAAAATTTATGGAAGCCTACTCATGAAAAAAATAATCATTCAAATCGGTTGATAAATGGCGGAGATAAAGAGTAACATCGCCACAAAAAACATTGTGAAGTTGGATAAAAATATGAACAATACGAAGCCACGATGCTATTTCTCACTCGCATTCATTCGATCGCTGGACAAACCGTTTCAGTTCACGCATCATGCGTTGTTTTTGTACGGATAACGAATCAAACTGACATGATACGAAACATACCGAGTAACGAATTGAATTTGTAAGTAACGATTCGTTACTTCGAATCTGGCGATGTACTCGTTACTCAGTAACGAATACATACGGTTTCTTACAGCTCTACTTAATACGGATCCAACTTAACTTGGATGACCACTGGAAATATGAACCACAGTCAACTTTACTTAATTTATCTTACTACTAGTTAAACTTAACTCAATTACTACTAGGACTTCGAACCGGAGCCAACTTTTAATAATTTATCTTATCATTTATCAAATTGTTACCTCAACAAAGATCTCGACCAAGCGAAACCACCTGTCTAAATATACTTAGTAACTTAACCATAATATCTATTATTATAGTGTAAAAATACTGTTTGCTATAAGTGTGTACCTATTAAACCTAAAATAAAAGAATAAAATATTGGTGTTGGTAAACAAAATTTGTTTTCTTTTACCTCTAGGTTAAGTTTACATATAGACTACCCCTCAAGAAGGGAAAGAACCCCTACAATATGTCAAATTCAATAAGTTAAATCCCACCGACAGGCTAAACAGTTCCCATATTGGCATTGCAGACGAAAATAAACAAGGAATTTATATTCAGGAGCACCTATCGCCGATTAATAAGGAACTGCACGGAATGGCCAGAATGACAGCCAAAGATAAAGGTTTTAAATTCGTGTGGATTAGAAACGGAAGAATTTTCATACGAAGGAACGAAAGTACTCCGGCGCTTTGGGTTAAAAACTCGGACTTTCTAGCTACTTTGGAGTAACATATTTATTAGAGCTATTATAGTAATTGTACTGTTATTTTTAAAAATGGATTCAATAAGTATTTACTACCAAAATGTTAGAAGCATACGAGGTAAGCTAAGCGAACTCTATCTGGCCAGTTTAAACTGTAATTACGATATCATAATTTTTGTAGAGACTTGGCTCAGCGAAGATTTCATTGATTCAGAAATATTCAATGAAAATTATATCATATACAGAAACGATCGAAACGCAAATAATAGCTGTAAATCTACAGGTGGCGGGGTATTAATTGCTGTTGCAAAGAGATTGCATTCCTCTTGTTTGTGCTCTATCCAATCTAACAATGAACTACTATGGGTGGCTGTCAATGGCCTCATAAATAACAATCCTGTAGAAATGCATCTCTGCGCAATATATTTGCCACCCCCCGTTTCAATGAATAAACTGGATTCCTTATTAACCGATATCAATAATACTATTTGCAATTTTCATACTAAAGACATTATTTTAGTGGGTGATTTTAATCTGGCAAATATAACATGGGTTCCTGATAAGGCTATGGATTTATATACACCCGCAGTACACAAAGCCATTAATTTTAACTTAGGTCATGCTTTGGTAGATTTTATGTGCTTAAACAACTTAACTCAATATAATCTGGTATCAAACGAGAATGGTAAAATTCTCGATCTAGTTCTGTCCAATATGTCTAAACTTAAAGTAACACAAATATACTTTGCTCTTACTAAAATCGATAGTCATCACCCACCCCTAATTGTAGATATTGATTGTCAGCCTACTAAATTTTTAAAACCAAAGCCCTATTTTAAACTCAACTACAGAAAAGGCGATTACGTTGAAATTCAGAAGAGAATAAGTGATGTAGACTGGAACACCATTCTTAACTCTGACCTGACAGTCGACGAAATGATGTATGTTTTTAAGTCGAAATTAGATTCTATAATTAATGAATGCATACCGAAAAATAAATATAAAAAAGGGCTGTATCCATCATGGTACTCAGTTAATTTGATAAAGATTATTAAAGAGAAAGAAAAGTATAGAAGCAAATTTAAAATTTACAATAACCCAAGAGATAAGGAGTCCTTTGAACTTTTAAGAGAAAGAAGTCATAACCTAATCGATCAAGATTATAGTGAATACATAAAGAGAATAGAAAAATCGCTGTTACAGAATGAAAATGTAAAAAATTTCTGGTCATATATCAGAAATAAAAGAAAATCAAAGTCTTCTATTCCTAACAAAATGCACTTAGACAACATCTTTGCTACAACCCCCAAAGATATATGCAATCTTTTTATGCGTCATTTCTCTTCCGTTTATATGGCCAGATCTAACAAATACAACATTCCTGTTACATTCGATTCCACTAACTCATTGTCAAATATTACTTTTTCCAAAATGTCCATTAAAAAAGCTTTAGAAAAACTTGATCCAGCAAAAGGTGCAGGCCCGGATTGTATTCCACCTTTATTTATTCGTAACTGTGCCGACTCTTTAAGTCTTCCGCTTAGTATCATTTATAATAGGTCGATTGAGACTGGAATATTTCCATCTGCATGGAAAACTGCAAATGTAATTCCTATACCTAAAACTTCTAATTTAAACAATGTTAAAGAATACAGGCCTATTTCTATCTTACCTTGTTTTGCTAAAGTAATGGAGAGCTTGATCTGTCCTATTTTGTCTTTTCATTTTAAGCAATTTTTGATTGAACAGCAACACGGATTTCAGAAGGGCAAGCCCACTCTGTCCAATCTTCTAATTTACAGTGAACACCTCTCATCATACGTAGACCAAGGACAGCAAGTTGATGTTATATACACAGATATAAGCAAGGCTTTTGACAGAGTGGACCACGACATCCTTATAATCAAACTATCGGCATTGGGGGTTGGTGGCAGTTTGTTAAAATGGCTTCAAAGTTACCTTTCTCACAGATATCAGAAGGTGGTCGTAAGCGGACATGAGTCAGAAAACTTTCTTGTACCTTCAGGGGTACCTCAGGGATCACACCTGGGACCTATTCTGTTTTTAGCGTTTATTAATGATTTGCCTAAGATTTTTAACTTTGTAGAATATTCCTTATTTGCTGACGACTTAAAAATATATCAAAAAATAAACGATATTGAGGACTGCAGGAAAATACAAAACGATCTAGATAATCTAAATATATGGTGTCAGAATAATAAACTGCCACTCAACATTAGTAAATGTAAACACATAAAATTTGGCAAGAAACATAATTTAGTTCAAAGCAAATATAATTTAGATGGATATATATTGGAAGAAGTGGAAGAGATAAGGGATCTAGGTGTGATCTTTGATAAGAAAATGTCTTTTAAACCCCATTACGACTACATAGTTAAGAAATCTAGTAGAGCTCTCGGTTTTATTTGGCGTAATAGTAGAAAATTCAAAAATCCAGCGGTTAAAACTATTCTATATAAATCTCTTGTTCGTAGTCACCTAGAGTACTGTCCCAGTATTTGGAACCCACATTACAGCTGCCATGAAGAAAGAATAGAGCGCATTCAAAAAAGATTTCTATATTTCATGACTAGGTCACTAGGCAAGAGACATGAGCTAATTCATTATAAGGACAGGTTAAAATATTTTAAATTGACAAACTTGGCTGATAGACGTCGCGTAGCAGATCTCGCATTTTTGTATAAAATTTTAAATGGTCACATAAATATTCCTCAAATCTTAGCTTTAATAAAATTCGTCATCCCGCGTTCTGGCTACCGTCCTTCTAATTATAAACTCCTATCAATTCCACAGCATAGAACTGAAATGGGCAAGCATAGGCCACTGTTAAGGATGCTAAGACTTTGCAATAAAATATGGTCAGAAAGCGGGATAGACATTTTTGTAAACTCTCTTCAAGTTTACAAAAGAAGGGTGACTGAAGCCCTTGTTTAGTGTTGCATATTGTTAAAAAAATTTTTCCTTTGTTAAATTCCGTTTTGTTGACTTCGCTTGGTTACTTTGACCTGCATGATTTTTGAGCACAGTTGTGGACACGTCCACATTATTGTCATGCTGTGTTTGCCTGTTATTGGGCTGGTACATATATCTTTACATAGCTACTTACATTATTTTTATATAGTCACTTAATGTATCAACCTGTTGGGAAACCAAATAAAAAAAATAAAAAAATAAAAAAAAAACTGACCGTCGCGTCGCCTCAACCGTTGCACTTTGATTACCTGAACTTTGTTATCGGTGTCAATCAAAGACTATAAATCCTGTTGACTAATGATACAACTTCCCCTCATACGAAAACGACATGTTTAAATGCACTACTCGCCACTGCGAGTACGAGTTCAGGCTTATAACTTATCGATATTCAATGTATACTTTACAATTAATATAATTATACTATTATTAATTATTTTGGAAAAATAATAACCTTTCGTTTTGGATTTTGTAAAAACACTACTTTTTCACTTCGCGAAGGACTGTACACTGTTATAAATAAAACCACTTTTGAAGCACTGACCAAAGACTTAATTTTATTGATTTAAAAAAAATATAAACTATTATTCCCTGCAAATCTTGTCACCGCGATTCAGCCTTTTGCGAGTCAATTGTGTGAGCCATCTCTTAGCACAGCTTGGAACTAATTTGAACCGACATCACTAGCTGAACCGCTCGTCGATCTACACTCGATCGAAAGTGACATTAACAGATTTGTTAACCGACTTCGAAAAAAGAGGAGGAGGTTAAATGTTCGACTGTATGTATTTTTTTAAGTATTTTAACTGATTTCTCCGTCAATTGTGGACCGATTTTGAAAATTATTTTTGTTGTTTGAAAGTGTATCATCTCAAGGTGGTCCCATATACATTTTATGGAAGAACATCTAAAGATGAAAAAGTGGTACTTGAATTTTCATATATCGCGATATTTTCATCGAAGTGGGTTCCCGGTTTTTCTAAAGTATTTTTGCTTTTTGTTGTTAGATTTCCAGACATCCCAGAAATAAACGAAAAGTGGTTAGAAGCGACTCAAAAAGAGAATTGGTTCCATACATCGCAAGTCATGGAATCCATTCAGTAGCTTCGACGTGATGCGTGGCCAAAATACAGACAGACAGACAAAAATAAAAATACAGTTTTGGCTTCAGTATAGATAGGAGTGCCATCCAAAAAAAATGTGACCTGGAGTTTTATTATAAGTAGTATTATAGATTAATTTATAAAGTATGTATGTATTATCTAGGTTTTCCGTATAATAATTTATTATTAATCGTATATGTCAGGGAATCAAGAATGCGATGCTAACTACCTATTCAATTTTATCGATATTATTCTGTTCAGTAGTAGTCGTACCACATCACTAAATTACGTCATTCAAATGATCGGCCAATTGCAAGCATAGAATATTACCTCGCCCCCTGCCCGCGCCGGTGAGACATGTTTGTATGAGGAATTGTGTTCATGAGCTATCAACAGGCTAAATAATCTGTGGTGTCAATAGTGAGTTTCAAAATTAAATCCTCTAATTTTTTTTAGCTATCATTTAAATATTTTCTTGTTTAGTTAACTAGGCTCGCACTGGATCGGGCTAATTCAAACTCCCCCGAGTCGGATCGGTTCCTGTGAGTGTGCGCACCGTCCGTGTAGTGTACCTTGGGCCCGGCGTTGCAGACGCAGAGCGTGCAGCTGTCGAAGTTGTGGTCGCGAAACACGTTGAGCACCGTGTCGGCCAGCAGCACGTTTAGCAGCAGCGGGCACGCAGCCGCGCCCACGCGCCGCCGCGCCGGCGAGGCCCCGCGCCGCGCGCCCGCGCCCCCGCCACCCGCGCCGCCCGCGCGCGTGGGCTCCGGCACAGGTGACACCGACCGCTTTATACCTACACACAAACGTCACTTTTTTATTTATTTATCTAACTCCGTCCAACTATTTACCTTTTGACAGCTAGCTAGCGAGTTAGTGATGTCCTAATTAATTCATACGATTCGTTTTCTTACGTTTGACATAATTTAATTATGAAGAATTTTTAATTAATTTAACACACCATCACACAAGAATCGGACGATTCATTATTTTTATTTTATTTACTTATTATGTACTTAATGCTTACCATCAGGCTATATGTTAGAGGAGAAACATATTTCACTGAATTTAACCCAGTTTTACACTGCTTGTTGCGGAAAAAAAATTACGTGGGTGTCGGCTCGACCCCCTCCCCCCTAAATACCTCACGTAATGAATGGACACCCCCTAAGCTAATAATTACAAATAGTAGCACCGACCGTTCTTGGGCGGGTCCCTGTTGTCGGCGGGCGGCGGGGGCGCGCGCGGCGCGGGCGGCTCGCGCGCGCGCTGCTGGCGCGGCCGGTACACGGCGTGCGGCGGCAGCGCCAGCGGCGGCAGCAGCTGGCTCGGCAGCGCGCCCAGCGGCGCGTACTTGGACGAGCCCACGTACTTGCACACCGTCGGCGGCTTGAACACGTACGACCAGTCCTGCAACACCGCACGCATCCTGACACATACTTTTTGTGTACTACTACTTAGGAGTAAATAATACAGTGGTTTTTCCTGGTTCCACGAAATATGAATCATGCACGGGCGACCCTCAATGGACTTCTAGACTCGATGCAGGAATGTTGTCACCGTTGTCTGCTGTGGTCCCACCGACACGTAAATACGGCGCACACGCAGCGCACGCATCAGTTAGCGGCGGTGCGCTGCGCGATGTGCCCGAGTATGTAGGTCACTACAGACCAAAAGCAAGTAGTGTGTATGTGTGGGTGGTGCGGGGCGGTACCTCGATGGGCGGGTCGCCGCGGGGACTGCCGGCGCGCGCGCGCTCGTCGGGCGAGGGCTGCGTGTGCGGCTGCATGGAGTGTATGTGTCGGGGGGCGGTACCTCGATGGGCGGGTCGCCGCGGGGGCTGCCGGCGCGCGCGGGCTCGTCGGGCGAGGGCTGCGTGTGCGGCTGCATGGAGTGTATGTGTCGGGGGGCGGTACCTCGATGGGCGGGTCGCCGCGGGGGCTGCCGGCGCGCGCGGGCTCGTCGGGCGAGGGCTGCGTGTGCGGCTGCATGGAGTGTATGTGTCGGGGGGCGGTACCTCGATGGGCGGGTCGCCGCGGGGGCTGCCGGCGCGCGCGCGCTCGTCGGGCGAGGGCTGCGTGTGCGGCTGCATGGAGTGTATGTGTCGGGGGGCGGTACCTCGATGGGCGGGTCGCCGCGGGGGCTGCCGGCGCGCGCGGGCTCGTCGGGCGAGGGCTGCGTGTGCGGCTGCATGGAGTGTATGTGTCGGGGGGCGGTACCTCGATGGGCGGGTCGCCGCGGGGGCTGCCGGCGCGCGCGCGCTCGTCGTGTGAGGGCTGCGTGTGCGGCTGCATGGAGTGTATGTGTCGGGGGGCGGTACCTCGATGGGCGGGTCGCCGCGGGGGCTGCCGGCGCGCGCGGGCTCGTCGGGCGAGGGCTGCGTGTGCGGCTGCATGGAGTGTATGTGTCGGGGGGCGGTACCTCGATGGGCGGGTCGCCGCGGGGGCTGCCGGCGCGCGCGGGCTCGTCGGGCGAGGGCTGCGTGTGCGGCTGCATGGAGTGTATGTGTCGGGGGGCGGTACCTCGATGGGCGGGTCGCCGCGGGGGCTGCCGGCGCGCGCGGGCTCGTCGGGCGAGGGCTGCGTGTGCGGCTGCATGGAGTGTATGTGTCGGGGGGCGGTACCTCGATGGGCGGGTCGCCGCGGGGGCTGCCGGCGCGCGCGCGCTCGTCGGGCGAGGGCTGCGTGTGCGGCTGCATGGAGTGTATGTGTCGGGGGGCGGTACCTCGATGGGCGGGTCGCCGCGGGGGCTGCCGGCGCGCGCGGGCTCGTCGGGCGAGGGCTGCGTGTGCGGCTGCATGGAGTGTATGTGTCGGGGGGCGGTACCTCGATGGGCGGGTCGCCGCGGGGGCTGCCGGCGCGCGCGCGCTCGTCGTGTGAGGGCTGCGTGTGCGGCTGCATGGAGTGTATGTGTCGGGGGGCGGTACCTCGATGGGCGGGTCGCCGCGGGGGCTGCCGGCGCGCGCGGGCTCGTCGGGCGAGGGCTGCGTGTGCGGCTGCATGGAGTGTATGTGTCGGGGGGCGGTACCTCGATGGGCGGGTCGCCGCGGGGGCTGCCGGCGCGCGCGGGCTCGTCGGGCGAGGGCTGCGTGTGCGGCTGCATGGAGTGTATGTGTCGGGGGGCGGTACATCGATGGGCGGGTCGCCGCGGGGGCTGCCGGCGCGCGCGCGCTCGTCGTGCGAGGGCTGCGTGTGCGGCTGCATGGAGTGTATGTGTCGGGGGGCGGTACCTCGATGGGCGGGTCGCCGCGGGGACTGCCGGCGCGCGCGCGCTCGTCGGGCGAGGGCTGCGTGTGCGGCTGCATGGAGTGTATGTGTCGGGGGGCGGTACCTCGATGGGCGGGTCGCCGCGGGGGCTGCCGGCGCGCGCGGGCTCGTCGGGCGAGGGCTGCGTGTGCGGCTGCATGGAGTGTATGTGTCGGGGGGCGGTACCTCGATGGGCGGGTCGCCGCGGGGGCTGCCGGCGGGCGCGGGCTCGTCGGGCGAGGGCTGCGTGTGCGGCTGCATGGAGTGTATGTGTCGGGGGGCGGTACATCGATGGGCGGGTCGCCGCGGGGGCTGCCGGCGCGCGCGCGCTCGTCGTGCGAGGGCTGCGTGTGCGGCTGCATGGAGTGTATGTGTCGGGGGGCGGTACCTCGATGGGCGGATCGCCGCGGGGGCTGCCGGCGCGCGCGGGCTCGTCGGGCGAGGGCTGCGTGTGCGGCTGCATGGAGTGTATGTGTCGGGGGGCGGTACCTCGATGGGCGGGTCGCCGCGGGGGCTGCCGGCGCGCGCGGGCTCGTCGGGCGAGGGCTGCGTGTGCGGCTGCATGGAGTGTATGTGTCGGGGGGCGGTACCTCGATGGGCGGGTCGCCGCGGGGGCTGCCGGCGCGCGCGGGCTCGTCGGGCGAGGGCTGCGTGTGCGGCTGCATGGAGTGTATGTGTCGGGGGGCGGTACCTCGATGGGCGGGTCGCCGCGGGGGCTGCCGGCGCGCGCGGGCTCGTCGGGCGAGGGCTGCGTGTGCGGCTCCATGGAGGGCGGCGTGGGGAACATCTTGCTGAGCTCCTCCGCGCGCACGCAGCGCGCCGCGCCGCACCGCGACTCCTCGCTGCACTTGCCGTCCGCCGCCAGGAGCTGCAACGGAACCGTGGCACTGAAGCTAACATTCAGAAACTAATATAAATGTGGACTCCTGCTTTCATATGACAAAATTCTATACATTTTCGACATATGAAAGCCAAAGATCACGATTTGACTTGCTTTGAATCTTAGCCTATGGTCCTAACCGGACTAGTTGACTGCCTCACCGATGTTATCATTATGTACGATCAACTACATGTGCATGAGTCTCAGTGTTTATTTGAATCATTTTATTTACAACATTTGTTATTCGTATATATTTTATGTTTTTTATACTTAATCACTTTAGTTTTACACAATATCCACAGCCGACTAAACCAATCGACTATAAAATATCATTGATATTGACTAGCAGGGACAAGCCTACTAAACCAACCTAGTATAAAATATTATTGACATTGACTCACAGTTGAAACGATAAAGCTTTAGTAAAAAATATGTTCTGATAAAGACAGCATTAGTTTTAGTCTGTGATTCGGGTAGACGAATGTTGCAGAGGCCCGCTGTTAGAGTAATTTATTTTAAATTTCATAAGTGCTTCTTTGGGGCCTATTTCAATAAAGAATTTTGAATTTGAATTTGTTCACTTCATTAGAGAGACTATCGTTTGCAATAGAAATTGGCGCAGGTCAAGCTGTGCGCTCCGACGAGGCCGATCTGTCGCAGAAACTACCTTAAACTGTATACTCCTCCCTGTCTCTCGAACTACCGACAAAATTCTTTCTTTATACGTACTGTCAATCTGTATAACTCAGAGTTCTCTGAAAATGTAGACCTATTTACGATGAAGCAGAATAAATTTAAAGCTATGTATAATGATCAGTTCTTTACCAATTAAAATTTTACTTATAATATTATCCATTTCTTTACTCTAGTATTTATATTTCTTGGTTTTATGTGGCATTTGTTTTGTTTACCTTTTGTTTATCTTTTACTTTTTGTACTCGTTGTACCTAGTACTATCTGTTGTATAATTATAATAACGATAGTTTTATAGTTTTGTAGCATGTTACAGCAGGATTCACATTTATACTTACATATTGTTTCATAAGCGGAAACTATTTAGGCTTTTAAGTATCCATTACCTTGTAACTATTGTATTTATTGACAGCTGTTTGTTTTCCATGAAGAATAAAATAAAATAAAATAAATCGATCTTAAGGTTGGCTTCATTTTTAATTCAATGACGTCTGGTATCCAAATTTTATTTGTAATTATCGGCAGTTAACATACTTGACCCATGACATTCTACAATTATAACAGATATAATAAAGAAGGAGTACACTCACAAGTCTTACCGTCTCATCCCCGCTGGCCGCGTCGTCCGAGTTATCGAATATCTGGTCGAGATCTTTGAGGTTGGGACACAGCCCGTCCGATGTGAACAGGTTCTTGTACTCTTTTGTATCGTCCTGTTTACGAAAAATAATATATTATGTAATTATATAAAACGGCTCGAGCTAAATATGAAACAGAAACATGTAGTCAAATTTGCAGAAGCCAGGTGTGAATCCTATGTACAAATTTTATATAGCAAGCTAAGTTACCTGTTCCTCCTTGTGATCGAGATACGCGTCGGTGTAATCAAGAATGGGAAGCAAAATAGATTGCATTAGTGCAATTTCAATAGTAACTGGGAGAAATGATCAATGAGGTTGGATATAGTGACCTGTGGTATGCAATTGAAGGTTCCAGTTCAAACAATAATTATTGACAGATCCCGTTGTTAGATCGATAGGTTGTGATATATAATTGACTTTCTAATGTTATGTTAGTTTTATAAGTTATTGTAATACAGCTGTTGGTTTTCCTTAAAAATAGATAAATAAATATTTAACTTCTGCAGTGGGTAAGTTCGGGTTAAACTCAAAACGGGACAAACGTTTGTGCGCTTTCGTCGCAAGTATTCCTCGTTCCAAAGCACAAGTTAGTTCGATTCCAATCACAGAGAATTTTAGTTAGGAAGCAAATCGACACAAATCTCAAAAATATTTATCTTCACTTATCAGCAGGCGTATTAAACTCAATCCGACAGATTTCCGTTCGGATCCACATCCTTCGTCTCCGTCATCCACATTCAGAATGAGAATGACGAAGGATGTAGATCCGAACGGAAACCTGTCGGCTTGAGTTTAGAATACGCCTGCTGGTCAGTATTAAAGATGTTAGTATGAAGAGTTCGGTAGTAGTTGTCGCGGCGCACTCACTTGGTCGCTCTTCTCGTGCTTGACGTCCTGCGCTGCCCCGCTCGCGGCGGGCATGCGCGTGTGCTCGTGGCCCGCGTACAGCTCGGCGTCGGCGGCGGCGCCCAGCGCCAGCTCCTCGCGGAAGCTGTTCGCGGAGCACTTGAACCGCTTCACGGGGTGCTCCAGCCTGCAGCGAGCGACTCACATCAACGACGATCGGACGGTTACCCGACGAATACAAACGTTTTTGTTTTGTACGTTTAACTAGGTGGTAGGACTAACTCGTCTGCGAGTGTCCGTCTGGGTTGTTGCCACCGTTTTGTGAGTGAAGTCAGCCGTCAAGCAGTAATGTGCGAGCATTACTGTGTTCCGGTTTGACGAGCAGAGTACCCAGTGAAATTACTGGGCTTATGAGACTTAATACCTAATGTCTCAGGATAGCGAGCGCACTGCAGTGCCGCGCAGGACGTTGTGTTTCAAAGTTCAGAGTGGCACTGCAATTGTTATGGGCCGGCGTTATGCTTACCATCAGGCAAACGACCAGCTCGTCTCGCTATCAAATAATGAGATGAGTCTTAACATGGACTCTGATTCCGTAAGTCCATAAGAATTTTGACATAAAGAAGCATGAGTGAACGTCTACGTTACTACGAGTGAGTAGTCTACGTTACACTAGTCTCTGAATTGAAGCCTCAGACTTGACTGCTTTTCAAATTCTTAAAATGATCAATCCACAGAGTATTTACATTATGAATGTCATCGCACTATGAACACAACAACCGATAGTCTTGCACGGTGTCGCTGCGCGTACAAATTAAATACTGTAAGCGAGCCTACACCTCATCGAACGATACTTCATCGACGAGAAATTGAATACTCGCTACCATTTGTTGATTCTTTAGCACAGAAAATGCTAAGGTCACCTTGGATGTCACAAAGAAAAATTGAGATGGAATAGTAAAACGATAATAAATACATAAATAGTTGTTCAAAATATTGCAAACAATACGAACTAAAAAGTGTAATGTGAAAATTAGAGAAAATTACTTCCAATTTTTGTTTGTTTCAATTCGTTTTTTAAACAGTACAAATCTGAAGTTGTTGACCAATGCTGTTCAAAGCGGATTTTCAATCATTGTTTGAAATACATTATACCGAAGTCGCTTATGCAAGAATGCGTTTTGCTGTCAAAATAACCATGCTTTTGCATCAAGCGCGGATTACAAGTAATACACGTGGAAGCGCGGCTGGATGTAAAAACGTCAAAAAACCAGAGAAATAGACGAGAACATTTAAAGCCAGATAATCCTGTCTCGAAGCCATGGCTGGGTTCAAAGCCACTGCTCCGATTTATGCTACATACATCACTTGCGCACCACCGCTTGTTTACCGCGGCGTCTGCTGCGCTGTGCTGCGCCGGCTGCTGTGGCTGGTAACTGGTAGCTGGTGGGTGTCTGGTGTCTGGTGGTAGTACTGACCAGGCGTGCACGGTGGTGTAGTCGTAGAGCATGTGCAGCGCGTGCTCGTCCTCCAGCGGGTCCACGCGTTGCTCCGCGCGCGGCAGCACGGGCCGCGCCGCCAGCCCGCGCGCGCCGCCGCCGGCTTCACCCTACATGACAAACGAATACAGTGATCACTTTGCCGCTCTGAAGTGCGCTGCATATGGCTGCGCAACAATAGAACCAAACCGGTAATGTGCATGCGCGGCGACCCGCATGTCGCGCATGCTCTATGCTATAGAGGCGCGGAATCAGTCTCGGTCACTCGCATACAATCATTTGATGCATGCTTACGTCCCCGCTCGATCAGCGTACAGCCAGTGCCAAAAGTGTTAAGTTATGCGGTGTAAATAAGTACTTATAGTTGTTTTTATTGTTTCCTATCCTATCTATTATTACTTATTAGTTAATTTGTTGATTTTGTTACTTTTTTTTGATATCAATATTTTGTGTTTTATGAGTTTTTTTTATTTTCGTTTGACCACTATCTCACCTGATGGTAAGTGACAATGCGGTCGAAGATAGAGCACGGTTACCTAGAATATACCTATTCACTCGTGACTTGAAGATACCCAGGTTATAGCGATCAGGGAATACAAACCAGTCTGTATTCAAGGCAAGGCAATGCAATTCCCCTTTTAGCGGTACGCCAAATGAATTTGGAAGCAGATATATATTTACTAGACATGTAAGAACCGATTGACGTCTGCTTATTTGATTATCAGCGAGAGGAAAGCCCCTCTCGGAGCGTTAACAAACTAGCGGATAAACTGCCACATACGTATTGTACGCTGCGCACTCGCTACGCGCGGTATGCTACCGAGTCAAACGCCGTATATACGTCTATACGTCGAGACATCGTCGGCGCCGGCTGCGCTTGCGCCCGCCACGCGGGCGTGCAGCGCCGATAGTTGATTCCCATTTGTTCGCTATAGCTACGTTTGTACGCAGCCACACATAATGATCTATTGTCACTCTTGTATCTTCTTAAATTTCGATCTGTCCTGGAAAAGACGAGGTCTAAACAAAACTCGATCTTTTAGACTGGATTTTTTTGAAGCATTTATTTATTTTTGAATAGACTACATTACGATAACAAAAAACTTAAAAACTTGCGTTACAAGTATGTTACACAAGTACTTTTCTAATTGAGAGTTTACGAGTAATATTTTATTGAAGCTGCAAGACGCGAGAACATAATTCTTACCTGCGTATAGAGTTTGGGCGGCGGCAGCGAGGGCGGCGCGGGGGTGGGGGGCGCGTGCGGGTCGGGGGTGGGCGCCGGCGTGTGCAGCGTCGTCGGCACCGCGGTGTTGGACTGGAACACGGCGCCGTGGAATGTCAACGGTACAGAATATACGGAAGTGTAATAAGAATTTAAAAATGAACTTTAACCCGTTCTACAGTGTCCGCATTTACGCGGATTCTGTATGAAACATGTACAGCACCTCTAGCGGCGCGTTCACGAACTACGACCACGCACACTTTTAGTGCGAGTTTAACTGGACCAACGCGGTCGTCGCGTAAACGGATTTCAACGGTGAACTTCGTACTCAGCATGCTCGTCCATTGGCCGTGTGGTATCGGCTAAGAATAGTACTACTCTATTTCTTTCCGTGGGTGCTGTGAGAATGCTGTTTTCATAAT
The DNA here is from genome assembly GCA_907269065.1 of Crocallis elinguaria. NCBI lineage: Eukaryota > Metazoa > Arthropoda > Insecta > Lepidoptera > Geometridae > Crocallis > Crocallis elinguaria. The sequence continues at coordinate 15,796,133 of OU026068.1, forward strand.
TGAAAAATGCTTTGGGCAACTGGCGTGTCACTTTGACAGTGACTTTTCGTGACATTTTTTTGTTTACAAAAAATATCCAAGTTTATGGAACAGAGTATATAGAGCACATATTACGTCATAGTATGCGTGTGCGTACCTGGTTGATGACTTGCGGCGCCAGGTGCGCGGACGGCGAGGCGGGCGCGGCGCCGGCCGACGGCGGCGCGGACACGGCGGCCGCCGGCGAGCCGCCACCGCAGCTGCCCGGCGAGCACGCGCCGCCCACCCTGCAACCACGCACCGCTCAGCACCACGGCAGGCCGCCGCGGACAGGGACAGCGGTCTTATGCGCTCTCACATGCTCTATGTACCCGCTGTATCGACTCGTCTTGGGATAGGCGCCTTCGTTAATAAATTTACCGAATTGACGCAACTAACTGGCGTTATAGAAATGTTTTCGTTATTACATTTAAGACTTTACGGTGTTTGTCTTTATAAGTACTTTTTTTTAAATCTAAATTTGTTAATCCTTCATAGTTTTGAGTATCACGTTTTGGGAAGAGAATTGGGTTGTTGACTGTATTCAAATAAAAATATAATTTTGCCGCGAAACGGTAGTTTTTGTGACAGAAATCCTATTAAACACAATATTTTTGTTTATTTTTATGGAATTTAATTTAAATTAAATAATCAAAATGTAATCACATCAATCCGAAGTCACGTGACCTAAAACGCCCGTGACGTCACTGTTTCAATCGGAATGGGTATATATATTTTTTTTGTTTTTTTTTGGCTCCACGTGATTTGCGCATTTAACTAGTGTCAAGTTATATAAGTAATAATATATAATAAATCTCTAGTTTTGGTGCATGAAAGTCGTCAAAGTCACGTTAAAGTTTAGTCTAGGCGCGGTCGAGTCGAAGTGACGCTTCAGTAAATTGGTGGATAGTTTACTGAAGCTTCTATGGAGTTTTGGATAGAATACGAAAATACACGTTTTTCGTCTTTGTACTATTTGCCTTTCACTCATGCACGTTTACGAACACTTAATGGTTAATACTCCACCGTTATTAGACATTAACACTCGATAAAACACAGGTTTTGGTAAATAACACAAAATCAACAACAGCACATTTTCGCATTCCCGCCAAAACTCCAATGAGTATATAGCTCGTTGCGCTTAACTGCTCAGTATTATTTGTTCCGTACCGATATCCGGAATCCATCTTGAGTCAAGCCTCTGTCTTTTAACGGTTTTTAGTCCCAACAACTTCCTCCCTTCGACTTCCGGCGCCACCGTCGCGTTTATTTTGGCGGAAAAGATGGCGGCGCTCGGAGTGGGGCGCGATTTTACCTTCATTATAGCGTCGTCTTTCGCCACGGCTAGATGTCCTTACAAAATATAATTAATTTCACGAAGTAAATTAATTTCTTATATACAGTTTGAATATACGTATAATTTTTATAATTAACGTAGGTATACATTTTTTAAAGTAATTCCTCCCTTCATTATGGAGAACGATAATTGAAACGCGTAAACCAATTAGTGTTAATTTTAACAAACGTGTGTCGCGATGGAGGAGTCGTTCTCCAATTACGAGCAGTGACCAACCAGTATTGCAGGGCTTTCAGTCCTGAAAGGAAGCTGCAGCGATCCAGAGGCTGACCAGTTGACCACGTAAGTGTTTTGTATTTTTGTCGCATCCAGTGGTCTTTTTGACAAATTTAAGAAGCACTACGAGTTTCGAGCATTTCACGCAATTCTAGAAGTTACCGAGGCCGTAGTTCGTACAAATAGTGACTGGGACTTGTGTTGTGTAATTATAATCAACTTTTATCAACAAAGAGACTTACAGTGATTGAAATGCATTACTGCCGATCCTGTCATCCTTGTATAGAAAAGGATAAAGAAAAACTACCCCAGGTATTTTTTCCTCACAACTAAATTTTAATGATGGTACAAGACTTTTTCATGCATCAGGTTACTACCCACAGTTTGGTTCTTAATACCATTCGTTTAAGAGAACCTAATAATTATGTTTCGTTATCATTACTGGAATATTATCTACATTGTCTACTTTTTGTCTGTATGTGCTATTCTACACGGAAAGACAAGTTGGGTACGACCTTGCAGCTTCAACAGCTTGAAGTGACCTGCCCTTCTATATCATAAATAACTCTCTAGCAGCCTACCTACAAGTACTTGAGGGGGGGGGGGGGGGTGATAAGCTAGCAACTTGTTTACAGATTACTCGTATATAAGTAGGCTGAGCTTTTAACTGGAAGCTTGCCTGCGATAAAACTCCAAGGCCATATAAGTAAAGTAAGCAAGCAAGATCATTTTTACTTTGTTTTCCAAAGTGGTGTTTATACCCCCCAAAGTCAGATTAAAAGTTCACGCAAACATTTCTAGCAATAGCGGGACATTCGACGTCAAATTCAAGCTGTACAAGCACTCTAAATGTAAAAAGTTAACATGTTCCTTACTTATTAAGAACAGTCGCGCCTGGCTTAAAATGCTTCCGGGTGGTTGTGTAAATATATATAATATTATTATACATATACATGAATAGAAGAATCTTGAAGCTCCGATAAACAAATACAGCTATTACTAAAAGGAGCGCGGTTATGAAGCCAATTTTAAAATCAATAGCTAATGAGCACTGTCGATTCCTTGTTGCTCTGTTACAACGGCCAGCCAATCCATATGACCTGCTTACCTTTTCCGACTTTCGTCAGCGCCGAAAACATTCAACTTGTACCTTCACGAATTGAACCGCAGAATACCTTAGGACTCAAAATATCAGGTGTGTAATTTATTTGAAAGGTTCTACGCTGGTACATTGCTCTTACCATGTTTTACGCGAACACAACTCCTTCATGGTGGATCTGATGAGACGGCTCGATTAGCCCATCAACATGGACAAGTCTGTACTGGTTCTGACTGTGCGCCTGGGTGTAATAGGGGCGCCAACTCGACACGAAGTCATGTCGGAACCGAAGTGCTTAACGCTACGCAGGGCACTTTAGTCAGATGTCTAGAGACAGTTGATCCTTCACACAGGCCCAGCCCCTTCTGGAGTGACTCAACTTTGCCTCTTGTAATACGCAGAGGAAGATTGTCAGACTTTGCAGTACTACGGTCGATAACTTTCCTACTTTCCTCTCGATTGGCCGATCAATATGGACAAGTCTGTACTGGTTCCGACTCGGCGCCTGGAATTTCTGGGTGCCATATGGGACGCCAACTCGACACGAAGTCTCTGTCGGAACCGAAGTACCTAACGCTACGCAGGGCGCTTCAGTCAGATGTCCAGAGGTAGTTGATCCCTCACACAGGCCCAGTCCCTTCTGGGGTGACTCAACTTTGTCTCTTGTAATGCGCTAAGTCCGACCATCTTCCTTCAGCCGATAACTTCCTCACCTCCCTCAAAGGCACCTTTGCAAACAAGTGAGTCTATCAGAACCTAGCTATACTCGCAGAAATGAGATGGTGGTTGAAAGCTTCATAGGGCTCACTACCGATACACACAGGCCCGATCTCGCATTATATTCACCACCGATGCGTCCGGTTTTGACAGAGGTGCGTGGCTGAATACATGAAGATGCCACTCACTGCCAGGAACAGAACAACTCCGATGGCAAGTGGATTGCAAAGCTACACCATGCCCACATTTTATTGCAACAGTCTTCTGCACAGTTTTGGTTTATGTCAATGAGGAAAGTAAAACCAGTTCAAAGAAAGTTCTGGAGTCATCTCTGAAGTATGACATCTGTTGATAGTAATGAACCAATCAAATTCAAAGTTATTTATTGACATGAGCACTTTTGAAAGTTAATATTGACATAGTACAACATTTATTAAACACAGTATGTCCCGAGCCAATTTAATTTCGAGATGGATCACAAAGTAAAACCTAAAACCTGTTATGACTTGTATCTGAACATTTCAGCAACGGAAATCATATACCTATAAGATATGGAGCATCTAATCAATGGACGTGTGGGATCAAAGCCCGATATTTAACAACTCATTACTTCAATAGTGGGGTTTACAGCTGGCATGACCGTTTCCTCCGCCAAAGCTAGTTTATTAAATACCTACTGTCCTGTCTGAACACATAAGGTCAGTACATCCTTATTGCTTTGAAGTGAAATGTGATGTTTGAGAGAGCAAGCCTACGAGCCCGCATCATTCGAGAACCGTATCGCATCCTGAATATTCTCGTAAGATCTGATATCCGCAAGAACTGGAAGGCATCCTCCAAAAATTTACGACCTCTGAAAACGTGCATAATTTTGGTGGATAAACTAAATAAAGGATTGGACAAAAGATAGATCAATGTAACACATACGTAATATCACGTTACACTTAGTATAAGCACCTATAAACCTACATGGAATAGATAGTGCATTACATTTCTAACAACGTAGATTACAAGAATCCAGACTAGAGCAGGTAGTCCGTTATCTAGAACATCTACATAACAATGAAGGTTTGCATTATCGGACAATTTTACTTCACAAATCAGTGGTAGTGGTACCTTTACTAAACATTACAGAAATAAGGACCTGTCATAACCCTTTTATCAAATATACGAGTTTCAGTTCCAAAAGAGAGAAAAACCAAACCGGCTATCTGGAAAGTAAAACTACTATTACAGTAACGCAGTTAGTGAGAGCAACCTCTTCCAAATATCCTGTCGCTTTGCGACATTAAGATGCGTTTCGAATGTGAGTGGCTGCTGCACGCGGCATGATCAAGCGCGCCGACAGGGCGATCACGGAATGCATACCAAAATTTTCAGAAGTATATTGACCTGTATCGCGCCACATATAAAACTTTGTTTGATGCACGCTTTAAACCGATAGCTTTTTGGAACACCTCGCTTCACCCTCGAGTGTTCCATCCTTCCAATCGGCGAGCGTGTCTTGATGGTATCTATTACGCACGCATAGAGTGCTCACCAATGTTCAAGGTTTTACCGCGCCTGAAGTCAATACGCGGCTACACTGTTACTACTAGCAAGATCGAAGGGTGCTCGACGTCAACGCTACTGAGCATCGATTGGATTATCAACGATGGGGATGATAATTTTAGCAAGATCCAAACAAGAACCTCGTGTGCATGCATTGGACTAGTTAATTATAGTGACACGAAATCTTACAGATTTAGAAAACAAATTACCACAGCTTTTTGTTAGTCAGAAGAGAACCTGAACCAGCATTTAGGACGATAATTGGTGAAATGATCAAATCTATTCCCAGAAAAGCGACTGTAGACGCCTCGCCAGGCTCAGTGCGATCTGCAGTGATATCTCTCATCTTTTTGCAACTTGAAATTGAGAATAAGAATATACATTTTGAAAATATTATCAAAGAAGATAATTAACAAATCGTCTACTCATACTTTTGCTAATTTAATTTCTTTGGCCCAGTGGGGTAATATCTTAGTTTATGAACGAAGTATTTACTCTTATATTATTAACTTATAATCTGTTATGATTACAGGTAGATATAATTACGACATAACCATGACTTTTATTTACATATAGCACATTATAGCATCATATTTTGGCTACCAGGAGATAACAAACACATCACTCAAGATGGATTCCGGATATCGGTACGGAACAAATAATAGAGAGTTTTAACTACCAATAAAACTTACCTATTATTTTTCCAACGATATCCGGAATCCAGGTAATGCCTACCTGGTAGATCGTGAGTAAGTATAATGAAGGTAAAACCGCGCCCCACTCCGAGCGCCGCCATCTTTTCCGCCAAAATAAACGCGACGGTGGCGCCGGAAGTCGAAGGGAGGAAGTTGTTGGGACTAAAAACCGTTAAAAGACAGAGGCTTGACTCAAGATGGATTCCGGATATCGTTGGAAAAATAATAGGTAAGTTTTATTGGTAGTTAAAACTCTCTATTTTAGAGTGATTTCTGTGATTATTTATCTGTGCTGTGAATTCCGCGCCTATTTTTCTAAATTTATTTCGACTCTTGAATATTCTCCCATGATGGAAAGTGGCTTCATAAAGGCAAATAATTCCAATTTGCCGAGAATTGATTGTTTTACGGTGGCCAATTTCTACTCGACAAACGACAATTTCTGCTCTGCTGAATTTAGAAATGTGAAGACCTCCGTGTAAGTACCCTACTTATTATACCAAAAATCATTATTTCTATAACCAACAATGAATATATAACAGTAATCGTAGATTCTAAGATCCAAAGTGTATTAATTAACCAAAGCATATATATAAATCAATAAGCTCAAAAAACTTAGAACTCATATTTTAATACATAACAATACGTACACAGAAAGCATCGAATGAACGTCTTGTCACTAAACGTAGCACAGACTAGGTAGTAGTGGTTATATTCTCTTTGCTTGTCACTTTACAGTGTTATAGAAAATTACTCTGTGGTAATTGAACACGTGACGTCACTGCCGTTTTGGAGCAAAATTTAAAACGGCATTTTAAATACATGATAATTAAAATATTAGTTGTTTTAAAAAGTAAATTTAAATATTTTGGGTTATATTAGGCCCATACGCATCGTTTTAAACACTTTCCCAAAATCAGTCAACATCCCAATTACAGAAAGATTTTTGAAGTACAGTTTTAGAGCTTTACAGCTTGGTTGACTGAACAACCTGCGATGGTTGTTTTTAGCTTAAGTTTATGTTGTAAGGTGTACATTTCTTCTAATGAAGCAGTGATATTTTTTTGTTACAAAAGATTTTTTTGGACTAAAAATACCTACTACTACACAGAATGGTTTCAAACATTCTAAACAAATCCGAAAGAACGCAGTTATAACTTATACCCAGTAAGATGTTTGTCTGTCGAATGTCACAGCTGTTTTTTACAGGAAATTTAGCACAGTTACAAAATTGATATTTCTACAAAAAAGCATATTTTCTCCATTATTTGCTTTGAACTCCAACAGTTTTATAGGTTAAAAAGGTATTTCGTAATGTACCAAAACAAAAATATAACACCAATTATCCAGCAGACCGCAGAGCATGTAAAACCGCAACGCCACCAGTTATCTCGCTGCCCACTGTCCTGCCCGGCTCCTCATACTTCCAAGCGTCTCCTCCACAGATTTAAACAAACATGAGTGAGATACCCGCATGGTATGGAATTATCACATATGGCCATAGATCGAGTCGAATCAAGGAGCCCCGAGATGAAAGGTAGATGTTATCATGACTATCAATTTGCTAACACAAACACGTCACCTCTTATAACTAAACAGTGCAATAACATAACATTCCTCGTAATGTTTCTCGATCACGTAACTCTATAAACCTTGGATCTCTTTGCCAAGTAAGAAGGGCACATTCATACAAGTTACATGCCATGCAACTTTTTATTTGATAAAGATTAACCAAGTGAGAAGACGATTTAACAGATACAGCAAATGTGGCATCATTAAATTAATCCATAGAGTCAATTAAAAAAATACGCAACGTATTTCTGGACCATTATTATATTTCTTCAGATGTTCACGTAAAATGAAACGTAGTCTGTTTCGTTAGTCCTACAATTTCTAGTAAATAGTTGCAACATAACGCCTTGCTAAGCAGACATCAAAGCGAACGCGTGCCGTGGAGTTTTCTGGCATAACCACCGCTTTGCATTTTCAATGTGGCAAGATTCATAAAATATTAATACGAAAAGATACGTACGACAACGTAAGGCGAAAAATGCAATCATAGGAAATATTAACTGTTTTAAGTATGGAAGCGATGTACAATTACTCCTCAAAAACTTCTGAACAGAATTCAGCTATTTTTAGTTGTTAATATTTCAAGCTATAGGATGAAGTACATTAAAGGGCTATTTACATTATTCCTGTTGTGTTAAGACGTCGGATATGCAGAGTTGTCCATAAAAACTCCACGAAGTCATATGGGTACTGCTAGCATAATTTATAAACGCCACAACATGCCATTGCCACAGTATACACAAGCTGTCTGTTAAAGTTTCACTTCTCTGTCTGAAGTGAAGTTATACGAGAGTGCATTATGTAGTAGCACTTCATAGTTATAAGCGGCGAATGAAAGTGCCGACATACATGTGTGAAGGGAACGAAGCCACGTCCTAGGTCTTGTGGGACGCCGCACAGGGATCTTCACGATGATACCGGACGTGTATAGATGGATTGGTGAAAAAACTATAGCGATAATGTCCCAAATATGACTTCCATGAACATGTAACTGCCTCACTCGACCGCATTTAATACACTTTACCGGTGCATTACTAATAAGATATTGGTGTCGATTCTGTCATCTCGTGCCTAAACCTAATTTTAGATACAATCTCTCTTTCTAAATTAGAACATGAGAAAGAGATAGAATATATTTTAGACCTGTCAAATTAATCCACTTGCTTGTCTCTAGTGTAAATTTAATGGCAATGAATTCAGTGGCATCTTATTTATCAAGATTGAAAGATATTTCACAGCTCTAAAACTAAATTTAGATCTGTCAGACATCTTCCATCTCTTTCTCGTGTTATGTATTGGAAAGAGAGAGAACGAAACTAAAATTAGTTTAGGTATGAAATGATAGAATTGACACCATTGTAAGTCTAAAGTAATGTAATAACACAAGGACTGATATTGCATACAATAAAAACACGTTGAATAGTTATCGAATGAGGCAATACATTACAGTCAGATCTTATAATGACTACAGTACTTATTTCGAGACAAAGACACTAAGCATGCAATTCGTATAACATTCGTAAGCATGCATCATTTCATCTACAATGCAATAAATAAATGATAATATATGTAGGCGTCATAGCATGCATAATTCAAGCTGCATTGCGTTATCTGTGGCTCGATGTTCTGTATAGCGAACGCGCCGCGTGTGTGTGCGTGTAGTGTTCGGAAGCGAATTAGAACATTGAACGACACTCGAATGTTAACGTTCAAGTGTTACACGAAATTAAAAAAAGTGTAAATTTGATACTGTGAAATGTTGACGTTCCAAATTATCAATATTTACACATAGTTTTGACACTACAACCCTCGCGATCCGGGTCTTGGATGATTTCTGTTGATCGTATGCGCGGCAAGTTCCTTTTGTTTCGTTGGTATTCGATCAGTAAACATGATTGGATCAAAGTGTGCGGTGGTGTGTTGGGCGGGTGCGGCGAGTGCGGCGAGTGCGGCGGTGCGGCGGGGCGGTACTCACGGGCGGCGCGGCGGCGGCGCGGGGCGCGGGGCGCGCTGCGCGCGGCGGTGGAAGGGTGGGGCGCGCGCGGCGCGGCGCCGCCGCCACCTGCACCAACACAACGCTAGCCGCATGCGCCGGCACCGGGCGCTCCCCGTCACACTTTACCGCGGGACTGGACCGGCACTACCGCGCAACGCACACCCACCCGAGGGACACGCGAACTGAACGCTGAACGAGGGAGGGGAGACTTCTCTGTGACACCGAACGAGCGAGATAAAGTGTGACGAGGATCTGCGCGCAATACGAGCGACGGAGGAAACCAGGCGTGCGCCCGCCTCGGGACCTCGGCCTGGGTTCCTCCGTCGCGGCTGCGGATGCGCCCCGGCCGGCGCGGCTGGCGCCGACCGGTGAAGCTTTTATCCCTCTACTGGCTTACGTCTACTGTAAATTGTAACTAGTAAAATCATTCACATAACATCTACCTAACGATCTACGCGGCGACTCAACCCTGTTAACGGCCGCCGCCGACCGCCGCCAGTCGGCTTGCGCCTCATGCCCTGACGGGGTTCTCGGCCCGCGATCGCCGCGGTATCGTTCGAATGCAATTTAAAACGAACAAAAGGTAAATAGATATAAATCTGTCATACATATTCAAACTATAAAGGCATAAACACACAACGTTCGAACATCTACATACTGCTATATACTGGCTGGTCTACTGTATATTTATTATTATGTATATATATTACATAAACTATACTAATATATAATATCGATCTGTGCGCCGTAGAAGCTGCTTTTCTTTAAACTTGGAAGAGTTAAATCAAGTTATGATATATGACAAGCGGTTTAACTGGTCTATTATTATGTCATTGCAAAGCCAATTATAAACTGATTGAAAAACCATAGTAGCTCGCACATTGTAATTATTATAATAATGGCATGTTTATAATGTAATAATTGCTACTTGGGTACGAGCGTCATAATAGTCATACAACGGCTGACGATACTATAGTAATTTTTTTATCTCTTTCTGCAAGAATGTTACTCATTCATCTGCTTCCGATAACAACACTGGCAAAAGTGCAGTTTAAAAAAAAACTGACCAGAATGGGTGGCACAAACATTCGATACAAAATTAAAAAGTATATTTTTGCCAATTTCCCGCCGCTTCATCACCACCAGGTGTACCATCCACCTTAACATACTTGACAACTTTAGAGAGTAAATTATTAATGGTTCGGCTGTTTAACTTAGAAAACGTTTGTATTTTAAAACGTGGTTTCGACATATTGAAATGTATCGTGAATAGCAGCCCCTACGGCGCAGTGTGTGCAGGCGCAGGCGCAGGCGTGCGGGCGACTCACTTGGCGCATGCGCAGGCCGTCTTCCTGGTGGGGTCCACGAAGTCCTCGCACTTGTCGCCCGCCTCCGCGTAGCACAGCTCCGCCGTCTGGAAAGTACGGCACACACATGTTTAAATACGACATTTTGTAGTATTATTATTCGCTTTATCTACTTACATTCTTAACCCATTAGTGACCAAACAAAAACCGGAATATTGTTACCGGTATTGTTTCCAAGGGATGTGTAAGAAAGGGATAAAATAGGATGAAAAATACTTGTGCGCGGGCGCGGCGGCGGACACAGTATAAGAACACTGAGTGTGTACCTGGTGCGGCGCGGGCGTGGCGAGCGCGGCGAGGGCGCGGTGCGCGAGCTTGTGCGCGGGCGCGGCGGCGGCGGGCGTGGGCTCCATCTCCGTCACTAGCACGTACGGCAGCGGGTAGCGCATGCGCACACCGCTACATACCACCTGCGGCGGAACAACATAAATTTACCATACACGCGAGCGCTCCAAATCAATCGCTCCACGCGTCGTGGATTCAGTGGAACGATGGTCCAATTTCGGCCAATGAACGATAAGTTGGAACGTTGTATTTAGGACAGCAAACGGAGCGTGGACATCGGAAGTCATTTAAATTTCATGAACGCTTCCAGGGCTCATGTGAATAAAGAAATTTAAATTGAGAGTCGCTCTCTCTTTGGGTCAAATTGAAAGACTGAAAAAGGATCTTGCATCTCGTATATTCTCCCTAAGTAGAAGTAGCTCGCAGTAACAGACCTCGACGGCGCCGCAGCCCTGCTCCAGCGGGTAGAGCTGGCGCCAGGCGTCCAGCAGCCGCGCCGTGGCGCCGTCGCCCTCGCCCCACTCGCGCCCGCTCAGCGCGCCCTCCAGCCCGAACGGCGCCAGGATCACTGCAACCACAGCAACGCACTCATAACGACATCTCGACCCGGTTTCAACCTTCTGCTACTCAAATAAGCGGCCGTAACAAACACAAAACCTAACGTCTCACGGTCAATAGAGCGCACCGCAACAGCGTTCCGCGTAGTCTTTTGTTTCAAAGTTCTGGGTGATAATGTAATAGGAATGTTGACTCCATTTTTTTATGATGCCAATTAATTTGTTTTCTCATGATGTACATGTACGTGTCGCGCAGAACTTTTTGTTCCAAAATTCTGAGTGCCACTGCAATTGGGTTGTTGACTGTATTCAAATAAAAATATAATTTTGCCGCGAAACGGTAGTTTTTGTGACAGAAATCCTATTAAACACAATATTTTTGTTTATTTTTAAGGAATTTAATTTAAATTAAATAATCAAAATGTAATCACATCAATCCGAAGTCACGTGACCTAAAACGCCCGTGACGTCACTGTTTCAAGCGGATGTGTATATATTTTTTTTTGTTTTTTTTTTTTTGGCTCCACGTGATTTGCGCATTTAACTAGTGTCAAGTTATATAAGTAATAATATATAATAAATCTCTAGTTTTAATGCATGAAAGTCGTCAAAGTCACGTTAAAGTTTAGTCTAGGCCTATATTACATATCTGTGGTCTAGGCGCGGTCGAGTCGAAGTGACGCTTCAGTAAATTGGTGGATAGTTTACTGAAGCTTCTATGGAGTTTTGGATAGAATACGAAAATACACGTTTTTCGTCTTTGTACTATTTGCCTTTCACTCATGCAACTTTATGAACACTTAATGGTTAATAATCCACTATTATTACACATTAACACTCTATAAAACAAAGGTTTTAGTAAATAATACAAAATCAACAACAGCACATTTTCGCATTCCCGCCAAAACTCCAATGAGTATATAGCTCGTTTCGCTTAACTGCTTAGTATTTTAGAGTGATTTCTGTGATTATTTATCTGTGCTGTGAATTCCGCGCCTATTTTTCGAAATTTATTTCGACTCTTGAATATTCTCCCATGATGGAAAGTGGCTTCATAAAGGCAAATAATTCCAATTTGCCGAGAATTGATTGTTTTACGGTGGCCAATTTCTTCTCGACAAACGATAATTTCTGCTCTGCTGAATTTAGAAATGTGAAGACCTCCGTGTAAGTACCTACTTATTATACCAAAAATCATTATTTCTATAACCAACAATGAATATATAACAGTAATCGTAGGTTCTAAGATCCAAAGTGTATTAATTAACCAAAGCATATATATAAATCAATAAGGTCAAAAAACTTAGAACTTATATTTTAATACATAACAATACATACAGAGAAAGCATCGAATCAACTTGTCACTAAACGTAGCACAGACTAGGTAGTAGTGGTTATATTCTCTTTGCTTGTCACTTTACAGTGTTATAGAAAATTACTCTGTGGTAATTGAACACGTGACGTCACTGCCGTTTTGGAGCAAAATTTAAAACGGCATTTTAAATACATGATAATTAAAATATTAGTTGTTTTAAAAAGTAAATTTAAATATTTTGGGTTATATTAGGCCCATACGCATCGTTTTAAACACTTTCCCAAAATCAGTCAACATCCCTATTGTTATGGACCGGCGTTATGCTTACCATCAGGCAAACGATCAGCTCGTTAATTATATTTTAAAAAAGTGTTCCAAGATGACAAATGACAGAGGTAGCTAAGCAGAACAGCGTTATTACAAAATTGAACTTAAAGTTCCAAATTCATACTGTCAAGCTTCCGAGCAACAGTTCAGCGGTTACCTTTGGCGCTTGGCTGCAGGTCGGGCGCGTGCAGGCGCGCGAGGCGCTTGGGCGTGAGCGTGCGCACGGGCGGGTGCTGGCGCACGTCCACGGACGCGCACACCGTGCTCTCGCCGTGCAGGAAGAACGCGAACGAGAACGACAGGTGCCACGGGCTGCAACACACAACCGAGGGAATGTACTGCCGAACGAGTTCACCACCCGGCACCCACCGTGCAGTGTGCATCTAACAATCTTAGCGTTTATACCACATTCCTATTATTATACCACATCGTCCAGGTGAGATAGTCAAATGCGAATGTACTGACATTAAAAAAAATAATTATTTAACTGTTATGCAAGGCAGTAAAGTTGTTATTCGGCGCGAGTGCTTGTATTGAAACCCGAGGAAGCGAAACCACGTGCGAAGCGAGCGGTTCAAAAATAGAATCCTGATCATAGCGAGGGTTCCAAAGGCAAAGGTACGAGACGTAAAATAACTTTGATGCCGAGCGAAACGTAAAATTTTTTACCTCACTACAACGAGGAAATATTTTGTTTATCATCCGAATTTCTACTTGCAAAAGTGCGGCCAGCGCGGCACCGTTTCCACGCTAGCGGATAAAAAGCACTTTTTCACGCAGAATGATAAACAAGACCTTTCCGAGCACGCGAGGTGAAAATGTTTTTTTTACATGTGATAATTGAGCATTTAACTATCTAACTAGATTCTTAAGTGACGACGTGTGTGCGGTCGAAGATAGTAAATACGCTAAACCTAGTATGGAACTGGATTACGAGAACGGCTGTCGATACAATAGCTGATTAGCGTCAAGATTTATCTTAAGGATAGTAAAAAGTCAGAAGGCAGCATTAAAAAATGTCATCTACCAAGGTTTAGTTGCATCTCGATGCTCTCCTTCATTGAGAACTCAATTTAAAGGTGGTCCAAAGAGTTTATTGCTCCGCTTCGAGCTGCTAAAGTCTACTCGTTCACAGATCCAATTTAATGTACTCAGAAACGTGTTTGTTTTATTTAATTTATGATCAACGGAAGATATCACTCTCCCGACAATTATATGGAACTACTAAAACAATGCTACAACTCTTTTTTTTCCATTCTGTGGTTAGATTAGAAGAGATTAAGAGTGATGTAGTTGTAAATATGTGCGAGGGGAACGAAGTCACACTTTAGGTCTTAAGAAGTGCGACACAGAGATCCTCGATTTGATCTAGGAAGTTAAGTTTGCGTTGCCACAAACTTATTTGTAAACAGTCTATTGAGAAAACTGCTCCAAATTGTACCTCCATTAAAATTAAATGTATTTTTATTGTTAACTTTTCATTAATAGTAAACAACATGTAGAATTTACGCTGATAATGGCATATTAAAATTCTGAATCAGCCGGTTATATTGTTCACAAACAATATTTATGTGTGTATATTCACCTTTTCCCAACGTCTTCCTCATCGCCATCATAGGGCTGGACGAACCACTTGCCAAGCCTCACAAAATCCCGGGACAGAAGGCATCTGAAATTGAAACAGAGAAACAAATTAAAAACCAGCCCAAATCTATCCTACAAAAACATTTACTAACAAATGTTTTATATATTTCGAGACATCAAGGCAGAGGTCTAAATGGGTTAAAGCAAGGCGCCAGACCTTTGTAACAGAACCTACGTCTAACAACGATCTCGCTTTGCTAATCGCGAATTTGTCTGATGTACTAGATGAGGCCGTCCACATAAAATCTTCATAGGAGTCATAAACAATCAATGAGTACCATAATTGGCGGTGTAACTACATGCTATCGTTGCGACGCAATCTGAGAAGGCAGTATAGTGGGCGGGACGATCTTGAAGGATACAAAGGTACATATGAGTAGGGTCAATCTAGACCTAGGACTGTGTCGGGCTACGTTGGGAGTTCATTATATGGTTTAAACATTTGGTCAATAAACACATAAATGTAGCTGAAAGTTTGCTCTATAACAAAAGCTGTCCAAGTTTGAACTTTCATGTACCCATGTCAAACCAAGTTTAAAAAGATATGTAAAACCTTGGAAACTGGATATTCAGCGTAAATGCACGCTGCCAGTCGTAGCTGACATTCCGGCTTCCCTATTTAAATTTTATAGGTGTGCCATTTACGTTTTGTCCTTGGTATGTTAACCAGTGTCCTTAGCGGTTTTAGTCCCCATTCCGATTTAACTATTGAGCTTACAGGTAACCCTAGACGAGTCAATTTAATAAACTATTTAATTTCACGCGGGAACAGCTTCGGCGCAGCGCCTGGCAAGGGTTGCCACTTGCGACCTTTATGAAAGAAATGTGCAGCTTTTGTTAAAATACCGGTTAAGGAACTTGAAGTAAAACCTACATTTCATAACACTTGATACTTATTATTTACTAACCTTCAGATTAAATAACCAAACTAAATAATTTCTATAGAATTCTACAACATCCCGCTCTTTTTGGTTTTTATAAGTTAGCATTGACCATTATTATACTATTAATCATTTATGTTAATAATTGGACATCTTGTGGAAAGTGGTAACATTGTAGGATAGGGAATGCCTCTTGCAATAACCAGGGATATGCATTTATCACTTGAGGATGGGGCAAACCAGGACTAGAAATTGCTCTACCTACGCATAAAACCGGATGTCCTAAAAAAACATAAAATCAGTACAGAAAGAGTAACTTAGTTATTAATGTGTGCGAGGGGAACGAAGTCACACCTTAAGTCTTAAAAGGTGCGACACAGAGATCCTCGTTTTACTCTAGGACGTGAAGTTTGCGTTGTCGCAAACATATCTGGAAGCAGTTCATTGAGGAAACCACTCCAAATATTACATCCAAAATACATTACTTAAAAATACTAATCAAATATATTTTTGATTACCAATAGAGAGGACAAAATTGACGGTGGGAGTTAGCTTTGTCTTCTTTTGCACTATGGGGCATTCGCCACCCAGATAATACGAAATGTGACACAACCGGCCTTACCACATGAAGGTACTTATTTGTCAATGTAATATTCGATGTGGACTTTATGTTTACGACCAACACAGACGCAACGCGCGGAAAACTAGATTGTTCCCACGTCAAAGCAAAGTGGAACCTATTCTGTATAGCAGTAGGATCGTAAACCGATCGCGGGGTCACGTTACAGGTAGTAGGTAAGCGAGCACTAAGACTGCACAACACGTATGGTACACGCCTGCAATGCCGTGCGACGTCGATACTCCGATACCGCTCGATTATATTACCATAGCGAATATAATGTAAGAGATACACGGTTGGATATCACGGAATTAAATAATACAAAACGCAAAATTCAATAATGTTAACATTATTGAAGAGGAACATAGACGTGAGTCAATGCAAACGATGTGAATCATTTAAATAGCACCACGGGGAGCGACTGGAGCAACCTATTGTTATACAAGAGTGTGTGATACAAATTGGAATAATAAAGCCAATCGAACGAACTCTTTAAAACAAACAAACGCGTAAAACAATGTAAATTGGGATGATGCATGAAAAACAAAATACGTAATTTCTGTCGTTATACAGTTTAAAGAAGATCACATTAACCCATTACAAATTCAATTCACAAAAAACATATAATTTCCACAAACATACTGCAATTAAAAGTTTCCCAAATTCAACATTTTTTTTATCATCCATTAGTAATTTAAATGATAGCACCAGATTCTTTACATTTCAATTAATAAAAAACTGTACAACCCCTACGTACTTATACGCTGTTTTTCACGAACAAAATCGACAAAATGCATGTTTCTAGTACAGCTTTACGACCGCGTTGAACAAGTGACGTCAGATGTTATGTCCAATTTGTATGGAGCGTTTTAGCGCTCAGTAGATGCGCCCAACTTTTGACTCTAATTTTTGACATTTCTAGCCCGAGCACTAACTATGTATATCAAAATATGACAAGATGAGCAGTTATCACCTGAAAGGAAGCGCCGTTCCATATGCAAATTGTCACAGAATAAATTCCCTACATAGACTGCGTGTAAAATAAATAACTTTTGACAGTTTTTGTAGGTACCGACGACGCAACAATGAACCCAAATCACAGTTAATACCGCGTTACTTCGCGGAGTTATTGTCAGGCACCAAACCTCCATGAATAATCCTCGTCCGTTACTTATACGGAGCAATTGCGTAATGCGACGTTTATAAACTTCATAATATATAGGTACATTAGAGCGCGCAATTTGTGCTGTGTAGCAGGGTTTCTTAACGCTGTCAACATGGACGGAACGGATATTCCTTACACTAGGGCGACATCTGTTTGTTGGCACGTAGATAATAACTTTGGTATATGGTATTTTGGCGAGTGTGGCCGAGCGGGAACTTGTGCGACTTTCAATCCGATGCACATAGTTCGAATCTCGACTCGGCCCGCACCAATGACTTATATCAAGTTCTGTGCGGATTATTCTCACTCGCTCTAAAAGGGTGAAGGAGAACATCGTGAGGAAACCGGCATGTTCAAGAACCGCAAAATTCGAGGATATGTGTCATCCACCAAGCCGCACTGGGCCCGCGTGGTGGATTATGGCCCATACCTCTCTTTCTGAGAGAAGGCCAGTATCACAGCAGTGGAAGCGTAAGAGGCTGATAATGATGGTATTTTATACAATCCAACAGAACCTTAATAATAACATATTTTGTCAAATAAATGTCTAGCTCTATTGTAGACTATAAGTGCAGCCACACAGTGGGACACAAGACGTAGTAGCCACTAGACACGGACACTAGTGGCTGGGTGCTGCCTCCAGTGGGAGCCACTCTACCAAAAAATAGAGAAAAGAAGTGGCACTCGATCGCTTGACGGCCTAAGCGCCCAAGTGCTCCTTCTGTCCTTTCTCTTTTTCGAGAGAGCGGGAGAAGCCAGCATTTATGGTCGAGTGTGCGCGAGAGGCGAGCCGAATGGAAGACTATTACGTGAGCAGCGATAGACATTGGAAATATTTTAAATATCAATGTGCGATTTATTACCCTCAACCGGTTGTAAATCTCTCACCGCGCTGCATATCAACTTCCTCGTCCATAAACCCACATTATGTGTTTATTTTAAAGCTAGTTGCAGGCAGTCACGAATTGGTTAGCTATAGTGGGTGAGACGCAGTAGCTAGGAACTAGAAGTTCACATATTATAATCGCTCTCAGTACCATTTGTAGATATCAATAAAGAGTGAAGACTACGAGATAGCCGATTATGATTACCACAATATTGATAAAGAGTAGTTCAAAAGAAACGAGGTAACGTTTGAACAGCCAGACTAACATGCGCACCACGACAAAGTTTTGTCTTGTTCTTTCTCCTGCGAATACGAGACTAATGCACGATATAAGCATCGACAAAATGCTGTCATGATGCGCATTGCGCATGCTAGCACGGCAAGACACCAATGAATTGAGATTTGACAGCTAAATAATAAGCCTAACCATTCGGAATCGGCCGTAAGTGAAATTTCAAAACAATTCCAAAACTTTGAAGATGTTAACATGATATTTGATCGTCATAAATCGTTCATTTTTGGGAAATATGTAATTAGAGAAAAACGCGCGTCTGACACCAGACTGTCAGGTACATACAAAACCACAGTGACCAAATAACGATACAAGCAGACACATCGACGTATCGACAATGTTCAGTGGAGTTATATTTAGCGGTGCGCGCGACTATCACGGGACGGGCGCACTCCGTGAAGTTGCTTTTGTAAACAATGCTCGATCTCCTTACGTGAATCACTGGCCCGTGGCCGCCGATACATACCTGAAAGTATCTAGCGTTCTGGACGAATGAACTCGTGCGCACGCGCATGCACTCTATTATTAAGTGCTCTTGCGCGAACACAATGTTTGTTTTACAGCAGAGATGCATTCAAAGGCAAATGATTAACAAATATTTTTATCTTTCAATTTAGTTTCGTAGTGTTGTTTTATCAAAATTTAATCTTTGTTCTTCTGATTACAAATACCTTGTTTTGATCTAGATCTAGACACGTGATATGCAATGGGAATATTTTCACATCACCATTGTAAGCATAAAGCAAAACACGCTAACTCCTCCCTCCTCCATAGTAATTTTGCTGTTGATGATTCAATCAATATTAATTATCGCTTGCGTTTATAAATCGAACAAAACGACAGTATTAAACAAAAAGTTTAAGCTGTGTATATTTTTATTACGAGTATAACTCAGCAATAGTTTATCGCTGATGATGATATTTAAAAAAACAGTCTTTATGCAAAACATGATAACGATAGCATCATTATCAATTGCAACAAATAATTAATCACAAACATCACCTTGACACCTTGCCTTCTAAGTAAACGAAAATGACGATTCACACTCATATAAACAAATGGCTACTAAAACAGACCTAAAAACAAGTAAATTAGTAGAAACCGTTATAAAAGTAAACAACCTGATAGCCGAATCTTCTAAATGATGTGTTTCAATCGAAATCAATCAAGAAGCTATTAGAACGAAGGCGATCCCGAATTCAAACATAAACGACAACCCCGAGCCGACAACAAACGCATCCGACGGTTGTAAAACACGTCGTAAAAATATTAACCCAATCGGAGATTAAACAATTTTAAGGATGAAGTTGTTCAGGATTCGGGATATTTAAGATTGCGGCCAAAACGTCTCTATAAATCACGCAATTTGAAGAAACTAAAAATATAATTTTTGAAATTTCAATACATTACAATCTCTAAAGATATATTGAATGGAAAATGTTGAGGACAAGTCTAATCTCAGAATGGGAATAGAAACATTATTAGTATTACCACAAAAAGATCATTTTTAGTCGCCTGATTAGCTAGACAACGTCTAAACATAAACGTCAAAAATGATTAGAAATGTCACAACAGAATTGTGTTAGACAACGGTTAGACACTACTTAAATCAGGATTTGCGGTTGCACATATTTAATCACGCGACTAAGGCATGTTTAGGCGTTAAACAGTGATTAGCAAACGTTGAACCTGTGTTAAACACTGTTTAGCGCCTAAACATGGCTTATTCGCGTGATTAAATACATATGTGCAACCACAAATCCTGATTTAAGTAGTGTCTAACCGTTGTCTAACACAATTCTGTTGTGACATTTCTAATCATTTTTGACGTTTATGTTTAGACGTTGTCTAGCTAAACAGGCGACTAAAAATGATCTTTTTGTGGTAACACTATTTGGCTGGATACAAAATATACTTTTTATATAGTTTTAAATAAACCAATCAGTTGTCTCCAGTCAAGGAATTGCTCCGGAAGTAATGCTTTTGAATTTGCCAGCCCCAAACGCACGCCGACACGCACGCGAAGCTTCAACGATGTGGTATTGTTTGCTTTTTGCTGCACCATTATAAGAGTGCGTTCAGTCGCGTATCGTAAAAATCGTCGCGGGATCGCGTCTCGTCCCGAACAAGCGACGAACGCATTGTTACTTTGACGTGCCGCCGGCCGAGGTCAACGACTCGTCTGGATTGCGCTCATATTCCAAGATTCCGAGCTCATGGATGCCGGTAGGATGTGTGCTTTTCGATACCAGTCTCACATTATCACCATTGATTACTGCATAACTCGTTTCACAACTACAACGAAACGGAGAGCCAATCAAGGTCCTTCAAATTATGATGCAAAATTGTAAACATCGAATTTTCGACGTAGATTTGGTAAGAGTGTAGAACGTATCTCGTCAGCAATGTGATGACAAACATTATTTTAACTTTTATCAATAGCTACCTACTGTACTTCTACTACTTGTACTTTCTTCAAACCAGTAATAGCAACAAAAACTATAATAGTATCGGGAAGTTACTAAGCAAATCTTCCAGGGAATTAACAAATCAAACCGCGATGTTCCTTTCAATCGCAGACTGGACTGGCATTTACGAGTTCGTCTCACCTCGGCCAGCGGACACAAACGATACTTGCGCGAATTGTGCAGCAAAAAACGACATTAGAACGCCCGGAGCGGCCGCGGCGATGCATCGACCTTCGGGGAACCAGGCTCGCAAGCCTCGCAGCCATCCCACCGGAGCCCCACACCAGGTGCACTCAACGCCGGCGCATTACACACCTCGACCACGTACTAACAGTCGCATAATGAGAAACATTAATATAATATATATTAAGATAATCGGAAAAACTTGGACACGGTTGCTATAAGTTTCAAACGGATAGTACCACCGGCTATGTAAGTTACGTGCGCATTATAATTACGCGTTATTTTTTAGAGTACCTATACAGTAAATTAAATTTACCGTAATTAAACCGATACTTCGATGAAAAACCCCGACTTTAATGAACTATGACGGGCCTAGTATTGGTCCTTGTGAAACGCCATAAGTGACAATGTGTTACATAAGGAAAACAGGTAATCAGGTACCGCAAGTGAAATCCTAATAGTCTTTTAAGATCAATGATCTACAGAAAAATCTTACAAACATCCATGACCTTGGTCACTTGTATCTGCAAGATCGCTTCCGTCAAATCCAATTAGATCATATGATCACACGTCAACTGTTATTTCATTTCTCTAAATGGTCCAGTAAAACATTTTTATCTTACTTAGGTATTGTCTGCATTTGTACAAAGACTAACTAATAGATTAATGGTTTCTTAAACTTCCGATTTCAGTGTTAATTTGACAAACGCATTGCAGTTGGTAGTGTTGGTACTATAAGGTATTTTTTTTCAAAATGAGAACATGTTTTGTGAATTTGCTAGGATAAACTCTGGGTAGACGTTTTTTTGTCTTTGTTGTCAATTAATTACCTTTCAATGAGGTTGTGCAAGGCCTTGAAGAGCAGCGAGCGGCATTCGTAGGACAAACCGCTTTCCCACGACCCTTGCTCTCCCGTTTCTGAAATCAAAAAATATTATTTCATCAAGTACATTTATAAACATGTTATTCTATTGAACAGAAGCATTAATTCTAAAGTGTTTGAATCATAGCAGTTCATTATCCTTGACCTTGTCTTTGTAGTAGTCCTAGCTGTTACAGTTTGCCTCGACATTGACTGCTGTTTTTCCATCTACACGTTGTTCCGATATTATATGTATGCATTATCGTTTCTAGTGGAATTCCAATAAAACTTTGTGCTTATTCAAGGTCATTATTACAATGAAGCTACAATAGCTGGACGATGTCGTCGGATCGGAGAAGCGATAAACTCGCTTGATGCAGTGGTAAAGAACGCTAGAAATAGCTGTTGTTGCATTCGCAATCGGAAGATAAACTCGGCCTATCACTGATGTTAGATGCAAAAACAAAACGGCGCGCGCGACGTTGCCGCTCCGTGCGGGTGTTGTCCTCCTTGTCTCGCATAGGGGCGGGGCGGGGGCGACCTGAGTGACGTCACGCAGTCGCTCTCAGCGCACGTGCTTGTGTTTGTAGCGCGAGCCACGCAAGACACACATGTACAATACATGCGAGCAGTGGTTAGCGTCCGCTAATAATTTAATTGACATTGAATTTTCTATGCGGACCGTATAGGAAGATGAGCCCATTCCATTTCATACTGAGAGTAATTGAATTAAGAAAACGGTAACCAGAGCCTTCATATATAAAATGACATAAATGATGGCATTGAATATAAAAATGTCTGTGATGATATTCACAACGTTCAAAACGTGTCGCTAGCCAATTTGAATAAAAAAATATAGCAACATAATTTTCATAGCTGCTTCGTCAATCAACGTCATGAGTAGTAAAATAAGTCAACCTACCAACAGGATGCTGAATGAAATGACTGTATTGTTTATTCTAGCAATGTAAAGAAAATAATGTGCCCATGAGTGGCCTATTTTTTAGTTTCCAGATTCGAAGTTGGCTTATTTGAAAAATATTCTTGATTGTGCTACAAACAATCCATGCTTGTGACTCCGCCGCCCCTCAGCCTGGAGCGCTTCCAAAAGCTGCAGCCTTGACATTCGCGCTCCGCGCTCCAGGTGAACGCGTGCCATCTCTATGGAGTATTTCAAATCATCTATAATAAATTATAGTTCTGCTAGTAGGAAGCCATCTTTTTAATAGCTTTTTTATACAGGTCTCTAATGTCAAAAACTGTAATGGGACAATGTGGCTTCTAAAATATTGTCACCATTTTTGAGCATAAGGTAATTGCAAACGGAAAGGTAGTGCAAATATTATGCAACGTGTTTAAAATGTATTCACAATACCAGTTCGAATCTAATGAAACTTCACAAAAAAAGGCTAAAATAAAATACGAAACTGGTTGGACAGTTCTCCGGTGAGCTAGTCAAGGGCGACAAGTGGCGCAGCCGGCCAGTAACTTGACCGTAACAAATGAATCTGACATCTTCGATTCGCTCGACGGCATTAGGCTCGGCGTAACGAGGAGTGAGGCCTCCGGGCTCCGGTTTAACATCGATCGTTATATCGTGTTGGTTTGTTCTCAGAACAATGTGCTCCAATATTTGATACTTATTAGTCCCAATTGAAACTGATATAATGTTAAGGTCGTTGACAAAATTTAACTCTAGATACAAACTAGAGCTACGCAACGTTGCCAATAATTAACAAATAATCAACAAAGTGATAAAACATCTGACCTGTCGTTGGGCTTTCTTGTCAATTTTTATTAAAATGGATTCCACATTCTGACTTTATAAGATGTAGGTACTGTACCGAGCGTAGATCAATTTAGTTATCTAGGCAAACCAAGTATATTTTAAACCAAGTATTTTTTAGGCCTTGGCTGAAAATCAGCGCTGAAAGTCTTTTGACAATCAGCTTATTGCTGAGCCACGGCCTTTTCAGCACTTCTTTGTTTTTTGTTTGTATTTGTAGGTAATGTCTTAAATTGTATGTGTATATTCTTCTCATGTATGCTTTTCTATATTTACATTGTATGTATGTGCTGAATAAATGTTTTTCTATTCTATTCTATATTCCTTACTTGATTTAAACCATCACTCTGGACTATAGTAATATTGGTATTGAATAATAATACATAATTAAGAACCACTGCAGATAAACTCTACTGTTAATAGAAAACTGCACTAAATATGGTTTATTTTAGGACCAAAGTCAAAACAGGTAAAGCACATAACCCCATTCCACATAATACCATTCAACAAGATACGCCATTGAAAGATAGATAGATAAGGTTATTATAACTGGATTCCTCCATTCGGCACCATCGGCTCCATCTCCCAAGGCCGTTAACGCAAGCAACGGTACGGTTACTGTACACCGATATAAGTGCTCGATTGCCGGAGCAAGTCACGACCGTACCCTCAGTACGGAGTACCTCCGCAGTGCCATCGGGCTCGAGCTTTGGTATCAAAGGTATCACTATCAATTGGATAATGCTGCCTACTCACAAGGAATTATGTAAATGTAGAAGCTTGCTGTATTTCGCATTCGTCTTCTAATGTAGAGTTTACTTTTTATCCATCGAATGAGGTCTACAAGGACTAGGTACGTACTAAGGATATGAATTTGAGAGATTGTACGCAAGTGTTTAAAGAATATGTGAAGAACTGGGGGGGTTATTATCTTTTCTGGGCCAAGTTGAAAGTTAAAACAGACTGTTTAGTGTTTAGTCTTGAGGACGGTTTCAGAATAATATTATGTAAAGTCCTCACCAAAAGTGCATTCTCCTGTTTGCAATTATGAAAATAGTTTAAGGTTCAAGGTCGCATATTTAGTAGCGGTGTAAGTGCGGTGGTTGGCACCACCTTGCGCCAGGATCGATAGCGGGCAGACGACGCGCGCCGCCGCGCCGTTACCCGCCTCCGCGCCAATATCAACGCAGTATCACCATGCGATTATCACCATTGTTAGATTGATCGCATGAAACGAGCAGCGCCGCCGCCGCCTTAGCGGTTAATGTCCCTGATAACCAGCAAGGTTTTGCCTGGCTTTTGAATTAAAGGCAATAAGTAAAATCACCTCAAATGCGAGAATATTTCCACTTCAGGTTCTTTAGAACAAAAATAGATGTAAGGGAATCCAGGCTGATGCCGATCAGCGATAAACATGGTGTTTAACGAGTGAGCGGCCGCGGACAGTGGAGCGGGAAGATTTATCTCGGCCGGTGACAGCGCAACAACATTATCGCTCCACACGTGGGTTTCGGTGCAGTGAGCGCTCTCGCCGTCTCTCTCGCACTGTCATCGTTTCCAACAACGTCACTCTAGTTTCTGCGTCTCGTCGTGTAATGAATTCTACTAAAGCGCACTTTCGCAATGTCCGAAACTAAAATGTGGTTTACTGCACGCTGTGTCAATCAGGCCGATTACTGAAACCCCTCAAGTGGTTCGAGTTATCGACAGCGCAGTCAATAAACTGAATCGCCTGCGCAAACATGCAATGAAAACAAATTAAACGCTTATAAAGTAGGTAGGTACTCGTAACTACGTGTGAATTCTTGATATTCTTGGGTAGTATCTAAGTCTTTTCAAAAGACGTGAGCGTAACACTCGTGCCTGATGTTAAACATGAAATAGATACTTTAAATTGCTGTTTTATTGCATAGGTAGCTGTTTGAGATAAAATTAGTTTTAATAGAATTTTAAACGAGTATCCTTCACATTCTTGGTTACAAAGATTTTAATAGTTTAAGTGCTTAATGCATTTCTGATTTAAAGATTCAACGTCTTCTGAAGACAAAATAGAACGTGTTCATAAACTGTTGTGACAAACACGTTGGAAAAATAGTAAACAGTGACAGCTACTTAGAAAGAGACGGAGCGCAACATGGCAACGCCGCGCCGCCGCACCAAAGTGCGCGGGCTTTGTTTACAACGGCCGCGAGCCGGCGAAGTTGGCCGCTGAGGTGATTCTAGTGGCAACCGCCGACGACGCTAGTACACCACCCCACTTATCCACTACAATCTTACGCATTGATTAGGTATAATGCAAGCGGTCATCGTCCTATATAATACAATAATTATTTTAGTATTCGACATGAACCGTAATTCGAATAATTTGGTAGAATTATCAGCTGATTAAAAACAAATGATTGGTACCTATTGATTTTTGTAACACTAACAATAATAACGCAAACAGAAAGCTAAGATTTAAATCCGTTTGGAGCTTTTGGAACAAAATATACCTACTGTTTTAATATGCAGCTCAGGGTCCTCACTCCGAAAATCAATCATCGAAGCTGCCGCTGACGGGATCGCAGTTTTCCTACCATGAAACTCATGAAAGTGTTTTGTTTTAGATCCCACGTTCGATTCAATTTTCACAACTTGACATTTTGTCTTTCATTGTACTAAAAGTGCGATCCATTAGCGAAGCTGATGGATCGCACGCTTCGAAGCTTCGGCTTCGATGTTCGATTTTCGGAAAAGGCTCCTGAACCGCGAGGACCGGTTTCATTGTTTCGTTTGCGAATAATAATTATATGGGTCATTCCATAGTAAAGTAACGTTTACTATGGAATGACAAGAGGGCTCAGAAAGAGGTCCCAACCCGCCATATACTTTCTATACTTAAACGCTCGTACGAAATTATAGTGTTGTATTATTTTTTTTTCTTTGGGTGTTTTGAACAAATATATATCTTGTGCATTATATCTAGGATTTAATGGAACCAAAACATTAAAAGTTTGACAATCCAATTCAATAAAAGCCTTAAAAAACAGCCTTTTTAAACAAATTTTACCTTGATGTAGGCACCTTAAAATATAACACCGGAAACGGTGGAATGACACATGTCCCATATGTTAAAAAAAGTTGTTTTAAAAATTAAAAAAAACAGTATTCATCCTGACTCCATAATCATACCCTCAACACCAAGTCAAACTATATCTATAGGCAGTTACAAAAGTTACCTCTTAAAAGTGTGTTAGAAATGGCAGTTTTTTAATTTATTTTTAACGGGTAACATGCCACACCCCATTTTTATTTTCTACTAGCTGCTGCTCCGCGGTTTCACCCGCGCGGAGATATTGGATTTCATGGTTTTTATTTTTATGCGCGGAACCCTATTCTGTTTCTAAAATAAAAGTAGTCTATGTTACTCCATGTAACATCAGCTATCTGCCAGTGAAAGTCCGGTCAAAATCGTCCCAGCCGTTTCGGAGATCACCCGGAACAAACAGACAGACAAAAAGTTTAAAAATGTTTTTTTTTTGTTATAAATACTGGGTATACTTTCATACGCATTTAGTAAAAAGCTGTTATTTTGACATTTCAAAAAGACACTTCAATTTTTTTTTATTTCGTTTTCCAACAGATTGATATTTGTATGTATATAGATGACATGGTAGTGTCTGGTGTGGAGTTTGAAGTCATGGTACCTTATTCAACTTTACGAAAACGTCAGTAATATCTTAAAGAGATAAGGATAAAACAGATTACTTCTAAATAAACAAACACATAACAGAAAGTTTTCTGGTAGGTCAATCGTCAAGCACTCCAAAGGCTTGAAGCCACCCCGTTTGGCGCCGGTTGATAATGTAATTCAAGATGGTATTGAGCGCGGAAATCTGTCAATTCGCGCGCGCCCTCTGAAGGGCGGCTAGCGGGGTGGTGGCGGCCTTTCGCTCGCACACTCCCACGTGCGTGTGACGTCACGCAGCCCTCTCGCGCTACGTCACAAGCCCGCGAATCTGTCCCGCTTGACAACCCCCGCCCGCCATCCACCGACCGGTGGAACTCAGCACACCTGTACTTTTGCTTGCGAAAATTTAACTGATAACCGTTCAGCCGAGTGTCAACCGGAGACGCGACGGTCACACTAATCGGAATTAGAGTTAGCGTCGAAGCCATGATAAAAGACTTTTGTTTCATGAGAGTGCACAATTTCAATACTTCAAATTCAATATGCTTATGTAATGATACATTTTTTGAATAAGCGTTCTGTGGTCCACAGAATGAAATTCTTTGGAGAGGCCACAGGATACTCCAATGGTATCCTGTGAATCCTCCCAAGCTTCAAAGATGTGAGACACCAGTTTAGCTCCAGCGTCGACTGTTGATCTACACTTCGTGAAACAAAACTGGTGCTCGTGCAATAATCCAAACTCGTTGAAATGTGAAAGTAACTGTTCTAATATGAATATTCAAAAAATTTGCTATGAGCTGGAAGTGCAGAAACTGATGTACAATTAGTCGGGGTGTCGTTACAACCAGATTTAAAAATAGGGATGACTTTACTGTATTTCATTAGATAAGAAAAGACACCCTGGGCTTTAGAAAAATTGAAAATAATAACTATGTAGGACGCAATTGTATCAATTCAGGATCCTATTACTTTTATAAATTATGAATTATGAATTATCGATATACCCCACAAAGTCCTCGGTGTTTTTCATATTGATAGATTTAAAAGTTTTTTTGATGCTATTGGTTGTTATATAACGAATTAAGTATTATATCAGGAATTAATTTTGAAAAGCTGTTTTACAAAAGCAATCTGCTTTTGCTGGAGAAGAGTCTGGTGATTTAGTAGCCTCCAAGGCTCCAATGGTATGTTTGTATAAACTTATTAAACTCACTGGCTATATCAAGTTGATCGGTAACTACTTTATCGTTCGCTTTTAGTTTAAATTCACAATCTCTGATTTTATTTTTACCAGTTTCTGTGTTAATTATTTTGCAAATGATTTTGATTTTATTATTACACTAGCTGTGCCCCACGGCTTGGCTCACGTAGCCTAAGTTACTCCTTGTAACATCAGCTATCTGCCAGTGAAAGTCCCGTCAAAGTCGGTCCAGCGGTTTCGGAGATTACCCGGAACAAACAGAAAGACAAAATTTTTAAAAATGGTTTTTTGTTTTATTAGCCGTATATACGTTCATATGCATTTAGTAAAAAAAACTGTTATTTTGATATTACAAACAGACACTTTAATTTTATTTATTTGTATAGATACACAAATATTTCAACCCGGATTTTGCCACAACCTATAATTGAGAAAACTATAGCTGTTCTCAGACCATAGAACAACTCTTGGACACCTTCTGTTTCATGTGACCGACAATGTCATTAAAATACTGTTACACCACATACAGTTGCAGCAAGTATTAAGGTGGAACGAAGCGATTAACGACACAAGTGGATAACTTGTCCAACGCATGGATATGTCTATGTTGCTTAAGTAGATACTTAGATGTTGCAAAATGGGACAAGGTCTGATATATTTATAGTTCGGTATCGGTACCTGACACAGAGACACCTACATGAGGCAGACGCGCACTATGATTAAACCAGCCACCGCTGAATGAATTATTATATGTACATATGGAAACAGTTAAAAACGGTTTGTTATTCACAGATTTGTAAATCCCAATGCGGGCGGCAAAAGGCGGCGCTATCGATCGACACAGGCTACCGGGCGGCGCGCACGCGCATCAATAAATAGCCCAATCCAGCGCGGCCGTCGATACGCGTCATGAACATTTTATTAATAAAACACCGAACAACGCGCGGGCGCACCGAACGTTCATCAACCCCGCGCGACCGCCTCTTACGTACACTAGCACAGTTACATCATCACAGCGCTGACCTGATCCACATAACTCG
This sequence comes from Crocallis elinguaria, assembly GCA_907269065.1. NCBI lineage: Eukaryota > Metazoa > Arthropoda > Insecta > Lepidoptera > Geometridae > Crocallis > Crocallis elinguaria. The sequence goes on from OU026068.1 coordinate 15,825,905, forward strand.
ATTCTTCCTATTTAAGGCAAAAATAACTATAAATTTCACGATTACAACAGTAACCGAATACTGAAACATTCCATTAGGCGAAGGGCGGCGGCAGTGCCGTTACTGTCACCGTCGTGTCGTGTCTTAGAATCAAGAACTAGTGAGAAGTGAGTTCCATCTCATCGAACCGTTCCCACGGCCTCGTATAACCCACGCGAATTGCAAGACTTATGTGCATTAATGGCGCTGTTACGACTTGGCACATTAGCTTGTGGACACTAGATTTAAAAACAGGTATATTTGAATACAAGATCAAAAGACGGATAGCTGAACGGTTTTTTAAACTGTAAAAGAAAACTGTTAAATCACAGCAACAGCAACGCCTGCATAATGGAAGCTGTTGTTAAATTGTGGGACCAGCAGACCACAGCTCAGATTACATATTTACCATTAAAGAGTAGCGATGCAATAGGTAGAAAGCTGTCGGTGAGCGGCGTGCGTGCGTTTCACTTGCGGAGCACTCGAGTCAATTCCCACAATAACTGCGGCGCACGCGCATGCAGCCCACGCAGTCCTAACTACTAATTAATAAAGCTAACGGCTCGTTTCCACACTCTCCTGATTTATGTGACCGCGCAAAGGAGCATCGCCAACTAGCAATGTGTACCTACTTTCAGAATGTCCGCTAACAATAATAGGATAGTTTACTAGTCTGGATGGATCTTAGGATGCTCTAAGATATATTATATAAACTACTATTTTATTTCGTCAAACAGGCTTCTTTAACATGTAATGAATGACGCCAATGATATACAAATATTTCGCAGCAGCGGAAGGAGATATCCTTATCTAAAACTCATCACAAACAGATCATCCGTGATGAGATAGTGTTTGAGTTAGATAACAAAACGAATTCTCAGACTTACGAAGTTTCAATTTGTCATAAGGCATAACTGAAACGAAAAGTTTTACAAACTCAAACCAAATAAAGTAAATAATAAGATAAAATTACCACCCATTCTCAATCACACTACGGCTCATTGAGATAGTCCTTAATTGCCACTAGGGCTAATGTCATCTATTTGACGAAGGGTTTTAGGAGTTCAGTCCCTTGTTTGTAGAGGGCGTATGGGCACCGGACAGGCGCTTGGTGGCAGGTCAACGACTACAGAACCCAAGGTAATGTAATTCATCTAGCCCTCTAGACACGACGGGACTTCATCAGAAGCGGGGATATGGTCAACTCTGGTCATCAGTCGCACATTCCGAGCCACTTGAAAAGGGAGCGGGTAATGTTGATGTATGGAAATATTAAATAAATATAAAAGGTGGATAATGTATTCGATGTCCTACGGAAAGGATTAATGGTTAACTGGATATTTGCAAAAGTTTCAAACTTAAGTGAAGCATCATAGAATTAAATAAGTACTGTATTATTTGAGCAGTAATTTCAATCAGTATAGAGTTCAGTGACATGCTAACCACATAAACTGGGATCAAGAGGCCCATTGTCAGGAATTTGGTCGACGAGACGGCGCGTATAAACATTGAACTCCTTTTGTTGAGACCTTTTCGGATCGAAAACAAAAGTTACATGAACGTATTAGACAAGTGAGTTTCGTGGGTTAGTTAATCTAGCGTACTAGGTAGATTAGTAAACTTGTTGCAAGGTACAATACTAACGTTCTTCTAAAGCGGCTGGGAAACCTGCTTCACGGCAGTCCTTGAACATGTGTCTACATATTGCCCTGTACAGAGGGCAGGACATGTGCAGTGAGGATCAGGTGTCGCGCCGCAATAACCGCGGGCAAACCCGTCGGAACGGGTTATCGAGCCGCTCGCCGGCCCGCCGTGCCGCACTCGACGCTTGCACAAGAAAGTAAAAAGTCATATTTGATAAAGAGACGCTCCCGATAAAGGCCATAAAAACCAATACGCCAATTATGACAAACTTAGCGATCGCGCTTCAAGACATCAGGATAAAAGGACCAAAAACGAACGCAAGAGCAACAACGAGACAATTGGAAGTGAACAATGTTATTTGAACGAAAATATGTAGTGGAGCCTGAACGTTCGTTAGATAACGACGCATTCTCTGAGGCAAAGCCGAAAGAAACGATTTAATTGTGTCTACAATTAGCCTACAAAACAACCTGTTGCATTCGAATTACTGCAGCATTTAATATGATAGCTGCTTTAAATTATTATTTTAATGTCAGATTATTTTAAAAGGCCGTTTGTATGTGTATATAAAACAACATACGTTACGAAATACGCCTATATAAACACGTTTACAAGGGAACAAGTACCTAGTCATAGTCAAGACATTCTAATGTGTATGGCGGATGTTAGCAGGCATATTATCCCTGGATTAGACTAAACGCGTGCCGGCGCCGACGTGCGAGTTCGCAAGCCAAACCGGGTGCATTAATCGGGTAATTAGCCAGCTCTCGGTGCGAGCCGCGGCGTCTAGACGTATTCCGGCATTGTTATAACCCCAAGGATTTCACGCGAATTGAGGGAGCTTTTACACTGATTGTGCAGAACTCGGGAAAGAAGTTCAGAGGTTTACGCTTCCTATGTTATAGCATTGTTCTTAAAACAAACTTATCCACTCATCTTTTTTTTTATGCTATTTGGTAACGAGAAGACCTGATCGTTTGCCTGATGGTAAGCATAACGCCGGCCCATAACAATTGCAGTGCCTCTCAGAACTTTAGAGACACAAAGGCCTGCGCGGCACTGCAGTGCGCTCGTTACCCTGAGGCATTAGATATTAAGTCTCAAAAGTCCAGTAATTTCACTGGCTACTCTGCTCATCAAACCGGAACACAGTAATGCTTGCACACTACTGCTTGGCGGCCAGACTTCACGAGCAAAGCGGTGGTAACAACCCAGACGGACACTCGCAGAAGAGTTATTCCTCCCACTAACAAAAACCGACGAGATCTTTACCGACGAAAGCCAAACTAAAATAATGATCAAATACAAATTCGGGTAATAAACGTAATAGATTCACGTTCCGGGTGCCTATTTTATGACGATGTAACAGATAAACCGATAACAAAGATCACTTATTAAGTAGAGTTACACACAAAAGACCAGCAAACACAAGAATAAGAAAGTTTCGAAGAACGACGCTAAAAGTAGAGTTCGAATTGGCCTCCTCAATGAACTTGGGAAGTTTACTAGAAGCTGGCGCCACGCCAAGTAGGCACGCTGCGGGTCGCGCCGGCAGATGGCAGCATTGGCGGTGACTCGGTGAGGCAGCCAGGGTGTGATCGGTTACTGCCATCGATATGAACGAGATGTAGGTACAACGATCCAACGGCGTCTAAACGTGTCAATTATGAAGGTAGAGACACGGGAGGGTAACGAGGGTCGCGGTGGTTTGGGGTTGCGCGCTCGAGGTTCCGTGTGGACGTTATTGCGGGTTCGCGGTCGCTTCGGTTTCCGCACCCCACTAAATGTGTTTATGAATGGCATATTTTAAAACGTTTCTCGTTGACCTATTAACATAACAACTTTCCAGCTAAAGAAAAGTCGTTTTGTATTTGTTATTTTCAGTCTGTGGGAAGCTTTTGTCCTGCGTTTTCTTCTAGTCCTAAATGAGTATTAATTTGGCGCAAATATTTGACGTACATGCTTACTAGCATTTACCATGTAAAAATAAATCATGGTGTTGTATTTGTCATACTCAAAGCTTTGCCAAATTCAAACTTGACGGGGAAATTCCATTATTCAATATAATTTAGATTTTTTCCACTAAAGCAGACCTTGAAACAACTTTGAAAATCTTACAATTCTCATAAGCTTCAAAACCTACAGGAAGTAATTGAAAAATATTAAAGTCTGGTGAAAACTATTAAATACTGAAAGTGAGTACGAATCGTTACCAATGCGAGAAGAGACACCGCCGTTTGAAAATGTAACAAGTACGGTGACTGAATAGCACAGCGTTTGAAGAAAACAGATGTAAAATCGTCCATATCTAAGAGCGGAGGATGTTACTTAGGGATAAATGATAACTAACTAATATGGTGGTGTGGCGTTTGTACACAAATCGGCGTGCAGACTGCAGCGGGGTATCGATCAGTAAGGGTGGTGCGCGCGGCATTGCTGGTGTTACTATATCCAGTTTCCCTCAGTTTTCAGAGCCGTTTTCTTGCTTGAATGCCATATATTACGGTAACAGCTTCAAATTTTTAAGAACGGATATTTTATTGTTTTTATGAATTAGAAAGGTAACTTCGAAAACGCTAAATTAACTCTTGTTAAAACATTTGGCTTAAAAAACGTGTGATTAATATTAAATTGAATTTTTAAGAGATGCTAATTTTACGTAGTTATTTCACTACAATGAAAGCCGCGGCGGTGGCGCGCGGTTCAGGGTAGATGCCACTTATCGCCGTCTTCACACCCAATTTATCGCGTGTCGCAATCGACCGTGTTTGTACACACGGTTATGATGCTCCACGTTTATGTGCATGCTTTTGTATGTACACGTTTACTGCGCGATAAAATCCTATCAAGATTTTTTTCACCGGCTACGCTTCACTTTCCCCGCTTTTTGATGACAGCGTAATGTGAAGATATCAAAGAGTAGGTAAAAGAAGCACGGCGATCGAGGCCATTATGATACTGTTTGTGACTATTTCCTTTTCCCAATGTTATTTACTTATCTCAGATTCACAGCTTTACACAGTTATGTTATCTTTTATACAGAAAATATTTCAACTGAAAATGGAGAGTTTTACACAATGTCATAACATTCATAATACTAACGCTGGATAGTCCTATAGCAACTCTGGCAGTGTCTGTTTATCTTGTAAACAAAAGCTTATAATAACTGAGCGGGTGATCAAAAACAGAACTAAACGAACTTCAGCTCAGGAAAATATTTTTCCTACGCGTACAATGTGTATCCAAGTGTTTGTTTCTAGGGCGCGTGAAGGTCGGGCGACACGTGGTCCTCGCGTAAATTAGAGCGGGTGTGGCGCGCTGGGACTAAAGGGACCAATAGGCGGACAATGCTCGCGATCAATAGCAGTCTGTCGCGCCCGCGCCCGTGCCCGCGCCCGCTTGCACCGAGCGCGTAACCTAAGCGCCCCGCCCGCATGCAGCTGCGCTTCCCGCCCTTGCCTTATTGAAGTGTCTTGACGGAAGCTTGCCTCACTCACAGATTCACCCCTCAGCGCATTTTAGTCAATATTTTATGCTCGAAAAACAGTTTGGCTTCATGTAACAACTTTCTTTTAAATTTTGTTTTATGTGCCATGAAAAATAAATCTAATATTTTTTATTGTATGTCATCAAAGCATAAGTTGGTTATCGATATCCCGAGGACACCATGGCATCGATTAAGCCATCGATGGACTATACCGTACGAGTTATAGGTACTCATAATTAACAAGGCTTCGCGCGGGGTGCACCTCTACACCCTTGCGTGCCCACTGCCACCCCGCCCCGTCCAGTCTAATTGCATCGCTGCCTACGGCCAGGTGTGCTGATGTGCTACTGAAGTATATTATTATAGGAATCTAATTGTATGATTAGCTCCTTTTGCACTTCATAACAATTCAAATTCAATCAAGTTTTTAACTCGAGTGACGCAGTAATATTTGCAATATAACACTACGGTTTGCAACAAAATCAAAAATTCAAATGAAATGAGTCATGATAGCGATCATTTTCACAATAATGGCATCAAAAGTCAGAAATTTAAGCTTCAAACATTACAAATCTAAGCTCAGAATCTGTTGCAAATTTAATAAACCCACAAGTAACCAGTTGCTAATTTCCCTAAGGGATAAACGCCACTCGAGGACTTTGGGAGTCCGTAATTAGCAGATCTAGTGCTAGAACGCGACCTTCAATTAATTTCATTAGCAAGGTCCATCTAAGGCTGACGCCCACGTTGCCATAGATTCGGTAGCAGTTGCTACTGCGGAGTGGGTAACGTGACATTTGCAGCCCTCACCCCGCGCACCGCCCCGACCTCGCTCGCACCCCCTTCGCCCACGTGCCTGCCCTACCAATATACCAAGTAGCCGTAGGGTTCCAGCATGTAATATTCATGGTAAACAATGAGACCCATTTATTGCTACAAGCGGGGCTAAAAAGGCCACATTGAGCAATTCCTCTGCAAGTAATTCATTTCCTGATTCACCAGCAGATCCGTAGCAATTCCTCTAATTTTTTGTAAATGGGTCAATTAATTTGGTGAATCTTATTTCAATTCAATTCATTTGCAGAATTGCAATGTTAACATTGCCAGACCAAAATAAACAAAAACGTGACTTTCTGGTAATATTTTCTATAATATATGATATAATCTAATCTTATTATACGTTTTACTTACTAGAAATATCTCTATGGCTTCTAACTTTCTTAGATTGAAAGATAGTTTATGAATGCATTTATTTATTTAGGGGATTTTTAAGAAATTGTGGTGATTTTAGGAGTTTTTGACCACAGCTTAGGGCGAAATATTTTTGGGAGTTGGCAACACTGATATCATTTTTTTTTCGGCATCACGCCTTTTGTTTATTTAGCCAGTATCAAGTTATATCTGTATCATTATCTAAAACTAATACTTAATACAGCTGTAAAAGTAACAAGAAATTGTGTATCCGTATGTATTCGTTACTTCAGTCAGTATTCGTTACTTTCGTAACGTTACTCGTTAGTTCTGATACAATTGAGTACGGGCACGAAGTATCGTATCGAGTCGCACTTTCGTATCGTTACGTTACTTCTGATACAATTGAGTATTGGCATGAAGTATAGTATCGAGTCGCATCGCGTACCGAACTTACGTTTACCTGACTTAACTAATATATAAATGTACAATTGTACATATGTATTGTATAATTTATGAACTATTTTCGTCTTGTTACATTTAGATGCAGTGAATGATATGATTAGCACAGAAACTCCATAAAAAATCCTTATTAAACTAATGAAATCAAAAAGTTGAGAATGCCTTGTTCATAATATTATATAAAAATGAGTTAATATCATCACTTAATTTTTCACCCTTGAATAAGGTATTCTTTCATTAAATTTATGAAACCCTACTCATGAAAAAAATAATCATTCAAATCGGTCGACAAATGGCGGAGATATCGAGTAACATCGCCCCACAAAAAAAATACAGGCGAATTGAGAACCCTCCTCCTCAGTCGGATAAAAATATGAACAATACGAAACCACGATGCTTATCTCTCACTCGGATACATTTTATCGCTGGACAAATAGTTTCAGTTCACGCATCATGCCTTGTATCCATTTGGATAATGAATCTAACTAACATCATACGAAACGTACAAGTAACGAAGTGAGTTTGAAAGTAACGATTCGTTACTTCGGGTCTGGCGATGTACCTGTTACTCGGTAACAAATACATACGGTTTGCTACAGTTCTAGTTTTATTAATTAATCATTGGTTATATAAATAAGCCTACTTAAACGTTTATGACTAAGAGATAGTTATGCACTATTTAAGATTTTAAGCAGTAGTTTGCTATTCACCGAATTAAGCAGTGATTAGCTGTTTTTATGAATAAGACTGCTAATACTTAACCTCGAAACTAAAACTCGGAAAACGAAACGAAACCAGTAAATACTTTGTTTCGTTGTAACATACGAGAAACGAATTAAATTTGTAAGTAACGATTCGTTACTTAGAATCTGGCACTCGTTACCCGTTAACTAGTTACTCGGTAACGAATACGCGGAATAAGATTTGTTTCAGCTCTATTCGTTGGCCCTAATGATAATACAATAAATAAAGTAATTGTATTATTGTAAATGTAATGCCTATAATTATGTAATAAGAAGTAAAACGAACGTTAACATCAGCCTCTCGACTCTGAAACACTAGGTTAGGCCCCATAGCTAGCAGTGATTCGTTTAAAAGGGCCGTAAAATTGGAACTATGTGTATTTCCAATGAAAAAATGTGATATTTGAGTCGCAGACCTACATTTCAACATTTCCATTATGTAAATAAATAAAAATAGGTAAGTGTTGGCTCTCATAAATTTTTATTTACGAAATGAATTCTGGTGCAAATATAAAGTTTACTTATTTTATAGGAAAGGAAAGGCGTTCATCGAGGATTTCCAAGGAGCAATGGAATAAATAAATGTTGCTCGAGTTTCTTGAGCAAAACTCCAGCCTTGGTCGGCGTTATAACAACTGCTGCACCTACAGGGATGGAAAGAGTCTGCATTTCTTTCTAGGAGATGGCTGGATTGCTTAATTCCACAGTATCTAGTATTACCAAAATACAAAAAAAGAACATTCTGTTAGAAGTACTTTGTAGTATCAATTATTGACAGTTTGGCAAGTTTTACTTAAAATTCAGTAGTAGGCACATAATAAACTAAGAATAAGTTAACTCCATAGAAACGGCCCGATTTCACATAACATACCTAAGTGGTATAACATGCATGTTCCACACAATAGCTTATAGTTGAAAGCCAATAATGATCCAATTGTTAACATTAATCGAATTTGAATTTCTGCATATGTAAAAAGATGCAATAAAATTCATTCCGATACTAAAAATGTCATTGGTAGGTGAGCCATCAAGTTTGTTTATATTTTTGGCCAACTAATAAAAACTCCATACACTAACATCTGAAATACTGCTTCTTCCTAGACCTCCATAATTTTAGTACCACTACCTCCACAACTTAGTACAATTTAATTCCTAACAACATGAGAAATATGACTAATTGCAACAAAACAAGTCTTGATTGAGATGATAAAATAGTGAAGATAATAATTATCTAGATATTTAATTATCTTCCATTTGAATCATTATCATTTACTAGTCATACTACTAATTTACTAGGTGGTAGGACTAACTCTCCCACGAGTGACCATCCTGGGTTGGTACCGCCGCTTTGCTCATGAAGTCTGCCGCCAAGCATTAATGTGTTCCGGTTTGATGAGCAGAGTAACCAGTGAAATTACTGGGCTTTTGGAACTCAGTACCTAATGTCGCAGAGTAATGAGCGCACTGCAGTGCTGCAAAGCCATTAGGTTTCAAAGCTCTGAGTAGCACTGCAATTATTATGGGCTGGCGTTATGCTTACCATCAGGCAAATAACCAGCTTGTTTCATTATCAAATAAAATAAAGTAGTAATTGCAATAATTTAATACAAAAATTTTTTTTAGGGGGTTTTACTTCCTGGGAGATTTTGTTATAAGGAGTAACTTAGGCTACTTTTAATGTGGGCAAAGCCGCGGGCATAGCTAGTTCCTAATAAAATTAATATAGAGTACACATGCATCATCTTTAATATTATATTACATACAAAATATTTACACAATTAACTAATAAATTAAAGCTATGTTAGATCAGCTTTGGTCAGCAAGTCAATGATCTATCATAGCCTTTAGGGCTTGCTGCTTCTTCAACAGCTTAACTGTCATTGCTTCTTCTGAATATCCTCATGTTAATCGTAGGTATTATGATACTGAACCTAAAAACCATATTGCTTCATTTTCAGGCTGGTGTTCAAGGTGGTGCTTGAGGGAGTGCCCGGAATCACGGTTGTCTCCACAGCATCACTTGCTCAAAATATTGATGTCTATGTTGCATATGTCTATACAAAAATTCTACTGTAAATTTGCTAGTATTATTTTATGTTTTAATTATTGTAAAAAAATAGTGCATAGTTATTATAATTTTAGTAATTACATAACATGTTTTTTATTTTTCTCTTTGTTTTATTACTGTCTTTGCAATTTCTCAGGTATTACACTGGGTAGCTGCGCCAGCAACCTCCCTTGTTTGAGCATTTTTGGTCCCGGTGACATTATTAAGTGGTCATTATTTAGAGCTTGCATCATGGCCCTCATAAAGTCAGTTGGATACACTTGGTGCATCTTGTTAAGTGCAATGACTCCAATTTATCTCTGGTACGAACCTGAGGCATAAAAGCCCAGTGTACTTAATACCTAAAACGAAAATATATGTTATTTTAATTATAAATATAATATCTAGGTAGTTAATTTATTAGTTTTGTTATTGAGAGGAACAGTGAAGATAGATGGAACTTAGAACATTAATTGTAACCACTGGGAATCGAATTCGATTGGAGGATATACATTAATAAATGTGTATGTGTATGTTTGTTGGTTTGTTCTTCTTTCACGGATCGATGTGATTTTTCATATAGTTAAAGTTTGTAGACCCGGAGAGTAACATATATTTATATGCCTTTTCATCCCAAAAAAATGCACGGTTCCTGTGGGAACGCGTGTGAAACAGCGGGCAGAAGCTAATATAGATAATATGTCTTATTATTCACTCACCATGGATATAAAACCGATTCCATTTTGACGACGAGTGGTTAAATAAAGCTCCAGCTTTAATATAACATATTTACAAGCACTTTGTTGAGTCTGTATAACCCAACAAATTCAGAGTCGGAGATTTCGAAAGCTAATTCCATTTTTCGAAGAGCTACGCTTTGTTGGCGATATAAAACGCTTTGTGTAACAAACAAGTAAATTCATTTAAAAAAAAATCATAGTCTTATAACTGCCATGATTTATTATTTGTTTCAACAACATGGACGAAATGAATTGAAAAAAGTTCCTCTCGAGTAACTTCTTACGATTCTCCTATTTGACGTTTATCGCTGCCTATTTTGCGAGCTATTTCATAGAAAACTGTCAAATATAGCAATTCTTAGTATAATTCGGCATGTGAATCACATTATGAATTGCCTTACTACGATTTATGAAAAATGAATCATAATATTTTTCACCCTGGCTAATAATTTCATATGATTCTGCTATTTGACGTTTAAGCAATTCGTATTTCGTGAGCCATTTTACGATTTTTCATAGACAACTGTCAAATAGATGAATTCTTGCAATGATTCGGCAAGTGAATCACTTTATGAATTGCATTTCGGTGACAACTTTTAGCAATTCACGAAATGAATCATAATATGATTCGGCCAAAGTGGCCTTTTTAGCCCCGAAGATCGGCAAAGAATCGGAGATGCTTGTAGCTTCTAGAGATTTGTTTTAGACTCTAAAAACATAAAAATTGCCACACATATTTGTCTCAGTCTCAGAAGCAAAGGCATTGGTCGTGGACTAATTTCAATACAACTTTTGGATACTTAACGCAAACTACCAGGTAAACATAAACAAGGAGCAACAAAATCGGGCGAGACACGTCCCCCCGGCCGAGTTAGCATCCGCAACCCCCAACGTAGGCGTAGAGTAAGGCAGGGTTGGCCTAAACAGATTATCCCGTGTTGCCTGCGGACGGGGCGCGGGCGGCGCGGGGTCAGCCGTTAATCTCCGCGCAAATAGCCTCACGTACCACGGTATCGTGGTATGCAAGTACGACACAGAGGCTGCAAACAGTGCTACAGCTTGTAAAACAAGAAATGAAAACGTTCTTAAGTGTGTTGCCTAGTTCACTGCTGACAAGCAACGGACCCTTGAATGGATCGATGGCAACAATTGAACGGCCTTCTCATATAGCACGGCTTTCTAATAGCATGGCCAACATGGCAGATATCGTAACCACATTTTACTACTGTGTGCAGTTATTTAGGCCGCCACCCGTCCCTAAAATGATAACCACAAGATTATTTACTAAGGGCGATACACTTCGCAGAATTGTTAATCTTTGTTTTCGTTTAAAGCTGCGTTGTAATGAGATATTGCGCTCATTGGGACCATGGAACGATTTAATTTACTGAACCTGATCAAATGGATTATAATGCTTTCATAAGGTTGATTGCGGTTATGAGTTCAACTTTGTATAACATTAGTCTGTAGTACCTAAATGTTTAAATATTTTGGCTGCGATAGGTCGAGTACCGTCAGGTTGATTGTAAATGTATGAAAAAATTTAACTAAAACTTTGATTGCTAGCTTCCATGACTGCTTCATCAAAGGATGTGTAAATTAATTTCCAGTCCGCGGTGCGCGACGGCGACAACGACGGCGCGGAACTGCGGACAGACGTCCGAACGGGAAATTGCTTTACGTTCGGTTATTTCCATTCGCCGCTGTCGCAGCAACACTACCTTTAGTCGAATGCAGTGGCACCGGTTGCATATGAATAAATAAATACACCGACATTCTGCTCAGCCCCATAAAATAAACAATCACGATAACGGGCCCAGGAAAACCTTGACCATATACAAAGACAATCGATTCCAATATAAATTTCAAAGTAATAGTCAGCACGATTACCGTTCCCCTTAAAAGCGTTAGCGTTTAAGACGAACTGGAGGGCAATCGCGTTAAAAATTATCAACCAAACTGCTATTAAACCACAACAGCTTTACAACTTTTTGACCGTTTCGTATCGCGCTAATAGTTTTACCAAAAGTTCAGACGTTTCTCGACAACAAACGCTGTCAAATGAACGGTTGTAACAAAGTTAGAAAGAGGCAACTTTTGTCGGAGCGTTTCTGTTGTAATTTAATAATTTTGATTGTAAATTCATCGAAAACAGTAAAAACTTTAATACGTAGGATGATTGCGTATTTGGATTTATTGGAGAAGGCCCATGAATTCGATATAGCGGTTTCTCGGGTCTAAACGAAAAAGAAAAATACAAGTGCAAGACTTATGTGTGGATTTTACAATATGAATGATAGGCAGTTTGCAAAACGATACATACTGTCTAAGGAATTTACTCGCCAATTAATCACAGACTTGACTACTCATATGCCGTTCACGCTATATACGTTCTGATGGTTTGAATGTTGAAACCAAGGTAAGGTTATGTTAACTAGTCTACAATCCGCTAGTCAAAGATCTTTGTCCAAGTTTTATTAGTAATTTTTGCACAGTGTTTTGCGTAGTTGGATTTTGGACCATTAATGCTGCTATTATCGTTGTCATAATCTTTGATCAAACTGTGATGTTCCTACAAACTGATGAAATCATCCAAGTTATTTGATCAAATGCAACTTTGACAAAGATTTTTGATGAGTGGAATACCACTAAGATGATACCTCAACATCTAACATTGGTTGGTTTCCTTTGAACATTATGCTAGCCATTGTTAAGGTTATACCTACAATGATAGGCAAAGCTTACTTTATATTACAGTAATATTATACTTGTGCTATCAACATATATAGGTATCTAACATTGATTTTGTTTTAGGTTTTGGTTGCATCGGCATTTAATAATACAAAAAGTGTTTCATTGCAGGTGTTTATTAGTACATAGAAAACTGCATTATGCGGCGGCAGCTGTTGCAAGAATGCATGCTGTGTGCTGCATAATATAACAAACAGAGCACACATCCCCTACAATCCATTGACGGCAGTGGAGGCGTCTCGCGAGAGCTGACTGAACGAGGGCGCCGCGCAACGGCGCGGCGGCGGCGGCGGCGTCACACGGCTAGGATGCGGTGCAGCGCAAGAACTGGGTGTCCTTCTATAAGCTCTATCATGAGCTCTAGCTGATGCGCTATTGGTCATCTGCGGCGCTCTTCTATCATCGAAAACATTTCGCAACTAAAATAATCTTAACTCCGGAAGTAAATAGGTACATATTTTAAATGTGTTATCACAACTGTAAAGCAAGTACTTTCTGGGCATAATGTGTCTGCGTATCTACACTTCATCACCAACCAAACACTTCATAACTCAGTTTTTTTTATAATAAACGCTTGAAAAGATAGAAAATGTTTTTTATATTGCATATTTTGCATTTGACAGTCGCCATCAGCCGGGATTATATTCTCTTTGGTCGCCATGTCCCGCTGTCAGCTGCCAAAACTAGAGTTGTACCAGTTTAAAATGTCCAATCGATGCTCGATTTAGCATTTTGTAGCTCAAATAGCTGTTATCCAATAGTTACATCTCTAATAACCAACATGTGGTAACGTGTCAGTCACGATTCTGAAACGGTTGGTGTTTGGACTTTAGCGCAATACCGAATTCTACACAGTTGAACCGAAACTAAACTACAGTTGGAATCAAACTACAACTAACCAATAACCGTACGCTGTCATTTCAAATTAGCGCGATCGGCGCCCTGCAATCGATTCCGCAGTCGACTCATAAAAGTCAACTGTAAACAAAACGAATCAAATCTCGTAGGAACCTAAGGTTAAGAGCATGTAGGTTTTGCACGTCTGAGCAAGCGTGTGATTACTAATGTCACGCGCAGAGCCATGTCAATCTAGAATCGTATTCATTCTCCGCTATTATTTTATGCCGTTATGCGTCAGTAGCGAGCGACACCTACAGCTTGTGTTGCCACCAAATGTTATTGTTAGTATCAGATGTTACGAGGCAAGCAAGACAAGAGCAGACCATATTACTTAACCATTCTAGCCACAATACAATTTTATTATCTAATGCCGCATTAGCAAAGGTTTTTGTTAGGTCGAAGTGAGGTGATGAGAATAAAGATAGATACGTCTCACGGTGACAAACGTAATGGAACACCGCAGCAGAATATTGCAAACGCAGATGTCTGCCCTCGGCCGACCCTCCAGTTCATCACCGAATCACATAAACGGCGTAAGATAAATCTCAAGGGTGCGGCATTAATTCTAACGGCAGCGGTAGACGTCCTTGCGGTCCCTGTTTCCATATAAGCGGAAACTGGGTGACCGGGAGAGATTTATGGTAGCAATAACGGATTTATTTTTAGCGCTGCGAGTATTTCCGCTCTCCGAATAACTCGCCATCGGAGCGCGAGTACGTTGGAAAAACAAATATTTGCACTTGACGCTGGCCCATTGATAGTTGGATATGAATATGCAGAACTACTGAACGTAACTTGGTAAACATTCACTTTATTGGAGGTATTATGTACTTTGCTGATTTTATTGGGGCGGTTGTGAAGCCATTCATTAATCAAAGTGATTTAGGGCGGATCTTTCAAGAGTGAGATAACGTCCTTAGTCTAGCGTTAAAGAATCAGCTAAGACTTATTGCTCTGATAGAAGAAATTTGAATCTTTCAAGTGACAGTTACGAGTTAGCGGAGGAATAAAACACGTATCGGAGGTATAACTTTAGCGGACTGTTTTATGGCCAGATAAGGTTGTTGGTCTCTCGTTAACTCGTCATGTCAAAGCCAAACTACCTTATCCTAAGTGTGTTTGTCTGTTTGTTAATTTGTTGGCTTGTTTGTTTGTCCTTTTTTCATGCAGCAACGAAGCAAAATATATCCAGGTGATTTTTGACATACTTATATATAGTTTATGGACCGGAGAGTAACATAGGCTACTTTTTATCCCGGACAATACTCGGTTCCTGTGGGAACGCGGGTGAAAACCGCTGGCAGAAGCTAGTAAGGTTATAACAGTTTCTATAGAAGTTAAATGGTTAATGATTGAGGAATAGGATGATTACTGATTAGAATATTTTAGTTGTAGGTGCTAGGTGGTATGTGTCCCTATAGGTATGTGCTCAGTCTACTAGATAGGAAATCATAAGCCCGAAGTCACATTAATTAATGCTCATTTATTACGACACACGTAAACATAAAAGCGAGGGCTGCCGGGCACGCGGTTGCAGGGTGGTGGTGCGACTGGCGCCAAGAGCGCGTTTTGCCTCGCTTGCTAAATATCAACCTGCAACGCATGACCCCACATCAACACTCCTCATTTTGAAAAAAGTTTTACAGAAACACAAATTGTTTACAATTGTAAAAAAGTATAAATATAATTATATACAAAACACTGTAAACTTATAAAAATCTAACATTATCAATAATATGTGGAAGCTGAAGTGATGTGACTGGCGCCAAGTGCGCGTTTTGCCTCGCTTGCAAAATATCAACCAGCAACGCATGCCCCCATAATATATTGTTCGGAATCGCACTGATCATTGGGAAGAATGCAAATGGGACGAAACTTATTTTGTTCATTGAGGAAATTTACAGCCCTTTTCTTTTCGTTTTGGTAATTTTGCGTTCAGTTTTTCACTCATTTTGAATCTCACGGTAAAAGCGATATTCTTCTTTCTTTATTTCCTGGCTTCTGTGGTATGTTCGCCACAGAAAAAGCGATATTTTAAATCCAATGAAAAAACTCAAAAAAACAACAAGTAACCAAGGAGAAGCGGTCGCTATGCAAATAACAACACGTAGAAGTGACATAAAAACGACGTTTAACCAGATATGTTCCGAGCTGCCTCGCTCGCTTGACTACAGGATGGCTATATGTATTTATTGCAAATAAGAAAAGGATGCCAACGATGTAATGCCAAGAAAAAAACTTTTCGTAAATTCTCTGAATCATCAGAGCTATAGTAACTTTGTGCTGAGGGCAGACGTAAATAAATTGTTGCCATTGTAAAGAAATAAACCTTAGGTAGCTAACGGTCCGTTAAATTCGTATTGAAAGACCCGAAAAAAAATGACAAGCAGGTAACGGATCAATAAAATTTATCGGTTCACTAGCAATCAGTCCACTAACGCTGCAATTGAAAGATTGGCCCTTAAGGTACTAAACGTTTAATAAGTTAAGGAATGCCGAGTCTCTGGAGCGCGACACCGAGTCGAGCGGTCTGCCGGCCCTGCGAGCAGTGGAACCGCGGGATGCCAATCTTTAGGGGCACGGTACCTAACCAAGTACCGTATTAGCCCTATAGAAACGGAGGCAGATAATGCGCCTTCCCACGCTCGCCACCACTATTGTGCGAGGCAGTAGTAAGATACGTAATACTATTGTAATAAGACGATTCGGACTTCATTTGTTACTGCTCTTCATATTGTATAATAGGTCGGGGAAAAAGTTTCTTCGCATTTTTTAAGAAAATTCAAAACATTTTTTAATATAGTTTATTTACATTTAACTAAAGTATGTAGGTACCATTTTGTTCGATAACTTTTTGCCATCTTGTAGGTAGGGACATGATCCCATTGCTATAGAAATTTTGGGACTTCTGATCAAAATACCGCGACAAGTGGTTTTGGCAGTCCTCTCGTGATGTTAACCTGACACTGCCTAAAGAATTCTGAAGAGACCGAAACCGGTGGAAATCTGAAGGTGCAAGGTCAGGACTATACGGCGGATACATTAACACCTCCCAGCCAAACTCTCTTAATTTTTTTCTGAGTGGCTAAAGATGTGTGGTGAGGTCTAGCGTTATCATGATGAAAAACCACACCCCTTCTGTTGATTAATTCCGGCCGCTTTCTCTCAACTTCTTGCTTTAATCTCATCAGTTGTTCGCAGTAGAGTTCAGAATCGATGGTCCTGCCTGGTGGTAACAGCTCATAATGAATAATGCCGTTCCAATCCCACCACACACACAGCATCAGCTTGTTGCGAGTTAACTCGGGTTTCGCCACAGTCTGTGGAGCCTGACCGGTCTTTGACCACGACCTTTTTCGCACGTTCTTGTCGTACGTGATTCACTTTTCATCACCAGTTATCAGCTTCTTCAAAAATGGTTCGGTTTCATTACGTTGTAGTAAAGAATCACAAATGAGTACACGGTTCATTAGGTTTCTTTCAGTGAGCTCGTGAGGTACCCAAATATCGAGCTTTCTTGTGTACCCAGTTTTTTTCAAATGCGCCAAAACTGTTTTGTGGTCAATTCCCAGTTCTTCAGCTACGTCGTAACTACTGATATGCCGATCTTGTTCCACTTTTTCAAAAATGGCATCCATTTTATCCGTAATAGGGCGACCAGAGCGACGTGCATCTTTGAAATCAAAATTTCCGGATTGAAAACGCTTAAACCAAATTTGTGCTACTCTCACAGACACTGCACTAGGTCCATAAACATCGCAAATTTTTTTCGCGGCTTGCGTTGCATTTTTACCTTTTTTATAGTAAAATTTTAAAATGTATCGAATTTCTTCATTAGATTCACTCATTTTGACAGTACGAAAAACAAATGAAAATCACACATTTTCCTAATTTGAATATGGAATTATGTTCTTTAAAGGACATGGCATGGTTTTGTATGGGAGGTGGTCCTTGGAAACCGACATTAATAAAACTTATATTAATGTGTAGTGTAGTAATTATAGATAATATTTATCACGAAGAATGATTTTTTGACACCGCCATTTATTAATTATATTAATTTAAAAAATCCATAGTATAAATTAGGAGAATTGATCTGGCATCACTAATTGAAGCCTGGCAGCCCCATTGTGTAGTACCCTAGGGATGTATTGATTATTTAAAAAATCGATTATTCCGATGGATCTGACGATAGAGAATCTATTATTATATTGAGCTAATTTAATCGTTTCTCAAATGTTTACATAGGCACTTGTTAATAAACAATATTAAAAGGTGGTTTAGTTAAACTATGTTTTGTTCTTTCATAATTTTAAACGAATCGAAAGAGACAACCTTATTTAACTATTTACTTTTACAATGTTCACTAGGTTGTTACCACCGCTTTGCTCGTGAAGTCTGCCGCCAAGCAGTAATGTGCATGCATTACTGTATTTCTGTTTGATAAGCAAGGTAGCCAGTGAATTTACTGGGCTATCGAGACTTATTACGTAATGTCTCTGGGTAACGAGCACACTGCCATGCCGTGCCGGCTTTTGTGTTTCAAAGTTCTGAGTGGCACTGGAATTTTTTTGGCCGGCGTTTTGCTTACCTCTATGCAAAAGCCTTAGTTCACATTACCCTCAAGATAACATTTTTGGGTAAAACACTCACTGCAACTCCCAGTAATAGGTACGAAAAAAATGTAATGGCATGATGTTTAGTTTGAACTACAGTTTATGTGGACAATTTAAAGAGATTTTAGATTTTATTAATACCTTATTTACTATAAGTTGATAAAATATACCTCTTTATTTTATATCATCAATCGATTAACAGTCAAAGATATCTAATCGATACTCGATAGTCAATAGCCCAATAGATGATTATAAAGATATTTATTATACGACACGGTCTTGATTATGGTTTTTGGATACCACCTTATAGCCATTTCAAACAGGGGGAATTATACGTTTTGATTCGCCACATAATCTTGAATTGATTTCGGATATAAAAAGCTTATCGATATCGTACTCAATCGATTCTACTTCATAAGAAGAAAACAATTGTAACATGTAGGCACATCCTTAATCTGCTGACATTCCCATAAACAACTTTTATTCATAGACTAGTACTAGGAGTACTAAAGGATACTACGTATCAGACGTACATGACGTCAGGCCACATATTTGGCTTCTGATTGGCTGTGGTATTTTTTTTGTCGTCTTAAGGTTTTGGCTTTAGGCAAAACATTCATTAATCCCATTTATTTAAAAACTGTTTTATTAAAAAATGGTGGTGCGAAAAAAATTAAAAAAAATATTTTAAAAACTCTTTATAAACGTGCATTCGATTGATGTATATATTGTATTTGTCGGTTACCAAGGACCACTTTTGACCATGTCCTTTAAACTTTCATATGATACCAAAACCAGCCAGATACAAATAGTATAGCCAAAGAGATTTTATTACAAGTTCATACATACTATAATGCGAAAAGACTTTTTCCCCAACCTAATATTATCTTCGCAATCACAAAAAGTATCATTTAACATAATTCGTTAAAAGATAGCTGATGAACGCCTTTTATCTCAGTTCCGTGTCTAAGCTATTTCAATCACAATATCAATGAGCAGCCCATTGAATAAAAAAGGGTGGGATGTGTTCCGTAGCTCCAAACTACAAACTCAACGCGGTTAAAGTGCGTAAACACCACCATTCAGTTCTTGGGTATACCGTAGCTAGTAACACCTAGTCTGCGTTACAAAGCTACCAGCAGTTCGGTAACAATTTGACGTTCGTTTAGCACACAGGTGCGATATAACACAATTGTTCCTGCCTCTGCTGATGGGTCTGTTACACATTCAATCGAACTTTGTGCCAGTAATGTAATATGACGCATTTGTGACTTTTCGTGTTTGTTTATGAAATCGGGGATTCTCTATTACAGCACGGGAAATACTATGTAAATAATTTCAAAATTAAGTTTCAATACTATTATATTGTACTTATTCAGCCTGGTTTGTCCAATTGCTGGGCAAATACGTGCCTACTATTTATTACGAATTATAAGCTCTTCCTCGCTTTATAAGTTTTCCATGTATCATAATGCAGTCTTATCTATTTCTATGTGTTAACACAAATACGTAGTCTTCTCCCTGTTGCCTCGCTTTTCAATATTGTGCTAAGCTCGTCCTCGACTTTCCCTTCAATTTTAAAGAACATTGACTTTTTTTTTCAACCACTATAATTGCCAAAAGCAGAGAGCAATAAACTTTACTCCCGATTCCAATTTTATTTAGTCAAAATTCCGAGTTCATTTCGATTGGGAACAGGATAAGTTTTTGTTGTGGCCACCTTCCGGTTCCATCAGGACCCTGGACAACATCTAGGATCAGTTTTTTTTTATGTTATTTGATAACGAGACGAGCTGGTCGTTTGCCTGATGGTAAGCATAACGCCGGCCCATAACAATTGCAGTGCCACCCAGAACTTTGAAACACAAAGGCCTGCGCGGCACTGCAGATCGCTCGTTACCCTGAGACATTAGGTATTAAGTCTCATAAGCCCAGTCATTTCACTGGATACTCTGCTCCTCAAACCGGAACACAGTAATGCTTGCACACTACTGCTTGGCGGCAGACTTCACTCACAAAGCGGTGGTAACAACCCAGACGGACACTCGCAGAAGAGTTAGTCCTCCCACTAACAATCAGTGTACTTGTAAAGGCAAATCAAATAAATCCAAACTCGATGAGGTTACGTCGTTTCGTTAAAGAGTTCCTGTGGCCGCTTTCCAGCTTCATCATCAGACCAGCTCAGTGACATCATTATATTGCAATGTCATCCGATTTACATACGTATGAAAGATTTGGGCTCAATCGAAAACCGGTAAGTGGATCAAATTTAGCTTGCAAGATTTGACCTAAACAAACATACATACGAACATTGCAAGTTAAATAAAAACTTGTAAAAACAAAAAACGCAAAATTTCCCAGAGCAATTATAATAATAGCTAAGCAAACGGTCAACTTTTCAATAAAGACAATGGTAATTATTAAATCTATCCAGACGGAGTCCTATCAACCTATCGAGCAGTGCCGGCACGTAATGGAATCGCAAGGCCGAAGCAATTGAGATGATCACGGCCACGAACGCGCGCCACTGCACGCCGATAAGTATACCTTTTGCTCTCACCAAATCGTAGAAAGACATAGCCAGGTAAGCATATTTTTTGTTATCCATAACAGCAGTCTTTTTTTACTTTCCAGACGTTTTAGACGAAATATTTGTGAAGGAAGGCTATCTTTAAAGGACTTAAAGAAACAGACGAAACAATGGGCGTCACCGCAAATAACAACGTTTATGTAGATTTATGTCACGGTCTATTTTCGTAACTGACCGGTGACGCGTGAACTTGCGCAGCAGAGGGTGCCGCGGGATAAGCATTGCGCACGCGCAGATTGGTTTAAACGAATTAAGGAAAACTTGGCAGTTCAAAGAACTTGTCACCAATCTTCCACATTAGTCATGCGCGTCAATGATTTTGTCACCGTTGTCAGACAATGCGTCGTTTTTGCGGTTCCAAACATAATAAAATTCAGCGAATGGCTTCCTTTCATCAATTTTGCGATAAAGTTCTTGATTTCTCGATGCTAAAAGAACAACGCATCTAGAAGCTTACGTGTAGTCAAACTAAAGATGTTCAACTTTTATTACTGGCTCATTGACACACAAACATTAGGAAAGTGGGTGTCAGAGCGTCTGGCGTGAGTCAAACAGTCAGTGATAGTTGAAAATAGGAATCTAGGCGTACCTGCATGCATGTCAACTATAGTATATCTGAATTCTGAGCAGCTAAGGCTGTTCGCTGCGATCTCTCAAAGCTCTTTCCAGAGAGATATCAACCACCTGTTGGACGGTTCAATTTGTTCCTTTGACTGGTTTAGAGCCTTTGATCAGGATCAAAACCAGTTATTCTTCTTCTTCGAGCTTTCGGACTTATAGCATGGTTTCATTTTTTCTTTTACGGAGTCGTACTAAACTCGATTTTACTTAAGTTTTCTACCACAACATAGTGTATCTATATGTTGCAGAAAAAGTTTACTGAACACGTCTACTGTAGAGACCGAAAGTTTACTTCGATTCGATCGTTCACTACTCGTATTTATGAGCGATACTATTGTTTCCAAGAACATATTATAATTGCGTTATGTATCTTCAATGGAGTTACGAGCGGCGTAGTGATCGTAAACTCGACCCTTCACTTGCGGCTCTGCTGGCAATAACGCTGTTACGTCAGATCATAAAGCACCAGATATCGGGTTTGACGCCCAATCTCTGTACAATGTGTGGGCGATCACATTACGCACACCGTTAACATTCTCGCCAGTAATCACTGAGAATCTAAAGAGCACTTCAAGCCCTTTGTGAAAACGAGCAGATCTAAAGCAAACGATGTTCCGTTTTCTCCGCTACACGAGCGTTCATAAAAGGGAATGTTCTAGAGAGAATTTTATCCTCAAATATCCTAGAAAGTAACAAGCTCCGCAGCCGTCCCACTAAAAAGGCCGACGACACCGCCCTGCGCCGCGCAAATTGGGCGGGCGGGGTAGCGCCGTACCTACCTACGAAGCCGCAGATCTGTCGGCCTGAGCACCGTGTCGAGGGCATTGTCGCGATGCGGCAAATATAAATGTACATTTTCTTTTGTATCCGGATTGCTTTGATGAAATTTTACGATAGGGCTCCGGAAATGTTGTCCAAGAGCAGAATATATTGAGATTTTATTACAATTTGCCACACTTTCCTGATAAGAAACCCGAATATTTCAGAAACGCATTACCAATATTCACAAAACGTTTCTAAGCATTTATATTCCACCCAGTAAGTTTTTTCTTTTCCCCGTTTTCTGCTGCCGGCATTTCTTTTTAACCCAATTTGCAACTACCATTTCCAACTTCTTCCTTCGAGTTTTATGATCTTAACCGAACAGCAGCAAATAAAAACTTTGAAATACTTGAGCTCGTTTCAACAACTGTGTAATAGTCTGGCGAAGTCTGGGTAAGTTAAGGTCTCATTCATTAAGTTGGTAGCCCGCCGGGCCTGGCATCCGGGATTTTTGCCATTGTCTTCCCGCCGGCCCGTCGGCGCGGCGCGCGGCGTCGTCGCCGCGAGATGTTAATCTCGCGTTAATTGTCGCGATACTTGCCGGCTCTACTTAACGAGCTGTAAACTTGAGCTATTGTGCGCGACTTGTGTCGGACAGCATTATTAGTGAGATCACGATTCGCTTTCAAGCTCGCAACTTATAAAATTAGCACGATGAAGAGTTATTTTTTGCATTTTTTTTTCTGATAGGACCCACGACCTTTTTCATAACACATAAATATTTTACAACGGGTTTACGTAATTAAACTTAGTGATAGTACTACTAAGTATTTATAGAGAGTATAGGTACTCACGGCTGGCGGTGGCGATGAGTTCTGGCGCGACGAGCCCATTGAGATCGGGCTCCTCGCCGTACCAGAATATCCAGAGCTCCTTGGCGGCGCGGAGCGAGAGCGGCGGCGGCGCGGGCGAGCTGGTCTCGTAGATGTCGGGCGGCGGGGGCGCCGGCACGCGCCGCCACACGCACAGGATGTCTCCGGCGAGGCAGCGCGCATAGCTGCTGATCACCGGGTCCGCCAGCGGCGCCCCGCCCTCGTCCTCGCCGACGCTGCTCTCGCCCCACACAAGCTTACGCCATTTTATGCCATACAGCTCCGTCTGGAACAAAGGAGATTAACTTGAGCACTGATCGGTTAACGTAAGCAGCGACTACCGGTAAGGACATATATTAACTACATGACAGTATCTACACTTAGCTCAAATTGTATATTATTTAGCGAAAACGTTTGAGTTTAGTTTTGATCACAGAAGCCTGAGGTCAGAATTGCTTACTGTTTTTAAAAAAAACAAATATGGTAAACAAAGAGAGAGATAACGCCTTACTAAAACATTGCAGCAGTAATGTCTTTGTTTATGCATATACAAGGGCTGAAACTGCAATAAAGACCTCGAAATAGTTCTAAAAGTGGCATTGGCAAGGGTTCAAAATTTAAATGCGCATAGGTACATAACGGCAGACAGTGCCGCAAACCACCCGGAAGTGACAGCGCGGTGTTTGGCTAACTCGAAATGACTGTTACGAAGTTGCTTGAGAAATGCAAGCTAGCAGGATCATTATTATCCTAAAATATATTACATATTAGTTAATTAGGAGACCTTTTGATGTTTCAACATGATAATAAGTATCTGTCTGGTTTGTACATTTACTGACAAGCAAAAAGACTGAGGAAGTCGAAAAAAAAAGCCACGACGGATGTAAAACATTGTGATCGAGAAAGAATTAAATATTTTTCTTGAAAAACCGCCGATTAATAGGGAAAGTAACGAAAGATACGTTAATTCTAAGAAAATCCTCCGGAGCTTGCCTGCCCTGAAATTAACTGAAATTTTGCAGTTTTATGACTAATTTAAATTTCGTAAGGTAGGTACATAATTATTGTATAGTCTAATTGTTTATAAATTGCTGAATCTCTCTCAATAGCTTTTGTGTACTGCTTCAGAAATATGGCATTGGCAGACGAATATTCTTGGGTTTAACTTATCTTTCGTTACTTCGCCTTTTAGTTGGGTTTTTCAAGGAAGTAAATTATTTAACTCTTTTTCGATTATAACGTCTACAACCGTCGTGGGTATTTTACAAAATTATCAATTTTGTTTTTTATTTTATACTTTTTAGTGAATCTACTATTTGGTCAAACCGTTTTGGAGATAAATGGAAACATTCAATGTGCACACATTATCAAACAAACAAACAACCTCTCACCTTTGGGTGAGATTGCGCATATTATATACCTTCTCCGTTCCGTCGTGGGTAAAAATAGCGATTATCAAAATTGTTCTACAAATAGGAAATTATCTTTACCGCAGAATTAATCTGCGTGCGGCATTTGTGCACTCGTAACATGTATGTATGTTGTGACTCCAGCACTCAGTTATCAGCTTGATATGATTCCATAATATAGCGTTTTATACACAGCGTCTTATTTGCGGTAGAAATGTAGTTACTGAAACATGTAAACTTATTGTTTTCAATTCAGACTCGCGCAAAGGTCAGGTTCGGGGATAAACCAACAGAGCAGTACGAGTGATAATATTTGTTAACTGTGAGCAAATATTGTTTTAACAATCCGAATTCGGTATCCCTTTCGTTTGGCAAATTATGAACCGTGCAAATAACGAGAAGCCCGTACAAGCGCGTGAAAGCGAGCGGCAGGTGGTACACCGATCGCTGACCTTGAAGAATATGCAAATAATTAACAGGGTCATAAACCTATCGACCTCCGTCTTGACATTCCGGAAGTATACTGGCTGGAAATACTTGCAACATGCTAAAGAAGCCCAGACACTGTTTGGATATGCCACACCCATATTTATATCAGTGACTAAGGCCAAATTGTATCTTCATGAAGGAAATGAGTGAAATAACATAAACGAAAGCAATACAATGCACCCATATTATACATCCAAAACAATCGCTGTACAGCGCTGAAAGGAAAATCCTCATTTACACAAAAAAGGACATTAGAATCAATAATTTCGATGCTCACACTTCGGTTTCACAAATCAATATTAACTAGTAACAATCAGTTGAACATTGACTCCGCGTCTCAAATAGAAACTGCGAGGGTTATCGAACGTCTCGGCGACATTAGCCGAAGCCATCTGCAGCGGAAGGGGCCCGCTACACCTGGCAGACACGCCGCGACCCCACGCGCGACCGTCGCGAGGGGAACGGGTTCAGCAAGCCTTCCGAATGAGGGCTTGCCACCACTAAACACCGCTTAGACACTGCGTTATCAAACAACACGGTTTATGGAATATTATGGTCGACGTCAGGGCAGTGCAGGTTTTATTATGGTTTTTATTAGTCGGTTTCCACTAACACTAACATATTAACAACTCGGTTTATTGCTTGCATGTGAGCTTAGGAGCTATAAGAATCACATTACGTTCAAGTTGCGAGTTAGACATAGACAGTGTTACCACAAAAACCACTTTATATCTACACTTCCAAAGATAATGTCCCTATTGGAACATTTAGTCATTCAAATTAGAAATATAAAAAAAGAGACATTCATTCATTCGATTTTAATTTTTTTTAAATATAGACATTTGATTCTCATGAGAAAACAAATTAATTGACATCATAAAAAAAATTAAGTCAACATCCCCATTATGAACTCGAAAACTACGGAGATACAAGAATTAACTTTAGTAACGGGATCTTTACCATGTATTTTATTCTACCCGCAGTAACTTCAGTTTCCTCGTGAACATGGCGCTTGCAACAGTGCCGAAATATCGAGTGCTCAAAACAAATAAAATGCATGGTAAATATCCCGTTACTAAAGTTAATTCTTGTGTTAGTGACCATGAAAGTTTAAAAACTTATATTAAACTACGGAGATGTCCTATAACGGCCCCAAATGCAGCTGGCGGTGCGACCAGCACTATAGACACAAAATGGGAGGGTTTAGGCGCAGAATGGCCAATTCTCAAAATGGCATATGAGTCTTAAAAGGACTAATTCTACAAATGGCAAATTCTACAAAGGACAAGTTCTCGTAATGGCAAATTCTACAAATGCCAAATTCTCATAATGACAAATTCTACAAACGCCAAATTCTCACAATGGCAAATTCTACAAAGGCCTAATTCTCAAAATGGCAAATTAACTCAGTTAGTAATTTTAAATAATTTAAATGTCCGTTTTTTTATGTTTTTATATAAAAAAAATATCAAGCTGGTTAAATATTATGTCACTTTTATATAGGTATTATCCTAATATATTATAAAAAATATTAGCTTGTATAAATTGTTTCGTGACATCAATGTACATTTTGATTAAATTGAAAAATGATCAACTAACAGTTACGTCAATTTTAGGCAAAAATAAACTATAAGCTTCTTATATAAAAATGTAGCTATGAATTATGTATATACAAGCTAATATTTTTTACACTTCAAGTGCTAAAACTCTTATTTGTCTCAAATCATAGTAGATAATTTAGAACTGACATAATACTGTCTAGATTTATATTTTCTGCAGTAGGTATGCCATTGACTTGAAACTGTTATTACTCAAATTGTGATTGTCGAATAGATATATTTTTATTATGGTCAGCTTTTTTTTACCGAAGTATTAATTTTCCGTATTCGTTTTTTTTCCATATTCTTATTTTTGTAAATACTTAGTTTTCATAATTCTTATTTTGATTTAAAGTGATAAATATTTGAGTGACGAGCTTCGCTCGTTATTTATTACAGTATTAAACAAAAAAATTGTGTAAAATTGCGTTTTTACATATACCCGAAATAAATTAACTGAATGATCAAGCTTCGCTCGGTGTAAAAGCAAACATACAATAGTTTGTATGTTTGTAAAACCTTTTTTTGTGTGTAAGATAACGTTTTTACAAGTAATACAACCATGTAGGCAAACACAAAAAGCAAAACCTTATCTAAATCTAAAATTTCATCCAAATCGTTACAGCCGTTTCCGAGATAGCTAAAATATATAAATATGTTCATATACAAGAATTGCTCTTTTAAAGTTATAAGATATATAAAAATGACATAATATTTTATAAAGCTTGAAATTTTTTATAAATAAACATATAATATATAAAAAATAAAACATAAAACAACGAACATTAAGTTTTTTTAAAAATTGCTAACTTTGGGTTATTTTGCCATTTTGAGAATTAGGCCTTTGTAGAATTTGCCATTGTGAGAATTTGGCGTTTGTAGAATTTGTCATTATGAGAATTTGGCATTTGTAGAATTTGCCATTACGAGAACTTGTCCTTTGTAGAATTTGCCATTTGTAGAATTAGTCCTTTTAAGACTCATATGCCATTTTGAGAATTGGCCATTTTGCGCCTAAACCAATGGGAGGGGTTGGAAGCACATTCCTCGCACGAAGTTCAACTCGGCAGAGACCGGAGTGCATGTAAAGGAATGCCGCGGCCCGCGAGTGTTCGACGGCGCGGCGGCGGGCGGCAGGCCGGCCGCTTTCTAACGCCCGATGCGCCCGCGCAAGCCCCGCTTCACTTTCTATTGTACGACGACGTGACGACTAGCCACCGCTTTAAAACAATTAAATTTATACGCCAAAACAAAGATAGCATCTAATTGAGGGTAAACGAAAGTGCAAGTGGGGTGATCGTAATCGCTAGTTTCACAATTAGGGCACAAACAAGTAATAGTAAAGCTCTAGAGTAAAATAGTCTACAAAGCTTGCACGCAAGGTTTTACCATGAAACTCTCGGTATTTTGTTGTTATACGGAGGTGGGTGATTTAGTAAAGAGTTTATATGTATTTGATTTCAGTCACTGGCGATACAGAGATGAGTTATTATCGAACCGCGTGGCACATGTTTTAGGACGAGTAGAATGCAATAATTTTAATTCACTGGTGAAACGCTAGCAAGTGGCTAGTTTAAAAATAAACAACAAAAAGCTTAGCCAGTATTAGAACAGTGTCTCAGACTCCGATCTAGCCTATTCGTTCGAATGTGATTCCTAATGTATCCACTACACCCACACAGAGGTCAATGTATCACGATGGAAACTCAAAAGGTGCATTATACCGCGTCGGACATCTAAGAGCTGTAGACTGTGGTATTACGCAAAATTATTCATCGACAAAGAGCGCCGAGAAGCCGAAGTTTGTCAGCGAAAATCTGCGGTTATTTGAATTTAAAATGCGGACGGAACGGCGACGGATGGCCGCGCCGACCGACGATAATGCCCGGATGGATGCGTGGAACAGCCGGGAGAAAAGCCAGGCGTTTTCCGGAAAATACCGCCTGTAACCGACCACTAAGCCCGAGTCAGCCGCGCTCCGAGCATATCAAAAGTTCTGGCCCAAATGAGGGCGGGCACGAGAGCTTTCGTAGTTTGGAAAGTATTTTTTTTATTACTTTATGTGAGGAAGTAAACACATTTATTATGTTTACTATATTACATCGTTTATAATGTTACGATGCAGTTAAGTTATGCAAGGCTAACGTCATTATATTCCACGTTTAATTTTAAATGATGATGAAGTTCTTGTGGCTGCACACTGCAGTCCCTTTATCATCTACCCAAATAAGAAATCGGTGCGCGGGCGCACTCCACGTGAGTTTTGAATTTTGCATCGTCTATATTTGGACATTAGTGACTGGGTAACAATTGATCGTTATTAAGGTAAATTGGGACAGATTTATACAAAATTAGTAATTGGTACACGCTTCTATATCACGAAATAAAAACAATAAAAATTTGGGAAGTAGGTAAAAATTTCTAACGTTAATTTTGTCTTCATTATAATACCTCAATTTTTAATTTTATTATTTTAATTTGTGATCCGTTAATTCCTAACCTAGAATGGAAAAAAAACAGCACGTCTAAAAAAGTCGAGCACCGCTAGTCGAGCGAACGAGACGGGTGTAGCGGTGTGAATGAAACGGCAGTAGTCGCGAAAGTGAGAGGAGACGAGGCGGAGCGGCAACGTCGCGCTGTTACGTTACTCGCGAGGTAAACAATCGAGGATAATGTGACGGCACTCACTGCGCGTGCGGCCGCCCCCGGCGCGCGACCCTGCACTTCGCTACTGCATTTTTCGACGCGTGATGTCATCACTTTTCCAAAAGGCTACATGTTAGCGTTATATTTCCCCAGTCACAATAAGAATAAAGACACGAGTAAAGAAACAAACAACGAAAATATAGCCAACGTTATCTAAAAATATCTTGTTTGTAAACAGCGAAATTCCGCACCACTGAGAATTCCATTGTCCAGAAGTCGGAACAGAAGCGTTTTACTACAACAAAAGCTTCGTCTAAGGATTTCTCGAGCGGAGTTTTTCACCATTGACAATTGGAAACCTTATTATAATGGCTCTAGGGACAAATAACTAACAAGTTGTACGCTTTACAATCCGTGATAAATATTATTATCCTTGTTGCGGAATAATGAGCAAGAAACTTTTACACAGCTGTTTTAAATACGTTTATTTTGATGTTCCTGTTCATTAAGAAAATTATCTTAATCAGTGTTAGTTATTTTTAAACGACTGCACAAAAAAGGAGCTTTAGGGTTTATGTATGTATGTACTGTGAGTTTCTTTATTCCTTCACAACTTTTAAATGCCTGAACGATGTGGATGTATGGGGTATCGTTAGAATCCTTACATCATCCCGAGTGACACTCGCTATATGTTTTTATGTAACTTTAGTAATATCGACTTGTTTATCAGGTATTTGTTTAGAATAGAGCAATCCCAACTATCGAAATTTTCTAGACTAGGTAGATACCTACTCTAGACCGCATCCAACTGCACTTTGTGCCACCTGCTTGTCGCCACAGTGTTCTTTGCAGATTATTATCTACTAGCGTCTGCCCGTGGCTTCGCCCACGCCTTATTTACTCCTTATAACATCAGCTATCTGCCAGTGAAAGACCCGTCAAAATCGGTCCAGCCGTTTTGGACATTACAATAAAAAACACACAGACAAAAAAATAAGTATTGTTGTTTTGCTATAGGTACCGTGTATACTGTATACGTTCATAAGGAATTTAGTAAAAACTGTTATTTTGTCATTACAGACACCTCAATTTATATTGTATAGATATAGAAGAAGAAATTACTCATCAGTTACATTATAGTTATATTTTTGTTTACTTTTTACTACTAAAAAAATTGTTTCACAACCACTGCGTATTCAGTGTATTCGGTAAATACGCAGTGGTGGGCAAGTGATGTATGTAGCGTAAAACGGAGCAGTCGTCACTTTGAGTCCAGGCAGGGAGTGAGAGAGACTATCTGGCTGTATTGTTCTTGTCTATTTCGTGGATTTTTTGATGATTTTGCATCACGCCGCGCTTGATGCAAAATCATGGTTATTTTGATAGCAAAAGGCAAACACGCATTCAAAGCGTGTATAGCCGGCCTAAGGCACCTCCTGACAATAGCTACGCGCCGTGTCAAGGAATACTGCCTTCTGCATCCGACCCTTGATCCAATCGTCTAGCGAGAGCCTGTTGAGATGTATTATTATTACATATTTAGTTCTAAAACTTAACACGAAAAAACCCCAATTATATTTCGAAAATGAGTAAACATTAACGATTACAAAAACTAAACCAAGAGTCAGGACAACGAATTTATTATGAAAATAAAATTACAAAACACTGAAATTAAGTAACACAACAAAGATAGAGTACACGCTAAACAACAAAATTACAAATGCGAAACGATAACGGCTGAAGTCAAGTGCATTCCGTAGATAATAAAGTCGACAGTAAAGACAACTATGGTGAATACTGAACCACAGAATATATACCACTGAACACTCTTACAGCGTTTGGTACGTTTTTGCAATAACATATCGGCTCGGACACATTTGTTACAACAGACAATAGTTTTAAGTGCTCATAAGTCGTAATCTTACCATATAGGTACGTACTACTTAAATACACAAAATATCGACTATCACAACATATAACTTGGGTGGAGTGGGCGGCCGCAAGCAACTATTTAATATTCCTTGCTCTATCTAGTTAACAGTTATACTGTAAGAGGGAGCGAGACCGAGAATCAAAGGCACGCAACATTTTTACCCGTGATAAAACGATTACCTTTGACCCCAGATATTCAGATTGTGCCAATGTTAATACCACAAAAAACAATTCGCTTTCCGATCACAATGTTACTTTAGAAACAGGTGATAAAAGTTGACGAAACGTTTCCTATAGAAACAAATAAAATTGTTGTACTAAAAGAAAGGGACGGAAGATTGGAGGTAAACTAGACGGATTTATATCCTCGTACCGACGCTTGTTTGTCGTCAAGGGCGAGGTCAAGTGAATAACAAACTACACGAATGCGATAACAACATCCTAGTCCTAGATTATTAGCAATACTAAACACCTTTACCTATTAAACACTTTATAATTCAGAACTACATCCTAAGGGATACGCCGTCAAGTAATGGCACAATACTAAATATTACTTTTCTAAAAAATAACAGAGAATGATTTGGGGAAACAATAGTAATTTCGTCATGTTAACATATTGCGTGGAGAAATTAAAATGAAATTGTTATGCGGCAAACGCTTACGAAGGCACGCGCCTTGGATGTGGATCGATATAAAGGCCGTAACGACCGACGCCTGCGCAAGCGCATGTAAACTCTACAAGAACAAACAACTGAAGCTAATTTAACAATCATGACTTTATTTTATAGAGTGAACAAAGCCTAACTGCTAATGAAACCAATAAGCTTTAATATGTTTATTTTACTGTCCTTAATTCGAGCTCAAACATCTAAAAAATTTCAAGGACCTTGCGTACCGTTGTTGTAATCTAAGTTAATTTTGTGAGCGATATTGTTTTAAGTACAAGTTCGGGAACAGTGATACTGGTTGTAAGACTTGCTATAAGGCTTTAACAGTGTCATAACAATAAAGATTTAAGCGTCCTGGGCCATGGGACATTGACTCGTGACGTGCGTGTAATGTATAAAATGGTCAGGCGAGGTGAGAGGCGCCGCAACCGTGTCGAACAACGGGCCACAGGAACAGGACCACACTTTTCAATAGGTTCATAACATATTTAAAGATAATTCAACGTAAATATCATAAAGACTGTAGATAAAATGTCATTTCCTTTTAAAACTAGTCAAGGCTCAAAGTAATCATTCAACATCGACTCCCCGGTCGGCCTCAATTGAAGGTTAAGAACAGGTAAAAATGGAAAGTCCTCAAAAAGTCCGTCGGCGTAATCAAGACTAGATTCCTTACCCTGAGGAAGGGTTCAGGATGGCAGGTAGCCGGTGCGAGCAACGAGCCACCGCTAACGGTAAAGGCGCGCGCCGACGCCGGTCAACGAACTCCCGCCGACCTTAAGCGTAGTCTAGAAATTTGAAGGTTTGCCCTAGTTTTTCAAAAGCATTTAGCTTGTTGTAATACAAGTTGTTTTGAATCCGATATCAGCGGAGTTTTAAGACTTTTCCTTTCACGATGACCTCATATTTAAGGGGCAGAATCCAGCGCGCCGCTATCTCCCTCGCGCATCTCAACATTTTTGAAGATAAACAATCACTTAATATAATTATGAAAAATCGCATTCGGTGAAATTGCTGACAATGACATTAAAAAGGTTACACAAAAATTTCATTTTGTTCCATTCAGGTTTTCAAACCTAAAAATGGGATTTTATGTTTTGCCCATTTTCATGTATGAAAACTTGATCGGATCAAAATGATACTTTTGCCGTACCTTTGTAATGTTAATGCCAGCAATTTCACCGAGTGCGATTTTTCATAATTATATTAAGTGATTATTTATCTTCAAAAATGCTAAG
Organism: Crocallis elinguaria; assembly: GCA_907269065.1. NCBI lineage: Eukaryota > Metazoa > Arthropoda > Insecta > Lepidoptera > Geometridae > Crocallis > Crocallis elinguaria. Next base: position 15,859,329 of record OU026068.1, read on the forward strand.
ATGCGCGAGCGAGATAGCAGCGCGCCGGATTCTGCCCCTTAATTGAGATGTTAATATTTGACGCTGAATGAAATTGTGGGCGCTGCCAATAACAGATTTTTATTTGAATTCATTTGTCCCAATTGAAATGAGTATAATCTATATTCATAAAGATATAATTATCACGTTAAGGATATGCGAGAACAAGCGTAGATAATGCAGATAACGAAGCGCTAACCGCAAGTTTTTATGCGTATAAAATAAAAGATCATGCCAATGCCGGGATGAAGTACCGCGCGCAGATATTAACAAGTACCTACTGTACACTCGAAAATGCTACCAGGAACCCGATGAGACCTAGAATAATTCCAAAGAAGCTATCTTGAAGTTCCCAATGAAAAAATGAAAACTAAACCAGATAATGTTTTAATGATCAGACAAGAAAATAGCAGATACTAGGTAAAGGGAGACGAAAAGAATTGAAAATTGTTTTGTCTCCCTTTCGCCAATGATGCTGTCTCTGTCTGCGGAGGAGGCAGCGCACCTTCACGCGCAAACCGTCCACTGCTGGTCTATGGTGACACGTAAACATTGCTTCGTGCACCATTTAGTAAGTGGGACGCGACTAATACTTGTGCGAAAGCCGACGGCGAGTATTCGATTACGAGATTTGCTATAGGTACAATCGAGTAGCGATTGACGATTTTGTCTCGTCAACAGAACGTTTTGTTTGTGGTAGGACTAACTCTTCTGCGAGTGTCCGTCTGGGTTGTTTCTACCGCTTTGCTCGTGAAGTCTGCCGCCAAGCAGTAATGTGCAAGCATTACTGTGTTCCGGTTTAATGGGCAGAGTAGCCAATAAAATTACTGGGCTTATGAGACTTAATATCTAACGTCTCAGGGTAACGAGCTCACTGCAGTGCCGCGTAGGCCTTTGTGTTTCAAAGTTCTGAGTGGCACTGCAATTGTTATGGGCCGGCGTTATGCTTACCATCAGGCAAACGATCAGCTCGTCTCGTAACCAATAAAAAACAGAAATACCTTCTCCGTTCCGTCGTGGGTAATAAAATGGGAACGATTGATTATGTTTTTTTTAACATATTAATTACAATAAGGAAGAAATAACTCGGTATTTAGAATTGTAATATCGTTGTACCTAATTGGTATTTTAACTGCGACGAGACTGATTTAAAATAATGATAGCTAGCTTTGTAATGAGCGTGTACGTCCTTGACAGCATGCGTCATAAGAACTTAAAATTCAAGCTACCCAGCAACCGGCCAATTCTAGGGACATCAATACGAATAAAATTAATATCGGAGACCGGACTAGAAGAGCCGGTATAGCTGTGAAACTACATATTGTGTCAACAAAATAATCTGGCGATGCATTCGCAGAACGAGTTCGCACCTCCGCCCGGTCGGTACAGTGGGGGAACCAAGACTGGGAGGGGTAACACAGAGTGAAAGCGTTTTAAATTTGATCGCATGCCCTCAGCTATTGCATTCGGCCGAGTTTCCGACGCGGCTAGAACGAGAGGCCCTTGTTTACAAACTGTTTCTAATGCACAACACGCTGTTGCACAACGCCTAACGACAATTTTGTTGACAGGACCGATTAGATCGACTAATCGAATACGCCCCGCATTGTAAAAGAGGCGATTATACAAAATTGCTGTGCAAGTTCATATCGAAATAAGGTCAGCCGCTAGAAATCAAGCGTATATGTAACACTTTCTCGCATATTTCTTATTATGACTAGTGAAGTTTTGTATAATAGCAAAATAGCTGTTGTATTCTCGAGTACGCAGCGCAACTTAGCACATTACAACGTCGTAGTTGTCAAGTGAAACTTGTTTTCCGTGAGTCGAGGGCCGAATCCCGCACGCGAAGGGCCAACGTGCGGTGACTCGTTGAACGACGCAGACATCAGAATGCCGTGGTCTACCGTTTCCTGAATAGGTTACGTAGCATGCACGCACACTTTCGCAAATTGAGAGCACAAAATTAGAAAGCTACGAAATATAGTCGAGCGACGAAAGACCAAAGAATATAGAACGTCTCGAGAGCGTTTTAAACAATTACATCCCAGTGCGTCAACATCAACAGCGCAGACTTGTTTACTACAATATAGGTCACTGGGTTCTATCATCCTATATAGCTCTTAATTATATTGTATTTGGTGTAGAAACAACCTTTAGCCGATAAAAGCGAAAGTGGAGCACAAGGCTAGTGAAGACTCGTTTGCACCAATCGATAATGAACTGAGCGAAACGTTTTAATAACGTTTCCACTTCGGCACAAGCAATGCATGGCGGAAGGTTTGGTAAAGCGACGGAACAGTATTCTGAGTTTCAAGCCCTGCTAGCTTCGAAACAACTCCATCTCCTCTTCCGGTCATATTATCATAAAATCAGTAAACGAAACACTCTTTCCAAAAAGTTAACACAGACGTCAAAGTTCCGTGTCCGGCAGTGGCGCGGCGATTGGCGGGCGTCGTCGAATGTGGGACGGGCAGCGAACACTCTTTCTGTTATCTTGACCCACATATCGTGACCGCGGCCGGCACTGTAGCGGAAGACCTTAATTGTAATCTCGTGGAAAATGCTCGGAAATTCGAAAGGGCAAGGCACTTCAACCACCAATAGTAGCTGCAGCTCTTTGGAATCCTAAAAATAGACTGGCAACATTATAATTATACACAAGCCGAGTAAAATATGAAACGTCACATGAAACATAACAGTTTCGAAGATCAGATCCACAAGATAAAAAGTAGGTATTTAACATTTTCCTCCAGACGGTGTCATCAAAACAGAACCTTGACCCAGAATGTGTGAAATAAGAGGAAAAGGAATCGCATGATGTTTCTCTGCCAGAGGCTCATGTTTGATTCCGTTATGTCACAAACTGCAACCTAACTTTGTTTATAATCTCAACATTCAATGTTTTGCTTCGAGCACCAATGTTATCCTTCTAAGTACTACACAGTAAACGTATTTGGAATAATAATTAAAAACAAATTTGTAATAGGTAATAGCTAACAAAAATTATTATGATAGTATAATAATAACCTAATTTGTGTTCATTGTATTACTAGTTTTATACTACTTAAATGGGCAAATGAGTTCACGATATCAAAGTTTATAGCCGATTTGCACAAACAAATGTATTGTTTTTGTCTCAGTTGATCGGCTGTTACTAGGTCGTCACAGCCAAGACTGCCGAGCCGACACAATTAAACACTTGAAATTAATATGTGCATAATCTGAGTTTCGAGCCAAATTCGATTATGTACCTACATTTTATGCGTGCGGCTGTGGTACCTTTCTCCTCGATGTGGGTTAAATGGAAGCAATTGCATCTCCGATTAAGAACGTAGGCGAAGGACGTCGTGAACGAGTAATCGAGGTCTCAAGGACTTCGTGACCTCAATAGCATTCTGCACACAGTAAATAACTAAGGGGCAGCGTAGACAAATGCAGCGCGGATTTCGTGATACTCGAAATGCGCGCTTGACGCAAAAGCGTTGTTATTCTGACAAGCAAACGTACGTTTGCATTTATAAGCGTCTACGCTGCCCCTAACGGAATTCTTTGCCGGCCGTCTGTATTTCCTGAATACTACAATTTGGAAATATTCAAGGTACTTTCTAGGCAAGCGTGCTACATCGTCCGCATCGTCGCTTAACATCAGGTGAGATAGCAGTCAAACGCAAGCCTATTCAGTATTAAAAAAAATGTTTTAGTAAATAAAAACAGCTCGTTGTAATTATCGAGCGTACTTTTTTTGTGCTTACAGGGGCCTGTTTCATAAAAAATATTAGTCTAATATTATGAGCTTCTTTTTTCTTTTTTCCATATATAATATGACGCTAATACTCATAATATTAGACTAATATTTTTAGCTTCTTTTTTCTTTTTTCCATATATAATATGACGCTAATACTCATAATATTAGTCTAATATTATGAGCATTTTTTTTCTCTTTTTCCATACAAAATATGAGACTAATACTCATAATATTAGACTAGCTAATATTTTTTTTATGAAATAGGCCACAAATATTAGTAAATCCTTTTAAAAAACAAGGTTCCGAATGTTTTTGTTCGGTTTTCATTTGTTTTATGTAATTATTGAGTCCTCTCTAATTTGAGAGATCTTAAAATTGCGTTATAGGAAGAATGGATTGCAATCTCTCAAGATTTTATTGATAACTTGATTAGGGATACGCCAAGGAGACTGGCGTAGGAGCAGTTTGAAGAGCTAGAGGGGGCAACACTAAGTATTGTATTGATTATAGCCCACGCTAGTAAACAGACCGTCTTGCTTAAGAGCCTACTAGTCCATGGAGCGAACTCATCGGTGGGCGCGGCTAAAATGCATGCTACCTATTTCATCTAACATTCGTGGGACAAGGTAAGACACTGCAGCGATGAGTAGTATGAGGCTAATGCTCGCACATACACAATTACACACTCTCGTAAAGTCGCGACGAACACCGAAAAGTCGAAAACCGGCGCGCAAAAATGTACGAATTGGCTTCTGGTGCTTGGGGTTTTACGACAAAACTACTGAATGTATTTAGTCAGACCAAAGTTATTTAAAATGTCAATAAACTAAAGCTTGTTAGTATGTACCTTATTTTCGAGTTTTCGTAATCCTTTTGTAATTTATTTACGTCCAAACTTGCGTTAAAATACGTGCTAAAATACAGATGTTTGAAGGCTCATTACTTTTAAGCCACTTATTTTTTTTCTGTATAATTAGCAGGCTGACCTAGATAACGAAGAGATAAATCGATATTATTCTTAATTTTGGACTTAAAACGTCAAGTAGTGGAGTAATCACCCAAGTACGGTTGTATGGAGAAATGAACGACTAGTTCGTCCTTAATTAAGCTGCTCGAGAAGGTCCGTGAATTTGAGAACGGCGACAATTCGGATCGCTCTACGTTGTAACTTGTATTGCGTCGATTGACTGAAGTTGATATTTAGGCGCACCGATCCAAAGGTGTGAGCAGTATTCCTTGTGAGGAAGAATTAGTGCCATGTATAGCAACAGTCGATGGACCTCTGCGTTAAATACCGCTTTGCTTTGTCCAGCACGCCAAGCTTTTCGGATGCAATCCAGCCTTACTTAATTTTCTAGTATCCCGTCAAAATCAATAGACAATAACCGATTAATTACGCGTGGCAGAAGCTGTGACGCGGCAGGAAGATGTCCGGCGTAACAGCGCCCGCAATGTGCTTATCAGGAGCGCTGACGTAACCGATTATTACAGCAACGACCAATGCGAATAACTTCGCGCCGAATTCGGGTGGTATCGACTCAGATGTTTTTTCTAGACATTTGATACATTATACTGTGTCTTTAACTGTAGAATATCGTAATTTTTGTACGCAATAATAACAGGTCTTGATAACAATTTCGAAAAAATTATAGTTTTTAAGTAACAATGAGGTGTGTTAGGTTCATATCTTTAGATCTTTCTTACGTGCTTTCTGTCACGTCAGATTGACTTGGTGAAAGTGCGTGTTCTATCGTTTTATAGAGGTCCAATTGACATTTATAGTGTTGCCAGAAGTTGGTAGCTTTTAAATGATGTAGGTATCTCCTTGCAATTCAGACAGATGTTTTGTGCGTGTACAAAACCTGTAATTTATAAATGAAATGCTAATTACATAGTGTCTATTTCAGAAGTGATAGCCACCGCTCTCGCTCGGACCTTGATAGTGCGACACCGCGATACCTTATCAGCTGGTGATAAAGACCCCCGCGCCATAACAAACTCTAACCAAATGTAATTTTTCATATGAACACGTCCCCAGTGGTTTGTTTGCGAAGTGAACACGTCAAATGACTTTCGAGTGAAGAAGAATATTTTTCTTCTAGGTTAGTGGAAAACACTTGATAGTTATCGGCCTGTTTCTAATTAGTTTTGTGACATTGACACAACAATAATATCCAGAGATATAATGGCCGAATTATTTTGATTGAATCTCAGTTATTCTGAGGATTGAATACTGGCAGCCATCTAATGAACAATTCGACGAACTCCCTGCCTTGAAATCTGCATCGATTGCGCCCTTATATCGGCACTACTTCAAACGATAATTAGGCTATATTGATTAGTATTGGTCAGGGTATTGATATCAGTATTATAGGCATTTTGCGGGTCGTAAAACAATTCAGACGTTAACAGTCGAGAGGTCGTCACAGTCTCACCTTGCTTTTCATATCGCGATAGAATCGTTCAAGGAACAGCTTTAGGTCATTGACTTCAGAGTTCAGTTTCCGTTGGGGCGGCTTCAGACGAGTAAAGCACAGATTTCTTTGATCCAGGTAGAAGTTTTGGCGACCTTGGGCCGAAAGCAAGTTCTGAGTGTTCATATGTATTGTATAATTACTTATTTATTTAACATAGGCGCTTGTTGTCTGTTGTTTTATGGTCATTACGAGTTTGCTTGCTGCAAGCTTACAAGATTGCAAGATTTTTATTGTGGCATTTGCATGTTCGGCGCCAATTAATTAATAAATGAACTTTCTAACGCTTACTATCCGAGGTGTCTTATGGCGTGTTGCTCTATGCTTTGCCATAATCTTGAAGTACCTACCTACTTTCAACAAATTTGATTTCGGATTAACACAGTAATACAAGAAACGGCGTAAATTATCCTTTTAGCGAGTTATTGTGGAGTCAGTTGGTTAATTACATTATTAATGAATATTACGCAGTAAATTATCAACTAACGAAGGGAAGGCAGTCTAGTAACTGGAGGCAGTAAAACAAGGCTCGATTACACGTATTTTTGTGTGACCTAGAAGAAGGATTCATAACCGAGGAAACAAGCACGGGGCGGATTTTGAAGTTGTATTCTGTGTGCACAGAGGGCGATAAGGGGTGGTCGGCGAGCCGCGGGCCTTGCCTCGCATGTCAGATGCTATGAATAAGTAACAGTCGACTTTCGACACTGAACGGACAACTTGTAGTGTGATATTTGAATATCCTCGTGATCATTAAATCGCAAAAAACCAGCAGGGAGTGACCCGGAAGTTGAGACCTGGATTTCGCAAGCTATTATAATATAGAGACAGATTTTTAGTAACGATTACGTAATCATATAGTTATGGTACCACTGTCGATATGCAGAAACAAGACCTTGATAGTCCAAATTATTTACTGAAATGATGTTGCTAAGGAGATTGTACTGACATTAACACAATGACTAGGCAAAATTTTAAAGAAAATGTCTCGTCAACAGCGACGTAGAAACCATAAACAAAGGGCATAAAATGCGCGAGAGAACGCTGCAACGTGACCTGGCCTAGGCAAATCACGCAAATGATGTTTGGGCGGAGGCCCGCTTATGGGAAAGTTACAATCATTACGACCATTCATAAACGGTTGAATGAGCGCAAGACGCCCGCGCAGCCGGCCGAGAGCGCGCGCGCTCGCCGACCCCCCGACATCTGTGTGTCGCGGAGCAGATGCCCCCATACCTCAACACCAGGCCTAAATAAAACTTAGAACAAGTAGGGATCGATAAGAGAGCAAATTGTGCATCATCGGCACAATTTCAAGTGCGACGGAGTGTATTGAACTCGACAACCTAGCCGATGCGTCACCCGCAAGGCGATGGCGAGTAAAATTCCACTCGACGAAAGGCTAGGTGTCCGCAACCATATTATGAATAATTAGACAATAGGCCGGCAGGGCAAGAAATCGGTAATTTGTATCGTGGTGGCGAGATAGGCGGAGCGCAGAGGGAGGCGCGGACAGGCGGCAGGCGGGTGCAGGCCGGCAGCGCGCGCCGCCGCGGACATACGGCGGCGCGTCAGGTGGAAGTGGCGCTCTCGCGAGGACGACCGCCCGCCACCCGCCGCCCCACCACGACTCACACCCGCTAATCCTAGCCCGACACAATCTGATAAAATTCGCGCCAGCTATGAATATTACGCTAAGCTACTCGACACTACAACACGGCGATAATGAATGACCCGACCGTTTCTCGTAATGCTCGCATACAAAACACGTTCTTTGCTATCGTGTCGCAGTATCGAATGGAGCGGGCTGTTTCAAAAATGTTATAAGAAAGTTATTTCCTCAACCTGGCGCAACTAGTCTCGCGAACGCATTAAAGTCCGCGTTACGGCCAGGCCAGGTGAATTTAAAATGACCTCTATAGGCCGGTGGCTTCTTATGGCCTCGCTCGCAGAATGCGTTGACATTTTGTGGGTTAGCAACTCAACTTGCTTCTTTTCTACGTCGAGAAAGATGCCAGGATGACTAATGGCCGAGTATCATTAGATATATAAACGTAATCTGTATTGTAAGCAAAATTAAACACTCGTATATCGATTCAACAGCAGCATCGCATTATGGTGAATTTCGTGTATCAGCGTCCAATAACGCTATTCCGATTCGTCACTTAGTAGAACGTCGTGGGCTCATTATTTAGACATTCCTAAACTCGCCGCTAGATACATAGGAACATTAACGCGCGAGTTGGCATCACGTAAATCGCAATGATTTCGAAAGAAAAGTACATACGAGTTCTTTCATCAATGTAAAAGTGACTTACCAAGGCGAAGAAGTTTGTGTGGCAATCCTCGAGACTTGCACCGTTTGTTTGGTGATTTTGATGCGTCATGGTAGTCCGGGACACTTCATTTTCAATTCACAACACTAAAAACAGGTTCAATCTTAAAGAAACCACTCAAAATCTTAAAATCATCACCAACATTTAGTGAAGTTTTCACCTTTCAATGGCGACTGGAAAATGGCGGATAGGAAACAACAACCCAAGCCGACAGTGCTGCCGCCGGCGGCAGATGAAGACAAACTGGTTTCGTCCGGAAATTTTTATACGTTCCGTTTTACGTTTATTATACAATAATTTAAAACAAAATAATTATTTATTCTAAAATAACGTTACTTAAATTTAATTATTCTCCACAATCATTAACTACTACTAAAACAGATTTGTTAATTTCATCACTTTAAGCAAAACAAACAAAAATATATAACTTTCAAAATAAATAACGGAATTCAGAAAAATTGCGTGTTTTGAACTGCGTTTTATTCCAGCGGTCGTCATTGGGGCAGGGTTCCCAATTTAGGAGTTTTCTCCCTAAACTTAGGGGGAAAATAAGTAGGTTGAGATTTTTTAGGGTCATTAAATTTTTAGGGTTTTTGTATTTTAGAATCCAGAATGCTCTATGGCTGTATTTTTTACGGACCATATATCTAGTAAAATAATGCTAAAATATTTAAGTACTTATGTCATGCGTAGCATACCTCAACCTTTATAAAAAAGACATCATACATTAACTAGGTGGTAGGACTAACTCTTCTAGAGTGTACGTCTGGGTTGTTACCACAACTTGGTCCTGAAGTCTGCCGTCAAGCAGTAATGTGCTAGCATTATTGTGTTCCGGTTTGATGAGCAGAGTAGCCAGTGAAATTACTAGGCTTATGAGACTTAAAACATTAATGTGTCAGGGTCACGAGTGCACTTCAGTGCCGCGTAAGCCTTTGTCAAAGTTCTGGGTGGCACTGCAATTGGTATGGGCTGGCATTATGCTTAGCATTTGGCAAAAGACTGGTGCATTTCGTTATCGACGCCTCGGTATATTATAAATCTGTGGAACCATAATACATCAAACTGTTTCTGAGCAAATCTTGTTTTTACCCCTTTGATAGGAATTCAATCTACTCTTTTTACTGATTCTTGTAGAGTTGGTACTACCGGCTTGTGAAAACGTCGGAGACCTTCAAATATAGATAGCTTTTGTACAGGTAAAACGTTAGCTTTTTCATATACTGCCGTGTGCCATATTTGAATGTCTGAAAGGTATGTAGAGTAAAACTTTTAGGACAGCGTGCTAAGGACGTTGTATTCTGATAATGTGAGTTTTTTCAACACTACCCCATGCGCATATGCAATACCTGATGAGGCACTCACAAAGAGCTTTATATGTTTGAATCAGTAGTTTAAAATCCACTACAGCCCGAAGTGATTTGAAAACATAGTAGTATTCTTATTAATATTCTTATAGTATTCTTATTCTTGATGATACTGAAATAATATGGTTGCTCCAATTTAGTTTTTCATCTATGGATATTGGATACTCCTAGGTATCAACATAACAGTGCAGGTACTCTGTGTGGGGCGGGGAGTATTAAAATAACACGGAAAATAAAGTAGTTTTAGTCTGCGAAATTTAGGACTGCCAACTTGTGTGTTACTACTTTACTCGTAATTATTGAATGAATTTTGATTTTGTTGTATTTATCTAGATATACCTAGGCTAGTAGGCGTCGCTAAATTTTATGCTGATTTTAAGCTAGAAAGCAAGAGCAAGAGGTTCCCTCTTAGATTGAAAACTAGTTTATGAATACAGAATTTACAAAGAATATTAAGTTGCATTTTTTTGCATTTTCGTTTTCTAAGAAGTTGTGGTGATTTTTGGGGGGTTTGACCATAGTTTAGGGGGAAATATTTTTGGGAGTTTGTAACACTGCATTGGGGTGGATTGTTCATGTACAAAAAGTATCGATATTTTTTTTGTTATAATTTATTGCTATGTTTTATCGATAGCTTGCGATATATCGATCAGGAATATCGATATTTTCGATACATCGCTTGCAATTTGTATTTGTGGTATTTATCTAACCCTGTAATAAAAATATGTATGTAAGCCGGCAATAAAAATAAAATGAAACAGTTTAATATTTACTGTATATGAGTAAATAAGAGAAAACAACTAGAGTTAAGAAAAAAATCAACAAAATTTTTATAAATTCCAATATTTCTTAAGTAATCCATTAAAACACAAAATTGTATATGTATTCTTTTGGCTTGCAGTCCGCTTCTCTGCTGAGATAGCACCTGTGCAGCTTTTGAAAAAAGACTTTCGGATGGCAAACGCAGCGGCAGCGCTGGCCACCGTAGTTAAATATTTATATGCTATATTATACAACTTTGGGAAATGTACTTTGTATTTTCTAAAATACATCACAGCAGATATTTTTAACGTCTTTTAACTGGCGAACACAGATGAAATTAGTGTTATCAGAGTTTTGGCGGGAATGCGAAAATGTGCTGTTGTTGATATTGTGTTATTTACTAAAACCTGTGTTTCTTCGAGTGTTAATGTGTAATAATGGTGGATTATTAACCATTAAGTGTTCTTAACGTGCATGAGTGAAAGGCAAATAGTACAAAGGCGAAAAACGTGTATTTTCGTATTCTATCCAAAACTCCATAGAAGCTTCAGAAAAGTATCCACCGCTTTACTGAAGCGTCACTTCGACTCGAAAATTGTTTCTAATATGTATTGCGACTTAAGGACTATGTATCCAGGTCAAGAAATAAATTTAAAAAAAAAATAGTGTTATCAACCTTTAAAAAGTACTAAGTAACAGTGACTTTTATTTTCTCTGAATTTATGTTCTATAGATTTATATAGATTTTTCAATGTATATTTATTATAAATAATTAAGAAATTGAAATTATGTTGAGAGTAAAAGTAGAAAATTAAAAGTATAGGTACCCACTTATATATTTAAGTTTATATCGAATGAAATAAAATAATATATAATATATAATTATCATTTTTAATATGATTGATAACTTTTTTGATGATTTTATTTTAGTGACGTAGCGAAACCTCTTTTCGATGCTACATGTGACAGGAATGCTGGTTTTTATTTTGAACAGTGAATAAGCATTAGTAGATAGTGTATTCATATTTGTTGTGTATTTTGTTTCAGATGTAAAATTCATCCCTAGTTTTCATATTCACCAACCTAATTATTCTCTCCAAGCACTGAATCTCCTTTGTTTGATCGTCTATCATAGTACCTACTTGACATTGGCGAAATTGTGGCTAACATTCCACAGCAGCCAGGAAATAAAGAAAGAAGAAGAAGAAGCATTGCCATTCAACGTATACCCAATATAATTTGTGGTGATTTACCAGTATTCTAGGCGCGTTGCTATCGGACGATGTTTACTAGGTTTTTAATTAAATGTTTGCATATATTTAATTAGTTAAGTAGAATTATTGTTTTACATTTTTTTTATTTCTACTAATACAATCATGTATATTAGAATGATTTATATATATCCATTGACATACAATGATTCGATAGTATCGAGTTGATTCGATATATGGAGTGTTTATATCGATTCTTTATGAAATATCGATATTTATCGAACACTCCTAGTCAGTGTTGCCAACTCAGTGGATTTTCCACTAGATCTGGTGGTTTAGGCTTACCGTTTAGTGGGCAAATTTTGGTTTTAGTGGCTAGTGGATTTTTCTAGTGGCTTAGGTTGTTTCAGTTAGTGGTAAGGTACCCCATTTAACCACTAAAATGAATTAAATATAGGAAAGTACTTGACCGTTTACATTACAAAACAAGTGTATATTTTTTGATGTGTAGGCAGCACAGAACTGAGGTGGTGGTTTTCAGGGATTCTCCGAGAACAGTTTTTCAATTTCTTGAATAATTTTGATGAGGGACTTTATTCGTCTGAATACTGCCGTGCGTCAAGGTTGGTTTGAATTGAAAAGGTGTGTTTGTGATTATTTCCTATGCATTAGCGATTATTTATCAGAAACCGAATGAAATTATATCTGCTATCTTGTATTCTCACAGTCCGTACTAGTTTAAAAACGCGAGGGGAGATGCTGCAATAACTACGTATTATTATTACCAAATATCGTAGTACAAAAATAAGGGAATAAAGAAATTTATTATTCAAAAAATTGAAGAAGCCTATTCTTCCGAAGATGATTGTCTTAATGTCTGACTAATGTCTATGAGGATTTATTTTTTGTTAACAAAAATAAACTATAATTTTGTAGTATAAATTACAGCCGATAATTGATGTTATATTTCCAAATAATATTTTAAAGCATGTCTGCCTGGCATAATATGTTATTGGTTTGAGGGATCGCCAAATTTAGTGGTTTTTGGTGGATTACGACACCACAATTAGTGGGTTCGTTAAAATAAAGTTGGCAACACTGCTCCTAGTGGGGAGTGGGACAAACATTTTAAATTATTTTATTTTAGTGATATCTTTTGATCACAGAGTACTTTTCTTTCTCTTGATCTCGATCAACACTCAACATCAACAGTCTATTTGTTTTAAATACTTGATATTAGATGGTTTAGAAACTGTTCTGTTAAGATGTTAAGAAATGTGTTGATAAGTCTTCCTCGAAGAAATATGCAGGTTATAAATTTTACATTATTATTTGGTAGTTGTAAATATTAGTCATATTTTACAAAATCTTATGATTTACAGGTGGTTTTAGTCAGGTTTGCTCAGAAGAAATACCCCAAAGTAGACAAAAAACTTCAAGCCGCCGCTGAATCCTTGGCATCGAGAGGGTAACTATCTGGCAATCAATATTTATGATATATACCTGAACTGCCTGATAACATAGAAAATATATCAGCAATAAAGTTCATTTATGTCGAAAGTTATGTATTTTACCAAGTTTTCTTAAATTTAAGAAACAATCAAAATTCAATTTTTAAATCTCATTCTCAAATCACAAAAGAAACCTTGTAAGGTTACATGATTTTAGTATAATATTCATCATCATCATCAGTCGGAAGATATCTGCTGAAGATAGGCCTCCCACATAGAATGCCACTTGGATTGGCTATTCACCTCTTGATTCAAATGTTGTCACTCGAGAACCATTCTTCCACATTGGTTAACGGTTCTGTGAGTGATGTGGCCTGCGGCCTGCCCATTGCCATTTCAAACTTTGAGAGTCATGTATTTGCTTTATAACACCATATTATTTCATGTCTATTAATTATTAGTACAGAATGTCCATAATGCACAGCACACTATTAATTCTTAAATAAAGCGCCGAGTTGCTGTGCTGTGTATTTTTAACATTGTTCAGCTGACTTTCATTGATTGACCTTATCATGTTATAGAAAGTGATGTCATATCTGTCTAAAATAATTTTATTTTGATTTGAAGATTATGTTGTTGAGCCAGACTAGACAACTATTTTGTCTGAAATATATTATCCAAGCAATTTGTTGAATTTGTACCTACTTCCAACAACTAATCTAATAATATTTGATTGCTTCTAGTTTCTTGCGGTCGTCAAAACCATGGGATCCACCAACCAACATTGAAGACACTATCCTCAAGATCTGTTCTATCAATGGGCTGAAGCCAGACTCAAATTTTGAAGTTCTCAATGTTAAGTTTACAGTTCTGAAGGCATGTTGTGAAGAAACTGGACATTCTGTTCCAAATTCTTTGCTTCACACCATTGAAACTGTTGGTATGTATTGTTTTAAAGTTTTTAGAATAAACTCATATTTTATCGTTAATCTATGTACCTACAATAAGTACCTGTAAAATGTGCAGGTAGTTTGTCTGATAGTAAGCATAATAATTGTTATAATGCTATACAGAGCTTTGAAATACAGACACCTCACTTGTGCAGCAGTGCAGTGAGATCATTACATCAGGCATTTGATCTATGCCCAATAATATCACTGAGTAGTAAGTTCTTATAAAATGTATTGGCCCTTTTTTTAATTTCTATGATAAAAATCTTAAATAAAAACCTTGTAATATAAAATAATTATAGGAGGGTATTTCTTTTCAGTTACTCTATTGTGGCTAGTAATTTTACATGACTGTCTAGGGCAGAAATAAAGTAATTGATGGCTAAGTAAGACTATTATAATTAAAGCCTAGTTTAAAGTTGTTTTAAAGAGATGAGGTGCTATTTATATATAGATGGCTGTTAATTGCTATTTCGACTGACACTTGTATATTCAATTTTTCTTTTTACTTGTTTATATAATTTTTCTTTTTTAATGTATCCATACTAATATTCTGTTATCTCTCTTTACAGAGGACCTTAAAGAATTTTACTTAACACCAATTGACACCAAAACGCCATTTGATGCATTAACCCAAATGGAATTACCTAAAAATCTACATGTGCAGCCTAACTATGTTAGATTCCATCCAGGTAAGAAAATGCTTAAAACAACATTTTATGTACTATTATTGCTTTGCTATAAAAAACAATTAATTTCTATCATAATCTTTGTTTATGCTCATTTTATGCTGTGATTGTCTCTGATACTTGGCTATTTGATAGTGTGAGTGACTCCAGCCATTACTATGTGTGGTGTTGCCTGATGAATATGTAATTAATAAGCGCTGCAAATATGAATTTTCATATATGTGGTCTATTATTATACCTTATTGAACAATATATAATATATCATTATTTATCATATTACTGATAATCTTGTTGTGATCAAAACAAGTTTACCAAAACATGATCAAATAAAATGTCAAAGATACCTCTAAAAATAAGTTGGAAATGAAATATCTCTGTTGTTTATTAAAATATGTTGATAGAATTAACAAGATTTACGTATTATATAGTAATAAAAAACTTGGTTATGGTACATTTTCGAATAGGCATCTAATTTTGAAATAATTACACATTTTTTTATTATTACTCAATTTTAGTAGCCCGCGTGGTCTTCCTTCTCTTTTACACTAAACCAACAGTGTGCAAAGAGGATAGAATGATGCATCCCATTGACTCGACATTACCATAAAATTGCAACTCGCAATGTTTGTATGTATTACAGTTTAGGTCAAATCTTGCAAGCTAAATTTAACCCACTTCCCGGTATTCAATTAAGCCAAAATTTTACATACATGGTAACTCAATAATCAATCTCGTTATGAAATAGGATACAAAAAACAAATGTCAATAGTCCCAATTACGTATTTTATAAATGCTTGCCTGTGAAAATATATTCCCACAAAAAACTTATTTCGTGAGGTGGAAAAGCACTAGAATAGAATAATAGTTGTTATTTGAAAACGACAAAGTACTGCTATGAATATTTATTTGCTGTATAATTGGTCTCTTGTAAATAATAACCTTTAATTAATTGATAAATGATTTATTTTACAGAAAAAGACACCATGTTCAATGGTGTGTCTGCCTTTCCTAAGAGCTCCACTATTGTGTCGGGGCTGAAGACCAAAAAGAAGTATGAGGGATACTCTGCCAAGAGGTCGTGGCCCTGAGCTATTGTTGTGTAGTTATTAATGTAATATTATTATTCTAGTTAATTGTTATGAAATAATTAAAACTTTGACAGTAAAGTACATTTTTATTATAGTACCTAATAGGTTATTAACCCTTTGAGCTAGGCGCCCTAGCTAGGAGCCCTAGGGTGTATCCAGTACCCACCGAAGCTGAGATGCGCAGGTACAGTGTACTGGCTATATCGGAGCAGAGATGTGTACCTACTGGCTAGAGCGGAGCTGAGCTGCGTGCATCAGCATCGCCTTAGAGCCCCCATACATTATGGTCCAATTTCGAGCTCACAGACGGTCTCTCCCACAGATCATAGAAACAAGGAGATGTGGTATCTAAAGCGTACATAACGGGTCCGAACGCATCAGGCTTTTTTGCATTAAGCGGTTTAGAGGAATGGTGAAAAAAATTTATAAAAACGGAGTTATATTTTGAACGCGAACGGGCATACGAGTATCTCCCTTGTTTGTCTGATGGTCACTCCATTCCGGGTGTGCCATCGCTCCATTTTTCGGTCATTCTACGTCTCGAGTACTGCCGAGCGGAAAATGGATCGTTGTATCAGTCACCACAATCCCCTTTTTATTCACGGCCAAAATGCATGTATTCAATACGGCTTCAGGGCCTTCGTTGAACAAGTGACGTCAGATGTTTTGTCTGTTTTAGTGCTCAGCACATATACCCGAATTTGACTCATTTTTGACGTTTCTAGCGTTCGATTTCTAGTTTTTTCGATATAGTAATTTGATTCTCATGAGAAAACGAACTGCAAAATGGAGTCAACAACTCAACATTGGTATAATCGTTCTTCAAATAAACCATTTCTGAACGAATTTTGAAACATTTGTCAAGTTTGAGAGTCAACATTGGTATAAAAATTCTCCAAAAAAACCATTTCTGAACGAATTTTTAAAAAATTTGTCAGTTGTCATTGTCAGTGACAGACTGACAGTTGTTTTTTAGGTTATCGAGATTGGAGAGCGAATTTTATATTTCGGTAACGAAATTTACTCGATTAAATAGTCCATTTTACAGCTGAAATGGTATAAACGCGTAAAAATGAACGTGTTGTTGATATTGTGTTTTATTATTGTGGGTATATATTCATGTGTTTCATGGTAAGGGAAATATTTGCCGACTACACCACTGTTTTCTATTATTGTTTTTGTTTTGCTGACTGTTTATTCTTGCAACGCGTATTTTTAGGCTGCTGCCGACGCTGTTGGCATGGCTGTTTATGAGGAAGTACCATATAAAGCTAAAGATAGGTAGAATCGCTGTGCCAAAGCTGATATTAAAGGATGTAAGCCTATCAAATGATAGGTATTCTATTGTAAGTAAATTACATCATATTTACTCTAAAGTATTACCTTTTACTGTGTTTAATAAAGGTAAATTTGTGGAGGTAGAACTCCTATCAAGAATACTTTTCTGAAAAAGAAAATAAAGACTCAGCTTTATTATATTCCGGTAAGCTTGCACATCAAATTTTTTTCTACAGAGAGACTTAAACATAAGCAGTCAAATTCTAAAAGCAAAAAGTGCGAAAATTAATAATTTTTAAGAAAATATTTATTAAAGTTTTTAATTTTCATACCTTCACTAGAGCAACATTTTATGGTAAAATACAAGTGTCCAAAGTAAAAAAACGTAATTTATGTATGTAATTTATTTGTATATTTGCTAATCATAATATTTCACAACATATTAGAACCAAATTTGCCAACCCTGAGTAGGTTAATTACAGTCACAGCACCGAATCTGCTCACCCCAATTCCATGTGGTCTTGGTGGCTTTCTGCATTCCCCTGTTTTATGAGGAGACCACTACCCTACCCTCCACCGTCGCATCCCCTTGCCAACCTAACCGGTAAAATACTATTAAAGTCCTTCCATAATATTTTATGTTATCCATGGTAACAAACATACACACAAACTTTGGTATTTATAATATTAGTAGGAAACATACTAAACATGAAAAGTACTCAATGATATTGATACTCTTGATTATGATATTTTACATTATTCTCATCACATTAAAAAAGACATCAGCATCAGCTACTCATGATTCTTCAAAAGGGGACATGGGACATAATTTTACATTATTTTATTTTACTGTATCAATGTGGACAGAAGAAGGGGACAACAGAGAATAATTTATTAAAAAATAATAATATATAAAACTTATTTACCGCTGCCCTCATTCAACAGGGACACATCCTACGGGGACAACAGGAATACACCACAAAATCAAATGTCATATTTAATTACTATATTGATTTCAGCACATGGATGAGTTATCGTTTCAAAGCAGTTGTTTTAACTCTGAAATCAATAAACTTGTATCTGTTGTCATTCGTGGAGTGGAGTTAACTAACAATGTAGAGGAAAAAAGGAGTGTTGTGGTTGAGACAATTCTAAAACCACTGTTGTCTAAGCAGAACTCTCTGACAAAAGGAGAAATGAGTAAAATGTCTGCAGAAAGTAATACTCTTGAAGGGGAATTGGCTGCAGTGGCAAACAGAAAGCTATTGGACTTTAGAGACAAAAAGTTGCCACATAGTTTGATTATGTTTGCTCAGGTAAATGTTTAAGAACTAGATATGTATACCATGTGTGACAAATGTAAGCAATAATTATCTCACTCAAATTTTACTCAAGTTGCTTATTAAAATATAATCCACCTTGTTCCCTTGTTTATCAGTAAACAAGTTTTGCTGTATAAATAATTATTATAAGTGTCATTTATTCTGCCAGGATTAGGCCTTCTCAATGTTATAATTGGCTATACTAGCCAATTATATTAGTGAGTAGTGCCTGGCTGGACACTTTTTGTATTTGAATTTGTCTTTGTCACTCTATTTTAAGCTTGTTATATATATATGCTAGATCACAAAATATCTTCAAATATGTTTTGAATCAACAGTTTATGGGGGTCCACATATTCAATGCTTCAGTGATTTTGCGCAATGGCACCACAGACCAACCATACTCCCTCCATGCAACGGCAGCGGAAGTCCATGCAGATGGTGCTGCTGGAGGCCCGGCGCGAGCCCTTGTATTCTCCACCAAGGTGGTGGATGGTCAAGCAGCAATAATTGGAAGGGGAGAGAGATTAGGTGAAGCAGCTTGTAGTTTTGTCATTGAAGGGACAGTGAAGGCTGATGGCCCTTTGAATGTTGAGGTAATTTATTCAATTGCTGCCTTTATCATTGAATTAATTCCTGTAATCTAAGCAAAATCTTAGACAATAAGCTATAACTTATAAAGAGCTATAACCAGACACAAGACATTTTGAGAACATAATACCTGATTTGTAATTTTAAATATAAGCTAAATTTTTAAAATAATATATTTATTGAACAGAAATGGGTACTTAACTAAAACTTAATTTGCAGTATTATGGTTCCATACCTCAAAAGGAAATA
Organism: Crocallis elinguaria; assembly: GCA_907269065.1. Classification (NCBI taxonomy): domain Eukaryota; kingdom Metazoa; phylum Arthropoda; class Insecta; order Lepidoptera; family Geometridae; genus Crocallis; species Crocallis elinguaria. The sequence goes on from OU026068.1 coordinate 15,878,863, forward strand.
GGAGTCCTCATAAGATCTTGTGGTTTGCAAATCTGTAAATACAGTGTTCATGTAGATTATTTATTTTGTTTGCAGAAAATACATGCAACAATAAGTAACACTATCATTACATTCCAAGATGAACTGTACAACTTTATGCAGAAGTACAAAAAGCAAAAACCTCATGTCCAGCCCTGTTTGAATGACAAAGACCACATGAGCTCAGTTGTACAGAGATGGTCACCTGTGATACCTAAGGTTAGTAGTACTTAATTGCTAAAAGGTGTAAACAATATTTATATTTTTGTGTTGGTCCTGATTGTAATGTCAGATGTTAGACCAAATATAGTAATATGATATATTTTTATTTTTGGTTCCTTTAATATTAAACAAGTATTTAATTAATATAAAAAACATAAATCTTGTTAGTTCTTATTGTAATGATTTTGTAAATTCTGCAACACTTTGCTTTTCAGATATTTAGTCTCAAAATAGACACAACAAAAATTGGATGTTTGGATAAGAGTACACATACTGGCTTTGAGATGTCTCTGCAAAGTGTACAGGTAAGATATTGTAATCTGTTCTAGTTTCAAATTATTTTGCTCCGTAGCATCTACTAACATGATAAGATTAAATGTAGTCTGTAAGATTTATTTATTTAGGTTTTCAAAAAGATCAAATAAGACAAGATTTGATTAATTACCAGACTTTCCTAGCAAACTAGTAATCAATATTTATGACAGACTAGCTTCTGCCCGCGGCTTTACCTGCTTGGTATATACCACGAAATAACACACAACGTGTTATTTCAGAACCTAAACTATCTTCATTCCCAATTTCATCAAAATCGGTGTATAGTTGTTAAAGATATACAAATGAGTGAATTGAACTCAGGAACAAAATTTTCCAAACAAAGTATTGCATACTTAGATATAGTATTGAAAAAATATGTGCTTTATTATTATTTTGGTTACGATACGAGCTGGTCATTTGCCTGATGGTAAGCATAACGCTGGCCCACAATATTTATTACATAATCACATAGTATATTATTTATTTTAAAATTAATTTGTGCTGAGTTTTGAGTGAATCAAACCAAGGAATAAAATTTTCTATAGAAAATTTACCATCCTGTTTAACCTCCTAAGGGGTTGATTTTCGAAAGCTAGATAAGCTTATCTGTTAGTCCAGAACGTAAACTATCTACATTTTAAATTTCATCTAAATCGGTTTAGTAGTTACGGAGATACGTGGTCACAAACATTTATACACACAAAGACACACACAAACTTTCGTATTTATCTATACTTATATTAAAACTGTAATAGGTCCAATTATGTGCATCCTATCCTACTGCCTTCCTATTCTACTAATATTTTAAATGAGAAATTTTGTGTGTGTTAATGTATGTGTGTGTATGTGAATGTTTGTTACCACGTAGGATATATTATTGTTACAGTTTTATTGTAAGTGGACTTGATACTGAGGGTTGTGACGTCTGTAATTTCTAAACTACAAAACCGATGACCTTGAAATATTTACGCGACTAGGATTTTCTTGGGTTTCATTACTTTCCCTTTTAGTCGGGGGCTTTTCAAAAAAATTATTTAATTATTTTTCGATTACCTACAAGTTTTATACCCGTCGTGGGTTTTCTCAAAATTTTCATTTTTTTTATCTATATGAAATGATTTCCAGGTGAACTCCAGGTTTAGTGCAGCATCTATCCATCTGGATAACCAGGGGTGTGAGGTGATGAGTCGGCCACAGGTGTATGTCGCCTTCCAGATGGATCAGTACCAGTTCTCAGCTGATGATGTGAATCTGCTCTTCTTGTATAAACTGAAACTGGATGCGAAGGTAATGATGGACGTTTTTGTGAGTCCTCGAGTATTATAGTACTTTTTTACCACAAATTTGCAGTTATTTGGCCACTAAGCAGTGGTATGCAAATGTTATTAGTATATTCTCCAAGGTATACAAATACAAGTGTGAAAGGGTAGTGCTAGTGTGTAATTTTCTTCTCTCCGTAAACCTAGAGAGACTTGGCGTGATGAAAGTATTAATACGAGTAGTATATTCCTAAAAATAAAATTTCAAAAGCCTCCACTACTTTCTTGCTCAAGAGGTAAATGGAGGAGGTCCACTTGCCAGTTTCTACTCAAGGCAATCTTATTTATAAAACAATTTAATTTTCATTGCAGCTTGAAAAAGGTGTCCTCCATCTTTATCTCATCATAAGCACTCTGAACATAGCATACACGCACAGCAATATGATAAAGTGGTACGCCTCCATTTTAGAAAAAACGAAAAAATCGAAACCTCTGCAAATGAGAGATCTTGAGACAAAGAGTAAGTTCAAAAAATATCTTATTATTTATCAGTCCCAAAAACCTACTTATGTGGTATGTAATTTGGTCCTTCGAGCAATGTGGTCCTTCGAGTCGCAACATTTCGAGATGTTTTTTTTACCAGTTACGACTTTATCTAAAGCCTCTCTTAGAATTCAAACACGTAAAATGGCTAATGATAAATGAACAGGGTTGACGCAAACATACACATCACAAAAATTCGCTGCTAACGAGATTGGAACTAAATGGAGCCATGCTTGTGAGCCGAAAGAATTAATCATTTCATTAATTTCGGGGGCTGACATCGACCGCTCCCATGGCCTAGTTGATTAAGGCGTCTGGTCTAGATAACGCGGGTTCGAATTCCATCGACAGTCGAATTTTTGAGATGTATACAAGGTGTATACGTAAACGGTATCAATTTTTAAGAAGGTGAATATACGGGTGATATATGACACGAATCAAGAGATTTTTTTTACATCTAATATCATCAAAATATTCTTAATTATTACAAAAGAGAGTCGAGCTCGACTTTGACTCTAATTTTTGACGTTTCAAGCGTCCGATTTCCAGTTTATTCGAAATAGCCATTTGATTGTCATGAGAAAACGAATTGATTAAAAACATAAAAAAATAGAGTCGACATCCCAATTGAACGTGGTTGACATTAAATGGTATGGTGTATTGATTTCGACACAGCATCCACCCCGTTGTGGATCAGCCGCGTGTTTTCCGCATGCGTGGTGCAGGGCTGCGCCGAGCTGCGCAGCGTGTGCGTGCGCGCGCGGCTGGCGGCCGGCCACGCGCTGGCCGCGGGCTGCGCCGGGGTCAAGGTCAAGCTGGACCAGCTGCTGGACATGAGAGGTCAGCTCATAAGTAATCCAGTGTTCATCCAGCTCGTAATACAGTGTTCAAGGGAAAACGAGAACAGAAATTAAGCGAACAGCAGATATACAGAACTTTCTTTTTTTTTATTTATTGCTGCCATGCACTTACAGTCATGTCGTAAACCTAGGAATCAGGATCTTATCTCTAAGCAGGTCTTACATAATGGATATGGTTAGTAGGTAAATACATGGACCCTGTTAGGGTATTTGCAATTTTACTATTTCTAGTACCGAGGCAGACCGAACCGAGGGGTTTTAGTGGGTAAAAATCCCACATAACCCAGCTGCTCCTCATGGCAGTTGGGTATCTTCAGAAGATTTCCTCACGAGGAAAAATAAAATATTTTTTTTGGTACATCAAGTTAGTGTTCGAAATGTTTTATTTAAATCAGAAGAGGCGTACAAGTCGGACGTGGCGCGCATGGTGGTGGGCGCGCGGCACTGGAGCGCCGAGCTGCTGGTGGACGGCGGCTGGGCGGCAGCGGGCGAGGCCGCGCTGGCGCTGCGGGAGGCGCCGCCGCGCCGCAGCCACGCGTGGGGCTCCGCCCTGCTCGCCGTCGTGCTCGTCAAGTGGGGCAGCCACGGCCCGAGAGATTCCAAGGTATGTTGTCCAATGGCTTAAGGTGCCCCTTCCCGGCCCGCCTAATTAGAACGCAAAAATGGTCTAAAGGCCTGTTGGTTCATCGAAAAAAAACAGACACTACGGAAAAAGAGAGAATGCCAGAGCTCTCGATTGGCATTCTGAAAAGTTTGAAATAAATTTCCAAAGAAAATTTCCGAAGACAATTAGCGTGTGGTACTTTCATAAAACTTGTTCCAGGAAATACGTGTTTTTGAAAATGCATTACAAGTTTGTGAAAAAAATGTTTGTTATTTAGAATCTACATTACATGTCCAAAGTTCCTATAGTGTTTTGTTTACTTTTACATTTATGAGAATATTGTGAACGGCCAGTCTCGGTAAAATTGGTTTAAAAAGGCTGTTTTAAAGGCTTTTACTGGATTGGATACTCAAAATTTTAAATTTTTGGTACCATAAAATCCTAGATGTAATACACAAGATACCTATTTGTTCAAAACACCCAAAGAAAAATATTGATACAACACTATAATTGCGTACGAGCGTTTGTATAGAAAGTTTAGCAGGTTGGGTCCTCTTAACATTTCTTTCATTGATATCGTAAAGAGTTAGCTAGCGTCACTAGCTTGATAGCTTATTATATTTACACTAGCTGTGCCCCGCGGCTTCGCTAACGTAGCCTAAGTTGCTCCTTGTAACGTCAGCTCTCTGCCTGCGAAGATCCCGTAAAAATTGGTCCAGCCGTTTCGGAGATTACCCGGAACACGGACACTTCAATTTTATTTATTTGTATAGATTAATTATAATATACCTACAATATGTGGTTAACTTCTGCATAGAAAGTTATGTATTTGTAAATGTTTCTGTTCCGCAAGTGCCATCAAATACTCCATGAAAACAGAATTTAAAATTTTTCTGCAGGTGGAAGCCATGATGGACTGTCTGCGCCTGGAATGGAGCAGTGTAATAGCTCAGACCGTCATATCCCTTTACGACTGCATGCTGGAATACTGCACCCCATCGCCCCCCTCCACCCCTCCTCCTCCCGAGGTCTCCGACTCCTCTTTCAACGTCGCAATGAACGTCGCACTCACTAACATCAACCTGTTCCTTATTGTGAATGAGTCCATGTGTCTAATGACGAGAATGGACGCGGTGACGCTGGAGCAGACGGTGCATAAGTCGGGAGCAGTGATATCAGGCCTGAAAGTTGTGGATATGGTGCCTTACAAGGGTGAGTGGGGTTTTTCTTTAAAAGAGGTTTTATTGTATATGTTACTAGTACAGTCATGTTGGGTATCTTTGAATTTCCTTGTAACTTTGAATAAAACGGGTTTGAAGATTCTTTATTTTTTTAATCAATAAGACATAGATTGATACATTTTTATTTTGATATCCATAAAAATCTGAGAAAAGTATTCAAAGTTACCCAACTTGACTGTATTAGTATTGTAATAAACTGACTATGAATAAAATGGTAAAACCCAAAAAACTTGTTTTCTAGTTAAATAATTATTTTTTATAACGCAAAAATACTATTCCTTGCAGTATTTTGTCATTCACAGATCTGAGTCTCGCGACCTCGGGAATATGAGAACGCGTTAAACAAACTAGTAATTCTTAGTTTTCATTCAGGTAACATGCACTGCCAGCGATCCGATGAGATTCCCGCCACGTTCTTTTACGTAAAATTGGCCAGAGTTGAGCACGTATCGTCAAAAGAAAAGCATTCTGCCCTCCTAGACTTTCAATTTCTAGAATGCGTCGACTTTGAATGGAGCGCTAACTTACACCTCAAGATTCTAGCCTTCGTTAGGGCTCTAAAGGGATTTAGACAGGAGATAAACGAAAGGAGGGAAAGGGACAAGGCTACGAGTGTGAAAGAAAAGAAAGGAAGAGCCCTGGATTGGTGTGTCACGTTCAAGAGAGAGACGAATCTATTGCTGATACTGTCTGAGGATAATACTATGATATTCGGGACTGGTGAGTATTAAACACTAGTCGTTGTTACTCTATGTCCTTCCTTTTTTACACTTTTATTTAACTTGCAATGTATGTATGTATGTTTAGGTCAAATTGTAAACTAAATTTGACCTACTTCCCGGTATTCGATTGTGCCGAAATTTTACATACATATGTAAATCGGATGACAATGCAATATAACAATGTCACAGAGCTGGTCTGATGATGACAGAATAGACAATAAATCCTACATGCGCAAGCTCCGACTGGTTGCCGCGCATGCACTCGCTGACTGTGCACAAAAGCCGGAGATATCGTTCATCTGTTATAAAAACATAGCTTTGTTACATACTCTACTTTGATGCGTTGATCGCTCAGTGATGTAACCCGATGATCCGTAGGTCAAATCCTACAATGCGTTGGAGCGTTTAGTAAAGGAAAACGTCGCGATGAAAACATAAGATAGTAGTAGCCATTTTCTTTAACCTTTTTTTAAACATATTTCAGACGACATGACTGTATCATACGACCACGAGGCCGGGCTGTCGATACTCTGGAGCAAGATGACGATGGTGCTGAACGGTGCGGAGGTGATTACTGTAGAAGGTTACAGCCAGATGCGCGCCGAGGATGATCCAGAAGTCAGGGTCGAGAGGAAAGCCAACGAGGGCTTCCAACTCCTCTGGAACAAGGTCTGGTAAGTGGAAGTATCTGTTGTGCATCATAATCAAATTAATTATTCATTTTACGTGGGGTAACCCATCTAACCATACATTACTCCATTACCATGTAGGTGAGATAGTCACCAAAAGCAAACCCATTTACCTAATAGAATAAAAAAATGTATATTTTATTTTGCATACATTCGTAGATACTATTTACGACATTATTATTTAAGTGTACAACTATTTGTTAAGTAAAATAAATGATGTGAAACAAATGATACAACATGATGGATCACTTGCATTGATTACACTCTTTGTCATTGTTTTTTATTCTTAGGGCAGTGAACGTGGACTCGGTCCGGGTAGTATTCCCTTACAAGCATCGGTTTGCTGAAGCCGTCCAGGGAGACTTCGTGTCGTTGTTCAAGTGGGTCAAGATGGTGCACGGCATCAAGAAGAAACCGTTTACAGCCGACAGTCCATTACCCAGTGACTTGCATATTAAGGTTATATTTTTAGTTTTTTTTTTGTGGAATCCAATTTGTGGTCTGTGTTTCTGAGTTATGCAGATCTTGATGGAACAGTGGAGTTAGGTGTTTTTGAATTATGTTTTTTTTACAGATTGAGGAATTCGTTGTAGAAATGAGCGATGATCCGTTCGAGGTGAAACTACGAGATAACTATGAACTGTTGGAAGATGAATACAAGGAGAGTCAAAAGCGAAGAACTATGTTAGATGCCAAGGTATGATTATCGATGGGTCCTATAGCCTAGTTGGTTAATGCGTCTGGTCTAGATAACCAGAAGACGCAGGATCGAATTAAATTGTTTTTGTTTATTTATTTACTGTTTATAGTCTACAAAATTGAAAACAAAAAACACAAAAAAAAGAATCACTAAAATACATCTATATCAACGTCGCCCATCTATATCAGCGTCGCCCATCTATATAAAAAACTTTTCTTATTTTTTAAGGATTTTTTTATATGAAACAAGAATGTATATCACAGGTCCAAGAGTTATGCAAACCGCATCTCTTCCTCCCGGCTGGTAAAGTGGAGGAACTGTACGCAGCTTTGCGCCAGAAAGACGCGCAGATCTACGTGCAGCGGTGCCGCGCCGCGCCGCCGCCGCGCACGCGCCTCGTGGCGTGCTGCCTCACGCGCGTGCGCCTGCTGGCGCTCGCCGACCCCTCCATGCACGGCGCCGCCCGCGCCGCCGCGCGCCTGCGGGAGCTCGACAACGACAGGTGAGCGAGCAGTGCAGCGGTGCCGCGCCAGCTCGTTTCGTTATCAAATACCATACAAAATAAATTAGTTAAGCAGTTGACTACAAAAAACATGCAGCCCGGAATAAAAGTGCCACCGAAGTAGCGTGCTGTTTTTCAGCTGTGTTCCTTTTCGTATCGAATAGTTGCAAAAGAGAGTATAAAGAGTGTTGAGGTCGTTATGCGGGTGGTTGTCGCAGCCCGTGGCCGGAGGAGGGGCTGGAGTTCTCGTCGCTGTGGTGCCGCGCCGTGAGCGGGCGGTGCGGCGCCTGGCAGCTGATGCTGCGCGACTTCCCGCAGCCGCTGCTCAGCATGACGGCGCTGCGCCTGTGGGGCACGCTGGCCGCCGCCGAGGACGCGCCGCCGCACAGGGGTAATGTACTTACTGTAACTCTGTACTGTATATTTCTTAATGATTTTGTACTATTCGTGATTACCGTAATTTCAAATTAATTATTACAAAAAAAATTTGAGCTTTCAACTTATTTGAATTTTTTTGCTATTATTCGGAGAGTCGATTTTGTCGTTTCATACTTAAACCTGATTTTAGTTTCGCTCTCTCTCTGTCCAGTAAATAACGTGGGAAAGAGATGGAAGATGTTTGACAGATCTAAATTTACAGGTGTCAAATATTTTCCATCCTTGATAAATGAGACGCCATTAAATTCATGGCCGTTAAATTTACACTAGACATAACCAAGTGGATTAATTTGACAGGTTTAAAATATGTTCCATCTCTTTCTCATGTTCTCATTAAGAAAGAGATATTTAAACTAAAATTAGGTTTAGGTTAGAATCGATACCGTCAGCAAAAATCTCATATTTTCACCCTGTTGAATATCCAGGATAAGTTGAAGTTTCGAAAATGTTTGTTGTCCTAATTTTCAAACAGTTAACTGTTTGCCCGGCAGCGGTGCGCACGGTGGTGGTGGAGCAAGGCGCGCCGTGGGGCGGCGCGGCACTGGAGCGCAGCATGATGCCGCTGAAGTGGTACTACGACCTGTGCTGCGAGATGCAGGACTACAGCTACGCCTTCGGGCCCTGCTGGGAGCCCGTCATCGCGCACTGCAACCTCTGTCAGTATCTAGACAAAAGTTACATAAAAAAAAAACTGACTTCGATATCTGCTATGAAAAAATGCATTAAAACGTAAAAAAGCAATTTTGTTTACTTGGACGACAAAATTTTTTTTAGTTATTTTTATTTAAAAACGAAACTACTGAACCGATTTTGTTAAAACAATGGGACCAATCTGAAAGTATATCCTTTCCAATAAAGAAATAATTTTCAAAATCGGTTTATAAATGACGGAGTAATGTGGTAACAAGTATATAAAAAAACTAACCGAATTTAGAACCTCCTTTTTTGAAGTCGGTTAAAAAGAATCACTTCTCTTACAATTCCTATTCCTTCAATAGATAGCTAACAGTATTATTCAAGGCCCAGTTCCATGCATTCAGTTGTATATAAACAAAATAATTAGAGGTGATATAATTTAGAATCAATTTCGGTCTGAAAGTGTCGGGAGCTAAATCTCCTGAAAAGAGCAAATTAGTAAAAATTAAACAATTCCAATTTAACAATTAAATAATTTTTTTCAATACATAATCTAATATCACATCCTCTTTGGCTGGATCAATGATAATGAAAAAATTTTATAACTTTTTGGTTTTACTTTTTTTTATAACATTTTTAAATTTTTGTTTTTTTTAAAATAATTTTTTTATAATATTTTTTACATTTTTATTATTATTACTTAGTGTTGTAAAGTCATTCTTTTAGTGGAAACTATTTACAACTTTTTGGTACCTACCAGTCACAGTACTGTAATCCTTAGTCACAAGCTGTTTGTTTCCCATCGTAAATAAATAAATTGTTTTGGTCGTGTTCTGCCCTTTAGCGTTCGAGCAGGTGTCCCGGCCATCGCTGGACCCGTCGGCGCCGCTGGCGTGGTGGGACAAGGTGCGGCTGCTGTTCCACGGGCGGCTGACGCTGCACTGCGGCAAGTTCACGTGCCTGCTGCACGTGTCGCTGGACCCCTACAACACCACCGAGGAGATGGAGCTCACCTGGAGCGACCTGGTGCTCGACTGGACCAACGGTAACGTTATGGCGCGGTGGGACAAGGGGCGGCTGCTGTTCCACGGGCGGCTGACGCTGCACTGCGGCAAGTTCACGTGCCTGCTGCACGTGTCGCTGGACCCCTACAACACCACCGAGGAGATGGAGCTCACCTGGAGCGACCTGGTGCTCGACTGGACCAACGGTAACGTTATGGCGCGGTGGGACAAGGGGCGGCTGCTGTTCCACGGGCGGCTGACGCTGCACTGCGGCAAGTTCACGTGCCTGCTGCACGTGTCGCTGGACCCCTACAACACCACCGAGGAGATGGAGCTCACCTGGAGCGACCTGGTGCTCGACTGGACCAACGGTAACGTTATGGCGCGGTGGGACAAGGGGCGGCTGCTGTTCCACGGGCGGCTGACGCTGCACTGCGGCAAGTTCACGTGCCTGCTGCACGTGTCGCTGGACCCCTACAACACCACCGAGGAGATGGAGCTCACCTGGAGCGACCTGGTGCTCGACTGGACCAACGGTAACGTTATGGCGCGGTGGGACAAGGGGCGGCTGCTGTTCCACGGGCGGCTGACGCTGCACTGCGGCAAGTTCACGTGCCTGCTGCACGTGTCGCTGGACCCCTACAACACCACCGAGGAGATGGAGCTCACCTGGAGCGACCTGGTGCTCGACTGGACCAACGGTAACGTTATGGCGCGGTGGGACAAGGGGCGGCTGCTGTTCCACGGGCGGCTGACGCTGCACTGCGGCAAGTTCACGTGCCTGCTGCACGTGTCGCTGGACCCCTACAACACCACCGAGGAGATGGAGCTCACCTGGAGCGACCTGGTGCTCTACTGGACCAACGGTAACGTTATGGCGCGGTGGGACAAGGGGCGGCTGCTGTTCCACGGGCGGCTGACGCTGCACTGCGGCAAGTTCACGTGCCTGCTGCACGTGTCGCTGGACCCCTACAACACCACCGAGGAGATGGAGCTCACCTGGAGCGACCTGGTGCTCGACTGGACCAACGGTAACGTTATGGCGCGGTGGGACAAGGGGCGGCTGCTGTTTCACGGGCGGCTGACGCTGCACTGCGGCAAGTTCACGTGCCTGCTGCACGTGTCGCTGGACCCCTACAACACCACCGAGGAGATGGAGCTCACCTGGAGCGACCTGGTGCTCGACTGGACCAACGGTAACGTTATGGCGCGGTGGGACAAGGGGCGGCTGCTGTTCCACGGGCGGCTGACGCTGCACTGCGGCAAGTTCACGTGCCTGCTGCACGTGTCGCTGGACCCCTACAACACCACCGAGGAGATGGAGCTCACCTGGAGCGACCTGGTGCTCGACTGGACCAACGGTAACGTTATGGCGCGGTGGGACAAGGGGCGGCTGCTGTTCCACGGGCGGCTGACGCTGCACTGCGGCAAGTTCACGTGCCTGCTGCACGTGTCGCTGGACCCCTACAACACCACCGAGGAGATGGAGCTCACCTGGAGCGACCTGGTGCTCGACTGGACCAACGGTAACCTTGCGGCGCGGTCTGCCGCAGTGGCGCGTGGTGGGACTCCACACAAGCGCATTATTATCTATTGTGTGTTGTTTTCCTGTCATCGGACTCTCAGTAGGATTAAGTTTTATTGCATTGTATAAGTTAAGGTGTTAAGTCTGTTGGAAAAACTTAATAAACAAATAAATGTAAACATTCTCGTAACGGTTGACCCCAAGGTAAGCTCGGGTTCCTCGGCTCGCTGGACGTGTTCGTGCGCACGGCCAGCAAGTACGACGACTGCCGCGTGCTGCGCGTGCCGGCGCTGCGGCTGAGCGCGCGCCTGCGCTGGCAGTGCGTGGCCGACCCGCGCGACCACCACGCCGCCGCGCCCTGCGCGCCCACGCGCCTGCCGGAGTACTCCAGCAACCAGGTCGGCGGTACTCACCCTCTTATTACTGGTTACTAGTTGCTGCCCAAGGTTTCACCCGCAAGGAGATATTCGAATTCATGGTTTTTATTTTTATGCGCGGAACCCCTAATTGTTTTTCTAAATTAAAAGTAGCCTAAGTTACTCTTTATAACATCAGCTATCTGCCAGTGAAAGTCCCGTCAAAATCGCCCAGCCGTTTCGGAGATTACTCGGAAAAAACAGACAGACAAAAAATTAAAAAATATGTTATAGGTACCGTATATACTTTCATATGCATTTTATAAAACGTTGTTATTTTGACATTACAAACAGTCACTTAAATTTTATTTATTTGTATAGATAACATAGACGCGTGCCGCGTTCCAATTGCATCATTCGCCAAAGCATGCGTGGCAACCGCTCGGAGCGCGCGCGTTTAGCTCTTTGTTGAAGAGGTACAAAATAACCTTTAAAGCGATTGGGCAACGGTCGCGAAACTTGATTGTAATTTTCACTACGTAAATAAATCCGATTAAATATGTATAAATAAGTACTCGTTAATGACCACATCTTGCTGTTTCCACCACCCTGCATCTTTATATTCTAACAGTCAGTGAGTAGAACGGAGCACGTGTTGCGGGCGCTGTGGCTATCCATCAAGCTGGGTTGTCCACCAATCTTATCTAACAAAGCCTTTGTATGCCAGTATCCGCACTGAAACATGCCACGACGTAAAACTGAAACTTGTTTCAGGAACACGACTCGTACCGCGCGTTCCGCTCGCAAGGCCTGGACCTCCACATGAGCTTGGAGACCAAGCCCAGCGACAAAGAGGACCACGGACCCATACTGCTACTGTATGGGAGCACGCTTAGGTGACTCATTACATTATATTGGCGTCAAACTGGCGTTCACATTTGAAAGGCGATATGTAAAATAGCATACTACATATGTATATCAGTGTGTAATAGTATTGCTCGTGAAGTCTGCCGCCAAGCAGTAGTGCGCAAGGATTACTGTGTTCCGGTTTGATGAGCAGAGTATCCAGTGAAATTACTGGGCTTATGAGACGTAATACCTAATGTCTCAGGGTAACGAGCGCACTGCAGTGCCGCGCAGGCCTTTGTGTTTCAAAGTTCTGGGTGGCACTGCAATTGTTATGGGCCGGCGTTATGCTTACCATCAGGTAAACGACCAGCTCGTCTCGTTACCAAATAACATAAAAAAAAAAATGTGAACGTTCAATAAAACAAAAAACTAAATATGACGATAATGTTACAAAAAAATTACACTCTTGCAGGTAGAGATAATAAACCGGTAAATCTTTATAACGATCTACTTTTCTATGTAACAGGCAAACAAGCATAAACCTAGTTTTAGTTTCGCTCTCTTTATAATAAATAACATGAGAAAGGGATGAACGAGTTAAGTTTTGGAACCATCTTCAATCCTTCACAAATTACGACACCTAAATTCACGGTTGTTAAATTGACGATGGTTCCAAGCAAGTGCATTAATTTTATAAATCGAAAATATACTTATTCCATCCCTTTCTCATGTTCTTATTTGGAAAGAGAGACTAAAATTAAGTTTAGTTTTGTTATGGATGATATTTGACAGCTCTAAAACTAAATTTAGATCTGTCACACATCTACCATCTCTCTCTCGTGTTACGTATAGAAAAGAGGGAGTGCGAAACTAAAATTAGGTTTGGTATGAAACGATAGAATCGACTTATTCGATTCGATTCGATTATACTATTAGATATCGATTACTAAATTTAAAAAAAACTATTAATGACAACAAAGTCTCGAAAGTGTACGTTAGTTGAAGTCTGTGTCCGCGGCGTGCAGATGGTTCGAGAGCCTGAAGCTGATCCTGTCCGGCATCACGCGGCCGACGCGGCGCGGGCGCATTTTCCGCAACGTGCGCCCGCGCCGGCCGCAGCTGTCGCGCCACTACAGGGACGTCGACGTGGCCGTCACGCTGCACGACCTACAGGTCAGTGCCCTGCAGCCGCGACTGACCTGTGCGGCGCCACGAGCCCGACGCGGCGCGGTCAAAAACTAAATGCGGTTACGGCTAGTATCTGTGTCCTGCGACTACGATTCCTGCTAAATCAATTCTAGCGATTAATAAGCAAAATCATGATGAAAAAAAAACTAAAAAACTCACCTGAATAGTAAAACCTAAAAAGACATCGATATATCATAGTTCTACTTCTGTTACATAAGTTTATTCCAAACCTAATGTATAGTACTTGTGACCGCAGGTGTTCTACTGGTCGTCGTCATCGCTGCAGCGCGGCATCGAGATGCGCGGCGCGCGCGTGACGTGCGGCGCCAAGCACCGGCTGGCGCTGCAGCCGCCGGCCGACGGGCTGCGGCGCCGCGCGCGCGCCGCCTGGGACACCGCCTACATGAACTGCGACCTCAACGACGCAGAGATCTGGCTCAAGACGCTCGCCGCCAGCGCCGACGGCCGCAAGGACGACGCGGACGTGAGTCACTGTCACTGTCACTATCACTGCTCGCAGGGGCGTGTGTACGGGCGCGAGGCGGCGCGAGCGGCGCCTCGCGCCCGTACGTACTCACAGGGGGCGCGCGTGTGCGCAGGCGGCGCTGCCGGGCGCGGGCGCGCCGCCGGGCACGGCCATGGAGAAGTGCTACTGCCTGTCGGTGCGGCGCGTGTCGTACGGGCGCGAGGCGGCGCGGGCGGCGCCTCGCGCCCGTACGTACTCACAGGGGGCGCGCGTGTGCGCAGGCGGCGCTGCCGGGCGCGGGCGCGCCGCCGGGCACGGCCATGGAGAAGTGCTACTGCCTGTCGGTGCGGCGCGTGTCGTACGGGCGCGAGGCGGCGCGGGCGGCGCCTCGCGCCCGTACGTACTCACAGGGGGCGCGCGTGTGCGCAGGTGGCGCTGCCGGGCGCGGGCGCGCCGCCGGGCACGGCCATGGAGAAGTGCTACTGCCTGTCGGTGCGGCGCGTGTCGTACGGGCGCGAGGCGGCGCCTCGCGCCCGTACGTACTCACAGGGGGCACGCGTGTGCGCAGGCGGCGCTGCCGGGCGCGGGCGCGCCGCCGGGCACGGCCATGGAGAAGTGCTACTGCCTGTCGGTGCGGCGCGTGTCGTACGGGCGCGAGGCGGCGCCTCGCGCCCGTACGTACTCACAGGGGGCACGCGTGTGCGCAGGCGGCGCTGCCGGGCGCGGGCGCGCCGCCGGGCACGGCCATGGAGAAGTGCTACTGCCTGTCGGTGCGGCGCGTGTCGTACGGGCGCGAGGCGGCGCGGGCGAAGCCTCGCGCCCGTACGTACTCACAGGGGGTGCGCGTGTGCGCAGGCGGCGCTGCCGGGCGCGGGCGCGCCGCCGGGCACGGCCATGGAGAAGTGCTACTGCCTGTCGGTGCGGCGCGTGTCGTACGGGCGCGAGGCGGCGCCTCGCGCCCGTACGTACTCACAGGGGGCACGCGTGTGCGCAGGCGGCGCTGCCGGGCGCGGGCGCGCCGCCGGGCACGGCCATGGAGAAGTGCTACTGCCTGTCGGTGCGGCGCGTGTCGTACGGGCGCGAGGCGGCGCGGGCGGCGCCTCGCGCCCGTACGTACTCACAGGGGGTGCGCGTGTGCGCAGGCGGCGCTGCCGGGCGCGGGCGCGCCGCCGGGCACGGCCATGGAGAAGTGCTACTGCCTGTCGGTGCGGCGCGTGTCGTACGGGCGCGAGGCGGCGCGGGCGGCGCCTCGCGCCCGTACGTACTCACAGGGGGTGCGCGTGTGCGCAGGCGGCGCTGCCGGGCGCGGGCGCGCCGCCGGGCACGGCCATGGAGAAGTGCTACTGCCTGTCGGTGCGGCGCGTGTCGTACGGCCGCGAGGCGGCGCGGGCGGCGCCTCGCGCCCGTACGTACTCACAGGGGGCGCGCGTGTGCGCAGGCGGCGCTGCCGGGCGCGGGCGCGCCGCCGGGCACGGCCATGGAGAAGTGCTACTGCCTGTCGGTGCGGCGCGTGTCGTACGGCCGCGAGGCGGCGCGGGCGGCGCCTCGCGCCCGTACGTACTCACAGGGGGCGCGCGTGTGCGCAGGCGGCGCTGCCGGGCGCGGGCGCGCCGCCGGGCACGGCCATGGAGAAGTGCTACTGCCTGTCGGTGCGGCGCGTGTCGTACGGGCGCGAGGCGGCGCGGGCGGCGCCTCGCGCCCGTACGTACTCACAGGGGGCGCGCGTGTGCGCAGGCGGCGCTGCCGGGCGCGGGCGCGCCGCCGGGCACGGCCATGGAGAAGTGCTACTGCCTGTCGGTGCGGCGCGTGTCGTATGGGCGCGAAGCGGCGCCGGGCGGCGCGCCGACGCACCGGCTGGCGGCGCACGACCTGCGCGGCGCCTGGACCAAGCTCAACCGCGACCTCGCCTTCGCGCTCATCGACACGTACATCAAGACGCAGGTCAGTGACGTTTCATGTTTTTTTTTCATGGCTGCTGTAGTCATCGAAAGGTTAACTACTTTCTCACCTGATCTTAAGTGACAATGGAATCTGGCTCTCAAAAGTGGCTACCCGAATATACCGATAGAATCTTGAAGATAGATTTTTAAGTTAACGGGTGAATTTAGTCAAAATACCTTTAAGTACTTTTTCAGCGTGTTCTTTTTCGCCTAAAATTCAAAATTATTGTAGGCCTCGAACCTCCGACCTTTAGGTTGGTGGGTGACCTCACTAACATTAAGAGCTTTTTTGTGAATCGAATCTATGGGCCTAGGTCGTTAGGTCTCCATTATTGTAATTCCATAAGACATTCTTGTGTTCCAGCAACTGAAAAAAAACCTCTCAACGAAGGCTCTCAAAGATGAGGAGCAGCCGACCACGTCGCCCAAGCACCAGCGCGAGGCTGACGTCATGTCGCCGCCGCCCTCATCATCGGCGCAGGTAACCGTTGCCTCCACCCTGAGTTACTCTAGCAAGTTTTTTTTCTATTAGTATCTGGAATGTAACGGTTTTCTTTGGCTATTTTTTTTTTTTTTTTTTTTTTTTTTTATTGAAAGTCCACAAAACTGGAAATACATACTGATAAACATTACAAAACTAAGAATAAAATATTTTAGAAAAACATATCTCCTACTAGGAGTGGACCTAGCATTTACATTATAACTAACAATTATACTACTATTATAACAACAAGATGCGAAAATACAGCTTTTTTGCTGCTTACTGACAACAAAAATAAAAACACAAAAAAAGGTATACTTAACTACACTAATTTGTTCAGATGATATTTGACTGAGGCCAGCGAGCTATGGTCAAATATATCAAAATCTTTCTTTACTGTGGAGTAACTTTCACACATGCGATAAACAGGAGAGTGCCTCAACATGTTGGTTCTACAACTAGGAAGAAAAAATGAGTTTCTGTCCAAAAGGCGACTACCGGGACGCGGGACTCGGAGAGCTATCCTACTGATGATCTCTTGACATTCCACTGATCCACGGATAAATTTGTAAAGCATTATAATATCGGATACCTTACGCCGCTTTTCCAGAGGTAAAATTTGATAATGATCCAATCGAGATTTATAAGACCGGAGTGATGAACATAAATTGTCCATGAAAGTGATGTGATACAGGAATTTCTTTTGGACCCGCTCCAACCTGTTAGCGTGCACTTGGTATACAGGATTCCAAATAACGCTACAGTAGTCCAAGATGCTGCGGACGAGACTATAAAAAAGCTGAATGGAGAGACTAGAGTTTTGAAAGATCTTCGACTGTCTGACAACAAAACCACCTATCCTAAACGATTTTTTAACAATAGAGTCAATGTGGTCGCGGAAATTCAACTTACTGTCAACAATTACTCCCAAATCACGAACAGATGAAAGTTCGGTCAAGAATTTGTTTTCAATTGTATAGCATGCTGGAAATGGTGCGAGTTTACGTGAAAACCTAATGAAAGAGCACTTAGATGCGTTGAGCAACATGTGATTCTGTCTACACCATCGACTAACCACATCAATATCAGATTGCAACTCTTCTACATCCCTCTGATCAACAATAGTTTTGTACAGTTTCAAGTCATCAGCAAATAATTTGACTTTGGTTTTTAACAATAAAGGCAGATCATTTATAAAGATAACGAAAAGCAAAGGACCCAGGTGGGATCCTTGAGGAACCCCCGAAGGTACCTCTGCTACAATGGACTTATAACCTTTAGCTACCACCAGTTGAGACCGATTCTTTAAATAAGATTGCAACCATCGAAAAAGAGAACCGTGTATACCCAGACATTGAAGTTTTGCTAACAACAGATCATGGTTAACTAGATCAAAAGCTTTGCTGAAATCGGTGTAAATGGCGTGCGTTTCCTCACCCTTGTCAAACCCTTCAAGAATATCAGTTACGTATCCAATCAGGTTGGAAGAAGTGGACCTGCGGGGCAAAAAACCATGCTGGTTATCGTTAAGAAGATGGGAAACATGCCAGTAAATTGTTCTGACAACCAGAGACTCGAGCAGTTTTCCAAATCCCGAAAGAATAGAAATCGGCCTGTAATTCTCAACACTAGCCAGATCACCCTTTTTATGGATTGGAGTAATATGCGCTACTTTCCACCGCGTTGGAAAAAATCCCGTCGTTAGTGAACGTTGAAAAATTTTAGCTAAAGGCTTAGCAATCACTTCGGCGCACATTTTTAATACAATACTAGGAAGCGAATCTGGCCCAGCTCCTTTTATTGCCAGAGAATCTAACGCTTTACGCACTTCACACTCCCGAATATGTATGCTTTGAAGTGGAGAGGTACTAGAATGGTCATAGCAAGTTAAACCAGATACATCAGCAACTTTAGAAGGAATTAAATGGTATACAGAATTGAACTGTTCCAGAAATAAATTACATATTTCCTGTCCACCTACGGCTACCTTTGGACCCAAATGCATTTGATCGGGTAACGAACTATTATTAGTTTTAAGGTTATTAACATACCGCCATATGTGTTTAGGGTTTTTCTTTAAAATCTCGGAGGAATTCTTTTTAAATTTTGTAAAGCATTCTACTAATAGCTTATCACATCGTTTTCTAGTATCATTAAAGGCTAATTTGTCTTGAAGATTTCTGTAAATTTTATATTTTAAATGGTATTTGGCTTTTTCATTGAGAGACTTAATTAAAGGAACCGAAAACCAAACAGGGTAGCAACTTTTGTTTGTTCGATGCATTGGGGTGTTTCCCTCCAGAACTGGCATGAAGATTCTATAAAAGGTATCTACCATCTCATCAACACTGTCGTCAGCAGCAAGCTCACCATCCCAGTCTACCTTTGACAGCTGCTCCCTTATAACATCATAATTAGATTTATAGAAATTAAAGTGTCTGACAGATTTCCCTTTCAGAGACCTATAGCTGCCTAGATCGATAGTTATGTGCAAGGCTGGGTGGTGAGAGTCAGGTTCAAGTAATGGATTTTGGTTTTCCTTGACCATGACTGTATTACCGGCAGTACTGAGGACTAGATCGAGGATGCGACTATTGTCATTTAAGACACCATTATGCTGTGCAAGACCGTTGAATGCTAATGTATCCACAAATAATATCTCCAATACACCAGTTCCATTGAAGGGGGAAAAAATCTGAATATCAGCGGCGCTTTGAACCCAACTGATATTGGGAAGATTAAAATCACCCATAATATAAGTTTGCGAATTAGGCGAGACTTCGTTAGTAACAACATTAGAAATATTGTTCAAAAAAGATTCCAATAACTCGAGCTTTATAGGAGGAGGTAAATAAGCAACGCAGATATTGATGACTACCTTCGTTGAATCTGTTCCTAATTTAAGAGTTAGCCATAATTCTTCGCAAGAGGATTCCCATTTAGGTTGACGGAGAACTTTATACTTACTGAGCACTGCTACCAAAACTCCACCTCCATCTTTTTTTGCCGACGCACTGTCGTGCCTATCACGTCTATAGATATTGTATCGACCATCCAAGAGCTCCCTGTCATAGACAGTCTCATTTAACCACGTCTCTGTAAATACCAAGATATCATAATCACATGTCAAAGCACTCATATATAATTCGTGAATTTTAGTTCGCAGACCTCTTACATTTTGGTAACATACTTTTAGATTGACCTTTGCGCCCGTTTAGTCTCATAAAGAATGCACAAAATCCATATCCTTGACAACAATTGATTTAGATTTGATATCCTTACGAACATATACGCGTCCATTGCGAACCCACACAAATTGATAGCTTTTAGCAGTAGCGGCGGCTCTTGTGGCCGCATGAAGCTGTTTGTTAGCCGGTGACAGATGCTCCGCAACATAGATTGGGCGCTTTTCTCCTTGGATTTTAAGATGACAGGTGTTAAGCTTGTCCTGCTCGTTAGCTTTGTTGTACATCCTGATTGTGGCTAGGAAATTGTCCCTAATACGGGGGGTGGCCAATCTAGCAATAATGGAACGAGCCCTAGGAGAGTCGTTGCGAAGCTTAGCAACTCTGTGAGCTGACATTATGTCATTTTCCTCTAGGTTGAACGCAACCGTCTGGCTGATTTGCTTAACTATAGTAAGCACGTTTTCGGTACTGCTCTCAGGAACACACTGTATTTCCAAATTGCATTCCCTTGATTGTTGTTCTATCTGAGAGAAACGAGTGCTCATTCCGTTAATGAGCGATTTCAAACTGCAGTTCTCCTCCTTCAGAGACAATATCTCACGAGATTGGGCCTCATTACGCTTTTTTAGCTCATCAAACTGGCTCGTAATATAATTCACTCCTTCGGTCAGGCTATCGATTCTTATATTGATTACTTTGCTCTCACTAGCGATCTTAGACTGAATATCTTTCGAGATTTTAGCAGACACTTCTTGAAATTTTGAATCGAAGTAAGCCTTCAGGTCCTCAAAGACAGTTGAGTCCCCAATAGGAGAACCGAGCTGCTGTTGAGATCTAATGGGGGTATTAGAATTGTCGCCCTTCTTCTCTTTGCTCTTACATTGAGGACATTTCCAGCTACTCTTAAATTGCTTTGACTCTTTAAGAAAGTTTTCTCCAGTAATGCCCAAGCACAGGTAATGGTAATTACCACGGCAAGATTTGCAAGTTTTTAACTCGTTCGCTTTTACAGCGGCAGCACAAGTCTCGCACTTAATCATCTTAAACAACCAGTGCAGTCAATAAAATGTAAAGCTATAATTTGGGATCTATCTCTTTTCCGAATAGTTGATGTAGAAGCGCGTCATAGTATTCCATAATTTTCCCCAGATCTTGACACTCTCACTCCTAGATTTTAGTTTTTGACCGGTTCGAAAAAAGTATAGGCGCGGTCTGCGGCAGGCGTCCGAATTTAAACCAGTTGAACAAGTAGAGTATAGTTTCCTACGTTGTGTGTTGTAGTCGTCGGGTGGCGGTGGCGGCGGCATGCTGGCGGCGCTGGTGGCGGAGGCGGGCGGCGAGGCGCCCGTGGTGTTCAGCGACGAGCTCAGCGGCGCCGAGCCGTCCGTGCCGCCGCAGCCGCCGCACGCGCGCCGCGTGCTCGACGACGACAACGCGCACACCGCCACGCTCAGTGAGTGCCGCCGCGCGCCACGTGCGCCACGCAACTGCGCCACGCATCTGTCCCTAATATGTGTGCACGCCTGGCTGTAGCTGTAGTCTCTCGGGGTGGGTTGTATTGACGCGCTTGTTCTCCGGTTGCAGTCGAGCTGGTGAACTCGCAGGTGGTGCTGAAGGGGTGCGAGACCCGCGGGTACGTGATACTGTGCGCGGCGCGCGCGTCCGTGCGGCAGCGCGTGCGGCGCGCGCCGGCCGCCGCGGCCTGGAGCGGCGCGCTGTCAGCCATGCAATACTACGCCACCGTGAGCGCCGCCGACCGCGACCAGCTGGACGGTACGTGACACTGTGCGCGGCGCGTCCGTGCGGCAGCACAAAAACGGAAGGTAGACCGGAATATCCCATCGGATTTCGGAAACGGTTCGACATAGAGAAGCGGTGCTTGAACTAACTTTTAGGAGACCGTGGGCCGATTTTGAAACACCGCACCGCATTCGCAGGCCGCTTACACCCAGAATGCAATTTGTACTATATGTACGCTGTCTAACGCAGCCGACAAAACGATAGCTAATCTTGTACTGATAGGAAGCGCTACCAGTGAGCATCCTGTGAACTAAATTTGACACTTGCGAATAGGCGTCGTATCGCTTGGAGCGTCTAACGCCACCAGCATTAGTTTTTTTTTTTTTTTTTTTTTATTAGGTTCATCAAACTGGTTATTACACCTATGTCATACTATTAACAAATAAAGTAATAAAATTTTAACAGGAAAGTGCACAACCTTCTCGAGATGAACACAACATGCAACAAAATAATAAATACGCGTTAAAAATTTACTACGCTAAATAAAAATTACATACGTTGAAGAAATACCAAAATAAAAAAAAAATATATAAGAACCTAAGACTTTAAATTTTGAAAAAAAAAATTTTTTGTACTTGTAGTAGAAACTGAGAAAATATCGATATCGTGACTAATTTTATTGTAAGCCGAACACATTCGGTACAGAGGAGAGTGTTGAGTAAAATTAGTGCGACATGAAGGAAGAAAGAATGTTTTCCTGTTTTGGAGACGGCTGCATGAACGAGGCACCGATAGTTCAAATCTACCCACTAAATCGGGGCTATCAATCTTCCCATTTATTATTTTGAATAAAAACAAAATATCTGCGACGTTACGCCTTAGTTCCAGTGGAGTAACTTTGAAATGTGCAAGCCTAGCAACATAGGAAGGTAATCTGCGACAAAGATTGTTGGCATATGAGAGATGATAAAGAAATTTCTTTTGAAGTCTTTCCAATCGTAGAATATGAATGGCGTACGAAGGGCTCCAGACTTGACTGCAATATTCAAGAAGAGATCGAACGTAACAGTTAAAAATAAGAATTGCTATTTCAAAATCCTTAAAAAATTTCGTTTGCCTTATAACGAATCCAGCTAATCGGGCTCCCCGATTTGAGATGGAATCAATGTGTTCACGAAAGTCAAGTTTTGAATCAATAGTGACACCCAGGTCGCGTATGCTAGATACCTCACTGATCGGAGAACCATCAATGTAGTACACGGCCGGTATTGGATTATGCTTCCTCGTAAATTTTATATGAAAACATTTAGACGTGTTAATAATAATTTTGTTTTGAGAGCACCATTTGCTTACCACATTTATGTCTCTTTGCAGAGAGATAGTGTCTTGGGGAACGCGAATAACTTTGTACAGTTTAAGGTCGTCAGCAAACATTTGATATCTGGATTCCACAGAGGTACACAAGTCATTAATAAATACCAAGAAGAATAAGGGACCAAGGTGAGAGCCTTGAGGAACGCCGGATGGCACAATTTGGGCCGCAGACTTGAAACCCCGAATCTTTACGAGCTGAGATCGATTACGTAAATATGACTCACACCATCTGAGGAGGGAGCCACAGATCCCTGCGTGACCTAGCTTTTGTATAAGTAAACCATGGTCTACCACATCGAACGCCTTGGAAAAATCGGTATAGATGGCATGAACTTCATATTTCTCTTCCAGAGCTTTTGAGATGTCACACACGTAGTTCAGCAAATTTGATGTGGTTGATCTACCCGATAGAAATCCGTGTTGAGAAGGGTCAAAAAATGGTTTCAGATGGAAGTGAATTCTCTTCTGGACCATTGACTCAAATAATTTCCCGATGGAAGACAAGATTGAAATGGGTCTGTAGTTTACAACATCACTAAGGTCACCCTTTTTATGGATCGGAGTAACGTGAGCGAGTTTCCATTTAGTAGGAAAAACACCACTAGTAAGGGACTTATTAAAAATGTGACACAAGGGTTTAAGTAGCTGAGGTGAACATGTTTTAAGAAATACTGGAGGTATCGAATCCGGACCAGCGCCTATATTTGTATCAATAATTTGGAGTGACTCCAAAATGTCTGATTCTGAGAATGCACATGAACTCATTGTTGGTCGAGAGTTAGAAGTCTCATGAGCGTCTGCAACAATAGTCACTGTTGTTTGATTGTTGTAAATTGAGTGAAAATAGTCAGAAAAAAGGTCGCTTATCTTTTGTCCACCCTGGACATGATGACTACTGAGAAACATTTCATCCGGTATTTCGCTGCTGTTAGACCTCAAAGATTTTATGAAAGTCCAGAAATATTTGGGATTTTTCTTTATATAGTTTTTGGCTTCGGTTTTGAATTTGGTCCAACATACCTCGATCATCCCATCACAGCGATCACGTAACATTTTATATGTTGACAGATCTCTAGGATTGCAGTACTTCAAGTATCTATAATGAAATTTGGATTTTTCTTTTAGAGTTTTAAGCAACGATCGACTGAACCAAAATGGATATATGTGATTGCCTTTACGAGTTAATGGTGTATTGTTGGCGATTATAGGGATAACTACATCATAGAATACATCAACAGTTTCATCAACAGTTTGGTTCATATTGAAGTGCTCATTCCAGTTTACTTTTTCTAAATCTTCTTTAATTCTTGGATAGTCTGCTTTTGAAAAATTTAAAACAGTCGATTTACTAATTTTGGGATATTTGGTCGCATTTACGTTTAGACTTATTTTTAGGGCAGGGTGGTGGGCATCTATATTAACAAGGGGTGTGGTACAATATGCTGTTGTGAATTGGTTAGGCGTGTTGGTAACAACTAAATCAAGTGTGCGATTGCTGGCATTTACGACTTGGTTTATTTGATAAAGACCATTAAAAGAAAGTGCATCAATAAAAAGACTCTCGGTTTGAGTTTGACTTGCAGTACAAACAGGCAGCAAACAATTAGTATTACCATTATATTGCCATTGTAAATTGGGGAAATTGAAATCAACGGCCAACAATAATTGTGATTTTTGGGGTATTTTGTGCTGGACAACATCAGTAAAGTTGGATAAAAAATCATCGAGACGATCAAAAGAAACTGGAGGAGGAAAATAATGGGTGCATATGCAGAGTGGGATTGTGGAATTGCCTTGTGTTAGCTTTATTACAACCCAAAGGTCTTCACATTTTGATTCCCATTTGAATTTACGGACAGGCTCGAGTTTTTTCAACACTGCTATTAAGACACCGCCTCCCTCTGTTTTTACTGAGTTAGTAGAACTGCGGTCGCGCCTAAAAACCGTATATCTGCTATCAAAAAGTTCGTGATCAAAGACCGAATCATTCAGCCACGTCTCTGTTAGCAAGAAAACATCCACCTCCTGCCTCAATACATTAGATAACGCTTCCTCAGTTTTGGTCCTTAGTTCCGAGAACGCTCACAGGACTCACCTAGTTCAGCGCTAAAATTGCATAAATCCGACCGTTAAAACTTTCTTGACTTCCATAGGTCTAGAATCTACATAACTAATAACAACGAATGTCAACGCAAATCTCTTACGTTAGCGCCGTCAATTGATCTTAAATTTGCACGTATTGTTTGTGTAGTCCTCTTGCTAGTCCTGAGCCGTCCTTGCAGAGAACATCCAGTGGGTGAACGTGGAGGAGATCGAGGAGCGCTGCGGCGGCGCGGAGATCAGCACGCTGCCCGACGTGCCGCGGCTGGTGGGCAGCGGACACTCCGCCGGCGGGGTCATCGGCCGCACCGTGGGGCCCAGCCAGGGCCCCGGCCTCGCGCAGGTGGGGCTCGCACACGTCATCATGACCTTACTCCTCTATTACACACGTTTTAAACGGTGTCTGGATTCTGTGGAAGACACATCCGCTGATGACTATACAGGGTGAGTTTGAATTGGTATGTTATCCCGGAGGGAGTGGTTACTACGATGGTTTATAAGTAGTGAGAACCTCCTTTGGAAATACGTCTTACAAAATTTCCAACTGTATCAGTGTACTAATAGCAAAGATCAAGACCAAGTGGAAATGAAGAACCAAGAACTAGTGAGCGATGCCCCTCAGTGGTGAGGAAACCTTCCAGTAGGAGTTGTTACAGTAATTCCAACTTCTACTCCAAGGTTGACTTGTTACTGAGGATGGAGCAATGCTTCGATACAGGCGCTTACTGCTCAACCTAGTAAGTTTTTTTAATTGGAAACATAGAGATGTATTACCATACATATACCAAGAATTCGAAGATTACAAGTTAATTTCAATAAAAATATCTGTAGATTTATGTGATAATTATTTGTAAGTATATTTTGTTCCTATCATCATCATCGTCAACAGCCGGAAAACTTCCACTGCTGAACATCGGCCTGTCCCATGAAGAGGGGAAGCCGATTGTTGTAATAATTTTATTGCAAATAGTTATGCATTTTAAATTCCAGAGTACACTTTACAAATATTTTTATTGCAATTTTTTAGTTTGCTTTAATTACCACTGGCCACTTATAAAACGGATCAGTAGGGTTATTTTAATTCACTCGGAACGATATCCGTGTCGGAAGCGACTGCCTTGATCGTTTAAATTTCGAAATCGCATCCCGTCCGAGAAATTTCCCGTTTAGTTTCGGCAACTCCGCTGCATAAACACGAATATTTCATTCGTTGTTATAGACTTCAACCCGATTAAGACCAGCGGTCGCTAGGTCTTCGGCTGGAAGGAATAGTCTAGAATTTGCGCTGGTTATCATTTTAGAACGAACGTTATTAAGGAAACAAGTTCTTACAAAACTAAAAAAAGCGAAAACTCTAGTCAACTCCTTTCACACGAAGACTAGTGACCGCTGGTTTTAACCGGGTTGGAATCGAAAATGAACACGAGATTGTTAGCCGGTAAGGCAGCATGTTTTAGTACTAACATATGTATGTGACTTCCCCCACAGTTACAACGGATAGTGTCGCGGTGTGCGTGCGAGTTCTACTACATGTCGCAGGAGGAGGTGGGGGGCGGCGCGGGGGGCGAGGAGTGGGCGGGGCCCTACGATTCCTTCACACTCATGCACCACGACCTCGACGTCTGCACCAACTCGCTGCAGGTACCAACCTAACGAATATACATTTTGAAGCGATGATCCGATGGTTCGAATCCTACAAGAAGCTCGAGCTTTGGGTGAAGAAAAACACCGTGATGCAACGACATTGCTCAGCCGTAGCGTTTCAAATCGGCATAAAAATAAGCTTTTGTCTGACGTAATTTATCCAGCGGACTTATAGTATAATTAAGAGCGGTGGCTGTAAGTTTTCCAATGATAAATAAAACAAACAAACCGTCCCCCGCAGTACGCGATGCTCCTGGATGTGATAAACAACGTGGTGCTGCATGTGGAGCCCGAGCGGCGCCGCACGCTGGAGCGGCGCGCGCGCATGCGCTTCCAGCTGCAGCTGCGGCAGGACCAGGACCCGCGCCAGCTCATACACAAGCTGCAGACGCAGGTGGGTGGCAGTTCCATAAACAACGTGGTGCTGCACGTGGAGCCCGAGCGGCGCGCGCGCATGCGCTTCCAGCTGCAGCTGCGGCAGGACCAGGACCCGCGCCAGCTCATACACAAGCTGCAGACGCAGGTGGGTGACAGTTCCATAAACAACGTGGTGCTGCACGTGGAGCCCGAGCGGCGCGCGCGCATGCGCTTCCAGCTGCAGCTGCGGCAGGACCAGGACCCGCGCCAGCTCATACACAAGCTGCAGACGCAGGTGGGTGACAGTTCCATAAACAACGTGATGCTGCACGTGGAGCCCGAGCGGCGCCGCACGCTGGAGCGGCGCGCGCGCATGCGCTTCCAGCTGCAGCTGCGGCAGGACCAGGACCCGCGCCAGCTCATACACAAGCTGCAGACGCAGGTGGGTGACAGTTCCATAAACAACGTGGTGCTGCACGTGGAGCCCGAGCGGCGCGCGCGCATGCGCTTCCAGCTGCAGCTGCGGCAGGACCAGGACCCGCGCCAGCTCATACACAAGCTGCAGACGCAGGTGGGTGACAGTTCCATAAACAACGTGGTGCTGCACGTGGAGCCCGAGCGGCGCGCGCGCATGCGCTTCCAGCTGTAGCTGCGGCAGGACCAGGACCCGCGCCAGCTCATACACAAGCTGCAGACGCAGGTGGGTGACAGTTCCATAAACAACGTGGTGCTGCACGTGGAGACCGAGCGGCGCCGCACGCTGGAGCGGCGCGCGCGCATGCGCTTCCAGCTGTAGCTGCGGCAGGACCAGGACCCGCGCCAGCTCATACACAAGCTGCAGACGCAGGTGGGTGACAGTTCCATAAACAACGTGGTGCTGCACGTGGAGCCCGAGCGGCGCGCGCGCATGCGCTTCCAGCTGCAGCTGCGGCAGGACCAGGACCCGCGCCAGCTCATACACAAGCTGCAGACGCAGGTGGGTGACAGTTCCATAAACAACGTGGTGCTGCACGTGGAGCCCGAGCGGCGCGCGCGCATGCGCTTCCAGCTGCAGCTGCGGCAGGACCAGGACCCGCGCCAGCTCATACACAAGCTGCAGACGCAGGTGGGTGACAGTTCCATAAACAACGTGGTGCTGCACGTGGAGTCCGAGCGGCGCCGCACGCTGGAGCGGCGCGCGCGCATGCGCTTCCAGCTGTAGCTGCGGCAGGACCAGGACCCGCGCCAGCTCATACACAAGCTGCAGACGCAGGTGGGTGACAGTTCCATAAACAACGTGGTGCTGCACGTGGAGTCCGAGCGGCGCCGCACGCTGGAGCGGCGCGCGCGCATGCGCTTCCAGCTGTAGCTGCGGCAGGACCAGGACCCGCGCCAGCTCATACACAAGCTGCAGACGCAGGTGGGTGACAGTTCCATAAACAACGTGGTGCTGCACGTGGAGCCCGAGCGGCGCCGCACGCTGGAGCGGCGCGCGCGCATGGTGGGTTACAGCCAGTTGTTTTAAAGAAATATAAAAATCCACATTCTACGGCGCTATTTTCGGAGTACACAATGAAACCTGAATCTAATTTGTTGTATGGTTTGGTGTACGACGTTACTAAAGAGCCAAAGAGCTCTAACGAAGTGAGATAGTTTGGTGATAAAAATAAAAACGGAAAGGAAAAAAATTTAGACATAAATGTCACACAAGCTTGACACACAAGATCAAAAAAATTTATGACGGTTAAGATGAAATAATATTATTACGAAAATAATTTGTTAAAACAAAAAGATTCTCTCCGGCGGGGAATCGAACCCCGGTCTCCCGCGTGACAGGCGGGGATACTTACCACTATACTACCGAAGATGTGTTTGAGGTGACAAAAATATACGATGAATTGTGACGTTGAACCCCGATATAGGTAGGTTGTGAATGATTCATTATAGAATATCAGCTATGTATCGAGGACTAATGGAGTTCTCTTGCTGTAGAGTTGTAATATTGAATTCAATGTATTTTATAAGCTGGGTTTTTTAACGAGCTTACAGAAGATACAAATAATTTGTGTTGGAAAATTTAATAAATAAATAAAGTATGCTCTATCTTAGAAAAAGCATTTTTGCACGCAGATTCCGAAAGATAAAGGTTTTCTTCGCTGTAGTGAGGTAAAAAATTGCGCTTCACTTTGCGTAAGTATCGTACTTTTGAAACCCTCGGTACGCTCGTGATTCAATTTTAAATCCTTCGCTTCCTCTAGTTTCAATACAAGTACTTGCGCCAAATAATAACTTAGCAGCCTTGCATAACATATAACTAAACTATATACAAACGAGATCATTCGTGAAGGCGAGACCATCGATTTTTATTCTTCAACAACAATCAATAAAAATTGAAGGCTACCCTTTCGGTGCGCGACGTCAGATCTTGAACAAAATTATATTTGCATTTACCTATATGCATACTCAATGAAGAAAATCAAACCCTTTCATAAATGGAATGTAGTAGGTATGTCAAAGGAAATTAAGGTGTCTGTTAAATGAGTGAACTCCGTTACAGGTGCGGGAGTCGCTCGCGAAGCTCCGGCGCCTGGAGAAGGAGTACTACCTGAAGAACCGCTCCCTCTCCGGCAGCGACCCCGGGGCCGGCGCCGAGCTCAGGAGCCTGGACGACCAGGTATGAGCGCCAGGCAGAGGGCTTAAGTTTTGTGTTGACACTGCTTGAAGTTAAATACAGGGTTTTTCTATGAAAATTATCGTTTTAACTACGTTCGTCGTGCACACTTGCACATGCGTTGAGATAGCGCATTACATAGGGTTTGCTTCGCGGTTCCAACCAGTACATAGGTTTTCCATAGGAACGCTGCGTGTTTTGATATGAAAGGTATTTATCCCCTTGTAATTTCAGTCAAATCCATTCTTTAGGTGTGATTGAGGAACAAAAAAAAACAAAATTTCGCCTAGAATTCACGTCACGACACGACCAGCCTTCGCGCCCATCATAAATCTACTAGCAATATAAGTTGAACTTGTAGTCAAGTAAAATGTAGGTACAACACTAAATAAATCTACTATCAGAGCTTTATTATCAGGGCTGAACAATTAGAAATATGTTAAGAACTGGACTATCAGAGCAGTACTGTCAGAGCTGTACTGTCAGAGCTGTACTGTCAGAGCTGTACTTTCAGAGCTTTACTGTCAGAGCTGTACTTATAGAGCTTTACTGTCAGAGCTGTACTTTCAGAGCTGAACTGTCAGAGCTGTACTATCATAGTTGTACTTTCAGAGCTGTACTTTCAGAGCTGTACTATCATATTTGTACTTTCAGAGCTGTACTGTCAGAGCTGTACTTTCAGAGCTTTACTGTCAGAGCTGTACTTATAGAGCTTTACTGTCAGAGCTGTACTTTCAGAGCTGAACTGTCAGAGCTGTACTATCATAGTTGTACTTTCAGACCTGTACTTTTAGAGCTGTACTATGATAGTTGTACTTTCAGAGCTGTACTGTCAGAGCTGTACTGTCAGAGCTGTACTTTCAGAGTTGTACTATCATAGCTGTAATGTCAGAGCTGTACTATCAGAGCTGTACTGGAAGAGCTGTACTTTCAGAGCTGAACTGTCAGAGCTGTACTATCATAGTTGTACTTTCAGAGCTGTACTTTCATAGCTGTACTGGAAGAGCTGTACTGTTAGAGCTGTACTATCAGAGCTGTACTATTAGGTTGGTATCTGTTCCGTGTCACTCGCGCCGCAGGTGAACGAGTGCAAGGAGAGCGTGTGGTCGCTGGGCTAGGAGCTGGACGCCATGGTGCGCGCGCGGCTGACGGCGCGGCGCGCGCCCGCCGCCGTGCGCGCGCCGCACGCGCCGCCGCACCGCTACAACGACATCTGCTTCAAGTGTTATCTGTTCCGTGTCACTCGCGCCGCAGGTGAACGAGTGCAAGGAGAGCGTGTGGTCGCTGGGCGAGGAGCTGGACGCCATGGTGCGCGCGCGGCTGACGGTGCGGCGCGCGCCCGCCGCCGTGCGCGCGCCGCACGCGCCGCCGCACCGCTACAACGACATCTGCTTCAAGTGTTATCTGTTCCGTGTCACTCGCGCCGCAGGTGAACGAGTGCAAGGAGAGCGTGTGGTCGCTGGGCGAGGAGCTGGACGCCATGGTGCGCGCGCGGCTGACGGCGCGGCGCGCGCCCGCCGCCGTGCGCGCGCCGCACGCGCCGCCGCACCGCTACAACGACATCTGCTTCAAGTGTTATCTGTTCCGTGTCACTCGCGCCGCAGGTGAACGAGTGCAAGGAGAGCGTGTGGTCGCTGGGCGAGGAGCTGGACGCCATGGTGCGCGCGCGGCTGACGGTGCGGCGCGCGCCCGCCGCCGTGCGCGCGCCGCACGCGCCGCCGCACCGCTACAACGACATCTGCTTCAAGTGTTATCTGTTCCGTGTCACTCGCGCCGCAGGTGAACGAGTGCAAGGAGAGCGTGTGGTCGCTGGGCGAGGAGCTGGACGCCATGGTGCGCGCGCGGCTGACGGCGCGGCGCGCGCCCGCCGCCGTGCGCTCGCCGCACGCGCCGCCGCACCGCTACAACGACATCTGCTTCAAGTGTTATCTGTTCCGTGTCACTCGCGCCGCAGGTGAACGAGTGCAAGGAGAGCGTGTGGTCGCTGGGCGAGGAGCTGGACGCCATGGTGCGCGCGCGGCTGACGGCGCGGCGCGCGCCCGCCGCCGTGCGCGCGCCGCACGCGCCGCCGCACCGCTACAACGACATCTGCTTCAAGTGTTATCTGTTCCGTGTCACTCGCGCCGCAGGTGAACGAGTGCAAGGAGAGCGTGTGGTCGCTGGGCGAGGAGCTGGACGCCATGGTGCGCGCGCGGCTGACGGCGCGGCGCGCGCCCGCCGCCGTGCGCGCGCCGCACGCGCCGCCGCACCGCTACAACGACATCTGCTTCAAGTGTTATCTGTTCCGTGTCACTCGCGCCGCAGGTGAACGAGTGCAAGGAGAGCGTGTGGTCGCTGGGCGAGGAGCTGGACGCCATGGTGCGCGCGCGGCTGACGGCGCGGCGCGCGCCCGCCGCCGTGCGCGCGCCGCACGCGCCCGCCGCCGTGCGCGCGCCGCATGCGCCGCCGCACCGCTACAACGAGATCTGCTTCAAGTGTTATCTGTTCCGTGTCACTCGCGCCGCAGGTGAACGAGTGCAAGGAGAGCGTGTGGTCGCTGGGCGAGGAGCTGGACGCCATGGTGCGCGCGCGGCTGACGGCGCGGCGCGCGCCCGCCGCCGTGCGCGCGCCGCACGCGCCCGCCGCCGTGCGCGCGCCGCACGCGCCGCCGCACCGCTACAACGAGATCTGCTTCAAGTGTTATCTGTTCCGTGTCACTCGCGCCGCAGGTGAACGAGTGCAAGGAGAGCGTGTGGTCGCTGGGCTAGGAGCTGGACGCCATGGTGCGCGCGCGGCTGACGGCGCGGCGCGCGCCCGCCGCCGTGCGCGCGCCGCACGCGCCGCCGCACCGCTACAACGACATCTGCTTCAAGTGTTATCTGTTCCGTGTCACTCGCGCCGCAGGTGAACGAGTGCAAGGAGAGCGTGTGGTCGCTGGGCTAGGAGCTGGACGCCATGGTGCGCGCGCGGCTGACGGCGCGGCGCGCGCCCGCCGCCGTGCGCGCGCCGCACGCGCCGCCGCACCGCTACAACGACATCTGCTTCGAGTGTTATCTGTTCCGTGTCACTCGCGCCGCAGGTGAACGAGTGCAAGGAGAGCGTGTGGTCGCTGGGCGAGGAGCTGGACGCCATGGTGCGCGCGCGGCTGACGGCGCGGCGCGCGCCCGCCGCCGTGCGCGCGCCGCACGCGCCGCCGCACCGCTACAACGAGATCTGCTTCAAGTGTTATCTGTTCCGTGTCACTCGCGCCGCAGGTGAACGAGTGCAAGGAGAGCGTGTGGTCGCTGGGCGAGGAGCTGGACGCCATGGTGCGCGCGCGGCTGACGGCGCGGCGCGCGCCCGCCGCCGTGCGCGCGCCGCACGCGCCGCCGCACCGCTACAACGAGATCTGTTTCAAGTGCGCGCGCTGGCGCCTCACCGACGCCGACGGACAACTCGGCATCGCCGACCTGCTGCTCACCAACTTCCTGTGAGTGCGCTGCTCCGCACGGAGATCGTTTACTAAACGCATACCGTGGATAAGAAATTCTGATTGCAGTCTTTCCATTTCTTTATTTCCTTTTTGACAGGCTTACGAGAGACCAATTGTTTAATGATGCCATAATGCATTACCGATTCGATTATAATAATTATTGTTATCGATTCAATGCTAATATAATTTGCATATCGTTTCAATGCTTTATTATTTTTTCTAGATAATTCACTACACTGTAATATTGATGATATATAATACGAGCGAAACGAAATCTTAGTGTCTGACAGACAGTACCCTAATTTAAACTATTTTATGTTTTCTTTGCATGCTGTCTTATTTAGTTTCAATATAGTTCCTAATATTTAGCTTAACGATAATTTGCGATTTAGTTGGGACGAATAACCTCATGTTTCTGCTATAATATGTTTCAAAACAATTCTATAGATATATTAATAAATTATCATTTCAATAGTATTAAAATCTATTAAAAAGTATTACGTTTCATTTGCATTCTAATATAAAGTATTACATTTGTTTCGCATA
Source organism: Crocallis elinguaria (assembly GCA_907269065.1). Taxonomy (NCBI): domain Eukaryota; kingdom Metazoa; phylum Arthropoda; class Insecta; order Lepidoptera; family Geometridae; genus Crocallis; species Crocallis elinguaria. Next base: position 15,912,471 of record OU026068.1, read on the forward strand.
TTTCTACTTGTAAAAATACGGAATTCGATAGGCGTGTAAATGTCAAATAGAAAATAAAGAAATGGCTAATAAGTGTTTGATTGTGCATCAGGATCTCAGACCATAAGGTGTTAACAAAATTTATGATATTCCTCTATTAAAATTTTGAATAATATACACACCCATGAGCAATTTTAACTGATGCCCAAAACTGAAGCCCTTCGAAAACAAAAGTTAGTATTCAAATAGCATTTGAGTATGACCGTTTCAAGTGACGTGTACACTGTACGTGCCGCAGGTACACCAAGACGTCCCGCTCCGATGACTCGGTGGAGCACCAGCTGGAGGTGGGCTACGTGCGCGTCACCAACCTGCTGCCCAACGAGCCCTTCCCAGAGGTAACCATCATTTCATCTTTCAGTCCTTTCATCATTTTATTTTATAAAATGGAACGGAAGTTTTACAAAATCTTTGGTTTGAATCTATTACTTTTACTAAATTTTTCTATGATAAATTGAACTGTTGAATCGAAGCTAACGCTTTCTAATATCTACATAGGTACTAAGTATTAGTTTTAATGAAATAACTTTAAAATCGTTGATTGATTGACATTGTAGGCTAAACTTTCCTTTGTGGACCGTCGATTTGGAAGTTCACGTTTTTATAGTAGTTAGTACTCTTAAATAGAAAGCTTTTTACAAATATCTCAAGGTGCGGAGATTCACGGTTTACGAAATATAATTTTTTAAAGTTTCGATATAAATTGGAAAATAATACGCCATTTGCAAGTTTTTTATGGATAAATTGTCATGCTGGACGTCAAAGTTGACATTTACGTTCCGTTGATGCTAGAGGTGTATTTTATTAAATTTTATTTCTTATATTTTCTTAAATATAATTTTATTTTCAATTATTAAATTTGGTGTGTAATTAATGTGCACAATAACCGTGCTTTATGACACAATTACATTGACTTTTTTTTACACAAAAAATAACGAATTTATGTGTATACTGCAGAATGGAACGTGAATCGACGCCATTTTGTTTCGTAGCGTCTTTTTATCTGTTTCTGTTAGTTGTCAGTGTCAGTCATGGTTTGTTGTTGTGTTTTATTCTCACTACATTAATATCCGAAAAATACCCAAAACCGAATCAGAGCACCCCACTTTCCACGTGGTCTTGTCTGCCCTACCCCTAGAGTGTATATAAAAAGGCGGAGGCGCGGAGGGAAGGGCTGCTCTTCCCTCAGCGCCGGAGCTAGGGCGGAGTCAAACTGTATTCTAACCTCAAAATTTTAATCATGGGTATCTTTATAACCATGGGGCTCCGCGGGGTGGGGATGGTACAGGGAGGGTAGCTCTCCTCCCCCCACCCCCTCCCTCCTCTCCCCGCCCCATAAATCGATGGATATTTATGGAAAAATGTAGTCTAACCTCAAAACTTTAACCATGGATATCTCTATAACCATGGGGCTCCGCAGGGTGGGGATGGTACAGGGGGGTATACCTCCTCCACCCTCCCCCTCCCCCCTGCCCCCAAAAATCGACGGTCCACAATGGAAAGTTTAACCACATTGTAAAATACTGGAGTCAACATCTCTATAATTGGTCAGAAATTCATTTGCAAAATTTGATCCATTCTGGTATACAAAAAACTAGCAAAGTCAAAATAAAAGTTTGTAATAATATGAGTACCAGGTGATAAGACTAAGAGTTAGTCCTACCACCCGTCCACTGTCTGGGTGGGTATCGTCGCTTTGCTCACGTAGTATGCCACCAAACATTACTGTGTTCCAGTTTGAGCAAAGTAGTCAGTGAAAGTTCTGAGTGGTAATGCAATTGTTACGGGCCACCAGCGGCGTTACGCTTGAAGGCAGGCAAGCGACCCGGTCGTCTCTTTATCCAACAGTATAAAGGAACCTTGCCCGCAGGTGCTGGTCCCGCAGGCTGCGTCGGGGCGCGCGCCGCTGGCCCGGCGCGCGGCGCTGCGCGTGTTCTGCCGCGACCGGCCGCCTGTGGGGGGGATCGCCGTCAAGGAGCACTTCGAGGTCAACATCGTGCCCATCAGGATCGGTGAGCCTCCCCTACCCCAACATTGCTTACTACCCGGTCGATACATTGCCTCCCCTGCCCCAACACCGCTTACTACCCGGTCGGCACATCGCCTCGCCTGCCCCAACACTGCTTACTACCCGGTCAATACATTGCCACCCTTGCCCCCCACTGCTTACTACCCGGTCGATACATTGCCTCCCCTGCCCCAACACTGCTTACTACCCGGTCGATACACTGCCTTCCCTGCCTCAACACTGCTTACTACCCGGTAGATACATTGCCTCCCCTGCCCCAACACTGCTTACTACCCGGTCGATACATTGCCTCCCCTGCCCCAACACTGCTTACTACCCGGTCGATACATTGCCTCCCCTGCCCCAACACTGCTTACTACCCGATAGATACATTGCCTCCCCTGCCCCAACACTGCTTACTACCCGGTCGATGCATTGCCTCCCCTGCCCCAACACTGCTTACCACCCGGTCGATACTTTGCCTCCCCTGCCCCAACACTGCTTACTACCCTATTGACGCATCGCCTCGCCTGACCCATCACCGCTTACTACCCGGTCGACATATCGCCTCCCATGCCCCAACACTGCTTACTACCCGGTCGACACATCGCCTCCCCTGCCTCAATACAGCTTACTACCCGATCGACACATCACCTCCGCTGCCCCAACACTGCTTACTACCCGGTCGACGCATCGCCTCGCCTACCCCAACACTGCTTATTACCCGGTCAACACATGACCTGGCTGAAATGCGACCCGCTTCGACCTTTGCCTCCCCACGCTCACCCTGTCGCCTCAGTGCGGTGAGCACGTTTGTTGCCAATACGCAATTGTTTTATTTGGTCATATATTCGTGTTCCCATTGTTTTGTTTTGAGAGTCGATTTGCCGTCATTGACGCTAGGCGCACAGATATTTTGACCGGTTTATACTACACCTATAATTTTCCGGGATAAAAAGTAGCCTATGTTACTCTCCGGTCCGTAAACTATATTTATGCCAAAAATCACGTCGATCCGTTGCTCCGTTATTGCGTGAAAGAAGGACAAACTAACAGACTCACTTTCGCCTTTATAATATTAAAGTAAGATAAGTAGGATTATAATATCTGATATTCATAGCAGTATTATTACTGTATATTATAGTTGCAGTCCTGTCCTTGATTACGCGAGACAGGAAAACATCAAAACTATTATCTACGTCCGAAGCACGTTTCCTACGTGCAATAACAATAAACTACATTTTCTTAAACAAACTCCCACTAAGATGATGTCACTGTTGACTCCTGAACCAAAGCATAACAGATTAATTTTACAAAATCTGATTTTCAAGAACATATTCGCGAACTAGCTTTAACCCGCGGCTTCGCCCCGTAGTCTAAGTTACTTCTTATAACAGCTATCTGCCAGTGAAAGTGCGGTCAAAATAGGCCCAGCCGTTTCGGAGATTACTCGAAACAAACAGACAGACAGACACAGATATATTTTTTTAAATTGTTGTCACTTGGTAGCTTTGACTAATTACGAGGTGGTACGACTAACTCTTCTGCGAGTGTCCGTCTGGGTTGTTACCACCGCTTTGCTCGTGAGTCTGCCGCCAAGCAGTAATGTGCAAGCATTACTGTGTTCCGGTTTGATGAGCAAAGTAGCCAGTGAAATTACTGGGCTTATGAGACTTAATACGTAATGTCTCAGGGTAACGAAAGCAATGCAGAGCCACGCAGATCATTGTGTTTCTAAGTTCTGAGTGGCACTGCAATTGTTATGGGCTGGCGTTATGCTTACCATCAGGCAAACGACAAGCTTGTCTCGTAAATCAAAACCTATAAAAAAAACTATTACCTATTCTGTGGTAGCGTGATCGATTAGGTTGTCATCAAATTATTTTGTTGTACACTAAAAGTACTTAAATACATTTGTAATGTACCTATTTTCAATTATTAAGTCTCTTTCATATACTTACTCTAGGAAGATTTTTGGATAAGTCCAGACTGCCCTTGTAAATATTTTGCACATAAACATCGTCATCAATGAACATCCACCTACTCAAATGAATCATTTAACATTATTAATAAAACACTGCAATTAGGAAAACTTCGGAGAACATCATAACTGCCCTTGGACTTGTTTGTGTTAGAACGTTATTATTTTAGCCAAATGTAAAAGTTAGTCATTTTCTGCAGATGACCTTTTCTTGCGAGAAATTTAACGTAACTAAGCATTATTGAGTCATTTTATTCATGTTAAAATGTGTTATTGATTACAAATAGTTATTCATAACAAAAATAAAGAAACTAGAAATGATGGTCAACGGATCGATTCTTACAATGAGTTTAAGCAATGTAACAATATTATGTAGCATGTTGGTGCGGTATTTTCTACAATTCACCTGGCTAGCTTCCGCAAGATGAAAGATGTCAGGATGAAAATCGGTTCCCAATCTGGAGATGTATTCATCATTGCTTCAATGTCTTCAGTGACTTAAGTTTTACGCTCGAACTTATTCAAATATTTATTTTCGATAGCATATAATGGATCTATTGTTAGTACACATATTAAACACAATTTATTTAGTCATCCTATTTTATCAATTTAGTAGTGTGCCCCGCGGCTTCGCCCACGTAGCCTAAGTTACTCCTTGTAGCATCAGCTATCTGCCAGCGAAAGCCCCGTCAAAATCGGTCCAGCCGTTTCGGAGATTACCCGGAACAAACAGACGGACAATCAAAAATTTAAAAAATGGTTGTTTTGTTATAGATACCGTATATACTTGCATATGCATTTAGTGAAAAAGATGTTATTTTGATATTACAAACAGGCATTTCAATTTTATTTATTTGTAATAGATTGTATAGGTGATATCAAACAAATAACACAGCTTCTACAAACTGTGAAAGCTTACACAAACTATTTCTAACCTTAACGTTTAGCTAGCGATTCCATTAAAAAAATAAAACAATATAAATTGTAGTTCTTACAAGAATGTAAACTATATTTTTTTTTTTATGTTATTTGGTAACGAGACGAGCTGGTCTTTTGCCTGATGGTAAACATAACGCCGGCCCATAACAATTGCAGTGCCACCCAGAACTTTGAAACACAAAGTCCTGCGCGGCACTGCAGTGCGCTCGTTACCCTGAGACATTAGGTATTAAGTCTCAAAAAGCCCAGTAATTTCACTGGATACTCTGCTCATCAAACCGAAACACAGTAATGCTTGCACACTACTGCTTGGCGGCAGAATTCACGAGCAAAGCTGTGGTAACAACCCAGACGGACACGCGCAGAAGAGTTAGTCCTCCCACTAACACTAACTATATGTACTAAACTATCCATGATTTGGAGCAATTATTCGACTCGCGTACCAATATTTGAGTCTAGGCACACTACGTACATAGATTCAGTATTAAGCATGAATATTAATGAATTACGAACGAATTCGTGGCATCTGAGCAAACAGCGGCGCGACACGCTGAGTCAATGTTGCGGCAGCGCCGCCGCAAAGGACATGCGACGGTGTCGGTCGGTTCCGTCGATTATAATTGGACCTAAGTACCATACATGTTACAATATTGAACCGAATCGGGAATTTGAAATAAATGCGACAAATTTTCAAAAAGAAGGAGGTTTTTAGAGTACTGATTTAAAGTAGGTATACTTACTCCTACTTTTATTGTTATGTAGTAGATTTTTCGTCTTACAGGATCCAAAAGGACCCCGTAAGACTAATTTAAATAAAATAATTAATGTCTTGATTTTTTTTTTAATATTTTCTTTACCTTAATGTAGATCAGTTTGTAAATGTTGAAAATTCGAACATACGTAGAAAATAAGTGAAATAATTACCTTCTACTTTTTAGGAGACGGATATAAATTTAACACCGGTCCACTCGATACAAGGTTCCGCCCAAACCCTATTAATAAAACTACTAACCCTCAAACCCTAATACTATGTTGTGATTACAAGCATGGGTAGAATGGAAATGTTGTCATGGGACTGGTTTGAGAGAGAGATTGAATTGTTTGATTCAATTTCTCTGTCAACGGGACACGATGCGGAAGTAACGTGGCTAAATTCCTAATTGCCAATGTAAAATTTTAATTTAAAAGAAACTTAATAATTTTTGGTAAAAAAGGGTCTTATCTTTGAAGTTGAGAGATCATCAACAAAATCATGTCATATACCAAATGGTTTGTCTACTTAGTTATTAATTTCACCCCCTCAAACACATCTTCGGTAGTATAGTGGTGAGTATCCCCGCATGTCACGCGGGAGACCGGGGTTCGATTCCCCGCCGGAGAGAATCTTTTTGCTAACGTAAACTCTACCAAGAGATGTAAAAATTTACTTTTTGTGTAATTGCCGATATTTTTAGATACTAAAATAATAAACGTTTTGTAGATTATCCAACTGTTTTTGCAGCTAGCTAGGTTAGATGTAGTGTTTATTTATGTGCATCAATTAGCTAGCTCTTTCGTCCGTGCCTTCATACCGAACGGTTGTCTGTATTAGCTCCGTAAACAATTATTTGAAACAAAATTTAATAGAGTGAATTCGCACAAAATACTAGGAGCGCAAAACATCCAAAGAGGTTGTCGATTGTGGTGAGTGGAACAAGCTGTCTTCCCCTCTCTTTCTATAAGCTGTTGGCCACGCCTCTAAATTGAAAAGTGTCCAGAGCAGAACGAGACAAACATAGCCAAGTTGCATCATTCTTTCCTACTTATGCACATTTAAGCCACGCCTACTGCTTATTGTTTCGTGCGCATACGCACACACGCATATATCTCATTAGCGCAAATAGGCCTACTTTGCATACAATTTGTGCCGACGGCAAAATGATTGGAAAGGGAAATCGCACTCCTCCATCGAAATCAAACACCCCTACTCGAACAGTGCCTGAAACTGACCAGCTGGAGTGTCCTGCTGATGAGAAGCAGGAAAAAACAGGAACATCAAACCGTCCGGTGACAAGAAAACGAGGAGCCGCTATTGCGAGCGAGGAGAAATGCGACTATGCTAGTTTTAAAGACGAGATGAGGAAAATGATGTCAGACATGGCCAAATCACAAAAGGGAAGGCTAGACAAGTTGGAAGATCAGATTTCGGCTGTGAAGTCTCAAGTTGAGACCTACATGAGAGATATAAAGTCTCACGTAAACCAGTCTAATCAGGACTTGTCGAAGAGTTTGGACTTTTTGGCTGAGCAAATGAAAACTTTTGAGGAACAGTTTGGGGCTCTTCAAGTAGACCGAGAGACCTTGGCTAGGCAGGTCGTACAATTTGACGAGAAGTTGGAGAATATGGAGCGGTTTTCTTTAAAAACATCTATTGAAATAAGAAACGTTCCCAAAGTACCTAAAGAATCGAAGGAAAACTTACTTCAGTATTTTCAGAACTTGATGAGATTCCTGGCCGCTCCCTTTGAGACGACAGAACTTAAAGACATGTATCGGCTGCCGGCCAAAAAAGACTCACCAACATCTACTATTATTGTGGAATTTACGAACGTTTGGTCTAAATCAAAACTACTCACTGCGGTAAGAAAAAACAAAAAATTAAAATCTGATCAACTAAGCTCAAAAGCCTTTGGCTTTGAAGGACAAGCTACGCCGATTTATATATCAGAAAGACTCACCGCACGAATGAAGAGGTTGCATTTCCTAGCCAGGGAACTCGCTAAGACCGAGGACTATTTACACTGCTGGGTCACAAATGGGAAAGTATTTCTTCGTAAGCGAGATGGTGTTCCATTCATATTAATCAAGAATGAAGATCACTTACACACGTTGAGAACACAAAATAACATCAAATGACTATGTTTTTACATTGAAAATGTTCTGTGTACTGTTCGTAGGTTAATTGTTTTAAGTTTAAGGTTTACACTCACAATATACACATATCAGACACTATACTACTTTAAAAATTACGCAAACAGAGGTCACTGCAATTCATTACTTTCCACATTTAAACTGTTAGTTTATATGTCCGCGTCGCGCGACGTGCAATCAAATACTAAATCTATTTTTAGAGCAATGTGCATAATTCGGAGACAGTTCCCGTTAAACTGCATTATAGTAATAGCCGGTGCCCTTGACCGCGAAGTCCATGATTGTGATTACATAACTTATTATATTTATTGCTGTAAAGATGCTACAATAAATCTAAATAAATGCATATTTGCGCGTTTTGCACTAATAAATCATCTTATAATTTATGTTCAACTCTATTTAAACTATTTAATAATTTACATGAAACCTATATACATTTTTGCAATTACAAAATTTTACATTTTAATATGGTTATTGTTGAATATTGAACAAACTTATTTGAGCAAAACAATTATGTACTTACGCCGTTTGGTTGGTCAATCAACAATTTTTGCACTTCAATCGTCATATATTACAAAGTATGGATAACATATCAATTATTATGAATAATGTCGACAACATTTCACCATCTAGTGCAGAAATCTGTTCCCCAGAGGACTGTAGAACACTAATAAAGCAGTCGGTGAATAAACTTAAAATATTAACTCAGAACATAAGAAGCGTCTCGTGTAATTTTACAGGATTTTTAGTTTTGTTATCTAGAATAGCAGTAGGCCCTGATGTTATAGTTTTAACGGAAAGTTGGCTTGCTTCAAACTTATATATTCCTCAACTTAACGGCTATATTTCATTCAATAATAAACTACTAAAAAATCAAAATGATGGAATTATTATTTATACTAAAATCGGGTTAATTTGTGAAACATATGAGCCTAACCTTATAGACGCCTCCTGTCTTGTTTCGAAAATCAATTATAGTACCATCTTGATATCTATTTATCGATCGCCATCCTTTCAAAATCTAGCTGCTTTCTTAAAGTCACTAGACGATCTATTAAATTCCTTTAAAAATTTCAAAAATGTTGTTATAACTGGTGATTTAAATATTAACATTGTAGCTAACGTAACTGACAATAATGCGTCAGAATATATGGAACTACTTGCTGTACATGGAATTCTACCTGCCCACATGCTACCTACAAGAGATAATAACTGCCTAGATCACTTTATGCTGCGCTCCACCTATGAATGCCAAACTTTAATCGTTCAAAATAGCCTCACGGATCATCATACAATACTATTAGTCATGAACACTGCGCAGTCAAAATTATATGTACCTAAATCAGTTACTAAAATAAACTATCTAGAAGTTACAAATGCACTTAAAAGCACGGATTTTTCCAAGATATATGGTCTTATGGATTGTAATTTGGCAACAGAGCACTTTATAGATATTTTATCGAGGGTAATTTGTAGAAACTCTTTGACAACATTAATCCCACGAAGAAGGACCACAAGAAAACCTTGGATCACAGTAGGTTTGTTGAGGTGTATGAGAAATCGAGACCGTATGCATATGAGGTTACGCAATCAAGCCAATAATGAGGTACTTAAATTGACTTACAAGCGGTACAGAAATTTTTGTAAAACACTACTTAAAAAAGCCAAATCAAATTATGAAAAAGAAAGACTAAAAGAAGCTAGCAACAGTAAAAACATTAAAAAAACCTGGAAAGTAATCAACGAGATAACAAATTATAAAACTACTCCGACAGTTTCTCGCGATTTACTAGATGTTGGTAACTCTGTACAAGAAGCTGTGGATGCAGCTAACTATTACTTTGCTAACGTGGGAAAATCGCTTGCAGATAAAATAATACTTGACAAACATTATGCAAATAACCTACAAACAACTTCATCAAACAGCTCCATGATGATGATGGACACAGATGTGACCGAAATTATAGCCTTAATCAGTAGTCTTAAACCTGACAGCTCGGTTGGTTATGATAACATTTCCTCTAAAATACTTATCCAAAATAAAGAAATACTAGCACCAATTTTAGTACATATTATAAATCTCTCATTGCAATCTGGGTTTTTCCCCAATGTACTTAAGCACGCTCTTATTATACCTATACATAAAAGTGGAGATAAAAAAGTAGTTGGGAATTACAGACCCATCTCTATCCTCACATCCGTGTCGAAAGTCTTTGAAAAATTAATTAATAAACGTCTAGTCAACTATATTGAAAATAACCACTTACTCTCTGATAATCAATACGGTTTTCGTAGAAGTAAATCTACTTCAAATGCAGTACTCAGACTAACTAATTTTATAGCTAAAAGTCTGGATGCTAAAAAGAAGAGTCTAGCTGTATTTTTAGATCTTGCAAAGGCTTTCGACACCGTCTCAATCCCATTACTTGTTGACAAGCTAGAAAGACTAGGAATCAGAGGCACGCAACTCCATCTTTTCGAAGATTATTTAAAGGGAAGGACACAAAGTGTTAAGATAGGAGATAATATTAGCAACCCTTTACCTGTAAGTTGCGGCGTACCACAAGGCAGCATACTGGGTCCAACTCTCTTCTTGGTCTACATAAACGAGCTGTGTTCTCTGACAGTTGAAGATGGTTGTGTACTGACTTATGCAGATGACACCGCCGTTGTAGTTCAGGGAGAGAGCTGGATCGAAGTATTTCAAGCAGCTCAGCGGGTGTTTAACACAATCTCATCCTGGCTACGGAATAATATGTTAACCTTAAACGTAGAAAAAACTAAATATGTAACGTTTTCGATCAAAAGCCACCAACAGATAGATTCACTTTCTCTATTTGGCCACAGTACAATCGTTTGCCAAGATGCTACTACTTCTGCTTGTAATTGTATGGCTATTGAAAGAGTGGACTTAATCAAATACCTTGGAGTAACTATAGATAAGAGATTGACGTTTGCAAATCATATTAGTCATCTGACGCAGCGCATAAGAAAGTTAACTGCTGTATTCAAAAACATTAGAGATTGTGCGGATTCTGAGACTATCAAAATGTTATATTACTCTCTTTGCCAATCGCTCCTCAATTACTGCATAACTTCTTGGGGTGGTACATACAAATCCTTACTTCTTCCGCTCGAAAGAGCCCAAAGAGGCATTCTCAAATGCAGCACAAATCGCCCTTATAGGTACCCAACGGTAGATTTATATAGAGAGTGCAGAGTCTTATCTTTTAGGCAGTTGTATATACAGCAGTTGGTACTTTATCAGCATTCACTTGTAAAACCTGACAGTAACGTACCTTCTAAACGTGCAACACATCGTGTTTTTACTGTGCCTCGCACCACTACAGCATTTGCAAGCAAATTTCCTAACTTCTTGGGACCTTATTTATATAATCAAATTAATAAGGACACGTCAATAGTCACACTCCCCAAGTTTGAGTGTAAAAAGGTTTTATTTGAGATGTTAAACAAACTAAACTATACTGATACCGAAAATTTAATGGCACCATTAAAATAGATGGTTAATGTAAAATAAATATGTTAGTGGACCTTTCTTATAAATATGAATAAACGTGAAAACACACTACATCATAAATACAGACACACATACTCTCTCTCTCACACACACACACACACACACACACACGCACAGACACATACATACACACACACGCGCAAACACACACACACACACGCGCACACACCCGCGCGCACACACACACACGCGCACACACCCGCGCACACACACACATACACACACATGCACGCACATACATACACACATAATACAAAACATACACATAATACTCGTTCTCACACACAATTTTGTATTTATATTTTTTATATTTGTTTTTACCTACCTCAAGAAGGCAATTCATCTGTACTACTATGACGAAAGAGTCCTGGGTTCCATAGTACGGGTCTTGAGCCTAGTGTGGGAACCAGGTGCTCCTCTACCCTCAAATTGTACTACTTTAAGCCTTTTACCAAATAAACATTTTTTCATTTTCATTTTCATTTTTCAGTTAATAAAGGCATTTAGCCCGTTAAAAAAAATGTTTGGTTATTAATTTTTTTACACTTTTCAAAATTAAAATTGCCGACGCTCCCGGCAGGTCTCACCAAGAAGTTCTTCAACACAATGCTCAAGTTCTGCTTCCCGGAGCGCGACCCTGAGTCCATGGAGGACGGTGACGAGGACGCCGACACGCTGCGCGCCGGCGCCTCCGCCGGCCTCGTCTCCAGCGGCTCCAAGAAGATCAAGAAGAAGGGCAAGGACTCCAACTCCAACTTCTACGTCAAGAGGGATAAGAGGGATAAAGATGATGTCGAGAAAATGAAGGTGAGGATAATGTGTATTCATTAGTCTTATTTAAACACAGTATCGGCTGTACGGTTAACGTGTTACCACAAAAAATTTTAGACGCTTGTTTAGTTAGACGGTGTTTAAAGATGATTAGAAATGGTACAACAAAATTGTGTTAGACAACGGTTAGGCACTACTTAAATCAGGATTGGGGTTGCTCATATTTAAACATGCTTAAGGTGTGTTTAGTAGTTAAACAGTGTTTAACACCGGTTTAAAGTGTGTTTAATATCTTTGTGGAAAACTGTTATTTTTAAAAAAATCCACTCCAGAGTACGATTTTTGCTTTTCATTCCTAAATTGAAGCTGTGACAGCACCGCTAATTTTAACAATATATTTGTTCATTTATTTCGGAAATCCTGTTTAAAAACAACGCATCCTTTGTTGCAAACCGCAAAAATCAGAAGTGTTATTTGACATTAGGGGGTACAAATGTTTAATCGCACAGAGAAAGGGACAAGCGCTACGGAAGAATCTGTTCTGTGTTCTTAAGTGTTTATGATTATGCACTAAAATGATTGAACTTTCTTCTTAAAATAGGAACGAGCCGAAAAGAACAAACTGTTCATCTACATCAAGATCCCCGAGGTCCCGGTGCGCGTGTCGTACAAGGGCAGCAAGGAGAAGAATCTGGAAGACGTGCGCGACCTGCCGCTAGTGCTGCCCACGCTCGAGTACCACAACGTCACGTGGACGTGGCTCGACCTGCTGCTCGCCACCAAGAGTGACACGCGCAGGTAACGAGTGCTGCACAATATATGACACGGGGTCACGTGGACGTGGCTCGACCTGCTGCTCGCCACCAAGAGTGCCACGCGCAGGTAACGAGTGCTGGACAATATATGACACGGGGTCACGTGGACGTGGCTCGACCTGCTGCTCGCCACCAAGAGTGACACGCGCAGGTAACGAGTGCTGGACAATATATGACGCGGTGTCACGTGGACGTGGCTCGACCTTCTTACAAGTGAGACTCAGCGGTAGGAAGCGCCGCGCACAGCCGTGCCACTCTGCTGCGTCACCATTCACTATGAAAAGCTGTGCTAATCCAAACTATTTAATATCTGTGTACTAAATTTCAGCCCAATCAGTTTAGTTACGGCGTAATGGGGAAGCACAGGCAAAGATAATCTCAGATGGTGCCACCATCGCTGCTGCTTGTCTTTGATATTTTTTGTTGTGATTGATGGGCGGGTGCCGGCGTGTGTGTGTGTGTGCGTTCGTGCGTACGTGCGTGCATGCGTGTGTGTGTGCGTGCGTGCGTGTGTGTTATAATGTTCTTAGTAAAAGTAGAAGGAGTAGGGATAGTGACATTTTGAAATAGTTACGTTTCGACAGGGTGATACTGTCGCAAGCCATCCGGCAGAAGCTGCAGCTGCACCGGCGTGCCGCCGCCGCGCCCGAGCCGCTCGAGGAGGACAAGGCGCGGCTGCTACTGGGGGAGAGGACGGTACGTCCACGTTGCATTCCTATACTCTGTAACAAAATGTTATTTTATTTTTAATTTTTTACCGGAAACTGAAACCATTACAATCATTTTTTGGACAGTAAAAAGACTTGATTCACCGTCGGCCGCAACGTCTCTTATCAATGTGTGATAGTGGTCTAACGCAAGCCTATGTATTTTGTGTAAAAAGATATAAATAACCGAGAATATGTTATTTAACTAATTATTATAGTAACAGTGATATCTGTTCCAGGTGCCAGCCGAGAACAAACCGCAGAAGAAGGGCACGCCCAGCGTCTTCAAATTCTCGAAATCATAGTTCAAGCGCAACTGTAGCGTTTACTGAGCAAACGAACCAAAACTAGACTGCTAGAGATTTGTACGACGCTCATTGTCCATGCACACAAGTAAGACTAAATACTGCTTAATAAAGAAGTGGGTATTATCAGGACTTCTGTAGTGAAAAATTCAATAGAAAATATTGAACCTAACTTTTACCCTTTGTCCTTCCTTGAGCTCTATTTTTCGTTTGGGCCAAACTCAAACTCGATTGATTCATTAACTCAGCTGTGAAGAGGTCACAGACAGACCGACAGACAGTGACATTGTAACTTTTATAATCATTGTAATTGATTGTAATTTGTATATATATCATCGGAATTGTATAAAAAAAAAGTATTTAGTAGCAGTTTTTTTTATTCAGATTTTTTAATAGTATAAAAAATATCATCTGAAAACTTATAGCATCTTTATTAGAAGTATTTTACATAGTAAAAACAGGTCTGTTAGCCTAATTCAGCTGAATAGGACATTGCCTTGTAATATACCTATTTTTTTTCAATTTATTAGTTAAGCTGAACAGTCTAGACTACCGCCTCGCTTCAGGTAATTATTTTTAACAAGTTCGCCGTAGTAATCGATAATGTATTGTGTAAACGATTACAACAGGAAACGTAAGGGGATAGGGGTAATATCAGGCCGGTCGATGACTGAATTGCAAACATAAACATAATCGAAATATGTTATTTACACGAAAAAATGGTAAAGTGGATGATAAAAACTGTTGAAGTTAAAGAAGTATGCAACTCAACAATTGAGATGTCGCATGAAACACAAAATACATAATTTCTGTCGATATACAGTTTTAACAAGATCACATTAACACAATAAAAATGAAATTCACAAAAAATATAATTTCCACTAAGATAATGCATCTAAAAGTTTCCCAAATTCAACATGTTTTTACCATCCATTAGTAATTTTAATGATACCATCAGATTATTTACATTTTGAATTAAAAAAATGTACGACAATTATATACAAAATATACCTACTTAAACGTAGTTTTTCACGGCCAAATCAACAAAATGCATTTTTTTAGTACAGCGGACCGTACAGCCCGCGTAGAACAAGTGACGTCAGATGTTCGGTCCAATTTGTACGGGGCGTTTTAGCGCTCAGTAGATACGCCCGACTGACTCTCATTTTTGACGTTTCCAGCGTTCGATTTTCAGTTTTCTCGGTATACACGATTGATTCTCATGAGAAAACGAATTGATTGACATCATATAAAAATGGAGTCAACGTCCCTATTTATTGTTTCACGGTTTCTACATTTATGTTGGAGTATGCAAAGAGGGCCTCTCTCAGCCTACTCCAAAGGACATTTTCTATTGATGATTGATTAATTGATATAATATTTCACACTGGGCGAACATCTAAAATGAATGTAACTAAATTATTGAGGTGTTCTATTTGAAAACTATCTTTTAACATGCACTTAGGAGCTGCTTCAAATATTTTCGTGTAGTTAATCATTGACATTTACTTTTAACGAAATTATTTTTCTATTCAAAGTACTTACAGAACAAACATTCGCTTTATATTTATGTATTTTTCAGTGTATTTACTTTTAGTCACAATGGACAATGAGCTTCACTTAATTTATTTATTTCGAAGACATTATTTGAGGCTAAAGTACATAGTAAGTTTAATATAACTAAGTGTTGCCCTGCGAAGTTATTGACTCGTCACTATACGAGATGACTTGGCACTATAAATATTTCTGCTTTTTAATTTTTTGGTATATTGCAACGTTCCCATTGGTGGGGAGGTTAGTGGGGACTTTTGGAATATAACATATTTTTTCCTATATATCTTTTTACCGGTTTTTATTGTTATGTAACTAATCATGGCAGTTATTTTTAAACGGACAAGCTTACGTTCTACAGTCGACGTTCGTTACGTTACGTGACGTTAGTTACGTTCTCCAGTTTCGCACAGCACGACGATAGAACGTAACTCTCTGTTTAAACATAATCACGATTTTTATGTTTTTGTATAAATTGTGCAATAATGTATAGCTTTCTAAAGTTAACATTTTAATTATTAACGAACTCCTATGTACCGCAATTGTTATTATGGTTATTATGTACAGTATTTCAAATGAATTATTATTATTGAAATTAAGCTTAATAATGGAGCGGTAAATATTTGCTGCGGAAGTGGATGGGACGTTATAGATTAGGGAAAAGAATGATATACGATGAAAGACTATTATATTCAAAGACAATTTGTTATTAAAATTGATTTTTTAATGCATTTCAACATGCAAGTGAAATATAAGCTTTTCGTTATTCCGAAATTCAGCAAAATATTCGTAGAATGTGATGAAACAGGTACAATATTTAACAGAGTGTAGTTTTACAGACTTCAGTGTGACCGGTGTGCAGAAAACACACTGAAAAAGTGTGTTTGATGCCGCTCTATGATGGTGCTAGCGAAGCCGACCGACTCGTAGCAGACTGACAGAATGGTTTGAATTTTTTTGCTTATTTTTTTATTGAAAGTGTAGCTGCAGGTACGTTTGACCACTGTCTCGCCTGATAGTAAGCGACGATGCGGTCAACGATGTTACCTTACCTGGATTGCGTGAGTTTTCCATTAAGACAAACTTAGCAAGGTCCAAAATCATTTTCTAGTGAAATTACTGGGCGTAGTATCTGAAAGTAACGAGCGCACTGCAGTGCCGCGCAGGCCTTTCTGTTTCAAAGTTTTGAGTGGCACTGCATTTGCAATGGGCCGGCGTTATGCTTACCACCAGGCAAACGACCAGCTTGCCTCGTTAACAAATAGTATAAAAAAAAATCCAAAAATCATATCGATCCATTGCTCTGTTGTTGCGTAAAAGAAGGTCAAACCAGCAAACATACAAACACACTTTCGCAATTATTATAGTATACTACATGATATTATTAGATAATTATACATAGTTCCAAGTTGAAAGATGATCAATTATTATTAATACAAAGCCTTCTTGTTAAATATTGAACGCTGTTGTACCCTAATATTATTAAGTTATCGCAAGACGGCTTGTTTAAGCACAAAGTGAGGTGTATGCGCGTGCAGTATTTGTAACTTAGCTAAGTTTTGTAATTCCTGCTATTTTTGTAAGTGCAATTATTATGAAATATTGTGTAAACCAGTATTGAATTGATCTGTTTATTAAATGTTATCTATATGTACTTGTTGTTTGTTTTTTAATTAATTTAAGTACACAATTGTCATTATAATGTTTCAAGTCACATGAGCTTTTTCTCTAAGGGGCCGTATAGCCCTCTACGCTATTTACTCTCTTTTTCCAACGTTTATATATTAAATTTAATGTACATAGCTGACTAAATTAAAACATTAGTAGGTAATAAAAAACACCTTGAAAGTGTTTAAACTAGGATGGATAGTGTAAAATTATGACATTTCTTTAAAAAAAATCTAGATAATTGAGATAATAGTTAACTTTCTCATTTCCACAATATCACAATAAAAACATTTAGTACATAAATATTCTAAAATAAACGTATCACTAAGCGATCCAATTCTCAATGGCTTCGTTACTCACGCACAAAAATAAAACACCGTTGCAAAACACTACTCATCTGCACTCTCATACACTGAGCTACGGAGAAAAACGCGCGAAAACTGATCGGATTCATTTTCCGATGTTATTTCCACGGAGTTACCTCACTGCGGCCTTGCGGGCGCCCCGGCCGCGCTCGGCGGCAGTCTAGCGTCGGACGTCACACGAGACGCGCGTGCCGTTCTCTGCGCTAAACACGAACACGATCGTAAAAAGTTTCGAACGAATCATGAGGAATTATGTAATTATAAAATAGTGGTATTTGCATTTTATTATTTGTGAAAATATATATTTTTTTGACGATGGCGCTGTCTGTCTGTGTGTTTCTGTGCGTGTGCGCGGCCGCTTTGGGCTTCAATGTGGACATACCCTCGAGGGTTGTGTACAAGGGGAATGAAAACTCTATGTTTGGATTTAGTGTGCAGGCGCATGTGGATGGCAATAGGAAAATGTAAGTGTTGTTTATTGAAATTTCATTTGACTGAATAACGTCTCTGCCTCTCGTGAAGGTAAAACTGTATGCGTCAGCTTAAAGAAAACCTTGTTATTTTGTACTTGTTATGACTATGAGTTTTCGTACAACTGTAGATATCAACCTTCAGTTTGTTATGTATAGTCATTAAAATATTTAGTAGTGGCGCCGCGGCGCCGGCGTCGCTCTACCGAAGCTGATCTCAAATTTGAACGCTAATTTTTCTTGCGTTAGTTTTTTTGACAATAATATCAAAACTACTACAACTGCCATACTATTAGTCATCGTTCCATATATTACGACTGAGCTCACTTAGAAATGAGACAAAACTGATGCAATTAAGAAACGCATGCAGAAGTGGTAATCATTTAAGATATCCTATTTCCGCAGGTGATTATTGAATTTCTATGAATTATTACAACACTTACATTAACAAGCCATTACCTCACCTTCACTCATGACACACATTCCGGCTGTACCGCTCTACAGCCGCGGAAGGTTGTCTACGTATCGACTCAAGATCGTTCTCAGGGATGACATCATCCGCGAACGAGCGATTTTCGCTTCGCCAATATACTGATTCGCTGTGTGGGTTACGTTACTCTTGCCGCAACTGTGGGCTACGCCTATGATGCAGCCCCAATACTTTGCTAGGTGGCAACAATTCTACTAAGGGGCACCTTAGACGCTCAAGCAAACGTACGTTTGCTCACATTTCGACTATCACGAAATCCGCGCTTGACGCAAAAGCGTTGTTATTCTGACAAGCAAACGTACGTTTGCTTGAGCGTCTACGGTGCCCCTAAGGAATATCGCTTGATAGCGCATAAGCGTCGTAACCCCAAAAAATACGCGATATACGGCAAAAATAGAAGAAATTTACAAGTGTAAAAACTAGAATAAATTTACCAGTTTACCACACCTTTATTCAATGATTTTAACCCTTTCAACTAAATTATAAAAGGAGAACTTAAAAGCTTAAAAAAACCGCGCTTCAAAAACCATAAAAAATATAAATAGCAAATGAAACAACGTACCTATGCTTTTTAATGAGTCTCAGATTGGTATAGATATTGGTATATGTGTTTTAAGAATCTGCAGTTCCTCGAAACGTTTTGAACCTATCGCTAAACTAAAATATATTGCCGTACAGTTGCCCAGTACAGAGCAACTATGTAGTCATTGAAGCTTATTCTGTGGCCGCACTAAATAAACTGATTGTCTAGTGAACAGGCCTTGAGTGGGTGATGACTCCTTAATTGTGATAAATAAGCTCCTGTGCAGTCCACCTTGTAGTGTCTGGCGCTTGCGAAACTCATATCTTTATGACCGATCGAGTATCTCAGCAACTAACAAAATATGTAGTGAGTGTAAATGGCATCAGAACTGAGCGACTCTATTTTCAATATTACAGACACTTAGTAAAATGTCTGGGCGATGTGAGTTATTAAATTTCGACGTAATCTGTGTTAGGTAGGATTATTTTTATGCGCTAAAACTAGAAGAATTTCTAATTCAATGCATTTCCGGCCTTGACGGTAGCATAAACATTCACGGTCTTACTACAAATACATTAAACACACATTAAACCTGTGTTAAACAGCGTTTAACTGCTAAACGTGCCTAAGTCGAGTGTTTAAATATGAGCAACCACAAGTCTTGATTTAAGTTACCGTTGTATAACTCCTTTCTTTTATAACATTTGTAATCATTCTAGACGTTTATCTATAAACACTGTCTAGCTTAACAGGCTTTTTAAAGTGTTTTTTTTTATGGTAACACGGTCAAAATGTATATCTAAGATGAGTAGTGTTTTTAAATTTCGTTATTAATTTACATACCTAATCAAACCTGCTAAAATCGGGCAGATTTTTTGACGTACAAATTTCACAATCCCAATATATTTTTTGTTTATCGTTCGCGCCCACAACTCCCATTGTTGACTTTGAACTTGAGTTTATTATCTCTGGCACCCCCACCCCGTAGACAATACAACGCAAATTTAAATTTGACGAACCGGAAATAGCTGCGACACATGCGCAACACATGCGCGGGCGCAGACCAAAGCCCTTTTTAACTTTTTATTTAACTTTTTTCGTTATTACGGCTATTTTAGTCAGTGGGGTGCTGCGATCCCGCTCTCCAGTTGATTTACGAGTCTCATGGCTACACTCGCTTACATGTAAAGATGTAATCCTTTTTTTAAAGTTCAGATGTCATTAGAGTAGGCCTAACAAGTGGCTCTTTATCCTGTGATGGTAAATGGTACAGATAAGTAATGACGGCGGATGGTGCAGCGGCGAGCGCAGCGTCTGCGGTCGCAGAGTTTTTATTGATTTATTGATTGACGCTTGTTGAAATGTTTTCGTTGGCTATTGCTGATGATTTATGCTTCCATGTCTGTAGGGGTTTAATGAAAGAAAGTTCTCAATCAGGCAGGTGTTTGAAATGAGTATTCTATTAGTCTCGGATTGTTATACGTACTAACTTACAAAAATATTTTTTATGAAGTCAAATTATGAAATTATAGAGTCATTAGGTACTATTTTTATAATATGCATTTAATTTCTATTATGAAACTTAATGCAATTCTGAACTAGACTTTTGCAACAGCATATCTTATATCTTCACCTGACAGGGATGAAGAAGCTAACACACGAGGTGCTTGAGATAAAAAAGTATATTAAGCCAGTATTTCCTTCGAGTTAAAATGCCTCTGCTATCTTGCAACGATGCGTCGACAACTGACTCGTCTGCAGACAGATAGCCCCTGACCTGGCGTTATCTCCCAGCCTTACTCCAAAACGGTGCTTTAGATAAAAGCACTGGAAGCTGTGTTGTAGAAAGCTTCGAAATTATTGTTATGTCACACTATTAGCATATACTCGTAGTAGTCAGGAGTCACCCTGATAGTATTGCTCAGGTAGGGAATTAGGAATCCCTGCAGGGTGATTTTAATTCACTCTGAATGATATCCGTCTCGGAAGCGACTGTCTTGATCATGTATATTTTGGAATCGCATCACGTCAGAGAGATTTGACGTTAAGATTCGACACCTCAGCTGCATAAACACCGATATAATCCCGACAATATTTCTCTATCGGAATGCGTTTCCGAAATAAAAACGATCAAAACAATCGCTTCCGACACGGATATCATTCCGAGTGAATTAAAATAGGCCTGTTGGACTTACTTCCATCCTGGATGGTACCTATAGTTAATTTCGCTTAAATGATACTTTGTTTCACCTCGACGTGATCATCAAGTTGCTTTGGGCGTCATCTCGAGAATCCTTTAGTTTTCCCTGTTTCTAGAGCCAACGAGAACATTGTCCTAGAGTTTCAGTTACCACAAACAAATAGATGCAGATTGCATATTTCTTCATAAATTTAACCACAATGAACGTCTGTCGATTTCATTGGTAATTATTGGTGAGTATGGAGGTAGAATAATATGTAATACATATTATAACATTTCAGTATTGCCGATAACCTCAGACCTAGCGCTGCACTAATGGCCGCTTTAACTTTTATCTTTATCAGATGTTACTTGGTTAGTAACATCTGGGTGACCGAGCTTCTCGGTGTAAAAACAATCTAACAAACGAGCGAAAAAACCTTTTTTTTTGGAAAATAATGTTTATACGTAGGTACTAGAAATACAACTCTTTAAGTAAACTTAAAAAGCCTCTATCAAAACCTTTATCGAAATACAAAATTTCATCCAAATGTTTAGAACCATTTCCGACATAGCCGAAATAAATGTAAGTAGGTACATATTAGGTCGGGGAAAAAGTCTTTTCGCATTATAGTATGTATGAACTTGTAATAAAATCTCTTTGGCTATACTATTTGTATCTGGCTGTTTTTGGTATCATATGAAAGTTTAAATTTTAAAGAACATAATTCCAAATTCAAATTAGGAAAATGTGTGATTTTCATTTGTTTTTCGTACTGTCAAAATGAGTGAATCTAATGAAGAAATTCGATACATTTTAAAATTTTACTACAAAAAAGGTAAAAATGCAACGCAAGCCGCGAAAAAAATTTGCGATGTTTATGGACCTAGTGCAGTGTCTGTGAGAGTAGCACAAATTTGGTTTAAGCGTTTTCAATCCGGAAATTTTGATCTCAAAGATGCACGTCGCTCTGGTCGCCCTATTACGGATAAAATGGATGCCATTTTTGAAAAAGTGGAACAAGATCGGCATATCAGTAGTTACGACGTAGCTGAAGAACTGGGAATTGACCACAAAGCAGTTTTGGCGCATTTGAAAAAAACTGGGTACACAAAAAAGCTCGATATTTGGGTACCTCACGAGCTCACTGAAAGAAACCTAATGAACCGTGTACTCATTTGTGATTCTTTACTACAACGTAATGAAACCGAACCATTTTTGAAGAAGCTGATAACTGGTGATGAAAAGTGAATCACGTACGACAAGAACGTGCGAAAAAGGTCGTGGTCAAAGACCGGTCAGGCTTCACAGACTGTGGCGAAACCCGGGTTAACTCGTAACAAGGTGATGCTGTGTGTGTGGTGGGATTGGAAGGCCATTATTCATTATGAGCTGTTACCACCAGGCAGGACCATCGATTCTGAACTCTACTGCGAACAACTGATGAGATTAAAGCAAGAAGTTGAGAGAAAGCGGCCGGAATTAATCAACAGAAGGGGTGTGGTTTTCATTTTCATGGTTTTTCATGATAACGCTAGACCTCACACATCTTTAGCCACTCAGAAAAAATTAAGAGAGTTTGGCTGGGAGGTGTTAATGCATCCGCCGAATAGTCCTGACCTTACACCTTCAGATTTCCACCTGTTTCGGTATCTTCAGAATTCTTTAGGCAGTGTCAGGTTAACATCACGAGAGGACTGCCAAAACCACTTGTCGCGGTATTTTGATCAGAAGTCCCAAAATTTATATAGCAATGGGATCATGTCCCTACCTACAAGATGGCAAAAAGTTATCGAACAAAATGGTACCTACATACTTTATTTAATGTAAATAAACTATATTAAAAACTGTTTTGAATTTTCTTAAAAAATGCGAAGAAACTTTTTCCCCGACCTATTATGTTTATAAACAAGAATTGCTCGTCTAAAGTTATATTTTTGGACCGCACTTTGTATTTTGATGATCTACACTTATTCTGATACCGAAGTACAATGCTTGAATCTCGGAATTATTAATTATACCTACTGTATTAATAATTGTTAACTGTTATAATGTTAATAGCTAATTATACTGGCCCATTTGCTACGTTTTTTGAGGATTAGGAACTGCGTCTTTATCAACGTTATAGGAAGATGTTAAATAAAAAGTATACTAGCTAGTTAATTAATTTTAACAACATAAAAGGGTTGGTTGGTTTTTAATTAAACAACTATAGTAAAATTGGAAATTAATATTCGCCTGTTGAAATTTTCTATCTAATTTTGCTTCTACTTCATCAATGAAGTAGAAAATTCACGAGAACTAAACCTATTAACGTGACTTCTCCTAATTAAAGATTCAGTCACTTCGCAAGGATTCGTCAAACTTCTCATCCTTCTTAGTATTCTATGACTCAATTCAAATAAAAAAATCTTTATTGTACAGTGAACGCAGTATACAATATCAGTACAATACAATTGAAGGACTTATCGTTAAAAGCGATCTCTTCCAGTAAAGCTTTGGATAGAAAGCAAAAACAGTGAAAAAGTGTCTGTTGCTAAGTATATATCGTTATATATTGTGTATGCATTAGACAGATATACCCCGTTAATAATAAAAAACCCGTACTATAATAATTAATGTGAAAGTCTGTTTGTTGGTTTGCCTTCTTTCACGCAGTAACGGAGCAACGGATTGACGTGAATTGGCATTGATATAGTTTATGGACCGGAGAGTAACACATAGGCTGCTTTTATCCATAAAAATGCACGGTTCCTGTGGGAACGCCGTTGAAACTAGGGTCAGAAGCTAGCAGTTTATAATTTAAATTATATATACTTACGTACCTACATGCCTACTTAAAAATAGGTACCTATCTTTATTCT
The DNA here is from genome assembly GCA_907269065.1 of Crocallis elinguaria. Classification (NCBI taxonomy): domain Eukaryota; kingdom Metazoa; phylum Arthropoda; class Insecta; order Lepidoptera; family Geometridae; genus Crocallis; species Crocallis elinguaria. The sequence goes on from OU026068.1 coordinate 15,936,595, forward strand.
AGTCTCTATATATATAGAGTCTTATGTCTAAACCTCAACTAGAGCTCATTTGTACCAGCAATATGGTACCATTTATATTGTGCTGACTAGACGTTACTTGAACCATTTACTGACAATTGGATATTTTTATTGAGTCCCATCCTACTCCATTAGATCCCGGCGCGATGCAGTAGGTATTGGTATCAATGGACCCTCGATATAGTAAAGGAAACCCTTGGGATGCGGTCCTTCCGTTGATTTAATGTTACTGCTAACATTTTTTTCTAAATCATGTTTTGGTACGGAATGCTTTGTAGTTTTTTTGTGTAGGATAGAAAAATAATACGGGCTATGTGAAGTAATTACGAACGTTTTAGTGTAAATTTCAATAAACGGAATAGACAGCATTTTTTTCTTTCGTTCAGTTTGCAGAATTGAAACGGAAGAATGAACAGTTACTTCCTAATTAAGCTGATTCTTATTAGATATATAAACTCTATTGACACAGTACAAATAATAATTGAAACTAAGATCTTAAAAACTAATGGTCTTACCACAAAAACATTAAACACACTTTAAACCTGTGTTAAATAGTGTTTAACTCCTAAACATCGCTTAATCGCGTGTTTAAATATAAGCAAATCCTGATTTAAGTCGTCTCTAATCGTTGTCTAACACAATTCTGTTGACATTTCTAATCATTTTTGACATTTATCTTTAGACACTGTCTAGGTAAACAGGCGTCTAAAAATGATTTTGGGGTAACACGGTCACAATGGGCGGTCTTCTTGTTCACAGCGATATCTTCTTTTACACTCATAGTGCTATTTTATTGATTGTCATGCATGCAGATTTCACAAATAACGCTGTCGGTCGTAATGTCACTGTCAGTGAGCCAAGACCTCTGCTTGCCGATTCTCGTCGCGGCTCTACTGGAATTCCCTGGCACCTGCTGTAGTGTGAGCAAGCCCTTACGAATATAAATTAGGCGATGCCCTTTTTCGCCATTTAAGTACCTACTCAGTGCATTGTTGTACTGTTACTTAATTTATTTCGTTAGTGGGAGGACTAACTCTTCTGCGAGTGTCCGTCTGGGTTGTTACCACCGCTTTGCTTGTGAAGTCTGCCGCCAAGCAGTAATGTGCAAGCATTACTGTGTTCCGGTTTGATGAGCAAAGTATCCAGTGAAATTACTGGGCTATGAGACTTAATACCTAATGTCTCAGGGTAACGAGCGCACTGCAGTGCCGCGCAGGCCTTTGTGTTTCAAAGTTCTGGGTGGCACTGCAAAAGTTATGGGCCGGCGTTATGCTTACCATCAGGCAAACGACCAGCTCGTTTCGATACCAAATAACATAAAAAAAGAAGCTTACTACGTGCAATAGTTCAGTATTCAAGATATCAACATTTGGGCTTATTTTCGAAACTAAATGATGCCTCTAAGCTAAGGTGTAGGTACCACAAGGCAGTATATTTTTGGTACAATAGCTAACAGTTTACGTCGCGCTTTCTCAACAAAGAACAGAATATTATTCTGTTAGGTTTCGAGTTCAATTAGATCAACTTTAAATAAATGTCACTGTCAAATACTCCATATAAAAATGAGTGAACGAATTGAACGTGAGTTGAAGGGACAGCTAGTGACAGTGAATGATTTTTGGTCGGCATTGTGGGGAGATCGACATTCTGGCGGGAGCAAGCATCGAAGCTGGACGAGCGTTGGTATTTTCTAAGAGTTGTGTTGGGAGTTGGAATAAATTGGTGCCTGGAATAATATGTAAGTACTTAATTACTTGAATACACATTGGTTGTATCTGAAATATGAGTTTTATTATATTTCAGAAGTGGGATAAGCCCATGTTATGCTTAACGGTCAACGACGAGTCTAATTAAAGTAATTATTGAAGTTATTAAGATTTTTGTGCTAATACGCTGAATATCTAAGATCCTTATTTTCTGATCAAATACTTTAACTGTTAATACTTAGGGGTATCAGGTGCGTGTAATAAATACGCATTGAAATCTTTCTGACCGACTATTTGAACTTCAACGACTAAACCATTTAGCAACTGTAAAATCTGATAATTTTGTCCAGTTTAGTGCATGTGACATAGAAAGTAGCTTTGAAGTTTAGTTTGCCGTGGTGAATCGAATCACAGATTTGTAACGTGGGTTCCACGGGATGTTAAAAACTTGTTGTTTTTGAGCTAAGAAGCTTTCTTTTCGAAATACCCACATATTTTTGACAACCTGCAGTTAGAATATGTACATAGATTTTCTTTTGTGTTTCGAGGTACAGAACAATGCCGCGTGGCGAGGAATCTCCTCCGCGACGCCGGCTCTCGACGCCCGACCGACAGGGACCCGGTCCAAGTCGAGAATCAAGGAGCCGTCTCCGTCAAGAGGTGGGTGTCTACCGAAGCCGTAGCCGCCTACGCAGCATCGACCACGAGCTTCGAGAACAAGAACGAAGCCAAAGTAGAAGAAACCTAGAACGTGAACTCGAACGTGAACGTGCCCGTGCACGTATGTTGGAAGACGAAGTACGAAGAGGGCGCAGTCGATCGCGGCGAAGTGCTATCGTTGAGGAACGGTTGCGTCGCCGCGATGGAAGCGTTCGTCGTCGCGATGGAAGCGTTCGTCGTCCTCGCAGTCCAGAAGCAGGAAGGCCAGCTGCTACACGGGGCGGCGAAGACAACCAACGAGCACCACGGAATAATAGGTCAGAGAGTCCTACTTTTAGTTCTAAAGATATAGTTAATTTAATTAAGTCGATAGGTCAGTCTAAATCTCAACCGTCGACTTTAGCGACCTCCTTACCAACTAGCAGCATGAATCACAAAAATATATTGCCGGATTTTGACCCATCTTCGAAAACACAGCGAATTAATATTTGGCTTAAGAAGGTCAACGAGTGCGCTACTGTTTACGGTTGGGATGAGAAGATAACTATACATTTCGCAATGCAAAAGCTTCAAGGATTGGCGAAAATTTGGTATGAGAGTTTAAATACCATCCTGTTTTCGTGGGCCGAATGGCAGCAAAAATTGTTGGATGCATTCCCATATGAGCAGAACTTTGGCCAATCCTTGGAGGACATGCTTAAGAGGAAAAGTAGGGCAAATGAGCCTCTGGAAGTCTATTATTACGAAAAGTTAGCGTTGTTAAATCAATGTGATATCGAGGGCAAGCGTGCAGTCGACTGTATCATTCATGGATTAAGCGACAAGACGATGAAATCTAGTGCTAATGCGTTACGTTGTACCCAACCTGATCAGTTATTACAGTTTCTGATGTGCAATAAAGAAACACCTCAGTTTTTCGATCGTATGCAGCCTAGATTTAGACCGCCACCCGTTGAAAATAATTCCGCTACTAAATTTAATAAGGCTAGTGTGAACAGTAGTCAGATATTTTGCTTTAATTGTAAAGAGCGCGGACACCCTTACTCTAAATGTTCCAAACCGATAATTCAATGCTCGAAGTGCCGTAGATTTGGTCATAAGATAGAAAATTGCATGGTTAGAGTAGAAAATGTTGACAACAAATCTAATGATGTTTCGAAGACGATGCGTATAACAACTTCAGGTACGAATGCAAAATTTATTAAAGAAGGCATATTGAATGGTGTCCTTGTAAAATCCTTTGTCGATTTTGGCAGTGAGGTATCGCTGATTACTCATTCTACAGCTTCATCGTTAGGATTGAAAAGTGACAATGTTTCGACACCCATGAAGGGATTCGGGAACAACGTTGTTCACTCTTCCGGCGGAGTTATTGCAGATTTGAATATTGATGGTGTCTGTGCTAGAGTTCCTTGTCAAGTAGTTGACGATAACCTGCTCGATGTTCCAATACTGTTAGGACAGACTTTTACCGAACAGCCGCACATTATCGTTTACAAAAATGCTAAGGAGTTACAGTTCTATAATATTAATAACGAATTGCCCTCGATGGATGATGTTCAAGAAGAGGAAACGTCGGTGAAGGTTTTCGTAACTGCAGATGTCAGGGTTTTCGGCCCAGCGTCGATTAGGTGTCATGTAGAAGCAGGAAGTGATGGGCAAGTTCTAGTGAGTGGAAAGATCGTAGGAAAACCAAATCGGCAATTCATAATCAGTGGAGGTATCTATCAGGTAAAAGATAGTTTGGTCAATGTTGATATCACACCGCTTTCAGGGCAATGTCAGTTTCAGGAAGGAATGGTTATAGGCAGATGTATACAAATACAAACGGTTCACCGTATTGAAGCGTTGGCTTCAGATGAACTGCCAGAGCATAGCAAAATAGACGAGACCAAGGTTAACGTTTCTCAAACGATAGGTGAGCCTCATAAGGAAAAGTTATTAGATCTTCTAAACAGATTCAAACATTGTTTTGCGTCATCTTTAAAGGAACTTGGCTGTACAAATATAGCCGAAATGAATATCGAGCTAAATAATAAGCGACCCATTGTGTATCGTCCCTATAGGCTGTCGCATAAAGAACGAGAACAAGTTAGAGAGATGATAGGAGAGATGATGGATGCAGGTGTAGTCAGAGAGTCGGTGTCAGAGTATGCAAGTCCTATAATCTTAGTACGTAAAAAGGACGGCAACTTAAGGCTGTGTGTCGATTATAGGCAGCTGAACTCAGTTACGGTTAAAGAGCGATATCCAATGCCGGTTATTGATGATGAAATCGCCAGACTCTCTGGACAGGCATACTTTGTCACACTGGACCTGGCATCTGGCTATTACCAGGTGCCAATTTCAGAGACCTCCAAGCCGTTGACGTCATTTGTTACCCCGGACGGTCAATACGAATTTAACCGTATGCCGTTCGGGCTAGCAAATGCGCCGGCGATATTCCAAAGGATGATGAACAAACTTCTAGGTTCAGCAAGGTTTTCAGAAGCCACGGCATATATAGATGACGTGCTCATATACGGGAATAGCGTAGATCAATGTTTGGAGAGATTAGAGAGAGTATTACGACTACTCGACAAAGCAAATCTTACACTGAACTTGTCAAAATGTAATTTTCTGCAAGAAAGCATAAATTATTTGGGTTATGATATCAGCGCGGCTGGGGTACGTCCCGGTAGCAAAAAGATTCAGTCTGTTCAGGACTTCCCCTGTCCAACCAATCCACATTCAGTTCGTCAATTCCTCGGATTGGTAGGATACTTTCGAAAATTTATACGGAACTTTGCAGCCATAGCGCATCCATTAAATAGACTGCTAAAGAAGGACGTAACTTGGGAATGGACGACAGAACAGAATGAGTCTTTTAAATCACTTAAGCATAAACTTATGGATAGACCAATACTCGCTATTTACGACCCGGTTGCTGAGACTGAACTGCATACTGACGCTAGCAAGATCGGGGTCGGAGGTATTTTATTACAGCGTCATCATGGTAGTAGTTCTTTTCAGCCTGTAGCATATTACAGTCGACAAACCTCTCCAGAGGAGAAGAATTTTCATGCGTTTGAGCTTGAGACGTTGGCCGTGGTATGCTCTCTTAAGAAATTCCGAGTTTACCTATTAGGGCAGAATTTTAAAATTATTACTGACTGCAGTGCACTACGATCTACGTTTTCTAAACGTGACCTAATTCCACGCATAGCTCGCTGGTGGTTACTCCTACAGGAATTTCAGTGTATCGTAGAGTATCGCTCTGGTACAAAGATGTCACACGTAGATGCCTTATCGCGAAATCCGATACCAACTCCCGATAGTACGATCGATCCGGAACAATACCCGAGCGTAATGACGATTAGCAGCGATGACTGGTTGCAAACGCTGCAGGTAGGAGATACTGAGATATGCCGAATTCGGGATATATTAACTACTGATATCGATGCTGAAGGTCTGAAGTATATTAGAGACAATTACCTAATTAAGGAGGATAGGGTTTATAAGTGCATAGGCGGCGATAAATCTGAACTACGCTGGGTAGTGCCAAAAGGCGCCAGGTGGCAAATTTGTCGCCTAAATCACGACGAAATGGGCCACTTTGGCTTGGAAAAGACCTTAGAGCGAATAAGGAGAACATATTGGTTTCCAAAAATGTCAAGATTTGTAAAAAAGTATGTTCAGGCGTGTATGGAATGTGCGTACTCCAAGAAAGTTACTTCAAAAGAAGGTCATCTACACACGATACCTAAAATTGAGGTTCCTTTCCATACATTACATGTCGACCATTTGGGACCGTTTGTGCGATCAAAAAGGGGTAACTGTTATCTCTTGGTGATCGTAGATGCGTTTACTAAATTTGCTTTCGTTCGACCAGTGCGCAATACTAAAACTCAAACAGCCTTACGAGTTTTAGAAGATATATTTTATACCTTCCGCAATCCAGACCGCGTGATCACTGACCGTGGTACGTGTTTTACGTCGCACGCGTTTAAACGTTTTTGTCTAGACAAAGGCATTAGGCATGTCTTAAACGCAGTTGCCAGTCCACGTTCAAACGGGCAGGTGGAAAGATATAACCGCACGATTCTTAACTCGCTGACCGCCCAGAACCTAAATTACGACGAGAAGGACTGGGACGACAAAGTAGGTAGGGTTCAGTGGGGAATGAATAATACTCGGCAAAAGACAACGGGAAGGACTCCGGCAGAGGTGATGTTTGGGCCACAAATAAACTCGGAAATCAATCCTAAAATGAATGAAATAGTTTATGAAACACAAGAAGCTTATGATTTAGAAAACTATACGTGAAGAAGTTAAAGATAGAATTGACGAAGAACAGGAAAAACAAAAGCTATATTACAATAAAAACCGGCGTCCTGCCCGTATATATAATGAGGGTGAGTTAGTTAAAATTACCAAAACATCTTTCAATAATGATGGGAAAAGTAAGAAGTTATTGCCGGCATACATAGGTCCATATAGAATAGTTGAGGTATTGGGTAACGATAGGTACCGTTTATCTGCGATTCCAGGGTTGAGTACAACCAAAAATAAGCGTAAAACCACCGTCGCAGTTGACCGCATGCTGCCTTGGGTACATGTAGCTGCCCTGAATGTAAATGATGTAGACGATGATAATGATGAGGTTGAAAATGTCAATGAGGATGCTGATAGTAGTGATCATGAATTGTAATTGTGTTATGGTTTATTGAATGTAAATATTGGAAATGTATTGCGATATTTGTGAGAAGGAAGGGTTCACAGATATCAATAGAATAAGTAGAAGTAGTTGATGTTTGTGAGAAGGAAGGGTTCACAGATATCAATAGAATTAGTTGGTGTTTGTGAGAAGGAAGGGTTCACAAACTCCAATAGATTAATTAGAAATAGTTGATGTTTGTGAGAAGGAAGGGTTCACAAATATCACTAGAATAAGTAGAAGTAGTTGATGTTTGTGAGAAGGAAGGGTTCACAGATATCAATAGAATTAGTTGGTCTTTGTGAGAAGGAAGGGTTCACAAACTCCAATAGATTAAGTAGAAATAGTTGATGTTTGTGAGAAGGAAGGGTTCACAAATATCACTAGAATAAGGACAAGTAGTTGATGTTTGTGAGAAGGAAGGGTTCACAAATATCAATAGAATTAGTTGGTGTTTGTGAGAAGGAAGGGTTCACAAACTCCAATAGATTAAGTAGAAATAGTTGATGTTTGTGAGAAGGAAGGGTTCACAAATATCACTAGAATAAGTAGAAATTGTTAATTTTTGTGAGAAGGAAGGGTTCACAAAAATATAAATCGTATATATCTGTACAATAAGTAGAAGTAAATTATGTTCGTGAGAAACTGAGAAGGCAGGGTTCAAAAATGTCTTCTACAATTTAATATGTGCTCTTTGTGAAAAGAAAGGCGTTTCAAATGATTGATGTGTAAACCTGACGGCTAATATGTATAATTTTTTTTTTTCTCTCTCTCTTTTATTGTGAATCCTGTTTCGATGCTGGCGACAGATTGTCTCGATATATAGCCGAGTGTTAGGTTTATGAAAACTGTTCTGCTTGCGTGCATGAGGACATGCACGAGGTCAGGATGGTCGAGTGTTAGGTTTCGAGTTCAATTAGATCAACTTTAAATAAATGTCACTGTCAAATACTCCATATAAAAATGAGTGAACGAATTGAACGTGAGTTGAAGGGACAGCTAGTGACAGTGAATGATTTTTGGTCGGCATTGTGGGGAGATCGACATTCTGGCGGGAGCAAGCATCGAAGCTGGACGAGCGTTGGTATTTTCTAAGAGTTGTGTTGGGAGTTGGAATAAATTGGTGCCTGGAATAATATGTAAGTACTTAATTACTTGAATACACATTGGTTGTATCTGAAATATGAGTTTTATTATATTTCTAACCCAGACTAGGCACTGTATATTATAACAAGGTCCATTAACCTCTTCAGCACTCTCTTACATACAGCAGAATATTTTCGTAACCAAGTTATTTCGGAGATGTTCGCGCTGCGTCGGCGCATATCCGTGACCTCCTTATTATTTACCAGCGCCACTTCGGCGCTTGACATCCGACAGTCCATATTACGTACTATGCTATTGTTGAATGAAAATTGGCAATCTTCATCGCACTTGACGCCAGACATATATTCTGTATCAAAATTTACAATAAACGCACATTGCATTCATACTTAAGAGATCAAGATGTCTTATTAAGTAGGTAAGCTTTTTTTTGTTATTTGGTAACGAGACGAGCTGGTCGTTTGCCTGATGATAAGCATAACTAACGCCGGCCCATAACAATTTTAGTGCCACCCAGAACTTTGAAACACAAAGGCCTGCGCGGCACTGCAGTGCGCTCGTTACCCTGAGACATTAGGTATTAAGTCTCATAAGCCCAGTAATTTCACTGGATACTCTGCTCATCAAACCGGAACACAGTAATGCTTGCACACTACTGCTTGGCGGCAGACTTCACGAGCAAAGCGGTGGTAACAACACTAACAACAGTTTTCAAACTACGAAGCACTTAAATGCTTTTAGTACCTGCTTTGAACTACACTGCTTCTTCTAGTATTATAAATCTATTCTCTAAATACTGGATAGTTTAATTTATTGTTTTATTAGTTCTACGAGTCGAAACAATTAAATACTTTAATAAGGTAGGTATATCGTTTTATAAATCGACCTCTGGTATGCATCAAGATATTTGGTTATCACCCGCATTCTTTCTTTTATAGCATTTTCACTGCACAAAATGGAATTCGTTTTAGTTTAGAACAAAGCTTTAGAAATAATAAAACTTGTATTATTATATCAAAGAGTTTCATTCTATACTAGCTGCTGCCCGCGGTTTCACCCGCGCGGAGATATTGGATTTCATGGTTTTTATTTTATTGCGCAGTAGCCTAATTTTTTTTCTAAAATAATAGTAGCGTAAGTTACTCCTTATTACATCAGCTATCCGCCAGTGAAAGTAACGTCAAAATCGGCCCCGCCGTTTCGGAGATTAAAAAAAAAAATTATAAAAATGGTTGTTTTGTTGTAGGTACCGTATATACTTTTTCATATGCATTTAGTAATAAGCTGTTATTTTGATATTACAAACAGACAATTTAATTTTATTTATTTGTACAGATAATAATAACACTGGGATACATACCTATTATCATTTTACGTTTCTAATTTAAACTTTTAAATGGCCGCGGCGTCTGGTGCAAATTGGCTGTTTAATGTTAATTGTAGAGTTTCGGTCACGCCAGTAATTGCGATATGAATACGAACTTGATTATTGCATTGACCTTGGATGTTGTCATTCGGATAGTTACAATAATGGATGAAAACGGATTACGACAAGTAGAAGGAACGTGGTTAGATAATTTATAGCTATTAACTATTCCGGATTAAGATCAATAACTTTAAAAAAACTTAATAAAATAATGTAAGACGAAATGATAACTTGTTCCAGTGTTAGCAACTAACTCAAAAACACTCGGACTGGCGCATGCGGGCCTAATAAAAGTAAATAAATAAATAATTTACTAAGAGGTTTTCAGTAAAAAGGCTTCCGAACAAAATATTTTTTTACCATCCAATAATGATACTTATACTAGCTTCTTTATCTATTTCAATGAATAAAAAAATGTATTGCAAACATGTACTTAAACGCCTTTTTGCACGGCCAACATCAACAAAATGCATGTTTTTAGTACAGCTTTACGGGCCACACAGAACATGTGACGTCACTTGTTCTCCCCAGTTTGTATGGGGCGATTTAGTTTTTTCTATATAGAGAAAACGAAGTGTTCGACATCATAACAAAAATAGAGTACAACCCTACTCAAGCTGATTTTTTATATGTACACAGATAACTACTATACCTTGACATCTTTGTTACCTGAAAACTGCAATCTTGATGTCATTAAGGCCAGAATGAATAGGCGCTATCTTCTAGATCTACTTAGATCTGCGTTCTCCTTTTTTCAAATCATATCGTCGTTTACCATAAAGTAAGTTGGCCTTATAGATATATCTATCAGGGATATATCTATAAGGGTAACCTAGAACTTTAGAATATCTACTTTAGTTTATGTTTAAAAGTGACTGAGGTCAATGAGTGAAATATGACGAAACATGTTTTGAAAATATTTTTATCATGTGGTTACCTACCTAGTATAAAACGGTGCAACAGACTGATATAATTACTAATAATTTATCACATGAGTAGGTATACGAGTAAACTGGTTAGAGTAATGCTATTATGGGTTTTTTTTTTTTAATTTTGTTACTTTTCACTCTATGGACACGTGGTCCATACTCTTATAAGATTAGGCTATTATGGGTTTGGAGAACTAAATAAATGTTAGGTTTCTAATCTAAACAAATCTTTAGGTTATAGCATACAGATGTGGGAGTCACTTTTTAAAACCACTGTGAAACGTATGCTGCTTGGAAAGGGCTACTATTCTATTCAAGAATTTATTAGCGACAAAGGTGCATGGCAAAATGTTGATGAATTTGGTTTAGAGCAAGTTAAGTTTATATGACTACGAAATTCCACTTATATTTATTGTTAATATTGGATATTTTATCTTATTGTAATTGACGTTCAAAGTGTACTTTGTATGTACCTACTTGAATAAATGCATATTGAATTGAATTGAGTTTGGAAGCGAGTGTGGCCGAGCGGCAACTTGTACGACTTTCAATCCGACGCACTATAGTTCGAATCTCTACTCGGCGCCACCAATGACTTATATCAAGTTACGTACGGATTATTAACACTCGCTCTAAAACAGTGAATGAAAACATCATGAGGAAACCGGCATGTTCAAAAACCACAAAATTCGAGGACATGTGACATCCACCAAGCCGCACTGGGCCCGCGTAGTGGATTATGGCCCATACCTCTCTCTCTCTCTGAGAGAAGGCCGGTATCCCAGCAGTCCCACTGCGTAAGAGGCTGATAATGATTACAGTTAGTAGCTAACGCGTGGGCCTTGGCTCAGAGTTTTCTAATGCATCTAGGACTATGCTATGTAGGTATTTACCTACCCGCTGTTCAAATGTGTAAGGATTTACATTGTCATTTTCCTTAACATACAATTTCTTTAAAGTGCCACAAATATATTAAAGTGTCACAGTTACAGAGAGGCCACCCATTTAATCATCTGGGTCAATGTTGTTTTTATTCTTTCATAAACATGAAAGAATAAAAACAACATTGACCATATATGAGATGATGACGGTGTGTTCCACGAAGGTGTCTAAATAACGTCCCGATATTGTTCTCCTTGACCTGAAATGCGCATACGCACCGTCACAGAGCACGTTGCGGTGTGTACTGGGTACTGCCACAGAGTAGGTAGTAGTAGGTAGTGAGCTCACAAAATAGGCTCGAAAGGCCCGAGCAGTTGGCCTGCAAGGTGATCTCCGAAAGGACGCATTACTTTTGTTAAAGATTTGCATCTCAATGTGGGAGATTTGCATAATCTCTGTATTTCAATTACTTAAGGCAGTCGAATAAAAATGTAACTTCAGATTGATTCTTCTCAGATACTGGCCACCGTTACTATTATGATATTTGTAATTCTATTAATTCGATAAACATAAACGCAGTGAACTTTCTCTTGGATGTATTTACAAAAACCATAAGTTATTCAAATCGATAAAGATTAAGATATGAAAATCGCTACTGCTTTCATACACTAATATTTCTTCTCTCTTTGACACAAGATTCCGACGCTATCGGAACATTTTATTGATTAATCGAAACTTATAGGAAATGAGGTTTTAATTAAGAGATCGAAAACTCCGATTAATTTCGTTCGAATAATTTAAATTAAATAACCAAATGGCAGTTGTGTGACCACCTCTCTCCATAATGTATGATCAATGATCGATTAAAGCTTTTGCAATATTGCTCTGAATTCGATTTTTACTTTCACTTGTGATAATATAACAGTCGATATCGTAAAGGGTAGCAATTACGTTTTATCGTTTTTGTCTTCCTAAAAAGGAGCGGGTCCTTGTAAACTGTCTCGATTATGTAGCCGATAGTAATTCTGCACGGGTAATGTCACGGGTTTGGGATGATTTATGGGTTTTTAAATAAAACGTTCCAACAACCAAATAAAAAATGGAACACTTGTAAACTAAAATAGCTGGTCAGACCCATGAGAAACAGAGTGATAGAGCATTTTGGTATGCTTGCTATGATAAGATTATAATTTTATGAAATATATTTTATAGTGTTAACCGACACTAGCGGATGTTCACATAAATATATACATCACAAAAATTTCGCTTCCAACAGGATTCGAACCTGCGTCTTCTGGCTTGCCGGGCCAGACGCCTTAACCACTAGGCCATGGGAGCAATCACTATTGACTGCGAAATTCTTGATATGATGTATTTCTTTTTCGGCTTACAAGCCGTAGCTCCATCTAGCAGACCCGCTTTATAGCGATGCCTACTCCATTGTGATACGTTACAGTACCAATCAAATGGCGAGAGATTTTGCATTATTTAAACTTTATGAAATATATTTTATAGTGTTAACCGACACTAGCGGATGTTCACATAAATATATACATCACAAAAATTTCGCTTCCAACAGGATTCGAACCTGCGTCTTCTGGCTTGCCGGGCCAGACGCCTTAACCACTAGGCCATGGGAGCAATCACTATTGACTGCGAAATTCTTGATATGATGTATTTCTTTTTCGGCTTACAAGCCGTAGCTCCATCTAGCAGACCCGCTTTATAGCGATGCCTACTCCATTGTGATACGTTACAGTACCAATCAAATGGCGAGAGATTTTGCATTATTTAAACTTTATGAAATATATTTTATAGTGTTAACCGACACTAGCGGATGTTCACATAAATATATACATCACAAAAATTTCGCTTCCAACAGGATTCGAACCTGCGTCTTCTGGCTTGCCGGGCCAGACGCCTTAACCACTAGGCCATGGGAGCAATCACTATTGACTGCGAAATTCTTGATATGATGTATTTCTTTTTCGGCTTACAAGCCGTAGCTCCATCTAGCAGACCCGCTTTATAGCGATGCCTACTCCATTGTGATACGTTACAGTACCAATCAAATGGCGAGAGATTTTGCATTATTTAAACTTTATGAAATATATTTTATAGTGTTAACCGACACTAGCGGATGTTCACATAAATATATACATCACAAAAATTTCGCTTCCAACAGGATTCGAACCTGCGTCTTCTGGCTTGCCGGGCCAGACGCCTTAACCACTAGGCCATGGGAGCAATCACTATTGACTGCGAAAGATTATAATTGATTCAAAATACTTCATTAGAATAAAAAATAGTTCATTTTAAGTACAGTATCTACGTAATATACCTAGCTGGTTTACCCAATAGGTAGACAAAGATGAAGCAAAGATCAATAGGTATATATTTTATGAAACATAAGCATATTAGGAATCTGGTTGTAAAACTAAGATAATTACATGTACATCCTCATAATAACTCCTTATATTAGATACACTAGCTTCTGCCCGCGGTTTTTACCCGCGTTCCCACAGGAACCGTGGCTTTTTCCGGGGTTAAAAGTAGCCTATGTTACTCTCCGGTCCATAAACTGTAACTATACCAAAAATCACGACGATCCGTTGCTCCGTTGCTGCGTGAAAGGGCAAATCAACAAAACAACAGACAAACACACGTTCGCATTTATAATATTAGTAGGAAGTAGGACTAGTAGGATGAAACCATCTCTCAGCTTGTCTCTAATTCCACAGAGTTTGTGATTTCTTGGTAGTTTTAAAATTAGATATTACTAAAGATTGTATTATTCTCACGAGGAAGCATTATGTCATCTCAGAGGTTGTCCAATGACATGGTCGGTGAGTCAAGGTGACGCAGGCGCAGCCCAGTTGTTGTATCAACATAGTTTACACCTACTGTGTTGAGATTAAGATTCAAGATATTCGTGCCAAACATTGGGCAAAACAAAAGAATTTGATGGATCTTGACTCGATTTTTCAAGTTTGAATGTAGGGGAGATGTAGTTTAAGGTGATGAGGATCAATCAACTAGTTATTACTTTGCTCTTATAATAAACTTTATATTTATCAACTTACTTTTAAAAATATAAAAATCAATACCAAGCATTTCGTTACCAATTCCAACCCGCGTCTTCTGCTCTTCCAACTCTCATCCAAATGAGCTACCGGAGCATGAAGTGATGTTAGCGACGACTTTCTTGTTATTTTTTCCCCCTCCGTCTGTCAAAAAGTTTAGTGTATTGTGACATGGTGGACGTGCTCCGTGACCAGAACACATCTAGACTTATTTGAATCAATGTATAATAATCCATCGGTGTTATGGATATTGAACACCTAATGCAACGTACCTAGCATAGTAGATCTCTAAATTTATGGAAATTTAATATATTATGCACACAATCAGATATATATATGCGTGATGTTAAACAAAATTGCCTATAACTTGTAAATTCAACACAATAAATCAAACCTCGTACAGTCTCTAGTCTCTAACTCTACCACAGATGACAAATGACCGCATTCGGCTCCCAGTCGGAGACAATATTTACAACGATATACGAGTCCCAGATACAAAGCCAATAAATTATCATCCAAACAGTTTGAAAGCGACACCGACCGGACGTGGTGCAGCGGTGACCATCGCGTCGCCGTCAGTGCCAGCACTGCCAGATGTAACACCGTACCGAAGGCTTTGTATGCGCATGCGCATCGCTCACGGAAGCGCGCCCTGCACCGGAAGTCACGGGAAATTGTTACTTAATTGATATTTAAATACGATAGTTACGTCTTGGAATCGAACTGTGTTAGTTAATACTTAATGGGAGGTGCGTATAATTGGAAATGTGTGTTTAATGGGAAAGCTTTCTACTCGAATAAAATAAACTAATGTCGTATTTTGGTTGTCTCGTGTAATACGATCTTTACATTTTCATTAAGTCATAAGCTTAATTTTCGGAAAAGGACAAGTTTACGTATAATTCAAGTATAATTTGCGTGTCCAGGGGCTATGGGACCATGTTGTCGTATGTAGTTCTTGATTCCATAGATCTATACATATTAAACTTTGTTTTTGTTTGTTTGTATATTACCCGATAACCTATGGAACCGCTGGTCCGATTCTATAAGTTATTTCACTAATAGATCATGTATTAAAAATCAAATATAATAATAATAATCGCGGTACACCTATAAATATCTTTGTAAACAATCTATGACGCTAACTCAACTAGGGTAGGCAAACAGATTAGCAGGTTCAAGAGTCAAGACCCGGCGGCGCTATTCAATTATAAGTTCATTGTAGATAACGTATTCTATTGCTACCTATTGGTTATATCTTTGATCTGTTTTGTAAGGAGTGAACTAATTAGATTATAGAACACTAATAATTAATATAAGTTATCTAATTAAAGTTCGTAATTAAATACTGATCAGTAAAAATATAAAATTAATGTACTAAGATTATGGTATTGATCGCGGAAAAACGTTTAATCCTTTTTTTATACTATTGGCTATCGAGACAAGCGGGTCGTTTGCCAGATGGTAAGCATAACGCCAGCCCATAACAATTGCAGTGCCACTCAGAACTTTGAAACACAATGGCCAATGCCTCGGCATTGCATGCGCTCGTAACCCTAAGACATTAAGTAGGTATTAAATCTCATAAACCTAGTAATTTCACTGACTACTCTGCTCATTAAACCGGAAAACGGTAATGTTTGCACATTACTGCTTGGCAGGAGACTACACGAGCAAAGCGGTGGTACCGATTCAGACGGACGCTCCCGGAGTGTTAGTCCTGGTAAAAGAAGTGGAAATTGACGACTTTTCCTTTATTTGTGCTTTAGAGCGAGTGTGACCGAGCAGGGACTGTTACTTTCAATTTAACGCACCGGAGTTCGAATCCCGTCGCGTAGGCCCCGCACCAATACTATGAATGAAGTTATGTGTGGATTTATCACAGTCGCTCTAAAAACGACAAATGAGATAATCGTCAGAAATCCCCTTATGATCAAGATCCACACGGATCCAGACGTACAGCAAAGTGATCCTATTAGTTTTCTGCTTTTTCATTTTCAGGTACCTTTGCAAGTACCATAAAAATGATAGCTATGAAGGTAAAATGTACAGAATAGGTGATCTACATAAAACATGTGTCACGTGTGTAACACCACTGTGTTATCACACACTGTTTTTTTTATTTACGTTCTACTATTCCATTCATAGTCAACATGAGTGTTGTCAGTGAATCACCTGTGTTGCCACATCGTGTTGACTGTCGGTGGTCACCTGCACAGTCACGCGAGCTGCTTGGAAATTACTATGACGAATCGCGACACGCCGAAGGATGGGTTGAGGGGTCGATTGCTACGAGTAAAATACTGTATTCTGTTTATGTTACTGTATGCCATGTTATTCGAATGTTAACTTGTGTCATCGACGAAAGGGTTGAATACAGTTGAATACATACAAAGTTCTTTTAATTCTTATTGTAGTAGGTAAAAGTAAAAAAAAAGTATGTAACCCATTTTTACTTATAATTTTTCCTACTGATGTAGCTGTACCAGCAGGATGATTTTAATTCACTCGGAAAGATTCCGTGTAGGAAGGGACTATTTCTGATCGTTTATATCCCGGAATCACATTCCGACAGAGAAATATTCTCGGGATTATATCCGTGTTTATGTAGGTGAGTTGTCGAATCTAAACGGTAAATTTCTCTGACGGGATGCTATTCCGAATATAAAACGATCAAGACAGTCGCTTTCGACACGGATATCATTCCGAGAGAATTATAAATCCTACTGATGTCTACCTAGGTGAAAGTTGATTTGGCGAGATGATATTAGTAGTAGACATTGGTTTCTCTAATAATCTAGAAGCACAAATATATCACAAAAATTTCGCTCCCAACAGGATTCGAACCTGCGTCTTCTGGCTATCCGGGCCAGACGCCTTAACCAACTAGGCTATGGGAGCAATCGATGTTGACTGCGAAATTCTTGATATGATGTATTTCTTTCCGGCTTACAAGCTTCGCTAGTGTCGGTTAACACTATAAAATATATTTCATAAAATCTAGAAGCGTTCGCTGCCAGCGATAAGACCCCCGCTTTCGTTAATTAGTGTCCCATTTGTTGTTTTAGTAATGTTTGTAATATAACTCTATAAAATGATCTGCCTCTCTCAATAAAAACTGGCGATTGAATCAAATAATGAAATGATCTCAGTAGATTATGAATGGAGCTTATAACGTGCCAATATCTCGACTATAAATGTAAATTAATTATTCTGCCCTAAAGCTTAAAATAAAAGCTTGTAAGCCCGAAGGCCCGATACCATATGGCATTTCGGTTTGTAGGCTGCGCGTGGGCAGTCATTCAGCGCCGTGTGACGTCACGGCCCATTCACTGCCTACTACGGTCGGAGGCGCAGTCACACGACACTGCACTTATATGGATGTTAGGATGAAAAAAATAGCCATAGGCCATCTGGGTTGTGTTGAGATCTAACCATCATGAAGCCCAAGTGATTCTGAATTTATTTAATATTTATATATTTTTTTTTAATTTAATTTAAATTTTTATGTTATTTGGTAACGAGACGAGCTGGTCGTTTGCCTGATGGTAAGCATAACGCCGGCCCATAACAATTGCAGTGCCACCCAGAACTTTGAAACAGAAAGGCCTGCGCGGCACTGCAGTGCGCTCGTTACCCTGAGACATTAGGTATTAAGTCTCATAAGCCCAGTAATTTCACTGGATACTCTGCTCATCAAACCGGAACACAGTAATGCTTGCACATTACTGCTTGGCGGCAGACTTCACAAGCAAAGCGGTGGTAACAACCCAGACGGACACTCGCAGAAAAGTTAGTCCTCCCACTAACAAAAACACTTATAAAAAACTTATTTTTTTATTTTATAAGTAAGTACCTAGCTGTAATATTTGTATAGTACCTAGTTAACTGGTACAAACTAACTAAGCACTAAGCAGGACTAAGCAATTGTCCCAGAAGCAATTGTACTCCTATTGACTAAGCAATTGTAATCTTATTGCAATAAGTCATCTTTAGATATCGCAGTAGGTAATAGAATTGGCTATCGGTCATTGTCTTAAAAGGGCCTCTGGAGCCTCTTCTCCATCACGTGCCTGGTGGAACGTGACTTCCACCATGTGATTCATTTCCACACCTACTTTACATACCTACATTTACCTACAGTAATGTTCTCAAAAGCATTACTTTGGTAGACGTCGGCAATCGGCGCAGTTGATGCATCGATTGTTTTAAAGATGCGACATCGACATCTAATTTGATCGTCACCTTCAGTAGATAAATAGATACCTACACAAAGTTTTTTTAAAAGAACGGACTGTTCACTGTTCTACTACTGATCTGTGTAGGGATGACCTTGGTCCTTGTGTCTAACGAATCAAGAACTATTAAAAATACGTTACACACAAGTATCTTTCATCGTTGTAATTTACTGTGGCTTACTATATACAGGGAGCTTTTTTTATAGCATAAAGAGTTTCTTAATTCGAATTTGTCTACGGTTCGCCGGCTACGTGACACACCGAGCGCTGATCTGGCAAGACTGCAGAGCCCACGCGCATGACGTAACGCCATATGGCGGCCTCGCGAACCGTGACCGGTGTGTAAACACCGCCTTAGCACCTACGTGGCGATACGTTGTTTTTGTCTGCGGTTACTTTGGATGTTTAGTCTTATTTAAATTGGTTCATATAGGTACTATAAGTGATTATAACAAATTGTTATGAATACATTTGAGTGCATATAATTATGAGTTAGCAGTGCTTTATCCCAAATTCGATTCTCACTCAGTTTCAGAGTGAGAGTTCAGTTATGAGCGGGTTTATTACACTCGTTCTAAAACGGTGAAGGAAAACATTTTATTTTATTTTTATTTAACAAAAACAAAACATCGCGAGGAAACCCGCATGTTCAAGAACCACAAAATTCGAGGACATTTGACATCCACTAAGCCGCACTGGGCCCGCGTGGTGGATTCTGGCATACGACCAGCTCGTCTCGTAACCAAATAAAATGTATATAAAATAAATAAATAAAATGCTTTCTTTCTGAGAGTGGGCCGGTATCCCAGCAGTGGGAGCGTAAGAAGCTGATAATGATACAATGAAACCACTTGCTCCCACAATCGAAGTTTAACAATCATCTACAACAAGATAAACAAACAGTTACAATTCGACTATCGCTGATCCAATTACAGACAAATAACCTCGCGATAAGTGCTACTGCGGGAGGTCTGTCCGTCCGTCCGTCCGTCCGTCCGTCTTCGGGTAACCGGACAGCATGTGCGAGAGCAATATGACACCGAAACCGATTTATTGCAGTTTGGTTTGCGATTGCTTCTGACTTATTTTGAACCGTGCGGTTTTATTTCCCAATAGTTTTTCGTGTCAATTATAAATTTTGCGCCTATATAGCTTACATACGACCACATTGTCTCCTAATATCAGAGGAAATAACTAAATAAGTTAGAGTTGTAACAAGAGTAAAAAAGCTGCTCTTAAGTTGCCCTACTAAATAATGTTTATATCGAATTGAATAAACAAATGTATATATATGAAATATGGAATAAATAGCTTCTGCCCGTGGTTTTCACCCGCGTTCACTGATCATTGTTCCGGGATAAAAAGTAGCCTATGTTACTCTCCGGTCCGTAAATTATAATAAATATTATATTATACGATACAATCTTCATCACAGTACAATAATTAACTGTATACGTTTCGAATTTTAAATTTCATACTAGCTGCTGCCCGCGGTTACACCCGCGCGAAGATATTGGATTTAATGGTTTTTATTTTTTTGCGCGGAACCCTAATTCTTTTTCTAAAATAAAAGTAGCCTTATTTACTCCTTGTAACATCAGCTATCTGCCAGTGAAAGTCTCGCCAAAATCGGCCCAGCCGTTTCGGAGATTACCCGGAACAAACAAACAGACAGACGTATAAAATTTTTTAAAATGGTTGTTTTGTTATAGGTACCGTATATACTTTCATATGCATTTGATAAAAAGCTGTTATTTTGATATTACAAACAGACACTTCAATTTTATTTATTTGTATAGATTGCATCGTATCAACTTTTAGTTGTATGTGCCTTGTATATCCTTGAATATGCCTATATAGGTACCGTAATGTGTCATACACGGGCTTAATAATAATAGCTCGTATCTGTATCCCTGTGACAGCATCCTATCTGCACCATGGTCAGTGATACGTGCATCGTGGAGCACGGAGGCGTACCGGTGTTTGCCCCAGGGGTGAACGACCTGTTATCTATTGTTTCGGATTAATCGGAGGAACCGCTCAATGAACTTGGTTCATTTTGAATGAAGGTCAGATTTTGTATTGTTGACAGTTGGTGATAAGAAGTGTGTGACTGCTTTGTACGCTGGGACGAGTAGTATGCTGTGCTAACAGTTATGAATCTTCGGTGGTTGTTAGTTATAGTGATGTTTAGGTAATATTGGTTAATTGGGAGGACTAACTCTTCTGCGAGTGTCCGGTCTGGGTTAGTACCACCGCTTTGATCGTGAAGTCTGCCGCCAAGCAGTACTGTGCAAGCATTGCTGTGTTCCGGTTTGATGAGCACAGTAGCCAGTGAAATTACTGGGCTATGAGACTTAATACCTAATGTCTCAGGGTAACGAGCGCACTGCAGTGCCGCGCAGGCCTTTGTGTTTCAAAGTTCTGAGTGGCACTGCAATTGTTATGGGCCGGCGTTATGCTTACCATCAGGCAAACGACCAGCTCGTCTCGTTATCAATTACATTAAAAAAAAAAGGTTTTCCAATTCTAAGTTCAGGATAGCTCGGCTGATTCTCAAGGTAAAGTGAAATGTTTTACTTCACGTGTTAGTTTAGCAGTTATCAGACGCAGTTTCTTCATTCAAAGTCTTCGTCAGCAGCAGACGCGAGCAGGCGGGGGCGTAGTTATCAATAAACGTTCACCTCGGCACAGATCTACGGTTATTTTAAACTATTACGTTATTGGCTCCTCCATATTAAGCTACTACAGTGCTGTCTGTCTGTTGGACCGTGGACGTTAATTTGTTCGATTAATGCCAGTCGTTGGAACGTGAAGGTGGTAATTGACGAATGTTGCGCAGTCGTTTTGATGCTAATGTAGAAAAATGTGACCTTTGATCTGTATAAAGTAATCTAATTTCACTGGTTAGGTATTGTAACATTATCGTTATAAAGTGAAAGAAGCATGCAAGTATGGAGTTAAATGGTGTCCCGTTCTTTATCTGACTGACTCTCTCTTTACCTATGTACTTGAATTTCATTATGAGCTGAAGTTCTTGGTCGTAGCAGTTTGTTTCATCACTACTCTATCCGATATGTTGTCAAAGGTCGAAAACTTCCCAAATTAGACTGCAGACTGGCCAAAACCTAAAACTCAAAGAAAAAAACTGGTGCAAATCGTACGCTAGCAAGAAAACACCTTAAACCACTAGCTATGTAAGTGGATGACCATAACATGCCTAATGATAGCTACTAACCACTACCAGCGCTTGTTAGTCAGCACATTCGCACCTTTCCCTGGTGCCAATGGTTTCGCACTTAGCGCCGCCGACACCGGCTCTTTGTCTTTGCGCTCACTGCTCAGCTCGAGGAGGAACACTTTCTATTTCGTTCATTTTGGTTGTTATAATTTGTGAAAAGGCTGTTAGAACACGTAGACAGTATATAATCTATGATAGACGTTACCTCAAATCTTTTTGGACTTTTTACCTAGCTACAAATTACCGTTTTTCTATCAATATCCAAATTATAGGTTTAGCCCACCTTCGTCGAACTACATCATTAGATTAGTCGAAGTAGCAGTCAAATGAAAAAGTATCAAGAGTGAAAAGAAAACGCATATCACAAAAGGAAAGTATAAAATCGGAAAATACATCAACAACTTATAGATTGTTAAAAAACCGGCTATAACTCACGTCATTTGTCGATATTTTCGACCTAGGTTTCGATTTATAACGTGTTACACTCGAGAAAATTGAAAGAAATTTAGTAGTAAAATAACAACATACATTACCAGTCATTTCCGATCTCGCCATCTGCCAGCGTTACCTAAAATGAATCCCTTCACACGTCCATCAGAGAGTTCATCTTCAGTCCATTCGCTTTACGAGCTGCACAATATGAAAATATTATTCCCCGCGCCAGGAATAGCCTCGGCTACTTCCTCCGGGAGTTTCCGATACTAAATATAGAGCTGGGCCATGAGACGACTTGTTAAATATCTTGAACATGGGGTGGAGATTATCGCCCTCACTCACGTACTTCGTAACTTAGAATAAAATAATGATTATGATGGTTGTTTTAAGTATGGGGACGCGTCTTTTATAGGTAGGTTGGACTTTTATTAGGAGAGCTCTATACGTCCACCAGTAGACAAGGATAGACTGATGATGATGAGGAATTTTATAGATAGATGATTGGTTTGATTTCCGCTATGGGACAAATATTTGTGCACTGAGAAAGCATGATGTATTTTTTCAGTATCTGGTAGTAATAGGACCATTGGTCCTGATACTTCTTCCTAATATTTAATCATTGTTTACGCAATCATATAGATAATGATTCAGCACATACCGCTGACGTGCGACTCTCCATCATAGTATTTTTCAGGATACAAATTATCCTCTACCTTGTAAGGTTCTGTTTAGCCAAATTTCGTTTTACCTTTTGTTCATAATAAACAAAAAGTACTAAACTTTCACATCAATAATACAACTAGGACTAATAGGAAGGATTTCATCACCTGAGCATCGTCGCTACCTTTATCCATCCAAAGTATCCTAATCTATAAAAACTTCATTTTCCCTAAATCTAAATGCATAATCGAGCTATCAACGCGGACCGGTCCTCATCTACGTATCATAATATAAAGGGTCGACGTAGGGAGGAACCGGCACGTGCGCGGGCGCTACCAGCACGCGCACAGATACAAGGGGGAGGGGGGCGCCAAGTAGGGCTGACACACCAAATAAATTTTGTTTTTGGGATTACGAACGTTTCACATATAGTTTTTAGTAATTAGTTTTAAGTAATTATGTTTTATCTATAACTAAATTGTGTTCAATTGTAGAGTCAGTATATTTTAATGACATAATGTCTCAAGGTAATGAGCGCATTGCAGTACTGCAG
Source organism: Crocallis elinguaria (assembly GCA_907269065.1). Classification (NCBI taxonomy): domain Eukaryota; kingdom Metazoa; phylum Arthropoda; class Insecta; order Lepidoptera; family Geometridae; genus Crocallis; species Crocallis elinguaria. The sequence goes on from OU026068.1 coordinate 15,960,226, forward strand.
TGCGCCTTTGTATTTCAAAGTGAGTGGCACTGCAATTGTTTTGGGTAGGCTTATCACCAGGCAAAGGCACCCCTCAACCAATAAGACAAAAAAAACCACAATAGCGGTGATTAAAATTGTGTTTTTTAGACTAGGTACGAAGGTTCTAAAGTGGAATACGTTAGCTAATTTGTAACTTTGTAGGAAATATTTACTACACAAACAATCAGCGATGAGAAAGATCTGATAATGCGTTCCGCAGGTTACAGGTATCACGATGAATATTTTTCGATTTTTTTAAAGTTTTAAATTTAAGCTAAATATAAAACAACCTGTACGCGATTTTCACTTCTGTAAGTTAGGTTAGTTTAGGTTTCTATTAAACTTGTATAAGATAAGTTTTTTAACATGACTAATCGCCAAAACATAATAAAAAAGGTACTATAACTAAATCTATTCGAGAACCTAATCTAAATCTGCATCAGGGCTCGGCACATCGGCTGCTGCCAGCCCTGGCAGTACTGAGGGACAGGTGCGGAGAGATCTTATGAACCTTCTGAAACGTGTCTGCTAACCGTCATTAGTTGGCTGAGTCCCTTTCCTATATATGTATATATACAGGGTGTCCTAAGATCCGAAGTATTAATAGACGATAAAAACTACATTTACCTGCTTTTTGCCGTTAAAAGGACACATTTATGAGGGATTTTATGATTGGATAGGTCAATTTAAAGTGACCTACAAATGCTTTAAATATTGAAAATTTATCCTGCGTTCCATCACATTTTATTAAAATAAACTTGTAATTTTTAAATTGGTTTCAATGTAGAAGAAAGAAGTGAAATTTGAAATAAAACTCTATTAAGCTCAGACGTGAAAAGTCGTTATATTTGTTAACACCCTGTATACTTACGACTAGGTATGAAGCTCGCCACCGCGTCTATTTCGGGGCTGATTATGGTTTATGGAAGACGGAAGGGATTTGATGATATTTTAGGAAACAAACCAGAGAATTGCCGCGTTTGTGTGTAAATTATCCATCAGCTAGAATTATTTATTATTGTTTTTATTAACTGTAGCATCTGTTTTAATACTTCTTATGCTTCTTAAGTAAGGAAAAGTAGTACCAACCAGTGCCACAACGTATATAATTGCCAGTGATCTTGATAGAATATACTGATAACTTCGTACTAATTCTGTTTTAGCGGATTTTTGCAAAGTAGGTACAATTAAACTTAGGGATTTCAAATTCAAATGTTGCTACAAAATTTCTCTACTCCAAATTAACTCAAAGCATATAGGGACTATCACCAAATTGTAAATTATTTAACAGATCTAAACGCTAGAGTATGATCTGTATGTACATCGACATAAGGGCGCCGAAGGACAATACCGCTCTATATTTCTATGGCTCTATCCTTACAAAGCACTATCAGTGAGGTATAGTCAAGTCGAGGTTAAATTGAAATAATGATTTAAGGATACAAAGGTTAAGGATACGAAGACCAACGGACTTTTCATTGTAAATAAGTAACTAAGTCCATCATTTTTTATCACTTATAAGGTTTCTTGCTTATGTTTGAGACGATCAAAGTTACAAATCATCGTATGCCTCTTCTATATGAGTTAATAACGTTGCCTCAAAAGTAGGCAATATTACAAATATTTTAACACCATAATATATACTTATGCTAATAGTATTTCCAGATTGAACCGGTGTAAGATTGTGAGAAACACGTGTCTATATTCCGTGTAATAAGCTTAACGAATGGACTCCGTTATTCCATGATATTCTGCTGTAAAATAGTCGGTTGAAACGACGGTTTGCCCCGAAATGTTTATACGATCTTGAGTTATCTATATACCTAGCATGGATAGGTTAAAACTGTGGTCATGACTTGAGAGGCTTTTCAACCTTTAGCTAAAGACTGACATTCAGTAGGTTCGGCCATAAATGACCATTGGTTAGATGGATTAGTTTCTGATACGAACTATGACACTTCGATGACTATTGCATGAAACTGACGCATGAGGTCAACGCATGTCAAACTGAAAATTATAACGTTTTCTAACAAGGTTATTTTCCATTCGATCTCTACGCGACGACCTCCCTTAGTCAGCAATCAGCCACCAGCCATCTGATCTAGTTACCATAAGCAAGTGCATTCTCGCAAGCCCAATCAAAGCTATAAAAGCACGTCGTACCCACGGGTGGTCCACTGCCGCTGTTCCACCAACAATAAACAACAGCTAGACTGTGGACGCCATAAATTTCCATGCTTAACCATCGTAAACGTACTCGCGGCGCAAGTGACAAGACGCGATACGGTTTATGAACTGTTTATTGCACCGCTGGTTGTAAATCATGTTGAGATAATGACGATTTGAAGGAAGTAGTAATTGTAGCTAGCGCTTTTTCCTATCAATGTAGTTTCTTTCTGAGAGGGCTTTTACTCAAGCAGGATGGTTCTATATTTTATATCACCTCTTTTGAATATTCATAAGAAATCTTTTTTCATTCAGTCGTTGTGGAGACAGCCAGAATCATGCCTATTTTAAGTACTAATATCTGATGATGGGTTCCGGCAGCTGCCCTTGAGAGCCAGTTCTAATCCTTTAGAATTAGCATGTTCCCCATACCATCGACATTCTCTAATTAAGATCATTTGAGACAGTGGTTAAACAAACCCGTCAGATTTCAACTACAAACAAATATCACTTTTCATCTATACAAATAAATATAATTGAAGTGTCTGTTTGTAATATCAAAATAACAGCTTTTAATAAATGCATATAAAAGTTTATACGGTACCTATAGCAAAACAACCATTTTTTAAATGTTTTTCTATCTGTCTGTCGGTTTGTTCCGGGTAATCTCCGTAACGGCTGGACCGATTTTGACGGGACTTTTACTGGCAGATAACTGATGTTACAAGGAGTAACTTAGGCAACGTGGACGAAGCTGCAGGGCACGGCTAGTTTTCATATATAAGTTCGAGTTAGTATAACGTAAGAGAGTAGACTCTCTACATATATGATAAAACCTCCCGGATCCTCTAACTTGTGCCGCTTCAATAAGTCGAGGATTAAGGTGGTACATTATCTACTAATTATTTAGTGGGATAATCACTGGCAGGCGTTGATTTTACCTCTGATAAGCGGCTAATTAAGGCTTTGGTGGTGTTGCCGTCCGTGTTTATTATCTGAGCTTGTAATAACTCTTCAGCTACTACATAAACACTATAGCTATATACACCTTATCTACAGAAACATTTTACTGGCAGCGTACCCTTCTTATTGGTGACATTGCCTTCCTGAATAAAATTGTACCTTTAACGCTATAATTTAGTTTACTATCCCAAGATTTTATGTTGTGTTCTGCCGTCACAGCTTAGATAACTTAACACACAGACTTTTCCTTGAATTATTTTAATTGGTCCTTTTAAGTATGTATACAACACAAATTTCGCAGTTGAATACCAAATAGGAAACCATTTAGGCAACAAGCACAACTGGCCACTTTACACGCGCAATGATCCTATTTCTAGATCAAGGCACGTAGTTTAGAGTGCCTAGGTTATCCTTGGCTCGCGTGCCGCCGCCCATTCCGGGGGCGACTGCAATCTTCTCATCAACCAATCAGCTGGTATCTGCGAGGGTGCGGGCCGCGGGCTGGTGCGAACATGTGGGGCATTCGAGCCTATATCTACTTGGTATATTTCAAGGTCGGATTTAGACCTAGGTGGGTGTGATGATAAGATATCGTTTTACATCTTGAAGGTTAGAAATATCTTACTTTCGTCACTATACATTTCGTACACTATATAGCGTAGCAGGTTTGGGTTTGACCGCTATTTCACGTGCTGGTGACTGACGATACGGTCGATGCTGAACAGGCTAAATAATCTGTGATGCTGAAGTACTAAGGTGTCCTAGACTTCGCTTTTATAGTCAACCGCTAAGTACCCATACAACTACGTATAATAAGTAAATTTATAATAGCTAAACATGTCTTATGTGCTTAATTCGGTAAAATATTCAAATACTCATTTAATCATAAACTTAGTTTCTAAGTACGTCAATACATTTTATACATTTTGGGAAGGTCAATGAGTACCTATTATTAAAATAATTTACAACGTCATTAAAATCCAAATCAAACAATTAATTACAATACAATGTCGACACAATGAAATAATAAACCAACAAATAGACAGTAAAAATTCATAAAAAAAAATAACTATCACACATAAAATTATATGTACCATCATTGATGCTGTCTGCTCGATAAACTGAAATTAGTAGATTTTTTTTTAATTTTTTAAGTTAATTTATCTACATTTCAACAATATCTAATAGATAAACCTGTTTGCTGTAACCTCTCCTATCAGTGGTAGTACCGTTTTATAATCTGTGCTAGTACTCATCGGTATTCCAGCTGTTCGCTTAAATCGATAGAACAACGGGATTTTTTGTCTATGCCTAAATCCTATTTAAATCACATCACACATTTGCTCTCCACCGTACAACAGCGCCCACTTCATGGACCATGTATCAATTTACGACATATTGTGCCCACATATTAATACCCTATGAATTGCTTCATCACGTCGTAAACTGACGTAGGCTGCGTTACGGCATTACAACTACACGCCAGTCGTCACATTGTTACTGGCCACAATAAAATAGTTAGTTTCCCACCGCTAATAAACATAAACGGATTTTGAATTTTGAATTCGGAACAATCGAACGTCAAAACAATGGCGGTGCTCGCGGCAACGGTATCACATGTCACGTGTTGCGCAAGAGGTGGATTTTTGGTTAGAAATGCAAATGGCAGAGAAAGTGGCAGCGTAGGTGTTTAGGATCTCCGTGAGACATGCGGGGTTTGCGCAGGCGTCGTCGGTAGAGCGCGGCTAGTGCTTGCTGGTTTCCAGAAGAAAAATATTTCCCAGAAATATTTTTGAGCAGTGGCACGCAACTAGTGCTTGCTATAAGTACCAAATTCAAAATATTTTATTTATGAACATAGAAATTAGAAGTGTGCTCATGAATTCTAAATAAGATCGAGATAGTTCCAGAAGAGAGTGGAAACTTTCGATCATTATACTTTACTTTTAAATTTTCCCAATATTTATCTAATTATATAGCTGTGCAAATTAGGTAAGTATGTTATAAAAGAATTTCTTTATAAAATTAGATATTTCACATAAATATAAAAATTGATTAAATTTACTGCCGAATAATCCCTTATCACTCGAATAGGTACACAAAAAGTAGACAGGGAAAATAACAAAACACCAGTACTTATCAATATTAAATTAAGTATTTTCCTCTTATTTCTCGTTCATTGTATTCAAATATATTAATTTTACTATTTAATTATTAGGTAATTCCTTTTACATAAAGCAGGTTGTAATTTAGTGCCATGAATGGATTGTTGAAAACCAGTAAAACTAAAACAAGGAAAAATATTTTATTTAGAATATGTATGGTATTGTACAATTTGAATGAGTAACAACAATAGAAACTAGGTTACCATAACTAAAAACACTGGTAAGATAAATTTAACAATTCAATTGTAATTGAATATTGGCATTCCGGGACGTAACAGACCTATTGGACATTCCGGTAATAGGACTCATTGGTTTTACCTATTATGACAAAAAACAAAGTGTAAGTATTTCAAAATATACATTTTAGGTACCTACTTTAAGCGAACAGGCTTTAGGATACAGTTGCACCTTGGTTATGATGAATCTGATTACTTAAAGATATACCGTTAAAAGTCTTCGAGTCATTGCCTAAAAGCTAACTAAATTCCAGTAGGTACGCCTGGCTCTAAAAATCAACTCACCTGATGACCTAAGCATGAAAAAGTTAAGCAGGATCTCACTTAGAGGTTTAGCACGCAACGTATCTGATACTGTGTCAAGAGAGTAGGTACGTATGCGCGACGCAATAATTTAGGGTGCGTAGGATACAGTAGCATATACATTGCTACACCTCTAAGTGAGTACCCATTACGCCACCCAATTGTCTCTCTAAATCGTTATCAAATCATTAATCATGATTGGATTATTTGAGGAGTCATTTTTGTCCATTGCAATTAAACGTTGCTAAATCGATACGCAATTGATTTCGGTTCGTCCAGTAGTGAGATGTCATGATCGTGGATCGAACCTGGACCGATTGGCCCATGGTCGACGCGAATGGCATTAACCAAGAAAATGCTTTTACTCTGCAATGGGACCATTATCCGCTTCCTTATACCTAGAATGTAAATGTGTAAGTATACACAAAGTGGTAAACCTCGTCAGATCACACATGAAACTTGTTCAAAGAATTGGCAGAGTTGAAATGTACCTACCTCTTTCTAGTTCAAATGACAAGTTTGATTTTTGACACCCTTCAACCGAAACCTCTAAGAAATCCTTTTAACCCGTCAAGTGACCGAAGACATACAATAAGGGTTTAAACGACGAAGCCAGCAAAGGGAAGGGTCGGGACGATTTGAAACCGCAGACAGATCGTTTAACCGCAGGTCATGAGACAGGGTCATGGAACCATGACTACTTAAATACCTAGATTAATCTTAAATACTTGTTTAAACAAGTCGATGTAACAAAAGTTACATAAAAAAACACGACTGCACTAGCCAGTGTCACACGGAATGATGTTAGGATTCTAACGATACCCCATACATCGAAATCTGTTCAGGCATAAAAAGGTTATGGTTGAATAAAGAAACTCGCATACAAACATACATAAATGAACCTTAATAGAAACATTTTTTTGTGCAGTCGTATAAAAAGCATTCTACCAGGAATTGAACCGGTGACTTCTGGCTCACCTTGCCAGCTGCTTTATCAATTAAGCCACTTGGAAACATGAATGCTGCGCGGACATGTTAGGCAGAAAATACTCTTCAAAATTGGTAAGATTTTTTGCCATGCTTATTGTTTATTGCCGCTGCGGTATTTGATATTGACCTTACATCTGAAGCATTATCATTCACTATGTTGCTGATAAGGCTGCAGAGGAGGTAAATAGGCAAAAACATACAATAACTATTGGGTATACATTGCATTTGAAAGTAAATAAAGCACTCCAATTGCCGCCAGCGTGCTGGGTACGCTTTGAACTGGTAGCAGGATACAACATTTGGATCTACAGGTCTACACATGCCTGTAGATTATCCAACTGCTTTCGAAGCTAACTAGTAGTTATTTATTTAGTAGCTAGAAAATCATGTAGACCGCATGGCGCTGAAAAAAAACATGGCGCTGAAAAAAAAACAAACAAAATAGCAATTGTTATAAATTTCAAATATACCTTGTTACAAATACCCACTAATAACTCCAAGAACGGCGAAGTAAAAGCCAATATAGTAATATAGTTAATTACTTAATTATCGCTCTTAATTAAATCGTAATATTATGCGCCCAGCAATATACAACTGCATTAGCAGATAAAATTATTAAGTAAACCGATACATTTAATGAATAATTTAACCAAAGTCAGTATTTACCTAATATGTTCATTTTCTCGTTATCTCGCGCATGCGCGGACCTAATTTAATACGCATTTGAATTCGATTTGAATAACTCTACTAAACTTGGTTAAAATGTAATAAAACCGTTCTTTAATGGTTAATAATTAGATTATCTAGGAATATTGGTTGGGATTGATTACAGAGTGAGTATTTTTAAGTCAGTAAAAATCGTAAAGAAGACATAAAAGTCTTATTTTGTCTATATGTACGTTTTTTAGATCAAGAAAAAAACACAAGTTTGTGTTTTTGAATTAAACATCGATAGAGTTCCGTAAGAAGGAGTTCTAGTCTAGTTTTATCTATGATCATATGTGGCTAAAAGTTAACCTTAAAAAAACACTACTTTTATATTATTATTAAATACGAATAAATTTGCATGACATTTGCCTACATTACAACAGCCGTGGACCGTAGTTCACGGAGTTCACCGCAAACCCTCCTTGCTATGTAGGGCACCTGCACAAGCGGGACGCCCCCACAAAGGTATATTTTGCATAAAACAAAGATAATGCCAGAAGTTAATCCTACGTACCAGTGAGAGAAAAAAATCCAGATAAAAAGTAACTTATTGGCTTTATCAAAATTCAACGAACACCTAGACACTAGACCGTACTCAACGAATGATGGAATATATTTTAGACCGGTCAAATTAATAGATTTGCTTGTGTCTAGTGTAAATATAACGGCAATGAATTTAGTGGCGTCTGATTTATCTAGGATGGAAAATATTTGACAGCTCTTAAACTAAATTTAGATCGGTTGAACATTTTCCATCTCTTTCTTATGTTATGTTTTGGAAAGAGAGAGGGAAACTAAAATTAGGTTTAGGTATGAAACGACAGAATCGACACCAGTGGCTCACCTGTCAACCATAAAAAGAAAAATGCATACATTTTAAACAGGTTATGTATTAAGTGTTAAACTTGATCGACTTCTGTACAAGGAGTCGAAAGGTTCAAAGAGTTCTATAGCTTCTCACTGGTATTCCTACCTCCACAAGACACGAGCACACATCCTCGGGCGGTCCGATTGGCATGCAAATCGCGCATGCGCCAACGGTACAACAACATGTTCGTATGCCATCTCCTCCTGAATGCGTAATGCGGAGATAAGAGCCCCGTATCGGAATATCTTCACCTTTGCTCTTTGGCAAGTAATGCTGCTTATTTTGGGATGTCACACAGCTAGATTTTATTTATGCAAAAGATTTTCTTTTTTCAAATTAAGTTGATTTTTTGGTTTGACGGTCCCGTAGCCAAGTCGGTAGTAACCCTGCCTGCAAAGCGAGGGGAAAATTTTGTGTAAGCATAAAGTTTGTTCTCGGGTCTTGGATGTTTGTGAATGTGTATCTGTGTGTGTCCATGCCACCTGCGACACAGGGAATCCTAGTACGGGGGTATGAGTGTAAGCGCTTATTTATTCATTTTATTATTTTTTTGGTTACTGTCCCGATCCCCGACCCCAACGCTCCATGCGAGAGGGAAAAAGAAAAGGACAAGTCGCCTCAAACCTCCACCTGCCACGGTGCCCATACACCACTAAGTGTGGGGTATCCCTGCAAGCCATGGTGTCTAAACGCCGTTTAGGGTAGGAATCGTACGTGGGGAAGCCAGTGCCCGGGGTACCGTCAGGCAATCCACCTTTCCGTTCGCACGTGCTAGTGGTGGAAGGGCAGCCCCACAAGCCATCAGGGGCTGGCAGCCTCTCCGTCCCTTGCTAACACGGCAGGCGGTGAGGTGTTATTCCACCAGCCGCAGCCAACGTGGGCCAGCAACACCAACAGCCCTCCGTCTGCCATCCCTCCCAGGAGGGATATAGCGCCCGGCCTATAGATCCGTTGAGTTGAGTTTATCTATTGCTATCTGTACATTACTTATTATAATTATAGTAGGTAGGTACGTCCAAAGACTACTATATGGTACGTCGTCTGATGGCGGAACGCTGACGCAGACAATTAGCGAGTCGAATGGACCATTGTGCCAAATGCTTCTCGGTATAGAATGAGTCGAGGCTATTAAAGTTATTACGAGATGAATGTTTATGAAATAATTTGACATAAGTTGACATTTCGGAGAATTCAACCGATAAGAGGGCGATATATGATGACAGTTAAACTGTCAAGCAATGCATTGAGTTGACTTTGAGCTGTGAAACAACTACAAGGAAAGGATAAAAACAAAGCTTGAAAACATTTTTTTTTATAATTTCATATGCGTTTAGTAATTAAAGCTGTTATTTTGATATTACGAACAGACACTTCAATTTTATTTATTTGCATAAATATAGAAGATTTATAGATAGTCACTAAGTTATTAGGCAAATAATTTAAAATTACTGTATCCCAACCAAGGACATGAACTCGATAACAATGATGAGTCGAACAAACAAAACAAAATTTTTTTTTTATTTACTCTGTAAAATTTAAATTCGCCACAGGCAAATGCCGAAGGAAGTAGGTTATGCAAGCTAGCGATGGTGTTATCAGAGGTATAATTTGTTGTTTGCATCGAGATATGCAGTGCTTGCTCCGAGCTGAGATTGCATCACGCGCGAGAACAATGCGCGATAGTGACGAGTAAAAAATAGATACAATATTTGTGGACTGCGATAAAAATACCAGCTATAGAGTCAAAACTGGTTTAATACTATTTTACTAATGTGACCTTTAAAGCTTAAGGTATTTTAAATTATTATTTAACGACTTTTAGTCGTATTTTGTTGCCTCAATTTCTATCTTCGTAGATTTCGAACAAGTCCGATGCTCTTTATAATTCAATAATAACAATAGTAACATAATAATTATTAACACATTTTTCTCTCGTATTGTTCCAAAATCAGTTTGAAACGATGAGAAATTTTCTTTCACTATTAAATGACTAGTAGGTAGTACCTAAAATGATTCACTACAATATTATTACTATTAATGTCAAATATTTTTTTGTAAATGAAAATTTAGGTAAGTACAACTAATACATTAGAGTTATCAATCTATCGGAATTTTATGAAACACGCCAATATAATTTTAAGAAGATTATATTATTATACTTAGGGCCGATCTTTCAATAGTCAGATAGGGTCTTGTTAGATTATTCCCAGAATAATCTAAGTCTGTGGTGAAGACAGACGTAAATAAATTTTATGGGATTCTAAGAAATAAAACTTAGTTAGCTAACGGTCTATTAATTTTAAAATGAAAGACCCAAAAAACACACTAAAAACACGAAAATGTATTGATTCAATAGCATTCAGTTCGATAACGTTCAATTGAAAGATCGGCGCTTACACGTGCATGCAAGTATGTTATAAATAATGAGTCCAGTGCATTGTCCAGTTGTGCGGCCATCATAATTGATGTAATATCTCCAATGCTCATCTCTATTGTGCGAGACAATAGCTGACTGATTGCGCCGATCGTTTCATTACGTCAAATGTGGACTCTGAGAGACACGGTTGTATCATAATATGGTCAGGTGGCTGAGATCGAGGCTTGTGTCATACGTAAGACATAAACTCATAACTGTAGTGCCAGTTGTTCCTTAGAACTTAAGACGGGCTAGCAATGCACTGCAACAATTATGTAATCTATACAAATAAATAAAATTGAAGTTTATGTTTGTAATATCAAAATAACAGCTTTTTACCAAATGCATATGAAAGTATATACGGTACCTATAACAAAACAACCATTTTTACAATTTTTGTCTGTCTGTTTGTTCCGGGTAATCTCCGAAACGGCTGGGCCGATTTTAACGGGAGTTTCACTGGCAGATACCTGATACTATAACCTGATATACAGATACCTGATGTTATAAGGAGTAACATAGGCTACTTTTATTTTAGAAAATGAATTAGAGTTCCGCGCAAAAAAATAAAAACCATGAAATCCAAAATCTACGCGCGGGTGAAACCGCGGGCAGCAGCTAGTTAATCATATGTATAACATATTCTGCATTCGTTTTTTAACCATTTAGAACCAAACTTAGTAATAGAATTATAGGCAATGTGAGTAGCACATGATACATCGCAAAACGCATGACTCTGTGTCATATTGTGTGATCCGCAATTAACTTCGTCATCATCATCATCATCAGCTTATATCAATCCAATATTGGGCAACCAGCCAGATACACCGCTCTTTTCCAGTTACTCCATCCACCTGCGTAGGTGAGTAGGTATAATTATAATCCGAACTTACTGTTCGAACTACGTGAATCGGTTGCACTTTGCACTGCACAATATTGCTGACGTCGCAGTACAATTGGTCACGTCGGCTAGCGACGTTAATGTCTGGAATGCTGGCTTGCAGTTACGCGTGTGGAGAATTTAATTAATTAAGTAGTAAGGTCATTAGAGGTTGTTAGTGCCATTCGTAACGATGTATAAGTTGCGACGGTTTGCAGAGTTTATATTGCTATTTAAATTTTATTAGTTATGTGTGCTATTATTGCACGAGTGTGTTAAACAATTGAGTAATTTGAAGAATTAACTGGGTAGTGGGATGTCGTTATTGATAACTATATACCTACTAGCTTCTGCCCGCGGTTTTCACCCGTGTTCCCACAGGAACCGTCAAACCGATAGCTGTCAAATTAAATCAACTTGTCAACATTACAAAACTATATTGACAGCTGTCAATGTCAATTTTATGTCACACTAACTTCTGCCCGCGGTTTTCAACCGCGTTCCCACAGGAACCGTGCATTTTTCCGGGATTAAAAGTAGCCTATGTTACTCTCCGGTCCATAAACTATATCTATGCCAAAAAATCACGTCGATCCGTTGCTTCGTTACTGCGTGAAAGAAGGACAAACCAACAAACCAACAAACACACTTTCGCATTTATAATATTAGTATATGGAAGTATGGAAGTACACAGAACTCAATCTATGAAACAAAGACTTGGTTCGGCTCAGCCACTCAGCCTTAGAGGTAAGACTAGAATCAATTTAGATATATATGAATGACCTCACCATTATTGACATTATTCATTTGGATATAAACCATTCTCAAAATTTAGGTAGGTAATAACAAACTACGATAGTCATAGCTCAATTTAGATTTACTAGCAAGTCAACGATTGGCAATAGACGCAATTTTTGATCCATGTGATATTCATGTTTTAATTGATGATAAATTATTTGCATCAAACGATTTCCATAGAAAGTAAGGCCTTAAGGAGATAGAAACAACACAGTAGCTCTGAAAATTTTGGTTATGTAAATGAGTGAATCTATACGTATAATTTAAGGTGCAGAACCCGGCGCGCCGCTATCTCGCTCGCGCATCTTAACATTTTTGAAGATAAATAATCACTTAATATAATTATGAAAAATCGCATTCGGTGAAATTGCTGGCAATAACATTACAAAGGTACGGCAAAAGTATCATTTTGATCCGATCAAGATTTCATACATGAAAATGGGCAAAACATAAAATCCCATTTTTAGGTTTGAAAACTTGAATGGATCAAAATGAAAAATTTGTATAACCTTTGTAATGTTATTGTCAGCAATTTCACCGAATGCGATTTTTCATAATTATATTAAGTGATTGTTTATCTTCAAAAATGTTGAGATGCGCGAGCGAGATAGCGGCGCGCTGAATTCTGCCCCTTAATAATGAATCTAATGATTAAAGTGTATTATAAAAGGCCTTCAAGAATCGCTTGAACGAATCACTTATAAAATGAGTTATTCAAGCAATATTAACAATTTTCATACTATCAGTCTTAGTTATCTAGAGTGTAGCTAGTGTCTGGCACCTAATTTAGCTGCAAACACATTTGGACAATTTACAAACTATTGTAGACCTATTATAGATAATCCAAATGTTCTAGACCACTACCGTTTGGAAGCTTGTCGTTGCTGGGGCATTAACACGCTGGAACTATCGTCGTAAGTACTCGTACCAGCATTTTGATTGCGCATCACACTATTCAACATTGTAAATTGGTGTATGAAGACATGTTTGTATAGTCCGGATATTTAAATCATAGCAGCAAATTACCACGTCACGCCTGTCACAACCTACAACATTGTATCCCTGGATACAATGTTTCCCCTCTATGCATGTTATAAGTGTAGAACCATAAAACCGTGGTAGCGTTTCCCCCTGTTCCGTACAGGAGGGTGCGCCGACAATCACGAAATGAACCAGGTTATGAAGTATCTTGCGTGTAGATCTTTGTCTGTCGAGTGCAGCATTTTATTAAATGACTATTCTCTTAGTTATGTAACATTTCAAGAAATATACATACTAATACATTAGAATTATCAATCTATTATGAAAATATATAACTATATCCTGTATATTATAATATACAGGATATAGTTATCCATTTATAATATTAGTAGGATTACTAAATCCTACTATCCTACTAATATTATAAATGCGAAAGTGTGTTTGTTGGTTTGTCCTTCTTTCACGCAGTAACGGAGCAACGGATCAACGTGATTTTTGACATAGATATAGTTTATGGGCCGGAGAGTAACATAGGCTACTTTTTATCCCGGAAAAATGCAAAGTTCCTGTGGGAACGCGGGTGAAACCGCGGGCAAAAGCTGGTATATATATATATATACGCCCAACAATATTGATTTGGTTCATATTCCTCCTGTTTCATACTCATCGATTAGCTTCGAGTTTTATAACGCGCACTTCTAAGGAATTGAATTCTTTGCCAGCGTCTGTGATCCCTGATAAAATTATGATTTGGGTACCTTCAAAACGAGAGTGAACAGGTCTATTCATTGCAGGCAAGCTTGCTACATCATCAAGCGCATCATCGCTTACCATCAAATGGGATTGCAGTCAAACAATAATAAAGAAAACAAAATCATATATATAGACCCTGAACCACAGATTATTTAGCCTGCCCTGAACGCTAACACTCCTTACATCTGGGGAACTAGGAACTACAAAGACCGTCTCTCCCAGCCACGCGATAAATTACCCTCACTATTCTAGAATAAAAACTATTGTGTAAATTACTTAAATATTGCAAGCCACATATGGATAAATTGTTACTTGCTCTTAATATTTTAAAATTCTACCTATGTACTGACAGTTGTTCAATTAATGTTTACTTTACTAAGTACACATTTATTTTCTCGCTGCGGAAATCGAACACACAACTCTTACGCACTACAGAAAAATCCGACGACCTATCAACTACACCACCACCAAGCTTTTTATGTAGGTACGGTACGTTTCCTGAGTAGGTACTACCACTTTGCTCTTCTAATCTACCACCAAGCAGTAGTGCGCAATCATTACTGCGATGCGTGTTCCAGTTTGATATAATTATCTAAAATCGCTCGATTACATATAAAAAAATTAACTCCACAAATAATTTTAACGTTGTCATTTTAACTACGATTGTTCAACATGGCGTGTTATCTTTTTAGGTCTTGCATAGATAAATATTTTTTTCCGTAGTTGCAAAAACGCCGTATCTTGGCGTTTATTGTTATAGGTACAAATTCTTTGACAGCTACTTATCTATGTTAAAATAGAAAATAATAAACTTGTAAATGTACCAAAATGTAAGTTGTGGTACGTATGATGCATGTACATACTAAAATGAGTAAAATAATGTTATAAAGAGATAAAACAATAATAAGTAAATTCCTCAAAAAATTGCATAATCATGCGGCCATGTTTAAAACTTACTAGTTCCTAATATTAATAATTCTATCTTTACATGTACTCTCTATTGTCGTGTTGTGTCCATACATATTGTCTCCAAGATATATCAAACGCATACTATAGAAAATATACCAAACATTTCTGAAACATCTATAGCTTTGATCAAAATAAGCAACCTTATAGTGTAACGTATTCTATCTGACGAGGTGTTGTAATTGCTTCTCTGAGCTTGACCTCTGGAATCTGTTTGCCTCGAATGGGCGTATCATCTCGCTTTACAGTACTATTAGTACAGTAGTACTACTCACTAGCTCATTGCTTCACCGATAGGGGTAAGAATTAGAACGGCTCTTAACCCCCAATCACCGCTTCACTGTGTAGACACCGGATTATCTGGTAGAGATGTAATATTGGTACTAGAGACTGTACTCGTACTAATTTGGCTGTGCGAGGTCGGCCGCTCCCTAGCTCGTCATGATGCGATTCGACATGCACCGCCCGCAGACGGTGTCAAGCCTAATTTGTACAGTGTACAGCTACACACACCTATTTAAACAACTGTTTTATCTTATACGTTTTAGGCTGTGGCTAACAGGCCTTTATGAAGAAAGAGGTTCTTAGTTTTTTTTGGCCTGCCTGAAGGAAATTGAGTGAATAACTGCAATCGTCTATTGATATTTGTAACACAAGGGTTTGGTTTTGTTTCTCCTCTTACAATATGTAGAGCTCCATCATATTTAGTAAGAAAATAAATATAACTACTTTCTTATTTTCTTCGCGTATAGGCAAGCAGCCAAGTCCAGTGTCAGAATTTTCATTACATTTTTTTAAATCTTATACTATCACTGCGTAATGATTCGTTATCCAAGTCAACAAGACGCCAGAGTACAAAAAGACCTGCAAACGTATCCAGGTGCTGGCACAGCGCCACGTGTGTACTGATGTGACTCATGCAGCGGCTGGTGGAACCCCAATCTGCAATGTTACACAATTACTAATGAAATCAGGAAATGGGGTTGTTTATGTGTTACTTTTCAACGACTTATCTTTTGCTTACCAATTTCTTTTAATGCAACATTGTAATGAAAAGAAAAGTATCGCAGTCGCAGTGAGTCCTACGCCACCCTACACTGCGTTCGTCATGCTTAGTTCATTTCAACAGTTCATTGTATTTTTTCGAAGAGAAACACACAGATGTTTTCACGTTTCTCCTTGGCGACAAGATATCGGCGAAGCGGACGTAGTATCACCTCAAATGCATTGTTGACTGTTGTCAACTCCATTACTGAATTAAGGGTTTAGATTAAAAAACAGGAAAGAGGTAAAATTTCAGTTATTAAATTTGACCCACATAAGACACAAATTTTGTTTTTAATTGATAAATTCTTAGTTTTTTATTGAAATGTAAATAAAAAAAAAAGTAGACACAAACTAAAATAAACTACAATAACAATAATACTAATAATAATACAACTAAATAAAACTGTTTAAAAAATAGGATCTCTAGCTCCACTCGCAGGTAGCTTGAAGAGCAACCTTACTATCATGACTCGTCTCTCTAGTTGGAACGCTCAATCTAAAGAAAGTATGAAGACCTTCGTACCTTACATTGCCTTGCCGTTGCAATTCACTTGTAATCTCTGAACTTTGAACGTGCTCGACGTTACATCAAAACGTCTTTCAAATGAAGTCTCCTCGAATATAGAAAGCTTATAAATAAGAAAGAATAATGTAGAGGATCGGATGCGCGTGCGCAGTGTGGTGACGAGTATTTCTGTCGCCGGAAAGGGGGCTATTTCAAGCGGCTCACCTATCCCTACCTAACGAGTCTATGCGCTGGAACTTTGAACTTTGCCGTCGGTTCTGTTCACACTTGAAATGTTATGGGTAGCCTGTTATAAACTTCGGGACCTGTCGGTGTTTTTGGCTGTTTTTTTTCTGTGACATCCCGGTGTGCTTATCAGTTATACTGTGACTTTTAAGATGATGTCCTTCATGTTTTATGTGATATAGATGGTTTAAAACTGATACACACACACATAACTCTTACTTCACAGTACTGCTAGACTACTGGTGATATAATATTAAGCTAACAATGTAGCTTAGTAACTCAAGCACGAATTCTTGCACAAATTACTTATATCCACTTAATCAACTACCACTACGCGTATAGACCTTTTTTCCTCTACGCGGCTTTTCTCTCGTTTTCATGTTTTGTATGATAATGAGATCTTGAAAAATCTAGACTAAACTGAATTCCCACTCATTTTGAAAAACGATATTCTTTAGAAAATTACTCGAAAAAGTGTCCTTTAAACAAAAATATGTGACCTATATTAAAAATTAATAGGTAGAGTAAGTTGTAGGCCTGTATAGAACAACTACACTCCAACACAAATAAACAATGACTTCCACGCACATCTTGGAGGTACTTTAAAGTAATGGAGACCATTTCCATCCACTATCCACTTTCCATGATTCAAAGCAAACAGTGTGTAACGCGGGACGCCTTTGACTCATTGCTATGGAAATACGATTGGCGAGCGGTCCCGACCGGGAATGAACCCGCGCTATTTGCGGCGCTGGCACTGCGCCAGCCGGCCTGTCTGATTGTTTGACCCGCTTCCTCTAACACTGCTGGAGGATATTTGGAACCAAGGATTCCTCACAACAATGAGGTTAGAGGTTCACGCATTGGGTGAGGAACGCAATAAGGTTTCAGGTTATAGGTTTAGGCGTGTTAAGACGACAACGGGGTGGTGGGAAAAGGACATTTCAAATGCGGTTTACTTGCGATTAGACTCACAGCATAGTAACCTGTGTTACTAGGTGTAAGCATATACAATAGAATACGTTCGTGAGAAGAGTATTATCTTCAAAAATCAATCTCTCCCAAACAAGCTAATAATTTTATTTAAATCCTATAAAATTTGTTTATAATAAAACTGTTCAATTTTTATGGATATTTTTAATGATATTCAAACTTTTTTTGTAAGATAGTTATAGATAATCTATTTTTTTCCTTTTTTAGGATCCTAGTGGGTGCCCCGGAAGACGACCCCCCGACCCGGTACTACAACGTGTCCCGCCCTGGCGCGGTTTACAACTGCCTCCCAGGGTTCAGGGACTACGCGGCGGAGGCCAGGGGGCTGGACCCGCTGCGGCATTGTCAGGAGATGCTGTTTGACAAGAAGCATGGTGAGTACATCTTTCATAGTTATCACTGTTTGAAATTGTAAAAATTTTGAAAGTTAAAAAGTACGCTTTGAATTAAATGGAGAATTTTTCCTTGATGGCTTAGTGGTGGTAGTGAGGAATGAGGTCACTCGGAGATACGTAGGTTAAGGTTTCGAATCCTACGAGCTTGTTCTTTTGGGGAATGAAAATTTCAACCAAGTTGAATGAAATCTGTCGATTTTCAACCCTCAAGTTGAATATTTTCAATCCAGGCGTTATAAGGTCTTGATCTATGTGCCTATCCTATATATTATCAATGACTCGACGTATAAACGAAACTACGTCTACTCCTCAACTGTAGGACTGCAGCTCTCGTAATTTATTGGAATCAAACGCATCAATACGTCGGACTTTTACTGCAGCAATAAATAGCCAGCGTACTCGTATGAGCAACGAGACCTTCCATCTAGGGAATGTCAAACTGACAGTAAATAATATTATTAATAACCCCTGCTACGGGGACCGATAAGAGACAGTACTGGCGAATGTATTTATTAATAAATACGTCTATACGATTTGTGTGTTTGTACGTACCTGAAAAGTATTCTTAAAAATTGATTATGAAAATCTGAAAGTTCAAAAGCACTTTTGTAAATGTTGGACCTACACCAAACTGACCTAATTAAACCACCTTACACCTTTTGTTAGTGGGAGGACTAACTCTTCTGCGAGTGTCCGTCTGGGTTGTTACCACCGCTTTGTGAGTGAAGTCAGCCGTCAAGCAGTAATGTGCAAGCATTACTGTGTTCCGGTTTGATGAGCAGAGTAGGCAATGAAATACCCAGGTATATGAGACTTAATACCTAATGTCTCCCCCACCCTAATGTACCCCCACTAGGTGGACTGATGACTTTGTCACAACCGCGGGGAACCGTTGGATGCAAGAGGCGAGTAGTCGATCCAAGTGGCGTTCTATGGGGGTGGCCTATGTTCAGCAGTGGACGCCTTCCGTCTGATGATGATGATGACCTAATGTCTCAGGGTAACGAGCGCACTGCGTGTTTCAAAGTTCTGAGTGACACTGCAATTGTCATGGGCCGGCGTTATGCTTACCATCAGGCAAACGACCAGCCCGTCTCGTTATCAAATAGTGCCGCCAGCCGGAAGTCGCAAAGTCAAAGCCGCAAGCGACACCTAGCGGCCAATAAAGCTACTTCACAGAGCCCATTTGTATGACATGTTAATTTATTTCCGATGTACGACCACGTACGCACCAGTTTACGAGGGCATACAACTTAGAAATTGCAATTAAACGCAATAGCCGGGAGTGTGGAACGATAGATATATTTTACGATTGATAGCAGTGGTTATCAAAAGCTATAAAACTGTCCTGTCCAGTATGATTGAGAGGGATAGTAAATTTACCAATAAAGACAATGTTAATTTATGGAATATTAATTAATGTGTAATGTAATGATATTGGCCCACGTTATTCGCTCAAGTCTTTTCACTTAATTTAAACTGTTAGGTTTATTATAATAACAGAAAAAGTAAACAACATAAACTAAAATAACTAAATAAAATACACACTAATTTATTTACAATCTTAATCTAATAATCCGCTACCAGTAGGCAACGTTCCCAAAATGCTGGCAGCATTGCCACGTTGGATGGCAAATTTAAACTTGAAATTTGAAATATTATTCAAATAGTCCGTATTATCAACGACTCTTTCTATTTGTTGTTTTTCGAAAACCAAAACGGTTCCACTAAACCTAAGAAAAAGGTCGGGCTTATTGATCATCCAACTGAATCTTTCTGAATCCGTTCAGTTTCTTCAAACAGAACTTGCGTTTTAATACGTAAATGTTTAAATCCAATTGTTTGTTTGGACGGGCCCATATCTCTATCATTAGTCACAATGAATGTAAAGATAACCAGGCTCTAGTTCTGTATGTCACATGTACAAGCTAGTCATTAATCCCCTAGACATGAACCTTTCCATCCCACGGGACACCGGGAGCAGTCACGCAGTCACAATGCGCAGCATATACGAGTGTATATAAATCAGATGCGCGTGCGCAGGTCCCACCAGACTGTCACTATAAATTAACTTATAAAAGAACATCATATAAACAGAATATGTTATGATTTTGGAATATCCAAAAAACTGCAAAAATTCGATCAAAAATAATTCAGAACATTTTAAAAGTCTCCAATACAATTTATTCGGCCCCTTCAACCTGACACCTTTTGGTTAAGCAATAAAATATGCGCGTTCCTGCCCAAAGACCTCATTCAAATTACACCCGAAAATAAAGAAAAGTGTTCGAATAACTCACGCAACAATGCTGGGCCGTGAATCACGGGATCCGCTCCCTTAACATTCCGCCACTGAACTAAATAAAGAGGCATGCAAAGTATCTGGAAGTTGCTCAATGGTATGCGATTTCCTGGTCTCACCACTACCTCTGGCTTACGAAGAAGCAGCTCTTCTACAAATTTAGTTACTAGGCACCAAGTAGCAACACAATATGATGATAAATAAATACCTTCACTAGAAGACTGCCACTAAGCAACAATCTGTAGGCGGCCTTAAGAAAGATTTTTTATATAATTTTTGATAACGAGACGAGCCGGTCATTTAACTGATGGTAAACATAACAAATGCAATGCCACTTCAGAACTTTGAAATATAAAGGCCTGCGCTGATGCATTGCATTGCGTTCGTTACCCTGAGTTATTAGGTATTAAGTCTCGTAATCCCTTAATTTCACTGGCTACTCTACTCATCAAACTGGAACACAGTAATGCTTGCACGTTACTGCTTAGCAGCAGACTTCACGAGCAAAGCGGTCGTACCAATCCAGACGAATATTCGCAGAAGAGTTAGTCCTACCACCTAGTAAAGACTTGAAACCTGGAAAATAAAAGTGGATAAACGATGGAAATGTCTGATGCACCTATATCACTTAAGATCTGGCTAGATTTTGGTCAAAAGCAAAAGCGTAGGCGGTCGTCATGTCGGCAAACAGATACCGACAAACCATTTAAATCAATCCATTCAATAAGCGTTAACAATTAACAGTCGCAAAAACTGCAGAAGTCCATAGTAGGGTCACAGGATGCTCCAGACGTCGAACTGCACAGTGGGTGCGCGTGAGTCGGTTCCCAACCCAAATTGGCGCGGCGACAATCGCCGGATGTACTACTAGGTACGTAGTAGCCAACAAATTGGCACATGTGTATGCGGACGCTGATCGATGTCGGTGTTGACGTTAATGCGGGGAAAGACGCGGCGAATATTAATAGAAAAGTGCTATGCGAGAGATAGTGAGCTCCATAGAATGTTAGCGCCGCTCCTTTAGAAAGAATGAGTTTAAAAGATAGGACTCAAATGTCTTGCTTTTCTTGTAATCAGTAATTATATATCCAGCCATCATTATTATCAGCCTCTTACGCTCCCACTGCTGGGAGACCGGCCTTCTTTCAGAAGAGATGGGCCATAATCCACTACGCGGGCCCAGTGCGGCTTGGTGGATGTCACATGTTCTCGATTTTTATGGTTCTTGAACATGCAGGTTTCCTCACGATGTTTTCCTTCACCGTTTTAGAGCGAGTGTGAATAATCCGCACATGACTTGAAATAAGTCATTGGTGCGGGCCGAGTCGAGATTCGAACTATGGTGCGTCGGATTGAAAGTCGCACAAATTCTCAAGCTCGGCCACACTCGCTCTATATCTATATATCTAGTAATTATATAATACTCCAGAGTACTCGTGTGGCTGTGCTAAATATAGTTCTTTGTTATTTTTTAGGGCTTCAGCTGAGATTGAAGTGCATGTAAATTCGTGACTTGTTATGGTGTATAGGTACCATATCGTATTCTATTTTTACTTTAAAATGTTATAGACTGTAAGGAAAAGTTAATAATAGTATAAACAGTATGTAAGTAGCTCAAGTCGTTGTCGCACGACATGTCGGTATCATGTCTGAAGCTCCTAAAAACCGCATTATGATGTGGTGGTTTTTGAGATATGTTTTACAGATAATAACATCCAACTATTTAGTTACAAGTACAAATCTTACGATACATTGATACATGCAGCACATGTGTTACAGGCAGCATTTGAATCCAGATGTTACTTTGCAGTTTTTATTATGTCATTAATCTTACGACTCCCGCATAGAGTGCTTATCGACAGTAAATATTTTTGTCTAGTCTAGGTATTATCAGCGATGTAACCTAAAACTTATAAGATGACTAGCTTCTGCCCGCGGTTTTCACCCGCGTTTCCACAGGAACCGTGCATTTTCCGGGATAAAAAGCAGCATATGTTACTCTCCGGTCCATACAGTATATGTATCCAAAAAATCACGTCGATCCGTTGCTCCGTTACTGCGTAAAAGAAGGACAAACCAACAAACACACTTTCGCATTTATAATATAAGTAGGGATAGGGATTCAGGTTATGTGAGTGAAGTCTACTGCCAAGCAGTAATGTGCAAGCATTACTGTGTTCCGGTTTGATGAGCAGAGTATCCAGTGAAATTACTGGGCTTATGAGACTTAATAACTAATGTCTCAGGGTAACGAGCGCACTGCAGTGCCGCGTAGGCCTTTGTGTTTCAAAGTTCTGGGTGGCACTGCAATTGGTATGGGCCGGCGTTATGCTTACCATCAGGCAAACGACCAGCTCGTCTCGTAACCAAATAACATTAAAAAAATATCTTAATTTAAAAACTGAGTATATTTTATATCTCAGCTTTACTCACGCTCCGATATCAAGGCCATAAATAACGTCTTCGGTTTCACTTTCGCTGGTAATCCTCACGATTCATGGTCAGCTAGAAAGTATGCAATAAACAACTCGCAAAATACAAATTAAACCCATCTCACTAAACCTCCATTAAAAAAAGAAAAACCATAAAGTCGTATTATAGGTAGGTCGTAGATAGAGAGATAGATAACTCTTTATTGTACACGAACATAACAAAAAAGCGAACATAACTAAATAAGGTATACTAAGTACAATGGGTGGTCTTATCGCTAAAAAGCGATCTCTTCCAGACACGTACTTCGTACACGTACTTTCGTTCTTACGTACTTACGTGTCTTATACTTAATTATTATTTTTTCCTTCTTTTTCCAAAACCTGTAGGCCGTACCTACTCTATGAAACTTGCTGAAGAAGACGAAGGCAGTAAAAACTGGACCAACTTCGTGCATTACGTACGTACATGCACATTTTTGTACTTGCTTGATCGCTACGTTTTCTCTCTGAGCCGCCTAAATAAAGTAACTAATTCATAATTCATAATTTATTTTGCATAAATGTACATTGGTGGACAGATAAAATAGTCAAGTAAGTACGCACATTATACCCAGTTCGGGTGTCGCTAATAGTCTTAATGTACCTAACTACTACTAGCACATTTTTCTTTTCTACAATGTTAAGGTAATAAACAAATTTCAAAATTTTCAATATTTCATAAACAAATGTCAACAATACAGAACATAATATACCTACGCATAATAAAATATAACAAATGTCAAGTTTTCATTTTAAAAAATTCATTTAAATCGTAAAATACATTAATAATAAGCCAATTTTTTAACGCTACTTTAAATTTATTATAAGGAAGGTCCTGTATAGTCTTTGGCAGATGATTAAAAACACGAATACTAGTTGCATATGCACTTTTGTTATAAATCATTGTTTTTACAGTCGGAAGGTATAAGTCATTGTTTTGCCTCATAGGAGTTTTCCTTGTACGCATATCTGATTTTCTTTGATAGAGATCGTCATTGTTTTGACAAATAAGCTTAGCTCCAATATGTAGATTCCTGTGAGGGTTAGGTATTTTTTGTCCTTAAAAATTTGTCTTAAAGACTCTTCACTTTTCATGCAATAAATAATTCTAAGGCTACGCTTTTGGAGTATGAAAGTGCTGTTCACATTCACCGAATTGCCCCAAAATATTATACCGTATGTCAATAGGGGGTAAATATTTCCGTAATAAGCACATTTGGCAACATCTACAGAAGAAACATCGATTGAACGCCAGAGCATAGCAGCAACTTGAAATTTTGCTATTGATTTTATCAATGTGCGACTTCCAGTTGAGGTTTTCATCAATAGACAAGCCCAAAAAGTCTGCTACCGGTACTTTGCTCACCTTGGTGGCTTCTATGCTTATGTCGAGGTCTAGCGATGGGGTTTTATAATTTTTGAATTGCATAAGCTTGGTCTTTGAGAGGTTCGTTTTCAGATTTAGAGAATCTAACCAGTCCATCAGTAGACGAAGTGTTGTATAAATTTCATTTGAAAATTCAACGCCAGTTAGACCATCATTGTTAATGAGTATAGTAGCATCGTCTGCAAATAGTACACAATGGTGTTTTACAAGGTTAGGCATTTCATTGATGTACACCAGAAACAACAACGGACCTAATATGCTGCCCTGTGGTACACCTAGAGACGTTTTCTCAAACTTTGACTGAATAAATTCTACAGTTCTAGAATCTTCATTGAAATGTGTAAGTATGGTTGACTGTACCCTATTTTTAAAGTAGGATTGGATGAGATCATAAGTATTGCCTCGAATGCCAAGAGCCTCTAACTGTTTCAGTAAGATAGCAGGAACCACACAATCAAAAGCCTTTGTCATATCTAGGAACAGGGCCATGCATGTCGTTTTACTGTTAATTGAGTCCCATACTTTACTTAAAGTTGAAAATATTGCCATTGATGTTGATCTCTCTTTTCTAAACCCAAATTGTCTGCTATTCAAAATGTTGTGTTTATCAAAAACTACTTAGACTACTTAAGCGATTTGAGAACGTAACTGCTTAAGGAACTACAGATCCCATTCGACTACTTCACTACAATTAGAAATTTAGTAAAGCATTTGTTAGTGGTAGGACTAACTCTGCTGCGAGTGTCCGTCTGGGTTGTTACCACCGCTTTGCTCGTGAAGTCTGCCGCCAAGCAGTAGTGTGCAAGCATTACTGTGTTCCGGTTTGATGAGCAGAGTATCCAGTGATATTACTGGGCTTATGAGACTTAATACCTAATGTCTCAGGGTAACGAGCGCACTGCAGTGCCGCGCAGGCGTTTGCGTTGCAAAGTTCTGAGTGGCACTGCAATTGTTATGGGCCGGCGTTATGCTTACCATCAGGCAAACGACCAGCTCGTCTAGTTACCAAATAACATAAAAAAGAACATTCCGTGAATTCATATAGGTGACCTCATCTCTCGCTTTCCTTGCTAATCCGCACGCACTCCTGCCTTGTAATTCGATCTCATAATTGCCTGATAAACGATTACGACACTGACACAATGTAAGCCTACGGCAGTTACCAAGTTCCCATTTATTTCATCGATAAGATGGGATTTTTGAAGCAGTTTATGGAATAAGGAAAATAAGCGTGTGAGTCTGATTGTTTAAAGAAATTCACAAAATTATATTTTTCCTATTTTGCGTTTTTAATGTATAAAATTTGATAATGAGACTATCCGGTCGTTTGCTTGATGGTTAGTATAATGACAGCCCATAACAATTGCAGTGCCACTGAGAACTTTAAAACACAAAGGCCCATGCGACACTGCGCTGCACTCGTTACCCTGAGACATTAGGTGTTTAGTCTCATAAGCCCAGTAATCTCACTGGCTACTTTGCTCTTCAAACCGGAATACAGTAATGCTCGCCGCATTACTGTTTGGCGGCAGACTTCACGAGCAAAACGGTGGTACCAACCCAGACCGATACACGCAGAAGAGTTAGTTCTAAAACCTAGTAAAATTGACATGTTACTTGTTAGCTTTTCAATTTATATTACCTGCAGATAGTTGTAACTGTAACTACTTAACCCACTGGAAAGTCAAATAAGAGGCAAAACCACAGTGACCATGCGGCAGACTTTTATTTCGTAAATAATGTCCCTAAGTTTTTTCACTTTTTTTTGTTCTTCATGGCATTTCTCTAATGTGACACAGTGAAGCGCAACGCAGAAACGTGTCTTTCAATGGTCAGACTGGAACTGATATTATTAAGGACGAGCATGAAGCCACATAAAATATAATAATACTAGTTAAGCATACCTTCAGGTGGCGTGTTTACCTCGTCACTTAAAAACATTCACCTGGGTACAAACCTCAGCTACTGTTGCACTTTCCACGGCCGATGTAGGTCTGTGGGCTGCGCGTGGGCGTATGTGGGCGCGCACGGTACCTGCGCAGGCGCACCCGCTAGCGCTCCGCGCGCGACAGACGGTGGTCGATAATGGCGCTCGAGGCTGTAGCTGGCATTCTGAAGATGCTTCAGTGATTAGATGGTCTGTAAATCTCAAAGATTGACCTTTAATGAGATCATCAGAAGCGAGTGTATGGTCATGCGCTTTAATCGATATTTTTGTAATCAACATTGTTTTTTTTACAATGTACCAATAGCCATTATCCCTACCTGCTTAGCCGCGCTCAAAATTCAAAGAAAGAACTGTGGATTGAGATAGTTGTGGTATTTTCCGTCAGTTTCGCCCGGAAAAAATCCCCTAATTATTAATTTTGAGCGAAATATCCATAATCTTTTTTTGCAAAAATTGCTCGTTATAATATGTAAACATTTAAATTCAATCAATTGATTCGAATGTCATGAAATAAGAAGGATCTCATCCAAAACAGTCGCACTCCTCGAGGAATTGGCCAATTATTTTCAATTGCAGCACTTGGACGAGGTAACAGGCCACCAAAGAGACGGCTTATTAGTTCAGGAATGAGGACATATACTCGTATAGGTTCGTGTGTTACGCAGGCAGGGGGGATAATGGTCGATACTTACTCGTATAAAAAAGATGTCATATTTGCGCAAGTAAGCGTGGGCAAGGATCTTTAATTTTGAGGAGCTGGTCGTTTGCCTCGTGGTAAGCATAACGCATAATTAATATAAATTAGTAAATTACCACACACTTTAGACAATAGTTACTACGTTAAAAGTCTGCTATAAATTATAACGTATTATAAAATTTGGTTTACTCCAATGGATTTATCGTTAAATAGTTGATTTATCACACGTTTAAAATTTTTGAAAGGACCTATTGCTTTATTTTTTGCATCATTTATTCAAAAACAATGCGAATTTTCGGCAGACGGGCTTGCGTAGAGGTCGGGCAACCGTCTCTCAAACGGGGAATCAAATGCTGAAGGTACCATTCGCCTTAAGACCTGCTGTTTTGGAAATTCAAATAGAGTTACAGACTTATTTTGTAGAAACTCTTTAGTGAAACATCACACTACAGAAATTTTAAAACTAAAACAAGTTGACGATGGGTGTAAAAATTGGCGGTAGGTATTATCACTTAGAGCGATCATTACCAGACAAACCGCCATCGCTTCGTATGTCCTATTATCTGTATTGTTTCATTTTATCTCACCGCTCCGGTGCAGTATTTCACAAGAGCGTTGGCTTCTGTAAACATTCTCCGCTTTTTTCGCTTATCATTAATATTCTTATCACCAACTCTTTTGCTTTATCAATGCTCTCTTTGTGCTTATCAACAATGTTGCGAGATGTAATGAAGACCTCAAATATTTAATTAGCATACTATATCAAAGAGGTTATGCTGATTAGATTTTATATTTGCTTTTTATTGGGCGTATTGAGTACCTACCTTTTTCTATTACGTAACTACGTACCTATATGTCTATATAAATAAAAAATATGCTGTTCGTTGGTACCTTGAGTGATTTGGCATTGTTTTTAATGTTCGTAATAGTTCGAATAAGGTTTTTAAAGAAAAAGAAAAATCGGAAAAGTTGCCCGGAAAATTGGAAAATATGGGAAACTAAAATGGGAAAAACCCTATAGAAAAAGCATCATTAGAACATAACTCAAAAAGCTTTTGAAATTTGGAAAGGTGACATAACAGCTGAGAAGATTGTTAGATAGTGATGCTCTGGCTTATAACGCGCAAAATGTACATTATGATAAATGTACAATGCATAGAATATAGTACCTACTCGTAGCGATTTCTGGCTTGTTATTTTCAAAGCGACTAAGTAAATACAAAATTCCCTTCAGTAGAGCACTGACGAATAAAAATAATATTTATTTGCAGTCTTGTATCGCCCTATGCAAGGCAAAGGTTTCACTACTCTCCGTTCTTTTCATGGATTATGATTTATTCAGAACAAAACTAGGCATCATAAAATAAATTGTCATGTTAAATTCTCCAATATACTCCTTAAAAAGGAAAGAGTGCAAAATCCCTCCACAAATTCAAAGCGCTACAATAAATTTTACAAAGCAACAGTAACAATGTAAGCAGATACAATGAGGTACTTAAAGATAAATCTGCTCTCACGTGACCAAATAAAACATGTAAGTGTTCCCGTGTTCTCTTGGCCCGTCGTGCGCACGATCGCAAGACATGTTCAGTTGTTCACGTGTCTCGAGACGTATCCGTGCGCTATCCGCCATCTGTCGCACGCCAAATAGAGGAAGACTGAGCCCACATGGATACTACTGCATTTTTTACTATTTGAATTGTAGGAATTTACTAGTTATTTGGTGGATTAAGGATATTTTATCAGAAATTTTATTTTAGTAGTTAAATTTAAAAATAGCCCTGATAGTATGTGAGTCTGTGGTGTCGCCTCTCGTACACTATTTCGTTGCTTTTTTGAAATTTTTTTTTGATAGGCTACAGTTGAAATCTCTGCTCTAGTTGTTCATCTTCTTTTTATATTATTGTTAATGAGACTAGCTGGTCGTTTGTCTGATGGTAAGCATAACGCCGGCCCATAACAATTACAGTGCCACTCGGAACTGGGAAACACAAAGGCCTGCGCGGCACTGCAGTGCGCTCGTTACCCTGAGACATTAGGTATTAAGTCTCATAAGTCCAGTAATTTCACTGGCTACTTTGCTCATCAAACCAGAACAGAGTTATGCTTGCCCATTACTGCTTGGCGGCAGACTTCACGAGCAAAGCGGTGGTAACATCCCAGACGGACACTCGCAGAAGAGTTAGTCCTCCCATTAACATCTTTGCCAGCATCACTGTGGTTCGGCAATAGCACTTGAGAGCCAGTCTTTATTCTATCATAGTTTTAGAACTTTCAGCACCTTCTACCACATCGTAACTTAGAGATCAAAGACTATATCATATCATATCACGAATAAAAAAGTTTTTGAAAAACCCTATAGTAATATATATTATATTATGTAAGACGGCGCGCAACATTAATTAGTGTTGGATTTCGTCTCAATCTTATAAAATATATATTTACAACTAGAAGATGTAGGTACGTACTTTTGAGTCGACGTGAGACATTCTAAAGTGGGTGTCGTGCCATGGCCGGGCGTGGGTTCGATTCTCCAAAATTGATTTGACAATACGCCTTTAAAGCGGTTTGGGAATTTGCCTTATCGCTGTGTCGCAATTGGGAGCAGTTGTCGCCCTTTTCAAGGCTCTATTGCAGGTTATTTTTCTGTTTGTTAATTCAGTACTGTGCCTTGGATTGATAAAAATGTACGACTAACGATTTTTGTACAAGACTAGAGAGTTTGTCCCTCAAGTGTTAAGTGTCATTTCCGAAACAGGAGCCTGAACATTGGGAAGGGTAGCGGGCAGAGTAAGAAGTGTTCAATGGCACAGAATATCAAAGTACCTTGTAAGTTCCATGGAAAATAAGAGAGAAATAGTACTACTTTATCTAATAAACACAAGCTATTAAGCCCGATAGAAAAAAAAATTGTCATGAACTTTATAGTTCTACATTTCTGTCTGCTTGTGGCATCAAGTCCATAAACCATCGCCTAATCGAGCAACAGATACAACTCTTATTTAATAATAATAATAAACGCTTACATTCATACCCCCGCACTAGGATTCCCTGTGTCGCAAGTGGCATGGACACACACAGATACACTTCACAAACATCAAAGACCCGAGAGCAAACTTTATGCTCACACAAAATCTGCCCCGGCCGGGAATCGAACCCGGGACCCCTCGCTTTGCAGACAGAGTTACTACCAACTTAGCTACGGAGTCGTCGAGCTTTTGTTTCTTTTATTGACCACTGATGTTCACCAACTTTTTCAACTTTGACCACTGATGTTCACCAACTTTATCAACTTTGACCACTGATGTTTACCAACTTTTTCAACTTTGACCACTGATGTTCACCAACTTTTTCAAAGACTTCATTGTATTAAATATCGTTAATCATGTATCCATATAAATTCCGTGCCACCATCTTCATCCGCCAACTGTAGACGCCCACGCGACGACAATCACATGTTTACTCTACAGCCACGATCTTTTACTCTGTTTGTCCATCGGCAAATTAGCCGGCGTTTTGTGAACGAGCCACTTCCGGTACAAAAGTTTCCAGTTTTCTACCGAGTCGGTATGGTAAATATAACACGTTTTATATGTTTGTAGATGGCTATCAATTACATGGATGGTTTCGCAAGAGCAGGTGGGAATTTGTGTATTTTCGTGCTTTTTCTTTTCGCTTAACTTTGTTTGATCACTGGGGTAATTAGGGAGTTTGAAAACGGCAACAGAACACCGATACCATAGGCTGAGCAATCATTGGCTTTAAAATATTCTCCACCTCCCTCTTTAAGTGTCTCGTTCTCTTTCCTTTTGAATGGGAAAATATTCACCTGACTACATAATTCCAAGACGTCGATACGTTCAATGTTAAAGTGGCTAAAGAACTCTCTCATAAAGGCTCTGCCAGCATCTGTGTTTTTTTAATTTTAGAGTGAATAGGGTCCTCTAAGCGGGCTCAACCTTAGACCGCATCTTAGTTTTATATCGGCGAGATGTTATCGAACGCAGATCGCGTTTGGCAAGATTTTATGTAAAAAAGGCTGTATATTCTAGAAAACCGGCAGCAAAAAAGCATTAAACCAGATAAAGTTCCGATACCATTATTTAGTTTTATTTTATATTTTCCTTGTAATAATGATGTAAAGAAAGACTCAATCGTATCCTATAAAGGCAAATACTCACTTGACGTTGAAATGTCAAGTAAAATCTTCCGCTGTGGCGATTTGATACTGCTTCCGACGGATCACGTTTCAAAGTCAATATTCGCTTAGTTTTTTTCTCCTTTTTGCCAACCGACTGTTTTATTTCGTGCCAATGTTGCCATTTGAAAATTGATCTCGCTGCTTTCGTAATAGTACCAAATAGGACTAAAATAAACATAAACAAACAAACAATCATAAATAAACAGCTATAGGACATAGAATAAATAAGTAATTTTTGTTTGTTACGGGCATAATGTCTGCTTTAATCAGTCTTATTTCAATCAGTTATATTAGACGGCTCCGTAGCTAAGTTGGTAGTAACCCTGCCTGCAAAGTGAGGGGTCCCGGGTTCGATTCCCGGCCGGGGCAGATTTTGTGTAAGCATAAAGTTTGTTCTCGGGTCTTGGATGTTTGTGATGTGTATATGTGTGTGTCCACGCCACCTACGGCACAGGGAATCCTAGTGTGGGGGTATGAGTGTAAGCTATCCTGATGCTAAATCTCGGTGACTTGACACTATCCTTTACGCTCAAGTTGCCATTGATATGATAACGAAAAGAGACGGAAACAATTGAATTGTAAAGACAATAGGACCCCCATTTGCTAACACACTAACCACATACTTCAACATTCACTCATACAGACCTCACTCTTGCAGTTGAAAGTCTTCATACCAAACATTGCACAGAAAAAAAACGAAACAGTATTAGATTTTAGATGCTATTTATAACTTCAATTTTCAACTGCGTCCCACTGCATTGAAGACCGCTAGTGAATAACATTTCAAATACTCAAAAAATATTCAAATATAGTGCAAAGTACCTGTTACAGTCTCTTTTAGGAAATGGCGACGATAGCAAACACACCAAACAGGATTCCGCGAATGTATTCGGCAAAACTAGTTTCCATGTTACACGTTAAATTTACATTCGTTTATTTAAATACCGCTCGCGTAGGCCGATAGTTCGTACGCTTTACAAACTGACAAATGAAATGTAATAGAAATTGCGAAGGTTAAACGAACTCTTTTTTATTGTTTGAATTTTGCGAGAACCATAAGAGTTTTGCTTTTGTAGCCTTGAATTGGTGATCTTAAAGATCTTAAAAAAACTACTTTGTGTAAATATTCTGTGTTCTAGATATTTTTTTATACTACTGGAAATCGAGACGGTCTGGTCGTTTGCCTGATAGTAAGCATATCGCTGGCCGGTTACAATTGCATTGCCATTCAGAACTTTGAATCACAAAGGCCTATGCGGCACTGCAGTGCGCTCGTTACCCTAGGTATTAAGTCTCATAAGCCCAGTAATTTCACTGGCTACTCTGCTCGCTGCTCTAATCATACTAGCTATTACTGCTTGGCGGCAGACTTCGTGAGCAAAGCGGTGGTACCAACCCATACGGACACTCACAGAAGATTCCTACCGTCTAGTAAAGGTACACTAACAGCTAGTATTTTATAATAAGTCTTTAATAGCTATTCACGTCTCACGTGATTATTAATTTCGTCATCAATGCACTCTCGCGGCTGCAATTCGTCCTAAATGCGGCTGAAATATTATCTGTGCAGTTAACGACCAGCCAGCCATCAGAGCATGTGGTCTACCGAGGCTGCATATACATACACACTATAAACTTCTATCGATTGATATTTTTAAAGTTACACTAAAGACATGTGGTCAATATTATTTTTATGTTGGGTCAAAAATACTGCTCTAATTCTACTTAATGCCAACGTTTAGAACCTTTTGCAGTGTTCGTAGTAACTGGAACGATTTCAGAGCGTTCATTCTTTGCCTCATAATACTGAACGCGCCTTTCTGAAAATTTAACAGATCCGTTTTTATTAACGTAGCCGATGTAAAGATTCCCCCCGTTTGCATCAGTCATCAGGCCTCTAGAGCCCTGTATCGGTCGCCAGCAGCCAGTCATTATTTCGATTGGTGCTCAGCCGCAGGGTCAACGACCAGGACACATGATGCTAAACAAATGCTCATTTTGTGCTGATCAAGTGTTTGTGCTGCGATTTTTTCGCAGTACAATGATTCATCGTGTTGTTATTGGATATCCATAATTAGTTAAGGGGCTAGGTTACCCAAAAACGACTACTTTCTGCTCCTAAAACTCCCACACGGCTTGGTTTAACGACTTGAAAAAAATACTACCTGAATGATCAATTCAAGGGCATTAAATTTGATTGATTGATTTTTTTGTATTACCATTACTTATGGCTTGAAAAAATATTTAACAGCATGCTATTTTAAAACTATTTTCCCTAAAACTTCTAAATGACTTAGACGTTTGGGATTAATTTTACACCAAAAAATAAGGAAGAAAATTTTCTATAATTCTTATTGATTAAATTTGTGCATAGAGCAATATTTCGCAAAGAAATTATCAAAAAACTGAATTCCAAATGTACAAGTCTCAGAGGTGCTCTGCGCGGGCGCGCGCGGCAGTCATGCACTGGCATTCAGACGGGGAGGTTGTGTCGCTCGTTGCTCTGCTCACGCTGTCCGCCGACGTTACATATTTGTGTGCGTGAATGATATACAATACAAGTATTTGTTTTCGTGTGGGTTTGAAGCTTGCTCAAAGAGTAGCGTCTAGAGTGGTGAAATCTGATTCATTCCGTGATTTGCGCGTGGACACTCCTCGCATACATATTGAGTGGGTTACATTTCTGATTACAATTTCTTGTTTACGTACATCATTTTTACGAGTGGCAAATATATGTATTGGTAAACAAAGGAATATCGGGAGGTTGAGAACCGTTATAGAAAATACTGGAAATGAAATTGAAAAGTAAAATTACTGGCCTTATAAGACTTAATACCTAATGTCTCAGGTTAACGAGCACAATGCAGTGCTGCATATTTTTGTTTTAAAGTATTGATTGGCACTGCAATTGTTATGGGCCGGCGTTATCCGAAAACTGTAAATATGTTGTAATTGCAGTGCCATTCACAACTTTGAAACACAAAGGCCTGCAGGGCACCGCAGTGTGCTCATCATAATGCTGGCCCATAAAAATTGCAATGCTTCACAGAACTTTGAAACACAAAGGCCTGCGCGGCATTGCTCTGTACTCGTAACTAAGTTTCATAAGCTCAGTAATTTCGCTGGTTACTTTGCTCATCAAACCGGAACATAGTAATGCTTGCACATCTGCCGGCAAGCATATAATGCTGTTCCGGGAGAAATCAAGGACCTACCTTGGACACGGTTTTGGAAAAAATTGAAATGTTGGTTGCATGAAAAATATTACTATACTATAGCTGAAGTTTTAAAGTAATTTATTTGACCACTGAATTTCTAGAATTCTATTTAAATTATTGGTTTTATTTTTGGACACTTTAGTATAATTAATAAGAAAA
Source organism: Crocallis elinguaria (assembly GCA_907269065.1). Taxonomy (NCBI): domain Eukaryota; kingdom Metazoa; phylum Arthropoda; class Insecta; order Lepidoptera; family Geometridae; genus Crocallis; species Crocallis elinguaria. The sequence continues at coordinate 15,995,009 of OU026068.1, forward strand.
ATAATAACATTTGATAATATAAATAAGTACCTATAGGAAATGAAATATGAATTGTATTACGATTATTGTGTCATTAGTTTTTTGTAATATTTTAAATTCAATGATAGTTAATTATTCTAATATTTGCATGCCACAATGTGGTAAAATGTTTATGATACTTTATATTTTCTATACCTGTGACCCGACACTATTGTTGTCACAAACATTTTTAGCAAATAAATTATTATGATTAGGCTTCATGAACAAAGTGGAAACCCAGACGGACACTCGCAGATGACTCGATACCTCGTAAATGACACCAAAATAAAAAAACACGACTACAAAAGTAAAAATAAAAACAACCCGAAAATCATTTATTTACGTACATGTTAATTTTTGGGTCAAAATGTGTAACAAATTTCAACTTTACGGAGCAAATTGGCTGTCTGTACTTTTATTTTAGTCCAGAGCGATATTTTGAGATCAATCTCAACGTTGGATAATCTCATGTGCGTCCGTACCGTTTATTTACGAATAATAATGATCACTTCAACACTTCATTTCAATGAAAAACTTTCCACTAAATGAATTCAAAGAATTATAGGCAAAGATGCCGTGCGCGCGTGCGGGTACCGCTTCGTAGCGGTTCATCCGCGTGTTCTATGACGTTAGGTTTTGCGATGTTCTTGAAAGACGTAGTGTGGACCGCGCGGGGGAAGTGCGCTTGACTCCACCCATTCGAGCAAGGTCCTTGGCCCGTATAACGTCCTTAAGTCAACATTTGAAGTGTGCAATGAACTTTGCTTTGGTCGAGGAATTATTAACCGATTTAAAAAAAGGATGTTCGGCTGTATGTTTTTAAGTATGTCCGCCGCTTTTTCCAATTGTGGGCCGATTTTGAAAGTTCTTTTTTTGTTTTAAAGGATATACTCTCGAGGTGGTCCCATATACATTTTATAAAAAAATACTACCCCTTAATATGGGGATGAATTTTCAAGCAAAACGCTTGGTACTGACAGGAGGGATATCAGGCATATACGGGTGATGCAGTGCCGTGCCTCTAGTCGTCCGTTGGTAAAATGGAGACACGGGAATCAAATTGTGTAACTCCGTCGCGCACTCTCCAAAATGTATCCTGTAAAACGCTGGGAGACTTGCAACTTTCCGTCGATGCTCAAGACTTAGAAGCCTAGTCTCAAACAACCTATCGTTACTTATGAGCTTCATTGCTCGCCTTTCAATGGTCTCCAAAGCCACGAGCTGATATTTGGCAAAGCCCTCCCACACATGAGAACAGTACTTCATACAAGATCGGACTTGGGCTTTTTACAAATTGAATAGCTGTCCAGATATGAAGTACTGTCTATAATTATTTTATGACTGACTTATTTTTTGTTTGCTAAAGGTCACACGTACACGTGTTATTAAAATGTTTCAATTAAGATCCATCGATGTATATCTTATCACAAATTAATCTGAACGAGCTTTCTTGACAGTCATTAATAAGAATCTATTAAGTCCATAATGAAGAGTCATCAATCTGGTCTGAATTCAACGGGCCTAGTCACAGCGAAGAAATGGGATAGAGAGGGAAAAGTCCGGACAGAATTATATTTTTGACCGTTTTTATTATTTCTAGTTATTGTCACTCTTTTTTGCTATTTTTTTCGCTTTCTATTCATATTTTATCAACAGCTTGATTTGTAATTACCATTGTACCTACCTATTACATTTATAGTTTAGTAATTACCGTACAATTACCGTATAATCATAATTCATGACTAACATTATTTCTCTGTTGTATATTGCATGCCGACAGGTTGGGTATGGCGTTCTGTATTTTTTCTTATACCACCGTTAACTTTTATTGTACCCATATTCGCAATGAATAAATGAATTTGAATTTTTAATGTTAGCACTAACATATTACATGTAATATGAAGTAGCATAATTATATGACGAGATGACGTGACTCACTTATCAGATATTGTTTAAAAATATTATGTTAATGTGTTTACATGCCATCAAATAAAAATATTCTATTCTATTCTATTCTATTCTATCTATTAATCATTTTCGTAAACATCATAATAAGAGAGAGTTCGATGTCTTACGAACAAATGTCAAACTCGAATCACAAAACACAACATGCAAATACTGTCATAGAACTAAACCAAAGTTAAATGACTTTACGAACGGTTTAAAAAAAACGGCTCGAGAAGGACCAGTTATGTTTTCAACATCGTTTTACAATACCTAATACCTATATTTAAGAAAACAGTAAAAACATAAAATCCAATTATTAATCAGCTTTGTTAAAAAAAAGCAAAACAGATACTCAATTGAGAGCACTTCTAAGTGCGAGTACTGCACAGCCACTGTGGTCGAGAGGTCGAATTGACCGCGGTCCCGGACCACTTGTCGCCAATTGTCCCAGTGGTGGACGGCGGACTTATTGCTTGATTGATTCGACCACGCTCCACCGTTTCCTCTATGATGGCCTGATCGTTCTGCTGGGCTCTAATTGAATTGTTTATTGATAGTATTTGGAATCGAATTTAGTTCCATTTTATATCCCTACTAGCTGCTGCCCGCGGTTTCACCCGCGCGGAGAAATTGGATTACAAGGGTTTTATTTTTAACGTGGCACCCTACTTCTTTTTCTAAAATAAAAGTAGCCTAAGTTACTCCCTATAACATCAGATATCTGCAAGTAAAAGTCCCGTTAAAATTGGCCCAGCCGTTTCGGAGATTACCCGGACCAAAAACAGACAGACAGACAAAAAGTGAAAAAATGGTTGTTTTGTTATAGGTACCGTATATACTTTCATATGCAGTAAAAAGTTGTTATTTTTATATTACAAACAGACACCTCAATTTTATTTATTTGTATAGATGTAGAACGAACGATACTTCGTCACTTGTGTGAAAAACATCACTAGCACATTTTTATAGTAACTTTTCATTTTATTTTTAAAATTAAGACATTTTATGAAACGTTGTAGTCGTTACTATTTATGGGTAAATATAATTCATGTCTTTAAATAAACGACTTAATAAGCACCGATAATCGACTGTTGTTTGAAGCGGATTGGCTTCCTTACGATCATCAGAAAGCTGTACTTGGTAAACACATATTCATCGTACAATTCGTACAATTCCGTTAGCCCCACCCCCTGTTTGTTTTCTCAGCGTAAGAGCCTCCTTTAAAGGCTACCTCTCGATTTTTATCTGCGCCGACCTCTTAATAGCAGGCCTTATAAGCTGACTGAACAATCAGAAATGGAGCTGAAATTACAGCCCTCACAACGACGAAAAAATGACGAATGGGATTAATAATAGCATATTCAATATGTGGGTAAAGGAAGACTCGGCTCATACGGGCGCGTTTGCGCGGCTTAGAGCCCCCATATGCGAGCGTACCCAATCCGTCGCTCCGCACGTAGTGGATCGCGGATAGAGTGGATCGATGGTCCAATTTCGAGTAGTAAAAGAGACGGTCAAGTCGTTTCCAGCCATTCCAATTTGAGACTTAAGAATAGTTATGGAACTCATTATAATTAAGGCCTAAAAGACAAAGCAATAGTTGGATAACGTTGATTAGATTGGAAATCTACCCCATCGTAGATCAGTAAATGCCACATCTACATTCTCAATCAATATTATATCTTTGCTTCCATCCACATATTGTTTACTGGTTTCGACCTCCGTACTATAATAAAAGCAAACTTGTGTTTGTTGGTGTGTTGGTTTGTCGTTCTTTCACTCAGCAACGGTGCAACGCTGATTTTTTGCATAAGTAGATATTATAGTTTATAGACCGGAGAGTACAACATAGACTACTTTTTATCGCGGAAAAATGAACTGTTACTGCAACTTATCGCCACGCGGGTGAACCGCGGGCAGAAACTGTCTAATCTATAAATTAATGATTTCTTGTCATATATGTATAAAAAAAAATTAAGAAACATCAGTTTAAAATTCAGGATATGTTTGTCATATTTTTGCAAAGAGAAATGGTCACGTCAGTATGCGCTCTCCCTACAGACCGACGTGTGGTCTGCAATTAGTGACTTTGCATTAAGACATTAAGCCAGCGTCGTTTCCTTAACTGTTACGGCATAATAAAACTTCGACAGATATGGACTCTAATTTGATTGGCCGATGGCCGCAACGTTATCAGATTTCATAAAATTGATGGTTAACAGGAACCCTCATTGTGCCAGCGGTTTTTTGCCGCGTCTCCCGCGAGATTGACGTCTTAATAATGTCGTAGTGTTCCGTTTTGACAGATTTTATGGTTAGTTGGCTGTTCTGATGGCTTGTGTGCCGGCGGAATATTAATGGTTGGGCAAATTGATTGTCACACGCACGACTGTTTTTTGTTTCTTATAAAAATGAAGAATAGGTAACCGTCTTTTTTAATTTTTAAAGAATTTTTACTTTTGGCTTTACGGATTCGTCTATACTCTATATCCATACTAATATTATAAATGCGAAAGTGTGTTTGTTGGTTTGTCCTGCTTTCACGCAAACACGGAGCAACGGATCGACGTGATTTTTGGCATAGATATAGTTTATGGACCAGAGAGTAATATAGGCTACTTTTTATCCCAAAAAAATTCACGGTTCCTGTGGGAAAGCGGATGAAAACCGCGGGCAGAAGCTAGTGGATTTTTTATCCCTCCCTATTATAAATAATGTAGATTTATGCATCCCTATGCTTACCATGGCGTGATTCCCAAAACATGTGACAGTAGCAATAAATTGATAAATCCGTGTATACTGTATATCAACTGTGGGGCATTAAGTCTCTCCCCTCGCGTTATTATAGACATAAACAATAATATCCGTGTCTCTACGAGACCGTGTAATACAATGTTTCAGTCCAGTGAAGCATCTAAAATAACATTTATTTTAAAAGTAAGTACAAACTATTAGGAAATTAGTTTGGTAAAACTTTTTCCATTGTGGAAGGTTTTTCTCGAGCCTCAAGATGAAAATCTGTTGCCACGCAGCTATTGGTATGTTCCGCGGTAGGTGCAAATCTAGTTCTCTTCTATAGGTTAAGTGTGGTCTTAATACCATCGCCCACAACTTTTCGACCTAAGATTAGGTGAGATAGTCGTCAACAGCTTACCTACAATACTAAAAAAACATGAAAAAGAGATCGTACAACTTTTTTATATTTGATACCAATACGAGCTGGTCGTTTGCCTGATCTTAAGCATATCTATCAACAACACAATTGCAACGTCCTCTATTTTGGACATCATTTAAAATATTGCTGTACAAAGCAACGATAAGCTGTGCCGTATTGTAGTAATAAGTATTCGAATAAAAATGTTCACCACACACGAATACGCAGTTCTAAACATACCTAACTGCAAAATCCCAGACTCACCCCTCACTACTTGCCACAACGGGGTGCATTTCCGGCATCATATAGGGATAGGGTAGGTATACATCAAAATACATCAAAGCAATGCGAGCTCCTTACTTTATTACCTTATTGTAATAACCAAAGGGCGTGACCCTTCTAATTAAGGAGGTGCATCTGACAGTTACTGGAGGAAATTATAAATTATAAAAATTTATTGCATTCATTAATAAATATTAATTGGAAGTACGGAGGATCGGCATCGGCAGCTGAACAATATTGCGGTAATTAAAATTGGAAAATATGATAACAGATAAGCTTCAATGGGGTACAATTTACTAAATGCAATTAGTGCCTTTTTTATTTAGACTGACATGAAATTTTTTTATGCGAATGAGTCATTACACTGGCTCCTGATACACAGTTGCTACTAGTTCGGGAGCCTATGGATTAATTAGTTGTAATATTTTTTTATGTCAATAAATAATTTTTACTTTTACACTAGCCGATGAAAAATCTATCTTAATTAGGTTTTGGTTCTTGTTCGTTAGATTAAGGAATATTTTCTTAAATACTTACGAAGTGATGTAGACGCAATGGCAGTGAGATCTTCCGTTGATCTTTAGTTGGAGGTTAATCCTACAATGATGCATGCTCTCGTTTTGAAACTAAATTTTGTAATTGTCTACGATAAAAAAAATCTGGTTGAAAAGTGGATATTTTAGTCAAATACATACCATTAGGTCATCAAATAATTCAATATTTTACCAGAAACTATGGTCATCGTCGATAGTAAAAATGACGTATTGCCAAAGCTGTGTTTACATGGAACCAGTCGGGATGATGTCAAGTGGCAACAAACACTAACTCGCCTCTACAGGTCGTGTATCGTGCCTTTTGGTCAATGTTTACTCTGTAATCAAGCTATGTGGTAAAATTTTGATAACTGGATTCGGTAGAGTGGTCATTAACTTTTTTCGTGTTTTTATTGTCTTATTTGTTTGAGGTTTGGTTTGAGGATAAACTAGACTCTAAAGAGTACAGTCGGCGACAAATGTTTGTTATAAACTTTGTCGTCCAACATCCCAATAAAAATTCCAAGCGTTCAATGTTAACTATTTTACGCGAAAATTATCTATACAGATACTTAAACTTGAAGATGATTTAACAGGTTGGAAAATATCACATTATTTTTATGAGAATGACACTTGTTTTCAAAAATAATTGATGGCAAGTTAAAAAAAAACAAAATAAAAACTCCAGGAGACAAACATATTCCAGTGAGTCAAGCGATACATAATAAGACTAAAATAACGCAGAACAAATTAGTGAGTGTTGTGTCCATTACTAGACCATTAAGTGGCCGGCTAATATGTAAGCACATTAATAATATAAAAAAAAACGTGTTCCGATACGCAGTAGCGACCGCGAGACAAGCATGTCATTCTGGGCAGTCGCGTACGGAAGTGATTTAGAATTCATTAATATGTCAAAAATTATTTTGGAATTAAAACAAATCAAATTTTGAATTAAAAGTAACTGCATTTACATAATTATTATATTGATTGTAATGTGCAATATAGGTAATTCCAACTTCCTACTAATATTATAAATGCGAAAGTGTGTTTGTTGGTTTGTTAGTTTGTTGGTTTGTCCTTCTTTCACGCAGTAACGGAGTAACGTATTGACGTGATTTTTGGCATAGATACAGTTTATGGACCGGAGAGTAACATCTAGGCTACTTTTTAAACCGAAAAAATGGACGGTTCCTGTGGGAAAGCGGGTGAAAACCGCAGACAGAAGCTAGTTTGGTGTTATAAATGACGCGTTGATGTTTTACGCCGGCGATACGGGTGAGTTGTCTTTATGCACATGGGCCCAAAAGGAGCACTCATGAAAGTTAAAATGAATGACTCTTGAAGTGCACATTCGAAGCTGGTATAATGCTATAGGCCAATCAAGAAGAAGGGCAAGAAACTCGTCACGTTCCTTTTAAAAATCGTTTTTACCGTTTTGTTCTTATCGTTTCTAATCGACCTAAAATACAAAATATGCTTTATCAATCACAACTAATGGTCGCTTTCTGCTTTCGCTATTTTATTAATTGCAGCTGTCAGAATTAACTGTATTACGGATGGAGAACGTATGTGGATCGTGGGCCACAGTGACACGCCCTTGGCTTGGTTCCACTGCCTAGCGTTACAGTTTCCAATTGTTAAATGTACATCGTCATCATCATCTTAATGTCAGTACAGGTAGAGTGGGGTTGTTTTCTAATGTTACCATTAGTAAATAAATAATTTTTGCAATTAGATAAAAAAAAATTGAGTATAGGCTTGCGTTTGATCACTATCTCACCTGCCTGCGGTGTAAGTACGGAAGTCCAAACGATAAATTTGTCGAATCGAAAAAACTGATAAATCTATCGAATGTTGCGAGTACCGAAGTCTGATCGTAAAGTATTGTAGTAGCTTTATATTCTCTTTGGATTCAAACTAGCTATTCCATAACTTTTGTCGGTTGTATCAAGGCTCGATTAATTATATAAAAAATCGATAAAACCCACTTTATCGATTGGAGCTCTCAATTTTATCGATCGAAAAGATCCGTACTTGTGCTGCTGGTGGTAAGTGACGATGCGGTTGACGTTGTAGGATACCTGTTCACTTGTGACTAAAAGAAACCCAGGTTATAACAATCAGGAAACACAGACTCGGGCAAATAGTTACACTCCCTAGCGGTACGCCAAATGAATGTAGAAACATAATGCTTCGTGCGTAAAGGAGGAATATCAATATGTATCGATGTCGCTTCGCCGTAATCCAAATGTTCTAGGACACTATCAGTTCGAAGCGTACCCAGCATGCTGGCGGCATTGCCTCGTTGAACCGCAATGCTGATCTTTTGAGTTGAGCCAGATAAGTATCAGCATTTTGGTTTGAGAGACAAACTAGATAATAATATTTTATTTTTTTATGCTCTTTGGTAACGAGACGAGCTGGTCGTTTGCCTGATGGTAAGCATAACACCGGCCCATAACAATTGCAGTGCCACTCAGAACTTTCAAACACAAAGGCCTGCGCGGCACTGCAGTGCGCTCGTTACCCTGAGACATTAGGTATTAAGTCTCATAAGCCCAGTAATTTCACTGGCTACTCCGATCATCAAACCAGAACACAGTAATGCTTGCAAATTACTGCTTGGCGGCAGAATTCACGAGCAAATCGGTGGTAACAATCCAGACGGACACTCGCAGAAGACTTAGTCCTACCACGAACAAAATATATTGCCATATACAATGCTATTTATAAACAAATCAAATTTAATAATAAAGTGTAGCGTATAAGACAATGCTTACAGACAATGGAAACAAAGTCCACTGTCCAGCCGCTGCACCGTCACATTTATCATATCTGCCATTCCTGCCGTTACAAAAATTGAATTCGGCCGCGAAAGAATGAATGTTGCCAGTCGGAATTAAGTTATTACCGTCCATCTTTCTTGTTGCTGAAAATGGCAATATTGTAGCCTTATTCGGCGGGTAATAATTGTAATTTATATGACAGGTATAATATGATAGTGATGGGTATTAAATTGAGTTAAACTTTTGAATCGATTTTGCAACGATTTTACTACTGACATGGAATTTTTAAGTGAATGTAAAGAACACTATCGTAATCGAGGCGTTTTAAAATTGGTTTCACTCTGTTAAAAAGGTCGTTAAAAGGAAAAAGCTGGTGATTTTAACAGATTTCACTATATCGTGCAAGATCCAGAAACCCAGAACAGTAGTTATAAAAGTAATTCCCTTTTCCTTGTTTGACTCGCAAGAATATTAACAAACGAGTACTTACCTAGTACCAAAATAATAAGAAGTAAGCACCCACATATTCTACTAATAAAAGTAAATCAGTAATAGTATAGTAATTAATCAGTTAAAAAGGTAGATCCATTTCTCGATATTCGGCTGGTTAGGGGGGGGGGGGAGCGTTAGGTTTGGGGTACTGTACGTAATATTATGAATGTCCGATTGCTGTCTGACAAGTTGATAGCTAAATGTATAGATCTATCTTAGTGAGATTTTGCAAAAAGTTTGTATTTGCACAAGTGGCTCTCTCTATTCCACTTACTTGCCAAGTGAAATATTTCATGCTGCATTATGTTTATGTTAATAATCGCCTATTTCGTCTAAGCATAGTACACCTAATTTCAGTTCTAACATCTTTTTTCTTTGTTATAGGAAACAATATAGACACCCACGGGCACCAGGTGGACCAGAAGTCGAACCAGTGGTTCGGCGCCACCCTTGTCAGTACTGGGAGTAACGGTCCCATCGTGGTGAGTACCAACAACACTTCTATTTGTCTAGAATATTAACTATACTTTTTACAGTAGCTACATTCCCTTCCTCGATATCAAGTCGAACGTCTTACGAAACAAGTACGACTGCACTAGTCAGTGTCCACTCGGGATGATGTAACTATACCCCATATAACCCCATGAATCCTAAAAAACATTATATTCGTTTTTTGTACAGTCGTGTAAAAAAGGTAAAGTTTTATTAAGTTCTGAATAAGACAAATTCCAGGACGAAACACGAGAAATTTCGGTCATGCAGCGTACCTAAGGCACGTCTTATAGCTCGAAGGTATACCTCCTTCTTTGTTCCATCGGCTGCGAGACAGCCTGCCTACATCGTGGCCGTCCGTAACAGTGACCTATAAAGTTGATGGCGTCTCGGCCCACCCTTCCTGCTCCGCCCTCTCGAGGTCGCGCTAATGTCATTGTAATGTCACGGGACGCAACACTGCTTCGATTGCTTTGATGACGTGATTTCAACGAGGATATCTGAGGTAGTTGGAATGAACTAGGTTTTATGGACTGCACAGTGCACATAAGTAAACAACATGAAACAAATTCTAAGTTATTTCATAGTTCTGGTAGCGTCTGGTCTAGATAACCAGAAGACGCAGGTTCGAATCCTGTTGGAAGCGAAATTTTTGTGATGTATATATTTGTGTGAACATCCGCTAGTGTCGGTTAACACTATAAAATATATTTCATAATATTTTATAGTTGTTTCGTAAAGTATGAAGCCCCTGAAAAATAGTTAAAACTAAAGTTACGTATAAACTGTGATTTCATACACAAATAAGACGACAAAAAAATCTGTAACGTAAGTATCTATCTACACTGTTTTAAAAAATACTACTAAGATATTCGCACAGGACAGTGGAGTTGAGTGGACACAAAGAACTAAAGCAGTGAACTAAAAATCTACGCATATCCAGGTTTAAATCACTCTTTTATTTCCCAATCAAAATCAACAATCCATTTGCTCTCCCATTAAACCTTTCATTGTTCTCTCTCAATTAGTTCTCTAAACATTAGTTTACGAGCGACAGTTCTGACATCCCCAGGCCTTGGGGTTGGGGGCTATTAGGTCAGGGGGCCTCTGGCTTTTATAGTTTTGTGCCATTTATGGCGGACAGACAGCTATATAGCGCCATGGGGTTGAGGCTATTTAGGTCAGGTTGTAGGGTAGGTAGTGATTTGTGGCATGATTACGGTTAACCAAATATGAACTTCTATGTATTAATATTACCTACGGTTTATTAAACATACACACCTACCGACGTATTGAGACCACCGTGACATGATGAATGAGGTAAAAAGGTTTGTGAACCTGTTTTTTAATACATATAGCTGTTTTCAATTTGATGTCTTTGATTTTTATGCTAACTGTACCAAACATTGTTTTAAATTGCCTCGCTTAGTTTCCAATAATTTATAGTTTGACGGATTTCTGTTCGAGCGATAATCGATATTTTATTACATCTCGCGGCGATTACTCACGCCGATACAAATTCACCCGCGTTTCGATTTCAGAACGTTTTAATTTTTTCTCGCATTCCATATTTGAAATCACTCAGCGCGCGCCTTCGCCGAAGACGCGGCTCCATTCCGTTCTGAAACGCGAAACTTTTTGCCATGTCTACTTATGGAGTTGGAATTTTTATTTCGGAATGCCGAATTAGTGCAAAAAGCGGACTCTCTCAGGCGGGGCTGTTGTCGCTGCAATTTGTTTAGGTATTTTGTTCCATTTGCACTCGGGAGAGGCGTGTTCGGAATTTATTATCGTTACACAACCATAGGCTGTATCGACGACTGCATTTGCCATTCATTACGATTTTATTAAGCGGTTTTAGAGTGCAGTTAAATAAATAAATGTGCGCTGTGTTGCTAATTACTGTAATTTTATTGAAATTTCATTACTAGTACAATAAATACGATTAACGTAAATTGTTTTATATAGCGGTAGTGTCTTCAGCTATAAAGTAGCCGCTGTTAAATTTGGAAAAAGAAATCCGTATGTACAAAAAATCTTTTGGAAAACTTTTTTGGAAAAGTTTTCATTTTACCTAGGTAATTTTTTTGGTTTTTATTATTATTAGCAAAATATCGCAGCATCTAAAAATTTAAAACCTCCTTCACAATTAAATTTACACAATCACACTTTACAACATTGTACAAATAATTATTTATACAAAGCTTATTTGCTGTATGTAATCGGCGCCAAACCAAACTGCTTGAAGTTTTTACTTGAATTAATTACAACTTTACAAGAAACGATACTGCAATGCGTTTAGTTCAACTGCAATTGTAGTCTGGTGTACAGGAGGGCAATCGCGTTAAAAATTATCAACCAAACCGCTACTAAACCACGACCGCATCACAGCTTTTTGACCGTTTCGTATCGCGCTAATAGTTTTACCAAAAGTTGAGACGTTTCTCGACAACAACTGACAGTTAACGCTGTCAAATGAACGGCAATATCGAATTCCACACGCCTGAACCGAAACTAAAGAACAGTTGGGATCAAACCACAACCAAACCATAACTGTACGCTGTCATTTCAAATTAGCGCGATCGGGGCCCAATGAATATTGAACTGGTGAGTTTTTATGGGATAAATTATTGGAATGAAAATTTTTGCAGTAAATAAATAGAATAAAAGTAAATTGTTTCTACTGTCGACAAGATAGCGATAGGATCGAAAATGAGTGAAATTTATTGAAGGAAAATAAAACAGGCTACCTAATGGACCTCCATTGGGAAAACACAATTTTGGAAATTTTCCGATTTGAGATCAGAAATACTCCATTGTAGTAGCGGCGACGACTCGGTGACAATAAATTTTAAAAAAGTATCCAACATATTTGCACAGGCACACTGTAGCTACAAATCGAGAATCCACTTCCCATATTCTAAACATCCTCTAAGTAGTTTATTATAATTGCAAATGGCTATCTCGGGATAAATCGCGAGATACCCGGACGGCGTATCGGGACACTTGACGTGCGTCGCTGCGTGCGAGTGCGCATCTGCTTAATTCGCATTGATTAAGTGTACAGATGTGAGTGCAGCAAAAACTTGCCTATTTTTTTTTTATAAAAAGATGATACTCCTGTATTTCACAATAATTATATACTTGATATAAATTTTTCTTCCTTTCTTTCCGTAGTATACATCCAGCAAGACCCCAATTCAACTAAACAAATGGTATTAAAAATTTCAATAAAATAAATATTTACTACAAAGTTTTCAGATTATAATATGAACAATTTTAAAATCCGTCTTATTCAAAACACTATGTCGTGTTTGTTATATTTTTCAATCCGTACATGGTAGCAATCCAACCAAATTCTATATCCATTGTTTATTTTTATCTCGATTGGTTATCTTTTGAATTTGACCACTATCTCACTAAGCTGTAGTGACTGACCACTCTGCCATCATCACTTTAAATCGTTTGTTTTTGCTAAATAAAACCTTATTGAGAAACACTTTGACTCAAATAAAGTGTTTGCAAATTCAATAATACGACTGCCATAGTAGGTAAACTGTCCCATTGCTAAATTAAATTTATGCTCCAGCACAGGATAGTGCTAGAGAGGACAGTTACAAATACGTTTCCTGGTACAAATACACTGCTGAAATGTGATTTGTGGCTATGAGAAACAGTCTGCGAATGCAAACATTCATTTGTTCGAATGTTATTCTTCTTGGGTGCAGAATAAACATTTTTCTATTCTTTACGTTTTTATACTTATTAAAATTCGAATAGATCTTACAGATATTATAGCTATAACTTAGAGCCACAAATGGTTCTTTCAATAAAAAACTGCAACAAATTGCGCGTATCTTCGAGAGCAATATCTATCGGTAACGTCACCATCAATATCCCTGGTTAGTTTGTCGCGTCTGTTCTTGCCTCATCTGTGACATGGTGCGTCTCTATATAAGGTCGCAAGCGTACGATTGATGTGAAGATATCCTAGCCCTAGGAATATTTTATTCTGCATTGTTATTGAACGGCTTATGATGAATATTTATTGGCTGATGCGATGCAAAATTCGCTATTTGAAGGAAAATTACGGCACTCGATTATCCTTCGACGTAGAGACAGAAAACCTTTTTCAGATGGTTATTAATGTTTATAGGTATTATTATTATTATATTTTTTTATTAGGAACAGCAAACAACTACACTATATTATATTATAATTTGTGAAATACACGAAATAAACTGACAATAGTGCAGCCCACAACACTAATCACAGATTAACATAAATAGTTTTACAAAATTTCGCCAGAGGATAAACATTGAGAAAAAAATAGATTTATATTACACTGAGTGAAAGATCGATTCTTGAATATTAGTAGGTGATGGTTATACATAAATAACAAAAATTACAAAAATTACGTGTCCTAGTAGAAATACAGTTATTAAACAAAAATTTTTTTTTATTGTATAGCAGAGCGTATTTTTAAATACGATGATGCGTTTTACTCACTGCTATATAAATTTGTCCTTATACAACCTGAGTTTAAATTGGTTTGTTACCCCGAAAGGGGGTCAGTCTACTCCTGGAGGTCAACAACATTTGTTTTACGAGTTTTTGAAATTAGGAGTTTTTCAGTGATGAAAAAGCATTTAAAGTTTACGCAAAAATTCTACTACAGAACAACCACCCATAGATCAGCTGATTCACTTGAACTATATTGAACTTCGTTAAATGATAATGTTAATTAGAAGAGACTTAGAAAAAAATCCAATTCAAGTTATAAAAGCGCAATTCAAGTTATACAATTTTTTGCCTTTAATGTTGAATTTTTGAAGGACGTTTTTCCAAGGGAGGTTCTCCCAACTTATGTCGACAGCCATGGCCCTAATCACCCCCTTCCAGGATGACATACCAATTAACACTCACAGTCATACAAGCAATGATTGCGCTTGCGCCATTCAAAAAGTTCATTTATTTCATAGATCTTAAGAAAGTCTTGGTTAAAGTCAAACTTACCCAGAAGTATGGAGTCATTCAAATTATCTTAATTGTACTTATTTAATTGTATATAATTTCACAACAGCCTGTAAGTTGTAAAAGGTTTTTGAGGTAAGTAACAAATTGTCTGGTGATTTGTCAGCGTCCCGCTGCCTACTGTTTTTGTTGCGCGCGCGCACCCAACATGGCCGCCGCGTGACAGCTACACCGTTCGTATTTGGCCCGCCGGACCATATTTGACCCGCAACTTTTATTGTGTCCATTTGTGAGGCATTCTTGTATATTTTGCCGCAAATTTTCGGCGTGTTTTGTGGTGAATTGTGAAGCGCGTGGTAACATTTAAAATGGATATTTGGGTGTAAAAACTCCGAGTTTCAAGAAAATTTTTTTGGGAATTTTAAAAACGATTTTGTGACAAAGTATATGAAAGCTGACATGATTTCTCTTTGCTTATTATTTCTGCGTTGAATTTATGCAATCATGCATTTTTACAAATTTTATTCTACGATTTTGTCTTTATATTTTATCTATTTCATGCTACCTAGTACGCCCCTTATAAGTGAATTTATTGCGGATAATTGTTAAAACAAAACAAATCACCCAAAACTTCTTAAAATGAAGATGAATGTTGAAAACAATTAAAATCCCGAGTTAATCACATGGTCCGACCGCGAGAGATGGAGGGAACCCTCGCCACCATTAATATCACGGCACTTAACTTCCCATTATGTTCTCAAGCCGGAGTTATCTGGAATCAGTCACGCACGAGCCATAAGACCCTTTCTCGAAAATATTCGGTAAAGTGTAAAAACTAGACAGCAGTTTTGGTGTTCCGTGGATGTTCCGTATATACCTATAGGAAGGGCAAGAAAAAATGCGTTATTTCAGTCATGTTTTAAAATATTTCTATTTTTTAAAAATGGTCTCTTGTCGGCACAGTAAAATGAAGGAGTATGTACTAGGCAGTTTTTTCTCGAATTTCTAAGATAATGAGGAAATTATATTTCCTCATTTGACAAGTGAGAGTAACTGAATTAATGTACTATTCTTTGCTTACTGTGGTATGCAACGCACTGGTGTGCATTACAAAATAATGTTGCAACTATACTATGCCGTTTTTAAATTGATGTACGGATCCCTAAAAGATCAAACTATTAAAAACCTTTGGGTTCATTTCATTAAAACCTATTTATTATTTTTTAATTAAATATAATTTCACGGTTGATTCAGCAACTGTATTGTGTTGTTGTGATCATTATTAAAAAGAATATTAGATTAGAAAGAATTATAATCATCGTTAGGAACAACTGCTGAAAGACAAATGTTTAGCATGTTTAGGACTTAAGTAGTATTTTTTGAGATTTTTCAAACTCCGCAAAAATTTCCGCGTTGATACATAAATACATAATAGGTATACGATGGGGCTGGCATGCCTTTGTTAGGTAAAATACTCAAAATAAATTAGAAAAAAAACTTATCATCTTTATTTTAATAATAATCGTTATTTAACTCAAATAATTTCTAAGCTGAAACTGAAGTCATTAAGAATATCCTACTTTTAACTTCACTTTTTCCTCTTAATTATCCTACAATCATACCAAAAAAGACAAAAAGAGGTTAATACGTACTAATGGACTAGTCACTGGTTACATTTAAAATATCAGTCTGATACCATATCTGGCTTCATCGGAGCGATCAGTCTCGCAGCGCTTGAAGTCGGCACTCTTTAAACCAGATACCGATCTGTTATCGAACTATCAACACGTCGAGGTAGACTGGTAGATGTAAGGAGTTTGTACACTCGCCTACACTTCAATAATAAGATTATAAGATGACAATTTAAGTCTATATTTTATTAAAGTATGTCTACGTACGTATATATCGGGACTAGATGTGTGGATCTGTGGCGCAAGTACGGAACTTTGGGATCCATAGCGATCGATAAATTGACTAGTTCGATAAGTTAAAATTTCAAAAAGGTAGGTCGCTGTTGATTTTTTTCGAAAACGAAACACCACCTTTTTCCCGAGGACGAAAACTAATCTCCGAAACTAGTTTTGCTACGACAAGTTTTACTTGTAATCTGTTATCGAGTGCATTTCCTACACAATAACGTTAAATATCCATTGCATTGACCGAATAACTAAATTTGCCAAGTGATTTTCGTGTGAAAACCGTGGCGAACGACAGTAAAACCATTTATATACTTGTGTTAAAATACTCTTCGTTCCATAAACCAGTCTTCGAACTGTGAGATGCGAATATACATATTAAAGAAAGAAGATTCGGCTAAGTTTCGTTTTCTAAAAAATCAAGAACTACCTACCTCCTATTTAAATTTTTAACCATAAGGAATAAAATGCCTTTTTCTTACTTTCTACACTTTGGAATTGAAGTTAACCTTTTAAACATAGCCATTTATGACTGTTGATATCTTTTACCGTCGTTTACAGCAGCAATTTTGTTTAACGTGATAAGTATATCTTTTCTGTTCGTCATAATAATTTGCAATTAATTCAAAGTAAAATTTAGATTACTTCCTGGTATCTATGCGACATATCTTTTCTATTATAAGTAGGTACAGTTGTATAGATATTTTTGAACATATAAAAATATAAATATCTGAAGTATTTTGTTAAGTTTGCGGCAGTTTGTGAGCTAGATTGACCGATCCAAGCTGTAGGATATTAACTTCCAAAGCTACCAAACCAGCCATGCTCGGTTTACTGCCGTCATAAACTTCAAAGGTTTCCCTGACATTTCAATAACAGAATATCACCACCGCCGCTAAAATGTTTACGTATTTTATTCGCAAGAAGATTTAACTATGAGCTCCTTGAGACGTTTGGTTTCCTGTGAACCTTCTATGCATATCGACATTATAAATAGCGAATGAGATGCACATTTCCTTTAACTTGTGGTGCAAGTGATCAGAGATTATAGGTGGCATGACTGGCAAATGTCGTATTTGGTGGTTATCACTGCTTTGCCGGTTAACAAAACTACATGACTATTCGAAGTCATGATTGCTCATCACTAACAGAGGTCACTGCCGATTCATTAAGTCAGAGCTTCATCAACAATCATTCTTATAATTATCCTCATTATCAGCCTCTTACGCTCCCACTGCTGGAATACCGGCCTTCTCTCAGAGAGAGGTATGGGCCATTATCCACCACGCGGGCCCAATGCGGCTTGGTGAATGTCACATGTCCTCGAACTTTGTGGTTCTTGAACATGCCGGTTTCCTCACGATGTTTTCCTTCACCGTTTTAGAGCGAGTGTGAATAATCCGCACATAACTTGATATAAGTCATTGGTGCGGGCCGAGTCGAGATTCGAACTATGGTGCGTCGGATTGAAAGTCGCACAAGTTCCTGCTCGATCACACTCGCTCTCTAAAAATCATTCTTATGCTATTGGTATTGGTCAACTGGTAAGCCATTTTCTCGTGCATAAAATCTGTGACAAAGCGTCTATTAGTGTTTTCCAACAGCCGTACTGTGTATTACTTCGTAATTCTTACCATATTAGACAATCGATAAAATTAACATATAATAGGTCGGGGAAAAAGTTTGTTCGCATTTTTTAAGAAAATTCCAAATATTTTTTAATATAGTTTATTTACATTTAACTAAAGTATGTAGGTACCATTTTGTTCGATAACTTTTTGCCATCTTGTAGGTAGGGACATGATCCCATTGCTATAGAAAGTTTTGGGACTTCTGATCAAAATACCGCGACAAGTGGTTTTGGCAGTCCTCTCGTGATGTTAACCTGACACTGCCTAAAGAATTCTGAAGAGACCGAAACAGGTGGAAATCGGAAGGTGCAAGGTCAGGACTATACGGCGGATGCATTAACACCTCCCAGCCAACTCTCTTAATTTTTTCTGAGTGGCTAAAGATGTGTGAGGTCTAGCGTTATCATGATGAAAAACCACACCCCTTCTGTTGATTAATTCCGGCCGCTTTCTCTCAACTTCTTGCTTTAATCTCATCAGTTGTTCGCAGTAGAGTTCAGAATCGATGGTCCTGCCTGGTGGTAACAGCTCATAATGAATAATGCCCTTCCAATCCCACCACACACACAGCATCACCTTGTTGCGAGTTAACCCGGGTTTCGCCACAGTCTGTGAAGCCTGACCGGTCTTTGACCACGACCTTTTTCGCACGTTCTTGTCGTACGTGATCCACTTTTCATCACCAGTTATCAGCTTCTTCAAAAATGGTTCGGTTTCATTACGTCGTAGTAAAGAATCACAAATGAGTACACGGTTCATTACAAAGACTATAAATAATCTGTGGTTCATTAGGTTTCTTTCAGTGAGCTCGTGAGGTACCCAAATATCGAGCTTTTTTGTGTACCCAGTTTTTTTCAAATGCGCCAAAACTGTTTTGTGGTCAATTCCCAGTTCTTCAGCTACGTCGTAACTACTGATATGCCGATCTTGTTCCACTTTTTCAAAAATGGCATCCATTTTATCCGTAATAGGGCGACCAGAGCGACGTGCATCTTTAAGATCAAAATTTCCGGATTGAAAACGCTTAAACCAAATTTGTGCTACTCTCACAGACACTGCACCAGGTCCATAAACATCGCAAATTTTTTTCGCGGCTTGCGTTGCATTTTTACCTTTTCTGTAGTAAAATTTTAAAATGTATCGAATTTCTTCATTAGATTCACTCATTTTGACAGTACGAAAAACAAATGAAAATCACACATTTTCCTAATTTGAATTTGGAATTATGTTCTTTAAAATTTAAACTTTCATATGATACCAAAACCAGCCAGATACAAATAGTATAGCCAAGAGATTTTATTACAAGTTCATACATACTATAATGCGAAAAGACTTTTTCCCCAACCTAATATGTACCTAGGTACCTAGTGAAATAGTGTTCGGTAAATTTCGACAAAAACTGATTATTTGCATTCAATCCTACTTTTCTACTCTTATCTATTACTACCTTACAACAACTTGTGATAAGCACCATACAGCTCATTGGCCACGGTCGTCTCGCCTGAGTCCCAGGCCGGCCGGCGATGTCCGTAATAAATACTCCATTGTCTTCCTCCGGGCTAAATGGCAGAATATCCTCACCTCAGTGCGAGTGCGCATGGCAAATAGCCAGTATATCGAATTTTAGAATGGACAACAAGCCGTACCTCGCCACTCGGTCTCCAACCTATAGATATACTTCTTCATTGACTCTCTATGCTTCTATTATAACTAATAGGTAACATTGGGCAGCGTAGCCTACTTCTTACTTAATGTTTGTTACTAATTTTGGAAATGTTTACACCTAAAGGGACATTGGTAACGAAATACGGTTGATTTATTTAATTACTACATACTTACCCGTCGTAGGTTGGCTAGAATAACATTGTTATTTGATTCTTATAGCGGGGGCTTATTATATCATCGGGGGGCTTATTATATCTTCAATTTTTTTCAACTAATAGCGTCTTCGTGTCTTAGCGTCTTATTAGACGCCACGGATTAAAGAAACGCGAATAGAATTGATATTGGATTAAGATTTACTCAAAAATTGACCGAGCGGAAATTAATGTCAAATTGTAGTAAATTGTACAACAATTTCATAGTATTTTTGTCGTCGGTGGTGATTTTTGGTTGCAGGGGTATTTCCCCTAAAAAAGGGGTTTATTAGGTTTATTGCGGTGCCATTTACAGGCTGATTTTGATAATATTTGGCTGAAACATTCGTATATAAACGACTTAATTATCAAACCTGCGAGATTGTGTTCGACAATGAGTTATGACTTATGGGCACATTAAATCTTATTTTATGTAAACCATAAACAAATATATAACTAGCAGTTTGCCCTTCATCTCATCTAGCCTACCTCATCTTATTCAGATAGTCATTGTCTCTGACGACCGGCAATTTGTCGCATTGTCCCATACAACCTTCAATAGCCAGCTCGTTGCTATACAGGGTGAGGGGTGCTAGATGGAAAACAGTTAGACCTTAGCAAGGTAATGTTTTTTTCGTTGAAGTAATTCTTTCAAATAAATACAAATTTAAATAAGTACCTACTTTTTATTTTTTTATACGTGGTAACGTTTAACCTCTATCTTACCTGATCAATGTAGAGATGTGTTTGAAGTTGGTAAACATGCTATGATTAGGATACTACAGGACTAGCTCTTAACAACTACCTGCCAAACAAAAAGCCGGAAATTACAGGTAGGTGCTTGGCGACAAGTTCTCGACTTATGTTGGTGAGCACTATACAAATTGCCCAATGCAAAACTAATATACTTCGCGACATAAACAAGCACAACTGGCAAAATAACAACTTGCGATATTTTTGGGCGTAATTTAGCATAAATATCATTAAAGTCGTTGCGTGCTTAAGCTTGAATCGACGTCAGACACAATAGATATATATGCGTTTGGTTTTTAAATACCAGCATTTAGGTGGTTAAGTATTACTTTTGTTTCTCGAAATCGTTTCATAAGTTTATTTTCCATGAACTTCTATACACATGCATTTAATGCCATCGAGCACTTTCTACTCACCATTTATATCCAACGTTGGTACTGGTAGAAATATAACGAATAGCCTATTGCTCCTTTATGACCTTTTGTGTGGGATTTATATTCTCATCAGTTTTAGTGCATGGTTGGTACCTATACGGCCTAACTGCCTATACGGCTACCGTGTTGACAGATGGACAATTGACAATGTCGGTGATGGCCGTGAATGATTGTCAGGACGGCAGATATTGCATTGTAGATACTACATTGAAACGGTAAAATTGTATGACAAAGACATAATGGCTAGGTCATGTTATGAGCTTGCATTCTATTGATATACTATCATCATTTCTTGCTCCTAGCACGGCCAATCAGCCCTAGACGGCTCCGTAGCTAAGTTGGTAGTAACCCTGACTGCAAAGGGTCCCTCCCGGGTTCAATTCCCGGCCGGGGCAGATTTTGTGTAAGCATAAAGTTTGTTCTCGAGTCTTGGATGTTTGTGATGAGTATCTGTGTGTCCATGCCACCTGCGACACAGGGAATCCTAGTGCGGGGGTATGTGTGTGTGTGTATGTGTGTAAGCGTTTATTTATTTATTTAGTATTATATTTAGGCAGTGCCTTCTAAAGCACGAAAGCGCTGAGTTCTAAATGCCAAAAGCTTTCGCCGATTTGGTTACGTTCAAACTACCAACTCCGAACGTTGTTTAACTTAGCCGTTATCAGAAAAACTGACTGCTACGAGCGCTTACTACTAGTGTATATATACCTATTGTAAGGTTGTATTACGTTCGTATAGTCTCGACCCAGTAAATTTTTACCTTTATGTTGTGTCTGATTTTTTATTTCTCTACTCCATATGATAAAACTTCACCTCTAACATCATAATACAATAACAATTCAATTTACAACATTCCAAGCTCATCACGCTAGACTAGCAACAAACAATGTATCCCATACAACTTAAAAATAAATTAAATCTGTTCAATAGTTTCATAGCGTAAGCTCACAAAAGCTATATTGTGCGCACGCGCCGGTCCGCGGTCAGGGTTCGATGCTAGTACCGTACGGTTACAACCTAACAGCCTGCCATAACTTTCAACTTTATTACCTGCTATTAAAGCTCAGAGTTGTATGTTGAGTTTTATGGTTTATTTTACATTTAATGGTTAATGTTTCCCGACAGGGGGCGTGGTGTGGCGAAACACACATTAATAGTTGCTTTTGTTGACGCATGTTTTAGGTATTTCGTCGTGTGGAAGTGAAGGCGATAGGGATTTAATTTCTAGCTTAAATTAGATTGTTGTTTCATTAACCTGTGTACCTACAACATTACCATACACATTGTGTCTTGCCACGGGCAAAGGTAAAACAAGGGTTCAATAATGTTTTCAGTTGTAGGTCCATGAGTTTATGGAGCACTTGCTAATCGTGGTCGCAGATACTTGAAACTTAAAGAAAACTTAAATTTTCCCGCCTGGTTCATGCAAAATGACGTCAGCGTAAAATAACATTGACAAATCACAACACGCATGCGCGTAGAAAGTATCACACATCAGCACAAACAGCTGATAAGTCTGATAACTCAGTGATTATCGATCGGCAAATTGTGCGGCTCACCGATAGCGTCAAAAATAAACTCCGAAAACAAAATGCCGATTCTTATTCATAAAACATCAGTGAGTCCACCAGCTCGTGCTGTTCTGATGACAGTCAGAATCCTCGGCTTAGAAGTGGAAACGAAAGAAGTGAACCTACCTACAAGAGAGCAGTTCAGACCCGACTATTTGGAGAAAAACCCGCTACACACGGTCCCTTTGCTCGAAGACGATGGGTTCATTTTATCAGACAGCCATGCTATAATGACCTATTTAGTCTCCCAGTATGGAGAAGAAATACATTCTAAGCTGTATCCTAAAGACAACAAAATAAGAGCGACAATCGACCAGCGGCTCTACTTCGAAGTGTCGATCCTTTTTCCAAGATTTAAGCCAGTCATATACAGCTTAGTCAGAGGAAACCGACTAAATGCAGAACAAAAGAAGGACATAGAAGAAGCTTATGGTTTTTTAGAGAAATATTTGGATAAATCGAAGTATGTGGCTACAGACTTTCTAACATTAGCTGATGTGTCGTGCGTCGCAACCCTGTCTTCCCTGAATAGCATTGTTCCTGTAGACAGAAAGTACGAGAAGATTCACAGATGGTGGGAAAGGTTGCAGAATGAAGACTGGTACGAGATTAATGTCCCAGGGATGGTTTTGTTTGAAGGTTTTATTAAACAGTTTTTGAGATAATATTGTTCTTTATGATGTTGAAGTTTTATTTTCTGTGTTTTTGGTAGCTAATCACAATTTCGAAACAAAACTGGAAATAGTTAAGTTAACAATCAACCGCTAGGTATACTTAAAATTAAGCGAATCAAAGTGTTATGAGATGTTAGGTATATATTGTTTGTTTCATGCAGAAAGATCAGAGATGATTTAGTCTATGTAACTAACTAAACATAGTTTCAAATTCACACATTATAACGGGATATTTACCGTGATTATTATTGAGCGATGAGCACCCGATATTTCGACGCTGTTGCAAGTATTCCCGTGAACATGATGCTTGCAACAGCGTCGAAATATCGGGTGCTCAGCGCTCAATAATAATCACGGTAAATATCCCGTTATAATGTGTGAATTAGTAAATAACCGTGAAAGTTTAAAACAGTGTTTATAGTTTCATATGTTATAAAATAGGACAAATAGTCAACATTTAAGTACACCACCCCGTTTATCAACATGCATGACCAAACACAGGCAGCACAGTTACAGTAAAAACGATTTGGACCAGTGGGTACACCTATTCAGGAGTTCTAGGGAACACCTGATTGAGAGCAACGGTTCTCAATAAGTGATTTGGGCTGTGGTAGAGGTGAATTACTGTGAGTTTTTACTAACTGAGGTATTTAGAAAATTATATTTTGTGAGATAGGTCACTTGATTAGGTCACCAGATCACATATGTATAAACAATGATCTAGTGAATTGGAGATTTATAATGATAATAAATAATTGCAAGTTAGGTCATCATCACCCTCATTTATAACTGTCTGTATGTACCAGATGGCAGCTAAAGCGTGCCATATTCCATCCTACATGCAGTATGAAAATGTTACGCCAATCGTAGGTAGTTTATACTATAATTATTATCTATTCTGTGCTATACCTAATCGGACCTCACGTAATACCTACCTAATGATTTGATAGATATTCAAATA
Source organism: Crocallis elinguaria (assembly GCA_907269065.1). Lineage (NCBI taxonomy): Eukaryota > Metazoa > Arthropoda > Insecta > Lepidoptera > Geometridae > Crocallis > Crocallis elinguaria. The sequence continues at coordinate 16,019,486 of OU026068.1, forward strand.
TTCGGTGTAGGTAATGTAATTACTTAAAATAAATAGAAACGACCTTCTATCGCTTTACTTTCGGAGGATATCATTAAATTATCTTCGGGTAACTCACAACCAAAATAGGTAGGTATCTTAAAATCAGTCCTAATACCTACCTACATACCTTACTTACTATTTTAGTGTATTTCTAACCATTAGTTTAGCAAAAGCATGTTTTATCATTCAAAATGCTATTTATATATACAATATACATCCTTCGTTTCCTTTGAGCTAGCGTAATAATCCATATATATTAGAAACAACTCAGACAATTACAATGCTATCAAAAAAAATTGGTTATGTACACACACATTTGTTATGGCACAGGTGAAACACAGCCCCGTTCCGTTGCCGGGGGTTGAAAACATCTCAAAAAACATGTACCTAACAGACACATTATCACGTCTAGTGCGGACGGTTCTGGACCCTTTGATCAGATAACAATTTTTTAAAAGCGCCTTTGTAAAAACGTTGGCCACAAGCTCCAATGATTAACGGCATCAGCTATCGGGGTCACGCCGCCGGGACCTAAATCCGGCCGGGCCGTATAAAGGCTGGGACCGTTCTGTACGCAACTGTGATTGCCAGTTTTTCTCCCATTCTCCCTAAACAGCGTTCGTTTCGCGAACCGACTGGTGCGTACTAGTTTTTTAGTTGGCTGGTCTATTTCTAGAGATGGAATTGTATGTGCATGCCGTTTGTTAGGTGGGTACAGTTACCAGCGGCAGCGCGATGTACTGAAGCGATGATTGCTCAATGCAATCGCATCGGTGCTAGCCGTAAGCCGATATGCTACACACAGGTCAAAAATTCAGAATATACATTTGCGTTTGATTGATGCGACGCGTAACCAAAATGCTGGTACTTAACTGGCTCAACGGATCAGCATTGCGGTTCAACGAGGCAATGTCGCCAGCATGCTGGGTACGCTTCCACTTGGTACTGGGCTAGAACATTTGGATTATCTATGGATTGGCTTGTAGATTATTCAATTGTTTTTGTAGCAGGGTTTTAGTATTTATTTATGTATAACAGCTAGTTAATAAGGGCTATTAGCCCGTTGAAAAGAAAAAGAATTTACGAACATTTGATATGAACATTTTTATACAGTCTGCGGCGCAAGTACGGAAGTCGGTTCGTTAATTTTTTCGAACCGAAAAACTCGATTTTATTGAATGTTGCGAGTACCGAAGTCTGATCGTAAAGTATTGTAGTAGCTCTATATTCTCTTTCGATTCGACCTAGCTATTCGATAACTTTTGTCGAAAGTATCGAGGTTCGATAAAAGTCGATAACACCCACTTTATCGATTTGAACTATCAATTTTATCGAATTTTATCGATCAAAAAGATCCGTACTTGCGCCGCTGATAGTTTAAAAACTCGACTATTGTGCTGCAGTTTCTGGTCTTTGCGTGTTACCTTCGACTAGGTACATTGTTGTAATTGATCATTATTATATAATCTTCCTAACCAAATGCATCAAGTCATAAAATGATGTATTTATTTTGTAAAAGTCAACACGTAAATATCGTGTTTTTTTTATCATATATCATAATTTTTCATGTTATCAAAACAAACTTTTCAATCAATTTTTCTCCACAAGGAAGGAGGATACGCTAGCTTCGGCCTGTGATACCCGAACCTATGACCGACTTTTGAATTAAATAAACTAATTTTAGAAACGTACCTCATTAAATTAGTATTTAACCCATCAATAGCCGTTCTACCAGCTACTTCACCATCGATAACAGATCGGAGCAGTGTAAACAGTTCATAAATCTGGCCCGCGGAGGCGGAGTGGCGTGGCATGGCGTGGCGGCCCGCGTGAACACCGCATTCCACTTTATATACCGTGTAAACGAAGCCTTATCTGCCGGTGCGCTGCCAACTCCGCCACACTAATATTGTAGTAATAACTAAGCTACATTATTGCTAATTGTTTAAAAAATATTTTTGTATAAATTTAGTTTTAAAAACCTATGTTGTAATACTTACTAAAAAGTTTATATGAAATTCTAGGTGTCTTACTAATAAACGCCGTATAACGGTTGTTATGATAGTTATTTTAATTTTGATTTATTATAGTTAAGTATCTAACTTATCTGAAAATACAGATAGGTAGTATTTAGGATTAAAATTGACTTCATTATCCTAAAAATATGGCCAGTTGCATAAATATCCAGCACTTTGTCAGCGTGGTGGATTATGGATCACCCTCACTTACCTATCGATTCAAGCGAAGTTCTAAAATTAAGTTCTTACACCCATAAATACTGCTTGGACGAGAAGTCGAGAATTAAGGCACCACAAACGCACGCGGAAATGTTTACATCCACTTAACGCCTTGTTTTCAACGATGTTCAGCTTGGTTGACATCGTTCTAGAGAGGTTGGTTTATTTCGGTCCAGTACCGCGTTCTAGTCACTTGTGTAAGACACGTACGAGTTGCTGGCGCGAGTGGTTTATTAAAATTGCAACAATTACAAGAAGTCTTACAATGCGATCTCGCATGATGTCGCAATGATGACTTTAGGGTATAAAAGAGGACAAACGCATGCGACCACTTCACCGTGTATGATTCCACTTAACTAGCTAAAAATAAGTTTAAATTATGCTGTTAATTTGAGTAGTAGGTACATTGAAATGTAAATGTCTTGTATATCCATACTAATATTATAAATGCGAAAGTGTGATTGTTGGTTTGTCCTTCTTTTACGCAATAACGGAGCAACGGATCGACGTTATTTTTGGCATAGATATAGTTTATGGACCGGAGAGTAACATAGGCTACTTTTTTCGACGTGATTTTTGGCATAGATATAGTTTATGGACCGGAGTGTAACATAGGCTACTTTTTATCCCAGAAAAATGCACGGTTCCTGTGGGAACGCGGGCAAAAACCGCGAGCAGAAGCTGTCATAAAATAAAGGATGGACTTTTTCTTGAGGTTAAATTATGGGTACTCAATTATTCTGGCATGTACTGATTACTAGAAAAGGAATCACGAATTATCCATATCAGCAGCCACATAGTAAAAAAATTGTTTTCAAAAAGAATTTTAAGCTACCGCTAAATCAATTGCTAATGAGTAAGTGCTCCGTAAGAAGTTGTCTTTTGTGGCACTGCAATTCAACCAATGTGATGGTAACATCAGGTGAATGACCTGCGTGTCACGTCGCTTAGTTACAAACACCGCCAGATTTGGGAACGATTTATAACTTACTAACAGCGACGTGACGATTCAGCAATCATGACGATTCTGGGCTAACATGCGCGCCACGACAAAATGTTTTCTACTGTTTGGTCTCGCTCTTTCTCTCGCGAACATGAGACAAATGCATGATATAATTATCGACAAAATTTTGTCACGGTCGCATCTTAGCCCTATAGGTTTATTGAGCCAGCGACTGACCTAATACAAACGAGACATAACGTCTACATCGGACACAATGTCTGTCTGTCACGCGTCGTAAATCAAACAACAATGCTGGACCACTATCCAAACAGTTTGACATGTTTTACATTACGTTTGATTTACTTTATGATAGACCTTAAAATATTCATTCTGAATTTGGACGGTTTGTCATGTGTTCTTTATTTATGGTTTCCAGAAGTATTGGAGGTTTTTTAAATGATGGACATTAATGTGTCGACATAATTTGGTCGGTAGATCTGTAAGCGTAGCCATTGTGCAGCGCGAGAATCATCTCAGGCTATAACGGTCATACCACAAACAACTTAAACACACTTTGAACCAACGTCAAACATTGTTTAACACCTAAAAATGCTTTAGTCACGAGCAACCACAAATCCTGATTTAAGTAGTATCTAACCGTTGTCTAACTCAATTCTGTTGTGACATTTCTAATCATTTTAGATGTTTATCTTTATACACTGTCTAGCTAAACAGGCGTCTAAAAGTAGTTTTTATGGTAACATGGTAAGTTTTTATTTTCTTGCAGAAACTTGCTTATATACATGAGGGACAGATATGTCTTCGATCTGGACGTTGGAGTAACAAAATATTTCATAAGCAATATTTTCACTGCAAACGCTCTGTATAAAACTATAATATATAACCCCCTCGCAAGCTTTGTCTGCCTTACCGGCTAACAATTTCGGGTTCGTTTTCGTTTCCTGGATGGAAAACGATTAAAAATCTATTGTAATTGAACAATCAAAATATTAGATACAAAATATATATGAGATAGAAACTGTTAGTAATTTAGTTACTGAATTGAAGATTAATTTGGTCACAGTAGGTAAATATTCTAATATATTTTGAAAACTCAAGTACCTAATACCCTAATTTCAACAACGGCGAAACTGCAGGCGCTTTATTTTTACCATTCGCAATTTCGCTATACTTGCCGTAGGGCTGATATGACCTGGGGTGCTATGCCGGGGAACCTCCACGTGGTGCACCCTGGGTACCCGTCAGCAACATCTCCTGGTTGACCTTTCGGTCCCGGAGGGGTTGCTGACGGGTAGCTGATAACCCGGCGAGGTGGGCCCCTCCGCGTGTCCCTCTGAAGGGGTCAGCAGAGGGCACAGCGGACGGGGCAAAGGGGCTGAGCGGGGCCCGAAGGCCGCAGGGACGTGACAGTGAGGAGGGGCGCGCTGTTTTCAGCGCGCCAATAATAGACGGGACCGGGAGATGGACCCCTGCCCTGACCGGCGTGCCCTAGCTGTCGCTTGGGGCGGGGTCAACGAGGAGGGGCGCGCTGTCTTCCAGCGTGGGACCAGGTTGAGAAAAGCACACTGCTCCCGCTGGCAGCGCGCCAATGACCGGACGGGACACTGGACGGCCCCTCTTATTGGGGGGCCTGACTAGGAGGGGCGCGCTGGCCACCAGCGTGGGACCAGGGGCATACCCCTTAGGGTAAGGAGCTCCCCTGCTCCCGCTGGCAGCGCGCCAAATTATCGGACGTGACACAGGAGGAGGAAAGCCCCCACTCTGATTCGCCATACTCGGGGTGGGGGCAACATTACCGGATAGAGACGAGGGGGAGCGCGCGGCCGTGGTCTGCGCCCGCGCGCCTTTATGATGACCCCGCCCTAAGCGCCGCCCTTTGGGTGGCGTGGTGGGTGTGGGGCGAGGAGGTGCTCAGTCGAGCACGGAGACGGAGGCGCGGTCGAACCCCTCCGTCTCCTCCGGGAGGACCTGGGGCGTCGGATGCGGGGGCATTCGGCGTCCCGCACCTGCTTATAGGTAGGGTCCTCCCGAGGCGGAGGCGATGCGCTTACGTTGGGCGCATCGCCTGGCCGTGCGGGGGAGAGGTTGCCTCCCCGCGAGGCGGGTCCGCCCTGGGGGGCGGACGACGGCTGACGGGGTCCTGTGCGGAGTGCGAAAGCGGAACCGCGACCCCGTCCAGAAGCTGAGCCGTAAAACGTCCCAGGGTTTTTTAGTGGGTAGGACGGCTGCGCAGTGGGCGAGCGTGAGTCCCACACTCTCTCCGTAGCCCCCCCCGGGGTGCGGAGGGGTAAGCTCGCAAAGGAGTTTTTCCCTGGGGAACAAAAAAAAAAAAAAAAAAAAAGGGCTGATATGACCTGTATACCCATTGGCTGGTGTTTCCACCGGCCATCTATTCCGGTACGAATCTGGGGCAGTATGCGCCCTGTCAATTGCTCGGTTTGTGTAATGCCGTTCTGATTGTCGGCTTTGAGTTATGAGAATAGTTTTGATGCGCCTTTGATGGTAGCCCGCAGTGAGTTGAGTGTAGAGCGATTGTGTTCGAATGCTAGTACATATTTATGTTACTTGTGAATCTAAATTGGTACATTACAAGAAGAAATAACTACTATCTCTGCCCAATCGTATGTGAGGCTGTACAAAATTAATAATTATAGACAACTAGCTTCTGCCCGCGGTTTAACCCGCGTTGCCACAGGAACTGTGCATTTTTCCAGGATACTTAGTAGCCTATATTACTCTCCGGTCCATAAACTATATCTATGCCAAAAATCACGTCGATCCGTTGCTCCGTTGCTGCGTGAAAGAAGGACAAACCAGCAAACGTACAAAGACACTTTCGCATTTTAAGTATGGATAAGTATAAAAATCCTTTGTCTGTGAGTAACCAGAAGAAGAATTTCACATTCCTCATCGAGATAGCTGTTTGTTAGAGGATAAGATAGCTGGTAGTATCTGCCAGTAGTAGTGGGCTCATAAAACATGAGACCTGATCTCAGAATAAAGAGCGTGATGCGTTGCCGGGCAGAACTTGGACATTCAAAGTTCTGGTGTGGTTCTGGTCGGCACTTCATGTTATTATAGGCAGTCGTGGTGCTTAATATCAGGCAAACATTCTGCTTGTCTAATCTCTATTGAACATTATTGCTTATACCTATTAAAAAAATGTAATACTTTTCCCTCCCCTTTTGACGCAATCCTTACTGCGTCCTGACGATCGACTGGTTCAATGCAAATAACCCTTTATTTAGCTCAACCAAGTTTCACAACACACAAAGATCAAAATGACTAAGAAAAAACGAAATCAATTCTTAAAAGTTCTTTGTCCAGTCTTCATAACCAAACTGGTAGTGTGATTCATAAAGTATGACAAACGGGGTGATTCATTTACCGCGGCTCTAGCAGTAAACCTGGTAATTTATGAAAGTTATTGCTAAGTAGCGGCCACTTGGTTTGATTCTTTGTAGTCGTTTTTGATTTAGAAATTTGTAGCTGCTTCAATTTATGTATGCATAATACGTATGTTATATTACATGAGTAGTAATCCGTATATATTTATATTATTTTATTTTATTACTATCATAAATGCGAAAGTGTGTTTGTTAGTTTGTCCTTCTTTCACGCAGCAACGGAGCAACGAATCAACGTGATTTTTGGCATAGATTTAGTTAATAGATCGAACAGTAACATTGAATACTTACTTTTTATCCAGAAAAAATCATTTCAGAAAAAATTCTACAAATTAGTATTACTTTACAACATAGTAAGTTCATGTGGGCAGTTAAGTCTATCCATTCAAAGAGCGTTCCCGTCAAGTTATCGCGTACCTAAGTTGACATTTATACTCATGTTTAACGATAACTTTATGACTTTTAGATGCTTTCTAAGTTAGTCATTAGTGAGAGTAATGAGTCATCTTCACAAACTCTGGTTTCGGTCATAGAACGGGTGAACGTACTACCCCATGTACTCGTACGTGACTTATGCTTAAGGAATTCACGATAACTTTAAGTAAAGGTCTAAGTAAATAATGATACGTAGTTCAAAGAAACTAAAAAACACACTTCCACTTCCTGTTTCCATCATCAGAACCTATACACTAAGTGCAATCTATTGGACTGGTCAAAACAAATCATATAGGTACATACTGAAGAGTTCCATTAACCACCTCTTGGCTCCAATTTACTTTCTGGCTCCATCATAAGATCAGCTCCATGATACCTAATTATTGTATTGTCAACCAACCTACATATACAAACAAAGTTTCATTTCGATATGACAAGTTTAAGTAAGTATAAGGTTAAAATTGATTAACAAGATTGAAGATAGTAAAAATTTTATCCATAGAGGTTGCATCTATGTATTTTTAGTTTCATAACATTTTTCTTCGATTACTCCGTGTAAGTCAAGTTATGTTCTTTATCATCACCTTTTCCGCCAGATGGCACCTTGTTGTCAGTAGAACCAGTATAATTATCCAAGTGGTTAAATTTCGAATCAATGTAATTATCTCACTGGTGCATCCTTCGTTAACCTCCAAGAGCTGCGTCCGCGCATCTGGGACTGTTTTCTTTCCATTTAGAATTTTGTAAGGGGACTTTAGGGATGTTACAATGAGATAAAGTTACTGTTTTGTGTCTAAATATCGGGATTATCATGAATGGTTTGTTTTTTCAGAGAGATAATAATTAACAGGCGTTAAATGCCTTTTGTCCTCAAATATCAACAGCTAAAAATTCTTAGTTGGTTGCTTGTGTTACTGTAGAACATGCCGGGCAAGATTATTTTTCAAACAACTCCTTTATTATCTCAGTTCTCTGGTAGAAATAAATAACTTTAGCGATAAGATCCACAGCACTTCCATTTTTTATGATGGACATTGTTTCTGTGTTATTTTTTGGCGTGTTTTAAATTGTTATTGTATTCGTTATATTATAATTATTGTATCAGGAGTTGCTTGAAGCAACCCTAAATCCGGATAAAGGTTGCTTTGGCGCGTTTTATGTTATTACATCGCCTCTGATTTATTCTCCATTTCAAGTTCATATAAACAATATTTATATTCATGTGGTTTATTTTTGGATAAACCAAACTGTACATCCGAAGTTCTGTGAATTAGAAACAGCAGGTTAAGGCCCAGAATAGTCAACATTGCCACCCATATTGTGTCGTTCCTGCTTACTGTATAGTATTGATATTTTAATACGTTATACTCGAGGATATAAATGACTAATCGACCGGGTTAAAAACACGAATTAAGGTAAAAGTCTCGATAAAAAAAAATGTCAAACGCAACCCTGAAAATTAAGTTATTCCCTTGTATATCCTAAACACGAAAGTGTATCGGTCTTATATTTCACTTAAATATTCTCCAAATAATAAGAAAACAATCGACCGAGCTACTTTTTTGGTTAATTGTTTTATTTTTACATAATATGGATTTTTAGAAATGTCGCTTACGTTTTTAATTTCGAGCAGCGGCAACATCGTGGCGCTCTCTTTTCTCTTGTTACTCGCGTGTTTTGCTTCACGCTCTATCTCATTCCGCGGCGATCCGCGCTGCTAGACGGACCTGTGTCACTTTTCTCCAGGACATTTACACAAATAAAACTCTCATATTTATGGGTAAACAATCTTATAAAAAAATGTACATTAGGCGAATTTGTTTTATCAATCTTTGAGAAATGATTTGACATTAAAACTGTGATACATATCCGTTTTCTAATTTGTAAATAAAAAACAAGTTCTGTTACCAATTTCGACCGCATAGATTGCGTGTCGTCAAAGGCGTACGATTGCACTTAGCTCCATATATCGAATCTCAGCAAGGGCTCTTTTTGCACAATTTTTTTTTTGTGTTTTCTGGTCTTTGTTCAAAGTTTGACGTTCCTAGATGATTTGATGAAGTCATCCAAGTTCTTCGATCAAAGGCAACTTGGTCAAAGATCTTTGACGGGTGGAATATTAGCCTTAGGTACGGGAGAAGTAAGTAGGTATTACCTACCTCCTATAATAATGGATATAGGTGTTGGTTCGAATCCCACCAATTTGTCGGTTTTAGTTATATATATATATATATCATCAGTGTCGAGGGTCCCAAAGGAGCTGGCGCGGGGGAAAAATACCTGTTTCCCCCACCTTAGCAATTTTAATAGTAATTTTATTATAGGTCAAGCTATTTTGAACCTTATCACCACTGAATAAGGTCTAACTGTTTTTTTTTATCGCCGGACCTACGTGGTACCGGCCGACATTAAAGCGTCATTAAGTGCAATTTTATTATTTTATTAGTTCAAGCTATTTTGAACCTTATCACAACTGAATAAGGGCTAACTGTTTTTTTTTTTGCCGCCGGACCGACGTGGTTCCGGCCGACATTCGACGGGTTGGTTCAATATAGTTAGCAATTTTATTATTTTATTAGTTCAAGCTATTTTGAACCTTATCACAACTGAATAAGGGCTAACTGTTTTTTTTTGCCGCCGGACCGACGTGGTTCCGGCCGTTTGAGGGGTTATATATATATTTATATAATATAATATAATATACTACATATAATACTTCAACACGTAATTAACTGTAACTGATCGAAAATATTCGAAATAAAATAATTCAAGTAGTTTGAGAATCAAGTTACCATATTTTATCAGAGTGAAAATTTGTGGTCCGATGAAAAAATGTATCATAAAATTGCTGTAACTGTAAATCAAACTGTGAATAACTAATTGATTTATCAAGCTTGTGGGTAAGCTGAGAAATGAGTTGACATTGTAACTACGATGATACAATTCCGTTTTGTAATTTGGAAACAAAATACAAGTACTAGTAATATGTTACTAATTTCGACCTAACACATAGCTGTCGTGTTGGTTTAGTGGTCGAAGCGTTCGGTCTCGAAGGCGTACGATTGCACTTAGCACCATATATCGAATCTCATCAAAGGTCACTTTTTGCACAATTTTATTTTTTGTGTTTTCATCGTCGCACTTGTTATTATGAACCCCGATTTTGTCTCATCTCGTTATTCAGGTAGTTTATTTGAAAAAATTATCAAATCTGTCCTACAACCGGGTCATGAAATCAACAAAAACAAAATATTTAAAACGAACTGGAGTACCTACTTACTTATTTAAGTTTTTATCTATACAAATAAATAAAATTGAAGTGTCTGTTTGTAATATCAAAATATCAGCTTTTTACCAAATGCATACGAAAGTATTACGGTACCTATAACAAAACAACCATTTTAAAATTTTTGTCTGTCCGTCTGTTTGTTTGTTCCGGCTAATCTCCGAAACGGCTGGGCCGATTTTGACGGGACTTTCACTGGCAGATAGCTGATGTTACAATGAGAAACTAAGGCTACTTTAATTTTAGAAAAAAAAATTAGGGTTCCGCGCAAAAAAATAAAAATCGTAAAATCCAATATATCCGCGCGGGTGAAACCGCGGCCAGCAGCTAGTTTTACTATATAATCTTACACTTCATAACATACCTTCTGGCCAGTTTTGTCTTTTTATTTTGTGTAGGTAACGAAATATAAATATTTTTACCTTTTTTCTTTATATTTTATTCTCGACTATAATGCCGTATTAGACGGAGATTTCTAAATTAAACGATTGTTTAGACATATTCTTATCGATATTATTAAAACCACAATCTAATTCCGCGTTATCTACAATTTATAAGTAATTTTCTTTTTTTGTCAGGGTTGTCACTTTCGCACATCCGGATGCTTATAGTGTTTTTATCCGGATCAATTTTTTTTTTATTTACATGGGACTCCAGGCCTGTCCCAAGTAGGTAAGTATACACTAATCAAAATAAAGAGACAGAAACTCGCCGACATTATTTTAAAATAAATAGTGATTAGTGATGGAGTGCCTATTTCTTTAAAAAATGTGTCTAATAGATTCGCGTGTACCCATGTTGTAGAGGCAAGTACCTACTCTTTCTTTTGTAATAATTATAGAAATTACATCGATGACAGCAGCTAAAAAACAGGGTCAAAGAGTTATTGTTAGATACAAATTTAATCGTAGTCATTCAGAATGAAGATTCTGAATGACTACATTTTCATCATCAGGGTCATCTGGAGTAATAAATAAAATATTTTGTTCAACAACAGGTTTCAATAAATATACTGCTTCAGCTGATAATGGGATATTTTTATTTTCTTCTTTCTTTCGGCCATTTTAAAGTCGGAAATGAAAGAGCGAGAAATACCTTCGACGAAAATGTCGCGATATAGGTATGAAATTTCATCCCCCATTTTTCCACCCTTAGATAAAAGAATACCACCCGTATTTTTTTATAAAATTAGTAAATTTGTGTAATTAATACCTTTTATTGAAGACGGTTAAATTATTTGACGTTCATTTCGTATAAAATATTAACAATAAAAATGCATAATTATGTCAAAATAATATTTTCAGGTGAGCCGGTGTCACCCCCCTGGACCCGGATTAGTCTGGATATAATATTAATTGCTGATAACTTCTAGATACGGCGGAATTAGATTGCGGTTTTAATATTATCGATAAAAATATGTCTAAACAATCGCTTAGTTTTGAAATCTCAGTTTAATACGGCGTCATAGCCGAAAGAAAAAAATATTAAGAAAAAGGATAAAAATATTTATATTTCGATATCTACACAAAGTAAAAAGACAAAAACTGATCAGGTGTGTTATGAAGTGTATGATTATCTAATATAATAAAATAAAACTCAAATAAGTCCTCCAGCAGCGCAAGTACATCTTTTCGATCGATGAAATTGACAGTTCAACTCGATAAATTGGGTTTTATTGATTTTTTATATAATTTATCGAGCCATGAAAAACCTATAAAAGTTATCGAATTGCTAGGTCGAATCCAAATCCAAGAGAATATAAAACTACTATAATATTTTACGATCAGACTTCGGTACTCGCAACATTCGATAAATTTATCAGTATTTTCGATTCGACAAATTTATCGTTAGGACATCCGTACTTGCGCCGCAGTTCTTTTTAAATATTTTTTTGTGTTAATTTCATGACCCGATTGTAGGGCAACTTTGATAATTTTTAAAAAAAAAACTACTTGTCGTGTCCTTGTTATTCTAGAGATTAATTTACTAAAACTATTGATTCCTATTTGTAAAAAAAACGAGACGAGACAAAATTGCGGTTCATAATATACTATGCAACTTCGTACCGTGCAGCGTTGCGCGCGCCACGCTATATAAAATCAGTGGATATAATGTACTTCTGCACGCAGATTTCGAATGATAAACAATACCTTTCTGAGCTTGCGAGGTGAAAAACTATTTTTATACTTATTAGTATAAATATACCTACTACACTCGCAAGCAAAAATAAAGGGTCTTAAAGTTAACTCCAAATAACATAAAAACCACACAGGCTAACTCTTTAGATTAAAATGAATGAATAATTAAAGGAAATTTAATTTCGCATAAAATAAACTACTATGACTAATTCCTGACTGATTTTGTGTCATTCCATTTTTACTGCAAAACCTAATAGTTTTAATTAAATAAAATGCAAGAGTAAAACTCCCAGGTATCAAAGGTATCTAGTTCCAGAAATATGATTTTTTGTGAGGGCGTAGAGGAATTAGTGAGGTATCTTTTTGTGTAAATAGCTATTCCGGAAACGGCCGATAGTTTGAGAAAAAAAAAAGAAAATGTTTAAATTCGTAATGACACGGAAACAAACGACCCTAGGACTTCACTGAAACATAGATTTGACTGCCTTCTAAACATTTTATTCGAACAGCTTTGTGATTTAGTTCGTGAGTTCATAACACACCTTCTGACCAGATTTTGTCTTTTTACTTTGTGTAGATGACGAAATATGATTATTATTATCCTTTTTCTATATATTTCTTTTTTGTCGACTATAACAATACTATATTAGTAATTAGTAACAATAATATATTAGTCGGGGATTTCTAAATTAAACGATTGTTTAGGCATCCGTTTATCGATATTATTAAAACCAAAAACTAATTCCGCGTTATCTAGAAGTTATCAGCAATTAATGTTATATCCAGATTAATCCGGGTCCAGGGTCATCACCTTCTCATCTGAAAATATTCTCTTGAGATAATTATGGATTTTTGCTGTTCATATTTTATACGAAACAAACTACTAATATTTTAACCAACTTCAATTAAAGTAGTAGGTTCAGTTATCTGTAGTTTTTTGTGGTGACTTAATTTGATTTATCTGCCAATTGTCAACAGATTTAAATGATTATTGTTTTAAGTAGGCAGGGCACCACCCTATATTAATTATGTACACAAATTTACTAATTTTATGAAAGTATAACCAATACCAACCCTTTTACTAAATTAAAAGTAGCCTTAGTTACTACTTATAACGTCAGTTATCTGCCAGTGAAAGTCCTGTCAAAATCAGTCCAGCCGTTTCGGAGATTATCCGGATCAAACAGAGAGACAGACAGACAGACAGACAAAATTGTGTTTTTGTTATAGGTACCGTATATACTTTCATATACATTTAGTAAAAATCTGTAATTTTGATATTACAAACAGACACATCAATTTTATTTATTTGTATAGAAGAGTGAGTAGGGAAATGCATCTACAACATGGGTTCACGCGAATCTATTACACCTTTTTTAAAGAAAATAGAAATAGGCACTCTAAACTTGCCATCACTAATCATTATTTATTTTAAAATAATATCGACGAGTTTCTGGGTCTTGATTTTGATTAGTGTATACTTACCTCTTTGGGACGGGCCTAGAGCCCCGTGTGAATAAAGAAATTTGAATTGATCCGGATAAAAATTTTGAATACAATAAGCATCCGGATGTGCGTACGTGACAACCCTGACAAAAAATGAAAATTGCTGATAACTTCTAGATAACGCGGAATTAGTTATGGTTAAATAATAATATCGATAAACGGATACCAAAAAATTGTTTAATTTAGAAATCTCCAACTAATACGGCGTTATAGTCGAGAAAAAAAAATATAAAGAAAAAGGATAAAAATATTCATATTTCGTTATCTACACAAAGTAAAATGACAAAATCTTGTCAGAAGGTGTTTTATGAAGTATATGATTATATAATAAAATAAAAACTCAAATAAGTTCTCCAGTTCTTTTTATATATTTTTTTTTTTTGTTAATCTCATGACCCGGTTGTATGTATACTTTGATATTTTTTTAAAAATAAAATAGTTGTCGTTTCCATGCGGGAGTTTTACTCTAGAGCTTACATTTATTAAAATTATTGATACTTGTAAAAAAACGAGTTGAATCAAAATCGGGGTTCAAAATACACTATGCGTGTATGTACTGTAACATTTATTGTCGCAAACTGGCTATATCATTCACAGCTAGTTCTTGTATGAAAATACAGATGGCGTGTGGCGTTTGCGCATTGAAACGTAGTCCCAGCAGTCCTAATCAGATGGCGCTAATACTTGGAAGTGTTTGGTTCCGCAAATTTATAATTGTGAAAATAGCGCTAGGTGTTGCAGTGGTACATTTTGTTGCGGGGAAGTGGGGGTCAAAACTGAAATCCGTGCGACGGAGATCTGGCCCTTAATGTTTTGAAGATAAGCTGACGGTAAATGAAATCGTTTTAGTAATAATTAGGCTGGTGTTTTGTTCAGAAACAGATCACTACGTATGTCGGCAAATTTTTAATAAGTAGTAATTTTACCATGGTTAGGGTGTAATTTATTACTTAACTAACCCATAGCAGTATTAGCAGTACTTACTACATAACATAAAGCCATCGTAAGTCACGTGAAAGAAAAAACTGTCCACGCTTAAAATGATAAATACCTATAGTTAGGTACTTACTACATAAATACAAAATGTCTCTATATTGTTAAACTGGAGTTCAAATCCGAAATAGTTTGCAACTAGACTTGCTGTTTTAGATATGAGAAAAGATATCTCCGCCATATATGGACCGATTTAATTGGTAGATATCAAGTCCTATGATAGTATTTTTTAAATTTCGTCAATCGACGTTAATTTCTTGTCTAATTTTGTCTCCAGGCATGCGCTCCTCGCTACGTGTCATTCGTGTCTGCCAAGCTGAACCTTCGGGATCCAGTCGGCACCTGCTTTGTTGCCAAGTCGTCCAATTTGCAGGAAGTCAATGAATTCTCGCCATGCAGGACATGTAAGTACATTTTTTATAATTAGTAGGCTACTAATCAGAAAGAATAATATATGTACCAGTACTTAGTACTTTACAATTCGACAAACTGAAAAATATTACCGTAAGAAAATTGCATATTCATTTGGATCGTAGCAAAACCATTATGACGGACAACAATGGCGTCCGCTAAAGCGCGCGAAAACTGGCGCTCACTTCCGCCGGTAATGGCGGTTGGCGGGGAAATTGGCGTGACGTCCGCCAGAGTACTAAAACTTGATTTACGATATATTTCGTGTAAAATGATATTTTAAAGCGAAGCGTTACACTAACGTTAAGGCGCTCGACTTTAGGTATCAATCGTTTGTTGCCCGTGGTACTTAATACCAGTACACTTGTACTATTATCTATTCTGTGGTATAATTACTATCACTAGTACCACGGGTTTTTTTTTACTTATTTTGTATTGAAATAAGGTTGAAAATGCCGATGCGTTTGCTTTTAGTTGAAGGTTAATTCGTAGTTTTTATTTAATTAAGAAAAAGAGACGCCATAATGTTTAAATATGTTTACATTAAGTATGTCTTATTAGATGATTAAATTCTGTAATTTTTTTGGTTACAAAAAATATGATAGTTGTCGCTCAAAATATTGAGCATTGAGACGAAATAAATTTTTCGGGGTCAATTTTGTAATTTTTTTTCCTTATCGTGCAATAAAGTCTTACTATGTATAGTTAAACTTTGTTTTGTTTCTTACGAATCAGTTTTAAATTATCAAAGAACAACTAAGACAAAACATAGTTTAACTAAACCACCGTTTTAAACGGTTTTTTAATAAGTATATACACTTATTATCTTGGTGCGAGTATTAATTTTCTCAACTATCTATCATTGAGTAATATTTATATGCTGTTCGAACTAAACGCCTATGCTTTAGCAAAATAACTAATGATTTATCAAATGTTGTAGAAAGTATCAATATCATCATGACAAAAAAATAAAAATAGAGTTTTCAACGTATATTATAGTATCTTTACTCGTATACATTTATTGATTTATACATATAAAATAAAATATATTTATGTATATCTATCCAGTGTTTCGCACAGAGGACGAGGGTGAGTTTAGCAGGATCTGTATAGTCAACAGCACCATAGAATATAAATATGTCACGTAGTTAAAGTAGATAAAATAATAAGTTTCACCTAGATTTTTTACACGATTGCACAAAAAGGAGTAAAATGTTTTCTATATACAAGTATTTATTTTTTCTTTACTACACGACTGCCCAAAAAAGGAGAGTAATGTTTTCAGGGTCATGTATATTTGAGTTTCTTTATTCCTCCATAACTTTATATGCTTGAACAGATTTGGATGTATGGGGTTTCGTTAGAATCCGGACATCATTGGCTAGGGAAGTCATGTTACTTTTTTTATAAACTTTTTATTTTAGATAGACAACCTTTATATATTATCTGTTTTGGACAACCTGTGTACAAAAACATAATTATTCAATCTAGATACAGAGCGCAGAACTGTATAATACATAAGGTCTTATTACATCTCTGACTCTGATGAAAATCATAATAAACTGATTAAGTAATTGTTTATTCACACGCTGCTAATTTTAAAAAATCTAATTCTAAATGTTTTTTTTCCAGCGAGCTACGGTCAACGCAAGACTGGCGTGTGCCAGGCCGGATTCTCTGCTGCCATGTCTAAGGTAACTAAACTGTTGTTTACTATATATAATAATAATATGAAATAATAATGAAAAATAGTATGTTACTAATCACCGATTGAATTTAATTTTTTTCGGAGAGGTAGCTTATTAAGAATATCCGTTATTGATATGGTAATATTGTACCTGACAGGAATATAACAATATAGCCAAAAATTTCTCTAAAGGAGCCGTAAGTTTTCTAGATTCGAAAATTGTGTTTTTAATGCATTTACTCTATCGGCTGCTCTACTCTATCTATTCTGTCATAGGGTTACCTACTTACGTGCTGAAACCTAAACCTCTATTTTCGAAGTTATAGTGGTAGTAAAGTTATAACATAATCATTTCCTGGCAATAAATCTTGAAACATTTTCTGCAAATAATATTTATAAATCTAAAAGAATTTATATTTTAGTACTGGTAATCTTAAAAAAGATAAACGTAATGTCTTTATCAGTTGGTCAACGCCAACGTCAAAAGAAAAAGGAAAAACAGTTTTAATTTATTACATTACACTTACACTTACTGAGCCTTTAATATATACCGTCGCTTCTGACAGTGTATTATTATAAAAAATCATTTATCATACGCATTAATTTTCACTTAAACAAAAACGGTCGATCTTCTCGGAAAGCTTAAATACCAGGGCCATTAATATTCGTAATTTCGTCAATTGAAACGGAGGCGTCCATCTTTAATTTGTCCCGCCAATTGCGATTCGATACGACGCGCGGGAAAAGTATAATAAAAACAATTTTGGTGACACTCGAGAAAGTCACGCTCTGTGTTTTAGGAAGATTGCTCAGTGCTCATTGTGTTCACTGTTTTTTAATTAAATTTTTACATACTCTAAATATAAAAACTGAATAAGTATGCATGTAACATACGTATAACGTTATAGCATAAGTATCTCATATACCTATGTATTCTTATATCACACCTACTAAGCTAGATAGATTGTTAATTGTATACGGCCATTGCAATCTTGTTTAAAACAGCAGCCAGCGTCGTTAAAATAAAAATAAACGCCTCCACTTTCTAATAAATGCATTGCCGTTCTCATAACTTTTTTCCCGCAAAAAAGTTTCTATCCTAGATTCAAGTAAAGGCTCGTGATTTTACAAACGTGGGAATAGAATATCTTGTACCCCACGCCCACCTCTGTAGATCTTTGCGATCGCATCGCGCGCGTGAGCCGAATACGCGCACGGGTTTATGAATTATTAAAAACTTTTATTGTTCGCGCGCAAAAAACAGAACAAAATGGCGTGCACGTATTCCTATTTCGAAAATAGTAACCGCGCATTATTGCTGTTTTATTTGTGTCTTTATTTGGGATACAATTGAGGTTTTAATCTGTTGTAGAGTGGTGTTACCATTTTTGTACATGCGAATTGAAATGGAAAGGCTGCATTGTTTACGACTGATCTTACCTTTGGATAGGATATGATGCAGGAAGGAAAAGTCCAACACTTTGATAGTGCTTCTTCTTAGTACCTTTGTAACTTACTTAGTAGATAACAATTTACTATAAAAGTTGATTTACTACGAATACCAGTTACCAAGTAAATTATTATTTCAGCCATTGAAAGTAATAGATATCTAGTTAGGTGGAAGGTACTTTGCAAAAAGCCAAACATAAAGTAAAACATGTTGACTTATTTTTTTTACACTTTAACAAGAAAGTATTGACACAATCTTCATAGCTAGAATACGAAGCACAATGTTGCAGTGATGTTATCTTTCCCCGAATGGAGAACTTGATACATCCTTCTTGTGAATCGTGGAGATCTGAACTTATGTACGTGCGCGCTTTACTAAGTTGTGTTCCCGTTTAGTATTGTGCTGTTTGTGCATGTTTTGCACTTGAAAATATTTAAATATACATTGGGAATTTGTAGTGCAACCTACTAATTTTTTGTTTACATTTACCGTTCTCTGATTGTGGAGATATATAAGAGGGATTAAACAAGTCGACGTAACAAAAGTTACATAAAAAACACGACTGCCCTATAGCCAGTGTCACTCTGGATGATGTAAGGATTCTAATGATATATACTCCATACATTCAAATCTGTTCAGGCAATTAAAAGTTACGGTGGAACAAAGAAAAAAAAACTCAAAGAACACGCATGAGCGACAGAGATAGTCGTCAGAAATATAAGGAATTACTTCTTAGGGTGGACTCCACCCTAAGTATCTAATGGTTGCGTTATAAACTATTCATTGTGTTTATTTATAACAATAAAAATGCAAAGAAAATTTGCTACTTTAGTACACACCATTTTTATCTTTTCCTTTTGCGTACGTAATTCTGCAAGATTGCAACGTCAAACATTCCTGCAACAAACATGGTTTTGGAACGCGTAAGCGGCAGCCATTTGCAGACAATGGCGTCGCGCGCGAAACTGATGCGCCTGCGCAGCCTCCTGGGGACTCAGGGTTTCGTCGAGGTACTACCAGGGATTTTGTATACGTAATGTGAAACATCTTGTTTTAGGATGTTAATTTCATAAAGTTTACGTTGAATTAATGCGTGAATATAGATTTTATGGTTTGATGTAACTTTATTGCTGACGAGGGAAAGAGTAATGTGCTGCATACAGAACTGGGTTCAGTAAAATTTTTGATATTTATGTTTTATTAAACTATAAAAATGTTGGGAGCGAGTGCAGCCAAGCGATAACTTATGCGACTTTCAATCTCACGCACCGACACCTCCGTGTAAAATAGTAATTACCTATACCTACAGGGTCAGAAATGGGAACTAAAGTTGTAGGTGAGCAAGTACTGCATATTTCAATGTTTAATTTTCGTCTTTATTCATACATTTTAAAAAAAAATCTTTCACTAACACCAAAGTCTAGGTACAGAAAGTTTTGCTCTTACCATAGCTTAATGATTTTCCACTTGAGTTTACCGTTTGTTGCCTTTTATTGTTTCCAAGTCGTACCAGCCGCATTTCCACGAGCAATGTATGCAAATCTTACGGGATTTTAAACGCTTCCATAGATTCATGCGCGTTTAATTGAATATTCAATTATTCACGTTTACTACGGCGTTAACGCTTTGCCTGCATGCGTTAATAAGGAGTCACAAAGAGCGACTGCGTGCGGTCTGTGATTGGCTTTGTAGGTTTTAGAGAGTGCTTAGAATATGAAACATGCTTACGAATTTAATAACCTTCTTTGCATGTATCGTGAAAGTCGGCTTAATTGATTCGCTGTTTTAGGTTAGGGTAAATAAATAAGGTAAATAAGTAAGGTAAATAAGGTAAGGTAAATAAATTAGGTTAAATAATAGATACTTTATTGTGAACCGGGTTAAAAAATAATCTTATCACTAAAGTGCAATAGGCGGACTTATCGCTAAAAGCGATTTCATCCAGTCAACATTTGTTTAACGGAGTGAAAGAGGTTGGTGGTGTAAAAAAATAGTATAAAAATTTAACTTAATCTAAAAATGTAGCAACATTTTTGGTTACAATAGGCATCATTAGCTGTGGTTTTCGCTTAGAGCTTCCGTAAGCCAAACTATAAATTAGTATTTGCCTCACATCAAAAAATAGTAAAAACGCCTTCCATAACATGACATCAAAGAACCATGAGAAATGTCTGCAGCGTGACATCGCCCCACGTGACGCGGCGCCGTAGGGGCGAGCGCTTGCGCCGGCTTGTCCCGCTGTAAAAGGCGCAATGCCTGTACTCGAGCATGGCTGGCTTATAAGACCCGCGCATATTTATTCATTGCCCGCGTCTGATTCAATGCTAAGTTCCCGATTATGCGGATTTTAGGACCGTAGCCTTTTAGGGTCAACTCGTACTTTTACAAGTTTTATAGCCAACAGTTTTTATTTATAGAGCTATTTTATGGTAAACAGGGTAAGTAGGGGTAGTTTAACAGACTTTGTTACTTATGCTCATTTAGCCAATACTATTCATATAGGTATTAAAACGGATCATTTTATCTCTAATCCATCTCTAATCTTTCTCAAGGAGCTCCTACTGACCTATGACCAAATTAAAGCATCCCAGTGAAGCGTCGCTGCTCTATGCGCAGTTCCCCTTTTTTCACATGAAAACTATTCCTTTCCCAGGACGAAAACCTCTAGTTATTTATTTAATTATTTAGTTTCAATAGAAAGCTTTGTCAAACTCCGTTCAGCTCAAGCAAAGATTTAAACTTTCGCAAACTTTTATACAAGGCAGCTCTAAACATAACTGTTTTCATATAATTAAATATTAATGATCAACTTCTTTGTTTTCACAAAAGATTTCTCTACAGCATTGCACATCTGCGTTGCGTCAAAACCGCAATCTAGAAAGACCAAAACACATGTCTCGTGAGTTCTTGTGATAGCAACTGGAGCCGAGTTATCTGGCTCGTTCACACGACTGGCTGCGACGCCTGCGCTGTGTTATTTTGTTTTGATGAGAGATATGAAATTACCTACTGGAGATTTCTTCCCTTTTGAATAAACATAGTAACCGTATACAAATTCTGTCATATTTTACGTAAGATCTCGGGGGTAAATAATTACTGCATCCCTTCACCTATTGTTCATTTTGTTGTCCTTTTGGATTAAAAAGTACTCTACGTTATAAGTATTTCAGAATATGTATTGCATTTCGGTATCTGTTCTGTTTGTTTTTCTGCCATAATTGCGTTGCAAAACAAAGAATCAAACGTCCAAAACTAGCATTTAACGTGTTAGAGTGCGTGGTTAGTATGGCCACATTTAGTAGATATTATATTATAAGCTAAGGCTTCTCAATGTAAAGTGTGATCACTTAATCAGGAAGTGTATTCCCACATTGTCAAATACCATCACCAGCCCATAAAAGGCCTGTAACGAGCGCTCCCCGCACTTAGCCGATATTTTATCTGCCCATCCACAATTATAGGAACTCTCTGCATTACCATAAGTGCCCACCCCATAAAAATGTGGGATAATGGTCGTAAAAGGAAATAGATAAACAAGCGTCTGACGCGTTGGACGCTGATTTTAAACCTTGTAAATTATATCTCGTGAACATATTTATATCATATTTTATTTTTATTTTTCTCACTTTAACGATAAAATTAATAGTAACATCAATTTAAATAGGTATGACCTACACATGTTCAACCAATTTGTCAAATTGGATCATTGTACAAAATTTGTCAGAATTTGTTACTTGTTACTGTTCACCAATTAGATCTAGCAATTAATTTTAAAACTTCTTTTGCCAAAGTAAATTTGTTAATACAAATTATGGTATATATATGATTATACATTTTTTTTGTTTCCAGGATGGACAAAGACTGTTCATGGGAGCACCAGGCAGCTTCTACTGGCAAGGTACACTCCTTACGCACTTTGTAACAACTAATTATAAATACAGTTTTCCCTTTGTCCAAAATTCATGAACCATCATGATTCAACTGTGTTGTCCCATGTGGTGGATGGTGAATGTACCTTTTATCTGGTTCGTACGTGGAAATTCATGGTATTGAGACCCATGTGATAAAATTTCTAACATACATCAATCACAAGATTTATTTTGGATGGAATCTTAGACAATTTTTGTTACTTAAAAAAAAATACGAAAGGTAAGGGCAGCAAAATAGCACTTGTAGCCATCCGTACAGGATATAAATGGATATATGAAAATCAATTTTATGGTATTCGTGCTTCCTCTTCTATAGTAAGTATGATACTGACACAATTATTTCATCCAAATCCACAGGGCGAACGTTATCAATAGATGCAAACGAAAGGTTTTTCTACTTTATGCCGAAAATACCGGAAGAAGGTAAACAAAAAAACGTATCGCCAATTGACAACATCCTAACTTTTAACAGCAATAACACAGCGAGAGGCTTACGAGCGCCTAATCCTCGAGTAAACCATTAAATGCAACAGTTTTAAATGATGTTTCTAAACGTGATCGAGTATAATTTTATTAAAACAAGACCTGATACTAAACCCATAAAGCTTTCAATTCGTGCCGAAAGTTGCTAACCATTAATTTGCTTTTTAATCTTAAAGACTAATATTTTTTTTAAATAATATTATTATTAAATAAATAATGCTATGATGTCACCTAAACACATTTTGAAAAAACATATCCTACCGTTGTCATAAAACAGGTAAACAAGAGAAATTGACAATAAAAAATGGATTATACTTGATCATAAGAAAAGCATTTAAAACAATGCTGCTATTGTGTAACTATCATGTCAAGGATTCAATCAATCCAATAATGGTGCATTAGGCAATCACTGACATGGATAATTACAGAATCCATTAGCTTTTTCTATAAATCACGGTGCCATTAACCTCTAATAGAGGTTTTCACCAGATACCCTATACTTTGAAAACTCTTCAAAACACCTTTTAGATTTACATAAACCCATAGAACATCCTAGAAGTAGATGTATTCGGATTAGACGTGCACGATATTGTTAATATTTGTCCATAGATCATATCCATTTTCACTTCTTGTGCTAACGTGTACGTGGATGATACTGTATTATTTTCATTAAACGGAATGGAACACCTTCGTAATGATTTAATTAACGATCGTATGTATTTGAGCCTCCTTGGTAAACTATCAATGTAAATAGGAATGACACATCCTCAAGTCCCATAGACGTTAAAAATATGGATTGGTTTAAATATAATGCTTAAAAAATTGTAACATAAAATTGCAGTGCCCATGCTTAAAAACTAATGTGAAAGATAAATCATTTTCAGCTTTAAAGTCACAATAACATGGATTTGGAGACATATTTAGATGATTTTTAAATCTTTAAGGTTCACAAGGCGTGACTTCCTAATCATGAAACTATTATAAGGCTAATTATATGGGAATCTTGTCATATCATTTGTCAGTGCAAGCGCTTCATCAACGCACTGATCGGTGTATGAATGAAATGCACTATTACTGATGCTTCAGACCGACATCAGCAACATAATTCCTTCGACTGCATTTCAGATGCTTTTCATCGATCGTGGAGTTTGATTCATGAAGCATCCATTATTTCATAGAGCGATTTCATTTGGACTATTTATTTAAGCTTTGCGTTTATTGTGATATTTTGCCTACCTAACTGTTGTGACAAGTTTTATTTTTCATTTAACGTGTTGCTTGTAACTTCTATATTTATTACCATAATTTAATTGTCCAAGTGAAAAAGTTCTACAACTAATCCATCAAAATCACTTTTACAATTTATCATGATTTTTAGGTCAGCTACTCTCTCAAACATTGAACGGCAAGCCAGCATTGATCTCCACTCCTGAAGCTAGTGCCAAATACGATGACTCCTATATGGGATACTCTATCACTGTTGGCGACTTCGCCGGCGAAGGTATCCAAAGCATTGCTGTTGGTGTCCCCAGAGGATCTGATTTGAAGGGATTGGTAAGATTTACTATACTTATATACACTCATAGTTTACATTATTATAGAACTATTGAAATTTTAAAGAATTCTAGATCGTAGAAGTTTTCGTTTTTATAGTTATATAAATACTGTGTTAAAGATAAATATCAGAATTATTAGTTATTTATTCTCCATCCGTACCTACGTATCAATGCGAAAGTGTGTCTGTAGATTTGTTGCTTGTCCTTTTACGCAGCAAAGACGTGACGGATCGACGTCAGTTTTCGCATTGCATAGATACCTATAGTTTATGGCCGGAGAGTAACATAGGGTACTTTTGTCCCGGAAATATGCACTATTCCTTTTAGAATCGCGCGAGTGAAACCATGGGCAGAAGCTAATACTTTATAATTAACATAGTAACTATGAGATACAAATTAATTATGCATTGATTTTGTTTCTTAGTTATTTTATTATTCTTATAATAATTATCGTGTAAATAAATTTTCAGGTGGTCCTCTACACGTGGGAGCTTCAGATCATCAAGAACATCAGTGGCTCGCAGATTGGCGCCTATTTCGGCTACAGTCTGGCTTCTGGCGACATTGACGGTGACGGCGCAGAGGACGTCATCGTCGGTGCCCCCATGTTCACTAAGACGAAGAGCGACGGATACGAGCATGGCAGGATTTATATTATCTATCAAGGAAAAGACAGAGTGAGTATTTTTAGAAGTTTTCTTTTTCTGGTTCCTTCTCTTTAAAATCGGTTGAATACATTGACGAGGAAAGCAGCTTGGTTGAGGAAAGTAGGTCTTTAGCTTGGTGGTATTTAAGGCCCACACCCATCAATAACAGTTTAGTAGTGCCACATAAAACTGGGTATGTACCACGGGTTTAAGTCCCGATGCTAATTTGTCATGCCACTCTGAGACTTTTATACCCCCTTAGATGTTCAATTTTACTACATTATCTTTCTTGTATAATATCATTATAATTTTTATAAACGTCATAATATCTTGTATTATTTGCATTTTTAAGAACTACATGAGGAGTCACGCTCGTACTGGAGAGGTTTCCCGAGGCAGATTTGGATTGGCGATCACGTCGCTTGGAGACATCAACTATGATGGCTTTGGAGGTAAATCTAACATTAAGCTACTAAATAAGGTTTAAATATTTTACTAAAATTGTATTTTTGCCAAAAAAGAAACCACGGCATAAAGTGTGGGAACACGCGGGTTCAAATTCGGATGACAGCAAATGGTTTTGAGATAATATTTTCAAACAAGATTAATATCAGTTAATATATTGAATAAAGGTTTAAATACAGGTTTAAATCGGGATCTCTAATATCAAAGATTCTCCTCTAAACGAGTCAGAGAAGAACATAGCTTTTTGTGTACCTGATAATGGCCAAATCTATTTTCAAATCTCTAATTTTCTAATTTATCTCATTCCAGACATTGCAGTTGGAGCCCCTTACGGTGGAGAAAACGGCCGTGGCGTGGTGTACATCTACCACGGCAGTGAGATGGGCATTCTCGAGAAGTACTCCCAGGCCATCACCGCTGAAGAGATCTCTCCGAACCTGCAGACCTTCGGCTTCGCGCTCTCTGGGGGCGTGGACTTGGACGATAATAACTACACGGATCTCGTTGTGGGGTCTTACAAGTCGAACAGCGTAGTGTTTTTAAAGTGAGTTTTTGTAATATTCTTAGGAAAAGGAAAAGGTGCCTAGATACATACCTTTCATAACAGACAGCCCAATCAGTCCGAGCGATCTATTCCAACCGTCCGTTATGCGTGTCCCCCGCAGGTCGCGGCCGGTGGTGAAGGTGACGGCGGACGTGCGGTTCATGGGCGACAGTAAGCTGATCTCGCTGGAGGAGCGCGGCTGCGCGCTGCCCAACGGCACGCGCGCCGCCTGCGCACACCTCAAGTTCTGCCTCTCGTACGACGGGATCAACGTCGACCAGCAGATCAGTGAGTGCACAATCTGCTGACAATACGACTTGAAGCTTCACTTATAACACTAGCTCTTAGGATTAACTCTTATACGAGTGCCCGTCTGGGTTGGTGCCAAAGCTTACTAGAAAGCCTTGCAAGCATTACCGTGTTCCGGCTTGACGAGCAGAATAGCCAGAGAAATTACAAGGCTTATGAGACTTTAATACGTATAATGTCTCAGGGAAACGAGCGCACTGCAGTGCCACGCAGGCCTTTGTATTTCAAAGTTCTGGGTAGCATTACCAAGTGTTACCAAGTGTAAGTGTAGTGTAAAAACACTATCGTCTTTTAACCAGGATTCTTAAACATACCTACATTTTTGATACTAGGCATAAATAGATTGGGGATGTTCTTACTCCATTGGCTACATTCCTAATTAGTCCGATAGTAATATACAGATGCTGATAATGACAAGCCCAACAGAGTTATCGAAAGTTTAGCCTGGGCTGCGATTAACGCATCGTCTTGTTTAGCTCTGAGCTTCAATGCTGCTGAAATTCATCTGACGCTACAATATTAGAATAATAAATGATTCTGGATGCTCTTTCACAAACAACCCCACGTAATCCAACCAAAATTCAATTATATTGCGATTAAAAGTAACGATATCTAGGTATTATTATTATGACTATTCATATGAGTTACATTATGTATTGTTTGTTTCCAAGCGGAGGGATATATCTGCTACTTCGGTGAGTGAATGAGGTAGCCAATCGGTATATCACCTATGTCTTACACAGAGCGATCAATGATACCATCATCCGGTGGTATTTTGGTTTGTAAATAATACCACTTTAGTGTCTCGATGTTAGTGGAACACCTTGGGTATATGTAATTAGCAGCACTTGATGTTTCTTGTATTCACTCATCGTTGACATCATGCAATAAACTCCTAAAAAACGTTGCTGAGAGAACCGACCCCAGAGGAACTCCGGCAATTATTAGCAGCTGGTCAGAAGAGATTCTGATCAGTTGGTAATAATGGCCGGAGTGTCAGATCCCTCAAAAATCACTCGAATTGATCAGTTTTTTCAATAAATCTCATATACACTACACCGTCAACAACGAACACTCGTGCTTCAGAGCTTCCGTACCTACTTCAATTAGCGACAATAATACACTGAAAGTGTCGTGCTTATATATATATTATATATATATACCTAATCATACTTATACTGGCATGTCTAGTACCTACCAAGAAGTTGAACATTTTTGAAAAGCGCGAAAATTGAAGCATTTGACTTTGACAGACGGACAATGAAGTGGTCCCATGTACGCCACACGGGATGTTATAGAACCATTAAAATCAAATCCAGCTCGTAAACTAACAACAACACACAAACGTTGACGCGTTCTACAGCTAGTCGAAATAATCAGGTTTGTCAAAAAATCTTATAATCTCACCAAATTGTATCAAACCTCTCTCGTTCGAAGCCATACGCCATCCAGCACCTCACAGAATTCGATGTTCCATACACCTCCTTTCTATCCGTCTAACATGTGCGTCTTATTTAGATTTCGAAGTAATTCTGGACCTGGACTCGCGCCAGAAGACCACCAAGCGGCTGTTCCTCGCTGAACGCCGCGAGAGCGTCTACACCACACACATCATGCTCAGCAGGAAACAGGAAGAGTGCAAAGACGTTACTGTGTACCTGGACGTAAGTTCGTTTTTTGAAGTATGATTTTATCCATACCAAATTAGCAATTTAATGATATGTCTGGTTAAGAGTGGAAATAGTACGCAAAAGTCTAGAATGAACTGACCTGGTGGAATACGCCGATAGATGCTTAGAGACAGGTTTACAACATAAGATAGCTAGCCAGATGAAAACTAGGAAATGCCTTGGGAATCATCATCATAATTATTATTATGGTTGCATAACTATGTTTTCGTCCACTGAAAGCTTCCTCCTCATTTAATTTGAAATGTTTCATTATTCATTACTCACTCTTACTAATTTTTAATTTTATTAGGTCTCAAGTTGAATGTATGAATGCAATAAAATTAAATAAATAAAAATAAGAATAAAATGTTCACTTATTATCTGGACTTTCTACCAAACCAACAGAATGAAGACTAATAACATTTATCAAACATTGTCAGGCACTACTAACTTATGACTTTCACCGTTTTTCAGGAGGAGATCCGCGACAAACTCACCCCAATCGAAGTCAAGATGACGTATAACCTAATCACTCAGCCCTCCGGAGACGTGGTGCCGCCCGTCCTGGACCAGACCACCAGCATCTCACACGCTGACTCGCTCAACATCCTGAAAAACTGCGGACCAGATAACTTCTGTATACCTGACCTGAAGATGGCTGCTACTACGTAAGCTTTTTAACATACGTATAGCTATTACGTCCAAGAGTAGTAAGAAGCTCTACATTGCCGGTAGCAGAACGTTATTCAAGAAGTTAGTGTTGTCGAATTTTTCCAGTCAGTCAGTCCTAATCAAGGTTTGGCATATTCACCATATTCAATAAAGCTCTCGACGTTACTCCTGAGGTCGATAAAACCGGTACTATTTTACTATTTTCCACAGCCCCACAGTGAACTACGTCCTGGGGTCAGGCGAGAACCTCCAAATAGACGTGAAGGTGGAAAACTCTGGCGAGGATGCCTTCGAGGCCGCCTACCACCTGCACGTGCCGCCAGGAGTCACCTACGCCAAGATGGAGAGACTCGACAACAACGACCAGCCGATATACTGCTCCATCTCTAACAGGGATGCTGGGGGCAATAGCAGCCTGAAGTGTGACCTTGGAAACCCTATGGCTAGTGGCCAAAAGGTGAGGCTCTTGATCACTGTCTTATTGCTCTTGGCAGTTCTTGACTGTCGTGAAATGTGATTGTGCCAAGAAAGGACGTAGGCACATACCATGGGTACTATATACCATGTAACTACCCCTTGCCGTTGTGATTGTGTGCATGGCTGAAACAAAGAAGCCTATTGCTTATGTAAAGATGTACCATACCATGTAATGTCTACCATGTTAGAGGATTTTATTTCTGGATGACAATGTAAATTCTTTAAAGGTTTGCAACAACTGCATTGTGTTTTAAAAAACCTTGAAATGTCCAGTGACATTTCAACAGGAGCCATAAAGTTTATGTGGTTGAATTATAGTTTATACTTACCTACATAAAAAATACCAGTTCCATTTGCCATTTTTATGGCAAATTGAAGTGGTATTTTTTATTTTTCTCAAATCCCATTTTTTTACTGTCACTGAGTAAACATTTGTCACCCAGAATGTGGATTAGTTCTCCTGCTGTAAAACCATACACGCTAAGAGTAACTTGAACAACTATGAGGAAACCAAGCAACCTAACATAAATCAGATACAGGTACTGATACCTTTTCAATAACTCCAACTTCATCCATTCCAGGTGAACTTCCGCGTGATCCTCGAAGTGGACTCCCGCGTCACAGCACTAAACTTCGACATGGAGGTCAACTC
Organism: Crocallis elinguaria; assembly: GCA_907269065.1. NCBI lineage: Eukaryota > Metazoa > Arthropoda > Insecta > Lepidoptera > Geometridae > Crocallis > Crocallis elinguaria. The sequence goes on from OU026068.1 coordinate 16,049,425, forward strand.
CACCAACCCCGAGGTCCAGACCGTTTTCGACAACTCCATGCACATGAGCATCGGAGTGGTTATCAAGGCTCAGCTCTCCATCATTGGGTAAGTACAACACACCCGACAAGATTTACCATTGGAAGACGTATATCTCTGTGCCAGAGGGGCATCGCATTATCGATATACCTCTCTTTGGCGGAAGGTCTTCAGTCTATCTCGGTCAATATGCCGGCTTTTGTAACCAATACATAATTATTATACCTACTTACTAAACAAAAGTTGTGCCACACCAGGGGCCTTACTCCGTAAATGGAACGTTAAAACTTCGGTTGACGGATCGGCATTTTCCTACTATGAAAGACAAAATGTCAAGTGCAAAAATCGAATCGAACGTTGGATTCGAAACACTTCAGAGTAGGAAAACTGCGATCAGACAGCCGAAGATTCAACGTTCGATTTTCAGAGTGAGGCCCCAGTACCGTCAGGGTTGTGGATTAAGACGTAATATTTCATCACATTATGTACATATAACATATTATTTGCATGCAATGTTTATACCCGTAGTGTAGCATCTAAACATTATATCGATCCACAATTGATAATATATTTCAGGGTTTTAAATCACGTGCAAACAGATTTAAAACACCCACGATATTTTAATTAGGTGTTTTTACTAACCACAATTTTTATTACTTTTTTCTAGTTAACAATTAAAGCAGGTCTGACGGAACTGATGATTGGACGTCGTGTTAGCTGTTTTATGGAAAAATTTTTTTAGTTTCGGATTTTCATTTTGTTTTTTATTCTACTAAAAGCATAAAATTTAAATACCTTGTTGATAATTTTCCTTTACCATATATGTACATTTTTGCCAACATTTCTGACACAACAACGCCAGGGTTGTTCAGTCCAAAGGAATATTGGAAACCTATCCTATCCTATACCTATGGTGGAAAACTATCTATGTGGCAACTAACTGTGTGGCAACTATCTATGCGACAACTACCGATGTGGCAACTATCTATGTGGCATCTATCTATGTGGCAACTATCTATGCGGCAACTACCTATGTGGCAACTATCTATGTGGCAACTATCTATGTGGCAACTATCTATGTAGCGACTATCTATGTGGTAACTATCTATGTGACTGACAGCCTGTGTAACAAACTATTAGCCTACAAAATTATCGGTGAGATAAACTGTCTGTGTGATGATGATAAAATACCTTCATGGTGAACTGTCGGTGTTGCTACAGGGTGGCGAGACAAACTTATAAGGTGAGACAAACGCTCACCGTCGTCCGCCGTCAGCGTCAAAGAGAATATAATCCCGGTGGTCAGTGTGTCAATTTACCTCGCTTTACGTTGACGTTAACAGACTCGGTGGAAAAAAATAACAAGAAATATCACAAAATGTAAACATTTATGTCTTCAAAAAATCATTAATACTTATAGGTAGGATTATTGAAAATACGAAAAAGGTGTTTACTAATTCTATAAATTCCTTCCAGTACATCCGATCCACCAGAGCTGCACTACAACGCGTCCCTCTACGACACGCGGGACCTCAAGGACGACAACAAGCTGGGGCCCCAGGTGGTGCACAAGTACAACATCAAGAACGAGGGGCCCTTCACCGTGGACGAGGCCGAGATATACTTCATGTGGCCCTATCAGACTCTTGAAGGTGAGACTACAACTTATCCGTAATGTTAGCTGCAAAAGCGGATTGTTTTTGTATCTTTTACTAACCAGGGATTTGCACCAGACTCTGCCCATTGAATGAAAAGGTACGTCTGCCGCTTCTGTATCTGTTTAAAAATGCCGTAGAATTCTACAAAATGACGGTGCCAAGTGTACCTACAACAGATAGCCTGCATACCGGCAGATTAAACGACAGAAGACTAAACCCACTCAAAGGGACTCTAGCAAAAGATTACCCAGATACGCCTTTATGATTCCTATATCCGAAGCCGGGAGAGAAATTTCTTCATTTCTCCACAGAAGACAACTAACATGATTGGGCGATGAGACGTTTTCCGTGTTACCACATAATAAACCACTTATATAGATGCCTGTTTAGTTAGATAGTGTCTAAAGATAAACGTCTAACATGATTAGAAATGTCACAACAGAATTGAGTATGACACTACTTCAATCAGGATTTGTGGTTGCATATATTTAAATACGTGACCAAGGAATGTTTACGAGTTAAACACTGTTTAACACAGGTTTAAAGTATGTTTTATTTTTTTGTGGTAAGACCGTTAGTATTTTAATCCAATACTCCCCAATACCCAAACCCTTTTATGTAATAGAATCCGGTTCGGCATCAACTGAAAAGACAGATTTAATATAGGTGCGCATCACTAAGTGTCATGAACCCTGTTCCGCGTTGCAGGCGAGAACCTAATGTACATGCTGGTGCAGCCGCAGTGGGTGGGCGCGGCGCGCTGCGACGTGGCGCGGCACGTCAACCCGGAGAACCTCTTCGTGCTGAACCCGTACGCCTTCATGCTCGCCAAGGAGAAGGAAGGTCGGTCGCCAGGAAACGTTACAAAGTAAAGCCAGTGAGCAAAGTAGCTAGTGAAATTACTGGACTTATGAGACTAACCACCTAATGTGTCAATGGTAACGAGCGCACTGCAGTGCCACGCAGGCTGTTGTGTTTCAGAGTTCTAAGTGGCACTGCAATTGTTATGCTTCCCAAACAACCACCTACCTCGTCTCGTTATCAAATATCATAAAATAGTACCTATAATAAGAACATCGGCCTCCTCCACGAAGGGAGGCTTTTGCCAGTAACACACTACGCTTGACAGGCGTCTAATGTGATGATTACAGTAGATAACGATGAGTTAACCGAGGATGCTCTCAATTTAATGGCTGTTCCCTTAGCCGGCTCTTGTTGCTCCACAGGAGGAGATGGGTCGGTACTGTACCCGGTGTTATTCCATATAGCATGTGCGATACTTTATTTATCACCATCATCATCAGCCAGAATATCGTCCTATTCATACACAGGGACCACACGGTTTTTTTTGTGAGCATATTAGGTCCAATTAGTTAACATCTTTATTATTTTATTTGCAGCGATGATGAGCAGCGATCTTTATACGGCTTCCCAAATCTCCGGGGGTGGAGGATACTATGGACAGAGTAAGCATTTTTATTTCTCTTGAATTCGAACGATTCCATGAGTCAAATAGACATCTAGAGTCGTTTAACTTTCATGGAGGCTGTGTGAGTAAAGTGTATTTGAATAGAGAGTTTTAACTACCAATAAAACTTACCTATTATTTTTCCAACGATATCCGGAATCCATCTTGAGTCAAGCCTCTGTCTTTTAACGGTTTTTAGTCCCAACAACTTCCTCCCTTCGACTTCCGGCGCCACCGTCGCGTTTATTTTGGCGGAAAAGATGGCGGCGCTCGGAGTGGGGCGCGGTTTTACCTTCATTATACTTACTCACGATCTACCAGGTAGGCATTACCTGGATTCCGGATATCGTTGGAAAAATAATAGGTAAGTTTTATTGGTAGTTAAAACTCTCTATTATTTGTTCCGTACCGATATCCGGAATCCATCTTGAGTGATGTGTTTGTTATCTCCTGGTAGCCAAAATATGATGCTATAATGTGCTATATGTAAATAAAAGTCATGGTTATGTCGTAATTATATGTACCTGTAATCATAACAGATTATAAGTTAATCATATAAGAGTAAATACTTCGTTAATAAACTAAGATATTACCCCACTGGGTCAAAGAAATTAAATTAGCAAAAGTATGAGTAGACGATTTGTTAATTATCTTCTTTGATAATATTTTCTAAATGTATAATCTTATTCTCAATTTCAAGTTGCAAAAATATGAGAGATATCACTGCAGATCGCACTGAGCCTGGCGAGGCGTCTACAGTCGCTTTTCTGGGAATAGATTTGATCATTCCATCAATTATCGTCCTAAATGCTGGTTCAGGTTCTCTTCTGACTAACAAAAAGCTGTGGTAATTTGTTTTCTAAATCTGTAAGTTTTCGTGTCACTATAATTAACTAGTCCAATGCATACACACGAGGTTCTTGTTTGGATCTTGCTAAAATTATCATCCCAATCGTTGATAATCCAATCGATGCTCAGTAGCGTTGACGTCGAGCACCCTTCGATCTTGCTAGTAACAGTATAGCCAATAGTATATTGACTTCAGGCGCGGTAAAACCTTGAACATTGGTGAGCACTCTATGCGTGCGTAATAGATACCATCAAGACACGCTCGCCGATTGGAAGGATGGAACACTCGAGGGTGAAGCGAGGTGTTCCAAAAAGCTATCGGTTTAAAGCGTGCATCAAACAAAGTTTTATATGTGGCGCGATGCCGGTCAATATACTTTTGAAAATTTTGGTATGCATTCCGTGATCGCCTTGTCGGCGCGCTTGATCATGCCGCGTGCAGCAGCCACTCACATTCGAAACGCATCTTAATGTCGCAAAGCGACAGGATATTTGGAAGAGGTTGCTCTCACTAACTGCGTTACTGTAATAGTAGTTTTACTTTCCAGAGAGCCGGTTTGGTTTTTCTCTCTTTTGGAACTGAAACTCATATTTGATAAAAGGGTTATGACAGGTCCTTATTCTTGTAATGATTAGTAAAGGTCACTACCACTGATTTGTGAAGAAAAATTGTCCGATAATGCAAACCTTCATTGTTATGTAGATGTTCTAGATAACGGACTACCTGCTCTAGTCTGGATTCTTGTAATCTACGTTGTTAGAAATGTAATGTACTATCTATTCCATGTAGGTTTATAGGTGCTTATACTAAGTGTAACGTGATATTACGTATGTGTTACATTGATCTATCTTTTGTCCAATCCTTTATTTAGTTTATCCACCAAAATTAAGCACGTTTTCAGAGGTCGTAAATTTTTGGAGGATGCCTTCCAGTTCTTGCGGATATCAGATCTTACGAGAATATTCAGGATGCGATACGTTTCTCGAATGATGCGGGCTCGTAGGCTTGCTCTCGCAAACATCACATTTCACTTCAAAATAATAAGGATGTACTGACCTTATGTGTTCAGACAGGACAGTAGGTATTTAATAAACTAGCTTTGGCGGAGGAAACGGTCATGCCAGCTGTAAACCCCACTATTGAAGTAATGAGTTGTTAAATATCGGGCTTTGATCCCACACGTCCATTGATTAGATGCTCCATATCTTATAGGTATATGATTTCCGTTGCTGAAATGTTCAGATACAAGTCATAACAGGTTTTATGTTTTACCTTGTGATCCATCTGATTCCATCTCGAAATTAAATTGGCTCGGGACATACTGTGTTTAATAAATGATGTACTATGTCAATATTAACTTTCAAAAGTGCTCATGTCAATAAATAACTTTGAATTTGATTGGTTCATTACTATCAACAGATGTCATACTTCAGAGATGAGTCCAGAACTTTCTTTGAACTGGTTTTACTTTCCTCATTGACATAAACCAAAACTGTGCAGAAGACTGTTGCAATAAAATGTGAGCATGGTGTAGCTTTGCAATCCACTTGTCAACGGAGTTGTTCTGTTCCTGGCAGTGAGTGGCATCTTCATGTATTCAGCCACGCACCTCTGTCAAAACCGGACGCATCGGTGGTGAATATAATGCGAGATCGGGCCTGTGTGTATCGGTAGTGAGCCCTATGAAGCTTTCAACCACCACCTCATTTCTGCGAGTATAGCTAGGTTCTGATAGACTCACTTGTTTGCAAAGGTGCCTTTGAGGGAGGTGAGGAGGTTATCGGCTGAAGGAAGATGGTCGGACTTAGCGCATTACAAGAGACAAAGTTGAGTCACCCCAGAAGGGACTGGGCCTGTGTGAGGGATCAACTACCTCTGGACATCTGACTGAAGCGCCCTGCGTAGCGTTAGGCACTTCGGTTCCGACAGAGACTTCGTGTCGAGTTGGCGTCCCATATGGCACCCAGAAATTCCAGGCGCCGAGTCGGAACCAGTACAGTCTTGTCCATATTGATCGGCCAATCGAGAGGAAAGTAGGAAAGTTATCGACCGTAGTACTGCAAAGTCTGACAATCTTCCTCTGCGTATTACAAGAGGCAAAGTTGAGTCACTCCAGAAGGGGCTGGGCCTGTGTGAAGGATCAACTGTCTCTAGACATCTGACTAAAGTGCCCTGCGTAGCGTTAAGCACTTCGGTTCCGACATGACTTCGTGTCGAGTTGGCGGCGCCCCTATTACACCCAGGCGCCGAGTCAGAACCAGTACAGACTTGTCCATGTTGATGGGCCAATCGAGCCGTCTCATCAGATCCACCATGAAGGAGTTGTGTTCGCGTAAAACATGGTGAGAGCAATGTACCAGCGTAGAACCTTTCAAATAAATTACACACCTGATATTTTGGGTCCTAAGGTATTCTGCGGTTCAATTCGTGAAGGTACAAGTTGAATTTTTTCGGCGCTGACGAAAGTCGGAAAAGGTAAGCAGGTCATATGGATTGGCTGGCCGTTGTAACAGAGCAACGAGGAATCGACAGTGCTCATTAGCTATTGATTTTAAAATTGGCTTCATAACCGCGCTCCTTTTAGTAATAGCTGTATTTGTTTATCGGAGCTTCAAGATTCTTCTATTCATGTATATGTATAATATTATATATATTTACACAACCACCCGGAAGCATTTTAAGCCAGGCGCGACTGTTCTTAATAAGTAAGGAAAATGTTGGCTTTTTTACATTTAAAGTGTTTGTACAGCTTGTATTTGACGTCGGATGTCCCGCTATTGCTAGAAATGTTAGCGTGAACTTTTAATCTGACTTTGGGGGGTATAAACATCACTTTGGAAAACAAGGTAAAAATTATCTTGCTTGCTTACTTTACTTATATGGCCTTGGAGTTTTATCGCAGGCAAGCTTCCAGTTAAAAGCTCAGCCTACTTATATACGAGTAATCTGTAAACAAGTTGCTAGCTTATCACCCCCCCCCCCCTCAATTACTTGTAGGTAGGCTGCTAGAGAGTTATTTATGATATAGAAGGGCAGGTCACTTCAAGCTGTTGAAGCTGTAAGGTCGTACGCAACTTGTCTTTCCGTGTAGAATAGCACATACAGACAAAAAGTAGACAATGTAGATATATTCCAGTAATGATAACTAAACATAATTATTAGGTTCTCTTAAACGAATGGTATTTAGAACCAAACTGTGGGTAGTAACCTGATGCATGAAAAAGTCTTGAACCATCATTAAAATTTAGTTGTGAAGAAAAAATACCGGGGGTAGTTTTTCTTTATCCTTTTCTATACAAGGATGAGAGGATCGGCAGCAATGCATTTAAAATCAGTGTAAGTCCCTTTATTGATAAAAGTTGATTAGAATTACACAACACAAGTCCACGTCACTATTTGTACGAACTACGGCCTCGGTAACTTCTAGAATTGCGTGAAATGCTCGAAACTCATAGTGCTTCTTAAATTTGTCAAAAAGACCACTGGATGCGACAAAAATACAAAACACTTACGTGGTCAACTGGTCAGCCTCTGGATCGCTGCAGCTTCCTTTCAGGACTGAAAGCCCTGCAATACTGGTTGGTGCACTGCTCGTAATTGGAGAACGACTCCTCCATCGCGACACACGTTTGTTAAAATTGACACTAATTGGTTTACGCGTTTAAATTTTCGTTCTCCATAATGAAGGGAGGAATTACTTTAAAAAAAAAGTATTACTAATACTACGTTAATTATAAAAATTATACGTAAATTCAAACTGTATATACAAATTAATTTACTTCGTGAAATTAATTATATTTTGTAAGGACATCTAGCCGTGGCGAAAGACGACGCTATAATGTAGGTAAAACCGCGCCCCACTCCGAGCGCCGCCATCTTTTCCGCCAAAATAAACGCGACGGTGGCGCCGGAAGTCGAAGGGAGGAAGTTGTTGGGACTAAAAACCGTTAAAAGACAGAGGCTTGACTCAAGATGGATTCCGGATATCGGTACGGAACAAATAATAACTGATTTCATTATTTCCTTGCAGGTTACTGGGAAGAGCAATACACCAACAGCAACGGTCAAACTGTTACTCAAACTGGAGGAGGCCAGTACTTGACTGGCCAAGGTTCAGGCGGTAGTTTTAACCAAGGATCAGGCGGTCAAGTAAGCGGTGGCCAGGGCTCCGGTGGACAAATAAGTGGGAGCCAAGGCACCCAATACACCGGTGGACAAGGAAGCGGTCAAGCTTACGGCACTTACACTTACAGCAGTAACAAAAATGCCTCCAGTGGCGGTCTTACAGCTGACGAACAGGAGCAGATTAGAAAGAATTTGGAAGCCATAGCAGCCACCAACCAAGGTTCTGTGATCAGCGGAAATAGCCAGTCAGGCAGTTACAGTGGCCATACTCAAGGCAGCTATGGTCAATCAGGCTACGGTCAGGCAGGCTCTGGTCAAGGAGGTCAAGTCGTGAGGTTCCATAACAAGACAACTGTCTATGATGAGAATCATAACATTATTTCCCAAACTGAGACAAGCACTGAGTACGGAACACTGGGCCGTGAAGGGGAAGTAGGCAGCTCTTTTTACAATAGGTAAGTTTTTTTCTTATGCAAGTAAACTGGAAAGTAATACAAATATTGCAATTGTAAGCATGGACAAATTGTAAATATAGTTATAAAATGTGCGTCAAACTAGCTACACTTTCGGCTTTTAACCGTATCTCAGTTAAATGGTTACCAAAATTTACCACTTAGCAAGTTCAACACTCATTCCAGGTCTGCCCAAGGCAACGCAAATCGCAGTTCAGGTCAAAGTTACGGCGGCGGTTCCTCTCAAGGATCTCAGTCATATGGAGAAGGTGCATATGCGGGCAACAGGCAATACGGAACCGTTCAGGGCTCACAAGGACAGGGTTTTGTCCACGGCGACTGGGCTACAACGGAAACTGTCAACTCTGACGTCATGAAGGCCGGATCTTCCACCTTCCGTGGAGCCTCGACGGTCACTGTTGTTGGTGATGAAGAAGAAGACAAGATTGGAGGTTTTGGAGCGTACGCTGCTCATAACCCCAACAACGAATTCAGATATGGTGTTGCTGATGTTACTGGAAGCGGGGGATCAGCTTCTAGTGGCCAAGCCGGATCAGGAAGCTATCAGTCTGGAGGAGGCAGTCAAGCCAACGGAGGCGCTTATCAAGCCGGTAGTGGCGGTTACCAAGCCGGTGGTAGCGGTAGTTATCAAGCCGGTGGTAGTGGTTATCAAGCCGGTGGTGGAGGTTATCAAGCTGGTGGCGGTGGATATCAAGCCACTGGTGGCGGCTATCAAACCAGTGGGAATTCATGGAGCAGTCATTCAGGAAGTTCAGGAGGATATTCTTATTCATCAGGTAAATTGAGATTTTTTTCAAGTTATGGCAAAGAGTACGCCGAAGCTGTTTATAATAAGTACATATTTTTTTGTGGTGCTTTCAGGCAGTAAAGCATCACAAAGCTCTCAATCTAGCGGAGGATACACCTCAGCCACCGAACGGCGAGAGAACACCAGACGGCGTCGCGAAGATAAGGTATTGTTTATAATCAAATCATAGTGTAATTAAAGCTAGAAGAAAATAAAAGCATTTTACAGTAAGAGAGAATAGACAATTTTAATCGATGAGCGATAATTATATGCAATTTTGGGATTTCATGTCCACTGAATTTCATCAGACACAGCATAGAACCATCTCAATAAAACCAGCTGTAGACAAACATGTCATAACAATTCCAGGTGGACCAGGAGCTGAAAGATATCCTGGAGAAGTGCCAGGTGAAGTATAAGTGCGAGGTGATCCGCTGCAGCACCGGGCGCATGGTGAAGGGGCAGGAGGTCTGGTTCGCGCTGAGGTCCCGGTTCAACGCCTCCGTGCTTAATGAGGTTAGTACCTTAGCTGTCATAATCAATATAATTTCCTTGGCCTTATCTTTTTTATTTGGGGTCAGCACTGTATCTACGACCTTTTTTTCTCCCCTGACAGTCGTCATCGTTTTATTTCCATTTCATTCATCTCTGCCTTTACACATCCATCCACCTTTTCAGTTTTCCTCAACCTTTTCCATCCATCTACATTCATAAAAAGTAAATGTGCAGTGATCGTTATGGTAAGCCTATCTCTTCTGCGAGTATCCGTCTGGGTTGTTACCACCGCTTTGCTCTTGCTTTGCATATCTCTCTACCCGCTTTCTTTGTCTCCTAACGCGCTACCGGAACTCCCTCGAAAGTCACGATAAAACACGCTCACGAATAACGATATCCCTATAACGTTTATTCACTATAGTTATACGTCATCGTCACTATGTGGCAATATATGGTTCCTTGAAAAAAATACTTCACATCTTATCTCCCATGCTATGTATTATCCAGATATCCAAAGACCGTGCAGTGATCCTGTCAACCCTGGCCACGACGCGCGTGTCCCGCCTGCCGCTGGTGGTGCGTCCCAGCGACGCGTCGTGGCACACGGCGGAGGCGCAGACGGTGGTCACCCCCCAGCTGGAGGCGCTGGAGAATGGATCCATCCCCCTGTGGGTGGTGGTGCTGGCGGCTGTTATCGGAGCGTTGCTGCTGTTGTTACTCATTTTCGCTCTTTACAAAGTAAGTGGAGTTACGACGTTGGTTTGATGTATTTCATTTATCCCACCATTCCCTATGTGCGGGACCTGTTTCAAATTACTTATACTTACTGATGGGCATGTAAGGTGTCCGTGTTTTTGGTGGATTGGTGAAATGCCGTTGTCAAGCGATTATGGTGAAGTGGTAGGAAGATCAATCTGCCGATCGAGCTCAAGTTGTAAATCCGTTATCAAGCATCCATACGTGTATTCCGGTCCTTGAGAACAGAGCCCATTTTGCTCTTAACGCGTTTACTATCATAGACCACATCGTTACTTAAGATCAACTGAGATAGCAATCAAATGCTTCAACATAAAATAGTTCAATTAGTTTATTAACTTTGAATAAATTCTGTCACCACAGCCAGATTCAATTCTTATTTATTTCCAGTGCGGATTCTTCAAACGCAATCGTCCCTCCGACCACGCTGAGCGTCAGCCCTTGAACGGCCGTGACGAACATCTCTGATATTCAACCGAAATCGGGGTCACCAGTGACACAGGGGGCACCAGCGACCCCGGGGGCACCAGTGACCCGCGAGGCACCAGTGACCCCGGGGGCAGCAGCTCCAGTGACTCATCTACGGACGCTGCCAGTGACGTCACTAGTAGAGACTCCACTAGTATGGATAGGTACTGACGTTAGCGTCACGTCGTTGTTTATAAGTTTTAGATCAGCTTTTGATGTCGCTGGTAGACTTAACTTGCTGGGGCCATTTACGCCAGTATTTTAGAGACGATATCATAAAAAAAAATTAGGACCCCTTTTTCTTTTGGAACGCATCCATAAGAATTCAAAAGCCTTGTGAATACGATCCAATCAGAATAAAAAGAAGTTAAAATTAAAAAAAAACGCCCAATAAACGATAATATTTATTATCTATGTATGTTGAGGATTAGTAAATTCCTTGTGTCTATGGAAATAAGAACACATTGACTCACACTATGTAAACAAATACTTGCGCTTTATTTTTAAGTGCACTGCAAATATTTGTACAGCTACGGTAATTATTGTTCAACTCGCATCCCCCTACGGTCGCGTGTTCGCGCCGCAAATTATTATAATAATACTGGCGTAACCTTCGGTTTCTTATTACGTTAGGTTAATTCTATCAAATCTTAGGGTTAGACTGCATTGGTTATAATATTTTGACATTTAATAAATCAATGTAGTCTGACGCTAAACGGGGAAGCTTTGTAGTTAAATACAAAATATCGTTTGCCAATTCACTTTTGTCATCTTTAGATAGCAATAGTAGTTACTCATGACATATCGAAAAGAATATCATTATGTTGGTATCCTTCAATGTTTACAGCTAAAAATATATTGTAAGGTGTAAAACATTCTGAAATTGTAAAATATTAGTGTAACATCGTAAATAACGACTAGTCACGTTATGTTACTGTAATCATGTGGTGCGCCGTATAAATAAGTAATTAAAAAAAATTGCCTTCGTTTAGGAAAGTAATTTCCCGCCATTATCATGTCTGTAAAACAAAGATAATAAATAGCATAATATAAGTTTATTTTATAGATCGTGATAAATGGAAATTGAAATAAACATATTAAAAAAAATAAGTGTGGTCCAAAAAGATTTCGGGAATTACTTTTTCTAAAAAAAGATGTGAACGAAAGGATAAATCTCGAAGTGTGATACTGTAGAAATGTGTCTTAAAGTATGAGAGTTGTTGAGAATTGTGATTTAATCTAAATAAGAATAATTATTTACTATAAATAACTATTAATTTTATCTGCGACGGCGGTAACATGCGCTAATTAAATGAGAAAGCTTATAATTTTAGCACGCATCATCACGTAAAGTAGGCTTCTGAACTATATTTATTTATAAATATCCGTCCGTCCGTTGTTATTATGGAAACGATGAAACTTTTCTTTAAATTAGCAATAAAAAACAGCCGTATTGTCTTTACATATTTTTTTATTCGTAAGTAATAAACATTTGTAACCCCCTTAAACTTGAAATTGGCAAAATACATAAACCGTGTCTGGCCACGAAAGAAGAATAAAAAAAACCATTGTATTTTTTTTTTGTTACAGTATATTATTTTAGACAAATAAATAGCGTTTTCTTTCTCTCTGGTAGCTATTATGCTACCAGATTTGAATTACGGATTATCGTAATTCATTCATATTCAATGTTGCGAGTAGCATAGTTGGTGCGAGAAAATAAATGTATACACATATCTAAGGTGCCTTATAAGTATAATTATTATATTTCCTTATCAGTCAGCTTGTACTAATACATCTGTTTGTAAAATTCTTAAATCTGAGCAATAACGTGCCTTCTAGAACTGCCAGTTACTAAATAAAATGTAAATATTTTAGATATCTAACTTTAAATGTTTAAATTAAAGAAGACATTTTTTCACAGAACAAAATAATTTTTATTAAGATTTAAGTGAACAAACACAAACCTTATAAATGTATTTTTATCCAACATACATGAACCAAAAAAGTAGGTAGGTAGGTATTTGTAACATCTCATTCTGTACTTAATAATTTTAAGTCAAATTACAAAACCTATGTACAAAGTTGCTACGTATCACTTGTAATCGTAGTTTTCTGTGAAGAAATGTCGCACAACTAAACCATAAGTACATTGTTATATTTTGTAATTTTTAATTATTTATTTTAAATAATATTACTAAGTCTATCGCTTCTACTTATAGTTAATTTTACTGAAACTCTTTAGATGCCATAATTTAATATAATGGTTACATTTTGGTTGTTTTTCTCTCGGTAATAATTTTTTGCATTTACCAAAAAGAACTTGAAATAAAATATTGTTTTTAATTTTATTTTTTCTTTATGCCTTCCTACACAACAATTTATTTATTGGACCACAACACGATTTTGAGGTTTTTTTTCAATAACATTAGTACGTACAAATCAATAAATAAATAGTTACTTATCAAATAGGTACGCACGGTCGCACGTACGTTTGTACGTGCGTAAGATAAGTTAAAATTAGAAGTAGGTAGGTCGTTGTTGATGGATAAAATTATTGTCAGTTCGATAACTTAAAACTAAAAGTAGGTAGGTATAGGTCGTAAGTATATAGTTGATTTTTTTCAAAAACGAAATACAGCCTTTTTCCAGGACCGACAACTAATTTCCATAAACACCAGAGTCTTCGAATTATATGTCAAATGCGAATAAGACAAGCAAGGAGACAGTCAAACGCCGTCTATAAAAAATTAGACCAAAAGACCATAGGCTATTTTATTTTGTACAACTTGTCAAGTTCTCCAATTCTCTACAAAAGCGCCAAATCTAAAACACTGTAACCTCACCAATAAATCCGATTGATTAATGAAGTAAATAACCGACATTAACAACGAGGTTCTATCTCATTTCATTTCGGCAGAGCTGTGCGATCGGACACAACAAAACATTTCGGGAGATGCCGCCCGAGATTTACGAATCTACGATCTTTCAGTACAGACAGCATCTAAAGTCAATTTCTAATCTCTTCATCAAATGAATAATCGTGATTAACAATTGTTAATAATGAGGAAGTAGGTATCGATTAATCGTTATGTCAAATGCGTTGAATTCCATTCCATTTTTATTAAGTTATTTCAACTTTACCAGTTATACATCGTTGTAATATAGGTAGCTTATGCATCAGAATAACACAAAGACTACAATGTATAAAGGTACACACCACGCGGGTGTAGCTGCCGGCGGTAGCTGGTAAGTACTAATTAATGTTATAGAGGTAATTTTTGTTTTTTCGTTTGTTTGTTTACCACTAATCCTAAAACCACTGGCCCGATTCCCAAAATTCTTTCACTAATATATTAGGAAGCTATATTCCTGAGTGCTATTAGGATACATTACCTACATTCTAATTCCACACGTGAGAAGTCGCTGGAAAGTGTTTTACCGAGTTTTTCGGTACCTACCTTACCGTCCGATGACTGCAGTGAGCGGCTGGCGGTCCCGCACTGCTGTTATATTACCACAGGCGCATCACGAACGATTTCAACTCATTTTAGGTTTGTGTCCTTTTCACTAATTTTCTTCGTCGTAAGTGAAACATATACTTATTTATTAAGAAGGTCCTGGACTTTCAAACTTAGCACACTTATAAAACACTTATAGTGTTAACACAAAAAAAAACATTTTTAGTCGCCTGTTTAGCTAGACAGCGTTTAAAGATAGACGTCAAAAATGATTAGAAATGTCACAACAGAATTGTGTTAGACAACGGTTAGACACTACTTAAATCAAGATTTGTGGTTGCTCATATTTAATCGCGCGAATAAGGCATGTCTAGACGTTAAACAGTGTTTAACACAGGTTTAACGTGTGTTTAATTTTTTTGTGGTAAGACCCTTATACTTAGTTCCTTTTTGCTGTCGCTACATCTAAGAGAGTTAATTTAATCTCTTCGCGAGCGATCGCCAGTTTATCTTCCGTCCAATTTAAAGACAGTAACTATAGAGCACAGGGTGCGGGTGCGGGCGTCTGTCGGACAGACTGCACTACAGTGAGAACATGGCTGTAATTGGACGGCTCTGATCGATTAGAGATACAGTTAGAGAATGCTGAATTAAGGCTACACCACACACCATGGAAACATGCAACAAAAACTGTGGTTATAGCAATTATTGCCATTAATCAGATCAGTCTTTTGTTTTCACACTCCTCCTTCTTTGAGCGAGTGAGGCAGGACTACCCTGAAGCAGGCGGGTTCCTGTATGGTTTTGATATTTGGATAATTGTTAATCTGTTCGCGAAGTTTCCCTCAACTTTTTTTTACACTCAGTCGTACTGAAAGTGGTTTGGCATCTTTTCAACTAGAAAGCTACCCCAATAAGCATGAAATGTGATCATTCTTGATTTAATCCTACTAATATTATAAATGCGAACGTGTGTTTGTTGGTGTGTCCTTCTTTCACGCAGTAACGGAGCAACGGATCGACGTGATTTTTGGCATAGATATAGTTTATGGACCGGAGAGTAACATAGGCTACTTTTTATCCCGGAAAAATGCACGGTTCCTGTGGGAACGCGGGTGAAAACCGCGGGCAGAAGGTAGTAGGTAATAAATAATACTTGAGGCCTGCTCAAGTAGCCTTAAGTGTGAATTGCGCATAAATTTGACAGACACTATTTGAACAAAAAGGACCACCTCTCAAACTCCGCTATTTAACTCGACCTAAATCTCGTAAAGAGAGGAACACAACCAGCGCGTAACTTATAGCTTAACCGACATCATCGAGCTGCCAGTACAGAGTAACCGCAAGAAGGTAATTAACCCTGCGTAGGGGTGTTTTACCTACAGCTGGTTTGTGAATTCTGTGAAATAACGTTGTCGGCAGGGGTGATTTATAGCGCTGGTAAGTGCTGATTAAAGCTAAGTAAGTATGATGCCAAATAAGTAAGATGGTGCCAGTTGTTACAATTTCCACGGTAGGCACTATAATAGGGTATTAACAATACGGTACAAAAATATCGAAACGCAGGACTGCCAGGAGACATCCAGATGAAGGCTATTTTAGCCGTGTTAAAGTTTCAAATTTCAATATGTTAATGTCGTGAAGTCGTGAAGCTTATTTGGCGGACCGATAGAACGCTTTTTCACTACTAAGGGCCGATTTTTCAATTGCACTTTAACGAACTGATTGCTATCCAATCAATTAATTTTCGTGTTTTAGTGTGTTTTTCGGGTCTTTTATTTCAAAATTAATGGACCGTTAGCTAACTAAGGTTTATTTCTTTAGAATGCCATACAATTTATTTACGTCTGTCTTCACCACAGATTTAGATGATTCAGGGAATTATCTAACTATTGGACTATTGGAAAATGGGCCCTAAGTAGTGTAAGTTCCACTTTAGGTCTAGGTACACTTTTCCTTTCCAAAATTTTACTTAGGTTCTAGCATCGCTGACGGCTCTTATATCGGTGGTATATAAATAGTTAAGCTATGGTTTGTCTTTATTGTTCTTTGACAATTTTAAACTAACGGAAAGACAAAACATAGTTCAACTAAACCACTGTTAATTAATAAGAGCCTGAATATGAACATTTTGCAGGACTTAATTTCACTAAACGACTTCGCACTCACACCTCGCACATCATTGAACCGACCTACTTAACAACTAAAGTGGATGAATCTACATAAACCAAGCACCAGCCAGCTAATCTCCAAACAACACGTGATCATAAAGTTATCAAACCTGAACCCTCGCCAGTGACATCGCCCCCTGCCACCGCGCTGATGGAAAAACAATGGCGCAAGCATAAAGTTGTCACAGAAGGCGCCGTGCTGAACACGAAGATGCTATAAATCATATCGATATTAGAACACCGCATGGTATCAGAAGGGAGGGTGTGCTTGACGATGTTGTTGCGAATGTCAATGAGAAAAATGTATGTAACTAGGTATACTTATACAAGTTTTTTTATAGACATTTGGTCAATTCGCCTGATCTTAAGTGAAGATGAACTCACCGTGACCCCATCACGAACTCATTGAAGGCGATAAATACGCAATCTAGAATGGAAACTGGCTTTCATGGGCACCTGCCGGAACCCACCGATATAGTCATAAAGAAGTGAAGTACGATATGAATAGCTTAGTTGGAATAGCAATTGAACAGTTCTAGTCCACTGCAGTCCACTGCAGATACCAATTGGGTTTTGATCCCACTATCATGATAGTTCGTGTCCGTATCTTCTTCGACAAGCCAGGACCAATTCCAGGGTAAGCGTATGTCAACAAACTTTGAATTCAACGTCGCTTAAAATCTGGGGAGATAGTGGACAATCGCTTATCTATAAAGAAAATCGCTTACGTATGGCTCATCAATACCAGCTTGATGCCTTGAACTTCATTGAAAAGATGAGCCAAAAGGCTCATTGGCAACGTTCATTGGATACGCTGGTCGGAGCCAGGCTCCAGAGCCTCGAGCATCGACGCAAGGTTGCTAGTCTTTCTGTCTTCTATATATAAACGGCGCGTTTTGCCAGCGTTAGCTTACAATCAGACGAACGACGGCCTAGTCCCGTTATCAAATAGTATTAACTTGCAATTTTGAAACTAACAAAATTACTTGCGAACTGTGCTGCAGACCGCGGCGTGTGGCCCACTGCATCGGAAGGTCGGACACGTATTACAACTATTTAACTAACTCCGAACTTTCCCGTAGCTAACACCCTGCAGAACCACTTGACCGCGGCAGTACTTTTAAACATATAGCCATTATTTATTTCAACTACTAGCTTCTGCCCGCAGTTTCACCCGCGTGGCGATTCCTACAGAAATAGTCAATTTTTCCTGGATAAATATCAAAATAACAGCTTTTTACTAAATGCATATGAAAGTAATACGGTACCTAGGTACCAACAACAAAAACACAATTAATTAAATTTTTGTCTGTCTGTTTGTTTCGGCTAATCTACGAAACGGTTGGGCCGATTTTGACGGGACTTTCACTGGCAGATAGCTGACATTATAAGGAGCCACTTAGGCTACTAAACCGATTTTGATGATATTTGGAATGTAGATAGTTTACGTTCTCAACACATAGGCTATAAATATATATCTATACCATGCGGGTGAGACCGCTGGCCGAAGCAGATATATAATAAAGGTGCATTAGGTCGACACCGTAGGATTTAAAATTAAAAAAAAAACAGGTTATTATGAATATACCTAACTATTAAGTGTATGTGCTACCTTTAATTTTCAAATGTAGGTAAATTCGTTTTTAGAACGAATATACCAACACAATAAATTAGGATGGGTAAAAAGTTGCATTTATTATAATTTATTTATAATAATATAATTATGTTAGATAAGTAGCTATTAATAAATTGTTACAACCAAAAAATCATATATAAAACAGCATCGTATTACCTACTTCCGAAAATCTCATTTTCACGCAACAAACTCATTCGCACATCGTTACGATGCCCACACGTTTTCCAAATTCAATTCCTTTGACTGGTACCTACCTGTTTGATCTGTAACCAGACCAACATGTACCGCTGGTTTTTCCGAGCTCCTGCTGCTGTACCGTCCTCGCGCGATATGGATGAGTGCAACAGAGGAAAACATAAAATACACAAAGTTATATTTATAGCCCTATGCTTACCCCAATTCTGCTCACTCCGCGTCACTGCACAATGAACTTTTAGCAGATCCAACCGATTTTATCGTCCTTAGCAAATTTTTTTTTATGTGAAAGCCGCCATGTTTTTCTTCACACACTTTTTTTTTTTTTGGTGGAGGTCACTCGCGTGAACGAGGTTTTATATCCCAACCCCATACGATTACCAGAGGACATACTAATACCTACTCGTAAAATATACTATATTTAATAATAATGTGTAGTGAATGTGTGTAGTGATGTTTTGCTGTTATTATTCTCCCAAAATAATAAACATCCCCCCGCCCGAGAAAGGCTAGAAAGCCTTTATCAACCAAAATTAGTACCTAACAAATTTACGACGAATATACAAATTACAACCGAAATTTTAAAAACAATAAAAATAAATTCATCCGCTGTGCCTAGTCCAGTGGCATCCTAGCGATTTTTACGACAGGCCTCAAGAAATTGCCTGAAAGAGTTTTCAGCTTCACAGATCTGATTACCCCATCCCTTCCAGGCAAAACTTCTACCACTCTTCCACGTTTCGATCTGAGAACAGGAATATTCTCCTCTTTTATTAAAACAAGTTCTCCTATTTTAGGCGGATCTGTTGGAGTAATCCACTTATTTCGGTTTTGAAGACAATGTAGGTACCGGTCACTCCATTGTCTCCAAAATCTTTGAACTATAGCTTGAACTAGTCTAAAACGACCTAGGCGCGTATCAGGTACATCTTCCAGGTTATACTCTGGCAGAGAAAGTAGCGACCTGCCTACTAAGAAATGTGCTGGCGTCAACACTTCGAGGTCCTGAGGGTCTTGGGATAAAGGGCATAAAGGCCTAGAGTTGAGTACCGCTTCAACTCTAGTAAATACAGTTGTCAACTCCTCGTAGGTCAAAATCTGCTCCCCGATCATTCGCCTCAACAGCGTTTTGGCAGATTTGACACATGCTTCAAATAAGCCACCGAAATGAGGCGCAGCCGGAACGTTGAACAGCCAAGTGATACCGCTCTTGGCCGCAATGTCTCCAAGGGTATCCCCAACTTCCTTATCCCGTAAGTATTTATAAACTTCGTTAAGATGTTTGTTTGTTCCTACATAATTCGTACCATTGTCGGAACGTATCACACTCGGGAGACCACGCCGAGCTGTGAACCGCGATAGCGCTGCTGTGAACGCCTCAGTCGTTAGGTCACTAACGACCTCAAGGTGCACCGCCTTTGTTGAAGAACAGATAAATACGCATAAATATGCCTTCAGTACCTTAGCATTCCTAAGATTAGAAGCTTTAATCGAAAAAGGCCCTGCAAAATCCGTTTGCACTGTATGGAACACACCAGTTGCATTGACTCTGTCGCTGGGAAGCGCAGACATAATTGGTTCCACCGGCTTTGCCTTAGTCCTAAAACATGAGATGCATTTAAAAATGCGACTTCTAATAGCTTGCCTAGCTGAAAGGATCCAAAATTCCTTTTGTAAAATCGCCTGAAGGGCTGTTGATCCGACATGACAATGTACTCGGTGTGCATGGTCAATAATTAAATTCGTCAGGGGGTGATCTTTCGGTAAAACAACCGGATGTTTCCCCTGGAACGGAAGCGCCGAATGTTCTAGACGTCCGCCAACCCGCAATAGATCCGCATTATCCACGTAAGGAAATAACCGTCGTAATCGTGTAGAGCACTGTTTGTCTCGTCTTAAAGATTCTATATCCGCTTCAAATTCCGTTTGCTGAACCAATTTTACAAGACGATCCATCGCACTCTTGCGTTCTTTGACTGTCAGAACGCCTACAATTTTGTTGGAAGGAGTTCTAACATTGTGGAGAAATCTAAGGCAGTAAGCTACGACCGACTGTAGCATCACTAGCGAGCTAAATCTTTTGAACAATGGGTCTGGATCCGCAGTAACCACATGAACCTTTACCGTAGGTTTCCGCATCCCCGGTAGGATAGATAGATCATGCCTAACCTTTTCGGTAGGCCACGTCGCCGTTTGACCTCGAAGCCATTGGGGTTCCCACCACAGAGTATGTCCGAGCAGTTCCGACGCCCGACATCCACGACTCGCGACGTCCGCAGGATTCATTTCCGATGGTACATGCCTCCACTTCAAATCTAATCCGCAGTTAACTATTTGGGATACTCGATTTCCCTCAAAAGTTTGTAAGGTATGCGGAGGCATCCGCAACCACGAGAGCACAATAGTGCTATCTGTCCAACAAAAAATATCTTCTACCTTCACTTGTTCCTTGATTGATTCGGCAACATACTTAACGAGCCGCGTCAGTAATGCCGCACCTAATAATTCTAGTTTCGGAATAGTTACTTTGATTTTAGATGGTGCAACGCGCGATTTAGCCATCATCAGCGGGACTTTTACTCCACCGTCATTATCTACGGTCCTCAAGTAGACCACCGCGCTGTATCCACTTTCAGAAGCATCCGAGTAACCGTGTAACGAGCATGTCTTATTTCCGGCCAAGACAAAACGTCCCATGTTAATATTTTCAATTTCAGGTAAATCCGCTACAATAGAATTCCATTCCGCTACTACATCCGAGGGTGGAGCCTCATCCCACGATAAATTTAACCTCCAAAGCCGCTGCATGAGAACTTTGCCCTGAAACAGCACCGGTGCTATCCAACCTAGAGGGTCAAAAGTTCTCGCCAAGGTTGACAATATTGTCCGCTTCGTGCATTTACTATTATCCGTTAGCTTACAATGATACGAGAAGCAATCGTTATTAGGGTCCCATTCTACCCCCAAAATTTTGAAAAAGCCAGGTCCATCTTGCTTATCAAATGTCCTTGGTTTTTGTAAATCGTCCGCAGGAATATCTTCTAACAGCCGTTCACTGTTAGACACCCACTTGCTCAACTCAAAACCACCAGAGCGGAGCAAGTTTGTCAAGTCCGCCCTCAAGTGTTTGGCTTCCGCTTCAGTATCGGCACCTCCTAGTATATCGTCCATGAAGACTGATGACCGCAAAAGATTAGCTGCCACCGGGAATTCCACCTCACTGTCTTCAGCTAGTTGCCGTACTGTCCGGATAGCAATGTACGGGCTAGACTTCATTCCGTACGTTACAGTGTTAAGCGTGTACAGAATCAAGGGCTGATCAGGTGACTCCCTCCAGAATATCAACTGATACTTTCTGTCATTCTCATGGACCACAATTTGCCGGAACATCATCTTGATGTCTGTAGTGAAGACATACTCTGACATGCGAAACCGACAAATGATCTCCATTACGTCCCGCTGTAACTTTGGCCCCGCATGTAACGTATCGTTCAAGGACACGCCCGACGGTGTTGTCCCACAACTGGCATCGAAAACCACGCGTATTTTATCCGAATCCGTCTTAAAAATACCATGGTGAGGGATAACGTATCCTTTTCCGCCGACATAGTCGTCTGGGTTCCGGTCACAGACCGACATATGTCCCATTTGTTCATAATCTCGCATGAACTTTATGTATTTTTCCCGTAAAGACTCATTTGAAATAAGCCGCTTTTCCATTGCCAAGAACCGCCTTTTGGCTAATAGAACCGAGTCCCCCAACTCGGGCTTACCGTCCAAAAAAGGTAACCGTACCACATACCGCCCTGACTCATCCCGTCGATGAGTTTCCCGAAAAAGTGATTCGCACTCTACATCTTTTGGGTTTACTACTACCGCATCAGGAATGTCTTCTACTTCCCAAAATTTCTCCAGGATTTGATCCGTTGTCGCGTGAGCCACAAAATATGTTTGTGACCGATAAGCCGCATTGTCACTTTGTGTGGTCGCATAAGTCACCGGACCCATCAATACATGTCCAAACACAGTATTCATAGCGCAAGGTAAGTAGTCATTAACTTTAACATATCCTCCGACCATAATATCACTTATTAAATCCGCTCCGATCAATATGTCAACAGGACGACTGACATAGAATTGCTCATCCGCTAGGTAGATACCCCTGTACCATTCAGCTAAGTTCGGTGATAAGCTTATGCTAGGTAGGCTGTGAGTAATGTTACTCAAGATCGTTGCCGTGGTCACTATCCGTGGGTGGTCTGAATACTTAGGACACATAGTCAAATTTACCCCTGCCTTACAATCGCTAACTGGTATTCCCCCTAGTCCCGTGATCGCAACGATATCTGACTGAAACCGCCTTAGACCTAGCTTACTAGCACAACGTTCAGTAACAAAAGTGCTCTGACTACCTCCGTCTAGTAGCGCGCGAACTTCGTGGTATTCGCCGCAACTGTCCATTACCCGTACAACGGCAGTCGCGAGTAGTACTGTCCGCTTATGCGTACTACGTGCTTCTATTTTATTACATGTAGTTAAAGCCGCCCCACTGTCCACCACTGATGAACTTACCCTATCCCTATATCCATGATTGGGCTCCTCTACCCTACCTAAAGTATGAGTAGCCGCGTTTACCCTATCTGAGTCCGTACCAGGTGCGCCTGATCGACTTGATTCCGCATTTATTGTTCGAGGACCCCCTACCGCTGGTGGTCCCCCCGACACCCCTCCAGATGCAGCCGCCGCCGGCAAATCAAAATGTATTAAATGGTGGTGCTTGGTCGATTTACATTTGTAGCATGACCAACCCGATGAGCATTGACTGAAGGTATGTTCCCCCAGGCACCTAAAACATAGCCGGAATTCCTTTACACGCTCTTTCCGCTGGCGTGGTTTCATTGCTAAGAACAGTTCGCACCTAGCTAAATTATGGTTACCCCGCTTACATAATTTACACCCTGTTGGTGCAATCTGCGATGTTATATGGTGTGTCCGCGAAGTTGTAGCACTACCTCTCACATTGTGGCCTTCTCCACTGGATTCTAAAATCCTAACCTCATTTTCTAAAAACTGAATAAAGTCCGCAAAGCTGGGTAACTCTTTACCTGTCACTTTAGCTTCAAACTGTTTTTTCAAGCTACCTTCTAATTTTTGAAAGTTTATGAAAAACAGAAGGTAAGACCACTCCGTTACAGGAAATTTCATTTTTTCCAATGCCTTTGTATTTTCTAATAATGTATTTAGAAACGGTTTTATCGAGGATATATTTTTACTAACATGTCCCGTACCTAACAAGTTGTGTAAAAGTTTGTCCGCTAACAACCGCTTGTTGTTGTATCGACTTTGCAGTAGATCCAAAGCTATAGAATAATTGTCACCGGTGACAGATAAGTGTTGGATCAACATTTTTGGTTCTCCGGACAAAGACCCAACCAAATAATATAGTTTTTCTGTTTCCGATAGGGATGAGTTTCGTCCGACTAGTGACTGAAACAAATCTATGAATGACCCAAAGTCCTCTATTTTACCTGAGAAGGTAGGGAGCTGCACCTTAGGCAAAACCACCCTCTTGCCTTTTACATCATCCGAGTATGTTTGACAACTTCCCCCAGGAAATAACCCTAAATACCTGCTTTTAATATCATAATATTTTTTATTGTAGACCGCATACTTTTTTCTGAAGACTTCTAGTTCCGCTTCCTCTTCCAGTCCGGTCTGGAGTTCTATATGCGTTGAAGTGAATTCAGTAAAATTATTTTCTAAATCCCCATATCTTATTCTGAATTCATTTCTTTCACCCTCACATATGAGCCCTGTCTGTGAAAGATCATACAGCGAGTCCAAGTTAAATATGGCTATATCATATTTGATATTAAGTTTTGTTTGGGTTTTAGGAGGCATTTTTTATTATTTGTATTTACCCAAAACAACTAAAAACTCTTTCAACCAATAAAAACAAAAATTATTCAAATTTCTAAAACACAAAATTAAAAAATATGGTAGGATTCGAACCAGGGTACGAAACTCGTAATCTATGAATGTAGTCGCTCAAACCGCTAGACTATCGATTGCCTTACTTCGACTAACTAAAATATGTGCCGCTTTCATATTCCGCAAAACTTAAAACAAAAACAACCTAGAGCCGTCCAGTCGGCTCAGTTGTAAAGTTACAATGAAATAACAGCAAAAACTCAAAATGAATATGATTGGTGTGTAATGAATGTTATTTCCCTACCGATAAATAGAGGGGACACTAATAAACTATATGTGACCCTACCGCAAATATACCATAAAATGTGTGTTTCTCTGTGCAGTGTAAAATCCAGTTGCTAACCGCCCGCTGGTAGCAATAATTCCCAATGAAACGAAATACTTTTAGCCGCCAAAGTATTTCCAATTACAAAATTTCCACCGCGTATTTTGGGGAAGTTTCCTTGACGAAGGCACTCATATACCGCCAGAATGCTTCGACGAGGAACTAACCGCTTGTGTTTTCCAATAACACGGGAAGACAATACAACAACAGGGCACTCGGAAAAAAATATCCGGCTCGAAGGACCAATGTTTGATCTGTAACCAGACCAACATGTACCGCTGGTTTTTCCGAGCTCCTGCTGCTGTACCGTCCTCGCGCGATATGGATGAGTGCAACAGAGGAAAACATAAAATACACAAAGTTATATTTATAGCCCTATGCTTACCCCAATTCTGCTCACTCCGCGTCACTGCACAATGAACTTTTAGCAGATCCAACCGATTTTATCGTCCTTAGCAAATTTTTTTTTATGTGAAAGCCGCCATGTTTTTCTTCACACACTTTTTTTTTTTTTTGGTGGAGGTCACTCGCGTGAACGAGGTTTTATATCCCAACCCCATACGATTACCAGAGGACATACTAATACCTACTCGTAAAATATACTATATTTAATAATAATGTGTAGTGAATGTGTGTAGTGATGTTTTGCTGTTATTATTCTCCCAAAATAATAAACACTACCACTCTACTACCGACCGCTACTACCTCAAAGTCACTCTTATAGCCCCACCATAAAGTCGAAAATACATTTCCGACTAGTAAATCTGGAATAAGCATTTACTGGATTCGGGTGGATGGCGATATCATAGAGGTATTATTAAGAGCTCGTTTGGGATTCCCCTTGTACTGTGTTCACGGTGAGACCGGCTCCATTGTTGCAAGGTATCGTGTCCCGATATCTGTGACTCTTGGTCTCGAACAATGACTGTATGTTGTCTATTGCTATTGTCTATTGTTGCTCAGATACCACGGACTATGTATTGTAACTACGAACGTAGTACTTGTATTTCCTTTGGATTACGCCTACGGTAGAGAATTAGAGATAGGTATGTACTCCTCTTTTGTCTTCGCATTGGACGATCATTTTTTACGATGTCATTTCAATAACGACTTATTGAATACTAGCTGCTGCCCGCGGTTTCACCCGCGCGGAGATTATGGATTTCACGGTTTTTATTTTTTTGCACGGAACCCTAATTATTCTTCTAAAATCAAAGTAGCCTAAGTTACTCCTAACATCAGCTATCTGCCAGTGAAAGTCCCGTCAAAATCGGTCCAGCCGTTTTGGAGATTACCCGGAACAAACAGACAGATAGACAGCCAAAATTTTAAAAATGGTGGTTTTATTATACGTACCGTAGGTATATACTTTCACATGCATTTAGTAAAAAGCTGTATTTTGATATTACAAACAGACACTTTAATTTTATTTATTTGTATAGATAAAAAAAATCGACAGCTTAGCTCGCATCTTCAATATTTTAGGTAGGTACCTATAAAGGACTAAAGGACTTTATCGAACTAGTTCACTACTTTTTACAGTCAATCTCAAAACAAAAAAAACACTGTCGGCAAATGAATGTTTGTCATATGACAATGGAACTGCAGCACCTTATCTGCGATTCAGGTCCCGTTCGCGGCAGTGGCTCCACTTATTGTGTCAATATTCCGCCGGCATCAGCGACCACTGGCCGACTCACACCAAATTATGATAGCTTATTAAGACGGTTATTAAATAAAGAGAGACGATCCGAGCCGGGAGCTCGCGGGAATACTAATGGGATCTCTTTGTGTGACAGGAGAGGGGAATTAGTGGGGCCCACGTTCTAGGTAATTAGGAAAGGGTTGGAAATATTTTTGCAACGCTTTTGCGTCAACCGCAGATTTCGTGATACTAGAAATGCGCGCTTGACGCAAAAGCGTTGTTATTCTGACAAGTAAACGTACGTTTGCATAAGCGTCTACGCTGCCACTAAGACACAGTATTATAAAAGCACCTATAGTGAAACTATGTTTTACGTCTCTGGTATACTTCCACTACACTTAGGCGAATCACAAACGTAAAGATGCACTAACAAGGAGCTCAAACTTCGTCCGTCTACTAGCATAATACTGAGTCGACGCGAGCGAGTTGCCAACAGGATGCGCTGTAATTTGCCACCGCTAGGTTTCAGGCAATCCGTCAAAACCATACTTAGTTTCGAACTTAGTGCAGCGTGCGACTGTTATTAACAAGCAGACAAGGTAACTATGAAACTTTGGGGTTAATAATTAGGAAAGGTAAATTACGTAGGTAATATACCTACACACACCAGTAAACCTAGACACCGCATAGTCCAAGTTTTGCATAAGGACACAATCGTCAAATGTTAGCGGGAGAGGAGGAAAGACGGCGTGTTGTGATTGGTCAGTTTAAAACTCATACATCAGACAAGTGAAGACTAGGCTACAGCATATTGCCATTGGTTCGGCTGGGCGGCGTTAAGCAGTGATAATAATGCTTAACCTTGACGAGCAGGGGTGTCTGGCTAAGCGGAGTCTATGGTAATATACGAAGATCGACTGGATCGAAGGGACTGACGAGGTATAGACGCTTTACAATAAGTTAACGAAGTGATGATGTCTCTGTAGACGGATCAGCCGCCGATTAAAACAAAAAACCAGTAAACCAGCTCTATAGCTGTCGTGACGCACGACATGTCGTCATAGTGTGTGAAGCCCTTATAAACCATCAAAAGTACATGTTGTATAGTTTGTAATTTCCTCAGGATCAGGAAAAAAGTTTAAAATTGACGGTTTGGTGCAGCGAATAAACGGCGAAGAGAAATAACAAGCAAAATTAATCGTTGAAGTACATGCATGGGGTTCTGTAGAAAAGCGGTAGGATAAGAAAAAAACTTCTACTATATTATTTAATTTTCTCACCACCTTCGACCACATCTTTTTGACAGAGCGAGCGAAACGAATGCATGCTGTAAGGCAGCCCTCTCACCTAATTCATGGAATAAGCATCAAGCGCGGACCACGAGAAAACCATGAAAAAACCACTATCCCCCCTTGAAGCATATCGTATCGTATATATTGTGGTTGTGGTCGGGGCTTGATGGAAATCTAGTCCGAGCACGGCACCCGCTTCTACCTCTATTTGAAAAAAATTGTTTCACAACCACTGCGTGCTCAGTGCAGAAGCCGCGTTAAATAAGCGGTGATGCGTAAGTGATATGTAGCGTAAAGCGGAGCAGGAGAATTAATAATCAAACCTAGCATTCAATGATCAACTCAACACAGAGTAAAAAATACACGTTTTCTACCCTTATGATGCATTACATGGAACCCTAATAGGAAAACAAACTGCAAGTGAAACAACACGGGCCGCTGACCGGAAGCAATTTGCCGATGTTTAACGAGTTCCCGCCGTTCGCTACCTACTGCTGCTAACCAACGGTTAGTTTTAATCCAGATCTCTCGTTTGATTACTATTTTCTATGCAGCTCCACTACTTTTTAGACCTGTTTAGGGCGAAAAAATAGATTGATTGTCTACACTGCAATTGCGGTACAACGCAAACCTATTCAATAATAAAAAAAATATTACTGGTTGACAGATTAGTAGGTAAATGTTAATTAAGGAAAAATACTTGTTAAACGTGACAACCCTCGTGCTTAAGTTGATACCTAGGTCTATGTATTTAAGTATAAGAGCTGCCGGTTTGATTCTTACAACGGGTTAATTATGCAACAAAAAAACGATTTACTAGAGAACACAGAGGACAATCGAAAACTTAAAGTTAGAAGTCAGGGTCTCTATAATGACGTATCTACATATGTGATCGTGTTTAGATGTCATGGCATCACGTCGAATTCGAGGCTATAAAAAAACAAAAGCAAGTCGACGTAACAAAAGTTACATAAAACACACGACTGCCCTAGCCAGTGTCACTCAGGATGATGTAAGGATTCTAAAGATACCCCATAATCTGTGTAGGTACTTAAAAGTTATGGTAGAATAAAGAAAGTCACATACATACCTACGTCATACATGAGCCCTAGAAACATTACATTTGTGCACTCGTGTAAAAATTGCACTTCCACTTGAATATATAATGCTCTATGTTGTTTATTAATGTATGCAGATGATTACGTATATACTTACCTACATTTCGGTCAAACATCACTCCTTATAAAGAACATTAAATAACAAAATAATACGATTTCCATATTGTCCCATACACAGCCATTGTCAATATCTCTCAGCTTTCCACAAAAATATTTTCACCCCGTTCTAAATCCTCTGTAAATATGCTCGGGGTAAGGGATAATACCCTACAATCCTGTATTGTACAAATAGGGGTTGCCTGGTCACGTTTTAAACGTTATTTTGGACCGCTACAGATTATGTAGTGAGAAGAGTTCTAAGGGACTTGTAGTAGGTAGTTATCTATATTACTATAATATTATATTATGTTATATTACAAATAAATAAAATGAAGTTTACGAATTTTTTAGAATAGTGTTTTTGTTATATGTATATACAATGTACATATATATATACTTTCATATGCATTTAGTAAAAAGCTGTTATTTTGATATTAAAAACAGATTCAAGTTTATTTATTTGTAGGTACCTATATATAAAAGATGTTGCGACTGATATTGCGACACAGGGATCCGTAGTACTGAAAATGAAACGCTGACTTTTCTTGACAAAAGTAGAGACCTACCACCCCCAGTCCCCCACTGTTAATATCCGTTTCGTACGTACTGACTCGCGGTAGGACGTCGAAAATATTATAATTATGAAGTACACTAGCATTCAACGACGCATTATACAAGAAACAAATCTGGAATAATCCGGCTTTTAACTCCAATTCCTTTTACGATAGAAGCAAAGAAGATAACGCCGTTCATAAGCACCACGAATAAGATGCCATCTTTACGATGGCCGCGATATAAGCGCCAATAAAATAAATTGGACTGCGCCGGCCGCCTTTTATATGGCGAGTTGCTATGGCCGGCTATTTAGTCCGGACGCTGTCTTTCATCCTTAGAATAAATACGGGAAAGATTTCAGTTTCCGATGGCTTATTTTAAGGGCGCTAAGGCTGCTTTTGAATTTTACGCGTTATCTGCCGTAATTGTGCGTTTATACCATGTTATATTCTTTGTATCTTTATACGGGATACAATTGCTATAAAGTATAATAATAATTACCTAGTAGTTAAGTTACCATTTATCCGTTTCGCCAATGCCGCCCGACACACGCTTCACACAGCATGTTGCAAAAGCTGTTTTAGCA
Source organism: Crocallis elinguaria (assembly GCA_907269065.1). Lineage (NCBI taxonomy): Eukaryota > Metazoa > Arthropoda > Insecta > Lepidoptera > Geometridae > Crocallis > Crocallis elinguaria. The sequence continues at coordinate 16,079,597 of OU026068.1, forward strand.
TGTAGCATTTAGGTACCTACCTAATAAATGTACTACACTCTTTCGCACAATGTCACACTCTGACTAAGCTACTAAATATTTTCTCCCTAGATTGAATCATGCTTTGAACTTATTGGATTGGATTGCTATCAACTACCAAACGTAGCGGTAGCCGGGTACCTATATAGTCCAGCAAGTACCTATAAGTTGGCGTGGCTGGCGCTACTGAGTAAAAGTTCTGTGTTGTTAGTTTTTTAATTAAACACAAAATTTGGAAAATTTGGCAAAATTTGGGAATTTGGGCTACATAATTTCCCTAAACCTACCTATTAATATTTATCAAAGTGAAATATTTAATTCTTCAACTAACCTGTCTTTTGAGACATATAGGCATTAAAACTTAGTAGGAATCAACATTTTTGCGGTAGGTATTCATTCTCCAATCGCTCCATGTGATCACAGTGTGCCTTTCATGTCTCGGCATATTATATAGTTTCAGTTATGTGCAAATTATCTACTTTTGATCTGGCAACATTATGTTTTTCCACCTTCCGGCCGGTTCAGTTCCTTAAATCGACATACACACTTACACCACTTACACTATACTTGGCAACCTTACTAAATTTGTAAAGCATTTTTTGCGTCACTTTGGTGTGTGAGTTCGGTTACTATGTATATCTATTCTGAGATTTGATCCTATTTAACTGTGCTCTATGTATTGTAGCTTTATTATGCATTGTCTCGGTCTTACAGAAATATTTAACAATATGACGTATAGAAATATTGTTAGAAACACACAAAATATTATTATTGTGTTATTATATAGGTACCTACATAGAAAATGTAAAGCCGTTTTTGGCCAGACGATCTTTTTATAAGTAGCTAGGTGTTGCCCGCGGTTTTATGGATATTTCCAAAGAAACTATAGCATTTTTCTGGCACGGTGGGTTTCTGGAAGGTTCGTTGACTTTGAGCACGGATTGGGTCTGTTGTTGTCTTTGTCATTTATTATGTTCTGATAAAGACAGCATTAGTTTTAGTTATTTTAACTTTCATAAGTGCTCCTTTGGGGCCTATTTGAATAAAGCATTTTGAATTTGAATTTGGATATAGATAAAGGTACATACCTACTTAGTTTTAAACAGACCATAAGTTACAACCGTGAGGCAAGAAAATAAAAAAAAACAATTTGCACGGGCGCGGGCGTGCCACCCAAAAAGGGCTAGTTAACTCTCAAAGGGCCTGAGGGTTATTTTTCATTTTCGCGCTGTAATCGTTGTTCTCAATCGTCATCGACTTTTGTGAGGGTCGCAGCGGGAATGTGTTTTTCACTTCTATCACCTGGGGGGTGGTTCACATTGTTGGGGTTGACACGATTTAACATTAGAGTTAATATAACATTTTTTTATATTATAGGTTGTTTATCGTTTCATTGCCTCCTTGCCTGTAGGCCTTGACAAAATCACTTTCTAATTATAGCGGTATCTATAATGGAAAAGAGTATTCCAGTCAAAGAATAGTTACATTTGTCAATTAACATAGGTAAGTCTTAGGTGAGGTTGTGGTCCAAACTATAAGTTAACTTAAAGTTAAGTAAGCAAAGTTAAGTAAGGTAAGTAAAAACGGGAACTTCCTCTCAAGAGCGATTGCTGGAATACACCGATAAATTTTTGACGACAAATTTTTATCTTCGGTGTGGTAGCTAGCCAGCCGAGCAATATAAAATGCACATTTGCGAGCAAATTATAAATTTGAAACTTTTAAACTAACCTGCAGAGGGTTATCATCCTTCTTTGCGGTATGTAATGTTTTTGGCATCAACACTATTTCCCCACAGCAATATGCTGTATGACACCAGGGACTAAAAATACAGATTTAATCTTGGCATGAATAAGTAATTGTATTATCTCTCTACAATACAAAGTGAAAAATACAAAGTGCTCGCTGAGACTTCGAAAGCGAAATAAATAATTCGTCTACTACCATTAGGTACAATGGAACCGCGCACACAAGTACTGAGCGCTCCGAGTGGCTTGATTTACGATTTACTCGGCTTCGCTTATTTGCATTTCGCTCAAGACGCGCCCATTTTAGCAAAGAACAGACCTGTACCTAGGGATCTAGAGGTATAAGTTTGGAGGTGTAAACCTTTCAACTGATCAACCTTTTTTATATTGTAACATATTACATGCAATCTACGCGTGACCCATACATTTATTAGATCCATACTATAATAATGCGAAAGTGTTGTAGGTTTGTTGGTTTGTCTTTATTTCACGCAGCAACGGAGCAACGGATCACTGTTATTTTTGGCATAAATATAGTTTATGGACCAGAGTAACAATACAGGCTACTTTTTATTCTGGAAAAATGTACGGTGAAAACGCGGGTGAAACCGTGGACAGAAGCTAGTAGTCATAAATTAAGAGAATTTAGCAAGATATTACTGATAAACCTTTATAATGTCTAACCACAACACAACCGTGCTACAAATAAGTAGGTAATGACAAACTTACGCTCTTTTTTTACTTTCACATTTAAAACATCTCATAAAAACTAAAGCTTTTGTAAAATATTCGTAGTCATGACCTGCATGACTCATGACGACTTGATCCTGAACGTATTAAAACGCTTCGTTTTCATAAGAGTTGAAATAAAAAGTTATTATGGTACATACATTTTTGAGCTAGATTAGATTTTGAGATAGAGAACCTCTTGCTATCATGCTTGGCTTACAATGACCTAGATAGACTATTCAACTGTTTTTGTAGCTAATTTTGATGAAGTCTGTATTTATGTACCTACCTACCTAGTTACTAGTAGGTAGCTGGTTAATGTAGACATTTAAGCCGTTTATGTTATATTTTATTTACTTACCGCATCCTGACTCCCTTCCCTGTCGTGGAGTCCTCAATCGGAGTCTTCAAAACCGATATGAACGTATGAAATCGCTCTCATTTCGATTCGAGTTCGGAGTACGTGCTCTTGTGGCGCGGTCGGATTTGAATCGGAAATATAATATGATTTAGGATTCTATAAACGGTGAATTTGTGATATTAAACATCGAATGAGAACCGATAAACGATTTATTAAATTGTTTGGTAAACAGTAATTTTTAGAAATTTTCAGCATGTATAATTAACTATTACACTGTTTGATAGACCGAAGGTTTAATAAATAACAATGTTAGATATTACATAATTCTCTATCTTTAAATCGGATTGTTATATTCATTCAATTAAATTAATTTTTTTCGATCTATTAACATACACTTTGCAGTGTGCAGCGGACGGGCGCCCCCCCCCGGCCCCCCGTCCCCCCCCCCCCCCCCGGGCGGGCGGAGTGGTAAGCTCGCAAAACATATTTCCCTAGAAGACCAAAAGAAAGTCAATACGCCTCATAAGAAAATAAGGTGTTCAGTACTCTGATCTAAGTAACCTATCCCTTTCAGGCCTTTTATTTTTGGAAAAGAAATTAATTCCCTTTTCAATAAAAGAAAGAGTAAAGAGGCTTAGAACTGGTAAAAGCCTTTACGAAACCAATATTTCTGATTAATGCAATTCGGTTTAACTGAAAAAAATCCTTCACACCAACCCTAACGGAACACACGTAAAACTAAGCCTTATCTCGTTTGAATAACGTACATTTTGCGGTAGTCGTGACAGAAGATTCAGGGCCGCTACTCAAAAGTTTTTCGTAATGAAAAATGTAAGTTCGCGTCGACTTCGAGTCGAGGGGGTACTTAGCGAAGTATCGCATGCTGAATGACAAATGACCAGCCTCTGACTGCTTTTGATCCTTTAGAACTCCTCGAGGAAACTTTCTGGGCATATTGTTTGATGGAAAAGTTTGGGCGTGAAGAAATGAGATTATGATCGGTGGTGTGGAGAAAGAAGCAAATAGTGGGTAGCGTCAGTATCACAGATTATTATAGTCTTTGGTCAGTATCTATTGTTGTGTTTGAAACTTTTTCGAAATTATTTCTAGTTTATTAAGTTAGGTACCTATATATTAGTTTTGCTAAGCTGGGTAGGTATGTGTGTACTTATACTTAGTACCTACAATCTACATATCTAGAAATATTTTTTTTAATCCAATTCAAGTTGAAAGAGAAATCTAAAAGGGCTTGTGACACTAACCCTTTATTATAAACGAGAACTAAATTTTTAACCGACTTTAAAAAAGTAGGTTGTTCTCAATTCAGTTGGTATTTTTTTTTACCTCTTTACTCCGTCATTTATAAACCGATTTTGAAAATTATTTCTTTATTGGAAAGGATTGTTATGATTTTTTAAAAATATATAGTCTGTGTTACATTTTAAGTCTGTATTCTATAATATTTTTGTAATGGCAACTCCTTACTTTTGTATGATTGGCCGATCGAACGACAGCTAGTCTAGCGCGCTTTTAAGCCAATCAGAACGTTTCCCTCGTATGTTTCGGTCAGCCAATCAGAAGAAGGTGGAAAACGTAAAGAAAGATGGCGGGGTAGATCATTCTGGTTGGAGCGCGCAGAGCGAAAGGATATTGGACTGCAAATATTTGTTAAATGAGTACTACCGCCATATTGGGAAAAATTGTAAAATCGACTAAGTTGAATTGAGAATAAAAGTGTTATGAGAACTGAGTTGTGATTTATCATAATTCAGAAGTGGGATGTGACCCACGAAGCCCACAAAAAGGTATGTACCCTAAGTCTCTATTGATTTAAGATTTTGTGTTCACTTATTTCAAACAAATAGCTCGATTTTGGAATAAAAATAAGTGAAAATAATTGTATGAATAGAAACATACCTACCTAAATCGGATTTACATTTGATCGAGGTTACCCCTTGATAGTGTTCCATGCCTAACCATGATTCTAAGAACAATTTTCTTGAGTAGTTAATTTGGTTATCGAATAAAAAGGAGGGTACGATAAAAATAAAATATGTTTCCGAATGATATCAAAGTGATTGTATGAAGCCATACATTTCTGCAGGTATTCTAGTATCAAGAAATATTTAAGTGACTGAGGTTAAATGCATGAACTTTACTGTGTGCTCTGATTAAACTATGTAAGTTCTACGATGACTTTGGCCATGTGTGCCGCGATTTGACTATATACGTTCTATGACTACTTTGGCCATGTGTGCCACGATTTGACTATTTCAATGATGAATTTGGCCATGTGTGCCACGATTGGACTATGTATGTTCAATGATGATTTTGGCCATGTGCGCCACGATTTGACTGTGTTAATGATGAATTTGGCCATGTGTGCCACAACTGGACTATGTATGTCCAATGACGACTTTGGCCATGTGTGCCACGACTTGACTATTTTGATAATGAATTTGGCCATGTGTGCCACGATTGAACTATGTACGTTCAATAAAGACTTTGGCCATGTGTGCCACGATTTAACTATGTACGTTTGACTTTGTGGTTGTTTAGTGGTTTGACTATGTGCGTTCTATGACTACTTTTGCCAACTGTGCAACGATTGAACTATTTAGAGAATTTATGTACTAGCCAGATACCTTAATGTTTTTACTAATATATTTTATTTTGGATTATCGAGAAAATGGAGCGAGCCAGTCGTGACCGGACACGTCGCAAAGGAAAGCGTATCAGAGCGCGATCACCGTCAATACCAGAGAGGGTCATTGGCAAAGCACGTAAATGTGCCTCTCAGTCAACATGGGTGATAGAAGAGATCGAGACGTGCCTGTCGGAGCCCATAACTGTCGTTCCCGTACCTATGGCGTCGCCTGTCCTGCCATCACCGCCTGAGCAGCCACCGGCGGCACCGGCACCGAACTTCACAGCGGACGAGGTACTTAACCTATTAAAAACCATGCAAAAAAGTGACAAAAATAGAACTTTGCAAAATAATCATATTAACGTAATTCCTGACTTTGATCCTTCCAGTAAAGCTCAAAGTGTAGATAGTTGGATCAGAAAAGTAAATGAATGTGCTAGTATTTATGACTGGGATCAGAAACAAACCATACACTTTGCATTGCAAAAACTTGTAGGGCTTGCAAAGAGATGGTTTGAGGCTTTGCCCTCCGTCAAATACAATTGGGACGAATGGCAGGAAAAGCTTCGAAAAGCATTTCCGAACGAACAAAATTATGGTAGGCTTCTTGAAGAAATGCTTGCGCGCACTTCACGAAATGGCGAAAGTTTACGGGACTATTTTTATGACAAATTAACACTTCTAAACAGGTGTGATATCAGTGGTAAAAGGGCAGTAGATTGTATTGTTCATGGTATTTTAGATAAGTCTATTCGGAATGGCGCACAGGCATTAAATTGTAAAGAACCTGAAGATCTTCTGTTTTTTCTCAATTCGCAGCGACCTAATTTTGATACGTTTATCAGGAAGCGTAGTGATGCGACCCAGTTTAATCGCCCATCTACCTCGGTTTCCAATGTCGGTGACAATGCTATCAAATGTTTCAATTGCCACTCTATGGGGCATATCTTTCAGAAGTGCCCAAAGCCCATTATAAAGTGCCAGAAATGTTTGAGGGTTGGTCATGATTCAGCAAATTGTCGGCTTGACCCTTTAACTTTCCCTCGACAGGCTAATGATAATAAAACAAATCAAGAAGTACGCAAGGCATTGACCATTTCTACTAAATGTTGTCCGAACGATAAATTTTACAAAAAGGTTAACGTGAACGGTCATAATCTTCTCGCTTTCATAGATTTTGGAAGTGAATGTACCTTACTTCGTGAATCAGAGGCGCAAAAACTGAACTTACCTAGATCTGTCAACGACCTACCTGCTATAAAAGGTTTTGGAAACTCTTCTGTGATTCCGATTTATAAAAGCTTCATAACGTTGGAACTTGACGATGTAGAAGCCAGCGTTGAAGTTCTCGTGATTAACGATCAGTTTTTGCGCACTCCGTTGCTGATAGGCCAAGATTTTACAGAGTTGCCATTTGTAACTGTGTTGAAGGATCCCAATAAGCTAGTTTTCTTCAACAGTCCCCCTAAAGATCAACAGGACATGCAACCCATAAAACTATTAGCTATACATCCGACGGAAGTTCAGAAAGTAGGGTTAGTTGAAGTGTGTACTGAAGACCCTAATTACAGTGGTGATGTTTATATGGAAGGGTATAGTTGTGCAGAACCGGGAAAAGAGTATCATATGCACCAAGGGGCTTATCGTATTAGCAAAGGTAGGGGTTACCTAGTAGTAACAAACTTAAAATCTGACAGTTTGCTAATAACCCCACAAACTGTGTTGGCCAGAGTCTTACCTTTCGTTGAAAAAACTATTTATAACGTAAATAGAATCACTAAAGATGTTTCCACTCTAAAGCCTTTAGACCGCGCGGAGATAAAAGTAGGCGAGGAGGTTTGTGCAAAAGATGCGAATAGATTATATGATTTGTTGCAGTCCTATCGAGATTGCTTTGCGATGGACCTTAGCGAAATCGGACAAGCTAAAAATGTTGAAATGACAATAAACTTAACTGACGACAGACCCATTGTGTACCGACCTTATCGTCTTTCTTACTCTGAGAGAGAACAAGTACGCGTCATTATAGATGATCTCTTACAGAATGATGTCATACAAGAGTCAAACTCAGATTTTGCTAGCCCAATTTTAATGGTCAGAAAGAAAACTGGCGAGCAACGTTTGTGTGTTGACTTTAGAGCACTTAACAACAAAACCCAAAAAGATAGTTTCCCGCTCCCATTGATAGAAGACCAACTTAGCAATCTCAGTGGTAATAGGTTCTTTACCTCATTAGACTTAGCCTCAGGCTATTACCAGGTCCCTATGGCACCGGAAAGCCGCCGTTATACTGGATTCGTTACACCGGACGGACATTACGAATTTAAACGTATGCCGTTTGGTTTGGCCAATGCACCAGCCGTGTTTCAAAGATTTATTAATAAAATGCTTGGTTCAAAACGCTTCGACTCCGCGCTGGCGTATTTAGATGACATTCTGGTACCGTCTGAGGACCTGGAACAAGGATTTCATAGGCTGGAAGAAGTTCTTCAGCTGTTTCGCGACTATGGCTTAACCCTGAAATTGTCCAAGTGTCGATTCTTTGATAGTGTCATTCATTATTTGGGCCATGAAATTTCAGTGCACGGGATAAGGCCCGATAAGAATAAAATCCAAGCAGTACAACAATTTCCAGTACCTCAAACCGTTCATGAGGTCCGCCAATTTCTAGGCCTGGCGGGCTACTTCCGAAAATTTGTCAAGGGCTTTGGTGAAATTGCACGACCTTTAACAAACTTACTAAAAAAAGATATTTCTTTCAAATGGTCTGAAACAGAAACAGCAGCTTTTGATTCCCTTAAGGATAGACTGGTGGAACGTCCCATATTAGCACTTTATAATCCCAAACTAGACACCGAACTTCACACGGATGCAAGTGCTCTGGGGGTAGGAGGTATGATGTTGCAGTGGCAAGAGAATCCGCGAGTTTTAAAACCAATAGCTTACTTCAGTAGACAAACTACGCCTGAAGAACGCCACCTACACTCTTACGAGTTAGAGACATTGGCTATAGTATGTTCTTTAAAAAAATTTAGGGTTTATCTCTTGGGCATTAATTTTAAGGTAGTTACAGACTGTCACGCTCTACGAACGACATTAACAAAGAGAGACCTTGTCCCACGTATCGCCAGATGGTGGCTTCAAATTAGCGAATTCAATTTTAACATTGAATATAGACCAGGTATTCAAATGGCTCATGTCGACGCGTTGAGCCGCAACAGCAATTTGACCAATACAGATAATGAATCGTCACTTACAGTATATAATATCAACACGGAACATTGGCTCTTAACTATGCAAATGTCGGATCCTGATATTAGCAGAATACAAAAAATTCTTAAGCCCGAAAATGATAAGGAATCCAAAGATATTAAAAAGAATTTCGTTTTAAAAGACCATAAATTGTATAGGAAAGTAGATGACAAATTATGTCTTGTGGTTCCTCGTAATGGCCGGTTTCAAATATGCAGGGCTAATCACGACGACATTGGACACTTAGGTGAGGCAAAGATGATTGAGAAAATTCAGGCTCAGTACTGGTTTCCTAAATTACGCAAATTTGTAAAAAAATATATTCGATCGTGTATTCAATGTGCATATCATAAAGATAGTACAGATAAGAAAAAGTCTGGTTATTTGTATCCCATTACGAAGGTAGATGTTCCCTTTCATACGGTTCATATCGATCATCTCGGTCCGTTTGTCAGAAGTAGAAAAGGGAATGTCTACATTCTGACTATAGTGGATGGATTTACCAAGTACGTTTTCGTAAAGCCCGTGAAAGATACGAAAAGTAAAAGTACTATAAGGATTTTAGAAGGCGTGTTTTATGATTTCGGGTTACCTGTCCGAATTGTTTCTGATCGGGGCACCTCTTTTACCTCAAGTACTTTTAAGACATTTTGTGAACTTCATGGTATCAAACATATATTAAATGCAGTCGCGTGTCCACGAGCCAATGGACAAGCCGAACGCTTCAACCAGACCATTTTGAACTCATTAGCCAGGAGCAACTCATGTAGTGATGAACGTGACTGGGACACGCGACTGGGTCAGATACAATGGGGCATTAACAATACTGTTAACACTTCCACTCGAAAAACGGCATCAGAAGTTTTGTTTGGATGTAGACTTCGGGACAGTTTATCTAATAAACTTGACGTAAGCACGGATGTAGTACCGCGGGATATCCAATCAGTGAGAAGCGAAGTTAGTGCCAATATTAATGAAAGTCAGGCAAAACAAAAAGAATACTATGATTCTAAACGAACTCCTGCTGCCGTTTTCAAAGAAGGTGACTTGGTTAAGATAACCAGAACAAATTATTACAATAAAGGCAATAGCACAAAACTATTATCCAAATTTATAGGGCCATATAAAATTGTTAAAGTAATTGGCAATGACAGGTACAAAATTAGTAATATCCCTGGATTTGACAAAAAGAATAAGTCTTTTCAGACTGTTGTTGCGGCAGACCGAATAAGGCCGTGGATAAATATTAATTGTTCAAAACCTACGTTAGACACGTCAAAAGATAGTTCACCTGAATCATCAGATAATGATTGAAAGCGATATCCCGATGTCTGTGTTGCAACAACGGTCCCAGACCACGTGTAAATAATACTAATAAGTTAGTATAGTAGATTAAGAAACCGAATGTTATGATTTTCAATGATTGATGACGATAATGCGATTGTAAATAATAATAATAAAAGTAACTTTCATTGAGTGATTTGACCCTTGTGGTATTGTAGGTATCAATATAAACAGAGATTTATTTTGTGAGAGGTTATTGTGCACCGGGAGGTTGCACATAAGTGGATGGCCGAATGTTATGATTTTTTAAAAATATATAGTCTGTGTTACATTTTAAGTCTGTATTCTATAATATTTTTGTAATGGCAACTCCTTACTTTTGTATGATTGGCCGATCGAACGACAGCTAGTCTAGCGCGCTTTTAAGCCAATCAGAACGTTTCCCTCGTATGTTTCGGTCAGCCAATCAGAAGAAGGTGGAAAACGTAAAGAAAGATGGCGGGGTAGATCATTCTGGTTGGAGCGCGCAGAGCGAAAGGATATTGGACTGCAAATATTTGTTAAATGAGTACTACCGCCATATTGGGAAAAATTGTAAAATCGACTAAGTTGAATTGAGAATAAAAGTGTTATGAGAACTGAGTTGTGATTTATCATAGGATATACCTACTTTCAGATTGGTCACATAGAAATTTAATCAAAATCGGTTCAGTAGTTTGGTTTTTAAATCAAAATAAATGAAAAAAAGTATGTCATCCAATTAAAAAAAATTGGTTTTTAATTTTTTAGTGCATTTTTTCATAGCTGATTTTTCGAAGTCCGTTCTTTATGTAACTTTTGTTACATTGATTTGTTGTATGGTTGTTACTTGGAATCACTATTACTATTTTATTGCTACTTACTTACTTACTAAGTACTACTATATTTCCTTGTCTTCTTGATCATATTTCTAGGATCTAAGCATTAAAAACCAATTAGGTAGTAATAATTGTCATTTTTCTCTCATGTACGAACATTACTTACGAATTACGAAATAAATGACAGACATAGGTACCTACCATGTTAGGTAGGTATGTTTGGTATTAAAAACACCACGCGTTACATATGTAGGTAATTCCTATTTTTCTAAAATGTTATATTTATATAACATATCCTACTAATATTATAAATGCGAAAGTGTGTTTGTTGAATTGTTGGTTTGTCCATCTTTCACGCAGTGACGGAGCAACGGATTGACGTGATTTTTGTCATAAGTAGATATAGTTTATGGACCGGAGAGTAACATAGGCTATCTTTTTATCACGGAAAAATGCACGGTTCCTGTGGGAACGCGGATGAAAACCGCGAGCAGAAGCTAGTATTTATTTATATGTTAGACTAGCTTCTGCCCGCGGCTTTACCTGCGTGATATATATCTTTATAGCCTATGTGTTATTCCAGAACCTAAACTATCTAGGTACCTACATTCCAAATTTCGTCAAAATCGGATTAGTTGTTACGGAGACACGTGGTAACAAACATTCATATATATCAATATACCTACCTAGTATAATAATATGCCTTGTTATCTTTCATGACTCAGGGTTCCGCACAGGAGTGTAGATACTCAATACTTCCATTAGCCGAGACAACGGAACCCTAATTAATGACTCGCACTTTCCTTTGCATCGGTGAAAGGGTTTAGAATTTACATCGATATTAACAAGAGTAGTTCTAAAACAAGAATCATCTCTTTACAAAGCTCTCGTTAAATTTAGGACTCTTCACTAGGTTGGTATTGGTCTAACTCTTCTGCGTGAGCGTCCTGAGTCCTGAGTGGGTACTATAGTACCCACTATTATATGCCACTGCTCGCGTAGTCTGCGCCAAGCAATGTGGAAGTATTACTGCTGTTCGGTCAAAGCAGTCAGTGAAATTACTGGGCTATTGGTACCTAGGTAACGAGCGCACTGCAATGCCGCGCAGGCCTTTGTGTTTCAGTTTGAATGGCCCTGCAATAGTTTTGGGCCGGCGTTATGCTTACCATCAGACAAATGACCAGCTAGTCTCGTTATCAAACAAACTACAAATATAAAACCGTTGTGATCTTCCTACATACCTACATCTACCCTATAGGTACCTACAATCGTGCACTGCAATTTTCTAATATTTCAAACTTTCAGTAGGAAATAATTATTTTTTTTCTAATTTTCGTGATGTGTCTGATGTAAAAATGCACTTCATGTAAAGGAAACCGTTAGAGAACCATAGCTTGGTAGACGGTGGTAAGGCATTAGTGATCAAATTCGAACCAATCGTGAATTTAAAAAAAACATTTTCGGGTAGGCGTAAAAAAAACTACGGCCATACAAAAATAGTAAACTTTATTCAATTATGTACTTATCTGATATGTTAGTTTCCTACATAATTATGGTACAATATCAATATCTTCAGCTTTGAACACAATACTTAGTCTAGTTAAATGCAAATTGTGTTACTAAAACAAAATGTCAAACATTATTTTTAAGAAAAACTTAACAGTCTTACTTATAAGAACCTCGTATAATGCTTGACCATCTCAATGGCACTGCTGGCGTTACGCTATGAAAACACCCCGCTTGTCTCCTTATAAAAATATTTATTTTTTACAAATTTTTACAGCTATATAAGCATTACTTAGAGACTTCTTCATGCATCGCCTTTATAAGATAGAATTTTGCTTATCAATTGCCTATCGCAATAAATTATTATGAGGGGTTTATAAGTAAGACGAACAATGAATAAAGCTAACAATAAGTACACAATTATTTTCTATATGTAACAATAATGTCTTAATATATCATGAGATGCAAAATTATAATGTTCAAAACAATCACAATAAGCTTTCCTTAGATATTATTATGGTAACATTAATAATACAGATTATGGCAACGACGATGGCAACCTGTAACGTAACAAACAGCGATAAAAATTGTACGTTTTCTTCTAACCGAACCGAAGTATTTTATTTACGTCTAAACACATATAATTTATTTTTAGTAAAGAATTACATCGATAAATAATTAAAGCCACGTGATTGGTTGAGTCATCAATTCGTGGAAGTGACAGTCAGACAAACAAACACATGGCTGCATTTTCAAGCTTGTACGCTGATGGGAAATTAGTCATTTAACTTTCATATGCGCTCTTTTTGGAATCCATATGAATAAAGAATAGTGCATTCGAGTAATTCTAAAAAGCGGGGTAGTCCTATCTGTGGAGCAGATTAAGATGGCGGCTACGTCAATGTTGCCAGACTAAAAAATATTGCCGCGTTTGGTAGAAATTTGTATCAGACCGCTTTTTGGAACTACCCGAATGCGGTATAATTTGATTTTTTTTTTATTCGTTTTGGTCTGTGTCCGGGTTAAGTCTACAGCTCGTCGTTTGTGCGCCTTTGCAGCGCCAGGTCGTCGTGCTGGAACCAGGTCGCGTATACGCGCAGCGGGTCGGGCGCCGAGTGCCGGTGGAACGACACGGGCCGGCCGCGGGACAGCGCCTCGCGAGCGTAGTCCTGCGGCCGCGCCTGGGGGAGGGAGGCTTTGAGACCATCTACACTAACCAATTAGGAGGGCGCAGTGGCCCAAAAAAATTCTTGCGGATAACAAGAGTCACCACTTCGGAATGTCTCGCCTTGACTGATGGTGGTACCACCTGCCAATTCTCGAATTAGATTTGTTAGTGGGAGGACTAACTCTTCTGCGAGTGTCCATCTGGATTGGTACCACCGCTTTACTCGTGAAGTCTGCCGCCAAGCAGTTGTGCGCAAGCATTACTGTGTTCCGGGTTGATGAGGTGAGTATCCAGTGAAATTACTGGGCTTATGAGATTTATACCTAATGTCTCAGGGTAACGAGCGCACTGCAGCGCCGCGCAGGCCTTTGTGTTTCAAAGTTCTGTGTGGCACTGCAATTGTTATGGGCCGGCGTTATACTTACCATCAGGTAAACGACCAGCTCGTCTCGTTACCAACAACATAAAAAAATTAGAGTTGGGAGAGGAGAATAACAGCAAATCCTCGAGAATTTGAGAATTTAACTTTTGCATGCACTTCGCAAATTATATTTCGAATTTGTGTGGTGTAGTGTGCCCATAGTGTATGTATGTAGTGTGGGTAGTGCGCTGACCTGGTGGAACAGCGGCAGGTGCGTGAGCGGCACGTGCAGGCGGTGCCGCGCGCAGGCGCCGAGCGTCATGTCGTCGGGCGCGGTGCGCGCGGCACACGCGCAGCGCGCCAGCCGCGCCGCCGCGCCCGCCGACAGCACCGTGCCGCCGCCGCCCGTGATGTAGTCGTAGCCTGCCAGGACAACGTCAACATCGGAAAACGTCCACTGCTGAACAAAGGCCCCTACAGGCTACAATACGAGTAGTTTTTTTTATGTACCATTGGAAAGAGACAAGAGGATCATTTGCCTTATGATAAGCATAATGCCATGCCCCTTTATACTCACTCAGAACTAAAGATTGCGCGGCGCCGCGGTGCGCTCGTTATTCAATTCAAATTTCTTTATTCAAATAGGCTCCAAAGGAGCACTTATGAAGGTTAAAATAAATGATTCTAACAGCGGGCCTCTGCAAAATTCGTCTACCCGAATCACAGACTACCCTGACATATTAAGTAATAAAAAAAAAAAATAACGAAATACAATACAATGAACAGTATAATAGTTTATGGGCATACTATCCCCACTAGTATTTGATAAGTTTGTCCATAATATAAATAAATAAACGCTTACACAATCATACCCCCGCACTAGGATTCCCTGTGTCACAGGTGGCATGGACACAGACAGATACACATCACAAACATCCAAGACCCGAGTACAAACTTTACGCTTACACAAAATCTGCCTCGGCCGGGAATCGAACCCGGGGCCACTCGCTCTGCAGGCAGGGTTACTACCAACTTAGTTACGGTGCCGTCAAATATGCCCAAACTTACCCACATATAATTTGACGAATGTAAACTAAGTTCGACTCGTCAAATTTAGTTATAGTTACGCTAGGTGTGTGCGGGATGGAACTGACCTTTAGCTGCCGTCTCCCTCTTCCCATACCCGTATCCGTATCTCTCTCCAAGCATCGTGACGTCATCGCCGCCGCGGTAGCAGCTCAGCACCTCGCATAGTCTTTGAACGCTGAAAGGAACCTTTCGTTAATTTCTTTTAAATGCTCTTTCGAAAAAAGATTATATTTTTGGCAGTATATGTATTTTCACCTACTAATCCTACGTCCTACTAATATTGTAAATGCGGAAGTGTGTTTGCACGTTTGTTGGTTTATTGATTTGTCCTTCTTTCACGCAGCAATGCAGTAACTGATCCCAACAAACATTACTAGGTGGTAGGACAAACTTTTCTGTGAATGTCTGTCTGGGTTGGTAGCACCGCTTTGCTCATGAAGTCTGCCGCCAAGCGGTAATGTGCAAGCATTACTGTGTTCCGGTGTGATGAACAGAGTAGCGAGTGAAATTACTGTGCTTATGACACTTAATACCTAAAGTCTATGGGGGCGGGCGCGCTGCAGTGCCACGCAGGCCTTTGTGTTTCAAAGTTCTGAGTGGCATTGCAATTGTTATGGGCCGGCGTTATGCTCGTCTCACTATCACATTAAAAAAAACATACCCAAGTATAGTGTCGTCGTCGGCCAAGAATATCCACTTGACACGAGGCATGGTTTTTATCATTTGAACGGTTTGTTTCAAGATGGCGATTGTCTTGGCGCAGTGGCCCGCATTACTGTTGGGCACGCCCGTGTCCACTGCCGGCAGGGACGGATCTACAGAGAAAAAATATTATTCATAATATAAATAAAATAAATAAATTAAAATAATAAAATAAATAAATTAAAATAATACAATAAATAAATTAAAATGATAAAATAAGTATATTATTTGTACAGAGCTATTAGCGTGTTCTAAATAAACATTTGAATGTTTATTCAGAACACGTTTCTTTCACGTTTTTATTTTATTATAAATTTATTATTTTATTGTAAACTAGGTTCTACTCGCAATAAAAAAATTAAGATGGATTTACGATAAGGATTTTTTGAGTTTGAATATTTCATGTTTTGATATTCATTGCGGTTTGAATTTTCGTCTGTGAATTTAAAAATGAGTTTGGCACAAATCATGAAAGAAAGCACCTCAATTGAATGCTTACCATCTTTGTCACTGAAAAACATCAGATTAGTGACGAGCCGGCCCCAGGTCTTCTTGACCACCTTGGCCCTGGTGGAATGGAAGCCGCTCCAGGTCTTCACGGCGAAGAACACGGAGTCTTCAGGTATGGCACTGCCCTGCCGACAACTTTACGTTTAGGACAGCTGGCCATTTTTTTTTTGTAGTTACTAACGGTTTTGTAATCTGCAAAGTAATGTTGCCAAAGATGTATCGCGTATCTATGCCAGCTTCATCTCATCATTTATTTATTGATTATAATTAGAACGGTCGCAGACCAATTATACAATTAAAACTAATACCAATTATACATGGTTCTATTATTCACGGTGACATCACCCAACGCCAGGTGAATTAGAGGTAAAATAAAAAAATAAAACAGATACCTTGATAAATAAAGATGTGATTAAAATTTATTGATGTGATTTATTTAATTTAAACTTTATGAATTTTTTTTTTTATGTTATTTGGTAACGGGACGAGCTGGTCGTTTGCCTGATGGTAAGCATAACGCCGGCCCATAACAATTGCAGTGCCACCCACAACTTTGAAACACAAAGGCCTGCGCGGCACTGCAGTGCGCTCGTTACCCTGAGACATTAGGTATTAAGTCTCATAAGCCCAGTAATTTCACTGGATACTCTGCTCATCAAACCGGAACACAGTAATGCTTGCACACTACTACTTGGCGGCAGACTTCACTCACAAAGCGGTGGTAACAGCCCAGATGGACACTCGCAGAAGAGTTAGTCCTCCCACTAACAAATAAAATATATTTTATAGTGACGACATTAGCGGACGTTCACACGATCTCACTGTATCTGTTACTGAGTAGTGAGTTTTACTCACACATGTGTCGAAGTGCGTCGGGTAAGTGGCGCAGTTGTCCCCCGCCGCGGTGCAGAAGCTGTGCTCCGCACTGAGCAGAGAACCCGGGTCCTTTGCGTCGCCGTACACGAGCTGAGCTAGCTCAAACGCGGGGTCTATCGAGAAGTCTGCTTCTAGTCTTCGCTCGCCGCTTTCTATCTGCATTAAAAGCCTGGGTAGAAAAAAAATGCGGTAAAAATTGTGTTACTTGAACACAATTTTTACTAGGCTTATTATTAGGTTGTTTTGTGTTGTAGGTAATTTTATTGCTACAAAAAGCTTAAAGCTTGTAATTTCATAAAATTTATATCTATTTTGTTTTATTTAAAGAGTAAAATTAGTAATTATATGAACAAGTGTTTTAGGGACATAGGTATACACACAAAAAAACGCAATATCTTTTTTTTATGTTATTTGGTAACGAGACGAGCTGGTCGTTTGCCTGATGGTAAGCATAACGCCGGACCATAACAATTGCAGTGCCACCCAGAACTTTAAAACACAAAGGCCTGCGCGGCACTGCAGCGTGCTCGTTACCCTGAGACATTAGGTATTAAGTCTCATAAGCCCAGTAATTTCACTGGATACTCTGCTCATCAAACCGGAACACAGTAATGCTTGCACACCACTGCTTGGCGGCAGACTTCACGAGCAAAGCGGTGGTAACAACCCAGACGGACACTCGCAGAAGAATTAGTCCTCCCACTAACAAAATCTCTATCATAAAAAAACGCATAGACCCTTTTACGGGTAACTCATTCGTTCACCCCCGAAAGACCGACTTGCTTCCACACAAAAGTCTAAAAATAACACAACATTAACAAAAGTGTAGGCCATTTGTCCCGCGATACAGCCTGTTGGCTAAAAGGTCCCGCTTTGTCGCGACCTGTCGCAAGTGTATAATGAGACGTAATTCATCATCGCCGTGAATTAAGCAGGTTTTTTGTCGGCTCACGAAGTTACAAGCCTTCGTTCGAGTTCGTGACAGGCTTTTAAGTTGATTCACCTACTGGTAAAAAGTTTCGATCGAAGGACCCCTCCTCAGAGCGAGGAGGGGTCCTCTCCGGAGGACTGGCGTCGTCAGGGCTGTGGAAGCGAAGCATGCTCGCGGCCCTGGCATACAAAGCGATAGGAGAAAATATCGTCGGTTTTTCGTTGGTCGGTCTGTCTCAGCCGGAGTCCAACATCTCATCAGTCACAAACTCACAAGTCACAACAACCACCACACTGCCCCCGAGGTATCCTTGAGGATTTTTGATGACGGAAAACAAAATTATAGTTTCTTTTTTAAATTCACAAAAAACATGTAGCCAGATCTAACCCTAATTTAAAAATAGGTGTGATAGAGGTCGAACGCTAAACTATGGATGGTAAAAAACCAACATATATAATAAACCAGGGATGCTAAAGAAAAAAATATTTCAATAGTTCTTTGTAGTTGAAAGATCGATAAAACCTCTCCAACCTCCAAATCTGGGTAGATTTTAACGATTAGGTCGCTTGTGTTGACACCCCTGTTATGGTTATAATCCTTCTAAAATGAGTGGGCATAACAGTTTATGATTGGAGAAACGAACCATCACACAATACAAGTTAGATGCAGATGGTTAGAGATGCCTACACTATTGCTAAAGCTTAAAAAAATATGCTTATCAAAACAACTGCACAAACTTTCAAAACTTGTCATTGCAAAATCAACCGTACTCACTTCTTAATAAGCTCCATCCGCATCGCAAAACCGCTCGCGAAGTTGGGGTACACGAAGCCACCTTCTTCCTCCAGCTCCTCGTATATGCTGAAGTGGTGGATTATGGTAGGCTCCTCGTCACTCAGAGGGTAGCCTATCCACATTTTGTCCTAAGGAGAGAAGAATTTATTGGAATAGGCGTTACATTAGATAAATAAATAACGCTCACACACTCATACCCCATTTGCATAAGGTTTCGCTGTATCCCACCAACCAATCCAAGACCTAACAAGTTAGAACAAGCTTTATGTTCAATGCTCACCAGGCAAAGTTGCCCGGCCAGGAATCCAATTTCCTTTCGAGGCAGGATTTTACATTATCAGCCTCTTACGCTCCCACTGAGATACCGGCCTTCTCTCAGAGAGAGAGGCGTGGGCCATAATCCACAACGCGCGTCCAGTGCGGTTTGGTGGATGTCACATGTCCTCGAATTTTGTAGTTCTTGAACATGCCGGTTTCCTCACGATGTTTTCCTTCACCGTTTTAGAGCGAGTGTGTATAATCCGCACATAACTTGATACAAGTCATTGGTGCGGGCCGAGTCGAGATTCGAACTATGGTGCGTCGGATTGAAAGTCGCACAAGTTCCCGCTCGGACACACTCGCTCTAGGCAGGACAGGCAGGAGGCTCTCGAGGCAGGATTACTAGCAACTTAACCACGTAGCTGTTCCTAGACATTGTAGGATTGTTATGTTTCATTATGGCAATACTTTTTAGATCCTGCAATAAATTACAGTGGCCAGCATAATAATAAGTTGTAATGTTTTATTATCCTGACATTTTCAAATTGACATTATCAACAATTCCACTTTGCGATATCTTTATCTACCCTGCGTTTAATTGCACCATTAGCTTCAAAATTAGTAATACCAGATATCGTACTGTACTTTTAAGTGGACCCATGTATTATAGTGATTATAGATTAAACCGACCCAACAAATTGACGAACATATTCAACTTACTTTGAAGCAATCATCGCTACTACAAAGCACTTACGTTGAAAATCTATCGCCAAGTCCCTATGCGTGTTTACGGACAGTAGAACTAAAGCACCGCCAGTTTAGCCGAAGCTCTTTTACGGCGCCTAAGAACAAATGTGATAGTAACCAACCATTAAACTATAGAGATAAAAAATGTATTCTTACGTGTTGCTTATCAGCAGCGGCTAAAGCCTCCAACAGCTTGTCACACCTGACGGCAGTGTGCGCCTCCACGAACAGCACCCACCGGACGTCACTGGTGCCGTACTTAGCGGTGAGCGGGCCCAGGAGGGGTATGATGGTCCATGCGCCGGGCACAGGGAAGTCTTCGTGGGTGAGGTGGACTTTCGGGTACCTCTGTATTGAGCAGAAGAATTTCAATTTTAGTCAACTTCCTTTCTAGATACATTAATATAAATAAATAATACATTGACAGTTATCAACAAACTAGGCTGCTTCAAAAGAGAATGAGTAGGTTTTTTTAATTGTCGATTTAAGCGTGTCTCGCGCGCCGCATCGCGCCCACCACCAGGTGAGCTACCTCAACAAGCTACCTCACCAAGAGTAAGGTTAAGTGTTAGTTAAGGTTAAGGTTAAGTTTACTAAGGTAAAGTGAGTAATATTGGAGACTATCCGCGACGAAAAAATGAGTGACTATAAATAAATAAAAGAATATGTGTGCAATTATTTTGGTACTTAATTATTTACTGCTGTTCTGAACTGCGTAGCCTAAATGTGAGCAGTATGATTTCTAGACACAACTTGAACATGTATACGGGTAACGTAAGTAACGGTAAGTAGACCCTCGAACTCAACTCAGTGTCAGTTTAATTGTCACTATTGTAAACAAACTTTACCAACGTTTTCATACGTTTTAGTTAAATACAATTTTGGTTTAGAACTACGACATAACATATTTTATTATTATAAAACAATCTAACCTTTTCTAGCCGGAGGACTTGAGACTCAATATTCTCCTTGAGCCTGCTTGCCACGCTCGCGTGGTAAGGCTCCGATTGACTTATTACTGTAAACACTACGTTTTTAGAGTCTGAAACAAAAGATGATGAATTAATAAACATGAAAACTCCAATTCATGATGGTCGCGGCCGTATTGGTATCCACGCACCTGACGCACCAGCCTTACAATAGCTATAAGAAGTAATCGATTTTTAAAGTGTTAACCATAACCCACACTTTGTCTCTATAAACGACGTTCTTCTTTATAAGAGAAAGTCTTTATAAAAAACATCTGAAAATTTCGCAGTCAACGGGATTTGAACCTCTCCCAAATAAGTTTTGGTAGTTACATTGACAATGAAATTCTTAAAATGTGTTTTCTCTCTACCTAAGCAGCCGTGACCCACTTTACAGGATACCAGAATATCTATCATTATACAATATCTATACAAATAAATAAAATTGAAGTGTCTGTTTGTAATATCAAAATAACAGCTTTTTACCAAAAAGCATATGCATATGAAAGTGTATAAACGGTACCTGTAACAAAATAACCATTGTTTTAATTTTTGTCTGTCTGTCTGTCTGTTTGTTCCGGGTAATCTCCGAAACGGCTGGGCCGATTTTGACGGGACTTCCACTGGCCGATAGCTGATGTTATACGGAGTAAATTAGGCTACTTTTATTTTAGAAAAAAATTGGGTTCCGCGCAAAAAATAAAAACCATGAATTCTAATAACTCCACGCGGGTGAAACCGCGGGCAGCAGCTATAGTTGTGAATATTATACACGCTAAATCAACAACAGCAGCGCTCGATTCAGCAAAGTAATGTCAGGTCCCGCCGACCTATCAATCAATATCATATCACTACACACATCATTGTCATATCCTGACTCCACCATCTTGCCTACAGCATTACCGTCAAATTATGACTGATAGCGCCCTTTATCAGTACAATGACTAGGTAGACTGCACCTTCGAAAAAGAATTTTGTAACCTATGTCAAAGACCATAAGATTCACATTATAGCTGTTCCAGTATCAGGTATGTTGGTAGGATAACGCTTTGCTGAATATATTCTAAACAATATTAACGTCTGGTTTAAGCTGTACAATAAAGAATATAAGGTTGAAAATTGAGTACAGGGCAATATTGGATTTGGATTTCTAGTTGGAAGGTCTTATTGGAAGGTAGTAAGGTCTAAAGTTGCAGGTGGAGTTTAGGATAGTGCATAGAGATCGCATCAATCAAAATTAGGGCTTTAGGTTGCATTTGCAGGCTTAAACAAGTAGGGGCGACGTCGTATACTTAACGATACACTGCGGTGCATCATGGATTTTTTACAGTAGAATACCTAGTAGAGCTGTTTTGAGTTTAGGTTCATAAAATTTCAGGTCTAATGTTCGTGTCGTGCCAATATTCACACTAAAAGTCGCATCTCTCGTTATCATAAATCTTCAAAATAAAAAGATTTGCGGTGTCCAATTTCCACTCAAATCCAGTAGGACAGCATGAATTAACATAACACACATACGCACACCTATATAACATGCAATTATATATAAAATTGTAATTATCTCATTTATTTATGTATGACATAAGACTAGCAGGTTAATAAGAGAAGCCACTGACTCCTGAAACACAGTGAAAACTAGTTCGGGAGGCTATGGATTCAACATATCTACCTATGTGTAAAATTTTTGTGTCTAAATAAATGATTTGATTTGATTTATTTGAATAATTCAGCGGAAGCGTGATAGAGGCAATTCGAAACTTTGACTTGGTGGAGTAACAGGTATCAATAACCTATCAATCGCTGGTGTGGCTGACTCCATTAGCCAACTTTATAGCTAGTACAACATTAAAATAAGAGTTACGGCTTTATTCAACTGAGGAACGGTAGCTAGCTAACCTATCACCAGCTATGGTTTCTTCACGATGTTATCCTTGACACTAAGCTTAAGCTCTTACTAGGATTCAAACCATTAACCATCGGCGCCGGCGGCCGATCTTACCAATCTTATCACTACCACAGATTATTAATAGTTTTTCTATACCACTACTCAGCCATCATTGCTAAGCAACAGCCGCTAATGGATTAATAAATTTAAAAATTATCCCATGACTTGGATTATATTACAAACTGAAGAATGTAATATCGGCCGTTACCCAATTACTTACGCACATAACTAATGCTAATAATGATAATCCCACTACACCGAACAAACACAGGATCAAGATCAAAAGTGACTTTTTTATGTTAGTTGGTAACGAGACGAGCTGGTCGTTTGCCTGATGGTAAGCATAACTCCGGCCCATAAAAATTGCAGTGCCACCCAGAACTTTGAAAAACAAAGGCCTGCGCGGCACTGCAGTGCGCTCGATACCCTGAGACATTAGGTATTAAGTCTCATAAGCCCAGTAATTTCACTGGCCCAGTAATTTCTTTCAATGTTTACCCGTGCATGCGTTTTTGTATGTTGTTTTTGCGTGTTAATTTTACCTGAATCTACAGTTCAGATTGCACCTGTATGCGAGTATCTCCTGCCCGCACCTACTCAGTCTACGGAACCACACAAAGCTCCATATAATGCAAATTTGGAGATCACCAGCGACACATTAAAATCGCATTCGGCACTTTACGGCGCCCTCAGGTCGCTGGGGCCGCTCCAAGATATACGACAGCACGTATCAACAGTATGGGCAACCGTGCGATCTTGAACCATAAACAAGGACAAATGCCGACGTAAGAAGAAACAGTGCCTATATTCATTAAGAGCTCATGTGGATATTCTTACAGGAACCATGCACTTTTCTGAGTTACAAAGTATGTTACTCTCCGGTACACACAATATTTATGCAAATAATCACGTCACTCTGTTGCTGTGTGTAAGAAGGAGAAACCAACAATCACAATTTCGCACTTATAATAGTAGCCACAGATTAGTCACGTTTAGTGAAATAATTTGTGATGATAATGGTAGACAGACGCAGACATAAGAAAAACCTTAAATATTTTAAAACCTTATTTGCAAATCTCAAGAGTGTATTAAAATTATTTATGCACTTATTGATACTTACTTACTGTATTATTTTTATTTATTATGAAAAAATAATCATTTAAAGCGGTTGAGAATTGACATAGAAATCAAGTAACATCGCCACAAATAAAACAGGGCAAAATACACAAACCGTGTCTGGCCACGAAAGAAAAAAAAAATACAGGCGAATTGAAAACCTCCTTGGTTTTTTAGAAGTTCCTTACTGAGTTTTATACGGCGCGGCGTTTCCAAGACATACGGCCCGGGAACGCGTTAATGGCAGTTAGGAAGTCATGCCCGGGCAGGAAAATATTCGATAGGATGACGTGGCCCGAGATACGGTAAATGGAGGTAAGCGCGGCTTTAAAAGTCTACGGAGGATTTTAGTAATACTTTTCCTTCGGGAAAAGCGAAGTGGTCTTTATGTTCGAAATCACGGTGGAATAATATGCTTGTGTTTCGTGACATTATTTAAATTTCACAGTCATATAACACGGATGAGTTTCAACCTGATTTTTTTTTTGCTTCATTTAAAATGTACAACTCCAATAATTATGAAGCGATGATGGCCCAGTAGATCGGGTACTGATTACCACATGAAGGTTAAGGATTCGACCGCTACAAGCCTGGCCCTCTAGAGTCTAGAGGGCCAGGCACAGGCTAACGCCATTCTATTACATTGTATATTGTCGTTATAGTGTGAGCGGAAAAGAAGCGAAAGGATTTTGTCTAGAGTCTAGATAAAATCCTTGCGCTTCTTTTCCGCTCACACTATAACGACAATATACAATTTAATAGAATGACGTTAGCCTGTGAGATGTCACGTGACTGTTTTTAAATGGTAGATGGTGATTGGTCGTATAGGCTTTTTACTCCATGTCCTCCATTGGCCTTAGCGTGACCTGAAAAAGAAACGTGTGTTTTGTCTAGAGGGCCTGAGTTTTCGGTGGAGGGAACCAACGCAAAGCTGTCCCCATGCTATGGTGGTAGGATATTTCTGCTGCCTGCCGCTGGTTAGTTACCCCTTTCAAATTGATTTCAATTTGCCAAGCACCAATCGGTGTGTTCCGACTGTCGCGTTCTTTAGAGCCAGACTATCATAGAACGTAATTTATTTACTTATTTATTATTAAAAATGGTTTGAGTAATCCTGGAATTTGTAATCGTCTCTACAACTAAGTTACTTGCATTGCAGTGAGATAGTTAAGACTATTTGTGCCTGGCAAAGTTACGAAGATGCGTTTTTAATTTCGTTAGTGCGCTACACAATAGGTAGGTACTATTTCGCCGCGGGAGGTGCAGACCGCCGTGAATGAACGAAGCTTTTCAATATTGAAGAGTATATCCTATTTTGTAAGTGTTGAACTGTATTAAAATTCTTCGTTCTTTGTGAGAACTATAACTCAGTACGTAAGGTGCGCGTTATACGACTTTATTATCTCATTAATTTATGCTCTTTTGTAGTGTTCAAGTGATTCTTTGGTCTATGTTTCGAATATATCGATTTTCGGTGAAGAAAATTGCGCTCGTTGCAAGTTTACCGGAATACACCGTTTTGCTCGTACAGTCTGCCACCATCAGCGAAATATTTTCCTAGTTTGATTTGGCTGCCATGCAGTAAAGTGCAAGCATTACTGTGTTTCGGATAGCCAACCTGTCGCAAAATCCTTAGTTGACGTCTGCTACCTATAAGTTACCTACCTACCTACTTGCCAAATTTCAGTACCTACCATATTAGTTTTCGAAGTTAGTGAGGCTGACCTTTCGCTTTTATATATGTATATATTATATATAGATTAAAAAAACATCAATGCACTAGTCTATCGTGAATAAAAAAGTAAAACTTAAACAAACACAATAATTCAAACACATGGCTTCCCTCACACACCGTGAACAGAACCCGCTTTATACATAATTCTAGAGTCGCAAATGGCCGACTCCATCCATAGGGATTGCGTGGGTAACTGAAAATGTTCTATATTTTATACTCTATTATCTATGCAACGTTCATGTTACCACACTGGCTCTAAAACGGTGAAGAAAAACATCGTGTCGAAACCGGCATGTTCAAGAAGCATAAAATTCGAGGACATGTGGCATTCACCAATAGAAGAATTCACCTATGTTCCACTAGAATAGAACTGGCTCTCAAGCGCAGTTGATGGAACAAACCGATAGATGCTTAGCGACAGGTTCTGCTTGAGAGCGGTAGCGGTAGCCAGGCGAGAACTAGAAATTGGGTTAGTACCACCGCTTTGCTCGTGATGTCTGCCGCCAAGCAGTAATGTGCAAGCATTACTGTGTTCCGGTTTGATGAGCAAAGTAGCCAGTGAAATTACTGGGCTTATGAGACTTAATACCTAATGTCTCAGGGTAACGAGCGCACTGCAGTGCCGCGCAGGCCTTTGTGTTTCAAAGTTCTGAGTGGCACTGCAATTGTTATGGGCCGGCGTTATGCTTACCATCAGGCAAACGACCAGCTCGTCTCGTTACAAATAATATAAAAAAAATCTTATCTATCATTTTGTGCCGTGGATATTTTGAAAGAATTCGATTATAAATATCATCCTCTCCGAAATAGACAAACCACCGCGTTAGTCTGTCAATTCGTCATTGGAGTTAATTTAAACGGAAACAAGCTAGATCCGTCGGCAAATTGCAAGCTCTACTCGTGGTTCAATTCCGATAGTACTAACTTTAGAACAGTTTCAGGATCAGAGCATTGGCCTCTGATTCGAATGCTTACAAATTCAACTATTTTTTTCTGGCCTTCATAGAAAAAAACCTTCTTATAACATAACTGTTACCTATATAGGAACATGATAATTTATGAAACCTTTTTTAAGTGCTAGAAAAAAATAGTCGTTTAAAAAGTGTACGCAAGCTAAATAAAATTGAATTCAGATCAAAGATTTTTACGTTTACTGTAAAGAATTCAACTAATAATTTAGCTCAAAAAGAGTTTACGTCTAAAAAGCTAAACTATTTATTACGAAAGCGATTTAGAAATGATTTCAACCCCAGCTGAAAGCATTCAGTATTAAGTCTTCGTAGTCCAATAATATAACAGATGTTTAACCCACACAAGTGTTCATATTTACATATAACAGTCGCTGCCACAGACGTGTTTGTTACCCCAACACTGTGTTCAAAGCGTGGTAGGCTCAAAGCGAACAATACTCAACATTACTTAAATATTTGATTGGGTTCGTATGAACCATTCCCCGGCAAGAACAAACGAGAATTTTCTATATTTTTCTATTCGCCAGATGGCATACAAAAAGGCCCCTTTTCCACTACATCGAGGGTGTTCGGGAGCGAGAATGGAGTTGAGTGAGGCATCAATAATTCCGCGTCACACTGCCGGTCCCATCCTCAGGGATTGAGTATCGAGCATCTCGTATTCCTGAGCCAGTTAACGCCAGGTTTCAATTTGCCGACCCATTTATTTATGCCGGCAATCTGCGGCCCAATCTGTGGCCTTAGAGGCAACGGGT
This sequence comes from Crocallis elinguaria, assembly GCA_907269065.1. Classification (NCBI taxonomy): domain Eukaryota; kingdom Metazoa; phylum Arthropoda; class Insecta; order Lepidoptera; family Geometridae; genus Crocallis; species Crocallis elinguaria. Next base: position 16,106,929 of record OU026068.1, read on the forward strand.
ATATTTTGTTTTAAATTCTAGCCTTTACGTTGTAATACTTAGGTTTCAGTTCAGTAAATGTTTTTTTTATTAATATATTTAATATTTATACCCAAAATTGGTTACTTTTAAGTATCTGAAATTTAATCGAAGAACTTTAATCATATGTAGTTTAAACAACTAAAAAAGCACAATTCATCATCAGACCTTCGACACCAAATGTCGAGGGCGACGCACCAATCTACCTATTGGACTCATCAAAATGAATCATATGATCCCAAACTCAAGGTGTTTACTTGTAGCCGCTGAAGAATGCCACTATTCACCTCCTGGGTCTATCAGTAGATTAGCTCCATATCCAAATTACTCATACCGATATACAATTAGAAGTAGGTAAAATGGGCTTCCAAGATTTGACAACATTGTTAGGTACTCAGTTACAAGTGAAGCAAAATAAACACTGACACCCTAACACTCTAACAGGCTCGGATTGGCAGACTTTTAACTTGAATACGGAAACCAGTTACAATTTAAAAAAATGCCCTAACATCATGCTAAGGTGTCACGATGTTTTCCTACGCTCAAGTTCATTGCCCAACTTTAGGTAGAAATCACACCACTTACCGCTGCTAAACGGCTCACGTCAAATTCCCTCATTTTTCCTCAAGTCATACCTTAAAAGCATTGGGTTCAAGCAAAGTAAGGGTAGCCAATCTATTGATTGACTTCCTATTTTCCTATTCGTCGACAAAACGTGCACCAGCCACAGTTGCAGCCATCCTCAGGGACTGGAGTATGTTTGTGGAACCAGCTCGCATGTTTCAATTTGCTTTTCAGTTTATTTATGCCCCTCTCTGGCGCGCAAAATAGTCCGTGGTTTAGAGGGGGTATGGTGAGAGTTGTGAGTGTTTTAGCCCAAACAGGGCTTAGAGGGAGTGAAAGAGAAAGTACTATTTGGCCAAGTGCTTGTCTGTTTGGTTTTACCACATAATATATAATAGTACAATTTTTACTTCAAGGCGCGCGTCCACTTTTAATATTTCGTAATCCACTCTTGACAACATTTGGTTATTTTGTCAGCAAAAAGGCGTTTGCGTTTGCTAATGCATGTTTATGCATTAGCGTCTAATGCCGCCCTTATTCTAGTTTTGTCTTGTACGTCACTTTGGACCTCATTTTTGCGATAGTCAAACGCTAACCTATCGGGAGTAAAAGAAAGTAACAATCACAATAACATTTCGCCGTCTTTGTCAATCACGCTTCTCACAGAAAAAACGTGAGACATTTTTGCTTAATAATTCAGTATGTAATAAAAAAAATGTAACAGTCCAATTTTACCTGAAAGAAATACTTTTACTGCCATATAAAAGGCGTGACGTGGTAGGGAAACATCAATCAAGATGTCGAAGCTCGAAACAGTTAAACCATGCAATCGATTTAATAGAATTATACACATGTATGGCGTTTACACCTACATACTACATAAACTATCAACAACTCGACAAAAATATCAGGAATAGCTCGTCTTTAGAGAGTACGAGAACGTGTATGCCAGAACACATTCAGTTAGACGTACTAATTGATGCAGCCAATCTGTGGCAAAACACCGAAGGCTTAGGCGTTTCGTGTGTCGAGATCGTTGTTTATCGTCACTGGTATAGGCGTCACTGGGGGACGTCGCAGGTATGCGGAGCAACGGCGATAAATATCAGGAGAGCTTAGCGAGAGAGGCAGCCAGTTCGGGAGTGGAGCGTGGTGATTTAGAACGTGAGATCTTAATGTCTTCATTTTTCTTTGTCTCGCATGTTTAAGCGATTGTAAAGTATGTGCAGGTTCCTGGTTCGGACGAGTCGGTTTTCTAATGTTTTTTTAAAATCTTGTGCTTTTACTAGATGGTAGGACTAACTCTTCTGCGAGTGTCCGTCGCGGTTGGTACCACCGCTTTCTCGTGAAGTCTAGGCCCCAAGCAGTAATGTGAAAGTATTACTGTGTTCCGGTTTGATGAGTGAGTAGCCATAGTGGCCTTTGTGTTTCAAAGTTCTGAGTGGCACTGCAATTGTTACGGGCCAGCGTCATGCTTACCATCAGATAAACAGCCAGCTCGTATCGTTGTCAAATAGTACTTTGTTTATTACTTACTTTTAAAAAAATGTATTTATGTCACTTTTTTTTATCTGATAGGGTCCAACCCCTCTAGGTTCGTAAATCGTTTCAGCTGTTATCAAGATTCATTTCATAAATAAATAAGGTGATGAAAGTAGATTGACCGCTTTTTCAGATATATTGATCGTAATCACAAGGGAAATCATTTAGGGACTAAATAATGTTTTTTTTCTTCTAAAATTTGTCACTCGATTACATAAAAAAGGTAATCCCATTCAAATCTTCGGTAGTCGTTTCGTTGCCATGTACCTAATATAAAAAAGACGTAATGACGAACTACGGCTGTAAATCGACGAAAACTAATTTTCCAACCATTATTTGTGTGTAAATAATTCACAGAAAACGCATCAAGTGAGGCACAAACACGCAATGCCAAGTAAACTTTGAACAATCAAACACAACAACTGTCAAAACCTATTCAGTCGACTACACTTGAACATAGTAACACTTCTCTGACAACAGATTGTCCGTCAAGATTCCCTCAGCTCAAGTCAAGTCAAAGTAAGTCAGAGCGCGGATTGCCCTTTCGTCTCAAACAACTTAGAATCTTGATCTTGCGTAGTCTGCGACTTCGGCTTTTATCAGATTTAAGTTTCTAGTTTCATCTGAATACAGATTTGATCTCGGATTCGAATGCAACGTTATTCCTCTCGCTTTGCTAGCTAGGATTTGCTTTTGACAATGTTGGTTTGGTTTCTCTCTTTAGCGTATCTCTTTTGTATTGGGAAACAATAAGATTTTGTTATTGGATTTCGATTATGGAGTTTGGAATACGTAACAATATATCTAAAACCAGTGTAAAGGTGGCTATGGTTTTTTTATATTTTATATAGGTTAGCTGTGAACAATCTCGCCTGATCTTATGTGTAATACGCAATACACAGTCGAAATACATATAGGTGCTTGGTAACAGTATTTAAAATTCAGGGTGGTAGCTAGGTGAGCACAATCAATTGCACTTATCACAGGCACTTTGCAGTTCATTCGACAGCACGAACAGTTGATAGAGTTTAACGTAAATTGCGTACAATTTTGCACAGTTCTAATAAGGAAACTTAATATAGAGAAAGGTAATTCTATTTGCACAACAGAAAGGCAATGTAATAACAGAACTCCGAGTAACACAGTAAGAAACCAACGACAAAGACCAGGGAATAAGGGAACTTAAAGCGAAATCATTGTTTCAACATACACATTGATGTCATTATTTAGGCTAATTAAAAAAATATATTACATACATACCTAAGTAAATTAGATGACACTGCAATGTAATGATTTAATAGACTGGTCTGATGATAGAGCCGGATGACAGCCACAACAACTCCGAAACGTAAGGTCATCGAGCTTGGGCTCATTTGATCTGTCTTTACAAGTACTCTCCTAGGTGATGTCCAGGGTCATGGTGATGGTGGCCACAAGATCGCAGTACCAATGTTTTCGTATTTTATAGAAGCTTGTCTGGAAAAATATTTTTGTCCAAGAAATACTTATATAATCTCGGGAAAATGCACAGTTGACTTGCATGATTTGCATCACCCGTTCAAAACACCTCCGAAAAATTGAGAAAGCGTCTGGCCGGAGAGCAAAACCGTTCTTTTTGGTAGCATCAGATTGCGCGAGATTGTACTTAGTCAAAAATTAACGTAGTAAGGGTAAAAAAACTGAGGTCTTAAATTTGCGTTAAACCTATCAATAAAGCTCAAAAAAAATCTTTCAATCGGCCGTAAAGCCGTATAGAGCCGTTTACACCGTAAATCGAACGTCGAAACTTCGGTTGACGGATCGCAGTTTTCCAACTATGAAAGTGTTTTGGATCCAACGTTCAATTCGATGTTCGCTCTTGACATTTTGTCTTTCATAGTAGGAAAATTCAGATCCGTCAGCCACAGCTTCGACGTTCGATTTACGGAGTAAGGCCCCAGAGTCGGTCGCTGTAGACATAATATGGCTAAAGCTAAAAGCGGCTATATTGACGAATCTCAATGCAACCTCTGTGGAAACGATAATCAGTCTCATGGTCTACGGCTCTCCTTCGTACCCTACCACCTGCAAGCAGTCGCATAATGGGACGCGGTCATTCTGGCGACTCTCTTGACAATGCTAATATCAATGACACGCCAAAAAGTAGATGCCTGTACACAGGCTCTCATTGTAAAGTTAGGCTATTCTATGCTAACTTTACACACGACTTGCTCTATCGAAAATTACGCCAGCACCAGATCGTCAAATAACTAAATAACCGAGCATAGTGCATGCTTGTTAATTTGCGATCGAAACGTTATCAATATTAACCGCCTTCATTTCCGCTAGTACTCAGCCGAATGTTGATTAAATTTCAGTCAAAACACAATTTTAGCGACCAAATTTTAGCTGAGTAAATTAATTAAAGTAACTAGTATCTATCTACAGTAGCGGCGTTTGTGTGATAAAATTCACTAACGACTTTACTGACAGCTTTTTTATACTACCTGATTGACTAGACGAGCGGGTCATTTGCCTGATAGTAAGCATAACGCCAGCCCACGCTTTGGAGAGAGGATCACGTCATTATCTTTTATTTATTTATCGATAGGTTAGTTTCACCACTATTTCACCTGAAAATAAGTGACAATTCGGTAAAGGAATAGCTGCCGAAACACACCGAAAATTGACGACAGATTTTCGATTGGATTAAACGCATAAATTCAACGCAAAACGTCAAGCGACTGTGTTTTCGCAAATTAAGGGCGAGCTCTAGAACCCTACCATCCTGCTACGGTTGCATCAGCAATCACAATGTTTTCATTCACTTGAAGGTCTGACTGACTGACCCATACTAACAAGGCAAGTTAAAAGCTTATAATAAACAAATAATTTAAAAATAACTCTTCTAATATAAACTTCAACTACATCGATGTTTAACCTTTGTTAACTAATTCAGCGTCCATCCAAAAACTTTTAACAACGTTCCTGTAAAACTTTCAACTGTCGGTAGTAGTATTAAAATCTAGTTAATAGTCCGGTGCGAAGCCTCAAGACGGCCACTTCGCACAATCACCGGTAACTGCGGACATTGCCCGGGACTCATCGCATAATAACCGCACCGCCAACATTTTGCAGCGAAGTTTGCTCAAACGCAATCTCGGTACGCTCGGCGACAATATTACTTTAGTAGGTAAAGTGACTCGCTTTTAAAGATATTAAAACTTCACCTCAAGCTACATGGAATGGGGAAAATTATAAAATCTGTGAAATATGGAACGCAACAATAATGCCGAAAATTAAAGAAATAAATAGTTTCAGCATCATCATCCGGAAGACGTACCTGCTGAACATAGGCCTCCCCCATAATGGGGGTAGGTTGATAATTAATACATGGTGTATTAATTATCAACCTACTACTTAGCAGGCGTCATTGTGATTGTTTTGAGGTTGACAGAGGAGAATGCTGCTACCCATGCCCTGGATATTCTCTTAGCTCTTAAAGCACCTACTGGAACAGGTGACGGGAATTCAGCAATAAAAAAACAAATAGGTAAGTATTGTTAAACTTTGCTATCTAATGAGAGCATTGTGTATTTGCAGTTGCATTCATTGAATGAATGACAAGTACTCTTAGCAGCGTCTGTGTTTCCCGAGCACTACAGTCTGAGCATCTTCAAGCCCTCCAGCTCAATAGTGGTTGAATTTCTGAGCGGAGACTCTAATGGCCTAAGTTCGATCTATACTGAATTTAACCAAACGTAAGGGGCTTGTCAGAATAACAACGCTTTTGCGTCAAGCGCGCATTTCGAGTATCACGAAATCCGCTAACCGTCTACGTTGCCCCTAACGCGCGACGCTGAACAACGAAACCTATGGCACTGCAGGTGTATGGGCTGGCGCTATGCTTACCATCAGACAACAGGCAAAAGACCAGCAGCCTTATCACGTAAGAACCCAGACTGGACCCAGACAGTCAAAAACGTCATTTCCGCCTCGACTCTTGTGTTCATCTGTCAAATTTCAAATATTCGCGGCAGCTTTTTACGAAACTCAGACTCAACCCAGACTGCGATAGTTTTGATACATGAGAGTGAACAAAATTCATACTTTGACAGATAAATGGTATCATGTAACTCCCGAGACTGAAGAATTGTAATCCATGGAAAGATTGAAACGTCAAATGAATAAGAGACCTCTTTCGCTGCCGGATTCCGACTCTGAGTTTCGTGTCTTGTCGGTTTATTTAAAAATATTTGTTTCTAATTACTTGTATTTTCTGTTTTTAGGCCTTTTTCTACGGAAAGTGTACTTTCGAATTACGGAAGTCATACAGGGAGTATTCATTAATTAGTATTCTGCTTAACTATATATATATCTTACAATTAATTTATTTGTTTTAGGAATACAGCAAGAATGGCGCGTTCGGTTTTGATGGCGGCCCCGAAGAGGAACGCCTGAAAAGATATTCAAATATCAATCGCAGGATGATCAGAGAGGCTAGTAAGCTTCTAATGTTGCCAGAAAAGGAGTTCGTCGGTCACTACCGTCTTCACAAATCCCATTTTGAGACTCTTTGTGAAGATGTTATTCCACTTTTGCCGGAGACACAGCGCACTAGCGCTGTGAGGCCTGAAAAAGGTAGCCTAACATATAAAATGATAACTAAACGTAGTGGTTATATTCTCTTTGATGATAACATCATATCCCTAAATGTTGCTTTTTGACAAATGTGTGTGCTAATAGTAATTGTTGTATGAATTTGTCTTGCAGATATTATGCCAATGGCTGTTACCAAAAAAAGGTAGGGGCTTATTATCACTTGGGTCTTTCTCAAGCATCAGTATCATACTGTCTCCGGGATGTGACTGAAGCACTCAATAACCCTACAATTTTGGCGAAATATATACAATTTCCCAGAACACAGATAGAGCGTGAGGCTATTACAAGGAGGTGAGAGTTTAAATCTGTTGATTTGACTCAAAATAATCACAAGTTTGATTAACATAGCTAGTATGTAATGTGTTGACTGTTGGCTGTTGGGTATGTAAAACATTTTTCCCTACTGTGCCTGTGTGTCAAACAACACTAAGTTTAACTTTACTGTGTCATAAGTCATGTCGGTACATGAGATGTTTAACTGATCCTGTGTCAGTAAGTTAATCTTAGATGACTCTTGAATCAAAAATGCATTATAGACAAAATAGACTTGTGAAAGGTATATATCACACATGTACCTATATTCATTTATTATTCATTTGTAACTGTAAGTTTATAACTATTTCAATATAAGATTTACTCAATACTCTATAACATTACAGATGATTCGGGGTATGCACAGCGGCCGTGGTTGATGACTCCCATCGTCAATGCAGCACCAAACTCTCCTGAAGAGTTATACACTAGGAAACACATTAGCGCCAGGAATGTGGTTGAGCGATGCATTGGAGTGTTGAAAACTCTCTGGCGCTGCCTCTTAGCACAGGTGTGTAAATTATTCAGTCTTTCAAACAGCCAATCATAACACCTTTAAAACTAATATGTTTATAATATCCGTTCCTCTTTTTCCTTAGGGTAATGCACTATGCACCCATCAAAGCGGGCAAAATCACCAATGCATGTGTGGTCTTGCACAACCTCAACTATGATGCGCCCCTCAATATAAACGAGGAGGAGATGACAATTGACCATGCACAGCAGCCACCACTGCAGCTCCCTATACGCGAGCACCATCGTGTTGATGGAGGAAGGCTTGCTGTTGTAGACAGATTGTGGAGTAGCAGAGTTGTATAGGTAAAGTTACTATTATTTAACATAAATTATGTCATTAGATTCAGTTACTTAAAAAAATGTATTCAAGTGATGCCTCAGTGGTAGTAATGTCGGCTGCCACCTTTAGGTCTGTGTTTTGAATCCTACAATGAACTTGGACTTAAAAAATAAATTTGATGCAATGATTCCGTGGTAGTTATATTGGTGACCAAAAATGATAGAGCAATATAAAAAGTGCTGTCTTGGTAGCTCCATCCTCAATTGAAAATCTGTCACCTAACCAAGACAGCAGCAAAATCACAGTTTAACTAGCTTATTTTGCCATAGGTATTTTATTCTTATTCATAGGTATCATTCATACTTGTAATTTGTTGTGCCACTCTTATAAACTCGAAGTTTTATGAAAATATAAATACAATTACAGATATTTCAAGACTTCAAACTTATGCGGAATGTAGCAGCGCGGTGTTCAAGATTTCGAGCTTATGTGGAATGTGTTGCAGTGCGGCGCAGCAACAAGCACAACGTTCGTTGGATCACCGCTTAGAGATTCTAGATGTTTTTTGTTGTAGTTTACGTGTAGTAGTTATAGCTAATAAAGGCATTTGGTCCATTTCCCGCCCGACTGCCGAAGGCTTTCCTTCGGCAGTCTGGGGAATGTTCTTCGAATATGTCTATGTATATTTCTTTGGCTCACTCTGTAAATATATTTGCCTAAATTGTTAATTATATAGTAGGTGTCCGACAAACTCTGTAAATAGGTTTACCTAAATTGTTGATTATGTAGTAGGTCTCTGACACACTGTAAATGGCTAAATTGTTGAGTAGGTTTTACAATTGGAACGAGGCACAAAATAAAGAATAATTTGATATGTTTATTAAGTTTTTTACTGTACTCCTGTGAGGTCTATACACTTTTTACTTATACATTTTTCCACAAAACACCTTAATTATGAGTTATATGACCTAACAACCCATACATTTGCTTATTGATTGCATTCAGGTGGTAATAGCTATAATTATTACCTTACCCAAATAAAAAGGGAGATAGAGAAACAAGTTTAAATAGAAATATTCCAATAGAACTTTATTGTTTAACTATGCAATTAGTGGTTTAAAAAGTAGGTAAGTTAACAGTTTACATTCATCTAACAGCTAGCTTATGCCCGCGGTTCCGCGTTCCCACCGGAACCGTGCATTTTCCGGGATAAAAAGTAGCCTATGTTCCTCCGGTCCATAAACTATATTTATACCAAAAATCACGTCGATCCGTTGCTCCGTTGTTGCGTGAAAGCTATCAATCAATTGCAAATTTTAATAGCGCTTAAAAAAGAACTTTTGAAAACATCATACCTATTATTTATTTTGGAACTACAAACAGTGCTAACATTAAAACATTAACATAGTAAAACAAGAGTAGATCCATACTAATATTATAAATGCGAAAGTGTGTTTGTTGGTTTGTCCTTTCACGCAGTAACGAAGCAATGGATTGTCGTGATTTTTGGCATAGATATAGTTTATGGACCGGAGAGTAACATTGATTACACTAAGAATTACAAAATTAAATGTTAGACCCACACCATAGTACACAGATTCACATGCTGCGGTTAGTATGTGTTGCTACAAGCTATCTACAAAATGTACTGCATACTTAACCACATAGGCAGTAGGTAGCAGTTATCTACAATTACAGGTATAAAATAATCGACGAGAGCGTACTTGACGCCTATAACATTGGCCTATAACGTTGGCACAATGTAACACAGTTTATTACTAAGTTTAACATTATTAAATTTGCTATTACATATACCGAAAAACTGTGATAAGTAACATACGACGAGATTCGAGCTTCAACATATTATATAGGTAATGTTAAAAGTTCTAAGTAGGTCAGACTTGTTCGGCAATGCTCGCCATCGCTCTCGCTTGATCTTGCTCCACTGCAAGCTGCCTCTCCTCCATCTCATATGCCCTTTGTGGCACGTTCGGTAACCGTATGTCTGTAATAATAGGTAGAGAAGATTAGAACTAGAAATATGTTTTCATGCATGTACCAGTCGAGCATAGCCGAGTCTATTTGTTGCGTTTCTATTTTAAAGGTGTAGCTGATAGACATTCAATTTTGCCACTGTCTATAGAAAACAGAGCTTAAAGTGCAGACTTAGGTCCAAAAATAACACAGTCCTGTGCAGATTCAACTTCAAAACTGCCATTCAGCGGATAAGGATTGTGACACTGTCCATTTGTTTAGGTACAAATATGCCACTGTTCACTATTAAGAAATAGAAATGCCACTGTCCAAACCTATTATTGGCAAATTAACAGTAAGTTTTGAACAATTACTGGACATGGTGACCAATTTTTATTCAAAAAAAGTATTCTTGCCTAAACCAAAAAAAATGGTGGGCAAAATCTCAAAGAACAAACTGTAACCAATATTTCCATCGCTTGGCTTGTACACACCTCATGTAATATAATATTATTACATGTCCCACTATTCTTATCAACAAGGCCTCTATCTCTTGAAATGTATTAAGCATTATTATGTATAATTATTTCCCCCTGCCAGCATATATCCAAGCAAACACAAACCTTTTATGTAGCAGAGTGCACAAAACTTTCAAGTATGTATTCACCTTCCATGTTACTTTCTTATCAGAACATTGAAAATATTATTTAAAACTTACGTCTCTCCATTTTTTTGGGGTTCTTGTGCATCCCGCCCCACCGGCATTTAGGATTGCCGCTAACTCCTCCCATTTTTTGCCGGAGTTACCCTTTGCAGATGGGCCGCTATTTTGTTGCCTCCCCACCGCAAAGCCTTTGTTCCTCTCCATGTAATCCACCAGCTGGGCCATTTGCCTTTCGGACACCAAATTCGGCATTCGGCATCTGATAAAAGAAGATTTTACGTAAGAAGTTATAACCATAAAAACACAATCACATGATTCACAAGTACAAACGATTAAGAACTTACAGTTCTCTTTCGGTGGTTTTCCCTGTATAATTGTATATATGATTAATTTAAAAGTTCTTCTTCTTTCTTTATTTTCTGGCTTCGGTGGAATGTTAGTTACCAAGTTAGTTTTCCAAAATTCCAACGGACGGAAAAACTGCGAAACGACTCAGTTGACACTGACAGAAATAATACTTAATAACTTGCGTTTCGTTATTATTTTAAAGAAATTTATGATTTATATATATAAAGCGCTAGTGTTAGAATAGCAATGATTAGTAATTAAATGATCTTCCCCAAATATTTTTGAACGTTTTGGAACTTGTTTGATACTTTAACTTTGTTTTTATTTAACTTGGAGTCAAGTGACACTTAGGTGTCACCTTTTTTATTCTTACATATACGAAACGCAAATAGACCGAAACTCACAGACTATAATTGTACTTAGTGGCTCCCTTAATATGGTTCGTTCCAAACCGAACTAAATGAATAAAGTTAGGTGATACCAATAAAGCCCAGACTGGATACGATGTCTGGGTCCAGTCTGAGTTCAGGCTTGCGAGTCTGGGTTCTTACGTGATAAGGCTGCAGCTCGTCTCGTTATCGAATAGTATGAAAAAAATAAATAAAAAAACACGTCGTTGTCATAAAAGAATAACGGAATCATTATTCAAGAAAAAGTTTATTTTATTTCCTGAAACAACTAACTTGAAGGGACATTCACAATTCATGAAATTAAATTTTCACTCAAATCGTGCCTCAAGTTTTTATTCAAATGAGGCGCATTCTTTTTAACTTGAGTTTTGTCGTCGTCTGTACAAAAACTTAAAAGTAACTTGACTAAGTACATGTCTAGTAAATTATGCAGGATGCGCGCACGTTAGGCGCTTTAAGCTTCTGCCGTGCTTCAAGTTTTCCGGTGAAGGTAAGTTCTTTGCTTAGGTTTTTTTATTTTCTTTTTTTAGGAATACATGTTTATAGCTTTTGTCTGAAGTCCATACATAAGTAATGGTAACTTTACTTAAGTTTAACTTGAGTTATGAAGTTAGTGCTGTACGTGCTATGACGTCAATAAATAGAGCTTGCGGTTTCAACAGACTTCGAAAAAGGAGGTGGGATTTATAATATGTTCGACTGTATGTTTTTTTTTAAACTATTTGATAACGAGACGAGCCGGCCGTTTGCCTGATGGTAAGCATACATTTGTTATGGGCCTGACCATGACAATTGCACTGCCATTCAGGACTTTGAAACACAACCTGACAAACAAACCAAACTAAGGCGTGCGCGGCACTGCATTGCGTTCGTTTAACGCTTACACACTCATACCCCGCACTAGGATGCCCTGTGTTGCAGGTGACATGGACACACACAGATACACTTCACAAACATCCACGTCCCGAGAACAAACTTTATGCTTACAAAAAATCTGCCCCGGCCGGGAATCGAACCCGGGACCCCTCGCTTTGCAGGCAGGGTTACCACCAACTTAGCTACGGGGCCGAGCCCTGAGACATTAAATATTAAGTCTCATAAGCCCAGTAATTTCGCTGTCTACTTTGCTCATAAAACCGGAACAGTATAAATAAAAACACTGTTCATTTAACAAAGGACTGACTACTAGTAAATTCATCGGGTTTGGGCTCTATAGATTCTTTTATATCTATACTTTTTGTACACTCATTTAAAACTGAACTGTGGGTTTAAGCTTTTTTTTCATTTACATGTTACTAAGTTCTCCATACGTAACACATACAGCATATGGGTTACTCGTACGTTTGAACCCGTTTGAATTATTTTTTTGTGAACGATAATCAGTACGATAAAAAATAAAGTAAACGAAATTTATCAAAGCACGAGGAAGGAATTCAAAACGATAAAAACTGAAGCAAAAGAGAAATTATCGAAGCATTCAAAGTCAAAACGGAAAATTTGTGTAAACGCCCGTAACCGATTCGATATCAAAGAGCGAATCACTTGAGCGTGGATCAGAATCATTCGGCCAGGGGCTAATCGCACGGAAACTGGATCGTACACGATCGAATGATTCTGTAACGCCTGGTACACGTTGAAGAACGAGCAAAGCCTACCGAACGAACGCCAGCGAAGTCTACCGAACTGAAACAAATTAACGAGTATGGACGTCTGTACCCAAAAGGACTACAGACCCTTTTTTATAATATTGGATAACGAGACCAGCGGGTCGTTTGCCTGATAGTAAGTATAACGCCAGCCTATAACAATTGCAGTGCCACCCAGAACTTTAAAACACAAAGGGCTGTACTGCAGTGCGCATTGTTATCCAGTTATGTCACTGACTACTTTGCTCACCGTAACACAGTAATGCTTGCACTTTACTGCTTGGTGGCAGACTACTCGAGCAAAGCGGTGGCACCCACCTAGACTGACACTCGCAGAAGACTTAGTCCTACCACCAGGTAAGGACCCTTGTAAATATAAAGTGTAAGAGACATAAATAAACCAGTAAGGATGTACATAAATGTACTCGGCGTATTAGTAATTAATTAATTACTGAGCGAACTAAAGCGATCGAGGTAAAATCGGTTACGAGGTAAAATGTAGGATTTCGTCTATTAATTCAATTATTATTATTTTATTTATTATATTATCCTATATAATTTGTGTATATGTATTGTTGACATTTGTATACGAACTATTGAAATTTATTTTGAAAATTGTTTATGACCTTAATATTTTAGAAAAGAAAAATGTGCTAGTATGGAGTTACATTAAGACTATTTGCGACACCCGAACTGGGTATAATGTACGTGCTTACTTGACTATTTTATCTGCCCACCAATGTACATTTATGCAAAATAAATTATGAATTATGAATTTAACATACCGACAGCCCGCAGAGCACGGCTGAAGGCTCTCGTTTGCGTTCGCTTTCTTTCACATGTGACGTCCATACTGGTTCAACTGTTTCCGCTCGCCAGCCTTCGCCAAGTCTCGGTCGCTTGGTCTGTACCCGGCATAACGCTACGTGTTAAAACTTTGAGGGGTTATTTCCATTCGAGTTATTAGGTGTCAATATTTTGAAAGAACTTGAAGAACATGAAGGAGAACGTTCTATTTTTGAAAGGATTTTTCTACACAAAAAAGATGTATTATTCGCGATATAGGTTAGTGATTGACCAGGGCCCCAATTCTAATAAACAAATGAATTAAACATTTAAATTGTTTCGTCGAAAAACAAGTATCTCGCCATATCTTTATACGATGTGTTTCGAAGGTGGTGGACGCGCTAAACGAGCTCAAGTGCAGCTGATAGTAATAGGTACACCGATAGATATTTGGCCATATATTTTCACCTAGCTGAGAGTGGTAGCTAGCTACCATTAGAGCACTAGAAAATTCCTTAATGGCACAGTTGCATGTTGAAGTTTATTAAAGAAGGAGTATGCTCATTGTAGGATTCAAACCCTCAATCATTGTACCTATGTAAGTATGAGACGTCGTTAAACTATAACAAATAGGCTAAGATTCAGAGACACTCGTCTCTGTCATGTATGTCAAAATTGTATAGAATTTTGACATATTGGAAGCATGAGTCCACGCTTAGATTCGTCTCTGTATCGAGTCTAATATTAAAACGTTCTAAGAACAGTCTTAACAAAGCATCGGCTCAGCCGCTCAATCAAATTCGTATTCAGAAACAAAGTTCGTGTACGGTCTAAGTTAAGACTCTGTAATCTATGGCTGTTAAGTTTTTAATTTTTTCACTGGTACGTTTACAGGTTTTATCACTTATAAATATTTATATTGTACACTGAGCATTGTTAACTTTAAGGATTTTCGTTAAAAAGTTCACTATATCATTAAAAATACTTCGATTACATTATTCTAGATAAAAATATTACCTGGAAATTAAGAATTAAGAAAGTTTAAAATTATCTACTTCCCAAATTGAGGATAACTTTAAAATAATGCTAATAAAAAAAAAATAAGTTTAAAAATTAAATTACTAACAAAAATTAAAATCAACTCACCAAAACTCAGTACACAATGTACGAAGGAGAGAATTAGCACCAATTTAGTAACTGGAACAAAACATACAACCATGAGAAAACACAAATTAAACATAAACAAATATCGTAGATTTTTTTTAAAACAAAAACAAATTTGCAATGTAGAACGCGTCCGTACCTCTCGCGTACATTTTTGGCGGGAAACTTTACAGAGGAGGTCGTGTACCTCCCCTGCCGTTCGAATGCGTACTGGCCGAAGAATCAAGAATCTACGAGAGGCGGGAGGCCACAAAATCGCTACGTACTTCGTACGTAGGGGCTACGCATGAGAAACTGACGGCGTAGCAACTAACAGCTTAGAGCTTTCCATAATAAGTTTGATGACTTTCGTGGAGTGTGCTTGATATAATTGCATTAGATGCTAACTTAAATTGTAGAAGAATCTTTGAACTTTTCTTATTTTGAATTAAATGTGTAATTTAATACTTTTGTTTCGCTGTACCTTTACAATTCGTCTTGAACGTTCTGGATGACTGGTAGAGAATATACCTATAGCTAGGTACCTAGTATAGCCTTTACTACATTTTTCCGTTTTTGTGCTGAGGATTAAATAAAAGACTACATAATATAGTGTTTACTATTTAATCATTCACATTCCCAAATAAATTTGGTAGGCGTTGATTGGCTATTTAGTTATTAAAGTCACTGCGTGTCGCGAAAGATAAAGCTATTTTTAAACTGAATCAATATATTCCATCACTACCAATTACGCATAAAAACTAAATAAAACTTAATTGCATCATTATTTCTACAAATAAACGATTTGTACAGTTATTAAAAGTGTAAACAAAACAGCAGTCAGCAGTTCAGTTTGTGATGGCAAGTTATTCTTCGTGGCAGGTAATTACAAAATAGCAAGGAATTGCTAGTATAAAAGCCGTAAATTGACAAAAGGCCAATTCGAAACCGCGAAAGCAGAGAATCAATCAAGCTGATTGGAGCATCCACATTGCCTTTGCCACTACTTGAATGGGATTCATTTTTTTTGGGTTCGAATTTTAAAAGGCTCGTTCGAATTTTAACAATAAATCCTGTATTGCTACATAATATAAAAGCCATAAATTGACATAAGGCCAATTCGAAACCGCGAAAGCAGAGAATCAATCAAGTTGATTGGAGCATCCACATTTCCTTCCCACTGGAATGGGATTCATTTTTATTGTTTAACGCTTGTTCCAATTTTAAAAGTATGCAAAGTGCGAAATTTAAAATCAGCGTTCGATAGTGATGGCCCGGGTTGTTCAGCAAAGTAAAAGCAGGTCACAGCTCATAGTCGAATAACTATTGTTTTTCGACTACCAGCTGTGACCGAGGTCAGTGTTCAGCACAACAACATAATAATAATATGTTGTTTAAAAAAACTAAAAAACACTTCCACTTCGTAGCTCAACGAATCTTATGAGTCCAAACTCGAGGGGTTTACTAGTTCCATTATCCACCTCCTGACTCCATCATATCTCCATAATACTAAATTATTGTATTGTCATCCAAAGTACCTACATAAACATACAAAGTTTTGATTTCAATACGACAATTAGAAGTACTTAGAGAAAACAAGATTTGATTACATAAAAGTGAAGCTGTTAAAATGCGTGTTAAAAAGGAGTAGACAACATTACAAATTTAGCCAGAATTTGACCAATAGACACAAGATTAAAAAACCAACGGTTATTTACATTTTGGACAGTTCTATTGGTCAAATTTTTCCAGCTCCGAAACGCAAAGCTACAGCGGAAGGCAGCTAAAATCTGCGATATTTCAAAATAAAAACTTTATGTCCAGTTGATTCAGCTATTTGAGCTGTCCATCACTAGGGATTCATCAGCGACAGATCAATGAGTATCGGTGGAGTGGCAGCTGATAATTGGAAAGCCTCGGTAGTTATTATCATTGTGTGGCTTCCGATGGAACAACTGTGGTTTATTCATTAACTTTATTTGTTTTTTGCCTTGTTTACTCTGTACACGGGATGGAGTGTAGTAATAAATATCTTGTTTTTTTATTCATTCTTGTTTATTATTTTACCGCTATTTCTGGCAGAGGCGGTAGGAGTGTATGAGTGTGAGTGTGAATTTTTGTTACCACGTAACTACACCGATTTCGATGGAATTTGGAATGTAGATAGTTTAGGTTTAGGAATAATATAGTCTATAAATAAATATAAAACGAAGACTAAGCTGCGGGCTAGTTTAAAAAATAAAATTAAAACTTAGACAGCCCTATCCATCTTCCACGTCTTTATTAGCTTTTTTATTATCTTTTAGCGTTCGAAGTAACGTGAAATTTGAAGCAGAATTAGACCCAAAGATATCTCCAACTCAGAGATTATGTCACGTCTGGTGCATTACTAATCCAACATGGCCCATCCCCCGTAGCCACAGCAAAGAACCTTTCCACCAAACTTGGTTCCTGTGCCCTCGTAAAATATCTCATTCCAAATGAGACCTGCTTTTACTGCATACGTGTATCTTGAGGGGAAATTCTTATAAACTTGATGGTCGAGCTCGGGCGCTCCATGCCACGATATTGCTGGCCACCTTTAGATTTTCTGAGGACCGTATAAAAATGAATAGTTCTCTGCGGGTAGAAATATTTTAAAGCACTGCTCTAGGAAATGTGTTTGTATGTGTGCACTTGGCCGATGTCAATTTAACGGCCGTGACTGTAGTGGCTGTTTTTCAGTTGGACAAAAAGGATGGAAGATTGAGTTAAACAATTTTATTTATTTATTGCTACCATGCACTTACAGTCATGTCTTAAACCTAGGTATCAGGTTCTTAAATCTAAGCAGGTATTACACAACGGATATGGTTAGCAGGTAAATACATGGACCCTGCTAGAGTATTTGCAATTTTACTATTCTAGTCTATTTCACGTCAGCGGATGTACTAAATAATAAATCGTTAATATTCGATAATAATAAAACGATTTTAACGTTTAAATCGCGAATATTTTAAATTATTTCCCGAGATTTACAGTCTACACCGACACAACGAACTATAACAATAATATACTAACTGTAACGAAATATATACCTACAAAGGGTACGAATCGAAACGTTTGCTTTGTTTCATTCAATGTAGTATAATAACCGCAAAAAAACTAAGAAAATACTAGGATGGAAAATATTTTTAACCAATCCAATTTCTTTCGTCCTTGGTTTCGTCCCGCTCACAATCACCAACCAATTACGATCACCAAAGACTATAAATCCTACCAGGCTAAATAATCTTTGATGAGCACCATTTGCACATTGGTTTTTATCATGTTGGCATACAACGACTGTATTTAAAACTGGACGAGGATAAAGAGAGTTGCATAGCAGTGGGAAAATTACAGACACAATACCTAATTGTCTGCTCTTGCCAAGGCCACCCTTCATGCCCATATCATGCTAGTTGAAGCAACAATCATGTATGGAGTACGTTATCTGTGGGATGGCTGTAGCAAATATCAGCTCAAGGCCTTGAGACCATTGGAAGGAGAGCAAAGAAGCTCATTGATAACGATACGTTGTTTCAGACTAGGCTTCGTCTTGAACATCGGCGCAAAGCTGCAAGTCTCTCAGTGTTTTACACAATTCCGTCGCACACTCTTGATTTATTCCTTATGATTGTCCCTTTCGATCGATATCATAAAAATAAAGAATGTTTATTTCCTACATTTGGCGGGGTCGACTCCCGGCTCTGGCAAGTGACTTTTAAGAAATCTTTGAATGTAGTTATTTTTATTTCTATAAATAAAGATATGTTTCCTTTGAGTAAAGGACATGGTCAAAAGTGGTCCTTGGAAACCGACAGATACAACATATATATATCAATCGAAAGCACGTTTATAAAGAGTTCTTAAAATAAATATTTAAATTTTTTTACGCACCACCATTTTTGAATAAAACAGTGTTTAAATAAATGGTATTAATGGATGCATTGCCTAAGGCCAAAACCTTGCGACGAGAAAAAAAAAATACCACAGCCAATCAGAAGCCAGATCGTTGGCCTGACGTCATGTCCGTATGATACGTAGTATCCTTTTGTACTCCTAGTAGTAGTCTATGAATAAAAGTTGTTTATGGTAATCACAGCAGAATAAGGATGTGCCTACATGTTACAATTGTTTTCTTCTTATGAAGTAGAATCGATTGAGTACGATATCAATAAGCTTTTTATATCCGATATCAATTCAAGATTATGGTGCGAATCAAAACGTATAGTAAAATTATTTGAAAAGGATAAAAGGTGGTATCCAAAAACCATAATCAAGACCATGTCGTATAATATATTTATCATCATCTATTGGGCTATTGACTATCGAGTATCGATTATCACTGACTGTAATCGATTAATGATATAAAATAATGAGGTATATTTTATCAACTTATAGTAAATAAGGTCTTAATAAAATCTAAAATCTCTTTAACTTGTCCACACAGACTCTAGTTCAAACGAAACATCATGCAATTACATTTTTTTAGTACCTATTACAGGGAGTTGCAGTGAGAGTTTACCCAAAAATGCTATCTTGAGGGTAATGTGAACTAAGGCTTTTGCTTGGTGGTAAGCAAAACGCCGACCCATAAAAATTGCAGTGCCACTCAGAACTTTAAAACACAAAGGCCTGCGCGGCACGGCACGGCAGTGTGCTCGTTACCCAGAGACATTACGTATTAAGTCTCAATAGCCTAGTAATTTCACTGGCTACCTTGCGTATCAAACAGAAACACAGTAATGCTTGCACATTACTGCTTGGCAGCAGACTTCACTAGCAAAGCGGTGGTACCAAACTAGTGAACATTGTTAAATAAAATAATTAAACAAGTTTGTCTCTTTCGATTCGTCTAAAATTGTCACTGAACAAAACATAGTTTAACTAAACCACCGTTTGACATTGTGCGATTATATATTGTTTCTTAATAAGTGCCATTTGAGAAACGATTAAATTAGCTCAATATAATAATTGATTCTCTATATCAGATCCATCCGGATAATCGATTTTTTTTATAATCAATACATCCCTACGGCAACTGACAATGGGGCTGCCAAGCTTCAATTAGTGATGCCAGAACCATTTTCCTAATTTATACTATGGATTTTTAAATTTAATATAATTAATAAATGGCGGTATCAAAAAATCATTCTTTATGATAAATATTATCTACAATTACTATACTACACATTAATTTAAGTTTTATTAATGTCGGTTTCCAAGGACCACCTCCCATACAAAACCATGCCATGTCCTTTGCTAACACAAATATTTAGGGTACTTACCTTCCGGGGGGCATTGGTTTGGTCCGCCCTGTATATCAAAGAAAACTGGAAATAGAACGCTAGAAACGTCAAAAATGAACATTTTGGTGTTCCTTTCATTATAGTACTACTCTATTATTTCTTGATAGCTCACTCAAGCAAAACATTCTGCTGTACTTCACATACTCAATCGATAGTTACTCTTTTCCAGTAAAATAACCTTCAATTATAATTTCCGATAGTCGTGAACAGTTTAATTTTTGCAACGCCAATAAAGAGGGTGTTTTTATAAGTGGAGGGCGGTGGGGGTTGCTGAAGCTCTATTACTTGGACACAGTTAATAGCTTACGTGCATATTGCATTGCTTCCATTTCCTGATTGGCTTTTTAAGTGTCTCGGAGGCTAGATTGGTTTTTAGTACTAATGTGGCTATTTCTTTTCTATTCTCTTTAAAGTCGTATATTGCCACGGATCTAGGCCGATCGGAACATATCTACCTATATATTATTATCTTTCGAAACGGGATATTTACCATATATATTATTTGCCTAGCTGTGCCTCGCGACTTCGCCGACGTAGTAGCTTAAGGAGTACCTTATAACTGCAGCTATGTGCCAATGAAAGTCCCGTCACAATCGGTCCAGCCGTTTCGGAAATTACCCGTCACAGATAGACAGACAGACGAACATTTTAAAAATTGTGTTTTTGTTGTGGGTACCGTATATATAGTTTCATATGCATTTAGTAAAAAGCTGTTATTTTGATATTACAAACAGACACTTCAATTTTATTTATTTGAACAGATGTATAGATTGGAGTTTCCATTATTTCAGCGCGGTGGCAAACACCATAATCACGGACAATCTTACGTACTTCAGTACTAATTTCTAACAGTCTAATTTAAATTAGAAGGAAGTCGTAGATCGAATGGAAGACTCCTTCGGTTCTTGAAAACAGTTAGCCGCAGGAGGGTCGTGATTTAACTAAACTTGTAGAAGACACTAGGATGCTTTAAAAAAAAAAACTGGGCCACCATAGAAAAAGTAAACACCCCTAGCTCCAAAAGGGTATGAGAAGTAAGGTAATCTGTAAACGGTAAGGTGAGGAGTGCAAGACCAAATATCTATATATATGTCAGGTTTTCAATCGCACCTAATGCTCACCCACAAAATTCCTTCGCGGCATCCATAATAGGTGGTTAAAATGGGGATTAAACGCAAATTTCAACAAGCGGGCTGCAACCCGCGCAGGAACGATGTCCGTTCGTGGCGTCCAAAATCAGTGGTCACAATGGGGCTTGAACGCAAATTCAATAAGCGCTGGAAAAACGAACCTTCGCGGCGTCTAAAGTTATTGGCAATGATAGGGTTCAAACGCAAAAAACTAAAGTTGCTCCAATCGGGATCAAAATTAAAAGTAGGATCCAAAACCACCTCGCATGCAGTTTGTAGCCTGTGCAGAAACAAAGTCCCTTCATGGCATCCACAATTTGTGGCAACCATCCCCATAGTTAAAAACAAAAGTTGCTCCAACCATGTTCAAATTTAAAAGTAGGAGCGAAAACGACCTTGTGGTCCACCTGTATGAATAGCCTTGCAGGGGCCATATATGCATGCCATACTGGCAGCCAAAAACAAACTTGCTCTGAAATTTTGATTTTAATTTCACAGGACTTGAGGATTGCGGATAATGATAACCAAAAATCTTTAGTGTTGGCCATATTATGAGGAACCTCACCCGGAATGGACACAACACCGCAACATGCTGCTTTAGCACCGCACCATTACTAGTTTCTTGTATATTATTTATTTCAGAAATGGGTAGTAAATGTTAGCCATTCGGATGTAGTAAAAAAAATCATTGATGTTGTCTCTTTTTACCCAACTTCCATATAAGGAGGAGGTTCTCAATTTGGTTGTATTTTATTTTGTTTGTTAGATCTCCGTCACTTATAAACCAATTTCGTAAATTCTTTCTATATTTGAAAGGAAATACTTTTAGAATTAGACTCATGGAAATTTCAACAAAATTGATTCAGTATTTTGTCATAAGTCATTGTTCGTCACTTTTTAAAGCAATTTTACATGTAATTTTTTTATTTCTTTTGCATTACCTAATTGCCTATTTTTATATAAAGACCTATTATTTTACATTCAGTCAAAAAAAGGTTTGTCTGTTTGCGGTGTGGACAGTACAAGAGTTTCTTGTGAAGACCACCAAAATGTTAAGAGATGACATGTTTTGGACAGTAAAAATGCAACAAAAATTATTGGATTTTTATGAAAAATGTCTTTAGTCAAAGATGATTAACTTCCAGAACAAGTTGGTCCACATCAATCAGAGATTTACAATATTAAAATAAAATATTTACATAAAAATTAAAACAGAGGTGAAGACGTCTGTTTTAATTTTTTGAACTTGATAAACTATCCACAAAATGAAACCTTAAAAAATTTTAGCTATCATAAAAATATCAAAATGAATTGTGCTACTGATTCAGCGCTTAGGCTTACAGAGAGATCATTGTAGTGTGTGTCAGTCAGTATTACGCCATTCTAGTGATTGTTTAGATTTACTTGACGTGACTCGCTAAATGGAATGCGGGCTTTAAACATTTATTAAAAACTATTCCGAATGAAGTCATTTGAGGACACCAATTACCAACTACATAACAGAGGAATCATATTAAAATTAGTTCAACCGTTTTAGAGCTACAGCGGCGCAAGTACGAATCACACAAAAACATCAATCAAACAATCACACGAAAACAGAATAGATCCGTACTTGCGCCGCTGATGTGAAAAGCTAGTTATTTATCAAAATATAAACTTAGAAATTGGTAGGTATAACTTTTATCTCAGTTCAATTAATTAGTTTAAACTTTTACCGTTATTTTGAGAGTTTCGAACTTACCTTTCATTGTAGTAGCTATGTCGTGTTGTAATAATGATTTACGGGGTATTAGTGACCACTTAAAACAATTTAAAGTATGTACCTAAATTAAATTCAATATATAAGCATAAGGTTTATAAACAAAGTCTAAAAGTTTGTTTTCAATCATTTCTGAAAAATCCCACGATACTACTCTATAATCCTAGAGTATATTATACTCTAGGATTATATTCTCTTTGATACTCTACGTCGACAATCACACAATAACATCAAAATCAAAAAAATGTTAATGACATCTGTCAGTTGTCATCTGCCACCATCCTGCTAGTTGCCACTGTCAGATATCAGTGAGAACCACTGACTTATATATATATATATATATATATATATATATATATATGGACTGAAAAAGGTACAAAAAAAAGGTGCATACGTACAATTCATATTATCGAATAAAATGGCCAAAACATGATATTTATTATATATTATTATTTATATAACTTGACACTGGCTAAATACGCAAATCACGTGGAGCCAAAAATAAAGCTAAAAAAAAGTATTATTATTTGTTTATCAACAAATAGGTAATATAAAATAATAGCGAAGGCGTTATTCGTACATCATTTTTTCCTCCATTTTGACAGTTCCATGACCGAATGGAATGAAAGGTGAATAATATGAACGTATATAGTTATCTGTGACGTGTACGGCCGACATACATGATATCAAAATTAATTTCGGCCTGAAAGATTTTTAGCCCAAAACAGACAGTTTTTTGGGGGAATATATTATTTCGAAAGCGTTATTTGTAAAAATTTATTTTCTCCATTTTGACAGACTCACACTTTTTTTAGGTAGGAAATGATGATGATAGATGGACCAGAAATCTTCCTGGAAGATGTTTATAGACCAAAAAAGACAGTTTATTGAAAGAAAAATATTTAAAAAGTATAATAAAACGAATTAAAAATCTTTGCTTTCACTATTTCTGATTTACAAAACTGCGAAATGAAGATTGAGACTAATTATTTATCCTGGCAATTTTAAATTCCGTTTTCGGTTATGTGTGAGTAAAAGTTCTTTGCATGTGTGTTCATTTAATCTATGATTCTATCTATGTGTGCAGTTTCTGACGTTTATAATGGTTTGTTGATTCTTATTTCACGTCATACCAAGATAATTCTGCGTTCATTAGCAGTCGTATAGTCATAAAGATAAGGTCTATTATTGAAAGTTTATATAGCTTTTTACCTTGTCGATGATTTTCCGTGTACATATAGATCCTTTCGCGTACGATTAGTGGCAATTTCGTTTCGTTAAACGCAGATTTATTAAATACATAATACAAATAAAAATTGAAATAGGGAATTATTTAAAGAAGATTTTTATCATATTTTATATAATTACTTTTCTTTGCTAACAAATTAAACCATATTGTAAGATAAACAAATAAAATAATATATGAATGAATTTTTGCAGAAATGTTCATGTCGATTTTATGTATATGAGTTTTATGTTGTGAAATACAAAAAACTGTTTAGTTATAAATAATTGATATTGGAATTAATTTTGTTAATCGGTAATTGACAATTTGAAATGTGACTAATACATACTTTAATGAATAATATAACATCTCGATAAAATGTACATATGATTGCAATAAATGATTGAGTATTGAGTATAACGACTAAATATATGAACACATAACGGTGAATATGGCGATTATATGATAATTTGTTAACTTACTAACCCATATATTATATGCAAATAAATAAACTTGAATAAATATAAATATACAAATAAATTAAATTGAAAGGTCTGTTTGTAATATCAAAATAGCAGCTTTTTACTAAATGTATATGAATGTTTATCAAAATAAAAAAGCGATTTTTCAAATTATTATCTGTCTGTCTGTTTGTTATAATGTGTGCAGTGACTGTAATTTTCGACTGAAACTTTATCAGGCAGGTACCTACATCTACATCCTTCTGATTTTGTATGTACGTAAATCTGCCCAACGTGGTTTCATAAGTACCTATGAGTGCAAACAGAATAATGCGTCATACAAATACAAGTACAGTACAAGTACAGTTCGCAAGTTTTTTATTCTCATGTGTTCTTTTTTCTGCACATACAAATGAAAAAACGGAACTTTCATAAGATCACTCATGTGTTTGTCTCCTGTTTATATACTAACAACCACAAAACTATTCAACAGGTGTCTAACCGTTGTATAATTCAATTCTGTTGTGATATTTTTAAAACACAGTCTAGCAAAACGGGGATCTAAAAGTTGTTTTATGTGGTAACACGTTTATACATGTTACCACTTACCGAACCACTTAAAAAGAGGAGGATAACCTCCTCTTTTTTTTCGAAGTCGATTAAAAAGAAGTAGATTCGAAGCAAATTGGCTACGATAGACGGATGGATATTTATACGAGTGATCATATAAAGTTTCCAATTATTATCATTCAGATGTATGGAATCAAAAAAATGTAAAAAACATAAATTATCGGGTTTGCTTGGTTTAAAATTCTCTTTAAACTAACTTTCTTCGGGCCCCACTACTGCGGCGCATGCCACAGTCTAAGGCATTGAGGAATCAGCAAAAAGATTTACTTATCAGGCAAATGTCCCGCTCGTCTCGTTATCCAATAATATAAAAAAGGTATCAGACAGACTCGCTAGGCCTTAAATGAGAAAAATAAAGCCTACTCTCACGTAGGTCAAGCCCCTCCAAACCAAAATCCTGGATTTACCACTGCTTGCATATTACTGCTTGGCGGGAGACTTCACGAGCAAAGCCACCAACCCAGACTAGCCCAAGCTTGAAATTTCCCATTCACGGTTTTTACAGTCTCAGAAACATGGCAGCACATTTAAAAAAATGAATATAATAATATATTTAGTTATCTGTGGTAATTTTTATGCATGTGTGAAATTCCGTGAAAATAGCCACTGCCATAAAATAGCTATTCACTGATAAATCGATTGTATTTTGGACCCTGAGTCAAAGTTCAACTCGGTTAGCAAGCTGCCTCCTGCTGTCAAATAGTAGCCTTCATAAAGTGTATTATAACTGAATATAAGATTTCTTAGTGTAAAAATGGAAGTTAAAAAGGAGTCGGTACCTGACGAAGTCCTGAAACAGTACTATCCTGACCTACCATCAGGGCCTCTGGATAAATACAGGAAAAAGGCGACATTTGACTGGCGGCGAATAAAACTTACTTACGAAAACTTGAACACAATTAAATTGAAAGTAAGTTCCATTCAAAGTCAATGCTGTTACTATCGTTTAGTTAAAATTAAAAATGTTGTCCCTACTAACACTAATCCTGGTATCAAATTAAGTACATTTTGTAAAAAGTATTTAGTGTAGTGTAAGTCCAGTGTAGCACCTGCACTGACTAGACTACTACCTTGAGCACCTGAAACTAAAATTTAGAGAACTCATAGCTTATCACTACTTTTTCACTACTTTTACTTTTTTACATCAGAGGAATTACACCCCTTACATTATAGTTTAATATGACTTGCCAGGATTACATGCCAGGGTTCCAAAGAAACTTACTTCATAGTATGTTGTGTTGTTAAATTTCTAATCTGCTAGATTAGTCAGAGCTAGGGTTGCCAACTTTTATTAGAAGAAATAGAGTATATCTGATTTCAAAGGAGGTAAATAAAGAGTACGGACTTCCAAAGAAGAGCATAATTTATTTTATATTTTTAAAAAGGTATTTTTTCGAACTTTTTGTAGCACAACAATTTTTCATGATTTTTAAAAGAATTGTATGACTCCAAAGATTCTAACTCTAAATTTATATAGATCAAGAGTTCATTTTTAATCAATTTCAATGAAGCTCTGTTTCTCTCTTCCCGCCACTTCACATTCATGACTGAAAAGACTCAGTAAATGCTGAAGTGGCGGGGCACTAGTATAGTAAACATTGTGTAAAAAAGAGTATTACATCATACTCTATTAATGTTATAGATTATAGAGTATGCCTACACGATATAGAGTACAATACTCTATTTTAGAGTATGGTTGGCAACCCTACTCAGAGCTGACTATAACAGTTCATCAATTAAAGAACTGTCCAGGCTAGAGTAAATTCTGTGCAGGATTTATAAGTAGTAAACACTTCAATTCATTTAATTATACTTGTTTATGAGCATGCTTAAGTTCTTCAATTAAGAAAAAGCTCTCTGCATCTCAGTAGTTTCTATTGTTCAATTACAGCATGATATCTGGAACTTCATGCAGAAGCACCTGCTATTCCAGAACACAGATGTTACTCGCTCATTGGATGAGGAGAGGCACATCACCACAAAGAGGATGTATGCTATGTTCAATGAGAATTTTATTCCTGCGGAAAAGGTATAAACATATTTTGATTAATTAAATTAAGTAAACATATTGTAATATATTATAATAATGTACACTAGCGAGTTGGTAACATAGTGAACACATTAGCCGGTGTAGGTTAACAGTTTAAAATATACTAACTTTACAATTATTAAGTTAAGTACCATAGTTAAAGTTTGTGAAAGATACTGGCATGTCTAGGAAAACGGTTTTGATGTGGTTTCCACTGGCATCTGTTCCAACTCCCAGTTTGTTGCTTCCTTCCTTATTGTATAGGTATTTACCTATACAACAAACTGGAAGGAACAAACTGGCTAAATAGCCAGCCCAGGTCAGAATTTTTAAGCCAAGTGAAGGCATCCAACAGACATCCAAGATAACATACCGATTCAAACTCATCCTATATACACACATTATTGTTAATAGTTGTTTAAACTGTAATTTAACCTAATAATTTAAAAATTGAAAATAAGGAACCAATTGTTGCTGTATAACTAAGTTGGTAAAATTGAGTTAAAATATCTAGGAAGGTGGTCCTCAAAATACAGGTTAACCTAGTTTGGCGACCAATAATGTCATATTTTGATAACTGTGTTTTTATACCAATAAACTTTATTACTATATTATATTATTATGCAGTATTAAATAGGCATCAATATACAATATTGCTGAGCATAGCCTAGTCTAGTCAATTAGAGAATCCAATAAATACTGTGCAGAAATAAATGATTATGGTTGTTTATTGCAAAATGAACTCTACTATCTTCTTTCCAGATAGCAGAAGACCCAAAAGTCTTCCAAGCAGAAACAGAAGCAATGTTTATGTTTGACAGCTCCTTAGCTATCAAAGTGTCATTGACCTTCCGAATGTTCAGTAACGTCATCATAGGCAGCGGGAGGAACCACCACTATCAAATAGTGGAGGATCTTAACAAGGGGAAGATTGGTGGATGCTTCGCTTTGACCGAAGTGTCTCACGGCTCTAATGCTAAAGGAATGAGGACTATGGCCACATATGTACCCGAGAAGAGGCAATTTGTGCTTCATTCACCTGACTTTGAAGCTGCTAAATTTTGGGTTGGGTCTTTAGGTGAGTTTATAGAACTTTCTAGCTTGCCGATGTATGTCCTGCGTTTTTAGTCTAGATGTTTGTTTTCTGAACAGTTTTTTTTTATGTTATTTGGTAACGAGACGAGCTGGTCGTTTGCCTGATGGTAAGCATAACGCCGGCCCATAACAATTGCAGTGCCACCCAGAACTTTGAAACACAAAGGCCTGCGCGACACTGCAGTGTGCTTGTTACCCTGAGACATTAGGTATTAAGTCTCATGAGCCCAGTAACTTCACTGGCTACTCTGCTCATCAAACCGGAAAACTGTAATGCTTGCACACTACTGCTTGGCTGCAGACTTGACGAGCAAAGCGGTGTTAACAACCCAGACGGACACTCGCAGAAGAGTTAGTCCTCCCACTAACAAAATTAAAAATTAAAATAATAATATACATATCAGGGCTGTAGCTAGTGTTCAATTTAAGGTAGGGCAGCGATGGTTACACATAGAGCCATCTACGTCATTAATGTTTAGCCAGATTCTAGTTTCTATAAAATCAAATTAAAATAATCAATTTCAAGTTTTAGTGTTTAATACACAGTCGTTAAAGTTAAAATTAGACCTAGTCACAAGTAGTCAGCCATGCTTTAAAGTGTTGAAATGCTTCTGTAGAGTTTTGGAGAGAACGGTTGATTATGGTTGTTAACCCACCGATTAAAAAAAGACAAGATTTGGTAAACAATGCAAAATCCACCATAACACATTATTATCCCGTCCCGCCAAAAACTACCACACAAGTACTTCAAGTACCATCCTCTTCATCTACCATCCAGTCCTCTAATAGTCTAAGTACTAAGTCCTAAGTACTCTGAAGAAGAATCCTAGAAGATGTCCAGAGTCCTGATGATGAAGCCGGAAGGTGGCCACAAGATTACAGCACCAATTACGAATTATAATAAAAGCTTGTCTGGAAAAAAAAATATTTGTACACTCTTTATTCCTACGATAAAATTATTTTTAGTACCTATAGATGACCAGTTGACATTGGTCATGACCATGTCCGGTGATTGTGATATTCAAGACCTAATTTGAATAATTCCATTTATGTTATTCATTGATGTTTTCGAAAAATGTTTATTCATGACTGAACGGGAATAGCAGTTTTAGTTTTATAAAAAATAATAGAATAGATTTACATAGGATTGCTCGACATAGGCTTCAATGCATAGGCTAATTTTTAAATTGTACCCTACTTATTCATTGTTTAATAAATACTAAATAGCATAGTGCGTGGCCAACTCGCTATATCTACTACCCAGGGTAGGACTTACTCTGCGAGTGTCCGTCTGGGTTGGTATCACCGCTTGCTCGTGTCGTCTGCCGCTACATTACTGTGTGTCGGTTTGATGAGCATATAAGTGAAATTACTAGGCTTATGAGACTAACCAATGTCTCTGGGAAACGAGCGCACTGCTGTGCCGCGCAGGCCTTTGTGTTTCAAAGTGGCTGGTGCAGTTGTGCTTGCTATTATGTAAGCGAGCCGCTTGTCTATTTATCCAAAAGAGTAAGATAAAAAAAAATAGTAAATTAAATGCAATTCTTGCAGGCCAACTGGACTCTGTAAGTAATTCATTAAAATAATCAAAGAAACAATACAAACGATTTAAAGTTAGAATGTTGCATTGAAATTTAAACTTAACGAACAAGGTGAACATCCTATCGGTCACTGCGGTGCCGGATGCAATCAAGTTTTCTTGCGATCATGGTCAGGGCTGTATTAGAATTAGCCCGTATAACGTATATAGCCCGCCAGAGTGGCGTAAAAACAGCTGATGCGAACATAGCCCATGTGCTACAGAGGTGGGGCAGCCTCAGTACTGCCCGAAGAACTCCATAACATTTCTTGCGGGATGTACAGTGAAACTAAACATGGGGTTATTATTTCAGGTAAATGCGCAACTCACGCCATCGTGTATGCGATGCTGCATTCTAAGGGGAAGAACCATGGACTCCACGCGTTTGTAGTTCCCATCCGAGACCCGCAGACCCTGAGACCGTTCCCAGGGGTCGTTGTGGGGGATCTCGGGGAGAAGATCGGACTGAATGGGGTAGACAACGGGTGAGAAAACGGTCTTGTAACGGCTATATTTGGCTAATTTTTAAACGTTCCTTATTGGGAATTACCTTATCGACTAAGAGCTGACCACCAAAACGGCCTGGTAATTTTATCATCGATAAAACTCAGGTTTCAACTTACCTAAAAGGGTGGTCCCCTTTTGTAAAAACGTTCAATCTGGCAGGCCGCACCTGGTGGATTCAGGCGTTATGGAGACGGGAAAAATATTAGGTAAAAGTATAATTTGTTTTTAGTGCTAACTCTTTGGCTATGTTCTCAATACACCCAATAAATATTGAGTCAATCGGTTGGTGGAAAGACTGGAAAGGTATTGCCAGTTGCAGTTAAAATAAAAATTATTTTCAGGTAACCTAACCTAACCTAACCTGTCATGGCTGGCTTTTTTCTTACGTATCCTATTAAGTTACAGGGCCTGGAAAAAAAGTCAGTCGGAAATTATAGTGATGTTGAAACTTGAAACAACGAAAAAATTATTGAAATTCTATCGTTTTGTACGAAAACGAGCTAAGGGGCATAAATTTTTTGGTTTGGTCCATCACAGTTTTTGGCTGGCTTTTTTTCCAGTTTCTGTAATAGGTAACCTCTTGGCACAAAACTGAGCTATTCTTTCATAAAATTTTTGAAGTACTGCCTATTTATCTTTACCTACCCTACTCACGAAAAAGGAATCATTCAAATCGGTTGACAATTGGCGGAGGTAATAACAAATTTGATATTTTATGCATATAGCAGAACCGTTTTCAAAAAGGTAAACCTACCACATTGGCTACATTCAAACTTGACAACCAAATGATAAATTATGTCAATGATAAAATACCCACCTCCACAATCTTTTTTGACATGAGCAAAGCTTCTGACTTTGTTTCTCATAAGCTCTTACCTATGTGAGACTTACGGTTTGAGGGGGCATGCTCGAAACTGGCTTGAAAGCTATCTTCAGAATAGGGACACAACACGTACAATCATACATCCAACGATCCGAGACCTCGGCTGTTCGCAGAAAGCAACATGATTAATAAATTTGGTATTAGTTTAGGTTTGGATGTGATCAGTCTTGATAATTTTATAAGAGTAACATACGAAGCCAGTAGGGCTAACATGCGCACCGTGACAAAATTTTCTCGATGCTTATGTCGTGCATTTGTCTCATGTTCGCGAGAGAAAGAGCGAGACAAAACAGTAGACAAAATTTTGTCGTGGCGCGCATGTTAGCCCTGCAGGAACATTTTGTCACATAGCGACGTTGAAATTATAATAAGTCAAATAATAAATACAATTTTAAACTTTCAAATAGCCTAATGTCAAAATTAACATTTTAATTAAAAAAAAAAACAAGTTTACCATTGCATTGTGTAAGTGTCTCATAATTGTGTACATTTCTTATTAGCAGAATTGCTGCTATAAATTGAGGTCAATCATGATCATTGTTCATATTTCAGATTCGTAATGTTCAACAACTACCACTTGCCGAAAGAAGCGGCGCTGGACAAGCTGGGGGGCGTCGACGAGAATGGAGACTACCAGACGCCCTTCCGAGACCCTAACAAGAGATTCGGCGCTTCACTCGGCATCTTGTCAGGTAGGCACTAGTTGCGTACTTGCTCTCTGCGGTTTCACCCGCGTGGAAATTCGCACGGTAGCTAGCTTGCTTTGTGCTATTTGGTAACGAGACGTGCTGGTCGCCTGCCTGATGGTAAGCATAACGCCGGCCCGTAACAATTGCAGTGCCACTCAGAACTTTGAAACACAAAGGCCTGCGTGGCACTGCAGTGCGCTCGCTACCCTGAGACATTAGGTATTAAGTCTCATAAGCCCAGTAATTTCACTGGATACTCTGCTCATCAAACCGGAACACAGTAATGCTTGCACACTACTGCTTGGTGGCAGACTTCACTCACAAAGCGGTGGTAAAAAACCCAGACGGACACTCACAGAAGAGTTAGTCCTCCCACTAACAAAATTCGCACTGTAGCTAGCTTGCTTATTTTACGGAAGCTGTTACGCGTGAAAACGAGACAAAACACTTTCTAGTAATTAAGTAAGCTACGGAACGTTTATGAATAAGGGCTCTAATGTGTGTATATATCAGGCGGCAGAGTGCACATAATGGCGATATCCACACACTACATCACGAAAGCGATCGTGATCGCGATCCGTTACTCCGCCGTGAGGAAGCAGTTCGGGCCAGAGGGCGCTGAGGAGGAGATGCCAGTCTTGGAGTACCAGCAACAGGTGAGATGAGGACCGATGATAAGTCAGTGGTAGGTTGTTGGATGATTCAAATTGGGATGTTGCATAAAACACAAAATACATAAACTCTGTCGTTGTACAGTTTTAAGAAGATCACATTAACACAATAAAAATTAAATTCAAAAAAAAATATATTTTCCACAAAGATACTGCACATAAAAATTTCTCGAACACAACGATATTTTTTATCATCCAATCCATTCCATCACAAAATTTTAATTATGGAATGCACAGTTTTCTATCAATTTTTTCGTTCTGTCAACACCTTTGCTTACATAAAATATCTAAGATTTTGGAACAGGGTATAGAAGACAATCAGAGGTCAGATTAATTTAAGGTACAAAGATTTATGCGGCAGGCGATTACGTACACCACTTGTTATTTGTGTTAGTGGTAGGACTAACTGTTCTGCGGTTGTTACCACCGCTTTGCTCGTGAAGTCTGCCGCCAAGCAGTAATGTGCAAGCATTACTGTGTTCCGGTTTGATGAGCAGAGTATCCAGTGAAATTACTGGGCTTATGAGACTTAATACTTAATGTCTCAGGGTAACGAGCACACTGCAGTGCCGCGCAGGCCTTTGTGTTTCAAAGTTATGGGTGGAACTGCAATTGTTATGGGCCGGCGTTATACTTTCCATCACGCAAACGACCAGCTCGTCTCTTTACCAAATAAAAAAAATCAGTCACCTTGCGTTCTAAGATCTTAATAATGATTGTTCCTGTTTCCAGCAAATAAGGCTGCTTCCGTACCTAGCGGCCACGTTTGCGATGAAAATATTCTCCGTGTGGATGTCGGAGGTACATATCAATATGACCATTCAGAACATGATGGGTGAGTTTATATTTTAATATAAACATAAACGCTTACACACTCATACCCCCGCACTAGGATTCCCTGTGTCGCAGGTGGCATGGACACACACAGATACACATCACAAACATCCAAGACCCGAGAACAAACTTTATGCTTACACAAAATCTGCCCCGGCCGGGAATCGAACCCGGGACCCCTCGCCTTGCAGGCAGGGTTACTACCAACTTAGCTACGGAGCCGTCAGAAGCTCAAAAGCTTCCTTTCCCTGTCAAAATTAGTGTGGTTTAAAATGCTCTTCGAAAAGATGCACATTTCTCTTGCCAGCTAGCCCTCGTTGTAGTTGGTAAATCGATAAACTCTTGTAGCGTGTAAAGGTGCGATTTCGATTCTCACTACCGGACAAATAATTATTTGTGCACATAAGAAAAATAGGGCAAGTATTTATTTCGTGTCTGGGTGTTGAGGAACCATGGTCCTTATAGTTCCTGATTGTTTATAAGATAAAAAAAATCCTTCTTAGAGGTCAGGGAGCCACCTACATATGTATCGTTTGGCCTAAATTTTAATTTTATTTAAAAACTAGCTGCTGCCCGCGGTTTCACTCGCGCGGAGATATTGGATGTCATGAGTTTTATTTTTTTGCTCGGAACCCTAATTCGTTATCTAAAATAAAAGTAGCCTAAGTTACTCTTTATAACATCAGCTGCCAGTGAAAGTCCCGTCAAAATCGGTCCAGCCGCTTCGGAGATTACCCGGACCAAACAGACAGACAGACGAAAATTTTAAAAATTGTGTTTTTGTTATAGGTACCGTATATACTTTCAAATGCATTTGATAAAAGGCTGTTATTTTGAAATTACAAACAGACACTTCACTTTTTATTAATTTGTATAGATGTATAGATAAGATGTAATATTTTATCCTTAGAAGAAGTTCGTTTCACGAACGAGTATTTGCACCAAACACATTATTTCGCGAGCCAAACTTCGCAAACCGATTGCTGGCTGTGAGTACCGCCCTCACCGAATTTTCCTATAATGTCCAGGTGTAGATGACAACGCAGCCTCCCGTGGAATAGAACTGCACGCGCTATCTTCAGCCGTGAAGCCTCTGTTCGGGTGGACGGCGCGGGACGCTATACAGAACTGCCGCGAGGCGTGCGGGGGACACGGGTACCTTAAAGGTTTGTGGCGCAGTCGGTGGGAATAACGAGGGGAGGAGTAGACTTGTAGGCGAGGGATGGGGGGAGAGTTCACATCGGACTATGCCAGCGCTCGATCATTATCTCATCAGATGTGATTTAAGGTGTTATGTTTGCTTAGTAAATATTTATTTGCTTTAGGTAGTCTTAAGGCACTCAAATTGTAACGTTGGAAACACAGACTACGGCTAAGCGCATGTTCCATTCCTCTACAGTTCTGGTGCGCAAGGATTTGTATTCAGCAATGATGAATAATTGTATAGAAGATACGTACGATACGATTCATTGTTTGCCGCGTTTTGAACTTGATAAACAGCCAAAAAAGAGGGAAGGCTCGATTTTCGTGACCTTTTACATATTACTGAACTTGTGACTGTGACACGGACACGAGATTGTATGAGAATTTTGAGCGAATTTATATACAAAATGCCAAAACAAAGATATACTAAGACAATTTTATAGCTCATACTTGTTTTTCATTCCGAGGTTAAATCCCTATTTGATTCGACTATAATAATAATAATATTTATTCCAGTTGCGAATCCAAACTAGTATCAAAGAAATAACCGATATTGGATCGAGTTTCGATCTCTCTCTTTCCAATACATAACATTAGAAAAAGATGGTAGATCGTTTCATTTAGTTTTAGAACTGCCAAACTTCTTCCATCCTCGATAAGGTAGATGCCACTAAATCCATTGCCGTTAAATTTAAACACAAGCGAGTGGATCAATTTGACAGGTCAAAAATATATTCCATCTCCTTCTCATGCTCTCATTTAGAAAGAGAGATTGAAACTAAAATTAGAAATAGTTATGAGATGACAGAATCGACGCCAATGTATCTCTAACTACGTCTTTCATGCAGCTTGATCAGAACCTTATCAATCCCCAGCGGCGTGTCTCGGCGACCTTCGCAACGACAACGACGCTAACTGCACGTACGAGGGAGAGAACAGCCTCCTGCTGCAGCAGACGAGCAACTGGCTGCTCGGCGTGTGGGCGCGCCGCCGCCGCCTGGCCGCTGCTGACGGGCCACTCGGCTCGCTAGACTTCCTGCGGGGAGCGGACCAAGTGCTTCAGGAAAAATGTGGGTGGGGCACGGAGGAGGAGCTCACAGATCCTAAGAGTAAGTAATTGTACATAATTATGTGGGTGAGAACAGTCTACAGCAACTGGCTTGTCAACCGTTGAGCAAGGCTTTCCTGGATGGAGTGGACCAGGTGCTCCAGGTGTATTGTGGGTGGGGCTTGGAGGAGGAGCTAACAGATCTTAAGAGCCAATCAGAGCCGACCGAGTCCTCCAGAAGTATTGTGAGCGGGGCACGGAGGACGAACTAATTGATCGTAAGAGCAAGTAATTGTACATGTGAGGGAGAAAACAGTTGCCTCTGTAGCAGACATGCAACTGGCTTGTCACAATTACCTGTTACAATTTATGTACTCTCCTCTTCCCAACAGACATCCTCCATATATACAAATGGCTGACGACGTACGTGCTGAAGATGACCGCAGAGAAGGTGGCGCAGCTGAAGAGTCAGGGGAAGAACAACTTTGAGGCCAAGAACGATTCGCAGACATTCAACGCTGTAACACTGTCTATGGTTTATGGAGAGGTAAGTGTTTACCTACTATTTTTTTATGTTTTTTTATTGCTCATTCCAAACTTTATGGCCGGTCAGAGTATAAGCAAGCTCCGTCCCTCTCACTCTTGCATTTGGACAAGAGATACAAGAGTGAGAGGGACGGACCCGACCTGTAATTGTAACCTGTGAGCGTGAGCTTGGGTGGCGGTAAGGTGGAATGCCTCGGCTAGCAGTGGGTTCTGGGGCTAACAAACATTCAACTTGGGCGCCACGTACCTATAGTTTTAGAACCCTGGCACGAAGAGTTAAGAAATTAAAATAAAAAATATTATAGTCTCAGTAAATAGGTATTTTTATTGCAACATTTGAATTTAACAATGAAATGAAAACTGTTTTCTAAAATTAAAGTTTTACTCTTGACTTGGTCACTTATTTCTACTTAAATTCTAGAGACAAATAATTCTTCTAATGCAGATGCAAACTTCTAGTAGCTCCGCCGATGCGGTCGGTTTACAATTTATGGCTCGGTGGGTACAAATTGAAGAAAATACGCATGAAATTAACAAATAATGGAGTGAGTTCACCTGGGTTAGTTTACTTAGATGATGAAGGGTGATTCAAGCCTGGCCAGCACGAGTATCCTTAGCAATCAGGAAGGCGCGGTGCATAGGTCAAGCAAGCAGTGCGCGTCGCAGCGATCCCGTCGTCATCAATTTGCCAAACCAGCGTGAAAATGCCCAGCGAGGAACACGAGCGTATGCCCCGGGGAAGCGACCGAACAGATGTCTGTAATTTGCGCAAAAGAAGCCACTGTAAATTCTGCGTTGGAAAATATGAAGACGTGCCAAAGAGATGACACGTCAGAATGTTCAAAAAATAGGCAAGAAACTTACTCGGCTTTCCTTAATTCGTTTCCAACGCGTGGAAAACTCCTTATTGGCGTCTTTTAAGTATCAATCGATACTACTGCTTCAAAATCATAAATTATTTTTCAACCATCTAGCAACGTCAATCGACGTGGCAAAATCCTGCTCCTGAAATCAACGATCCAAAACTAAGAATCACCCCTGTCATATTCACAGGCGTGGATGAATCGAAATCTTACCAAATTTGGAAGTTCCAGGAACACAAAGCCTCAATTTGATAGCTTTATAAAAATATATTCCACAATATCTCGACGACGAACGTCTCCGATCGGGTTCACAAGAAAAAGTAATGTTCAAGTCACATCCGCAAATTCATCAACAAAATTGACAAAATTGAGTCGATAAAAAGGTTGTTTATCGACACATTTTGGAACATTTTTGGTGAAATGTCAAGAGAATCAACCTCCTATTCCATGATACTGAACCAGCAATGCATGAAAACCAGATATCAATGTAAAGAATAACCATTTTATGATGAAAAATTTAAATCCATGTTTCAAACCGATGAGGGCAGAGATTCCTCGATAAAACCAACACAGCAAACTTGAGTTCGGTCCCCTCACTAGCCGTAGTGGATTTCAAAACAAATACTTTGGATTGAAAGAGATTTGCTCTTGGAGTTTAGGCACAGTACTGCTTATGTGGTGTAATATAACTGTAATTTGTTTGGCTATTTAATTTTGTTGAATATCTAATGTGTGATACTTTATATTTCTTTATATTCATAAAAGGTGGAAATTTGACTATCACATGACACAGCAATGCTAGTTGTCAAAATTGCCAGCTGTTTAAATTGATTAAATTAAACTATTATTGTATTTTATTTCTAAGTAAGTTGAACTAATATGCTGTAAGATAATTCTATTATTTTATTTAACAAAAGAAATTATTCAGATTGGGAGCAAATTTATTAAATTAAAATAGTGGCGCCATCGTGCGAGCACCTAGGCAGTTGCATGTCAACAAATTGTTTACTATAGATAAAAACAAAAAAAATACCACCGAAGGTCCTTAATTTGGAAGCTAAAACTAGGATTAAAGAATGTAACGTGTCATAAAAAAAATCACACGTTACATAATAAGCTATTGCGCATAACATACACCAATATTCTCACCGGTCAAAATGTTTGAAGTATAGTATTCATTCCTAATGTTTAAAAAAATCTTTAAATGATTTTATGTTATTTTTTTAGATTTTGAAACCTCTTCCTCATATAATCGTACTATATTATAAAAAAAAGATAAGTTCTAAGTTTTCTAAGTGTTGTGCGGTGCATCAGTGTGTAAGTAGTACAACCCAAACACCTGAAAAGATATTTATATACATTCCCCGGACGGGAAATAATAGGTAAAATAATAATATATAGTAATAATAATAATAGGAAAAAGTGGCTTCAGCTAGCCCGGAGAGATGCACAAAGAGCAATATACTCATTCCGATTGAACGAGTGACGTCATGCGCTTTGATTGGCGTTTCCCGTCACGTGACTTTGGAGTGATGTGATTACAGTTTGATTATTAAATTAAAATTAAATTGCTTAAAAATAAAGAAAAATATTGTGTTTTTTAGGATTTCTGTCAAGGTCTGCAGTCAAGGAATGCAGTCTACATCCCAATTTAACCATATTGAGGTACATAAATAAATGATTTAAAATTGTTATGTTTTGTTTTAGAATTACGTATTGAACCACTTCTACAAGACTGCCAATGAGTTTGAGGACGCGGCCTGCCGGGAGGTGCTGCTGCAAATGGTATCTCTCTACGGGATCTTCCTACTTGAGAAGCACTTGGCTACTCTCTATATTGTGAGTCAATTATTGTCTATCTTTATAGTTATTGCTGCCGATTCTGTCCTTCTATACCTAAACCTAATTTTAATTTCGCTCTCTCTGTCTCTTCCCAATACATAACATGAGAAAAAGATGGAAGATGTTTAACAGATCTAAAATTAGTTTTAGAGCAGTCAAATATCTTCCATCCTTTACAAATAAGACGCCACTAAATTCATTGCCGTTAAATTTACACTAGACACATGCAATTGAATTAATTTGAAAGGTCTAAAATATATTCGGAAGAATATTACTAAATTTAACTTAAAAAGTGATGTACATGAGTTAAATACTAGAAGTAAACATAAAATTGTTGTACCCGGGTTCAGATTAAGTAAAACTAACAAATCGTTCCTGGCAAATGGTGTCAGATTCTACAACAAAATTCCTAAAGTATTAACTGAATTACCACAAGGAAAGTTTAAACGTATAGTCAAGAGTGTATTAATTAAAAAAGCGTATTATAAAATTAAGGATTATGTAGATGACAAGGATGCATGGAGGCAAACAGCTCAGGAGCCTCCTGGCGACTACTAAACTTTAAATTGTTAGTTGTTAGCATTAGAATCATTGTAAAAAACTACTTTTTTTAAAAAGAATGCCGTGACGAGTTTCTTGCCCTTCTTCTTGCTCGGCCTATACCAATTTGGAACGGGCACGGTGGGTTTCTGGAAGATTCGTTGACTTTGAGCACGGATTGGGTCTGTTGGTGTCTTTGTCATTTATTATGTTCTGATAAAGACAGCATTAGTTTTAGTCTGTGATTCGGGTAGATGAATGTTGCAGAGGCCGGCTGTTAGAGTCATTTTAACTTTCATAAGTGCTCCTTTGGGGCCTATTTGAATAAAGACTTTTGAATTTGAATTTGAATTTGAATTTGAATTCCATCTCTTTCTCATGTTTTCATTTAGAAAGAGAGATTGAAACTAAAATTAGGTTGAGGCCTGAGATGACAGTATCGACAGCAACGATAGCTGTGGGCTGAGTAGGTTTAGTTGGATAAATACTGATCCAAACAACATACGGAAAGGAGTGCTTTAATAGAAGAAAGAATGTGGGAAGGTTAATATACAAGGTGTAAAAGGATATACTCAGACGCCTCAACTTTTTTTTTATTATTTACTACAACAAATAACTTAATTGTTTCAAAAGATATTCGTATGTTTTGTTAAGTACGTAATTCTAATTGATTGTAGTTCCATCCCGTTACAATGTATAAAGTAAAAAGATGCTTTTTATATATCTGATATTATACTATGCATAAATTTAACATTTATTTTTTTACATAATAGTTATTGTAACAGTAAACAGCGTGCATCGAGACACTAACCTCAAGAGATGCAGTGACGTTTAGTTTGTACGAAATAAATTCCACCATTTTTGCCTAGACATAATACGCTCTGATTGGTTATGCTGAGCGCTGATATTTGTTTTTTTTATGTTTATGTTATCTGATAGAGAGACGAGATGGTCATGTGCCTGATGGTAAGCATAACGCCGACCCATAACATTTGCAGTGCCACTCAGAACTTTGAAACACAAAGGCCTGCGCGGCACTGCAGTGCGCCCGCTACCCTGAGACATTAGGTATTAAGTCTCATAAGCCCAGTAATTTCACTGGCTACTCTGCTCATCAAACCGGAACACAGTAATGCTCGCACATTACTGCTTGGCGGTAGACTTCACGAGCAAAGTGGTGGTAACACCCCAGACGAACACTAGCAGAAGAGTTAGTCCTACCACCTAGAAAATTGAATAGCAAAATCACTACCGCGTTGTGAGATCGGATAGTACAGTATTTCATCTCTCGGGTTTAGTATCTCGATGGCAGCGTGTAACGTACATCCACAGGGCGGGTACTTCTCGGGCGGGCAGGGCGGCGCAGCGCGCGCGGCACTGCTGGGCGCGTGCGCGCGGCTGGCGCCGGGCGCGGTGGCGCTGGCGGACGCGCTGGCGCCGCCCGACCACTGCCTGCGCTCCGTGCTGGGCCGCGCCGATGGGGAGGT
The DNA here is from genome assembly GCA_907269065.1 of Crocallis elinguaria. Taxonomy (NCBI): domain Eukaryota; kingdom Metazoa; phylum Arthropoda; class Insecta; order Lepidoptera; family Geometridae; genus Crocallis; species Crocallis elinguaria. The sequence goes on from OU026068.1 coordinate 16,148,124, forward strand.
GGGTGCCGACACGCATACTGGACCTATTTATTTATACAGGGTGTATATGTAAACGGAATCAATATTCGGTCACAATGTCGTATTGGGCTCTTAAAAATATAGGAAGTAATTATAAGACCATATCAATAAAACACAACGACTAAAATGTTATTAAACTTTGCAAGGTAATGAGGCGGCACAGGCAAAGCTAATCTCAGATGGCGCCACCGTCGCTGGTGCTTGTCATTGATGTTTTCTTTGAGGGTTAATGAATTAAACTAACCAGTAAACTTGCTCGCTTCTTAAAAATCATTAGATTTGAAATGGGGACTATATAACCTAGAAAAATAATTGCTTTCCAATAATTTTTGATGAGCAATTCTTTGATCCACAGTTTCCGTTTTTTCTTGTCAGAAAAGAAACCTTTATTTTTACACTGAACTTTATAGAGGCATACTTTATTACAAAGACGATTTTTTTGTTTACTTACTAATTTATAATTTTATACTGAAGTTTCATGGTGAAACAACACCAGCGATAATGCGCCACCTAGCGGGATAAATAAGCAGTGTGGCTCCCCATTGAGAGAATTTATGGATACCTAACGATAGCGGTCATTGACACGACGCAGCCAGCTGTCTATGCCCCCGCGCAGCTCGCACCCGTGTCAAGCCTGCGGCAGACGTGGTGGCTCTCCTTTGTTATAATTAAGGATATTTTGATGACATCAGAGGAAACAAATTTTTTTTCTTTTATTTCGTGTCGTATATCACCGTTATATTCACCTCCTTCATAATTGATACCGTATGCGCATACACCTTGTATTCTATGAATAACTAACTGGACCATTATCATTTTCTGGAAAATGGGTTTCTGGAATGTTCGTTGACTTTGAGCACGGATCGGGTCTGATTACGTCTTTGTCATTTATTATGCTCGAGATAATGACAGCAATAGTTTTAGTCTGTGATTAGGGTAAACATACGATACAGAAACCCGCCGTTAGTAATTTATTTTAACTTTTATGAGTGCTCCCTTGGGGCATTTTGAATTTGAATTTGATTAAAAAAGGCAACAATTACTTCATCACATGTATAATCAAAATCACTTGTTATTGAAAAGTTATACAAAACTGTAACGTTTTGATTGTAATAAATGATTTTGTTATGTATTATTTGCAGAAAACCCGTAAAGAAGGGATATACATAACTACACATTTCTAATCTCGTGTCAAATTTTCCAGGTCTACAAGCACATCCAAAACAGCGTGATGACGTATCCCGGCTCGCTGTCCCGCCCGGAGTGGTGGAGGGATGTCGTCTTCTGGGACGCTTACATTCCTAGCAAATTGTAAAAGGAAAACATTCTATCACTTTAATTAAATAGTGTCCGCGGTTTTCACCCGCGTTCCCACAGGAACCGTGCATTTTCCATAAACTATATCTATGCCAAAAATCACGTCGATCCGCTGCTCCGTTACTGCGTGAAAGAAGGACAAACCAACAAACGCACTTTCGCATTTATAATATAAGTAGGATAAGAAACGATTATACAATCATACCACTTGCACTATTATCTTTGTCGCAAGTGGCTTTATCATTAACATTCGATCGAATCGGCCCTTCGTTTTGCGGGTAGAGTAACCAATTTAACCACGATTTAACCAGTTGATGAAAATGGCCCCAATTTATTCCGAGGGTGAGATGACATATATAAAACCGTGCCTTTTAGCGTTGAACATAACAAACGGGAAATTATTATTTAGGTTGCTGTCATGTGTAGTGCAGGAAAATTTCTGAACTCAGTGTACTATGCTAGTAAAATTATTTATTTATAGTTCACCATCATAGTAACATGACTGTGTTTTAGAAACATTTACTTAGGTGTAGTGCCTAATGCATAACCACTTATAGGTAAACACCTCATGCATAATTATTATACTAATGCTCAGTAGTAATAATATAAGTAGTAAAAATATGTACATTGTTAAATAGGTCTACAAAACTATGACATGTAATCAGGCAGAAGCCAAGCTTCTACTCTTATTATAATTTTGATAGTCTGCAAGGATACAGTGGGCTTCTCTCTGGCTAGCACAAAGGATGCCCATATGGTCATGATGATAATGATTAATAAATTATTTTGCTATCAAGGTATCTAGTTAGTTAGTAATGAAACATTAGCAAGTAAGGATATTTTATTGAAAGCGGAACAATTTATTGCATAGGGTGCAAGAATCATAATTAAATAATAATATCATTTTAATTTTAGAAAAAAACAATGGTACTTAATGAGTTAAATTCAAGTACCTACCTAATGTGATAGAAATTTTTGTGATATGTAAAAAAGATTGGTTTTCTAGAATAGACACAATATCGCGGTTACACCACAGTATCGTTGCTTTGTTTACACACTAAGAAAATCAAATTATGTATTTGCATTTAACATGGTGAAATAGAACTAGGTATGGTGGAGAGTTTCTTAGTTGTCCAATAATGTAAACAAACTTGGCGGCGGCGCCCCTGCTCACAAATAACATAGATAGAAATTCATATTCGAATTCGGTTAGCGATCGGATCACTATTGATGCCATTGATTGGCACCCGGCGAATCTGTTTACATTATTGGACAAGTACAGAAAACCTGACCGTACAGTTGTTCGCATAAGGGAATTGGGCAACCTTGTTTTTTGTACATTTTGGCAATTTTTTTGAAACAGTAAATATTATTTTTATATTTTAACTACGATTCAATAATTGTATAATATAACATAGGTAGTTACTAAGGTCAGTCCGCGGTTTCGCCCGCGTGGTTATTTTCACAGAAACCATGAATTTTTTCCGGGATAAAATGCCTATGATATTCATCGGGCCATAAACTATAGAGGCAACAAATCACGTCTATCCGGCGTGAAAGGACAAACCAACAATCACACTTGCCTAATTATAGTTGGGATAATAATGTGTAAAATGAGTCGAGAAAGTAAATTATATCAGAAAGAGAGTAAAATATCTGTGGTCTAATCACGACGCAAAAAAATATATTTTTTGTAAATCTATATACAACATAGACAAATATATTAGTCTATGCCTATACTTAATTATAACGGTGATAATGACAAGTGATAAGTTAAGATAGTGAAGGTAACAGGGTAGTTTTTAAATAAAATTATAAATATATATTTTTTAAATAAAGGGTTATTCAGTTCTATAAATGTGTTTTATTTAATCTGTTACATCGCAGTAGCTTTCTGGCCAACTTAAAGACAGTACCTGTTAAAATTACGATAACCAGACAACCCTTAGCGTTCTTTGCCATTTCTGTGTTCTTATACATATACTAGAAGTACCCCGCGGCTTCGCCCATGTAGCCTAAGTTACTCCTTATAACATCAGTCTCCCAAAAAATCCCGTCAAAATCGGTCCAGCCGTTCCAGAGATTATAGGGTTTTAAACTGTCATGGTCATCAACGCTTTGAAAATTATTACATGGTAAATATCCCGTTTCTAGTAATAATTTTCAAAGCGTTCCAGAGATTAGCTGGAATAAAACAGATAGACAACAAAATAATTAAAACCATACGTTTTTTTTTATTAGTAAGTACCGTATATACTTTCATATGCATTCAGTAAAAATCTGTTATCCTGATGTTACAAAGAGATATTAACGGTCTTGCCACAAAAAAATTAAACACACTTTAAACCTATGTTAAACAGTGTTTAACTCCTAAACATGCCCTAGTCGCGTTATTAAATATGAAAAACCACAAATCCTGATGTAGTGTCTATATAAGCATTGACTAACTCAATTCTATTGTGACATTTCTAATAATTTTAAACGTTTATCTTTAGACACTGCCTAGCTAAATACGCATCTAAAAGTGGTTTTGTGTAGTAACACGGTTAACTTTTATTTATTTGTATGTATAGGTAATAGGTGTTACTAACCAGTAACCACTGATGTTGTTTATAATTGAAGGCTGCATACCCAATGAGGAGGGAATTAGATCTGTCTATCACGGTTTAACATAAAAGGTTAAAGAAGGGGATTGAAAACATCATTGATAGAAAGTTTTCATTGCGCAGTACATACTAAGCAGTGATTAGGTACGGAAAGTTCTACCATGTTTAAAACTATCGCTGTAACAGCTTTTCTTGTTATGAGGTAAGTTTATTTATTATTCTTGCGGCGCAAGTACGGAAGTCGGTTCGATAAATTTGTCGAATCGAAAAACCCAATAAATTTATCGAATGTTGCGAGTACCGAAGTCTGATCGTAAAGTATTGTAGTAGCTCTACTATATTCTCTTTGGATTCGACCTAGATATTCGATAACTTTGGTCGATTATATTGTGGCTCGATAAATTATATAAAAAGTCGATAAAACTCACTAGTTAGTACCTAGTTAGTATAAAGTTTAAATAAAGCAAAATCTCTCGCCATTTGAATGGTACTGTAACGTATCACAATGCAGTAGGCAATAGCTACAAAGCGGGTCTGCTAGATGGAGCTACGGCTTGTAAGCCGGAAAGAATCTCCCATAGCCTAGTTGGGTGCTAACTGCTAACGGTGTCTTCCAAGTTCCAGACAAGGACTTTTCTGTAGGTAGTTGGCCAAAAAGTAAAATGTCCCACAGCATCCAAGCCGACATCTCGTTGTTATACAAAGACGTCCACTCCCGGAAGGACCTGCAGCTAGTGCTGATAGACGTGCTGAGCGGACTGACGCGGCAGAGCGATGATGACTTCACCTGCGCCGCCATCATTTGCGACACGGTCTACTTGAACGTGTTCGATGGCGCGCTTTTCCGAAGAACTTTTAGGTTGCCGTATGTCATGGTAAGATTCGGAGCTTTGAAGATGAATCGAATGTACCTTATTTGTTTTCTTTTGTGACTAACTATATGTGGTGGGTTCTAGGAAATGGCTTACCCCCAAGAACACCTCAGAGCATTGCGGTAAAACTACTCATTTCTACAAGCAATAATAGACTTGTTAGCTGGTTCCCCGTCCTCCACCGACGCCCATAGGTATCCTAGGCGTATCTATAAGTATATACTTCAGTGAAGAAGTAGATGAACCTGTTCAGTATTCGCCTTAAAACAATAATATGCGTAGGCCTGCAATAGCATTCAATCATCTTTGAGGCTAATTTCATATTTGTTTCTTAGACCGTAGTAGAAGAACGAGAGGACCTGTTGTCTCCCAACTTCGATACCCTGGAGTCACTGAGAGCGGCTAGGAAAGACGGATGCAACGTTTACATTATTCTTCTGGCTAATGGGTACCAGGCTGCGAGATTGTTGAGATTTGGTGACAGGTAAAAAAATTTACCTAATATCCAAAATAACTACCTATGCCTTAAAATTTTAGCGTAATAGGTATAATGTAAAATTCTGGCCTAATCTTGAAAATGATGCTAACTAGTGGTCTCATCCAAACAATTCGCTATGGGGCAATTTTTTTGTATTTCCAATGGCATAAGTCATAAAACCACCGCATTGGTCGAGTCACACGTTTCTTCAACTTATTGCATAAAAAGATGGCATTAAGGGAAACAATGTAGTAGGTATACTACACCAGTAAAATAAACGAATTAAAGTATATTACAGACACAGGATAATAGACACGAGAGCCAGATTCCTCATCCTCCACGACTTCAGGCTGCTCCACAGCGACCTGCACTACCTCTGGAAGAGGATCGTCAACGTCATATTTTTGAAGTATCATAATATGAAAATCACTGGAGTGGATAAAAGCAAATCCTGGTTTGATCTCTCCACTGTACCGTTCCCTAATCCTATAAGAGTAAGTTAGATTTACTAAAACCTCGTTATAGCTCAGATTAGTACCGTATTATATTTGAAACTGAGTATGTCACTATACCTTAGGTACCTAGTGCTCTTTTTGAAAGTAACTTTGAATGTTCCATGAAGCGTTGTTCCATAGTTTGACGATGTACCTATCTATACCAAGGTACGTCCAGAGTTATCTGAAAGAGATCGTGTTAGTGATGGACCCATGGATACTACCTAGCTATACGTTATGTAGCTATTCTTATTTTATTTTACTTTTTGTATAGTTAGGTACCTAACCTAGGTATTCTAATTATCTGTTATCGTTATTGTTGTAGATTTAATTTAAGGTGGGATGACATTGAAATAAAAATTTATCATCATTTTACAGAGTGTCCTAGTAACCCGAAGAGTAGACATCTGGAGAAACGGCAAGTTCCACTACAACCGACCGCTCTTTAAAGACAAGACGAGGAACCTGAACGGAGAGACCCTCAACGTGGTCTACTTAGACCACGTGCCGTCGGTCGTCGTCACGCAGGACAATGAGACCAAGAAGATCGGGGGCGTGGAGAGCGAAGTGAGTCGGTAGATGGTCGTAATATTGAAGCGATGATGCTTCAGTGATATGTGAGCACTTGAACTTGAGTCGATGCATCGATGCGTTTGTCAGTCAAATTGTACCTCCGAGTAAGCTTTTGATGAAAGACCAAATGGTTATGCATCCAGAGCAAAGTATTGTCACATTTTCGCCAGGCTAGTTACCGACTTTATGTAATCTGTCGCGGAGCAAATACCAATTGTTATCATCACTCTTCTGACAGTTCTTGACTCAGTTTCCACTCTAGGTTTAGAGAATTTACTGCCTTTCACAATGCAGATCCTCAGAGATCAGCTGTGTAAAAGAGATGGTAATTTCTATATCCTATTTACGCACGTTTTACAGATCCTGAATACCCTCGCCCTAAAAATGAATTTCATACCCAAGCTATATCAGTCTGCCAACGCTGAACTGCACAAATGGGGACAGAAGCAGCCGAACGGCTCGTTCTCCGGACTTCTAGGAGAGATGGTGAACGGCCACGCTGACGTTGCTCTGGGGAACCTGCAGTATAATCCTTACCACCTGGAGCTGACGGACTTGAGTATACCGTACACGTCTCAGTGCTGGACCTTTGTGACTCCCGAGGCGCTGACCGACAACTCTTGGAAGACTCTCATTTTGCCGTTCAAGTAAGGATTAAGTACTTTTTAAACTTAAATTTTCAAGACTCAAAAAGCTTGTAAGCATATCCGTTGTGCTATGTTTTTAGTAGTTAAGGTCAATAGACTCAAGTCCTATAATGTTTATAAAGGTTTGTTGAGGGTTTGCCAGCGACAATACAAATAAATGCTTAACTTAACGTCTACCCACCAAAGTATTCCCCATTAATAGAGACAATAAGAAAAGTGTTAATGGACACGTTACATTCCTAAGACGAAACCTAGAATAGGAAAAAAAATAACGTCACGGTGTTGTGGGACTTTTCCGACTTTTGTGATGGTCCTTCTACCTATACTGCCCGATTAATATATAATCCTGGCCAGACGTAGGTACATTAGAGCTCTGGTCCTATGTAGTTCGAGAACGCGCAACGAATCTAGGTGGAGGTAGCTTCCATTTTTCACTTAACAGCATACCTGCGTTCGCTTTCTCCTTCCGAACGGCAGGAGAACCTGTGTCTAGGTCGGCCGATATCCGTTACGCGTGCTTTGTGTTATTGTGTGTACGCGTGTTGTGTTGTTAACTTTAACAAAAACATATCGTCTACTTTCTTTCAGACTTTACATGTGGGTGGCGGTTCTTCTAGTACTGCTGATTACTGGCACTATATTTTATGGGCTCGCTAACTACTATAGTAGCTTACAAGAATATAAAAAAGCCAAATCAGCTAAAATTAAACAAGGCGAAAAGCAAGATAATTTCGAAGGTCAGATACGTTTGTTTTGTAAAATGAATTTATTGACAAAGGATGATCATAAGGGTGATCAATATCATAGGACATTAGTGATCCTTTGCTCATCCTTATACTCCTTTTACTATTAAAAGGAGAATAATATCAACCAGGAAGGAAACCACTGGTCTTTATGGAGAGGACACTGACTTCCATCGACTTATGTTCTGAGTGGGGTTGCATATTTTATAAAAATGTGGGTACCATGAAAAAACTAATTAGGTAATCCCTTTCCGATAAACAACAAGGAAATAACGCCACTTCATGGCAAAATTATGGCAACCCCGCAAAGGCCACACATAAAGAAGTGAAGTTGAACGCCATGCACTGAGATATTTCATTTTTCCTACACGAAATGAAAAGTATGTAGCCACAACTAGGTACTTAATGAGTAGTCAAGAAACTAAGTATAATAATTAGATGTCGGTTAAAACACATAACGCAAACGTGAATTTATTTTTAAAACCACTAAAATCAGTTTTTAAATATGCATGGAGAAACAACAAACACTGATTCGTCACTATTTACTTTTGCAGATGCGAAACCCGTCGGCCTGTACTTGTTTGACGAAATAGTTAACAGCATTCTCTACACGTTCGGAATGTTACTCGTCGTGTCTTTACCTAAACTGCCTACAGGCTGGTCCATTCGACTGCTCACAGGGTGGTATTGGCTGTATTGCATACTTCTCGTAGTGTCCTATAGAGCCAGTATGACCGCTATATTAGCCAACCCGGCTCCCAGAGTCACAATAGACACACTGAAGGAGCTGGCTGATAGCAAAGTTACGTGTGGGGGGTGGGGAAGCGAAACAAAGAAGTTCTTCGTGAACTCGCTGGATGAAATAGGGCAAAAGATTGGATCGAAATTCGAAACCATCGATGACCCTATGGATGCAGCCAATAAAGTCGCACAGGGTATATACGCCTATTACGATAATAAGGACTTTTTGAAGTATATAAGCGTAAAAAGGAACTCATTTGCAATGCAAGCTGTAGACGATAAAATGGATAATTCCACGAACACAACCGGCGTTATGAAGACTGACTCAGAGAGGAATTTGCACATCATGTCCGATTGCGTCGTACACATTCCAATCTCGATAGGCTTTCACAAAAACTCTCCCCTAAAACCATTGGCAGATATCTACATGAGGAGAGTTGTGGAAGTGGGATTGGTTGAGAAGTGGCAGAATGATGCCATGCAACCAATTAGGTCTTTGGAAACAAATGAGGAAGAAATCAAAGCTTTGATGAATTTGAAAAAACTTTACGGAGCTTTTATTGCTCTGGGAATTGGTTACACTGCAAGTGCCATAGCTCTAATTGCTGAACTATTACATTGGAAATATATAGTTAAAAAAGACCCTAAGTTTGACAAGTATGCAGTAGATCTTTACTATATGAATAAAAATAAAAAGCAGTGATAATTTTAACTAGACTCTGTATTAAATTATGTACATCATTAAAATTCCATGATTTCAGACTTTGAGAAATAAATACATTCAGTCAGTTGTTAAGTCTTAAACCAAGTAGTTCATAATTATTTGTTTTCACATCACAATTTAATAAGAAACTTAATTTAAAATGTAGACAGTATTTTTATTTTCAAGACAAGCAACATTATAACTGTAAGATCATAATAACAATTAACAATACATTTTTATTATTATTAACGTCTTGTTTGATCAAGGGTTCCAAGTAATTTTGTTAATAAAAATGATGGCTAGAAATTAAACTACATTTTTGTCAATCCATTTTTTCATACTTGTCCAATAATGTAATCCAATGACATCAATAGTGATCAGCAGGCCTATTCTCAATTAAATTGGATGTATTAATTCCGATTAAAAACTTAAAAATTATTTTCTCTAAAACTATTAATCGCCGCTTGTGCTTTTGGAATTTAAATACTTATATTCTAGGCTATGTGTAAAATAAAACTGAATGTGCTAGCTTCCCGTGAAAATACTAAAGTTGAGTCAAATACATTTTTGAGTACAATAAAATTATTGTTATACTTGGGGGTGGTGAGTTTTGAACTGACATTACACTTGGGGTGTTTTGTTTATTTCCCTTTACCAGCCAACTTTGTAACGTAACAGAGTAGAACCTGAGTAGGAAAGTTGCTTATCTTCTATACATGCGTAGGTATTTTGCTTGGTAAAAAATTTTTGGGAGTATCAAAGCATGAGTGTACACTGGTTCCATACAATTGAGTGGATCCAGAGACAGTGTTTGCTTCAGACAGAAATGAATCCCAAGAGCTATTTGTCAGAGGCAACTGGTCAATGGAAAATCAGCTGGTATTCGGACACCAGCTGATTTAAAATGTCAAAAAGTTTTCGAAGGAAGCGGTTTGAATCAAAAAGAAGGCAGTTTCCTGGGTGAAATATGTTTCCAATAGTATTTCAATAGGCTTGCTGTATACTTAGGATGCATCCAAATAAGATATAGCCAATTTAATTAAGAATGTGCTTGCTGATCATATCCAACCAATAACATGATTTGAATTTTCTTGATGAATTTGAAATTGATGGTGATTCACCATATTATATGTGTTATGATGAATAAAGCTAATAACATTCCTTTTCTTTTTTTTACAATATCCTTATAAAATGATCTATTTTTGTTCAACACTAAATACAGGAGGTGGTACTCCTTCAGGGGCATTTTCCAATATCCAAGGATGCTGTAGGACACTTGTTAATGGCATCCTCTCCTCTGGATTGATCACTAACAGTTTTCCCATCAAATCTTTTGCTTTCTCCGATATAAAATCAGGGTATTTTATTATTACATATCTTATCTTTCTATATGTTTGATGAGAATCCTTAGCATCAAATGGAGGCAGCCCAACCATTAACTCGTAACATAATACTCCGAGACTCCAAATGTCAACTGCATAACTATGAGGCTTGCCTTCAATCATTTCTGGAGATAAATAGTCTAATGTTCCACATAGGGTCATTCTTCGTGATGAGGGAGAGTGCACAGACCAGCCAAAGTCAGCTATTTTAAGCTCTGAATTGTGTCCTATCAATAAGTTTTCAGGCTTGATGTCTCTATGTATAACTTTTTTGGAATGGCAATATATCAGAGCCTTTGTGAGATCTCTGATGTATATAGCAGCAGTTTTCTCATCAAACCGCCCACGCTCCTTCAGCAGTTTATACAAAGCGCCTTGTTTTGCATATTCCAAAATTAAATAAATCCTTTTTTCATCGTGGAAGTACCCATACATACGGAGTATATTCGGGTGGCGCAGACGGCATTGTATCTCTACTTCTCGACGCACCTGATGCTCTATCTCAGAGTCCAATATCTGGCTTTTGAAGAGAACTTTCAAAGCTACAACGTAGTGAGACTCCTTTTCGCGAGCTAAATAGACATTGCCAAATTTACCTTTGCCTAGCGGACGTCCCAAGTCAAAGTCCGAGAGAGACCAGGATTTCTTCTTGTCACCCTTCAGTTCGTTTTTGGTATTGGACGGTTGGTCTTTGTTTTCAATAGGATTTGTTTTGGTGGCAAGTGGACGGCCGGGAACAGCTGGCACTTTGAAGCTATCTAATCCCATTTTTTGCATGTTTGTGGAGCAATCACAACCAGACCGGCCAGCAGTCGGAGGACGATTTTCTTTACAACCACATTTTTGTCCGTTCATGTTCACAAAGTCCATAAAACTCTCCACGCTGATAAATGGTTTTATTTACTAAAAATTCTTAAGCGAAATTCAAACTATAGAAATAACGAATTTTACAGCTGCTCACCAAAGCACAGATTGCTTTCACAAACCTCTTATATACTCTTTGTCACAAACTACTAAGGGATACTACGTATCAGACGGTCATGTTACCTACATCGACGATGTATCGTTGCAATTTTAGAAGATGACAGTTGAGGCCGTGCTATATATACATATTTGTATATATTTTCATAGGTATGTTTATCGTACCTTGATATTTTCCTACTAGTTCTATTTGTAATATTATCTATTCTGTGCTAGTTCCTACTTCCCACACTATAGAATAGTAAATTAATATGGACATGGGTTAAGAAAAAAAGAAACAAGCAAATGACTCGGTATTTTTTTAATACACATAATAACGTCACTAAACAATGTTAGATATAGTGTTTATAGCACACAAACAGTACACATTTTGTTAGACGCTGTCCAATGTCCATTCAATCCATAAATAAAAGCTATTTCACAGTTAACACATTTTAACCTCTGGTTCCGTTTTCACAAGAAATCGTATGTAATTTAACGCCCTGTCGTTGGCTATCACGCTTAGGAACACAACCCTTACGATACATTTTGTTTTGCGGTAGTCAAGTCACGTTGTTACTGAATATTATGTGGATTAAAATGATTAATCGACGCAAACAAGTGGCAAACACTTCGCATCGACACAAACACAAATCACAATATGGCCGCCGGCACCGAGCAGAGGCGGGAGCGACGGCAACCGCGGGGGTGAAGAAAGAGAAGAGACGAGACATTGACGTCATTTTCTAATCTTGCACCTCAATTCCCTACGGCTATAGATTTTACTAGGCAGATTAACAGGCGTGATTGCTTTACTGCTTAGTCTATGCTTTAAATGTAGCTAGATATACTCTTTGGTAGCTAGCTAAGTAGCTAACCAAAGAGAACACGGAGTACACAAATCACAGAACATTCTTTTTCTATTATTAGTCTGTAATTACTGTCACAGATCAGTACTATGTACAATAGATTTAGACTTTTTTTTTTTTTTTTTTTTTTTTTTTAACCCCTCTTTCGGGGCTTTGGCTTCGCACGTCTTATGCATTCGCCAGTGTCAGGTTTTCAAATTCAATTCTCTGTCTTCTGTGTGTTCTCAGTTTCAGCCTTTTCAAAGCTTTGCTTCAAATTGTCGAATCAATTTTGTGGACATCAGGCAAAATATTTACATAACATGTAGTATATACAATTTATTTACAATGAAAACGGGGAAACGATAATTATTAACAAAAATTGGATTTAAGGAAATAAAGAAGGATAGGGTCAGAGGAGCAAGGATATAGGTGGAAAATAAAAATAATAAATACAATAAATAGGAAGGTGCATACTATAGTTATATACATATAAATTATAATTTGATGTCATTAGCTTCTATAAATGAAGCTAAGACTGTGTAAATAGAAATGTGATTAAATAAGAGTAAACAAGATATATTCGTAGGGAGAGGGACTTTGAGGTCAACTAAAGCTTTATATAATGAAGTGTGATCATATAGCGGGCAGTTAAGTACGATGTGGTTTATGCTACCCACATCTCCACATTCACAGTTTGGCGAGTCGATAATGCGAAGTCGAGCAAGATGTGACGGGCTACACGAGTGACCCAATCGCATCCGTATGAGTACTGATGTAGCTCTTTTACTGAGCCTCGCCTTGAAAAACCAAGGTTTGGCTGGAATTAAAGGTTGGATCTGATGATAATATTTCCCTTTTGTCGTGGCACTGCTCGTCCAAGCTTCATTCCAAGACTCTTGGAGATGAAGTTTTGGAAGAGCAGCAAGATCTTGAGTAAAATTTTTGTATGGAAATAGGTCTCCACACCCTATTGCTTCGTTAGCAAGTTTATCGGCTTTTTCGTTTCCCTTTATTCCACAGTGACTGGGAATCCAGGCAAACGAAACAGAACAACCCCTGTCCATGCATTTGACTAATTGTTCCCTAGCCATGATAATTATGGGAGAACAGGCATTTCTTATAAAAGGAAATTTAGCAAGAGCTTGTAAAGCACTCAAAGAGTCAGTAAAAATTATGGTATTAGGAAGATTCATTATTTGTATGTATTCTAAAGCTTTAAATAAACCAAAACACTCAGCTGTAAATATTGAGGTTTGTGGAGGAAATTTAACCTTTTCTACTATGTTATATTGTTCATGGTAAAGTCCAACACCAACACAATCATTAATTGAATGTTTAGACGCATCACAATAAATATAATGCGCTTCGGGCCAACAGTCAATCTTTACTGAATTAAAAATGATGTTTGCATTTACATCGCCTTTGGAAATACCTACATTGAGATACATGTTCGGAGTAACGATTAAAGCTTTATAATTTGTTTCAAAGAGAGGGAGATGAGGTGTGCGATGAGTTGGAGCCTCTATGGTTTTATATTTGTTGTAACTAACAATTAAATGTGGTGTGGATTTACGACTCCAATATTGAGAAGAGACAATTTGATCTGAAAGATTAATGAGTTTGGAAACGAGCGGGTGTGTAGAGAATTGTAAAATGCGGAAGAAGAACCTATCTGCTAGAAATTGCCGTCGGAGTAGAAGAGGAGGTTCAACGCATTCGACCTGTAGAGCATTTATTGGGCTAGACTTCATGGCACCTGTTATAATCCTCATAGCTTTAGCCTGAACGGCATCCAGTTTCCTCATTGCAGCCACGCTACAAGGCTCTAATAAAAAGGTTCCGTAATCGAGGACGCTTCTGATGAGAGCATTATAGACCAACTTCAAAGAAAAGGGATGCGCTCCCCACCAAACGCCAGAAAGACATCTAATGATGTTTAGTGAGCGTTCGCACCTATCAACAACATACTCACAATGAGGCATTCCCGATAGCTTTGAATCTAGAATTAGCCCTAAAAATTTGGTTTGCGTTTTAACAGGAATAGGCTCTTCATTAAATTGAACAGTTATGGGTGGAGGCATACGCTGTCTGGTGAACAAAACCACGCAACTCTTGGGCACAGACAATTCTAAACCATTTCTGTCCAACCAAATTTTAAGGAGGTTCAGGGAATTTGATAGTGAGGAACATGCGCTATTTATATCTTTATGTGAATTATATATTACTACATCATCAGCATATTGCAAAATAAAAGAATTTCTATTGACCGAATTATCTAAATCATAGGTGTATATATTGAACAGGATTGGACTGAGCACAGATCCCTGTGGGAGTCCTTTCCATAATGTTCTACTTAATGATTCTATTTTAATTGAGCGTCCCGACATTAAATTGATAACAAATCTTATTAGGTTTTGAGGTACTTTTAATTGTTCCAGCTTATTTCTTAAAATATTTATATTTACATTGTCATATGCCGATTTGATGTCTAAGAATGCAGCCACCACTGATTCTTTTTGAGAGAATGCCAATCGGATATCAGAAACTAAAATGCCGATGCTGTCCAGAGTACCTTTACCTTTCCGGAATCCGTATTGAGACTGAGGAAGTAAATTTTTGCTTTCAATAAACCATTCGAGTCTATTTTTCACTAAACGTTCAGTAATTTTTGTTATGACTGATGATAACGCAATAGGTCGGTAGGAAGAAACTTCTGACGGGTTTTTATTTTGTTTCAAAATTGGCAACACTGTCTGAGACTTCCAAATAGCTGGAACGTCACCTGTCATAATTACAGAGTTAATAACCTCTAAACAATAATTTAAACTTTTTTCTCCAAGATTGACAAAAAAGGAATAAGGAATTCCGTCTTCGCCGGGAGCTGAATCCTGGACGCTAGAAAGAACGCCTTTGAGTTCGTTGAGTGAAAAAGACGAGTTTAAATCTGTATTAATAGAGTTTGTACTACAAAATGAAAATTGAATAGGTTGGACTAATTCTTGTTCTGGAACAGAAGGAGGGGCTAGACAACTCAAGAACTCACTATACATGGATTCTGGAAGTGTACTAAAAGTGCTACTGGACATGCCTAACCGGAAACGTTTGATGTTATTCCACACTATTGTGGGTGGAGTATGTGGAGAAATGGTGCTGCAATATTTTCTCCAACTTAGGAATCTTTTTTCTTTAACTAGTTTCTTAGTTTCAGTTATTAAGTCTAATAAATTTGTAAAATTTTCATCTGTCATATTTGTGTTGTAATTTATCTCTGCCTCTTTCCTTTTTTTAATAGCATCTGATAACTCACTATCCCACCATGGTGGAGAAGGTTGTTTTCCACTAGATGCATTTTTAACGGGAAAAAATGCATCTGCTGCTTCTAACATTAATTTAGTAAATTCTAAAGAACTGTTTTTTGTAGATGTTGGAACTGGTAAACTTTGAATATTATTTTCGACATGATCTTTATATTTAGTCCAATTCTCTTTTAAAAGTCTATATTTCATTCGGGGTATTGATATCTTATTACGAATTTTATCTCCAGGGAATGTTATGAGAATTGGATAGTGGTCACTACCAAATGTTGAAGGAAGGGTGCGCCAAGAAAGTGAAGATGCCAAAGTTGGAGTTACAATTGATAGGTCAATGGCACTTAAGTTTTCATTAGGATTGGTTCGACGTGTTGGTACACCTGTATTTAGGATACAAAGATTGTGTAGGTCTAATAATTCTAACAGTTCTTCTCCATAGGCATTAGATAGGGAACTACCCCATGACCTGTGTTGGGAATTGAAATCTCCTAATACAAGGAAAGGTTTTGGAAGAAAGTTTAATATGTCATTTATTTCCTGGAATGCAACAGAAGATGGTTGAGAAATATATATGGAAACAAAACATATATCAATAATAAGAGCAGCAACTATAGAAAAGGCACTATGTTGCGGAAGAGGAATAAATTTAACTAAAAGACTATTTTTGACGAGTAAGGCTACTCCACCATACCCGTCACTTCTGTCTTCACGAAGACAGGTGTAACCACTTAATTTAAAGGCAGATCCTGGGCGAAGCCAAGTCTCTGCCAAAGCGATTACAGATGGTTCATACTTATTGATTAAATAACTAACTTCAAATTTCTTACTAATCACACTTCGGCAGTTCCACTGCACCACCACATGTGGGTAGTGCAGTGGAACCGCCACAGTGTGATTATTGTTGCTGACCATTTGTTGGTGTAAATCCATGATGGGCATGGATTATTTTTTCTAACGTTTTAATCATAGGGGCAGCGTGGTTCGGTTTTATTAGGTTGGACTGAGAAAGAGTACTAATTAGGAGAATGATAATGTCTGTTAAAGATTGTTCCTCATTATCAGAGGAAGTGGATCTCAATGCACATCCATCAACAGGAGGTGGCATATCATATCCTTTAATGAGTTCTTGATGAGCTGTACGATCATAACCTTTTTGGGGCTGATGTGGTGAACGTGGTTTTATGGCAATTGTTTTCTTATAGGACATATTGGTTGAAGATGGAGGGGGCATTCTACCTAATACATTGGTTGGTCGAGAGGTAGCAATTACATCAGCATATGATTTGGAAATGAGTGGGTGTTGTTTACTTGCTTCTGAATAGGATATGCAACATTCAGCCATAGACTGCTTGATTCTTTTTTGTCTCTCAAGCTCTGGGCAGCATTTGCTAGTTGCAAAATGAGACCCAGAACAAAGACAACAGGTAGCACAATCTTCTTCAATGGTACAGCTGTCTGCAGTGTGTGCTTGGCCACACTTATAGCAGCGAGGCTTGGACCTACACTGGACTTTAGTATGACCAAAACGACAACAACTATAGCATTGTATGGTTGGATATGTGTAAAGTTCTACTGGTAATGCATTATAGCACATGAATATTCTTTTTGGTAAAACCTGACCATCAAAAGTTAATACAACTGTCTGTGACGGTTTCCACGTTGGGGATCCTCCCTCTGTTGATTTATAATTAAGGCGCCTAGTTTTCAAAATTTTGCCGCAACCTATTGGTACATTTATGTTTTCAACGATTTCTTCAGGAGACCATTCAGCTGGCACCCCTCGAACTATGCCCATGCGTGTTAGATTAAAGGATGGGATAAAAGCTTTGAACTTATCTTTACTTAAGCTATCATGGCTTAGGAATGTATTGGCGCTATCGAAATTTGTAAATGCAAGTGCTATTCTGTTGCGGCCAATTCGTTTCAAGCTACCATTCACTATATTTTTGAAACATTGCCTCTGTAAGAATTTTCCAAATGCAATAGGGTGTAGAGTGATTCCATCATCAGCGTTTGTGAATTCTCTTTGAACATGAACTATGTAAGGAGCTACATCCGTAGCTTCATATCTTATTCTACCTACTGGAGGCGGGCGGGATTGCAGTTGGTTTGAAATGTCATTTGATTTAGTGTTGTTAGTCGGGACTGTAGTGGTGTTTGGTTCAATACTATTTAATTGATGTTTCACAATAGGTTGAGATTTTTCTTCAATGTTGTTGATTGGATCACATGTGCAATCAGTATCTTTTATTTCTGAAGTAGAGTTACGTTTACGCCTACGTTTATTACAGTGTCTACACATCCTGCTCGGACGACTACGCTTTAAAGAGCGGGTAGACACGGAACCATCAGTCTCCATGCCCGACTCGTTTGACATTACCGTCACAAAACATGCCGCCGGAGGAACTGAGCCCCCCGGGTCGGGGGGCTCCTCCATCCCGAAAAAGAAGCAAAAAGGACTTACCAACAAAAATAAGCACTAATAAATAAACTATATACAAAATAGACTATGAATATTTACAGTTTTAACTCCCCTGACCACTTTTTAATGCCTAAAAATATTTTCCAAAATTATTAAATTGAAAACGCTCCCGCCTAGTTCAAACGTTTCCCGCGCTTTGAGATTTAGACTTAGTCTATGCTGTAATGATACAAATACAGAGAATAAAATAATGCACCTTTTTGAAGCCACAGATAACTATATTTTCTTTGATAACTAGTCTACACAACATACAATAGTACCTTAGACGAAGTATATAGGTAGGTACTAATGCTCCATCTACGAATAGTACACGTCTGTGTATATCTATAACTATATATGTATAAGTTAATTTGGATTAGTGATGTTTACCTGTAATTGATTGTGCAATTAGTTATAATACCTATTTTTGTAAATGTTTATTGTAGGCATTGTTGTTACAATTGTTGGTAAACTTATTAAATAAATAAAATAAAAATAAAAACAAACAGAATGACAAAAATTTAAAAATGGTTGTTTTGTTATAGGTTCCATAATACTTTCATATGCATTTAGTAAAAAGCTGCAATTTTGATATTACAAACACACTTCAATATTATTTATTTGTATACTTAGATAAAACTCTGTGGGACGATATCTCGATGCTGTGAATCACTCGGACGTCGCAGATTATATCGATATCGTTTCAGTGGTGGAAATAATTTCGGATACTATTACGGCAACGGTACAACACACAGTCTACTTAGGGCCGTAAGATCAAAAGCAGTTAAAACTATGGATTTCGAAATCTACGTTTAAACTTAATCTATGGTTTAATCTACCGCCATAAGATCAAATTGAAAATAGGAGCAGATTAGTTAAACTTCGATTAGTCTGATGCACATGGCAATATTGCCCTGTTTCGTTCATTTGTTCACTCAAATAATGACAGTAATTTGATAACATTGACATCGACAGAACTTGAGATTATCTTTTTTTTTGTTTTGTTTTTGGCTCCACACTATTTGCGTATTTAGCCAGTATCAAGTTATAATAAATTTCTAGTTTTGGTGCATGAAAGTCGTTAAAGTTTAGACAAGGCGCAGTCTATGGAGTTTTGGATAGTATACGAAAATACACGTTTTTCGTCTTTGTACTATTTCATATTTGCCTTTCACTCATACACGTTTGCAAACACTTAATGGTTAATAATCCACCATTATTACACATTAACACTCGATAAAACATAGGTTTTAGTAAATAACACAAAATCAACAACAGCACATTTTCGCATTCCCAACAAAACTACATTATCTTTTTGCATAATATTTTACCTATAATCGATATGAATACCGGCGATGAATATTTAATAACCTTGCGGTTGGATGAGATATTTCCCTTTCAATCTCAGTAGCTCTTGCTGACGCTTTGGAGACTCCAAAACGGAGTATAAATTCAATTTTATCCCATTGACCTCAATGATTGTCTCTTGTTCGTACGACATACGGTTTGCTTTGTATAAAAAATATAATTCAGCTAAGTTATTAATTCGATATCCAAATCAGAATAATTGTAATAATTTTTCATTACACTACAGAGTTAGGTAATATCAAATACACAAAAGTAAACAACGAAAATAAACTCGATGATCAAAGTTTCAAACAAACATCGTGAAACATATGATATCAGGCCAGGCAGCCATATTGAAAATACGTCATATTGACGGTTTAACCTACGCATGGGAGTTTAACTGTACCCCGAGCCAAGTTTAAACTAATCGATAGTTTAAACTAACAATGGACGGTTAACTACCATTGATCTTAGGAAATAATCGGAGACAGGAGATTAAACTCTCTTTTGTGGTTTAAACCGCTTTTGATCTTACGGCCCTTAGGGCCGTAAGATCAAAAGCAGTTAAAACTATGGATTTCGAAATCTACGTTTAAACTTAATCTATGGTTTAATCTACCGCCATAAGATCAAATTGAAAATAGGAGCAGATTAGTTAAACTTCGATTAGTCTGATGCACATGGCAATATTGTTCTGTTTCGTTCATTTGTTCACTCAAATAATGACAGTAATTTGATAACATTGACATTGACAGAACTTGAGATTATCTTTTTTTTTGTTTTGTTTTTGGCTCCACACTATTTGCGTATTTAGCCAGTATCAAGTTATAATAAATTTCTAGTTTTGGTGCATGAAAGTCGTCAAAGTCACGTTAAAGTTTAGTCAAGGCGCAGTCTATAGAGTTTTGGATAGTATACGAAAATACACGTTTTTCGTCTTTGTACTATTTCATATTTGCCTTTCACTCATACACGTTTGCAAACACTCAATGGTTAATAATCCACCATTATTACACATTAACACTCGATAAAACATAGGTTTTAGTAAATAACACAAAATCAACAACAGCACATTTTCGCATTCCCAACAAAACTACATTATCTTTTTGCATAATATTTTACCTATAATCGATATGAATACCGGCGATGAATATTTAATAACCTTGCGCTTAGATGAGATATTTCCCTTTCAATCTCAGTTAATAGCTCTTGCTGACGCTTTGGAGACTCCAAAACGAAGTATAAATTCAATTTTATCCCATTGACCTCAATGATTGTCTCTTGTTCGTACGACATACGGTTTGCTTTGTATAAAAAATATAATTCAGCTCAGTTATTAATTCGATATCCAAATCAGAATAATTGTAATAATTTTTCATTACAATACAGAGTTAGGTAATATCAAATACACAAAAGTAAACAACGAAAATAAACTCTATGATCAAAGTTTCAAACAAACATCGTGAAACATATGATATCAGGCCAGGCAGCCATATTGAAAATACGTCATATTGACGGTTTAACCTACGCATGGGAGTTTAACTGTACCCCGAGCCAAGTTTAAACTAATCGATAGTTTAAACTACCCATGGACGGTTAACTACCATTGATCTTAGGAAATAATCGGAGACAGGAGATTAAACTCTCTTTTGTGGTTTAAACCGCTTTTGATCTTACGGCCCTTAGAGGTACGTACAACACTATTCCAATATTTTTTGTCTATTAAAATAGCTGATATGGCACTTACCTACAACTGTCACTACGTATAGAATAGAATAACATTAACATGGCACCTCCATATATTCCCTACCTCCATGGAGAATACAAAAACTACAATATAATCACAGACCTAAATTACGCTACGTTAGATTTAATATATAATTATTATTTTATTATTTATATAATTATAAAAGAAGAATTAAAGTAGTTTGACTCGAGGACTGACCGTGCAATAAATACCTATTCTGCATAGAGGGGTGGGCTGTAATCACCGAGTACTTTTGTACCTATATAGGGGCTGTAATACATTGGAATCAATCACACAGACGTGACACAGACCACCTATGACCAGCTTGGTGTTTGGTCGACAAGATGACAACCGACAAATGTTGACAGCTTGACAGAGTTTTGGCGGGAATGCGAAAATGTGCTGTTGTTGAGTTTGTGTTATTTACTAAAACCTCGTTCGTAAATGTGCATGAGTGAAAGGCAAATAGTACAAACACGCAAAACGTGTATTTTCTCATTCAATCCAAAACTCCATAGAAGCATTCAGTAAAGTATCCACCGCTTTAACGAAGCGTCACTTCGACTCGACCACACCTAGACTAAACTTTAACGTGACTGACGACTTTTATGCATCAAAACTAGAGAACTATTTTAACTTGAAACTGGCTAACTACGCAAATCACGTAAATAAAAAAAAAGTGTTGACAGTTGACACGACAATTAACATTTAACACTGACAGAGTTTTGGCGGGAATGCGAAAATGTGCTGTTGTTGATTTTGTGTTATTTACTAAAACCTGTGTTTTATCGAGTGTTAATGTGTAATAATGGTGGATTATTAACCATTAAGTGTTCGTAAACGTGCATGAGTGAAAGACAAATAGTACAAAGACGAAAAACGTGTATTTTCGTATTCTATCCAAAACTCCATAGAAGCTTCAGTAAAGTATCCACCGCTTTACTGAAGCATTACTTCGACTTGACCACGCCTAGACTAAACTTTAACGTGACTTTACCGACTTTCATTCACGACAACTAGAGATTTATTATATATTATTATTCATATAACTCGACACTGGCTAAATACGCTAATCGCGTGGAGCCAAAAACAAAACAAAAAAAAAAAAAAAAAAACACTGACAGCTAGTGACAGCAGGAGAAGAAGTGTTGCTAGCTACATATATAGTAATCTGTGGTGTTGGTCTGTTGGAAGTTGGAATTTGGAAATCGCAATTGGAAAATAGGGGAAATTATTAAATTCGTTTTGCTTAGCCATAGTTCTACTTTAAATAAGCTAAAAATAATTAAAACGGTTAAATTTGTATAAATATCACAAGTACAGTCGATTTTTATTTTGGGTCTACGAAACTTTCGTGGTTTCGAGGTTCTCTGTCATTGACAAAACCTGTTGATACAAAAGCCTGTAAGTACCTGGATATTTTTAAGATGTAATTATTATACTGTAAGAATCTATCTGGATATCTCATGTTCTTATCATGAAGTAAAACGTATAATTTTCTTTTAATGTACAAGTCATTAATTATTGTCGTTTTTAATTTGTTACAATCGTCTTTATCATCATCAGCCGGTCGATGTCCACTGCTGAACATGTCTCCCCATCCCAGCATCCCATAGAACGCCATTTGTTACAATAGTCTAGTAAAATTCTCAACATTTTAGAGGTTAAATTCATCCCCTTTTCTAAGGGGAACTATGAATGTTTTCCCTAAAAGTAACATAATTACACTACATAATACATTTTTAACAGTTTTATAATGATTATATGTTTGTAGGTATAATTATTTAAAGTAACATAATTATGGTAATAAGTTATTTATAGCTCTCTCTTGTTGCTTGAATATTTAAAGTAAATATAATATACTTATGTACTATAAAATACATTTTATGATTAATAAATTACATGGCTCAGCTTTAGTATTTTGCCAGTAAACTTACACCTTCAGTTTTTTTCATAGATAGCCTAGAATATAAGCAGTAAAATTTCAAAAGTGTAAGGTGCGGAGATTAATAATTTTATTTATTTAATTATAGACGAGCAGCACATGTGCTGATATGTCTATATTACACAGTGTTGAAAGTCACAATTGTTCACTTTTGTAGTAAGGAAGTATTGTTTGTTCATAACCAGTTGTCAAGTTTATTCTTAAAGCAGTTTGTTGAGGATGCAGACACAACATCCTCTGGTAGTTGGTTCCAGCTGTGGACCACTCTGGAAGCAAGTCGAGTAAATAATTTTTAATCTTTTCAATTTTTCAATAAATTGGTTCTAGGTTTACTAAAGCTAACAATGTCTGATGATGCCGAACAGCAAGCTGAAGAGATAGAAGTTTTGAAGTCCATCTACGAAGGTGATGATAATTTCAAACAAGTAGATCCTAAAACCTATCAATATAAGGTAAGTTTCCATCTTTATCAGGGTAGGAAAGTAATAGCTAAACAAGTTGATATAACAAAAATCACACAAAAAAATCATGACTACTCTAGCCAGTGTCAGTCAGGGGGCGGTAAGGATTTTAACGATGCCCCATACATCCAAATCTGTTCAGGCATTTAAAAGTTATGTTGGAATAAAACTCACATACATACATAATAAAAAAAATTACACTCATTTTTTGTAGCCATGTAAATAGTAAGCTCTAAGGTTAAGATTCAGAGATGTATCTTAGCGTGGACTCGTGCTTCCACATGACAAAATTGTATACAGTTTTGACATATGGAAGCAAAAGTCCACGCTTAGATTCGTCTCTGAATTGCCTAAGGGCGGTAGTGTTAAAGGAGAAAAGGCTGACTTAAATCACAAGCACTTACTAACACCCTTTATGTCAAGTAGCTGCTGCTTGTGGTGTCACCTGCATGGTAATTCCATGGGAACCATACACGGTTTTGGGAATAGGTAGTCTGTGTAACTTACCAGCTATCAAATTTCTCTATGCAAAAAATCTTTTCGTTAGTGGGAGGACTAACTCTTCTGCGAGTGTCCGTCTGGGTTGTTACCACCGCTTTGCTCGTGAAGTCTGCCGCCAAGCAGTAGTGTGCAAGCGTTACTGTGTTCCGGTTTGATGAGAAGAGTATCCAGTGAAATTACTGGGCTTTTGAGACTTAATACCTAATGTCTCAGGGTAACAAGCGCACTGCAGTGCCGCACAGGCCTTTGTGTTTCAAAGTTCTGGGTGGCACTGCAGTTGTTATGGGCCGGCGTTGTGCTTACCATCAGGCAAACGACCAGCTTGTCTCGTTACCAAATAAAAAAAAAAAATCTTGCCAACCCGTTGCTCCCTTGCAAGAAGCACAAACCAACAATCACACTTTCTCATTTATAATAGTGTAGTAGTGTGGCCTCCTATGCTTTACTTTCAGCAAAATCAGTTCAGTAATTTTGTCACTGAAGTTATTACACAGAAGTAAGTTATTCGTTGCTTTTTTAAAGCAATTTTACTAAGATCACAACTTCCACAAACAATACCACAAGTTGACTATAACTTGGAATTATAGTCCCCGTATAAGCCTTTTAGTGCTGTCTACATTGACTTCAGTTTCACAAATACAAGAACAGACATGTGTTTAAAGACGGTAGACAAACACAGCCTAATATGTTGATTTATAACTACCACTTTATGTTTCAGTACATAGATGGAGAGAAGTCATTCATTCTGGAGATCTCTTGGGGTCCTAATTATCCGACTGAAAAACCAACTTTCAATTTAGAAATATTCTACAATCAGCATTTGTAAGTCTTAAATTAATTTCTTAGGATATATAAATATCCTGAAACTTTAGCAAAATTCCTACTGAAAAAAGTGGACAAACTAATTTTTAATTGAATTTCAGATTACCAGCAGTAAAAGCGAAAGTCCTATCAATGGTTGATGAAGAAGCAGAGCAGTGGGTAGGATGTGCAATGACATACACTCTGTTTGAATGCCTCAAGGAGAAAGTTCCGGAGATACTTTCAGCGCAGGCTGAGGAGGCTGTCACAGTCCGTGTTGAGAAAATGGCTATTATTGACCCTGATCAGGTATGAATTTCCTCTGAATATGAAATCTGAAATATAGAAATATGAATTGTAATTTCATTTTAGAATATCTAGATTTTGAGAGCTCAGTCTAATAAAACAACTGATAGCCTGGTTAAATTTTAGGACTAAAACGGAACAACTCTTTTAATAATATAAATTTAATAATATTCCAGGCTGAAAAGAAAGTCACAGACAAAAAAGAGCAGTTGACGAAGTCGCAGAAGCGTCGCGCGTGGGACCGCGCGGAGATGGGGCGAGGGGGGGAGAAGCCTCGCGGCTGGGACTGGGTCGACATCGTGAAGCATCTGTCCCAGGCGCCCCACCACCCCACGCCTGCTTCATGACACGACTAGCTCAGAGGGTGGTAGACAAGTGCTTTTCTAAAGAACAGACTGTGCTAAGGATAGTGTGATATAGAAACAGAAAAGTATGATATCTTTATCGAGTGATACAGCTTTGGTCCATGGAATGGTGGTGTTGGTGGAATAGAATGTGCATATTGGAGATTTAGGGGCACATACAAGCCAAGCTTATTACCACTCTGAAGTTACCATACTTTTCTGTATCTACTATGATTGTGCTTGGCTGTGGTGTAATAAAAACTCCGGCAGGGGATGAAATTGTCATAGTATTATTATTTATTAGATTATTTTATTTACATTCTTATTTCGTTGTGATTGGATAGGTGAGTGAGTGGTATGGTTGGCTTTAGTGCAGCAGCACATTAGGTCACCGAACGCGTCCACAAGCTGCAGACAAGATTTTTCATAAATTTTATATGGCATTGGCGCGCACTCGGCGGTTGTGGACCGAGCAACAAGCTGCCTCAGCTTGTTGCTCCGTCCGCGACTGCGTTTGTGGCTCGCTTCGCACAATATAGAGAACAGCGCGCCTAGGCGCGTAAGAACGGACCACAGACCAGTGGCGCAAGTACGGATCTTTTCGATAAATAAATTCGATAAAATTGACAGTTAAAATCGATAAAGTGGGTTTTATCGACTTTAACTGTCAATTTTATCGAATTTCTTTTATCGAAAAGATCCGTACTTGCGCCACAGAAGGCCAAGTAAGCTTACGCAGATTTTGCATGAAAAAAATGTACAGCGCCCCTAGCGCTGCGTTTATGAACTATCATCGCGCTTGCTTTTAGTATGGACATGGTGTTTACTCGACAAACGCGGTCGTCGCGAAAACTGCGCAATCGCACGGCATGCTGTAAACCTAGACGCCACTTAGCCGTACACTCGCGGTCACCAAGAAACTAAAATACATTAAGACCCTTCTACGCGCCAATGGCCTTGCTCGAATGGGTGGATCACAATCTTTAATCTTACTGGTATATGGGACTGTGAAGCGCCCGAGCGTTCTTCTATTCTCTTTATTTTGTGGCTTCGACTAGAGGCCAAGTGTGCGGACACGCTTGAGATGTATTCTAGCTATTACTTCTATCCTATCCTCAATCAGTGTCTATAGACACCTGAGTCAAAATTATAGATTCTATACGACAGTGTCATCTCGTACAATAATGCTGCAGGAGTTGGGCAATACGTGTTCACATGTTGAACGTAAACAGCGGCGCAAGTACGGAAATCAGTTCGATAAATTTTTCGAATCGAAAAACCCGATAAATTTATCGAATATTGCGAGTACTGAAGTCTGATCGTAAAGTATGTAGATAGTAGCTCTATATAATTATTCTCTTTGGATTCGACCTAGCTATTCGATAACTGTTGTCGATTGTATCGAGGTTCGATAAATTATATAAAAAGTCGATAAAACCCACTTTATCGATTGGAACTGTCAATTTTATCGATCAAAAATATCCGTACTTGCGCCGCAGAATAGAGTGTCATCGAATTGGTGCAGACTACTCAAGTGACCGTTTTATTTTGACCTATACTACTTCTTATTTATTCCCAAGACCCAATCAGCACTCAGCCTGAAAATGGGCAGTCTGTTTCTTTATAAAAGCATTATACTGAAATTCTATGTTCTCTTATTTTAAATACTCTAAAGTTGTTACAAGTATCTCAGATGTTGCGTGCAGGCGTCCTGAACAGTCCTGATTATTATTTATTTTTGTTAACAGAAAGAACTCCTTTTCGGTGGTTATGAAATTATTATTTTTTTTTAGTTTATAATTTATTTAAGTTATTCTTTCGTTGCAATTAATTGTCAATTTGTTATTATGACTTTGAGAAAGGCACAAGATTTGCGACATAATTTGACGAGCAACGCCGCGTCGCCGGCGCCGTCAGCGCCCGTCACCGTCCCGTCCCGTCCCGTCAGCGCCCGTCATCGTCCTGTCCCGTCAGCGCCCGTCACCGTCCCGTCCCGTCAGTGCCCGCCACCGTCCCGTCCCGTCAGCGCCCGCCACTGTCCCGTCCTTTTGAATTGAGCGTTCCGTTTGAAGAGAGTTGAACTGAGCTTATGTGAGAATCTTCATTCTCGAGATTTATTAAAGCAAAAAATTCCAGAAACTAAAATCTATTGATTTTCTAGGTAGGTATCTATGGGTGTTGTTTATAGGTATATGTAATTTGAATTTGTGGGTAGGTCCTAACTACAATTTTTACTTATATTAATGTCAGTAGATAACGTATTTCAATGATTTTACTACACAATTATTTTTTGTTTTAATAATACTGTTTATTAAAATTGTACAAAATTGCAACTAACTAAACTGCATTACGAGTTGTAAATTATGTTTCATAAAATATATTTTATTTACCAACACGGTATTTTTTTACTTATATAACTCCATCGAAATAAAGTATCACTAACTCAATACGAATAAATATTATAAATGCGACGAAACTGTGTTTGTTGATTTGTTCGTCTCTGCACAATCTACGTGCAGAGAGTTGAAGAGTGGATCGAAGTGAAAGATAGTTTTTGGGGAGGAGTGTAACTGAATGGTGATAGAGAACGCGGGGACTAGTTTTTTCACGGAAAAATTCACGGTTCCACTAAGAATCTTCAGGCGAGTGAGGCTTGGGCAGTAACGCAACGAACGCAACCGTTGGTGGGACTATATTCTCTTTGGTAGTCATACTCTATGACAGAAATTTAGTTTAGCGCCATCTTTTGAGAATAAAAAGCAAAATAATCAGAAGTTTCCAGCCCCTTCCTGTAAGATGTCGCTAGTCTCTATGCAAAATGTGCCAAGCACCAAGGAGGGTATGAGATAATACGATATAATTTGTGACCGCCTCTGTGCGGGGAATCTCGGATGAATAACGTGGAGTGCTAGAAATATTAGAAATCCAAACGTTCCAAATCTTACGTTTCTACACATCGTCGTTAGTGGCCGATACGATACGACGATCCATTGCGCACGTACTCGAGACGCAGAATGACCGAAAAATGAAGTGATGTCGGAATGGAGTGACCGTAAATTGAACCATATTTCCACTCAATCACGACGCCGCACACTGGTCCGGTTACACGAAATCAGGGACATAGGGATCAAAGTCTGAATTAAGTTTTTATATTTTTTATATAAGGTCTGTGGATCATTCTAAACCACATTTACTGAATAGCTTTTTTTGATATCGGTGCCCGTTTCTAAGAAAAAAAATGTTGTTTTATTTTTTGTATGAAGAAAAAATGTTTTTTGTAATTATATAGTAAATGGTCAGAGACGTTTCAACCAAACTTACTGAGGTTATAGAGGGTAAAATCCGCCACATTATTTTCTAATACATTTTCTTAATATCTCTGCCCGTTCAAAAACGGCAGGCGTTAAAAAGATTTACTATTAACGCGGTTCGAAAGGTTCCAAATGTAATCGAATGGTAGTTAGCGATACTGATAAGGGATCGTAATAAAAATACTTGTATCACTATTATATTTAAATAAGATTAGCTAATTCTATTGAAATATGATAGAAATAAGAATAGTCGTACTACCTAAGTCTTACTACATAGACAATATTTGTCATTTTACCGGCTACCTGCCATTGGTATTAGACAATGGTGCTAATAATCAGTTAGGTAGAGATACCGATAAAGGATACTAATAAAAATACTTTTTACAATGGCGCTAATTCCCTGCCTATTTCTTGACACTAGTGTCAATATTTTTTTTTAGAGGGTTGAAAAGGGTTGAAAGTGGTTGTTGTTAAAAAAAAGTGTTACATATTAATAAAAGATTAGAAAGAAAGCACACTAAGACGTATTGAAACCCCAAACTGTAAGAACAGAATGATGATTTCATCAGAACTACTAAATAGGTAACTTAGGAACGTGTAGTATGGAAGGGAAACTGATAAGGTTAGGAGAAACAAGTATTTCATTAGTATCCCTCATCAGTATCGCTAACTAGCTACCTGATAATTAGCACCATTGTCTAAAAACAATAGCAGGTAGACGGTAAAATGACAAATATTATCTATGTAGTAAGACTTAGGTAGTACGACTATTATTATTTCTATCATATTTCAATAGAATTAGCTAATCTTAATAATAATAGTGATACAAGTATTTTTATTAGTATCCCTTATCAGTATCGCTAACTACCTACCTGATAATTACCACCATTGTCTAAAAACAATAGCAGGTAGACGGTAAAATGACAAATATTGTCTATGTAGTACGACTTAGGTAGTACGACTATTATTATTTCTATCATATTTCAATAGAATTAGCTAATCTTATTTAAATATAATAGTAATTTAAGAGTCGTGGATGACATTTGGAACCTTTCGAACCGCGTTAATAATAAATATTTTTAACGCCTGCCGTTTTTGAACGGGCAGAGATATTAAGAAAATGTATTAGAAAATAATGTCGAGGATTTTACCCTCTATAACCTCAGTAAGTTTGGTTGAAACGTCTCTGACCATTTACTATTTAATTACAAAAAATATAACAACATTTTTTTTCTTAGAAACGGGCACCGATATCAAAAAAAGCTATTCAGTAAAAGTGGTTTAGAATGATCCACAGACCTTATATAAAAAATATAAAAACTTAATTCAGACTTTGATCCCTATGTCCCTGATTTCGTGTAACCGGACCAGTGTGCGCCGCTCGGAGCGATAGATTTGGAATGGCTGGTGTATGGGGGTCGATCTAAGCGTGTATGGTCGGCCATATATCACAGATCTGTCATATTGTCACTCTCATTTTGAAAACTCCCAGATTAAAGCTACTGATAAACACAGACTGGCAGAGAATTCCATTACTTAGCCCGCCGTATACTAAAGGTTGAACCAAAACTACTATCACTGAGATCACTACCTTATGCTCAGCGTAGCGATGGAGCTCTTTGACGTAGCAAAGAGCATGTAAGTAGATATTCTCTTTGATTATAATGACCTATGCTCCATAGAGAATACAAACACTAGTACGCTATGCTCTCTTTGATTATGACCTCTTATATATACTCTTTGCTCTTTGATTATGACGCTGTCACATAATTACACTATTCTCTTTTTATTTAAAAAAATGCAATTTATTATAAAACAATGATTTACACAAAACAAGAATGGTACACGCCTGCCGAGGTGGCTGTCCACAACAGAGCGACCGACTGCTGGGTCTCACTTAACGGAAAGGTATTTGAAAGACCTTCAGAAAAGGGGTGGAAGGGTCGGTAGGCTTTTGCCTTGCCGTAGGACAAATCAGGCTGGAAAAATAATAATAAGTAATATACTTTATGTATGTACTTGAATGCTTCCTTAATAAATATTCTTACTGCCAAATTTACTCAATCGTTAGTTATTTTTACAGCCCCGTTGTGACGTGTGTAATTCATTGCTTTGTGATCAGGGCACCTAAAAGAACGAGCCAGGACATCAATTTAAAAAAAATCACAATGTTTACAAATACACATAGCGAAAACCATGCGATTTTTACTGAACATAATTTTTGATTATCAAAACAGTCATGTCTCCACGCTGGTCGTTTTATGCTACAAAACCTATACAATGATATATTTCAATTTAAAAGCTGTAGCTAGATAAGCTCAAGCTCATATAGGAGACGAACCATCAACCTACAGATCGCCAGTCGACCACAACAAAGTCACCATTTAGTGTTGAGTGCTAAACCAATGTATTATTTTCTAATTCTTGTTTGGCATCATTTAAAGAGGTTCTTGTCAGGAATTGATAGTCCACTTTTTCTAATATCAGGCTTTTACGCTTCCACTGCTGGGATATCCTCATCTCTCCGTCCGTCTTCTGTCATCTCTCAGAGAGGTCACAATCCACCACGCAGACCAGTGAGGCTTTTGATGGGTGTCACACGTCCTCTAATTTTGTGGTTTTGAACGACGTATCACCCGTGGTCCCATTGCTTTGTGCCACGGGTAATTTGCGGATTTTATCACGATGTTTTCTTTCTTTTCTATTGTTTGATAAATCCTCATACAAATTGATATGAGCCACAGAGCCATTGGCTGAGTCGAGATTCGAACTATGGTGCGTCGGATTGAAAGTCGTACAAAGTTCCCGCTCGACTATAACTATCGCTCTCTGTTTCTGTTTTTACAATCGTCAATAAGTACCTACCTAATTTATCTTTTAACGGGTGGCCTAAAAAGAACTATAATAGTTCTTGAGGTAAATAATTTACCTCATTTAATCCATCAGGTCCTGGATCTGACCTCCTGGCTCGCGCAGCAATTTAAAGTCTGCAAATGCATTTCTAAGAACTGCACGTGCGAGGTGAAGAGCTGGTACTGCCAGGACGATTGCGTGGAGAAGTGTTTCTGCTTCAAGAGGGGGTATTTCTTTTGCGATGCGAAAAGGGTAAGTTGTTGCCATGAATAATGGTGTCTCGGAAGTTTTTAAAACACCATAGGAAAGTGGCTTATTGGGGAGAGATAGATATTGGGTATCTTGAGCTTTATGTATTTGGGGATAGCGTTATATCGATACCTACTGTTATCATTAGCATATGACCATTATCTTTTATACTATTTGATATCGAGACGACCTGGTTGTTTGCTTGGTGCCTTCAAAACAAATTTCAACACGTTATAGCTCTTAAAGTCACTTATTCAAATCATACTCCTTCCAGTTAGCCATGACAATTCTCGCTTTCGCCGGCAAAGACATCAGCCATTGGTTCAAAGGCAACGAATGGATAACGTACACGCATCCAGTCACGGGCAGTACTGTCCCGTACTACCGCTTCGGCCCCGGGCCGCGGCAGCCAGTGGTGCCTTCCCCTAAGTGGCGGCCGTTGGAAAACCCCTGGTGGCTGGATGAGACCCTAGTGGTAGGGAAGGCTACTGCGAAGACCAGGCCGATTAATATTACCAACGGTTTGATTGGTATGATGTTTTATTTATGTTTATGCTTCATTGTATCTGGAGTTGTCTACAGTGGGTCTAATGCCATCGAAAACTAAAAAGAACTGTGACTCTTTCACAGTATGTTTAAACATCTAGTAGTATAGCTATAAATAAATGTCGAGGTTTGATGGTAGGTATAGTAAAAGCATTTGCAAAATAGCCAGCCGTTTTAGTGCAGTATAAAAATATGAGGATTAGAAAGTTCTCGAAAGAAGCCCGTTTCAGGTTCCACAGTGACCTTAGAAGTATGCTCCGAGGAGACGGTGTACCAGATCATGATGCGGTACCTTCCCCACAACTCGCATGCCATGTCGTACTCGTGGCGGCACCTGGGCCGGCGGGTCTCGTTCAGCAAGACCCTGGAGGAGAACGGCATCACGGACGAACGCGAGCGGCTGAGCGAGGTCGCCCTGCCTGATAACCTGCATATACCCACGATTCTCCTTTACTATAATGATGATTTGACTATAGGTACAGTATACATAACACTTTTGTAGGAACCCTAGATATTTTATAGTCTAGTAAAATTAATAGTTTGAAGTAACTTCTTAGACACGATTTACAGCAAAAGTTACCACTACCACAGAGCTAGGTCCTTTGGCAAAATATTTTACACTCACATATTTTCCGTTTTAGATCCTCCCCGGGACGATTGCCACTGCCACGCTCTAGACTGCCTGGATCGTCCCGAAGAATGCAAGAAATGATTTAATATTATAATAGTTTACTCATTTTTCTATTTACTTACTGATTTATATTATTCATATTATTGAAATAATAAAATTAGCAATTGAATAACAACGACGCTTTACATTTTAAGTAAAGGGGGTAGTTTGCCTTTTGGTAAATTTAACTGCAGGCCATAAGAATTACAGTGCCGCCTAAGATTTTAAATCAACGTTGTAATTTCAACGACTACTCAAACCGAAACACAGTAGTGCATGCATACTATTATACTACTTGGCGGTAGACACTACATAAGCAAATCCACCCAACGGACATTCACAGAGTTACTCCTACCACCCGATAAATATTCATTTCATTGTCACGCGTGACATCATTTCCATAAAAATCATTGCTCGGTAAAAATCTGCAAACCTAGCCACTATAATGAACTAGTTTTTTCTGTGTCTCGTGCCTAGGTCAGTACCATTTGAACCTCGTTGCCCTTTAATAATTATAAGACAGCAGATAGCATGCTTCTGGTAAAAAAATGCTTCCATAGTCATAGACTAGGAGAATTTTATAGACTACGCTTGAAACCCACTATTGAAGCCAGCAAAGTAAGCTGCCTGATTATAAATGTACTTCTTACGAACGTATAGGAAAAGTAATGCAGTTTCCTAATAGAGCCTTCTAAGCAAGATCTTTAAAATGTTTTGCTTTATTTAAATTCTTATCTAGATTGATACATAAGTTACGTAGACAAAGATTATTTATTATACACCGAACATTTGTGTAATAGGTACTGTTTTTTTAGGCTTAACTATTCCAAAATGCAGTGGGGTCCCCACATCAATACCCTTTCGGGTCGTTTGAGTTCGACTGGATTTGAAGTGCGTAGAATTAGACAACGTTGTGGCGACGCCGACGGCAAGGTTGGCATACTTTGCATATTTTCAAAGTTTGATGTCTTATGGCGTCAATTTAGGAATCTGACATAGATACTATTTTCATATTATAAAAGAGAGCAATACGCGCCGTCTATATTCTTCTGTTAATCGGATAGACTAACTTTAAGGTACCTACAGGGTGTGGCAAGAGGGTTTACTTAATTTAAGTAGTACCTAAGTAATTTATTTTGATTTTTAGCTTACATTAAGTAAAATGTAATATTTTAGTAACATGCGTGTATGGAGCTGAATTAAAATGGATATTTATGAATTAACAGTGACTTTTAATTTTACAACGGCATTTACACAGGCGTTTGACGGTAGCTCGCATGGCGGTCTTGTTCGGCGTGGCCACGTTTATTATGTGGAATATTTTAACGCCGTTTTATTGCGATAACGAGCAATGACGTCGAACGTTAGTGTGGCCCGATTAAGAGAAATGAAATCTAAACGCTTCTGTTTGTTTGAAGACCAAGATCATCTCGTCACTTAGGAAAAAAAATAGAAAAATTACATTTTTCTAAGTTAAATATCAAGTGCTCTGCATGACCAAAAAGGGCTTGAAATTCGAAACACCTTTCTTTTTTGTATCTTTCGAGGATTTGGCATCGTACCTCTTGAGCATTTGCCAGTGTCAACATGTACAATGTGTGTTCCATCGAGCTAGGCAATACACGTTTACTAACATTTAAATAAGTACCTTACGCTTTTATAAAAACTACATTTCAATTAATCTTGCAGTGATGAGACGAATTATACATTTTGTACTCTTCCAATATAAACTTAAACAACACCATCTAAGTACAGTTTTTTTCTTAAACAAGTGGCATCCAAGTAATGGTCCCTATCCATGCATCCATAAGCTGCTCTACTCCATAAGCCTCACCACGCTCGGCCGAGCATGATTCCCGTCGACCTGCCACAAGGCAGACGTACCTACATGAATTTATTATAGTAATAGTAATAGTTTTATAGCTTCGAGGAATTTTTGAAAATTTAATTTTTTTATTCAATCCCTATTTTACTAAATATCATCCATTGACAATTTATTTTTGCTATTTATATTGTCATTGTATTTTATATTGCATTTAGTACTATTGGCGTGTATACATTTAGTATACACATAATCAATGACTGAATATCTACTCAAATGTACATTAATAATAATTGACGTGTAAACAGGTTTATGAATAAATAAGTAGGTATTTGAGTATTTGAGTATTAAAAACTTAAATAGCCCTTTGAGAAACCACAGATTTACTGGAAAACTGTGGAGAAACGAAGGTTCTTGCTAAAAGGTTTTTGTTCTAGACGTACGTGATTTGTTTAATTTCAGTCATTTATCATCGCAGTGACCTTTCTAGTATATTCCCGTAGTGAAGTTAGGAATCGAAGATATTTGATGGAATCAGGAATCGAAATAGATACGTAGGTACCTTTGTATGCAATGAATATACACATGCAATTTTTAGGGTCAAAACGTAAAATATTGTTCCGGAATCAAACCTACGTTTCGACAAACAAAATATTATTATACGACCAGCTATCAGACTACACTATACTATGTGGATACACTATGCCATTGAAGCATTCTAGTACGATTCTGGAAGATAATTATTCTAATGTTGCAAATAGACAAATTGTAAGTATCTATCAGAGTTGCCTGAAAGAGAATCTAGCGATCGCTATGAGCGCTGTGCTAATGTGACTACCTTTGATTATAAACCTTAAAATTCTATGGTGACTA
Organism: Crocallis elinguaria; assembly: GCA_907269065.1. Classification (NCBI taxonomy): domain Eukaryota; kingdom Metazoa; phylum Arthropoda; class Insecta; order Lepidoptera; family Geometridae; genus Crocallis; species Crocallis elinguaria. The sequence goes on from OU026068.1 coordinate 16,184,057, forward strand.
CATGTCTACCTATCTATCACGCTTAGGCGGCATTCATGTAGGTACTATCTATGTCAGAAGTTAGAAACCATCATACACACAAGCCTAGACAGAGAAGGTAATAGACGACTAGATAGCTTGCATCTCATTCATACAAGAAAGAGAACCACTTATGCATACTTCATGTAAAGAAAAGAGATAGAACGATATGACTTTTTGTTTCATGTCGCGTGCCGGTTTTTCCAAGGTCATTCACACTATTGTGCGAAACAAACATTGACAGTTCGCCCTATATTCTGGAGTTCGCCGCAGTTTTGACGCTTTTATTAATTGAAACCAGACTGTGAACACGTTTTATTACTTCCAAATTGTGAATAACAATTTCCCTAACAAACTATGAGAAAATGGTTCGGTGCAGTGTGTTAGGATGCAAAAGTGACAGTGAACAAAAACTTCCCGATTTGTCTTTTCTCTCGTAAGTACAGTACTTTTGGATCATATTTAGGCTTCAAAATTGATTGCTAAACATATAAACACTCTAGACAACAACATTTAGAATAGAACTATGTTCATTAATATGCAATAAAGTTGAATTCAATCAATGTTAGAATCCTTCAACCAAAAAATATCTCAGTTTGGTGTTGCCTTCATTCGAAATTATTTTTCCCCAAACCACGTATTTTTATGTCATATAAATATATAAACACTATACAAATACTACTACACAAATAAATAAAATTGAACTGATTAGACTATACAAATAAATAAAATTGAAGTGTCTGTTTGTAATATCAAAATAACAGTTTTTTACCAAATGCATATGAAAGTATAATTATACGGTACCTATAACAAAACAACCATTTATAAAATTTTTGTCTGTCTGTCTGTTTGTTCCGGTTAATCATCGAAACGGCTGGGCCGATTTTGACGGGACTTTCACTGGCAGATACCTGATGTTACAAGGAGTAACTTTTATTTTAGAAAAAGAATTAGGGTTCCGCGCAGAAAAATAAAAACCATGAAATCCAATATCTCCGCGCGAGTGAAACCGCCAACCTTATGGTAAAAAGTAGCCAGTAGAAAAGTGTGAAAATGTGACTTTGAATGAAAGATGCAATACAGAAATGAACTAATAATGAACCGTCTGATTGCAGTGCTGTAATATAATTGTTGTCACCAATTCCCTTGAAGTAGCTGAATGATTTGAATGATATTTGCATTAAGTTCTATAACCACGAAAGCAAACTTTAGATCGCAAAAAATCCAGTTCCTATAGGGTAACGCGTAGGCTAGTTAATTACAAAACAGGGGACCTATTTTTGAATGTCACGAATGATTTCGAAATCACCGATGACAAAATTCTCAGCGATGACTTTGAAATTACTAATTTGCAAAAGTAGTATTTTTTAAAGTCATACCCTGTATACCAATCATACAACTATTTCTCAGCTTTGATCACAGATAAACTTGTGACTGTATTCTATTTATTTTTATTTTTTAAGTTGTAAATTGTGCTCACGTCAAAATTGGCACTAAATATTCATATCTATGATATCGTTTATGAGTGGGGGTACCCATTCGTAAACGATATCATAGGTATGATAATTTTAGTCACCCGCTGAGATTGAAAAATACGACTTTTTGTAAATCGGTGACTATCGGTCATATCGCTGATATTTAGTCACTCGGTGACATTCAAAAATTGCACCCCTGATCTCTAGATAAATTATGGAGTAAATCTGGCATTGCTAAAAACCAGGGTAAACGTTTTGATATGGCAACACCACCCAATATCGTTCTATCTCACATGCGGCACGGAAACCAGTCGTCTATAGATAGTCCGTCTACGCACACAAGGTATCACATAGTCACAGTCCACAGAATAGATAATAGTACAGAACCTAGTGCACCATTCATTACCTCCTTTCTACAATTCTACCCCACGCGAAATCGCTCAAATACCCGCTTATTTGCGTACTCATAGCGCGACCACCACGCATGCGCGCCTCGCATAATACCACTTGTTACCCTAAATACTCCATGCAACCCCATGCCAAGCTCCAGTAAAAAAGTAAAAATAAACAGCCGCCATTTTCGTCCATAGACAATGAGTGAATGGTGGGACGCGCGCGTGACGTATCGCGGGGACGTCTATTTCGAAATTCGAATTTGCAAGTTTTTATGTACATAGATCCTTTTTAGTGTCACAGCAAAGTAGATTTTGTTTTTAGGCATTTTCGTGTCTTATTGACTATTGTTTCTTTAAACACAAATACACAAGTATTATTTTATTTTGTTTTGTGAGTGTCAAATATTTTTTTTATTGTTTATTTCTTTCTTTATGACTTTTTGTGTCAGTATTTTACTACTTTTGTGAATTGATGTGGTATGCTTTGGATATCTAAAACTGTGGTAAGTTTAGTGTCAGTTAAGTTATTGCTTTCGTAACTTTCCAAGTTTAAATATCATTACTAAACAACCAATTAAACAAGTATTATTTATAAATAATACTCAAGTCCTACAATAAGTGACAAAAATTTGCTTATTATTTACGTTTGATCTTAAAGGGTGTATTTTTTTAGACGGAGCAGTAAGGGTAGGTACTCTAACCATTGTAGCTCCAGAAAAACGATAAGCATTCACAGATTTTGAAAAAAAAAATAGGTATAGTCATCAAAAAAATGAGCAGTTCACACAAAACTTTTTTTATTATCAATTTGATCCCGTTTCTTATAGGCATCAAAAGGCTCTATCGGACCAACTTAGGTTTGAGTATAGGTACTAGAAATGTCAGAAATTGCATGAAACGTGTCCCAGACTTTTCAGGACATTACAGGAAATCATAGTAGCTATAACCGGAAAACGTTCTTAGGAGACTGTCCTTATTAGTTTGATATAATATTATAAATGCGAAAGTTTGTGTGTGTGAATGTTTGTTACCACGTATCTTCGTAAAGACTAAATTGATTTTGATGAAATTTGGAACGTAGGTAAGTTAGGTTCTGGAATAACACTTAGGATATAAAGATAAATACCACGTGAGCGAAGCCGTTAGCGGAAGCTAGTGTAAAACAAAATAAACAAAACTCTTCAAACTATAATATATAGCACGATTTTGCTTTCGATCAACTTTAATTCTGTTCTGTGAAACTCCAGTGGCATATACAATAGAGTGAATAATAAAATAGTTAAATCTAAGTTGAATGATCCGTGACAAAGCTAAATTAATATTACCTAGTATATACCTTACATTAAATAAACCTAATGGACTCTGATACGGTAGGCTGGCCATAGCAAATAAAGGTTAATTTCGCTTTTAGCGCTCGTAAAATAAATACCAGATATCGATTTTATCAACCCCTATCATTCACCCTCGTGCGTTTTAACAAAATAAACATTTCCTCTACCCTGAAGCTCCGCTAAGTGATTTTATAGCGTTTTCGGTAGAGAACAATTCATTGGTCTAACATATGACTATTATAACGTTTAATCTAGCTATACGAACCTTAAAACCTGATGTCTCAGTAGGACGAGCGTAGTACAATGCCACGTATGACTTCTTAATTCAAATTTTGTGTGGCACTGCAATTGTGATGATCGTTAACCATCAGGAAAATGGCATCCGCGCGTTTGAACTCTCTCTTGATCTTAAGCGGTGTTGTGGTAGAAGACGGTGAATACATTAAACCTAGAAAAGGACCTGGCTCTCAAGTACAATTTAAACTTAAGACTGACATATTATTGTTGCATAAACGATGTTTTTTTCACTGAAAGCTATTAAGTTCATTGTAGAATCGCAAACCCTCGAGCTACAGATCGGTGGGCGACTTACATCGATCTGTAGTGACTAGTGAGCTCATCATCATTTCAAAAGCACAAAACTAAAATGATTTATTTACGCATAATAGTTACCTATATATTATACTCAAAAACGAACTATTTTATCTTTTCCTCATACCCATTATTAACCCCACCGAACACTGTAATTAAAAACCCAAGTACCCAAAATAAAGAGATAAAAACGCCCATTGTGTTATCTGAGTTGGAACAATAGATGGAGCGCGCGTCGAATCGCTCTATTGTCTATGGATACTATCGCATCCGGTCAAAATGGCGTCGTATCGAAAAACGATAACGCGTTGTCGTGCTTCGGTGGTTTCGTAGGGTTACTTTTTGGGGATACTTAATTGAGATGCTTAGAATTTATTATATATCTGTCTTTCACCAACTTAGAATACTCCTAAAATCCTTTGCTGCACTAAAAGCAAACACAATATAATAGGGTTCTTGCTTTTGACCATTCGTTGATTTATCGACCTTTAGTGGGATATAGGCACCAGAGTTCGAATCCGGGCTCGGCCCTGCAACAATGATGCAAGCAGCATTGGATGGGCCCAAGTGTTATGTTTTCTGAAACGTCAAGTATTAAGTCTCATAAGCCCAGTAATGTCACTGACTGCTTTGGACATCAAACCGGAACACAGTAATACATATACATTACTGATCGGAGACTTCACAAGCAAAGCGGTGGTACGCACCCAGATGGACACTCGCAGAAGAGTTAGTCCTACCCTAGTTAGTATTTATACTAATAGTAGGGATTTCAAATTTAGAATGGTTAATTTATAAATTAACCATTCTAAATTTGAAATACCTACTCTCTTATTCTAAAAAAATTGCTTTAAAAAAGCGACGAACCGACTTCAGTGACAAACTACAGAACCGATTTTAATGAATTTTCTATGGGACCAATCTGAAAGTATATTCTTTCAAATAAAAAAAGAATTTTCCAAATCGGTTTATAAATGACGGACATCTGAGGTAAAAACATAAAAAAAAATACGCACCGAATTGATAACCTCCTCCTTTTTTGGAAGTCGGTTAAAAAATATCCCAGGTCATAACTACCTTTACTTTTTATGTTAATCACTAATAATATATTTGTTTAACCACTAAATCAATCAAGCTATCAAAAAGTTGCATAGTAATCGAACGATTGTTATTATTTTTGCAGATTGGCGAACGAAGAGAACAATGGCAACTTTGCCAATATATGTTTCGCTGAGCAGGTAAGATATTTTTAACTAAGTACACTAGCTATAGCCCGTGACACCGTCTGTTTTTTATACTAGCTTGGGTAGGTTATAGTTTGAACACTATCTCGCCTGATATCAATTTTGTGGTCGATGTATACCTATACAGAACAGTCTGGATATCAAGTGCAATAGGTACTTAGCTACAGATTTTCAACGTTGGTCAGTAGTACAACCAACACTAGGAAATACCTTACTACCGTGCTATGATATATATTGATATGTAAGATAATATAGCTTCTGCCCACGGTTTTCACCCGCGTTCCCACAGGAACCGTGCATTTTCCGGGATAAAAAGTAGGCTATGTTACTCTCCGGTCCATTAATTACTCGTATATCTATGCTAAAAATCACGTCGATCCGTTGCTCCGTTACTGCGTGAAAAAAGGACAAACCAACTAACTCACTTTCGCATTTATAATTAGGATAGTAGGATATCGTCTAGATCACTATAAGCGATAAGACCGTCCGTTGTAACACTTATTGTTAAATAGTTTTGTTTTAAATATATATATTGTGGTGTTTCAATAAAGAGTTTTTATATTTTCTACGGTGAAAATTTACTATGAATACTAGAAATGATTGAGATTCGGGTTCTTAGATGTTCAAACAGACAAGAAATTGAACCCAACTTAAGCGTGTTAAAAAAACATTTTACTACTTTTTAACGACATTGACAAAACTACCCATTTAGTGTTAATTAGCTAAAGACAGAGGCGTCCCTTGGGAGAGGATGCTGCATGGAAATACAGCCATGTGACGTTCGTTAAAAATTATGGTTATTTTAGTAATTAATGCATTTACGACTTTTTTACTGGTTGGGGATAGCTGTTTCCAGATTTAAGCATTTTTTAAACTTGCCACTCGCGTCGATGTCTCGATTGTTTTCGTTCCGGAAAAAAGAACCGTGGTTCTTGTAAACGCGGGTGAACAGATCAAGCGAACGAGAGCAAGCGAAAGCATGTGATACTCGTTCGTTCAATCACTATATTTCTTTTATTTATTTATTTAGTAGAAAAACTTACAACTAGTTACAGTGTAGGTTCTAAGGACCATTAGATGTAGGGTCCAAGTTAGAACCCTGGATGTAGTAAGAAAATGTTAAAATTTGTAGTTATTTATTGAAACGATTTGTCCGATTCTCGCTCGTCCGCGTGCGTCTGTCGCGGCGTGTCAAAGTGCACTCGTTTGTGTGAATAATGAAATGAATATGCGGAGTTGTAAAATCGTAATGTACTCCGTACATACAGAGTAGGTATAGTAATAACAATATATACTGAAGGCAAATTATTACAAAAAATGGGGGGGAGGGGCCCATTTTTTGTTAAAAGCAATTCTACTTGGTCTATGTGTATAAGTCTAGTAAAATATAATAGTTAAGAATTATCATAGATTGCGCGACTTTCAATCCGACGCAGCGAATCTCGACTCAGCCAGCACCGCAATGACTTATATCAAGTTATGTGCGGATTATTCACACTCGCTCTAAAACGGTGAAGGAAAACGTCGTGAGGAAACCCGCATGTTCAAGAACCACAAAATTCGTGGACATGTGACATCTACCAAGCCGAACTGGGCCCGCGTGGTGGATTATGGCCCATACCTCTCTCTCTAAGAGAAGGCCGGTATCCCAGCAGTGGGAGCGTAATAGCATGATAAAGACTAAAAGAGATCGCTTTTAGCGATATGTCGCCCATTGTACTTACTTTAATATGATATTTTACAGTGCTTACTTTGTTACGATTTGTACACAAGTCTTAACAAAAGTAGGTAGGTAGGTACCTATTTTGTTTTAATACCTGGGGCCTATTTCATAAAAAATATTAGTCTAATATTATGAGTATTAGTCTCATATTTTGTATGGAGAAAAGAAAAAAAAAGCTCATAATATTAGACTAATATTTTTTTATGAAACAGGCCCCTGGCATAACTCAGTGTTTTTTATTCATGTACCCCATTAAAATTCACCATGCCATCAAAGCTACCATCGGTTCAGTGAAGAGAGCTTCCACAATCTAACTGTAGCCAGCGCTAGCAGGTCCATTGTTGGATGCCATCATGAACGTAGTTTCGACTTGAGCTTTCGTCCGGCTCGCTTCCTGTCTCCCGATTAGGAAGTAGAATGTCCCCGCTTACGTGCCACATGGTAGGGTTGGCAATAGCGAGTTTTAGATACTCTATCAAAAATCTATCTAGCAAAAAGACACATATCATTTATGATAACTTTTAAATTGTAAGTAGGTACTACTAAGGGTAAGCCCAAAGAAATGTCTTGAAATATTCCACGTACTGCACTGCAAGACGCCTCGCAAACGATATCGACAAAGCTACTGCTTAGTTACTTCTTACGTTTTTTATTATGTTAAGGTAACAACGTTAGATCTGTAATCAGATCTTTTGGGAAGCGCTTAACTCTGACAAGTTTTTAAGACACAAATTTCTTGTTTTCTGAAAGTGCGCCACATCAAAAACGCCAATTTAGGAATCTCGCAGAGTTTGATTCGAACATAAAAATATATTACAGTAGAAAACTTACTACTAAGCTTACTACAACTTTATTATCAGTACGTACTAGTTATTTTTTTGAATCACTTGACTGCTCCCGTGATGGTTGACAGCCCTAACGCTCACCGTTCGCTTATAATTCCAAAGCAGCCAGTAAGTATTGCCATTATTTCGTGCATGGCGCGTACTTCCCACATACTAATCGCCAGTACCTGGTGTACATCAAACCATCGAAAGAAGCGACACGTGTCTCGCCAGTTTAGCTCCTGTTAAAATTACAGCCCATTGTGACATAATAGGAAGAGGAACGGTTATTGCATTTGAAGAAGTTGTTTGTTTATTCAATGGGAACTCCCTTGTGTCAAGCCTTTTTTATGTTATTTGGTAACGAGACGAGCTGGTCGTTTGCCTGATGGTAAGCATAACGCCGGCTCATAACAATTGCAGTGCCACCCAGAACTATGAAACACAAAGGCCTGCGCGGCACTGCAGTGCGCTCGTTACCCTGAGACCTAATGTCTCGTATTAAGTCTCATAATCCCAGTAATTTCACTGGATACTCTGCCCATCAAACCGAAACACAGTAATGCTTGCATACTACTGCTTGGCGGCAGACTTCACGATCAAAGCGGTGATAACAACCCAGACGGACACTCGCAGAAGAGTTAGTCCTCCCACTAACATAAGTCCTAGTCCCAGATAGATAAGAGTGGATTAATCTCTACCTTTATCGCCATTTTTGTGCACAAATTTGTGTCCATGTCTAATGTCATTTTTTCATGCTGGTCCGTGGTAGCTATAGCCAGAGAGTACTATAGTTAATACCCTGAATTATTCCTTTAAAGCAAAACATTCCATAACTTCAAAGTTTTTTCACTTCACTACCGCAACGAATAACATAGACAAGCCAATTCTATCTAATCTTTTTAATTAACTGGTAACACTGAGCTATTGATTAAAATTACAAGTTATTGAAACCAAGCATAATTACATCATCATTTATTAAAAGGCTTCATTTAACGCTTCATTCGACGCAGCGTTTTTACGGGATAGAATAGCTGTCTCATAATCTGATCGTGGACGCTCGAGTGATTTTAAATTAACCGCTGCGAATTAGATAAACGTGTTTTTATTCATCGAATAGGACAAATGTTTTTTTTAATATAAAGCATACCTTGCTCCACATGCTTGGCGGGAAAGAATGTAAAGTGTACAAATTTAAAGCTCGAGCCTTCTTACATAGGCATTTCCCAAACTTTCCATGATAGGCGACCGTTGACGTCATCTGCCTTGGCCATCCAGTCGTGACCTGCGTGTTTCTCGTCAACACGTCGTGGTCTGGTGTCCCTCTCAAATAAAGGAACGAAAAAGTACAAAAAAATATCTTATCTGCTGACCATACCTTGCTTATATATAGCAAAAATGTTAGGTGTGTTAGGGTGTGATCAAACGTGTCGTAAATACCTATATTATATTATGCTAAACTTAGAATGGGAACTGGGTTTCATCGAAGTCGGATGTGATGACAAAGACATCAACAGATCCAATCCGTGCTCAAGGTCAACGAACCTTCCGGAAACCTACCGTGCCCGTTCCAAATTCGTATAGGCCGAGCAAGAAGAAGAATTCTCCCTAATGAGCGAGGCCGATGTTCAGCAGTGGACGTATTCCATGTGATGATGATGATGACGATACAATTTTCGTAATTCCACAGATACGTGATAAAATTGCGTGATATCCCATTTTTATTCGGGCTTCCACCAGACGCGAGACGGCGTAATATATGACAATAAATCTTAGTGATGAGAGATCTTTTGTGCCGATGACGGCTGTACAGTGAAAGAATATATGAGGTGATTTACAGCTCCTTTGTTATATGGCCAATTGGCCATAGATGTTGAATGATTGTAAAGCTAGTTTTAATTAACTTTTATTTTTATGATCAGTTCTAAGCTAACGTTTTATAAGCTTCACAGATGATTTTTATTGTCTTGCGGTTTGGTAAAAGCATGTGCTACTGAGCTAGATGCGCTCTTAATCTCTTTTTGTTTATTACCTATTTCATTATTCTTTCATCATCGGCCTATTACGCTCCCACTTCAGTGGGGGTATTACCTTACAGCACATAGCTAGATTATTCTCCACTTCCAATGGCTGCATTTCTGCGCCGGGCTATACTCTCCTGACAACCGTATTCCAGCCACAGCTCAAACCAAGGCTAGTAAAAATGTAGTGTCATGTAGTGCCCTTGAGCTAGTCGCCTCACACAATTTTTAGGGCCACTACCGTCTGAGTTCTACCACCCTTCGGTGACGCTGTAAAGGTCGCTAGACCAACATCACGATCCATTAAAATGGGATAACAAAATAAATTTAATATCTTATTTGTCCTGCATTCAGTTCAGAACCAGACTTGGAGACTAGCGAAGGCGCAATGCCGCCGACATCCGCTCCGCACTGTCATTACCAAGTTCAGGTGGGTACAGGTGTATCAGAGTCAACCTTCGCACAAATTCACCCTTGTGCATAAGGATAACAATGCACCTACGTATATGTATAAGTACCTATAGATGTACACAAAATAGTTTTTATAGTTTGGATGATTACTTTGCCAAAACATTTCTATACTTGTAATTCTATTTGTTATTATCACTATATTGACTTAATTTAATGTTGGACATACTATGTAATTAGATTTTAACATTAGTTCTATAAATTATTAGGCATTATTTTAGATTTTTTACTAACAATTCAAACACAATGTATGTTGTTACTGAATAAATACAATACAATACAATACAACTCTGACAACTATAAGGCGGGATCCTTAGCTGCTCGCTGTAAAATTTACTCACTATACCTAATGCTTTCCTCGTCGTTAGCCAAGTCAGACGAAGAACAGAAACTCTGATACTCATTGCAGGAAGGCTTATGACATACTAGCTTTTGCCCACGGTTTTCTCCCGAGTTCCCACAGGAACCGTGCATTTTTCCGGTATAAAAAGTATCCTATGTCACTCTCCGGTCCATAAACTATATCCACAACTATATCTAAAAATGAAATTTTTCTAGTTTTCTCGTCTGCCACAACTGTCAGTATAAAGAAGGCGAAAGGCGCATGAATTTGTCAGATTAAAGTTCGATATCGAATGTATAACGAGCCCTTTAAAAATTTTTAATTACTCAGAATTCTCACGGCAATTACGATAACATATTACCGGCCACGTCGCGGCCGTTCAAGTCAACGCACTTGCGCCTTTGTCCGGGCCCGCGCCCACGCTTGCAATTCGAAATTAATTTAATGGAGGATCACCTGATTTACCCGGAATTTTGGTATCAGCACCTTGGTATAAAAATCAGATTGGATAAGGCATTTCACACACGATAACGAGTTCGTCGTTTATTACGTAGACCTTTTTGACAACGCCTTCCTAAAGTGACAAACTTTGTCGGTTTGTTATGTCGATGGCTTGTAACATTTAATTTTTTTTTTGAAAATAATAATTTATTTGGATCGTTGTAATACAGGGTGAGTTTGAATTGGTATGTTATCCCGGAAGGGGATGATTAGGACCATGGTTGTCGGCAAATTGTGAGAACCTCCCGGGGAAATACGTCATTCAACATTTCAATACAAAAAAATAAATTCACTTCCAAAGTGAAGTGCGCGGCATTTTTTGGAAATGTTTTTAAGTCTCTTTTAATCAACATAACATAGTTCAAGGGAATCAGCTGATCTAGGGCTGCCCGTAATCTCTTTTAATCTTAGAGGATAAATTTTCCTCTAAGCTTTTAATCAACATCATCACTTAAAAAAGTTCAATATACATGAAAATCAGCTGCTCTAGGGCTGCCTTTTCATTAAACAAAATTCCGAATTTCAAAATGTCGTCAAACAAATGTTGTTGACCTCCAACAGTACATTGACCCCCTTTCCGGATAACATATATTATATCATTGCTGGTCTTGTTGATTTTGTGGATTTTTGATTGATGGTTTACTTCAAGCCGCGCGTGCGCGCGTAATACCTCATAATCCACGCTTGCAACAAGCGTGTAACCATGGTTATTTTGACAGCAAAACATAAACATGCATTAGCGTCTAATGACACCCTAATACGACAGTACAAAAATGTAGTCAAATTGACGCCATGCGACCGCATGTGCTGCTAACATTCCACAGAAGCCAGGAAATAAAGAAAGAAGAAGAAGACCGCATGTGCTCTGCCTAACAGCTCTTTCTTTCATAATCACAACAACTAACTTACTCCACATCAACTAACGTTTTTGTCGTTTTTTGCTAATGAATAAATCATTCGTTAATATTCGCGTTTTTTATTCTTTTCACAGTAATAACGAATGCGCGTTTTGTCATAAACTTACTCACTTGTGAAATATGGGACGGCGATCGACATTTTGCATTCTTTCGTTACAATGTATAAATAAATTAACTAACGGTTGCTATGTCGAACTCAACGTCTAATTCAACGAGTGCAGAATGCGTGCGCGAGATTTTGTTTCTCAATTCCTCCGAGGAGTCATGTCACACCTTTTTTAAATGCTCATTACGCGCTAAGAATGAAATCTCGGCGCAAACTTCACCTGGCATGCTTGCTCTTTGGTGTGGTTAACTACGGAGTTCCTTCTTATCTTTACAAAAAGCTCAGGTGGGTAGGCGATGGCAGGCAGTGCTCCAGTAGGCACGGTTCACAGCAGCTATCTATTCCGCGACACCGTACGGCAAATTTTACTGGTACTTTCCGCTACGCAGCGTCCAAGTGCTGGAACAATCTACCACCGCCGGTCAGGAGCGTAAACAATTTAAGTACGTTTAGGCGTAAACTTAAATTATACTTGTTGAATGAACAGAGGCGGCACGGCAACGTAAACATCGACTTGTCGTTTCTATAAATTATAATTTTTAAGATGTAATCATTAGATTTACCTACCTACATGCTTTAATTCTATACCTTTTTTATATTATGTGCGTGTTAAGGACGTTATACGGGCCAAGGACCTTGCTCGAATGGGTGGAGTCAAGCGCACTTCCCCCGCGCGGTCCACACTACGTCTTTCAAGAACATCGCAAAACCTAACGTCATAGAGCACGCGGATGAACCGCTACGAAGCGGTACCCGCACGCGCGCACGGCATCTTTGCCTATAATTCTTTGAATTCATTTAGTGGAAAGTTTTTCATTGAAATGAAGTGTTGAAGTGATCATTATTATTCGTAAATAAACGGTACGGACGCACATGAGATTATCCAACGTTGAGATTGATCTCAAAATATCGCTCTGGACTAAAATAAAAGTACAGACAGCCAATTTGCTCCGTAAAGTTGAAATTTGTTACACATTTTGACCCAAAAATTAACATGTACGTAAATAAATGATTTTCGGGTTGTTTTTATTTTTACTTTTGTAGTCGTGTTTTTTATTTTGGTGTCATTTACGAGGTATCGAGTCATCTGCGAGTGTCCGTCTGGGTTTCCACTTTGTTCATGAAGCCTAATCATAATAATTTATTTGCTAAAAATGTTGGTGACAACAATAGTGTCGGGTCACAGGTATAGAAAATATAAAGTATCATAAACATTTTACCACATTGTGGCATGCAAATATTAGAATAATTAACTATCATTGAATTTAAAATATTACAAAAAACTAATGACACAATGATCGTAATACAATTCATATTTCATTTCCTATAGGTACTTATTTATATTATCAAATGTTATTATTTTTCTTATTAATTATACTAAAGTGTCCAAAAATAAAACCAATAATTTAAATAGAATTCTAGAAATTCAGTGGTCAAATAAATTACTTTAAAACTTCAGCTATAGTATAGTAATATTTTTCATGCAACCAACATTTCAATTTTTGCCAAAACCGTGTCCAAGGTAGGTCCTTGATTTCTCCCGGAACAGCATTATATGCTTGCCGGCAGATGTGCAAGCATTACTATGTTCCGGTTTGATGAGCAAAGTAACCAGCGAAATTACTGAGCTTATGAGACTTAGTTACGAGTACAGAGCAATGCCGCGCAGGCCTTTGTGTTTCAAAGTTCTGTGAAGCATTGCAATTTTTATGGGCCAGCATTATGATGAGCACACTGCGGTGCCCTGCAGGCCTTTGTGTTTCAAAGTTGTGAATGGCACTGCAATTACAACATATTTACAGTTTTCGGATAACGCCGGCCCATAACAATTGCAGTGCCAATCAATACTTTAAAATAAAAATATGCAGCACTGCATTGTGCTCGTTAACCTGAGACATTAGGTATTAAGTCTTATAAGGCCAGTAATTTTACTTTTCAATTTCATTTCCAGTATTTTCTATAACGGTTCTCAACCTCCCGATATTCCTTTGTTTACCAATACATATATTTGCCACTCGTAAAAATGATGTACGTAAACAAGAAATTGTAATCAGAAATGTAACCCACTCAATATGTATGCGAGGAGTGTCCACGCGCAAATCACGGAATGAATCAGATTTCACCACTCTAGACGCTACTCTTTGAGCAAGCTTCAAACCCACACGAAAACAAATACTTGTATTGTATATCATTCACGCACACAAATATGTAACGTCGGCGGACAGCGTGAGCAGAGCAACGAGCGACACAACCTCCCCGTCTGAATGCCAGTGCATGACTGCCGCGCGCGCCCGCGCAGAGCACCTCTGAGACTTGTACATTTGGAATTCAGTTTTTTGATAATTTCTTTGCGAAATATTGCTCTATGCACAAATTTAATCAATAAGAGTTATAGAAAATTTTCTTCCTTATTTTTTGGTGTAAAATTAATCCCAAACGTCTAAGTCATTTAGAAGTTTTAGGGAAAATAGTTTTAAAATAGCATGCTGTTAAATATTTTTTCAAGCCATAAGTAATGGTAATACAAAAAAATCAATCAATCAAATTTAATGCCCTTGAATTGATCATTCAGGTAGTATTTTTTTCAAGTCGTTAAACCAAGCCGTGTGGGAGTTTTAGGAGCAGAAAGTAGTCGTTTTTGGGTAACCTAGCCCCTTAACTAGGCGTCTGTATACTTATATATTTTCCTTTTGCGCCTTCCAGTAAAACCACAGTTTTAAATTTTATTTGCCCATATATCCTCATTTTTGTATCCTACCTACAGTCAGTAAACTATAATATAATAACTTCCCTATCTTACGTCGTTTGTAGTACTGATCAAAAAATTTATGTATTTATATGTATTATATATTATTTTATTCTATTTGTTTATTTTTATAGTATTATATTGTACTTTTGTATGTATATTATTATATAAAATTATAGATATAGTTAATTTATTATGTATTATCTACATATAATTTATTATTATAAGTACTTTCTTTTTTATTGTATGTTTTTCAATGTTTTATGCTCTATCTGTATTAATTATCTGCACCTTGTAACATCACCTGCGGGGGTTTATCAGAATACCAGCGTCAAGTGTTTTTGGGCACTTGACTCATGTGCTGAGATAAATCCCTTTTGGCGCCGTACAATTTATAAATGAATTAATGTTTTGTTCCAATATTACTTTAATCTTTGTGCGTCAAATAAATGATTTTTCTTTCTTTCTTTCTTTCTTTCTTAACGGGATCTGTATGAGTTGTATGACCTGTATGACAGGAATTTGAACAGGCGTTGTAAACACAAAATTCTAGCGAATGCTGATATCTTTTTGATACTATCTAACTGTGCCTAGAGAGATCGTACCATTTGGGCAAAACATGATTTTTGATCACAAAAGGATGCCTGTGGCAGGGTATCAGCTGATTCAATCGCGTATCGTGGATAATTCTGGCTGATGCAGTGATGATAGAGTTATTACCTACGACCGCTCTTTATACGAGTAAGGTCGTCAACAACTGAAAAAATGCCAAAATCAGAACAAATGCAGTCCGCCGTATCCAAAATTCGTAGCTCCAAAACCTCAGATCCTTCCCATTTCCAAATCATGCGCCCACGTCCCGTGTCGGTGGCCAAACGCATTAGAATCGCGCCTTTAACAGAAACTTGAGCGATGAATAAATACAACCAATTCAACGGTTGTTTTACTGCCGTATGCATAAAATATTGGCATATTTCTGGCTTTTTTATTACATCCTGCGCCTGTTTATTGTAATCAGTGTCTGCCGGGACACGGGTAAATGGATTATTTGGATTCAGACGATTGATGCAAAATAAATGCGCTCATGGTGTAACCACTACACTGGTCTAACGGTGAATGGTGCTCTGCGCTATCTAATTTAGAGTACTAATTTGGTTCGGGTCCGGACTTGCTGGCTAAGGGAATATCCAGGGAATAGCCAGCAGGATTCTTCTCTGTCAATGTTCTGATCTACTGCGATCACTAAGACGCCTGCCAAGGATGGTGTATTATGGCAACCCTGACCTCAAGTAGCGTTCTGTAGCGAAGGCCTAAGTTCAGCAGTGGATATCTAATGCAGCTGAGTTGTAGAATCTAAATGGGAAATTTCTCACACGGGATGAGATTCCAAAATATAAACGAATAAGACAGTCGCTTCCGACACGGATATCATTCCGAGTGAATTAAAATCACCCCGCAGTTTCATAATCGCGAAAACGAATGATAATATTGATTGTTTCTCGAGCCACAAACCTCATTTACGACGTCATTAAGCTTGGTGCATCGTATCCTATTAATAATTGTTTAATTAGAGGCTAGGGGACCATCAGGGCCCATCTTGCATAATTACGCGGTTCGCTGCGAGCGCGGCATGCGGGACACAGGCGTCCTTTGTGAAGTGGTGTAGAACTCATTTGAAGAGCGGATGGCTTTTCTTTCAAAGAAGAATGTCACGTGATTACCGTGTGCAGTCGCCTGTTCCAAATACAATAGATTTTTCATCGTTAGTTGGAAACATAAATACCTATACTACACAATACGAATACCACTAATGACTCTTTAGCGTCTTAACTTTGCTCTTCAGGGTAAAAATATTTTAAGTGCTGAAGATGTAGAATAAAATACAATCTACCTAGTACCACAAAATAGAGATACTAGTAGACCTACCTTGAAAACAATCGAGTTAAATTTTACTCCAAGGCCTTTTCAATTTGAGTAACCAATCGGGGATTCTTTCTTCCATATGTCAGAACGAATCTTAGCCTAAGTTTTACAATAACAAAGTAAATAATATCTAAGTTCGAACAGCAGTCCCGGCGCATTTCTAGCGGATTTCTCACAGTTTCACCTCTACAATGTTGTTTGTGCGATCAATTTCTCTATTTACCGCGATTTTCTTTTATCATAATATTATTGTTGTTTGTTCTGTGGTTAAGTATCTAGAATGGTAAATTCCTATATATTTATTTACTATTTCATAACGTGAGTTAAAGTTTTTTATGTATAAAACTAGCTTCGAAGCGCAGTTTCACCCGGATCAAGATTCCCATAGGAACCGTGCATTTTCCGGAAAAAAGTAGCCTATACATGATATATACGATAATTATATATTAACGATAATTATTTAAGGTTTTTTAATCATCAATGTTTTTAATAATGTCAATTTTGTACTTGTTTGCTTTTAATATTTAAATACCTATTGTCATGTACCTGTGTCCTGCCTCAAAAGCGTTTTGGATTTAACTGTAAGTTTTTGAGTAATTGAAATAAATAAATATATATTCGTTTCTCGATGCCCATATCACGCTCTGGCCCAAAAACTATCTTTGCAAAAATCCGCGATCCGTTGCTCCTTGAAAGAAGGACAAACCGACAAACAAACTTTCGCATAGCATTAGTATTTAGTTGGGACATATATATCTCAAAAATTTGCTGCCGACGGGACTCGAACTTGCGCAAGTTAACCTAATAACATTTTAAAAATCTATTACTTCTCAACCACATGGGTAAAGATTCATGTCCGTGAGAACTTCTTTCCATACAAAGACAGCTAAATGCAAGCTTCAGATGTGTCCAGATAAGCTTTACGATTGTATTAAGTAAATAAATTAAGTAAATAGTGTTAATTGAAATGGAATTAAAATGGAAGGAAACCATTGTCTGGCATGATCTATATGTTAAGTTGTGACGATGTGGTCAAAAACTGAACTTAACAAGTTTTTGTAGGACTGGCTGACCTTTAGCTACCGGTTAGTAACATAACCTGAAACTGAGGGTCTAACCACAAAAAAATTAAACACACGTTAAACCTGTGTTAAACACTGTTTAACGCCTAAAAATACCTTAGTCGTGCGATTAAATATGAGTAACCACAAATCCTGATCTAAGTAGTGTTTAACTGTAGTTTAAGTCTATTCTGTTTTGAATTTCTAATTATTTTAGACGTTTATATTTAGACACTGTCTAGCTAAAACTGGCGTCTAAAAATGCTTTTATGTTAGCCGGGCGAAAACGAGCAAAATGCTCTACCAGATGTAATGGCTGCATCAAGTTGTTTCCTGGACCAAAAGTTCCAGATTTATGACACCAGGATTCGAATCCTAAACCTACGACCGGACAGGCCACCTCATAACTACTGAACGATTATTGCTTCAAAAAGTTTAATAACTTCAACGAATTAGTCAACAATACCTACCCATCTTTTCGCTCGTAAATTCTCTTTCACATTACAAAGGAAAACTACTTGTTAGTAGGTACTTTAGAGACATCAGAAAACTCTTATGCTTAGAAAGGTGTACTCCCATGTCCATACCAGCAATTGGTGCCCACCGGACGGCAACTAATTACTGATGGTGACCACTTACCAATGGAATGTATGCTCTGGAAGAATGTGGTTATTGTTCTAGGATTATAGGTCGTACAGCTTTGTTTCCTCCATGGTTGTCTTTGGTTTTTGTAGTCTCTTTCATAACTACGCTGAAGGACTATAATTTGCATAATGGTAAGCGCCTCCCATAGACAAGCTTGCCAAGACTGCAAGATCTAAAAAAAACATTCGTGGCGTTTGGATGTGTGCAGTTTTTCACAGATAAATCAGTCCAAACTCAATTAATAATGTCGTATTATCACGCGAAAATTAAAGTCATCATCATCATCATATATAAATGTATGTATGCAAGAAATAAATAAATAAATATATCCCTTGGCTAGAGTAGGGTACCCCGGAAGGGGATCGCCGGCTTCTGTCATGCACCGAGGTCACACATCATCGAAATTATACATTAAAAATACACACATACAAATCAGTTAAATAGATTTTAATTTGTATTACCGTTAAAAAGTTCCCACAATTATATCTTGAAAAGGATATGATTAAATCTCTAAGTATCTGAAGAGGTACCCAGCCCATTGAAATCTTCACATAATAATGAACTTCCACGTCAGTTACTGAACATACTTCAAACAATACCGATTTACGTCCTGTAAATTATGAATTTTGAAGCGGATAATATAACTCAGTGGTACATAAGCCGGCCGACTATTCGTAGACAGCTGATGCGATGCTTTGAATAGGTACTTATATTCGAATTCAAATTCGAATATTTATTTATTGCTAGACTAGATAACTGAGATCCATTTTGTTAATAATCCATACATCCATACAGATAAATAAAATTGAAGTGTCTGTTTGTAATATCAAAATAACAGCTTTTTACTAAATGCATATGAAAGTATATACGGTACCTATAACAACACAACCATTTTTAAAATTTTTGTCTGTCTGTCTGTCTGTTTGTTCCGGGTAATCTCCGAAACGGCAGGACCGATTTTTACGGGACTTTCACAGGTAGATAGCTAATGTACAAGGAGTAACATAGGCTACTTTAATTTTAGAAAAATAATTAGGGTTCCGCGCAAAAAAAATAAAAACCATGTAATCCAAAATCTCCACGCGGGTGAAACCGCGGGGCAGCAGCTAGTAGAAAATAAAAAAAAAACAGTTAAAAAGGTAAAATTAACACAGCCAATAATGTAGAAGCATTCCAAGAGGAGGATGATCAAAAAGGTTGGACATGAGTACTTACAAGTGTAAGTACTCATGTCCAACCTTTTTGGTCCTTTTTTCACCATAAGGTCAAGCTTATAAGGTGGGTGTAAGTACACCCACCTTATAAGCTTGACCTTATGGCGGAAGAAAACATCGTACTGCTACCATGCAACTATCGCAAGGTAGCAGGTCATACTTGCAGGCAGGTAGGCGATGGTAGCTGGTCATTTTTTTACTATAAAGTTTGTTCTGGCATCTTTGGTATTTGTAATTTATATCTGTATGTGTCCATGCACACACAAGGTATCCAAATACAGAGGTTTGAGTGTGTGACTGACACGTATTGTTAGTTGCTATACCTACTTTTCTTTTCTGCCATTTGTTTCCTACAAAACAGTTCTTACTCTAGTAACATTTAGTTCTATATATCTGTTATGTATATTTATTCTCACGACGAGACGGGAGGCCTGTTATGATCTTCGTCTAGTTCCATACATGGCTCGCGATAGTCAAGGTCGTGTGAGTATGACAGGTGGCAGATGTATGGGATTCTTGAGTATGAATGGCTGCAAGGGCGTTGGGAGTCAGACTTCATTCCGATGGTCAGTTAATTAGGTAAAAAGTATTTTGTTTATGACCACTTAGTTTCTACTTTATCTGTAGAGTCCAAGTCGTGTCTAAATATTATTATTTTGTATATTCCTATACAGCCTGACTTCGAATTGGTATATTGTTAATATGGGTCAGTACGGTTCAATCTACTCCTGAGGTAAACAGCGTTCGTTTTACGACATTTTGTAGTTCGGAATTTTTCATTGAAGAAATGGCATTTTAAGTTTACGTAAAAATTCTACTAAAGAATTTCCGGAGAGCCCTAGGACTCTCCGAAAATCTCAGCTGATTCCTTTGAACTACTTATTTTGAAGTTTGTTAAATGATGACGTTGATTAGAAGAAACGTAGAATTAATTCCAGAAAATGCGGCGCACTTCAAGTTTTCAGTCGAATTTTGGTTCGGATAAAAAGCTCGAGCAACTTCTAAAATACATACATACCTACAGCACATGAAATCGGTCGAACCGGGCCTCCTACAATCGGTGAAAGAATGTAAACTCCGATCCATCAACAATCCACCATTGTTCACGTTTACGACGAGAGTGGAATGCAAACAGGAATTGAATCCGCACGACTCTACTTCTATGCCTATATAGCCGACTTAATGGGTAACTTCCCGGTTTCAAGTTTCAGTGGCTTACGCAGGCCCTTCTTTTCTATGGGCCAATCTAAGGGCTCAGCGCCCAGCAATCCATGGGGCCCCCTCGGATGATTAACCAATAATAGTGATAAAGACGGACACTCGCAGAAGAGTTAGTGCTACCACTTACGTAAATATGAATTAACTAGCTGCTGCCCGTGGGTTTATCCGCGTGGAGATATTGGATTTCATGGGTTTTAATTTATTTGCGTGGAACTCTAATTATTTTTCTTAAATAAAAGTAACCTATGTTACTCCTTGTATCATCAGCTATCTGCCAGTAAAAGTCCCGTCAAAATCGGTCCAGCCATTTCGGAGATTACCCGGAACATACATCATTAGTAGTTTGTTCCGGCTAATCTCCGAAATGGCTGGACCGATTTTGTTTTTCACTGGCAGATAGCTGATATTATAAGGAGTAACATAGGCCACTTTTATTACGAGAGCGAAGTCACGGGGCACAGCTAGTTTTGTAATAAAACCAAACTGTACACAGCTGATCAAACTTGCTAGCTTGTTTAGAGAATAATAACTCATTTTTATAAATAAATAAACGAACATGGAAACTTTAACTAAACCCCTAGCATCCTTGAACTTTTAAACTATTTATTTTTACTATCCGTAAAACAATATTAAACTATAACACGGAAATGTGTGACCATGATATCTTAAAGGTCCACTTTACCATTTTACCGCCAATAGAACTTTTTTTAAAGTTAACTTTATCATGTTGGCCATAGAGCTCAAGAAGTTAGCTTTTTATGTTGGTATTATAATGCTACGTCCTGCAGCCAAGCGCGGATGTGGTGTGCAGTAATAAAATCATAAACGTTAGGAGTCGATAGCCTCAAAAATGATGTGGGCATCTGATATATTTTTCACTTGATTACACCTTTTGTGGTAAGTTGTTGGCCAGAGAGAGTTATTTCCAGGCAAAATGTTAGAAGCTTACTGAAGTCAAGTTTTAATGTAAAAATGTGAATCGGCGCGCTTAGGGTTTGGAGAGAAAACAATAATATAATTGTCTATGGACATCCTGCGTGTATTTGCGTCTACAATGAAAACTTTAATAAACTTATCTTAGTTTAACCGAAATAAAGTTAAATTCGAAGTGTTTTTTTTTAATATAGTTTTTTACTTTGGCCCTTTGGCCCTTACGAGTATCAACTAATGAATGAAATATTATAATGTAAGTATTTATGTAATATAATTTCAACTCAAATAAATCATATTTACATTGCTGTAGATTTTTGTGACAGTGAAAACTCTTTTTATAAACGTAGATTCAAAAGAGGCTGTCTCTAAGTACACATTCTACATTCCATTATTAAGCCTTACAATTTTGCAGTTGCCTATATACTGGCTAGCAGTACCCACGCATTGTATTCTAGGTTCTAGTGAACCTAGATATCTGAGACCAGCAATTACCAAACGTACTTGAAACAAGCCTAACTGTAAAACACCAAGTCATTACTACTTACATTGTTTAAGGGCTCCCACTTGTAGCGTGTAACCAGTACCTAGCTACTACTACGTATAATAATTAGTTGAAATGTACCTATTGTTTGTCACCGAGACAGAACGCTCGTGACCACCGTTCGACTAACACGCGTCGATCAATAGCTCTGAAAAACCGAGTTCGATACCAAGAATCGATAAGCACATTTATTTCCAATTCGAACAATCGCAATAGGCAATAGAAAAATAAACAGACAATTAATTTCACGCCTGTAAAAAAAGTGCATTTTCTTTTTAATTTTCTTGGCACAGCACAACTCGGTTTGAGCATTCAGGCAGTGCCAGGATATTAATTTAATTGAGGTCGGGAAAAGTGAGTTTGAAATTGGAAAAACTAGTGTTGTGACATTGGGTCGAAGAGTAAACCGAGATGACCCCTGTCGGACTTCTGTTCAAAGTGAACAGGTAAGTTATTTTAGCACCGGCTCGATAAATGTATGCGTCCGAGCCATGCCCATACTGAAGAGCTATTTTAAATATTGAATATGGGATGTGTTAATACGTGGTCGTGCTGTTTATCTTTAATATTCTGTGGACGCCATTGTTGAGTTTTCGTGTTACGGGTTGGAAACAATGCTCACTAACTATAAGAAGGCACCATCTCAGGTAGTTGTTATCGAGTCGCATCTCGTATATTATTTTATTTATTACTACTTGTATCTTATAACTTCGTAGTTCTTGAATAGTATTCTGCACTCGAATGTCAAAGCAATATTAGCAATGCCAATTCGTACTTAAATAAATGCGAAAGTCTGTTTGTACGTTTGTTGGTTTGTCCTACTTTCACGCAACAATGGAGCAATGGATCGACGTGATTTTTGGCACAAATATAGTTTATGAGCTGGAGAGCCATACACTACTTTTTATCCCGGAAAAATGCATGGTTCCTGTGGGAACGCGGATGAAACCGCGGACATATTCATGTTTTAGTTTTAAAAAGGAATGCATTTCACTATCATGAGGTCAAATTAATGTAGACGTGATTAAAATTAGACTTACAGCCTATATAATAGGGAAAGTCCCTCCCACTGCACAATGCTGAAAAACATGTAGGTACAAAGGTGAAGCAATAATACGACTGAATTACTCTGTAGTTTTGATTTTTATGAACTACTAGCTGCTCCCCCGCGGTTTCACCCGCGCGGAGGTATTGGATTTCATGGTTTTTATTTTTTTTGCGCGGAACCCTAATTATTTTTCTAAAATTAAAGTAGCCTTTGTTACTCCTTGTATCATCAGCTATCTGCCAGTAAAAGTCCCGTCAAAATCGGTCCAGCCGTTTCGGAGATTACCCGGAACATACAGACAGACAGAAAAAAAATAATTTTAAAAATGGCTATTTTGTTAAAGGTTCCGTATAAACTTTCATATGGATTTGTTTAAAAGCTGTTATTTTGATATTACAAACAGACACTTCAATTTTATTTATCTGTATGGAGTATGGGTAAAACAGTATTTGGAAGCCTTGGAGCGAGTATAGCCCTTGGTGGATTTTTTTAGTTGCAAAAGTAAAAGGCTCATTTTTTCTAAGTCAAGGAAGTTGTCTCTGCTCAAGGGGTAGTTGGTTGGTTGCATTTCTTAGGCTTTTCCGGTGTAGATCAACTGTCAACAAACGGTCATGTACAAAATAGCTGTAGAACCTCTACGTAAAAGTAACTAAAAAAAATTATAGAATCTTTGGGTAGCAATATGAAGCATTGAGAAAATTGATTAGTGTGGATTTATAGTTGACTTGATAGCGGTCAAACTCAAACTTATCATTAAAAAGAAAATTATTTAATTAAACAAATTTGAATGCAATGAAGACAGAATGAGTACCATCGGCTAACAGCTAGTAACCCGATAAACTCTAGTAAAACTTTAAAACTTTGTGTAAAATTTTTAGCAAACATGAAACATAGGTTATTACAATGTTGTTAGTGGGAGGACTAACTCTTCTGCGAGTGTCCGTCTGGGTTGTTACCACCGCTTTACTCGTGAAGTCTGCCGCCAAGCAGTAGTGTGCAAGCATTACTGTGTTCCGGTTTGATGAGCAGAGTATCCAGTGAAATTACTGGGCTTATGAGACTTAATACCTAATGTCTCAGGGTAATGAGCGCACTGCAGTGCCGCGCAGGCCTTTGTGTTTCAAAGTTCTGGGTGGCACTGCAATCGTTATGGGCCGGCGTTATGCTTACCATCAGGCAAACGACCAGCTCGTCTCGTTACCAAATAACATAAAAAAAAAAATGTTGTTGCATTACACGATATGAATCATACCCGTTCATTTACACTCAAATTATAATAAAACTAACAAAGTTTTGTTTTCCGCATAAAATAATACTAGCTTCTGCCCGCGGCTTCACCCGCGTTGTATTCATCTTTATAGCCTACTAGGTTATGCCCGCGGTTTTGACCCGCGTTTCCACAGGAACCGTGCATTTTTCCGGGATAAAAAGTAGCCTATGTTACTCTCCGGCCGATAAACTATATCTATGGTAAAAATCACGTCGATCCGTTGCTCCGTTACTGCGTGAAAGAAGGACAAACCAACAAATCAACAAACCAACAAACACACTTTCGCATTTATAATATTAATTAGAATAGTAGGAAGTAGGATGTGTTATAAAACCTAAACTATCTACATTCCAAATTTAATCAAAATCAGTCTAGTAGTTACGGAGATACATGGTAACAAACACTCAGACAAACCTTCGCATTAATTATAATATTAGGAGCAGGAAGTAGGATTTATATCTATTTACCGTATTATTTCTATTACATTAGCCAATACTTAAACTTCATGTAGATAAAAAAAATTGTCTTTAACCGCTACTTTAACATTGAACATCCAGTTAATTTATGTTGTAAGTTGTAAGTGATGGACAGTAAATGGTAAAACGGGAGGTTTCCGCCTTATGCGAGACTGCAAGACTGGTTTCCGAGGAAGAACTAATTAAGTAACGTGCACCTAGTTATCATAACGGTGAGTTTGCGTATCACACGTCCATCGGTAACCCGATGCTTATTCGATGACAGATGGCTCTAATGAATGTAGAACCAATGAAAAAAGTGTTTCGTTGACAGACAAAAAAAATGTTTTGTCTATGGTTTTATTTTGTTATACTCCGTACTACCATGGTACTATTCAAGTACTATCACCCTAACAGAAGTGCAATTCGATCGATAAAATTCGATAAAATTGACAGTTCAAATCGATAAAGTGGGTTTTATCGAATTTTTTATATAATTTATCCTTCCTCGATGCAATCGATAAAAGTTATCAAATAGCTAGGTCGAATCCACAGAGAATACAGAGCTACTACAATACTTTACGATCAGACTTCGGTATTCGCAACATTCGATAAATTTATCAGTTTTTTTGATTCGACAAATTTATCGAACCGACTTCTGTACTTGCGCCGCAGGTACACGAATAAAAGACCCAAGCCTTTTTCTTACATAATAAATCTTTATACTTTACTGTTAGGCGGCAATTGTTGATCTAGATTTTATGAATTTGACCCAATTGAATAATTACGATTCACATCAAGATCTTGTTTTGGAATCGAGCGACTTCCCACATGTGCCACAAGGCAATCAAATTTAAATAAAAATTGGAATCAAGTTGATTATGTCATGTCACACGAATACGATTTGTTAATTTGTTATGTTAAACTCACTGAGTAGATAAAAAATAAATAAATTTAGTAGTTACTCTCAAGAGCTCTCTCGTATAAATAGTGTTATGCTCAAAAATAGGAAAGATAGAAGAAAAAAGTTGAAGGTTGAACGGTTCCTTCCCGTTCGCGTAATGAAATTCCTTTTCTTGACAGAGTTGGCAGAAATGCCTAATCAATAAAGTACATAATTGAGTTTTGTTTTTCTTATAAAAAAAAAGATTTTTGTCCGACTTTTCCCGTGGATGTTCCAATAATTTTCTTTCATACAAACCATGTCCTGACAATAATTATAAACACAAAAAAACCAGTCAAATCGATGGACTGTGCTGCGATGCCGTTCACAAGTGATGTTCCGATTTCCAATACAACAAATCGATACATTTGGCAATTGATTTTTATTAATATTTATACATTTTTAGTTCATTTGAAAAAAGGAATTGTACTGCGGTTTTTTTCTTCTTACGAATAATTAGCATTCCACGTTTTGTACATTTGCCAGTGTTAAGATTTTATCTGTATATACCTATACTCTCAGGTCACAGTTGTTTCATTTTAAAACGAATTTTCTTTACTAATCTTAAAAGGATGAAAGATGAATTATAAACATACATTTGGTATTTTTTTATCCCTGAATTGAAAAATCATGACTAAAGAGGTATATAAACCGTGAATGTATTTTATCAAAATAGTACGTCTGAGATAAACTGAGCCTTATCATTATTCGTCACTAGCAGCCCAAAGCAGTCGCACTGAGCAGTTCCGAGTGCAATGCTCTCTTATCTCCACCGCATGCAGTAAATAAGTGACATTATTGCATCGCTATCGGTGACCACCGGTCTTGCTACTCGTATATTATTGTTGGTAACATGTTATTTATATATTAAGTATAACAATTTATATATAACTGCCAGCGGTTTCACCTGCGTTCCCATAGGAACCGTGCAGTTTTCCAGGCGAGTACTAGAAAATTCCATCATGCATACACATCACCATTTCCCCGAAAGCTCAAGTCTTTGTAGGATTCGTACCATCGACCTACAGATCTGTGGCCGACGTTATACCACGACGTTGTTATACCACGACGTTATACCACGGCGTTGTTATACCACGAGGTTATACCACGACGTTGTTATACCACGATGTTATACCACGACGTTGTTATACCACAACGTTATACCACGACGTTATACCACGACGTTATACCACGACGTTGTTATATCACGACGTTATACCACGACGTTGTTATACCACGACATTATACCACGATGTTATTAGTGTTACCACAAAAAAACCATTTTTAGTCGCCCGTTTAGCTAGACAGCGTCTAAAGATAAACGTCAAAAATGATTAGAAATGCCACAACAGAATTGTTTTAGACAATGGTTAGACACTACTCAAATCAGGATTTGTGGCTGTTCATATTTAATCGCGCGACTAAGGCATGTTTAGGCGTTAAACAGTGATTAACACAGATACAACGTGTGTTTAATTTTTTTGTGGTAAAACCTACTTTTTTACCTGTGTTCTTGCCGCGGGCATGTATGGTACGGTAAAGTGGGCGGAGGCCCTTACACTCAATTATGAATCTCGTGCCAATAGATTGTTTGTAATGTAATTAATAACACCTACTTGTCTATATATACAGCTAGTTTTCACGGAGAAATGTTAGATTCGTGTTGCATTATTAGCGAATGCTTGCGATTGTTACAGGTAAATAGTGGTTTACTAAATGTTGTAGTGAAATTGCTGCTTATATTGTGATTGAAGGTATCACAGTACGAGATATTATTACAAGAAGTGTTAGTCAAATACCTACATACATTTCCAAATAGGTAGTTATTTTTAAGACAAAATAAAAATATGTGCTATTGAGTATGAGAATGGCAAGTCCCGCGACGAAAGTATCGCGTCGCGACTTTACTTTTAAACGACTAGCTGTGCCCCGCGGCTTCGTCCATGTAGCCTAAGTTACTCCTTATAACATCAGCTATCTGCCAGTGAAAGTCCCGTCAAAATCAATCCAATCGTTTCGGAGATTAGCCGGAACAAACGGACAGACCGACATAAATTTTAAAAATTGTGTTTTTGTTATAACTATCTTATATATGTATTTTCATATGCATTAAGTATAAAGCTGTTATTTCGACATTACAAACAGACTCTTCAACTTAATTTATTTGTATAGATTATTTGTATTGTATAGATTGGAAGTTGAAGCGGGTCTTTTATTTGATGGTAAGTATAACACCAGCCTATAATAATTGGTGTGCCACCCAGAACTTTAAAACACAAAGGGGTGCGCGGCACTGCATTGCGCTCGATAGGCTACGGTGTAGTGAGTTGAGACCTTTGTACATGTCGTAATTACCTAAACCTAATTGACGAGTGTTATGTTCGCGTTGTTGCTGTAATATGGAGTACTGTATTTGGTCTTCCGATTTATTATTAATTACGCTTTATATTACATAAAATACGCGCGTACGCAATACGCATGTTTACATACTTCGCGTATCGTTATGATTGTTCGGTAACACTTTTGTTTGCTTCATAGAATTATAATTCTATTTTTTGTATTTTTGTCATAATAACGTATTAAAATTAGGATAAAATGATATCGAGTAATTGAAGATACATTATAAAAAAATCATATATATCAAAGAAATAACTCAATGGAAAGCAGTTTGGCGTGTTTTTGAGTCTATTATTTTGAGCTTTACAACCTTGAAAGTAAAATATCCACGGTGTTACAGCTTGACTCGGTCTTGAAATTTGACACAGTTTTAAAACTTGCTCGGTCTGTAATTCCGTATCTATTTCCCATGGGCATTTATCCAATCCGAGATTCGACAACGTCAACAATTACAAATTAGAAACAGCTACGTTTAAGAATTGAGAAACAATTTTACAGGATTATATGCCTACCTAGGAAAATAACCTACACATCGGTTTGTTCCAGAAAGTTCCAACTTGCTTTTGAAAGAAAGTTTCTATTCTAGGCGTGTATTTACAACCTTCGAAAATATTTTAACTTGTTCAGGAAGGAGATAGGGTCAGGCGCTTTATTTTTTATAGTTTTGCGCTTGACCAATACCTCAACTGTTGTTAAGAGCGTTTACACCTCACGGCTTTTCATTCAATCTGTCAAGTCCAAAAAGGTCTAAGAATTCACGGAACATTTTCTAAAAGGAGTATTAAAGCCAAATTAGAGCGATTTCAAGTTTTCCATGCAAAAAGAAACTTACACACATTTTTTTAAAGTTATACCTTTTCAAATTGTACTTGAAAGTTTTATGAAAACCCGTGAGGGCAAGCGTAAATCACAGAGTACTTTGTAATATACGGGGTAAACGTTGTAACAATGTGGTGGGAACGCGAGAGCTGACTGCAAACTAGTTCTCTCAAGTCATCAAGTTTAGCAACACGGAACTCACAGGTAGGTGCTTAGATACCGATTTTAACTCGAGGGTGGCAGCCATTGCAGCCAGGCTGGAACAAGAAAATGCCCTACCACCAGGGCCGGATTAGCATAGTAGGCAACTGCCTACAGGCCCAGTAACGAATAGGCGCCCCGCACCGCGGAAACAGAAGTTGAAAATGTTTCTTCGAGTGAAAATTAAATTTGAAGATTTGTATGTACCAAACCCGTAATGACAATATTATTAATATTGCGTTGTTTTTTATATTATAGCGTCATATTTCAGTACATTTCAGAACGCATTTTAAATTATTATAGCATAATATTATTATGGTTAGAAAAGGGGGCCCGAGACGTGCATTGCCTAGGGGCCCCGACATGTTTAATCCGGCCCTGCCTACCACTAAGCAAGAGTATTAACCAAGCAGAATTCAAGTTCAAATAATATTGTAGCACACACCGTACATTGTCGAAACAATTTGCAAGTTGGCAACCGTGTCAATTGCATGCTCGCTCCGCCATGTGTACTTGCGGTCTTATTTCTAGGCAAATAAGACTCCCGCATAGCAACTGCTTATGAAACGACTACTTTGTCACTGAAGAAGCTAGTAAATAAATAAGTCAATAAATCTTGCAGGTAAAATAAAGCCACAGCTATCATACTATAATTATCACAATTGTTAGATTTACTAAAGCTGTCAAACAGGTTTTTTTCTGTCAGGCCTAAAGCGCCTAGACAGAAAAGATACCCGTAAATTTTTCCGCGTCTTCAACGAACTTGCTAGGACTTCCTCGTTGCAAGCCTTACCTATTCCTTACAGGCCACAACCTTGTCCTGCGCGAGTCCAATCTTAGGTAACCCAATCTGGCAGTAAACAAACAAAACGGGCAGCGATGGGAACAGGTAACCGACACCGTTGGGAAACCGCAGCGCGTCGTCTCGACCGCGTTGCGGCGTCGTCGCAACACGACGTTCTGTTGTCGCGTCGTGTCGCATTGGTGTCACGATTGTCGTCAGTGCAGTCACGATATAAACAGTGTTTGACACATGGGAACCTGTTATCTCGTGAGCTTTTCCCAGTGGAAGTTTTTGCGCGAGCTTTTGAATTTTGATGTTAGTTGGTGGTTCGTGGGAGATATTTTTTTTAACATGTCGGTTGTTTGATTGTCACTATAGGTAGGGTTGGTACCGCCGCTTTGCTCGTGTAGTCTGCCACCAAGCAGTAATGAGCAAGGATTACTGTGTTCCGGTTTGATGAGAAGAGTGTGAAATCACTGGGCTTATGAGACTTAATACCTACCTAATGTCAACGGAGCAACGGATTGACGTGATTCCTGGCATAGATATAGTTTATGGATTGAAGAGCGACATAGGCTACTTTTTATCCCGAAAAAAACTGCGCGGTTCCTGTAGGAACGCGGGTGAAAACCGCGAGCAGAAGCTAATTCACCAGAAGCGGATAACAATACTTAAACAAACTTCAATAATATTACGTAACAAAAAATAGAATACACAGAAATCGCATGTTCCGTTGATTATTATCTCTATTACAACAAAAAGAAGTTTACAAGCAAATATAATCACTTAATAGTAAAGCATTGGTCAATAAATCACTAAGATAATGTTCACAGCCTACTTACCTGTCTAACGACTAATGACTTAACTATGTAAGTACTACACATGACTACGCACTGCAGGTGTTACTAATATTGGTATGCTACTTATGTGTTAGCTTGTAATATATACGAGTACGCAGAATATTGGGAGCTATTCTGTTATCTGGGGTCATAATCCAGTTGCAGTTATATCAGGGATATGAATCTGATAACGTAATAGTACAGTGTGAACTGTAAGTATAATTAACTCAATTGTAATCTAATAAGATTGAGTTTTCGGTGAGAGAAAACCTTGTGATGCAACCAGAGCACGGTAGAAGAGTTTTTTTATGTGATTGGTAACGAGACGAGCTGATCGTTTGCCTGATGGTAAGCATAACGCCGGCCCATAACAATTGCAGTGCCACTCAGAACTTTGAAACACAAAGGCCTGCGCGGCACTGCAGTGCGCTCGTTACCCTGAGACATTAGGTATTATAAACCCAATAATTTCACTGGCTACTTTGCTCATCAAACCGGAACACAGTAATGCTTAATAAAAGGCTTTTCTAAAATTACTTACCTTGCAAAGTCTAATGACCTTTTAGTTGATGTTTTTTATTGATATGGATTTATAATTACTTCCATTTAGATTATAGATTTAACCCTCACGATAATAATGTGTCGCATATCCGTGTCTACCGGCAGGTGCTTGCGGTCATATTCTAGCGTAATCACTATCTTTGACCACAGCGAGATATGATCAATAGCTAACATATCGAGTTTAAAAAAATATCATCCACAACGCCTTCCTGACCAGACCATCGAATGCACGACTACTCTAAAGGACATTGTCTTAGAAAGTGACTTACCAGGAAGAAATGCAAATCAGTGCGCGCTCTACACGCGGACAAGCGCTATGGCAGTTATGACATTGGCAGAGTGAGTTATTGCTGGTGTATTTAGATGTATGCGTGCGTATAATAATGCCGTTTGTTATTATCATGATCAACTGAGTGATTGGTTTTAGTTCTGTGAAATAGATAGACAAGTCAATCTTGAATAACTGACGTGAAGGGAGGATGCACAATACCAAAATCATTTGTTAATATTCATTGTACGTTAACAGTGCTTGGTAAAAGATAACATCGTGTGGAAATCCGCGTGTTCAAGAGTCACAATATTCAACAACATATAACAATAATATGTGATATATATCTAGCCACATTGGACATGCGTGCAGATGGATTATTGCCCATACTCTCAAAATTTTCAAGGAGGGATTGTGTCAGGTAGGCGTGGGCTGGCTGTAAAAAATGGCCAAAACCTAAGAGCAGTATGTTTTAAAAGACCAACCCCCTGTCAAATGGGACAAGGGTTAGAAGGAGAAGGGTTAAGGAAAGGTTAACCGTTAACCTTTAATTATCAGTCGAGATAGTGGTCAAATGCAAAGCTATTATATATTTAAAAAAAACTTAAAATAATCGAGAATTGAATTATGACATTGATAACAGTTATATACAACTGAGTTGAGTCATAGAATGACCAGTAAGTTATAATTTTTTAATTAGTACCAGCTGCGCGGCTTTCGTGCAAATGTTATGCCAAATAACAGGAGCGTTCGAGTTATAGCGCTAAGTTCATCTGCCATAATATGTTGTAGAGGGTTGGTGTCGCTTGTATATATCATAGAGGTTGCCTTGCCAGATAAGTATCTAACCCTTTGCTGAACGTGGATCAATTTTCTGCAAATTTATAAAAAAATCTATAATAACTTCGACTACATAAAATCGATTAATCTATATTAATTACTTGGGCGCATAAAATTTTCGAGCAATTTCGTTTCGAAAAAAATTAGCTTACCGTTAAAAACTACTCCTAATTTTAAATAACGTTGCGGTCGAAGGTATTCAACCTAAACCTATAATAGAACTGGCTCTCAAATGGAGCTACTGGAACAATAGATGCTTGGTGACGGATTCTGTACTTATGTAGACCGTAGATGCTCATGCAAACGCACGTTTGCTTGTCAGAATAACAACGCTTTTACGTCAAGCGCGGATTTCGAGTATCACGAAATGCGCGCTTGACGTAAAAGCGTTGTTATTCTAACAAGCAAACATACGTTTGCATGAGCGTCTACACTGCCCCTTAAGGATAGGAGGTAGCCTGGCGCATTGGAAAAAGTCCTACCACTATTCACTATTATCTAGTCTATGCCATTACGAGGGAAGCCGTGCGAAGACGAGACGGTCGTCTTCGCACGACGCCCACGACCGAGCGACGGCGCGGCCGCGGGCGGTTCGCTAATTGCTAATAAATCCACGTCAATAAACTTCACGCACCACCACAACTATTATACCGATTGTTAAGCAAAACGCTCGTCCGGAAACATTGAGATCATCGGGAGATAAAAACGCCAATATCTCACACGGTATATGTAGAATACAGTGACATAACTTCAAAGTCGAGTTCACGCCGATACTACACCCACACTTATAAATAAAACAATATTATAAACGTGTCTAATTATTTTTTAAGTTTCTCTACGGGTTTCTACTTCGCTATAGAGCTCCGACACGTGTGCACAAAATGCACAGTCATATTATGTATTTTAATGGACGTTTGTGTGTGATAAATAAATATTTTTATGTTACTATATGCAGTTGTTATAGTTATACATAAGATTTGACATTGATTATATAAGACAGAATTTCAACAATGCCTCATACTTTCCTTATCCCTAAGCCAGGAGAAAAATAAATAATTAAAAATTAGCTTAGATATACCCACACGAATCGTGCATTTTTTCGGGATAGAAAGTAACCTATGTTGCTCTCCGTTCCATAAACTACGAGTATACTAAATCTCTGTGCCAAAAACACTTCGAGCCGTCGCGTTGCTCCGTTGTTGCGTGAAAGAAGGACAAACCGACAAACACATTTTCGGATTTATTATAGTACGGCTATGGGGGAGTGTGTGATTATTGCACGAACTTAGGGCACTGTCTCTATCTATACATTGAGGCCATATCTCATGCGCACGCGCACCTTAAACGCAGACGGTACATAATTTTCTTCGTATTATCGACTAATTACAAACGTCATTGCAAAAAAGTAAGTTTTTACTCTACAATTTTACAGCTATCTATACATTACAATTACACACAATTTTGAACTCTATATCAAAAAGATAAAGGTAGTTTTGCTTGTTTAAATAATATATTACTGGAAGGTAAATAGTGGACTAATTAGTTATGATAATGCAGTATCCACTGCTGGTTATAAATAATGATTAACTACTAATTAATTTACAACAGTTTTTGAAATAATGATCCGTGTAAGAGGATATTGCCACCGTAAGCTATTTAAAACAAATAATATAATAGTGGGGTAAGCTTGAATTAATAGGAAGAGTTGCTTAACTTTGTGAATATGAAAATTCAGGACTTTTTAATGAATCCGCATAGTTCGCCAACATACAACATGAAAAACATAGGATTACGAAAAGTTTAATTCAAAATTCGAACGCAAGGAAATGCTTTTCTAGTGCTTTTTCTATCGCGTTTTTGTGTCTCCGTAGTCTTATCTTTTTTATATTTTTCACTTCTTTTGATGTTTCGTGTTTCTGACGTGACTTTTCCTTCTGTTTCAGTGAGGGTCTCTTCACTTGCCCTGTCAATACTTCTCCCGTTGACTACGCTAAGGTAAGAACTAGAAATATATGAATTAATATCTACTTATGCTTTTTTATTATATGACAGGTTGGCGTTTGAACTCTAAGTACCTTACTTATACACCACATAACAGTCATTACACCGGTAGAGTCGTGGTGATTTTAATAATGGAAGAAGTCAAGCCAATGTAAAATGCCTTAAAACCATACAAACTTACTAGCATACTTACTAATTTTACTAAGTTTAAAATTAATTTCTTACATACTGCATGCATACGTGCCTATTAAAAATGTATTAGTTGCATATTTATAAATTTAGCGAATGTAAAATTATCATTTTTACTCTATCTATCTACAACGCCATCCTACTTGTCGCTTAGTATCAACGAAAGTAATTTTAAAATGCGCGTACTAAAGACATCAACGCGCGCTTCGTGCGTGTACGCAACGCTACGCGGGTGGCCAATAACATTCGTGGTTCGACCACCTGGCGCTAGATGGCGTTAAAACAAATCCTGTGGTTGAAATAAATGTATGTTGAAGCTTATTTCAGTTGTTGTTTCAATATGCGAGAGGAATAATAAAATACTCGTTACATTGAATGTTAAACTTAGATACATTTGTATCGTATTTACGAAGAAGTTTTACAACGGCACATGGGAATTATTAGATTAGCACTAGGTACATAAAACAAAGGAAGCTAATGTTATTGACATAATTTATTTATTAATATAAGTGCTTATTCTAACTTTTTTCAACTGTTGTTACATATTAATATTATCTCTATAGACGTTTCGATTTTGCTGCATTGATTGATTTAACCACCCAAATAATTGACGAAGTTTATAATTTTCGGGACAAAACACTAGCTGCGGTCGGCACTTTAGAGGTTCTCTACCCGGGTGAAACATCAATCGCGCATTTCTGGGAAAAAAGAACTGTCCCTATGCAAAAATTACGTCGGTTCGTTGCTCCGTTGCTGTGTGAAAGAAGGAAACATTAACAAACACACTTTCTTATTTATAATTTAGTCGTCATCATCATCAGCCGGAAGACGTCCACTGCTGAACATAGGCCTGCCCGTAGAACGCCACTTGGATCGGCTACTCGCCTCTTGCATCCAAAGGTTCCTCGCGGTTTTGATAAGGGCTTCGGTCCACCTAGTGGTTAGTAGTTTTCAAGCTCTGCGGTATTGTGGACGAAAAGATAGATCGAAGCTTCCCAAACGCTATATTTAGTAGCTAGGGAAAATAACGATCTTACCACAAAAAAATTAAATACACTCTAAACATGTGTTAAACAGCATCTAACCCATAAACATGCTTTAATTGCGTGTTAAATTAACAAACACAAATCTTGATTTAAGTGTTGTCTAACCATTATCTGATTCCATTCTGTTGTGACATTTTTAATCATTTTGGACGTTTATCTTTAGACACTGTCTAGCTAAACAGGCGTCTTAAAGTTGTTTTTGTGGTAACACTGTTATCTTATCTGTTATCTTTTTGCCATATAGTTGAGTTGTCTCTGGTTTTGTGGTTCACACGCTTCGATTTCGGATTCTACTCAATAGTAGAATTCGGAATCAAAACCGTGTCCGCCATCCGCTCAATAGCGGATGGTGTTCGGACTAGGTTGTTAAAGATCTTATCGGTTGCTACTGATTTACTGATTGGTCTTAGTTTCGAGTCTAGGAAACTGGTCTTGGTAGGAGCAGGTGTTTGACTGATGGTAAGCATCAATAGTTACTTATCAAATTCATTTTTATTTATTCACAAATACCGAGAAGAGCGCTCATGAGAGTTAAATGACTAAGGTCATTGATTAGTAGTAGTATCTCTATGCTAGCAGAAGAGTTTGTCCTACCACCTAGTTTTTTAGGACTCATTTTTATTAGCAATAATTGATCCATAAATAATGTTCAAGGTTGTCCAGTTGGTTTTTGGTAAGGAGAGGTTTCGTTTGCCAAATCTGAATAGATTATAATTTATAATCTACGATTCTATGCAAATCATAATCTGCATACATTATAATTATATTCATTAGCAATTTTCGGGGTTGTCAAGTTACTTTTTGTTGTAGGTACCTACAATGTAGATTTTATTTGCCATAACTGCATAGTAACAAGTAATATCACACAATATTTTTATGAAGACCAAAACACGAATCGACATTCACATGGCCAATCACCGGCAATTATACAACAACAATAACCAAAACATGCGGATTTAGCACGCGAACGCAAATCTAACATCACATTTACCATTAAAAAATCAGCCTTATCTCGAACGTAATAAGATCGTGGTTAACATTAAAAAATGCCGATTCGCAAGATATCGGTGTCATTTACCCCGCGGGACGACCTTGCAATGCTAACCGGTCACGCGACTTTGTTGCCGTCTCTTTCTAGCCAGTAGCAAAGTGTGAATGCAGTTGTGGTGCCGTCTCTGTTATGCAAGAAAGGTGATGCATGGATGCTTTGTGACAAAACGGACATTTGATTTTAGTTCGCATCTCGGCGACTAGATGGGCGTAAATTACGTGTAATCAGCAAACCAAACCATGTCCAATACTATATGGTCTGTCATAAAGGGTAAGTCGTTTATATATACTAAAAAGAGAAAGGGGCCCAATATTGATCCCTGCGGTACGCCTATCTTCACAGATGACCCACAAGATGTTACTCTATTGATGCCAAGCTTCTGCTGACTGCCTGTCAAGTAAGAATTTACAAGATCAAGAGCAGTTCCACGCACGCCGTCATGATGCATTTTTTGAATAAGCGTTCTATTACACAGTCAAATGCTTTGACGAGGTCAAAAAATACTCCAATAGCATCCTGTGAATTCTCCCAAGATTCAAAGATGTGAGACACCAGTTTAGCTCCAGCATCGACTGTTGATCTACACTTCGTGAAACCAAACTGGTGCCCGTGCAATATTCTATACTCGTTTAAATATGAAAGTAACTGTTCTAATACCTATTATTTTTTCAAACATTTTTCAAACAAAGACTATTTCTTGGTAATCGTCATCACCTGGCTGAGCACTCCTCAAGTTACTTATTCCGTTTTTTTTCGATCCGCTGACACTAAAAATTCCAAATGTCCACATTACTCATGTGTGTGCCTGTGTGGGTCGGCAAAGTGGCGGGCGGGTGCGCAGGCGCAGGTCGTGAGAACATAGTGCGGAACTCGTCATCGTGATCTACGATAATACCTCTGTATCATGTTAGAACGCAAACATGCAATGGTAACTAGCTCGTGGGGAAGGGAAATGAAAACGCTTCTAGTGAATAACCAGTTAACGTGAACCAAATGGACCTGTTCTGTTAAGGCGATTAATATTATAAACTAGAATATGAGATACCACCTGCTAAAACCAGTTAACTGATAGCTTTGAACAACATTACAATCTTCAATGCCTGTTTGTTTTCAGGGTTCCATACGTCAAACTCTCAATTCTGAAAGAATCACTTAGTAGTTCTTTATGTCTGAGATTATTTATCATTTATGAGCGGCGCAAGTACGGATCTTTTCGACCGATAAAATTCGATAAAATTGACAGTTCAAATCGATAAAGTGGGTTTTATCGACATTTTATATAATTTATTGAGCCTCGATACAATCGACAAAAGTTATCGAAAAGCTAGGTCGAATCCAAAGAGAATATATTCAAATTCAAATTAATCAGCTCAAAAATTATATGCGGCCATATAAAGTTTATTTTCTTACAAAAGTCTCACTAGATTAAACCTGGTACGTGAACTGATTCTCAAGCGGTTCCGAAACCCACCAACAGGTACTTTGTGTCAGATTTTAATCTTAAGGGTTG
The DNA here is from genome assembly GCA_907269065.1 of Crocallis elinguaria. Taxonomy (NCBI): domain Eukaryota; kingdom Metazoa; phylum Arthropoda; class Insecta; order Lepidoptera; family Geometridae; genus Crocallis; species Crocallis elinguaria. The sequence continues at coordinate 16,222,520 of OU026068.1, forward strand.
TAACTAGCCAGGTAAGGACGACAAAATGCTCTACCACCAGATGTATTCCTTCAGTTCTGCTCGGGCTAATTGTGGGAATCGAACCATCGACTTACAGATCGGAAGCCGACATATAGTAAGAAAAGTTGAAGAGCCATGCTTCAACAAATGCGCTTTGAGGTTGACGTCATATAGTAAAAGTTAAAATAGTAAAAAATAAAATTTAAACAAGCCAAATAAAAATACGAGCATAATTCCGGATCACAAAATTAACCTCCTCCAAGCCAATAAACGTCTCCAATAATTCAGATTTTAGCATCGCCACAAACTGAAGACATAAAACATAACTGCGCCGTATGTTGAGCACATGTGACGAATCGTACGCAGCCCTCTACTTTACTACCTATTGTCTCGGGACGAAGCCGGTGATTATTGTTTTATGACACAAAAATGTGGCTTGAGACATGTGGGGAAAGGACGGGCCCTTTAGACAAAAGCATGGAGACGGTTGGTCTGTTGGACCACCCTATGGGTGTTATATATTTGGCAGCTTTCAAAGTCTTGTACTTACATATATTGATGCAGCTTTTGCATGGTGAAGGGTATTTTTTTTTTGGTTAACATGCTAGCTACTACTCTGAAGTTTAAATTTTGTTACCGTTTGTTTTTCTCGTAGTCGCTAGTCACGCTTGAGAGCCAGTCTCTAATTAGCATATTAGCTTCGAATAACCACATCAACAACCACCATATGGAGAAAAAACGGTGAAACTAACCCGCATTTAGATTTGAAATAAGCAACAAATGATCGCTACGACCTGCGTTATTTCTAGTCGGAAGTGAGTAGGTATATTCTGGATGCGTGCTTAATCTTCGACCGTGTATTCAGTTACCAACAAGTGAGAGAGAAGCCTAAGGCAAGCCTGCATTGTATAAATAAAATTAGCAAACATTTTGGAGCATACTACGCTAATTTCAAATGTATAGAGTTTAATTTTGGCTGAGATATAGCCAACTAGTCATATATACTTTTAACATATCATAGCACCGTAAAGAGAAAGACCAAATAAATCCCACAATAAACGTAGCTTTAATCCGTAAATACGTAAATCATTTTATACACTCCCATAAAAAGCAAAACAACCGATCGCACGGATATTAAAATTAAAATCAAAATAATAGATAGCCATCACAAAAGAAACCCGATCCTCGACAATGGGAACTAGCCACGACAGAATAGGTAACCTCTATCCTCTCTATTCACCCCTTTCCCGGTGTAAAGAAGCGTGATGATTCAGTTGTTGGCTCCTAAAATGATCCCTTATCTGTCAACCGTCCGTGAAAATGAAGAGCTTTGTTGTGTTTAACAGTTGTTTTATATACATATATATATATATATAATTATGCTTCCCTTAACATTTTTTATTGGGATCAATTAAAAGGTTTTCGTTGGGATATTAGATTTCCCTTCTAATTTTCATTATATTAAATAACCAGGTAGTATTTCAGTCTTTAACATGATTGTGGTGCTCTTTTGACTTGCTGTTAGTATTGGTAACAATATTGCACAATTGCACATGCATGTTTGGTCATGGTCCCACAATACTCAGACATGAAATAAACACTTGTTATAATTATTTTTAGTGGACAAATACCTATTTATTTAGTGTTGATTGTATCATCGAACCCGCAATCATTATGCAATGTAGAAGTTAATCTATCGACTTATTCTATCAATCGAAAACCTTAAGGACGAACTAGTCGTTCATTTCTCCATACAACCGTACTTGGGTGATTACACCAATACTTGAAGTTTTAAGTCCAAAATTAAGAATAATATCGATTTATCTCTTCGTTATCTAGGCCAGCCTGCTAATTATACAGAAAAAAAATAAGTGGCTTAAAAGTAATGAGCCTTCAAACATCTGTATTTTAGCACGTATTTTAACGCAAGTTTGGACGTAAATAAATCACAAAAGGATTACGAAAACTCGAAAATAAGGTACATACTAACAAGCTTTAGTTTATTGACATTTCAAATAACTTTGGTCTGACTAAATACATTCAGTAGTTTTGTCGTAAAACCCCAAGCACCAGAAGCCAATTCGTACATTTTTGCGCGCCGGTTTTCGACTTTTCGGTTTTCGTCGCGACTTTACGAGAGTGTGTTATTGTGTATGTGCGAGCATTAGCCTCATACTACTCATCGCTGCAGAGTCTTACCTTGTCCCACGAATGTTAGATGAAATAGCATGCATTTTAGCCGCGCCCACCGATGAGTTCGCTCCATGGACTAGTAGGCTCTTAACTGTACAATGGACTATAAATGGTCAATCTGTTTCTGAAAATTAGTTAGACGTGTTCAGCTATAGTATTTAGGTAGTAGGTAGTTTCAAAAGGCATAGTGCTCTTTTAAAAAACTATCTAATTTTAAAATACGTTATTTTACAAAACGAGATCAACTATTCCACTGGCCCCAAAATAATCATATCAACTGACACACATTCAACTCAATCATAATGCTCAATATTTGAATAGAGATCCAATTCTAAGCACAAGAAGGAATAAACTAATGCACCTATTTATACCAGAGTTCTCAAAGAAATCAATTCATTACCCGAGCGAAGCGAGCGACAGGACAGATGCTATCGTTCGTCATGCGTCCATATATGTCCATTGTAGAGATATTCAAATTAGAGATTAATCTCTATTATGTAGAGATACCGATGGTGCACTGACCTCGCCTGAAAAGGCCTAATTTTACTTATTCAAAAGATGCTGGCTGATTTACATTTGGTCACCGTGTGACGGAGATGTTTTAAGGGTAGTTATATAAAACCAAGGCTTTTTACAGATGACCCTATATTGTACTAGAGTGTAATTGAAATTTAAATTGTGTTAGTGTACGAGAAAAAGCTCTTAAAACTGTTTGAAATATTACCCGGGATTTATGGAGTTTTGTAAATGGTGTTTTTTGTGTCTATTCGTCAAACTCTGGCGAGTTGACTGCTATCTCTCTGAGAGTCTGAAGCACAATTAATGTCATTCGCTTCGAAACGATTCAAATTCTACAATCATTATCGAAATCTATACTTTATACTGATATTATAAAGCAGTAAGTTTGTTTGTTACCGCTAATATCTGGAGCCCCAGGTCAGATTCTAAAAATTCTTTCACTAATAGGAAGCTGCATTATCGCTGATGCTATAGGCTACATTTTATTCTAATTCCAAGCATGTGAAACCGCGGGCAGATGCTAGTAGACATATAAGTTTCCATGGTAACTGTGGTGATAATAAACAATATCCCTACATTTTTTACTTTTGTACTATTGATAGGGTTTATCGCATCGAAGCGAAAATGCCTTTTGTCTGCGCCGACGCTGAATTCGTACTTACATGATAACGATTTTACATTCGTCACATTGATTTACACTACTGTGATATGTTATCTAATTACGTTTTCGGAACAATTGGACCATCTCACTACCTATAAGTTAAGTGATGACGTGATCAAAGCTGATGTCACGATAAACACGTTGCTCGCGACAGGTTTTTCCATACAAAAGATTTCAACGCGAGACTTTAACAAATTAAACAAAAACTAAAAAGTCGCAGTGTGTTTCTACCCTAGCTGTTATTAAATATTGAACATAAATGACAAAAGTTACTCACAATATAAAATGGCCCCACATTTTAATGTAAAGTAGTTGTAAACAAAGATGTGGAACGACGTGCTGGAACGCAGCGTATGTGTGACCGCTCTAACTTCGACTCTTGGGGTGACTAAGATTGGGTCATTGACATCTTTAGAGAGATTTGGTGATGATACGCACCTTGATAATGATGTAATAAAAATATACATTGCGTATTTAAAAGTAGTCCGCAAAAAATGTAACCGAAGCGGTGATGGAAAGCGGTGAGGTTTTCCGCGTACCTGTACGTCAATAGTTCGATTACTATAATGTGTTTGAACTTTCGATGAAGCAGAACATCTAAGACTATTGTTTGTGGTAGGACTAACTCTTCTGCGAGTGTCCGTCTGGGTTGTTACCACCGCTTTGTGAGTGAAGTCTGCCGCCAAGCAGTAATGTGCAAGCATTTCTGTGTTCCGGTTTGATGAGCAGATTAGCCAGTGAAATTACTGGGCTTATGAGACTTAATACCTAATGTCTCAGTGTAACGAGCGCACTGCAGTGCCGCGCAGACCTTTTTGTTTAAAAGTTCTGAGTGGCACTACAATTGTTATGGGCCGCGTTATGCTTACCATCAGGCAAACAACCAGCTCTTCTCGATACTAATTAGCATAAAAAAAAGACAACCATAGCATCCTGGTAGGGTAATTTCTAGAGCTCGCTTGGCAAGCTTCCAGCGTTAAGTTACTAATTTTTTTTGTGGAAAAATATGATTTTCCAGACAAGCTTTAATAAAATACGTAATTGGTACTGTAATCTTGTGGCCACCTTTCATCTCCGTCATCAGGGCCCTGAACATCATCTAGGATCTGTAAACGGCCTTTTTAACACCCTCTCTCGTAAAACTGATATAATTCCACCGGTTTTAAATATGTAAAGCGGGTCATAAAAAACGCGTGTGTTATCAAAGCAAATAGTTAAGTTATAGTCCATACAAATTCCATAACAGTATTATTTGCCATTTCAAATATGGAACTGATCGCCGCCGCACCACTCCAGCTAGTGAGCAGCGCGCTGTTGCTATTCAAGCGCGCTGGTAAAATGGCGGGAAAGCAACAGTGTGCATTCACAGATTGAGTTTATTTAAAATGTTTTTTTTTCCTGTTTACTCGCAAGTGTGTTAAAAAACGTCGTACGATATACGTGCGTATTGGTTATAACATGCTCGGCTCAATTACGCCCTCGCCTTCGGCTCGGGCTGAAATTCCGCCCCGCATGTTATAACCATCTTTACGCACTAATAACGTAATGTACTATAACTCGATGTTGTTATGTCGTTTCGATCCTGTGGCCGCCTTCCAGCTCCATCATCAGACCTTACTCTGTGACATCATTATATTGCATTGTCATCCGATTTACATAATTGTGTTTGTAAAATTGCGTCGTAAAACCCCAGGTGGTGTGTCAAATATAGCTTGCAATATTTAACCCATACTAACAAGGCTAGTTAAATAAAAGCTAGTGAGAAATTGTCTCCGAGCGTCTATAGTGTGTACCAGCAGCTGCACTTGAGAGCTCGTCCTAATCTAGGCTTATCATATTCAAGACGTTCGATCACGTCGTCTCTTACGATCAGCGGCGCAAGTACGGATCTTTTCGGTCGATTAAATTCGATAAAATTGACAGTTCGAATCGATAAACCCACTTTATTCGATAAAATTGACAGTTCAAACGATAAAACCCACTTTATCGATTTGACCTGTCAATTTTATAGAATTTTATCGACCCGAATAGATCCGTACTTGCGCCGCAGGTGAGATAAAATCAAGCGCTAACCAATTACAAATAAAAAGAAATGAAAATAACATCTAAATTACGACCATCGTCAACTTTTACCCACAAATGCTTTAACCGAATCATAAATCTCCCAGTTATTCCCTCCAAAACAAAGCCATATTCGACATAATGATGCACTTATTTTTAATAGCAGTACTTTGTTTCATAACTTGTTAAGTCTAAGTTAGAGTTAAGTTAGTCAAGTTCACAGAAGCGCACAATAAAGTTATCTAAGTGTACATTAACGGCCGTTTAGCTGTTATCTTGGACTTTCTCACGTGAGGAATTTATTTGTCATGCTTATAGGCTGAGAGTTAGCGTTTGGTTCGCGTAGAATAATAACAACTATAAATAAAAATAAAATCAATTTATTTCAGGTTAACATGTACATTGTACCCATAATATAAAAACACACATACATGTACAATTTAAAACAAAAAAGAAACCAAATTAAACTATAGGTAGGTATATTGATAAATATTGTGGAAGATAAAGAGCAAAAAAGAAAAAAACATTTGTTTTTAAATAAACTTGAAACATTTTTTTCTCAATAAGTTTTGTTAGTGGTAGAGCTAACTCTTCAGCGAATGTCCGTCTGAGTTGGTACCACCGATTTGCTTGTGAAGTCTGCCGCCAAGCAGTAATGTGCAAGCATTACAGTGTTCCGGTTTAATGAGCAGAGTCGCCAGTGAAATTACTGGGCTTATGAGACTTAATACCTAATGATTCAGGGTAGCGAGCGCACTGCAGTGCCGCGCAGGCCTTTGTGTTTCAAAGTTCTGAGTAGCACTGCAAATGTTATGGGTCGGCGTTATGCTTACCATGAACATACAATGAGCGGGAACAGAGAAGGGATTACATTTTGTCTTCTCACGTTTTACTAAAGTACCGCACTCAAAACGGATGCCCTCTCCTAGTCTACCACAAGTAGGGTGAAAGCAAGTGTAGCAATGGACATTGTGCGTTGTGAGGCTTCTTATGAAGATAGACACGATGGATGGGTAATTAATTACAATAGGTAATTGTGAAACTGTTGCACTACGTTGCTCTGATTATGCAATATGGGTATTTTGAGGCCTTTAATTTTGTAACTGATTATTATTAGGCCACGATGACATGTCGTGCGTCACGGTGCCTTCAACTACTTACTAGTCTTACTAGCAGTGACTCGAGGTTGGACTAGGATTCCCTGTATCGTAGGTGGCATGGACACACACAGATACACAACACCAGCACCCAGGACCCGAGACCCGACAACAAACCTTCACCACACAAAATCTGCCCCGGCCTAGAATCGAACCCGAAAAGGTGCTTTTCGCTTTGCGGGCGTGGTTTTGCAGGCAGCCACCAACTCAGTTACGGAGCCGTCAAAGTGTTGATGATCTAAAATCGATAAAATTATATCAAAATATCTTTAACGATTTTATCACAATAAATTGCGCTAAATCAACATGACGTGTACGCTGCTCGGACGTACACGTCTCGTGACCGCTCTGGCTATACGTGGTTCCTAAGCAATGGTGCTAAGTAGTAACGGAACGTGTTTTATGCAATAAATAGATATTACGATATTCTGCAAGTGACATTTAACCTCTAGGTTTTTTTTTCTACTGGCTAATAGCCTTTATTAACTAGCTAATCTATACCAATAAATAAAATTAAAGTGTCTGTTATGTAATGTCAAAATAACAGCTTTTTACTAAATGCATATGAAAGTATATGTTTTATTACTAGCTGCTGCCTCGGTTTCACCTGCAGCGTGGATATTCCCATACAAGGGCCATACAATTTTCGCGAGAAAGTGTGTCAGGCTCATAAACAATCCATACAAAAATCACGTCGATCCGTTGCTGCATGAAAAATGACAAACCGAAACAAACTGTAATAAGTGAAAACCACTGGCCCCTGAAATACACTTGCTACTAGTTCGCCTATAGATGCACAAAAAATTGTAATACTTCTTTATATCAATAAATAACTTTCTACTTACTTTTACTTTTTATCTTATTCGAATTTATAAACTGACTTAGATTTACGATAGTTTACCAAACCAACTTTAATGACACACAAAGTTTCTATTGTACCACATAGTTCAAAATGTCAATGCAAGTACAAGCATACCAGTGTCGGCTTAACACGGACGGACGGACATCTACATATCGACTGTAAATCATGCAGTCGTAGACTCGTAGGTCACCACTGATTGCTTGCTGATTTGGGTTATTCTTTGAAGGGAGTTTTATTGGGCTTCAAATAGTTTAATATAATTAAATGTGATCCTGGAATCTCAGTTATGATACATATCAGTTTAAAATGTAATTGTGTAAGGCTATGTGATAGGACTAATTCTTCTGCGAGTGTCCCTCTGGTTTAGTAGGTACCTACCACCAGTTGCTCGTGAAGTCTGCCACCAAGCAGTAATGTAGGTATGTATACAAGCATTACTATGTTCCGGTTTGATAAGCAGAGTAGTAGTAAGATAGAGTAAATAGTAGTGGTTTGTTTCATAATGATTATGCGTAAATGTATTGGACGACACGTGCAAAGTCAACGCTTTGTTGTATAGACAAAAATCTGTAATCATAAACATTTATACACATGTAATCTGTTTTTTTTTAAATAAAAAACCTTCAGGCTCTCTTTGTGTGTCTGTATAGTTTATCTACTCATTACACATGGATTATTTTCATTAAATTTGATTGTGAAATTGGGTTAAAAGAATTAAAATGAATACCTATAAATTCGGATTAATTCCAGCTCTCTATAATCAGAATACCCCTAATCACTCTCTCGATTCCTCTCAATCACACAGACAAATGCCTCACCCTTGACACGACGGCATTTTATAAAAACGTCTTTTCTCATACTAAAACTAATAGTATAAAACTGTATCTTAGTTAATGTTTGTTTGTGCTATGTATTCCAAAAATGGTTGATTTGATTTTTAAGTATTTTGAACATTTTGAAGTGATGATGGCTTAGTGGTAGTGAAGTCTGTCGATCTGTAGGTCAAGGGTTCGATTTGGTGCTTTCGGTGTAGAAAAACATGGAGGTGCCACCATGCTATCACACCATGGTAGAATGATATTGTAGCATGGTGGAAGGGCATTTTTTAGAGCTCTCTAGCTAGCTACCAGTCAGGGCTTGACAAGCCCGGCTTGTTAACGTTACCAAATCCCACCATAAAAATACCATTAAGTAATTCCAAAGCGTTAGCACGCATAACATCAGAAATATTTACCGTTAATAAGTTACTTAATATGTTTCACATTAGGTAGTAATATTAATTAATTTATTTTTTAGTGGCTCTTATTAATAAACAGTGTTAATCGGTTGCTGAGTTAAACAATGTTCTGTCTTTATTGTTCTTTGACAATTCTGAACAGAAACGAAAGAGACAAAACATAGCTTAACACTGTCAGTAAGTTTAAGACCTATCATGGATTAAAATTAGTTCACGTTTCCGTACCGTGAAGATATCTCGAGAAAAAAAGGTAGACGAGCAAAGCCACGGGACGCAGGTCTGCCTATAAAACGACTCGCACGAGTATGACGGATTATGATTACAAACCATAAACGGGCGCGTCACCCGGCGCATGCGACAATGTGATAGATTCCTCTACGAGGTACCCTATTCACAGCCCATATTGTTTAGTTTTGATTTATTTTATAGAGAAGAATGTTTGAGATGCTGTAAGTTATCGCGTTAATTTATTATGAAAGGAATGAAAGGTGTAAAACTTATCGTAACGTAAAAGAGATTTAAAACCTATGTACATATTTATTACTTATAAAGTTACTAAAGTTTAAGTTTAATCATACTTCGAGGTGTGGCATAAAATCTTTTTAGTTTTTATAGATTAGGTCTATCTATGTCTACAAAAAACTTACACATTTATAATTGTGTTAAGTATCAGAGATTTTTAAGATTAAAATTATGTTAGATAATTGCATAACCTAGTGTATTTTCGAGTGTGGCTAGTTACCACCGTCAAGATGAAAATCTGTCACCAAGCTCCTAAAGGTGTGTTCAGAGCCGGTTTCCATTCTTGATTTAGCATATTTATCATCTTCGATCATATCGCTACATGACATCAGGTGAGGTGGTCAAATGCTAGGCTATCGAGCGAAAAAAGGTGTAAGTAAAAAGTTTACCAGTGAGGTCATTTTTTGTATCGATGCCTCCTGCATTATTCATACTTATGCATGAACGGATGCAATCTGCCGCGAACGGATCGGCTCTGCTCAAGTTGAAGTCATCTTTTTGTTTTACATTGATGCAATTCTGATAAAATTATTACGTAAGTTTTAATCTGTTAATAAAACTTATTTTATGTCACTATTACAAAATCCTAATATCCTATTATATCCTACTCTAATATTATAAATGTGAAAGTGTGTTTGTTTATTTGTTAGTTTGTTCTTCTTTCACGCAGTAACGGAGCAACGGATCGACGTGATTTTTGGCATAGATATTGTTTATGGACCGGAGAGTAACATAGGCTACTTTTTATCCCGGAAAAATGCACGGTGCCTGTGGGAACGCGGGTGAAAACCGCGGGCAGAAGCTAGTAAACATATATTAGACTCATTTTATTATCTGTAACGAAATATGAATCTAAATTTCCCCCATTTGAAGTCGTAGACGGAAACTGCAAATGTTCGTAATTACGATAACAATACAAAAGGTACCACCGACCAGCAGTTTGATTTTAATTCACTCGGAATGATTCCGTTTACGAAGCGACTGTTTCTGATCATTTATATCTCGGAATCGCATCCCTTAGAGAAATATTGCCGTGATTATATCCGTGTTTATGCAGCTGAGTTGTCGAATCTAAACGGGAAATTACTGTGACAAATTGCGATTTCGAAATATAAACGATCAAGACAGTCGCTTCCGACACGGATAAGTATCATTCTGAGTGAATTCAAATAACCCCGGTCCTGCTGGAACTGGGACCTCCCAGTTCCCGCAGGACCAGGGGGGGGGGAACTCATTGGAACTTATTGGTGAGTTTGGGCTCATTAGACAAGCTTGTTTTTTATATCATATTTTAAACTAGGTATATTTGATACTGATCCACTCGTACCTACTTTTCATCAAATTATTACATAGACTGTATTCAGATCCTCCAGTAGATGACCTGATGTGACCCTGGTACCCTGGTATTATCATAAGCACCTACCGCGGTCACGTTGGCCGTTCCTTTTGAATTATTCACTTGAATTTTGACTAGACGGTTTGGTAATGTTTTATTTCAATCGTTTGGTTTTTAACCGACTTCCAAAAAAGGAGAAGGTTATCAATTCGGTGGGTATTTTTTTTTAATGTTTTTTACCTTAGGTCTCCGTCATTTATAAACCGATTTGGAATTTTTTTTTTTCATTTGAATGAATATTATATACTTTCAGATGGGTGCCATAGAAATTTTATCAAAACCGTTTCAGTAGATAGTCACTGAAGTCAGTTCGTCGCTTATTTAAGTAATTTTCTTTTATATTCTCTGTAGATTTTGACCTTGACCAGGACCTTGTTATCAAAGGCGATTTTAAACTTTAGTTAAATTATTAATAATTCGACTCCTAGATTATATTTTTCGGGAAACACATACGCTGGTAGGGAATTCCACTCCTTTGCAGTGCGCATTATAAAGGACGAAGCAAAACGCTTAGTGCGATTAGGGATATCAACCATAAAGGGGTGACGCATTGCTGAGCGTCTGGTCGTCCGCAGATAGAACGGAGTTGAAGGGATTAAGATGTGCAATTTTGCTACCTACTACCCCTTTACCATTTAAGATTCTCTTCACTGGATTTGTTGGAAAACCTACAAGTTTTGAACGAAGTTCTCTCATTCTTGCATTATAAATATTACCTACATGAACTATGATACCTAATAAATATTACAATTTACACCTCGGCAGCTGCAACCTCTTACAATCAATGTTGCATGTTAAAAACTACTTTCTTTTTGTTTCAGGTAAGAGTAGCATTGTAACCAGGCATGACAGGCAAAAAATCTCTCGAAGGAAAGGTGCGCGTGCGCAAGATTTAAATTTTTAAAGGCCGGTCCACACGACAGCTGCGTGGTGCAGCTGCGCAAGGTGCTGGTGGTTGGAACTTGGAACACGTGTGCGCGGGCGCAGCCTTTATTTTTAGATGTTTTGCGCTGTGTTATGTTTAAGGTTAAGTTTGAATTGGGAAGTAATGACGGAGAAAGTTTAGTTTAATCCTTGAATTGGATATTAAAGTTGTTTGAAATTTTGTTAGGTAGGATTCAGAATATTTTTATTCAATATTCAGAAACATAAGACAAGACTGGGGAAGCCTTGCAAATAAATGCCCTTTTTATATTTTGTGCTCCGAATCTAACCGCAAAGCTCTTTCCCCATGCTGCACTGCTATTGTTGTAACATGAGTTTCATGGACAAAGTTATATCTCTACAGCGTTACGAAATGAGTACCTAGGTCGTTTGCCTGGTGGTTAGATTAACGAATCCCCACAACAAATGGAGCGCTACCTTGAACTTTGATACACAAAGGTCTGCCGGGCAGTGTATTGTGTGTTGAAAATGGTTTTTTGAGTAACCCTGAGACGTCAGGTAATGTCCATACACACTACAGCTTGACGGCAGATTACACGAGCAAAGCAGTGGTGGTAACCACTCAAACATACACTCGCAGAAGAATAAGTTCTTCTTTTGTCGAGGGGGAAAACTTCAGATATCCGGCTGCCAAGAGGAATAGCCAGGCTGTTTGGAATTTTAACCACAAAACCTCTCGGTGGTCAGACTCGGTGCTCGGTAAGGACCACAGCAGTGCAGGGAAGGGCGCTATACTCGGGTTTGCGTACTTCCCTGCCAACTCCATCCTTGGAAAGCCTAGGCTACACCGAGCTGTCATCCTTCCAAGGCTTGCTTGGGTGTAGTCAGAGTCCTTCAACGAACCACAAGCACCCAGAAGCAACCCAGCAAATGTCAACCAGAAAATGTTCTCACTCACAAAACTTCTGGTCGCCTTTTACGATAGGCATCAGGGGATAGAATAATTCTAAAGAAGGGTTAGCTCTACCTTCTGGTGAATTTGGCGACCCATAATAATAAGGTTAGACTTGTTTACGAATAATTTTTTCGTGACCAGCATTGTCAGGTATTTCCAGCAATCCGTCACGGATCGGATTCCCATGACCAACGTAACAAACGTATCTAGTTTCGCATTCACAACGGTACCTTTTTGTCTAGACTAGATTCAAGGCTACAAAGGAAAAAACTCCCTCGCATATTCCTATAACAGAACTTGATATACCTGGGGCAAATGTGAATAAAGAGTTTTGAATTTGTAGTTACGATCTTCGACCACATCCTCATTTCAGTTCAGGTCAAATGTTAACCTTACAAAAAAATACAAATATGGATAAACATAACTACAGTAGCATCAAAAATATCAGTAAAAAGGATCCAATCCGCAAACCTCGACAATAGCTGATCTACGAGATCTCCCACGGTGGTGCGATGAACTCAGTCCTGGCCTAGTCTGGGTCGAGGCAAGGTCGGCTGTCAGGTATGCTGGTAGGCGACAACAGGTTATGCGACGCGTCATGATTTGTCCGGTGGCCGGTGTCTACCTTAGTTTGGAGGTACGGAGGATACGTTGGTGATTGATCAAGTTAGAACTTATTTGAAATACATAGAATATTATTCGCACTGTATAGCAGTGCAGTCAGAAAATACATACAGCTACAAATACTTTTTTTTACGCTTTTAGATTCGGTGATTTTACTCTAATAGTTTGGAGGTAATAAAACGTTGATGATTGATCAAGTTAGATCTAATTTGAAACGTTTCGGTTTGAAAAAGTACTAACACTGCAATGCAGTTCAGACAAAAAACGTATATACAGCTACTACTCGTAATACTTGTTTGTTCATCATCATCATCAGCCAGAAGTTTACTTCTGAACATAGACCTCCCCCATAGAACGCCATTTGGTTGTTGCATTCGACAGCTCCCCAATGTTAATTTGGAACAGTTTTGCGCGAGAAGTTAGTGCCTTTTCACACGTACCGGTTGCCGGGTAGCCGGCGCCGGTTACCCGGTGGTGAAGTGTATGGGCCTGCCGGATAAATTACGCCGGTACATGTGAAAGCTATGTACCATGCCCATACACTTCACCACCGGGTAACCGGCGCCGGCTACCCGGCAACCGGTACGTGTGAAAAGGCACTTACTCGAGAAGACATGTTTACTCGTGAAGACGGTGCGCATTTTAGGCTTCAGGTCGTCGGTCCACCTATTTCCACCGATTATTTTTTTGTTACGCATTTACATTTTAGTGAAAACGTGTTTTTGCTAAATACGTTTTAAAGGGCTTTTGTTCCCCAGGTTTTCACTAGCCTAGCAGAACGTACTAGTTCCAGCTTATGTAGTAAAATAGGATGTGTGACGCCTATTTTGTTTTTAAATTCGACCTCCTGATCTTTTATTTTTTGTTTATCTTTAATGCTATCGGTATTCATATATACAGAAATAAAATCAAACGATGCATTCTGATAGTAATATGATCCATTACTATCATAGTGCATCGTCGGAATTTGACCTAATTAATATGAGACTGCACTTAAATAATGTATTTATTTAGAAATACATTTATTTACATTTATTAGAAAGATGAACTCATTTTTTTTAATAAATAACTACTTTTATTTCTTTCTGCCTATGCTGTACTATCTTAGCACTGCTTGTAAGTAAAACTACATGGTAATACATGGATGTATGATATATAATTTGGTCGTATGTATTATTTAAACCAGTTGTAAACCTCTCATTCCTCTCATGTTTTTGCAGATTTGTCGATGACCGTTGCACGAGATAGCTTTTTACGACATCGCCAGCTGGTCTAGACCTCTGAAGCTTCTCATGTTCTTTTTAGTTAATACTGGAGCAAGTAATAGTCGAACTAATCTGAGGTCTTAAATTAATGGTCCATTAGGTGATACCGACCAGTTAGCTTTGAGCTTCATTGTAAAGCTTAATGTTTTTGAAGTAGGTTTTTAGGTATTGGTCGTTCTGGCAAGGCGAATGGACGGCCTTGCCGTGTCATCTATATTAGGATAAATGTCTTGTAACCTGTATCGATTCGTTTTATACTTTTAGTATCAGAAAAATACGGACCTCAAGCTGTATTGCTATATTTAGAATGTGATTCTCTTCGAAATTGTGGAAAGATTGAACAAAAACATAACGATAGCAACGATGATGATTCATACAAATTATGAAAAAATTGATTCCTGCCAGAACCTCCAATGAGTATTGTATTTTAACTAAATAGATTAGCGTGAAATGATGTGGTCGAAGATACGGACCATGCTAAGTCTACAATAGAACTAACTATCAAGAGCAACTGACCGATTGATGCTTGATGTCTAGAAAATGCCCTACCGGCTACCATCATATAAACTGTATGCCTGGGAACTTTGGTTTTTAGTTGGCTTTGCACTGTTTGTGCAAAAAACAATTTTTAGTTTAAATTAGCCTATGTTACTATCCATAAACTATATTGTTGCAAAAAATCACATCAATCCGTTTCTCCGTTACTGCGTGAAAGAAGGACAAACCAACAAATCAATAAACCAACAAACACACTTTCGCATTTATAATATTAGTAGGATAGTAGGATTGCAAATAGCAAACCAGCTGAATATTAAAAATAAAAACAATAAAGTTTCATAAACCTCAAATTTAAATCGAAAGCTTATAAAGCCTTATATATTTATCTTTGCTGATAGGTTTAGTTAGATGATAAATAATACTTGAAGAGAATTCACTGACGAATCAAACAACAAAGATACTGTAAATGAACCTATACACCGTAACGTAATCGTTACAGTTAAGGCCCAGAAATCGCTATATTGCCACCCATATTGTATCGTTCCTGCTTACTGTATAGTATTGATATTTTTATACGTTATACTCAAAGATATAAATGACTAATCGACCGGTTTAAAAACACGAATTAAGGTAAAAGTCTCGATAAAAAAAAATGTCAAACGCAACCCTGAAAATTAAGTTATTCCCTTGTATATCCTAGACACGAAAGTGTATCGGTCTTATATTTCACTTAAATATTCTCCAAATAATAAGAAAACAATCGACCGAGCTAATTTTTTGATTAATTGTTTTATTTTTACATAATATGTATTTTTAGAAATGTCGCTTACGTTTTTAATTTCGAGCAGCGGCAACATCGTGGCGCTCTCTTTTCTCTTGTTACTCGCGTGTTTTGCTTCACGCTCTATCTCATTCCGCGGCGATCCGCGCTGCTAGACGGACCTGTGTCACTTTTCTCCAGGACATTTACACAAATAAAACTCTCATATTTATGGGTAAACAATCTTATAAAAAAATGTACATGAGGCGAATTTGTTTTATCAATCTTTGAGAAATGATTTGACATTAAAACTGTGATACATATCCGTTTTCTAATTTGTAAATAAAAAACAAGTTCTGTTACCAATTTCGACCGCATAGATTGCGTGTCGTCAAAGGCGTACGATTGCACTTAGCTCCATATATCGAATCTCAGCAAGGGCTCTTTTTGCACAATTTTTTTTTTGTGTTTTCTGGTCTTTGTTCAAACTTTGACGTTCCTAGATGATTTGATGAAGTCATCCAAGTTCTTCGATCAAAGGCAACTTGGTCAAAGATCTTTGACGGGTGGAATATCAGCCTTAGGTACGGGAGAAGTAAGTAGGTATTACCTACCTCCTATAATAATGGATATAGGTGTTGGTTCGAATCCCACCAATTTGTCGGTTTTAGTTATATATATATACCCATCCAGTCTCGAGGGTCCCAAAGGAGCTGGCGCGGGGGAAAAAATACCTGTTTCTCCCACCTTAGCAATTTTAATAGTAATTTTATTATTTTATTATAGGTCAAGCTATTTTGAACCTTATCACCACTGAATAAGGTCTAACTGTTTTTTTTATCGACTTACGTGGTACCGGCCGACATTAAAGCGTCATTAAAGTTCAATATAGTTAGCAATTTTATTATTTTATTAGTTCAAGCTATTTTGAACCTTATCACAACTGAATAAGGGCTAACTGTTTTTTTTTTGCCGCCGGACCGACGTGGTTCCGGCCGACATTTGAGGGGTTATATAATTATATATTTATATAATATAATATAATATACTACATATAATACGTCAACACGTAATTAACTGTAACTGATCGAAAATATTCGAAATAAAATAATTCAAGTAGTTTGAGAATCAAGTTGCCATATTTTATCAGAGTGAAAATTTGTGGTCCGATGAAAAAATGTATCAAAAAATTGCTGTAACTGTAAATCAAACCGTGAATAACTAATTGATTTATCAAGCTTGTGGGTAAGCTGAGAAATGAGTTGATATTGTAACTATGATGATACAATTCCGTTTTGTAATTTGGAAACAAAATACAAGTACTAGTAATATGTTACTAATTTCGACCTAACACATAGCTGTCGTGTTGGTTTAGTGGTCGAAGCGTTCGGTCTCGAAGGCGTACGATTGCACTTAGCACCATATATCGAATCTCATCAAAGGTCACTTTTTGCACAATTTTATTTTTTGTGTTTTCATCGTCGCACGTGTTATTATGAACCCCGATTTTGTCTCATCTCGTTATTCAGGTAGTTTATTTGAAAAAATTATCAAATCTGTCCTACAACCGGGTCATGAAATTAACAAAAAAAATATATTTAAAACGAACTGGAGTACCTACTTACTTATTTAAGTTTTTATCTATACAAATAAATAAAATTGAAGTGTCTGTTTGTAATATCAAAATATCAGCTTTTTACCAAATGCATACGAAAGTATTACGGTACCTATAACAAAACAACCATTTTAAAATTTTTGTCTGTCCATCTGTTTGTTTGTTCCGGCTAATCTCCGAAACGGCTGGGCCGATTTTGACGGGACTTTCACTGGCAGATAGCTGATGTTACAATGAGTAACTAAGGCTACTTTTATTTTAGAAAAAAAGTTAGGGTTCCGCGCAAAAAAATAAAAACCGCGGCCAGCAGCTAGTTTTACTATATAATCTTACACTTCATAACACACCTTCTGGCCAGTTTTGTCTTTTTATTTTGTGTAGGTAACGAAATATAAATATTTTTACCTTTTTTCTTTATATTTTATTCTCGACTATAATGCCGTATTAGACGGAGATTTCTAAATTAAACGATTGTTTAGACATATTCTTATCGATATTATTAAAACCACAATCTAATTCCGCGTTATCTACAATTTATAAGCAATTTTCTTTTTTTGTCAGGGTTGTCACTTTCGCACATCCGGATGCTTATAGTGTTTTTATCCGGATCAATTAATTTTTTTTTATTTACATGGGACTCCAGGCCCGTCCCAAGTAGGTAAGTATACACTAATCAAAATAAAGAGACAGAAACTGATGGAGTGCCTATTTCTTTAAAAAATGTGTCTAATAGATTCGCGTGTACCCATGTTGTAGAGGCAAGTACCTACTCTTTCTTTTGTAATAATTATAGAAATTACATCGATGATAGCAGCTAAAAAAGAGGGTCAAAGAGTTATTGTTAGATACAAATTTAATCGTAGAACTTCATTCAGAATGAAGATTCTGAATGACTACATTTTCATCATCAGGGTCATCTGGAGTAATAAATAAAATATTTTGTTCAACAACAGGTTTCAATAAATATACTGCTTCAGCTGATAATGGGATCTTTTTATTTTCTTCTTTCTTTCGGCCATTTTAAAGTCGGAAATGAAAGAGCGAGAAATACCTTCGACGAAAATGTCGCGATATAGATATGAAATTTCATCCCCCATTTTTCCACCCTTAGATAAAAGAATACCACCCGTATTTTTTTTATAAAATTAGTAAATTTGTGTAATTAATACCTTTTATTGAAGACGGTTAAATTATTTGACGTTCATTTCGTATAAAATATTAACAATAAAAATGCATAATTATGTCAAAAGAATATTTTCAGGTGAGACGGTGTCACCCCCTTGGACCCGGATTAGTCTGGATATAACATTAATTGCTGATAACTTCTAGATAACGCGGAATTAGATTGCGGTTTTAATATTATCGATAAAAATATGTCTAAACAATCGCTTAGTTTTGAAATCTCAGTTTAATACGGCGTCATAGTCGAAGGAAAAAAATATTAAGAAAAAGGATAAAAATATTTATATTTCGTTATCTACACAAAGTAAAAAGACAAAAACTGATCAGGTGTGTTATGAAGTGTATGATTATCTAATATAATAAAATAAAAACTCAAATAAGTCCTCCAGCAGCGCAAGTACATCTTTTCGATCGATGAAATTGACAGTTCAACTCGATAAATTGGTTTTTTATATAATTTATCGAGCCTTGAACAACCTACAAAAGTTATCGAATTGCTAGGTCAAATCCAAATCCAAAGAGAATATAAAGCTACTATAATATTTTACGATCAGATTTCGGTACTCGCAACATTCGATAAATTTATCAGTATTTTCGATTCGACAAATTTATCGTTAGGAGTTTAGGACATCCGTACTTGCGCCGCAGTTCTTTTTAAATATTTTTTTGTGTTAATTTCATGACCCGATTGTAGGACTACTTTGATAATTGTTTTAAATAAACTACTTGTCGTGTCCTTGTTATTCTAGAGATTAATTTACTAAAACTATTGATACCTATTTGTAAAAAATCGAGACGAGACAAAATTGGGGTTCATAATATACTATGCAACTTCGTACCGTGCGGCGTTGCGCGCGCCACGCTATAATATAAAATCAGTGGATATAATGTACTTCTGCACGCAGATTTCGAGTGATAAACAAGACCTTTCTGAGCTTGCGAGGTGAAAAACTATTTTTATACTTATTTGTATAAATATACCTACTACACTCGCAAGCAAAAATAAAGGGTCTTAAAGTTAACTCCAAATAACATAAAAACCACACAAGCTAACTCTTTAGATTAAAATGAATGAATAATTAAAGGAAATTTAATTTCGCATAAAATAAACTACTATGACTAATTCCTGACTGATTTTGTGTCATTCCATTTTTACTGCAAAACATAATAGTTTTAATTAAACAAAATGCAAGAGTAAAACTCCCAGGTAGCAAAAGTATCTAGTTCCAGAAATATGATTTTTTGAAAATCGTCCCAATTTGATCCGGATAACCGCAAAAATAAATATATCATAAAATACTATATACTATTATATACTCTACATATACTATATACTATTAATATACTCCTACCTATAAACTACCTACCTGCCATATTCCACTTGTCAATAATTAATAAAAAAATAAAAAAAACAAAGTATCATTCCTGTAACCGAGTAAACCGGCATACAATGTTTGGCTGATAACTTTATTAGCCCATGGAATTATGACGAGATATGTTGTGAGGGCGTAGAGGAGTTAGTGAGGTATCTTTTTGTGTAAATAACTATTCTGGAAACGGCCGATAGTTTCAGAAAAAAAAAAGAAAATGTTTAAATTCGTAATGACACGGAAACAAACGATCCTAGGACTTCGCTGAAACATAGATTTTACTGCCTTCTAAACATTTCATTCGAACAGCTTTGTGATTTAGTTCGTGAATTCATAACACACCTTCTGACCAGATTTTGTCTTTTTACTTTGTGTAGATGACGAAATATGAATATTATTATCCTTTTTCTTTATATTTCTTTTTTCTCGACTATAACACCGTATTAGTCGGAGATTTCTAAACTAAACGATTGTTTAGGCATTCGTTTATCGATATTATTAAAACCATAAACTAATTCTGCGTTATCTAGAAGTTATCAGCTATTAATGTTATATCCGGGTCCAGGGTCATCACCTTCTCATCTGAAAATATTCTCTTGAGATAATTATGGTTTTTTGTTGTTCATATTTCATACGAAACAAACTACTAATATTTTAACCAACTTCAATTAAAGGAGGAGGTTCAGTTATCTGTAGTTTTTTTTGGTGACTTAATTTGATTTATCTGCCAATTGTCAACTGATTTAAATGATTATTGTTTTAAGTAGGCAGGGCACCACCCTATATTAATTACACAAATTTACTAATTTCATGAAGGAATACCAACCCTAAGGGTGGAAAATTGGGGGATGAAAGTTCATACCTATATTGCGACATTTTCATCGAAGTCGTTTCCCGCTTATTTAAAAGCAATTTATTATAAATATAACATATTTGTACGTGAACATCCGCTACTGTCGGTAAATATATTTAATACTAGCTGCTGCCCGCGGTTTAACCCGCACGGAGATAACGGAACCCTAATTCTTTTACTAAATTAAAAGTAGCCTTAGTTACTACTTATAACGTCAGTTATCTGCCAGTGAAACTCCTGTCAAAATCAGTCCATTCGTTTCGGAAATTATCCGGATCAAACAGAGAGACAGACAGAAAAACAACATTTTAAAAATTGTGTTTTTGTTATAGGTACCGTATATAATTTCATATATATTTAGTAAAAATCTGTAATTTTGTTCTTACAAACAGACACTTCAATTTTATTTATTTGTATAGAAGAGAGAGTAGGGACATGCATCTACAACATGGGTTCACGCGAATCTATTACACCTTTTTTAAAGAAAATAGAAATAGGCACTCTAAACTTGCCATCACTAATCACTATTTATTTTAAAATAATGTCGACGAGTTTCTGGGTCTTGATTTTGATTAGTGTTACATCTTTGGGACGGGCCTGGAGCCCCATCTGAATAAAGAAATTTGAATTGATCCGGATAAAAATACCATAAGCATCCGGATGTGCGTACGTGACAACCCTGACAAAAATGAAAAAATTGCTGATAACTTCTAGATAACGCGGAATTAGTTTATGGTTTTAATAATATCGATAAACTGATACCTATTACGGCATTATAGTCGAGAAAAAAAATATAAAGAAAGAGGATAAAAATATTCATATTTCGTTATCTACACAAAGTAAAATGACAAAATCTAGTCAGAAGGTGTTTTATGAAGTGTATGATTATATAATAAAATAAAAACTCAAATAAGTCCTCCAATTCTTTTTATATATATATTTTTTGTTAATGTCATGACCCGGTTGTATGGCAACTTTGATATTTTTTTTAAAATAAAATGCATGTCGTATCCATGCGGGAGTTTTACTCTACAGCTTACATTTATTAAAAATATTGATATTTGTAAAGAAACGAAATGAGTCAAAATCGGGGTTCATAATACACTATGCGTGTATGTACTATCATTTACTGTCGCAAACTGGCTATATCATTCACAGCTAGTTCTTGTATGAAAATACAGATGGCGTGTGGCGTGTGCGTATTGAAACGTAGTCCCAGCAGTCCTAATCAGATGGCGCTAATACATACTTGGAAGTGTTTGGTTCCGCAAATTTATAATTGTGAAAATGGCGCTAGGTGTTGCAGGGGTACATTTTGTTCCGGGGAAGTGGGGGTGAAAACTGAAATCCGTGCGGCCGAATTCTGGCTCTTAAGCACCCTGTTCACTACACACGAATAATACATAGTAATACAAAACAGAGCCATCCGTTAGCACACAGAAAGGTAACAAACAAGACTACTGAAAGAGCAACAATACTCAAAGACACAGGTACTAATACAGACAAAAAACTACAGTAAACAATGCGAAAGTCCTGATTGTGGGAAAGAGGCGGAACGAAACAGAAACCGGGGAGTAACCGGTGTTTACGACGGTACCCTAAAATTGCGCGAGTTCCGTAGAAGATAAAATAAGGAACAATAAAGTTGAAAGGTGTGACGAAAGTGAGGAAGGTGCTTTTGCCAATGAAAACAGTTAAATTGTTCCATTTTTGCTGGCTGGGTGGTAATTTCAAGTAAAGGGAGATATAAGGGCTGATTAAAGAAAGATGTTGGTTGTGATGAATAGAAGTCTGATTGTAATTTTGTTTTATTAAGATGATACATTTTCACTTGTGTAATTTTTGAAATTCCTTGTTCTTATTAGTATTAGTTTGTGTATCTTTAATAGTGGTAAGTGATGTTGGTAACGTCGTTGGTAGCCCTAATGGAACCTGACTATCATGTACTTGATCTATGTTTTGTGTTTTGTAATATTTAGTTGGAAAATATAAGCGCAGTAGGTACGTGACCAATTTAAATTTATCTCTGAAATATTTGTAACCGAACATCTCGGATACTGCCGTCATTTTGAGCTGGACATTTAAATGTTTGAATTCTACCGCAAAGCTATTTGCCACGAAATACTCCCACCGAACTATCAATACAAAAATGGGCAATCAAAAGATATATGACTCAAAACAATTGCTACTGTTTCTACCACAACAGATGGTTGTAAACCTGAAGAGAGACCACAACAAAAGAATATTTGAGAGCCGATGGAGTG
Organism: Crocallis elinguaria; assembly: GCA_907269065.1. Classification (NCBI taxonomy): domain Eukaryota; kingdom Metazoa; phylum Arthropoda; class Insecta; order Lepidoptera; family Geometridae; genus Crocallis; species Crocallis elinguaria. The sequence continues at coordinate 16,245,399 of OU026068.1, forward strand.
CACTTTGAAGTGGGCGACTGAAATAGGCTTAAAAGATTAAGGAAATAAGAACTGCAAGTACTGTGGAACTGTCCAGTGTATTGAATAATCCCTACTTATATGTTAAAGTAGCTCGCTCACGTAGCCTAATTTACTCCTTATAACATCAGTTATCTGCCAGTGAAAGTCCCATCAAAATCGGTCCAGCCGTACCCTGAACAGACAGACAGACTAAAATTTTAAAAATTGTATTTTTGGTATAGGTACCATATATTGTATTAAGTATAAAGCTGTTATTTTGATATTATACAAACAGACGTTTCAATTTTATTTATTATTTGTAAAGATGCGAAAGTTTGTTTGTTGGTTTGTTCTTCTTTTACGCAGCAACGGAGCAATGGATTGACGTGACTGTATTAGAAGTATATGCTTGCACATTACTGGTTGGCGGGATACCTCACGAGCAAAGCGGAGGTACCAACCCAGACGGACACTCCCAGAAGAGTTAGTAGAAGTAGTAGTAGAAGAGTAGTGAGTACCACCTAATAAAACTAATTCTATTCCAGGTTTCTCTGGTCAAGTGCTAACTTTTCGAGAGTAAAAAAAAGGTATTTTTAATTTAAAATGATTATAAACCTATATAACCTATAAAAATAAATGATTATAATTATAATATTAATATTATTTAATTTCTATGCGGATGAGAATCTTTGTAATAGGTTACTATGTTTTGGTCCATGGTCTTACATTTCTGCGTAACTGCCGGCCCTTTTAAATACCTGCAGATCGTAGCGTAACACATTTCATCGAAGATCCCCTTTCTCTTTTTTTCTCAACAGCACACCTCTTATTTCAATTACTCAGAAGTTTTAGGCCCCCCATTAGTTTCGGCAGATACAGACAAACAAACAAACTTAAATTTTACTTAAGTTATCGGATTCAGAGGAAATAGCTCAATCGGACCGCTCTGCTCACCCGCTGATAGAGGCGGCTTGAAGATACAACAAATAGAAGCAAGCATTGAACAAAGTTTAATCTGACAAGCAATTTTCAACCAAAGCCTGTAGCGAAAAAAGTCTAAAATTCATACATCTACGTGTCTTAAAAACTTTTCCCAGGCTTTTTATAATTTGGACTCTCAGTTTAACAGGATATGGTGTAAAATGCGGTGAGAAAAGAATTCGTGTAGTAACAAGGTGTCAACCAGTGACATACAGGTTAATAGAACCACCAACGTTGATTATTTACAAACTAAATACTGCACTTCACTTCAGCTTTATATCTTAAGATATAAGAGTGAAAAGCTTTCACGTAAGTGTCCCAATTTTTGACGCAGCGGCGCCGGGAATGCGACATAGGAATCAATTGGATGATGACAATACATAAATATCACAGAATTGCCGGGACAAATGATAAAATTACTTAAGCAGATATTTCGGGTTCTCGGGAATGACCACACGTGTGAATTTGATTCACTTTGCACTTTCTGTGACACCGCGACCACCGTAAGAGTGGTCCATTTAGATTATGGCGATTTTAGAAAAAAGTCTAAGGCTAAAATTCAGATACCAATCTAAGCGTGGACTCAAGCTTCCATACGTCAAAATTCTATACAGTTTTGACATATGGAAGGAAAAGTCTACGCTTAGACTCATCTTTGAATCTTAGTCTTAGTCTAGTCCACCACAATACAAGATATACATCTTTTTCTTCTTTCTTTATTATTTCCTGGCTTCTGTGGAATGTTAGCCACAATTTCACCAATGTCAAAAGATATACATCGCTTTGTCTTTTGGATTACGGTGTGGTACTTTGGATTGTCTTCTAGTTAGGTTGGCAACTAGCTACTGAGCTAGCATAATGTCATTGACAATCTGACGTCTGTTCGCTTGATTTGTAGCACATTGCTCTATTTTATTGCCCACTGACGTCACTGAAGTTTTGTTTGTGCACAGAATAAAAAACGTTGGTATAATTTGTTCTATGTCCTGGTGCTATTGACTTTTAAATTGGGATCCGTATGAATTATAAAATAATATACGGTTAAAGAATTTTTATTTCTCATAAGAATTTACAAATTCACTTCCTGAGAAAAACAATTTTAAAACTTAAATATAATATAAATGCCGGTAAGCTCAGTGTAAGTAGGGTAATTATAAAACTTAGTAATATTATAGGTAATAGATTAACATTTTGGTAGATATTTGCACTTGGTTTAGGATAAGGATTAGGTACGTAACGGTGGCTATGTATACAATCCAAATTTACAGCTAGTGTTAGTTTTTTTTTCTTTTAACTATTACATGTTACAAGCCTACAATAATAATTAGGATTAACCTTTATTTTACCTTAAATAATCTACATTTCAAACTCAAGCTACGCTACTCATAAGCAGCCCTGGATTTGTCAATAGGCCGTATAGGCCGCGGCCTAGAGGCAGCAGCGTCAAAAGGGGGCGGTAGATTTCAGAGGCATCACTTATAGTTTTTGAGCTGTCGCCAATAAACTAAACCATTATTGGCTGGTCCAGAGCTCGACCAACACCCCCAGAAAATGAATTTCTGACTGCAAGTGAGTGCACTTAATATGGTCAGAAATTCATTGAAGGTGGGAAACTTAGGCGAAGTGGTGGCACAAAAGTGGCCTATACTTATGAAAAGTATAAATCCGGCACTGCCCAGTCCTGTCAATTACTTTCTTATTTCCCCGCCTCGAAATAAAATCAAGATACATATTTATCCATCAAAATTTTATAGTCACCAATAAAACACATTATTTACGAGGGTAAAGCATACAATATGTGTTTGCAAGTCAGTTTGAACGTTCCCGGAGTAATGAGTCATAAAGAGGCCGCTTTTAAAATACTGCCCGTTATTGTTGCGTTTACCCTACAAAGGGGCCGATGTCGTGAACCCTGTGTTACTGGAATATGAATAGAATGCACTTATCTATTGTATATTTTATTTATTTTAACGTTTTGTTTACTGTATCCTTTTAAGTTATTTCTTCGGCGCTACTGTTTCAATAAGGATCTTCCATAATGATTCCTGATGTTATGGATCTGATAGTAACAATATCAGTTTTTTTTATCTCTTTAACTATTGAGCGGATTGATTAGAGAAGTAGAGCATCTTACAGCTCATTTTATACTATTCGATGTAGCTTTTGATCTTAATCATAATCAGCTTAATGCAGACCGTAGACGCTCATGCAAACGTAAGTTTGCTTGTCCGAATAACAATGCTTTTGCGTCAAGCGCGGATTTCGTGATACTCGAAATGCGCGCTTGACGCAAAAGCGTTGTTATTCGGACAAGCAAACGTACGTTTGCTTGAGCGTCTAAGCTGCCCGTAAGACTTCCACTGCTGAACGTTGGCTTCCCCATAGAATGCCACTTCGATCTTTAACCCGCGTCTTGAATCCAATGCAAATAATGATTTGAACTTTGTAAGCATTTTTTATTTGATTGTGAAATAAAAATTGGATAGGTATTTGTTACTTTTTGGAAAACAACCAATTTATGTATATACCGTATGTCATTAATTGGTCAAGATCCAGCGATAAACTTTAAAGATAGGGTAATAGAAAGGGGTTTTAAAGCAATTACATTAAAGTAGGTATTTTAAATTTCCTATTGGCACAGAGCATATAATAATACGTCATAGGTCCAAAAAAACAATTTATGCAGTCGCGGTGGAGGTTCAACTCATTTTGTTAAGATAAAAGTATTAATAATGTTATATTATTATCTATCGAAGGTGTTTGCCACAACGCAAAGTCCTTCTGGGCACATTAGACGCAAATGCATGTTTGCGTTTTGCTGTCAAAAAAAACATGGTTTTGCTACAAGCGTGGATTACGCGGCATTACACGCTCGTTCGCAGCTTGAAGTAAAACCATGAAACAGACAAGAACAGTAATACGGCCAGATAGTGCTGTCTATTTGATTCCCTTGAAGCCAAGCCTGGACTCAAAGCGAAGACTTCTCCGCTACAACATCACTTGCGCGTATTTACCGCGGCTTCTGGACTGGATGACGTAATCAAATAGCATAAAAAAGAGACATTCAACTTACTGCCAACTATCTTAAAACTCCAAAGGTCAAAACATCAAAAACCGCCGACATGATTATCATTCAACGATCATTACATACCATTCAAGCCGGACGGTCATCGGACGGGCGCCGGACGGGCCGCCGCGGGATGGGAGTGGCGACCAGCTGATTCCGACAGGTTCCGCGCTAACGGACAAACGGACGGACATAACTCTTGTAGTAGTTGAACCGGTCCAGCGACCTTTACAACAAGGTGGAAATTTCTCCTTGAATCGATGGTGAATTTAACAAGTTTTTTGTGGAAAAAATTATTTTTCCAGACAAGATTTTGTGGTGGCCACCTTCCGTCTCCCATCATCAGGACCCTGGACATCATCTAGGATCAGAGTTCTTGTAAAATGAATCAAACGAGCGCTAATTCGATGGGGTTATGTCTTTTCGTTTCAGAGTTCCTGTGGCCACCTTCCGGCTCCATCATCAGACCAGCTCTGTGACATTATTATATTGCATTGTTACGCGATTTATACAATTATGACAAACTAGCTGCTGCCCCGCGGTTTCACCCGCGTGGAGATTTTGGATTACATTGTTTTTATTTTTTTTGCGCAAAACCCTACATATTTTTCTAAAATTAAAGTAGCCTATGTTACTCTTTATAACATCAGCTATCTGCCAGTGAAAGTCCCGTCAAAATCGGTCCAGCCGTTTCGGATTACCTGGAACAAACAGACAGACAGACCAAATTTTTTAAAATGGTTGTTTTGTTGTAGGTATTCTTGTAAAAATAGGGTTTAACATACGTAAAAGTATTTTTTTTTATATCGCATGATATGGAGACAAACTTATCCTTTGCCTGTTGGTATGCATAACGCTAACAATTGCATGAAATACAAAATATATAATTATTGTCACTGTAAAGATTTAAGAATTGACCACATGAGATATGTAATAGTCAAATGCTTAACATATTCAGAGTAAAAAAATCTTTTGTAAAAGAACTTTGAGCCCTTGTACGAGTTTACTATTTGTTTTATCTATGTTTATCATCAATACTATGAAATTTTCCTTATCTGTGCTACAGTTTACTAAACACTGAGCAATTGTCATGTCTACAAAGTCTCTTACTACAACTATCTACTAGCGTTTAAAGTCGCGTGTGAGTCATCCTTTATGATAATGTATGGTAAACAAAAAAATCTGGTTAATAATAATTTTGTATAACCGTTTTCATCTTTTAGTAATAAACTTATAGGTGGTTATAGCTGCTGCCCACGGTTTCACATGCGCGGAGTTATTGGCTTTCATGGGTTTTATTTTTTGCGCGGAACACTAATTCTTTTTCCAAAATAAAAGTAGCCTAAGTTACTCCTTTAGATCAGCTATCTGCCAATGTAAGTGTAAATCGGTCCAGCCGTTTCGGAGATTACCCGGAACAAACAGACAGACAAAACTTTTAACAAATTATGTTTTTGTTGTAGGCACCCTATACACTTTCATATGCATTTAGTAGAAAGCTGTTATTTTGATATTACAAACAGACACTTCATTTTTATTTATTTTATAGATACCTTCTATAACTTTCGTACAAAAATACAAGAAATGTTTCCAATAAATGCCAGAAAAATAGTAAACAAAGTGTAGTCGACTATATATAATACGAACGTCACCAGACGGTTCAGAAGAAAAAAATATAACGAACCTTTTCGATCCGGTGTCCGATCGACATGTTTAAACATGTTTACCAAACGAATTAAAATACGAGATCACGTTCGAGAAAAATATTTTTGTCTTACTAAAAACGGCCGAAGGATCGCGCTGAAAATTCTTCAACTAAATTCTTAAAATAAATAAGTTACCTATATAAAAGTTTAAGCTTGATTTTGTAAAAAAACTTTAAGACTAAAGTGGTCTACGTTTTTTTCATAGTAACGTACCGATCTCTAATTATAATTATGTCCTAGTTGATTCTAGACTTTCAGAGCGCTCAACGATGACATAAAGTTTTTTTTGTAATGTTTTTTCAACGGCCTAAATGCCTTTATTAACCAGGTAAATACATAATTAAACACTACATCAGCTAACCTAGCTAGCTACAAAAACAGTTGGATAATCTACAAGCCCAAGTAAGCCTATAGATAATCAAAATGTTCTAGCCCACTACCAGTTGTAAGCGTACCCAGCGTTTTCTATTATTTATCTCCAAAGAGAATCAAGCCCAGCATGCTGGCGGTATTGCCAGCATGCAATAATGCATTTTTTAATGTTTTTGTCTTAGTAGTATCACAGAACAAATAATAATGTGTAAATTAAGAGTTTATCTTTAATTATATCTGTCTAACTTTGAGTCTATTTCTATACAATATTTTCAAAAGTACCTAACCGTAATAACTTTATTTTGTTTTTTGTCAACACAATCTGTCTCCTTTTTTACAAACAAATCGATTATAGACTAGGCATTGTTTGTATTTTCCCACGATGACAATTACAAGCTCTAGCTTTCTTAGAACAATCAATGTAATTGTTCTTTTTGTTTTATCTATAAAGTTCATTCTTCAATTTGCTTCCGTCAACTTTGTTTGTTCTGATTTTATTTAGAAAATTCGAGTAGAACGTGACAACTTACTCAAACCTGCCTTAATAATTACAAAAGGAGGAATACATCTTGTTTGACAATAGGAGGCTATGTAGCGTCAGTTTATGATGCTGGAATGTGGGTCTGTATGGGTCTCATACAACTTGTACGGCGGCTGTATGACGAATTTATGGGAGGCGAGAAAAAATGTGTGGCGCACGGCTTCTCCAGTTGATGTCGTTGAGTTAGACCTTCACAATTTTATTTTAAAACAATTGGTAATTCAAATACTAAGGTTAGAATTTTGAAATGATGATGGCTCAGTGATGTTTTTGCCCACAGATTCTTAGGTCGACGTTTACCAACGAGTTTGAGCTTTCTGGTATGCAATATATGTGATGCACCATAGTGTGGTGCAGTAGTAAAGTATTTTCTACTACTGGTCTGGCTAGATACCACCCTCAAATTAGTAACATCAGTATAATAACAGCATCTGTGGTATGTCTTGCATCTTCATCATCTCAACAATTTCGGTGCTTACATCGATCACTCCAATAGCTTAAAGCGTCTGGTCTAGATAAACTAGAAGACGTGGGTCCGAATACCGTTGGAAGCGAAAATTTTGAGATGTACCTGGTCTATATAATTTACATCCCGCTTGTGTTAACACTTTGAAATATAGTATCTTTACAGTTGAAGTCCTCATTAGGGACCGAGTACCAGGTTCGTACATAGGACATATTTATTAAAAAAAATTACAGAACATCACTCCTTCCCAGCACTGTTCAAATAAATTCTCGGTTACTCTTTCGACCTCCAACGCCCTAACCTTACCTCGAATACCTTCACTGACATGTGACATAATATAGTAACTGACATTTCTAATTGACGGGGGTCACCAGTCGACACAAAAGGAAATATTTTCTACTTACTACCTTCGGACCACCCCCAGCTACATAAATAGATCTTAATTGGGCCAGAGATTAGTTCAGAGATAAAATATGTTTCAATACGCGGATGCGATGCGATGCTGACAAAGGTGAGATGAGCAGTCAGTGGCATGGAGTTATTAAAAATTTTTTTTAATGTTATTTGGTAACGAGACGAGCTGGTCGTTTGCCTGATGGTAAGCATAACGCCGGCTCATAACAATTGCAGTGCCACCCAGAACTTTGTAACACAAAGGCCTGCGCGGCACTGCAGATCGCTCGTTACCCTGAGACATTAGATATTCAGTCTCATAAGCCCAGTAATTTCACTGGATACTCTGCTCATCACACCGGAACACAGTAATGCTTGCGAACTACTGCTTGGCGGCAGACTTCACGAGCAAAGCGGTGGTAACAACCCAGACGGACAGTCGCAGGAGCTAACAAACAGCATATAGCAATAATTGAAAAATTCACACATTGGAACGGGATATTTACCGTGCGATGAGCACCCAATATTTCGACGCTGTTGCAAGCGTCGTGTTCCCGGGAATAATAATAAATAATAATCACGGTAAATATCCCGTTACAATGTGTGAATTAGTAAATAACCGTGAAAGTTTAAAATAATTAAAAAAGTAATTGATATAAAATTAATACGGTAACATGCACTAAAGCTTATCTATACAAATAAATAAAATTGAAGTGTCTGTTTGTAATATCAAAATAACAGCGTTTTACTAAATGCATATGAAAGTATATGCGGTATACATACAACAAAACACCCATTTTTAAAATGTTTGCCTGTCGGTCTGTCTGGCTGTTTGTTCCGGGTAGTCTCCGAAACGGCTGGACCGATTTTGACGGGACTTTTACTGGCAGATAGCTGATGTTACAAGGAGTAACTTAGGATACGTGGACGAAGCCGCGGGGCACAGCTAGTTAAAAATAACTATACGGAGTTTCCTTAAAAATTAATTATTTTATTAGCTACAATGTTTATCAATTTATGGCGTTGACTGTGTTTACGACTTTTTGTTAGGACATTTTTTTGTATGAGAGAGATACAATTACGGTTGTATTGACATGGCTATCATTATCACTGTGCACCGTATACCCCATTATGACGTCCATATGACGTTATATTTTGATTCCCTCAGGCCCCCAATTGTGAAAGGTTTTTTGTTCTGGGTTGATTAATGATTGCTCAGTATCTCACCTATTCTTAAGTGGTGATATGGTAGAATGTGCTTTAGTATAGGCTGCTGATAACAAGCAATCATTGCGGGAAATCAGTTTATACCTAAAAATTAAAACACTTCCGGCTCGGTGATGCTTGCAATCCTCGAGCATTCTGAAAAGCTTATTTTGTTTTCTATCATTATCATTCCATTTCAAAGTTAACGTATCCCTTTGCATATTTTATGTGATCGAGAGACGACGATAAAATTCTAAAGTGGGAATTCTTGCTTTAACTTTAGGGCTTAGACCCGCGTCAGTCGTATCGATCATCAAATCGGTCGTAATAGGGTAAAATGGATTTGAATAATAAATCCGTTCTGTAAATCCAACTTTGTAGATCAATCCAACAATATTTACGAATTTGTTGACTTCCCACCGACTGAGCGGGTCCCTCATTATTGGGCTACCATTATTGGCGACGTAAGAGGCAACATTAGTCTGGATGGCTAAAAAGTGTTGTAAAGTCTGTTGCAACTTGCAGTTGCACTAAGGCGTTACTCCCATGCTCTAAGCCTAACACTTTTAGCTTTAGAATTAGAATCTTTGTGCTTACAGTCTCCACCTCCAAACGGCCAGTTAAAGCAGCACTTAGCTTAACACTGAGGATGTTAGGAGTCTCATTTCGCCCCGGGAAATAGGGTACCTAGGTTGTCGCCGTTTATCGACATCTCGTCACAAAAGCCGCCCCTGCGTATTATTATTTTATTATGGATCGTCATATTCTAGTGTATGAATAGGTTCCATGCAATATTTGAGTCTTCAGTAATTAATTTCAAATTCAATTCAGTTTTGGATTATACAGTTGGTCTTCTCACTAAAGCCTGTATCGATTTAAACAACGACTTAAGAACGTTTTAAACTGTAACGGTCCTTTTATTTTTATAGCAACTTATTTGAAAACTGGTATTATCACCTTGTTTATCAATGGAGCCAAACTTGATAGTTCTTCTTTGTGACTCATAGGCAAAGGCCGTTGGGTGGACACAAAGTAACCTTTCGGCCGTCAGTATGTGAGCGGTATATGTATTATTCTTAGAGATGACCCGATTGAGACGATTTACTGTTTCTACCAAGATGTAGAAAATTAAAATAATAATTTACTATCTCGTCGCTCTAGAGTTCGTCTTTTTAAGTTCAAAAAGAGAACCAAATCCATTACTTAACTGTATTGTGAGATATATATCAAATGCCAAGATAAATAGAGTTAAGATTAAGACAACGTTTGATATTTGTTAAAAATCGATATGATATTTGCTAACCTAACCTGCTGTGCAAGTACGGATCTTTTCGATCGATAAAATTCGATAAAATTGACAGTTCAAATCGATAAAGTGGGTTTTATCCATTTTTTATATAATTTATTGAGCATTGATACAACCGACAAAGTTATCGAATAGCTAGGTCGAAACCAAAGAGAATATAAAGCTACTACAATACTGTACGATCAGACTTCGGCACTCGCAACATTCGATAAATTTATCAGTTTTTTCGATTCGTCAAATTTATCGAACCGACTTTCATACTCGTGCTGCAGTAACGGAAACATTATAAATTCCGTTTCTCTCATCTCTTTTCATATTTGCAGTGACCTACTCAAAGTATCAATGCCGAATTATGAACAATTCTATCATAAACTATCCACTTAAATCGCCGAGGGCATTGCACGTGAGGTAGCGTTAGGTAACTGTTCAGCTATTTTTGCATCGTCGCTAACTACGGTACCTACGTTAATTATAGTGAGTTATCGCCATGGGAGCCATTGTTCGATGCTCAACCACTATGGCTGATTTCATGTTTTGTCAAGGAAAACATTACAAATTCCATGCATTTATTGGACTGTGCATCTTACGATGTTGGGTTATTATTTTTACAACACTGTTTTTCCCATCTCTAATTATTTTGAGCGGGATAATAGATGCGTCTGACCGATGGTGGAGTAGGATGGATGAGGAATAAACAAGAAAGTTTTGTTAGTGGGAAGACTAACTCTTCTGCGAGTGTCCGTCTGGGTTGTTACCACCGCTTTGCTCGTGAAGTCTGCCGCCAAGCAGTAATGTGCAAGCATTACTGTGTTCCGGTTTAATGAGCAGAGTATACAGTGAAATTACTGGGCTTATGAGACTTTATACCTAATGTCTCAGGGTAACGAGCGCACTGCAGTGCCGCGCAGGCCTTTGTGGTTCAAAGTTCTGGGTGGCACTGCAATTGTTATGGGCCGGCATTATGCTTACCATCAGGCAAATGACCAGCTCGCCTCGTTACCAAATATCATAAAAAAAAGATGTTTGTTTTTGTTTAATTAATATACAACTAGGAAAGAAAAAGTGAGCGATGACGCCTATGATTTAGTGGTAGGTAGTGAGGTTACATGTAAAAGTTTAATTTGAAGTGTTAAGATTGTGAAATATACAATGACATGGAGAAGAAGAGCTCACAGGAACTACTGGCTACTAGACTTAAATTTTAAACGTAATTTTTAGCATTAGAAACATTTGAAAGACCTGTCTTAATCGGTCGATGCCTACATGTAACGGGCAATAAGTGTAATTTATTTTAACTTTCATGAGTGCTCGCTATGTGAATAAAGAAGTTTGAATTTGAAGTGATTTTATGCAACGGTGCATAAAAATATCATTTATTTATTTATTTATAATATTATGTTTGGGTTTGAAATACCTATATAACCTACATACTTATCTTTTAACCATCGTATGTCCAACTGTCCAATTTGAAAAGTAGCTGCTTAAATTGAGGAACAAAATAAAATCGATTTATGGCTGTGATAAATCGTTACAAGGGCAGAGTACCAGCTGACGGTTGACATTTTAGCGGATTGTATTTTGTATTGTTCGCATCTGTCGATTGAACCGCGTGCAGCTTGTGCCACGGCGACTTGTAGATTAATACCTATATGATTTGATAAAGCTTACCTTATTCGCATTCTTTCTCTTTTATACATTTCTGATTCTAGCGCTCGTTTGGCTAGCTACCATCCTCCAGTTAAAAATATGTACTGGTGGTTTAATTACCCGAAGTGTCTATAAATTATATTTTTTATATTATAAAATTATGTCTGTGTCATTACGAAAAAAGTAATAACTAACACTGAATAAGAGATTTGTTATTGTCAACATAATATAACTTTGATTGATGCGACGCGTAACCAAAATGCTGGTAACTATTTGGCTCAACGGATCAGCATTGCGGTTCAACGTGGCAATGCCGCCAGCATGCTGGGTACGCTTCCTACTGGTAGTGGGCTAGAACATTTGGATTATCTATAGGCCTACTAGGGCTTGTAGATTATCCAACTGTTTTTGTAGCTAGCTAGGTTAGATGTAGTGTTTATTTATGTATTAGCTAGTTAATAAAGGCATTTAGCCATAAAAAAAAAAAAAATATAACTTTTTACATAATAACGTTATATTTTATTAATTACTCACGAATTTTAACGACAGTTTTGACAATCGATTTTGTATTTTTTTAAAATAAATCTCGTATTAGTAAATAATGTTCGATGCCTTTTTTCAATGCCGGTTTCTATTTTGATATCTACTATAATTTATGAATTAACAATTAGTAGAGACCTATATCGTTTCTTCATTAAAATACACATTATCTAATGCAAGCGGATATCATTACTGGTATAAATAGCTTCTTCCGTTGATCTAGCTCTAATTTAAATAACTGTCCGTCTACCGGTGTTTAACAAGTAAAGATTAATCATAAGTTTTACTAACTCGCATGGGTTAAAAGCGGCAGTGGTAAACCGGACGTTATTCCATGCTTTTATTATCATTATTATAATATAAATTAATAATTACAGTATATAACTATTAACCATGTATAATATCCTATTTCCTACAAGTGGGTTCTCTGCATGTCTTTCTCAATTAATCTCGATAACCATTATTTTCCTCAATGCTGTTGACTTTCTCCGGTACATTTCTCGTCATTTGATGTGTATTGAAAATGTACCACAAATTAGTCAGTAAAATTACTGGTACCTAATGTCTCGAATTTTTTGATTACCCACGAAAGCCGAGAGGGCAACAACGTTTTTCTCGAGTTTACAATCATTTATAGTTTTATCGTGTTAGCGGCGCAAGTACGGATTTTATCGATGGATAAAGATCGATAAAATTGACAGTTTAAATCGATAAATTGAGTTTTAATCGATTTGTTATATAATTTATCGAGCCCCGATACAATCGACAAAAGTTATCGAATAGCTAGGTCGGATCCAAACAGAATATAGAGCTACTACAATACTTTACGATCAGACTTCGGTACTCGCAACATTCGATAAATTTATCAGTAATATTTGTACTTTTATTTTGACATTACAAACAGACACTTTAATATTTATATGTATATGAATAGATGTACTACCATATTGAAAGAAAAAGTAAACAACATAAACTAAAATAACTAAATAAAATACACACTAATTTATTTACAATCTTAATCTAATAATCCGCTACCAGTAGGAAACGTTCCCAAAATGCTGGCCGCATTGCCACGTTGAATGGCAATGCTTAATCTTTGACCTAAGTAGAGGCCAGCATTTTGGTCACGTGTGGCTTCGACCAGACGCCCTGAAAGATCTTTAAAAATTCTATGAGCTCCAGGTCCCCACGGTCCAAGTGTCTCAACCCCAAAAGGCTCAAATATGTAACTGCTATCAAGACTACTATATTTGCGCCTTTTGAGGTTCTCAGCGGATTCAGCTGCCGCACCAGCCTTATTTTGAGTACCGGGAAGATGTGACGGCGCAAGGGTGTCAACACAGGTAGCGTCCCATACCAAAGGTCGCCCCATCAGTTTCTTTGATTCGACAAATTTATCAAACCGACTTCCGTACTTGCGCCGTTGCTTCGACTCTGTGCCGCGCTCCAACTGCTTTTGCCTGAAACCTCCAAAAGGGTAACTAGCTAGTGAACCTATAGGTCGTGGACGGCACCTCCTGGCTTTGTCTACACATCACGCCACAATGGCTTTGGTGAGTGCTGCACAGAATCCTTTACATACAGTTCATTAATTCGAAAAGCAAAAAACACCTGTGGTATATAACATTTACTTGGCCTTCGAGCAGGATTTCTGAAAAGCTACCTAATTCCCGTTTATTTCAGAGGGTTTTTGCATAATTTGTTAAATTTTCTTGTAATTTTCGTTTTTATAAAGTTTCGTGGGGATGCTGAACAAAAACTAGGTAGTTCATTTATGTTAACGTGTGTTTTTGTTAAGTTGGTAGCACGTTTGAAAACTAGTAAAAATCGATTCTATCGATTTGGCTAGGAATTATTATTATATATTATATTACGGTCAACAATGTGGTTGTACCTATCCCTAAGTGCATTTAATTTTGTTCTCATATTACAACGACGGGTTGTTAACCCCGCCTTCTTGGCAATTGTTTGCAATTCCATATATTTCCGGTTTCAAGTTTAAATATAAACATTGGTTGAAACTTGTTTCAGTGCCGATTATGAACGTGAAATACTTTATTTCGTTTTCTTTTCCTACAAAATTTAAATGAAAATACCTTAAAAATGTTTTAAAAAAAAAAAATTAGTTTACAATAGCTGCCAATGCCGCTCGTGTACGTATTCCCCCGGGAACCGTGCATTTTTCCGATAAACAAAATCATATAACCCTCCTTTTTGCTTCACCGTAGTCGTGTAAAAGTTGCCTTTGAGTTATGACACTCTACGGCCATATAGGTATACCAGCTCTATGCTGAAATCACGTTGATCCGTTACTCCGTTGTTGCGTGAAAGAAGGACAGACTAACAAACACACTTTCGTATTTATAATCTTAGTAGGGATTCTTTTATCGATTTCATCAAGTCACATAAATGTGGTCCAATCGAATAATCACTTGGATCTAAGTGATTATTCGATGGGACCACATTTGTCAACCAGCGTCAATTAAAAAAAAAAGTGGAGTTGGCGCCATGACATGTCGACGTGTAGTGATGGGCATTACCTCTATTACGATAATGTCGATTAAGTCTCGGACGTCACGTCAACAGAATTAGTCGAGTCGACTAATGTCCCTAAACCTCGTTGTCAGCGAGCATAATTAGTCCCTTTAACAGGCGGATAATAAATGTTCTAAAAATAAAAGGGTAATAAGTAGCTTTGGGGTGGTAATTTTATTTGTTGTGAGTATGTCATTTAATGATGAGTAGTGGTGAGTTGCCGGTTGAACCAGCATAAAATAAAATACATGTAACCGTAACAGATTAGGAACTTTTCATTTTATGATTTAGATAGATAGATAGATAACTCTTTATTGTACACCAACATAATACCAAAGTGAACATAACTAAATAAGGTATATTAAGTTTAGGTACTTGATACCAAAACTTAGAAGGGTAAGGGGCAGCGTAGATGCTTATGCAAACGTACGTTTGCTTGTCAGAATAACAACGCTTTTCCGTGAAGCGCGGTTTACGTGACACTCGAAATGCGCGCTTGGCGCAAAAGCCTTGTTATTCTAACAAGCAAACGTACGTTTGCATAAGCGTCTACGCTGCCCCTTAGGGATAGTTAACGGAGATAAGTTTGTACGTACGCATAGAAATTGCTTACTAGTTACTAATCTTGTACTAGAAAAACCTCCCTGTTTGCCAAATTTGAACATTGCAGCTTAGTGGGGAGTACTTAGTATAGGTTAGGACAGTGAGTGGGAGTTTTATATGAAAATAAGCTTTTACAATATATAATGTGCTTTTACAACGTCCCTTACTTTACTTTTACTTTTACAAAGCCTTGCTCAATCGGACTAAAAGGTTGAATTTTGTGCTGAGACGAGACGGTGAACCTCACACTATATAAATTTCTAATTGATACTCACTGATATCACTTTTCAAGATAAAAATTCTTTAACAAACAAGCAGACGGATATTACAATACAATACAATACAATACAAAATTCTTTATTGCATACCACAAAATACATATATTGCATACTAAATAATTAGTCCTTATATATGGTAATACAATGGGCGGTCTTATCGCTTAGAGCGATTTCTTCCAGACAACCTTTGGATGGATAGTAACGAACTAAAAAGGAGTAGACGGCGGTGTACAATAAAATATATAAATGCAATTCAAATTTTAAACTTAAATATATATCCAATTCCAATACATATATAAAAAATATAACGCATAAACTACTAAATATACACGTAATAAAAATAAATATTAAATACTAATCATATATATACTATGTTTCATACATTATAGCAGAACTTACAGTTACTGGGTTGACAAGTAGTGATTTTTAACCATATTTTTAAATATAGATAGTGATTTAGCACGTCTTATATCCAGTGGCAGTGCATTCCAAAGATTTACAGCTCGAGCAGTGTATGATTTGTCATAATACTGGGAGTTATAGGAGGGTGTTTTAAGTTGAAGGGTTTGAGAAGATCGTAAGGAAAGGGAGTTAGAAAGATGGAGGTACTCAAAGCGCTCTTTGAGATAACAAGGAGTTGAAGGAATAAAAAGGATAGAAAACAAGAGAGAAAGGACATGTGCATTCCGGCGAAAACGAATCGGCAACCACTTCAGCTTAGTGCGAAATTCGGAGACGTGGTCATATTTACGCAAGCCAAATATGAACCTAATGCAAAAGTTTTGTAAGCGTTCTAATTTATTAAGCTGTTCTTCGGTTAAATCTAGATATGTGGTGTCGGCATGATCAAGAATAGGGAGTAACAATGATTGTGCAAGTGCAATTTTAGTGGTAATAGGTAGGAAGTTCCGCAGTCTCCTTAAAGAAGCAGCGGAGGCAAATAACTTTCTGCTAGTTTCTGCCAGCTGAGGTACCCATGAGAGTTGTTTGTCGATAAGAATTCCTAAATTTTTTACTGTGCTACTGATTTCAATGGAAGTCCCGTCAAAGATGACATGAGGTAGTTGGGACCAGTCTACTTTAGAGATAAGTCGAGAGCTACCAACGACTATAACTTGGGTTTTCGCCGGGTTAACTTTCAGACCGTACGAGTTACTCCAATCGGAAATTCGCTGTAGATCAGAATTTATAATTCCGATTGCTTGTGGTAATTGATTTAAAGGGGCATGCGTGTAAATTTGCAAATCATCTGCATAAAGGTGGTAGGAAGAAGAGAGATGTTGAGAGATAGAGTTTATAAAGATCGAAAAAAGGAGAGGGGATAGAACACCGCCTTGAGGTACACCCGCAGTCGTATTGCACCACGATGAGTACGTCTCATCGATGCGAACACGCTGGCGGCGACCATACAAGTAACTATGAAACCAATCAATTACCGTTGGAGATATGTTAAGAGAGCGCAGAAGTCCTAACAAGATGTCAAAATCAACGTTATTGAATGCATTACTGAAGTCGAGCAACGACAAAACTGAGAGTTGCCCATCAGCCATGCCTGCTCTAATGTCATCCGTGATTTTGATTAAAGCCGTGACAGTGCTGTGGCCGGGCCGAAATCCAGATTGAAAGGGGTTTAACAGGTTGTTACGAATAAGAAAGGAAGTGAGTTGTTGATGAACAAGACGTTCAAGAAGTTTTGAGTTATTACAGTAATCCTTTGCGGATTTCGTGTTCATTTCAAGGTAGATACAGGATCACTTTAACAGAATGAATATTCCTCTAGTTTTACAGTACCTAACAACAGAAATAATAAGAAGTAATAATTTAAATGTATTTATATAATATAATAATTATACCTTTTTAAAATGTGTTTCATATAACTTCTAGATTTATATTTTAGATACTATTAGGTATTTATGTACTTTATGTTAAGAAACATTTTTGTACATTTTAAAAAACCTGGGACCTGTTTCATAAAAAATATTGGTCTAATAATTATTATCATCAGTGTTAGCCTCATATTAATAGAGAAAAAAAAGACTAATAATATTAGACTAATATTTTTTATGAAACGGGCCCCTTAAGTTACTCCGAATCTGTAGTGGTAATACATTATTAGTAAAGTTAAAATGTGAAAGTTAAAATCCAGTAGCTCAACCATCCATAAACACATTTGGCTTATCAGAAATTATGGTTTGAAACTTATGAGCTGTCAAACATATACCAACGAGTGACAGCTATATAATAAACGTGTCATTGGCTTTTTTTTTGTTGCGCGACGTCGATGTCTCTTCACTATTGATTTAAAAGTTCCATGCCCTTTCTTTGTTTCGAAATTTAAATTTAGGAGTTTTCTAATGATATTTTCCAACATTTATCATTAAATAGTTGCAGGAACGAGTATGTTTCTGATTCAATCAATTGGGTAATTTAGCGCAACGTTTGGTTAACACAGTGGTAGGTAGTGATATTTTGAAGTGATTATGATGTATGTGACTTAGTGCTTGTCTGCCAAACCCGTAGAATATGAATTCGAATTCAGTATTAAAATAACGTGCTGAAACATGCATTGTGTTTTAGTGATAGTACCTTTTTATATTATTTGGTAAAGGGACGAGCTGGTCGTTTGCCTGATAGTAAGCATAAGGCCGACCCCTGACATTTGCATTGTCACTCAGAACTTTGAAACACAAAGGCCTGCGTGGTACTGCAGTGCGCTCGTTGCCCGGAGACATTAGGTGTTCGGTCTCATAATCCCAGTAATTTCACTGGCTACTTTGATTATACCTAAGGTATTTTCAGTGTAAAGCATTTCTATCTGTGCGTCTCAACTCTAAGTTTATCGCTTTTTGATTTATACGCTAAATCTGCAGGTGCTAAAACACATCGATCGACTCTTAGCAATTTTTTATGCTTAATTATTTTTGGTGACCTAAAGACAAAAATATGGCTTCAACATCAACTCCAAAAACCCAGAATTCTATTGCATACCAAACTCCAAATACGTCACCAGCTAAATTAACTAGATACGAACATTTGGGTATTTATTGCGATAACTGTATTCTATATACGGGTATGGTCTGTCTGTCTATCCGTCTGTACATTGTGTGGGAGTGTCGCGGATTTGCATGCGGCCGATTGTTGCGCAGCCGGTTTTAACCGGACCTGTACTAAATATAATGTCTCGGTCTGCCTCATTATCCAATACTTAGCTCTCCAAATTCAAAATTCTTTATTCATGGCCCCTAGGAGAGCGCTTATGAAAGTTAAATGACTCTAACTGCCCGTTCCATGTATGCATAATCTCCCGAAACATGTCCGCGTACCATTTGTAAATTATAGTAATATAATAGCTTCTGCCCGCGGTTTTCACCCGCGTTCCCACAGGAACCGTGCATTTTTCCGCGAAAAAAGTAACCTATGATACTCTCCGGTCCATAAACTATATCTATGCCAAAAATCACGTCGATCCGTTGCTCTGTTGCAGCGTGAAAGGAGGTATTGTCATATCCTTTACTGTCTAACCGGTATTTATTTATTAAATATTTAACTTGGACGAAAAAAAAAGTATAAAAGGAGGGCTTTTCTACCAGTCATCCGCTCTTCGTGCAAGAGAAAGGATATGGGCATTGGGCATGCATCAAAATATGTGAGGGAAATCCCAAGAAATTCCTCGTAAGAGACCTCGAGAGACGTTACTGCACAGACGAACTACAAAATGCCCTGCCATTACCCAACTGGCCTGTAAACATCTCGTCTAAAGCTGTAATCCCGATGTGTACCTAAGGGACGAGTCTAAATTAGATGACCCAATTTGAAACCTTCCATATGAGCACCTCCTTTGAAGTGCGAGTAAACTGTTTATTTCTTCAGAGAATCGCGTTTAGCAGATGGCTTGAAGCTGTGAATGGTCCACTTATTGACGGAAGAGCAGTTTTACATGCTTGTTATTGTGCTGTTCTAGCGTTTGATCACCTGAGGCTTAATGTCTCTGTAATTTTAAACTTCATATGCCAATGTTGACTACCGCTCGCACAGAATTACGACACTGACTGTCTCTCCTGATCTTAATGTTCGCATGACTACGAGTAGTCTACTTATGAGACTTAATACCTAATGTCTCAGGGTAACGAGCGCACTGCAGTGCTGCGCAGGCCTTTGTTTCCAAATTCTGAGTAGCAAGCACTGCAATTGTTATGGGCCAGTGTTATGCTTACCATCAAGCAAACGACTTGCTTGTCTCGTTATCAAATAGAGTAAAAAAACCATGCTAATCTGGCACACTCTTTTGACTGCTAGTTTCCGTATTCAAGAGAGGGTGCCGGACCGGGACGCGCCAAATATTGATGTTTGGCGACTGATTTTCTTTCATCTTGAAGCTTGTAGTTAGCTACTAGGCGCGGTATACAAAACGTCCTTCTATGTTTGCGTCATATCCTTCACCAAAAGTACAAACTTATGAAGGTTTTAATTTCTCTCCACTTCGCTCAGCGGGATGCTAAGACAGCATAATGAGCCGGATAAGGACACTGTGACAATCTTTGCTTCGAAAGTAGTTACTATTAGTAGGTACTAGTTGGCCAAACATTGTCGAAGTAAGTCTTCTTTATCTATCTGGTCTGGCTCATTGCTGTCTTAGCATCTACTCACGAATAATCCAGCCACATAAACCTTTCATTCACAGAACGTGATAGCCAATGCGTCAATTACCTTTCAATAATCGATTACACAATCGGAAAAGTCGTGTGGGCACCGCACGCGGTTCCCGGGAACCATTTATTAAAGCAGAATATGACCTCATTGGCGCCATTTTATTTTTGATAGTCTGTGGACGTGCGCACGCGTCTACGTGACGGGGGAATGAGGATGTTATTTTTATTAATTCATAGATTAATTTGTAATTTGTATTGTTTTCATTCAAGCTTGAAAATATTTGTGAGTGTGTGCGTGACAGTCTTTATGCTAATTGTTGTAAGCTATGCAAGTAACTGTACATAATAATAAATATAGTAATATCTTCAGTTTACGTTAGTTTTTTTAACTCTCATGAGGTCCGTGGACAGCGAGACGTGGACAGGACTGGTAAAACTATAAGTCTAAATTGAAAATCGATTCTCATGTGTAGCTACCAAAAAGTGTTGGTGACAGATTTTCGACATAAAGCACCACCAGAGGCTATCTTTCTGAGTAGGCAAATACTAAGAAAGTACCTTAATTATTTCTAAGCAGGCCACGACTTACTTTACCTTACTGGCTCTATTATTATAGTTTTGTTAAGGTTGTTTGTATTGGTCTTCCACCCATCAAACCCTCACTCCAGCTCTCTGCATTTGTGTCGCTAACTGTACTGAGTAAGTACCTATTATACACAGGTTTTCGACACATTTTGCAACCTAAACCTCACACCCAACCATCTCTCAAAACCTACTTAACACATGAAATTGTTGTTTGCTCATATGTTCCACGGGACCACGGCATATGTTGGTGGTCAGACCATATGGGGACTGCTAATCTATTTTAAGTCCGATTCGTGACACAATGGCATTAAGTTTTATTATTTTCTTCTCTGCCGTTTTTAGGCTACTGGGTTTTGGCAAGTCGGCTCAACTTTGTGCTAGACGAAAGTAAAATTTGAGGGGCAGTTTTTTGTGAGCAGTCCCAGCCAAATGGTGTTTGTTTTGTATCAAAATAAAGATTAAGAAACCATTAGCGTTTTGGGAGAAAATAATATAACTAATTTACTAAGAATATCGTGTCTAGCGTACCTAGGTACTCCCTGCTTCTAAACTTCTTTCCTCGCACCGCGTTCATTTTTTTAACTATATATACTCTTAACAAAAATATCTACTTCAGGCATATCACCAATATACTTTACGGACTGTTAAAGCCACTGACTGCGTAGTTATTATCTAATATTGAAGTGTGAGTAGCCCATATTTTAAATGAAAATAAGCACAAAAAATCTTCGTAATAATCTTACTTCAATGATATTTATATATCAATATATATCGTATATACTCACCACTTCAATTTGCTTTTCTCACCATAAAGATTACATTTATGGTTGTCCAAAATTATTTATTAGCCATTACATAAATTTCGACACCCCTATTGAAAACATCATGCTTTACCTTCCGAGGGTGATCCGACCACGTGTGTTAACGAAACAATAAAATATCCCCTATTCGTAAGTATGCTTTGTTACTCTATCGCTAATTATCTTTGATAAATTAGTTTTTTTGAGACTAATTGATTAAAGTTCGTTAGGACCGGAAATTACTGGTTGTGGCCAATTGAAATTTAATTGTTAAACTAAAAATACAATTAACGAAATTTTTCACAGTATGAAAGCTTATTTGAAACTAGCTGCTACTCGCGATTTCACCCGCGTGGAGATATAGAATATCATGGTTTCTATTTTTTTGCGCGGAACCCTAATTATTTTTCTAAAATAAAAGTAGCCTAAGTTACTCCTTATAACATCAGCTATTTGCTAGTGAAAGTCCCGTCAAAATCGGCCCAGCCGTTTCGGAGATTACCCAGAACAAACAGACAGACAGACAAAAATTTTAAAAATGGTTGTTCTGTTATAGGTACCGTATATACTTTCATATGCATTTGGTAAAAAGCTGTTATTTTGATATTACAAACAGACACTCCAATTTTATGTATTTGTATAGATAATGCACTTGTAACAATTAGTATAGGTAGGTGGTAGGTAAATAGCTATGCCAACACCCTACAGATTGAAATATAGAGCTAGCTGAATTTAAAAAATAAACCTAGGTATGCCCTTATAACTCAAAATTTGAATATGTATGATAAATTGGATACCTATTAAATCAAAATAGGGATTGGACTTTGTTCCCGTTACAAGTACATGTTTTTATGTATGTCTCCGTAAATTATGACATATTTTAATCTGTAGTTTTAGAAATATTATGGCAGAGTTTCATAACTTTCATAAGTGCTCCTTTGGGGCCTATTTGAATAAAGCATTTTGAATTTGACAGTCGGCAAGAAATAGAGAATATTGATTAAGTACCTACCTACTTTTAGGTATAAACGGCAGTAGGTCCTGGGCCCCGATCGCGCTAATTTGAAATGACAGCGTACAATTATAGTTTAGTTGTGGTTTGATACCTACTGTGGTTTAGTTTCGGTTCAGGCGTGTGGAATTCGATATTGCCGTTCATTTGACAGCGTTAACTGTCAGTTGTTGTCCAGATACGTCTCAACTTTTGGTAAAACTATTAGCGCGATACGAAACGGTCAAAAAGCTGTAATGCGATTGTGGTTTAGTAGCTGTTTGGTTGATAATTTTTAACGCGATTGCCCTCCTGTATTATAAAGATATAAAGACTTATTTAGACTAATTTGAACTTAATCATCAGCCTTATTACGATTCCACTGCTGGGACAGCAGCCGAATTTATACCTATTACATTTAAATAGCAAACATTTTTTAATGCATAAACTCTGAATATTATTAAATAAAAATTGCTTTAAAAGCGGGAACCAACATTGGAGAAGGTATCGCAATATTTGTAATTTTATCCCCCATTTATTCACCCTTCGTGGAGGTATTCTTTCATAAAATCTTGACAGAGGCATACTAATCAATTGATGGAGAAATCGATTAAATTACATACGAACTTCTTTCAAGTCCGTTAAAAGGCCTCTTAATATGATGAATGAAGCTTGTTTTCCTTATTGCAGTTCCGTAATGAAACTTTTTAACGCGTCATCAGCAGATAACCCATAAGCACCCTAATTAACTTTTATATTTATAGATCTTTCGAAACATCTATTTTGGCCCATAACAAAGAGCCACAAATATTTAACCAACCTTACAACAGTAGGTAATTATCTTATTATGGCTCCGTCTCTTCGGTATTTCACGGGGTGAGATTAT
The DNA here is from genome assembly GCA_907269065.1 of Crocallis elinguaria. NCBI lineage: Eukaryota > Metazoa > Arthropoda > Insecta > Lepidoptera > Geometridae > Crocallis > Crocallis elinguaria. The sequence goes on from OU026068.1 coordinate 16,268,951, forward strand.
AATTTACGAGAAAATCTAAAATAGCGCTTACAATCAGCGGGACAAACTTACAGCACTGAAAATTCAGCCTTATACACTTGAAAATAAGTAATAAGTTGTATATTAAGGTTGGCTGTGTGCAGTGAGACAAAGAAAGTGACATGTTACTAATTTTGTACAAGCCTTTACTAGCGTTTTTAATAATAACTACCCTCCGCGAACTGTAGGGTGACGTGGATTTGCGATTTTACTGGGACTTGCTGTCAGAGGGGAATATTAACTTGATAACTTAATGTCAGTGTCTTATTTATGATCGAGTGAAATGTTTATTTGGTTTTATTAGAAGTGTAGACGCTATTAGGGAATGTTTGAGTTTATCTTTTCATTTTATTGGTAGCATTTTTGCAATTATGTTACTTTAATTTAACCAATGCTATACTAAAATGTTAAAGTTTGGACAATTGTTCATACTCAAACACGCCATTTTTATTATTGAATTGATTGTAATTGACTATATTTTATTTGAAATTACTGAAGTTTGTTTAAATTTGAATACATGTTTTGTAAATTAATAATGACAGATAAGTAGCTCCACCTATTTGTACGCCTACATGTTAGGCAAAATATTATTATCCTCTAATGATTATAACATCAATATACCTATTCATATAACTTGAAGTTGGCATTATACTCATGTTTTATACAAACAAAATTTAACTTATCTTATATTTTCCATATTTTATGTTTAGATTTTATTATAGTTTACCGAAATGCCGTTGTTTTAATATTTTTATGAATTGTAATAAACTAAAATTTAATACACTTAAATGAGACAAAAGTCATAGTTAAATGTGTGATATATGTGGTTAATAAAATGATTTAGCATTAAGTCCTCTAAAGTTAGATGAAATAATCAATAAGAAATAGCGAGTTAAAAAATTAGGTATCCGATACTTTTGCTGACTTAAGTCAGTTTTTATTAATTCTAGCACGTACTTTGCCTTCCGGTGATCAAAAAGTTATTGACAGTAGACTAAATTGCTATAAACGCAATAGTTGCGTCACTTCCGTTTATGCTACAGAAATTTTAATTCGTCTTTTTAAGTATTTATCATTTTAGCTTGTTTTAAATAATTTTATTGATGCACTAGTATTATTCTTCTTCTTCCTCCATTTCTAAGCGAATTTACAGTTTAAACTTTATTTACAGAGTACATTGTTATACCAGTATGCAAAAACTGTATACTGAAAATTGTAACTTTGATTTAGAGTCTTATTATTGTTATCTAAAAAAAGTTAGCATAATCAAAATTTCACTTGTAGCAATAATGTGATTTCATATACAAAACTACCATGGAAAATTTTTACAATATAAACATGTTTCGGCATTGACAGCTAGTAGTATATCATGAGGTAAATACACTAATGTCTAAATAAATCTTTTAAGAGAAAGATTATAAAAGCACTATTAGATATTATAATCCCTCATTAACTAATCATCCTGTAACTGGTATTCTCCATTTGCTCTATCGAAAAAAGTCATTACTACCTTTGTGAGCATCAAAAGGGGTTGTTTGCAACCCTTCGAATGAACCTTGTTTTTGTCCGCACGCTTTGTTCCCTATGAAGTTGTAAGGAGGTCCTTACAGGCATTGACTAGTTAGTAGTTATAAAATTCTTTGAGAATGTGATATTTAATGTTGGGGTGGGGGATAATGGGACGCACGGTACAGTTCAAGAGAGTGTAATTAAAACTTGTAATTACCTACGAATCCGTAAAAATTGTAAGTGTGATTGTTCGATGATTATACAAAAAGCGCTTCATCTTTTTTTGACAACCACAATAGTGTAGAGACAATGTGATAGCCTCGGTGATGTAGTTGATAGGTCGATGGACTTAACTTTTGTAACCATGTAAAGGTTTGATTCCCGCAATGGGACAAATATTTATGTGAAAACAAAAAATTTTTCATCCATGTTTGAGGGTTGTTGCATAATTGCAGCAAGGCTTTCCTAGTTCCCAATTCCCTATAAGAAATACAGAACATTCTAGTTATCAGTCAGGGCCTCAGGGTTTATGTAACGTATCTTTGGTCACTATTTATTTATTCTAGCTATTACACACGCCAATATCATTGCTTGAAATGTTGTTGTCTTTCACATATCCATCTAGCTTTCTTTTAACATATCTCTCAGTAAACTTACTATATTTTTTTTTGGGTTTCTTACCCGAATGAAGTAGGAAATTAGCGATATTCATATTCATATTCAATCATTTATTGCATCATATGTACATTACAGAAAGTAATAGAAAAGTAAAGTAAAAGAAAGATAGTAAAGTAGTACAGAAAAAATATTTTTTGTTTAAGTAACACGGTCTCAATATCCACTTTCCTAAGAATATCTCAAGTAGAAAGCCTGCGGGCTTCAGCTGCGCAAGCACGTGTCTCGAGGTCTCAGGAAGCCACGCGATCCTGTTGGCTATTGTCTTAGAACACGTTTGATAGGTCTCCACTTAAGTAGGCTGTTTCGATAAACACTTGTACGTCGTCTTTATCTTTCTATCTATACTTTACAAGTTTGTAAGTTACATCTTAATACATTTGTACCTATTCCTTTTTTGAATTTGATATGTTACAATAATTTGTAACGTTCAGGATTGTCGCATTACCACTATTGTTTTGGTTTATCAGTGCATTGAACTTATATCATCATGGAGCCCACACATATCTATACAATTTTATTACATGATAGTGTCCAATTATATTCTTATCAATCAATATCGTAATTATTGTTGGATTTCTGTGAATTTTTTAGCTTTTCATTCCAGTATTTGATAATTAGCTGCAAGTTGAATCTACGTAGTTGAAAATATCATTTTGAAGTAAAAATAGAAGCATTTGACAATGAAACCAGTTCCAAATAAAATTGATCGTACCACACTTTATGTTCCCTCACAGCTTGCAATATCTTGAATGTATTTTTGCAATGCGCACAAAGGGAAGGTATGCGAGGGTGCGACCCTCGCTTGCCACGTGCAGTTATTTCTGCCATTGGGGACTCACAAATTCGAATATATGGTATGTGCAATGGGAGATACAGTGATATAATATATGAAATAGTTCCGGTATAAAAGGATACAAGGATAGGATCAGGGCTTCTCCACTAAGCTTACGAGCAATAAGTTAGCTTAGATTATAATATGTTCTTTAGTTTGTAATGTTTTATATTATGATTTTAGTTGACAAATAAGATATTTAACGTTCTTACCACAAAAAAATTAGACAAACCCTAAATCTGTATTCAACAGCGTTTAACTCCTAAACATGCCTTAGTCACGTGTTTAAATATAAGCAACCACAAATACCTAACCTAACCATTGTCTAACTCCACTCTGTTGTGATTTTCTGATCATTTTAGCCTTTTATCTTTAGAAAATATCCAGCTATACAGGCGTCTAAGTGTTTCTTTTGTAATAAAGTGGTTAAGATTTCAATGGAAATATAATTTAAATCTAATCGAATCAAATCAAATAATTTATTTGCAGAAAAATATGGTATTTTTACATATGTACCTACAATGGTCAAATAGATGTTGTAATGACTCCATATTATAGTGCACATGTTTTTTGCTATAAAAGCATGCAAATGTTTAATATGTCAATTATTGTATTCTAATATATTGTATAAATTCTAATGTACTGAAAGTATAAAACTTTAATGATGTAGAAATTTCTTCCCTCTGGGGAGTGTCAATGAGCGATGACTTGTATCTAAAGTGACATAAAAGAGCCGATAAAAGTTTTCTGTAAAATAAAACACCGCTAGGTAGGTAGTCTGTAGCCATCGATACGATAAACAAAAGAAAACCTTACCCGAAGCAATAGGTGGCCACCGTCCAGCCTGATACATACAAGCACCCGGCACACACACAACTACCCTGTCTCGTGTCCCTACACACCGCAATCCCCACCAAACTAATCAAGTCACAACTTGCACAGGCTGTATGGAGTTTTGTTGCCCTCGACTCGGCCGGTCTCATTCAAACGCGAACTGACGCACGACGCGCACGTACCGCTCGCAACTACGATACCGGGTTCAGTGAACGAGTGTTGTGCATATGGACAGTCAAGATGGTTCGAAGCTTGTCGCAGTGGACGAAGACGTTGAGCTTCCCAGCGAGGCTGTCTCCAAAGAGTGCTTCTAAGGAAAGCGTGGGGAACCAACCCGGCTCCCCCGGAGTTTCACCGACTCCAAGCGCTTCCTCACTCCCCCAGGGTTCTGAGAAAACCATCACCCCGATACCAATTACAGAAATCAGTCAAATCGTAAGTTTTAATTCAGTTGACAAGATTCAAATAGGTTTTTAGTTTCGTCGCGCAGCTGCAGATGGAGCGCGTTTTGCATGCAAAGTAGTTAATTATTTACAAAATGCTACGGTAACTGTTTCGCGGTAGAATGCCTCGAAGCTCGCTTAGCGCATAGCTAAACTTTTCTCACCATTCATAAACTCATTTTCGATGCGGTTTTTTGTTCGTTTAAAGTTTAGAGTTACACGTTTGGCAATTAGGGGACGTCCTTGAAGTTTTTGGTCTGCATTGGTCACCCTACATAACAATAAAATGCCCACAGATTTTTGTGCAACTTATTGCAACATAAGCTCATTTGATGTCACTTATGTAACTTATTGTTTATGTTGTGAAACTTCATATATCCTAACAATGCTGTTTTATATCATCATTTTCATCATATTTTTATGTCGCACTCCAATTTATTACGATTTTGTTTACAAATATTGCCTTGCAACAGGTTTGTAAAAGGTTAGCCACAGTTAGTCCTGCTTTCCCTTATATATAGAAACATCAAACGTGTATGACATTCGAAGTGCTTTAGTAGCCAGCCACGCCAATATTAGAGACTCATTATGTTGGACAATATTGCTGAAAGGAAATGAATCGAAAACGTGCCTCGTTTCCGTCGGGTATAAACGTTGATTTATCGGCACTGCTTGTAGATTGACGGTTTTGTTTTTGTTGTATGTGAGAGTGCGCGGTGGGCGCTGCCGATGGTTACAACCGCGAGCGTCGGAGTACGAATATTGTTTTCATGGGTGGCGTTGCGAGGCAGCGCAGACGCACCGTTATGTCCCCCTTGCACTCACCTTGGCAAGGCCGCGAGATGCGAGTTTTTGCAAGGCTTGAAAGCATATGACTTTCACCTCTTGAGTCGCCTGCCTTTCTAAATGCTGAAATCTGTTTCGGACCCGTTTCATTAGGTTTTAGGTTTGTAGTTAGGTATCACCGGACACCGGCAATTCACAACTTCTTAGAACGAGTGACACATTAATGTAGCACACATACTGTACCAGTTTGTTGACCACCTCGTTTTAGACATGGTTTGTCAACCAAATGTAGGTATTCCAACCATCGTTGGACTATATTATTTTACTGACTTCGTATATATGACTTCATTTATTAAAAATGATTACAAAGTAACTAAGTATTAGAATTACCTACTTACCTATTAAACAATATAAGCTTAAAACTTAATTATTTCCAACTCAAAGATTTTCATTTTTTAAACTAAAATTTACGCAAGTACTTGTATAGTATATACAAGTACACCGAAATTTAAAGTCATTGGTAAAAAATAACAAATAAAAAAATTTTTACTGTATATGACGACAGATTATGCATAATAACTAATACTTAGGTAATATAGGTAGGTACCTACATAACACTGCCAATAATACTGTACGGCATTGGCACAGCTAAGATGCATAATCTTATCAACCCGTTCAAAAATTATCGCTCTAATCAGACCTGATTATTTTGAAATCGCTGAACTGATTTTCCTCAACCTATAATACACTATATATTTCTAGCATATTTTCTACTCTATCAAATATTGAAAAACGCGACCTGGAGCTATGGCACAGAAAAAGAGGCAAAAACTTTTAAATTGATTTAAATGCACCTGAGTTTTTGCTCGGGATACAAATTAGTTAGAGCTACAAATTTCCGAAGCCTTGCCACTCAAAGTAAAAACAGCCTAAAAATGGGGAATAAATTCCATAAGTTTTTGGCAGTGACCTTTACATCTATCAGGCGCTTATCGTAGTTGTGATATGCTAACATTATAGGTAGTTACATACATAGTTACCAAAGGTTAAACAGTATTTACTAATACTCCAAACTTTTATTAGAAATCAATATTACATTTATTATAAGTACTGTAACAAAGTCAAACAGATATATTTGTTCCGAACGAGCCAATAAAATCACGTAAAAAACTGTCTGGACCTTTATTCGCATACGACAAACTATGACCTCATCGGGTTGTAAATTAAAAATGCACAATAAATTTTTCATCTCTGTGATCGTAAAGAAAGCCATCAGTACGAGCGGCCATTTTGGATTTACGGCCAGCGACTTTTTAAAAAGTAATTTGACGTTTAGTCGCGCGTCATTTTTTGGCGGTAAATTGTGAGAAATAATGCGCGCGAATTCCGTAGCCACGATTTTGAGAATGGAACGCGGATTGGGTTTTTGATCGCATACCTGCAATGTCGGTCTCAAATTTCAGAACTCAGTTAACTTAGGGCATGCAACAGTTTTACACATTCTTGAGCAGTGCAATTTACTTTTAGCTGGAAAGTAAATACTTACATGTAATATCGCATAAAATTTAACTCTGCATCCTTATGTCCGACACACCGCATATGGTCACATTGCCAAAAATGGTTTCATATTTTGCGTAACGTTTATGGCACACTACTATCATATGTACCTACTTACATTCTCCTCATTCCTAATGCTCTTGCCCTATTGTACATAGAGTCGGCGCCGTACGCCTTTACAAACAAACAACTTTGTAGTTTTCGTCTGACAGCCTGGTTGACACCAATCCTTGGGTAACTATAACTACCTTAATTAAATCCTTTTTTGGCATTCGGGTAGGTACTTTTTTTTCTTTTTGAGTTGCAAGTGCCGGTTAGGACATTCTGCCATCCTTATTCCTTACTATATAATTATAATTATCTACAGTTACATAACAATTTATTATGTAAGATGCTATATAATATATTAAGCGTATTTTTATAAACTGCATATGCGTAAAGCTATTTTTTGAGCACCTCTGGCTTTCTTGTCTATGGAAGCACCATATCTCTCATTGTCATTGTGACATTTTATAACACTTCGTTCATTTCGAAAGGCGCTGATGAGTTTTCCACGCGTATCATAATGGTACTCGCACGTTAATGGATGTCACAGCTTTCTCTGGTCGATCCGTTTCTGTAATCTCTGAACTTGTCCGATACTTTCCGGATGATTAATTTTAATTGAATCTCGGAAGCGTTTTAGTAAAGCAAAGAATCGCAGTGCACTATATTACTAATTATATTATACATAATATACTAGCTGCTGCCCCGCGGTTTCACCCGCGTGGGATTTTTGGATAACATGGTTTTTATTTTTTTGCGCGGAACCCTAATTCTTTTTCTAAAATTAAAGTAGCCTATGTTACTCCTTGTAACATCAGCTATCTGCCAGTGAAAGTCCCGTCAAAATCGGTCCAGCCGTTTCGGAGATTACCCGGAACAAACAGACAGAGAGACAAAGATTTTAAAAATGGTTGTTTTGTTATACGTACCGTATATACTTTCACATGCATTTAGTAAAAAGCTGTTATTTTGATATTACAAACAGTCACTTCAATTTTGTATATCTGTATGGATTATTATACTTATTTTACGGTTTAGGTTAGTTTCTATATTCCCCTAAATTTTAAGAGGCCTGGAAGTCATAAAAATTATCCCAATCAAACATACAAATTGAACGATCAGTCGTAAACGTTTAAAGCAGTCAAATTTGAAACACCTACTCCATTCATGAAATTCAAACCCAAATTCCAGTAATTTTGATTTTTGGTAGGAATACGATGTAATATTTTGATATGATGCTGGTACTCATCTGGCTGTATCAGCATTGCGCTTCAATGAGGCAATGCCGCCAACATAATGGGTACGCTACCAACTGGTAGTGGCCTAGAAAATTTGGATTAGTTTATTGGCTTGTAGAAACTGTTTTTATAGCTAGATTAGATGTGTTTATGTATTAGCTAATAAAAAAAGGCTTAGTCCTTTAAAAAAATGCATGAATATAGTAATATAAGGCAGTAAGTACCTGCCGACACTAAATTGGCTAGGTACAAAAATTCGCAGCATTTAAATATCTTTCAATTTGCTTGTTTGATTTTTACACATTTATTATGAAATTTATATCGAGGAGTAAGTTTCCTCTAGAATAGACATTTTCTATAATTAGTAATAGATACTACGTTATTCCTAGGTAGATACGTTTATTTGAATGTCACAATAAATTTTGTATTGAATTAGTGAAACTAAACACATTGTTCCTTGAAGAAAACGCAGACACCCGTATTTATTAGGTATTTTATTGTGTCGACGGCAGAACGCACATCTGCGTGTCAAATTCCTTCGTGCCATGTGCAACCAGTGGGAAGCGAACCGTGCAACACGTGTAGAAAAAAAATATGTAGATTTGAAAATGGAACCGCATCGAGCGCTGTACTGGCCGATGTTGAGTTGTTTTCTTTTGTTGAATGGTTTTCTGTCGTTCTTCCGTATTCGGTTTTCGAATTATAGTTTATTTTGCGTCAACAACTAAACACCAGTGATATACTATGTACACTTTTTGTGTCAAATATAATACGAGTATAATAAAAAATAACTCCACCAAAGCTACTATTTCTGCTCGTGGTGTGGTTTCTTTAAATATCACTGGCGATTATATCATTTCCGTCAATTTCTTTTTCTTTTATGTCTTCTATACATAATTATACAGTCCTAATTAGTGCCAGTGATACGAGCTATGTAATACTACAACTTTACTATGTATATTACTACTATACTCCTTTGTTAGCACATGCCGATGATAACCTACATAGACGTTTTCCTGTCAAATTATTGTATAGCGTATTGAATGCCCCAGCTAAAGGAAGAGGGTGCTTTTTGTGCCGTCAGCTGTTGCAACCCGACACCCGGGGTGCGGTCACAATGCCGCAAATAAAGGCTGCAACGGACTAGCACGTCTATCAGCTTTCTATTCTTTGCCAAATTGGTACTTTTGATTGTCAGTCTATCGGTGGGTTTCTCTAACGTTGGTCTCCTTTAATTACAGATTAAAACTAAGGTTGTCCTTATCTAGAACATAAAACGACACAGACGTAGAAAATAAAAAAATGACAAAGACAAAATCTGAGCTCAAAGTTAATGAACTTTCCAGAAACCCACCGTGTTACACCACACAAGCTCCATGCTTTGCTAGATAGAATAAAGTACAAATAAAAAGCTTCCTCTCTATCCTTGCACCTTTTTTCGTTTCATCAATATTCATTAATCATTTTGTGCACATTCGCTGCGCTGGTTACATATAATCTTAGCTTTATCATCCTTGAGTATACTTTTTTATTTTTATTTAGGCTAAGATTCAGAGACGAATATTAGCGTGGACTCGAGCTTCTATATGTCAAAATTCTATACAGTTTTGACGTATGAAAGCACAAATACACGCTTAGACTTATCTCTGAATTAGTTCCTTAGCCTCCTCGGTCTAACTTGCCTTCAGATGTTTCCGATTTCCTACTTTTTATCATTGATATTTTTTTTATAACCGTGACGTTATGAAAATGATAAAGCTCGCATCCTTTCTTCCACATTTATCTGTCAAAATTTTATAAGACCGGAAACGCCATTTTATCAAAACCTTTTTTTGCGCGTCCGCATCCTCTTCTGTTGGAGTCTCGTGTCACTGTCATATCTTCGCATCTCGTGTATCACGGTATCCGTTCACTCGTGATATTTGATGTCGACGAGAGTTCACGATTAGAGAGTATCTATTTTTTAAATTTTTTTTATGTTATTGGTAACGAGACAAACTGGTCGTTTGCCTGATGGTAAGCATAACGCCGGCCCATAACAATTGCAGTGCCACTCAGAACTTTGAAACACAAAGGCCTGCGCGGCACTGCAGTGCGCTCGTTACCCTGAGACGTTAGGTATTAAGTAACGTAAGCCCAGTAGTTTCACTGGCTACTCTGCTCATCAAACCGGAACACAGTAATGCTTGCACATTACTGCTTGGCGGCAGACTTCACGAGCAAACCCTACATACCATAAAACTCTAATTCTCTCGGTATCTTTATCACCAAAGAATATTGTATGTGAATCTCATTGTTTAAATTACAATGTCAATAAAAGGGGTCGAGCGAAGAGACCTTCTGATGCGTCAAAATTATAAGTAAAATATTCGATTTTCAAAGTAGGTAGTTGTTCGAAGTTCAAGAATTCCACACCTGCCAGGCTTGCGAAGCAGATGTTGGGATGCATTAAGGAAGGAAGGCCACGTGAAATTGTATAAAGTTTGGGAGAATTCGGAACGCACGCGCATGCACCAAACAGCTGACGGAGGTTGCATGTCTATTTTATTTTATTTCTACCTGTATTGAGAGAAATTTATTGCGAACGGAATGATCAGCTGATTCGTCGACAGCTGCTTTCTAAACTTTTTCAGCAAGTTTATTGCTGAGGGCTCAGGCTTTTAGACTTAAAAATAATATTTAGCTTTGAAAAAAAAATACGTATATACTATATCTTCCTGTATAGTTTAGGAATCTCAATAGTTAAAATCTCAGCCTATAAGAATTGGTTGAACCGTACTTTTATTAGTTTTCACAAGCTAGATACAAAATCGAGGTTATTATTCTTACAAGATAATTTCGAACCATGAATCCAAACACTCACTGACATAGTCCAAACATTTTTTAATAGACCTGGCAATATTCAAAGGGAGTACTTTAGTTTATTTATAAAAGGGCCAAACAAAGGGTACTTCCTAGGGCAGCGTCTGTTTTGTGTCCGGTTTCTTCTGTTTATTAGTGTGTGTCTGAAACGCCCTTTGCCCTGAACAGTCGCTTTTGAGCTTGGTGTTGTAAATAAAGTATAGCTTTTTTTTATCTTGCAGGCCTAAAGAATGTTTACGGTCAAATGTTAAATCGCATTCTCTATTTTTGATTTAGAACATAATTTATGAATTCGTTGTATGCCAGCTCCACGTATCAATTATTGTAAAAAATGATATTTAATAAACGAAAAGGGTTCTTGTATCTTTAGTCATCCATCAAAGAAAGCCATTGCAATCCTTTACTAACCTGTTATTTGTAATTTGATTTGACTTATTTTCGATTGATTTCATACGTTTAATTGGCAGTAATAATACATAATAATTCTCTGTCAGTTTTTAATAATTCTTCAAGAATAATAATTACGTTATAATAATACGTTTTACAATTTACTGCGCTGATCCGTGATAGATTTCATAATAATTGTTGCTAGATAGTCGGATAAAGAAAGGAATATTGTTCGTCCGTTTTTTCTTTTGTTGTTACATGATTAGAGGCGATTTCAATAGCAATGAGGTGTAAGGTTAAGTAATTAGTTACTCATAGTTAGCCGTGTAATAACTAATAATCTAATAATGTATCATTATTAATCGGTATTATTATATCAGAGACGTGAAGATTAGAGCAGTTATAATAGATAATAACGAAGAATATTGTAACATACACGCATATACGTGAGAAAGAAGCTAGTTAATTTTTAGACAAAATATAAGTTGTATAATAAAATGAATAACAATGAATGGAATTATGAACGATTGATCGTCAATTGAGGGAGGCTTATATTCAGCAGTGGACGTCTTCCGGCTGATGATGATGATGATGATGATGATGATCGTCAATATATCTCGTGGGAATCGATCCTTGAGTGACACAGTCTTCAATAGGAAAGAGATGCTCAGAACTGAATTTAACACGTGATATAATAAAATGAAAGGGATAAAAACATTATCAAGTTGTTTAATATTCCCAAAGTTGTAAGAAATTAAACATTAGACATTCTTTATCGCGCAATTAAAACTATTATCTTATTTGTAAGAACTTAAATGAATTAATAATTAAAATGGAAAGTTATATAAGTTTGCTTTTCAGCATTCCGATGTAAAATTTTGAATATAACGTTAAGATTCACACATTATTATTTTTATTTTTTGGTTACAATTTAATGGGCAGCGCAGAAACTAATGCAGTTTAATAACAAAATGACATATCAGATGGACGCCCCCATACATCGCCTGACAGGAACACTTAACAGTTTACAACTACATGATTATTATGAAATGGGGGCAGCACTGTGCGTTATTATAATGATGAGTAGACGCAAATGGGATTAAATTTCGCTTGTATTTTGTGGTAATTAAGATTTACTGTTTCATTTTATTATATGATTACGGTAATGAAGATTTATGTGATATAACTGGGCGTGTCAGCTTATCATAAAATTTTATTTTTTCCTTCTAGGAAAATGAGCTTATCTGGGGTTTTCTTTATGTTCTATCTAATTAAAACGTGGAAATTTGATGACCGGGGGTTTTCAAAATATTAATAATGTTTTTTAAGGATAACAGGTAGGCATTTAAATTTTCAGTACTAGTTTATAGACTTCTCATTAAATCTTAGTCTAATTAATGTTTTACAAACTACGCCTTAACTGCCTTATTATAAATAAAGTTTAATGACACAATTTTTGTCATCGTAATATATCACATTAACAACCAAATAAATTAATTTATTGCTATAGGCCCGCGCTGAGCCTTCTTAATTAGTAAAATCAACGCTCAATTGACCGGATGCGACGCCATATTTAAACTCCGATCGCGATCCGAATAATCCAACCGCACTTGACTTCCGGTGACCTTAACTATAACTTAAAATATATTTTGAACCCTATATCAGAAAAGTTACGGCTTACAATTGACAGCAGCACGTAAGGAAGAATCTTAAGGTAGTTTCGTGGGAGATTTTTGTCAATCACAAATCTAAGAAGTATGAGGTTTTTGAAAAGCTTTATCTAAATGGATTTTGACACAAGATTTATTGTGAAAATGTCTGCCTCCAGTAATTTGATTCGATTCATTATTAGTTGTTTGAAAATAGTTAAGAATTCAAATTATAATTCCACAGACAGTTAATTACTTTACGAGAATTGAAGTAAAACTAAACTTTCCTAATGATGGACCCACAGTTTTAAAAGCTTTAGATTTATCTATACTTTTAGTAAAACTGCAACAGGTCCAATAGTGTTCATTGAAGATATTTTAAAGAGTGCCAAACATAACATTAATCGGTAAAACAATGATAGAACTTCAGAATACAAGAACTTTAAAATAAATAATAAAAAACGTATTTTTTTTCAAAACCATTCCTATCAGGTTTGCTATCTGTGGGAATATACAGGTTATAAAGATATAAACACGCAGACGAAGCCGGGGCCAGTGTAAAATGTAATAGGTAGATATCTGATAGAAAAATTAGACATGTAATACATGGTGGACCTCATAGGTATTTTTGCATTTGTTTCCTGTATGATGTATTGAAAATAATATTTAAAAGCCGGAATTCTGCTATTATTATCTATAAACTGTTGTATCAACATTATAGAGCGAGGTGCTCTGATGAAATAAGTAGATACTAATTGACACTCATTTACAATCCTTTTAAAGTACATAATTATGAAACACATATGAAAGACATATAATCTTAGACCTTAGACATCTTAGACATATAATCTTAAATTTAAATATTAAATCAGGTTAGATATATCCTCAGACCTATATCCACTTTGTTATATGTATCAAAGGGTTAGCATGAGTTTAGTTTAAGATGACACGCCTGAATCGCAAAGCTATACCTAATTACCTAGTACCTACCCGTTGTCATTCAAAGATAGAAGTGAGCGGTGGGAGAGTCGCAAATGTTTCGCGTGGTTTAGTCATCGTTTTGTAATGCGCACACGCACCTTGCCTCTTAATGTATTAGACCTGTGGCCTGTGTTCGAAATTTGAATTAATTTAAGCTATATTTATTCTGTGGTTCGATTGTTTAGCCACAAGAAATTGATCACTATATACAGTTAAGTTTTTTATAGGAACATTTAATTTCTCAGGCTTGCGTTTAAACGCTATCTGAATAGTGAATATTTTAAAAAGTATTTAGTATTATTCTTAACTTTGCAGTATTGTGAAAAAAAGTTTAAATTAATACAAACCTGTTTTTATATTCTCAGGCTTGATGTAATCTTCATTTGAAAACTAGAACGCCTTTTGAAAATATTTTGAAAGTATTATACTTCGGTATTCGGTTGTATAATATTATACTTCTTAATTGGTCCATACATGCATATGAAATGAGTTAATGGAAAATAATTAATAATAAAATAACTACATTTTTAAAAATAAACTTTAGAAGTTTCAACTATTTAGCCTATTGTCGCGTATTTAGATGATAAGTCTATTTTGCAACGAACACAGACGTCAATGTAAATTCGTATGTGACTGAACCTCTTTGAATTCAAAAGCCAGTCATTAACTTAGGTACATAATCGAGGTCGCTATATTCGTAACATCTAAATTTTATATCAAGGCTATTCGAAGCAAGGATGAAATGGAGAATTTAAATGTTTATTTACAATGGATAAGTCTTACCACAAAAAAAAATAAACACACTTCAAACCTGTGTTAAACACTGTTTTACGCCTAAACATGCGTTCGTCGCGCAATTAAATATGAGCAACCACAAATCCTGATTTGCTTAACCGTTGTCTAACACAATTCCGTTGTGACATTTCTAATCATTTTTGACATTTATCTTAAGACGCTGTTTTATCTAAACAGGCGACTAGAAATGGTTTTTTGTGGTAACACTATAATACTCTTGTCAAACGGTCGTGCCGTTTGTTAGGAGACAAACAAATAATTTAAGACGTAACTACTTATAAAGTAAATACCTATATTTCGAAAATGTTATCCTAAAAGGGCGTTATAGATCTTGTGTTCGATAAAGGTATTAGGTACCTAAGTACCTATCAGAGGTTGGTCTTGAGTTTGCTAAATGCCACCATTTACATAAAACTGTACTTAAGTGATTGTTCATCACTTAAAATTTGACGAGAGTAATTTCTACTGACCAAACAGTCTAAATTGTATTGTGATTTATTCCAAAATGGTATAATATCGATAAGGACGGTCAGTAAGATATAAACACAGTGGTGTCGATTCTGTTGTTTCATACCTAAATCTAATTTTACTTTCGCTCTATCTCTTTCCACAACATAACATGCGAAAGAGATGGAAGCTGCTTGACATATCTAAATTTACTTTTAGAACCATCAAATATCTTCCTTCCTTGATAAATTAGACGCCACTAAATTCATTGCCGTTAAATTTACAAGCAAGTTGACTAATTTGACAGGTCTAAAATATAGTCCATCTCTTTCTCATTTAGAAAGAGGGGTTGAAACTAAAATTTGGTTTAGGCATGAGATGACAGAATCGAGAGCATAGTCTAAATAACTAAAGATTCACAGCTACCACCTAAACTATAGACATAAACTTAACCATATAAATATTAGAGTTACTAACTAAACAAAGATGCCACAATGCCCGTGGAAAATCGTAATCTCCTCCCGCTAAAAGGACCGCATCGAAAGAACGACCGGTTCAGGAAAAAAGACAATTCAAGTCGAGATTTAGCGTTTAATTACATCCGCTATATTTTAGGCAAAAAGCTGTCCTTTAAACATCGGCCATTGTCTTCTGATCTAACTTCTAAAGTTATAGCAGTTAGGTAGTAATAGATTTTTGTAGTGGGATATATTTACCTACATAGTTCAACTGTCAGTAGCACTTATATATTTATTAACTAGCTGTTGCCCGCGGTTTCACCCGCGTAGAGATATTGGATTTCATGGTTTTTATTTTTTTGCGCGGAACCCTAATTCTTTTTCTGAAATAAAAATCCTAAGTCACTCTTTGTGACATCAGCTATCTGCCAGTGAAAGTCCCGTCAAAATCGGTCTAGCCGTTTCGGAGATTACCCGGACCAAACAGACAGACAGATAGACAAAAAATAAAAAAATGGTTGTTTTGTTATAGGTGCCGTATATACTTTCGTATGAATTTAGTAAAAAGCTGTTTTGATATTACAAACAGACACTTCAATTTTATTTATTTGTATAGATTAAACAATCATCTATCGGTGTGTTCTGGCAGCTGCTCTTGAGCAGTCCTAGTCTAAACTAGTGTATTCGCTATCTTCGACCATATCCATTTCCATTTGATTAACGTAATTGGCCTTGGCCGTGGCAATTGAAATTAAATAAATAAATATCGAGATAGTGGTCAAGTTCTATGTATGTCCTATACATATACAGTCACTTTTATAGTCAACTGTTAGATGTACCTATACCGACTAAAAATAACTTTAATTTAATGAATACTTATTTTCGTAAACATTTCCCATAAACATTAAACACTAGTTTCTAACATACTCGAAATTACTACCCCGCGGGGCGACTCGGCGATCACCCGAATTTTTCGCATAATTACGACTGGCAACCCCGAATAATCGACTCGATTTAATATCCTTTTTTATTGTTTCAACGTTCCCACGGCCGCTGCACGCGAACGCGACTACATTATATCTTCTTTTTTTAAATTAAAAAACACATCCGAGCTTGAGGCGGAGTGTGTTCAGTATTCTAAGCCTCGGGCGTAAAGGAGTACCCGAACTCCTTTCATTTGATTCACGTTTGATTACCGGTTGCTGATGCAGTGATACCATATCATTAGAGTGTATTATCTGTACTTTCAGTGCGTAAGCGCTTTTTGACGTGTGTAAGTAGCGTGATTTATTATTATTCTCTTTAGATGATAGATCTACTTAATTGGTCTTATTATAGCACAGTATATCTTTTGTTTAAGTAGCAGTTTGTCTCGTTTGGAAAAGCTTATAATGTCGTTTCTTTTTTTTTTAATTTTATGTGGCATTACCGTTGATTTTAAGTGCCTGTCAAATAACGTTGCTGTCGTTGTCGTTATGATGTCAAAGACGTGACATTATACAGCCACCTCTGGCCGAGACGTCGTTTAGCGCCGTATGATTACTAACACTGTTTGTAACCGAAGCGGTATATTTTGCAAGCCTACATTTGAAGACCGGTTTTCTCGAGGATCCGTACGTCTTTGTGCAGAGATTGAGAATTTTAGCACTTATATTCGCTACGCCAGAGATGTTTGCAGTTTGTTGCCGTTTTGAAAACTTGTAACTTGTTGTTTGGCTACTTAATGGGTGTTAAAACAAATAAGGAATATAAAAATGCGTCTCGTCTCACTGGACCTGATGTCATTTTTTTTATTTTTTAGGACGATAACTGACCGTGTCGGGTTAACGACTCGAAATAAGCATAAATAAAAAGGCAATATTAATGAGAGATCGGCTGATTAGTGTCCATATATAGTTGTACAGGTGTCGTGTAAAAAATCGCGTAGGCGAAACGGGTGTGGCAACCCCACATAAACAATGTTTGGTAATTTTGGAGTTGCCACTCTATTCACGAACTTTGTGCAGTAGAGTCAATTCAATGTTAATTAATTATAATTCTGTTTATTCTGCTTCTGGTGTTTGTCTGTGGTCATGAGTTACGTGGAATTTCTTTACGATCTTCTAGAGGCAAGTCTTTTTAATTAAATTATCAAAGCAGTTTTAAATATAATCGCGGTCTCTATAAAATTTAAATAACAATTGTACTATAACCAATTCAATTTTTACTCGGAATGCACAACTGCACTAATGACAATTAATAAAAAAAATTAAGCTCATCATTAGTAAAAATACATTATCTATTAAGATAATGGTTCTAAGAAACTAATAAACCATTTGTTTTGAACCGTGTGAATTAAGCATTTCGATAGTCGTATATCCTAACTGTTCTTAATGGAATACTATAATAAACGTATTAATTTTAATTTCTTTCGATACTTTTAGCATTTAGTATCTACCATTTAAAAACTTGAATGGATTTTATCTTTGTGTTTCTTATAACCTCCTTTATTTTGACAAATAGGCCGAATGCCTTTATTAACTATAACTACTAACTACAGTCTACATACCAACTACTAAATATAAAAAAAACATCCTACATACTACAGCTTTACTGGACCATCTATAGTCCGGCCATTTTCCTTTTTTATTTAATTTCGAGACTTTTATCTAACTCTAGAATTAACTAGTAAAATTGCTTTTTATAATGGTGGAACTGATTTCGATGAAAATATCACGATATAATTATCAAATTTCATCCCCCATTTTTCGACTTTCAGGGGTTGTATTTTTTCATAAAATTTATATGGCACCACCTCAAGAGTTAAGGTCTTTTTTGTCTGTCTTCAAACAATAAAGAATTTTCAAAATCGGTCCACGATTGCCGGAGAAATTCGTGAACATTAATAATTACATACCTATATATAGGTATACAGTCGAGGATAGAAACTTCTCTTTTTTAAGTCGACTAAAAATTAACAATAAGATATCCCTACGTGCAACATATGAGCTGCTACGCTATTCAAACTTATCTACACCTACTATATATCTATAAAGCAGTAAAGTTAAAGTTTTTTACTGGTAATCTCTGAAATCACTGCGCTGGTCCGATTCTAAAAATTATTTCACTAATAGAAAGCTACATTATCCCTGAGTGTTATAGGCTGCATTTAATTCTGATTCCACGCGTGTGAAGCCGCGGGCAGACGCTAGTATTATCTACTCAGAGATGAGACGATCAGATTGTTTGCCTGATGCACAGCATATCTCCTGCCCAGAACAGTTGCAGTGCCACCCGGAACCGTAAAAAAAGACCTGCACGGTACTGTACTGCGGTGCGCTCGTTACCATGAGGCATCAGGTATCATAGAGACCCAGAAAATTCAATGAATAAACCTTTAAGTTATATTAGCATTTTCCCATGACAGCTCCAGCCTAGATTATCCAAGTCGCCCAATAAGGATCGGGTAACATTCTCGTGTAACAGAACTTCAACTCGATTTCAATTCTCGGTATAAACAGACATGTCTAAACATGATCATTATCATAACTCTATGCGTAGCATGTTAATGACCACTTCCTATAACAGCTTTTTTAGTACTTTTAATTTTTTCATATGGCAATTTCGTTTAAAGTTGTTTATGGCAATTTCTCTATTTCGTGCGTTTTAGGATGGCAAGACTTCAATTTCCTTTATGATTTATATATAATTATAAGAAAGGAAAAGTCTGGCTAAGCTACGATGAATGACTACGTACCTACTCCGTTTCTTAAAAAATGTAAATAAATAATTCATAACTTGATACATACAATAAGTATAAGTATACTCAAGATGCATTATATATAAAATTGTAATTCATTCATTTATTCATGTATTACATAAGACTAGCTGTTTAATAAGAGAAGCCACTGACTCCTGAAACACAGATGTATACTAGTTCGGGAGACTATGGATTCAACATATCTATGTGTATAACTTTTGTGTCTAAATAAATGATTTGATTTGACTTGAAATTATTGGGACATTACATAGTTGTGTATGTTACATAATTTTAATTACCTGATTAGGCAGGTGACTTACTTTTAAAATAAAGCACATAATTAAATATTACAGTAAGTACATTTAATTAACTATACTAATCACAGCGTAACCAATTTAATTGATAGGATATCGATGTGTTGAGTTGAGAAAATCACCTGCTTCCTTCACTTAGACCGGTCCGCAGGGCCGGATTAACCATCTCGGGGCCCCTAGGCAATGCACCTTTCGGGCCCCCTTTTCTAACCATAATAATATTATGCTATAATAATTTGAAATGCATTCTGAAATATGACGATATAAAAAAGAACGCAATATGAATAATATTGTCATTGAGGGTTTGTTACATAAAAATCTTCAAATTAAATTTTCACTCGAAGAAACATTTTCAATTGTTTTCCCGGGGTGCGGGGCCCCGAGTCGGTGTTGGGCCCCTAGGCAGTTGCCTACTTTGCCTTATGGATATTGGATAATCCGGCCCTGCCGGTAAAACCAGATTGTTAGGCAACAGTTTAGCTTAGATACTAGGTAAATCTAGAAATGTTAAGAATGCAGTCCTACTTCTCGACAGTCCGTTAAAATACGTCTAATGTGGCTTCCTTAGTTTTATTATGAGCGATGACACAGTGGCCGATAAATTTTATCGTCATATTTTATTAGGCAATGTTTTTTTTTAATCTTTTCTTTAGATAACGCGTAACGTAATCATCAACATGTTAAATATCTAGTCATGTACTTGCTAATGGTTTTGTTTGACCTTTTCTTAGGTTTTCAGAGTTATTACACAGTGTAGTGGGTTATAATAAAACAAAACTAAACTTGGCGTTTATGGAATAACATTAGATATTTGCTGATACAATACATTAACATAATATTATGACATCGCGTTATAAAATTTATTAAATATCGTAAACGTGTAACGTATGGAACCTGATAAATAGATAGGTATATAAGTGCAAACTACTCATAGTATGAAGTATACAAAAAGATTAAATCACATGGGTAGCTACAAAACGTAACGTGTTAACTTAACTGTAACATAAGTGATTTACCTAATTTGAGTTTTAGTTGTTACCTAATTTGAGTATTAGTTTTAGTTGTGAGTTGTGAATGAATGCAAATGTTATATGTGAAATTGCGGAAATTAGATAAAAATCAGAGTCCAACTTTACTTACCTCAGTCGGTAACCATTTGATTACGTTAGAGTCCCTAATATTAGTATTACAATGTATGCTTTAATTTTGTTTTAGTAATATTCTCGCATTTTTGACAGTTATACGGTATGAGCTTGGTTGTAACTTATGAGACTAAACTAAAATCAGTTTCTACATTCACAAGGTCCGTAAATCAAGGTTACACTGATCGGCCTGACCGAGAGATGCGCGCGCGCAGTTGATAAGACAAATGTTATTTCCGCTCGATACCCCTGTACCAACGTTGATAACTGCGACATACAAATGTTGATAAATATAATGCTTGCAGAAACTACTTCTTATAACGAAGAAACATATTTTCTTGTACTCGCTGGTAGCAACCCTGGTGGGTAGCAACCCTAGAGATGAAAATTTATCGCTAAAAACCTATCGGTATGTCCTGAACCACTCTTGAGAGTCAGTTCCCTATAACCCCATATAGCTTATTTACCAGCTTCGAAACAAAAACCAACATAGGGAAAAAATGCATAGTTATTAACTTACAAACAGGTACCTACCTACTTATACGTTTAGAAACTAATTGCTGTGTACTAATTCAACTGTAAGTACTGCGTGTCAAACACAAGCTATATGACTAAAAACTTACCCGGTTCGGAATCATACCCACAGAACGCAAAACACTAATGATATCGGCATGTCTACGCATACAAAGATGAATCACGTTACACTTAGGTATTATTCATTTTTCGTCAAAACTCACCAGTCCATTGATGAAATTGTGTCAGTATCTATATAAAGTAAATCCGTAATTGGGTGTTAGTTTTATAAGCTGTGTTTAATTAAGTTTTTTTTCTTTAAGACCTGTGGATTTTGTTAAATTTAAAAAAAAAAAGTATAAAGAATTGGTTAAAGTACAACGCTTTGTATTTTGTATGCGTAGGCTTGTACTATTATGTATTCTGTGGCGTAGGCGTGTGCTTTGCTGTGTTTCTTAGTAGCTCCTTAATACCTACACAATCTTTGGTGAAGTCCTTGAAATAAATTTAGTACCAATTTGAATAGGTTGGTTAGAGGTTATCAAATACAAATCAAATTTCTTTTTCTCTGAACCAGCCAGAGTCCGCAAACATTTTTAGACACCAAAAAACGGTTTATTTCCACCCACATTTGACGTAAACTCTTAAAACATACACCTTCCAGACCCGACCCGAGCAGAACCGACCACTAAACTTGTTTAATTACCGAACTATAAGTAGAAATTACGTAAATAGACAGCTTTATATCCATTCTTATACTTTTACCATATCCCTCTCGTTCTTTCGATGGGAGTTAAAAAGAGAGGTTGATGTAAAATGGCGTCGATGATGTTATTACGGCGACGCAGTTACGAGCGCGTAAGAGTACGCGTTAACAGAATTAATGCTTCACTTAGAGTTAAGATAACTTATTTTACGTTTGTTTACTGCTGTACGCCCATTTTACGGTTAATTGTATGATAAAATAATGTCGCTGGAGCTAATTCCTGCAGTTTACCGCTTGTTAAATTATAACCGTAGGTACATTGAACAATATTTTACTTAATACGATACTTAGGTACCTAAGTGTAATAATTTCATTTTGACTAGAAGGTAAGCCATTCGCCTGGTGGTCAGCACAGTGCTATCCAAAACTTTGCACAAATGCCTGCGTAAAGCTATAATACAGTTCTCTCTTTACCCTGAGATGTCAGTTATCAAGTCTCGTATGACCAGTTATTTCACTTACCTACTTAACCTTGCTCACCAAACCAGAATGCAGTAATGCAGCAGGCACACTACAGCTTAGTGTCATAACTGCACAAGCAAAGCGGTGGATCCTACCACGACAGAAGAGTTAGTCTTACCACTTGGTTGTATTATTTGTATACTACACTAATGTGTAAATGGTAACGTCGAACCAAATTGGCATTCAACGCTATTTGACACAACCCAAATGGAGCAGCTTTTTTTTAATGTTATTTGCTAACGAGACGAGCTGGTCGTTTGCCTGATGGTAAGCATAACGCCGGCCCATAACAATTGCAGTGCCACCCAGAACTTTGAAACACAAAGGCCTGCGCGGCACTGCAGTGCGCTCGTTACCCTGAGACATTAGGTATTAAGTCTCATAAGCCCAGTAATTTCACTGGATACTCTGCTCATCAAACCGGAAGCTTTCGTGATGTTAAAAAATACGCAAAATACCTGTATGTACCTACCTACTCAGATCTCAGAGTAACATACTCGACTACTCTCATAATTGACCACTAAACAGGAGATGCGTTCTGCTAACTTTTAAAACTATAACACAGTTATGTAATTATATTATTGCAAAAAGTGGTTTGTGAAACTATAATTTGGCTAAAAGGTAGGTACAATCAACGCAAAAGCAGTTCTATCCTACACACTAAAACTTGTTTAAATAGACGATTATTAATTCATAAAAATCTTTTACACCATTTACCGTCAAATTTTATCTAAGTACCTACCTTGACCTGTATATTTATCAATACAAAAGCGCCATTCATCCAAAAGATAAGATGGCATAATAAAAACAGCACTTTGCCCACGGCTTTGCAAAAAAAAAGAAAAAAGGACCAGTGCTGCCAACCGTTAAAAAGAACTAGTAATTTCGCGCCCGCAGCAGCATTGCCGACGCCCGACATCCGGCGATCGATCAATCTGCGCTGCCGCAGCCGGCTCAGGGCACTCACTTGGGCATTATTCAATTTGTCCAATCGGTTAGTGCCCTGTTATTCTGGGGTCACACTAGTTGAGAGGATTGAGTGCTGGTGGAGTAGCAATTTCATTTGTCAATGTTAAGATGATTATGAGTGGTTTTCTGGTGGAACCACATAGTAGGTACAGCGTGCACTAACCTGTATAAATCAAACGTGATAGAGAAGGAGAATCTTGGTAGTTTTTTGGCACATGTTTCGCACGCATTGCATTAAATTTTCAAGTTCATAATCAAAGTTTTGACATAATTCTGAACATGGTATAATCTATAAGTAGCTTTTTATATCTACTCGTTTTGAAAATTATCACTTGATTAACGGGATATTTACCATGTATATTATTTGGTTTGACTTTTCGATGATATAATAATATATACATGGTAAATATCCCGTTTATAGTGATAATTTTCAAGGTGTTGATGACCATGACAGTTAAAAACCTATATATACTCGTTGTTTGTTCGTCTAGTTATTAATCCTTCTACCTATCTAGGTCTGGCGTGCTTACCACTTTCGACCAAAGATTCAGCGAGATAGCACCTAACTTATTACACATAAAAAGCGTCGGACATAGTGTTGATCTTACCCCAGAACTGGAGCTGGTGAAATGTCAAAATTATCGTTATTCTTTAGACGTTTCATGATAATATATAAAAATTATAATAAGTATACGTTTGATTTATGATCTATAGATAAATTGTGAATAAAAAAAATCAGCATGGTTTTATTTGTGTAGGAGTGCTAAGCACCTTGTTTAATCAAGATTAGGTATACCGCCTACTATACCCCATCATTCAAGTCTTAAATGCCACTTTATTTCATTACAATCAAAACATAACAATAACGCAATAAACGAAGATGCGCCATTACAAAACGCTGCGCCCGCGCACTTGACAGTTGACATGGCGACCTCTTGTGGTTTCCGGTGCTTTGGAAATGATTTATTGGGCTTTATAAGTGGAAATACTTCGGCATTGTTTGATAAAATATATGTTCATTATTTAATTATATTACTGATAGTTATTATGGTCATAAACGCAATTTGTTATGTCATATGTGATACATATCTTTAGAAAGTAGAGCTTGAAAGTGAAGTGAAATCTGTGAAATAAATTTCAAATTTAAACAATATTCTCAGAGGTCAAACGCCAATCTACTTATCAATAAAAAATAAAAGTATCATGTAACCTATAAACTAAATATCTCGGATAATAATGCACATCCGCCCATTGCCACCAGAAAAGCTCTTTTTTGCATTTCCCAACACATAACATTATGAAACACACGTTAAAAAAACTGTCAATTTATAATTCTTCCCATACAGTTGTGCAACATTTCCTTACCTAAATACACCAAAATCAAAGATGGCGCATGTAACTAGCAATCTTAACTCAACGATGGCCCATTTACTTAGCCACGGTAACGTAACATGATATTACTCGTGCGATAGTAACAGAAAGTAATGCCACTACTTATGTGGTAATGCTAGTGGACCGGCGGAGATAAGGCTTAGAATTTGCGCTTCCCACGTTTTGAGTAACGGGTATAGTTGATAAATAGAAAGGGGAAATACTTATCCACAAATTCGTTGTATCTGTTTTGGGTGGTATCATTTGTTTACGTATTTAAGTGCAGCCGTACACATTATAGGCCACCAAACGCAGCCACTAAAGCGTCCACATCAAGCTGCGGACAAGATTTCGTTCAAGTGCCCACGTCGTCCGAGTCAAGCTGAGGCAGTGGCCGCCTTTGTGGCTCGCTTCCCGCGCACATTTGACCACAAACCCCACCGGCTTCTTTCCGCCCGCACAAAATAGATAAGAGAACAAAATGGGGCACCAGGTCGTGTAAGGAAGGCCTACAGACCAGAAACCTGAACACGCCACTTAGTCGTACACCCGCGCTCACCAAGCTTATGCATTTACACGTATTTAGGCTTACTGGGACGACTAACTGCCCGAGCACCCCATCTTTTCTCTCTATTTTACCACCAGTGACATAGACTGGCGGCGCCCAGTCACTGGTGGCCGCGTCTGTGTCTAATGGCCGCGTTGGGTGATCAAATTTGCGTAAACGCTACCTACCTATACAAAAATATAGTACCAAGTAATTTTAAAATTAGAATTCTTAGTTGTTTCTTTTTTAAATTTAATATTAAGAGTCGTCTGTTCCACATTTGAAATCGATTGCGGGTGCGCTGATCGGGAGAACGTGCCTGACTGAAGTTTATTAGAATGTATGCGCGTAGCGTGGCATAGCTCTGTGGTTTGTACATGAATTTGTGGCGTGCCAGGAAATCAAAAAAAGTTTCCTTATAAAAAAATCTTACTAACCTAACATTTTTCGACAAAAAATAGTACGTAGTAACAAAAGTAAATATTTGAAGATAAAATAAATGTCAATTTTTAGAAAAGTAAAGTTTTAAATTATCAGACTTACTTATGTAGCGTAGGTTTATTTATTTTTTAGTGATTTATCAAAACAACTCCCCTGTAATTGGATTACATAGAATAACATATGCGGCGATGAAGGAAAGCAGTCCAACTGGAGGAAAGTAGAATTTAGAATTAAAATCTCCGTAACTCGAAACCTCCTCGCGATGACAGACAACCTAATTGATATCGCGTTACTTACAAACTCCTTCGAACTGAGTGTTCTATTTTCGAAATCTCTTAATTCACGCGGGTAAGTTCTTTTTTTAAGCTTACAAGGAGACTGAATACAAAAAAGAGAATAGGTATGTAATGTTGTTATCATAAAAAATAAAAGATAAGTTCTGAGTTTACACTAAAAACCCTTTTTACTTTTGGAAATACCTAACTACAAATTAAGGTCAGAAAACGCAGCCTTAATCGAGAGATCGATTGACGTTGTGTAATCAGACAAAAACATGAGATGCATTAGCACAATATGATGATTGGCAGTTCGTCTGTCTGTCCATTAAGGATTTCTGTGTTTATGAACGGGGGTTTATGTAAAGCTTACGTTTACTTACACACTTTTCTACCTATGGTTATTTATTTGCTTGATATTTTAAAAGTGTTATCATATTTACATTCGTAAAAGGAGTCTAAATTATAATCTTTTTTATGTTCTTTTTATTATCTTGTAGATTTCATGATGCCAATTAAGGCATCTATAGCTGTTAAATAGCTTCACTTATAGGGTTTTTAGCAAGATCAGCTAACAATCTCGTGTTCGTTTTCAATACCAGACCGATTAAAACCAGCGGTCACTAGTCTTCGTGTGGAAAGTGAATCGTTGCTAATGTTGCCAGTAACAAAATTAACTTTGTCATTGTTATTTAATAGAACGGCTAACGAGGCCTTCCTGTTATTACATGCACGCGATATTTGTTCACTGTAGATGTTCATTAAGATATTTGCATCGTTTTGTTAATTATTCTTTTATCTAATCGTCTTTTGTAACAATAAGCACAATTAGCTAATGTCTATTTGTGTACTACCTAGTAGATTCAATTATTTAGGTAATTTCGAACTACTTACTTTTTAAAAGACTTCAAAGAAGGAGGCGGTTCCACTGTATGTATTTTTATCTATATGTTCACCGATTTCTCCGTCAATTAAAGGTTTTTAAATGATTCGATTTCTCTAAAAATTCTAAATTGAGTGAGGAAGATAGTCTTAACCTAAAAAAAATGGTTTGACACGTACCGTGTTACCACAAAAAAGCACTTGTAGACACCTGTTTAGCTAGAAAGTGTCTAAAGATAAAGGTTAGAAATGATTAGAAATGTCACAATAGAATAATTGTGTTAGACAATGGTTAGACACGACTTAAATCAGGATTTGTGGTTGCTCATATTTAAACACGCGACTAAGGCATGTTTAGGAGTTTAACACAGGTTTAAAGTGTGTTTCATTTTTTTGTAGTAAGATTAATTGATCAACAACATTTTAACCCTTAAAACGACAAATATTTTTAATTCAGTTAACAGCGGTACTTACGTAATGCTCATTACAATAATTACATATTCCTCGGTAAGGTTCCGTCGGTCCGGCGCGCGGGCGTCGAACCTACTTCCGGAGGCCGACAGCCGACAGATAATGATCAAGCCAACTGCTATTGTTAATCGATGTAAAGACAACAGCGTGCTGTGTGAATTTCGCAGTTAAAATCCGTTTACGCGAACGACCGCGTTTCTCGAGTAAACGCCATAGGTACAAAAATAATAGCTGCAAAAATTCAATGTTATTAAAAAGAATATGGAATGGTAATGATCCAATTACCTACTATACTACAAGTTTTCTTTAGTGATGGGTGTTCTCTTTTCATTAAAGGAAATATCTTTCAAAATCTACAACGATTCTACTATAAAAGTACCTACCGACTCTTGAAAGTAATCCCTGATATATTTCTGGCGTCTTGTTTACATTCCCACGTCAGCGCGTGTCGATAGCTCATCAAACACAAAATGACAATATTCATCCGATAAACAAACTTACCTGCTATTTTCTACCTTATCCCCAACGAAATAGGGAACAGGTGGATGTTATAGAAAGTAAGGCTAGGTTGGCATGCGCAGGCGCAGTCAGTTGTCAATCAACTGGCCGGTGTAACTGGCCGAAAACAGTAATACAAGTGTGGAAATGTCAAAGAAATAACCTTTCGAAATGAGCCATAATGACCGAAAATAAAAACAGCCCATAATGGTTTTGAGGAACACTATTTTGAGTTGAAATACTTCACAGGTTTAGAAAAGTGTTCATTTATACAGAATATTCTGTTGAATATGAAAGATTGAAACTAGGTACTTCGTAGTTCCCATTATTTGTGCCCTTTTTAGGCAATACAAATACAAATTCCCAAGGACCGCTAAAGAAACTCAAGTATTTTATATGCAGAAAAGCAAGCTACGTCGAGTCCCAAACAGCTTGCTTGGTCGCTTGAAACAGCCCGGGTCAAAGCAATCGTGAAACAGTCGTATGGAAGGAGTCCTTTGCGGCATAACTAGCAATGTTGCAACTCCATTGCCTATTTTGAATTGAAAACTCAAGCCCGTCATTAAGGTATAAGGAACTGTAGTTTCACGAACGTTAAAGAGACGTATAAGGAATAAAAACCTTATCTAATTACAAGGCAATGCCGACTGGCGCCCACTGGAGTTACATTAAAATACTACAGGTTGCATCATGACGCCCATACGCACCTATCTCAGAAAGTTAGATCCGTTAGGCCTTGCCGAAATTGATAACGATGTTAACGTATTAGTTAGGAATAATATTAGTTTGTATCTACTTGTAATTGGTGTACTTATTACTTACTAGTTCAGGAGAAAACAGTTATGAAGGAACGTTATTTTGCTTAGGTTCTTTGAATTTTGAAACGTAATTTTGCACCGCACGGCAAAAGGATCAAAATTCAAAATTGTATTATTGACTGTTCGGAGAGTGAACCAGCCACTAACTAGTCAGCACAGACCACCAATAATTGGCTGTCATCTAAGAATAGATATTCAGATACTTACTAGCTTAGATATTGTACTCGGACTCTCAGGCAATAATTTTGAGAACCAGTTAGACAGCGGCCTGTTTGTTTTTGAGCGTTCAATCAGTGTTGGTAAGCTGTACCTAAGTCTCTGTAAGCCTATACGACGTCGGCAAAGTTATTCAAATAATCTAGAGCACTTGATAGGTTTCCACAGTGCGAAATCCTATTTCTTGTCGAAGCCGAAGTTGAGTTAATCCTCTCAGTTACTGCAAAGGTTTCAGGTTTAAAAATTGTACCGAAATTTTGCCAATAAGTAACCAAATGGAAGGATCGAAACAATCTGATTTTGATCAAGTTTTTACCATGGTCACAGTATTTTTAAGAAGCAAGGGCCAGTTGCTAGTCTAAATGGAATATTGTTCATCAAAAGCCATACTTTCGAATGAAATGTACACTGTTTACCAGCAGAATTGATTGCGACAGGCGTGTCCTAGTGACGGTTAGCCTCGCGCGACAATTTGCGTTGATATGTTTGTATTGTAAGTAGGTACCTACTTAACATCATCCACATTTAGATCGAAGTACTTACTTACCCACTTACTTTAGCAGCCAGAAGTTATTCTAGTTGTTAGATGGAATATTTTAAACAATATCGTGATATTTTCGACTACTTGTTGTTTTTTAGGAGTTCTTTGTTTTTTTATTCTTTAGTTGTTGTTTGTTTTCTTTTTATTTTTAATTGCCATATCTGTGACCCGCTGGCACTCTTTTTTCTCGGCAAAGAACAGAGACCGAGCAAAGGGGTAGATTGAAAATCAGCGCTGCGTGCACATGAAAATGTGTACGCAACACACGCTGAATGTAGATTAAGGGCAATGGGAGTAGTCCCATTGCCCTACACATACATATATGTATATATATTTTTATGTAAATTGTAAAGAATATTGTAAGGAGCAATAAATGATTTGATTTGATTTACTTATTAGCTGGTAATATTTTACTATTTTATCACACCTTTTAAGAGTAGGTAAGTAATAACTAATACCTATGATTAAATACACTAATCTAAAAGAGAAGTCGTGTAGGGCGCAACCGTAAGGGGTCTTTGTTCAGAATTGGCATCTAGTTTTTTGGTGCATCACCACAGAATAAGTAATAGTACAATCACTTGGATTATTCAAGAATTTGGATAACAAGAACTCCAAGGTTTTTACCATTATATAAAAATATCCTTCGATCTTTCCTGACCTGAAGACCCTGAACCTGTTATGAAGAACCTGAAGAGGTTGAGTGGGTATTTCATTAATATATATTCCAAGTATATGTTTATGATGTAGGTGTAACTGAGAGGCCCAGCTTCCAAGTATGGCTTCTTGTTAGCTTTGATTAAATTTCGTAAACCTTGTCAACGGCCATCAGTATCTATTATGTCAACATTATGATTAATTACCACATAATGTGACTTTTTACAATGTTCCAATGTCAGTAAAGTTTTAGTGACAGTAGTAAATGAGTCATAAAATTGGAATTAAGTCATAAGATTTTTAAGGCATTGGTCAGTTGGGAAAGCCTTAAAGGAATGTGGTCGATTATTGTGAAATAAGTTTTTTCACCTTTGTCTCTCTCCTGCAAATACTTTTATGAGTTCACGGCGTGTGATATCTTACAAATGGCAGAGAGTAACATCCTCATTTGTGTCTATCCTTTTGCTCCGACACGTGTTTGCGGTAAAACGTCGTAAACACCAACCCACTTCTGTACCCCTAGTACGAGTTTTAAAATTACGAAAACGATAATAGTTTTCGTGAGCTCACTAAACTAACAGTTTTCATTGTAATTGGTAGTATGAGTTAACATTTTCGAACGACGTTTACACCATATCGAATATCGACTACCTATCTCGAATGGACGAACTTCATACTGTATATTTCTATCTCTCTTACACTTGGAGAAATGTAAAGAGACAAATATATTCCGCTATTTTTTTCTGTTTGACGTTATGTTTATCGTATTTATCCACAGACATTGTATTTATCGTAGGTTAGGACCAAAGAGTATAATAACTATCCATGTTAGGACCTACATTCTATAATTCTTTCTTCTTTATCATAAAAATTTGGGACAATTATTGGAGTGCTTGTAAAGTTATTGTCTTATGCAATGCGTTTTATCAATGCACTTAGTACCTACATGTAAATAATAAATCTCATTAAAACAAAGTGGTTCTAGATATAGTTTTTTAATATTTATTTAAACTATACATTTGCAATAGAAAATAAAAACCTTAGGAAGTACCTTTGTTTTCAGTGTGATTCTTTGAGAGCTCTTGAGATTTGAGTCTCACAGAGGTACGCAAAACTTTTTTGTGAGCCGAGACCACTGCACAAAGTGAGTGTTGGAGATACGGCTGGGTACCAATAACCGCCGCCTCTGTGTTAGCTCCCGATGCTCCTCATCACGACGGTCAGCTTCCGCAGCTAACCGCATCGCAAAATTCCGTCTTGTCATCATAATTTCCACAAAAATCACAAGACGATTACACGCTCTCACTACGATTTAGTCAACGAGTAACAAAACTTTTTAAGTTTTCGAAAACGTCTTTGTTTACTACCGTCACCGTGTCAAAGTGGCAACTCATACTGCCCAAATGCAAAATAGTACTCGAAAACTTTTTTCGTTTTCGAATACTACGATTCGAAATAGCTCATACTACCGATTTCAGTTCCTCCAAGTTTTCGCTAGGGGCGCAGTACCCCTAGTACGAGTTTTAAAATTACGAAAACGATAATAGTTTTCGTGAGCTCACTAAACTAATAGTTTTCATTGTAATCGGTAGTATGAGTTAACATTTTCGAACGACGTTTACACCATATCGAATATCGACGATCTCGAATGAACGAACTTCATACTGTATATTTCTATCTCTCTTACACTTGGAGAAATGTAAGGAGACAAATATATTTTGCCATTTTTATCTGTTTGACGTTATGTTTATCGTATTTATCCACAGACATTGTATTTATCGTAGGTTAGGACCAAAGAGTATAATAACTATCCATGTTAGGACATACATTCTATAATTCTTTATTCTTTAACATAATTTGGGACAATTATTGGAGTGCTTGTAAATTTATTGTTTTATGCAATGCGTTTTATCAATGCACTTACTAATTACATGTAAATAATAAATCTCATTAAAACAAAGTGGTTCTAGATATTTTTTTAAATATTTATTTAACCTATACATTTGCAATAGAAAATAAAAATCTTAGGAAGTACCTTTGTCTTCAGTGTGATTCTTTGAGAGCTCCTGAGATTTGAGTCTCACAGAGGTACGCAAAACTTTTTTTTGCAAGCCGATACCGCTACACAAAGTGAGTGTTGGAGATACGGCTGGGTACCAATAACCGCCGCGTCTGTGTTAGCTCCCGACGCTCCTCATCACGACGGTCAGCTTCTACAGCTTCCGCAGCTAACCGCATCGCAAAATTCCGTCTTTTCATCATAGTTTCCACAAAAATCACAAGACGATTACACGCTCTCACGACGATTTAGTCAACGAGTAACAAAACTTTTTAAGTTTTCGAAAACGTCTTTGTTTACTACCGTCACCGTGTCAAAGTGGCAACTCATACTGCCCAAATGCAAAATACTACTCGAAAACTTTTTTCGTTTTCGAATACTACGATTCGAAATAGCTCATACTACCGATTTCAGTTCCTCCAAGTTTTCGCTAGGGGCGCTGCACGTAAATGTATGGGAGCAAACGATACGAAATGTAGTATTCGAAAACTATCAAAACTCGTACTAGGGGTACTGTAACCTGTTACGTTCTGATCCTGCCATGTTTACGATACAACGAGTTCTATAATTGACCGATGCGGGAGAGCTCAACACATCGCGGTCCATCTTTTTAGAATACGACACAAATAACATTCTAAATTTGAAAATTTATACACCACCAACTTTGAGAGGTTGCGTTTGCTTAACACTCGATTGCGATTCTCACCTCTACGCCATCTGTCTAGAGTTTAGATTGAAGTCAGCCGGTGTGTGCGATAAGGTACTTTGCCTTACTTGAATAGAATATGGATGCTAAGGTACGTTATGCGGCAGCCATGCCGATGACCACATGCATCAATGTTTGTAAATAGAACACTGCGTACTACGGAACGACTGCGTTCTTTCACACTTTAGGACTACTGACGCGTCCATCGCTGTTTAGCTTCACCACGTCAGCTACTTGAATGGGCGTCTGTCGATGCATCACAAACCCACCTCGTTAATGTCGTTTGACGTAAATAATGAGCGCTGAGATTAAAGATCAGAGTTATCTAGTGACATCTAGCGAAAGCTTTGATGGCTTGTTTACAAACATTGAAAATTTAGTATGCACGAAACTTTATTCCACAAAAGTGCATGTCAACAAATACGTTTTAAACGTAATATTTCGTCGGATTCAGAGAAGAATTAGCTTAGCGGTGTGAACGAAATATGTACCTGCGTTCAAAGGCATCTAAACGGGCGTGTTTGCTTATTCCATTACCCAGCTGGTTTGGGAAGTGAAAAATCACGCTTATCTCGACACTAACACAAGGAAGCGGTGGTCCACAGCCAGCCATCTGTTCGTTGCACCCATAAAGATAACGAAATTGTACAAACGGGAACACATTCATTTCGTATCAGTCCCTTGTGGTGAACACTCCTGCTGCTATTACAAATTACGCGCGAAAAACACGGCCGCCATTTTGCATATTTTCGAACGATGTGTTCCATATTCGAAAGTACGGTGCGTACACAGCTCGCGCTTTGTAATATTCTCTTTTTGAGATGTGGTTTATTTTTAATCGCGTTGTCCTATTTAATCCGTTATGCCAGTGTGGCAAGCGCCCCAATCAGTCTCGGCAGCGACCGTTGCTTTTGACGTCGTGTTCTGTTTTAAAAATTAATTCCAAATTCAAAATGATAAAATATATCGTTTCTAAAATTAAAAAAGCTGTAAGTTGTTCGATTTATCGTTTGGATTTATGTTCGGAGCAGTGTGAGAATTTATTTTCTCTTTGTTACAGATATACCCAGATCCAGAGTCGGAGAAGGCGATAATGGGATCGGTGGTATATTGCATCCATCACAAGGAAGGATGCCAGTGGTCGGACGAGCTACGTAAATTGAAGGTAGGTCTGAGAATAGTAAATATTTGTGCGTATAGATAAGTGTAGGCAAATAGATTCGATCTATCATGTGTGTGCCTGCACGTCATGTCTGACACATTTCTTTATCTGCCTGGTGGCGCAGGCACTGAACTACGAGCAAGCTTAATTTATGACACGTGTGAAGCGACATTTCTAGCGTTGTTCCCGTTTTGTGTTTGTTTAACATGTGGATGTTAATACAACTAATGGTTACCTATTGGACAGGCACTAAATTACTAATTCTTCAGTTAATTTAGAGCGCCGTGTTGTAGGATGAGTAGTTTTATGCGGCAGTAAACTTTTGAAAACTAGAAAAGATCTGGTTCGGTGGAAGCAAGGGCGCTCACCGATCCGTAGCTCGGGGGTTCGAATCCTACTACGAGTTTGAGCTTTCGGAATGAAAACATTGTGATGCAATTATTGATAGTACATTTTGATTGCTCGCGCTGCTAGCTACCACTTTAAAGCTGAAAATCAGTCGCCAAGGTCAAGTCAGTCCTATATTCTAGGTTTAGCGCGTCATCCACCTTCGATGAAATAGAGGCCGGACACTAATATCACAAAAAAAAAATGGAATATGGATGCATCATAAGGCCGGTATTCCACTTATCAAAGATCTTCGTCCAAGGTGCTTTGATCACAGAACTTGGCTATCGAACATGACTTCATCAAATCTCTTAGGAACACCGATTTTTGATCAGACTATGACACAGATTATTTAGCCTGGACTATGACACCGACAATAGCAGCACAGATCAAAATTCCCCCGTATTTTCAAACTACGCAAAATGTCTACTATGCAAAATATACTTAGGTACTAAGAAATCTTGGACAAAGATATAGGACGCGTGGAATGGGCATGCGACAAATAATCAACTAAATGACACTGAACTTGGACAAAGATCATTGATGACCTTAGCTATTCAGACCCTTTTTTATAGTACTTATACCTACCTACTAGCTCACATGTTGCGTACTATTCATCTGTTTCATTACTCCTTGCCAGCCAGTTACTTTGCTAAACGTAGCTTCCACAATTCCAGGCGCACTTGAACACGTGCAAGCATGACGCGGTGCTGTGCGCGGCCAACTGCGGCGCGATGATCCCGCGCGTGCTGATGCAGGACCACCTGCGGTACACCTGCGCGCGCCGCCGCGCCAACTGCGACCACTGCCATAAGGAGTTCTCTGGCAGTGCGCTTGAGGTTAGACCCCACAAAAACCTGATTAAATCCTATAGATACGTTCCTCACCGTCTATTGCCATATCTTAATTCCTCTCCATTGTCTGGGTGAGATCGCTTTTAACGAAAAGACCGCCTATTGTAGGTACAAAGAACATTATACCATTTGCTACTTTTTTGTAAAATATCTCTAGTGTAGTGGGACTAAGTGGAATTCAAATTACGCGTGAACCCTTCAACGGGTCGAAACACCGGATCCACGTGTAATAGCTCAAATTAAATAGTTGCGATGAGTTGGGACCAATCTGTGACAATTCCTTTCTTTTTCTTATTGTCATAAATAGGTAAATAAGTCCTATGTCTTTTCTTTCTTTATATAAGTAGTAATAAAATATATCTGTTTACCAGCGAACCCATCTATGATGGTTTCAACATCTTATGCGAATGCTGAATAAGGAACAAAATCGTTTTTTCAATCAGTAAGTTACAATTTTGAAAACCAACGGTTCTGTTGGGTAGCTACTTAAGTTGTGATCATCCAATCCTAAACATCCTTCAACTAGGGAACTACTTGATACTTTTGAAATCATCTCAACTTCTTCTCCAATTGCCTCGTAGAGCTGCTTTCCTGTGTATCTGTCAGCTAACTCGTGACAGTTTCTAAACAGCCCCATCTCTCAATTTCCAGGAGCACTCTGGCAACTGCGGCCACGAGCCGGTGTACTGCGAGAACAAGTGCGGCGCCAAGGTGCAGCGGCGCCACACGCAGCAGCACCTGCAGCAGCACTGCAGCAAGCGCCTCGTGCCGTGCAGGCACTGCGGCCAGAGGTACACGCAGGTGAGATGGCTATCACTTGTGTTGTACATAGGTACAGACCATTGAAATTAATTTCGATGGCAAACTGTCAATTCTTGGTTATTGAGCAAAATATAATTTCAATCAAACAAGTCTGGGGATAGGCGCAGTCGCAGCCAATTACTTTGTGGGCGGGATCATAAAGAAAAAAATATGACAAATATATACTTCTATATTAGTACTAGCACTCATGTAGTACTGTAATCAATTTGAGCTGTATAATTTTGAGGGCGTCAAAAAGTCTCTAAGAGATTCGCGTGGACCCATGTCATAGATGGCGCTTACTACTATCTTTTGTAATATGAAAATGGTATCTATGACAGCAGCAGATCCCCAAAGGAGGACGCCATAAGACATCAAACTATGAAAATATGCAAAGAATACCAACCTTACCGTTGCCACATCAGTCAGCTGTCGAATTTTACGTAAGTACTGCAAATGCAGCAAAACTCAAACGACCCGATAGGGCATTGACGTGAGGACCTCACTGCATTTTGGAGTCAATAGTTAATCCTATGAAAACAGTATCACCCTCTCAAGTTGCTGTCTTCCAATTCCACTTTAGATCACGTGTGACACGTCTGAAGGGAAAGTTTACACCCTTAGCCAGGAATGATTTGTCCCTGACTGAGCTCCCCCTCCCCAGGACACAGTGTCGGCGCACGGCGGCTCGTGCCTGCGCGCGCCGGTGCCGTGCCCGCAGCGCTGCGCCGCGCCGCCCGTGCCGCGCGACGAGCTGGACGCGCACCTGCGGGACCACTGCGCCGCCGCCGGCGTGCCGTGCGCCTTCAGAGACGCGGGCTGCCGGTTTAAGGTGAGGCCATAAGGATCTTGCAAACGCAGTTTTTCACGGTCTAATCAACAAAATGCATGCTACAGCTTTACAGCCCGCGTAGAACAAGTGACGTCAGAATATGTTCTGTAAATTGTTAAAAATTATGCCTTATTATAATCCAAATCTCTACTTGGAAGTACATAATTACTTCCAAGTAGAGATTTGGATAGTGTAGTTACATTGACTGAACTTCATTCATTTGGAAGCCTGACCACAAAAGTCGTTTCAAAATTTTTAAACTCTTCATATGCGATTCCAAGCTAATCAAAAGTCCACAGTAACAACGGTTTCTCCTCTTCCAGGGCACAAGACAAGCCGTCGAACGCCATACAGAAGAGAACTGCCAACAGCACCTAGCCCTGGTGTCCGCCCTGGCCACGCGGCAGGCGCGCCAGTTGGACTCGCTGCGCGCCACGGTGGCGCGTCTGTCCAACGCCACCAACTGTTCCGGCGCCATGCTGTGGAAGATCTCCGACTGGGCGGCCAAGATGGCGGAGGCTAAGTGCAAGGATGGCGTCGAGCTTGTGTCCCCGGCGTTCTATACCAGCCAGTATGGATATAAGTTGCAGGTGAGGACTTTGGCATATTTTAAGGGATAGTTCAGTAGATAAGAGATAGAGGTGGGTAAGATCCTTGCAGATACATATGCCGAAGGTTAGAAGCTAGAGTTTTTGTGTAGGAAAACATTGTGAGTCAAGCAAATACAGTTGTGGTATGGATATTTTCCAGTACTCGCCTTTCTCAAGCCCTCAAAATCTGTTGCCAAGCACATATCAATGTATTTTGGCAGTTGCTCTTGAGATCCAGTTACAATTCTAATAGCGTATACACCAGCTTCTTACCGCCTTCAATAACATAGTCATCGTCACTGTCATCGTCGCCTTAACGGCTAGCAAAATCGTGTTCGTTTTCGACCTCAACCCGATTAAGACTAGCTGTTGCTAGGTCTTCGGCTGGATGGAAGTGTCTAGAATATTCGCTGGTTTACATTTTAGAAAGAACGTTATGAAGTAAACGAGCTATTACAAAACGAAAACTAGCGAAAACTCTAGACAATTCCTTCCAGTCCAAGAGTAGATACCGCTGGTTTTAATCGGTTTGGAATCGAAAACGAAGCCCGTTATCGTTAGCCGGTAAGGCAGCAGGTGAGACAGTGGTCAAATGGAACATCAAATGCAACAAAACCTATAGAAGTAGAAAAGAAAAATTGACATATTCCTCCTGGCTATTTTCGTAGGTGATGATGAGAAAATTAGATAGGTATGAAATTTTATTTGGGTCACTGCGAATACAATGAAAATCAGCGAGATGCAAAAGTACAAAAACTTCAAACCTCGCTCTCGTCTTATTTATAGTCAATGCCGTTTAAGTTGATTTATTGTCCCACCAAAACTGGCTTATAAAATTTCGCACCATATCCGACATTGTTAGTAAACAAAGCGTGTATTTGCGAGTATGAATAACCTACGATGACTAACTTCTCGTGCTGCCGGACCGAATTAGAGCGGTTACTCACGTGGCAACCGCTCGGTCCTTTTGCTCTTAATCACGATGTAAATAGTATCTGAATTATACTGACATCTTAATTACGAATATTACTCGTGGATTTTAGTAGCGGCTTTTAGAATTTGGTTTATGGCGTTTGGTTTTACAATCATCCTTGGGGAACGGGGATTTAGGTCAGCAAAACAATTGTTAACACAAATATACTATACCTACATCACAAAAATTTCGTTTCCATAGCCTAGTTGGTTAAGGCGTCTGGCCTAGATAACCAGAAGACGCAGGTTCGAATCCTGTTGGAAGCGAATTTGTTTTGTGATGTGTATATTTGTGTGAACATCCGCTAGTGTCGGTTAACACTATAAAATATATTTCATAAAACAATTGTTACTTTTTAACACAACATTTTATTACTCTTGGATTTTACGAATGTATGCCAATTGTATGGGTTCGATCCGCTGCCGTAGGTATGGCATTGTCTAGCACGTATGATTTCTTTCACAATATCGATATGAAACGTGGACCTACTAATATGTACTAACGTACTAGAGGAGCTATGTGAAACAAGTCTTGTTCCATTTACTGCAGCGCTAATACCATAATTATATCGTCTAACCAAACAAATAAAACATGTAGCGCTAGATTGCGTCTGAGGTGTAGTTTTCTCGCGACCAAAAGGTCCAAAGCGCCACTAATTTCACGGCGCTTACGCGTTTTGTTCAAGGAAGGACTGGGATAGTTACGGTCTATGGAACGCAGTGCGGCGCAAAATATCTTTGCGGCGTCGACTCTATTATCTCTATGCCTTCGGATCAGAGGTCGATCTCACAATCACTGACCATCGAAGTCTTTCTAAAAGCACGGTACTTTAAATAACATTGTATACAATTTTGAAACGATGTTTGGTACGGTTCCAGGCGTCACTGTTCCTCAACGGCAACGGCGCGGGCGAGGCGAGCCACATGTCGGTATACATCAAGCTCCTCCCCGGCGAGTACGACGCGCTGCTCCGCTGGCCCTTCGCGCACACCGTCTCTTTCACACTGTTCGACCAGAGCGCCAGCCCCGACCGCGCCTGCAACATAGTCGAGAGCTTCGTGCCGGACCCCACGTGGAACAACTTCCAGAGACCTTCTAAGGAGCCCGACGCGCTGGGATTCGGCTTCCCCAGGTTCGTTTCCCACGAAATGTTGAAGAAGAGGAACTTTGTCCGGGATGACGTTATGTTTTTAAGGGTAAAAGTAGATCCAAGTAAGATTGTAGCCGTTTAGAATTAGTTTTATAAAGACAGTATGGTCTGACAATCTTATTTTTGCTTGAGAAACTTTAAGGGATAGGGATGTTGCATGAAACACATAACACGAACGAGTGACGTCAAATGTTCTGTCAAATTGGTATGGGGCATTTCAGCACTCATTTGATACGCCCGATATTAACTCTCATTTTTGAGGTTTCTGGCGTTTGGTTTCCAGTTTTTTCGATATAGACATTTTGATTCATTGATTGAGAGAAAACGGATTCATTGATATCCTAA
This sequence comes from Crocallis elinguaria, assembly GCA_907269065.1. Lineage (NCBI taxonomy): Eukaryota > Metazoa > Arthropoda > Insecta > Lepidoptera > Geometridae > Crocallis > Crocallis elinguaria. Next base: position 16,308,951 of record OU026068.1, read on the forward strand.
AAAAATGGAGTCAACATCCCTATTGGTCGTGGAACTAGGTTGTAACTTGTAAGATAAGGTATCTTTTGACTTCACATTTGACTAATAGCAAAAAGTAATAAGTGTAAGTAGTATCAAGCGAAAGTAATATTGTGTATGTCTGTATAATTTAAGCAAATTTAAGCTGGATACAGCGCACAAATTTCTAAAAGTCATTTGTTATTTAGTGTTAGATTTATTTAAAAGTCATAGATGTAAACCTTGTGTACATAAACGTTATGAGACAGTAGTTCGTAAGTATTGTATATAGCTATTAGATTAGGAGCGAATAAGTGGCATTGTTATCCTTTCACTGAAGATCTCTTGAATTTCATTGCCGGCAGAAGAAAATAACGAAGCGAGCATGCTTTCAAAGATACTTTAGAATCACAAATATTTTCTTGCTTTTACCTGTGCCATATTGTTTAAGATTTTTTTTGGGATAAGAACTCATTGCCAATCTGTTAGACCAAAGTTTCAGTCACAACTTTTGTGTGTTTCATTTTAACCGGCTGTTAAAGCCAGGTGTTTAGAAATCCGTGAAAATACACACATTTTTATAGGGATTCTGCAAAAATTGTGTGTAAAATCTGATCAGTTCGGAAGCATTTTTGTTTGCCTTAAGGGATTAATCAAAGGCTCTTTGAAAAATGCTATGAACCATTACATTCTATTTGCTTTTATTATCTTATATGACGCTTTGAGACATGTTTGTCTTTGTTATATTGGCAGATCTTTGTATATATTTTCTGTTAACAAATAACTATACAAAAATATTTATAACTTGTTAAAAACAAATATTATTGTACATATTTCTGCCAGAACGTAATTTCGATTTGAAATTATAACTTCATATTTTCTAAGCTGGAGATAGACCAAAGTAATGATAACTTTGCATTAAATATATGTAAATTCTTCAGCAAAGTTAATCAATCTAAGCAACACGGCTAAAGCTGTATGTAATTATATATTTTTTTGTATGTTAGACATATAAGTACGTATAGTATCTTTTTGGTCTCGCGTGTGCTTTTCTGTATTCTTAACATAAGTGGTTTCTAAAAAAAATTATGACAAAACATTATCTCTAAACATTGGTCTTTGGATCTCTTTTAAACGCTTGCTTATTTTATAATCTCGACAGTAATTGTACATTCCAGTAAAGCATTATTATAAGTGTGGATCCTGATTACACAATTTGATATACTAAAATTATAATTAGGTCTGATTCTGTTGTTCAAAAACAACTAATTCTAATATCACTCTTAGGTCAGAGTTCATCACACGTGTATTGAGCGACGTGAACGGCAGCTCAAGAACTAGGTTCGACAGCGGCTATCAAAATTCTCTTTCAAATAATCCGAAGTGAACCTCGGTTCGTTCATAAGTTAATCTAGTTCATAATTGGACTTAGGTTCAAATGGTTGGTGAGCTCCGCCTTTAGCCTCTTTCCGACTAAAAACAAGAAAAAGATTGAAGATAACTTAAAAATAACATAACATAAACGCTTACACCCGCACTAGGATTCCCTGTGTCGCAGGTGGCATGAACATACACAGATACACATCACAAACATCCAAGACCCGAGAACAAACTTTATTCTTACACAAAATCTGCCCCGGCCGGGAATCGAACCCGGGACCCCTCGCCTTACAGGCAGGGTTACTATCAACTTAGCTACGGAGCCGTCAAAGATCATTTAAACCTGTCTATTATCTTCCATCCTTATTCGCCAACGGGAAAATAGACGCGACTAAATTCACTTCAGTTACAAGTGGATCTAAATCAGTGGTCTAAAATATATTAGCATATATTTTCCTATATTAGCACCCTTTCCTCATATTGAGAGACATATTATAGTGATAGGTGCTAAAATTAGGTTTTTGAGCTATAAAATCGGATCAATCTAATCAGTCTCATATTTTTCATTGATGTCCCTATTTATAAATATCATGACATGTTTTCATATAGGTATATTTTTTAGAGTAAATGACTTCAGTAGCAATTTAGTAAGTAAGGCCAGGCAGTGTCTAGTTTGATTTTAAGTACCTTAATGTAAGGAAAATAAGACTAACAAAATATGCTAAGGGTAGATTTAAGGTACGAATCTTGTACACTAGAATTAAGAATTGATTGTATATGATAGTTATTTAAGATGAGAATAATTATATTTCTTTTTCGTATATGAACTGATTTTTTTATTCTTGTTAAGGTAACCTTATGACTAAGATATGGGACCGAAGTTACTGAATATCTAGATATAGGATACAGCGAAGTTTGGTTAATTACTTACTTAAAAATAATAGTAAATATTTAAAAAAACAACAATAATTCTTGGACAATATATTAAAACATGTTTATGTACATAACTTTACAAAAATACTCATAAACTCTAGAAATGACTAAGTAATGAGACAGAACCACAGTGAAGTTACTGGGCTTATATACCTAGTCTCAGGGTAACGAACGCAATGCAGTGCCGTGCAAGCCTGCGTTTCAAAGTGTGGCACTATAATATTTCTGTATATATAATTTGAACTATCAAACAAAGGGTGCGAGCCCTGGAGCTTGCAGAGGAAAATAGACTAAATAAAAAAAGAAAAAAAAGTGTGGCACTGCAACTGTTATGGGCTAGCGTTATACTTACCATCAGGCAAACGACCTGCTTGTCTCGTTATCCAGTAGTATAAAACTTTAACATGACATACCTAATTATTTATACAGTCTACACTACGATCTTCATCGTCACGTTGATTGACAATGGCCTTCAATCCTTCAATAGCACACTGCAACCATTTATTAGGAGCAATACAATTCATACAATACACTATATACTTTTACTTACCAATACAAAAAGTAACTTTCCTTAACTGTTCATTCCCTTAGATACAGTTCAACTCATCCTACTTCCTACTAATATTATAAATGCGAAAGTGTGTTTGTCTGTTGGTTTGTTTGTTTGTCCTTCTTACACGCAGCAACGGAGCAACGGATCGACGTGATTTTTGGCTTAGATTTACTTTATGGACCGGGGAGTAACATAGACAACTTTTTATCCCGGAAAAATGCATGTTTCATGCGGGAACGCGGGTGAAACCGCGGGCAGAAACTAGTGTAGTATATTTATGTGTATTCTTCCAATGTAAGGTGGAGGACCCAACTGACAATCACTGCAGCTGCAACAACTGCGGTGGTAAGTACTTAGCGACAGAAATATGTTCAAAGTTTAAATTGGCTCCTAGTGGCCAGATCTATGAAAATGTGGTGGGCTTTATGGACATTTTGAAAATTACAATTCATCACAAAAATTTTTTTTTTTCGAAATATTTATGTGCAACTTATTGCAAGAATATAGAATACTCTTTATGTAATAATGCAGCCTGTGAAATCAAACAGGTTCCTGCCGCTTTTGAATAAGCAATTCTGTTTATCTGCCAATCTCTTTCCATGCACTTATATTAGAGAGTAGGTATTGCTATCTTATCAAATTAGTACACAAGCACAGCCAAGAATCACATCCAGCTAGCCTACATTCAGAAGGATCAAGTCATTATTTTTATTATACATAACATTATTTTTGTGCTGTCTTTTCCTTACCTCTCCAATGCTACCTAAACTTGATCCATTTACACCAATTTCTTTTTGATCACATTATACTATTTACAAATTTAGATAGTTCTGAGGGTTTTTGTACTTTTTGTGTACCTTATAAAGGTATGGAGTTCAAATGCTTGCTGACAATGCACAGCTACATGTCTAGATCATGTGTTTTGTGAGCTTCCCGACTGGCTGAAACTTGAAGTGTTCAAATTTGAGGTTGGAGCAGTCTTCTTACATTTCTGAAAATAAAGAAATGAATTGGTCATTTTAGATAGTTAAGAGGCTGCAACATGCCATACTTTCCATACAAACGCTCTTATGTGATTAGTGTCCTAATAAATTTTTCTTAAGATGTTTTGAGCAAATAGGTATCATGTGCTCTATATCTAGGATTCCGTGGGAGCAAAAATGTAAAATTTTGAGATTTCAACTCAGTACAAGAACCTCCACATCTCTTTGGTGGTCTGCTGCCATGCAGTAGCTTGTATACACCACTGTCACAGGTTGATGCAAAGTAGTCAGTGGAATTATTTGATAAGCTTTCAATGTCTCAGAGTAACAAACACATTGCAGTACTGAGCAGGCCTTCATGTTGCAAAGTACTGTTCACATATTGAAAGATATAAATCTTTTATTTAATCAATGTCTGATCATCCTTTGACTTACCAGTTGTAACCTTAGTAGATTGTCCATTGCAGACGGCAACAAAGACTTCACCGAGTTGATTTCCATCATGGTCAAGTGGTCCAGCCTACCATAACCTCCACCTGACTTCATTAAAGCATCGGTTGAGGTCCTCAGTTTAGACATACGGATGTCCCAAATGTCTTTGATGATTGTCTTAATTTCAGCTGCATTAGGAATATCATCGGAAGCAGCACCAAGTATAAGTTTTGCTTCTATCATGTAGTGCTCGTTGGGCATTTTTGTGAAAAATCTGTAAAGGAGAATGAATATTGGTAATTTTTAATGACTTGGCACAATGTACATGACTTTTACCTTATTTGTGTTGTGATCATGTACATATGGTTGAGGATGGTGATGAACTGAGCCTGAGGGATGACTTTTTTTATTATTGACTCACATTTGATCAAAATTTCACCTTATGGTAGTGTCTAAACGATGTTGTGGTTAATGATGTAAAAACACAACAAAATTAGAGTAGGCCTCTCGCTACTGTAGGCTACATATACAGGCGCTACATTTAGGCTGTTGTACACTTAAATATATGAGGTTAAGTGCTTCATAACAACTAGGCGTCAATGTAATCAACAACTAACCTGGATCGTTTCTCTTCCTCTTTTATCGTCTCCAAAACCTCAATATCCATCCAGTCAGGTGGCACTATTCTACATTTCTGCGTCTGTTTCAACATCATAGCAAGCCACAAAGGCACATTCATCGGTAGACCAGCTCGGAAGGGGCCAAACTCACCGCATATCAAATAGATTTTATCGTACGAAAAGTTTGGTATGATACTGATTATGCGGTTCTCGCCGATAAACTCTATTTCACAGGGTTCCATATAGTATTTGTATTCTCTTTGGTGGACAAAAACTATTTGTCGAGGTTAATTATTTTATACAATAATTAATATCGAAATATGGAAAAGTAAAACCGGTTACCGACCGGGTGATAAAATCACAATCAGAAACAGAATTCAGATTTCAGAAACACAATCAGAAAAACCAAAACAAAAACTTGTCACAAAAAACGCGGGAATCTTAGCAAAATGTCAATGTCAAAAAAGGCTGCGTTCAATTTAATATTAAGATTGTAATAAGTTTTATGAACATTTTTATGATGAATAACAATTTGAAATGAATACAATATGATAAAAAAAACTCTTTAATTGTTGCATACGAAAATCACAAAATAAAATAATAAATTATAGAAAACAATAAGTTGCATGAAACACTATATACATAAATAAGAACTGAATAGAAAAATGTATGACAACGCAGTTTTTCAGACAATATTCAACAAAATGCTTGTTTTTAACATTCTACAGCTTTACGGCCCGCGCATGGTATGTGACGTCACATACCATGAGTTTGTATGGATTGTTTTAGCACTCAGTAGATAATCGCCTGACTTTGGCTCTAATTTTTGACGTAAGACGTATCTACCATTCGAATTTCAGTGTTTTTTCGAACTTGACATATGAATCTCAAAAAAAAAAAACCGAATTGATTGACATCTGATAAAAATGTATAGATGTTCCTTGTACAAAGTAATGCCAATTCGTACACGCTACCGCCATCTAGCAGTACGGTTAACAATTATGCTAACTTATTAGTTACCAGTTTTAATGGTCCGGTTTGTTACATACACATTCAAATTGTGTATCATTGTGTTTTCTACCACTGGTCCTAGATGGCGTGTTTTTAGTTTTTCGTACTAATTTCATTTTTAGTACCTTCAAAAAAGTAAGTACATACCTAATCCTCCTCTAGTTATCTTTTCTGGTCCTTTTCTGACGTACGGTTCACCTCTTTAACATAACGTTTAATTACCTGCTCACTTTATCTGACGATTTAGTCAAAGCTAGGGAGGTAGGGGTTCTCCGGTGCAGCTGCGGGACAAATAGGTAGGTACCTACGTGCTTAGCGACTAGTTTTCAACTTGAAGCTAGTTTTCACTATGCTTTTGTTGCATCCCGAAGTTTCCTCTACCAAAAGCTCGAATTCAAAATAGGGTTCGAACCACCTACTACTACTACTACTACTACTACTACTAGTTAGGGTTTGAACCTACGGATCGGTGGGCGGTTTCACTCAGTTCAGTCTTGCTTGGTTGGAGTAAAACTATTTCATGTTAACTTACCTAACTCGTATTTCAGCATGAAAATTATAACAGTCTGTTTCTAACTACCTATAGATAGAACTTCAATAACCTTTGTATAAAATTAGGAGGTTAATCTAGTACATGTTTATAGGCAGGTAAATTTTTTTTAGTAAAACCAGATGAGCTTTTGCCACTATAGATAAAATATTGTATGTCATTATTCATCATATTATTGATAATCTTATTGTAATCAAAACAAATAACATATATTTACTGGACAAAATTAAAAGACAGTTACTTCTAAAAATAAGTTTGAAATGAAATATCTCTGTTAATTCTAAATGTATATCGAAAAAATTAACAAGACTACCTAGGTATCGTATAATTAAAAAAAAACTTAGTTAAGGTACATTTTCGATTAGGCATCTAATTTTACTCAATTTTTACGCGCGTGCTATAGTTTTTTCTTTTACATAAGTGCAAACCGACAGTATGTGTAACGAGGGCAGAATGTTAAATACGGACTCCGTAGGTACCTAATCAAATCATCGTTGTAAAATAATTGATCCTCATTTTGAAGATGGGCGATGGCTTGACTTCAATGATGTAACTTTCAGAGTTTAGACTTTAAATTATTAATATGTAATTATATAGGTAGGTAATCTGAATAGATCTATCGACATCACCTTTTAGATACGACATCGGCGTCTGAACGAGCGTCGAGCAGCGCCTAGATCGATGCAAATCGTTTTGGCAAAGTGCAAACTCCTAATTACTGGCCGTAAATTAGGGTGGCCAGTTGACAATGTCTCAGACGGTTGATATTTATGGGACTTCACGGCGAGGGGCCGGCTTCGGCCCCAAACCACGTGCTGTCATAGAGCAAGTTTTATTAGACAATTTCAGGCAAGATATTCTATAATAACTCTTTAACAAAGTCAGCCATGCAAGTGCCTGTAATAAAACAAATAGCAATGAAAAACGGACACTAGAAAGCATTACAAGGAATATATTTGTCAGGTGCCATTTAAAATTTGTATTTCACCTAAAGACTGTTGATTTTATGTATTAACAGTAGGTACGCTTGTAGTGTCTGCTTGTATTGTAATTTTATTTAATTATGCGGGAATTAATCGTTAATGTAACATTAAATATATTTTAGGTGTCTACCTAGTTACCAACTTTAAAGTGCCAAGACAAAATATTATAACGTAAAAATTTAAAAATTCGTGGTTGCCATCTCTTTCAAATTTCTCATTACAAGATGTAAAACAGAGCGATTTCACGAGAGATAAACCCTAGGCAATAAAAGAAACTGAGAGATTTATAAAAGCAACCTGTCTCGAACGCGACGAAATAAATAACGGATCTGTCTGCACGAGCGAGAAACACATTGTCTCCTCGTAGACATCTTTCTACTTAAATCTGCATACAAATTCGTGAGATCGCGCGCAAATTCACCCAGTCATTTAAAACCCATTCTGTTTTCTAGCGAAATGCCGTTTTTTTGGCCATAAATATGTCGCGAGTGACGTGTAATGTAGCGACATCTGCCGGCAGATGGCATTTGCATGGAAGTCACGCCGCTTCACGATAGATGGCGGCACCAGTGCTTGAATTAAGAATTAAAAGTTTCTTCTAAGTTTCTTATTATTTTTGTTTTCGCTCTGTTAAATAATTTCAGTTGGCGCTGTTTGTAGAAAGTAATGAGTCATTGTGGAAAACTTCGAAAGGAAAATATTTTGCGAAGAAAACCTGCATAAAATATTTACGGATATTTTTCTTATGGTTTATTAACCTAAATACCTATAGCACGTGCTAAATATAGCACGACGATTTTATTTATATATTTGACTAGCTGTCCGCACGGCTTCGCCCACCTAATTTTTTGTCCCTCCTTATACCATCAGCTATCTGCCCGTGAAAGTCCCTTCAAAATTGGTCCAACCGTTTCTGAGATTAGCTGGAACAAAATTACAGACAAAAATTAAAAAAAAAAAATGTTTTTTTTTTTATAAATTTTTTATATTATATACTTTCATATGCATTTACTAAAATGCTTGTCATTTTGCTATTATTAATAGACACACCATTTGATTTGTTTGTATATATGTATTTGTATGTATGAATGAATAAAATATGTATTACAAACAGACACTTCAATTTTACTTATTTGCATGTAACTATATCATTTATGTTTATTTCTATAGAAGATTATAATTTGTATAGACCACTTCCGTTTACACAAATGTCTATGTCTAATTGTCTATGTTAAAAGTCTATGTGAACAATTTAGTTGTTGTACTTATTAATTGCTAAGCAAAATGTGCAACATGTGAATATTATTATACTATTATAAGACCATAATAATCATTAGATTGTTGGCCAATTTTAATGACTCCTTGCACAAATGCATTAAAAAACCAGCCCACATCTCTTCCACAATTCCCCGAACGTTCCACAGTTGGTTATTAAATGAATTATTATAATTACCGCTGGCCTCTGCTCCGAGAAGTTTTGGCCTATCTCATGCGGAACTTTCGAACAAACTTCGGCTTGTTTTTTGCGATTATTATAATGTTTACAGCTCATTATGGGAGGAAGATATTTCGGGGAGTTTGGAAGAGTTCTGGTTTATTGGTTTATTTTGATCTTGGTTGCAGTTTTGTGGAAAATAGGAAATAATAATAATATGATTTTTTGTGGCTTGTTATGTCGACCAGGTAGAGGCAGAGAAAGAGATCGAAATCTATCTAATATTTACAACAAAGTTGCTTTTGTATTTTTTTTTCACCACGCTTACCTGCTGTTTTGCAGCAGCTATACCTAGAGTAATTAATAGTAGATAATGAGGTCTAATTAATTTAGAGCGTCATGCTCTATATTAAATAGACCTCATTATCTTTTTTCAACATTACTTAGGTTTGATTTCTCACTCTCGGTGTTGGTCGTTCTTGGTCAAAAATTAGTAGATAGATAATAATGTGTACCACTTGAGCTTATTTTTTCCTTTGGTTTCTATAATCATGTTTTCCGTACCTATCTGTCATGAACTTCAAGTGCCTCAAGCACGCGTCAAGTGTACTTTGACCATTACTGAGACGGGTGATGAATTACTACTAAGCAACACCACGGATCTTTCGCTTAACTTTAAAAATCCTAAAAAAACAAAAAAGCCTATCAAAAAATCACCAGAATCGCCTAGTAAATTGAATTCAAAATAACCCGCAGCTAACACTAACTGACAGTTAACTAAACACGTCATAACCTACTCGTAGCCGGCAACAGTTCCGCGAGCTGCCTGTCGAACTGTCACGAAACGTCAAACCACGTAGAACGTGCACGATGCGTAGGTATATATACGTCACGTCGGCGCGTCCGATGCAGTTTTCAATGTATACGTGGCGGGAATACTAGAAGGCTGTGCTAGATATTTTGTATATCTATATAAATAAATAAAATTGAAGTGTCTGTTTGTAATATCAAAATAACATAATATAACTTTTTACTAAATGCATATGAAAGTATATACGGTACCTATAACAAAACAACCATTTTTAAAATTTTTAGCTGTCTGTCTGTCTGTTTGTTCCGGGTAATCTCCGAAACGACTGGGCCGCTTTTGACGGGACTTTCACTGGCAGATAGCTGATGTTACAAGGAGTAACTAAGACTACTTTTATTTTAGAAAACGAATTAGGATTCCGCGCAAAAAAATAAAAACCATGAAATCCAATATCACCGCGCGGGTGAAATCGCGGGCAGCAGCTAGTATAGTAATATAGTAAATAACAAAATGGTAGTTGCCATTGAGTGAAACATAGCAACATTTTTCCCACAGCGTGGTAACGCATGTCCTATGCTTTGCGATATAGGTATTTCTGGTCTTTAAAGCAATCGCTTTCACATTGTTATGTGTTACAAAGCCGTAAAGCACCCAAATCAGTGTAGTTCATGTCAAGCACGCGGTTAAATTGCCGTCAGTTAGATCAGTTTACGGTTGCGCAGTTCGCACCGATTGCCGCGAGATTCGGAAATGTTTACGATCTCTGGCGGGCGTAAAGTTAATACGTGTAGTTAGTGCCTATTGGTACATTCGCACTGAATAATACCGTTCGGCGATAGTTTTACGAACAGTAGAATAGTTCCGATTTTCAAGTGTCATTACTGACTACACACTGTACTTACTTAAATGTTTATTTCTAAAAATAGGTAAGAACTAAACAAATTCATGCGTTGTAACGGAATATTTACCATGATTATTATTGAGCGATGAGCACCCGATATTTCGACGCTGTTGCAAGCATTATATTCATTGTATTAAGACAAAAACGGGTCTTTTCGCGCACAAATAAAATCAAAATATAATTTTGACTAACCTCGACGTTTCGATCAAGTTGCATTGATCGTGGTCACGAGAAGACTGAAGAAAGCGGGTGTCTGCTTCTTGAATTCAATAAGGGAATATACATGTATAAATTAGTTAAAAAAAAACTAAATAATTACACAATTTTAGAATAGTACAGTGTTCAAGATGAAAAATTCATTGCCAAACACCTATTTTCGGCTGTCCCTTTTGAGAACCAGCTCCAGGTATAGCGTAATTGTCACCTTCGCAGCCACATCGCTGTTGAAGATTATGATCAAACCTGTTTATGGTCAGCAATCATGTTTTGTCTACACTGGCGCGCCAGTGTAGACAACACAAATTGTAGAGAGCTCTATCTATAGCTTTGAAAGAGCACAGTAAAATATCTTGGGCACATAGAATTAAGGTTTAAGATCTATGCTTGGGCACAATAAAATATATATCCAAAATAACAATAAAATATCCTGTTTAGCTTAAAAAAAAGTTTTTCCCGCGGCTTCACACTCGTGGTTTCTGGCTACATAGATCTGTAGCACTCAGAGAAAATGTAGTTTTCTAACAGTAAAATATTTTTTGACCGAACCGGGCTGGTGGTGCCAGAGATTATCGATAACAAATTTTAACTATTACCAATATTAAGTATAAAAGTATAGATTTATAAAAAAAACACAATCTATAACACCAACAGTTGCTAGCCACCGTATGAATTTCCCTCAAAACGCGTCCACAAATCACAGAGCCATAACTTAACGACCACTTACCGTACATACTTAATGAAGCTCTAAGTTATCGGCTGCACGAAATCTTAAGTAACTAGCGCATTAAGCACCGCCTACAGGGCACAATTAGCTTCTGCTAGATAATAACTTACTGCAACTTGTGAGGTTGCAGATCTAGTTGGGCTTGGAAGAGCTGGAGACATAGGTTGGTTAAGAACGTTTGCTGCACTAAAACAATTATTATTCTATACTGGCTGCTGCCCGCTGATTCTCTCGGATGGCGATTCCTTGGTTCCTTGATACCGAGTTATGAGTGAATCAAATAAACATTAAAATAACTAATAAAACGCTTTATTTTTCAAATCTACCTACTGTGATCTAATCTATCTACCGTGCAATAGATTTCTAAGCTTTGTATCGAAAATTTTATTCCTTGGTTCGTCACTTAAAACTCGGTACAAATAAACTTTTAAATCCTCATTTTTTTATATTCCATCAACCCCACATCCTACTTCCGAGAGGAAGTACTATAGGATACCATATGTGTGTGTGCGTGAGCGGGAGCGTGAGCGTATGAGTGAGAGTGAGAGTGTGAGTGTGTGAGTGCGTGTGTATGTTTGTTACCATGTATTCCTATAAAAACTACACCGATTTTGATGAAATTTAGAATGTAGATAGTTTAGTTTCTGGACTAACGAATCTTCTATACAAATAAATAAAATTGAAGTGTCTGTTTGTAATATCAAAATAACAGCTTTATTACAAACAGACATTTTAATTTTATTTATTTGTATAGATAATATTATCAAGCTGATGATTGGTTGACAGTATTAAGCTGATGCAAAGATAAATAATTAGTAGGGATGATAGGCAAGTAGGGATTCGGAGAGGGGAAGTAAAAATAAAGTAAGACCAAAGTATACAACCCTTGAAGAGTGAGGTAACTCTTTAGAATCTCTTACGGTCTTTATCAACGTTAAGAAATGAGAGTTACGGTAGAACGATCGTGATTTAATGTTATGAGTGTCAAAAATTAATCGTTCACCGACCACCGCCGATGAGTAACAACCGAAAGTCGTCCAACTAACATTCGATCTGCTCCGTTTGATTTTAACGGCGTTATTTTATTGCGAATGTTTACTCGACTGTGGCTAATAGGGGTAAGTTTTAAGCTGGGCTTGTAATGACGGACGATCATTTCTTGGTATAGATTGAGTCTAATGTTCTTGCTACTGTTTATTTATTTATTTATTTATTCATATTAGGAAGACTGTCGACTATTAACATATTAAAGTAGACAGATAAAATTCAAAAGTCATTTCACATGTCTTCACTGTAAAGTTTTAGACTTAGTTTAGTAGGTGATAGGACTAACTATTCTGCGAGTGTCTATCTGGGTTGGTACCACAATGAATTTTGCCACCACACAGTAATGTGCAAGCATTACTGTGTTCCGGTTTGATGAGCAAAGTAGCTAGTGAAATTACAGGACTTATGAGACTTAATACCTAATGTCTCAGGGTAACAAGCGCATTGCAGTGCCGCGCTGGCCTTTGTGTTTCAAAGTTCTGAGTGGCACTGCAATTGTTATCGGCTGTCGTTATGCTTACCATCAGTTAAAACTTTCGTTATCTAATAAAAATAAAAAAAAAACTTATTTTTTATTTTAAGATATTCATTGACAGTGTTTCTTTTGTAAAAAAATATCATTACCCTAGAGTAAAATAGCTGCTAACCGCGGTTTCACTCGCGTGAAAATTCCCTCCTCAATTCCAAACCGATTTACTTTTCACCGATTTGAAAAAAGTAGGAGCAGGTTATATGTCCGACTGTATGTATTTTTTATGCATGATACCGATGGTTCCATATAAATTTTATGAAAGAACACATAAAAAGTGAAAAAAATGGGTATTGAACTTATGATACATCCCGGTGTTTTCATCGAGATCGGTTCGCGGTTTTTTTAAAGAAATTCTACTTATTAATGAGTTGGGTATAGCCCAAGGGTGTTCTTTTATACATTTTAATAAAAAATACCACTCCTAAGAGTGTAACAACGGGGGACGCCGAAATTGGTACCCACTTTTTTAAAAGTCACTTGCATACTTAATAGTATGGATAATAATAATGATAGATAAATCAGTGTTTTATTCAGTGAGTGATATCCCAAATCATTTCAGCTTGAAGGCTCAAGTTCATAGTGAGGTAGAGAAAGGAAGATACTCACTAGCCATTCGTCGTAGAGTGAATACACAACTACACAGCCGACTCTACGGCCTACGGCGTAGTACCGTAGCGTTTTCTGTAACCGTAGTACAGAACGTAGCGTTCATTTTACGTCGTAGATGTACCTACAGCAAAATTGTGTTTCTTTTCACCATAAACATAATTATAACTATAAAAGTTTGGCTGATACTTTTTTTTACTCTAATGTATTTGCTCTATAGTATTTGATCAATATCTCGCCTGATCATAAGCTATATTATAGCTTACTTATAGACTGATCTGCCGGTCTTATGTATAAGGATGAAATATGTGATCAGAGATGGTGAATATGAAGTACTAAGATTTTTAACTTTAAGATGAATTTATGTGCTGTCTAATTGAAATAAATATAGCATAGTACGAGATCATTTATGTAAAAGCTTTGTTTAGAGTCATTTTGTTTAGATTTAAGTTTTTTTATTGCTTATAAAGTTTATTTTAATTTAGTAAACATATTTATTGTAATTATGCACTAACCACAATGTAATTAATTATTCATATATACATAAGTACTTCATAGATAATATCAAGTTGTGACATATTATTTCCATACTCAGTTCTTAAATTGCATGCAGCACCTTCTTTAATAATAGCGTAATTGCTTACATTAAATTATTCTCCGCGTTCAATACTGAGAGAACTCAACAAAAACAAAGCATTTTAATATCCCCACAATAACATGAGGTCCTTATTTATAATAGCAATAACAGTGTTCTGTAATGACGGACCCCTGCTTCGTCACCAGTGAGAGGAGACCCCTGCGTGGAGCCAGGATGGGTGGGCTGGGCCGTGGAATTGGTTTGAGCTAGAATGGATAAGACAAGAAAAGATGACGAAAATGTTTGTGGTGAGTTACTCAATTCACTAAAACAACAAATAGTTGAACTGGTCCAAATAATTGATTTGTTTTGACTGTGAAATAAATTAATGACTGTAAGTATATCAAAGCCACTTCTTAGTTACAATCTAGTTGTATTTTACACGAAACATTTCAAAATGTCTGCGATGGAATGGTTCAGCCTCACTTCCCATACTACATTCTAACATTGAAGTGATGTTGGATTAAGGATTCTAATCCTATAATAGCGTATGTTTTCGGAGAAGAAAAATAATGGAACCATAGTATCGTGGTAGTGCTATGTTACCCTCAAGTTCTGCCACCAAATACTAGTCTGTGTTGCACTTGAACGCCAGTCCTATCCTTAGCGTGCTCCACATCATCACTTATGATCAAGTCGTAGTGGATACACACCATCACACACATGAGGCAGTGGTCAAACGCTAAACTGTTTTTTAATGTTATTTGGTAACTAGACGAGCTGGTCGTTTGCCTGATGGTAAGCATAACGCCAGCCTAAAACAATTGCAGTGCCACTCATAACTTTGAAACACAAATGCCTGCGCGGCACTGCAGTGCGCTCGTTACCCTGAGACATTAGGTATTAAGTCTCATAAGCCCAGTAATTTCACTGGCTACTCTGCTCATCAAACCGGAACACAGTAATGCTTGCACATTTACTGCTTGGCGGCAGACTTCACGAGCAAAGCGGTGGTAACAACCCAGACGGACACTCGCAGAAGAGTTAGCCCTACCACCAACAAAACAAACTATCAAGGGACTGAAAGCAACTCTATTTGCTTCAACATCATCATCACCCGGAAGACGTCTACTGCTGAACATAAGCCTCCCTCATAGAACGCCACTTGGATTGGCTAATCGTTTCTTGCATCCAACGGTTCCCTGCGGTTTTGACCAGCGGCGCAAGTACGGAAGTCGGTTCGATAAATTTGTCGATTCGAAAAACACGATAAATTTATCGAATGTTGCGAGTACCGAAGTCTGATCTTAAAGTATTGTAGTAGCTCTATATTCTCTTTGGAGTCGACCTTGCTATTCGATAACTTTTGTCGATTGTATTGAGGCTCAATAAATAATACAAAAATTCGATTAAACCCACTTTATCGATTTGAACTGTCAATTTTATCGAATTTTATCGATCGAAAAGATCCGTACTTGCGCCGCCGGTCGTCTATGTTACTATACGAAAGCACAAATACACGGCCATTCTAACCCGCACAAAGAAACCTACTGGTTCTAACCCAGTCGGTTCTACCCGAGTTGGTTCTACGGAACGATGCTGCCGATTTATCGGCGAGTTAGGCTCCGTGCCCGGGTCACGTACGGGCCGCGTGTCCGTCACGACTCCGATACGATGATTTGGACCTGTGACGTGCTAGCGGGATTGGATTATTCACGGTATATTAGTTCCTATATTTTATAGGGTTTGGTATTACGGTTCTGAAGGTTTTGGATGCGAGGGGCGCCGTTTTTAGTGATAGAGAGATAAGGCGTGTGGAATTTGAGATTGTTCTTGAAAAAATGTTAGGAGGTATACAGATAGTGTACACAAATATTTTGCGCTTCTTTTGCAGCCTAAAATAAGTAAAGTCTCACGAAATAAAACAGAAAAATAGGCAAATAAAACTTTTAGAGCTACTTGCTGAATACTGTCTCACTGTTGCAATTGACATCACCAAACTGACTACAACTCATTTTGTATGTTGTTTTGCGTTATTTTTTGGTGAGCAATAAAGTGTTATTGATTATATTTTCAGGAATAATCGGACACTACAATTTGTGGCCGTGTGCTCCCGGCGTATGAATAATACCATCCCATCTCTTCCCATGGGTGCTGTAGGAACCGGCTAATGGAATACCCAGGAAATAAGCAGCATTCTTCTCAGTCGACCTCAAAATCTACGGCGATCACCAAGATGCCTGCTAAGTGTGACATATAATGGCAACCATCTCCATTATGAGAGATGTATAGGATCTGCAGTGGACGTTTATCGGCTGATGATGACTGAAATTTTAAAAATTTTATCTAAGATTATGGCACAGGTTTCAATTTAAAATATGTAAAGACGTTACCATAAAAACATCCCCACAGAAGCAAAACGCAATTTCGTTTCAACAAAGATTAGTTAAAAATATATCTAATAGAGATATTCTGAAATTCCTCAACAAAAGAAGCAAATTTAGATAAACAAAGCTTACCAACCTCATTTTCCTTGTCGCGGAACTAAGACGCGTAATGACGTAGTAATCTATTGCGGCATGCCTGCCCACCCCCGCTTCTCCACACCTTGAATATAACGAAATGGCGCTAATTATTACCTACTGGGTACCGTCCGAGATCCGTCCGGATTTGCATTCCGGTAAATCTGGCCTCACGGGGGTTTAGTCCGACTAAAGACATAAATACGCTCGGAAAAATCGCTTTTAAAACCTTTTGGGGTCTCTAGTAGGCAATCCAAAATGTAGGTACATATTGTAGGCGCCTTTCTTATTTATTTAATTTCTATTTGTCTACTGTATGTATATCAAGGATAATTAAAAAATTGGATACCTACTAATGTAAATGCAACATCGCTCTGTAAGTATTATATACTTTATAGATTATAAGAATTATAAATCCATTTTAATTTTATAAACTTTATAGTACTTGAATTGTATAGTTCTTGAATTCATTGAACGCTGAAATTATTGGCATAGATAAGACATTACCCTGCAAAATAATGTTGCAAATGTAAAATTTGCTTTACTAAATAATCAGTACATAATATACATAGCAATACACACACACATGTTCGCTCCCACAACCCAAACACCATTAATCATAATCCAAAAATATTTTAACATAAAAACCCGAAACGTATCCTTCAAGTAGAAGGGGCTGCAGGGGGGCGCCGCGCGAAACTATAAATTCCCTTTAATTACCCCCGGGCAGCGTCACATCATGGATCCAGACAGTTTTATGACGATTTACGATCACATTTCGACGCGGGGACTGGCCCGCTTAGGGATCCCAACCAACCAGCAAACGTACAACTTCCTTACCCCTTCTTACACTTACAAAATTATACCCCACAGGGGCACGAAGTACGAAACGGAAGGGTCTAGCTCGGGTGGTCGGTATTCGTCACCTTTTACACTGGCGGGGGTTTTAAGGCCTCCAGTTCTTTATGGTAATGAAATCTGAGCAGGGTGACGTGCCGAGGTGATGCCTCGGAGAGTTTTTGTTGTGCCCCCCTTATTTATTGTTCGTTTGGGGAGAAACTTTGCGGAGTTCCGACTGGAATGTGTTCTGTGGCGTTGATGATATCGGCAGTAGGTACCAATTGTTTTCGTACGTTCTGCTTTTTCCGTGATTGGATTTCTGAACATATTTTACCGTGTTGGAGGAAAACGAGCGAATGTTTGTCAAAAGACGAATTTGTATAACATTTTTATGTTATCATAGAACATATTCAATACCTAATAAGTAGAACGTTTTGCCGCGCTGAAGCCACGTAAGTCGAGTAAACCAATTTAAAAGAAACAACAATAAAAACAATTGTAATTCAACGAGCGAAATCCACTCGCAATCATAACCGTTTAACTGCCAATTTTATTTGTCGAAACACAGCATTCCGAACGAGAGTTTATAAGCAATAAACGCACAGACAGACGTTTCGGTGTTACATAAAATCAAATCAACAGTTATCCCGTGCGCCTACATCACAATCAGGTTTAATCGCATATGTGACAAGTTAGCTCGTTGGCTGCCACGGCCGGAAAAGGCAGAGCTGTGATTACATGCGGCGACGCTCCTGTCACACCTCGGTTTGTTAGCTAATCGGGAGAGGTGGGAGGCCTGGGCTGGCTGGTGCGTTGGGAACACGCGCCGCGCTAGCTCGCTGCCGATATCGCCTTGACTGACGGACGAGTATGCATTCAAATGGGTTACTTTACCCGAGTCTCCCCTCTCGGAATAAACATCTCTCCGAGTTTCGGATCCTCTGCCAATTTGGTACAGAATTTGTTGTGGAATGTCGAAATGCTTTTTGAGGGTTAAATTGCATTTAATTTGCACTAAACAACGTTTTGTTTTGATGGTATTGGCCTCGAAGTGGATGTAAAGCGATTTTTGAAATTGAATTGTTAATTTTAGACGTCGAAAGTCCTTTAGCGCTAGTGAACTATGGCGCGCATACTAAGTACTGTGGATGTTTTGAATTTAAACGAAAAGTTAGATGATAATTTCGTTTTGAATGTTTTCACAAATACAGCTGTGAGTTTGTGAAAATTTGGTGTAACTGCGGAATAAAAGCTTGCAAATTAAATTACTTACCTTGTTTTTTTTCGTAGCGACAATTACAGTTGTCGAACGCTTACTGATCATGTTTGAGCTCTTCTTTAATATTAATTTCACAGAAAAGGAGAATACCTACATTCTGTATTTTATTTAAATCAAGCTCAGTTTATTTATTCCTTAGTTTTCATAGAGTTGATATTTTTAGTACACATGTGCTGAAAAAATTACAATTCTGAAAGATATCTACTTATTAGGCTGTATCTTAGGTGTCACATTAGAGTCAAATTAGTCTTAATACTAAAAAGCTAACATTTACAGTTTTAATACTAAAAACAATAAAAGAACTTAACAAAAAGCGAAAATAAGAAAAAATGCTATGAAAATCAAGTGAAACAAATAAAGATAAACGAAAATTGGTAAAAGATATCACGGGCTCAGAATTATATAGATACTGCCCTCATCTAGAAATAACAGCAATAATCGTAATAAATCATCAAGGACACAATAGTCAATAATGCGATATAATATTTGCTTGAATAATGACCATAAAAACAAACTAACTGCAATATCAGCTGATAGATGCCAGCACCCCCACCCTCGACTGTAATGACAAGGGTTGCTTAGATATAATCGTCTTATATAACGCGACAGTTACATATTTTAGTGAATGTTGAAAGCTCGGTACAAAATATCCATATTGAAAGTACATCACCCAATCAATAGTGTAGGTTCTTCACCATAAAGTCACAGATTAGGTAATTTTTACATAATATAATGTTACCCTGTTTACCTACCATCGTCACTCAAACTCAAGGCATTTTAAGTTTAAGTGCATATTTTTATAAAAAATTTTTCACACACGGTCTAAATGCCTTTATTTACTAGCTAATACATAAATAAACACTACATCTAACCTAGCTAGCTACAAAAACAGTTGGATTATCTATAGGTCTACTAGGGCTTGTAGATTATCCAGCTACCACTACCCACACTACCAGTTGGAAGCGTACCCAGCATGCTGGCGGCATTGCTTCGTTGAACCGCAATGCTGATCCGTTGAGCCAAATAGTTACCAGCATTTTGGTTACGCGTCGCATCAATAATATATTATTTTTATAATACATATATTATTTTAAAAGACATATGTAAATGAAAATGACCGTCATGTGATAAACACTAAAGCGTGTACTTTGTGACTTTTTCAAAAGTAAAACCTCCATATTAGGGGAGTTAAGTGCAAGAGGCGTCTTGCAGCTACACCCCTACTGTGCAGGGGTGTGATGTGGTGATAGACAAGGTAATTCAATTTGAAAGTGTACAAGTGTGGTTTTTGCATTAGATTATGGGGCCCGTGTGTGTAGCTAATAAAGTCATCAATCATATAAAATATTAAATACTTTCTTAGTAACTGGCACATTTTTTAGCAAACCCATACTATCCATACTAATATTATAAATGCGAAAGTGTGTTTGTTGGTTTGTCCTTCTTTCACGCAGTAACGAAGCAACGGATCGACGTGATTTTTGGCATAGATATAGTTTATGGATCGGAGAGTAACATAGGCTACTTTTTATCCTGAAAAATGCACGGTTCCTGTGGGAACGCGGGTTAAAACCGCGGGCAGAAGTTAGTGTGACATCTGTGGATATTACACAATAAGTAGTTGCTACGTTCCCCATGCTAATATAAGATGACAACGACAACAGCGCTGTTATCCATGCAAACCTTAGCATATAAAACTTGACGATCCGCACAATAACCTTTATTTCAAGCAGAATCGCGCTTTCCACGTTAAAATTAACAAAATTAACTGCATACGCGGCGTACAGAGCAATTAGATATATAAATAAATTCCGTTAATAGTCGACAGATGGCGGTGCGCGGCAGCCATCTTGATATTCATGGTTGTCTAATTATATGATGTTTATTTTTGTTTAATGTTCGCCTTGTTGATGACAATGTTCAATTGTTACGGATTTGTTTATTTGGCGTTGTTAACGGTAATTTGCACCGTTTAAATGAACGGTGATAATTTAAAAATTAATGGAATTTGTATATTATAATATACCTATGGTTGATCAATGTAAGTACCAACTTGTTAGCAAAATTCCACAGACAATGAGAATAAAGATAAACAAATATTGGAAAAAGGTTTAAAATGTTTTGGAATGACCTCCATCGAAAATATAACTAACAAATGACTTTCTTAGAGATAATCTTGCGTTTGCAAGAAACTACATCAAACTTAATTGGTAACTTCACTAACAAAACAAGATTGTTCAAGTCTCAACAAACATCAACAACGTCCATTGTCTAAATAATCAACGAGAGAGAGACAAACAAATGCGTAAATCGAAAAAAGCAATAACAATTTAGCAGTCGTAACTAAAATCCTACACATTAGACCCTAATTTCCAATTAGCAAGCAGGTAGCGTAAAAAGACGCCATTAGAGACGCTTCCCGATTCCCGCCAAAAGGGACGCCATCTTTGTTTCGTTCGGAAATGCGCGCGTGCGAATTATTGTCCACTCTTGTGCATATGTTATGTTGTTTATTGAATTAATTTGTGATATTCGGGCTTTCTCTGTCCCTTGCGTCTTTTTCGTTTGGTTTTACGTGTGTCTGCTGATAAGTTCTTCTCAATTAGGGTGTAATGTAGTTCGGATGGAACTCGTGTGGTCTTTTTCTATGTTTTTGATGTTGTGCTGAAAGAAAGGGGGATTTGGATCATACATATAAATGTACATATTCATACAATATTATTCGTAGTTTTCACGAATTTCTTACTTCAAGGAACGGACGTTTTTGTTATGATAATGAGTTATATTAAATTATTTTATACCAACGACAAAACTTATTTCAGTAGATACTTATTGATTGGGTATCAACGTTTTTTTCCGAATTATTAATTTTCTGATTTTATTTTTTTCTACAATTAATCTTAATTTTACAAATTCTTATCTTTCCGATTTTCAAATTTTCTAAATTATAACAGATTTTAAGAAATCTTTTTTCCAAATGAGTACAGTTTCATACACATATTAAATAAAAAACACATATAAATCTAATAGGTACCTTTATATGAGTAAATCTTGTACCTGTACGAGTACATTTTAGGTGAGATCGCAGTCAAATGTAGGTAACCTTATTTCAAATTAAAAAAGGACACCCAATTAAATTATTTGAATGAACCCTGATATTAGATGTTTGCACAAGTATAGTAAGAGTCTATACGACGGACTTTAGATCAACATTAGTGAGTGCTAAGTTCCAGGACTTAAGTAGATACTAATAAATATACTTATTACCATCGAGTTTGATTACAGCATGTGCATGAGTTTTGTTTAACACCTTCTGAACACACAATAGCACTATAAAATTAAGATGTACTTAACTATATCTGTGACAAAATTAGTAGTTAATCGAAGGAGTGCAAAAAGGAGTTTCATAAGTGCTCTTTTGGGGCCTATTTGAATAAAGCAATTTGAATTTGAGTGCAACTGAACGAAATGTCTAATGTCTACTCAGTATCTGTGTTGATATTGTAACATCTGTTTATACATGTCACAGTTTTTCATCAAACACGGCTAAAAACTTGACGAACAAAAAGTTGCTATGCCGCCTCAAATGAAAGAAAGAAATTAAATGGAAAGACTCGTCGATTTAAATTCCCGTCATTTATTTTGTAAAGCCTAAGTACTTATTACTGACTAGCTTCCGCCCGCAGTTTTCATCCGTGTTCCCACAGGAACCGTCCATTTTTCCGGGATAAAAAGTAACCTATGTTACTCGCTGGTTCATAAACTATATCTATACCAAAAAAACACGTCGATCCTCTTCTCCGTTACTGCGTGAAAGAAGGACAAACCAATAAACCAACAAATTCACTTTCGCAATTATAACATTAGTTGGATTAGTAGGATTATCATGTAATCCATGTATAATTTTCCAAAGTGAGAATATTAAAGATAAAAAATGGGATAAAAAGTGGAGTATAGCTGTAAAATGTTGTAGGTATGTAATGGTTATAGAACCGCTAAAGAATATTCGTCAACGATGCAAAAACAGAATTTAATTTTTTGTTTAATAACAAAAGATTAACAAAATTTCACTGCAAACAATAACTTTTTACTAACGACGACGATAATACTTTGACAAAATTGCAATCACAAAAACGGGTGGGACATCACATTTACAGTAATTAGAAAAGTTTGATACGTTTTGCGAAGGAAAATTAGTATTTTGTGGCGTGACTCGTTTTGTGCCGCGATAAAAGCCGTTAACTGGCGTAACAACCGGCTCTGGGCCGGTTGCACCGATCCGGTAACCGGTGTTTAATGTTTTTCAGATTAAGAAATAATTTATAATTCCTGTATCGTAGGACATTTGAAGTCATGGCCTAAAAGCGTTAACCATAGTTTTACGCGACGCGACGATTGAGGTTCAAAGCACACTGCACCTAGATCCTAGGTAATGGCTCGCTATCAAATGCGGCTGGTGGAACATTCTCATCGGTACATTTTTTTTATGCCTTAGGTGGCAAACAAGCAGACGACCCGCCGTATGGTAAGAAGTTACCGTCGCCTATGGATATCTGCAACACTCGGGGTATTACTGATACGTTGCCGACCTTTAAAGACTCTGTTCACCCGGCTTTTGAAGAATTTCATGTTGTAGCATGTCGGAAAGACCGCAGGTGAGAGCTCATTCCACTCCACTTGGCAGAGTTTAGAGTGCTTTAATTATCAATTTTTTCCGAAATTTTTATTATTATTATTCAATTGCTTTAAACAATTCCTAATGTCATTCACGTTCGACTGCCTAATGTAAGAACGTTGGTTTTATTATGATTCTCATAAAAACTTATTTAAAACATTATCGAGTAGTATTGTTATTAATAGGGCCTATAGGCAGTGAACCAAAATGTACAAGAGAAATAACGTATGTTATTAGTACAACACAGCGTAGGTAACGCTTCCCTTCCCATTCGTTTATCATACATCCCAAACCTCAGTTACACTTATCTCCGCGATTCAACGTAACCCTAACCGTCGTTAAACCTTCGCAGAACCGGCCCCCACCTAACAGTGAAAAGTTACGTTGAGTTTCCAAAGCGTTACTACGTAGGTCGCCGGCCGAATCGGAATGGTTTATTCTTAACCGTCGACCGCCGGTTAATTGCGTAAACCCTCGTCTAAGCCTAGTTTTAGTGACAATTTATTTTGGAGGCCGGATGTACAGGATGTATCTGGTCTGAATGACCGGTAAGGCCGGTCGTGCCATAGTTGCCGTACAGTCAATCTGGTAGGTAGAACGGTGACCGGTAGTGCCCTGACCGTTCTGTTTTAATATACTATTTTGAGAACGTAGATTAGGTATTAGTTTACGTCTTATTTTATTATTTCCAGATGTTACGTATATTACATATGTTTTTGAAGGTTCATTTGCCCTGTACTTTTTTGTATAAACAGGATGCTAGGAAAACATAACACCTTTGAAACCAAATATGTCCTGTTCAGTCACAATTTGTTTGCTAATAGGTCGAAATACCTATCTCTGAATACCTAACATTATCATAAAATTAATTAAACTCATATCAATTTCATCATATTCATATGTTTCAAGTAGCTAATATGTGAATATGTGGATTTAAAAATTAACACTAATTAGACTTCAGTAATTTTTTGTGTTTGAAAAATCTGCTAGCCTTTGACGTTAAAATTCTATTTGCCATTATTAATACCACTTACAAAGGACATCCTGTATCAAAACATAAGCAAATAAAATTAAATTTATATGACAAACTATTGTTTAAAATTCAAATTGTACGTGTGAAATCTTGCTTCGGCTTAATTGTATTGACCAAACGTACCCCCTTGAGTTACTGACGGGTTAAAGGGGGGAAAGGGGGGTCACTTTGTGATCGTGTGAGGAAACACAATAATTCGTGATATAGAGTCCCTGGTACCCTCCTAATGGGTTTAATAAAGGTACGAATTTACGTCTCTTTGTATTTATGATTTTATTTCGATATATTTAATTAAAATTTTAGTGAGAGCCTGAGGGCGGGATGTGGTACCGATGTCTTGGGGTCAAATGTTATTGTTGTTTTTATTGTGGAAATGTGACATTTTTGGGTTCGCTTTTATGATAATTTACGTGTAATAGGTATTAGGTACCTTTGGTTGTTTACTTGATTGCGAATATAATGGTTTTGTATTATGGCTTAGTGTTTAAGTTATTGTACTTGCTTTCTAATATAAGTACACATTAAGTTAACTAGAAATTAAGTATAGTGTGGGGCTGGAGTAGGCATATCATTTGGGACTATTTATGATTTTTATTTTAGTAAAAAGTTTTTCGTTTTGGTTTTGTTAAGTTTTGTCACCACCATATATACCTATGTGCACAAATATATTTTGCACTGTTGTGACTGTTGTGTTGTGAAAACTGCCTTTCACCTATATATTTTGCAGCACATACAAAATACACAGAAAGAAAATATAGAAAGCAGGTCGAATTGAGCTTTTCGAATTGAATTTTTTGAATATCGAATACAATACTGACAAACCAAAACCGAATCAGCAGAACAATCCCGTTCTTCTCCACGCCTTCGCTACCGTCGCGAATAAACTTGCAGGTTGGTGCAACTTTAGCTCGTTTTGAAAACACCCATCTCTCCTTTCGAAGCACCATAAACAACATCAGCTTGTTGCAAACAGTGACTACGCAACCGTTGAGCGTCATGTTTATAGCAGTTCATCGATTAATGCACCAGGTGGCGGTTACGGCGCGCTTGACTTACTGTTATATTTATACTGTGTACTCCGATACTATGGCGCAGTGGTGCGCCAGAAAGGCATGTACAGTTTTATTCTTCAAGTTCGATTTTCTCTTGGTTCGTGCTCTTGTCATACATCTATAGAATAGAAATAAATAAAATTGAAGTGTCTGTCTGTAATGTCAAAGTATTAGCTTTTTACTAAATGCATATGAAAGTATATAAGGTAGCTGTAACAAAAAACATTATTTTAATTTTTGTCTGTCTTCTGTTTTTTCCGGCTTATCTCCAAAACGGCCGGACTTATTTTGACGGGACTTTCACTGGCAGATAGCTGATGTTATAAGGAGTAACTTTAAGGGTATTCCCTTAGCTGCTTCTTACGGCACGTACAGGAAGAGATGGGATGGTACTGTTCTTAGCTAGGACCATACTTATATATTACATTATTTATTTCTTTTCATATGCTAAAGCCGTGTCGTAAATCGTGTAAGTATATCTTCTCTTTCTATCTAACAAACTTTCGTAACAGCTTAGTTTGCAGAATTACAAATATCAAAAGAAGTTTATAAAGTTAAAAACTGTCCGTAAATCTTCGCTTTTCTTCTAGTGTTATCTATGAAAAGCTCAGTTGCTCTACTGGTCACACTTGCCCTGTGTTGTTAGGTGCGCCCTGCGCCGGCTGGTAGGGCCCTAGTGCATCGACGCTGTGTTTCGGCAGAGTTATTGGATAGACGTGTGCATTTTAAGAAACTACTCAAAACAGCCTATAACGGAACTCTGTCGTAAATGTCATTTTGTCACCCTGAGTCTAAGTCCTTGCTTTCAAGTGTGATAGATGTAATTTATTACTTATTTGATTTGATTGCATTTACAACTTACTAGCTACGGTTTGCGGTGTCACACATAAAGATTCTCACAGGTGTCATGCATTTTTCGGGTAAAAACTAGCCCTAAACTATCTCTATGCCTAAAATCACATCGATCCCTTGCTGCGTGAAAGAAGGACAAACCAACAACTTTTTCAGATTGATAATAGTACGGAAATAACAATTAAAATAATATTATTATATTTATAATCTTTAAATTAAATTGTTTTTCGTAGCAGAGGCTACAAGGACAATCGAAGCTGCTCAGCAATCAGCCCGTCAAATGTCTGTATTTTATTTAAAAACTAGCTGTGCCCCGCGGCTTCGCCCACGTAGCCTAAGTTACTCCTTGTAACATCAGCTATCTGCCACTGAAAGTCCCGTCAAAATCAGTCCAGCTCTTTCGGAGATTACCCGGAACAAACAGACAGACAGACGGACAAAAATGTTAAAAATGGTTGTTTTAATAAATGTGAAAGCGTGTTTGTACGTTTGCTGGTTTGTTCACGCAGCAATGGAGCAACAAATCGACGTGATTTTTGGCATAGATAAAATACCCACCAGTAGACATCATTTCAATACTCACTGGTAGGTACGTTGATCAAATTTCACGTACATTGTTGGAAAAAAATCTTCCACTGCTGATAAGGGTTACCGTTTCGATATAGACCTCTGTTTGCTGACAAGCAAAGTTTCCCGAACTGACTGCTACTTTGCGCCCGGAAAATGACCATATCCCCGGGAAAATTGCGACTGCCACAGGACAAAAAGCTAGTTATTAATACACATGTTTACTTGGGGTTACTTCTCTAATCTACATCTACAAAACCTTGCAATATTAAACCACGGAATATCAAACCAAATAGAAGGGCCGAGTGTGCGCTCCGGTTTGATGAGCAAAGTAGTCAGTTAAATTGCTGGTCTTATATGAGAATTAGTACACGTGTAGTCTTTCACACGTGTTTTATTTATGTTCTAAATAACTCTAATATTACTCATGTCGTGGACCTGCCTACATATACCCAGTTCCAGAATCTCAGATCTTTTTTGTAAACAAAGAAATGTCACGAAAAGTCAGTGTCAAAGTGACATGCCAGTTGCCCAAAACATTTTTCACTTGTGAAAAATATTTTTGTTTCTATTTCCTCCGGCTTTGCTCTCGCGCGGCACAATTATAACGTAACAATAAACAAATAACAAGAACCAACAACAAAAACTTAAACAAAACCACTACAAAATAATAAGATCTTTAACAACAACACATACGAAGCAAGATTAGACTCAAGTTCGGAGATTTGAACAGATCAACAGACAGAATAAGAAAATGGTGGCGATTGCACAAAATGATTCAAACCCCTGCTGTGTTCCCAGTCTAAGAAAAATAACTGCACGAAAAAAACTTCCTTTTATTACAGTTTTGTTTAAAATAACAAACTTGCAAAAACGATTCATTCAAGATTTTTCAATAATTCAAGTATATAATGTTATAATTTAAAATCAATTAATAATAATGTCTGCCATCAAATTATGGATTGCATAGTTTTCTATCAATTTTTTCGTTCTGTCAACCCCTTAGATTACGTAAAATATCTAAGGTTTTGGAACAGGGTATAGGCGATTCTATCTCTTCTATACTCAGTGGTATTGTCTATGTTACTTCTGTCCGAGTCCGTTTTAGTATTGTAATGTTGGTACTGAAGGCACATCCGCCTGTTTACTAAGGATGCCAGGACGTAGTTCGATGTACAATTGTCCTACTGCATGTATTATTCGGCTTGTAAGTAGGGTAACGACCCTACTTACAAGCCAAATAATACATACACATAACGAAAGATCTACGACAATCTAGGTTGCATATTGTTACAGAAAATTGACTTTAATATCAACACTATGTAGTTGAATTTGATATAAAAAATGTTGGCTCACCAGCGCACGTACGGATCTATCGATCGATAAAATTGATAGTTCAAATCGATAAAGTGGGTTTTATCGATTTTTAATATAATTTATCGAGCCTCGATACAATCGACAAAAGTTAAAGTATAGCTAGGGCGAATCCAAAGAAAATGTAGAGCTACTTCAATACTTTACGATCAGACTTCGGTACTCGCAACAATCGATAAATTTATCAGTTTTATCGATTCGACACATTTATCGAACCGATTTCCGTACTTGCGCCGCAATTCTTGCTTGCAATATGCAGCTATAACATAGTAGTAGGAGCGGCATTTCTATTGGCTAGCTATAACTTTTTACTGAAAACTTTTCCTGTGGATATGTTCGGTTAGAAAAATAAATACGATGAAAATTTTATAATTTTGACTAATCTCGGGTTTTCAAGAACGTGAATAAAAGTGATAAAGTTGGAGTTCACCAACAATTTTGATTCGAAGTTTGACTATTAGATTAGGCTTATTTAACTAGGTTAACCGCCAATCACGTATGTAAACACTGTTTATATCACATTATATGAACTCCACCTTAATAAGACATTGATCACAACAAACTCTTTGTTAGATTTTGCAGTAAATCGAATTATGTTTTAAACCTTAAAGCACAGGACATCCCTATAAACGTTATTGAATAAATAAAACCAGCGATTCCCAAATCACGCGCTAATCGCTGCCAACCTTCACACATTAAAAAACAGCGATCAAAGCTAAACAAGGACCAATAAACAATGACGACAATGGATCCCAGTTCGGGCCACCCGCGTTTTCAATTCTCATCAAAAAGCAAAACGTTATGACGACACTAATAAAAACCGGCAATACCGTTGGACGCGCAATATCGTAATGAACACCCTGTATACACGGCGGCCATTTAATCTCGCACCTGTATCACCCTGTACAAGTTGATGTGTGAGTTATAAGCGATTAGCGGTTTCTTGTAAGATGTTTTAATCTGTTAGGGGACGATGGAAAGAATTTCCTTTCTGAATTCGAGTAAGTAGTTATGTAAATCACAGAAGACGTAATGAATAATACGACTACAGAGAACGTAGCAGGACTTATTTCTGTGCTAGGATGGGGTCAGTTAATTTCTTTCTAAGCAGTTAATTAGTGTGCAAGTAAGTACTAAATCATGTTGCAGTTTGATGAGCAACTTCGTCAAATCAGACTTGAGGTCCATATATCAGTGTAACGAGTGTGGCTCCACCACACTCGTTACACTGTTTATAGAAACAATTGTTTCTATGAACATGACAATAATTTTTTTTCAAAATCCTTTTTTTTTAAATAACAATAAAAAAAACTTTTTAAAAACCAGCAACCAATTTCGGCGAAAACATAGGCAATATATGAAAATATATCATCCACCATTTTCCACACTTATTACATTCTACAATTATATTATATTTATTGGTGTATTCATTCATAAAATTTTTTAATCATGATAATAATTCATAATAATAATTTAAATAAGTTGACAATTGACAAAGAAATGGAGTGACATTGCAAAAAATTACAAACGACCTCCTTTTTTCAAAGTCTAATTTGAAGTCGAAATTTTTTCTGGTTTCCCTTTTCTACTACTTAGTGAAAACAGACTGCATTAATTACCACAAACTTAACTCCTTCAAAATTAAACAAACAAAGACCCTTCCCTCTCAACAACTTTTTTTTAATTTTTTTTATACTCTGTAAGCTCCAGGGCTCGCACCCTTTTTTGCTATATGAATTATTTTTATACTACAAATTCTTAAAATATTATCAGTTAACCAAAGTATACATACTCCGAAAGCCTAACTAAAGTGTCACATATATAAAGTGCCCCTCTCATCACTTAGACCCCCACCCCTTACCTGACCGCCACTAAACGGTCGCCATTCGGCGTGTCCTAAACAAACACCCGCGTAAGGCAGTCCCCACATTAAAACATTGTTTAGCGTCCACCATGTGTCATTAGGCCGATCCGCTGAGTCTGACTCGGGACTACGGACTCGTTACGGACTTTT
This sequence comes from Crocallis elinguaria, assembly GCA_907269065.1. NCBI lineage: Eukaryota > Metazoa > Arthropoda > Insecta > Lepidoptera > Geometridae > Crocallis > Crocallis elinguaria. The sequence goes on from OU026068.1 coordinate 16,339,453, forward strand.
TTCTTGATTACAATTAGCCGTGTTTGCGTCGGTTGATGCGAGATTGTCGGACGTTTTTATTATTTTGTTGGTCGATAGATAGCTGGAATTTCGTATGTAACCTACCTATTTATTTGGAACTGTACTTTGCAACATTTGTTTTCTTTGTTGCTTAGCGATTGTCCTCTATCTCAGCAGAGGTCACAGAAACTCACTGTCCACATAAATAACGATAGTATTTCTGTATTTTGGTCACGTGTGGCTTAGGTCAAAGATTAAGCATTGCCATTCAACGTGGCAATGCTGCCAGCATTTTGGGAACGTTGCCTACTGGTAGCGGATTATTAGATTAAGATTGTAAATAAATTAGTGTGTATTTTATTTCGTTATTTTAGTTTATGTTGTTTACTTTATCATATAGATAGTCAATATATTGTACTTAATGTTGAAAGAAAATAAAAACATAATGTTTGTATTTCTGTACTATTAAATTATTTGAAAAGTTAAAAACGTATGGAATTGACATAAGAATTCGTTAAGATTGCTTTGTCATGACCTGAGGGCCTAAACAAATTGTATTCGCTACGAAACGATTCCACAGCTCAGAGTCGTTATTAAAAAAGTTTGTATGAATTTCAGATAGGTATGACTTACCATGGTGACCGTAACATAAGTCAATTTCCTACATTTTTGCCTTTTGTATTAGAGGTAGCTATAATTTCTTCGAAGCGAATGCAGTTTTCCCTAGGCCTTCTGATCTTCAGTCACGATACTGTCTAAAATGGTAACATATATAATAGAACTGGCTCTCAAGTACATCTGCTAGAACATACAGATGTTTGTGGACAGTTCTGCTGCACTGTTATAAATAATAACTAACCTTAATATAAGTTGGGATTAAAACGGGAAATTAAAACAATTAATAAACCAAATGGATTTCAACAACACCCGAGTCCGAGCAGAAACTTCGAGAACGCATCCATTTCGCAATTTCAACGTACTACATTCAAAAGTTTTCGTTATCTATGCAATGTAACTTTCCCGCCAATCGCAATCGTCGAACGTCAATGTCTGCGGTGAAGAAATTAAAAGTTTGTCAGTTCGCCCCAAGCGGTCGCCGGCGTCGGTCGCTCCGATAGTTTGATTACTGAAATGTCAGGGAAATTCCAACTTGTCTTCTGAGATACAGCTGCGATAACGTGTCTGGGAATATTTTAACTGCGACTGACGTGGATTTCAATTACCTTGATTTTGTTCAGTAAAAATCATTGTTTTTCATTGTAGTATCATTTAAAAGAAGATGGATCTACAACTGAAGCGATAATGTCTTAGTGGTACTGAGATGGCCTGCAGATCTGTAGGTTAAGGGTTCGAAACCAACAATGACCTTGAGGTTTTGGCGAAGGAAAACCCCATGATGAAACCATAGTAAGTGGTAGGGCACTTCATAATGCCCGCCTGGTTAACTAACCAGGCTCAAGTTGTATGTGTCTTTTGCCAGGTATCAATCACGTATCTATCAGTGCGTTCTGGCAGCTGTTCTTGAGTCTCAAGACCTACATATTCTAGGTATAGCGTATTTACCATCTTCAACTGCATTAAGATCAGACGCGATGATGGTCAAATACTAACCTATCGAAAAAAAGGAGGCGTTAATCATTTTTTTCTGCCGATAAAAGATGATAACTGATTTCCCCAACTTTTTACTGGGCCGACTAGTTGTGTTGATTGTTATTACCTTCACTAAACAATTACTTAACTTAAGGATAATCAATTATAATTGATTGTCCTTCCCACCAAGATCTTAGGCCTTAGTATTGGAGACATAACTCCTTCTCTCACCATTATTAAAAAGTGCACGAAATGTTTTATTTGTAACAAACGTACCAATAAGATATTATTTTTATTTCAAGTTTTTGAGGTGACTGAATTCATTGAACACGTGATTTGATAGCATAGATAATATAAAATCTTAGAGAAGATCAAACTTTCTAAGTAATTAGAGAACGTTGTTAATTCCAATCCAATCATGACACTACCGACATCATGCTCAAAGATGAAATTTTATCCAATCTTATGCCTCGACGCTATCTCGCTTCAACATCGGCCGTTGACGGGCACAACTTATAATTTGATGAGCTCCCGCCGTTCTTTCGAGAACTTTCCACGATATGAATATTAAGGAAGATACACTTTTGGCGCCCAACGTGGGGCTCGCTTATTTGGCGATTTATTAGCAAAGTTTTCTGTTTATAAATAAAATTATTTAATGAAGCGCATTTTTAGTTTACGTCATGAAGTGGAAGTCAATTTTACGTCTATGTAAGGTAATATTAAATAACATTTGAGTATTTCCTCATGCACTTCGACATTATAAGTTGACTTTCAATCCTTTAACTACTGAATACAGTATTGGAATGAAATCTAAAAAAATCATTTTACACTATTAAGTTTAATCGTCGATTTTGTAGAACAAAGACTACTTTATCCTCTCAAATCATTATTAAACTGAGACAATCTCAAGCAAGTACAAAAAATGCATTCGGACCTAGCAGTCATTGAGAGCATAATAGTATTTTCTTCATTTCATTCGCACAGCGGCGGAACCCCTGAGAAATCAGGCTTCTGCACAACGATATGAGAATATAATTGGCTCGTTCTATACCCCACGCCGAATTAATTGAACTGGTGTAATGTAGCGGTGGTGTTTTTAATGTGAGTTGAATGAACGTGTAAAAGGTGCTTACGACATTTTGCTGCTAAGTAAGGATAATAAATGTGACTTTAATTATATTGATGTCCTAAAAATTCTACTGCAAAATTCGTATTTTCGAATTGCTCCACGTTGGGCGCCAATTTTAAAGTTATCTATTGATTCTAAATAAGTTTTACATAAATTTGCTTTTAGGCCTACTTGGGCTTGCAGATTATCCAACTGTTTTTTTAGTTAGCTAGGTTAGGTGTAGTGTTGATTTATGTATTAGCTAGTTAATAAGTACCAGTAATGTAAATTTTTTAATCTATACAAATAAATATATACTTATATACCTTTTAGAACATCTAAAAATGCCTGCATTTTCGAAAAATAAAGAAAAAGACCAAATAATCAAATCGGAAAAAAGAGAACAGTCGATCACGCAGTTACCGTTAGCAAGGCGCGCTGATTGGTCGAGCGTATTGTAGTAGACATAGAATACGAATAAGTGGCGCAGACAGAGGGTGCATTTTGTACAAAGGTACAGAAATATGTGTCCGGTGCTAAACATTAACGATTATGGCCAAGTCACGTCTAATTGCGAACGAGGATCGGCTTGTGCAACATATAGCTAGCCCCAGTTAAAGTAAAATAGTCTTAGTTTGACACAGTCATGTTAATTGTGGCAAGAAGGAGGCTTTGCGAAACATTCACCGTTAAAAATATTGTTTTTTTTTTAAATTTTATTTGGTAACCAGACGAGCTGGTCGTTTGCCTGATGGTAAGCATAACGCCGGCCCATAACAATTGCAGTGCCACTCAGAACTTTGAAACACAAAGGCCTGCGCGGCACTGCAGTGCGCTCGTTACCCTGAGACATTAGGTATTAAGTCACGTTAGCACAGTCATTTCACTGGATACTCTGCTCATCAAACCGGAACACAGTAATGCTTGCACATTACTGCTTGGCGGCAGACTCCACGAGCAAAGCGGTGGTAACAACCCAGACGGACACTCGCAGAAGAGTTAGTCCTCCCACTAACATAGTCGAGCTTACGTTTTTATATTTAGTGTGTAGTTGAATTGATAATCCCTGCTTCATTATATATCATTTATGCAAAAGTGCGTTTAATAGAACAACGGATTGACTGATTTTTGCATGCAGATAATTTAAGGGCCGGAAAGTAACAAGGTGAAAAATAAAGAAAAAAAAATTTGGAAAACGCATGGTTCCTTTGGAAATCTCCGCGTGGGTTAAATTACGAGCAGTAGCTGGTTAATAACAAACTAATTTATACCAATGAAGTAAGTTTCATTTTTTTACACACAATTAATCCCTACTTCTCTACTAATATTATAAATATGAAAGTGTGTTTGTTGGTTTGTTGGTTTGTCCTTCTTTCACGCAGCAATGGAACAATGGATTGACGTGATTTTTGGCATAGATATAGTTTAGGGACCGGAGAGTAACATTGGCTACTTATTATCTCGGAAAAATGCACGGTTCCTGTGGGAACGTGGGTGAAAACCGCGGACAGAAGCTAGTTTTATGATAATTTCAAGTTATAACTAGGATATTTTTAGATGTTTTTAGAGAAGGTTATACTTTCTTCGTAGCGATAACAAGCCACCACCATTTTTATCAGCCAAAAAAATTTCGAACCACCTGAAAAAGCTAATTGGTTCCCCGCTGCTTAAACCGGTCCAAGCTAATTGTAAGCGCACGTTATCGCGAGACAAACGCGCTGGCTGCGCAACGCATAACCATTACCGCTTGGTTTCGCGAAATTAGCGCCTTTTTGCATACTGCCGTCCCGCCCGTACTAGCTGCTGTATATCCTAGTTTTTGTTTTCATTGGTTCCCTTCTGCAGTTATCAGAGATAATTGGATATTATTCATTGGGTTTTAGAAAAATTGCTTTAAAGAAGCGACAAACCGACTTCAATGACAAACTACTGTTCCGATTTTGATGAAATTTCTATGGGACCAATGTGAAAGTATATTCTTTCACATAAAAAATATTTTTTTCAAATCGGTTCATAAATAACAGAGACCTGAGGTAACAAACATAAAAACATAACCCACCGAATTGATAACCTTCTCCTTTTTGGAAGTCGGTTAAAAATAAGCGTTTTTTGTCGGTCGTTTAAGTAGTTAAGTAGATTCTATTACATTTGATTGTACACCAAGTTGAAAACAAAATAAAGCTTAAGTCATGATTCTGTGCATCATCATTAACACCAGCAGCCGTAAGACATCCACTGCTGAACATAAGCCTCCCACATAATTATTATGCTGTAACTAGCTGCTGCCCGCGGTTTCACCCGCACGAAGATAATGGATTTCATGGCTTTTATTTTTTAACGTGGAACCCTAATCTTTTTCTAAAATAAAAGTAGCCGAGGTTACTCCATATAACATCAGCTATCTGGCAGTGAAAGTCCCGTTAAAATCGGCCCAGCCGTTTCGGAGATTACCCGGAACAAACAGACAGACAGACAACAATTTAAATAATGGTTGTTTTGTTATAGGTACTGGTAGGTACCGTTTATACTTTCATATGAATTTAGTAAAAAGCTGTTATTATGATATTACAAACAGGCACTTCAATTTTATTTATTTGTATATAGAAGATAACGCTCCACGCTTTGCAAGCGTTTTGGTGATCGCAGTAGATTATGATATTGACAAAAGAGAACGCTGCGGCTTATTCCCCGGATATTCCCTTAGACAACTTTTATGAAACCTGCCGAGATGATGGGTTGGTTCTCTTCAAACGCTGGGAGCACACGACCTATCACTGTGTTAGTAGCATAGGTAAATTTGTGGATTTGCTATTGTTCAAACATGAGGAAAAATCAGAAACGAGTCACAAAATTTGGGCCATTGATAATGGATATCCATCAACCCGCACTGAGTGAAGTGGGTTGGCCTATATACACTCCCTTGATAGAGATGGTTTGAGTCACTAAATTTTTTGAAGCAGTGATGGGACTGTGGTGATAGCGTCGCCCACCGAGCTGCGTAGGTCATAGGTTCGAATCCTTGATAGATGAATAGATTGATTACCAATAATCAAAGATGAGAGAAAAATGCAAGAATGAATAAAACCCAAGAACTTAAATTGCCGGACAAAAGGGTCCCAAAATGGCTTTAGTTAAAAATCACCCCTTTCTTCACCGATTCACGACCCCAATGCAATCGGTTAAATGGATTGAAATTAATTGCGTTATAATTAATTTGGGGTAGAGTTCCTGCGTTTAATAGGTGTCTTGAGGTGCGTAAAGAGTAGGTAGAGTCGCATAGAGTAGCAAAAGTATATCACGTAGCTGACCTAAAGTGATCTTACAGAATTCTACAGCCAACATAATCGATTTAATACAATCGAGTGATTAAAATTAGGCGATTCAATAATCGTTGGAGTTTATCTTGCACAACCAAAAAAAAAAACGATGGATTAGTGATGGTGAGGTTGTTTTTAGGTCTCCAACAATGAGTATGAGCTTTCAGAAATATAGCATAACTAGCTGCTACCCGCGGTTTTACCCGCGTGGAGATATTAGATTGCACGGAAACCTAATTCTTTTTCTAAAACAAAAGTAGTCCCGTCAAAATCGGTCCAGCCGTTTCGGAGATTACCCGGAACAAACAGACAGACAGACAAAAATTTAAAAAATGGTAGTTTTGTTATACGTACCGTATATACTTTCATATACATTTAGTAAAAATCTGTTATTTTGATATTACAAACAGACGCTTCAATTTTATTTATTTGTAGTATGTAGTAAGATGATATGATGGAAAAGCATTTTTTTTGAGCCCATAGTCCACCTGGCATACTATACCTTCAGCAAGATGAAAATATTTTGGTAATTGACTAGTATGTATCCGTATTCAGGCGGCCGCTCTCACGCTGATAGTCGATTCCAATTTTAGGTTAAACTTATTTGCCACCCTCGACCACATCTGCTCGAGGTCGATGTCGTCACCTAAGACCAGACGAAATACTGCTCAAACATACAAGAATAGAACGAAAACTATATTCCACAAAAACAATATTACATGACGTCACAATACAAACAAAAAATATATCTACGGTATGCGAAAGTGTAAACATTATATTTAGCAATACGTGAAATGAAACATTAAGAAAGAGTGAAAGTATTAGGAACTAATGAATGGAACGTAACGTCAGTGTCAGAGAGATGGCTAGATGCGAGATAACTACGAGTAAGCTAATTTAGAATCTGTATGAAAGGGATAGGAGATATAAATGTAATAGGAGTAAGGGGGAAGAAAAAAAAGAGAATTAAAAAGGAACGCCATCGTTTTAACAATACCTTACAAAAGCCCCTAATAAATATGTTCACCAATATTTAACATTTTAAACCTAACACAAATGAAACACTCTGAGTTCCTATTTAGGCCTTTGTATAATAATATACTTTGGAAACACGACGGAGCATCCCGCGCCGTTCGACAAATGAGAAGATCGCGCCCTCTTACAAATTGGCCGCATTAATATAGTCAGAACGATAATGCTTACGCTTGAGCAGGGTGCGATGTGATATCTTTTACCAAGATAAACAAAAATAAAATAAATGAAAAGAATTTTTTTGAACTTAGGGATGATAGCTAGCTAGGTAAGGTCTTAAAAATGCCTTACCACCAATCAAATTTTGACATAAATCTTTACAAGCTTTGTTTAAATTTAACTTCATTGGTTAGTTTGTTGTCAAATTTTGCAACTGAATTTTGAACCAGTTCCGATGCTTTGAATAAGTTGTACTGTATTCATGTGTAAGTATGATGACAATGTAGTAATGAGGGTGAAACCAAGGGGGTAAAGCAGTGTCTTACGTCACGGGCGGCTTATTGGACCCTGAGCGTAACGGAGGGCTCTAGAGTTATGCAGAGTCCTGAGTGAAGCGAGGGGTTCAAGCCGCCCAAGACGAAGACAGGGTTTATCTAGAGGTTACTTTTCACACCTTCTCTGACACGTCAGAATAAAAAGCCAGGGCTACATTAGTAATTTATTGTTTTAAATTACATGCAACTGCGTTCTTTTTTTGGTTTTTGTTTTTGTCGTGCCTAAGGTGGCCAGTTCTATTTTCGAATAAACTCTTATTACAAAGCCCGTATGCTGAGTTTTCATTCAAATTTTAACCTCCTTGCTGAGAAAGTCCCTTGTGATTTTCATACAACATTCTCTCCCTAGGGAGGAAATACCTTGCTTTACCTTGAGACAGTTGAGACTACGTGATATTTAATTGGTGATTGTCGAGCAGTTATTGTGAAAAAAATACTTTTTTTTTCTTATACTTAATTACATACATTTTGTTATTAGATACAAAAACAATATTTATATTATGGCGCTCCTTTATCAAGCGCACAACCCACTAATGCTGCAGGATGCCTGCGCCAATTCGGCAACGGGCCCTGTCGAATGCTCGTCTTGTGGGAGGTATACCAACCTGCTCGCTGTGTGGTCGCACAGGAGAAAGGATATTAACTAAAAATATCGTGAAGTTGGCCGTATGGTCCCAGCTAAGAGGTACCAGTGAAATTACTCGGATAGTCAGATTTAATACCTGATGTCTGATGATGATGAATAAAGAGCGCATTGCAGTGCCACTCAGAACTTTGAAACACAAAGGCCAGCGTGGCATTGCACTGCACTCGTTACCCTAAGACATTAGGTATTAAATCTCATAAGCCCAGTAATTTCACTGTCTACTTTACTAATCAAACCGGAACACAGTAATGGTTGCACATTACTGCTTGGCAGCAGACTACACGAGCTTAGTGGTAAATTTTGTTGAATAAAATGAAGAAATCTGCTAGTTTAGAAATTAAGATAAATTGCAGTATAAAACGTTGTCGTTTTTTTTTAATCGTACAATTTTTCCCTATGATGCAATATACTCCTAAACTAACCTCATATTTGAAACTCTAGCGAAACTAGACTCAGTGCTACTCGAGTCTATCAAATCAAATACGTCAGATGCCGTCAAATACAATCAAAGCAAAACCCAAAAAAAATGCAGACCGTAGACGCTTATGCAAACGTGCGTTTGCTTGTCAGAATAACAACGCTTTTGCATCAAGCGCGGATTTCGAGTAACTCGTAATCGACGCTTGATGCAAAAGCGTTGTTATTCTGACAAGCAAACGCACGTTTGCATAAGCGTCTACGGTATGCAATAGACTCGAGTACACTGAGTCTAGTTTCGCTGGAGTTCATTTATGAGTACGAAGGTTCGTTCCCGACATTTTATGCTCCTGTACCTCACACCGAGTTCCCCTGTCAATAAGTACGAAGTGATACCGGTTTAATTCCCTCTTGACGGTGGAGGAATGTTAATTAAACGTGGACTGATCGACGGAGCGTCTTCAGGTGTGGTGAGAGACAGACTGATCTACCGACCTTTCTGTAGAGGTGGATATATAAAGAGCTTAATATACGTTGCTTGATCGCAGTAGTTAATCTATACTATACTAATATTATAAATGCGAAAGTGTGTTCATTGGGTCCGTGGGGGCCGGGAGCTCATAATATTTTCAAGATTTTGTCAGAGCGTTTGATTGATGCGACGCGTAACCAAAATGCTGGTAACTATTTGGCTCAACGGATCAGCATTGCGGTTCAACGAGGCAATGCCGCCAGCATGCTGGGTACGCTTCCTACTGGTAGTGGGCTAGAACATTTGGATTATCTATAGGCCTACTAGGGCTTGTAGATTATCCAACTGTTTTTGTAGCTAGCTAGGTTAGATGTAGTGTTTATTTATGTATTAGCTAGTTAATAAAGGCATTTAGCCCGTAAAAAAAAAACATATTTGATATACTGGAAATCGCTACACAGCGAGGTCTGCTAGATGGAACTGTGGCTTGTAAGCTGGAAAGAAAAACCACATATCAAGAATTTCGCGATCAACATCGATTGCTCACATAGCCTAGTTGGTTAAGGCATCTGGTCTAGATAACCAGAAGGCGCAGGTTCGAATCCTGTTGGAAGCGAAATTTTTGTGATGCATATATTTGCATATTGATTTATCTATAGTTCTCAAATGGAACTGCCGGAAAGACGTAATTATTTTTAAAACGATGCTGGTTCTTTTGTTATTTTTCTATTTATAATAAACACATCACTACAACTACTTAGTAATTAAATCAGTCCCAGTAGGACGAGACTTAATTAACGTTCAATTTAAAATAACAAACTTTCAAGAACATTAACGCGATTACAAAAAACCTATTCCAAGGCAGCTAATCTAGCAAACAATACAAATTCGAATCTGAACAAGATTTGAACTCGCAACAAAGGCCTGATAATAGTCTTGCAAACTTTGAAACGTAAAGGGGGATCTCATTTGTACACCTCAATACAAAATGGAGATAAGATCTAAATAACGTCAGCGAACTCATATTAAAAGGCCCAAAATGCCGATAAACCAAGGATGTGTTCTGATTGCGTACTAGAAGTGACTCAGTTTTATCCTTAGTAGTTATCCTACCTAGTTGCGCAATAAGTTCGGTGTTTACTGTACACTGAAGTTATTGCGCAACTAGGTAGTAGCGAGTGTCTTCTGGCTCTCTGCGAGTGTCCATCTGGGTGGGTAGCGCCGCTTTGCTCGTGAAGTTTGACGCCAAGCAGTAATGTGCGAGCATTACTGTGTTCCGGGTAGATGAGCAGAGTAGCCAGTGAAATTACTGGGCTTATGAGACTGTCTAAGGGGTAGCGGGCGCACTGCAGTGCCGCACAGGACTTTGTGTTTTTAAGTTCTGAGTGACACTGCAATTGTTATATGGGCCGGCGTTATGCTCACCATCAGGCAAGCGACCGGCACGTCTATCAACTACAAAAAAAAAAAAGATTTGAAACCATTTAAGCTGATCGAGTATTTTATTGTGAACTTGAGATCCAGTCATATTCCTCATCATCGTAGTAGTGTTCACTATCTTTGACCACATTATCATTTAAAATCAGGTGAGATATAAACAACTACAATTAAACGTGCGAATGGATTTTAGGATCAATGCTTATAACTGCCGTTTTGTTTCTGTTGGGAACCAGCAGAGTCATTTTAATTCACTCGGAATGATATCCGTGTCGGAAGCGACAGTCCTAATCGTTTATATTTCGTAATTGGATCCCGTCAGAGAAATTTCCCGTATAGATTTGACAACTCAGCTGCATAAACATGGATATAATCCCGACAATATTTACTTACTTAATATACAATATTTAATATTAACCACTTGAAACTCTCCAATGCAATGTAATAAATATATAAAAGCAAAGAAAAGACACCATGTAGTTTTCTAGCGACAGCGCGCGCTGCCTTGTGAAGTTTGCACTTTGCGATGGCTGCATCGTTTAAATATTACCTTTTCTAGGAACTGTATATCTGTAACCGCCTTATTTTATCAGGTATCGGATAGTCCCGTTAATCCGAGTTCGAAATGAAGCGGTGACAAAGAGATTGCAGATACAATACTTTGACTCCGCGAGCTGGTGTGAGTGCCCGAAGGAGTTGAGAGGCTCTTCTCATTTCGAGCAGATTTAATGGGCGAAAAATAATTGAATTCGATTTAAAATTACATCTCAGTGCTCAGCATTTCTAATAGATATAATCTTAAATACATTGAATATTAGAATCTTTGTTGAGTGAACATAAACTTTAACTTAAACGCTGGTCGACTAAGGGCCGATTTTTCAATAGTCAGATAGCGACCTGTTAGATAATTCCCTGAATCATCTAAGTCTGTGGTGAAGACAGACGTAAATAAATTTTATGGCATTCTAAAGAAATAAACCTTAGTTAGCTAACGGTCCATTAATTTTGAAATGAAAGACCCGAAAAACACACAAAAAATACGAAAATTAATTGATTGGATAGCAATCAGTTCATTAAAGTGCAATTGAAAAATCGGCCCTAAGATTAATTGCGCGTGAGGTTCACAACCAAACGTAAATTTCTTCTAAACTGATCTTGTATTTGATTTATTGTCTGATGAATTGACTTTTATCTGTAAATTCATTCACAGTACGAAATGCAGTAATTGCTGCGTTAAAACTTTGATGGAACGTTGATTCGCACTAAGCGTTTTGCTTTTTCGTTCATAATAGAAACAGTAAAGGAGTGGAACTTCTTACCTTCTTCTGAGTTTCCGGCTAAATACAACCAGAGAGTATTCATGTCAAGTCTGAATAGGTATTTACTGATCAAGTGTGCTGCGCTTTCAACTGCATCGTCAGTTGTCATCAGATGAGTTCATCATCAACGCTGATAGAAATAAATAAGGTGACATTTTGACACATTTAATTATTTTATTTGTATACTTGCTTCTGCCCGCAGTTTCACCCGCGTTCCCACAGGAACCATGCATTTATCCAGGATAAAAAGTAGCCTATGTTACTCTCCGGTCCATAAACAATATCTATACCAAAAATCACGTCGATTCGTTGCTCCATTGCTGCGTGAAAGAAGGACAAACCAACAAACTTATAAACACACTTTCACATTTACGCATAATTATACATAAGTATGGATTACATTAATTTTTGAGAGCCAGCCCCTATCCTAGTTTTATCAATATTCCTGACGATATTGTCACATAAGGTATTTTAAGATAGTCAATAAAAACGCTAACAAGCTAAGTTGGTAGTAACCCTGCCTGCAAAGCGAGGGGTCCCGGGTTCGATTCCCGGCCGGGGCAGATTTTGTGTAAGCATAGAGTTAGTTCTCGGGTCTTGGATGTTTGTGATGTGTATCTGTGTGTGTCCATGCCACCTATGACGCAGGGAATCCTAGTGCGGTGTTATGATTGTGTAAGCGTTTATTATTATTACTGTTTATTCCTGTTTTTACAGAAAAAAATACCACTAAAATTAGCAATCAGTTCTTTGAAAAACGCGACCGGAGATCTGTCATCATAATATCAAAATTTCCGCATAACGGCACACGCAGCACAACCAAACACACGATAATAGTCCTAGTTAAACAATACAGCAGTATGTCAGGATGGCTGTAGTCAAACAATGCACAGTTTGCTCAGCACTGCTCGGCAGGAGCGACTTAAGTGGCGGCAGTGAGTTATAGTTGAACTTGGAGACTTCATATTGTTTACCTTGTCGCGACCGTTTACCATTGCTAAGTGATTAAGAATACGGCGTTGGACAGCGAGCCAGGGAGATGACCGATTGGAAAGTATTTTTTGTAATAGAAAAAGTTTTGAAGGTTTTGTGCCAAATTGTGCTTTGAGAGTTGACCTTCTGCTTGTTTGATTTTGCGCTATACGAATACTTTTTGAAATACTTTTATTAAGAATTTGTCACAATTTATCGTGACGTAAAAATAGACAGTAATTTCATACAATGTGATCATGCCTCTAAACAAGCAAAGTAACGCCCAAGCTACTTATGTTGTCTTGTAAACGAATGGTTGGTTGGTGTCTTTGTCATTTATTATGTTCTGATAAAGACAGCATTAGTTTTAGTCTGTGATTCGGGTAGACGAATGTTGCAGAGGCCCGCTGTTAGAGTCATTTATTTTAACTTTCATAAGTGCTCCTTTGGAGCCTATTTGAATAAAGCATTTTGAAATTGAATTTGGAATCTACCAATGTGTGTTTCCATAATTTCCCAAGATTATTCAGAACATATTTTCCTTTGTAAAAAAGTTAAATAGTTGGCTCATCTTCCGATTGTTCCAGGTGTGTTTGTGGTAAGACCGTGTAAGCTCATGACACTTTGCTTATTCACAACAATTACTTACTTATCTTTAGATTACAGCTTGAACTTTTCACAGAGCTAAAACATTTGTATACGAGCCTACTCCACACCCGCCCGAACACACAAAAGCAAAACTACACAAGATACAGTTCTCTACTCAAATTCCAAGTGTTCTAACTTAAACTGAAATAACTTACGGGAATCGGCCGATCGCCTTTGTTCTAAGCTAGAAGGCAATTATCATTAATTATTATTAAATGTGACACTGCGTGATAAACGGTGGCCTGATAACTTGGGCAAATAACTCTTCTCCGTAAGAGGGTCGAAAGTACCCGAAGATGTTTGAACTGTTCTTGATTTGTAGTTCGCTTGTTGGGGTTCAATCGATGATTCGATCCGCATTGTTTGTGATTTTTGTTGTTTTGGTGTGCAGGTATTAAATAAATTGCAAATTAAAATGTACACCTACTAACTGCTTTAAATAAAAATACAAATAATGTATTTTTTACGTAATAGTTGATTTGAAGTGAACTGAAGAAGAACTGTTAGTTAATTTGATGACTTAGGGACTCATGAAAGATATTTTTCATCATCATTATCAGCCTCTTACTCTCGCACTGCTGGGATATCGGCCTTATCTCATAGAGAGAGAGTTATGGGCCATAATCCACCACGCGGGCCCATTGCGGCTTGGTGGATGTCACATGTCCTCGAATTTTTTGGTTCTTGAACATGCCGGTTTCCTCACGACGTTTTCCTTCACCGTTTTAGAGCGAGTGTGAATAATCCGCACAACTTGATATAAGTCATTGGAGTGGGCCGAGTCGGGATTCGAACTATGGTGCGTCGGATTGAAAGTCGCACAAGTTCCCGCTCGGTCACACTCGCTCCCAAGATATTTTTACAAGCTTTTAACTTGAAATGATTGTATGTGTGTATGTATGTTGGTTTAGGTCAAATCTTGCAAGCTAAATTTGACCAACTTGATTGAGCTGAAATGTTACATATAACGTATGTAAATCGCATGACAATGCACTACAAAGATGTCACAGAGCTGGTCTGATGATGGAGCTGGAAGGCGGCCGATAGAAACTCTTTAACGAAATGACGTAACCCTATCGAGTTTGGGTTCGTTTGGTTTGTCTTTACAAGTACTCTGATCCTAGACGATGTGCAGGTTCCCGATGCTGGAACCGGAAGATAGCCACAAGATTGCCAATACCAATTACGTATTTTATCAATGCTTGTCTGGAAAAATATAATTTTCTACCAAATAAACCTTTTGAACTGACATGGGTATGCCTTTACTATAAATTTTATCAATATATTGACCAAAATACAATTACTTTTAAAAAGCGACGAACCGACTTCAGTGACAAACTACTGAACCGATTTTGATGATATTTCTATGGGACCAATCTGAAAGTATATCCTTTGAAACAAGAAAAGAATTTTCTAAATCGGTTTATAAATGACAGAGATCTGAGGTAACAAACATTAAAAAATACCCACCGAATTGATATCCTCCTTTTTTGGAAGTCGGTTAAAAAGGTGGACACACGGTGAAATAACATCCGTTTTTAGCAACTACTTGTAACTTGCGGTATCTCTTCTCTTTAAGTCTTTGGTACAGCCCCACATTTTCAAGACACAGCGAACGGAAGCTCGAGGAAGACTCCTTGAGCTCCTCTATTCTGGCACGACGTCCTCCACATAACGAATCGCCACTAAACACAGAGTTATAAATTTATTTTCACATACGTCACCATTATTAATCTTCCACAAGAGCTATATAACGGGACATTTGTTATTTTTATTGTTGCTATTCTCCATGTAACTTAGTGCTGCGAATAAAGTAAATAAATGGACGTAAATAATTTTGTTATTATTTATGGGTTGACTGCGTCCGTGTTATTGATTTAATAATGTACCGCGTTACCACAAAAAAATTTTTAGTCGCCTGTTTAGCTAGACAGCGTCTTAAGATAAACGTCAAAAAAATTGCTTTAAAAAAGCGACGAACCGACTTCAGTGACAAACTACTGAACCGATTTTGATGAAATTTCTATGGGACAAATCTGAAAGTATATCCTTTCTAGTAAAAAAAAATAATTCTTAATCAGTTTATAAATGAGCGAGATCTGAGGTAACAAACATTAAAAAAAATACCCGACGAATTGATAACCTCCTCCTTTTTTGGAAGTCGGTTAATTATTAGAAATATCACAACAGAATTGAGTTAGACAACGGTTAGACTCTACTTAAATCAGGAGATGTGGTTACTCAAATTTAATCGTGCGACTAAGGCATGTTTAGGCGTTAAACAGTGTTTAACACAGGTTTAGCGTATGTTTAATTTTTTTGTGGTAAGGCCCCGTAATGTTTATTTAGACTAACCAATTAATTTTAATTCAATATGAGATTGAATAGCTCAGTGGTAATAAACGCACTTATGGACGTATGAACAAAATTGTGACGTAATTTGACTATAGTGGTTATAATTATTTAACCAGGTTGTAGGTGCAGGTTATCTAACAGATTAAAAAAGTACAGATTTAAGATAAGATTGTACAAAATAATGTACCTACTATTTTTAAAATGTAGATTATAAAATACTGTCCTGTACTTGGCATATATGTAGATATAATACTGAAAAATAGAACAGCATTGCCTTTCTATGTGGCGATGCATACTTATAATATTTTTTTAACGTTGTTCACTGGCCTCAGATTGAAAAATTTCTTAAAAAAATCTATACAAATAAATAAAATTGAAGTGTCTGTTTGTAATATCAAAATAACAGCTTTTTACCAAATGCATATGAAAGTATATACGGTACCTATAACAAAACAACCATTTTTTTAATTTTTGTCTGTCTGTTTGTTTGTTCCGGGCAATCTCCATAACGGCTGGGCCCATTTTGACAGGACGGGCAGATAGCTGATATTATAAGGAGTAACTTAGGCTACTTTTATTTTAGGAAAATAATTAAGGTTTCACGCAAAACGATAAAAACCATGAAATCCAATATCTCCGCGCGGGTGAAACTGCGGGCAGCTGTATTGAATATAAGTAATTATATAAGTATCAATTTGGTATTTTTCAGACGTAGTTTACGCATTCCATTTTAGCCCCATTAGTAATAAGCATTTAGAGAAATAAAAAGTAATAGACAGATGCCTACATTTTTTCTCACGCGCTATATTTTTGCATCCAAAAACTATCTAAAACCCATCCAAAATGCATCATAAATAAATTCTTAAGTGCTCTCAAGGCATATTTACAACTTTACCCGTTAATAGCC
The DNA here is from genome assembly GCA_907269065.1 of Crocallis elinguaria. Classification (NCBI taxonomy): domain Eukaryota; kingdom Metazoa; phylum Arthropoda; class Insecta; order Lepidoptera; family Geometridae; genus Crocallis; species Crocallis elinguaria. The sequence goes on from OU026068.1 coordinate 16,356,170, forward strand.
AAACAGCTTATCTATCACGGCTTTGCCCGGCCATAATCATAATAAATAAAGGTACCCAGGTAAATTCGCGCATTAACCGCTCGGCGTCATTCGGCCTGAGTTATAACGTCTACCCAACATTTAGGCAAACCAAGGGCATTAGCATTAATTTAAAATATTATTTATTGTTTGTAGCTTATTTCTGTAGAAGATGTGTAAAATTTGGAGGTGCCTATCGATTTTTAAACTAGCTTAAACTAGCTGACAAAGTGACACTCTGTTCTCTGACTAAATGCAGGTTTAGCCAGTGAATGTTGGTCCAAGCACGGAGAAGTCTCCACAAATATCCTCTTATAGTCAGATAATTTTTCAGGTTTGACAGAGTAATTACACTCAATATAGATTTTTAAACTGTCATCGTTATCAACACTTTCAAAATTATCACTACAGAAGGGAAACTTATTACTACTTACTACTACTTACTATTACTTATTACTACTTATTATATTACAAAACAGATACCTATTTTGTTATACAACATTAAAAAAAAACACTCTGGGACAGACGTCAATGTCAATGGATCGTCCGTCTGGAACAAGGAAGCTTTTTAAATATTTACTTTTTCAAATCTTGGAGGCACACTGCGTTCCATACCCATAAGTAAGTCTACTTGCTTTCTGTCTGTTATGTTGTTTTTAGTTTGGTCTTAGAACGTCGCGTCATTTCGAACATATCATTTAGTAAATAGGCTTCCGGAGCAGCATATCAATAGGACATAGCAAAATGAAAGAGGAGCCATCGCAGATGTTGCCTAAACACTGAAAATTAAAATCAAGCTTTAGCGCACAGTTGTATTACCAGTTCCACTGCTCGCGTTCTCACCATGTTGATGATCTCGTTAAGGGTAAGATGACACCAAATGACCGTAATTATACCCAGTTAAGGGTAACTTAAGGGGGAGTAATCGCCCTGGCGGCTGTTTTTGCCGAATTTACAGGCGTCTCTCGTTCCATTGTTTATTAAAGTTTTTTTATTGTTATTGCTTAGGGTCTAATTGGTATTGCGTATCCGTTGTAAGAGCTGTAAGGTTTTACGTTTTGATGGCGGGCGGGGGACATCTGGTTGTTTGTTTGGAGTGCTTCGTTTTGTGCGCGAACTGGAGAGATTATCGGGCACCAATTGGTGTGATTAACAACCAGTGATAAAGGTTATAGTAATAGCTTCTGCGGTACCAAGGCGGTACCGTCCGAGTGTGTTCGGAGGTTTCACAGCTCTGTTGGTTAGTTCACTGACAATTCTGACTGGACCAATTACTATACTAGTCTTTATTAGGATCAAAGGATAGTATCACAATGAAGTAAAACTGGGTTTAAAATACTTAGATATGTACGTTTTAGGGTGAAAGTGCGCCCTTCAAAATACAATACAATATACTTTATTGTACACCAGACTTAAAAATAAAACAGTACAGAAACATTAAGCCACACTAAAGTACAATGGGCGGGACTTATCACTAAAAGCGATCTCTTCCAGTCAACCTTTGGCTGGAGAGAACTAATGGAGTGAGAGAGGTAAGAAGAGAAGGTAAGATAGTATTAGCTTTAAGTTTTAAGCGGGGCTGCAACAATTGATCGATTTTTGAATTCAGATAGATAAAGGTATTTGTACGGTTTGATAACACGCATGTTCCACAGTAGGCTAGTTGAAAAAGTTTGTCTAGCTCGCGTCAAATGCACACAAGCCTGGTGCTAAATAAGACCCAAAAACTAGCAACAGATCATAAACCAACAAATCAGTGGAACAAAGCGGGCGGACCGAATCGGCTCGTTTATTCCACCTGGGCGCGCACTCGTAAACATCGGACAAGAAAAGCAAAACGTATGTGCCGCATCGGCGGTAAAGCCCGGAGCAAATCTGGTCGGATAGCGGGCCTGATCGACAAATCCGCCAGATTACGCGCCGATACCGGGGTATGTTTATGAGACAGGCGGCGGACTCGCCGGACGGTGCGCCGGTAGGGCTGTCCGCTGGTGCGTAGCTCACGCAGCATATAATGTCAGTTGTTATCAAAGTGCATGGTTAGGACAAAAAACCATCAGTTTTCAGGACGACGTACCAAGTTTTTCAATTACAGAATTAATTTTCAAAAATACAAGTTTTCCGTTGAATTTACTTTTTTGTGTATTTTGGAGTGTTTTTCTGGTATATATAACAATAGCATAATTTAAGGACCATCAATCAATCATAAAAGGTTCAAATCCATGGTTGTATCTTTTTCTAATTGCATTTAATCAAAGCCATCATCGACTTTTTGCTTCTTCAAAAAATAACTATAGTCTATATAGTATAACTATAGTATATAATATATATAGTCTACTAGCTTCTGCCCGCGGTTTTCACCCACGTTCCCACCAGAACCGTGCATTTTTCCGGGATAAAAAGTAGCCTAAGTTACTCTCCGGTCCATAAACTATATCTATGCCAAATATCACGTCGATCGGTTGTTCCGTTACTGCGTGAAAGAAGGACAGACCAACAAACACACTTTCGCGTTTATAATATTAGTAGGATTATCACAGAATAGAAAATAGTTATAGATATTATCATGTTTATCCCACGTGTCGGTCTAAACGACCATTCATGAACACTTTACTGCACTATTGCGGCATTATACGGCTTATTTTTCATACTATACATTGTACTTAAGTAAAAAAATAATAGCCAGCAAAAATGTGAAGTTATTCATGAACCTGTAGGTAACCCTAACGAAACTAGCTTTTATTTCCATCTCTTATTTTCCTAGTTCCTTACCATTAAGTAGCAACGTATACTGGCCGCAAACACAAACAATCCAAAACTATAAACACCAACTTAAACAACTCGCAAACTTTCAAAACTGGAACACCGTATTCCCGCGCAATAAAATAAAATAAAAATGTAAATTTTCATGTGTTGGCAGCCCTGCGCCCGATCCGGTAAGATAGAAGGAAGGTAGTCCGAATAATATTTTGGCTTACAAAACGAGTTCAAGTTTTAATAGTGTGCGCCCATGTTTATGTTATAGGACCTTGGATCGAATAGTATGAGCCAGTCCTTAGAGTGTTCTGATGTACGGCCCGGGAGCGGGAACTTTGATTGAAGTTTTTCTCGTTTTGTTTTGTGGTTCTCTTTTGTTTTGTTGTATAGATATTAGTTTCTAATACCGTGGAATTGAAGGAGTTTCATGACTTTTTAATAATTATTATCTGAGTCATCATTAACTACGTTTATAACAATATATTAACATTAAAGAAGTATTTTGAATGAGTAAAAATAATGTAAGATGTAAAGCATAAGTATCTATTATGTACATATAGTATGAATAAATATGACATTTTATGAAAATAGAAATCGTAATATTTGTTTTTTTATGTTATTTTCTAACGAGACGAGCTGGTAATTTGCCTGATAGTAAGCATAACGCCGGCCCATAACAATTGCAGTGCCACCCAGAACTTTGAAACACAAAGGCCTGCACGGCACTGCAGTGCGCTCGTTACCCTGAGACATAAGCCCAGTAATTTCACTGGATACTCTGTTCATAAAACTGGAACACAGTAATGCTTGCACACTACTGCTTGGCGGCAGACTTCACGAGCAATGAATATTATATATTTTATATATATAAATTAACTTCAATTTTGAGTATTAAAATTAGGGACCTAATAGTTCATAGTCAGCATTTTCAGGTATTATATTTTTACCTGGTTTATTTGCATGCTGGATTTGTGCCAAGTCAGCATAAATTTAACTCTAATTTGCTGAGAATATCAAAATATATGTATGTGTATCGTATAATATCAATATCTCCTCTATAAATAATAATTTCATAGTCTAATTTACCATATCAAGGGGTAGAATCAACCCCGGGCTACCCCATCGGTGCGATATTTGTGCCCAGCGCCGGACATATTTAAGCTATTTTATTTATTTTCAGATACAAAAGGTCTTATCGGCGGATATATAGCTTTAGTCTGAGTTCACACTGAGCTACCCTTGAAAATATTTAAAATATTATTATAGAGTATTAATTATTAATTTATATTTCATATCTTTAGTTGAACGTACATATATCAAAAAAAAATTTAATTGCGTAAGTAATTTATTTTTAGGTTAGATTAGGTTATCTAATTATATAAAAAAGGCATTTTTAAACTTTTTAGAGATAATATATTATGTGGAGCGTTGTATTTAGTTGATAGCGTGCCGTTACGGTAAAGATGGTTTATGGTGTTTGCAATATACGATTTTGATGAGCAGCGTAGTTTTTAACACTCACGTAGATACGCGTCTGCAAAAGATAATTCGGTTCGCGATTTTGCGTACCTAATGACTAAGCAAAGCGAGAGCAAGGAATTGCAGCTGCAGTGCATTTAAAAGAGATTTAATTATACAAAAAAAACGTGATTAAAATATAATCCTACTAATCCTACTTCGTTCTATATTCTACTTATTAATATTAAAAAACTGTACCGATATTCGAAACCTTTATAATATGAGAATGACGCGTTGTTCTCTGTCCCGTGGCGGCCTATACCTATATAAAACTACGTATCTATCCTATACGTCAACTGTCAAATGTCACTGTCACTGCGTCACCAGGCAGCTCGCGCGACTTGCTTAAAAGGAAAGGAGCGAGCGGTTCATGCTCATTGGCGTCTGAGTTTTCGTCCCGTGCGGTTGGTAAGTGTTTTTAATATCACTTCTATTTTTTCTGTGTAGCTTTTTTAAATTCAAATTTTTTGTGGTTTCGTTTTAGATTACCTACATCTTATTTGACAAATAAAAATGATTAATGAAGATGGAGATACGTTACCATCAAATAATAAGAAAAGAAAGTCCCCCTCACATTCTGATAAGGGATTAAAGCGTAAAAAATATGATGAAATACTGGTTAACCTGTCGCAACAAGTTAACCAAATTCAAAACTTTTTATCTGAGCGGTTCCCTCCTGAGGGGGAACCCTCATGTAATAGGAATGTTCCTAGTCATGATGTCGATGATGATGATGACGTGCTTAGTCTGTGTGCATCAACCGATCTTTACAACGATCTAATATCGGATCATATGCAAACAGGACCTGATGATTCGGATCCTGTCCAAAAAGAAACTGAGGAGACTTTCTCTTTGAATTTCCAAACCTCCACCAAGGAGCCTACCATCCCAAAAACTTCACTCGCACATCTAGATAAACTTAAACTTATGCAACGCTTTGGCTCTAACGATTGGTCGGACGTAAGATACTCGGATGTACAAAAGAATTATTGCTCTACCCCCGGTTTTGTTGATTTAGAAACAAATGATGAACTTAAGCCGTACGATAGTTTTAATCATTTAACCCATACAGAACGTGGTTTCGCAGCCATTTCTCAAGCATTAATTAAACAAAACGAAGCTTTCGAACAAGGTTTTCGAAGTCTGTTCGCTTGGATGGGTTCAAACGCAGACCAAATAATAGAACTTGCAAACATTCAAACTAAAGTTAACGAAATCTTTTCGGACGGCGAATATTGTAAAATATCTAATGATATTTTGCAAATGACCTGTGGCCATCGGGCCGATCTAGTACAGCAAAGACGTGAAGCAGTTTTAAAGTCAGTAAAAAGTAAATTTACAAAAGAAAGTATTCGAAAAATTCCGCCGTCTTGCTCAAATCTGTTTGAAAAACCGGAATTGTCAACTGTAATTGAAAAAAATGGGGGTGTGAGCAAAATCTTTTGGCCAAGTAAAAACGAACGTGAGTTTCGTTCAAAAAAGTCGTATGTATGTGAAAATGACAGGTCTAGGCCCTTTAAACAAATGAAGCCTGCGCAAGGCTCTCAAAATTACGCATTGCCGCACAATGCCTACAGCAATAGCTTTTATAATTCACTACCTGCGCAAGGTACATCTTTTCAACAAGACACGCACGCCCCTGTGCTGCAACATTTTCAGCCCTTTCAAGGTTATAACACCGGAAGTAGACAACCTGCGCAAGGTTTTCATCCCACAAACGTACGAGGTTCTCAACGAGCAAGGCACTCCGGTGCTCCAAGCAACAGGCCATATTACAACAATGCGAACGCAAAGAACACCAGAGGTAAAAAGTTCTGACTATCCATTTCAAGCAGGACAACTCATACATTACACTCAAATTTGGCAAAGGCTGGGCGCAAACCAGACCTTAATAAACCTAATTCAGGGGTATCGCATACCGTTTATGAGCAAGCCACCTCTCCATATACCGGACTTACTAAAACACCCTGTTCAAACAATAGAGTCAAAAGAAATGACGGCAACAATAGAAAATCTCATACAAATGAAAGTGCTCGAAATCGCTCCACACACACCCAGTTTCGTATCACGAATGTTTCTTGTGACAAAACCAGATGGATCTTATCGCCCAATCTTCAACCTGCGCAATTTAAACAAGTTCGTCCATGTGGGCAAGTTCCGATTGATAAATATGAACAAAATTCCAAGTTTTTTGCAAAGATCCGACTGGATGGCAAAAATAGACCTCTCAAACGCGTATTTTCATTTACCTATGGCTCAAGCTCACAGATGCTTCCTACGTCTGATATATCGAGGTCAATTATGGCAAATGACCTGCCTTCCTTTCGGTCTGGCCTCAGCGCCGAGAATATTCGCAGTTTTAACCAATTGGGTAGCCCAAGTGCTTCGAGAACTTCACAATATACGAATAATAGTATACCTGGACGACTATTTAATAGTAAATCAAAACAAAACACTATTGCAGGATCAGATTCTCATAGCAACAAAAATTCTCGTGCAACTAGGGTGGCAAATAAATCAATCAAAATCAATTTTAATTCCTCAAAGAGTAGTACAGTTTCTTGGCATAATGTGGAACCCACAAAGAAATCAAAAATGGCTTCCATCAGACAAATGTGTAACCATAAATCAAAAATTAAATCAATTAAAATCCAAACGAGTAGCATCTTTAAAAGAAATGCAATTGACGCCCACGCATGTGCAGATCTTGACAGGACACGGAGGGATTGCCGAGTATCTCTACAGGTTCAGACTGAAGGATAGCTCCGCTTGCGAGTGCGATCCCGGTGAGAACGAGACCGTTTGGCACATACTGCTAGAGTGCCCCCGTTTCTCAGCTGCGAGGCTTGACCTGGAGTTCCAGATGGAAAGAAAGCTAGAGCAGTCGGATCTCCATAACGTCCTAGCGGATCCAAGGAGCAGGTCAGCATTCCTTTCCTTCTCCGAGAAAATTTTCCTCATTGCCGCAAAACGAAACAGCAATCTTCCCCCACCTCAACCCAGACAACCGCCTCAAGATCAGGTCCAAAGCACCGCACAGACCACCAGTACCCAGCGGCCAATCGCCCTGCGAACCACTGCCACATCTAACCTTTTGGCGAGTGGAGAAACTGGAGTGCCGAGGATCAGATTGAGAGGTGTGCCCCTCTTCATGGACGATGCCAAGGAACGCCTAGGCATCAGCTTCTGCAAACCTAGGAACCATAAATACATTACCATCTCTCCAGGATTGGGATTGCTTCTAAACGGCAGCAACTTCAATATCTCCATGAAACGCAAGACCTATGATGCCATGCCGGTGACGAGGGTGTCAGGAAGCCAATGTCGACTGGTGCGATCGCGAAACAAGACGATTGCACTTTTCGAAGGGGCGGACGAGACTTCCTTTTCTCAGGCATGTACGATGCTGACTACGCTTGCAGAAGAAGCGGATACCATCGCCCGCATAATTAGCGTAGACGCAATGGTGGTCGGGCACGAGAGGGGTGAAGTCACCGATCGGTTGGGTTGCATAAAAGCCTCAAAATACCACGAGATTGTGGTGTATGAGGATAGAGGTGAAAATCTCAGTTACCTCAAAAGGCACGACGCAACCGACAGTTGGGGTCACCCTGTACCGGACCCAGGCACCATCAGCGGCTCCCAGCGCATGCAGCAAAAGGCGGAGTCATCCACCAAAAGCGCTGCCATACAGCAGAGCCCGAAACGTAAGTCATCAGGTCGCATCAGAGCGTTCGTGGATGCCTTCAGTTGTGCAGCACAAAACCTCTTAAGGCTGAAACCTTCATTGCCCAAAAGAAAGGAAGAAAAGACACGGCAGAGTCAGGTAACACCAAAACCTGCCCGAACGAGAGCCGACATGGGACAAGTCAGTCCGCCTCGCCTCAGACCGGCGACGGGGCCGCGAGACCACGCAATAAACGCCTTCATCGAGTACCTAGCTATAACTAAAGCAAGCATAGTGGTCGACACTATGATCTGCAAGAAGATCCTGCAGTGCTATCAGCTGGGTGGCGCCATCAACGATAATCTCTTGAAGGCGTACCTCGAGGAGGAAGAAGCTGCCATATACAACAACAATGACGGCCTAGTCCTTCGGGGTCGGATGGTGGGAAGTTATATGGCAGCTTTTAATGCAACAAGTGGCTTTGTGGCTCTAGCAAAGGAGGGGACGGGGCGTACTGGTCTAATCAAATTCTCTGCCCCGCATGACGATCCGATCTTGGTCGTTGCTCGGCGAACTCGGACGATGCTAGACGACAGGATACTTGAGACGGCGAAATCCATCTCGGGTATCTCTGAAGGCGAAGCATCTTGGGACGACTGGGTGATGCCTAGGATCGAATGGGTAAATGGGGTTCCAGGATGCGGAAAAACAACGTGGATTGTTGGCAACTTCAATGGGGAGGAGGACGTTATCATCACCACAACGACGGAAGCAGCCAAAGACTTGCGAGAAAAACTAGCGCAACGAATAGGTGACCTGGTCAAAACCAGGGTGCGCACTATGGCCTCTGTCTTAGTGAATGGTTTTAAAGCAACCCATAAGTACAACCGTCTTTTGGTTGATGAGGCACTTTTGAACCATTTTGGGGCCATAATCATGGTAAGTCGGCTGTGTGGTGCTAACGAACTTTTTCTCATCGGAGACGTCAACCAGTTACCTTTCATTGACAGAGAGAACCTCTTTGTCCTAAGGTACTGTCGTCCAAACCTGGTGACAACAATCACTCAGGAACTGTTGTGTACGCATCGGAACCCTATGGATGTCGCCTACGCCCTTCGGGAGGTGTACTCCGGCATCTACTCATCGGCATCCAAAGTTCATTCTCTGAAGCTGAAGCGGTTTACAGGTGCGCAAATACCCGTTACCCTTCCCGACACTCTCTTCCTAGTACACACACAGGAAGAGAAAGAATCCCTGATCACCAAGGGATACGGGGGAGGCACTGGGTCGCGCATCTTGACCATTCATGAAGCTCAGGGACTGACGTACGAGTCGGTGATCGTCATGCAAACTAAAGGCCAAAAGCTTAAGCTGCACGACAGCGTCCCACATGCGGTGGTGGCATTGTCGCGTCATCGGAGTAGCTGTACATACTATACCGATGATAGCGACGATGCGATAGGCCGCTTCGTGATGAGGGTGAAGGCAGCTTCCACCAAAAGGATCGTGGACTACAACCTCAAAATGGCCATCAGAGATGGGAACAATGTGGTGGCGGAGGCCATCGTAGAGTTCGAACGAAGGGGCGGAGACGGAGAGTTGACATAGAAAAAGTGAATTAAGTGAACAACCGGAGTGGCCATGGCCACTGGAATGACCCTGCTGCAGCGGCGTCGTGTGGCGGGTCGCCCTCTTCCCTCGAAAATGGTTGAGGAGAGCGATGGCTGGCACATGCGTCACACTCGTGAACGGGTGCTGCTAGTGGGATCTCGTCCGCTCCGTTTGTGCACTTCATTAACTACTCTTGATAAACTAGCAATAACTTACACTAGTAATATTTATATAAATGTAATAATAGTATGTATAATGTAATAATAATAATAGTATGTTAATTTAATAATATGTATGTATAATATGTGACACTTTAGTTAGGCCTTCAGAGTAGGTATACTTTTGTTAAGTAATAATATATTAAGAAATTATAATGTAAAAATAACTTATACAGCAAAAAAAGGGTGCGAGCCCTGGAGCTTGCAGAGTATAATAATTAAATTAAAAAAAAAAAAAAAAAAAAAAAAAAAAAAAAAAAAAAAAAAAAAAAAAAAAAGAAATGCAATGCCTGATAGGCATGTTAAATTTCGCAAGCTTCTGCGTAAAAACAGGGCGTCTAAATCATCGCAATCTATTATTCTTTTGCCAAGAACTGCTAAGGACCAACCACCAACATCAAATTCCTATTCCACTGAAGGCCCTAAGAGAAATAGAATGGTGGTTAAAGAATCTTACGCAAAGATCTCTTATCCATTTACCGCCAGTAACTCATCATTTGACGACGGACGCGTCAGGCTTAGGTTGGGGTGCTCAACTCGACAATTACACGATGGCAGGCCCGTGGACCCGAAAAGAACATTGCCTACACTCGAATATAAAAGAAATGCTAGCTATTTACAAAGCCTTTCAAAACAAGGCTCGCATAGTATCGAATTCGACAATATCAGTACAGTCCGACAATCGAACCGTACTGGCCTATCTAAAAAACGAAGGGGGGACAAAGTCCCGAGCTTTGCTGGAAATAACAAACCAGTTGTTCAAAATTTTGAACAAACATATCATTTATCTTCAAGTCCACCACATACCGGGTCGTTACAATTCAGAAATCGATCGATTGTCTCGACAGAAGACACTGACAGAATGGCACCTCCTCCCCAATATAACCTCAAAAATTTTCACGAAATGGGGTATACCACAAATAGACCTGTTTGCTTCATTAACGGCCAACGTAGTGCCTCAGTATGCAACTTTGGATCGCACCGACTCGAACGCAGTATTTTACGACGCGCTAAGTCAAACCTGGAACTACACACTTGCTTGGGTTTTTCCTCCACCCTTTTTGATTGCCCGGGTCTTGGCACACCTAAATCAAGCAATCGGAATGTACATGGTAGTAGTCCCGAAGTGGGAAAAAGCATTTTGGCGACCGGACCTTCGCCGCAGAGCCGTGGAAGCCCCCATCATCATTTCGAATCTGGACAGAGTACTAATAGACACAGTAACACGTCGACCTCCACCGCAAATCCAAGAAATGACATTGGAAATTTGGAAATGTGGGGGTGGACTGAATCCTTAAAAGACTGGTCTCAAAATCAGATTAGTCTTCTAAAAACCAGCTGGCGTTCTTCTACAAGAAATACATATAGACCTGCATGGCGTAGATGGTGTCAATGGGCAACTGAGAACAAGGTAAAGTTCAGATCTCCATCTGGATCAGATGTTGCCCGATTCCTTATTGATTTACATCAAAAACAACATTTGTCTTACAGTACTATTTCTCTTCATAAATCAGTGGTGTCAACATTATGCGACCCCGAGAAAAGTAGAACTTTGAGCTCACATCCTCTTGTTTTACAGATTATGAAGTCCATAGCCATCATTAAGAAACCCAAAGGTAGAAAGCCTCCCATATGGAACATTGATACCTTATCTGAATGGCTGACAAAATCCTGCAAACAAGATTTTAATCTCTACGAATGCTCAAGAAGAACAGCTTGTATTCTACTTCTTTGCTCCGGTCGAAGGGTTCATGACCTTACTCTACTAAGTATAGATGATGAGAACTGTGTTTTGGAAGATGACTTTATTACATTTTGGCCTTTATTTGGCTCCAAAACTGACAACTCTGATTACCGTCAATCTGGGTGGCATTTGACTACAAATTCACAAACCAAGGCATTAGATCCAGTATTTTGGGTCAAATCTTTAATAAAACTATCGAAAACAAGACGTGAGAATACTCCACATAATAACTTATTTATTACTATTTGTGGACCACCGAAAGCAGCTTCCAGAACCTGTATCAGCACATGGATTAAATCGTTACTGAAAGAGGCTGGAATTGAAGCAAGTCCAGGAAGCATAAGATCTGCAGTTGCTTCCAAAAATTGGGTAATGAACTATCCATTAGATGATATTTTAGCCAGAGGAAACTGGCGTTCGCAGAATACATTTGAAACTTTCTACAAAAGAGCAGTTTTTCAGGAGCCTGCAGATGGACAACAAAAATCAATCACAAGATTATTTTCCGTGATTTAAGATCTGTAGTGATTATAATATAAAACTAAAATACCTTTGTTTTTGTTCAAAATATGATGTGATTTAATTAAAATTATGTTAATACAACTTGTAACTACACCTAAGGTTTTTTAATTTAATGACCCCTATTTTACATGATCTATCATGTTTAGATTAATAATTATATAGTCTACTTATACAATAAAATAATTTTCACATTGGCGTCCCTATGATGTCACCAGGCGATAACAAACAGGTCTCATATTATAAAGGTTTCGAATATCGGTACAGTTTTTTAATAGAAGCGTTTTACCTCACAATAAAACGCATATTAAAATACTTACCATATTCGAAACCTTACAGTCCATAACTGCCTGGTAAAACTAATAATAATGAGACGCAATGAGCATGAACCGCTCGCTCCTTTCCTTTTAAGCAAGTCGCGCGAGCTGCCTGGTGACGCAGTGACAGTGACATTTGACAGTTGACGTATAGGATAGATACGTAGTTTTATATAGGTATAGGCCGCCACGGGACAGAGAACAACGCGTCATTCTCATATTATAAAGGTTTCGAATATGGTAAGTATTTTAATATGCGTTTTATTGTGAGGTAAAACGCTTCTATTATAAAAATGCAAAAGTGTGTTTGTACTTCTTTCACGCAGCAACGACGTGATTTTTGGCATAGAAATAGTTTATGGACCGGAGAGTAACATAGGCTACTTTTTAACCCGGAAAATGCACGGTTCCTGTGGGAACGCGGATGAAAACCGCGGGCAGAAGCTAGTTACATATAATTTCAAAATGTAAGTCTGAACTGACATGCAACAGTTTTTCTGTCAATTTTTTACCGTTTTTATTTTGACAGTCAATTTTTCTCGCATTATTATAAAACGAAAGTAATGCAGTGCGAACGGCACACCCCCTGACACCGTCCCAATAAACAAGGCTTCTCATAGCGGCCCGCGTTATCAGACTTTGATGGGCGGCGTAGTTTTAAACACGCGCGCGCCTGTAAACAATCGTGGCCCGCGTTATTCCGCCCGCGATAATGCGTAATGAGCCGGAATGTAGTTTCGCCTGGACGTGGGTGCGGAATAACTGTAGTTTTGAATGCGAAATATTTTAATTGTACCGTAGGTAAAATTTTACTTGGCTTTGGAAATAAAGCTACAACTACGACTACTTTGTTAGCGGTAGGACTAACTCTTCTGCGAGTATCCGTCTGGGTTGTTACCACGGCTTTGTGAGTGAAGTCTGCCGCCAAGCGGTAATGTGCAAGCATTACTGTGTTCCGGTTTGATGAGCAGAGTCACCAGTGAAATTACTGGGCTTTTGAGACTTAATACCTAATGTCTCAGGGTAACGAGCGCACTGCAGTGCCGCGCAGGCCTTTGTGTTTCAAAGTTCTGAGTGCACTGCAATTGTTATGGGCCGTCGTTATGCTTACCATCAGGCAAACAACCAGCTCGTCTCGTTACCAAATAACATAAAAAAATCTAATAAGTTAACTATCTTGCCATTCTATGAGCAATTGTGCAGTTTGTTGTTGTATTAGGGTAAGTGTAAAAGGACGTTTGATTGTTGTTTACTATTTTGAGTGCTCTTACAAAGGGGTATTTAGATGTATATATTAGAAGGGTTTTGACGGGCAACTAGGGACGGTTAGTGTACAGGGAATCTTATAGTCCATTTTATCTTAGCGTTACAGCAGGTCCTTATATCGTAGCAAATTGAATTGGACTTAGATAAAAAACTATATTAAATGGAATTTACTCTGACTTTGATTGCCAAACCTGATAAAAATGTACTGGGCGTCTTGTTTTGTATGTGGATGTATAATTTAATGTTGTAAACAATAGTAATAATAACCGTAGAATAAATACGCATAGAACCATAATTTGCATGCAAACATGAAGCCGAAAATACTAATACCTAATACTGTACTAAATTGGTTAAGTTTCGTTTATTCTTCAATAATGCGAAACTTTTGAGGCGTAAAAGTACTGGACCATACGCAACGCGTGGCTAGACAATGAAACACAGAAGTGAACTTTCTTGGTAGGTATTAAATTAATATATAGGTATAGAAACCATTACAAGACTTTGAATCCAATTAACACAATTCCACATCACAAAACCATAACTCCTAGCTCAAAACTATAGAATTCCTCAGGACAATCCCTCCAATTACACTCACAAAAGACTAAACCCATAACCCGAAATCCATTACTGAATTTGTTTAGGGGTAGTGCGCGTGGCAAAGCGCAAGCACCGCAAAGCAACCGTGACAGCACAAAGTTTGCGCGCCGGATTGCGCCGGTTCCGGGCGGATTAAACCGGATCGGTGCGGCGCTGGCGGTTCAGAGCGGTTAGAGGCAGTTAGTCAGGTGTGTGAGCAAAGCTGTGAGTACATTGGGAGTTACTATTACTAGGTCTAGTTAGTAAGCACTAATGTTATACCTACTGTAAATGTAAACGAAGTCAATGAAGTGTACTTTTTAATGCAGTGGATCATTCAAATGTAACAGAATGTTATATGCTACCGTTTAGGGATAGTAACAAACGAGTCTGAAATATACTGTTCGATTCAAACTGACTAGAATAGAAACCTTTGATTCTGTAAGGGGTTCTCCCTTTGATCTCATTGACAGATAAGCAATGCGAGGCTCTCTCGATAAATTGAAATGATTCTGTTTATCAGAGCGCCTAGCGTGCTTGAAAAAGAAGACCTAAATTTGCAAGAGACTTAGGTATCTACTGATTTCTGGTGATTGATACTATTTGCAATATCGAGAGATAGCTCGAAAATTATCTCTTAACCTGTCTAATTTTCTAAACTCTTTTCTAATTCATATTTATAATGGAATTCAAATGTTTTTCTTTTTGATGAGTTTAGGTTGATGGTCCATGCCAATTGCACATTCAAACTTTTAAGAACAAAAGACGGCAAGAGAAGTAATTTAAGTTATTAGTTTTTTCTAAATGCTCAGTTAATTTTGAAAAGGCGTAAACCAGTTTTACATTTACTATTCTAACGCAAATAAAAAGAAGTAGATATCCAGTGTGCTCAAGCCCTATCTAGCGTTTAGTCAGGTGAGAGCGGCTTAGGTACTATCGAATTATTGTCTTTGTGTTGCGGAAGATTTGCGTATGCCAGGATCTTTATGCCAGCTTTCTAGGTTGGCTGCTGTGGGTTTTACGACAGATGGTATAGTTTGGAAGTTTAGTTAGGTTATGTAAGGTAGGTTATTCATGGTGGAATTCCTTAGGAGGGTTGATGTTAGGCAGCCATCCGGCTGTAAAAAAACCAAAACCTAAAACAAAACATGTCTTTTTATGTTATTTGGTAACGAGACGAGCCGGTCGTTTGCCTGATGGTAAGCATAACGCCGGCCCATAACAATTGCAGTGCCACTCAGAACTTTGAAACACAAAGGCCTGCGCGGCACTGCAGTGCGCTCGTTACCCTGAGACATTAGGTATTAAGTCTCATAAGCCCAGTAATTTCACTGGCTACTCTGCTAAAGAAACCGTAACACAGTAATGCTTGCACATTACTACTTGGCGGCTGATTTCACGAGCAAAGCGGTGGTAACAACCCAGACGGACACTCGCAGAAGAGTTAGTCCTCCACTAACAAGATTCCTAAGAACCAGGGAATCCTAGTTAGTGGTCGTCTTGATTCAAGTTTGGGATCGTTGGGTTTTGTTACTCGTATAATTTATTATCAGAAGACATAATTTAAAATTTGAAGCCTCACTTAGCCCTAGGCCTACCGTCAAGACCCAAATCTCCTAGACGTACCTCCCCCGACACCGATCCGTGTAAACAAGCTGCCCGAGCCATTAAATCAAGTGGTATTGTCCAGGTGCGATCCTGTGATTTAATATAATGGCTGTGTGGCATTAGGCGATCATGGCCCATCAATTGGCGAGTTAATTTGCAGTAAATACCGGTAATCCACACGTCGCCTGTGGATTGCAGTGTTGTTCGATGATTGGTGGGGGTGGTACATGCTTGAATTAAGGTTATAGTTATTATGCTAAACAGTTTGTCTATATAGTTATATGTGTGAGGGCGAAGGCAAAATATGGCGTCCGTTATCAGGAAATGGAATAGTGAACTGAACTCATACTGCCCTAGAACTCACGTCTCCAGTAACCTCCTCGCCAGTGGGGACATTGAGAATATACCAGAACCTACCCTTCTTTGATAGTAAGTACGCCCTCGTTTGCTCATGTGTAATTGTGTTGGCAAGCAGTGAGATGCAGGTTCAAATTCAAATTCAAAATGCTTTATTCAAATAGGCCCCAAAGGAGCACTTATGAAAGTTAAAATAAATGACTCTAACAGCGGGCCTTGCAACATTCGTCTACCCGAATCACAGACTAAACTAATGCTGTCTTTATCAGAACATCATATTTTATCAATAGTTGAACGTAAAAGTAAGCAACGTTCAGGTGGTTAATAATTGGAATACAGATTTTCTAATCCATTGTCATAATAGTGTCCTATTTGTGGTTGTACATAAGATAATAATTTTGAACACGAATACGTATACATTTTTTTACACTTTTTTAGTGTTGATCCTCTATTCAGGGGCCATATAGTCGTGTAACCTTTGATATTATTTACAACCAACCAGAAAATAGCAGAAGTGTTAGTTCTACCACCTGGTCAAACCAGCCGTGCTAACATGAGCGTCGTGACAAAATTTTGTCCATGCTTATATCGTGTATTTGTCTCGTATTCGCAGGAGAAAGAGCGAGACAAAACAGTAGACAAAATTTTGTCGTGGTGCGCATGTTAGTCTGGCTGGCGTGACGAAATAGTCAACTTATGTAGGTACTATCCCATGCTGATAACCATGCCAATAAAAATCATGCTGGCATACTACATAACAATTTTTGCAATATTCTAATTTCAATACTATCAATAACCTTAAAACCTTGATAAAGAAATACCTCTAAAACAAATGGGCAATTAATCGAGCACCTTGCAATTCGACAAGTCGGCCATTTTTCTCTAGTTAACTGTTTAATTGATTAACACTAATTCACTGCGCCTCGGCAGCCGTGTACAAATTGCCGGCCCATATCTCAGGGCGACAACGGCCTATCAATAAGCTCTGAGCGCAGTACAATACGTCGCAGTAGGGGGTGTTCTGCATAATTGTGATGCCTGATGAAAATATGCTCTACGCCATCAATATAGTATCATATGTACAAATAAATAAAATTTTAGTGTCTGTTTGTAATAAAATATATCAACTTTTTACCAAATGCATATGAAAGTGTATACGGTACCTATAAAAAACAAACATTTTCTAAAATTTTTGTCTGTCTGTCTTTTTGTTCCGGGTAATCTCTGAAAGGACTGGGCCGATTTTGACGGGGATTTCACTGGCAGATAGCTGATATTACAAGGAGTAACTTAGGCTGATTTAATTTTAGAATTTTTTTGGTACCGCGCGAAAAAATAAAAACCATGAAATCCAATATCTCCGCGCGGGTGAAACCGCGGGCAGCAGCTAGTATATAGTAAATAATAATATTGTGTCATTAGGAGGACGTAATTCAGTATTTTAATTTTTGTTTTCGTGGAATCGTCGCTCTCTGGTCCCACTTTGAATTTATGTTATGCAGTTTGTAATTTGACAACGCGCGCATCGTTGAACCTGTTAACGTTTGACAGTTTTTATTTATTTGAGCTACAGTAGGATTGCGATCACTTTGCAGTGTATTTCTGTCAACGCCTGATAAAGTAGTTCTTTTCAATGTTTAACACTTAATTTAATTAAAAAAAATAGGTCGTTTGTAACCTACTACTAACCAGTAAGGATAACATAATAAACTTTTTTGATTGACACTAGCTGGAAATTAGCTGCTTAAAAATCATAATCAGAACACCAAAATAGGTAATGCTTTTGCACCTTTACTGAATTTGCTCAACGTTCATGACATCGTCTACTGCTACGCCCTGTGCGAACCCAAGAGGTAGTAAGGCCTCCGTCTTGCCAATACGACTGGTAAATTGAGACGACCAATTTACGACGCCTGTAACTATTGTGCAGCTGTGATATATCTGCTGCTCTACTGATTGGACATGTGCGTTTGAAGGGCTTTGTGGACTAAGCGTCGAGGAGCTGCGAGGCAGAAAGACCTTGAGCGCTTCTGATTTATGACCTATATTGGAAACATCTGCCTACGTACTGATATTAGAAACTAAAGACTGTATATTTTTTATTGATTTTTGAGTTGGCTTCAGTCATCTCACGTAAGCGAATATATAACGACATTTTATTTAGTTGTTGGTTATCGAATTTCGGAAGAACAACTTCATTTGGCTGAAATTGGGAGTAGGAAATAAGTCATGTTTTGCTATATATGTACTGAAAATAAACGTTTCCTATGGAAAAAAGGGTAAACAGTAGGAGCTACCGATTACTGAATGGGAAGAATGGGAATAATAAGGTTAATAAGGACCGATGATATTCTAAGCATTCTGTATAGAGAAATACAACCTTACACTATGACACCGCTTTCAGTATCTCCTTGTAAAAATTGTCAAAAAAAGTTACCTGTAGCTCTGAACTTGAACTTGTAACTTCTAATTAACGAGGCGACCACCCAACTAGCACACCATAGAAGCCATAATCACTGTTGACCTTTGAACTAAACAATTATAACAGAAAGTTAGTTCTTTAACAACTTCTCATTGCGTCCAAACATAAAAACTCAAAGCCTAAAACCAGTGTTTCATAAAAACTGTCAAGAACAGATGACCTGAATATTTCACAAATATCAAAGTCTGGTCTTCTAAATTATTAAATGAATATTCATTGTGATTATTTAAATAAATGCCTATCTTCAGGGACGCAATGGGGTGTAGGTAATCAGATTGACGGCGTCAGATCTGCTCCATCTACCACGTCATCTGTGAAACTGACACACCCACACATGGATACAACCTGACTTGGACTTTTTATTTTATAGGATAACGAGACGAGCCGGATGTTTGCCTGATTGTAAGCAGAACGCCCACCCACAGATCATAGAAACAGGGAGATGTGGTAAGGCGTACGTAGTGGGTGCGAACGCATCAGGCCCAAAAAAGACCGGATACATTTAATCGAATTCACTTTGCAGACGGCTTTGCTGTCCCATTTTTTTGCCTGTGGACTATTAATAAGTTTATTTGTGTGGCTGTAAGTCTCTTCGTGTGCATAAAAAATGAGTAGCTTTGCCGTACTTACAGATTTTGCAAGAATAATATCGATTTATCTCTTCGTTATCTAGGTCAGCCTGCTAATTATACAGAAAAAAAATAACTGGCTTAAAAGTAATGAGTCTTTAAACATCTGTATTTTAGCACGTATTTTAACGCAAGTTTGGACGTAAATAAATTACAAAAGGATTACGAAAACTCCAAAATAATGTACATAGCAACAAGCTTTAGTTTGTTGACATTTCAAATAACTTTAGTTTGACTAAATACATTCAGTAGTTTTATCGTAAAACCCCAAGCACCAGAAGCCAATTCGTACATTTATGCGCGCCGGTTTTTAACTTTTCGGTTTTCGTCGCGACTTTACGAGAGTGTGTAATTGTGTATGTGCGAGCATTAGCCTCATACTACTCATCGCTGCAGAGTCTTACCTTGTCCCACGAATGTTAAACGAAATATCATGCATTTTAGCCGCGCCCACCCAGTAGTTCGCGCAGTGGACTAGTAGGCTCTTAAGCGGTTTAGCGGAATGGTGAAAAAAATGTATGAAAAACGGAGACATATTTTGAACGCGAACGGGCATATCTCCCTTGCTTGTCTGATCTGAGCGCCAACCCATAACAATTGCAGAACCACTCAGAACTTTAAAACACAAGGTGCTGCGAGGCACTGCAGTGCGCTCGTTACCCTGAAGTCCCTGAGACGTAAGCTATTAAGTCACATAAGCCCAGTGAAAAAAAACCAATTAGTCTAAATATTGAGTTATAAAGTATTTGGTCAATTTTCGAACCTCAATCAATATAATCCACCTCAACGGTTGAAACCAGACAGTAGTAACTATTTGTATTAGATCTAATAGTTGACTGCAAGAAGTCCATTAATCATCCTATTGTTGAGCCAATGCTGGGCAGGGTGACGCTGAGTCAGCTCGCATTGTGGATTTGTTGACAGGGATCACGTCCGAGCGACAACTCCCCTATTATGGACATTGGGGAAGGTGTGTCGTGGATGTTTCGATCCTGCTTCGTGTTTCAATTATTTTAGAGCAGCCACTGTCTGCGGTTTTATCCGCGTGGATGTTCCTACAAAAAATATGCATTTTCCAGGAAAAAGTAGTCTATGTATACCAAGTACAGTTACTAAGTACCTGTGGTCCATAAGCTAAGTCTATGCAAAAAACTTTTTAGCACGAACGTTTTTCTGTTTTCAAATTTAAATGTGTCCAATGTAACGTCGTATCCTATAAAAATTCCCACTATGTAATGTTATGCGTGATCACTAAATCCCTATTAATCCCTACTATCCCTACTAATTTTATAAATGTGAAAGTGTGTTTGTTGGTTTTTTGGTTTGTCCTTCTTTCACGCAGTAACGGAGCAACGGATCGACGTGATTTTTGGCAAAGATATAGTTTATGGACCGGAGAGTAACATAGACTACTTTTTATCCCGGAAAAATGCACGGTTCCTTTGGGAACCCGGGTGAAAACCGCGGGCAGAAGCTAGTATATTACCTATAAAATTAATTTCAATAACCAAAATGCTGGCTTTTATCTCGCTCAAAGGATCAGCCTTGCCATCCAGCGGGGCAACGCAGCCAGCAACTTAAGAACTCTGCAGGATCGTTTGAACTATCTTTAGACCATTTTTATGTCTGTATATAGTTCGAACAATTTTTAGTTATTTTCTTACTTTTTTATTGATAGGCGTTATAGTTATGCTTTAGTTTTTAATTTTTATTCTGTATATACTATTTAATATTTCAACCGTTTCAAAGTCCAGATTCCGGAATAAGTCCCCCCAAGTCTCAGTGTACTGAACAATCGCAAATGAACGGTCGCGAGACAAAAGGGCAGCTCCTTTGTGCTAATGAAGAATGGTGACCACGGCCCGCTGTCGTGTTGTGTGTGTTAGGCGTTAGATTAATGCTACTCGCCCGAGACGACAGCCTGTAGGTACTAACAAGTCGAGTTAAGATTGAATTCAAGTTACAATGGCTCAGTACTGACGTCGGCTGCAAATCAGGCCGAGTCTTAAAGTAAGCTTGAGATTTAGGTGATGAAAAGAACCGTGTTGAAACCGTAGCATCGTAGGGTATTATCTAGTGCTCGCTGGGCTAGGTCGACGTAATTAAAAACCTGTTTATTTTTGCGATTAAGTCCCATTCTGGATTCAAGTGGAGATACTTACAGGAACAGTGCATTTTCCCTGATAAAAAGACTAGGTAACTCACCGGTCGAAACTAAAAAGTATCTTAAAAAATTGTTAATTAATTAATTTAAATATTGTTAGATTTAATTTCAATTCAATTTGGTGAAAACTAAACCTAAATTAGGTAGGTATTTTCTTCTTAATTTCAGCAATCGGAACGCTCAGTATATGTTTCGACTGGTACCTGACGGCATATTTTTAACTAGCACTAGATAACGCCACTATGTCAGCATGATAGAACAATGAGGTCGAAATTTAAATAATTTAATTAATTTCAAGAATAATAAAAAGTAAAAACTACAAACAAATAAATAGTAAGGATATTCCAACAACGGCCAAACTCGAGATTTACCCCGTCAGCTCGTATCAGGCGGACGTCATCAGAAGTCAAGTCGGGATTAGCGGCCGTCGTCCCACGTCCGTCGACGGACGGTCCGGACCGACACGTGGACTCTGTTATCTCTTAAAAGCTTGTGTTGTGTGTCTTCGTTTCAGAAAAGGACTTAGGGTTAAACATATTTCGTGCGACGTTTGCTGAGTGACGTAATTTGTGGTTTTAATTTCTAGGTCGTACTATTGTGAAAAGGGTACTTTGGTTCGTTAATTTTGGAAGCGACAATGGCTTAGTGATAGGTTGCTCGTTGATCTGTGGGTCGAGGGTTCGAATCCTACTATGAGCTTGAGATTTTTGTAAAGGAAAACGTCATGATGTAACCGCAGCATGGTGGCGGGGCTTTTTTAGTTCTTGCTTGTTTAGTTACCACCCTCAAGAAGAAAACCACTACCTAGCATCTCTACCAGACTGTTTCAGCAGCTAGCCGGTAACCAGTTTCCATTCCAGGGCTAGCATATGGAGATTTTAAATTCGATGGTGCTAGGCAAGCGACCCTGCCACCATGCTATGGTTTCATCACGAAGTACTTTCTTCACAAGATTCAAACCTTCAACTAGATCGGCCTACGACTACTAAGCCATTACCGCTTCTCTAAATTAAATCACGTATTCGATAGCAAATTTTCAGGTAACGAACCGTTCGATTACCAACATATTGCAGTCTACATCACTTCCTGTTTATCACAAACCGTGCATAACTCATCGGGCGGGCGGGTGCCACCGTCCACAGGTGCATCTAATGCGCGAGCGCAACTTGATTTACTGCTAAGACTTGTACTGCGCTATTGACGATACTGCACTATTCATTTGGGTTTAGTTTATGTCGTTAGCGATGATTGTGGTTAACTACGATTAGGTAATTTATTTTCCAAAATGGTTAAAATCTTTAAAGAATCAACTGTACGTCTGAATTGTTTCTTCTACACACCTAAAGATTTATCTGAACAGTCCGACTGTACAGTTAAATCGCACAGTTAAAACTAAAGGTGTGTTGAGGGCTATCATCCATGCTTAAGACTGCAGAGTATCAATTTCTTGTAATCACTAGTGGCCATATAGATGGGAACTATATCCACAAATGTGGAGGTTCGCCATCAAGCGGTGGTAGTGTCGCGCACGCCCACAAATTAATCGGGCGGCGCAGCCGTCACCTGGAGCCTGGTAAGATCAACTGTATTTTGGGTGCTGCTGTAGAAGAGCTGGATGGGCCTTGCCAGTTTTGACACCAGGTGAAAGTTATGTTATTCTGTTTTATATTTTTACATCGGACTGGCATGCGTTTGTCCGCAATGTCACCTGGAGTGAAGTGACGATATATTTTTTATTTTATTTTATTTAGTAACGAGACGAGGTCGTCGTTTGCCTGATGGTAAGCATAACGCTGACCCATAACAATTGCAGTGCCACCCAGAACTTTGAAACACAAAGGCCTGCGCGGCACTGCAGTGCGATCATTACCCTAAGACATTAGGTATTAAGTCTAATAGGCCCAGTAATTTCACTGGCTACTCAGCTCATCAAACCGGAACACAGTAATGCTTGCACATTACTGCTTGGCGGCAGACTTCACGAGCAAAGCGGATGGTCGAAGACGTCGCACGCTTTCCTTTCTTTCTTCAGTAGATACTTAAGTATCCACTAACATATCCACCCTTGTTCTTTAACATTCCCAGATTATAACGTTCTGAGAAAACAGACGACGGCAAAGCGTTCCACTGTGTTTCCACTCCTTGTTTACCGATCTCTATAACTTGGGTTTCTTCAAGTCAATTCTTGGAAGTTTAAAAAGCACTACCCTCTCCTTGTATTCCAGGCTCATCCAGTGTCTCTATCTCCCTCGCACTCATCAATATCTGGTGACAGGGAGTGGTGTGAACAGGCACGTATTAACTGGAGGGCTCACTTGCAGCTTCACCATACATTGCTCTATTGGCAGTGGTATAGATAATGTAGTTGAGTACCATTGTATCATTCAAGGTGTGGTTTAGTCTCTGACAATTATGTATAGCGTTCTTTCGCAGAATTGATATGAGAATTTTGTGTTGGTTGAAGTCGAGTTTTCTTATTAACTTTATAAAGAAACTGAAATTCAAGATGGATTAAGTTAGGTCTGATAGTTTTTTTGACTATACCTTAACATCTTGTTGCTCATTTTGTAATTGTCATATCAAACTTACTCAAACTTTATTTGTTTTTATTTTGCTATAGGTTAGTGGTCGATCACTACCCAAATAATCAAGCCTTCATTGACATCGATGTGTCCGGCAGTTGCGCTAAAGAGCTGGTCCTATTCCTGGCCTGGTCTGGTGTACACCATCTTCGATTGTCTCATCCCTTGAGATCAGGGACCACCTTACACCAGAATCGAACTCTGAAGCTTCGGCTGACGGATCGCAGTTTTCTTACCATGAAAGACAAAATGTCGAGTTATAAACATCGTATCGAACGTTGGTTCGAAATTGATTCGAAACAGTTTCATGGTAGAAAAACTGCATCCCCTCAGCAGAAGCTTCGATGTTCGATTTTTGGAGTAAGGCCTCAGTTGTTATTTTCCAAACGACAACCCACTCGATAACCAATGATTTGCCTTTTTGTTTCCAG
Organism: Crocallis elinguaria; assembly: GCA_907269065.1. Taxonomy (NCBI): domain Eukaryota; kingdom Metazoa; phylum Arthropoda; class Insecta; order Lepidoptera; family Geometridae; genus Crocallis; species Crocallis elinguaria. The sequence goes on from OU026068.1 coordinate 16,380,634, forward strand.
AACAATTGTTTAACTTTTAATTTGTAAAATATTTTATTCTTAAACGGTGTTACAAGTAAAATACAGTAAACTTCACTCTATCTCCCCTCGGGACCAACAGACAGACAAATTCGCCACATTACCATGTCCTGACGCAGTGAGCTTACATAAATCACCTGGGTTGCCTTGTAAAAATGCTCTTCTCACAAACGTATATATAAAGACAGTAACGAATCTGACACGCTTTATTTTATGCTGCAAGTGCGAAACGAGGATATCGTTTATCTGATAAATCATGCATAACAATGGTTGCCACTGATAAGCTTGAAATAAAAAGCCTGTATGGCACTGCAAAGCGCTCTTTAATATGACAAATAAGGTATTATTGCTCAGTAAGTTCACGTTAAGAGAAATGTAGTACCAGAGTAATCTCAAGTTTCCGGTTAGGCTTGTCTATTCTTTATAAATACCTACATTTCTATAAACTAGCCAGACTTCGATATTGAAGGTTTCTGTGGCGAAATATGATTTGTAAACTTGAATTCCACTATGGTATATTTATACCATAGAAGTTCATCAATATAGTTAGATTGATGTGCTTCATCAATATAGAAGTTCATCAATATACTTTGTAAATTGATGAACTTCTCTTCTGTGGAGCATACGGTTTGCGGATGGGATTCGCTCAAAAATGTCATGACATCATAATATGATAACATGGTTGCCGAGCATGTTTTCTTTCATTGAAAGCTAAAAATCATTGTAGATTCAAATTTACAACTCGAACCTACAGATCAGAATCCAGTATCTGCATTACTACTGAGATATCATCGCTTGTTTAGCCATGTTTCCTTCCCACTATTATGTTATATTACTGGCGATGAGCGCGTCATAGTCAAAAAACCGAAACAAAAGATTAAGAGAAAAAGATAATTAATTGATTGTCAATCAGAAGTTTCGTATATAGATTGCCTACTGTTATACTATGACCGCAACATAAACCGTACACCTGGTTTTCCAGAGGCATGTTTATGTGTACGGTCATCCTTAGGTTAGCGCGTCGGGTAGTATGTCATCGTTATTTTTTACTTAGTCTGATGTAATGCGCTGTTTATGGTGTGAAATGAGCTGCAGTACGAATACCGTATTGTACCGTAATACCGTATGTATTCTGTATAGGCATATTACGTAATGTTGAATGTATACGAATGTAGTATGCAACTATAGAGTGAAGTGACGTTTTCCTTTCTGCATATCCAAAAGAAAGGATAAAGATAAAGATAAAGATATTTTATTTGAAAAAACACGTGTAGGTTACATACATAATCAACAAAGACAATTCATCATGCATGCAGGTCTTAAAATTAAAAGTTGTGGTCAACATGTTTTGCCCCAATAGGCGTACAAATTTTGAAGTGTGCCGTGTTACAATATTTTCAATCTATCTTCAGTGTAGAAAATAATAATAAAAATGTCACAAGAAGAGAAAAAAAAAATTAAATTAGAGAAAAAAAAAAACTAATGTCACAAAGTCAACAAAACAAATCAAGCAAGCAAACAATAATTTAATTACAATTCTTTATCGGTAAAAAATCTTTTATGCTATAATAACATTTATCTGCTAGAATCCTTTTTATTCTAGTTTTAAATAAGTTAGTATTAAGGTCCCTTATGTTTTTAGGTATCTTATTGTAAATTTTTGGGCCCATACAGAAAATGCTATTGCCCATGAGCTTCTTCTTAGCCTTGTGTATACGTAGCTTACTTTGGTCACGTCTGTTTCGCTGTACTGTATCAGAAAGCAGTGGGAAAAAGAGTGGATTTGAATTAACAAACAGAGCTACTTCTAAAATATAAAGCGACGGAAGTGTTAGAATTTTATGTTCTATAAATTTTGGTTTGCAGCTATCCATCATATGCAGATCAAACATGGACCTAACACAACGCTTCTGTGCTTTGAATACCAGATTACACTGAGTAGAATTCCCCCAAAATATCAGCCCATACCTCAAAACTGCAGCCACCATCCCATGGTATGCAGTCATGAGTGCATCTTTTTCTACAACGGGAGCAAGTTTGTAGAGGGCATAAGCTGATCTACTTAGCCTTTTGGTCAAATCCTCAGTGTGTGATTTCCAGTCCAACTTTTTATCTATAATAATTCCGAGAAATTTAGTAGAGTCCTTTTCATTTATATTTTTATTTTGGTAATTTATATTCATGTCAGGAAAAGTATTAAAGCGTTGAGTAAATTGTATTAAATTAGTTTTATTAATATTAATTTTTAAATTGTTATTATTTAACCACGCAATAATTGAATTCAAAGTACTGTTAATGTCGTTTTCATAAGATTCTTTGCTTTGGCAGGCAATTGTTACAGTGCTATCATCAGCAAATAATGACATTGGATGATTGGTTACTTTTGGCAAATCATTGATATAGATAATAAACAGCAGTGGGCCCAGCACACTACCCTGCGGCACCCCATATTCAACAATCCGTTCAGTTGACGTGTAGATTTCTTCTTGTTTTGTTTTTAAGTTTACTCTGGTTATGCTAGTTATTTGTTTTCTATTCGATAAGTATGACTTAAATAATTCAAGGATGTTACCCCTAACCCCATAAGCTTGAAGTTTATTAATTAAAATGTCATGATTTACGTAGTCAAAAGCTTGGGTCATATCGCAGTAAATTGCACAAACTGCATTATTTTTATCCATATTTGAGATGACGTTGTCAAGAAATTCGTAAATTGCCATATTTATATATTTTTTTTCGTCTAAATCCCTTTTGTTCGTCGCATAAGATATTAAATTTTTCAAAATAATTATTTAACTGCTGACAAAAATATTTTACAAAAATTTTGGAAATTGGAAAAAGGAAAGAGAGAAAGAAAAATCTATTATTTTTAAGTGATTGGTAACAAGGTACAGAGCATATATATTTGCATAGTGCCAAAATTGATTTATCTCAGGATAAAAGTCGAAAAAACTTAGCGTGGAAATATGCAGTGTAAGAAAATGCAGTATTCCGTTCAAATGCAAATGTTTGGCTGGAATCACACACTAAAGCGAACAATGCGGCTTATCATCGAAATTTTAAAATAAAATGTGTGTCAAGATATGCTCAAAAAAAAAAGACCTGATGCGCTGCAAAATTGTGACAGCCCTAGTACCACCTTGAATTCTATCAATTTTTTTAGTGTAATTAATTATTTTAAATAATAAGTTTCACATTTATAATGACGATCACGAAATTTGTGCACCTAACCAGGTAAAATTTTGATCGAAATGTATATGCTTTTTGCAAAGAGCAAGTAACCCCAAAAAGTAAATGGTTTCATTTCAACATCACAAATGAATCAAAACTTGAACAATAATCAGACTCAACCCTAAATCATGCACAAAGCTTATCAATTTATGGTCCCCGTGTATCGAAACTTGCACATGCACTGCAGTTCTGCCTCAAACTGCCCAAGTTTGATAATAAATTAAAAGCATAGATATTCAGCGTTGCCCGCACCGAAATAGATGTTGCCAGTATGTAAATGGCCCGTTATTGGTTCGATGTTCATTAATTAATTACAGCGTTGTGTATTGCCATGCGGATTTCCCCGGCGGCCATAAATTCAGGTGATTACGTTTAATAATATTCTGGGATGGCTGGTGAAATGTGCCGGGAAAAATTGAGTCGGAACTATAGATATTAATGTAAGAAGTATAACAATAATCTTAACGTACCTAAAATTAAAAATAAATTCTTGTGGTTCTAATTGCCTAGTCCATGAGTGTCAAAACAAAAAACTGCGTTAGATTTTGCGATGTGTAAAGGTCTCATCAACTTTCGTCAGCGGTCGATGGTATGGAAGAACGATGTCTTCACATCGTCCAAGTTGCATGAAACACAAAACATATAAATACTGTGGTTATACATATTTAAGAACATCACATTAACACAATAAAAATGAAATTCACAAAAAATATATAATGTCCACAAAGATATCATCAAAAAATTTATCATCAAAAAGTAATTTAATCTACAATATCAGATTCTTAAAATTTTAATGAATCAAAAATTTATGACAACTATGTACTTAAACGCAGTTTTTCACGGCCAAAATCAACAAAATGTGTGTTTTAGTACGACTTTACTGGCCGCGTTGATCATGTGACGTCACGTGTTATGGCCAATTAGTATGGGGCGTTTTAGCGCTCACTAGATCCGCCTGACTTTAGTTCTCATTTTTAACGTTAGCATTCGATTTCCAGTTTTTTCGATATAGACATTTGATTTTCATGAGAAAACGAATTGATTAGCATCATAAAAAAATGGCGTCAACATCCCAATTGGGTCAATTGATGTTGTCCTGAAAAGTGCGCTCACCGCAATAGCATCGGAGTATCAATTATTTTAAAAACTATGGTCACCAATGAATCCCACTAAAGACTCTGATAATCTGAATCGACGAAGTTAAAATCGAGATAAAAATGCAATATATTTGTATATAGCAATAAATCACTTCTTAGTGGAAATAAGTAATGCTACGGGTCTTGTTATCCTAATGTCTGACTGGATTGGTTATGTTATACTAAACTCATTCAGTCGGGTAGTATTGGGCAATACAGCATGGCGTCATGCTTGCAATTTACTGCAGATATATTTAAGTTAAAATTAAAAATAACAATAGACTGTTCACTTCTCACAGCGTGATTGATAGTCCTCAACTTTCACCCTAAACATCACACGTCGAGTGATTGTGGCCCCATTACCCCACATAATTAGTCCCAGAGGCCTCAGTGGCCCTGGGGTCCGGCACTATTAATCAATAGGGCCAGTCGGCTTTGTGTCAATCTGTCCGTTCGTGGTGTTTTTGCCACTCGGAGGTGACAGTTTGGCCTATTGTAGATGCGATGAATGGTCGAGATTGCGTTGGCTTGCGGACAGGGAAGCTTTTTAAGATTAAATGTGTAGGTAGTCTGTCAACTTCGTTTTATTTTGCGCCTTAAGAACTCAAGATCTTCACACAGTTATATGGCATGGCAACGGCTTTGCTTTAGCAGATCTAAGCCGAACAGTACTAGGGCACACCTACTTAGGCTGCTCGTTGACAACACGTCAGCGCGAACACAAATTCTCGCTTCATTTGGATAAACGAGGTAGGTATAACACGCTCACGTGCGGCTTGGAGTAAAACTAAGAAACAGACCAGAACAGCAATATGGCCCGATAGTGATGTCTCGTTCACTGCGTCGAAGCTTTGCCTGTGTTCAAAGCGACGACTGTGTGCCCGTAAATGTGCCCGTAACGTGTAGCGGGTTCGGTTAGCAATCAGACCGCTCGCCAGTGACTATCCACCCGTATTCTGGACGTCACTTTGATGCAGCCACACTAGCGTCACGGGCTCCTCGATCGAAGCTTGGTCTTTGACTTAACTACCTAAAAATAGACTGAGAAATAAATGCCATATTTTGCCTTGTACTCCGTATAATAACAGTTAGGAGTATCTGCACGAGAAGCCAGAATAAATTGCCGCTTCGTCATTGCTTACTAAAAGGGGACAAAAAATGCTCTAAACTCGATTAGTAGGTTCAGACACTCAATACGGAACGCATGGCCTCGTTACCGTCTACCATCGCTTTACTGTATTTTTTTCTTAATGACACTAGCAAGTAGTAAAAGCACGTATGAAAAACGTTCCTAAAACCCCCGTACGTAGTGACCGTTACCGTCACCTGAGATACGGCGCCACCTGGGACCGCATTAACGCGACATGTTTATGGCACCGCCATAATTACGGACCACTCTTCGGCGGGATTACGAGACTGGAATGATGCTTTAACAAAACATGGAATAGGAGCTTTCCTTCAAGCCCTTTCGCGTTTCGCTGGTTCTACTTATGCAGAGAAGCTAAATCTGTGTGAGTGACAATCCTGCATTTCTTTGCCCACGCAGTCTCTCTCTACAAAGCTTTGACAGACGTGAGTTAAAGTCTTACACTCATATTCTTAATCGTAATTCAAAATTTTCCTTAAGTGGACCTAACTCTAGCTATCCTCATGTGCGTTCTCCAAATATTCTCACAATTGATATTTTTAGTCACTATTTCGACACTTCTCATCTCAATATGCTGCTGAGGCATGGCGTCATGACTTAAAGGAAATTATTTTTTTAATGTTGGCGGAACTTCAACTTTCATTCAAGCTTTCGTTCATTTTTCATTCATTTTTATTAACAGACTAGCTGCTGCCCGCGGTTACACCCGCGCGGAGATATTGGATTTCATGGTTATTATTTTTTTGCGCGGAACCCTAATCATTTTTCTAAAATAAAAGTAGCCTATGTTACTTCTTGTAACATCAGCTATCTGCCAGTTAAAGTCCCATCAAAGCCGTTTCGGAGATTACCCGGAACAAACAGACCGACAGACAGACAAAAAATAATTATAAATGGTTGTTTTGTTTTAGGTAGGTACCGTATATACGTTCATATGCATTTAGTAAAAATCTGTTTTTTTCCATTTTGATATTACAAACAGACACTTCAATTTGATTTATTTTTATAGATGTGTATTGAGGTTATTCAGAAACCAATTTTTTATTATTACTGATTTGATGGCTGCAACCATACTCGAATCAAGCTTCACATCAAGCTTCCTTAAAGCAGGTCACGATCTACCTTGAGTTTGATAGTTCTTTACTACAATCGAAGTAGAAAAGCCGTCAAGTAGAAGTATTTTGGTACGACTAAATCCCTACCACACCTACCAACTACGCAGTGGACATAATGACTAGGTGACAGTAACGGTCTTCCGTCTTTGCTTATCGCCTTCCTTTATTAAAAAAACCAATCTGCCTAATCACATAAGAAGGCACTGATCTAGCTATTCGTATTTCCCGCATGTTCTCTTGTCAGCCTTCATGTTACCACCATAAGAGATTTACAACTATATCCCCAACAGAGCGGTGTCAGTGGAATCGATAAAAATGTCGATATTGATTGAGTGTTGTTCGACCACTTTTTGTCGCGATCCAGTGGCAGTTGCTACCATTTTAGATTGCAATGTCACCCCGTCGTATGACAAGCGTATTGAAAATATAAACTGGACAGGTGAAGTGCTGGACAAGTGTGGAGGAACGAAAAAATGACACGGCGTCGTTTCTTGGGGCATGCCGTGTTTAGAATAAGCATATCATTGAATTCTAAACCTTATTTCTCTCTGCCCTTTTATCGTGATTATACCTTTATATACTTAGACAAAACTACGCGTGGACGTTTGCTTCCAGATGTTAAAACTGTATAGAATTGAATTAAATAGGGAAGAATGAATCCAGGCTTTGATTCATCTCTGAATCTTAACTAAGGCCCGCTATACACCTTCAGTTTTAACTGTACAGTCAGACTACAGATAAATCATACGTCCGGCTTGCGGCAAAACTGAAGGAACTAACAACTGCGCAGTTTTTCTGCTACAAACACACTCAGTTTTAACTTCTTATTTCTCAGTTTTAACATCTTTATCTAATGATAATTTGGTTATAGATATACACCTAACGATTTATCTGAACAGTCCGACTGTATAGTTAAATCGCGCGGTTAAAACTGAAGATGTGTGGCCTTTAGCCTTTCAAAAATTCATACTGTTTATTTCATTTGCTACAACTGCCGCGACGACTTTTGTCTTTGTTTTTTTACCTATAGATGTCCTCTGTAGTTCCGTTTTAAGTCTTTAGAGCTTAGTTAAAATTAGATAAATGTATACTGACACCATGTTGTAAATAATTATTGTAGAAATAATATTTGAAGTAAATAAAGCTGCGTCCACACTAACCGGGCGGTCACCGCTATCAAAAAATCGTAATTGATTTTTTCACGGGCGATGCGTCAAGCGCGAACGCAAATGGCTTACGTCGGCCATATTGAATTAGTGCGTGGACGACGACGATGTCGTGCGGACACAGGAGCACGGGAGTCGCAAACAATAAAAAAAATCTGTAGTAAAAAGTCTGTAAGTACAAAGAATTATTAGAATTATTAATCGGATTTTGACCGTTTTTTTTTATTCGCTTACATATTTTACTTCAACATAGGGAACGGCGTAAGACTTATCAAAATCGGTTTAGTCGTTTAAAAGATATGGACCAAAATTGCTAATCGAGACAAAAACTACAAAACAATGATAAACATTAAATATTTTTTTTAAAATTCTCAAAAGTGAAATATATATTTATTAGTACATTAAGTACATTTTTACAGTGATTTCTTATATCACTAAGACGTGGTCTCTTATTTTTGGCCTCATGAAGTAAGCTAAGCGTTTCTGAGCTTACTTATCCATATATGGGTTTCCTTGCGTGATACAATTTCAAAAATTTATTGGTCGAACGACTCCACTGCTTCGTGTTCTGCGCCAAAATTCTCTCATAAAATTAATTAAAAAACACTTCACGCCGGTGATTCCGTACAAATTGATGGAGAGCGCGACCTGTGACGTCACTAATGGAGCCGCAATGTTGCTTTTTTACATCAATTTTTCCGCGATAACTGTGTTAGTGGATTTTGTGAGGGTAATCGTAATTTTTAGATGGACTTTACGAAATCTCATTATGAATGTGTAATTAAAAGTTTTAAAGTGACTCGAGTAATGAGTGTTCAGCTTCAAATTATTCTGTTTTGTTATGAAGGATTTTTTTAATTTGCAACTACTTCGTAAACGCTAATTGCGTAGCAAGGGAGCTAACTCCCTTTATAGTATGAAACCTTAATAATTAAATAGATTAAATAAGTAATAAATGTCGTTATACAATTTATCAGCATTATAAAAAAATTTAAACTATAAATTAGAACGCTGTGCACTCGAAAAAAATGTAAATTAATTTATTTGGTCTAAATTTAATATTCCGTACTTTTCTCATGTCTTTAGTGAGAAAGAGACATACTGTTTTTAAAATTAGTTAAGTTTCTGACAGCAGAATCAGGCTAATAAGTCTCAAATCTCACGACACGAGTCCTGTCACTAACGCTCCATTCAAACGGTCCGAGAACAACAATTCCCGTTGCCGTGTCCGCCGATAACTCCGCCCGTTTTAGTGCAGGCGCTCTGACCGCAACGTATGGTACGTGTATCGGTGCCTTAATTAAACTTCGCAACTTGGTGATAAGAGGAAGTCTTTCCGAAATCAGGTAGTAAAGTAAGTTGTTTATGAATGAGCTGGTTTCAGTTTCGGTAGTTTCTTCTTAGGGGCACATTAGACGCTCAAGCAAACGTACGTTTGCTTGAGCGTGTAAGGTACCCCTTAGACCGTGAAACATACTCTCTATTACAGGATGCGTTTTGTTGTCAGTTTTGCCATGGTCATGGCATTACAGAGCACTACACTCTCATTCATGAATGATAGCAATTTATCTTGCACACATCGCATGTTTGATACATTATGGGATTTGAGCGACATTACACGCTCAGTCCACGCTTTGTGGTTGTCGAGCCAACAAGAACAGCAATAGGGCTATATAGTGATATCTCTTTCACGCCCTCGAATAACAGAGTCAGCGTTTGGACAGTCAAATTATTCAGATTTCCATAATTAAATCGTCATTCACCACATTAGACGGAAGGTTTTGCGTCAATCGGCCGTCATGGTATTGCCATAGTCGCCATCTATTTTTCAGATCTGAAGCCTTAGAATATAAACAAGTTTCTCACAAACAAACAGGCTCTTTCAACTCGTCAACAACAATAACAGTTGTTTGAAGTATCTCCTCCCTCAAATCAAAGCTCCCGTTTTCCATCAGATAGACTAAATTACCTATTGCCTTCACTCGCGACATGGTGCGGCACATAAATTGACAAACTGTCCAACTCTCAACTGGCAGGAATAAGTTCTACTTCCGGTCAGTGCGCGAAATATTGTGGACACACATGCGGCTATAGTGACAGGAAATGCTGAGCTAAATTCCGGTCTCATTAGCAAATTACGTAGCAGAATTACTTTGCATAATAGTAATAATAGTAATAGTAGTAATAGTCTCAGGGTAACGGGCGAGCCAGGCCTTTGTGTTCTGAAATTCTGAAGAGCACTAAATATTGTTATGGCCAGGATTTTATGCTGACCATCGGGCAAACAACTATCTCGTCTCGTCTATATCTATACATCTATACAAATAAATAAAATTGAAGTGTCTGTTTGTAATATCAGAACAACAGCTTTTTACCTGATGCATATGAAAGTATATACGGTACTTATAACAAAACAACCATTTTTAAAATTATTTTCTGTCTGTCTGTCTGTTTGTTCCGGGTAATCTCCGAAACGGCTGAGCCGATTTTGACGGGACTTTCACTGGCAGATAGCTGATGTTATAAGGAGTGTCATAAGGACCTTTTGTTTTAGAAAAAAATTAGGGTTCCGCGCAAAAAAAAAAACCATGAAATCTATTATCTCCGCGCGGGTGAAACCGCGGGCAGCAGCTAGTTACCTAGTAAGTAGGTAGATACCTTTTTTGATCGGAGTTTCGGTATTCGGAAAAAGTATTTTATTACAATGTCACATTTAACAGAAGATATATCACAGCAAAGTAGTCAATGAATTTACTGAACTTACGATATAGGTACCTAATGTTTTAGGTTCTGGGTAGTTCTGGGGTAGCACTGCAATTGTTATGGGCCAACGTTATGCTTTTCATCAAATAAACGACCCACGGTCGCTTCCTCCTCAAATATTATAAAATCAATGCTCAGCGTTCCATTACGAACTTCCAATCCGTGTGTTTCCAAAGAGGTCCACAGCAAAGCAGTGATTTAGCGTCCAACTTGGCCTGTGTCCTGCGAGGTCCTACGGAACCCGCTGTTGTTTGCTTAATGAACCATGAATTTATATTTGTTTACCGTACAGGTAATTAAGTAATAGGTGTAGCGCATTGTATGTGTGCGGGTATGGACGGTCGATTATTACCTGGTGAGTGCAAATGTTTGGATCTGTGTGTGAGAAGATGTTCTGAGTGGCACTTCTATTTTTATGGGCCAGCATTATGTTTACTATCAGGCAAACGATCAGCTTGTCTTGTTATCTAACAGTATAGTGGTAGGACTAACTCTTCTGCGAGTGACTGTCTGGGTTGTTACCACCGCTTTGCTTGTAAAGTCTGCCGCCAAGCAGTAATGTGCAAGCATTACTGTGTTCCGGTTTGATGGGCAGAGTAGCCAGTGAAATTACTGGGCTTATGAGACTTAATACCTAATGTCTCAGGGTAACGAGCGCACTGCAGTGCCGCGCAGGCCTTTGTGTTTCAAAGTTCTGAGTGGGACTGCGATTGTTATGGGCCGGCGTTATGCTTACCATCATGCGAACGACCAGACCGTCTCGTTATCAAATACCATAAAAAAAATGTGCGTGCGTATCTAAGCTTTTTATTGTGTTTAAGATTTTACATGATCTCAAAAGAAAGTTTAACTTTGGATGTGTGCGTAAAGAGAGATATACGTTCAGCCTTTGGTTGTGGCAACAAACAGCAACAATCAGTCTGAATGGTAGTAACGTCACCCACCAATCAGTCAGTCAAATCCTACAATGAGCAAAGTTTTGGTAAAGGAAAGCATTGGCATTGTGTTAGGGGCACCTTAGACGTTCAAGCAAACGTACGTTGGCTTTTCAGAATAACAACGCTTTTGCGTCAAGCGCGCATTTCGAGTATCATGCGCAAAAGCGTTGTTATTCTGACAAGCAAACTTACGTTTGCTTGAGCGTCTAAGGCGCACCTTAGGAAATTTCCTTTGCCCATCGGTCAACACCCTCAAGTTGAAAATCTATGAACAAGCACAACGCGTTAATGCATGATTGATTGAAAATATTTGAGAAAAAAGTGTTTGTCTTCATAAATAGGTATAATTCGTTAATTGTTTGTGGTTAAATTTAGATTAAAAAAATAATTTCAGGAAAATATTTATTAATTTAACATTGAATTATATTATATTTAGATAGGTACTAAACATAAAGTCATAATCGAAATATTACATCACTTAAAATTGTACATACCGACATTTTATAAAACTTATCTGGGCTATAAATCATTAAAAATATAACAAAAATGTTCGTTTTGCTAAACTTTTACAATCACAGAAACTTTAAAAAGCTAATAAAAACTATTGGTGATATAAATTACTTACCTAAATTGTAATATTACTAAGATAAATTATTATCACAAACCTACTGAAACTCAGTACAAAAGTACCCTCATAATAATCACTTGTCAAATGCCCTGTTATTCCAAAAATCGGCTAGCTCTTTAAATCTATCACAACACTGTCTGGTCTTTCTAGAACTTCTGTTCATTGCTGGATTGTTCAGTATATTGCTGAATCTCTTCACCAAAGTAGTTACTGATTCCCTCGTCATTTCATCATCAGCAGTAGCCATTGAAACGCTAACATGTTGAAACGCTTCGTCAATGTATTTATCAATGTCATCACCATCACTTTTTTCTTTCTCATCTTCTGTAGTTTTTGTGTCGTCGAAGGAAAGACCACCGCCACTGATGCTGCAGCTCACTCGTTCTGGTATCTTCTTCTTCTGGCGCATAGTGCTTGTCGCAGAGGATAATTTTTCGATGGATTTGAAAACATCGTCGATTCTGTCGCAGATGTCTTCGACGGACATTGCAGATATTATTTGGCCGTTGATGTAGTAGAACTGTTTCGCTGGAATTTCTTTCACTGCTTCTTTCTCCAAATCTTGAAGGAATTCCTTATAGTTGAGAATGTCTGAGGTTTTGGATAGCTTACGTCCCACTTTGCTACGTACTTTCTTGAGCAGGAACGACGAATCGAAAGTCGTTTTTCGAAGATCAAGTGAACTGAAAACGGGCCTCATTTTCGAAGGAGAATAATCTTCTTCCGTTTCTAGGTCGACTGGTATTCCCCACTCTTCTTCAAGCTTCGTCCATTCCTCGTTGATGGAGAGGATCGCTTCATGGTCAATGACAGCTGACATGTTGTTTCCGCAATACACAGCGTGTGACTGGAGCTGCGACAATTTTGTTGAGGTTATAAACCTCGCACGCGCATTATTTAACTATATTTTGTCTCTTTCTTATTCTTTGTGTAGATAATTAGTTAGAAAAGGTCATAATTACGGGGATTAGGTAATTTAATTACGGACCTAATGATGGGAACATTACAATTTATTTTAAATTTGTTTTGTTGTTTTCTTTATTATCGTTCAGGAATGCTAATGATTTTTAAGAATATGATCATATATTAGTAGTTTCTTGGGAAAAGAAATAAGTTTATGATATTTAGTAGTTATACATACTGATAAGGTATTATTTTTAAAAACAATGTGTAAGACGAATTAGAAACAAAGTAATAACCAGTAGTAATTAGGTTATTTAAAAGGTGCTTTATTTTTTAAGTAGGCATTGTTATATTATCATTTAGGTTTGCAAATATACCAATTCATTTTAATATGTATCTCTACAAACCATTTTTGTTTTATATATTTCAATGTGTCAAAACCATTGTTTCAAGTTGGAAGGCTAATTTATGAATTATTGCTTATATGCCAACGAGTTTCTTCCCTTCTTCTATATCGGTCTATACCTACTCATAACGGGAACATAGATTGATTGATTTAACTTTCATGAGCGCTCTTCTGGACTCCTATGAATAAAGAGATTTGAATTGAATTTGATTTACTCCCGAAGAAACCACTAGAAGCTCACTCCACAGCTAGCAGGCTTTCATAACTTAATTTACAATTACATAAGACGAGTACGTAATAAACAGAGCCATTACTGCAATTTACACATTTACTAAAATAATTTTAATTAAGCACCTTCATAATGCATATAGCGTAAATGCGCGCGTGTCACATATTATATAAATAAACAAGGCACCTTTTGTGAACAACGACCCAGAGTCGCATAATTATCGCTTTCGAATGAGACTGGGATTTATAATGGTAATATGGATAATGATTATACGGTTATACGGTGGTCTTTTTACTCTCAATAGGACGTTAGTTACTTGAACGCTGTCTCGATGTGGTCAAGGATGGTGAATATGGTAAACTTGAGCTTGTGGTGTGGTGTGGCAGCCATAGGTGGTAGGGAATCTAGTGCTCGTCTGATTCGACTGAACCTACCAGTGTGTAAACATCCGGTCTCATTGAATACAATTTGAAAGTAGATTGATAAAATATAGGCGTAATTATTTTTATTGTATTATATAGCTGCTAAGTTTCATCTTGGAATAGTATTCTTAACGTTTTTTTATATACATCTGTTTATCGAGACGAGCGGCTCATCCACCCGATGAAGGTTTGCATGGCACTGCATTGCCTTCGTTACCCTGAGACGTAAAGGTCTCATAAGCCCAGTACTTTCATTAACTAAAAAAGTTTATAATAAAACTAAGCAATTTTACAGGACAAGTGGTTCTAGAAAAGCGTGGGTGCTTCAGGAATTTAGTTCTTTAGACTTCTATCAAAACCTAACTTAGTCTAAATTTGTTTTGCGACAACAAAGGACATAAATGTCTTTTTCTGTAGACGGCAAGTCAGCCAGCGGGACACTTTCTAAAACAATAGGTATATACACTTAGGTTTTAATAGATTGAACAATAATAATAGTAAAAATAACTAAGCGCTTCGAACCTACAGCTAGTCGCTGGTGTACACATCGTACTTGGGATGAGATAATGGGTTTTGAAATGATATTGGAGATTCCTCGACTTTTCAGCGTTTCAGATATAGGTAACATTTTAATGATAATTACTAGCTGCTGCCGCGGTTTCACCTGCTTAGAGATTCCCCCCATAAGAAATGTGCATTTTTCCGGGTTCAATTTATAGTAAGTACTAAAAAACCTTTATTACCTACTCACTGACCCAAAATGTATTTATGCAAAAAATCACGTTCGTCCATCGCTTCGTTGCTCTGTGAAAGAAGGACAAACCAACAAACACACTTTCAAATTTATAATAGAACGGATTATTACGCCTCCGTCTGTCGATCACCGTATGACTTTAAAACAGATAGTCATAAATTGAGTGATCATGACCATACCTTGGTAGTGAGCAACCCACCTTGTGTGTTCAACACATTTTAGGTAAATGCCTTATTTCATTCCTCCATCTAAGGGTTGTCTAGAAGCGATCGTTCATAGTTATAACTAGCTCCTGCCCGTGGTTTCACCCGCACGGAGATATTGGCTTTCATGGTTTTTATTTTTTTGTGCGGAACCCTAATTCTTTTTCTAAAATAAAAGTAGCCTAAGCGACTCCTTGTAACATCAGCTATCTGCCAGTGAAAGACCCATCAAAATCGGCCCAGCCGTTTCGGAGATTACCCGGAACAAACAGACAGACAGACAAAAATTTTTAAAATGGTTGTTTTGTTATAGGTACTTATTTTTAAGATACCATTTGTTTTAGTAATTAAGTTTTGTATTGTGGTTCACTTAATAATTATTTTAAGCGCTTTGTCAAACGCCATCGCAACGCCGTCTGATATTGTAACCCATTTCTTATTTTATTTATTACTTTATTAGGCAAATAATATTAATACTGCACATAAGCCCTCCCGGAAAACTGCCACATAATAAGCATACCATATATCCACTTAACGACTCACAAGACCGGGCCCAACAATCCGTGAAGGAATAAACCAATAAAACAAGAATATAAATAAAAATAACTGCCCTGCTGTAAATAATGTTAGAGTACTTCTGTACAGTGTGTATATCATTTGAGGCTCAGGGCTGGATGTCACAGCGGCTGAGTTATGGCGTCACAGAACATAAAATATACAACAAAAACTGTTGGAGAAACAACAGTTTTGCCCCATATTAAGAATGAGCACAAACAGAATGTGGATTTGGAACAGGGCACGTTTGGGGACCGGAGAGGGTGTTATAACTAAATTTATTTTTGTCATTACATTTTGCACGTTAACAAAAAATGTTAAGAGTCACGATTTATTCTTTAAAAAAGGCATTACATACCTTTCAGTTCCTTGAGAACAATAATTCCAAACATTAATAAAATTATCACATTATTGTCGTAGCACAGTATGAAAATATGGGATAGTCTAAATGTTTGAAGATAGGAATAAAAAATGCGTGGAAGTATGATTAATCTTGTGTTTATTAAATTTTACCATAAATTTAGTTACGTTTCATTTACCGCTATGTATGACGTTGCAAAAGGAAGAAAAAAGGTTGCAATTACAAAAATAATATCTGCTATCAATTTTTCACTTGAAAACGATTCAGTAGTAGAAAGTTCACTGAAATGTGAAAGAAATTTTTATAGTGCTCGTCGCCACGTACCAATAAGTAATAAGTATTCTGGCTGTCACGCTTGAGAGTCAGTTTTGATTCTAGTTTTAGCGTCACACTACACCATCATGTAAGGTCAGATGGGATACCGATTAAACTGAATTTATTTCTCATGAGAATTTACATCTAGGTTACAAAAAATACAAGAGTAAAACTTAAATTTTTATCATAAGATCTTTTTGTATAGGTACAGACTTGCGTTTGTATACTAACTCACCCAATCTTAACTTAAACTTTGACATTGCAGTAGAAGGCGGTAAATACGCTATGGAACTAGATTAGTACTAGCTCTCAAGTGCAGCTGCTGGAACTGGAATCCACTGATACGTGCTTGATACCCATATTTGTAACTAGCTGCTGCCCGCGGTTTCATCCGCGTGGAGATATTGGATTTCATGGTTTTTATGTTTTTGCGCGGAACCCTAATTCTTTTTCTAAAATAAAAGTAGACTAAGTTACTCCTTCTAACATCAGCTATCTGCCAGTGAAAGTCTCATCAAAATCGGCACAGCCGTTTCGGAGATTACCTGGAACAAACAGACAGACCGACAGAAATTTTAAAAATGGTTGTGTTGTTATAGGTGCCGTATATACTTTCATAATTATGCTTTTGATAAAAAGCTGTTATTTGGATATTACAAACAGACATTTCAATTTTATTTATTTGTATAGATAGAAAATTCTACCACCATGCAGAGTGCATCAAAAACTTTTAGCTTCAAAGCCGTCTCCACGCCACCCCATCCCTGTCCAATACTCGGCCAGTTCACGGGGTAATTCGTTATTTTTATTGTTTTTTGTTATTATGATTCCGTCCTCCGGATTACGCCGTGATACACGGCGGCCGGGGATGCGTTTAATTGCCTCCGACGATTTAGCTGAGGCGATAAATAATAAGATTAAGGAGTAGTGGGTTTTGGGATTAAAATCGGGAGACTGAATTTTTGCGCGCGGTTCGTGAGTGGAGTGGCCCAGGTTTGTGACATTTAAATTGAAATTAAGAATTCTTTTTTTTAATTGGCTTCTTTTTAATGGGTTTCGTATCGTACAAACTTTCAAGGAATAGGCAACAATAGAATTTTTTTTTTTGTCAAATTATTTTTAGATTCTAATTTCTATTTGTGGTTAAGCGTATTTAGCACCTTTAGTCCTTCACTCACATCATTAATTTAGTCGGCCATACAAGCTACGGTTCACCGGAGAAGTCTACTATGCCGACGTGTCTGCGCAGGTAGACTGGAGCGTTTTATTGGGTTAGACCTGCGCATGCATTCCAATTAAATTATCTATACAAATAAATAAAATTGAAGTGTCTGTTTGTTATATTAAAATAACAGCTTTTTACTAAATGCATATGCAAGTATATACGGTACCTATAACAAAGCAACCATTTTTAAAATTTTAGTCCATCTGTCTGTCTGTCTGTTTGTTCCGGGTAATCTCCGAAACGGCTGGACCGATTTTGACGGGACTTTCACTGGCAGATAGCTGATGTTACAAGGAGTAACTTAGGTTACTTTAATTTAAGAAAAAGAATTAGGGCTCCGAGCAAAAAACCCATGAAATCTAATATCTCCGCGTGGGTGAAACCGCGGGCAGCAGCTAGTAAAAAAATAAATATCGTCGTACCCGTTTTGGATCTGGTTTAATTTTTTTTTATTTCATTAACTGTATCGTATTTGAAGTTCAATTAGTATTGTACTTTTTGTAGCAAAAACATTACATGGTAAATAAAATATAATCCTATTATTATGACCCATTTCGCGGTTTTTATGACTAATATAAACTTTTTAATCATACAAAATGTAATTTCACCGATTTATGATCACAGAACCCTTTATCGGTACATTACCGTAAATTAATTAACGGTAAATAATGCGCCCCCATTTCCCGGCGTGTCATCGGACGAGTGTACAGGTGACTTAATAACGATTGATCGACAAACATATTTATTTACCTACTTATTAAAAGACCAACAGCACAAATGATAAATACAGATACTTGTACATACAATCTTTTCACACATACTAAGGTAGGAACGAGACGAGCTGGTCGTTTGCTGGATAGTAAGCATAACGCCGACCCATAACAGTTGCAGTGCCACACAGAGCTTTGAAACACAAAGTCCTGCGCGGCACTGCAGTGCGCTCGTTACCCTGAGACATTAGGTATTAAGTCTCATAAGCCCAGTAATTTCACTGGCTACTCTGCTTATCAAACCGGAACACAGTAATTCTTGCACTTACACACTTCTAATATAACCAGTATTTTTTATCCTATGACAACGAACTTTGATCACGCTGTATTACTATCGCAAAAGTACCCCGCCGCACGGTGATCGCATTGATTGCTATTATTTCGAGTCATTAAATCAAAGCAACGACAATCGCGCTCATTATGGCCGACGAACCATTATACAATGGGAATTGAAGCCGCGGGGTGATTGCGTAACTTGCGACTGCCGCACGATGCTGATGCGATTGTTAATGTCAAATGTCTTTTATATTTCAGCAAGTGATTTGTTGATGATATGTTTTTATAAAAAGATTGACACCTATCGTGGTGTTTGTTTGTACGCCTATAAAGGTGGCCCCTAAACGGAAGATGTGGTTTGTAGCAGTTTTTAAAGTATTGTGTTTGTCGTTGTATATAGGCTGATGTTTGAATACAAACTCGTCTATTGTTAATCTAAAAATAATTATATTATCGAAGATGGTATTATAAATCTGGGTTGAAAAATCTCTTGAGAGCTATTATGAGTCTTCAAATAAATGTTTGTTTAAACATTAGAAATAATTAACTACTTTGGTTTGTAATTGCTGACTTTTACATCATGTAACAAGCAATTGCTATGCAACCGATCGCTCCATAACTTACATCATCCCCTCAAATTTTGCTATGAATTTAATCAGTTGCCGGGCTACCCCGTTGTTAAAATTTGATTTATGCCACACTGCGCTAGTTTTTGAGCTGATTGTGTTTTAGTTTTATGGCCCAGCCGCGTTCCGATAATTTGTTTTGATAATGGCACAAGTAATGCCGGCTTTGTCAGACTTAGATTCATTATTGGGGATTTATTGCGATATTTTGGACGGCTTTGATCGAAACTTTCCTATTTGGTTCGTCTATAAATTATGGAGTAATTTTGTTTTAGTGAAATGTGGGAGGTGATTGTTCTACGTCTTTGCTTGCGTGTTGAGGGAAACTAACACATGTGGATGTGAATATGGCGCACTTTTTCTTGAAGTAGGTATAGTTGCCATGCGCTGCTAAGTAAAAATAAGGTAACTTCAATATGAATTTGTATGGCAATTTTAATGGAAAGACAAAAATAATTCATCGTACCTACTTCTCCGTCAGGTGAGACCATTAAGACATTTCCATAAGCAGCCCTCACACCTAATTCATGAATGATGGATAAGCATCAGGCACAGATCACACGAAAACTATAGAAAACCACGATCCCCGCTTGACGCATTTTTTTAAACCAAGACGAGTTTTTTTTTGCCTGATGGTAAGCAAAACGCCAGCCCATAACAATTGCAGTGCCACCCAGAACATTGAACACAACGGCCTGCGTGGAACTACAGGGCGCTTTTTACCTAGAGTCAATTAACCCCAGTAATTTCACTGACTATACATTGCTGATGGGCAGATAACCACACTACCATTGAATGATGGTAGCTTCACAAACAATCTCGAACTGCAACGAACCAAACTGATCCCAACAGTTACATTAGGTACCATTACCGCGTATCTTCCGCAATATCAATAACATTATCAAAAAGTCATCAGTTACACTCATTAGGCACCGCGCACACGGAGCGGAACAAAACTGCCGAATTAAAACTGCATCCGGGTCGCCCGGGTGATAATTATAGGTAATTAGAATCGACGCGGTCGGTGTGCCCATTGCTTTATATTTAGTCCAATTACATTATGCTTTTGGGTGTTATTTTAATTTGTTTAATGATGGTGATGCTTTAGTCGGTCGTTGTGTTAAGAATTTATTTTTATGACACTAAATTGTGGATAATAATCTTATTTGCCTTTTATGTTCTATTAATGTGAACGACACGTGAAACGTACAACATTTTTTTAAACATGCATTGTAATATAGAACTATAGTTTTCATTTCAATGCAATAAAATTAAATAGTTATACGTACCGTATATATGTGTACCGTAATTATTGAAAATAGTAGTTTTATGAAATTAGTAAATTGGAAGAAGAATTAGAATCGAACCGGAAACAAAACAAAAATTGGTTAATTCTACAAATTGAGTTAATTCTAACCACAACGCCATAAGTCCTACCAGTATAGAAAGCAGGGACAAAATAAAACAAATGAAAACTGCTAAAAAAACAACAAGCTAAACCAATAAAAAAGCTAAGCCAAGCTGAAGTCTAATAACAGAAGCTCCTCATCAATGCAAAGCATAAAACCGGCCACATCGGCATACAGCACTAAATCCCAGCGCCAGAACATAGAGGGTGCTCCTGTTCACAATATACAGCGTGTATCGCACGCACGCCACACGAAGTAATAGGTGCAGCCCAGATATTGCCAATGCACGACTGCGCAGATTTAAGATGGCGGACGACGACTTGCCTTGTTTTAATTGGCCAGTTTGTTTTGGACATGTACGGAGTTGTTAATACCTCTGACAATAAATATGATTCTACAAAAAGTTGGCTAAATGTTTTAAGTATAAAGATAAAATTACCTACGAAAAGTTAGGTATATCTAATAATATAACTTATATGGTACGGTTGTTGTGTTGATAATCTTTTAACAAGGTTGAGAATGAAAGTTTCTTTTGAAACAACTTACATATTTACTATGTATCTTCTAGGTAAGCGTGCTCCATCGTCGACCGCATCAACGCTTACCACCAGCAAGCCCATAATTGTTCTAAAAAAAATAACTTTCAATCCATCCATCTGTTGTAAAGCATAGATAATAATTCACCAAGCACTAAAAGACAGCTAGCTCCGATGGACCCCTCCCCCGTTTTCTTTTAGTTTATTTTCCTTTTGATGTCCATAATGAACAACTAGTTGAACTTATTCCATATAGTGAAATATTAAAACCATAGAACAATAATTATCATAAGACCAAATTAATTTGATATTTTTTTACTAAGTCCCAATTCTTACGTTCAGCTCTGTAAATTCCGTGTTGTGTCCGGTTTAAACCACACCGCGCCGAGTTACGGCGCGGCGCGTGCGGACAGCGGCCGGCGTATTGCCGCGCAGTTTATGACCTGATACTGTGCGACAACCCTGCGGACGGCCAACGGTCCAACTGTGCGGGTTTTCATGTTGATGCTTTGGTGGGAATTGACAATAGTTACAGTTGGCGCGCCTTTGCAGGGCATAATTTCTAGTTTTTAGGCTAGTTTTTGAACTCCCCGCTTTCATAGTGGGACTTGATTGGAGACTGATTTCACGTGATTTTGGCACGTGTTATATTATGTAGTAACTTTCAAACCGACGCACCATAGTTCGAATCTTAACTCGGCCCGCACCAATGACTTAAAACAAGTTATGTGCGGATTATTCATCGCTCGAAAACGGTAAAGGAAAACATCGTGAGGAGACCCGCCTCTTTAAGAACCACAAAATTCGAGGACATGTGACATACACCGAACCACACAGGGCCCGCGTGGTGGATTATGGCCCATACCTCTCTCTCTAAGAGAAGGCCGGTGTCCCAGCAGTGGGTGCGTAAGAAGCTGATAATGATAATATTATCTAGTTTAGTCTCATTAATGATACGCAAAATTCCCAAACCAAAACGTAACCATAACGTTTCGCAAAATAATTCATACGCACAATTAGGATGCGCGCATTTATCAGGCGTAATTCGACACTGGGCGCATCGCACTGTTGATTATTATCACTAAATCATATTTAGTGCGGTCATTATCACCCGCGCGATTATTGAGTGCGTAGATAAATAATCACCGCACTGAGAATCTAGTTTTGGCCGTATTTTGCCGTGCGGTGACCTCTATTAGCCAGTTATTAATGTATGTAGTGTCTATTGGGTGATGACGACATTCTAGTACCTAAACTAACTTACCACAAAAAAATTAAACACACTTTAAACCAGTGTTTATATCCTAAACATTACACAGTCACATGTTTAAATATGAACAACCACAAATGTTGATTTAAGTAGTGTCTAACCGTTGTCTAGCTCCATTCTCTTATGATATTTGTAATAATTTTAGACGTTCATCTTTAGACACTGTCGACCTAAACAGGCGCCTAAAAGTATTTTTTTGTGGTAACACGGATAATGTAAAAAGACAGCACTATCTGGCTGTATTGCTGTTCTTTTCTGTTTAGTGGATTTTTGATGGCGTTACTTCAAGCTGCGCTTGCGTGTGTGATATACGTCGTAATCCGCGCTTGTTGTAAAACCATGGTTATTTTGACAGCAAAACGCAAACATGCATTAGCGTGTATAGCCGGCCTTACACAAAGACCTGCATGGAACGTCAGTGCGCTCGTTATCCCTATACATTAGGTTTTAAGTTTCATAAGCCCAGTAATTTCACTGACTACAAATTTTAAAATTCAAATTCAAAATTCTTTATTCAAATGGGCTCCAAAGGAGCACTTATGAACGTTAAAATAAATGACACTAACAGCGGGCATCTGCAATATTCGTCTACCCGAATCATAGACTAAAACTAATGCTGTCTTTATCAGAACATAATAAATGCCAATGACACCAACAGACCCAATCCGTGCTCAAAGTCAACGAACCTTCCAGAAACCCACCGTGCCCGTTCCAAATTGGTAGAAGAAGTACCGTACTACCTACTTTGCTAGAAGAAGTACCGTAGCGTAGTAAGTAAGAAGTAAGTAGTAAAGAAAGAGTACCAATCTAGAAACACACGCGCAGAAGAGTTAGTCCTACCATTCGGTAAACCCGAGCGTGTGCGCGCTAATACGTATCCACCACAAGGACATATCTATATATCTATTGGTGAATGGTGTGCCTACTTGCGTACACACATACATGCCACCTGTAAAGAGAACATACTTTTCTGTTTGTACTATGCTACTGTGCGACATTATATGCCACCGCTAAACTACAGTGCGACATAAATAGTTCTAATCGCAGCCGAATCATGCAGATCATCGCGCCTGATGACTGTTGATGCGCGATGATGCTCGTTTTCAAAACAACTGAACGGTTTTACGACAATGACCTTTATGACGTACCGCCATTTTGATACATGGCATAAACGTCAAACTCATAAATATAGTAATTTAATCATGAATATAGTAACTTGTTTAATCTAAGTACATTTTTATCGAGAACTTCAGCGACGTTTTTTTTTTCAAAAATAAATTAGTCAAAAATCAATATTCAATATAGAATGGAGTTAGACAACGGTTAGAAACAATACTAAAATCAAGATTCTTGGACTAAGGCATATTTAAGATTTAGAAGCTGTTCAACACGTGTTTATTATATAGTGTGTTTACATTTTTTTATGGTTAGACCGTGGGACTCTTTTGTACAATTACGGAAAGAAAATGTTTAGCAGATTAGGTGTCATCTTAAATTGATCGTAGCACAAATAACTGATTTTAACTTATCCGATTTACTAAATACTGCAATTTTTGAGGTCTTTCAAAATGCTGGAAAATTCCATATCCGCGATGATACAATCTAGACCGGAAAATATAATAACGCAAGCTTTTTATTGAAAATTAATAAATACAAAATACCCGTCGAGGTACATCCTAGCGGTATCGCATACGCTAATACTATAAACAATAGGTGGCGCACCAATCGGGGCATTAACATAACTTTATTGTGCAGCGATTTTCGAATCGTCCGCCGCCAATGTGTTTAAAGGCAGATTACACGGTGCGTATCGTAAGGCGTATCAAAATCACAAAAGTTCCTTTTTACAATTAAAGTTAAGGGTAATGTGTGTTACGTGGGGGTGTGATGTATATACCACATCTGTACGTACTGCAGTCTAATTAAGATTGAATATAACAAAAGTTACACATAAAAACCCGACTGTCCTAGCCAGTGTCACTCGGGTTGATGTACGAATTCTAACGATACCCCATACATCGAAATCTGTTCAGTTAATAAGCAATGGGGGAGTAAAGAAACTCACATACACATACATACATACAAACATACGTACAAAAACTCTAAAAACATAACACTCCTTTTTGTGCAGTCGTGTAAAAGAGGAATAAGTGTTATGCCACGTTAAAGCTACAAAAATATAATTAACGTGAAACTGTATTTACCTGACGTCCTGAGATGACAATTTATTATATTAAATTTAGTTCACATTATATGATGCGTATCGATTGTGCACGTATCTTCCAATTATTTATGAAAATGACTTGTTTTAAATCTTATCTATCATCACAACACGTTAAATTCTTAACATATCACAACACTCAGACTATACCCAAACGATACGCATCATTTGTTTCCGTGTGTACCACCTTTAACGGTCGAATATACTGCGGAATTAAAAATACATAAACATGTTCCAATTTTACGATAATGATGCCCGCACTATCATGCATCCGATGGTAAAATGGTCCGAATAAATACGTCGTACTGCTTTAAACGGTTGCCGTAGGTTGTATACCAAATGTCAATTGGGTTTTGAGGGCTGTGTTCGGTTGGTTGATTCTTGATTTAATTATTTCTCTGATTTTTGCAATGAGAAGTCGGTTTTGTTACGCCAATTAAATACACTGTAAACATTTTTGCTGTCTGGTTGAGGTTTTTAAATTGTGTTTATAGTTACTGTCTTGGTAATTTCGCCCTTTTGTTTCTATTTAGGATTTTATTATGTGTTGCTTTGGAGGCATTTTGAACTCTATGATATTTACTCTTTATGTAATTATGTGAATATTTAAAGTGGTTTGTAAAATGTTAGTATTTAAAATCGTAGTTCAAATTTAAGTCCGGGTAAGTATACATTTAAAATAATATGGAGATTGTTTCAAGAAATATTTTTCATTAATTTTTAGGTCTTTTTCAGTAGTAGTAGGTACCTTAAGTTTGCAATCAAATGAATCGTATAGATAACTTTTTTAGTGATCCGATGGAGCAAAAAACTTTTAATAGTTTCTATCGAGTTATATTTTATATAACTTTAAAATACCGCCTTTATTTAACATTCAATAATTTAAACACTCTGCAGAGAAATTGTGAATCCTATTTCAAAATTCAATTAAAATTTTTCCAATGGACATACTCATGGTATGCAGATTTCTTGCAGTTTTTAGCTTGCCTTGAACAATTGGGTTTCCAGAACACCTTAGACGTCGAATAAAACTTTTGTGATTTTTGGTTATTTGTAATGTAGCACAGTTTCAAAATAGTTTGATATACGTGAATATACGACGTGTGTAGGACAAGTGAGTAAAGTCTTCATAGGTGGTGAAGCACAATTTTTTGGGATTACTTTTCACTTCATATTTCTTTCCATCAATTGAGATAAAACTGAAAACAGAATACAACATAACATATACACATTATACATTACATAACATATAAACATATACACATTTTTTATAGTTTTATAGTTTTGTAGCATGTTACAGCAGGATTCACATTTATACATACATATTGTTTCATAAGCGGAAACTATTTAGGCTTTTAAGTATCCATTACCTTGTAACTATTGTATTTATTGACAGCTGTTTGTTTTCCATGTAGAATAAAATAAAAAATTATACATGTTTAAGAACATTACATTAACACAAGTTCTATTCTGTTTTCAGTTTTATCTCAATCACAATCACAGTAGTCATATTTTTTTATTTTAATTAAAAATTTAAAAATGTGACTGCATGGTGCTCGTACGTGTAGAATAGACGACGTAAGTGTGCTTAAAACTCTCTGAAAATCGCAAGGAAATAAACTTTCTCACGATCATGCCAAAGGACTTTGACGTGTTGAAAATTGGTAAATCGCAACCGCTACCAATAAAATAGTTAACCCTACGTTGGGCGTGGGGTATAAAGTACCGCAATAGGTGCTGCCTGCGCACCGCCGATATCGGTCCAGCCCCGCTCAAGGCTAGGCTGACCACCGGTTGAGGGTTGGATCGTGGTCATTCGAAAACAAAGATGCTAAGAACTGAAGTGGTGGGGCATTAATTTCTTTTTTTTTAAGTAAGAATCGGATATCTACTACATAAGATGAACGGTTTTTTAAAAGACGATACCTATGCATTTTTAATAAAAGTTTCTATTTTAAAGTCTAATCGCATAAAAAAAGATTGGACCTAGAAATGTATTCATTTACATTTCAATATCTTTTCATCATCATCAACATCAAAACAAAACGTACGCTGCTGAACATCACTCGCCCCCGCGAAGGGAGATGTTGCCATAATACACCACGCTTGGCAGGCATGTTGGCAGAGGAGAATGCTGCTGCCCATTCCCTGGATATTCCCTTAGCCGAGTAGGGAAACTGCGATCCGTCAGCCGAAGCTTCGACATTCGATTTACGGAGTAACGCCCCAGGTATCTTTTAGGGAAGCGCACTCTATTTTTGACTGCATCATCGCTTATCAACAAACACTTGTTGATAAGCGTGTAGTCGTCAAAATAAAAAACTGCGTAACTAAATTTTTTTTGATAAAAAATTGTGTGACCGAAATTTTATCTCATCTAAAACATAAAGCTTAGTCACCTACATCACAACCGGTCAATCCAACTTCAACCGGTCAATCGGACCGTAACGTTACGGCTATGTCCGTCAACGTGCCGCAGTAAAGTAGGGTTAAACGGGCGGAGTTGTTCACAGATATCGACATGGTGCCGGACTTGTAAATCTGGGTTAGGTTTAACTTTTTTTACTAACTAAGCAGTCCAGTTTGTTCGCTATACGGCGGCGGTGGAAATGTAAAAATCCTGCGCTTCTCCCTTAGTTAATTAATCAAGATCCGAATACCAATATTTTAGATTTCAATAAGATTAATACTTCCTAAAACTATGATTAAATTCCATTTGAAGAGTAAAGTAAATCTTAAATTAAACACGTTCGTAAATAAATTGCAATTTTGCTAAAACTACATGATTAGTGTCGTCATCTTCCACTTTAAACTATATCCATGATTGTAATCTAATGATTGTTTATTATTTAGAGCGTTCCAAAAATATATTAAACCTTAAAAACTGTTGTGTTAGAAGCTTTGATGTTCATGAGATAAATAAAACATGGATATCCGCTTACCTAGTAATTTTAAATTTCAAAAAATAAACATGTTTATTTTGCATTCGTAGATTTCAGCTACGCCGTAGCCCCGTAGGTACGTAGAGCCGTAACACCGTAGCTCATTACCAAGACCACAGAACAAAGAATAAAGCGTAATTCCACTACTTTACGATAAGCAGAAAACACGACAAATTAGCGATACTAAGAGACAAAGAACGGGCCGAGTTTGATACTATGTTCAAATCAAGCCGGCATACACATTAAATATAATAGCTTAGCTCTGCGCCTTGAGATGAACGTGGCATCTTAGTGTGGATAAGACATTGTGAAGCATAGATTTAAATCTATGCATTTATATAAAACTTAAATACCAACAGATAGTATCCATTATATATCCCAATAGAAATCTGCAGTGGCGATTTAAGTGTTGACTGGATTTTTGTAAAATAGTTAAGCTAAGAAAAGTAACCTTTAAAGTGAATAAAAAAAAGTTAAAAAAACCTTGAAACAGACCTTAAACAGCCATGGTAATGGAATTGAAAAATTACAATTAAATTATTATTTTTGTGTTATGCTAACTTAGCAGTATTTACCAAATATTAATTGTTGATAGTTAAAAAATAATAATTGTCGATGAGATAATTTTCTTTAGTCGTATGTTGTTAAGCATCGTATTTTCCAATGTACGAGTAAATGGGTTTTCAAATAAATAAACACTTAATCAGAACTAATTAGAGACAATTAGTCATTAAACAACCACAATTCAGTTAGTGGGAGGACTAACTCTTCTGCGAGTGTCCGCCTGGGTTGTTACCACCACTTTGCTCGTGAAGTCTGCCGCCAAGCATTACTGTGTTCCGGTTTGATGAGCAGAGTATCCAGTAAAATTACTGGGATTATGAGACAATACCTAATGTCTCAGGGTAACAAGCGCACTGCAGTGCCGCGCAGGCCTTTGTCTTTCAAAGTTCTGGGTGGCACTGCAATTGTTATGGGCCGGCGTTATGCTTACCATCAGGAAAACACCATCCAAAATTGTTTTAAAAAATTGTTCGTCTACTGTAACTAAATCTGTCTATAAGTCTAAATACAACTATATCCAAAGGCGTATCCCCCCTTTTTTTTTTTTTTTTTTTTTGGTTCCCGGTGGAAAAACTCCTTTATGAGCTTACCCCTCCGTGCCTCGGGGGAGGTCACGGAGAGAGTGTGGGCTTCCCGCTCGCCCACTGCGCAGCGGACTACCCACCAAAAAACCACCGGGGCGTTATACGGCTCAGCTTCTGGACGGGGTTGCGGTGCCACTTTCGCACTACACGCGGAACCCCGTCAGCCGTCGTCCGCCCCCCTGGGGCGGACCCGCCTCGCGAGGAGCCTAGCTCCCCCGCTCGGCTCGGGCGGTGCGCCCACGCTAGACGTACCGCCCCCGCCTCGGGAGGGCCCTTACCTATAAAAGGTGAGGGACGCCTGATGCCCCCGCATCCGACGCCCCAGGCCCTCCCGGAGGAGACGGAGGGGTTAAACCGCGCCCCCGTCTCCGTGCTCATGAGAGCACCGTCGTGTCCCCCACCTGCCACGGTGCTCGCACGGAGCGCCGTTTAGGGCGGGGGCCATCTCAATGGCGCGCGGTCGCAAAAGCACGGCCGCGCGCTCCACCTCATCTTAGTCCGGTAAATGCGATTCGCCCCCGAACCTAGGGGTCCCGGTAACCACCACCGGTCCGGGGACTCCTCCTCCCTTGTTCCCTCCGATGTAACCCCCCCCAGCCGTCGCTGTATGCCAGGGTGGGGTTCACTCCTCCTTGGTCGCGTCCCATTTGGCACGCTGCCAGCGGGAGCAGGGGGGCTCTCATACCCAAGAAGGTATCCCCCTGGTCCCACGCTGGTGGCCAGCGCGCCCCTCCTCGTCCAGCCCCTCCAATAAGAGGGGCTGTCCATCTCCTGCTCCTCATCCGATTCCGCGCGCTGCCAGCGGGAGCAGGGTATAAACCCTGGCCCCACGCTGAGCAGCGCGCCCCCATCTTGTCCCGTCCGGTGTAGCCACACCGGAGGGCCACGCGTGCTAACGCGGCCCCCTCGGCAAGCTCGTCCTGGCCCTGCGGCCTTCGGACTCCGCTCAGCCCATACGCCCCATCCACTGTGCCCTCTGCTGACCCCTTCAGAGGGACACGCGGAGGGGCCCACCTCGCCGAGTTATTAGCTACCTGTCAGCAACCTCTCCGGGACCGAAAGGTCAACCAGAAGAGGTTGCTGACAGGCACCCAGGGTGCACCACGTGGAGGTTCCCCGGCATAGCACCCCAAAGGCGTATCCCCCCTACTCCCTCAACAACAGCAGAGCGCAGCACACCAACAAATTCCCGGCTCATTTGTTTTTTATTCATCCACCGCCGGTGTAATCGAAAGTATAAATTCGTTTTAACTGCGCGAGGCCTCTACTGCCCGATAACACGCCCCTTGTTAACTCGGTAATAAGAAAAATAAACTTAAATTATATTTAGCAGGCACCTTATGAAATATCAACGCCGCGGGTTTCGGAGTTGCGTTGTAGAGGTGCACTTTTATAGTGTGGAAAGTGGCAACAATATTGTGGGGATAAGTTGTTGATGTTTTGTGGGTGTTTTTAAAATGTGGGAGAGATATTGTGTCAGAAATGTTTTATTTTTAATAAAGAAGAATAAGAATAAGAATAAAAAACATTTATTGCCAAATATAACATACTTACACAATTTTGAACACAGTTAAGATTAATTAAATATTATTTTGGCAATAGGGATAGGCTTAGCTCTTTGCTGCGTAGACTAAGTCTAAGCAGCAGCTGGTTTTCAGCATACCCCTCCGCTCGAACTCAAGTGTTAGTCGAGTGATGTAAATAGTTAACAAGCGGGTCATAGAAAACAAAATATAGTAAAGCATTTTAGTAGACTCGTGAAGTCAGCTGCCAAGCAGTAATGTGAGAGCATTACTGTGTTCCAGTTTATTGAGCAGTGTAGCCAGTGAAATTGCTGGGCACATGAGACTTAATACCTAACGTCTTAGGGTAGCGGGCGCACTGCAGTGCCGCGCAGGACTTTGTCTTTCAAAGTTCTGAGTGGCACTGAAATTGTCATGTGCCGACGTTGTGCTTGCCATCAGGCAGACGACCAGCTCGTCTCTCTATCAAATGAAATAAAAATACTAAAACATCACACAAAATTATTACAATTTTCAGTTCCACCCACATCTTTAAGAGAAAAGTCAAGTATTCAGCTCTGTATAAAAAATCGGCAACGTCGAGTATTTCAAACCGACTGTAGGTTAAGAAAAGCCTCTTAAACCGGGAAGAAAGTTAAAAAATAATTAATGCTTTCGTAAATATTCATACCTTGGATGGAGTTTAGAGTTAACCCTCCACGGGGGGACATACGAATACATTTTCCAACTTATAAAACATCTAACTAGGTAATCAAACATTAAAAAAACAATTTTTTAACTAAATAGGATGAGACATTTGACTTGGGCTTATATATGTTTCCTTATACATGTAAGGAAACATTTATATAAGCCCAATAAAATTGATAAGAGCATCTTTATACCTTCTGTAAATAAAATGTCATAGTAGTTACTTACGTTTTTGCGATTGTTGCAAATTTACACCATTTTTATCGATTATGCGCAATAAAAATTTTGAAAAGTTGTTTTAAATGAATTTGAGATTATTTATCAGATCAAATGAAGCATTTTCTTGTAACAACGTCCGTTTAAATATTAAACAAATACATAACATGATTAATATAATTTCAATACGATATCACGTAAAATACAATATCAAGTTATTAAGTACAAATTAAATAAAGAAATCAAATTATAGACTCCACTAGTATAACATTCACCATAACTTTCCGACAAAAGCATCTTCCAATCGTTGTCATAAATTGATAGTATATACAAATTTCTCATTAAATATGAACGCTGCGGGCCTGCCCTTAATCCGCTCCCGTGTGTTTCCGCAGTGAAGGGTTCGCAGAAACGACTCCGGTTTAATTTAAGTCCGGCGCCGTTATCGCGGGCCCCATTGTTTTTCTTTCTTGAAATTTTACGGTCAATTTGACGTGATTCCCTTTTTTACGATTAATTTGAATTTAATTAGTTCGCATTGTTTTCGAGTTCGACGGTTCTTGAACGTCATTCTTGGATGTTAAGTTCTGTATGTTCTCGAGAAGTTAATGGGTTGCTTGAGGCTTATTGTGAAATATTTGTTGATATGAATGTTGAATTTTCTGCAATTAGCTGTTTTGCATGCTAGGCGAGAACCTTTTGGTTTTTATGAAGTAGGGTTTTTTTAGATAGCTAAGCTATAAAATCCGTTTTTTTCTCTTCCTTTCAGACAAATCAACTACGTACAATCAACTACGTAATATACTTTTTAAATAATCGTAACGATTTTTTTTAAAATAATCGGTTTTTTATTTATTTGATTTTTACAGAATAACTAGATACTAATTTTAATATGTGCCATATTGTCATCATCGTTGTCCTTCGTAATATTGAGGGGTTCCGTGGTGAACCTACGTTCATACTGAGGGGCCCCGCGTTTGACACCGGCCGGGGCAGACTTTGTGTGGGGATCATTAAGTTAGTACTCCAGTCTTGAATGTTTGTGTAGTGCATGTATGTGTTCATGCCACTCTTATGTCATTTCTTGTATTGCAACACAGTGAGTCCTATTGGATCCACTCGGGGTATGAATGTGTAAGCGTTATCAAACATTTTTCGTCTAGATTAAGACGTAACATACATACCATATTTTTTCCATTACCCTACCAGATTCAAAATTTCTAGTTTACCATGTGTATCATAAATAAATACCTCCTTTTTAAACTTTGTTAAATTCTACGTTACAGATATCCGTGACGTCATCAAATCACGCTCAAAAAACCCTTCGGTAAATGGAAGTACATTGCACCACCCGACCCGACTTGAAAAACCGCATCAGATATCCGACAAACGGAAAACAGTTGAAGAAATCTTCTAAGCCCCTCACAATGGCACATAATAAAGCGAAAAGCCCACTGGATATATTGCCGACGATAAAAACGTATCCATCCAGATATGCCTACACTAAATCACCACTTAATAGTCGAGGAGGCCGTAAATATGTCAACATACGCCAATATCTAAGGATATATATATTGAGATACTTTTTTCAGAACAGACAGGATTTTGTCGAACGCTCTGTGCCTTCGCGTCTGAATGCTGTAATGGATGTGATCATTTAATGTTTGATCTTCCGTGGTGTAGGCATCTGGGCTTGTGAAACGGGGGCTGCGGGTTCAATAACGGTCTCAGAATACATATTTCTGCCGAGAAAATGAACTACAGTTCACTTACAAGTGATTGTCCCACGTCTGTATGGTATAGGATTTATACAAGGAGTTTCACTTTTTAGCGGTAGGTATATCCACAATGTGGCGCTCTGTCGTTTATCTGGTCATCCATGCAGGATGAAAAGGAGATGAATAATTTAAATGTGTAATTAATTACTTCCAAACAGTTTGGAATTAATTCCAAACCACAGTCAGCAAACAATAAGATCATAAAATAAATTAAAAAAAAATTTAGATAAAACGATTAACTAGTGATTCTACTTTTACATCGATTATCAAGGTTCTGTCGGTCAAGCGACTCATTGCTATTAAACTTCTTAGCTCGTCCTTCATCATCCCAAAGGTATACCATACTCTTTATCTATGTATAGATGGGTATGTCATCCTGTATGGATTCATTTTCATACAAAATGGGTGTGGCAGATGTTAATAGGGATGTTATGTACCTGTCACCTAATAATAGAAGCAACCCTTGTGACATTAATAAAAGGTCAACTAGGGTCACATGTGTGCTTACTCAACTAAGAGATTCTTCAACTAAACGTCGTGTTTTTAAAGTGATTTTATTTTTGCTTAAATACTTTTTGAATCTAAGGTTAATATGAAAACCTATTCCACAGATCTAATACGCAGAAACAAATCAAGGTGCACTATATTCAACCCCCTCTAATCCCTCAAGCCGTGTCCCTTGTAAGACAAGAAAGGGTAGTGACATAAACAAGTTAATGCTTCAGCTTAATCTCGTCTTTGATGGGGTAATCATGGCATTGGATTTAAGATGAAACCGCGGACAGTGGGAATCTCATTAAGATGCCTAACTGCAACAGTATGCTGAGTGTGAATTTCCCAGTTAAAATCCATTTACGCGACGACCGCATTTGTCTGGTAAACGCCATACTAAAATCTTTTGCTATTTGCTAATGAGACGAACTGGTCGTTTGCCTGATGGTAAGCATAACCCCGGTCCATAACAATTGCAGTGCCATTCACAATTATGAAACACAAAGTCCTGCGCGGCACTGCAGCACGCTCGTTACCCTAAGACATTAGGTATTAAGCCTCGTAAGCCCAGTAATTTCACTGGCTACTCTGTTCATCAAACCGGAACACAGTAATGCTTGTACACTGCTGCTTGGCGGTAGACTTCAGGAGCAAAACGGTGGTAACAACCCAGGCGGACTCTCGCAGAAGAGTTAGTCCTACCACTAACAATGTCAGATACCTAAAGTGACGGAGTCTCTAAGTAAGACGACTTGTTGGTTTACATCAGAAGCGATAATGAAACTTATGTTAAA
Organism: Crocallis elinguaria; assembly: GCA_907269065.1. Lineage (NCBI taxonomy): Eukaryota > Metazoa > Arthropoda > Insecta > Lepidoptera > Geometridae > Crocallis > Crocallis elinguaria. The sequence goes on from OU026068.1 coordinate 16,414,837, forward strand.
ATAGTTTCGTTCCGCTCGTATGATCCTTTTTGTCATTTCAAACGAAATAATCAAATCAATCATTATCAGCGTCTTATCTCCCACTGCTGGGATACCGGCCTACTCTCAGAGAGAGTCATATAGGCCATAATCCATGACGCGTGCCCAGTGCAGCTTGGTGGATGACACATGTCCTCGAATTTTGTGGTTCTTGAACATGCCGGTTTCCTCACGATGTTTTCCATCTCCGCTTTAGAGCGAGTGTGAATAATCCGCACATAACTTGATATAAGTAATTGGTGCGGGCCGAGTCAAGATTCGATCTATGGTGCGTCGGATTGAAAGTCGCACCAGTTCCCGCTCGGCCACACTCGCTCAATCAAATCAATCACCAAAATTACATTGTGCATTCACGACGTGGACCGCGTGTGTTAGCTCTGTGAGCATATTATAATTGAAGGCACAGTATAAACTCGTTGACTTGTTATACAGTGAAACACCGCAGCTCGTGCGATGTAGGGCATGTCGATAGTAATCCGGACGGGACGCGGCCGGGTGCGGCCCGGGACGTAACCGTTAATGCCTTAATCTTGAGATGGTGGACCCGCTCGGACTGGCTTTGTGTGGATACGACTTTGAACTTCAATGGAATGGTGCTGACAAACTGAAATAAGCAAAGAAGTAACACACATCTTTAGTCATGTATTTAGAGATTTTGTTAGTGGTAGGACTAACACTTCAGCGAGTGTCCGTCTGGGTTGTTACCACCGCTTTGTGAGTGAAGTCTACCGCCAAGCAGTAATGTGCAAGCATTACTGTGTTCCGGTTTGATGAGCAGAGTAGCCAGTGAAATTACTGGGCTTATGAGACTTAATGCCTAATGTCTCAGGGTAACGAGCGCACTGCAGTGCCGCGCAGGCCATTGTGTTTCAAAGTTCTGAGTGGCACTGCAAATGTTATGGGCCGGCGTTATACTTACCATCAAACAAACGACCGCTAGTCTCGTTACCAAATAGCATAAAAAAGTAGTAAAATTTAAATACGCTTACAGGAATTGTTTCATTCTTCTAGGATAAATGTGCTCCCTCGAAAAATATTACCTGGTCCTAACCATGTGATATTTTGTCTACTAATTTTGTGTGTGTATTTGCAAACAAATGAAAGTGAATATTTTGTTCTGAACAAGTCTTGTCCACACAAATCCAGCATCGCCCGACATCACCTTGAAGGTGTCTCGGTGAGCCATAACTCTTAACGGCGGAGGCGCCCTCGTCGACGCGTTGAGGAATTATTATTATGCGAATAAATACTCCAAATGTCACGACTAAATGTCCCCCCTCCGCGCTCATAATCCAGGGGGTAGAGGGTAGCTGGCAGACAAATTCCGTTCGATCTTAGGGAATGTTTCGTAATAGTTTTAAAGCGAGGCTAATTTTGTTGAGGTTTAGAATTGGTGACACTTTGTTCTAATGGTTGTCGATTTGTTTGGAAAACAGGGTTACAGCTACACAAAAAAGGCTAACCTGTTTGGACCTAGGCCTGTTTGGACTAGTCCAAACACAATGACAAGTATAATAGCAAGACATTTTTAGGGTTAGCAAAAAATATGTCACCTTGCACATTTCGGTGTGATAAGGCAGCTGTACTTGAAAGCCTGTTTTGTCTTCTAGGTTTAGCGTATGTGCAATTTTCAACCACTTTGTCAATTAAAATACTTTGATATAGGTACCTAGTGGTCAAACGCTAACCACTGGAAATAAAAACATGTTATTTTTGCCGAACATACTATTACTCGATCAGGTACTGCTGCCGGTACACATATACCGATAAATATTAAGCGACAGATTTTCAACTTGTAATTGGTAGCAAGCCAGGTGATGACATAAAATCCTAGCACCATACTATAAGATGCATAGTAAAGTTAATGCTATATTTTAAAGGGTGTGCCACACTAGTGGGGTGTTCATGAAATTCTTGATATGATGAGGTTATTTATGCTTACAAGCCGTGCCACTAGCTTTGACATCTACCTATCTCCCATAGCTTAGTTGGTTCTGGTATAGGTTACACAAAAGCCGCAGCTTCAAATCCCGTTGGCAGCGAAATTTTTGAGATGTATATTTACGTTGCAGTACGATGTATTGTTTATGTTGATCAAACGATTCGAACCTTCGACTTACAGATCGACAGAAGACACTACAATCGAGCTACCATCGCTTCAAATATCAGCGTACCACCAACAACCTTGATCGACTCAACCCGTAACACTAACGTATAATTTACTGGTACGTGACGATTGTGGCAATCACAAAGAACGTTCTTGAAGATTTTGCCCTAGATACGAACAAAATACCTACCGTCTCCCCACCCGATGTTTAGAGCTGGGGTTGACGAAGCCCAACGTCTATTAAATCAAGCCCAACGCTGGCCATAACAGTTTCCCTCCGTGCCTACAGATAACGGCGTCTTACAGTTGGGTATAACTCATTGTTAATTTTGAGGGAGCGTCGTTTTGAAACATCAAAGGATTTTCTTTGGATATTTTAGTGATTGGCATTTCTTCTTTAAATAAAGGTTACTAAGTAACTATATGTTTTATAGTATTCGATAATGAGCCGATTGTATAATGTCTATGTTTAGCTATTTTTCGTATCAAGCTATACATTTTTGAAGAATATCGTGTAGGTATTAGGTATATAAGTTTTTAAATGGTCATAGTCATCAACTCTATCTGCGAATATTTTTTTTTTTTTATTTTATTTATTTATATATTCATAACCTACAAACACAGGAGAAATCGGAACATCAATCCCTTTGTTCTTTAATTTACTGTTTATTTATTTGTATTTATTGTTTTTCAATTCCAACAAGTTGCCCGCTTATGACGAGAGCTCAACCTCTAACAGTAAATATAACGCTTCAAATACACCGTCAGTTAAGATCAGATGAGATAGCGGTTAAATGCTAAATTAAATGATAGTAAAGATTAAATAAAAATCAAAATGACGATCGATGTAATCGATCTGCATATCGCCATCTAGCGAAGATTCTTGAAGCAACTTACTGTGGTTTTACTACTCTATACTAGATGGCGCCTCATCTTTTATTATCTACCTATGGAATGGTGGTCGACTATGACTACTCCTTCAAGCTTCAAAAAATAAAAGGTTGTTATTTTGGATCTTTAATATTTTTCTAGTATAAAATGGCGCTTTTTAAAAATTTGCTTGTGCAAAAAAATACTGTCTTGTTGAATTGTACAACGGTAAGTGGCGTTCCTTTATCTCTGTCGTATTCGTCAGTAGTATTCTGTTAAAGTGACGCAATCTGTACCAACCTCCTAACTTACTTTCTTCCCCACCAAAACCTTGAAAGCCACAAAGTTCTGCATCCTTTCTGCACCTGAGCTGAGCACCAGATTAAATAACCAGTCCCATATTTCAATAACCTCAGACTCATATACCCTCCAGCCCCTCTTCGTCAGCGGAAAACGCTGACGCGACGCAAACTTATCCGGCCACTTTCCCGACACCTTGAGGCCATTAAGGCCCTAATGACTGCCTGTAAATTGGCCATAACTCAGTCCGGGCCGTAAATAACGGCCACACTTGATAAGGGCCTTGTCGCGATGTCCGTCTTAGGTTTAGCATGCGAGATTTATACGGGGGAGTGGATCGGGAGCGTTCAGGACATCAGGATGCTGGGACAGCGGGTGTACTCGATTGGATGAGACGATTGATGAATTGCATGGTCTTGGTTGCCGCGTCTTAGTTTTAGCATTTAAGATTTATGGGTATGTAGGAAGTTAGGACTATTTTGGGCTCAGCGTAGTGTGTGGATAGGAGTAAGTCTGCCGTTTGGGTGAAGTTGACAAGGCTTGATGTGTAGTTTACTCTATTTGCAGAAATGTGTGGATGGGTGGTTGTTTGTCTTCAAACGTTTACCGATATATTTGTCAAAAAAGGCAGAATAATTTCCTTTTGTTTTCAGGAGTCAAAATTTTAGTAGGTTTCGAAGATTGGTATAAAAGGACTTATCAGGATTGAATATTCGAACTGTCTTATAAACACAGTTCAAACACTAACTAGAGACATAATATGAGTCCTTAAATTAAAGAAAGTAAATTTGTCTTTATACAGGTCTCATATGTGTCTTGTGTGGTTTTCAGTAAATGCGCTAAAATTAAGTGGGAATCTGGCTATTAAAAAAGCATCTGCGCAAACTGACCAATCGATAATTAGCAGGTTTTTAGAAGCTACCCAGGCGAGCACCTAAACGCCTTATACCATCATGCTAAAATTACTTGACATTCTACTGCACATAAAGATATAGCTTCAAAAAAGAACTCACAAACCCCTCCCAAGGAACAGTGGGCAAGCTACCTGTCTTGTAACATGTAACACCAATACCGAAGAAGATAATCACTTGGTATTTCTGTTTGAGGAATAATTCACAGTCAAACTTCAACAATAACAGTCAGATTCATCCAAAAACTCTTTGTAACTGTCGCATTACGATATAAACCGGCAATAAATACGCAAAACAGGCGGTCACAATAGCAAAATTCATTATAACCACGCGTCCTGCAAATGATAACCTCATTCCGCAGCGGATGAATCAAACGCACATTAAAGCATTGTCATGTGGGAGAATTATTGTGACGCCTCTCTTTACTCTCTTCGGCGCTGGCGGCTATGTGGGACAGGAGTGGGATAGAGAGGGCAGAGTTGAAAACTTTGGTCGTGAGTGTTCGTTGCCATGTCTCTATATTACGGATCCAACCTGATTTGAACACCATTATTCTCTCCGTGCATTCCAAAGTGGTACGCAGGCTAAACCCACCCGCGTTCCCACAAGAACCATGCATTTTTCCGGGATAAAAAGTAGCCTATGTCACTCTCCGGTCCATAAACTATATGCCACAACCCTATGCCAAAAATCATGTCGATCCGATGCTCCGTTACTGCGTGAAAGAAGGACAAACCAACAAGCACACTTTCGCATTTACAATACTAGCTTCTGCCCACAGTTTTCACCCGCGTTCCCACAGGAACCCTTCATTTTTCCGTGATAAAAAGTAGCCTATGGTACTCTCCGGTCCATAAACTATATCTATGCCAAAAATCACGTCGATACGTTGCTCCGCTACTGCGTAAAAGAAGGACTAACCAACAAATCAACAATCCAACAAACACTGGCACACTTTCGCATTTATAATCTTAGTTAGGATTAGAAGGGAAGTAGGGATTAGCCAGAGGTAAGTGTTACAGACAGATTTACGTTCTCTCAATATTGTACACTCGCGTGTGTAAGTCTGCACACGCTGCAAACACGTTGCGCATACGCGGCAAGCGCGTTCGCCTCGTTCGAAACACACGCAAATTGCTATCGTGCGATAAATTGATAACGCCCTTGTACAGCTTCCGTAACACGTCAATAACAAACACATGCTTGGTGTCAAATTTTCAATTGCTATCTATAAAGATTACATGAACAGAGTGTCTTCGCCTTAATAGAGACTGTAAGAAAAGTGTTATTGGACACTTTCTTTAATATCGATCTAGAAGTTTAAGTTAAATGTAAATTGCTTATTAGCCTAATTCTTTGGCTAGATTGTAATATAAATAGGGTTAATTAAATAATTAGCCCGAAGGTAGGAAAAAAAAAATATTTCAATTTGAATGTCTAGACACAACCTAACCATCATCCTATTTGTAGGACACGAACCGTCGACCTTGGCTACATATTATCTAATCGGCGGGTTACCTCACTACCACTTAGATGCCTACTACGCTCCAAACTAATAGTTTTACCTTCACATTTTTTTAAAATACTTCTTGAGTTCTTAAACGAGAACATGCCCGGATCTGAACCTTTCTCGATGTTCTTGGTGAGGGTCCCTTTACTTGAGTCTCATAAAAAAAATGTCATCACAACTACTCCACGCATTTCCGTAACCGCAAATTCTGCATTATCGCCCAGCATTATGACAGCCGCGTGATATATACTCGGACGTATTATAAAAGCAATAAATAAATAAATTTTGGCCAAATTTAGAACGCAGTCGATTTTATTGTGCGCGATAATATAATGAACGGTTGCTCGCCATTGTCAAACGCTTTGTTTTCATTATCTGCGTTCGGGTGGGGATAGATTTTGATTTATTTGAAGGCAGGTAGTTTATTTGGAAATTATTAGTCCCTAATGGTTTACTAATGCTTTGTGGTCGCAAACATAAATTCATTTCTCAATCTTTCTAATTCGATATTGCTGGCGCTTCGTGTATCTGTAACCCCATTAGCAGCCGGTGCATTTCATGACTTGACTACTATTACAGTAGTGTTTCCTTAGGTTTTCACGAATGTCACACGTTGAATTAACTCATTTCAAAGGTTTATATCGCTTATATTTTGCGAATCAATTCAACGTGTCGCACACAAGACGTTATCTCATTTGCGAAGTATTTCAGTTTCTTGTAGATACTTATTTCGTGGAAAACGCGTGGAAGGGGGAAGTCTTAGAATAGGTATACCTAAAGATTGTTCAAAATCGCGAAATGTGGAAGGAGGGGAAAGGGGGCTTTTGCCCTGCAGTTGGATATAAACAATCCATATAGATAAATAAAATTGAAGGGTCTGTTAGTAATATCAAAATAACAGCTTTTTACCAAATGCATATGAAAGTTTATACGGAACCTATAACAAAACAATCATTTTTAACATTTTTTTCTGTCTGTCTGTCTGTCTGTTTGTTCCGGGTAATCTCGCTGGACCGATTTTGATGGGACTTTCACTGGCAGATAGCTGACGATACAAGGAGTAACATAGGCTACTTTAATTTTAGAAAAATAATTAGAGTTCCGCGCAAAAAAATAAAAACCATGAAATCCAATACCTCCGCGCGGGTGAAACCGCGGGGGAGCAGCTAGTAATTAATAAATCGGGCGACATTAATGCCTGTCAAAGGTCCGGGCATAAAAATACCCGAGGATTAAGGTGAGGTTTAAAATAATTACATATAGGTACTATTTACTTTTAATTCGCTAAATTAATTTGTAACAGACTAATATCTCGCACTATTTACAGTTTTAATCGCTTTTATCTAGTTTTTGTGGTAACTGACAGTTACCACGATCCTTTGCCGCGACATCTGCGGTGTATGCATACATAGATTGGCAGTACCTGTATGGATTTATTACTTATCGAAGTTACAAAGAGCTATATTGAGTTAGAAACGAACTTGATTAAAATTTACAGATAAATTAAAAGGATTTAAAGAAACGTTTATGAACAAAAAAACCAATGCTAATCCACGAAAAATAATGTAATGGCGATACAGTACAGGAAAGTGTAAAGAATAATATCGATTTAAAAAAAGTTCAAACTTTGTTTGTTGATAATAAAGTAGGTAACCTTTTTTATTTATTACCATTTGTACTGTGTTACTAGCGAAATAATTATTTGGCGGTTTTTTATTCACACAGTAGGCCAAAATACAAATCAAACAAATAACTAGCCCTAGATAGGCTGCAGGAACACACCGATATCCGATAGGTGCTTGGCGATAGAGTTTCTTCATCTTGGTTGTGAAAGTCACCCAGACGGAGTGTAGTTGTACAAAACCACAAAGTCATAATGAGATTCGAACCCTTAAGCTTCAGTTATAATGCTTCTTTTTATAAGCTCGGCCTCACGGCAGACCTCAAGTGACCCATCTTTGCAGTGCTGCCAATCTTCTTCAGTGATAAAAACTGGTAGTAGCTCTTCAACTAAAATAAATCTACCCACATTTTTGTTGTTAATTAATTGTATTTAATGCGCAACTCTGTGTTTGATTGCGGTGAAATGAAACGCCTGTATTGTGTAATTATTGTTTTAATTCACGAACGCTCGGCTAGATTTTAATTTATCCGGATTTGTCAAATGGTTTAAAGACCGTAATTGAACGTCGTTAACAATGTAAGCCTTGTTATGTATTAGTACATTAGTAAAAGGGGCACCTTAGACGCTCAAGCAGAACGTCTTAGGTGCCCCTTTTACTTTCGATCTATACTAATCCGTTGTTTGTTGGTTTGTCCTTCTTTCACGCAGCAACCGAGCAACGGATCGAGGTTTTTTTTTGAATAGGGATTTTATGGGCCGGAGAGTAACATACAGTAGACCGTACTTTTTATCCCGGAAAAATGAAAAATCTTCCTGTGGTTTCTCCACGCGGGTGGAACCGCGGGCAGCAGCTAGTATTTATTGTAAAGAGGTAAAGTCCGAGCGTACTTCATTGTTGACAGCTCCATTGCAGGAAAAAGGGGTCAAACGCAAGTCTATACAGAGTAAAAAATCCCAAAAGTGTGGGCTGGTTAGCAAGCCCACACTTTTGGGCTGTGGTTACAGGAAGCAATAAAGAAGAGATGTTTTATCACTAAATCAATATACCGCACGCTGTCAGTCTGTTTGTCTGTTCGCAGCTGCGTGAGTGGGTGTAGAGTGATGCGTCTGAGATGAACGCGGCCAATCAATGTGTCTTATATCGTAAATGATGCTTAGTAATTGCTTAAGAAGTCCCAGTTACTAAAAAGTAACTATAATAAGTATAATTAGGCCCAGTTGCACCAATGCTAGATTAACTAATCTAGATTAAGATCATAATTGGCAAAAAAGAACCTATAAATGACGCAAGACAAAATGGTAATTTATTCCCGTGTTAGCTAACTAACTCGAGTTAAGATGCGGGCTGGCGCAAGCGGGCCTTAAAAACAGAACTGCCATAGCCAGTGTCACTTGGGATGATGTAATGATTCTAATGATACATCCCAATTTGTTCAAGCATTTAAAGTTATGGTGGTATAAAGAAATTCACATACATACGTGAACCCTGAAAACATTACATTCCTTTTTGGGCAGTCAAGTAAAAATATCAAGTTATTTGAGGAAAAATGTACCTATTTGCTCGATTTGACGGGGGACTGCCATGCCCCTTATATTTTTGCAGACATTTTTTTATAGGGTTAGTTTAGAATCAGACGAGCCCAAACTCGAATGGGGTTACCTCGTTTCGTTACAGTTCCTGTGACCGCCTTCTGGCTCCATCACCAGACCAGCTTTTTAGAATCATTATACATTATAATGCATTGTGCTCCGATTTACATACGTATGTAAAATTTCGGCTCAATCAAATTTTGGGAAGTCGGTCAATTTAGCTTTCAAGTTTTGACGTAAACAAACTAACCATACGTTGCAAGGTTAGTAAAAGTTTCTCAATTTCAATTCTACTACTGACCTAGTATATATTTTATTATTATTACACATACAAAATACAACAGCCTTATGTATCACCACTGATAATTTTAAGCAAAAAGGTTTTTTATATGCCAAGTCTTGCAACAAACAGCTTGGAAACCAAACTCGCAACCGTCAAAGGTTTAGTGATCGCAAGAATTAAATCCATAGACCTTTCAAACTTATCGGAGTGGGGATGTGAATGGGAAAATGAGTTTCATCATAAATTGTAAATAAATATTAATAGGTCTTCTTTGAAATCTACTTTTAAAGTTGCGTTAGCATTTTATCTTTCATTTATTAATTTATTATGTATGCCTTAATCTTCGAATAGTTTTCAACATCATCAACCGACAGAAATCCAATGCTGAATGGAAATCTGTTTCAGAAATTGCTTCAAAAAAAGTGTTCACAACTTCACAATCGCTTGCCCGCTCTATATGATGCATAAGGGCGTCTTCACACTGCACGTTAGGCTATGAGAGATTCATTCTCGCGATGACGAATTGTTCGCGCTGGGATCTCGAAGCGAGCGTAAACATTCGACACAACTGTGCCGCGAGTAGGGTGACTATGAGGTTGAAGTTTCTAATTCGTTTCTTTTTTGTTCTTTTGTTGTTTATGCACTAGATTTTATGAGGTGGTAAGATTGATTCTTCTTCGAGTGTCCGTCTGTGGGGATACCCCCCGCACTTTACTCGTGGAGCCAAGCAGTACTCACTAAAAAATGGATCATTTAAATCGGTTGAAAATTGACTGAGAAATCGAGTAAGTAATATCGCCACAAAGGAAAAATAATTGGCTACCTCCTCATTTATGGAAGTCGGTTCAAAAACAGTCTAATCTTTAGCCTGTTTACTGACTGTTACACTCATATACCTAACTGACATCTCAGGGTACAAACGCAATACAGTGCCGCACTTTGTGTTTCAAAGTTCTGAGTAGCACTGCAATAATAGTATATTTATTACCGTCATTTTGATTATTTTCCAAATGGTTTAAAATTAATTCTTCGTACATTTCTATAGAAATAAGTCCCATCAAAAACCATGGTCACTGCAACATCTCCCGCTCGTTTCTTGATTTAAATCCTACAACAAAATATGTACTGTTTTACGCGCGCCCAACGACGGATTTATTATTTCAAACGGCGTGATTCACGGGACTGCTCGTGTATAGCTTTTTAACGTATAAATATTTGTAATAGCTGTATAGCGTATAGCCGTATATTGCCTTATGGCCACGGATTTATGATTTCTATGTTGTATGGTATGGAGATGCTGAAATTGTACGTGATGAGTTGTTTATAAGTATACCTACGTAATGTTTGTTATTTGCTGATTTGGCTTAGGATATAGTAACTTGCAGGGACTATAATAATTTTATGCATCTTAATTCCTGGTTTTTTAAATTGTTTTTTATGGTATTTGGTAACGAGACGAGCTGGTCATTTGCCTGATGGTAAGCATAACGCCGGCCCATAACAATTGCAGTGCCACTCAGAACATTGAAACATAAAGGCCTGCGCGACACTGCAGTGCGCTCGTTACCCTGAGACATTAGGTATTAAGTCTCATAAGCCCATTAAGAGCGTCTTTAAGAGAGAAGAGTCCTTGAGACTTTTACCAAAAGCAGACAGCTCGTCCTACAAACAAATTCCACGACCAAACAAGAAATAACAGCAGCAGCTGCAATTTCCAAGCACCATCTCAAAAATTCAAATTCAAATTAAAAAGTCTTTATTCAAATAGGCCCCAAAGGAGCACTTATGAAAGTTAAAATGACTCTAACAGCGGGCCTCTGCAACATTCGTCTACCCGAATCACAGACTAAATCTAATGAAATAATGAATTAATGAAATGAATTAATGAAATAAAACTAATGACGTAAAACATTACAAAATTAAGAGAAAGCCATCATTAAAGGCTCCCATATTCAACGCTAAACAGGGGCTAGCGTTAGCGTTGAATTTAATATGTGTTTAGCTTTGTCCGCTAAACGTGTAAACCTGTAGTAATGCCGCCCGTGTGCGGGGCTCGTAAAGAGGCGCACTTGCAGTTTTTGCGGTCCGTGTGGTCACCGCATAGTTAAGGGGAGGATGCTTTTCATTAGAGAATTTTAGCGATTTTTGAAGTCATTATACTTAGGAGTTATTTATTTATTTATCAGATCACCATAATCATCATAAAGAAACAAAATAATGCAATAATATTTTTAGGTGACAACAACAAGCATGAATTTGAATTTGAGCGAGTAACCTATAATGCGTTGCATTCTCCCTCTCTCCCTCTCTCTCTGAGAGAAGGTCGGTAACAGTGGGAGTGTAAAAGGATGATAATGATGATGGTACATACTACATATCCATATTCTCAAAGTAAATTTCAAGTAAAATTCGAAATTAGCAAGTTGAAATCGCCATAGGCAGGCCACATTTCTTGCAGAACGATAACTGGTGGGGCAGAAAGATTCTCAAATGCCGGCTACGAATCGGAAGACGTATATAGCTTAGTCCGGTACTAGGACCGTTGCCCTTGTCAAGTTCATCGGGAGTCATTGGATGCAAACGGCAAGCCGCTCAAAGTGGTGTTTGGGGGGTGTGGCCTAAAGGACTTGTTTCACCACGCGATATTCAGACTGTCTTACAGTAATATCGAGCTTGTCTACTTAGCCAAGCTCACTATTACCACAGAATAGATAACAGTACTATTATTAAGAGCAACAATACCATTACTAAGACCAAGGACTAATACCCAATAACAGGGTAACTCTTATTATATACACAGTCAATCTTAGTAAGACAGTCTGAATATCGCGTGGTGTAACAAGGCCTTAAGTTTTGCAGTAGACGTCTTCAGGCTGATGATAATATGTATGGTCATTGGTCTGGTTTTCTACTCTTGTTCAATAATATAAACAAAATCGAAAATCAAAACTACAAACTACAAAAACATACTCAACGGATACCCATCCATATCCATACAGATAAAAAAAATTGAAGTGTCTGTTTGTAATATCAAAATAACAGCTTTTTACTAAATACATATGAAAGTATATACGGTACCTATAACAAAACAACCATTTATAAAATTTTTGTTCCGGGTAATCTCCGAAACGGCTGGACCGATTTTGACGGGACTGTCACTGGCAGATAGCTGATGTTACAAGGAGTAACATAGGCTACTTTAATTTTAGAAAAATAATTAGGGTTCCGCGCAAAAAAATAAAAACCATGTAATCCAAAATCTCCGCGCGGGTGAAACCGCGGGGCAGCAGCTAGTTATGTCATAAATCTGGACGATTCCCATACTATGTTTTTTTTTTCTGTAAAAGTAGATGAAGCATTGCGCTAGCCTCCACTTAACTCGGGTCCAGGTTTTTAGCTAAGTATTTATAGGCGTGTGTTTAAGAGGCTTCCGATCTCTGCTAATATTATGCAACGGCGGTACACGCTGGTGAGCTTTGCCTGTTTTGTGACGGTATTAGATGCTTAGAACAATGTGCCCGCAAAATACTTAGCGCTTAGTGCTGAAATGAGAAAGTTAATGTGACTAGACTACCTAGGTCCTATTAAGTACTTCCGCGGGGTTAAATTGGATATAATGTTTCGTCCTCATTTGTGACATTTGGGTGTGACATTTGGCCGTAACCGTGATATGTTTTTTTATCCGCGGCTTTTTAGATTATTGAGTAAAAAGACGAGCTGGACGTTTGCGTAACGGTAAGCATAACGACAGCCCATAATTTGTAGTGCTACTTAGAATTTTGAAACACAAAGGTCTGCGCGGCACTGCAGTGCGCTCATTACCCTGAGACATTAGGTATTAAGTCTCATAAGCCCAGTAATTTCACTGGCTACTCTGCTCATCAAACCGGAACATATTACTTGCACATTACTGCTTCGCAGCAGACTTTGCGAGCAAAGCGGTGGTACCAACCCAGACGGGCACTTGTAGAAGAGCCCTACCTCCTAGTCAAGTATAATATTTTGTCCACATTTTTGAGATTTACGTGTGATATACAGTTACCGTGACCGTGACGCAAAACCACATCAAAGCTGACTTTTGTTTTTGTTCGTGGTGGTGGTGCACTGACTGGTGGCAGTGTAATTACATATAAAAGTCACAAACGTGAATGAAACCTAAAGACAGTGTGTCCCACTGCTTTCTTCTTTTTGTCATGATCAAGTGCAAAAAATGGTGGTGGACGTTTCTAAAAAAAAAAAGGAGTCGGGCCGCATGATGGCCTGTGACATGGCTTGCCGAGGGAATTGTCTATTACAACTAGAACCTTGAATAATTAGTATCACAATGTGCTGGTTCGAACGAACATGCCGATTTTAAAATATAAAAGCTATCCCATGAATAATCAGTGCAAACGTTTCTTAAACGTTTTTGTTTAGAGCATTATCTAGTGTTAGCCCTGGCTATCTATTAAAACTTAAAGTTACTCCAAAAACATGAATTCAACCACAATATCAGCTGTTAATGGTCAACCGCTAAATGAATCCATAAACAAAAAGCGATATGTTTTATTATATTCATGAATAGTACAATATTCTATTCATAAATACTTTCATCTATTCGCACAATAATTCACAAAGCAAATGAAGCCTGCACAAAGACTGCGCCATCCCACACTTAGGGCGACTGCACACGGGCGCATTGTCGCCTGATCTACGCGACCGACTTGCCGTAAACATTCAGTTGGCTTTCCAGCGCCGGGCCTGGCCAGTTGTAACCAAAGAGATCCTTTTATTTGTGTGTTTCGGAGTATAATACGCTGCGTTGTTTGCAATTGAAGTACCTAGGCAGAGGTTTTTGCAAATATAAAAGTAGCCTTTTCATGGTTTTTACTAGGTGGTTGAAAGTGCTCTTTGAGACTGTCTGGGTAGATGCCACCGCTTATAAATAGACCTTCATGGTAGATAGACCTTAAGGCCTTCTTGGTGTAATTGGAAAAGTTGTTTCTTTTTATTTAATCTTTATAGTTCACTTTTGACTACGGCCTGAGTTTGAATTGGTATATTATCCTGAAAGGGGATAAATCTAATCCTGGAGTCCAACAACATTTGTTTTACGAGTTTTTGAAATTTGGAATTTTTCATTGAGAAATGTCATTTAAAGTTTATGTCAAAATTTTACCACAAAATTTCCAGGCAGCCCTAGATCAGCAGATTCACTTGAACTATGTTGAACGAAGATTTTGATTAGAAGAAACTTAGAAACAATTCCAGAAAATACCGCGCACGCTTTGAAGTTGTATTTTTTTGTATGGAATGACGTATTTCCAAGGGAGGATCTCACAAGATGTGGACAACCAAGGTCCTACACCTCCTTCCGGTACCTATAAAATACCAATTCATACTCACCTGTATAACTATCTCACTTTATCTTTAGGAACGATGATATCTCCAAACAAATTTAAGCAATCTTTGGATTAAAAGAGATAGATTATAAACGTAGACATAACATTGATCGATTGGAGACCAATGTAACCAATAATGTAGGAACAGATCAGAATAAGATTGATTATTGTATATGGTTGTATGTCAAAACTTGTAGCTACTTGCCAAAAAAACTGGTTTATACGTAACATGCAATTTATAATGACAGTGCTGTATTTTGTTGTAGTCTAAATCACGAGCTACTACTCGTAGTCTGCGAGTTTTGACGCCATCACCATTTATCAGAGAACGTTTACTTGACGCGCGTCGTATATCGCGCGCGCGTCAAAACAAGCGTGCGGTGTAGACGTAGTGCGTTAATAGTTCCGTTTGTTAAAAGCCTATTGAAATATTTTCTTATTGCAAAAATAAAATACGTTCCAGTGATCTCACAGGTGGTCCTCAGTTTACTAGGTGTAGTATATGACTAGCTCTTCTGTGAAACGCCATCTACCACCGCTCTGCCGCCAAGCAGTCGTGTTTAAATCAAATCAAACATTTATTTGCAAGAATACATTTTAGATGTTGGCTGGGCTTATGGCTCAGGGTAACGAGCTCAATGCAGTGCCGCGCAGGCTTTGTGTTTACAATTTCTGAGTGGCACTGATTAATATGGGCCGGCGTTAAGCTTATAATCAGACAAACGATCCGCTCGTCTTGGCAGAGTTACACTCATAGAATCCACCCAGAAGGACACTTACAGACGACTTTGTCCTACCACCTGATATAAAAGACGTTATTTTCAACAGACCACCTAGATTTACAGATAGTATATTTACTGTATCAAATATATCATAGAACTATGATAGTATAAATATATACTGACGATTTCGTTACGTTCTACGTCGGCGGCGCGAGAGTTTACCCCAATACGATCGTAAAGCACACGTTATAAAATGCAGATCTGTTTACCACGGCGCGCAGTCTTGAGCGAAACTGATTTATGTTGATTGATGGCCGAAATCACTGCTGTGCGGATATTCGGATATTTCGGATATAATATGTGTGTTAATGAAAAAGTGTTAGTTAGTTATTTTGTTAGTTGATGGTTCGAATCCTACATGAATTTTCGTTGAAAGAAAAGATCGTGTGTGATTCAATCATATAGCATTGTGTTAAGTGGTAAAGCTTTTCCTAGTACTCACCTACACTACCTTAAAAGTTGAAAATCTATTAACACACCTATCGGTGTGAGAATTTTGCTTTTAAAAATACGAAAGTACGTAAAAAGGTACGTAAGTGATATTTTGGCGTTATTTATTTATGGGCTACGTGGACTTTGCTCCCCTGATTTATATAAGAAAATTGTTCACTTGTTATTATTATAAGAGCCTCTGATAGACAATATACAAAGTACAAACTATATACATCGAAATAGTAGGTAACACACAGGTATATGCAGTACAGACGCTTACACAATCCTGTCCAGCCTCACAACCAAGTACAGGCGGTGACATAACCTCCAAGCAACAAATAACTCAGCGGCTAGATTTGTTGTTGTCGCCATTCATTCTGCCGGCGACACCGTAGTAATGAAAGCCGCTTATCTCTCGACTGTACCTCACTGTGCTTTATCTCTGCGACTGTACCCTCAAGGCGGCTAATCGTGACATTTGCCAGAATTAAAACGGGAATTTGCATTTTTATTAATATTTTTTTTCAAATAAATTGAAGGTGAAAATTATCTGATTTTTAGATGGAATCGATAATATAATAACGTATATTAAAGTTATTTTTACCCGTTTATCCTGAACCTAAATGGTCTATATGTATACCTAGATGTAAAACGATTTTCTCAGTATCTCTAGGCGACAAAGAATAATATAGATAATATAGAAACAAAGTAGTGTACTTGGCATACGGTGGTTTTAATCACTGTGACATTATTTTCCTTATATATACTAATAGTAAACTATATATAGATACACTAGTGAAGACATTAGTTAGAAACATGCTACATAAGTACAATTTGGTATGTTGCATGAAACACAAAATAGATAAATACTGTCCTTATATAAGTTTAAGAACATCACATTAATATAATAAAAATAAAATACACAAAAAATATATACTTTCCCGAATTCAACGAATTTTTTTTATAATCTAATAGTATATTAAATTATACTATCATATTTTTTACATATCATTGAATACAGAAATGTACGACAACTGTGTAATTCAACGCAGTTTTTCACGGCCAAATTCTACAAAATGCATGTATTTAGTACAATTTTACGGCCCGCGTTGATCATGTGACGTCAAGTTTTCAGCCCAATTTGTATAGGGCGTTTTGTAGCGCACTGTAGATACGCCCGACTTTGACTCTCATTTTAGACGTTTCTAGCGTTCGATATCCAGTTTTTTCGATATAGAGTATAGACATTTGATTCTCATGCGGAAACGAGTTGATAAAAAAAATGGAGTCAAAATCCCTATTAAAAATCCTGATTTTGTAATAATCACGGCGAGCTAATCAACCCTTACAATCACAAACCACAGTAAAAACGATGCCGTACGTAAAGCACATAAATCGACACCCTCACTCACATGCGCGCGGCTCGTAAATACGGCGCAGGTGTGTGTAGTGGCGTGTTACCGTAATGCTCACGTTAACATTACATGGACACAGTGCAGAGAGTTAATAGTAGGGACACTGCATGTTCAATAATTGTTCACGCTGTTGCAGTATTGAAAACAAAAAAGAAAAAATATGTATGTAATCAGAAGCTTAACGCGAAAAGAATGCGGTATAAGGAAGAAGGTCACGTCACTGTTTTCCCATTTTCGAAACCACCTTAACATTTTATGAAAATGACTAGCTGCTGCCCGCGGTTTCACCCGCGTGGACCTACTGGATTGCATGGTTTTTATTTTTTTGCGTGGAACCCTAATTCATTTTCTAAAATAAAATTAGCCCAAGTTTCTCCTTGTAACATCAGCTATCTGCCAGTGAAAGTACCGTCAAAATCGGTCCTGCCGTTTCAGAGATTACCCGGAACAAACAGACAGATAGACAAAAATTTAAAAAATGGTTGTTTTGTTATATGTACCATATATACTTTCATATGCATCTGGTAAAAAGCTATTATTTCGATATTACAAACAGACACTTCAATTTTATTTATTTGTATAGATTACATCTCAGTTCAATTGCCCTATCCAGAAACACTGGATTACTGAATTCACGGGCAGGACCACATAAAATTGTACTAATATAGTTTTAAGAAAATTACTAGTTAGCAACCTATGGAGACATCCGAAATAAATGATTTTAAACTTTATTTCAAAGTAAGTAGTACATTATAGGGTAGAGAAAGAAAAACAAAAGATTATATGAATATTAATTCAAAAATAATGAATTTTAAATTTTGATTTAAACATCTCACAGCTTATACTGTGGTTATTGCTTCAATCGACAGCAAATGTTTTCGTTGTACGAGTTATGACACTGACAGAAATGTGCGTAAGAAGTGATTGAAATATTGGTTGGCATCTATGTAGCTATATAAATATGTACCTATAGACTACAGTACTGAAATATATATAACTAATATTATTCTGAACTCAATTTTGATTCATTTTGAGATGCCGATGTCATCAACCAAATATCTTGTGGATTAGGCGTATTTTTAGAGTGCTAAAGTGGTTAGAGTGCTCATCATAAGTTGGAAAAGACGTCCAGTGGGACGTCTTTTCCGACATATGATGATGATAATGACAGAGTTGTTTTAATACTATTGAATAACGAGATGAACTGGTCGTTTGCCTGATGGTAAGAATAATGGCGGCCCATAACAATTACAGTGCCAATCGGAACTTAACACAAAGACCTGCGCGGTACTGCATTGAGCTCGTTACCCTGAGACATTATTAACTCTTAAGCCTGGTAATTTCACTGACTACTTTGCTTATCATACCAGAACACAGTAATGCTTGCACATTACAGCGTGGCGGCAGACAACACGAGCAAAACGGTGGTACCCCCCAGACGGATACTCGCAGAATCAGCTGGAAGATATGGCTGATGCAAGCGTTCGCACTGTAAGAGCGAATTAGAATCGCAGTGGTTTGCATGAGACGCAGCAGACGCGTTGTACGTCTTGGAGGCAGAATCCGTGCTGCTTATGTCTTCAACTGTGCTGAATAGATCACAAACAGAATTTATACTATCACAGAGAGAACTATTCAAGTCACCTTCTAAGTAAGAACCAAATTAAACAGGGTGCTCCACCCAAAAAGGCTCCTAAAAAAACTTTTCTTTCCTCAAGGCGAGGTATTAATGCAAAACAAAAGTCCCGCTATCTGGTGGTGGGCGGGCGGCTGGCACTAAATTACTGAATGGGCGTCAACCCACAGCCATGTATCAATCAGGGCGGACGAGATTTATGGGACAGCTCACTTCGGAATCGTTAGCCTCCACGACGAAATGTGTAACTGTTGAGTCTTCTGTACTTTTTTAAGTAGTTCCGGGGGATTGTGGGGGTTCTTTCGTGAGTTATCGTCTTTGGGAATGTCTAATTGCCTAATGCTATGTAGGCTATCACTTAAATACTGCGGGCTTTATTGTAGTAAATAATAGGCTTTTATTTTGACCGAAACTTTAAGTGATAAGCCAACGATGCGACGAAGGAGGACGCTTGCCAGAGGATACCTGTTAACTCTTGTTTTGAAAACCCCCAGATTAGTTTTAAAGAAATATTGATGCTGGCAAAGAATTACTTTTTTTATAGCTATACGCATGATGAAATACAAAATAGGAGAGGTTAACTTTAAATGAATGACAAAATACCGGAAGTTTTGTGTCTATGAGTGTCTATAGACCTAAATGTAAAGATGTATTCATAGATTGACATGAAACATAGATTGCGCTCTACTAAGCTTGTAGGTGAAGCCAATAAAGTAAACCTGCATGTATTTGCAGCTGTCGCAAAATGTCTAAATCGCGAAATGTCTAATTCCTGAAATGTCCAATTCACAAAATGTACTAACATCTAAAGTTTACTCGAAATTGAAGCCAATTTAGTCAATCTTAAACTAGATCCTAGCTACTTCTAAAAGTCACAAATATGTAATAAGCAACATAATTCCAAATTACAGACTCAAGATGTTTTTACCAAAATCTCTATCAAGCAAATTTTACGTGAGTCATCATCAATTTCAAATGACTCGAGAAAACTTTCAATGCCACTCGCCTGGTTTTCTTCCAGGAAGTATCGGTGGATATGTTGGTATAGGTGTATTTCTGAAGCTACACTTGAGATCTAGTACGCGTTATAGGCTAAGGACGTAACCGTCTTCAGACTACATCACCGCTTAACGTTATTTGACAGTTGACAGACAGATTCCTGTCAAAATCAAGCGAAAGTTGGATTAAGAGGGATTAGGTGGAAAAAGTAAATTTTACACCACAAAAAGTTTAATTCATAGAAATATTCGTACAAATTGAAGCATTTAATTAAGACTAAATGAAAATTAATGCATACATCCCGATGGCAGCCGACATTGACGTGCACGTCCCATCCTTTGTGGCGTCGACGCACTGTGCAGCTGTCACTACGACACAAACGGAAAAAAGCGGGCGGACGCGACAACTGACGCTAATTTCCTGTGCAGTTTGCAATGCGTCGCGGCGCGTCACTTGACGTCGCTTGTGGCGTTTTCAATTTTTGATGTTCGATGCTAGTTTGCTTTTCAGTTGATTAGCTTTGATTACTGGAAGGAATTGATTTTGGTAGCTTGGATAGATATCAAAAAGGTTGAATTGGTAGCCGTTTTCAGGTCTTTTCTACATTATCGCTTAGTAAACAGTAATTAAGAAGTTCAACTTGCGAGCAAAAGAGTGGATAGGTACCTACTTTTTGACGTTACGTTCTGGCATATCAAAATCATTTGTGAGGTTTAGCGGCACAAGCTTCACGTGTAAGTTTTTCCTGAAGGAACGGAAGCAGATACTGAGAGAAGAGTGAAACTAACAATTTAGAAAGTCTCATCAGGAGTACCTATGTATATGATTACGGTTGTTCAAACAACTTAGTAACCACTTTACATACACATAAGATGGGACGTCTATTGACTTATTATAGCATAAAAACAAACCACCCCGTTCCAAATTCCTAACCAACCTCATCTGTTCTGAAATGTGTAAATAATAATTATACAATTCCAGAGAAAAAATCCAATGACTCCTTTAGCATAATAACTCAGCGTGAGCTAAAAAAGCAAGCTCAAAACATAATTTCCTTAGCTGTTATCAAAACTGAGCTGAACAACCAAGCTCAAAACTAAAAACCTACTCCTTTGTACAGACGAGTACAACATAGTTGTTTCAAAAACAAAACCCTCATTTGCGGGTAGTCACTAATTTCGCAGTCACACAGGGCCGCATTAAGGCTTTCTTACAAGCTAATCTTAGGACAAAAGCTTTATTACGCCCCGCCCCCGGGTGTGGGCCGAGTGTTGCCATTGTTTATTTTAATTTTTGCGCCTGGCAAGCCTAGTGGAAACGTAGTGTCTGTGTAAGGAGCGTGATACAGGTTGTGTTCAAATGTACATTGCTGTTTGGTTATTTATGAGACAATATTAGTGCTATAGATTAAAAAACATGTATTTCTCTAAGTTTCTTCTGTTTTAAGAATAAATAAAAGAACTTCTGTTCAAGCTTAAATAAAAAATAAAATTTATATAATTGGTGTAGGATCCAAATATCCAGCGCTGCTCTCATAATAATATCAGAGGCGTATTCCAAATTCCAAACAAAACTATTGAAATATACATCATTTAGATAAAGTCAAAAACAGTTATACCAAAAATTTAAAATATTTTTCAGACAAAACGTTATATTACTTTATCTAATAATGATACTAAGCATTGAATTTCGATCATGATTTTTTTATTACACTATCAGTTTTTAAAGAAATTTTAACTTGACGATGTGAAGGTATAAGTTATCATTACACAAGATAAAACAATATATTAAGCTTGTTAAAGTTCCTTAGACTGAATATAAACTTAACAATAAACACAGGGCTTGATAAAAAAAAATAATTAAAGCAGCATTCTGTATATAAGTAGCATGGCGAGTGATAAACAGCTCATTTTCAGCATGAGCTGAAATCGTCGCCGACGCGTGACGCCTGAATCCAGCTGTTATTGTACCAGAGCTGCAATTAGCCGCTCTCGAGACTTCGTTGTGGACGGGACCAAGACCAAGACTGCTTTACCGAGTTGTTGATTAAGTCTCTTGCCGTGATTGTAAGCATATATGAAATTGTTTCTATTTATTGAAGTGTTACTTTTGTATTAGCCAAAACAGAACCAAACATGGGATTCGTTATAATTCCTATATGGGTCTTCATGGTCATGGTCATGAGAAAACCAATGCAACTTGAAACGTCGAGGTTACTCAAAGTTTTAATTTGATGTTATATTGTGCGCGAATAGAATTCCTTTTTTTTTAATTTTTTTATGTTATTTGGTAACGAGACGAGTTGGTCGTTTGCCTGATGGTAAGCATAACGCCGGCCCATAACAATTGCAGTGCCACCCTGAACTTTGACACAGAAAGGCCTGCGCGGCACTGCAGTGCGCTCGTTACCCTGAGACATTAGGTATTAAGTTTTTTTTATGTTATTTGGTAACAAGACGAGTTGGTCGTTTGCCTGATGGTAAGCATAACGACGGCCCATAACAATTGCAGTTCCACCCAGAACTTTGACACAGAAAGGCCTGCGCGGCACTGCAGTGCGCTCGTTACCCTAAGACATTAGGTATTAAGTCTCATAAGCCCAGTAATTTCACTGGCTACTCTACTCATCAAACCGGAACACCGTAATGCTTGCACACTACTGCTTGGAGACGGGTTTATCTTAATAATAGTTATCAGTTAACTATTAAATTCGCGTAAGTTTCAAAAATTATCATTCGATAATGAAAGGCGCCCTAAGACTTGTACTATTATTCATTCTGTGCCCTTAGTTGAACGAAGCCACTAAAATGTGTGAAGTGTAGTAGTATAATCAGCACCGTCAGTAAAATAATCAAAACAGAGACAAAAATACACTTACTACTGTTTTTTTTATTTATTTCGATTCAATTTACTTATAGTGCAGGTAAGTACACTAGTGTAAACTGATGAAACTTTTAACTATTTCCACTCCTAAAGTAATGAATTGCTTAATAACCAGCAGTGAAAATACTCAGACCTATCATATATCAGTATATCATGACCACAGAATAAACATAACAAGTGACACAGAATAACTCGCGCGACCTCATCAAGTCGCCTGTTTTGTGAACAATGCACTTGATACTTGGTAGTCTGGGAACTGTTGCACTGACGGGTAATCACCAGTGTGTCGGCTAGTTTCGTTGATAGCTAGCAGACCTTTTTACGGTTGAAAATATTGTGTTTCGAAATTGGAAACTGGTGTCCCTTTTTTTTCGTTTTGTTACTTGTATTCAAATAAATTGGCAATAATTAATTACAGATTAGTAAATCCTGTTTAGTCTGTAAATTAATCTATTTTCTTTTGTTTTTTATTAGTCTAATATTGCGCTGTTTGGAAGATGTTGCTATAAGCGATAAGACAGCTCATTGTGACGCTTCGTTTTTAAGATTTTAGTCTTCAACATTCTTTCTATTGTGTTGTTTTTGTAAAGAGTTTGCCTAATTCATGTTGTGTGCATTTGTATAATTAAAATGTAGTGTATCTATAATAAAGCGTAGGTATATATATGTAGTTTCGTGTTGCAGTTTAGCATTCTTTTAAATCTGAAAAAAAATGTGTAAAAGTGTTTGGAGATAAAATCGGAGATAAGAGAATTTCACGCAACCATCAAAGGCTAAAATTCTCTAGAAAATTTGGCCACAAGCTCCGTAATTCCAAATGCGCTCTCAAAAATCACGTAACTCCCAAACGTATCGCCCCATTTAGCATTGGCAAAGCCCTCAAAGGCTATCAAAACGAAAATATCTCACGTAGTGACTCTAGGCGTCCCCGTAAATGCACCTATCTGTGTGGCAGAACCTACTAATATCTCAAGCGCGACTGACCAGTCCTTTGCATCTTTACCAATTTTCCAGTTACCCTCCAAAAATAATAATCTCACTCTTAAACCAAGCGTTTAAGATTCAAATTTGTGTGTAATCATTTGAATGTAACGGCAAAATTGAGGCGGTAACTTGGAGCGTAGATAGCGTTTACGAAGAGAGCTGTGACCGCTGCACGGTTGAAATATGCAGAAGTGGTATTGAGGACTGTATAAAGAGGTAAGACTGTCCGTATGTACGCGCAAGGCATGCGAGGTGGGGCGACCGGTTGCAGTGTCGGGTACGGCACGAGATAAATCAAATCTTCGACATTTGGTTAAATTCTGGAAAATAATCATTAAAGGTAACTTTTAGACTTCACACTTTCTACACTTCACTAATATTATTATAATATATTGTATAATTGTGTAATATATTGTAATATTAGTATTAGTAATATTATTATTTTATTTTCTGCTAAGATTCTCTTACGGCAATAACGCGAGCTACATACAATGGCGAATGGGGACGTTGACTCAATTATTTTTATGCTGTCAATCAATTCGTTTTCTCATGAGAATCAAATGTCTATATTGAAAAAATTTGAAATCGAACGCTAGGAACGTTAAAAATGAGAGCCAAAGTCGGGTGTATGTACTGAGCGCTAAAACGCCCCATACAAATTGGGCAGAACATCTGACGTCACTTGTTCAACGCGTGCCGTAGCTGTACATGCATTTTGTTGATTTAGCCGTGAAAAAACTGCGTTTAAGTACATAGTTGTCATACATTTTTTTATTCATTGAAATGTAACGAATCTGATGCTATCATTTAAATTACTATTGGATGATAAAAAAAATCGTTGAATTCGTGAAACTTTTAGATGCAATATCTTTGTGAAAATGATATATTTTTTGTAAATTTCATATTTATTGTGTTAATGTGATGTTTTTAAACCTGTATAATGACAGTAAATATGTATTTCGTGTTTCATGCAACATACCTATTGCCCTTGCCTTGAAAGGTAATAATTTTTGACAGTAAAATCGCAGTTTATATCCAGATTTGGTATTATTATATTGTATCACTCCACTTTAACTGTGCCTTTTTGTTTCCGGGTTCTGGGTGGTGCTGCAAACGTTGGCTGGCGTTATGCTTACCATCAGGCAAATAACTTGCTTGTTTAGTTATCCAATAGTGTAAAAAAACACCAGTGAACACCATCTCTATTGCCTACAATATTATAACCTAGAAGTAGTTTTTAGTTAATATTTATTTTTAGTGATAATTTTCAAAGTGTTACATAAATAAAGTTCGTAATGTTTATTCAGCTGATAAGGGAAACCTATAATTTTAACATTAACATGACCATAATAGTATTTAACACGGTAAGCCCCAGCTGTTTGGATGCACACAGACATGACGAGGTGGCCGAGAGGTTAAGGCGTTGGACTGCTAATCCAATGTGCTCTGCACGCGTGGGTTCGAATCCCATCCTCGTCGAATGTATTTTTTTGAACATGTGGGTTCGAAACCCATCTTCGTTGAATGTATTTTTCTTTTTAATTTTTTGAAAGGACGTCGTATTTATTTTGCTATTTGAATGAAAAAAAAAACGACAAAATGTTCATTTAAAAAAATAATTTAACTACTGTAGAATTTCAGAATCGAGGCTTTTAGTAAATTTTTGGGAGTAATTCCCCTTTGCTCTACCAAGTTGGGGCAGAGTGGAATGTTGAACATTTTCAACTCTACTTTGCCTCACTAAATAATTTTGGTGAGGCAAATTATACTCTTACAAATAATTTATTCTTGGTGCACTTTTCCCCACCAGACCTGGCAATGTAGGTAGTAATATTTAGGAGTAATTCCACTTTGCCCCACCAACCTGTTTCACTAGTGAGGCAGAGTGGATTCTGCCACTTAAGGCTAATTATAGTGAAAAAATAAATTTTGTTGAAATGTTTAGTTCATAATACTCATTAAATAATTTAATTATCATTAATTTAGCTGATTGAGATCTAATGGACATTATCAAAATAGAGTTATTGGAAATGGATACGAGTTACCTAAAAAAACTGTAGGCCTTGAAGTGTTTTTCTTGACTGATCTTGTGTAACCCAAGCGTCTACTATGAAAGGGGCCTGGTAAAACCGCGACCTGACAGCCAGTTAAACCAGTTTTTTATTATTAAAATCTCAAACTGACTATGTGATTGGAGATAAAGCGAGTGTGGCCGAGCGGGAGCTTGTGCGACTTTCAATCCAACGCACCATAGTTCGAATCTCGACTCAGCCCGCACCAATGACTTATAACAAACTATGTGCGGATTCTTCACACTCGCTCTAAGACGGTGAAGGAAAACATCGTGAGGAAATCCGCATGTTCAAGAATCACAAAATTCGAGGACATGTGACACCAAGCCGCACTGGGCCCGCGTGGTGGATTATGGCTCTTTCTCTCTGAGAGAAGGCTGGTATCATAGCAATGGGCGCGTAAGAGGCTGCTAATGTTATGTAATAGGAGATGATGAATGTGATAAATCTAGATTAAGACTAGCTCTCAAGTGCAGCTGACTGGTAGGTGCTTGACAGTTTTTCAACTTGTGAGTGGCAGCTAGCCAGGCGAGTACTATTTTATCTATACATCCACACTAATATTATAAATGCGAAAGTGTGTCTGTTGGTTTGTCCTTCTAGTAACAAAGGCTACTTTTTATCCCGGAAAAATGCACGGTTCCCGTGGGAACGCGGGAGAAAACCGTGGGCAGAAGTTAGTGTGACATAAAATTGACATTGACAGCTGTCAATAAAGTTTTATAATGTTGACAAGTTGATTTAATTTGGCAGATAACTTAGGCTACTTCAGAAAAATAATTAGGGTTCCGCGCGAAAAAACAAAACCCATGCAGTCCAATATCTCCGCGCGGGTGAAAACGTGGGCAGCGGCTAGTTTATCTATACATATATTCATTTATTCCCCTAAATCATACCTACCCAATGGAAACAACCCCTGTACTTTTCCGTCTCCCAAAGGGAGCGACGTGTGTCATCACAAAGTGACCGCTATTAAACTTGCATTGCTTAAGTAAGGCGCTAAGTCGAGTGCAGCTCAAGTAAGTCCTGGGGAAATTAGCAGGAATATTACGGAGGTATTTGGGAAGCCGTGGGAACCACGACAAGGTGTCCTGAGAGCTCTTGCTTTGGTGCCAAAGCGTATTTGTAAGGTTGTGCGGGAAATCTGGAAATATCTTATGTCCCGTTGGCAGCGTTTTTGAGGTTTACAATATACTAGCTGCTGCATGTGGTTTCACCCGCGCGGTGATATTGGATTTTTCAATTTTTATTTTTATGCGCGGAACCCTAATTATTTTTCTAAAATAAAAGTAGCTTAAGTTACACCTTATAACATCAGCTATCTGCCAGTGAAAATCCCATCAAAATTGGTCCAGCCGTTTTGGAGTACACACACACATTGTAATTTAATTTTAAGATCTGCTACTATGGTTAATTTCATAAAGATTTTAATTTCAAAACAAGTGTTTTGGCGAAAAATATATTTTTCCAGAAAACTTAACTTAACTTTTATAAAACACGTGATTGGTACTCTAATCTCATGACCATCTTTCGGCTCCATCATCAGGACCCTGGACATCATCTAGAAACATTTTGATCTGTTTTGAATATTGTGGTCTCTATCTATACATACCACTTTCATAATCTTCTTCCCTTTACTAACAAGAAATAAAACACTGCGCCCATCCATCCCCAATCCAATACGACATGAGCATTACCGTCAAAGCTCGGTCCAATATAAAATAAACAAGAGCGCGCGATTACCGGGGGTTGGAGTGGACCACCCTCCGGGGGTGGGGGAGCGATCGATGACGTTTGACCCCTTTACCTGCACCCCGCTGTCCGTCCGTCCGTCTTGAAATCCGCTGCAGCCAACGTTAAGGCGAAGACAGGTTTCTTCAAGTTTCTTAAGTTGTTGGAACTGGTGTAGCGAAAAGTTTTTTAGACTAAGCACTAAGATTAAATTGATGTAACTGAGATTAATATGATGTTAACTGACTTAAAAAGCCGGGGAATTGGTCATTGGCCAGTGGTCACCTGGATAGTCATCATCATAGTATTCTTCATCATCATCATATTATATAAATCTGTCACCACTAGCTTATCAGTGTGAGACTTGGGAACCACTCCAGGTTTTTTTTTGTAGATACGTTTTTTATCTACAAATCGGCCTGGCTACCCCTTAACCCCGAGGGTGGTGACTGCAATCCGCCACCTTTTGTCCGTCTCACGTCACCCTCGCCGTCTTCACTCAATACTCTTTATATTTGAACTCTGTCTGTCTGTACGTAACTGCTCCACGTATGTACGAAATGTCCTTTATTTCTGTGCTGGAGAATTTCTTGTTACGACTTGGATAAAGAGAATTGTGTCGCAATTTTTGCTTGTGCATTGTACTACAATTTTCCTTTCAGTCATATAAAATGGCAATTTGTCGTCAGAACGGGTCTGTGTTATGTAAGGTGGTGACCAGGTCATCTCAGGGTCTAGAAATGAAAGTCACTTCCTAAGCGATGTCGTTATCGTGTGAAGTTGGTTTGAAATGGAATAACTTACTATATATATAGTAACCACTTTCTATAATCGTTTTTGATAGTAGAAAAGCAAAAAATGTGTGGTATTGACTTTGAATTATACCACTAATATACGTTTATGTAAAATAAATTATGAATTTAAAAAATCGTGATGCAGCAATAGGAAGGGGCTAGGAGATTTTCTGGTGCTCACCTGGCTACTCGTAGCTTGAAGGAAGTCGAAAGTCCACCCCCAAGCCCCTACTGATGTGTTCAGAGTTCCGAAAGCTACACTTGAAAGGCAGTTCCAAGTCTGTGTTCAGGCGCTTTGTATATATAACAATGACTTGTAATAGATATACGTCATCGTTTGAACACTATCTCACTTGTTATTAGGTGACGATTTTATCGTCAGTGACACTCTAATAGGAATAGATTAGGTAATATGAAGCCGGCCGTACACGCTTATGCTTGTTAGCGTTTTGCTGTCTAAATAACCATGGTTTTGCATATCAAGCGCGGATTACGGGGTATCACACGCGCACGCACGGCTTGAAGTAAAGCCATCAAAAATCCACGAAACAAACAAGAACAGCTATACAGCCAGATAGTGCTGTCTCTTCTCAAAGCAACGACTTATCCGCTTTATGCTACATACCTACATCACTTGCGTACCTACGCTTATTTACCACGGTTTCTGCACTGAACACGCAGTGGTTGTGAAACAAATTTCTTTGGTAGAGATCGTAGAAGCGTGTTCTGTGCGTCTCATTCACTACTTCTAACCATAGTACGGTTAACACTCAGACTAGATTTCTTCTACCAAGCACCACCTTAGACGGTATGATATGTGTCAAGCGGTGATCGCGGTTTGTATATGGTTTTCGCGTGGTCCGTGACTGATGCTTATCCATCAATCATGCATCGCGTGTAACGGGCCTCTCACGTTAACTTATTAGGAATATGCTTAAGAGAAGAATAAAAGGTTTCATAACTGAGGTTTCAGATGTCCTAGAACATACTTATATTATACTGCAGTATCAGTCAAAGTACAGAAAAGATCCAAGCGCTATAAACACAGTTTATAAATTTTAATTTACTATGTCTACACCAATAAAAACTGTTTTCTTCCCCGTGCCTTTGCATAACAATCCAACTAACAAAATAAACAACGCAGTTTGCACACAAGTAGAATAGAAAACTAATACTATAATTCGCGGGCAGTGTCCGAAAAATCCGGTGTAAGTGGCGAACTAGATTCTACAAACGCTGGTTGTTGTTGTCTGTCTGTTTCTTCGAGTTCATTTGTTTAAATGATCGTGACTGACGCACGATTACAGTTCAGTGAATTCTCCACCAGTACAAAAAGAACTTGCATATTGGTAGTTAAGTTACAATTTATCACAGTTGTGGCGAGTGGAGAAATCATGTATTGATTTGAATTTAAATGATCATCGTTCGCTCCACTTTTTCATTTATTTGTGATAATCACTACTTCTAATTAATTGATCCCATATTTCTACATTTTTTGTTATTGAAACTTGTGTTACTTATAAAATAAAAAGATGGCAGATTCTCTAAAGAAAAACAAGAAAGACGGGCGGACCCACACGGCAAAAAGCTATACCATAAAAATGGACGCTCCTTCAGCGAGACTTGAAACTCATTTTCATATTTTCCGACTATCAGACCGGCAAAACAAATCCACAACTCACTGTAATAGTTACGTACAGTCGGAGTGCATTAATGTGCAGGAGCGCGGGTGTACCGGGCGCTGGAAGGGGTTAGAGCGTAGTCGGTTGATCACTTCGTTTTTTATCCAGTCAGCTAGGTTTAACGACACCATACACAATACACTCATGCTGACACTGAATGTCGATGTGTGCACACAGGTGTCTAATTGTGAGATTTATTAGGTGCTTTCCGAGACGCGCTATAATCGCTGCTAGCGCTCACGTCAATATTTTACGACACATACATAACACTATACAGGATATCGTTGTCGCACTCACGGTGATTCGGTACGCGTGGTAGTGCGATGATATCGATTACAGCGTGTCTCAGAAAGCACCTATTAGGTGCTTTCCGAGATGTCATCGCGCTAACACGCGTACCGAATAAGACGATAAGTGTTGCTACAGCGACTGTGTGAACACGTTGCGGCCAAGTGTGAACAGTAATCCTCTAGTGTGCTGGTTGAGGGCTCCAAAGCAGCTTTGACCACTGCCTCACCGTGGTGAAGTTGTATGGGGATGCTCTCAGGTACACATAGAAAGGCTGATCTTCGGAAGGATATCTTCGAGAAACAATATTTTAAAGAGATTTCTTCGAAAAATAATATTTTCGAAATTTTTCATGACCGTGTTTGATCTATAATGTCACGGAATTTCATGATCAATCGGGTTGTAATTAAATAAAACAATCCCAGTTCTTCCACGGATTGCCATAGTCACATCAAAATACAAATAAAATATCAACACTAGTAAAAAAACGTTTAATGTTACATAACCCTTTACCACATCTAGTATACCCTACTCCCCGTCAACTATTTATGACTACTGCTTACCGCTCTGCATCCGGGGGTCTCATAAAATTCTATCGCCCGGATTGTGCACCACTGATCCGTCTGCATTGAGAGGGGGTGGGGGCAAAAGGGGCTGGGCCGTTAATACCCC
This sequence comes from Crocallis elinguaria, assembly GCA_907269065.1. Taxonomy (NCBI): domain Eukaryota; kingdom Metazoa; phylum Arthropoda; class Insecta; order Lepidoptera; family Geometridae; genus Crocallis; species Crocallis elinguaria. The sequence continues at coordinate 16,445,822 of OU026068.1, forward strand.
CTCATTATATAACCTACTGGAACCTACCCTGGCGTTAATGGGATGCTATTTCATGAAATGTATGGTATTGCTTGTCAGAATATTATTTTGTTTGAGGAATAATTAAGTCTTAACACGATACTCGGAAAACTAAAATACGTTGCAGAAGTTTGTCGCAAATAAGCTTTTCAACCCCAAAGGAGGTTTGATAGATCTTGTGAATTCGTTGGTAGTATAGTAAAGATTTGTAAGTCTCCGAGTTTCTCTTACACTAGGCACCTCTTCTACACTTATGGCCTGGTTGGTAAGTACCAATGCCTCGTAATAGTGCAAATTTTTGGCCAGAATAAGATGGCGATATATAATAAATAGTAATTGATAATAATTGACAATAATTGCTATCATTACTAAATAAATGCCGGCCATAAAGCTAAGTAATGGGTCCACGGATAAAAAGCTCGTGGACCCACTGAAACTGATCAAAACTCAATCTCGGGGAATAAAAAATTCCTGTGGACCCACAAGTGGAACAAAGCAGTAGGACCAGGGGAATATCTCGTGGGACGCTAAATGTGTAAGAAAATACGGTCAGCCCTCACATATATGCATAGATCTTATAAACCCTTGTCTTAGATAGATCTAGGGTTCACTAAATACTACGGGAACCGAGTGAACCGAGGTTGCAAAACACATACATCTTTGGCTCTTCAAATTGCTCATCAAATGATAATTCGACTAACTACAAACAACCCCGATGATCTTTCGCAGAAATGACCGAACACCAATAATTTCATAGAACATTAAAAAATGTCCAAGACATGTAAATGTCGAATTTCGAATTTGTACGAATGGCTAATTTGAACAAAACGAGAATTTCAACTAAATGATAATTTGCACAAATCGTGAATTGCACGAATCGCGACTTGGACGAACTGCGAATGTGACGAATAGAGAAATTATACCAACTGCTCATAATTCGTATGTTTAGTAGGTACCTTTATTATATTAATTTTATTTTTACTTTACAAACTAATAACTAAAACATTAAATACCTACTTATAACAAACATAAACCGTGCTACCACAAAAAAATACATTTTTAGTCGCCTGTTTAGCTAGACAGCGTCTAAAGATAAACATCAAAAATGACTTGAAATGTCACAACAGAATTTTGTGTTAGACAACCGTTAGACACTACTTAGATCAGGATTTGTGGTTGCTCATATTTAAACACGCGACTAAGGCATGTTTAGGAGTTAAACAGTATTTAACAAAGGTTTAATGTGTGTTTAATTTTTTTGTGTTAATACCAAAAATTGTTCGTACTATATAGAATGACAACTTCACATTGCCTATGCAAATGAGTATCATATAGAAAAGTTTTGCCGTCACAGATAGAGTGAAGTTACGGGATACGACTGGAGATGCTGGCATCCTGTTTCCACTGTGCCGTGGAGGCAGATAATATAAAGTCGGCCGATCTTGTGGACAAGGAATCCTCTTCATCGTCGTAGGCGACGCACATCTTGTTAGTGGGAGGACTAACTCTTCTGCGAGTGTCCGTCTGGGTTGTTACCACCGCTTCGGGAGTGAAGTCTACCGCCAAGCAGTACTGTGCAAGCATTACTGTGTTCCGGTTTGATGAGCAGAGTAGCCAGTGAAATTACTGGGCTTATGAGACTTAATACTGCACTGCAGACTGCAGATAGACTGCAGTGCCGCGCAGTCCTTTGTGTTTCAAAGTTCTGGGTGGCATTGCAATTGTTATGGGCCGACGTTATGCTTACCATCACGCAAACGATCAGCACGTCTCGCAAATAACATAAAAAAACATCTATAGGTAGGTGGCGGCACATCTTGGGAGAACCGTACGATCCCATCGTGGCCGTTGTAACAGGAGCACTGGGTTCTCCCGATAAGTCAAATCCTAGCACAGTCCGAATGCTGCGCCCTTCAGTCTTCGGCTGTGGTATTTAATACTATATCCAGACGTCTTCGACCTCAACGGCGAGGTCGATTCTTTATTAGATAAGTTTAGTTTTTATAGGGATGAGCTTCACTCCGCAGTCAAGTTTAACTTGCCCTTTTTCTCGATGGTGTAGGTTTCGACAAGCAATTATTATCTGTTCTGTGACTAGAGTCACTACAACTTCCACTATAGCCCACCTCGGGCCCGCGAGAAGTAGCTTTAGCTAGATTTGAGCCAACTTCAAACTCGTTCGCGGGTCTATTCTCTCCCGACCCCCCGTATCATAGCATAGCTAGTTAATTATATTTTTAGTTTCTATGCTCCACTTATGCAAATTCAGCTATCAAAAAACAAGCCAGTTACCTAATTTCTAATATTACGAATTCTCAGAACTGTGCCAAGCATGTTTTAATTCATAAAAAACGAGTAGATTAAGAATATCTGACGATTGCGTTACTATTGCTATCAGCTGATTTTGCGTAACACGGATCGATGTCCACATACGTTCGAGTTTTACTCTGCAATGATCCGTTTTGACTAACCTTAGAAATAAATTGTAGACGCTTGGTAGTAGGGCATTTTCTAGTGCTCGCCGGGCTAGCTGCCATCCTCAAATGCAATAGCTACTGTCAGGCACTTATTAGTGTGTTTCGGCGAGCAACTTCCTCTGATGTCTAAGGATAACGATGCAGTGCCGCGCTTTTTTGTTTGTGATTTTCGATTGGCACTGCAAGAATTGTTAGGGGCTGGCATTATACTTACCTTACTGCTCGTCTAGTACCTACTAACCCGTATTACTTATAATAAATGCGAAAATATGTTTGTATATCTGTTGGTTTGTCCTTCTTTCACGCAGCAACGGAGCAGCGAATCAACGTGATTTTTGATTGATCTGATCAATTTGATTTGATTTGATTTGATCAAGAATCAATTTGATTTTTGTCATAGATATAGTTTATGGACCGGAGAGTCCCATTAATAATAATAATAATAATAATAATAATAGCCTTTATTCGACAATCTTACAAATACGAATAGGAATGTAAGTATATTATTTGACACCGGTTTCCAGATTGTGTTGCGTTTCCGCAAAGGCCTCCCCTAGAGCTTGCCATACTTTTCTGTTATGTGTCATCCTCCTCCAAGTAACTCCTGCAATTTTTAGAATGTCGTCCTCCCATCTAAGACGCTGCCTCCCTTTCTTTCTTTTATTTTGTCTTGGACACCATTCTGTTACATCCTTAGCCCATTTTTCTTTATTGCTCCTCATCATGTGACCTGCCCACCTCCATTTTAGTTTCCTTATGCAGTATGTTACATCGTTAAGTTTAGTTTGATTACGCAATGTTTCTAGTTTTATTTTGTCTTTTAACTTAACGTTGAGCATACTACGTTCCATATTGTGTTGACAGGTCTCGAGTTTGCGTATATTTTGTTTAGTTAGGCTCCATGTTTGACATCCATAGGTCATGATGGGTAAAATACATGAGTCGAATATTTTTTTCTTAGCTTTGAGTGGAACTTGGTCGTTTTTGACAATTTCTTTAAGGGACCAATATCTTTTCCATGCTAGCTGGACTCTGTTGTTTATTTCTTTTGTCATAAGGTCCTTTGGTGATATTGTCTGTCCAAGGTATGTATATTCTTCGACATATTCTATTTCGGAACCATTGATTGAGATGGGGATTTTGTCCTGATTTGTCATTACTTTGGTCTTTGTAGCGTTCATTGAGAGTCCAACTCTAGCACTTTCGTGTACAAGCTGTTCAAGCATCTCTTGCAGGCTTCTTGGGTCTTCTGAAATTAGAATCAGATCGTCTGCAAATCTAAGATGATTTAGTTGCATTCCATTGATGTTTAGTCCATATTTACTCCAGCCGAGACGTCTAAATATGTACTCAAGGACTGCCGAGAAAAGTTTGGGGGATAGTGGATCTCCTTGTCTGACGCCTCTTCTTATAGGGAAGTGTTCTCCTATTCTTTCTGTTCTTATTCTTGCTCTCATGTTTTTGTATATGTTTTTAATTAGTCGTATATATTTATTTTCAACTCCTTGTGTTGCAAGCGCTTCCCATATTTTTGTGTGCTTTAAAGAGTCAAACGCTTTATTGTAATCAACAAATGCTAAATAATAAGTAATGCCGTATTCATTGCATTTCTGGATAACTTGTTTTATGGTGTGTATGTGATCGATTGTTGAATAGTCGCTTCGGAAGCCTGCTTGCTCTCTGGGTTGGTTTTCATCCAAAATCTTCGTTAAACGGTTTAGCAGCACTTTAGAAAAAATTTTGTACACGTTAGACATCAGGCTAATAGGTCTGTAATTGGCTATATTATCTTTCTTCCCTTTTTTATGAAGTAGTATTATAGTGGACGTAGTCCACTGATGAGGTATATATTCTGTGTCTAAAATTTCGTTAAATAGTACTGTGATAGTGTCTAATATTATATCAGATGTTCCTATTAAAAGTGCGTTACATATGCGGTCTTCTCCCGGAGCTTTACCTCTTTTTTGCGATTTGATAGCCTTGTTTACTTCTTCTTTCAGAATACTTGGAATTTCTTCATTTGTATTTATGTAATGCATTAGTTGGTGGTTTTCGTCTGGTGTTTCACTATCGCTATATAACTCACGGTAATAATCCGTGGCTACTTCTAATATTTCTATTCTATTAGTCTTGTTTTTCTTATCTTTATGGTGTATCATGTTGTCTATCCAGTTTGTACTTTCTCTTAGCTCGTCCCATGCTTTCTTGACGCCTCCTGATGTTTCTATGTAATAATTTATTATATCGTTCCTTCTTTTTTGTCTATGTTTTCTGATTTGCAGATTTATCTCTTTGCTTAGGGTTTCTATTTTCTTCTTGTTGTTTTTTCTGTCCTCAAATAAAGATTTTCTCTGTATGATCAAACTTCTTGCTTCTGGACCCATTTTGTCTTTAGTTTCGTTATTTAACCTACTACTGTTTTCCACTTTTTTAAGTTCTTTTTCGAGAGTATCATATTTTTCTTGGACATCCTTAGCATTCTTTGTTGATTTTAAATTATTTTTTAATGATTCTAAAATGTTTCCTGCAATTGGTAAAGGTATTGGTTTTTTACTACTTTGCATTGTTTTCCTCTTTATTTTTGGTTCTTTTGCGTAAATTTCTCCACGAAGCATTCGATGATCTGTGCTGTAATTGAGTTGGTTAACAACATCAATATTCATAAACATTCTTGGTTTGTTTGTAAGAATGTAATCCCAATCCCATTGGCTACTTTTTAACCGGGAAAAATGGATGGCTCCTGTGAGAACGCGGTTGAAAACACGGGCAGAAGTTAGTAGAAAAATAAATTACGAACATCAGTACTTTTATAAAATTATGTCACACACACACACACACTTTTTTTTGTTTATTTTAAATACTGTAATAAACTGTCTACCTTATCAATTGTAATATTCTGTAATAGACATGGAAGAGCGGTGCCCTCTGGCACAAGTATTTTCATACTTAAAAGAAGGTCCCCACCTTGTTTGTATGTATATACATTTTTGGTTACAGAAATAAAAACATTTTGGGTCTTACCACAAAAAATTAAACAAACGTTAAACCTGTGTTAATCAATGTTTAACGCCTAAACATGTCTTAGTCGCGCAATTACATATGAGCAACCACAAATCCTGATTTAAGTAGTGTCTAACCATTGGCTAACACAATTTTGTTGTGACATTTCTAATCATTTTTGACGTTTATCTTTAGACGCTGTTTAGCTAAACAGGTGACTAAAAATAGTTTTTTTGTGGTAACACTTTATGATTTTGATTTGATTTTTGATGTTGGTAAAGAAATTGATTTGATTCTTCAGCTAACTATGCCGTCCGATGTTTTATCGTCTCGTCTTCCGACAAAGTGGGAACAGTATTTGAAGTTACTACTCAGTGCAGCTTAGTTTTCGATTTGGCAAGCTCGCTAGCAATATTATAGTTTTTGTTTGGATACGAATTGTGAACGGATATTCACCGTGCACTGTATTGGACAGTTATGAGATTCCCGATGTAATTTGTTTAGAATTTTTTGGAGTGTCAATATTTTTGGGAAAGCTCTCTCTCGTGCTACATGAAAGTAGGTTGTACTTTATGTAAAAGTAACCGCCGTAACAGGTGGTAAGACTCTTCTGCGGTTCGTCTGAGGGGTACCACCGCTTTGCTCGTGTAGTCTGCCGCCAAGCAGTAATGTGCAAGCATTACTGCGTTCCAGTTTGATTAGCAAAATAGTCAGTGAAATTACTGAGTTTACGAGACTTAGTATCTAATGTCTGAGTGTAACGAGCGCAATGAAGTGCCGCGCAGGGCTTTGTGTTTCAAAATTCTGAGTAGCACTGCAATTGTTATGTGCCTATATGTTATGCTTATCATCAAGCAAATAACCAACTCGTCTCGTTATCCAATAGTATAAAAAACCTTTAACTCCGTCTTATTAGTATTTAATACGGTTTATACAGCAGATTATTTTAATTTAAAAAAATACGTTATACATATTCTGTGGTATATACCATAACAATTGGTACTTATAAAAGCGAAAGTGTGTTTGTTGATGATGTTGATGTGTTGGTTTGTTGTTTTGTCGAACTGAGGTCGAAAGAAGTCAAAAGTTTTCGTTTAACCTGTGTTAGGTGACGGTATTGTCTAAAGTAGTAGGAATTAATGGTAAACTTCCGGAACATACCGATAGTTGTGGACACATTTTTAAATGGAGCGTAGTAGCTCCATACTTTTCTCATGTTTTTATTAGAAAGAGAGAGAGAGAGAGTGACACTTAAATTGGATCTATAGGTTTATGATGCCAGAATTGACACCTGTATATTTTAAACTATTCCAACTAGGAGAATAACCTAATAGAGATATCCCTCACCCCGTCTCTTATTAAATACCACCCGTTCATGCCAACCCCCGTACAAAACAGCAATGCTAATCACACCAAACAAACGGCGCGATGTACGGTCAGCAGGTAAACAAAGCGACGCATTAAGAGGGTAGATTAACAGAAAAAGCGGGGTGAAATACGGCAGCGCCTGTAAATTTTCTTACGGCACCCCCCTGATGGGAGCGATTCGACAGCGCGCTGACACCCGGGTACGGTTGGTACAACAGATTCAGAAATTATTATAATGAAATTGAATAACTCATTTTTTTTGTTCGTTCGATTGAGCTCTGTCGCACCTCATCTTTACTGACGGCCAAAAGCTTGATTACAAGCTTAGCCTAAAAAGGAGACTAATGGTAAACTTCGATATGTTTTTGGTGACACATTTTCAATTTTAGGGGGGTTGCTAGTTGTATACATTAGGTGGTAGGACTAACTCTTCTGCGAGTGCCCGTCTGGGTTGATACCACCACTTTATTCGTGAAGTCTGCCGCCAAGCAGTAATGTGCAAGCATTTGTTCCGGTTTCATGAGCAAAGTAGTCAGTGAAATTACTGGGCTTATGAGTCTTACAGAATAATTTTAGGATACATAAATATTATAATTGAAGGTAGCTGACGCCTACGTGGCAAAATATCAAAATGGTATCTGATTGTGCGACTTTACTTTAGATAGTTTTCCTTAGCTTAGTTTACTTAGCATAGATTAATTTATATTTGACTAAATTGCCATGCAACGTAGCAAAGTCCCCAAAATTTAGAAAGTTTCATATATTTTGTTACATTCGAATATCACATAGGATACTAAACTCTGGAATATGATACCAAATACGGGATATGCGACAGACCACCAAAAACTATTTACGGTAAATAGAAAGCTGACTTGAGAATCTCCTTATTTTTGCAAATAAGTTAATTTTTTTTTAGTTGCTGACCACCTTCATTCCCCATGTTGTACTTCAATATTTTGTACAAATAAATATATAGTAATATTGCAATCGACGAATACTACTTAATTAAATATTACCGACTTTCTCATACATTAGAATGTAAAGCAAGTTTCTAATTATTCGTCAAGTTTTGCAAATAACACTCCCTAATTTGCGAACCGTACTCTCGTCTCCCGATTCGTCCCACCGAAAATTTTCGTTCGAGCCGTTTCTAAAGCGCCTTTTTTAATCTCTATAAATCAAATTTATGACTTGTGTAAGCTTACTGTTTTATTTACCCTTTTATAATTTTGTTGCTCGGTGTGTAGGAACGGGACGGATCCGGGGCTTGGGACAATGGGAGCTGGCAACACTGGGAGAGTGTTGCGATTGTAAACTCTTTTAAGGAGAATATAGTTACATGTAGAGAATAAGATTAGAGAATAATATGTAGATAAGTCGGTTTTGAGCCGGAGTCGGTCGCTGTAGACATAATCCGTGATACCATAAAAAAGATTTTTGAACGCCTGTTTAGATAGACAGTGTCAAACTAAACGTCTAAAATGATAAGAAATGTCACATCATAATGGAGTTAGATACCGCTTAGACACTACTTAGATCAAGATTTGTGATGGTGTATACATAAACATGTGACTAAGGAATGTTTAAGAGTTAGACGCTGTTTAACACATGTTTAGGGTGTGTTTAAACTTTTTGCGGTACTACCGAATATGCTAAGTGGGGCTTATATTGACGAATCCCAGTGCCACGTCTGTAGACACAAGGTTCAGATTCTGTCGTAGGTCGTAGGTATCTTCTCCTGTCATTCGTGCCCACCTGCAAGATGGAATATTTACGAGACACTAATGGGGACGCGGTCATTCTGGCAATCCACTTGACAAACCAATTTTAAAGGAGTTGAATCAATGACACTCCAATAAGGAGAACATATCTACCATTGTAACTTTGAAATGCTTACTATATATATTCACCAAGTAGTAGGACTAACTCTACAGCGAGTGTCTTTCTGGGTAGGTATTACTGCTTTGCGCGTGTTCGTTGCAAGCCTTACTGTGTTCTGATTTGATGCGCAAAGGTGTCAGAGAAATTACTGGCTTACAAGAGTAGCTCTCAGAGTAACGAGCGCAATGCGTATACGCTACGCAGGCTCATACGCAGGCATTTGTGTTTCAAAGTTCTGAGTGGCACTGCAATAACGACACGCTCTTGTTACTTGATAGTATTAAAAATACCTTACGAAAGTTTAAACTCATCGTAGGATTTGAGCCCTCAACCTACCGATTGGCGGCCAACCTTCAAGGCAATATCGTTCAACAATAAAATAAAATCGCAATTACTCCCAGTTGTTAACAAACCTTGCATTTTTAGTTCTTTCAAACTGAGAAAATGTCAAAAGCAAATTAATACAGTGTGTTCACGCTAATCGGTGTAAATAACGGGAGCAAGGCGCTTGCGCTTTACCTTTAACATTGACGTCATAAAGGTAAACTTTGTTATACACCGTGACCTATTTTTAGGGGTCAGTGGAAAATGTGGAATTCAATAGGCGACGTCGTTCATAAGTTTTGATTTCGAGATGAGCGCTCCCGTCTTTTAAAGCCAAGAATAAGATCAGCTTATTTTAGATATTTTTCAGGTAATAATTTAAAGTAATGTTACTTGTACTCTCTTGTATAATTTAAAATTATTTAAAGGTTTTTCGTGGAAATTAATATTAAAATATAGGTATCTACTAGTGTTTAACATTATAATAATTTAATTTTCAGTTTTTCTGCATTAACAAAAGCAAGTTACAGGGCACATTAGAAGCTATATTTTAGAACCATTATAAGTTCCAAAATTATTTATGAAAATACCTACTAAGAATATATCTTGATTTTACACAAAGTCTAATCATTATTTGTTTCCCTTAGTATTATTAGATATCTACTATATACACAATTTGTAACTATTATCCGTACTATTCCGTACTTTCTTTTTACTGCACCACTATTATTTTAAGCATTAAGCCTTTATTTTAACTCAACATTGTTTTACATGTTAAAAAATAAATAAAATACTCATACAGAACCCTTAGGATCACGCACCTAAACACGTTTACCTGGTCCATAGCTAATACCAGCATAAAAACTTTACTTATAAGCGACCACTCTTTACGTCGGCACAAAGCGATTACATAGAAAAACGCGCGAAACGCTTAAAAGTTACGGGTTGTGGGGGGCAGGGGGGCTAAGGGGGGTACAGAAATGCAAATATGAAATATGAAAATGAAGATGGCATGTAATAAAAGTGATATACTGGGCTCCGTAGAGCCATTCCGACGGAGTCTCGTCAGGCCGGCGGCCGTCTATCATGCCATGACACTGCTCATGCTTAGGGAGGTGGGCAAGTGGGGGGTGGGTGGGGTGTGGAGTGCCCCGCAGATTTATTATTTGAATGTTGACGTGCGATGTTTTATGTCTAGTGGTATAAGGCGTCAGGGTTGAAGGATTTTGAGAGCTGCAAACTGGATGGATTGTGTTAGTGTATTACATATATGATGCTAATTGATTTGTACTTGTTACTTATGATGCTTATTATTATTTCAACGCATGAACCACTTCTGGAAGTAAAATTGTTGTGACAGGCATTATATTAGGTCTTCTACTCAGTTTATCTATTGACAAATCGTGTTGTGTCATGTGAACAAAAAGTTTTTTTTTATGTTACTTGATAGCGAGACGAGCTGGTCGTTTGCCTGATGGTAAGCATAACGCCCATAACAATTGCAGTGCCACTCAGACCTTTGAAACACAAAGTCCTGCGCGGCACTGCATTGCGACCGCTACCCTGAGACATTAGGTATTAAGTCTGATAAGCCCAATAATTTCACTGGATACTCTGCTCATCAAACCAGAACACAGTAATGTTCGCGCATTACTGCTTGGCGGCTGACTTCACGAGCAAAGCGGTGGTATACCAACCCAGACAGACACTCGTAGAAGAGTTAATCTACCACCTAGTATTTAGTACCTTTGTTAATCAGCAAGGCGTGAGATATCAATTCGGGTTAAGAAATAGAAGCATATTTTTTATAAAAATAAATGTACTAAATCAAAATTATTTTCATATATAGATTTTCATAAAAATATTAAATAAATGGCTAGTGCATAATTTTCAGAGTACAATATACTAATCAAATCTTGTTCTAAGCGACTTTTCGGGATCTACGTGCTTTGTTAAAATTAAATACAAACAGAAATATGGTTTCTCTAAATTATTTTCTAGTAGGTACTTTAAAATATTTTCTATCGACAACAAATTTCAACATTATCGAAGAACCAAAACCAACATCCCTTCATCACCTGTCCACAAACAAGTAGCGTTTACAAAAAACGTAATTACCATAAAGAAGAGAACGGGCGAGTAGTGTGCACCGTCAGCAGATTCGCTGCAAACAAGGGGCTCATCGGGAGGTGGCGCCCGAAAGCTTTTTGAAACTTCGATGGCGTACACAGCATAAAAACGTTCAGTAGACTTACTTCCTAATTTAAACAGCGTTAAACCGACTTCAATGACAAACTACTGAACCGATTTTGATGACATTTCTGTGGGGACCAATCTGAAAGTAAATGATGCATTTGTACGCACCTAATAAGAAGCTACCTATATAATCTGCTTACCTGTTTTTAGTAATAAACTGTCTGTCAATCGGACCGGCTTTCTTTCATTTCGCTCCACGTACCTATATATATCTCAGTAAATCCTTTCCAATAAAAAATAATTTTCCAAATCAGTTTATAAAATGACGGAGTTAACAAATATTAAAAAAAACAACCGTATTGAGAACCTCTACTTTTTTGAAGTCTATTTGAAACTGAACACCTGATTTTAACATATAATTGAGTAGTTTATTTTCTGCATAATTTCTGTTTTGTACAAATAAAAACACAAATTACATTTTTTCTTTTTGCTAGGTTTCTGTTCGAACCGTATATTTATTTAATTCTAAACAAATATCCATAAACTTAAACTGAAACCTGAAAACTGAAACCTGAAAACCTGAAAACTGAAATAAAAAAAACCTGTCCTCAACTATTATTATCTAACAAACGCCTACCTTGCAAAGATTCATAGAAATAGGTAAGTATATAATCAAAGCAAAGATTCCAAATTGCTGGTTGGATTGCCACGTTGCATTGCAATAATTGCATCATATTAAAGTTTTGCAAATGTATCTCAGACAGAAATCTAGCAAGTTCGTAATACCCACCAACATTAAAAATCCGGTTTGAAAATAGAAAAGATACCATCAGCACCTACCCATCAATCAAATTCAATTTAAAAATAATAATAAGAGCAGTTGCCGTCATCCGTTACGAAATAACAAATTGTCTATTGTTATCCAAATGTCTGCAGAATCTCGAGTGATGTTCTACGACTACAATGGTTGTATACAATTGACTTTCCCATACCGATGTTTTAATAAATGGTGCGGGATTGTACACCTCGGTCAAGTTGATTGCTGACTGGAGAGTACCTAGTTAAAAACGTTACAGAGCAGCAGGTAATGCGCTTGGCAAACTATAACGATTTCGTCATGCCGGCCGATCTTAGACGCTAATGCATGTTTGCGTTTTGCTGTCAAAATAACCACGGTTTTGGAACAAGCGCGGATTACGAGGTAACACGCTCACGCGTGGCTTGAAGTACAGTACCATGAAACAGACAAGAACAGCAACACGGCTAGTTATTATTGTCGTATTATTATATGTAGTATTATTGTTGTATTAGTCGCGCACACACACGCACACACACACACACAGACACAGTTTTTTTTCTTCTTGATAGGCTTAGCCGGGAACCCTTGCTCGCCAAAAGCATTATCACTACTCAACGACACCCAGCCGAACCAATCATAACACACCGTCGCCGTTAAACTAAAATTTCGTTTGGCTGTCTTTTCTTGACAGGGGTGTCAAGCCTTACGTAATTGTTATCGTTGCCAGATACAAGAATTATATCAACTTTTATATACTTGTCGCTATATTCGTAGATTAATTTTGACGTTGACTGATCGCGTTATGCTCAGTTTTAACTTTCACGAGTGCTCCCTTGGGGTCCAAGGGAATAAAGAATTTTGAATTAGAATATAGTTCAGGGTAAAATTTTAGTAACCCTGACATAATTATGCAACTAACCGCGTGATATGCCACCCACCCTTAGCCAAGCTCGCAAGTGACTAGCATATGCTGTAGGTATCATCATGGCTTCATTATGATGTTTTCCTTTACTGAAAGCTCAAGATAATGGGACCATCGACAGTCGAACTCACTATAATAAGACTTCTGAGCCGTCATCGGTTCAAAACCTTTTGATAAAAATAAGTCTTGGCACACATTGGCATCGTGAGTTGAATGGAAAGCCTCCGATGCAGAATTACTGAGCCAACATCTGTTCCAGCCTTAATCGATGATAATTGAATCGGGGCGATGTGCGATGAATTTATTATTTTGAGCAAATGTGTATAGGTTTAGGTAGATAGCGTGCACATCATTTATTTATTTATAAGTTATAAGTAAATTATGTTCAACAGTAAATAATTGTTTCCTTTACTTTTACAGTACATACTAGAGGCTAACGTATTTTTATAACAACTTCCAAATAAGGAGGTTCTCAGTTGTCTTTTTTTAGAAACAGAACTTTTGCCTTTACCTTTGTAGTATAGTTCACTATCAACATAAAAAAAAACATAAACATAAACGCTTACACACTCATACCCCCGCACTAGGATTCCCTGTGTCGCAGGTGGCATGGACAATGGACATACACAGATACACATCACAAACATCCAAGACCCGAGAACAAACTTTATGTTTACACAAAATCTGCCCCGGCCGGGAATCGAACCCGGGACCCCTCGCCTTGCAGGCAGGGTTACTACCAACTTAGCTACGGAGCCGTCACTTTGTAAAGATTTGGATACTTTGCGGTCGCTGATTGAAGTGGCCTTAATTATATGTGAATCATATTTCTTAAACAGAAGCTGTTCAATGAAAAGTATTTGACAAAATTTTAAATGATTTTCAGTAACTGAAATTAATGAATATCTCAGGGTAATGTGTGCACTGCAGTGTCGCGCAGGACTTTGTGTTTCAAAGTTCTGAGTGGCACTGTATTTGTAATGGACTGGCGGTGAGCTTACCATTAAGCAAACGACCAGCTCGTCTCTTTTTCACCGGAAGAGTTTGTCCTACCATCTGGTGAAAAAATAACAAAGTAACAAACATGGTTCCTATATATTCAAACAACATAACGTCTTTACAAAGTTTGTCAATACAAAAACTTTCAGATTATCGTAACTTTTGGCTAGTGAGGTCAATGTAATGACCCCGCCGGCAAAACCGCTTGCACAAAAAATACTACTTCAAAGTCTATATTAAAGCAACAATAGTCTTCAATTTAATGCAATTTTATTGTTCATCTCAAATTGACAATGAAAAATAAACACGACTATAACTTTTTAGCGCTGGCGCACATTGGGCCATCAAACGCGGTCACAAACGTGACCTGCGGACAAAATTTTCCAAACATTTTATATGGTATCGCGCACACTGAGCTTTTAGGTGGTAGCGACCGAGCCACAAATTGAGGCGGTGGCCGCGTTTGTGGCGCGCCTTCTGCTCACACTCGACCACAAGCGCCGGCTTCTCCACGTCAAGACAAAATAGAAAGACAAAAGAAGTGACGCTTAGGCGCTTCAAAAATCACCCGAGCGCCCCTTATTTTCTTACTATTTTTGGCTATCAGTGGCTCCGACTGGAGAACACACCCCTAGCCCCTAGTGACCGCGTCCGGCGGTTGCGTCTAGGGATGGCGTTCGATGGTCCAATGTGCGGCTACTCTTACAATTGTGTTAACAAACTGGGCACAACTCAAAAATGACAGCGCGAAAATAAACAAATAAACCACTAAGGATCACAGTGACCTACCTGTAGTATATAGTAACATTCAAAGTACCTATACTATATACTATAATTATAGCTACATCGTTTTTGGTCTCAATAGTTAGCGTTTCAACGCTATGCCACTTAATATTGTATGGTTGAAGTTGGTAAACTGATATGAGTGCGGACTGCCTCTCAAGGGAAGCTGGAAAAGATAGTGCTGGTGGGCCTGCATTTGGCGATAGATTTCGACTGGTCGGTGGTAATTATCTAGACGTGTTAAAATGCCCTATCACTACATTATTCAGCTACTTTGTCCTTGAAACCAGACTACTGCAATACTTCACTGCAAAAAGCAGGTACCTAAAACATAAAACTGCAAATTAAATCACTTCATAATTTCTCTAAGCCAGTTTCTTTAATTCTCCTATCCCTCCATATTGCGGGCCAAGCGTTCTCACAAAACATGTCTAGAAAGTGCAAGACAGCAGAAACTCGGGTCCCAGCTTAATTTAGTGACCGATAATTAAACCCCCCACCCCCTGGCGGCCCGGGGTGGCGGACACAACCTCTGGACATGCTGAGAAGTGTACTTTTGTCTAACAAGAAGGGGTGCTCTGGATTTTGATGGTGTCGATTTGTTGTGAAACAATTGGATGCGATTTGAAAATGCAACTCACTGCTCAATGTAAGTTTATTGTAGGTAAGCTAAAAGTAGCTCCTTACATTATGATAAATAAATAAACGCTTACACACTCATACTAGGATTCCCTGTGTCGTAGGTGGCATGGACACGCACAGATACACATCACAAACATCCAAGACCCGATAACAAACTTTATGCTTACACAAAATCTGCCCCGGCCGGGAATCGGACCCGGGACCCCTCGCTTTGCAGGCAGGGTTACTACCAACTTAGCTAGTGAGCCATCAAATATAAAGAAAGCCGATAAAGATGTTGTGTTATAGGAAACTTTTTAAAATCTGAATAAATGTATATGTTTGTAAACACACGGATTGAACACTTGCAATGGACAATCTTAATTGTGTCACGGTAATATTTTCTTCCAATGAAAGCTCTAGTCTAGCTAATTCACAGATTCAAACTCTCGACCTTCGACGACGGATGACAATAACACCACTACACAATGTTAGTGGGAGGACTAACTCTTCTGCGAGTGTCCGTCTGGGTTGTTACCACTGCTTTGCTCGTGAAATCTGCCGCCACGCAGTAGT
This sequence comes from Crocallis elinguaria, assembly GCA_907269065.1. NCBI lineage: Eukaryota > Metazoa > Arthropoda > Insecta > Lepidoptera > Geometridae > Crocallis > Crocallis elinguaria. The sequence goes on from OU026068.1 coordinate 16,461,786, forward strand.
GTGCAAGCATTACTGTGTTCCGGTTTGATAAGCAGAGTATCCAGTGAAATTACTGGGCTTATGAGACTTAGTACCTAATGTCTCAGGGTAACGAGCGCACTGCAGTGCCGGCGTGGCCTTTGTGTTTCAAAGTTCTGGGTGGCACTGCAATTGTTATGGGCTGGCGTTATGCTTACCATCAGGCAAACAACCAGCTCGTCTCGTTACCAAATAACATTTAAAAAAAAACACTTCTCAGTGTACTAAAGATATGGAAAAAACTAAGAACTGAAATTAAAAATATTTGGAAGATCTTGTTCGTTTTTAACCGACTTCCAAAAAAGGAGGTTATCAATTCGACGGGTATTTTTTTTTTTTATGTTTGTTACCTCAGATCTCGGTCATTTATAAACCGATTTGGAAAATTACTTTTTTATTTGAAAGTATATACTTTCAGATTGGTCCCATAGAAATTTCATCAAAATCGGTTCAGTAGTTTGACACTGAAGTCGGTTCGTAGCTTTTTTAAAGCAATTTTTTAATTAGAATGTTTCTAAACATCTAATAAGGCTAGAGATTACACTACAGACTTATCTTTGCAATAGTGTTTGTGGCATATATTTTCCAGACCATTTGAATAAAACAGATTGCCAAAATTTCCATTCTATCTATTGGATCCAATAAATCCATTACAATTTCACCAAAAATAGTAGCGGCGCGCAGGGAAACGCCAATTCCCAGTTTTATTAGACGAAAAACTAAAAAAAGTTACAAATATTTGAATAAAATTGGTCATCATACCAGCTCTAGTGCAACCGGACGAACACCAGCTTTTAGTTATTATTCACTCTTAGGATCGGAATGAATCTGTTAAATAAACCTTTTTTAGAATTTCTGCTGAATTTGACTGGATTTGTAAATATTGAGATGTGAATATTCCATCGCTGGCGGGCGGAAAAACGTCTAAAAATGTAAATAACTGGCCAGCAATGGACACGGATTGTGCGTAAAATGTATATAAATAACTCAATAGTTTTGTAAAAAAATGGTTTTTGTTTACATAGAACAGAGCACAATCATTTATGAAATGTTTTTGGTAGAGTTTTTGTAATCGTTTTTATGTTCATGATCATGAATAGCTATGATCATAATTAGCTATGATCTAACAAAACCATATTTTATATTTAATCTAATTTCTGATGATTGAATTTTACCTTTAATATTATTAACAACTAGCTGCTGCCCACGGTTTCACTCGCGTGCAGATTTTGGATTTCATGGGTTTTATTTTTTTGCGCGGAACCTTAATTCTTTTCCTAAAATTATAGTAGCCTAAGTTACTCCTTGTAACATCAGCTATCTGTCAGTGAAAGTTCTGTCGAAATCGGTCCAGCCGTTTCGGAGATTACCCGGAACAAACAGACAGACAAAAATGTTAAAAATGGTGGTTTTGTTATAGGTACCGTATATACTTTCATATGCATTTAGTAAAAAGCTGTTATTTTGATATTACAAACAGACACTTCAATTTTATTTATTTGTATAGATTAGGAGGTACTTACCTACCTAAAAATAACAATACTACTTTCTGCGTTTTTTGGTGTGATAAAGTTACAATACGGTGTAACAACATCCCCCGACCAACAAATTGGCATGAATTGTCACTTGTATCTCCAAAAAAAGTTTCGTAGCGGGGTTTAGAGTCGGGAATAAATAGACCCCGTCAGTTATATTTTTAACATGGCAACTTTGATAAGCCATCGACGTATGCGGTTTTTTCGATGGTCACTCTTCATTCTTTTTGTTTGTGGAGTGACGGCGCGATAGTGCATTTCACTGTTGGAGCTTTCAATCAAAGATAAAAGGTTTATAGATCAAAAACTTTGTTTGGATAAGGTACCAAACGGGTTTACATTTGGATGCAATTGCTTCTTGGCTGGATTTGACTGATTTTTAGGTCTTTTTTATTTCATAATACGGATTGCCTTATGTAATTTCGTAAATACTTCAATGTAAAATGTTTAACTATAAAGACACATTAAGATAATGGCCTGAGATAATGACCACACGCTATAGTACATAAAATGTTATTTATATTTCCAAAAAGGGAATTAGTAAACTGAGTTTCATAAATAACTACGACCAGATTGAAGTAAGTACATCAATGTAAACTCCACTCATTTACATTTAAAAGGGTGACTGAAGTTTACTTTGTGTAATCATTATTAAAAAAAATAAGTCTAAGCACTATGATAAAGTACTTAAAAATAACTGGCAGCTAAAGTTAAAAGAAGGCCACTATTTCAGAACTGTTACAATTTCCTTCTCGTTTTGTTTATCCCAAAAGGGATTTGGCTTAGCGATATTCCTGTTATAATCATACACTCAAAAGTATTTAAATTATTTGTTTAAAAGTGTGTATGTGGCCCTGTCATGTCACAATACAGCCCACAGTGCATGTGACAGTCGTCATCGGAATGCCCCGGGTAAAAATGTAAAATGTGCAGGGAGGACATTGATGTTGGTGCCACAAGAGAGATGTTTATAATTGGAAACGTTTGAAACCACCACATTAGCAAAAAAGAAAAAAAAAACAAAGGAATATCTAAAATACTGTGTTTGTTCTACAAATAATGGAGAGCTGCAAACACTAAACTGTAAATTGTAACACTTTTATCGCTTGATATTTTAGAAGTACTTAACATTTTTTGTCAAACCAAATCCACATTTTCCCCACTTCTTTTTCCTAGTATATAATAGTCTGTGACTTCATTGTGTTATAGGGAAACACGTGTGACCAAAGTAAACTTCTCATCATTTCATACACCTAAATACATAGAAGGGACCTTAATACATTATTCTAATTTAAAACTGGAATAAAAAGCATTCTAGGAAATAAGTGCTAATGCTAAGTGCTAATAGCGTAAAATACTTTTTGACTGATAAACAATTGAATTAAATTGTTTGCTATTTATTGTGTTGACTGTGTAAAATATTTATAGTTTTAATAAAAAAAAATTATTAGCAACTCATTTAATTTGTGGGTGCCCAGCCAAGATGAAACCAAACACCTTGTCACAAAAACCATATTGTCACTCGTTCTTCACTGTATTGTTGATGAATCTCTAAATTTGTACGCCTATTGAAGCAAAACATGTTGACTACATTACTTTATTTAAAGGGTGTTTCCTCGTGGCCTAACTGATTAGGCTACGAGGAATATTTTTCCTCGTATCCTAAGCTTGTTGCAACACTCACACTAGACCGTCTGATCTTCAAGCTTTGTGGTGGTACAGAAAAGTATATAAACACACATATACCACTGAATGTGATCCTCCATGCCGTATACACACCGATCTTCAGGTTGGTGTTGAGCTTGTGTTGAGAAATATATCGCAGTTCAACTTTAGCATAATACCTACCAGTTTTTTTTAGGAAATAGGGTTGTATTGCATCTGATGTTAAGCGAGGATGCGGCAGACGGTGTGGCACGCTTGCCCAGAAGATACCTGTTCAGTTCTATATAAAATAATAAAAATACAATACCTAAAACAAATAGAAATATATCTGCCATAACACACAGAGGTCCACATCTCAATGACGATTAGAATCTTTGCTGAAGACAATACGCGTAATGGCGGCCACAAAGAAATCTGAAAACGACCGCACAAAGAGCATAATACAAAGTAAAATAATAATTACCAGGCTCGCCTCAGGGAGTCGGAGATAAACCCGCATCCGTGTATCACTAGCGGTGTACTCAAGGTAAGGGGCTAATTGGGGCAAAAGACTTGTGACACTGCTTTTACCTATTGATCAAGTCAGCTCTGTGGCTAAGTGGGTACTAATTCTAACTGCAGAGCGAGAGGCCCGGGTTCGATTCTTCGGCCGACCGGGGCAAACTTTGTGGTGAGCATAAACTTTGTTCTCGGTTCTCGGGTGTATGTCCATGACACGTGTGTCAAAGGGAATCCCAATGTGGGAGATATACGATTCTATATACGTTCTTTTTTATTATAGAAAGTAGTTTTTGTGCCCCTAAAACAGAGCCTGACTACGTCCACCCATACGGTAATATCTTTGTAAATAAAAATATTATCTTTTATTCAATTAGTCATATTATGCGAAAGGAATGGGAACCGTCCTAGGTCTTTGAGGCTCTATACAGACAGTTTTCTTTGAAATGCGAAAGCAGAATGTTTTTGATTTGTTCAAAAGCGTTAGAGGCGATGGGCTTTCAAGTATAAGCTTTTAGAATTGTTTTTGATAGGTCAGTTATATTGGAAATGAGATTTGAAAACGGTTCTAAGTGTCTGGGCCCCAAATTGAAAAAAATTAAACACTTATTGCTTATTTTTTTTCATAATTTCTGTCTGTTCCTAAACAGATTAGAGTTTTGGGGTTTTGATACCTTTTATCTCAGACGCCAGTATTAAATTTAATATCGTATACCAAGATCGACAGTGAAGTCAATGAGTGGGATTCCATGTTTCGCTGGTGATGTTAGTCTGGGTATTTCATTTAATTTTTGTCATTTCTGACCCTCACACTCACTGGTGTGAGTAGAGGGCTCGTGAGTGTGAATAGAGCAGTATAGCAAGTGTATAATTGGGTCACCGAACGACCAAAGGTATGTTACTCCAGTCAAGCGAAGATGGCCTGCGTGAACTCAAACTTGTTCCGTGGCAAGAACTTGCAGAGGACATACAACAGACAATCCGTGGTATCATTAACATCGTGAAATATACAAAAGGAATCGTTAAGTCACAAGGTAACATAAAGAATCCTTTTGTGGATTACACCTTCTTTCTAAAATCGATGACGACTGTAGAAATTGACTTTGTCTAGATCTTGAGTGACTGTATAATTGAATGTTGCTTTTTTTGGAAAAGAGAATGGTGCTGACTTTTATTTTGGAGGTCATGATATAGTGATGTAACATCAAAACGCGAAATCGGATGCTATGCAATTATTAAACTTAAAATTACGGTGAACAATCATAGGCAACTTCGTCATTATCATGTTACGTCAACAGAAAGAGGATTAAGCTTTTTTTTTTAATTTAAAAATGTAGCTAATGAGAGCGGTAATAAGAAGGATTATAGAAACACTAGCTTCTGCCCGCGGTTTTCACCCGGGTTCCCAAAGGAACCGTGCATTTTTCCGGGATAAAAAGTAGCCTATGTTACTCTCCGGTCCATAAAATATATCTATACCAAAAATCATGTCGATCCGTTGCTCCATTATTGCGTGAAAGAAGGAAAAGCCAACAAATCAACAAACCAACAAACACACTTTCGAATTAATTATAATATTAAGTAGGATTAGTAGGATGAAACATTGTCACAAAGACATTTGTAAGAAACATGTAAACAATGTGTACTTATTTCTGTTTATAATAATAGGTCGGGGAAAAAGTTCCTTCGCATTTTTTAAGAAAATTCAAAACATTTTTTAATATAGTTTATTTACATTTAACTAAAGTATGTAGGTACCATTTTGTTCGATAACTTTTTGCCATCTTGTAGGTAGGGACATGATCCCATTGCTATAGAAATTTTGGGACTTCTGATCAAAATACCGCGACAAGTGGTTTTGGCAGTCCCCTCGTGATGTTAACCTGACACTGCCTAAAGAATTCTGAAGAGACCGAAACAGGTGGAAATCTGAAGGTGCAAGGTCAGGACTATACGGCGGATGCATTAACACCTCCCAGCCAAACTCTCTTATTTTTTTCTGAGTGGCTAAAGATGTGTGAGGTCTAGCGTTATCATGATGAAAAACCACACCCCTTCTGTTGATTAATTCCGGCCGCTTTCTCTCAACTTCTTGCTTTAATCTCATCAGTTGTTCGCAGTAGAGTTCAGAATCGATGGTCCTGCCTGGTGGTAACAGCTCATAATGAATAATGCCCTTCCAATCCCACCACACACACAGCATCACCTTGTTGCGAGTTAACCCGGGTTTCGCCACAGTCTGTGAAGCCTGACCGGTCTTTGACCACGACCTTTTTCGCACGTTCTTGTCGTACGTGATTCACTTTTCATCACCAGTTATCAGCTTCTTCAAAAATGGTTCGGTTTCATTATGTCGTAGTAAAGAATCACAAATGAGTACACGGTTCATTAGCAATTCATTAGGTTTCTTTCAGTGAGCTCGTGAGGTACCCAAATATCGAGCTTTTTTGTTACCCAGTTTTTTTCAAATGCGCCAAAACTGTTTTGTGGTCAATTCCCAGTTCTTCAGCTACGTCGTAACTACTGATATGCCGATCTTGTTCCACTTTTTCAAAAATGGCATCCATTTTATCCGTAATAGGGCGACCAGAGCGACGTGCATCTTTGAAATCAAAATTTCCGGATTGAAAACGCTTAAACCAAATTTGTGCTACTCTCACAGACACTGCACTAGGTCCATAAACATCGCAAATTTTTTTCGCGGCTTGCGTGGCATTTTTAACTTTTTTGTAGTAAAATTTTAAAATGTATCGAATTTCTTCATTAGATTCACTCATTTTGACAGTACGAAAAACAAATGAAAATCACACATTTTCCTAATTTGAATTTGGAATTATGTTCTTTAAAATTTAAACTTTCATATGATACCAAAACCAGCCAGATACAAATAGTATAGCCAAAGAGATTTTATTACAAGTTCATACATACTATAATGCGAAAAGACTTTTTCCCCAACCTAATATGTTGCTCAGTGCAATTAAAAACTTGCATGCTGGAAATAGTTTTAAGAAACAATAATGCGACTGCCAATGTTTTATTTATAGTATTAGAGTATCTCAATACTAGATTACAAAAAAATATTACAAGTTTGTTACAGGTTAAATGTTGTACCTCACTTATTCTATAAGACCTAGATATTTTCTGACATTGCATTCTTCAAACTATTTAGTTTATTTTGATTATTAGATATAAGATAAAAAAAATTATTTCACGTACATAGATACATACATACAATATTCAAGTATGATATAGGTATCCTAGTTAAGATATGAAATGATTTTTCATGCGAACTGAAAAAATCAAAACAAACAGACATATAAGCATTTTTTTTTAATTTACACTATTTCTATCGATACTTATTTGATCGTGGTCACGAGAAGATTCAAGAGGCTTGAGACATTTCGATCAATGCAACTTGATCGAAACGAAAAGGTAAATAAAAATCTTTGTTTTTATCACGATCTTAAAAGTAAACAATATTTTTGTATATGTCATGATATCTATCTATTACGCATGGAGTTTATAATTGCACCACAATTAAAGCGTCCGATTTCTGAAAGGGTGTTTGTTCGTCTGTTAGTTTATCCTTCTTTAACGCAGCAACGGAGGAACGGACCGACGACCGATTTTTGGCACAGATATATAGTTTATGGACCGGAGAGTAACATAGTCTATTTTTGTCCCGAAAGGATGCACGGTTCCTGTTGGAATACACGCGGGTGAAACCGCGGGCAGAAGCTAGTTTGAAATAAAAGTTTAATTTCAGTTACACAAACGCACTTGTCAGAAGACTTAGCGGAGGTCAACACATAAACAAGTGATTCAAGTTCTGGTTATTTTGTAAAAATAAGTGATCATGAGAAAATAATTGAAGCAGTTATTACCCTTGTTCCTTGACCGGCTGTTTGAACCACATTTCGACCGGATCTTGCCCGTTTATGGGTAAACTAGTTTTGTCGATCACCTTGGTATTATGTGATCTCATTTCCAGTAAATACGTATCGCAAAAAGTTGTGAAGTAGGTAAACTTACTCTTAAGTTTAATGTTAAAGTAAATTGTATTTTTAAATACGAATGAGTTCTTGATTTTATCCACGTTGTTCATTTAAATCAAATTATAAAAAATATTCTGTTTAAAAGAAGTTTTAAATAAAAAGTTTTACTCATCACGATTACATACAATTATTCTATAATTATACATTTACAAAAAAGAAAACAACCTAACGAAAACGAACAATACAAAAAACTATCAAAAGCCCACCCAGTGCAGATTAATCATTTTAATTATCCATTTAAAAAATACTGAAAACACAATGATTAATTTTAATCAAATTTAATGACGAAATCTAAATAGGCAGGTACTTCAGTTAGCACATACCTTGGCCCAATTACGTCCGCAGGCCTCTGAGAATCGTTGGCAAGTGCGCGAACGTCTCAAATTAATTAATACGAGAATTAAAGGCAAAATGAAAGGCCAAAAACCTCATCCGTGTAAGGTTAGAGCACAAATGATTGTACTGACATCTCATTAGCTTAGCGGGAGCGATACGCCTCAGGCGTTATCGGGTAGTGGTGCGAGGCATAGGTGAAGAGCGGGTGAAGTGGTTAGCTCAGTTCCTATCAGGTTCCGGCTGAGAGTACGCTCTCTCTCCTCGTTCTATTCCTAGGCAGTAATAGCAATCGATACGTCTCAAACACGAGACCTTTATCTATGTCGTGAAGAAAGGTTTCTGTAACAGTAACAATAATATTTTAAGTGCTTTCAATTTTACCAAAACAAGGACTTGCGATTTCTTTGCAAGACGAATGAAATTGTGGAATTTCCTAAAAATACATATCCTACTATAAATAAGATTATATAAATTACTCACTTTATATAATCTTATTTAAATGGATTTCCGCAAAGTAACGCCTGATTCCATCAAATATATCCTACTATATTAATATTAAAAATGCGAAAGTACGTTTGTTGATTTGTTGGTTTGTCCTTCTTTCACGCAGTTACGGAGCAACGGATTGGCGTGATTTTTGGCATAGATATAGTATATGGACTGGAGAGTAACATAGGTTACTTTTTATCGCGGAAAAGTTCACGATTCATGTGGGAATGCGGGTGAAAACCACGGGCAGAAGCTAGTTAAATATTTGTGTGATAGGTTTTTTTTGTGGCTTATAGAATTCTTATGACATTCATTACCAGTCACAAAAAGGCGTATGACATTACGCTAAATGAGTAACACGATAACTTAAACTAAATGAAACCTTTTTGCCACTATTATAATGAATGTAGGCTAAAGTTACTCAGTTCACAATTAATTTAAAAAAGTGTTTTATATAATGGTCACACAGTCTAAAAATATTTTTATAATCGCTGTAATCTCCACCCTTCCACCACATCATAAGACAGAGTACACACTACACCACACATCTGTATTTTTGCCGATCAAAGGATCGGTGCGGCTGACGTCCGTTTGAACCGTTTATCAAATTAGCAAGCTTCCTTTTCTATACAAAAATGTGTCTATCACAACCATTGTTGTTTCAAGATTTTAAAATTAATATTTCTTTGGATCTATTTGAGCTTATATTTGCTTATTCTTTGCGAGGCATTCCATACAAAGAAATACATTTATTTCGTGGAATGTATTATGACTGGCATCAGCCATATACAAGTTAATAGAGATAATATGCGCAGTCATTACCAGTTGGTATGACCCCTACAGGCTGGGTTGGGACCATTTCTTTGCTACGTGTAGTCCGCTGCCAAGCAGTAGTGTGCATGCATTACTGTGCTCCGGTTTGAGGTGCAAAGTAGTAAAATTACTGGCCATATGAGACTTGATACCCAATGTCTCAGGGTAACCGAGCGCAATACAGTACCACGCAGGTTTTTTGTTTCAAAGTTCTGGGTGGCACTACAGTATTATTGTAGTGTGTAATTATATCAATTTATGTTACCTTTAGTCGATCACAGTACAGATACACTCTGTACCTGAGTGGCTCAATTAGTTGAGTCACTCAAACTTTTTTCTGTTGTATGGAGTAGAAGAACTAGTTGTATAGATCTGTAATATCTCGAAGGCTCAATTCGGACCCTAGGCTCTACTGCGAGGCTCAACTAAGTTGTTGAGCCGTTTGAACTTTTCTTTCCCATAGACGCAACTAGTTGTGTAGATATTCTAGTGACTAGTGACTAAAATGTGTTCCAGCAGTCGCTCTTGAGAGCCAGGTTTAATTATAGGCGTTCGGTATTTTAAAGCACAATCGTTTTGCTATGGTCGTCTATGATAATACCGATCATCAATAAGCCATTGTTAATTTTCGTATGCTCTTCATCATGGTGATCATTCTGTGACGAAACCATTGTCATTTTTAAATTGAAGCTGGTTTGTCCAGTTGATGAGCAAAGTAGTCAGTGAAAAGTAACAAGCGCTATGCAGTGCCGCGCAGTGTGGCGAGTGATACTGCATTTGTTATGGGCCGGTGTTATGCTTATAATCAGGCTAGCGACTCGCTCGCATCGATATCTGATAATATCAAAAAAATTGAGTCTCATATAGTATACCAAGAAATTTTACTGACGTTATTGCCCGTCACTCCGGAACAGCTATTACGATGGTATGTAACTGGACTATTATCCTCGTACTGTATAAGATACAGCAAAAACAGCCTTGCATCACAAAGCTTAAGCAAGTCCATATTTTCACGAAAACCCCAACTATTGATCGCCTATCGTATATTCAGTCTGCCTATCACCCATAAAGTACGCCATGATGTTACAAGAGAATGCTCACTAGCTCCCTATCGTAAGCCCCTTTAAGCCCTAAATTTTGTTGCTTACTGATTTAATGACGTCACAGGACGCCCTCTATCGAATGTCAACTGACATCGTTTAAACATAGCAAAGCAAATAACAACCTAAGTCCAAGCTGCACCAAATGATAATCAGTTCTGTCGGCTAAGAAATAGGATTGGATTTCGTTTGTTTTAAGTGAAGGTTGTAAGGAATAAAGCGGTGTACACATCGCATAGGTTAGATATTTGAGTCACGAATCCATTTTATGACTAATTCCATAACTTTGTATGTGAATTTCGGGATCAGGTATGGATCGGGTGTGTTTACATAGCCGTATCTTTGGCGGGATCTCGGTGTGGAAGGGCCTTAGGATGTGGTTTAATGGAACGATCGCGGCAAGATTGATTTGATTTTGATAAGTTAAGATTTTGATCGTTAGGAATTATATTTCGAACGAAGAGATCGATTTATGCGATAAATACGGTCTTACAAAGTCTGTATAAAGACGAAGTTCGTCAACTTCGTTTTTTTTTGGAATGTTTGAATGACGTATTTCCAAGGAGGTTCTCACAACTTGTCGACAACCATGGTCTTAATCATGGCCCCTTCCAGGATATCTTACCAATTCAAACTCACCCTGTATTATCTAGGTATAATCCATAATTCCGTACTGTGAAAGTGTGTTGTTGGTTTGTCCTTCTTTCAAGCAGCAATGGAGCAACGGTTCAACGTGATGTTTTCACATAAAGCTAGTTTATGATATACTTTAGTATAAAGCTGTTATTTTGACATTACAAACAGACACTTAAATTTTACTTATATGTATTTATCTATAGATATAGACTTGAAAGAGAATTTTGACATCTGCTGTTAAAGCTAGCTCTTGAACTGCCGACCACGTGAACGTAATCCATTTCACGTTCGATGAAATCCGATTTTAACGTAACGTATCGAACTTCGGTGATGTAAAAGACAACAAACAATTTACCAGGGATTCAATAAATATACAAAATAACCGTTATAACGAAATGATAATTTACGACTGTTGGACAATAATTAATTAATTAGTTTTATACAGCACTACGCTTTATGTTAATTAGGTATAAATCACTAAATTTATAAAATGTTCGTTTATTTATCTGTCAAGCACATTCACGGTTTTTGTGACTTTCGGATTTGTCATGCATTCCAAATTAATTTTTATGATTAGTTTATTATAAAAGTGCATTCGTTAATCAAAGATCATATTAATAAACTAGCTGCTGCCCGTGGTGTTACCCGCGTGGAGACATTGGATTTCATGGATTTTATTTTTTTGCGCGGAACCCTAAATATTTTTCTAAAATAGAAGTATATGCTACTCCTTATAACATCAGCTATCTACCAGTGGAAGTCTCATCAAAATCGGTCCAGCCGTTTCGCAGATTACCCGGAACAGACAGACAGAAGACAGTTTAAAAAATTATGTTTTTATTATAGGTACCGTATATACTTTCATATGCATTTAGTAAAAAGCTGTTATTTTGATATTACAAACAGACACTTCAATTTTATTTTTTGTATAGATTTATAGATATAGATATTTCTTAAACATAAATATTTAAAGCGAAATTTCATTGGTAGAGACGACGACGGTAGGTTTTACTAGGTGGTAGGACTAACTCTTCTGCGAGTGTCTGTCGGGTTGGTACCACCGCTATGCTCGTGAAGCCCAGTAATTCAATCAAATAAATTAAATCACTGGCTACTCTGCTCATCAAACCGGAACACAGTAATGCTTGCACATTACTGCTTGGTGGCAGAATTCATGAGCAAAGCGGTGGTAACAACCCAGACGGACACTCGCAGAAGAGTTAGTCCTCCCACTAAACTTTTTTATAAAACTATGGAAATGGCATTTTGTGTGAAAGTGACCGCTCGGCTTGAGATACTCCGTTCTTCTGCCATTTACAATTTACCTCTACTAATACTTATTCTGTATCTTACACATTCATAGTTCGAAAGAGAGCGGTTGAAATAATTACCTCATCGGAAATGTGTGTCAAAAATATACATTATGATTGCTGGTTTATGATTGTAGCTTAGAATAAAAACGCACAGAATCTTGCAAGTGAAAACGAGTTTTAAAATACCTTACAAAATTGGTAGGGTTTGCTTATACGTTGTAATTTATAATTTACAGCATAATGTGTAGCTCAGTATATAGCTTAACTATTTTAAAGAAAATATATACCCAATTTAAAAATTTTAAACTAAAACTTATGTCTGGGAAATGATTTCCAGGTAACGTAGCTACGTTACTTAACGGATAAATACACGTAAAAATCTCTATCTCTACGCTACATAAATAGATATCTATATAAATGCGAAATTGTGTTGGTTGGTTTGTCCTTATTTCACGCAGAAATAAAGCAATGAGCAATGGATCGAGAAAGAGGCCTGTTACATTCGCTCATTTTATTTTGGAAAAATCCAGAGTTCTTGTAGAAGTCTTCACACGAGTGAATCCGTGGGCGCAGTTAGTCTAAAATAAAATGACTACATATAATGCAGATCGTAGACGCTTATGCAAAAGTACGTTTCCTTGTCAGAATAACAACGCGTCAAGCGCGCATTTCGAGTATCAGGAAATCCGCGCTTGACGTAAAAACGTTGTTATTCTGTCAAGCAAACGTACGTTTGCATAAGCGTCTACACTGCCCCTAGCACAATGTGTCAGTTGTCTGTTTGAAAGTATCCATCTATGCGAAATTATTCTAATTATTACACCTCTACGGTTAACATTATTGTAATCGTTCGTGTAATCTGCGTAATTTTGTTATGTTTATGCTTGTTTTGTTTTAAATTATAATTTGATGAGTGTAAATGAACTTTTGACGAGCAAATCATAAATGCGTTATGGTTTTTTATGATGTTTATTAAATTGCTGATAGGTCATTTTGTGTGAAGTCAGCGCAGAGCGTGTTACGATCTTTTGTTTTTAGATTATCGGGAAAACTGAATAATTATGTTTTTACGGTTACAGTGTCTTTATAAACTAAGAACACCAACTATTTTTTAGTATTTTATTATATTATTTACTTATACATGGGCTCCAAGGGAGTACTCATGAAAGTTAAAATAAATGACTCTGAGTGCCCGTTCCAAAATGGTATAGACGGATCAAGAACAAGGGCAAGAAACTCGATAGTTTTTACAATGTTTCTAATGCTAACAATGTTGTATTAAATTTAAGTCTAAGCATCAGAGTTCGCCAGGAGTCTCATCCAACACACATTCGTGTTGGATGATTCAAGTTGATTTTTTCTCAGAAAAGTGTAAGGTTCCCGTTGAATTTTCTTGCGTGTGAAATCGCGGCTAGCGTCTAGTTTTGTATATCTTCGATGGTTGCGGTGAAGTTGCGTTGATTTTGCTCTCAAATATGATATTCGTATTAACAATTACGTTATTTTGTTAAGTTAAGAGGTGATTCAGTCTCACTCTACTAATCTGCACATTTTTATATCACTTTTAGTCTTTATATTTATTAGTCAGCGCGGCCTTGGAGGTAAGTAGACCGTACGGATTTTTTTAACAAGATTGCGTAAAACTACTTATCTTTAAATCGTTCGATTTTGAAATGCTGCGAATTGATGTGCATTTGTTTTTTTTGTTAAGCTTGCGATTTAACACTATTGTCCTTATTCATAAAAGCTCAATAAGATAATCTATGGAGTTTTGGCGGTTTTTTTCTCGGTTGTAGGTCTTATCTGTAGCTTGTGAGTTTGAATCTTAGAAAGTTAGCTTTCGCTGAAATTATTGCGATTCAACTGCAGACTCAACATGAGGGTGTTTGCTATAACTATTCGTATCTATAGCTATTGAAGGGTAGTACTTGTTGTACCACCACGTTTTTTTTCTCCGAAACAACTTATTGCAGGACTCGAACCTTCGACCTACAGACCGGCGGCCGACGTCACTACAAGGTTCAAAATCGTATCATGATTGTAAATCATTTAGAAGTATCACTATAGAAAGCAAGTTTCACAAAAATACCTTTAACCTTTCAAAACTTGCTCTTCATTGCACAAACCATCAGTCGAGAATCCGGTCGTTCGACCACACACCCACTTTGACCGCACCACCATTTGGAGCGGTAACCTCTCTTACGTACCACTTACGTAAAACAATAACAATTACCATGCTTTAAACCATATTAGTAAGTCACTGTCCACTGTCATGTAAGGTAGAAGTTACTGTTTACTTTTATGGTACATACTTAAATGGTACAAATAGCTTTGATTGCGTAATATTGGATAGTAGCTTTGTTGTGGTCTATGGTTATATGCGTTACATTTGTCACTGTCAATGATGATGGCACGGCGGTTGTGAGGTCACTAGCCACACCGAACGTCGAAGGTTCGAATCCTAAAACAAGCTTCAGCTTTTTAATTTTAATTCACCCGTTGCGTATTAATATTAAATAATAGTAAACAAATAAATATTTTTTTATTGATCATAATGTTGGCAGCTAATGCTAAAACGCTTTGGCGCTGTCCAGTACTCAATTGGTAAGATAACAACTAGGTACTAAATACTGTTAAGATAACATAATATCGTGAACCATCTAATATGTTCCAGCAGATGATATAAGTTTAGCATGTCATCTCCATAATTTTCTGATCAACTGACGTAACGCAAGGATGAAGAGTTGGAATAAACGCGACACGTTTGTAGAGAATGTACAGTTCAATCCACAGTAGCCGGCGCTAAGCCTATTGCAAATGTAGTATTACCATAGAAATACCATAAAGATTCTGTGAGGTAATGTTATCGACCCACTAACGAGTGTTATCGACCCACTAGCCAATGCGGGTCAATGGCGCACCGTGATGGTTTACATACGAAAAACCCATGTGCGTGTGAGCCTGTGCGAAGGGGCGATAAGCTGAAGCGGGAGCGTGTTTTTCCTATAATCTTATCGTTATAACCAGTCTATATTATTCCGTTGTTGAACATAATCCTCTTCTTAGACATGCCACTGAGCTGGATTCTCTGATAATCCAAATATATAATCGAACGTGGTCGACATCGATAAGCTCCAGATTATTGTAGAATTCAATCCCCTGTCCTACAGATCGGTTGTCAATTCACTTCATTAAACCATCATCGCTTCAATAGTCTACATAGATATAAGTATACAAATAAATAAAATTGAAGTATCTGTTTGTAATATCAAAATAACAGCTTATTACTAAATGCATATGAAAGTATATACGGTACACATAACAAAACAACCATTATTAAATTTTTGTCTGTCTGTCTGTCTGTTGGTTCCGGGTAATCTCTGAAACGGTTTGGCCGATTTTGACGGGACTTTCACTGGCAAATAGCTGATGTTACAAGGAGTAACTTAGGCTACTTTTATTTTAGAAAAAGGGTTCCGCGCTAAATAATTAATACCATGATATCCAATATCTCCGCGCGGGTGAAACCGCGGGCAGCAGCTAGTTCTCGAATATGATGATAGCACTGTGGTAAGCACACGTCTTGGTAGCTACTTCGTAGCTTCTCGTAGTTTCTTGTTTCTCTAATAGACACAATGAACTAGTTATGTTTTAGGGTTTAAGTATGTGATCTTTGGGCGCTACTCATTTAAGTTATTCCCCGCTCTGTCTATACTAACATAACAGCAGCTTTATGCTTAGAATATAATCTTAAGTTATATAATAAGCAAATGATCTAGTTGCCCACACACGTACGGCGAGTGTCACAAAATGACCAACTAACACAAACACGTACATATATACAAGTTACACAAATACAATTACACAACACCTTAGCCGACTCGTTAAAGGGGGGTAATAATTCTGCAATAGAATGTCCAGATAGGTGTTATGAAAGGTGTGATATTAACATATTTGATTAATGATTGGATCTGAGCCAGTATTTGTTGTAATTAAGAGTATTATTAATGATGTGATGAAGATTTCTGCTGTATCTTATTTGTCAATTTTCACAGGCTTTAGGACAATTTATATGATAACGGTCTACTCATGGCATCCACTTTGTTAACTCAGTTTTATTATGTTCTTTCTTTTCAAGAGATTGAATGGTTAGTGTTTGGCCACTATCTCATTTGATATTAAATGACAATTTGGTCGAATAAGATTATATAAAGTCAGTAATTTATAGTTTCAATTCCACGATAAATTTATCGCGAGAGAGTATGCCATGAGTAGATTTAAATGGATTTCCGCAAAGTAACGCCTGATTCCATCAAATTTGATCGGAGGTAAATATGCTGAACCTAGAATCGAAAGTAGCTCTTTCGACAATCGCTCATTGTCGGACCACACCGATTGGTCGTTGGGTATAGATTTCTTATCCTGAAGATGGTGATCAGCCAGGGTAAAATTATAAAATACCCTACCCACTTTCATATACATGATGCATTATGGATTTTCAGTTAGAATCGTGTAGACTCATCAGCTTTATTACGCTCCCACTGCTACGATATCGGCCTTCTCACAGAGAGAAAGTACTACAGGCCATAATCCACCACGCGGACCTATAGCGGCTTGGTGGATGTCACATGTCCTCGAATTTTGTGGTTCTCGAACATGCGGATTTCCTCACGATGTTTTCTTTCACCGTTTTAGAGTGAGTGTGATAAATCTGCACATAGCTTGATATAAGTCAATGGTGTCAGGCCAAGCCCAGATTTAAAGTGCGGTGCGTCGGATTGAAAGTCGCACAAGTTCCACTCGGTCACACTCGCGTTGTGTAGTCTCATAAAATATATTTCCTCACACGATAGCATGATCACACAGATGGCGGTAGATTGTGCAAATTGTTGATCGCTCGGCAATCATTGCAAAGTCAAGATCGCAATGCAGCAGACGATATGCACTAAATAATCTCTTCTATATGAAGAAACCAATTAATGCAGTCTGCAAAATTTCGCATGGTTAAAGTCGATGCAAAAATGATTAATTATTCTTATATTAAAACTATTTATTATACGCCAGACGCCTACGTAAGATATATATCAGCATACTGTTATTAGTGGTAGGACTAACTCTTCTGCGAGTGTCCGTCTCGGTTGTTACCACCGCTTTGCTCGTGAAGTCAGCCGCCAAGCAGTAGTGTGCAAGCATTACTGTGTTCCAGTTTGATGAGCAGAGTAGCCAGTGAAATTACTGGGCTTATGAGACTTAATACCTAATGTCTCAGGGTAACGAGCGCACTGCAGTGCCGCGCAGGCCTTTGTGTTACAAAGTTCTGGGTGGCACTGCAATTGCTATGGGCCGGCGTTATGCTTACCATCAGGCAAACGACCAGCTCGTCTCGTTACCAAATAACATTAAAAAAAACCAAATGTTGCTCCGTTCCACTTGTGGTTTATTCCATTTGCTCCATTGCTGCACCAACATTTCTCACTTATAATATTTGTCTAAAGTACAGTATAATCATGTTGTATAATTTACTGAATCAGATAAATTTATTTCTTTGTATTGCCTTATACTTCCAATGTTATTCGATACCTAATGTGCTAGTGAACTAAAACCGATGCATCTATTTCAATAGCGTTATTTCACAATGCCCTTTCTCTCTCGCTTCTTATATAATAGGTATTAACTGACCGCTTCCTGGCTGCTATATATAATTATACTTTAATATAGTCTAGTAGCTGGATTTAATAACCTAACATTGTTTTGGTGTGTTAATTTATTTTTTGATCATTTTTTCAGTCTTCAAGTCTCATAAATTACGAATGTAAATTTCTATACTACCAGATTTTGCATGCTATTGTAATGATGTAATGAAAGGTTTTGAAAAAATCTTAAATCTATATATAAAATATTTAAACTTTGTTTAAGTAAGTACAGCCAGCCACAAAATTAATTATTAGAGTGTTAATTTGTATCAATCTTTACCATTAATAAGACCTTACCAGATTTTTCTCGTCTGCGAAAGTCGTCTGGGAGAATCACTTTTTTGCTTATTTAATTTGCAGTCAAACAGTAGCTAAGTAATGTATTTAGCAATTCTGTGTTCTAGTTTTAAATAAAAATCAGTGAAATTACTGGCGTAAGACATTTATAAGCTAAAGTCTCAGACGTGTGCAACATTCGAATAGTCAAGTTTTTTTGGCACTGCTTTTGGGCAGATAGACTCGTAACATCATACAAATTTCCGGTTTTGTCTTATATTTCTTTTTATTATATTCCATTAAACACTTTAATCATGACACGTGTTTAATTTTAAACTAAAATGAACCTAGATTTTTTTATCATTTTAATTTCCTAAAATCGATATTACTGCCAATATATATATTTTCTAGACTACGGCCCACTTCAGACGGTTGCACTCATGCGCCGGAGCTATTCTTCCTTGGCCTACTGCGTACACCGGCGACCGCCCAAACTGAGTCTGCACTGCATAAATTGCCCGTGAGGTAGTCACCAAACACCATTTTGTGGGCTAAGTTCCTACGCTCCACCGTTTGGTGGCGCTGTAAAGATTTTTTCATAAAAAGCTCGGTCGTTAAAAAAATGTTCTAACACATATCATTGCATCTGACTGTACTCACAAATTACGGTTTTCATATAATCCGCGTGACCAATATTTTCGAAATTCAATGATTGATCGAAACATTAAAGAGTGATGAAACATTTGAAACATATTGAGAGAATTACACTCTTTAGTAACAATTGAAGGTAAAAATGAAAGGTACCTATCACATCGCACTGAAGCTTACCTCCTATGTTGCAACTTGGAATTGCACTAAAACTGAAATGACGGTTTTATTGTCCTGTTGAGACATTTCGTTGAGCTAAATGTCAACTTATTAAGCGAAAGTAAAAGTAATTATAAGCCTTCCTTGCGCACTGTACAATTTCCCCATTTTTTTTCTGGAGGTTAGTTTTAAGTAACCACTTCCAATTTTTCAAGAAATTTTGACATTGTTTAGTACCTAACAGTTTTTACAGCGATGTCGGCTGTAACGTTCTCAGGTTTGTGTTCAAATCCTACAACGGCTAGAAATTTTGGTGAAAGAACATATTTTCTACTGCTCCTCTAGCTAGCTACCACCCTCAAGATGAAAATCCGTCACCCATCACGATTCGTTTCATTTTCACAAACGCTTTTGAGAGACTATTTCCATTCTAGGTATTTACCACCTTTGACCGCAGTCATTGTCAGTGTCATCTTGTTCGACTTTTGCCTGCTAGGCTATTGAGCCTCCTTGAGACTTAATATCATCCTAATATTTTACAATAGTAATAAAAACATACATTGGCATTGAAAATTACCAAACACGGTATGAAGCATACCAACCCACGCTATCAATTTGACACTTCAAACCACAAAATTAAATTGTTTCATAACAAAAATACTCCACAAAAAAAAACCAAGATGACCACAAGATTAAAATTCCTCGTCAATCCTTTCCATTGCCTTGAAATTAGACAATTATCCGAACATTAGAGCTCTGTGACGTAAGTAATAGAGGCTATTTTTAAATGGTTCGATCGCTATCTTATTGCGATTGAATGCAGTCGAATCAATTTTGTTTCGTCACAGCCTCTCTTTAAATGCATCATAACGAGAAGCCTTGTCTTGGATTGTATGTCTTTATAAGTGTTTTAACAAGGGTGGAGTTCGAGGTCATAGAGGACGTTATCACACGCGTAAAATAGGGCCTTGACTACTCTTGACAAATGCAGTTCTGTACTGAGAAAATATTATTTTCGCTGTATTTTACCAAGAAGGACTAACTCTTCTGCGAGTTTCCACCTTTTTTTATTTGGTAATGAGACGAGCTAGTCATTTGCCTGATGGTAAGCATAACGCCGGCCCATAACAATTGCAGCGCGACCCAGAACTTTGAAACACAAAGGCCTGCGCGGCACTGCGGTGCGCTCGTTAGCCTGGGACATTAGGTATTAAGTCTCATAAGCCCAGTAATTTCACTGGCTACTGTGCTCATCAAACCGGAACACAGTAATGTTTGCACACTACTGTTTGGCGGCAGACTCCACAAGCAAAGCGGTGGTAACAACCCAGACGGACACTCGCAGAAGAGTTAGTCCTACCACTAACAAAACCCTACCTGGGTCCCACCGCTTTGCTCTTTTACACGAGCAAAGCCGCCAAGTAGAAATGTATATGTAATATCTATGTATGTAATATCTTTGCGCATAAAACTATATTCCAGTTTTGTGCGCAAAGTAGTCAGTGGAATTTCACATGCAGTGGAATAGAATATGAGACTTAATTCTTCGTCTCAGGGTAACGAGTGCACTGAAGCGTACAGCACAGTTTTTTGTCTTTCAAAGATTGGAGTGGCACTGCATTTGTTATGGGCAAGCGGTATGCTTACCGTCAGGCAAGGACCCTGATTATTTCTGACTGATGAAACATTTTGAGCGTAGTCCTTTGTTTCGTAGCTGGCAAAGCTGAAGAGGCTGTAGAATTCGAATCCTGAACATATGACTCATTGAGGAATCGTTGCCTTAGATTATTGCACTAAGTAGATTTTATATTCAAACGATTACGCGAGTGGGTGTGTGACCACTCCTTTAGTAAGATGTGCAAATCAGTGACTTTCAAAGTGAGAGTAACATGAGATTTATGGCCAAATAAACTTTTTACTTCAAAATCACTAATGCTCAAAAACTTTTTATAAGAAAGTATTGTTCCCCACGAAGTAACTTCAATAAAATAATTTCACAAGTTAGCCAATTGAATTATTAGGCATAACAGATGCTTTGCTTAACTATACTACATTAATGCCTTTTTCAGCAACCCTAGGAGACGCCTAAATCGGATGCCTAAATATTTAGGAGTTACCTAGGGGCAAAAACAATTGGGAGTTGCGCAGTGCACAGCATCATGCATTTGGTGTTCATTTCCCATAATATTCCATACATTACAACGTCATACTCGTAGCTGCGCTGCAACGGACACGCATCCAGTTTGACCCGCACTTTATGAATATGTTCGACGATCGACAGGTCTTAAAGCAGTGTCTGTCGCATTTCGCGTTGGCTGTAGCAAATTAACAAATTATAAAATTTCTTAATCCAGACTAACGATGCATATGAGTCACGTGAGGTCAAAGGATCTGTCGTGCTATTTAGTGAGATAAGATGACTAATAATAATAAATATGTTTTCTTTCTTTCTTTCTTTCTTAATAATTTGGGTTTATTATCGGACGTTAGGGATCACTTGAGCTGACTTAAATCTTTTACACTATACTCGTAATATAAAAGTCTATAGTAAACGGGCTGGACTTTTAGGTTGAGCACAGAATATATACATAGAAACCTTGACATCACGGACTAGTTTATACGCAAATAAATAATAAATATTAATAAATAAACGCTTACACTCATACCCCCGCACTAGGATTCCCTGTGTCGCAGGTGGCATGGACATACGCAGATACACATCACAAACATCCAAGACCAGCAAACAAACTTTATTTTTACATAAAATCTGCCCTGGCCGGGAATCGAACCCGGGACCCCTCGCTTTGCAGGCAGGGTTACTACCAACTTAGCTTCGGAGCCGTCTAAATGAACTTCTGGAGCACGTAAGGTTTGCGACATTTGCATACTAAATAAAAATGTGCAATCATTTATTCCACGACTATCGTCTTCATAGTCCCCATCTTTGAACGATTCTTATTCTATAAGCAAACCCTCATTTTATTGGAGCGCCTCGTTATTGTGACGCGTAACCAAAATGCTGGTACTTATCTGGCACAATGGATCAGCATTGCGATCCAAGGAAGCAATGCCGCCATCGTGCTGCGTACGCTAGCTACTAGTAGTGGACTATAGAAATTGGATTATCTATTCGCTTATATTAAATCGCAATAGACTTGTAGATTATCCAACTATTTCTGTAGCTAAGTTTCGTTAACGGTAGGGCTAACTCTTCTGCGAGTGTCCGTCTGGGTTGTTACCACCGCTTTGCTCGTGAAGTCAGCCGCCTAGCACTAATGGCTTAGGAGACTGTCTCAGGGAAACGAGCGCACTGCAGTGCCGCACAGGCCTTGTGTTTCAAAGTTCTGAGTGGTACTGCAATTGTTATGGGCCGGCGTTATGCTTACCATCAGGCAAACGACCAGCTCGTCTCGTTACCAAAAATATTTAAAAAAATATAGTGTTTGCAGTAGGTATCTAGTGAAGGCTTTTAGGACGTTGTAAAAAAATCTTTTTTTTTTAAATAGTTTATTTACTAGCTTCAAAATGACGAAAGTAGTGGATAATGCACTTACCAGAACCACTGGACTATCAGATGACAGTATGGAGCAAACATCTGAATGCAAATGATACTAACGTAAGCATAGACCAGAATCACCGTATCATATGACATGCAACACAGATAACAGATCAGTTACCTAGTTGTGTTACCGCATCGTCTATGATTAAGGCTAGACTTGACGCAATAAAAGATCTAGATGTCCGGTCCGACACATGTTTTTTTTTTTCTGCTTTCGGGCGAGAATACTAAACAGGTTTTTTTTGTATAACCCACATACGAACATTCTTATGTTAAGTCATGACTAGATGAATGTAAATGGTGCTATTTACCTGTTTTTCTAAAAAAATATATGGTAATACGGATAGAAATAAACTCTATTACATATCGTTATTTGATTTCGTCACTATTAAAGGACGTTTTCCCAAAAATGTAATGTAAGTACACAGACTTACTACAAATCTGTGTGTAAGTACAAAAAATAGTTTTGACTCTTTTCTTCACTATTACAGGGAACATAATTAAAATTTAAGGTTAATTATGTACTTATGTATAATGCATGTTAGTCTATAAGGTATCCTGAATTTGTTGCTTCAGAATAAATGGAAGTGTATATTTCTATAAACACTTGGTTGTACTACCTACTATGTTATTTTGGCTGGTAATATGTATGGGAACGGACATTTTTGTGACGAAAAACTGGATGTCTTGCTTCAGACAGCGCCTTAATAACAAATGTCTCAGGGTAACAAAGCGCAATGCCACGCAGGCCTTTGTTTTTCAAAGTTCTGAGTGGCACTGAAATTGTATAAAAGCAAAATAATATAAAACACAGACAGGGCGCTCCAGCGACTTGTAATTTCCCAACAGACCTGTATTAATATTATCATACGAGTAGTATAATATGGTATAGATACGCAATCTAATTGCATTAAGTGTAACATCAATAAAAAAAACATTAAAAAACGAGTATCATATGATTCGCTAAAGCACCTATGATCAAATAAACGAACTACATCGAATCAACATAATCACACACACAAATGACCACATATATACATACGTCAGCGGATCACACACATGCAAGTAATAGCAATCACTTAGCCAATCTACTGCCTTTGGAATTAAGAACGAGGAATTTAACTATTTCGCTTTACATAATGGTGATCGGAGAACGGATGCGCTGCGCAGGTCAACTGTCAGCCGAGACCGATGTGTGCTAGTTGGGTGCGTTGCCGTTGTCTAACACGGCACGGTAAGTTACTTACGGATATTATCTAGAACGTTAACAATACGTTTCAAGGCATACCGCAGAAGATATTTTTATTATTTTTTGTAAAGTTAATGAAAGTTGAATAGAATTATAGGTTTTCCCGTGATCTGGCGCTTGCAACATCGCTGAAATATCGGAAACTCAATACAAATAATATACATGGCAAATATCCCGTTAATTCTGATTTTGTTCGTGAATAGAATTAATTTCTATAATGTATTAAAAAAATGCTTTTTGATTTTGTCGACTCAATTTCTAACTCATTATAGAAAGTTATCTAGACGGCTTTATGGGCTAAAACAGATATTTTTTAATACTTTCTAGTCATAAAGTTTTTGACAGATTTAAGTATTCGATCACAAAACAATAACATTCACTGTACGCCGTTATAGATGAATACATTTCTAATATTTAGGGAAATTTATAAACAAATCGCAACTTGTAGTTGACCTTTTTTATTGTTTGTAGGTACTGTATTTGTTGTGTTACGTATTTGTCCTGTTTTGCTTTAGTAATATTTATTTATTTGCTTTTCATACAATGAAAACACAGTCGGTTTGCAAATTTTCATTCAAATAGACCCAGAACTTTTTAGCTGAGAATGTCAAGTAAAAGTAAAGTACTTTTCAAGACTATGTTTTTAATATAATGATATAAAATTCAAATGTATGTCTAAATTGATCAGTTTTATAGAGTTGTTAATGTAATAGTAACAGTGGACACTCCAGTAAATAAGCTTCATAAAAATACCGGTGAGAATCTCGATGCCTTTCTCTACAAAGATGAGCGATGGATCATCTATAACTATTATTGTATCTTTGTCTTTACATTAATAAGAAAGATACTGTAATTTTGTTAAAATAAACCTTAGATAAAAGCAATTAGAGTTTAAAATTATTTTTGCACGTCATCGTTTTTGTAATATTAGAAGTAATGGACGACTTATCTAATGGACTTCGCATGGTAAACCGGCTAAAATTAATCTGAATAAAATAAGTTCCAGATCTACCTAATCATAAGCTCAACGTATAAATATTTTGTATTACAGTGTTACAATAACTCGAATTCATTAATTTTATTATTTCCAAGAAAACAAAACATGAATTTGCTAAGCTTGCCAGTAAAAAACACGACGTAGTATTGACTGTCTTTTTATAGGGAGTGAGAGTAAAATACATTTAAAATATTAGTACTCTACAAATGGGCATAAAAACACGCTGTAAAATATCTGTTAAAGAAATTAATTATTAAAAAAACATGCAATCTTATAGTAAAGTTACACTTTGGAATGTTTTAAAAAATAGTTTGTAGGGCGTCTAGTTTTGAAGTCATCGGTGTAATAGTAAATGAAAGGTAATACACAGATGGGTGTGTACCATGCAGCTTACGTAGATACGTTTAATTTTATCGATATTTATATGTAGTAATAAATTCTGTAGCACCCAATATATTAGACAGCTTTGTTATGTCATCCATTTGCCATGAATTGTACAATTTGTTTTATGGGATTGAGTGAAGACTACTTGTATACTTTTTCGATACGATTTCGAACTAAGAATATACAGTACTCTATTAGTCTGTGTAAACAAATGATATTATATCTTTATTACTAGCTTCTGCTGGGGTTTTCTCCCACATTCCCACAAGAACCGTGTATTTTTCCGAGATTAAAAGTAGCCTATGTTACTCTCCGGTCCCCAAACTATATTTATACCAAAAATCACGTCGATCCGTTGCTCCGTTAATGCATGAAAGAAGGACAAACCAACAAACCAACAAACACACTTTCCCATTTATAATATTAATAGGATTAAAGCGTCCATAAAGTTATGAAATAAGATTGAAATTATACATGTTTGTACGTCTGCCAATAGAATTAATTATTCGAATGAATAACTTTGGTCATTATATTGAGTCCAGCATGAACTTTGCATTATAAGTGAAACAAACTTGTTAAGTCTTATGTTGTACTGACTGAGCTTCGCCATTAAGTCTACTATTTTTCTTATTTCCTCTGGAAATGATTACATTCTATCTAATAACTTTAAGCGAGCAATTCTTGTCCTACTAATATTATAAAAGTGAAAGTGTGTAAATATATTACTAGCTTCTGCCCGCGGTTTTCACCGGCGTTCCCACAGGAACCGTGCAATTTTCCGAGATAAAAAGTAGCCTATGTTACTCTACGATCCATAAACTATATCTATGTCAAAAATCACGTCGTTCCGTTGCTCCGTTATTGCGTGAAAATCTTTATAGTCTCACAATGCTCAATATATTGAGCGACAGCTATTATAATTTTTTGATAATAAAAAAAGAGAAATTTATTCGTGTAAAGAGATTATCTAAAAGTATTTAAACTTAATTGTGTCTATTTTTCTTAATACAACTAAAATTTTCGAACGTTCAACTAAAAACAAAGGCATCACGATTATCAAACCTATTTCATTACAAAAGCATTATACCCAAAGAGAGCGTTAACACTTAACAATTAGATCCAAACAATATTATTCTTTTTTAACTAAGACCCCGTTAATTAATAGCATTTTAAGTCACATCTAACTGACATAATTATAATGACACAGTCCCAATTAATTGCTCTCACGGTTGCCTGTAGGCCTTCGTCAAGGCGAGAGATGATTGATTGACCATCTTAAGTGACCTTTGGTGAACTTTCATATCATTATTACACCAATGCTTTGAGGCATGTACAATTGTACAGGTGTGGTGACTTTGACCATGTAATGGGCGTTATACGGCATCTTTATGATTTAGAAAATTATATAGAAGATCCTATTACGGTTGTAATTGCTTTGCTTTTTTCGAATCCCACTATGAGTTCAGCCAGTGATAAAACTGATGTTGATACTTTAGGTATATGAATGATAGTGATAAAACGTTAAACTTGGAAGTATCTATAGATACTTGAACTCTAGAGTGATTCCTGAAATACACTGATAGATACTTGACTGCTGGTTTTGTTAGCCAGGCGTACTGTAGTACTAATAGTACAACAAAAATTAATAGAAAAAATATTGTACGGTTGCATTGTATAATAAAGATAGCCAACAAAAATCCAGAGGCACCCTAGGCGGTTGCTTCCTTTTAACCTTTTATCAAACCTACCTATCAATCAAACAGCCTTTTATGATGTTATCACAACTTCGCGTGAGCCAATGACCCTTTAACACTGACAGTTATAGCGTGAGTGACGTGATGTGGTAGGGTTGTCAGTAAACCCGATTGAATAATAAAAATAAAAAGTAACTATATTGGTGTATAAATGAAACGATTGCGATTAGAAAAAAAAAAGTTAATAAAGTTAACTACATAACACTTCTTAACAGTTTTTTAACCTGCTCAAAAGCCAGCGTAGTTATTAATTTTAGATAATATTATGTGAGTATACAATTTTATAAAACAATTAAGTTTCCGTCGTCTCCTCTTGTTTACTCCAGTTTTACCACATTTTTTTTTTAATTTTCTTTGTGAACGAGACGAGCTGGTCGTTTGCCTGATGGTAAGCATAACGCCGGCCCATAACAATTGCAGGGCCACCCAGAACTTTGAAACACAAAGTCCTGCGCGGCACTGCAGTGCGCTCGTTACCCTGAGACATTAGGTATTAAGTCTCATAAGCCCAGTAATTTCACTGGATACTCTGCTCATCAAACCGGAACACAGTAATGCTTGCACACTACTGCTTGGCGGCAGACTTCACGATTATTTCACGCATTTATTTAATAGTACAAAACATAAACCTTAGGACAGCACATATATAGTTTACGAGCGACGAAAATTCAAAAGCATC
The DNA here is from genome assembly GCA_907269065.1 of Crocallis elinguaria. NCBI lineage: Eukaryota > Metazoa > Arthropoda > Insecta > Lepidoptera > Geometridae > Crocallis > Crocallis elinguaria. The sequence goes on from OU026068.1 coordinate 16,489,642, forward strand.
TACTTAGCCGCTGCACATACGAAACCGTTCATCACGAACGCGACGTAAAGTTGGCAACCCTAGCTCGAGTGGCACGCATGCTTTATGTCATCAGTAGTTAGCACGCGATGACATTGTGAGAACTTCTAGTTTTTAGCTTCAACCAACAAAGTGCGGAAATATAATTTCTACTGTTTTTAGTTAAGTTTCTCCTAAAGTTCAATGGCAACATTGAATAAATTGACGCGATGATGCCTTAGTGACGTCACTCGCTGATCCGGAGGTCGTTAGTACGAGTCACGAGTTTTCTGGAAAGGAAATCATAGTGATACAACCATATTGTTGATAGGGCATTTCCTAATGTTTATCTAGCTAGCTGCCACCCTCAATTTGAAAATCTATCGCTAAGAACTTACTGACGTATTCCAGCAGTTGCTGTCGAGAGTCCTATTCGTATTGCGTATTCACGATCTTCGACAATTGTCGCGAAGTCTTGATTATATCTCCGATCTCGCTCGGGATTGAAGTCAAACGCTCACCAATCGGGGATAAAAAATTAATAATAATAATTATACTAACTACTTATGTGCTTAGACTAACAATAAAAAGCGTGTTTACGTTAAATATTAATACTTACAGTCAAGCAGAATTTTGGCGTCCTTGACATACATATCTGAACACAACTATTAACTTAATGAACATTTACTTTTCTTCTCTGTAATTATTCAAAAAATAACCATACTATTACGGATTCATTGTTTTTTAAATGGGCTCTTCGCATTTATGCGTGTTTTTTTAAAGATTAATCGTTTTAAGACATTGAACTCCACCTGAAGGGTTATGTAAAACGTTGAGAGGTGGTTATTGTTGGTTTTAATTAATAGTGTTTGGGTAACTTAAGTGAGTGAGAATCGCATAGGAAGCTGAAACGAGTTTAGTCTTTTTTTAAAAACTGACATCTATAGATTGTTATCAGAAATTAGGTACTGTTAAAATCTAGTTATTACTAGTTATTTGAAATCTAGTTGCGACCTGTATTTATGACACAATTTACCCATTTTCTCTGGAAATGGTGGCATATGTAGTAAGGCGTGGTCTAGTACTCGCCGGGTTACCTCCTCCTGCCCTTGCCCCATTTTACAGTGTCGGCGCAGTATAACTTTACAGACATACTACAAAAATGAACAGGTTTTGAAAATTTTTTAGCAGGATGGCCAGACTGCTCAAATACAAAAATCTGTCGCTAAACGCTTATGTGTGTGTGTGTACTTGTGTACTCTTGAGACCCTCATTCTAAGTTAAAATGATTTTCGACTACATCTGCACCAGATATCAAGTGAGAAAGTTGCCAAACAATGAGCCATAGACGACTTCTTCCCCATATTTTGTTGAAGTATCTAAAACGCTGATGTAGTGGAATCATACTCCTACTAGTTTAGTGGTAGTACTAACTCTTCTGCGAGTGTCCGTCTGGGTTGTTACCACCGCTTTGCTCGTGAAGTCTACCGCCAAGCAGTAGTGTGCAAGCATTACTGTGTTCCGGTTTGATGAGCAAAGTAGCCAGTAAAATTACTGGGCTTATGAGACTTAATACCTAATGTCTCAGGGTAACGAGCGCACTGCAGTGCCGCGCAGGCCTTTGTGTTTCAAAGTTCTGAGTGGCAGTGCAGTTGTTATGGGCCGGCGTTATGCTTACCATCAGGCACACGACCAGCTTGTCTCGTTACCAATAACATAAAAAAAAGAAAAAAAAAAAGGTAAAATCGTCAAGGTCCAAGTGGCGTGCTTTGAGGATTTATGAGACAGTTTTTAGGTTTTTCATATTTTCCATATTTAGCGACATCGTTCTTGGATGCGGCGAGATAGTGATTATATATACTAATATATCAAAAATTAAAAGCTTTTAGAAGTATACTAAAGTAGTAAATAGTAATCTTAAGGCGTGTCCTTTTTATCTTCAAATCTTATTCGGTGTAAATAACATTCTTGTTATGTGACTGCATTGACTCATACATATAGAATACCTATTCATTTAATATATTCGTATACAATGTCGTCGTAATTTACATTTAACGATTGTATTACAACATTTTATTTCTCGCATTAAACAACTGTTTAGCCTGTAAACTGAATTTAATTAGTTTTATCAGGGCATTGATTTGTGTAGAATATAAATTTGGAAGAAAGGAAAAGCTGTTTTTATGTTCATTAAAATTGCATCTTCATTATTAAATTAGCTTCATTCTCATTATACATGACATTCTTACAATTCGGAATATCTATGGAATCGGAATATATATTCTACAATATTTACTAAATGGAGTAAATTTTTACATAAAGGAAAAAATCGCTTTTGAAACAGAAGCCTTGGAGCCTTTGGAACAGAAGCCATCTCCAAAATCGAGGCATTGAACTCCAACTTAAGAAAGTGCTTTACTTTCAATAGCTCCCAAAAAGTTTCAGGTCATCAGAACAATATCAATTACGTGCAATTAAGTCTGATCTATTAAGCCACACCTAAACTTTTACCCAAAAAAAATAGTTCATTTGTAACCTACTATCGTCCTCGCTGCTCCAGCGGTCTGATCGCCTAAAGTAAAAGTGTTCGGCAGACTCCCCGTATAAAAGCGCTCGCGCACACTTCTCAAGCATCACAACATCTCTGGTTGTACCGCCGCAAACAACAAACATGGCCAAGTGGAGCATTGTAAGTTTCGGACCTTCGAATACTTACTTCGATTTTGGAGTGCAGTGAAGTGACAGTGAAAGGACCAAAAGGATTGTGATAAATTTGGATTACGCGATCTTGCGAGTGCTTGCGTAACCACGGATCGGATCTAAAGCAAATTAGGATCTGAATTTGTGACCATCATTGATTTGCAAAGCTCATATAAAGTTCGATCTTCGATTGTGTCTAAGCTTTTGCAAGATTTCCCTTTGTTCAAGTTCCCAGTGCAAATAAAATTTGATCGGTCTTAAAATTGTCGTGAAATATAGACCATTTCTATTAACATCTCTTGAATCAGTTTCCAATAAAAAAATACAAAGATTCCATCAGCACTGCTAATAATAGTGATAGCACTAACCTCACCGATATTTTTCCATTATTATTGAAATATGAATGTTTCCACATTTAAACCCACCTTTCCTCCACAGGTCGCCCTCGCCCTTATCGGCTGCGCCGTCGCCGAGCCCCCAGTTGGCTACAGCTACTCCGCCCCCTCATCCATCATCTCTGGAGGTCTGAGCTCCGGTGGGCAATACCACTCCGTACCTATCGGACACCAGGGCTCCGAGGGCTACCAAGTCGACCCTCATCTATTGCACAAGATCAAGCACATCATCCTGAAGGATGAGATCCAGAACCAGGCCTACCAGGGCTCTTCCGGATACTCTTCCCATGGACTCTCTTCCCACTACGGCGCACCCGCTCCTGTTTACGGTGTACCTAATGAGAGAATCGTAGGCATTGAGCTGGATCACGTACAGCAGGCTATCCAGGTCGCTCAGTTCCACCAGGCCGAAGAAGGTTATGCCTCAGGATACGCCGGTGGTTACTCCAGCGGTGGTTACTCCAGCGGTGGTTACTCGAGCGGTGGACACGGTGGTTACTCCAGCGGCGGAGACGGTGGCTACTCCAGCGGCGGACACGCTTCAGTATCCTACTCTGCTCCCTCAATCTCCTACGCCACCATCGGAGTCCCATCAGGCTCCTACGGCGTCCCCGCTCCCTCATCCTCATACGGCTCCCCTCACCATTAAAAAACAGTCATCTCATTAATGTAAACCATGTGATCGCATCCTAGATGTTAATATGTATTATATTATTGTTGTAAGTTTTCTGTAAATAAAAACCTCCTTTTTTGTAACGACTCGTTCATTCCAATCGTCTTTGCCCATAATTACGACACTTTCTCGTGTCGTACCTACTTGAGACTTGAGTAGTTGTAAAGCAACAATCGTAATGCTGTAAGTGGAACTTGAAAAACACATTATCGAACGACATATCAGGTAGCCATGCGACCCTATCGACAGTCCGCGAATCGAAAGCGATTCGACCTCTCGATATGTGAAGTGAAGGTATACGCTATCCATGTTATCTGCAAACTCGATTTAGCAGCCATTGTTTTTGCCGGTTCACTTTTACTTTCTGGCGTTGGATAAATGAGTCAGGCTGGTTTCAAAACACGCAGTTCAGTTGACCAGCCGACCGCATGATGCTGCGGATGAAACTCAAGGAAGCGTAACCTAGTGAACTAAATTCGTGCGTAACTTATATGATGGCTAATTTATCATAATTAGAAAGCCTTTAACGATTGCATTGGAACACAATATTATCTAATTAGAACAACGAAATGAGATGCTCAAATAATGCGTAACTAATAATGTAAAGGGATTCTTGATTTAACAACAATATGTGAAATATCAAATCACATCTAAACAAATTCAACACATCATATTAGATGACACTCTAGATTTTTTTACCATAGTACATAACACCTTCATCACGACATGACATCTTCATCGGGTGACGTATAAGTAACTCTATGCACTGATTTAAAAATCCATTCTATTTTACCCATAATCATCTTAATGAATCGCTCTTAACTCAAGCTCTGAGTGAGATAATTTCTTCCACGATCCAAATTACTTTTGCGTGGGTCTCAGACGGATCGCACGTTACGTCAGAGCCATTTTAGTGAAATTAGCGAATATTTTAGCGCAGATCCGAGTGCACCATGCACTTTCTCCGCAAGCTCGGATCATCTGGTTATAAGTATATACCTAACTGTTGGTCTTCTGGTTACATAATTAATGCGTGCGTGAGAGGCGTGTATATATGACTGTGTTCATGATCTGTACCTTAATGCTGGATTAGGATTTGATTTACATAAGATTGAGATCAAAGTAGTTTCCTTATTTCTGTAGTTATATAAACATAGATATGTAATATATATATAATCTTGTTTTCCTGTTCCCGCAATGGCATATTCATCACATTTAGTCAAAATGTCAAATTCAAATTCAAAATGCTTTATTCAAATATGCCCCAAAGGAGCACTTATGAAAGTTAAAATCAATGACTCTAACAGCGGACCTCTGCAACATTCGTCTACCCGAATCACAGACTAAAACTAATACTGTCTTTATCAGAACATAATAAATGAAAAAACAGCAACAGACCCAATCATCATGTCATATAACAATACGTGAGGTTATAGTGTTCAAACGCTATCCATAAAAACAAAAATAAAAGGCAAAGTAAAGAAAGCTCTTATTCAAGGGAAACTGATCTATGATTTAAAATTAAACATAAACGCAGAAAGAAGTCATAGTTTTGTAACAAACATATATCACCAACAAACATCAAACTTAGCAAATTTTATATAGTAACATCCATAAAATCGATTATAACGTAAATGCTAAAGAGAAAAAAAAACATATTTGATTGCATAACATACGAAGGAAATCACAATAATGATTCACTGATTGAATAAGAACATAAACATATAGAAATGGACATACATCCGGCATTTCTATACGGTTATGACTATTGAGGTGCGTGAGTGTATTGATTGATTCAACCGTGATAATTTTACTGTTGTTCTTTCATTGATGTATTTGTTGACTCGGTGATGGCTTAGTAGTAATGTTTGGCACCGATCTGCAGGACAGCAGTTCGAATATAACAACAACCTTGAGCCGCTCTACCACAGCACGGTGGTCTACCACAGCCTGGCTAGCCAAACGACCACTATGACACTACCACCCTCTAAATGAAAATATGTTATCAAGCCCCTATTGATAGTATAGTAACCTATATAAGTATATATATATATATATGTTATCAAGCCCCTATATCTATATCAAGTGAGATGGCGGTCAAACGCGTTAGCGACAATGTGGTCGAATATAATTATGGTGAATACGAAAACCTTAGTTTAAGATCGATTCTCAATCAACAACAGATCATTTTCTCTTACCAATACAATATATTCAGTCTTTCTGTCTGTAGAGTTTTCAAAATGAGAGTGAACATGATTGTACCTTCTAGGTAAATGACGTACTACTTACATCGTCAATCACGGTCATTTACTATCAAGCGAGATGGCAATCAAACGTATGAGCCTATAGACTATAAGTTGAAATAGCAGGTTACGGACCGGGAGATGTAATATAGGCCGGCCCCTAAGGGGTACCTTAGACGCTCAAGCAAACGTACGTTTGCTTGTCAGAATAACAACGCTTTTGCGTCAAGCGCGCATTTCGTGATACTCGGTGCCCCTAACCAATGTGAACCGACGACCTGTGGTCAAAACCGCGGGGACACATTGGGTGCAATAGGCGAGTAGCCGATCCAAGTGGCGTTCTATGGGGGAAGCCTATGTTCAGCAGTGGACGTCTTCCCGCTGATGATGATAAGTATAAAAGCTAGTAGCCAATTTACCCGTAGATTGATACTTTTAGTAATAATTTGTGTAGGTCCAAAATGATATTTAAAGTCGAGATAACAAACGAACCGTTTTGCATAGCGTCTTAGGAAACTGGTCAATCTATCACTGCTTGTACCATGCCTTCTTGTAAGTACAACTTTCTTGGCGCTTTTTAGATTGTAGTAACACAGCTTTTAATGTTACTCCATGAATGGCAGAACGTTACATGTAAATAAGTACGTAACATTACAGTGTCTTAATCAAGGTGAATTTGCAAAGTATATCTCAATCAGATAACATTTGCATCGTTTAGCCAATTGCTAAAATGCAATAAAAAATATTTTATCTACACAATACATATTTCAGCATGTAACCTGCTGCCCCGCGTTTTCACCCGCGTGGAGATTTAGGATTTCATGGTTTTTATTTTTTTGCGCGTAACCGTAATTATTTTTCTAAAATTAAAGTAGCCTATGTTACTCCTTGTAACATCAGCTATCTGCCAGTGAAAGTCCCGTCAAAATCGGTCCCGCTGTTTTGGAGATTACCCGGAACAAACAGACAGACAGATAGACAGACAAAAATTTAAAAAATGGTGGTTTTGTAATAGGTGCCCTATATATTTTCACATGCATTTAATAAAAAGCTGTTATTTTGATATTACAAACAGACACTTCAATTTTATTTATTTGTATAGATGTTTATTACTATGACTGCCTACTAGTGAATGTGTACTTTAAAATAAATATTGCGACTTGTATACACTGCACACCATCCATTTTCACATAGTAGGTATTCAGATTTTATCGTAACGTACACTAAACTTCTGTTAACTACTAAGCTTTGGGATTACATAACATAATTCCTTCGTCTCGTTTCCATCACCGGACTACAGAAAAGAAAGCCCCAGCGTAAAAATGGTGGGTATTGCATCTTTACTTATGACATGTTTTACTTATATACGTTAATTGCACGCACCGCTAACGAGTCCAATGTGACTCTATGTCGAAGGGCTATACCTCACTGGGACACCAACAAAAGGCGATAGTAGGCATCGTGCTACGAAATCGGCTACGTCGCCAATTTGGACCGTCCTGGCGAGGTATGGAGGACTCTAGTCTATCTTTTTCGATCGGTAAAACCTAGCTTATGTAAGTAACGAGGACATAGGTGTCTTCTTCGTCTTCATATATCTTCAGACGTCCTCCACCTGATGATGATGATAAAACACATTCCACATCGTCGTTTATACCAACAGCGGCGCAAGTACGGAAGTCCAATCGATAAATTTATCGAATGTTGCTAGTACCGAAGTCTGATCGTAAAGTATTGTAGTAGCTTTCGTAGCTTTTGTAGTTTTGTAGCTTTTGTAGTTTTTGTATTCTCTTTGGATTCGACTTAGCTATTCGATAACTTTTGTCGATTGTATCAAGGCTCGATAAATTATATAAAAAAACGATCAAACCCAATTTATCGATTTGAACTGTCAATTTTATCGATTGAAAAGATCCGTACTTGCGCTTCAGTTAAGATAGTGATCAAACACAAGCCATTGATGTGTCAAAAATTGAAAATATTAATTATTTCAGTTTAGTCGATTAATTACATCTGTGAATTTCAAATCCGTCTCTCCTTATACATTTTAGAAAGCATAGTTCTATTTATAAACTCCATTAATCTATGCAAATATCATATCTGCATAATAGTCTATAGACTTGCGAAACTTTATGGTAAAGACTAAGAAATTAAAACATAATATTGTAATGATTGTTAATTTAATTCAGAAATAAAACCTTATACGATGTTTAGATAATAGTGGACATATTTACATATATTAATATTGTTTAATATAAACTAAATAATACTCATAAAAACCTACTACAAAAAGTAGTGTTATATCTAAGTGTGAATGATTTGGTTTGTATAACTAGCGACCTGCCCAGGCTTCGCACGGTTAATTTTATGATAATGAAGTCTTGTGCCTCATTTCACGTAAAGAAATACCTTATTTTTTATAGGGACAGCAGAAACGCCTCATCAATGAAATTGAGATTGGTTTTACATAAAAAAATTTTTGCTTTTTTTCCGTGGATTTCCAATTTTTTTTTCTTGTTTACAAAACAAACCTTACCCAGTCACTGTCAATGTTGAACACCAAAATAAAAGAGCCGTTCCCAGTTGATACTCCGTCGTACCCGTGGCAATTCATTTTTATTTATATATTATACTACTTCAAAACCTTATATTTCTACTACCTGCAACCCGTGTTTTCACCCGGGTAGAGACTCCCAGGAACTAAGCATTTTTAGATATAAAGTCTACGTCACACTCCAGACCATAACAAAAATCTTTACGTCAAAAAGAACACTTCGAAATATGGCTCCGTTTGCTGCGTGGAAGAAGACAATATAACCAACAAACACAATTTCGCATGTTCACTACACAATAATACATGCAGCTGCATTAATATATAAACATTTAGATAAAGCCGTGTGTATTATTCTCTTATATATGATCATTGATTATTATGCTACCATTGAACTTTACTCTGAAATATTGTTATTAGAATTATTGTATTCTTTATAGCGTCATCGTTTGGATATCTAGATGAGGTCAAAGTTGGTGAGCACGCTAAACTGGCGAAGGTCGGGGAAAGTCTTGAACTTGGTCATCTATTATTTGGGGGTTGACTATTACCTGACTCCCGTATAAAATCCCGTCGCGTTTACAATGAGTCAGTTTGAATAGTTTATAATTTGACCACTGTTTTGCCTGATCTTACGCGACGATGCCGATGTGGTCTAAATGTCAAAAGGTGGTAGGTAAACATCTAGATAGTGCTTAGATTAGGACTTAGGACAGGCTACCAAATACAGCTACTGAACGCACCGATATGTGAAGATAGATTTTCGAAGGATTATAGTAGCAGGCCAAAAGGTAAAAGTATCGAAACCTTTTTATCATGGTTGAGTAACGTTTTTTTTACACAGAAAGCTGAAACTTATTGTAGTCCGGATTGAATATTGCCGCTTAAAACTGATCGTATCTATCTACTTTTTTCAAAATGAGATAATAAAAACTTCGAGTGTTGACGATACACAAGGATAACTTTGGCTCTTAGATAAAAAATCATTTATTTTCCTTAACCTAGTGTACCTTACAGAACACTCAATATTAGCTTAATAATTAACTATGCAAAAAATGTATTGATTTATTTTTGGAAAATTACTTTTGTTTGTTCATCATTTAACATACTCATGCTAAATCATAAGTTTTTTTAGTTGTTTTATCAGGTTTTGATGAAAAATATATGTGTGATGTGTATTTACGAGTATTTAGCAATGGCTTTACTCGTTTCAAGACTTTGAAGTTAGCTCTCGGTAACTAAAACCAACTCAACTCGCAAAATTTGGTCTTACGAGTGACTTTAGATGATCTTGTTTTGCTCTTATAGTTATACACTCGCTTTTGCCCATTGTATAACCTGTCGACTGACAGACCAGGCAAAATCGCGTGAGAGCGGAGAGAAATATCGTAAAAAACTTAGCAACAACCTATACTTTTATAATTTATTTCTTTGTCAGCATAATTATTATCTTACTTATATTGATAGGCAACTTGCGAAGTAGAGTTCCTCGATAGTTTTTTAATTTAGACAGTAACATTAAAATAAAATAAGGTAAAATGTTTATTTATACGAAACTTTGTAAGAAAAAATAAAATCCAGCTGCTCTTGGTGCAAATTTGACACTATTTAGGTAAATTTTAAGCTCTCGTTAACAGCTCTTATTCGGACAGACAGATATTTTTATAGAGATATAGGATGAGACTACGACTATCTTGGAACGCTATTATGCGATTAGGTGCGAAAGAGTAAAGTTCATTGACATTTTAAGAATCTTCTATTGATTGTAGACAATTCACACATTACCTAACACTTGTCTAAGTTTGTCTAAGCTGTTGCCTAGAAGAAATTACCGGCTATCATCAGTGTTTTAGCTTATGTTTTTGGATGATGACTGCTTTGCAGTGTGCATAGCATTTCACAATTCAGAGTTCAAAATAAAAATGATTAATTTGGATGAACACATACAATTAAATGAAGTTGGTAAATTAAATATCTATATAAAATAATAGGCACTACATAGTTGTAACAATTATTTTTAGTTTTTGTGATATTGCAATTGCTATACAGAACCCTTCTCATACAACTTTTATCAGTCTTCGGAATGTATTCCGTTTTGACTATATTTATATGAGAGTAATTTACCAGATCACAAATAATAATAAGAGTCAATAAGAGGTAAGAGGAAGGGAGGGAGGAGAGAGAGGTTTAATAGAGGGTCAAATTATCGACTTCTTTAGAAATATATTTATTTTTTTGTTAGTGGTAGGACTAACTCTTCTGCGAGTGTCCGTCTGGGTTGTTAGGTACCACCGCTTTGCTCGTGAAGTCTGCCACCAAGCAGTACACAGCATTACTGTGTTCCGGTTTGATTTGATGAGCAGAGTAGGCAGTGAAATTATTGGGCTTATGAGACTTAATACCTAATGTCTCAGGGTAACGAGCGCACTGCAGTGCCATGCAGGCCTTTGTGTTTCAAAGTTCTGGGTGGCACTGCAATTGTTATGGGCCGGCGTTATGCTAACCATCAGGCAAACGACCAGCTCGTCTCGTTACCAAAAAACATAAAAAAATTAAAAATAAAATTAAAAAGTAGCATCAATCAGACTCATTATAAATACGACGGGATCTTAACGTTGCAATCTGAATTGTATGGTCCCACACCCATTAAGTCAGACAATGGTCAACACCCAAACAATGTATGGCCAAGTCCAAGACTTTCCCTGACCTTCGCATGCAAACTGACCTATTCAATGCAAATCGGTGTGTTGGTACATCTTTTTTACATGATGGTACTATAATTTATTTGGGTATATCTAAAGCTATAGTGTAATCTTGAGTCAACATTGGGGGTAACCTAGTACCATGACTAAAGTCTAATAACCAAAAAGGTGGTGTTTTGTTTTGTCATACAGACATACAATGTGGAATTATTTTCATAATAATTATTAAAAAAAAATTGTAAATAAAATACAGTTGATAGTGCCGGCGCGTTTCTGGCCCTTCTTCTCAAACAGTTATATAGATGGAACGGTTAGCTAGAGTAATTTAGTTTTCATGAGCGCTCTCCTAGAGCTATAATGAATAATAAAATTTTAATAATAGTTTTTAGTTATTTATTAGTGGTCTAAAGCTGCTAAAAGTTCCCAAAGTACAACATAGACTTCGTAAAATCCGATTGACGGAAAAGATTCTCTGAATAAGGCGGGTTACCTACCTAAGATGTTTAGGAAATGACAAGAGTGCTGGATGATACTTGAGGAAGGTGGTAATCACGTGCGAGTTCCTGGATTCAGCTTAATTATATTATTAAAGTTAAAAGCGAATGAATTGTCTCTTTTTCTACTGAAATATGTTGATTTTATGTTTAGTTTCTAACTACAGTTTTGCCCGATGCTAGGCAACAATGCTGTACAAAAATTTACAGTCAGCATTATTAATACACCTCCATCGCTAACCGTTTCTTAATTCCTCTTCATCCAAAGGTTGTCTGGAAGAGATCGCTGTTTAGCGATAATACCGACCGCCCATTGTACTTACTATACTATATTTAGTTATCTTACCTTTGTATTATGTTGGTGTACAATAAAGAGTTTTCTATCTATCTATATTAACTATAACCATTAGTTACTTATATTATTGTCTGGATCTGGCGAACCTGGAACGTCGTCATTTTCTGGCCGACGTAAGAGGCCTGTCTCACGGTATACCAGCCTCTTCTTTACAACTTATTATTGTCATTATAATATTGTTTCCTCAATAAATTTCTATTATTATTAACCCGCAATGGGTCACTAGTCTTCCTTATGTTAATGAGATAGCCAACTCAACTTTATTAAAAAATACATTTAAAGATTTGCTAATCGTTGCTTTATAATTAAAACTGTGATTTAAGGCTTTTAGATTTTTATATGGCTGATAATGATAGTGTTTTTTAATTAATTATATTTGAGTGTCACCGATCAGGTTTATGCAATAGAAGGAATTGTATTGGAATATTTTCATTTGAACCTTGGATGGATGGCAGGTGACGTAAAATGATTTGCATTGACAGCTCATGTTATTGATGTTAGGGCGATGGACTAATCTTCTAGATAAACTAATCTTCTAGATGGACTAATCTAGCGTGAGGGCTCTATCCCCAATATTAACAAAAATTCCATACAACCCTGACTACTTATTAGATATAGGAAACAGCTCGATTCTGACCATGGAGGTTGCCAAAGATATGGAAAAAAATCCGCTTACTTCAATTAGCAGCCAGTGACCTAATAAAGACAATATTGAAGAAGTGGGGAAGTGGGGGTGAAAACTGAAATCTGTGCGACTCTCTTGAATCCAATTGCGAGGTTTACACGATGTTGTTATAAAAATAATCAATGCACTTCTTGTTCGATAAGTTCATATCATCGATTGCTCTTATCTTTGTTAAATCACAATTATCTTTTCGTGAGTAAATAATTTATAAATTAAGGTCAACGGCTAAGAAATAATCATTAATCAATGGTCATCAACACGTAAACAATAATGTCGAAAGTCACAAAAAGTCTCGGGAAGGCGCCAGCTTAATATCGTTGAATTAATTCAATGCAGAAATTATGCTAAGAGATGCGTTATTACATAACCTAGTGTTGCCATGTAATTCTCGTTTTATTAGCTTTGCATATAATTAGCATTAATTCAGGTCGGCATTGTCAGCCTGTCTGTTTTTCTATAGAGACTTCCGCCTTTTATTTTGAAGACACTTGTGTTGCGAGATCCTCGTTCAAAATTTCTTCACTGAGGTCTATACCGGATCAAATGCAGTTTATTCATGCAATGGAGAACATACTGTGAGACATCCACTAGTAATACATAAGTTCTATGATATCTTAGTTAAATGAACATAGTTTTTGCGAATAACGCATAGTAAAAACTTCTTGCATAAATGTACAACACAAGTTGCCGTCATCTAGTTCCACTACGTTCCACCTTTTTTTTTTTGGTTTCCCGGGGAAAAAATCCTTTGCGAGCTTACCCCTCCGTGCCCCGGGGGGGCGACGGAGATAGTGTGGGACTCACGCTCGCCCGCTGCGCAGCGTCCTACCCACTAAAAAACCAAGTTTAACCTCACAGAACCTCACAGTGTTTCATCCAATGTTTTATTATTTATCAACACCAATTATATAAAAAAAATATTTCAGCGAGAAACGTTGCACTCTAAATAATAACAGGATTTTTGTATGCGGAGCAACCTAAGCGTTCCTAGAAGTTGTATTACCACATATCCGGTATACAAAGAGGTGAAGAAATTTTGCAGTAGGATCTCATGCTATTAAAGATGGTTACAATTTTGAGTGTCTATTGTTTGGTGAGACTGTCTGTCATTACAAGCGCCTAGTTTAAACTAGTTAGTTAATTGTTAAACAGTATACTGGTAAGTTTGGAAGTAGAAGTTTGTAACTAAGTGACGACTGCGTTAAGGATACGCCTGCAGTATGTGGATGGGGGAAATAATGTTGGTTGGTGTAAACCAACATGAGTGAGTCATAAGATGGTCGTAAGACCATCTTATGACTCACTTGCAAGATTTTGCGAGGGAGCAAATTCAAACTCTTTTTCGACCGTTGAAACCGTCCGTTGATCTTATTACTTATCATAATAATATAGCACTTAGACATTACTGGTGGTTAGTTGCATGTTACGTGGGATGAGTGGTCCACAATTCTACATGCCGGGCCCTTGTTACGCCACGATAGTAATGATTGCGTAACGTGTCCAATCGTGCTCATGTTGGGATATACTTTTTTGAGGGCATCCTGGTCAGTTTGTACGTTACTACATGAATGAGTTATATTTATCGGATTACCAAAAAGTAGAAGATTCTCGCATCATTTGTTTTATTTTATACTAGCTGCTGCCCGCGGTTTCACCCGCGCGGAGATATTGGATTTGATGGGTTTTATGTTTTTGCGCCGAACCCTAATTATAATTCTAAAATAAAAGTAGCCTAAGTTACTCCTTATAACATCAGCTATCTGCCAGTGAAAGTCCCGTCAAAATTGGTCCATCCGTTTCGGGAATTACCTGGAAAAAACAAACAGACAGACAGACACAAAAATTTTAAAAATTATGGTTTTGTTATAGGTATATGATAAAATTAATTGCCAAAACAAATAAACCGTCTGACAGGCAGGCCACAGGTAGACCTACAGATATCCAAATGTTCTAGCGTCTAGACCAGTATTAGTTGACGGCATATACAGCACACTGGCGGCAATCTCAATTGTTAATCCATTGAGCCAAGTTATACAAACAAATGCAGGTAAAATTTTAAACTTCCTCATTGAAATATGCTAAGCATAGTATATAAACTGTACATGTTGCTTCTTTACATAAGCACGCAGTAGCTGGTCTATCTAACCGAATATCGGTACAGTCGAGAACAGAATAGCTAATCTCGATGTCCAAGCACCGACTACCTTCACCTACATGACCGTTGTACTTCCTACTTACATGAAAGAGTGAATAAATTATAGACCTGGCAAGTGAAAATTATTATTTTACTGGACAACTTACATCACATTTTTGTTTTTCAATAAATTTAGTGAACAGTTTGTTGACTAATTGGAAAATTAGTTAGTCTTTGATGACAGTCTGTCAACTTCAGTTGCAATTTCTGCCATAGTGTTAGAAGGACTTAATTGTATAGCTGCTGTCTGGTAAAGTTACTTGTGCACCAGCAAAGTTATTTATTTATTCTATAATAAACATTCATTTCATCCACTTAGTGGTTGGAATGGACCCTCCTTGCCCTCCCTGGAGCCAAGGGACCTTCAACCCTACCGTGGTTTCTTTATGGTTACACATGCATTACTTGTTGTGTACTTGTGGCGTGTGCACTTTAAGGCACCAACAAAGGCCTTACTAATAAACTCTGTATAACGGTTGAATAGTTAAACAATGTATCGTCCCTTTCGATTCAGGTTAATATTATAAAAGAACAACAAAGACAAGACATAGTGTAACTATTCACTGCTATATAATGTTTATTAGTAAGAACCTTAAAATAAGCTGGAAAAGTGACCGCCGTGTCTCCCACACCCATAACTCTACGGAGGGAAGGTGAATGATCAATCTTGCGCGAGCGCAGTTCGCATATAATGTCTGTCTACTTGTGAGTGTTTAAGTAACAGACAGCGAGCGGTGAAATGCGGTAGGTAGTCAAGATGGTAAACAGAAACTTTCAAAAATTTTTTTGTATTTGAGATAACTCCTTGTGGCGTTTTACACACGATGAACATAAACAAAGCGAACGCTTGCTACTGCCTCTGCTACTCTTGGTATAATCGAGAGGTAAATGCACTTTCCACTGCCATTTAGCAGTGTATCCAGAACTCTGAAGGCATTGCCCCGTTGAATTGCAATGCTGATTATTTGAGAAAAGTTCCCTTGCGTTTGAATACGTTTATCATTCTTATCACTTGATACATCTTAAGTTCAACCTCGTCTAGCCGATGATTTTATAACGACATACATAACGCTCATATAAAGTGTAAACAGTATAGGTTTTATTAGAATCGTTACCTTCTTGTAAATTTTATGATTTATAAAAACTGTTTTGTTTTTTCAGACTTTTGTATTTTTTTTCGATAAAGCATCCTCCAACCTCAACCTCTTTGCGATTATATGGTTATTTTGAGTGGCCTCAGAGGCTAGTGTGTAATCATCGTAATATGTCTAACAAAAGCAAGCAGTCAAACTAAAGCCTAATTTTCATTTATTTTTCAAAGTAAAACTAGAGTCAGTAGTTTTTTTTTAATTTTAACCCACTCTAAATGTACAAACAAGATGTTGTCTCCCATTGACCAACGACGTTTAGTGTGTTCACAAAAACTGTCATGATAAAGTTGAACTACTGTTTATATGTCATACACCATTCACCCATGCTTGATTATCGCTTTTTGTCTACGGACGTCTTATTTTTCTACCATCATGTCATTATGGCAATTTTGTGAGACGGATGGCGGATTTAATTTGGCATGTCATTGTTATGAGATGTGTTAATGATATGAATGTCGAATTTAACACCAGTTTTTACTGTATGAGATTATAATTTAGTTGTATCTGATTTAACAGAATTTTTATTAAATGTCATACATCAATTATTTTGTGTCAAAATTAAATTGTTCGTTTTTCGAAATTATCTTTACAGACATAAATCAATACGTAGGTATTAATTAATATTAATATAATATTATTGTGTAAGAGTCTTAAAAGGGTCTTGAATCAGTTTACTGTTCTAATCATTTTTTTTATTTGTAAGCTTATTGCAATAATTTTGAGATCTTGCAGACCTTGGAGTGCATGAAACCCTTCCGAAAATACTTACTAAAAAGTGATCTGGCATTCCGGGACAAATCTCGGTGTGTTTTTATTAAGTTTGGCACAACACCTAAAAGGTTCCACATTAGCTACAACTTGATAATGAACGTCACAAATGAAAGAGAAAGAATAATTAAAAAAACTAGGCATGCATTAATTATTCACGCTCATTTATAATTAAATAATTATACTACGTGTGTATAATTATAATGTAATGCAAATTTAGTTAATGGTGGCCAGTTTAAAAAATAACTGCCACCCAGAGTAAATAAAGACCACACTTCCAAAAATCCATACAGATAAATAAAATTGAAGTGTCTGTTTGTAATATCAAAATAACAGCTTTTTACTAAATGCATATGAAAGTATATACGGAACCTATAACAAAACAACCATTTTTAAAATTTTTGTCTGTCTGTCTGTCTGTTTGTTCCGGGTAATCTCCGAAACGGCTGGACCGATTTTGATGGGACTTTCACTGGCAGATAGCTGATGTTACAAGGAGTAACATAGGCTACTTTAATTTTAGAAAAATAATTAGGGTTCCGAGCAAAAAAATAAAAACCATGTAAGCCAAAATCTCCACGCGGGTGAAACCGCGGGCAGCTGCTAGTGTTTAATAAACGTGTGCCAAAGTCTATGCTCCGATTCATTAAAAATAAAAAATAAGTGGCAATTTCTGTAACACATGTTATCAAATCAGACGTCAGGATTAACACAAACCTATTACGACTTTCACTCTAAAATTAACTTGAGACCTCGCTGACGTAAGAGCTAACTTGAAAGCTTTATGCGCTAGAAACCGGAATAACTTAGAATACAAATTGATTAAAAACATGTGTTATTTTTGTGGGGTCAAGTCTGCTCAGTTAATTGTGACAGAATCACCTGTCAATACGACCCAAAATTTTATAATTACTTAGGCCTACTTAGTTCTGTGTCCTATATTGGATTAGTTCTTTGATAGAAGCTCATCCACTCATCCAAGACCTTTCTCCAAGTTTTCTTGATAAGTTTTATTTGTATTTTGCGTAGTTTGAAAAAATGGAGGAATTTTTGACCTTATGCGCTGCTATTATCGTTGTCATAATCTTTGATCAATCATCCAAGTTCTTTGATTTTTATACTATCTTTTACACTCTTTCATTTTTTAATTTTGCGAATCCTTCGTATCAAGATGCCAGATATATTCTTACTAGAGTATTTACTATATAGATTATTACACTACTTACTAGATTTCTATTAAGAAGGTACATTTTAATAATAGAAAAAAAATTGAAACCCGTAATTTCAGTTGAGTTTAAGAGCTGTCTAAAGAAATGAGGGAAGAAGACAAGTTATGTAGTTATTACCTCAACCACAAGTGTAAAGTACATCGGTTCTTCTCTATGGCTGTTTGTATGCATCGTACTGTCTACCGATGTTTTAGATTTTAAACCAGTGCACGCACAATTGCACGCCTCTCACTTTGCACCTTACACCCTTTATCTTAAGGTCTAAAGTTATAAAGGTAGTGAACGGTCAAGAGATGAGATGTTACGTAACCATGGTCAACTGGTAATGGTATATGGGTTTAAAACATGTGAGACTTTTGGAACCTTATCGTATTAAATAAATTTGACGTTTTTATTAGATGCGAAGTAAGTATTTGAACAGTTATAGTGACAAAAGTGTAACTGTGTGTTGTTTCCTAAACTGGATTCGTTTTAGACATGGGCTAGCCGTAATATGGCAATTAACTAGTTTTGAGCCGGTTGTTAGACAGCTTTTTAGTGTGGGAGATTCGCTTGGTAATTCACACAGTTTTATAATCGGGACATGAACCATTTTTTTTATAACTAACGTTTTAGGCCTTGTTGTAGTTTTACTAACATTAACGTGACCCTCAGTGTGATTTTTAGTTTGAGGAAATATTTTTTGGAAGAGTTAGTATTTTTCGGGACGTAGAGTTAAAATTCTTAGAATTGTGATAAAGTTAATTAGATGTCATTTATTTATATATTGAAAGATCAATAATGAGTACAGGTATTTAAAAAAAACATGCTTGATCGCAAGCTTAAGTCTATGAGTGTCTAATGTGTGTGCATCTTTGTCTGTAAATACGAAATACTATTTATCTGAGCATCTTGTCCATACCACTGAGAGATAATTATTGTGAGAGAGAATACCTTCAAGGAACACGTCATTTTGTGCTAAGTTCCGCGCGTACTTGAATACCACAGACGTTCTTGAAAGCCTTTTAAAAGTTAATTATATTAATTTACACTAATACAATTAGTAAGTGGGTGACGTCTTCCATAAAAGTTAACTAAGTATAGTTTATAAAAGAATATGACAAAATATATTTCTCCACGTTAATATTGCAATGAAATTATAATAAATTAGCAATCATCGCCACAGAGTAAAAGTTTTGTCAACACACTGTTTATTGAGTCAGCTGACCTCTGACATCAATGTTAAATTTACCGACTGCATGTATTAATATTTCGACGGCGGTCGACTCCTTCTCAATTTAAATTTATTTAAGAACAGGTGTTCCTTGGAGATCGCGTTTAGTAAAGCTCACTGAGGCAACTTAGTAAAGTAACCATTTCTATTTAGAAAAGTGAAATAAATACAAAAATATAAAACTTACGACTGCCCCAGCCAATGTCACTCGGGATGGTGCAAGGATTCTATACCCCAAACATTCAAATCTGTTCATGCATTTAAGACTTATGCTGGTTTCCTAACAATATCATAAATTACCTATAATTATCATGATGGCAAAATAATCTAATGATAAATTGAACTCAGTACTAGAACAGTCATCATTACTTCTCAATAATTTCAATAGGTTACTATAATTCAAACTCGGCACGAGGAGATAAAAGCTAGTCTGGCAATTTCCTTATAGAAGTTAGAGTTGTGTAACTGGTCAAATGCAGGGTCAAACTATAGGCATATTAAGAATAGGGGTAAAACAAAATGCCATATGTCACTCGCCTTAAACTATCCCTATAAAAAATCATGTCGCTCCATTGGCTGTTGCCCCTTGCCTTTTTGAAAGAAGGACACAAACATACATTCGCATATTTATAATAATAAATAAGTAGGGATGTATAATAACGATGTTGTCTTTTAATATCCTAATCCTAAT
The DNA here is from genome assembly GCA_907269065.1 of Crocallis elinguaria. NCBI lineage: Eukaryota > Metazoa > Arthropoda > Insecta > Lepidoptera > Geometridae > Crocallis > Crocallis elinguaria. The sequence continues at coordinate 16,509,683 of OU026068.1, forward strand.
CCCATATAATATTGATAAGAAGAATAAAACGTTGTTAAACATTGAGATATAATTCAATTATCCTTGTTACATTATTATAGTAAACATAGCTAACTAAATGAGAAAAAATAAATAACGAAATAGAAAGTTGAAATATTTTGTATTACGCATCTTTTAAATTCCGCCCTATCCTGATACAGCGGCGCAAGTACAGATCTTTTCGGTCAATAAAATTCAATAAAATTGACAGTTCAAATCGATAAAGTGGGTTTTATCGAGCCTCGAAACAATCGAAAAAAGTTATCGAAAAGCTAGGTCGAATCCAAAGAGAATATAGAGCTACTGCAATACTTTACGATCAGACTTATTAGAAATTATCTACTAAATCACTTAGATTCCACCGCTTTACTGAATACGATAAATTATGAGTGCAGATTTTATTCGCATGGAATGTTAAAAGTAATCACAGTCCTTAAGATTCATACTATACTTCTTTGAGTTTCATTATGAAATGCGATCAGCTCTTAAAACGCCCTTATTCCGTCCCTGAAGGAATTCCTCCTCGCCACGTACAGAAGCGTTGAGATTTCGTACGCGTGCTGCCACTATCCAACTTGTACATTTGTGAGTCATCCACACGGCGTTTAATACATCTAAATGTTACGCAAATTGAGAAACTGTATCTAAGTACCAAGTAAGTTCGTACCAATACATTTTACCTATACATTATGCTCTGACAATTAAAGATAGAACGTTCGTGGATGTCAGTCATAGGCAATTAACAAATCTTGTTAGAGCTAAGTTAGCACTTTGTAACTACTTTAGATGTGTTTTAAAGTTGCAGCTGTATGAAATTTAAAACATTAAATTATTTATGTAGCCCTGGTTTTTTATTGGAAGGTGTGAAAAGTAAAGTATTCACCTCTAGGATAAAGCCTGTCTTCGTCTGGGGCGGCTTGAACCCCTTGGTGCATAATGTACTATTGTTCCTATTATTTAATACGTGTTCTGTGAATTTGTAAAATACCTACTTTTGATTGCATTCATATTTGCATGTATTTTATTTCGTAATTATTTTGGAGTCATATTACTCATTTTAACCTTATCTTAAATACCAATATTTGTTATGCATAATTATGCAATATGTGAATATGATTAGTCTTATTGAAATTAATTAGTGTAATTGACCACGGCCATCTAGTTAATTACAAATTAATTAATTACAATTATTAGGACTCGAAATTGAAAACGATAAAATGTATTTTTTCATAGAATGATAATCTTACTAATATTTACAAACACGAAAGTTTACGAGCATGATATTTGTTACTCTTACACGCAAAAACTACTGAATGGATTTTGATAAAACTACTGTAATATAATAGCTTATACATCAGAATGACATATAAACCAAAGTTAATAAAAGTATATACCACGCGGGTGAAGCCACCGGCAGAAGCTAATAACTAAATATTTCATCAGTGCTACCATTTGCAAAAAACATTTTCATAGGGCCTATTGATGTTCTTGTCTATTTCATCGATTTTTAATGGATTTACTTCAAGCCGCGCTTGAGCATGTAATACGTTGTAATCCGCAGTTGGTGCAAAACCATGGTTATTTTGACAGCATAACACTGCACATACATGACAGTGTAATGGCGGCTTTATATTAATTGATAGGTCAATTGGTAGTCGACTATTACCTCACCAGAAGTGATAATGCGGTCGAAGTTTGTAAATAAACTAAGCCTAAAATTTAAACTGGCTGTCAAGAGCGGCTGTAGGCAAACGCGAAAAATTGCTAACAGAGTTTTTATTTTTCACTCTTTTAACTGTACTTGAGTGCACTCTACCCTTTTCTTGTTTACTCAACACTGAGTGAGATGTATTGAGATTGACACGACACTCCTTTTAGACACCTTTTAGAAATCAATTTGTTTTTTAATATGACTAATATATTATGAACTTTCTAGAACTATCACAGTGTGTGTATGAGGAAAACGCCAAATTACTTGTGTAATATCTGTATCAATAATTATGTAAATTTGTGTCAATTATACGCAAGAGAATAATTTGTAAGAAATTTAATGTTATTAGTTTGACCTTATTTCATGTGTGTGACAAACACACGCCATTAATAAGAACAGCACACAAACATAATATATAGGATTATTTAAAGATAAATTAACTCAGTAGTTTTGATTTGATGCGTGTACAAAGAAACAGAAAATCTGACAGACGGATATTATTTCTAAAAATGATAGAAATTTATTCTATTACTGATTCTCAGTGCCCCGATTGTTTTTTTGAAAATGTTTCCAATGTACAGACGCGTTAAATTTACATTCTTATTACCTATATGTATAGATCATGAACCTCACGAAACTCAGACCACGCAACCAATCAAATTTTTACACAGATAATAACAATTAAATAGTAAAAATCCACCAGATAATCATGGTTAGAACCTAAAAACGTCGAAACCCTTACATATTTTATAAAATGGGTAGGTTTACGGCTTGTGTAAAAATGATTGGAAACCGCTAAAGCAACGCTCGTTCAAAAGAGTTCAACGCGGTGCCCTAATCGATCGATTTAATGTAGTCACTGTTTGGTAGTCTTAGAAATAATTGGACAAATACATATTTATAGTTGTAATGCAGCGAAATACAATGTGTTATATCTCGCTGTTGTAATATTTATACTTAAAGATACGTATAAAATAAGCTGGTACTTATTTGGCTCCGATCCACATTACAGTTCAACGGTGCAAAGCAACCGGCATGCTGGATGCCTGACAATTTATAGTGAAATTGTCAGGAAATAATATTGTCAGATTGTTCAGATTTTCCAAATGTTTTTAGATTAAATCAATATTTACTATATACAAAAACAAATATTGAAATGTATATAATTATGCCAAAAGAAGGACCTAAAATGACAACATATATTTAGCTGCCATTTTCATTCCCATTTCCCCATTTGTTTTCTGCATCAAAGAAAGAAATGCATAATGCGTAGAATTTGACGGAATTTTTCACTCATTACAAAACTCTGCATTTCTATATGAAACCATTTTATAATTACGTCTGCTTGTTGACATGACAATTAAGAAGCTCTTTTTAACAAAAAGAGATATCAAGAGAGTATTTTGTGATAACAATCTTAAGATTATTGAATTAAGATAAATTTAATGTTGATTAAGCGAAAAAAGTATGCGAATATAGAATAACCACAGTGAAGTTTTTCCCGAATGGCTGTTTGTTTATCTTGTTACCTACCAATATTTACTTTCTCTTAATATATAACCTAATCTAGTAAGTGGCCGTGTGTCTATTGAAAGTAATTTTTTTTAATTATAAAAAATATAGAATGAGGTGGTTTTCCTTCCGTTCTGCCTATACGGAATTTCATATGATAATATCAGTAATACTACTGGACTGGTAACCTACAATTGACAATACGCAATCAGACATAATTCCATCACAGAAGGTAGTAAAAACTATTATACACTCCATGTGCGAAGCATAGTAAGATCTTTATTGCAACTAAGCGACACTTTATGTGTGTGCTTATCCACTTAGATGTCGAAATCATTGCAGGGTCAACCAAGTGTGGTCTTTGAATGTAAATCTCAGTTTTATGAGCTCTGAAGTAGGGCAGATATATCCTTATGATAGCTCCGTTACCTTACTTACACACTGCCTTAATTGAATGTTAAAAGGTTCCTTGATTTGATACGCAAATAAAACAAATTAAAATATAAGTTAGTGCTTTTGAATGACTGGTGTTGTGAGATTTTCAATGAGATTGAGGAACATTTATGGGAATATCTCATTTCTTTTTTGTTACATTCAACTGCAAACTTTACGAATCATTATCATTAGCTGCGTTTTCACTGTTGAACGCATGCCGCCCATAAAGGACTTCAAATTGACATTTAGTTTTCTACATTCAATATTTCTTTACCAGTCTAGAAGACATAATTTCATTAAAGACTAAAAGTTGTAGAACTGTAGTACGAACCTTTCGTTCATTTATTTTAGAAGTTTCGGACTGGTTGAAATACACGTTTTTTTAAAGCAACATTTTTATTTTACTATTAATTTAATAAAATTATCAACATAATTTCCGATAACTTTATACAGAAAAGTGATTGAAAATTAGATCGAAAGATTTGTCTCTAACATACAGACAAACAGGAATCGAAGTTGAAAAAGAGTTTTCTTTGTCCGTCACGAAACAATTCCTTTTTAATTAAAAATAAAGAATTTAGTGCACCCATACACTGGACCACGGAACGTGGCCAATAGACGGTACAATACATTGGTAGACACAAAAGATAGAAAAGATAAGGGACGCTCAGGTGCTTAGGCTGTTCTTACAAGCACCCCTTCTGTTCTCTGTTAATTTTGTGCGGGGTGGTGACGTCGTTTGTGGTCGAGTGCGCGCGGGAAGCTAGCCACAAATGCCACCATCGTGTAGGGTTGTGGTTCGTTTGCAGCCACTCGAACGCTCAGTTTGCACCAATGCCATACAAAATTCATTAAATATTTTTCCTTACGTAATAACAGAGAAACTGACAGCATACTGTCTATTTGTGAATGAACTTAGCACTTATTAGAACTACTATGTAAGTATGACGTGCAAAATAAACAATCTATAAATGGTAAGATGAAAGATGCGAGCTACTCATACCACGTGTTGTTTTGTTCCGGCTTCGAGATCAAGGTAAATGAGAAAATATTACGTATATCATGCGAGTTTCTATTTACACGTCAATTACCTACTTGAACATATTTTTTGCGTGCTGAGAAAAGCATTTCGTAACGTAAAGTTTTGTGGATAGACAGTTAATATTGGTATTTATAACTGATTTTGTTTAAAATATTTTTTTATGAGGTTATACCGCTATGATATTGGCTACGCTGCCAACGTGTAGACGACTATAATAACAATTGGATTATCAATAGGCCTACAATGAATAACATGTAGTTTATCCCACTTGTTTTGTTGTTAAGTTAGACGTACAAGGAATGTATGTATAGTAGTTAGTTTATACTAACCATGAGCTCTTTAAAAAGGAAATAAGAGTGAATTTATCAAATACAATCAGAAACAAATGAATCGATGTCACATTATAATCAGGTTTTGCGGCACTAGAGAAAAAAACAACAACGTCCCTAAACTTGACCAGACCATCATGGCCGTCAGAAATTTATTTTCTTACCTACTACTCATAAATCACAACAAGCCTCCTTGGGGAAGACAGAGTTAAATACAAAAAAATGCTTTTTTTTTATTATTGAACTTTTATTTTCCGAAAACAATCGTTAATTGCAAAGGGAAAACTTACGTCAGCGTAGAAAAATATAAATAATACCGAACCAAATTGAGTAGTTATCAGTTTTAACACTCAACAAACGAAAGTGAAATCTCGACAAAATCGTTATGACCTAACCATATTTATGATCCAGTGAAGTCATCAAACGATCGTACCTACATAACACCCGTTATATTGATTGAGAATTATTTAACGTAGTACTAACAGCCTTTTAAAAGTATTTAACTAAATTGTATTGTGTATTAAGTGCGAGGCGCCTTAGGAAATAGTTTTGGCTTAAAAATAATAAGCTTAGAAATAATTTTGTTAGTGGTAGGCAAACTCTTCTGCGAGTGCCCGTCTGGGTTGTTACCACCGCTTGGCTCATGAAGTCTGCCGCCAAGCAGTAATATGCAAGCATTACTGTGTTCCGGTTTGATGAGCAGAATAGCCAGTGAAATTACGGGGCTTATGAGACTTAATACCTAATGTCTCAGGGTAACGAGCGCACTGCAATGCCGCGCAGGCCTTTGTGTTTCAAAGTTCTGAGTGGCACTGCAATTGTTATGGGCCGGCGTTATGCTTACCATCAGGCAAACGACCAGCTCGTCTCGTTACCATATACTATAAGAAGATAAGTTACACACATTGCTAATTATTTTGATACCAATGTAGTGATAGATCGATAACCCACCGATTCGTAGGTTTGCGTCCATAATGACCTTGAAGTTTCTGTAATTGAAAACATTGCTATGTAGCCATACAGCATGGTGGTAGAACAATTTCTAGTGGCTTGAGGGTAGTAGCTAGCTAACACGCTAAGTTGAAAATCGATCACCAAGCTCCTGTCAGTGTGTTCTTGCAACTGAAAACCAATCCTAATCAATTTCTTCAAAGTTTATTCTAGTCTAGTACAATCACCATCTTCACTTACAACGCCGCTTACGATCAAGCGAGATAATTATCAGAGTCTAATCTATGCAGTACCTATTCAAAAAAGATATAGAAAGATATGGTGTCCGAATGAACTCATCTCGTTGATCTTCGCGTGGTATGTCCGGCGACGTTCACTTTCGTATTACGCAACGGCCGTGGGTGAACTTGCACGGCTACCGTACGAGCAAGGCGAAATTGTACTCTGAATTAATAACATATATTATTCGGATCTCTGAGCTCATTTGTACGTGGTTTTGTAAGTAAACTTCGGTGGTAGAGCGTTTTAGTGTGTTAAGTGCTCTCTTTATTTGACGGGGCATTATTTGGAAGATTTACCTTCTTCGTGAATGGTGACAGAGTTTACAAAACCTCGGAGCGTACTCAAGTGGAACCTACGTTTGTTCATTCTGGTAGATTAGAGCAAGCGAGAGTTAAATTTATTTGTAAAATCTTAATTAAGTACTTACATCTTGGAAATAATAACTTATACTTACTTACCATCAGGTAAACAACCAGCTCGTCTTGCTAATCAATATAAAAAACTGGTTATTTATGTTTTATTTATCTCGCTCAAAGGTTCAGCCTTGCCATCCAGCGGGGCAATGCGGCCAGCATTTTAGGAACTCTACCTGACATTAAAGATCGCTTGAACTATATTTAGACCATTTTGTTGTCTGATAGTTCAAACGATTTTTAATTATTATCTTAGTTTTTTATTGATAGCAGTTAGAATTCTATTTTAGTTTTTAATTTTCATTCTGAACATCTATACTAATATTATAAATGCGAAAGTGTGTTTGTTGGTTTGTTGATTTGCTGGTTTGTCCTTCTTTCACGCAGTAACGAAGCAACGGATCGACGTGAATTTTGGCATAGATATAGTTTATGGACCGGAGAGTAAAATAGGCTACTTTTTATCCCGGAAAAATGCACGGTTCCTGTAGGAACGCGGGTGAAAACCGTGGGCAGAAGCTAGTATTAAATAAAATTCTTAAAATAACATCTTTTCATTAGATATGTAGTGTTTGTAAATACAATGTACAAGAAACTCTCTAATTAATAATTATTAAATTAGAACGGATTCACTAATCTGACCGATATAAAAATTGTAAATTTTGTAAAAATTTAGAATTTAGCTCTTATTTTAGTTTTATGTGTAAGTACTTGTAAATAAAAATTATTGAACCCTATTTTCACACATTTTTCGGCGCGCACTTAACCAGTTTCTGGTATTCTTTTATCAATACCAGACCAACCCACCCCGTTCGACATCCCAAGCCAAAGGCATGCAATTTGCGAAAACCAACATCAATTTCGTTTATCAACGGAATGCATTACGCTGTGAAAGTGCGCAATTACCCTTATTTACAACGTTAAGCTGAGAAAATGACTGATTCGCTGTCAGTCGATGGGTTAAAAAGTTATTATTTAACGGACAATGTGTCAAGGCTCGCATGACGATAATGATTGTAATTGATATTTTTTTGTTCATTATATTAACGATGATACAATGTATTTTTCCCGGAACATATTTGTAACTTTTTGAAAAGTTAATGTATGTTTATAACCTTTTAATTAACATACATTAAATTTTCAAAAAGTTAGTAAATTAATTAACCAAAAATGTATATTAAACCAAATTAAAAAATTTAAAATTATTTATTTATTGCACACATACATTCAACTTATACTTAAATTAACCAAAAATGTAACCAAAATGCTAGTTAATTTTTCTAGCTCAACGCTGCTTACTGGTAGTGGGCTAAAACATTTGGATTATCTATAAGCCTATAACACATTTTTTCATTTTTGTAGAAAATTTAGGTAGGTCTACGTCTATATAGTAGATAGACAATAAAGGCTTGTAGCCTGTTGAAAAATAAAAGTAAATTATATTTAAAATGTTATGTAGTCTACATGATATAAATACCAGACACATAAAATTATAGTGCCACAGAAATTAATAAATCGTTCGTGGCTAACGGTATAAGATTTTGTTGCAAAATCCATAAAGCAATAACTGGGTTACCATGAATTGAATCTCCAATTAAAAATGTCTTAATTATAACAAAAGTTACGTAAAAATACGACTGCCCTAGCCAGTGTCACATGTAATGATGTAAGGCTTCTAACGACACCCATACATCCAAATCTGTTCAGGTATATACAAGTTATGGTGGAATAAAGAAACTCACATAAATACATACATGAACCCTAAATACATATACACTATACACTCCTTTTTTGTGCAGTTGCGTAAAAAACGCAAGATTTATGTTGATGACAAAGATGTATGGAGGCAAATAGATTAAAAAGCTTTGGGGGCTATTTCATTACTTACAGACTTACTAATAAATACTGTATAATGGTTTAATATGTAGTTACACAATGTTTTGTCTTTGTTATTCTTTGACAATTTTAAACTAAATCGAAAGAGACAAAACACTGTGTAACTATTAAACCGTTATACAGTCTTTATTAGTAAGACTGTAAGACTTCATTTACACATAAATATTGGTAAGTATGTAAGAAACGACATTGTTGGAAAAATTAATAATGAGGTTTTTGATTTTCTAGAATCGTAAAAGAAAAACGGGCACTTAAGGGTCATTTTTTTTTAATATTGTTTGGTAACGAGACGAGCTGGTCGTTTGCCTGATGGTAAGCCGTAACGACGGCCCATAACAATTGCAGTGCCACCTAGAACTGAAACACATAGGCCTGCGTGGCACTGTAGTGCGCTCGTTCCTCTGAGAAGTAGAAGTTCAGCTTTATTGTTTTTATACTTTACGAGTATAAATGCGGTCAATCAATAATTGACAAGAAAATTGCCTCATAAGGTAATTGTTTAAAATCCTAATGTATTAGCTTAGTAATGGTAACCCTACCACTAAGGTCAAGCATGAGGCCCGCAGGCTTAAACATTTAACATCTGCTAAAAGTTTGTTCGACAGATGTATACGAAGACAATAATTATTTAATCATCGGTTCTTTTTTATAACTACCCACAACGGTTATGGCACTGGTATATTTGTGGCTCTCGTTCCAAGATTGGACAAGTTTTTGTGCGGCTTTTGGCAACACCGAATTTTACGATAATTAAATCAGGTTAATTGGAGTTTTTATAGGGTAACCTTTTGGGAGAGGTGTAATCTTGTATCGTAAATACAAGTAGATGGGTACAGCGCATCAGTTACTGAGTTTTTCATTTTTAGGTCGCAAATTGAGAATGTCTGTTGATGTACGAGTACGTTTTGAGACGAGCGATGAGCGGGTCGTCACAGGTCACGCCGTTGAAGGGCATTTTCGATTAGTCGTCTGGCTAGCCATCACTCTCAGGTTGAAAATCTGTTGCACTTATTGGTGTGTTCCGCAGCCGCTCTTGAAACCTAGTTCCTAATTTAGGTTAAGCGCAAATACCAGATCGTCTGTCAGATGAGATAGTGATCAAACACCATCCTGCATCTTCATAGGATAGAGGAAGGTCTGTTTGTAATATCAAAATAACAGTTTTTTACCAAACGCATATGAATGTATATACGGTACCAGTAACAAAACAACCATTTTTAAAATTTATGTCGGTCTGTGTGTCTGTTCCGGGTAATCTCCAAAACGGCTGGACCGATTTTGACCGGGGCTTTCACTGGCAGATAGCTGATGTTACAAGGAGTAACTTAGGCTACTTTTAGGCTTTAATTTTAGAAAAAGAATTAGGGTTCCGAGAAAAAAATTAAAAACCATGAAATCCAATATCTCCACGTGGGTGAAACTGGGAGTAGCAGTTAGTTATTGTATAAATTAAAGATAACTTACCTCAAATTTGAGCATATCGTCTCCCCCACCAAACTGACACAATAATATTTACCGCTACAATCAACCTTAATCTTATCCAAGTCATTATTTTAGCAACACGGCAGCCGACCTACCGTTTAAACTTATACTTTAAATTAATCATTAAATAAATTTTATATATCTTGCGTACAAGATATTCATTTACAAAGATGCGGCCTGAGATTATCTCGTAACAAGCGGTGACAGGGAAACGGCCGTAACGGCAGAACGGCCGAGTGTAAGCACTCGTATGTTGTGTAAGCAGGCTAAGTGATGATACGCAGAGACGCTCTTAAGTTCAAATAAATAACCGAGAAAGGGTTTGGTCGTATCTATCAGCTGTCTTTGCGAATTACTAGGGCTAGTCAGAAATATGAGAGTGGCTAAGTGTGGAGTTCAAGGTAAAGTGGTAGGTGACAGATTTTCACTAGGAAAAGGCAGTATTTTCAGGAAAGTATGATTATGATTGTTATGATTATCGACTGAGCAAGTGCACATTTCTTTTTCACTGAAAATCCTTACTTGTTTTACACTCTCGAAGTGTAAAACGAACTATAGATCTGTGGGCGATTTTACAAACACTTAACCGCCATGGCGTTACAGTATCCTCCTATTTAAAAATGATAGTACGTGCAATTAAAAATGATAGTAAATAGCCTTCTTTACAATAAAATCAATTTGGTGTATTATAAAGTCCAGTCAATTAAATCACGACATTAAATCTTTCTATAAATAAAATATGTCTATTGTCTGTATTATTCATGCCTGAGCGTTATTCCTGCTTATAATTATGTCATGTACCTCCAAAATATTTCAAAATTTTTACTTCAACCCTTACAATCACGCCATTCTCTAAACAATGTATGTACAATCACAAATCACATCTCAATACCATACACACAGACAAAAATCTTCCCACTGATTCCGCCCGCCCTCCGCCGCCCGCCCATAAATCTGCCTAATCATTTGAATTACAACGTCTCTTAATAACGCCTCGGCGTTTCGGAGCCGAGCAGAGATATACGTGAGTGATGGTGGCATTGAGAGTGTTATTCGATTTTGATATTTAAATTGGAGTAATTGCAAAGAGAAAAGAACTCTTAATTCAAATTCAAAATTCAAAAGAATTTATTGCAAAGAATGTAGGTAGAAAAAAAGATGGTAATACATAATGTGTTCCTTACAATCTACCTCATTTGGAGGTGTGCAGTATTCGTATTTACGATTTAATCACATTTATATGAAAGCTATTTCATTACAGGCTCTAACTATTTCATTACTTAGGCTCTTACATCGTGGTACTGTCAAGTATTTTACATACACGACATTTATTTACAAGCTATTATATACTAATACACTGGTATATTACAGCTTCTAAATTCCTCTTTATCCAAAAGCTGTCTGAAAGAGATCGCTTTGATCAAGAAGACCGCTATACTATAGGCACTATATAGCTATTTTACTGCTTTTTTACATTTAGTTTCGTATAATTTTGGTGTATTATAAAGAGATCCATCTACTAACTTCTGCTAAATTTAACATATTATCTATGTACAAAAATAGTTGGAAAATCTAGAGACAACTGTAGGCCCGAAGTTAAGGTACCTACTCCTTACTTGTACCCCACTATAAGTTGGCAGCGTACCCAGTGTGCTAGCGATATTCCTTCATTGAATTGCAATTATTATTATCTTAAATTGTGTTGCAGAGCGATGAGATTTTTGATGTTTACTAAGCAAGCGCCTGAATAATTTCTCACTTGATGACTCGTGTGGCAGAAACTGGTAACTAGCAGTCTATAATCGAAATTGAGTGTCAGGGCGCCTTAAAATCACTATAGAGCGTGGTCTTGGCTCGCGCAATCCCGCTGTGGATATTTTTTGTTTTGCTCTAAGGTGCTCTGCGTGTAATCCTGACTGACACTCCTGACTGACATGTGAGCCTTGGGACGTGAAGCTTTGTGACCGTTGGTTCAATCTTTTTTTATGCTATTTGGTAACGAAACGAGGTGGTCGTTTTCCTGATGGTAAGCACAACGCCGGCCCATAACAATTGCAGTGCCACTCCGAACTTTGAAACACAAAGGCCCGCGTGGCACTGCAGTACGCTCGTTACAGTAAGACATTAAGTTTTAAGTGCCGAGTAATTTCACTGGCCACTTTCCTCATCTTAAATAATTCAAGACTTTCCTGTTTACACGAAAAATTTAAAGAATTGCTCAACAGTTTGCGCCATTCAATATTTGATTTAGGTGTAAAAATTTGCTGTACTTTTTGACACTTGGCAAAATGTAGACTCATATTTTACCCCAAAAGACACCAAACTTAAAATAAAATTTATGCTATCCCACCATTCTTTTAGCTGCCATCAGCAAAAACTCATCAGACTAAAAGCTAATTAACAATAATATTAAAAACAAACGCCACCCGAAACGCTAAGCGGAATTTACACAAGATGATATTAGAGAAATACAGAATGCAATAATAATAAATAGCAATAAATAAAAGGATTCATTCGTTGCTTGTATTGTATGATACTAATCCTGAGGGGGGAAAGGTATGGAGTCGCTTTTTGGGACTAAAAGTTTTTTAAGTGGTCCAATGTGCGCATACAGATTTTCTCGACTAATGATCTTAGCTTGAAATCGCCTCTCTATCTATAGATATTACTAGTACCTATCCATTAAGATGTATGATCGATTACTAGTACCGATTATTACGATGCATTATAAGATTGGTAAAATTGAAATAAAAAGGTAATTTAAGGTTGGTTAGCCTTCGGAATATATCAAAATATAATCCTGATTGCGCGAAGGGTCTAAATAAATAGCAAAAAAATCAAATCCATTTTTTTTATTATGGATCACCGTGCTATCACCCGCGCTTCAGCTCATAAGTTAAACCATAGAATCTAATTCAAACGGCTTGGTCCCATCCATTCCGTTGCCGCTTCCCGATGCCGGGACAGAAGTAAAACAAGCTTGCAACGACCCCGGGAACGTTTACCGGGACGGTAGGCTCTACTTACCAATCCAAAAATCAAATTTAATATTCTACCCCGGTATCAGGCGCTCCAATTTTGGAAAAGCCTATTTCTTATAGATATAGCCATGAGTAGCATCCGAGCATAAAACTATTAGAATCGAGGGCGCTAACTGAATAAAATAGCATTATCCCAAACTAGTAACAGGAGACAGAAAAGAAGTGTCACGAAGAATTCATGAACGTGATTCGTGAATGTGTCGATGAAGTAAAAGAGTTTTGGGTTAGAATAGAGTGAGGTAACATTTCTCCTTCTCTGATTATCGGAATAGAGACTTAAAGCATTTCTCAGAACGCGTCTCCACGTCTTTCTTAGCCGCAGAACTAATCCAAGGCAGCGCCGACTGCTACGGCGATTACTTTAATTGGTTCAATCTCCATTCAAAACCACCTCGCGGCTGTGGCAGTATGGGGTACAGTGCTGCCAGTAAGGTTTCTACTCACAAACGCTGTATTTGGGTGACGTCCTTCAGCGTCTGTCAGCGCGTGGTCATTGCCAAGCCTGCACTAGTTTTGTAACTTCATTGCTAGTGTTTTAAAGCTAATTCTGTCGTTCGTTTATATCCAACTTGGAATATTTACTCCTTTCAACTACTGAAGAGAATGTTTTATTAAAGGAAACGTAAACTTTAGATGGCATATAGATATAGATTTTATAGATATCTAAAATCTTTATCGAACAAAAACTTAATGAATACAGGAGTAAAATGAATGCATGCGTCGTTGTGTTTAAATACATGAAAAACATAGGTACTATAATTGTAAAAGTTATGTATCGCAGAATAACAACAGATTCACAATTAAAAATACTTATTATATCGCAATCAAATACAAATACAGTATGCCTTCACAAAAATGATCCGTTTTCCAAAGGATAGAAAATTTTCTGCCTAAAATACTATATAATACCTATATGCATAATTTTAAATACTATTTGTACATGACTCTGCTTTTCTTAGAACTAAAATTATTATTTGACTCCTTACGTCATCTTTGCAAAAGTTAAAGCTACCCATACTGGCTATCACTCTTTAGTGTAACAAGGGAGATGGAGGGTAGAGAAGCAGGGGGGGTCACCGGCAGATTTATAGCGAAAGGGTAAGGCTCCTGATCCCTGTTTATGAAGGAAGATAGGGAAAAATGTGGAGATAGTTTCGGTTTAGGTCCTATTGGTATAGAAGCTAATTTCTGAAATATTTTGGCATGTTTTTAAGAAGTAATTGAAGCCACTTTTACTTGAACAACCACTCATGAATTATATACGTCGGTGGCCTTTTTTACAAACTTTTATTTAACTTGCAATGTTTGTATATTTGTTTAAATCTTGCAAGCTAACTTTAACCCACTTTCAGGTGTTCGATTGAGCCGAAATTTTACTTACATATGTAAATCGGATGACAATGCAACATAATTGTTAGTGGGACTTGTTAGTGGTAGGACTAACTCTTCTGCGAGTGTCCGTCTGGGTTGTTACCACCGCTTTGCTCGTGAAGTCTGCCGCCCAGCAGTAATGTGCCAGCATTACTGTGTTCCGGTTTGATGAGCATAGTAGCCAGTGAAATTAATGGGCTTATGACACTTAATACCTAATGTCTCAGGGTAACGAGCGCACTGCAGTGCCGCGCAGGCCTTTGTGTTTCAAAGTTCTTAGTGGCACTGCAATTGTTATGGGCCGGCGTTACCATCAGGCAAACGACTAGCTCGTCTCGTTACCAATAACATAAAAAAAATGTAGTAGAGCTGCTCTGATGATGAAACCGGAAGGCGGGCATAGGAACTCGGTAACGAAATGACTTAACCCCATCGAGTTTAGGCTCGTTTGATTTGTCTGTACAAATACTCTGATCCTTAATGATGTCCAGGATTCTGCTGATGGGGCCGGAAGGTGGCCCCAAGATTACAGTACCAATTACGTGTTTTATAAAAGCTTGTCTGAAAAACACACGAAACACTTATTTACTCTCACTAGGATAGCATTTGAGTACTATGTCAGTGACGATTCGATCAAATGTAGTAAATACGGTAAACCTGTAAAGAGAAATGACTCTGAAGAAAGGCTTCGGGAATACATTGATAAGTGCTTGGGAACATATTTTTATCTTGAGCGTGGTAGCTAGCTAGAGGAGTACCTACTAGAAAATTATTTACGACCAATGACCATGCTATGGTTTTATCACGATGTCGTCCTTCAATGGGTAGAATATAAAATTATTTAATTTTTGTAATTTTCTACGAAAATAGACGTAGCCGAACTAAAGAATTTATTTATTTGTTCATTAATTTTTTTTACTATGTTAAAACATTCTTAGTATTATAAGAATAGCCTAGCATTACAACATAATGTCAATATAGGATCATAAGCACAGTTAGGTAACATTTATGTACTTAGTAACCACTTCTTGACTCGTTAACAAAAAAAACCCCATAAAATGGTCCAACCCTCTAGGCTCCTATAAATAAGCGAGCGGCAACCTTATTATTTAACATCTCTGTACTGTGCGTCTGTCCGTCCGAACTCAAGGCGATATATCAACATTAGGGCTGTCCCCGCGTTGAGGACCAGACACGTGGGCTCGGATGTAGGGTTCTGGAAGTGGTACGAAACTTTGTTCAAATAAAATTTGTCGTAAAAAAAGCGTTGGTATCGTTTTGCAAATCCAACCAACAGAACCTGGAATGCGTGGAAGCTACCAAAACCAGCACATTAAATTAATTGCAAACTTTCTTCAGTTTCTTACTAAGCCCATTCATAGCATAATCTATATAGCTTCGTTAATAATCTATGGTTTCTAAGAATTAATATATAATAAGTGCCTCTTAACAGTAAGTTATTTTTATTTCTAGCAGGCGTTTTTTAATTCTCGAAATTACTGTGTTGGCCACTTTCTTACCTGACCTTGAGGGGTGTGAATGAAAATGGTTTTACACGCTACACTAAGTACAGAACTGCTCTCAAGTCCAGCTGTTGGAATAAGCCGATAGGTGGTTGAATAAAGATTTTCAACTTGATTCTAGCCAGATCTCAGACGCGTCCTAAAAATTATCTACTACAACGCTAAGGTTACATTGTGATGTATATATTATTTCACCAAAGGCTCATTCTCTTTGTATAGCATTTAAATCCTCTGCTACAGATTGATTAGAGATCTCGCTACCAATGAGCCATTATTACTTCCAAACTAACTTGCTAAAAAAGATATATAAGTTCAGTAACATCGATAAAATAGGTACATTAAATTTTAATGTCAAACATTAAACTTACCTTTTTTCTGAAGTTTGCCTCTTCTATCCATTTTACATCAAGGTGAACACCCACGGGACGTCAAAAATGAAGATTTAGTCCCCCGCCGCGTCATACGTTAAAGTCAGCTAATGAAAACACGGCCGGTTTAGTGATGAAGCGGACAGGTCGGAAGGTCGGCTAGTCCAAGTAAAGCTTCAGGTCTGCTGCATTAATATTGTTAATGTTTTAGATGTATTTGCGTGGATCTTAAGAGGGGTGGTCCTGTTTCTAGCATTATAGTTTAGTTAGTGGGAGGACTAACTCTTCTGCGAGTGTCCGTCTGGGTTGTTACCACCGCTTTGTGAGTGAAGCCAGTCGCCAAGCAGTAATGTGCAAGCATTACTGTGTTCCGGTTTGATGAGCAGAGTAGCCAGTGAAATTACTGGGCTTATGAGACTTAATACCTAATGTCTCAGGGTAACGAGCGCACTGCAGTGCCGCGCAGGCCTGATGTTATTGGTAGATCGTCTTATTTCTAGTCACTAGTTGATTGCACGGACAAGTGCTTTTGCCAAGTGGCAGGTTAAGTACCTAGGGGCTGGATAAATGTTTAAATGTTAAGTTGCAAGGCAAGTAATAATTTTTACGTAGGTGTCTTAACACTGAACGAGGAATGTTAACTGTATTTTTTTAGACTTAGGCTCTCTTAGAGGCTTACTTAGTGAGAAAGTTGACGGGCACTTACAGTTTTATATTTAATCTGTCTGCATAATTCTTTAACTTGCCAACAGTTTTTAAATAAGCTACTAATTGTACTACTATAGATTATAAATCATCAGTGATCTATATATCTAATAAGTGTCTGGACGTGGTGTCTGTAGAGTATAAGGCTCTTACTTATAAAAAAGTGTAAAGATAACAGTTGTATAGTTACACAATTTTTTGTCTTTGTTGTTCTTTAACTATTTTAAACTCAATCGAAAGAGACAAAACTTTGTATGCTATACAGTGTTTATTAGTAAGGCCGTAATTGTTTTACATTAATAAAAAAAATGATTACTCGTAGATTAACTAACGTGTTATACCATGTACACGATATTTTTGCTTTAGTAAAAGTTCATTCATTTGTTTTTACGCTCTAAACGACATTTTTAACTAAAGCCTTATTCCAAAATATTTTAACGCAACACTGAAACTGGTGCCCACTCACAGTGGCGACATCTGGTGATGGATGGCGCCATTAGTTTTTTGAGTTCCACTCGCCTTTGTCTTAGTTTCATAATTAACGACAATGTTTTCGCTATTTATGGCTGCGAAAAGACATTTTCTGCACTTCAAGGATGTTTTATTTGATTTTTATGGGAGGACTAGCTTCTGCCCGCGGTTTTCACCCGCGTTCCCATAGGAACCGCGCATTTTTCCAGGATATAAAGTAGCCTATGTTGCTCTCCGGTCCATAAACTATATCTATGCCAAAAATCACGTCGATCTGTTGCTTCGTTAGTGCGTGAAAGAAGGACAAACCAACTAACCAACAAACACACTTTCGTATTTATAATATTATTGTAACTATGGAAGTATGGATTAGTAGGAAGTAGGATAGGATGAAAACTGAAGTACATACTATTACAATTGTTAAGCTATAGTCCTCTTTTGGCGTGGACAGGAGATCAGGTAACGTAATTTCACTCTATCCTTGAGTACATCACATTTTGTTTTATGAAAATTCAAACTCCTTGTTAACAGCTATTAAACGACAGAGATCGAAGGACTTGGATTCTTTTGTTCGATATAATTTATGCTTGCATCACCAGAGGTACACTCCTAATTTGATGTTAAGAGATGATCTTGTCGACGATGAAGCACGCTTCTCTAGTTGCAGCAAGGAATTTCACTCTACAGTACGCTAATGAAAGTAGAAGCAAAACACTTCGACATTAATTTTATCCAAGACGTGTTACATTCCAAAACAATTCAAATTGCCTATTTTGAGTTAGATCAGTACCATATCCAACTCTCTCTCTCTCTCTCTCTTGTTTACCATCCCTTCACTGCCCTTGTTTCCCTATGAAAACTAATTTAAAACCAATAATAAACTTAACTCTAAAATTCACCATTAAGCATTAAATTCCAATCTGTGTTGGACCAGGTCCCTCAGTCCTGATGAAAGGCTCCCTCGGGTGTTCCCAGATCACTCACTCACTCACTCGCGTGACTAGGGTGAAGGGTGAGTTAAACAAAAGCAAATAGTGGATTCGAAATGGTTTATAAATAAGTTAGGCAGGTACGTTGCACGTGTGATTTTATATGGGTAATTAGATTTCGATTCTGTTTTTCAAAAAATAACGGAATTAACAGTACCTATCTCTAATGTCTCTTTCTAATTAAGAGCATGGCAAATATACAAAAATATTTTTTTTTGTATAATTTCAATTGTTTTACATTGACCACTATATGTGCCATGGTCTCCTTATCGGAACGCTCACCGCTGCGGTATGCGTTGTCGGACACATTTGCTCCTCACCGCTGACGCATACTACGACGAAACAAAAGACCAATCACTCAACTCAGGATCAGCTCAGGAGCCTCCTGGCGACTACTAAACTTTAAATTGTTAGTTGTTAGCATTAGAATCATTGTAAAAACTATTTTGTGATAAAGAATGCCGTGACGAATTTCTTGCCCTTCTTCTTGCTCGGCCTATACAATTTGGAACGGGCACGGTGGGTTTCTGGAAGGTTCGTTGAATTTGAGCACGGATTGGGTCGGTTGGCGTCTTTGTCATTTATTATGTTCTGATAAAGACAGCATTAGTTTTAGTATGATTCGGGTAGACGAATGTTGCAGAGGTCCGCTGTTAGAGTCATTTATTTTAACTTTCATAAGTGCTCCTTTGGAGCCTATTTGAATAAAGCATTTTGAATTTGTATTTGAAATTGAATTTGAAAAAATCTAGACGTTTGACCCGCGTAGCGCAGCGTTGTGCGTTCTGATCAAGAGACTGCAGGCTTGCAGTGAGGGGCAAATGGGCTCACCAATGCATTCCGCATACCGCAGTGTTGGGTGTTCCGATCAAGAGACCACGGCAGTTATCAATAAAGTTTAGGCCATAATGTAATATTTCATTTTCAAATAAACTTGTCTGTATTTCTTGGCAGTCCTAGTCCAGAAATTTAGACAAACTCCGTGCCAAAAAGTCGAAAGTTTTCTTTAAATAAATTTAGGTACCTGTCATAAGTAAGCAGTCGATAGGCGAGTCGATTGCAGATATGAAGTAAGTATGTAATACTCGATACCTACAGCTACAGCGCTAAACCCTCTCGTGATGCGAACAAATAAATTGTCTATGGACGAGATTGGCTACTTGCAGGACTACGGATGGTAAGATGCTCAGGAACACTTCAGACAAACGGTTGTTTAATCTTTTAACTACTTTTACTAACCTAACCTGTTTTTTTGTAAACCTAACCAAACCTAACTTCTTAGGTTAAGTTTTGCTTCTTTGCTTCTGTATATAGAAACCGAAGTGAGACTGGTTCACTGGTGGCCTAAGTGGTAGGTCTCCCACCCATCCGTGGGTCTAAAATAAGGGTTCCAATCCTAAAATCATCGTGATGTCTTGGTGGAAATTTTCTAGTACTCGCGAGGTAACTACCATCCTAGTTAAAAATAAGTCTTGGTTAAACGTGTATACTTTTTGTACCACATCTCCAATAGCTAACCTATCTAAAATTAAAAACACATCCAGCGATTGGCTCTACGATATTTACATAATAATTATAGACAGAATTAATTAGTTCTTTAGGCATTCCTAAAGTTTTTTTAATGCTCTTTGGTAAAGAGACGAACTGGTCGTTTGCCTGATGGTAATCATAATGCCGGCCCATAACAATGGCAGTGTCGTTACCCAGAACTTTGAAACACAAAGGCCTGCGTGGCACTGCAGAGCGCTCGTTACCCTGAGACATTAGGTTAGGTTAGTCTCATAAGCCTAGTAATTTCACTGGCTACTCTGCTCATCAAACCGGAACACAGTAACACTTGCACATTACTGCTTGGCGGCAGACTTCACGAGCAAAGCGATGGTAACAACCCAGACGGACACTCGCAAGAGTTAGTCCTACCACTAACTAACGAACGAATTGCAAAATATCATACCTCCACGCTAGCTAGCTAGCTTTTGTTTTGTCTATGTAGTAGAGCATCTTTCCCAACGTCACACGCGGGCCAAGCTAAGCCCCGATAATTTTCAAGAGGCAGGCAACTTACCGAGACTGAAATATAGGAGCGATCACTACATCATGCCAGATATTGATCATAGGACTGACGGCCGATCTCTGATTTATACTCCTGAAAAATGGTATGTGCAGAAGAATTAGCCGAGAGATTGGGCTGAGATGGTTTATGGTGCAGATAGTCTGCTTGATTTATCTGGATAGCGTGGTTGAGCACATTCTGTTAAATTATAAGAGAATCGTACTATCCTTTGTGAATTATTCGAAAAACTCAATGTTAAGACCTACTCGCTCAAAGCGTAGTCCACAGCTATTTAGCATTCCATCTACCAATGTTTCTCGGAATAATCCTTTAATTAGGATGTGTCACACTTACAACACCAAATGTGTTGCTATAGATATTTTCTCGTGTAGTCTCCAGTCAATTAAACATTCAGTCAACCAAGTTATTATTTAAGTACAACTACTTACTCTGATTTCTTTTTATATTGTTTTTTTGTGTCTACAATTCACAAGTAAGTTGTGTATAGTTGTAATTGGATTTTGGGTTTACAGTGTTATATTACAAATAAGTGTTTAAATATTATATTTAGAAAATTATTGTATAGTCATCCGAACTAAATATACATACACAAAATTAATTTCGATACGACAGTTATAGTAGGTAGGTTAAAATTGACTTCTAAGATTGTATTACATTGTTGGTATAATATAAAAAATATAAATAAATAAAAATAAAATCCAGTTGGCCTAAAGATAGCAACTAAAATTGTCTAACAATTTAATGGGAAATGCATACTGAAATAAAACTTTTTAAGTTATTAAGTAACTACTGTGTAGAAAATGCGAAATGAATCCATTTCTTCTTTAGCAGAGCTAAGTAGGTAATTATTTCTAGAACACTAACAGATTTCCTCTAAAAATAAAACAAAACACAGCCCGAAAATAAATTCAACATTTTAAATACTATTTTCACCTTACTCGTATTAAATCAGGTAAAAAGATAAACACGATCTAAATCAAATCGTAGAACACTTTTCTCGCGCGCGCCGAACACTAACACTCAACCGCCATCTGTCAATCACCGAGGTACATTACACCTTTGCGTTGCCTCCCGTCTTTGATAGATGGCAGCACCCGCTGACAGACATATCGATCCGATGATCGTTTTATAGCTCACTTGATGTTTGTAATAACATTATACCGAATTTTCTCACGTAAGCTAGGTGTTTGTTTTAGTTCTTGCAGTGAATTATTTTAATTGTAATCAATGGAGGTGAGGAATTTGACGTGGATAGTTTGTTTGGGATACGAGGAAGTGTCGGAGTCACGTCATAGTGCAGACCGATTAGTCAACGCGTAGTGTACGTTACGATTTAATTATTTTCTTTACGGAACCAGACATATGTATTTGTATGTATCTGTGTGTATTATACACACACAAAACCTGATGTTGACTGACGAGGAGAATGCCACTGGCCAGTTCCTGCATATTCCCTAAGCCGCCTCTTCTTACAGCACCCACAGGGTGATATACTATTCTTAGTCGGGGCCACACGGCAAGTAACTACCTACTAGTAGTCACCTTCATTTAAGTGCATCTTACAATTTCGCTATTAATTTTATTTGTGAGATGGAAAAACTGTTTGAATAATGTAAATATAATAAATAAGTATCATTAAAATTAATTGCTGACACTCCTACTAATCCTACTAAGTAATATTATAAATGCGAAAGTGTGTTTGTTGGTTTGTCCTTCTTTCACGCAGTAACGGACCAACGGATCGACGTAATTTTGCCATAGATATAGTTTATGGACCGGAGAGTAACATAGGCTACTTTTTATCCCGGAAAAATGCACGGTTCCTGTGGGAACACGGGTGAAAACCACGGGCAGAAGCTAGTGTATAATACATTATACAGTATGTAACATGTTACAATCTGGTTAATTTAATAAATGAAATTATATATTTTTAACACCAAAACACCTAAGAATCCATGCAAAGAAAATTTCCAAATTTCCAGTCACGTCGATTAATTCATCAATAAGTACAGCCAATTGCCATTTTGAATATTTTTTATACAAATCAAAATACTTGAGTAAAAAATAAATTCCCACCCAAACCAAAGATTAATTTCCTTCCTCCACAAACATCACCTAAAACGGTCATCAGCCATAAT
This sequence comes from Crocallis elinguaria, assembly GCA_907269065.1. Lineage (NCBI taxonomy): Eukaryota > Metazoa > Arthropoda > Insecta > Lepidoptera > Geometridae > Crocallis > Crocallis elinguaria. Next base: position 16,532,434 of record OU026068.1, read on the forward strand.
TCACCGCAATCATAATCGATCTGGAGTTAAGACGGCGTCGATGATTTACGCGGTTCCGCTCCGGTATCGGGCCGGTCTCGGGTGGTGTCGGATCCGCCGCGGAAGGGCCGTTATCGGCGCGATCGCACGTCGGATCGCAACTCGTTAATTTGTGCGGATGTCAGAAGACGCGGTGTCGTGAGCTGGGGGCACATTTAGAACAGAACACGACGAAGGCTTTTGTGCTACTGATAAGATAAGATAAGATAAGATAAAATTCTAGATATTAGATAAGATCCTAGGATATATAAGATTATAGGTTTGTGATAGGATATGTAATTTGAAGTCATACATAGTAATAAACGCAGACGTGATTTTGCGAGTAGCAATCTATGAGTAGCGTACCGTACCATTCTACAAGTTTGTTGAAGGCTTCTACGGTGGTTCTAATCAATGCCTCCCCAGCCTACAACATCAGGTTTAAAAACCAAAACGGTTTTGGGTTCTAATAACAATAAAGTATCCAAAATTCGGGCATTATAGGTACTCAAAAACTGGGTATAATAATCATAAAGTAGCTTTTGTAATTTTTTTTTCTAATTTTCAGCCTATTATATACAAAACGGATAAAAAACGGCTAAACTTCAGTTTTAATCATGTTCATCACAATGTAACTTACGTTGAAGGAAACTTATTTGATTTCCAGAAGGTATTCATAACTTCATTCAAATTCTCTCAAACCTACCTGGGGCAGCCTCAGTGTGTCCCATCCCGAGCCATCTCGAAGTTAATGTCCCAAGTTAGCGGCCAAATTTTAATAATAATATATCTTTGTAATTTATTCGATTCGCGACGCCGGTGACAAACGTTTGTTCGTATTACAGCATTTATCGTAATCGATGAAGCAGTGTTATGGAGAATTGATTCTGAAGTAATTTAGATGTGATCGCAATTATTGTTCTATAATAGGTAGAAGTATACTCGTTTAGGTATTGTGGATACAAATGATGATGGGAATGTACTTGTACTATTAATTGCAATCCCATGTTCAACGTGTTATAATGTGTTAAGAGGTAAGAACTTTGTTTGATATCAACGGGAAAATCTTCTTTAGAGACCCCGCTGCTATGAGGAGCAGCCAGGTTATGTGGGGTTTTACCCACTAAAACCCTCACGGTTTGGTCTGCCTCGGTGCGGAGGGCCTCGGGCTCTCCAAAGGACCACATTGGTGCCCCCAGTACTGCGCCCTCCCTGCCGACCTCCGTCCTACGACAGCCCATGCCACACCGAGCTGCTGTCCTTCCAGGGCTAGCTTGACTGGGTGGTTAGAGCCCCACCTCCAACCACCCACAAGCCCAAATGTCCTGTTTTACTCGTAGTCACCTTTCATGACAGACATTAGGGGATACCGAAGCCCTATTCTTTTGAACCCGGGACTACTGGGTTGACTGGCTTTGGCCACCGCCTCGCCATTATCGCCGCCTCCTGGAAGAATCTGCTCTCACCTATTCCCACTCCGGAAGAGGTAAGAAACTGCTGCGACACGACATTTTTTAACTTTGTTTGCATTTTACCTCTATCTCACCGGATCGGTGATGATGTTGTCGAAGAATTAAAATTCTAGTAAGACCAGCTACCGGAACGTACCGATAAGTGTTTGGTGACAGAGACAGGCGAGCACTAAAATACCCTAGCATTGTGCGTTTTTTTTCATATTCAATATGCCCACGTTTGACCACAATATCACCTGATGGTAAGCAACGACGCGGTCGCACAGTTTTACAGCTTTGTGTAGAATGCTTTGTTTACGCACTTTTTTGATAGCACTTACAGCATCAACCTGCAAGCTATTATACCATAAGAACAGTAGCGTATTCCATCAAAACAAACAGCATCCAAGCGGCCTCGGCTGCGTCGATCTAACCACTGCCAAAGATTTGACGTCATGGTCGCGCCCGTAAATTACCATTATCTGCAGACGCAGTGTAGTATTTATTATTTATGGGTCGAATCGGTCCGCCTCGGGGTTGATACCGCCGCTTTTTCCCCATGGTCCGTGGGGTGCAGCTAATGTAGCAGGTGGTAGCTGTGTGTTTGTATTTGATGATGATGGTTTGGAAAATTGAGGAGATCTATTGTCAGTAATAGTCGTAATGTGAGGCATTCGTTTGAAGATTTGTAAAAGTTACGCGAATAGAAAAGTTGACCGTTTCTTAGAACGATCGATTCCATTAAATATTTTTAGTATACGAGACATAAAATATAAATACCTTCCTTCTTTTGATAAAGATTATTATTATTCTTGAGGAGTTGAGTCCGTAATTCATACTTCATAGTGACAGACCCTAATGTAATTATGGCAATTTTAAATAATAAGGGTTCGATTGTCGCAACGGAAGACGATATTTATCCCCATTGAATTTGAGTTAGACGTTCTAAACGTTGACGCCTTTTAGTTTCGCTTAACCTAGGAAGTATTAGTATGTAATCTATACAAATAAATAAAATTGAAGTGTCTGTTTGTAATATCAAAATAACAGCTTTTTACCAAATGCATATAAAAGTATATATACCTATGTGACGGTATAATACCTATAACAAAACAACCATTTTGTAAATTTCTGTCTGTCTGTTTGTTCCGGGTAATCTCCGCAACGGCTGGGCCGATTTAGACTTTGCTGATGTTACAAGGAGTAACTTAGGCTACTTTTATTTTAGAAAAATACTTTGGGTGCCGCGCAAAAAAATAAAAACCCTGAAATCCAATATCTCCGCACGGGTGAAGCCACGGGCAGCAGCTACTATGTACTAAAACTAGTAAGTAACATTGTGAAGAATTATATGGAATAGCAACCAAAATAAGATACACTTTCAACCTGATCAGTGATCACTGACCACTGTCCAGCTTATCTACTACGTGCATTTATTTTGTCACTCCCTATCAATCATCAAAAATAATTCAGAACAGAATCGAACAACACCATACCTCAATGTCTTCCAAAATCACTAATTAATAAAACTTAAGCAATAAATAAAGTGAAGCGATGGAACCGGCTGTTAGCAAAAACTGTGAGCGTCATAAACCTGTCAGCGGATGAGGCAGTGCCTTTGTTGCCTCCTCCGATAAATCTAATAACAGAACAATTTCGGTCTTGCGCTTCGGAGCCGGATCTGTGTTGATGCTGGTGATTAGATGTTTGTTTGTGAACGCAGCAGATGATGGGAATTGACGGTATTTAGGTGATAGGACACGTTGTGGACCTTTCTTTATTGGGACACTCTCTCATCAGACCTTGTCAGTGGTCGCAAGGTGAACATGGGATAAGTTCTCAGACCGCGATTTTCTACTTGAGCCTGCTAGCTAGACGGGCGAGGGCCAGAGAACACCTAATATTGGGCAATTGGCAGTGGGATACCACGTTTGGACTTTTCATAGATACAAGTGGATACAGTGGTTTAAGGGGCAGTGTAGACGCTTATGCAAACGTACGTTTGCTTGTCAGAATAACAACGCTTTTGCGTCAATCGCGGATTTCGTGATACTCGAAATGCGCGCATGACGTAAAAAGGTTGTTATTGTGACCAGCAAACGTACGATTGCATAAGCGTCTACGGTCTGCATAAGTTGTTGAAATATAAAACATAGTTCCTGTTTTATGCAAAAGCAAGCTAATGAATGTGACTTGCAAAAAAAGTTAAAGATATTTTAACAATACGTTTTTGAAAATTAACTCCTGCTAACCATAGTTATAGATATAAATTATATATTGCGATAAGTAAACTAATAATCAAAGTATCCAGACGATTAGACTGTGCGTCCAGCCTAGATACTAGAATTACATTGTACAATTACAATTCTGAAAGCGTTTTATTTTTAAATAAAGTACGCAATACAAAACTCTTTAATCAAACTAATTTACAAGAATTTTGTGAATTAAATACACTTACAAGTAATCATTAAGTTAGTAGCAATATTTTTCAGAAAAGTATTATAAAACGCCAGTTTATAGTGACTTTTGCGCCATCTTTCCAATTTCAATGATACTACTAAACTTTAAATTTTCAATCTTGTAGAGGTCTAAAATTATATTTAAATGCTCTTTGACCATACAAGCAGAGCCATCTATCTGAACGCCTTTGAATCTTTAAACGATACCTTTAACAAAAACCGAAGTGAAAGGTGCGCTTGCGCATGAGCCAATTAATACTGTATGGTCGTTGACCATGTTAGTGGTGGCATCTATTTAATAAGCTTTGAACTAAAATGGCCATGGCAATTCAAATCTTAACAAAATCTTGACCTGTGAATTATGAAACTGTATTTTATAATACTTAGTGCGTATTATTAAAAAAAAATAGATAATTTAAATAGGCTAAATCTATAATTATTATTTATTCTGTGTAGGGTGGTTTTCGTTTTTGTACTTTAGTACTTTTTACCTTTCTCTTTTGAGTTCTTCAACTTCACATCTACAGAGAGCACTTTGATTTGTCTATTCTAAACAAACACAAAATTACAGAGCAATCAACGTTTCAGAGAATGATTTACGCCATCATACTTCTGGCTGCCGCTAGATGCCGCTGGTCGCTAAGTAGCGCCATTTTCGCCTCTACTTAAAGCGTGTTGGCGTTGTGACCGCGTTATTTATCGTGCCATTACTGAGCGGACCCTTAAATCATCACGTGACGTCGCCCTACGTGCGCTCTAATGAATGGAGGACGGTCTGCCCAAAAACTTCTTTTTTTTCTTCATAAAATTGTTCAGAGAGCACTTAGCAGGAATCTATTAGATGGCGGGAATAAATATGATGTCTGTGGGAGTTGATTTACGTGTCGCATTTCATTGTTTTTGAGTTTAGAACGTTGCACGTTGTTTTCTTATATTTTCTGTTTAACGCTGGACAATTTAGTATATATAGTACAAACCTTTATCACATTTGTATGTAAAATACCCACAAATATCACAATAAGTCAGTTTTCTGGTTTCAGTATATAACTCTCACCAAAAAGAGACAGCTATCGTCGCTCCGTCGTCGCCACCCTCGGCATATCTTGGGCGATCCCGACGATTCCATCGCGGCCGTTGTGTCGGCCGCGCTGGGTTCGCCCGTGCTCTCAAGCCCTAGCACCAGTTCATATGCTGGTGCAGGTGGACCTTCAGTCTTCGGTATTGGTATTGGGTACCAAATTAGAAGTCATCGTCCTCGCCGGCGAGGACGATTCTTCGTCAGATAGCTTAGGTTGTAGGGACCGAGCTTCACTCCGCCGTCGAGTTTCTTGCCCTTCTTCTCGATGGTGTAGGCTTTGGAACGAGGCAACTAGAGTCATACACACCTCACACACATACACGAAATCCCGCGAGCGCCCACCTCGAGCCCGCGAGAAGTAGCTTTAGCTAGATTAGAGCCTACTTTAAACGGTTGCTCTCGTGCGACAGGGGCTATTCTCTCTCGATCCTCCCTTTCTCACGGCGACGGCCCAAGCCGAGGTCCGTACCGACGTGGTTCGATCCCATGCGGTGCCCTTGCGCTAGTCGCTAAAAACACACTTTTTTCGGGCTGAGCGCCTTCTGCGCTCTCCAACAGTCCGGTGAAGCTGTAGAGGTCGCAAAACCAAAAGCACGGTCCTTCAAAAAAAAAAAAGACAGCTATCGTCAGAAAGTCCGCTATGTACACTATAATTATCATTTGTTACATGTTACGAAAAAAAAGCCTAAAATTAGACCATCCATATTGTTATACTTAATATCAGGTTTTTACCTTATCACAAGCATAAGCCTAAAAAAGACGCAATTGAAGACCAAAGCCAAATAAGTTAATTAATAACTCATGTAGTACAAAGAACTCGTAAAATCAGCTGTAAAAATGTACTGAAGAAAATGTACATTATTATGACAATCATTCCCACTGTGAGAAAATAGTAAACCTAACCTAATGACAAAAAAAATTGCTTTAAAAAAGCGACGAACCGACTTCAGTGACAAACTACTGAACCGATTTTGACGAAATTTCTATGGGACCAATCTGAAAGTACCTATATCCTTTTTAATAAAAAAAGAATTTTCCAAATCGGTTTATAAATGACGAAGATCTGCGGTAAAAAACATAAAAAAAATACCCGCCGAATTGATAACCTCCTCCTTTTTTGGAAATCGGTTAAAACCGTAGGTACAGCAATCATTTTTAGGTACCTACCTACTTACCTCAAGAGTTATAGCGTAATGTAAACCGAGGTTAAAATAAAAATACTTTCACTATGCAAAATATCCCAAATCCTCTTTCCTTACCTGATAAAATTCCTCAAAAGGCTCAAACCATTCTGGGGTCCGATAAATTTAACCCCCAAAATAATAAAGGCAGACATAAATTAAATTTCAAAGATCAAACATAAATATGACAAACGCAAAAATGTCCCAACAAAGCGCATACATCAGGGACATTATCGCGTCTTGGGCCACAAAAGGTTGAAAAGTCGCGTTTCGCACGTATCGCGTTATCGTCTGTTCAAACCCTTACGTTAGAGGAGAATTATGTCGCTGGTTAAAATGTAGGATTGGAGCGTGAAAATTCGAGTTCAAGTTTCAGGCAAGCGTTGGGTAAGATCGTGATCAAACCTATCCTATCCACATAAATTATATCATTAAAAATCTGCAGTGGAAGTCTCTTACGCTGCCACTGCTGGGATACCAGCCTTTTCTCAGAGAGAGAGGTATGTGACATAATCCACCACGCGGGCCCAGTGCGGCTTGGTGGATGTCACATGTCCTCGAATTTTGTGGTTCTTGAATATGCCGGTTTCCTTACGATGTTTTCCTTCACCGTTTTAGCGCGAGTGCGAATAATCCATGCATAACTTGCTATAAGTCATTGGTGCGGGCCGAGTCGAGATTCGAACTATGGTGCGTGGTATTGAAAGTCGCACAAGTTCTCGCTTGGCCACACTCGCTCTCAGTGGAAACCTAAATCTCTAGAAATCATCATCGTCACAAAGTGGCCAGTATACGAGAAACTTTCAGAGGGTAAAGTAACTGTTAATTTGAGTTCTGCCTGCATAAAAATGCAATACCATCTACTCGTACCTTGAACAATGGGTGTATCACCTAAAACAGCAGATTCATTTGGCTCATCAACAACGAGCTGCGATCAACATATATCGGTGTCAATTCCAAAAACCGGTATTCATTAGATTACAACACAACTTTGCGATGAACAAAAACAGCTCTGACACAGCAAAAAGTAATTAACCTCTAGCTTACGTCGCTCCTCACTCGCACCAAACAACGCTTCTCCGGGCGAATTATCAGGAGTCGTTCAAATGATTTATGTACACAATTATTGGGTTACTCAGGTACGGTGTTTTGTGCGATCCGATCCGATATAAGTTCAGAGACAATGAAACTTAATTTAATGGTGTTTTGAAAGCTCTGACAAGAGCTACGTAATATGTAGTTAACGTAAAAGATGTTCGCGATAATAATCGTGATTTGTGTGATTTTAATTGTACAAATTTATTATATTGCAAGGATTACATTTATTTTTAACGGAAAAATATAATAGAAAAAACATTTATTCAGCACACACAACGAAAACATACATTATACATACAAGCAAAAAAAAGAGAAGTGCTGAAAAGACTTTTCAAATGATATTCAGTTTTCAGCCAAAGCCTAATAATAGGTGGCAAAATACAATATAATTAAGATACTTACATAGTTACATGAGACAAAACAAATAATATTATTTAAAACTAGCTGCTGCCCGCGGTTTCACCCGCACGGAGATATTGGAAACCATGGCTTTTATTTTTTTGCGCGGAACCCCAATTATTTTTCAAAAATAAAAGTAGCCTAACTTACTCCTTATAACATCAGCTATCTTCCAGTGAAAGTCCCGTCAAAATCGGTCCAGCAGTTTCGGAGTACGCCTGGAACAAACAGACAGACAGACAAAAATGTTAAAAATTGTGTTTTTGCTGCAGGTACCGTATATACTTCCATATGCATATAGCTGTTATTTTGATATTACAAATAGACACTTCAATTTCATTTATTTGTATAGATAACAAATCATCCAATCTGATCAAATATGCAGCAAACCAAAATAGCAAGCTAACCTGCATCAAGCCACAAGGGAGAGCCACATTTCCACACCTCCGCTTGAATCTATCACTGTCGTCATTGCTTACCGAAACTAGTCTGCATAAATCCCACAAGTATAACACGATTTTGACATATCATTGATCTATCCCAGCTCAGGATAACCTCAACACCTAGCTCGACTCCCTTGGGACGTCAAACCGTACCTGTATTACTTTTACTATAACACCTACCCTCAAAACGCCGAAAATTGTCAGAACCATCGGTGTTTTCAAACTGCTTTCGCATTGTACTTTACTAGTAAAAAAGCAATGTATGCTGAATGCTTTGAAACAGCCGCGTTTTAGTAGCTTCTGCTACAGGCTTTTGTCGATATAAAAAGTCTAAAAGGCGTAAGGCGACTGCTTTAAACATAGTAAACTGTGTCTTGTGTTTTGGTGTATAAGGTGCTGTTTTACGAGATTCAAAGTGGTGGTTAAAGTAAATGCTACTTGAGGGTGGAGTAGATAGTTTGAAAGACAGCTTCTATCAACCAGTGACACCTACATATTGTTTAGACGTGTTTTATTCGGTGGGTGAGATCTCTGTTTAGAATGGTACTCTGAAAATTGTCTTCAGGTAGATCGAATACATTTCTCAAGTGTCAATTCCTATGTGAATGGCGTGCGTCGACAATTGTTCGGGTGTCAGAAATGGAATGGGTTCAGCATAGAACTAACTGTATGCGTATTTTGTTTACATTTTTGCTGTTAATATTTCACTCTGTTACAAGACAGTTTTAAACCAAACGATAATTATTAACTTAGACTTAAATTACAATGGATTCCAAATACACTTAGAAAGGCTCTGATTAGTGGACTATCCCTAGTCAACCATCCTTTCATTATTGAACGCAGTGTATTTTGAATCTGATGAGAAAGATATCATCGTATTAAACTACATTAAGAGAAAAAACTGGATATGTTCATAATCCTATGAACTGAAAACATTAAAATTAATTATGCATGTTGATTCACAGATAAACAGTGACAACTATGATTTATAACCAATCTTGATACTGGCACGTCTACATTCAAAAAGGGCAGAGCTTGAAGCAGCTGACAATCAAAAAAATTAAAAGAAAAAGTAATAAATAAGATGTTATCAGAGCATTGTAGGTATATAAATATAACTCGTTCGGTATTTTTTTATGATAAAAGTTAATAATAATGTGGAATAAATCAATGGAAGAATGGAATTGTTGGTGAGACGGCGGTGAATGATTTGTTGTAATGTGAGCTTTTGGTCGGTCTGCGATGTGCACAAGGTACGAGGCGTTTTGATACTTGTGTTTTATACATTATGGAATAATTTCAAATAAATGAAAAGTTTTTTAATGTGTGGATTAAAATTAGACAACTCTTATTCAAAACTTTGAAGACGTTGACTTAGGTTTATGTTTAGTACACGTTACAAAATATTCTATTGAAAAATGGTGGTGATGTTTCCCAAAAAGGGACACGATGGTGCACTTGCACAATATAAGCTTCTAGAAGTATCTAGATGAGTAACATTTCCCTTTATAACATTTTGTTTTCATTTGTAATTAACCAATATTGACACGTAAGTACATAATTAAAGTTAATATTTAACGATCTTGCAGTCTCTAGATTTAGCACTACGCTACAGTACCTCGGAAACACGGACGGATGGGCTAGTATCACGAGGGCAATAATTGCTAGCCAGTGGGGCTACTCGCTTTTCCGTTTTGCATCCGAAATCACATTAGGTTTATCACAAAGGCATATAATTTGAATAAAAACAAAATAAAATATATAAAAACAATTTATTAATTAATCAGAATAATGATCGACAAACTGTACAAATAACACAACTGTGTATTATAACTTGAATGTACGTAATGTTATAAACGCAATAAAAAATAACTTTACAAAAAAAATGGTTATTAATATAAGATCTTCGTGACAAGTGGTCGTGGTTCATGGTTGTTTGTTACTAATATGAAAATAATTTAATTATATTATTTTAGACGATTTAAATTATACTCTGTTGCAATAGCTTTTATCAATCAAGGGAAAGGTCGAGGGATTTCGGCAGAATCGACTTAATAAAAGTTTAAGTAGTACAAATATCAAGTCACTTCACTCCACACAATAAGGAGTAAATCACTCCGAGGCACATATCGCGCAGTCTCTAGATCGGCACTACTCTGCGATACCTCGGGCGGACGGATGGGTGGGTACGCTATCGGTAGGGCATTAATTGCTATTCTTATTTATTAGGATGGGGCAACTTGATATATATGAATAATTTAATTTCAAAATTGTACCTCGTAAACATAGCATGTACCTTCTTAAAATATATGCAAGAAAGAAAATGTTACGAGTCAATTTTATTTGATTACAACTTACGTTAACTACTCAATGTATATATCTATACAAATAAATAAAATTGAAGTGTCTGTTTGTAATATCAAAATAACAGCTTTTTACCAAATGCATATGAAAGTATATACGGTACATATAACAAAAAACCATTATTAAAAAAATTATCTGTCTGTCTTTCTGTTTGTTCCGGGTAATCTGCGAAACGCTGGGCCGATTTTGACGGGACTTTCACTGGCAGATAGCTGATGTTACAAGGAGTAACTTAGGCTACTTTTATTTTAGAAAAAGAATTAGGGTTCCGCTCAAAAAAATTACAAACCATGAAATCCAATATCAATGCTGCAGGCAGCAGCTAGTGCTTAATAAAACCTAATGTATCAGAGTAACGAGCGCACTGCAGTGCTGAGCAGGCCTTTGTGTTTCAAAGTTCTGGGTGGCACTGCAATTGTTATGTGCCGGCGTTATGCTTACCATCAGGCAAACGACCAGCACGTCTCGTTACCAAAAAACATAAAAAAAGCTTTTCAATCGAACAGGAATATCTCTAATGGTAATATTTAACCGTTCCTATAAGAAACAAACGTAGCCTTGTATAGGCTGAGGTAAATCCGCCAGGTTGCGATGACATAAGGACGGAAGGGCAGACCCGGCCGGAGTTGTTTGAATTTTGATGAGAGACACATCTTGCATTGACGTTTTATGTCTTCGGTGATTTATTTAATTCCTATACAGTGGGTGAATTATGCGCATTTATTTATATAGGATTGAAATTTACCATGTCAGCTAATGTCGATAGCTCTCTTTTTGGCAACATGTTATGATAGTAAATTATAATATTGTAAAAATATTTCATAAAATAATACAAGGAAAAGATAACGAAATATTATTTTCCTGTGGAGGTTCTTGATTCTATTTTTATAGAGTAATTTTTTTATTGGTTGGTAATTGGTTATCGGAGTTAGTTCTGACAATTCAGAACTGATTGAAATGCCAATGCATTGGAATAATTTTTTGCACAAATTTTCAAAATGAAGAGTGGTACCCTCGGTTTGTTCCGTTTCTCGATTACCTATCGACGTTATGACATGAAACAAAAATTTCATGATTTCGCTACTTTTTACTATTGATTTGAATAAGTTTTGCTTCTGATAGGGTATTTGCTATTTACAGATAACTTCCTTTTTCACAAGATACGGTAGCCGTAATGTACTTCAGTACCTATTCCATTGTTTATAAAGAGAAATTTTACTAAAGTGTTTATTATTATGTAGGTACAACTAATCAGACCGTCTAACAAGTATAAAAATAAAAATATAAAAATAAAATTCAAAACTTTTTCAAGCTATGTAAACCGGAAGCTATATACGTCCCACATACAAGCTAAGCTATACACGTCTCATTTGTTATATACAATAACTATAGCTTGCCTGAGTATAGTTTGTTAATTGGTTAAAGTTATTTGTTAATAGTTGGTGGTTTCAATAGACATTTTATTAATATATATTTATATTATGTAGTATCTATGTCTTACAAAATATTATCAATCACAAATCACATCTGACACGTCTCAGCCCCTGACCGAATGAACGAACGAATGAACGAACAAATGAACGGCCGGTATTTAATTGTCGGGCGGGCATTATGATTATCGTGCGCAGATGCAATGGTTTTGTTTCACCCTTAGATTGTATCAGCAGGTTGGGTAGCTAGTTGCTGTAGCTGACGTCGCCTGCTACAGAAAAAAGCTATACTTAGTTAGAAAATTGCGTAATCAAAAATTATATTAGTTAGAAAAGTATTAAAAAAATATCCCAAATTTTTTGTTGATTTTTTTTGTTTCTGGAAGAGTACCTACTTATTATAATTTAGATGGATGTAAATTCATATTACAGATGTTGTTGTTAGGACATTGGGACATTTGGACATCGGGACAAATTGGGGAAATTGGGACTGACAGCTGTTAAAACTCCACTAACATCACACCCACATCCAGCCACGTATCATATCTTTACAGTTCAGCATTGACCGTTGTGAGTAAAATCCTGGACTCGACTTTTGTGCACACATCTATCTAGGTCTCACATTTTGTAATCAGGAAAACCAAAAAAGCTTGATCGTTAATAAACAAATTTATTTTATGTTTCACGTTTCGAATTAACACTACTTAAAAATATACAGCGAATTCAGTCATTTTTAACGGGAATCATTATCAGCCTCTTACGCTCCCACTGCTGGGATATCGGTCTTTTCTCAGAGAGAGAGGTATGGGCCATAATCCACCACGCGGGCCCAGTGCAGCTTGGCGGATGACACATGTCCTCGAATTTTGTGGTTCTTGAACATGCCGGTTTCCTCACGATGTTTTCCTTCACCGTTTTAGAGGTGAACGGGAATTTCAGCCTAAAAGGTATCTGGCACAATTTACCAGACATACACCGAGACAAAACAACCGTCAGAATATCTACAAAAGCACAGATATAAACACAATCTACAGATTACAAGTATTTTAGCTATAGATTATAAATTAGACGGCCAGTGATGGGAGGAGCGGTGAATTCGAAGTACTCGATTTACGACGAGGTGGAGGTAGAATTGGTCAAGGCAGACATTGTTGTTTCTTATTTGTTTTTCTATTTATCTTCTGTCTCATCTTTTACAACACAAAAACATGAGTAGGAAATAATTGTTCATCATCTTATATATCTATCTACTGTGTTCCGGTTTGATGAGAAAAGTAGTAGAATTACAGAGTTTCTCATGGTAACGAGCAATGCATTGCTGGGCAGGCGGGTTTCAAAGTTCTGAGTGGAACTGCAATTGTTATGGGCCAGCGTAATGCTTACCAGGCAAGCGACCAGCTCGTTTCATTATTTAATAAAATCAAAAAATAAAATATATCTTTGATCTAATCCACTTTGACTTACCAGTTTTAATAATGCAGTAGGTACAGACCTTCTCTATTATTCCTGTTACAAAGACATTTTGCAATACCAGTGGATTAATAGCATTCTCACTTTTATTGCTAACAACATAAATAAACAGATAATTAGTTATTGTGACGGACCAAATAAACATTAAAACGGTATAACGCCACACAGTTCATTTGTAAATGTCCTAGTCTTAGAAGTCACACCCCGAGGCAATACTTTTTTTTAAATTTATATCTGGTATAGATGTTTAATCGGACTGATCTTTTAGATTCTTTGTATATTATTATTGATTGTGGGTCCGGACCGTGGGTGATTAGAGCTAAAATTATAGTTTAAAGGCGTGATTATAAAACATTAGTTGTTTGAGATATATTGAGGTTTGGGCAGTAAATAATTTTTAAATAGTCTTTGTCTATAGATCTGTTACTATTACTTGAGTAATTATTATTTAAATAATTATTATCCTAGTGTTGTAGATTTATTTTATCAGTGGTAGCCAGTGGTTTTAGCCAGTGAAATTACTGGGCTTATGAGACTTAATACCTAATGTCTCAGGGTAACGAGCGCACTGCAGTGCCGCGCAGGCCTTTGTGTTTCAAAGTTCTGGGTGGCACTGCAATTGTTATGAGCCGGCATTTTGCTTACCAAACGACCAGCTCGTCTCGTTACCAAATAACATTAAAAAAAATCAAGTTTGACCATTATATAGTTCTGGCCTGATCTTAAAACTCGTCAAAGGTATTGACGACTTTATCATTTGATTTTGTCATACAAAGTATGACAGAATGTGACGCCGAGACGAGTTTCTTGCCCTTCTTCTTGCTCGGCCTATACCGACTTGGAACGGGCACTATGGGTTAATGGTTCGGTTGGGGGTAAAGTGGAGGGATTGGGTGGGTGTTGTGGGTCAGCAAGAGTACTGTTTCTCCGAGTTGCTATGCGGAAGATGTTCTCCACGTAGCTCAGGAAAAAAGGTCTACTCTCAGTGTCAGCAAGGATTTTATTAAGATTGGTCAGTTCTAGGTTCTGGTCAATTTTCGTTTCTAGGTCATTTCGAGCTGCTAGGAAGCGCGGACATTCGAGGATTATATGCCACACCGTTTCACTGACATCGGCATCACATTCGCATCCGGGGCTGTCTTTGAGTTCTGGAAGGTTAGTTGACTTTAAAAAAACCGTAGGTCATAATAATAGTCAATACTTAAGTACCAAGCTGTCGTGACACGCAACTATAGTCATTATCTCAAGCATATTAGAGTTTTAAATTAGAATTACCTATTTATTGTCAAAATAAATATGCCTTAATTATTAAACATTTTCCATAGAAACTCTTCAAAAATGAAATATATTAGTATACACTCTTCAAGTTCGGTCCCTGTAGGTGGGACTCGTGTGTTCGGCCATCGAAACTTGATAATTACGAAAGCAATAAATAACCATGCTCTAAGGCGTGACTAGGTTAGGCTGGGTGCAGACTATGTAGGGTTCTACATAAGGTTTTCTGAAGTAGTACTTATATTATTACTAGCTTCTGCCCGCGGTTTTTACCCGCGTTCCCACAGGAACCGTGCATTTTTCCGGGATAAAAAGTAGCCTATGTTACTCTCCGGTCCATAAACTATATCTATGCCAAACATCACGTCGATCCGTTGCTCCGTTACTGCGTGAAAGAAGGACAAACCAACAAACATACTTTCGCATTTATAATATTAGTAGGATTACTATTACTAGAGGCTACTGTATTGTTGGACTAGAAAAAGAAGGTACTAGCACATGCTTCTTTTACATTTTGGCCGTTATTTTTTTTCCCTTATTTCACACAGCATGCGATTGACATGCCTAGCTCTATGCCTAATAATCTTTGTTATTTAAATTATTTTTTAATAACAATCATTTATTCAGAACAATGTATGAATCAGAACTATGTAGGGTTCTACATAAGGTTTTCTGAAGTAGTACTTATATTATTACTAGCTTCTGCCCGCGGTTTTTACCCGCGTCCCGCAGGAACCGTGCATTTTTCCGGGATAAAAAGTAGCCTATGTTACTCTCCGGTCCATAAACTATATCTATGCCAAAAATCTCGTCGATCCGTAGCTTCGTTACTGCGTGAAAGAAGAACAAACCAACAAATTAACAAACCAACAAACACACTTTCGCATTTATAATATTAGTATGGAAGTATGGATTTTTCTTTACTGAGATACTCAGTAACATTTCCGGCCGTGTGCACCTCCCACAAGCTATGAATCATATCGGGTGAGCGAGTGACACTCCTCGGTTCTGTTAATTGCTATAAACATAGAAATTTTCGGGCACAGACAGATTTATGTTGTTCTGTTGTATAACAATGAGACGCTACCCGTCCGTAACTATGGACGGTCGGCAACTACTGCTGATGTGTGGAAAACGAAAGTGGGGCGTGATTGGATGGACTATTGTTCTGGAGTTTGATCTGATCTGTGGCGTAATGAATATGACGGAGACCATATAAACATTACCAAGCTTTTTTGTATGTTTTATAGTCACGAGACGAGCTGGTCGTTTGCCTGATGGTAAGCATAACGCCGGCCCATAACAATTGCAGTGCCACCCAGAACTTTGAAACACAAAGGCCTGCGCGGCACTGCAGTGCGCTCGGTACCCTGAGACATTAGGTATTTAATTTCATAAGCCCAGTATTTTCACTGGCTATCTCTGCTCATCAAACCGGAACACAGTAATGCTTGCACATTACTGCTTGGCGGCAGACTTTACGAGCAAAGCGGTGGTAACAACCCAGACTGACACTCGCAGAAGAGTTAGTCCTACCACTAACAAAAGAAGGGAAGATCTGGGAAGATATTGAGATTTAGATCTTGTAAATAAAGATTTCTGTCTGTTTTAACTAAAACATTGAGCAAGTTCATCAAACGTACGGACACGAACCCGTCCTGACATCAAAAGTCGTTATTGCGGTGCAACGCTATTCATTTGCTTGTTTTTATATTTGCAGCTTGGGGTTGCCACCACCACCAAGACTATTTTTTTTATAATAATTACTGTCACTAAAATACCACATCGAATTCGGACTGGGGTCAGAGGAACAGCTACTACCTACTCAAATCCAAATTGAAAATCGCAATAAATTCATTAGCATTTCGATCTGGGTGGCACGATTCGGATAACAGCAGATTTTGAGAGCCCATTCACCCCATTCCAATTTAGTGTTATGAAGACGCATCAAACCTTAAGCACTTATCCTCGGAAATAACGGGCCTCGTCAAGAATCAAAGTTTCACAACATAGTGTTGGTTTTAGCACCGAAATACCGTATCACCTTCTTATTAATTTAAAAACCATTTACACTCGATTTTTAACTACGGCCATCGCAATCATTACGGTGAGTGGCATATCGATATCACCAATAATATCTCGATTAACACTAAAGTCGTTAGCTTTGCATTACAATATCGATTTTGGAATCGTTGCGGATGGTTTTTGTTACAATAAAAGTTTTACGATTTTTATATTGATTCTTGAAGCGCCCGAATCGATCCTTTCGAACTTTTGACACGTTCCAATTTGACCTGATTGAGGTCTGTTTTCACGGTTTACCGGAAAAAAGTACCGAATCCGGTATTTTTTTAATCTGGTCAGCGTTTGATTGCCTTTGTTTATATTTACCTTAAATAAGAATTAATGTTATTGAGAATCAGAAGCGCAATTATTGAATAGATAGATAACTGATGTCCAACTAGTATGCTAGGTCTCATTTTTATATTATTGGATAAAGATAAAATTGGACGGCTCCGTAGCTAAGTTGGTAGTAACCCTGCCTGCAAAGCGAGGGGTCCCGGGTTCGATTCCCGGCCGGGGCAGATTTTGTGTTAGCATAAAGTTTGTTCTTGGGTCTTGGATGTTTGTGATGTGTGTCCATGCCACCTCCGACACAGGGTAGTCTAGTGTGGGGGTATGAGTGTAAAAAAAAATATAGATGAGCTGTTCGTTTTCCTGTTGGCATTATAAGCATAACGCCAGCCCATAAAAACTGCTGTGCCACTCAGAACTTGGTACACAGATGCAATGCACTCGTTACTCTGAGATGTTATTAGGCATTGGATACCATTATCTCATAAGCCCAGTGCTTGCACATGGAGTCAAACTATATGAACAAAGCGGTGGTACCCAATATCCACCCAAACGGACACTCACGGAAGTCAACCCTACCACTTAGTAAAGAAAGATGGATTAAAATTAAGATTGAAATAATTCAGATAGATTTAAAATAATTCATTCACGTGTGCTTTCAGAATACCTAATGGAAACACACAGCGCCACGATGCATCGGCGCGAGCGCATCAAATCCCACGATTGCGACACCGGCGACACGGCCGCGTCGCGTTTACGATTATAGAGCGCCAGTGTGAAAGGCAACCAATTGGCTTGTTTTAATGTTAAAGTGGTGAGAGGTCTGGGAAGATTAAATTAATACGTATTTAAAAGTGTATAATAAAAGATATTGTTTCGTAAAAACAATGATGGCAATCAAGATT
Organism: Crocallis elinguaria; assembly: GCA_907269065.1. Lineage (NCBI taxonomy): Eukaryota > Metazoa > Arthropoda > Insecta > Lepidoptera > Geometridae > Crocallis > Crocallis elinguaria. The sequence goes on from OU026068.1 coordinate 16,550,360, forward strand.
AACTTGAGCAAGCTGCTTAACCTTTTTATAAGTATGAAATAATTATAAAAGATCTTATGCTCTACGGTTTCATTCGTAATTTTACAGTTTTCTCTTGGATTTGTTTTTTATAACGAAAATTCCATTAAGACGCCGTTAGCATTTTCTAATAACCCTGCATACCTAGTAAACTACAACTTTATACCCTAACTATTGGAACCATGGTTCTTGAAAAGAGCAGTGGTTCAATTATCCCTACTTATGTTATAAATGCAAAAGTATGTTTGTTGACTCATTCTTTCACGCAGCAATGGGTCAACTGATCAACGTCGTTTTTTGTGTAGAGATACTTTACGGCCGGAAATGTTATAAAGGCTGCTTTTTATACCGGAAAACGTACGGCTCCTGAGGCACTCTCCGAGCGGGTGAAAATACGGGCAGTATAGCTAGGCAATTTATAAATTATTACTAGGTGGTAGGACTAACTCTTCTGCGAGTGTCCGTCTGGGTTGGTACCATCGCTTTGCTAATTCAGTCTGCCACCAAGCATGTGCAATTGTGCAAACATTACTGTGTTACGGTTTGATGAGCAAACTAGCCAGTGAAATTACTTACTCTAATGTCTTACGGTGACGAGCGCAAAGCAATGCCGCGCAGGCCTTTGTTTCGAAGTTCTGAGTGGCACTGCAATTGTTATGGGCCGGCGTTATGCTTACCATCAGGCAAACCAGCTCGTCTCGTTACCAAATAGTCAGAAGACCAAACCATTGTGCGTCGCCTGAAAGAGTTAAACGCTTGCTTATAATTAGAACGACGAACAGCCCAGTTTCCTCAGCCTTTAGCTTCAAGGAAAAAGGAAGGCTGATCGTCAGCCTGCATCAGTACCGATTGCACTTTTATTGACCATAAATTCAGTGTGTAAACACGCGGCTGATAGGAACGAGCCGACGTTATTCCTAAATTGCAATTTACGATTTTTTTACAACACGTCGGAAGGGTCGTAAAATCCTGTCACTTACAAAAATGTTCAAAAACAATATAGGTTAATAAACAATATAATAATACCTACATTAACAAGTCCGAATTGAGATCTCATCTCGTAAAGTTACCCTTATATTATGTGTTTTTTTTATTGTTTTTATTTATAATTTGAATACTGTCTCAGGACACAATCTGATGACGATTTGGTGAGCGAAGAAACCACGCTGTTTTTTTTAAATTATATTTAATAACGAGATGAGCTAGTCGTTTGCCTGATGGTTAGCATAGCATTTAAATTTAAACAACAATAAAACTACATAACATTACTTAGCTAATTCCGAGATATGAATAAAAAGTTTTATCTATCAACCACAAATAAAGTTTTGGTGCTTTACTATAAGACAACTCCTTGGATGTCCTTCGGAATAGCGTTGTACGTCCACACACGGCAATTTTTTTTTTGTATACGAAGTTGTTTTTGGTCATAGGAAATACTTCACATCCAGTTTTAAATAAGGGAGGCTTAGATCCTGCAGTGAACATCTTCAGGGTGATAATGATTCTATCTGTATAGGTAGCTCAAATAGCCTATACCAATTCGGAACGGGCACGATGGGTTTCTGGTAGGTTCGTTGACTTTGAGCACGGATTGGGTCTGTTGGTGTCTTTGTCATTTAAGTATTATGTTCTGATAAAGACAGCATTAGTTTTAGTCTGTTATTCGGGTAGACGAATGTTGCAGAGGCCCGCTGTTAGAGTCATTTAATTTAACTTTCATAAGTGCTCCTTTGGGGCCTATTTGAATAAAGTGAATTTGAATTTGAATTTGGTACGCAGGCTGTATCATAACTCCGGTAGCGCAACAGTAAATCAGTCCATAAAGCCACTTTTTAATCGTCAAACATCATAAAGCCGGGGCACACTCGTAAACCAAGATAACGAATCCCCAATCAACATCGTTGTCAGCCGTCACTCCAGAGTTATCTTTATGACTATCTATCCGATCTAGGATGTCGGACGTGTGTGTTAGGATTAATGGGATCGTGAGTTGTATATGAGTGTGTCATGGAATTAGGACCTTTTTTGATTCTTTAGGGTTATGAAACCATGATGGGTGGGTAGTGACGTCGGCTGCTGATTTGCAGGCGAGTGGTTCAAAACCTAGAATGTGATTGAGATGTCGGTGAAAGAACGTCGTGATGTGACCACATACACGAGCACTCCAACCCACAACATTCCAAAAACCGTGTGTGACGAAACTCAAATGGATTACGTGGAGTGGTATAAATATTATAAATCAAAACGATCCGAATCAAACGTTCCAACTCATCGTTAGAAGCTAATACGATGATCCTGTTGATTGTACCAAGGCTCGATAAATTCAATTTTCTCGATCGAAAAGATCCGTATTTGACACGCTAGACGCTAGATCAGAATAGCAGCACAATGCTGCTATTCTGATCTAGCGTCTAGCGTGTCCACCATCTTCGACCACATCTCCGCGTAAGATCAATCAACTGATCCAAGGGATGGTCAAATCTAAAAAAGTAAATAAAATAAAAAATATTATATTACATACTAGCTGCGTCGCGGCTCCGCCCACATATCCTGAGTTACTCTTTCTAACATCAGCTATCGGCCGGTGAAAGGTCCGTCAAAATCATTCCAGTCGTTTTGGAGATTAGCGGCAGACAAACATTTTCAAAATGGTTTTTTGTTATAAGTACCGTATATACTTGCATATGCATTTAGTAAAAAGCTGTTGACATTACAAACAGACACTTCAATTTTATTTATTTGTATAGAAGATTATTATAACCTTATTGTTCTACATCCTATGATACAAATAATAAACCCTTTAAGGATATAAAACTGCATTCTTGTTAAAGTATCGTTATTTATCGTTAAAAGTTATTATTTCAAACTTATCGTCAGCGAACAGTCATGCAGTTTTATGTCCAAATACAGGACAAGAGCAGGCAAACGAACTTAAATTGTATCATAACTTGAAATAATTATTACAAAGATCCGTGTGCATTACGTCAGTATTGCTTCATGAAATCCTGGTATGATAATTTTATTTCCTAGTTCTTAACAACTTGTAACTCTAATTGTAATCCTACTAGTCATACTAATATTATAAATGCGAAAGTGTGTTTGTCTGTTTGTTGATTGGTTGGTTTGTCCTTCTGTCATGCAGTAACGGAGCAACGGATCGACGTGATTTTTGGCATAGATATAGTTTATGAACCGGAGAGAAGCATAGGCTACTTTTTATACCGAAAAAAGGAACGGTTCCTGTGGGAACGCGGTGAAAACCACGGGCAGAAGCTAGTTGGATATATGTGTACTTCTGATTACTATCTCGCCTCATCTTAAGCAGCGATGTGGTCGTGAACTATAATCTCACATTTTATTTACCTTAAAAGTTAATTTTCTCAAAACCAGCAATCGAACCTCAGTCCAATTGATTCGGTGAAGCATTTAGCAGCATCTTCAATTCTCACTCTTTTTTACACGTTTCTCAAAACCTCTGAGCCTCCCAATCAAAACACTTTGAAGACATCCAAAACGGCTACTGATAAAGGATATCGCAATTTATTTGCAATATTACGTAGATACTTCTCTCGGTCGTTCCTTGTTACATCGAGTTGCCAGAAAGTCAGCAATTCGCGAAATGTCGTCGACCATTGACGGACGCACTTGTCGTAAAGTTTTATATGTACACAATTTATTAGGGTTCCGTGAAGAGAAGGCGCGAAACTGCGAAATAGGTTTCACTCCGTTGTACGCGTTGGCTATCTAGAGAATCAAATGACTCAGTTGAATTCTGTGGATTGCAGATTGTATGTTGCGTAGATTGTCGCTGACTCAAGTTTTAGATTCGTTGCTATTTGAGGCTGGGGATTAAGCGTTTTCTTTGAGGAAGTCTTCATTTATATTAAGACTAGCTCCTGCCCGCGGTTTTCACCCGCGTTCCCACAGGAAACGTACATTTTTCTGGGGTAAAAAGTAGCCCATGTAACTCTCCGGTCCATAAACTATATCTATGCCAAAAATCACTTCGATCCGTTGCTCCGTTACTGCGTGAAAGGACAAACCAACAAACACACTTTCGCATTTGTAATATTAGTAGGATTCATGTGTCAAATTATAGCTGGTAATTGTTGATCGTATATATGAAGTTAATTAGTATTAGTTCTTGTGAGCAAGAAGGAGTTCTTATCTAATTTAATACTAAATAATAATTATAATTATTTTTTTATGTATTAAATTATTAATGTTTAAGCATTGTAATTATAGCTGTTATGTAATTGTAATTTAAAAATATGAATAATTATGATGTAAAATATGACCGCAGTGTAAGCACATAATGTATGTCAAAAGATTGAAATAAATGAATTGAATTGAATGCATTATTCATATAAGCAATTTAATTATTATAGGATAAGAACAGGACAATAACGATCATTTACATAAATATTATTTTTATTTGGTTTCAGTCCTAGAAAAGATTTGTTCTCAGTTTTTTTTAAGAAAGTCTCTGACTGACCTCTCTTGTTCTTCCTTTGTTGCAAACATGCATGCAAAATAGATTCTATCAGATTCCAATTATTTGAAAAAATATACGGAACCCTTTAAAAGATTCAACTACTTTCTTCATCGTCAACACTTATAGTCAATAAAAATTCGTGCTCGCTTCCAAACGAGCCAGTGTCCGAAATTATAGTGTTTTTATTGTAATAATATATGTTTTTATTATAATAATATATGCATTTATAGCGCCTGAAGAGGTCATCAGAGGGGTGGTCGGGGAAGAAAGCTCGAGATAAGATCCGTCGACAAACTTTGAACGCTTATTTTATGATGAGGTCGTTTGTAATTTGGAAAAAACGGATTATTCAGAGTAAGTATTGTATTTCTATATATTTAGCGTACAAGCATACTAAAATTGCCTTTAAAAAAGCGGGAACCAACTTTGCAGAAAATTTCGCGATAAATAGGTATATGACATTTCATCCTCCATTTTTCTAAGTTTAGGAGTGGATTGGACCAGTATGAGAGTAAACCCTTTCAAACAAAAAAAGAATTACAAAAATCGGTCCATTTTGTTTTGGTTAAAAATAGAACTCTAACAATAATTTTGTTAGTGGGAGGACTAACTCTTCTGCGAGTGTCCGTCTGGGTTGTTACCACCGCTTTGCTCGTGAAGTCTGCCGCCAAGCAGTACTGTGCAAGCATTACTGTGTTCCGGTTTGATGAGCAGGGTAGCCAGTGAAATTACTGGGCTTATGAGACTTAATACCTAATGTCTCAGGGTAACGAGCTCACTGCAGTGCCGCGCAGGCCTTTGTGTTTCAAAGTTCTGGGTAGCACTGCAATTGTTATGGGCCGGCGTTATGCTTACCATCAGGCATACGACCAACTCGTCTACGTACATGGTACGCTCGTATATGGTAAATATCCCGTTTCTATTGATAATTTTCAAAGTGTTGATGACCATGACAGTTTAAAAACCTATACAGCTCGTCTCGTTAACAAATATCATAAAAAGGTAGGTACAGAGATGTTATAGATTGAGTACGACATCACATTGGTCATACTCAGTCTGTAACAGAGACTGAGACCTAACATCACTTCTAAGTCCATCAAATTACAATTTCAAAGACGTCGTCAACAAAGAAGCGAGTTCCGCAAAAAGGGCCTCCAGAGACGTCAAAGGACAACAAATCATAAATGTGCTCAAACAAATACTTGAAATATGAACTGTGGCGCTTTATCACAAACACCCGAAACATAGATATTTGTGTGGTACAAGTGCGAAAAAAACGCTACACTTTTAAATAAATAAATAAATAAACGCTTACACTCATACCCCCGCACTAGGTTTCCCTGTGTCGCAGGTGGCATGGACACACACAGATACACATCACAAATATCCAAGACCCGAGTATTAGACAACAGTGTTACCTAAAAATAAATAATTGCAATACACGTTGAAAACGTTGACGGCTCCGTAGCTAAGTTGGTAGTAACCCTGCCTGCAAAGCGAGGGGTCCCGGGTTCGATTCCCGGCCGGGGCAGATTTTGTGTAAGCGTAAAGTTTGTTCTCGGGTCTTGGATGTTTGTGATGTGTATCTGTGTGTGTCCATGCCACCTGCGACACAGGGAATCCTAGTGCGGGGGGTATGAGTGCAATCGTTAAAAAAAAAATTATCGCATTTTAGAAGCTATTTTTTTTTATTTCTCGTTGGTGCTTCTCTTCATCGCTGATACCTTCCATCTAACGCCACCACCGAACTTCACGTAAGACGTTATTTATAGGCAAGAGGCGGCCGTGTCCAAAAAGCTTAGTTGTGTCAAAAGTTGAGCGTTAAATCATAGGCCACTATCTGGACGGCACAGGCCGGACAGTGGCCACTAGTGTTGGGCGTGGGTCCACTGTTCGACACGACACGCGAAAATGTCGGAAGCCAAAAGCTGAAAGTAACATTTAAAAGTAACACTAATTTATTAGTAACTAGCTGCAGCTCCCCCGCGGTTTCACCCGCGCGGAGATGTTGGATTTCATGGTTTTTATTTTTTGCGCGGAACCCTAATTCTTTTTGCAAAATAGAGTAGCCTATGTTACTCCTTGTAACATCAGCTATCTGCCAGTAAAAGTCCCGTCAAAATCGGTCCAGCCGTTTCGGAGATTACCCGGAACAAACAAACAGACAGACAGACAGACAAAAATGGCTGTTTTGGTGTAGGTCCCGTATATACTTTCATATGCATTTAGTACAAAGCTGTTATTTTGATAATACAAACAGACACTTCAATTTTATTTATCTGTATGGATTTAATATGATTAAAATAAGATTCTCGAGATATGTCTTATTATTTTAATGACTTTCAGCGTGTAATAATGATCTAAAAGTATATTTTTATGAGGTAGGAAATTGTTTGAATTATTTCCCTATGCAATTTAATTATCCATAAATACTTACTGTAATTAAATATACTAAACTATGATCCGTACAGACAGATGGACAGTCCATAGAACGGAGTAAGCTTATAAACAGTGTAATTTCCACGTTAGTAAATGTATGATTATTACTCCTATGTCATTACTAATTTAAAAAAATTTAAACTAACCCTTTTTATAACAAAAAATTTACAATATACAAAGAAAGAAAAAAAATGTGTTCGTAATTAAACTGTAAACGTACTAGTAAAGCTGCTGGTGGTACCTACTGAAGCTGGCATTGTTATAAAATAGGCTTTATTTTCTAGCAAGTATATTAACATCGCTGATTAAAACTTAGGTTGAAAAAGCAATAGCAAAAACTAATTCTGCGAAAAATATCTCGTGCAGCAATGGAAACAGTGGCGAGCTAAGTGATCCGGCACAAAATGAAATATGATGACACTTTCACACATTACAATACGAATTTTTCGTGTAAATGAAAAAAAATAACTATATTTTTCGTTCCACAAAGCTGCAGCAGTCTGCCGTCGTAATAAAAAAGGGCACAACTAACATTTTTTAAAAAAATGAGTTATATACATATTTAGAATCAGGAAAAAAAGGCGCATCTACTCAATTTTTTGTAGAATTTTATCTTTAAGGAATTCGGAGATACAGTAAGCTCAAAAGGCACAAATGAAATTAATATTCATGTTTTATAGATTGAAAAGGCTCATTTATATACCATTATATTGAAAAGGCACAAATACGTAGATGTGATTATTTACTTCATATAGATTTTTCTAAAAACTACTTTGAAAAGGCTCAAATGCCAGATGTGCCCTGTTTACTTAATCATTGATCAATTCATGTCTCGATTAATTGACATACAAAAGGCACAAATAACCAGTTGTGCCTTTTCTTTAAATTATTTACGATTAGAAAGTGAGGAAAGGGGGCAGGGTTTGAGTGAAACGCGTCAGTTGTGCCTGCGACATCGGAGCGACACAGCTCCCCATACTTTCCATACAAACGCTCGTACGCGATTATAGGGTCCTAATAAATTTTTCTTTAGATGTTTTGAGCAAATAGGTATCATGTGCTCTATATCTAGAATTCCGTGGGAGCAAAAATGTAAAATTTTGAGATTCCAACTCAGTACAAGCATTCAAAAACCACCTTTTTTGGACAAATTTTACCTTGACTTTGGCCGTTCACAGTGTTCTCATAAATGTAAAATTCATCAAAACACTTCTATATAATCCTTGGACATGTAATGGAGATTCTAAATAACAAAAAATTTTTTCACACACTTGTAAGGCATTTTCAAAAACGCGTATTTCCTGCAACACGTTTTAGAAAATTACCACGCACTAATTGTCTTCGGAAATTTTCTTTGGAAATTTATTTCAAAATTTCAGAATGCCAACCGAAGGCTCTGGAGTTGTCTTTCTTTTTCCGTGATGCCTGTTTTTTTTTCGATGAACAAAACAGCCTATAGGCCATTTTTGCGTTAGGCGGGTCATGAAGCGGCACCTTAAGAAGAAGAAGCGAGTGTATGACTTTGAAGACTTTTGCAATGCTGTCTCTGATACTGGTCCAAATATCGTGGTATTTGTTAACCAAAATTGTAGGTAGATACTTAATTATCCCTAATAATTTATAAATAACTATTGAAATTTAAGAACTTTGTTATTCTTGAAATTTTTGTTTCCTAAAAGAATATTTGTTAAGTTTTGTTTCATTTATTTGGATAAACTGACCAGAAATGGCATTACAAACATTGCGTAAATATTTCCAAGTATGTTTTATAGTTTATTAAACTTTCTTAAAATTATTTTTTTTTTCTGTAGAAAAACTAGGTACTGACCTAAGTAAATTTACATTAAAAAGGCGCAATTAGACAAATGGGCCCTTTTTTTAGTGACTCAATGACCAATTTCCTTACAATATTAAAAAGAAAGGTCACATTTGGTTAACTATGCCTTTTCTTTGTAGTAAGTGGTATTTTTTTTATATTTTTTTTTAAGTTGAAAGGAATAATTTGAATTTATTTAATAATTAATTATATTAGCAAACTTAAATGTAAAAAATATAATAGTACTAACCTTCACGCAAGTGTCATCAGTATTTTTTTTTCTTTAAATCAATAGGTTTCTGCACTATGGAGCAGAATATGGTGAAAACTTTAATCCTTATTATCTCGGTTTGACGAAAATGATAGATGTGCCCTTCTCTAGTACGACGGCAGCAGCTGAGAAGCTAAGAGCTTTTCTTTCTATTGTTTTATTTAAGTCATTTCTTTACGCACGTAAGTACTACCAGAAACTTTATAGGTAGGTAACAGCTTTTAAATACTTTTTGTAGTAGAATCCTTATAATAGTATTCTGCCCATTTTTTTGCTAATTTAAAAATTATTTTTTCACCTTACATGCTGTGAGTAAGTTAGATGGTCAGACTTTTTTTTAATAAATGATCTTACCTATGGGAAAATATTTGATTGAATAAAAATTTAAAATATATGATTGATGAAATATTTTATTTTTTCCAGATAATATCTGTTTCCCTGTTCACACATTCAATACATTAAAACTGTAGACAATATTTAGCATTTTAAAAGTCTAAATTAAATAATATATGAAATAAAATACTTAGTACTTAATAATTATTCTCTTGTTAATTATTAAGTTTAGAGAAATTAATTTTATTTTCCTTTGTCAAGTTGGACCAAGTGGGATGGGAACGAATGATAATATAGACCATTGAGAACAGTAGAGGAAAGATGTTTGGTCTTCTCATACGGCACGACGAGTTCATGAAGACCTAAGATGGAAGGAAAGATAAGTGGAGATGAGAAGCAAGTTAAGGAACATATCGTACCTAGACCAGATAAGGGTGAGGGAGGATGTCGTATCATATGAGGAGATGAAGCGCCTGGTTGATAGAGGCAGATGGAAATAACTTCACCGCCAAAAGCAAGACTTACATTTTGATTGAATGTCGATTCAAAAATGATTTTTGCATAAACAAAATAAATAACTAGACATTTCGGAGATAAATCCAATCTTTCTTTTTGAATTGCAATTCTTACTAAAAAGTATTTAATCAATAAAAATATAGTTTCTAAAAGCGAATCCCGACGCTACCTACGTTATATCTCCGTATGATATAATCAAGAGAGCCATTTCTAATTTACTGGTCTACGAACGTACAGTAGTAGTAACAGTACGACAACTAGGTAGGAGTCCAAAGATTTTAGTGAGGTACAGTAACATAACATTCATAATAGGTAAATAACTAATAATAGACCTAATGTAATGCAGTCAAATATTTTTTTTAACTTTTTTCGTTAATATTTGACGGTTATACCATCAATAAATGTTAAATTACGCCGTAATCGAACACTAACGGTCGCACTTAGAGTAGTTTAATGATTACTTAAGTGAGTCCTTAGTGTAGATTTCTTTTATAAAAGTGCGAGTAAGCTTGAGATTAGTTATCAAGTAAAAATAAAAATAAAAGTCAATAAATTTATCGAATGTTGCGAGTACCGAAGTCTGATCGTAAAGTGTTTAAGTAGCTCTATATTCTCTTTGGATTCGACCTAGCTATTCGATCATTTTTGTCGATTGTACCGAGGTTCGATAAATTATATAAAAAGTCGATAAAACCCACTTTATCTATTTATACTGTCAATTTTATCGAATTTTATCGATCAAATAGATCCGTACTTGCGCCGCAGGCTTAATACATTTTTTATATTTTTTTCCAAGCAGAGTCCATACTGTCCAAAGCCATCCTAGCGCATCCGAGGGCAGTACCTAATTTCATAAAACACCATCAAATAATTTCTCGTCTATTAAACGAAAATCGATCGAATCGACTTCAAGTTAATTGCTACAACTGTTGTTTATGCGCACAATTAACAATAAATAATATAGTTATCTCATTAATGGAGCCGGCTGGTCGTCCGATGTAGTTTTAATTGAATTATTAACACTGTGTGGTAGTTAATAAGTTTCGTTGTTAATGATAAGTAATCAATGATTTGATTACCAATCAATAATTTAAAAAACGGAAGTCTGTCACACCTTCAGAATGCATCAACATCAATAAAAAACGTAGTAGACATTTTTTTACTTAGAAAAAGGCACTACGCACATAACATAAAATCGAGTCGAATTATTTTTGAAAGGTCATTAAAAATATATTTTAGATCAACATTTGTGTTGCCTATATCTTATTGTATTGTACCGCAGCCGCGCTATCCCGGCAGCATCAGCGGTAGGTATGGTGGATAGCGGCTGCGGTGACACGATGTATGAACTTGATGTAAAACACAGTAGTAGTTGATGAATAAAATGTAATCTCATACGGTTTTCTTGTTGTTACATAAAATTTCTTTGTAGGTCTTCACAATATTATGTTTTATAAAAGCACTTCTTCTCCAAACGTTTAAGCTATGTAAACATTTATAATATACTATTTTCTATTGTTAAAAGGTAACTAGCTCTTATATCTTTTTGTAGGTCTGAGTCAGAACATGGCAATTGTCACTCTCCGCTCCAGAAAGTATCTCTGTAGAACAAGCCGATGTAACAAAAGTAACATAAAAAACACGGGCAGTCGTGTTTTTTATGTAACTTTATCCAACTTTAGCCAGTATCACTCAGGTAGATGTAAGGATTCTAACTATAGCCCACACATTCAAATCTATTCAGGCATTTAAAAGTTATTGTGCAATAAAGAAACGCACATGCAGTACCTACTTAGTACAAACATGAACCCTCAAAACATAACACTCCTTTTTGTGCAGTCGGGTAAACATAGGTTTATTTTATTTTGTTTATGGAATAGCATCTCAATACATAATAATATAATCCATACAAGATAAACGCTTACACTCTCACTTACAAGATAGTTAAATAATTTCAAATATTACTAAGTATTCTATTACATTCCAAACTCTTGGGTGCAATTATACTTGTCGCAGAATAGATAGAAAAAAAGTAGAATGGTAAAAAAAACTAGAGGCGCCAACAACAAAATCAAGCTTGGAGTAGCTATACCTACAGAAATACACTTCTAGCATTTGTATGTAATAAATTATTTTAATTTATACTTGGTATGGCCCTAATAATATCCCTTGTGACATCTACACATCAAAGTGCATCACCGCTTGGGACAGTACATCTATTCTTAACAAAATAATCAGCGCTCACCTATTTCTAGTCAGTCAATTCACGTCTCTTCCTTAGAATAAATGCAATAGAGGAGCTAGCTATTCCAATATAAATTGTCTCAGGACACATAGAAACACTCCATTCCATTCATTATAAGTTTACAGTTATAAGTTCACCTTTTAACAACATCGATTTTCATTTGTTATGATGAGTGATCGCCAAAACCAACATTTGTAGCTGAGTAGCTCGACAGGAAACTTGATGTAGCAGCCTACATACCAAATTTGGTTAAGTATTTTCGGCCTCATTCTTACTTGCAAATTGGGTTTCTACACGTATGTATTACACACACCCCCTAAGCCTTTTAATATTGAACTTTACTCGTTGACCAAAGGGTTGAAATTAGATGGATTGTCCTATCGAATACATCAAAGACAATTTTGTCCGCGTCTGTCAGTGCTTCCTAGTTATAACGGGTCATTTAGTTAAATAATTAGGTATGCTGTACGTCTTTAAACTAATTAAGAAGTGGTGCAGTATTTGGAGTTAATTACGGGATGTACTGCATGATTGGTTATTTCTTTATTGGTCTGATTTGAATGGTGTTAATCTATTGTGTTTTCCATAGAAGTTGTAACATTTCTAGGTAATGTTTGTTTGGTTTTTAGTACTATGAAATCAGGTGACGAAGCAAGCAAGTTGGCCTGACGTTAAGTACCGCGCGTCCGCCTATAACAATTGTAAGATTCATTATCAGCCTCTTAGGGAGACCTCAGACACGTATGCAAACGTACGTTTGCTTGTCTTGAATATCCATGCTTTTTCATCAAGCGCGGATTACGAGATACTACACGTGTAAGCGCGGCTCGTGGTTTTTTGATGGTTTTACATACGCAAAACCACGAAATATACAAGAACGGCAATGTTGTCTCGAAGACCCTGCCTTGTCTCAAAGCGACGACTTGTCCGCTTTACGCTACATACATCACTTGCACACCACCGCTTATTTACCGTGGCGTCTGCACTGAGCACGCAGTGGTTGTGAAACAATTGTTTTGAATGGAGGTCGTACAAGCGGGTGCCGTGCGAAGCAACCGTCGCCGACTAGATTTCCATCCGTCCAAAACTACAACGACACCAGACAATACGTCAAGCGGGGATCGTGGTTTTTCCATGGTTTTCCCATGGGCCGCAAGCATTGTTATTTCGTCAAGCAAACGTACGTTTGCACACGTGTCTGGGGTCTGCCTTACGCTCCCACTGCTGGGATATCAGGATTAACTCAGAAAGAGAGAATATGCAGCATAACCCACCATGCGGGCCCAGTGCGGCTTGGTGGCTATCACTAATCCTCGAATTTATGCGGGTCTCCTCACGATCGTTTCCTTCGTCGTTTTTAGAGCGAGTGTGATAATTCCAATAGTTTTCAATTACAAAATCCTCCGTGGCACTTTACCGCATTCCTCATCCTGAGACATCAGATCCATATCTAAATGTTCAGTGATTTCACTTTTTATCTTAATTTATCTAAAGATTTACTTTGAACTAAGATATAATGTCACAAGATAAGAGAAGTTAAAGAAATTAATATTATTATTTATTACTTACTACTTTGTCCTATAATCATTTAAAGGCCAAAATACAAGCCTCACTAGAAGACAGAGACGAATTAAAGTATCATTTCTGCGTGATTAGCATTTTTAGCCTTCGGAAATGCTAACTGAGCTCGTCTCCGCCTGAAGGGACGTACTGGAGTAGCATTTCTGTACAGATTGTCAGAAGTTTTTTTTTATGATATTTGGTAACGAGACGAGCTGGTCATTTGCCTGATGGTAAGCATAACGCCGGCCCATAACAATTGCAGTGCCACCCAGAACTTTGAAACACAAAGGCCTGCGCGGCACTGCAGTGCGCTCATTACTTTTTTTTTTTTTTTTTGGTTGCCCAGGGTAAAACTCCTTTGCGAGCTTACCCCTCCGCGCTCCGGGGGGGGGCAACGGAGAGAGTGTGGGACTCACGCTCGCCCACTGCGCAACCGTCCTACCCACTAAAAAACCCTGGGACGTTTTACGGCTCAGCTTTTGGACGGGGTCGCGGTTCCGCTTTCGCACTCCGCACAGGACCCCGTCAGCCGTCGTCCGCCCCCCAGGGCGGACCCGCCTCGCGGGGAGAGAACCTCTCCCCCGCACGGCCAGGCGATGCGCCCAACGTAAGCGCATCGCCTCCGCCTCGGGAGGACCCTACCTATAAGCAGGTGCGGGACGCCGAATGCCCCCGCATCCGACGCCCCAGGTCCTCCCGGAGGAGACGGAGGGGTTCGACCGCACCCCCGTCTCCGTGCTCGACTGAGCACCTCCTCGCCCCCCACCCACCACGCCACCCAAAGAGCAGCGCTTAGGGCGGGGGTCATCATAAAGGCGCGCGGGCGCAGACCACGGCCGCGCGCTCCCCCTCGTCTCTATCCGGTAAATTTGCCCCCACCCCGAGTATGGCGAATCAGAGTGGGGGCTTTCCTCCTCCTGCGTCGCGTCCGATAATTTGGCGCGCTGCCAGCGGGAGCAGGGGAGCTCCTTACCCTAAGGGGTATCCCCCTGGTCCCACGCTGGAAGACAGCGCGCTCCTCCTCGTTGACCCCGCCCCAAGCGACAACTAGGGCACGCCGGTCAGGGCAGGGGTCCATCTCCCGGTCCCGTCTATTATTGGCGCGCTGAAAACAGCGCGCCCCTCCTCACTGTCACGTCCCTGCGGCCTTCGGACCCCGCTCAGCCCCTTTGCCCCGTCCGCTGTGCCCTCTGCTGACCCATTCAGAGGGACACGCAGAGGGGCCCACCTCGCCGGGTTATCAGCTACCCGTCAGCAACCCCTCCGGGACCGAAAAGTCAACCAGGAGATGTTGCTGACGGGTACCCAGGGTACACCGCGTGGAGGTTAGCCGGCGTAGCACCCCGCGCTCATTACCCTGAGACATTAGGTATTAAGTCTCATAAGCCCAGTAATTTCACTGGATACTCTGCTCATCAAACTGGAACACAGTAATGCTTGCACACTCCTGCTTGGCGGCAGACTTCACGAGCAAAGCGGTGGTAACAACCCAGACGGACACTCGCAGAATAGTTAGTCCTTCCACTAACAGATTGGCATAGTTAGGCTTGGTGGCAAATCTTCATCTTGATGGTAGTAGATAACCAGACCAGCATTAGAAAATACCAAACCATCATGCAAACCAAAACACTACAGCTTCTATACTACAACCGCAGTAAAACTATGCCACAACACACGCTTAACATCAGGTAAGATTGCAGTCAAACGCAATACGTATGTAAAAAAATAACGCGAAAGAACTTCATGAACTCTAAGACGTTAGTCTTCATAAATATCACTAGCATCTAATGAGGTCGGCATGAGGTTACTTCGACCCAATTGACTCTGATCAGTTCTGATTGATTCATGAAGCATTGACGTGACTCAGTGATGTGGGTGTTATTATTGACAACTAATTAGAATACCACGATTAAAACGTTTTATTTGTGGTATTTTTACGTTTTCTACAAGAACCTTTTAGACAAACGTGCTGTACCGTCGACTGCATCTTCGTTTACCACCAGGTGAAATTATGGTAATACGTGGCCTTATAATATAACTAGCTTCTGCCTGCGGTTTTCACCCGCGTTCCACAGGAACTGTGCATTTTTCCGGGATAAAAAGTAGCCTATGTTACTCTCCGAGTCATATATTATATCTATGCCAAAAAGCACGTCGATCCGTTGCTTCATTACTGCGTGAAAGACGGACAAACCAACAAACCAATAAATCAATAAACCAACAAACACACTCGCATTTATAATATTAGTAGCGATTTTATTATATTGAAAAAACCGTTGAACGCATGAGGCGATTGGCCGATCCAAGTATGGCATCCTAGGGGGGGGGGGGGGGGAATGTCTTTGCATAGAAAAGAAAATGGTAAAGTTACTAAACGCGTATAAAATAACGGTATACATTTTCGAAACATCGCTTTTTACAGTTTGCACCTCAAAGGAAAGGACGAAATTCTGACATCTTTATTCGTCTGTTGGTAAGCACGTCAATGACCTTTATCTCAAAAAAGGGCTGATACTTCAACCCCGTTATTTCAAAAACAAAATTAAAAATTTTGAAAAAGCTCTCGTCGTTTGTAAACATTGTAGTCGAAAAAGAATTAAACAATATTCTTGAAAGACCTCCGAATAAAAGGGAAAGTAACGAAAGATAAGTCCGTACGGACACTGACATAGAAGCGTTAGCCCTACCACACAGGGCTAGAACATTTGGATTATCTATAGGCCTACTTGGGCTTGTAGATTATCCAACTGTTTTTGTAGCTAGCTAGGTTAGATGTAGTGTTTATTTATGTATTAGCTAGTTAATAAAGGCAATTAGCCCGTTAAAAAAAACCACATTAGTACATATCCCATAAGCTTATATGTTTATTTTTTTAGGTGCTTAAAAAATGAATCGAAAAAATATAAGTTAGTGATTTAATAAAATACGGGACGGTAAAATAACGGTAGCTGGAGCCGTCTCAATCGAAACATTACTTTTACGATTTCTCCATATAATTTTATGACCTACTATTACAATGTGCATATTAAATATATAAAATCCAATAAAGAATAAATTCGGTAATAAACGAAGATATAAATTTAAACATCGCCTAAATAAATGTACGATGGCTCACTGGTTGTGAGAGCACAAGTGGTGTAGTGGTCGGTTCGAATCTTTCATCAGCTTGAATGTTTGTCTATTTCGTTAGTGGTAGGTCTAACTCTTCTGTGAGGGTCCGTTTGGGTTGTTACCACCGCTTTGCTCGTGAAATCTGCCGCCAAGCAGTAATGTGCAAGCATTACTGTGTTCCGGCTTGATCAGCCGAGTAGCCAGTGAAATTACGGTGCTTATGAGACTTAATACCTAATGTCTCTCAGGGTAACGAGTGCACTACAGTGCCGCGCAGGTTTTTTTCAAAGTTGAGATGCACTGCAATTGTTATGGTGTTATGCTTACCATCAGGAAAACGATCAGCTCGTCTCGTTATCAAATAGAATAAAGAAATATTGTGTAGGTTATTTTATTGGCTCAGTAGGGTCACCTGCCACCAGTCCTGCCACCAGTGCTGCTATAGCTTGTAAAGCTCATGGTAAAGAAAAAGAGCGATGCAACCACAGCTTGTTACTAATAGATGAGATCCTCCTTCCATCATCCGTCGACCAGACAAACGGCAAGACGACATCGATACCTTGTTGATATTCCTCCTTTACGCACGAAGCGTTTTGCTTCTACATTCATTTGGCGTACCGCTAAAGAGTGGAAGTTGCCTGAGTCTGTGTTCCCTAATCGCTATAACCTGGGTGTCTTCAAGTCTCGAGTGAATAGGTATCTTCTAGATAAGCGTGCTCCATCTTCGACCGCGTCGTCGGTTACCATCAGGTCAGATAGTGGTCAAACGCAAGCTATAGTATATAAAAAAAGATGAGTCTACTGGCACCTGCATTTGAGAGCCACTTCTATTCTACCTTTATTATGCTGACCAAACTCGACCACAATATCACGATCTGAGATAGTGGTAAACAATGAACGTTTACAATACAAAAATAATTCCTAGAATTGAAAGTTGAAATTTTTTACAAATATACTTATCTATCTACTATACACATAAATAAAATTGAAGTGTCTGTTTGTAATATCAAAATAACAGCTTTTTAATAACAACATATGGAAGTATATACGGTACCTATACAACCATTTTTAAATTTTTGTCTTTCTGTCTGTCTGTCTGTTTGTTCCGGGTAATGTCCGAAACGGCTGGGCCGATTTTGACGGGATTTTCGATTTTCACTGGCAGATAGCTGATGTTACAAGGAGTAACTTAGGCTAATTTTATTGTAAAAAAAAGAATTAGGATTCCGCGCAAATAAATAAATACCATGAAATCCAATACCACCGCGTAGGTGAAACCGCGGGCAGCAGCTAGTGTAACCTAAGTGTCGATGACAAACGGTAAATAGATGGGGCATACTTACAAAATGTCCGTTACCTACCAGATTTAATGCGAATTAATATTGATAAGTGATTATAGTCAAGTAATTGTATGAGAAATATCGTAAAACGTAAAATGTCGTAAAACGTCTATTGAGTGTAAATTTAAAGTTAAAGGATAAATGTGGTAGGTGGTGTTGGACGCGCTGGGCTGGCTGTCGCTGGCGTTATCACGGGGAGGGGTAGGTAAGCATGGAAGAGGACAATATGTTTTTCTCTCTATAGGTAAAATTAGTGCGGATTCACAGAACAGCTGAATGCACCAAATAAGACAAACCGGCCAAGTGCAAGTTGGACTTGCGCACCAAGGGTTCCGCAAAAACGAGTCTCGAAAAGTTTTCCCGCTTTTTCGAGTAGGTATGTTCCCCCAAAATAAATCACCAAAACGAATAGATTTTACAAATTTACGATTTTTGAAAATTTATTTTACTAGACATTTATTTCCAATTTTCGTGATTCTAGATCAACGGGAAGTACACTATATATTTACCCTAGGTTTTGACTTCCGGCTTCATGGTTCGAATCCTGCCAGGTGGTACGACTAACTCTTCTGCGAGTGCTGGGTTGGTACCTACCACCCGTTTTGCTGGTGTAGTCTGCTGTCAAGCAATTGCGTACAAGAATTACTGTGTTCCGGTTTGATGAGCAAAGTAGTCAGTGCAATTACTTTATTATTTAAGACTAACGAGCGCACTGCAATGAAGCGCGGGCCTTTGTTTTAAAGCTCTGGGTGGCACTAGGCAAACGACATGCTAGACTCGTTGTCCAACAGTAGTATAAAAGAAATTTGAAAAAACTGAGGTAGCATTAAAATTAAAATACACATCCTTCATTCTACGGACGGCTAAGGAGTGGAATTATTTGCCGGCCTCTGTGTTTCCCAATAGCTATACTTAATTTGGGAGTTTTCAAGACGAAAGTGAACAGGTTTCTTCTAGGCAAGCGTGCTACATCGTCGACCGCATCACAGATCGTGGTCAAGCGTAAGCCTATTTCGGATAAAAAAAAACACAAAGCCGCCTCCACACTTTCATCCCACCACATAAAACCTTATAAAAGCTACTAAATAGCCATGTTTATATGCCACTTAATGTCGGAGGCTTTCAAAAAACGCCAATAAATATATCAAACCTAAGATATTTTTTTTGATCTCATCATTTTAAGAGTCAGATTAATGGACGTATCAACCGCAGACTACGGAAAATATTTACTATTTTATAACATTTTTTTTATTTTGTACGTCGTAAAATGAAAAATCTCGATCGAAATTGAATGTTCATGAAATGAGTGGTAAAACGAACGAGGCCGTTGTCGAGTTGATATTAATCCAAATAGATAGTGGTGCCAATTCTGTTGGCACAATTTAAACTAAACTAGACTAAAATTTAGTTTAGTTATGTCAAACGTGGTTTGCTATTCAGGAAAGACAAGATTAAACTAAAATTTAGTTTGACAACACTATAATTATTTTAGTTACTTAATTTAGTCTAAGTGGTCATTTATCTATTCTGTTGTACCAAATTTACGTCTAAAATTAGAGACGTGAAACTAAAATCCGACTAAGTTAGTTGGCATGAAAATGAACGCGGACTAAAATTTATTTAGTTATTTCACCGCTATTCATACGAAATTTTCGAGTAGTTTTATCGGCATACGTGTTTGTGTTGCCTTGGAACAAGTAATTTTATATATTTTGTAATAAGTACCTACTCTACTACACATAATGGAGGAGTATATGATGGTTGTTGGTGGCTCTTGTAGATTCATCGGAAAGATAAACTTTCTTTTACATCTTCACTTCAACTCTTCAAGCGAAAAATTCCTTACCAGGTTGGTAGTTACAGATTATAATATGTACAACAAAATATTTTACTGAAAAGCAATTGTAGATATTAAAAATACAGGAACTTACTCTTCATAGAAACTATCAAGAACGAATTCGAATGGAAGATTTGCGGGTTTGAGTTCGCAAGTATACAAATCGAGTTGTGTTCAAATTTTTTTTTCACAGGTAGGTCTTTTTATAAGAAGTCTTTAGGCCAAGTTTCAAATTGCGAAAACAGATAGTTTTGGAGAAATAATTTTTCAAAAGTTGAAGTTAAAAAATTTATGTTATCTATGGACACAACCCTTCCGTTTTACCTGCTATAACACTCGTAAAAAATTCGTATATCGTAAAAAACAATAAACGAGTACCGACGAGTATACTATGTTAATTAATTTGTGGTAGGTTTTAATAAAAGTAATGCTAAGATTTATTATTGAATCTGCCAATCCTGAATTAGGTTAATTACAGTCACGTCATATTATATACACGAACGCTAAAAAAATTACATTCCTTTTCCGTTAAATCGTGTAAAAATGTTCGGTCCGTCAAATCCGTCAATTATAATGTATAGGTATTCATTAATATTCGACACGCTGGCAACTCTAACAATTCAATTTAGTGTAAATTTGGTGCTGTCAAGACGGTGACTAAATTTAATCAGACCGTTCATCAGAATAGCTTTTAGAACTCTCTAAACTAAATTAAGAAATTTTATAGTTTAGTTTAGTTTAGTCAGGTGAACAAGAGAATTGGCACCATTGTCGTAAAAATTTGATGTGTATAAATTAGAATTTTGTTAATACCTGCACTAAAATGCTAAGGAATAACGAAAATGAGCTTTATAAGGTTAAAGTTTTTATAAACCCACACCAGCGTAAAGTGAAAGAAATCTCTCATCATTTGATTGATACTGAAAAGTATTTTATTTGTTAGCGTTAGGACTAACTCTTCTGCGAGTGTCAGTCTGGGTTGTTAACACCGCTTTGAGAGTGAAGTCTGCCGCCAAGCAGTAATGTGCAAGCAGTACTGTGTTCCGGTTTGATGAGCAGAGTAGACAGTGAAATTACTGGGCTTATGAGACTTAATACCTAATGTCTCAGGGTAACGAGCGCACTGCAGTGCCGCGCAGGCCTTTGTGTTTCAAAGTTCTGAATGACACTGCAATTTTTATGGGCCGGCGTTATGCTTACCATCAGACAAACGACCAGCTCGTCTCGTTAACAAACAATATAAGTACAGTAGCACAGTATTACAGTAGTGGAGTAGGCAACCGCTGCGAAGCGATTTCTGCTAAATGGAGACACGGCATGTAAGCCGAAAAAAGTCATAGTCTCAAGATTTACGGAGCTAACATCGGTTCCATAGTCTAGTTAGTTAAAGCATCTCGTCTAGATAACCAGAAGACGCGGGTTCGAATTCCGTTGGCAGCGAAATTTTTGCTTGGCATACCACAGACTTCTAAGCATTATATTTAGCATTACGCGAAATGCAACATTATATAAGATATAAGAAAGAGAAGGAATTAATGAGAATTGCCAATGTTAGAAAGAGTGAAAGTATTAGGAACTAATGAATGGAACGTAACGTCAGTGTGATAGAGTCGGCTAGATGCGAGATAACTACAAGTATGAAAGAGTAAACGAATTTAGAATCAATATATGAAAGGGATAGGATACATAAATGTAATATGAGTAAGAGGGAAGGAAAATAAATAAAATAAAATAAATAAAAAAAAATAAAAATTCTTTATTGCAGGCAATAAACCCATACACAATTACAAATAATGTTTTAATTCACACCTTACAGACTGATGGTTTCTCCAAAACGGATTTAAAAATCTGAATCCAAGACCAAAATAGTTATGTTAAATAATGTCTAAAACACTAGTAAATCTGTAAAAGAAACCTAGTACATTCAACAAAATACTTTTACAAATTCCCAGCATCCTACAAAAACCGTATAAAATTTTCTTTCATCTTCACAATAAAAAATATCAATCAGCCGTATTTACGACACGGAAAGCGGTCCTTTTCGGTACAGCAGTGTATAACCGTATAGCCGTATAAATAAGGACTATAGTATAGCCGTATCACCGTATAAATTAGGATGAAAGCTAAATATTTAACCGACTTGTATACGACGAGCTCCTAAATGTAACGCATAAATTCGGCCAAGTAAAAAGTCGTCAACTCCCCGCCACGGTAAAATAATGTGGACATGACTTGTATTTTATGTTACCTTTTTTAACAGAATATTTGCACACTATTTTCAAATATTGTTGTAGTAATTGTTTTGTTTTTAGTGTGTGAAGATGATTTCATTAAAATGTAATGGTAATGGTTCATTAAAACGTAATCTCTCACATGACGTACGAAGGATTAGGGGCCTATTTGCGTAATATAATAAATTTATATTAAAACCAGAGTACGCATAGGTACTTATATAATCTATCTTAAGATTTATAAAAAATGCAAATGATGGTTTTACTCACGTGCATATTATTATTATTATTATTAACTCTCAAATCTCAACGATATTGTTTATTTGCTTAGTAAGTTCATAATAAAAAATATATAAACAGCTTTACTTACAGCTCTTATCAATGTGCAAAAGAACCAATTTCAAATTATACAAAAAGACAATACTAAAATAATTCTGAACGCGAATAATATTAGATAATACTTACATACTGCCAACTCTACTATGTAGTCTGAAGCCTGTGTTAAAATCATCAAAGTCACGAGTCACGGCCCTGTCTAGTCTAGTCAGAGTCACATCCACACTAATCCAACGCGCTATTGCCATTAAACGCAATAGTTACGGGTACAAAATTTATTGTTTTTCATCTTTGAAATCTTAGCGGAGTCAAGTTGTATAAATCATACGTTAATGCCCGGGCATTATACAAATTCAAATTTATAACCCGATAAAATTACGGAATGGCCAGGGGGTGGGGGTTGGGGTGGCGCCACCTACCGGGTGGCGTGATTACTAACTAGCTAAATGATGCTCTTTGGGTATTGAGGTTTGGGGTAATGATTTGGGTATTTGTGTACAAAGTTGTATTAAAAGAGCTGAAAATCGAACTCAGTGATGCAATTGAACTTGGAATGTCTTTGTACAGAAATGGGTTGATATAAGTTATTTCTTTTTATAAGTGAAGTAAACTAAGTTAACATTTTGTGTCATCTTTTTATTGTATACTACAAGCCGTTTACTACCGTTTTTTTAACTATTTGACCACTAATGCCCCTTTCAACGACAAATAAGGCGATGCCTAACTAAATAACTCCTAGTGTAAGCAAAGTCCTAAGTATGCACCGTTAGAACACTCCTAGAGGGTTGGTGAAACGTTTTTCTTGTCTTACGCAACTCCTAAATATTTAGGCATTCCATTTAGGTGTCTCCTAGGGTTGGGGAAAACGGGTATAAGTGGTTGAAAATGGCGGATAGATACACCGACTTTGATTCTCATTTTTGACGTTTCTAGCATTCGGTTTCCAGGTTAGAAAACGACATCATTGACATCATAAAAATATCGAATCAACATCTCTATTATCACTGAGCAACTAAAAAGTAATGAAATCGTTATCTCTGTCAACCATAAATTATAGGTTCCAAAAACGGAGATTAAATAATATATTATGCAAAACAAAAAGCAATCGCATCACAATCCGAATATAGAACGCTATCAATTATGGACTCAAAGAGATTGTGATCTAAAAGGGCCGTTTCATAATCACGGCCAATTATATCAGCGGATTTGATTTGTGGCGATTGCTGAGAGTAAACCTCTTTTCTTCAATTTGCGATGAATTGGATGAAATCGTTTGAATTCGGAATGGTTTTCGCGCCATTGTCTATGGCCAGTGAGACAATGGAATCAATCGGCTTGCGGTTTTCGAGAGTCTCTGTTTTAGGTTTTTAATTAAAAATTGGTTTTTGAGACATGCGTTTGCTTTTAGTTCAGTTACGCTCCATCTCTTCAATTGAAATTGAAATAACAGACAGCCATCTCCTAAATTCAATTTTTCATTGGTTAACAAATTCAAAATGTATCAAAGTGAGACCTCAATTTTTCTAATTATTTAAAATAATACCAATCCCCATCGGTGGTGAACAGCCAAAATGACTATCAATCAGTATTACCCCGAGTCAAACTTCTCGCATAACTAATGGTTAGCGCGACAGTATCCGAAATGAATATAACAAATACATCCCCAAGGATGGTCATTGGTCACCCTACCACCCTCAGCAGCGGTGGTAGGTAAATCAAATGGTAATGGAAAAGTTAAGTTAATATTTACGAAAATAACCGTGAGTTTATATAATGTATAATTTTTTTACAGGGTTTTATTTTACTTGCCTTGCAAGCTAAATTCGACTCGCTGGGTGTTCGATTGAGCCAAAACTTTACATACATATGTAAATTGGATGACAATGATGTCACAGAGCTGGTTTGATGATGGAGCTGAAAGGCCGCCACAAGAACTCTGTAACGAAACGACGTAACCCATCGCGTTTTGGGTTCGTTTGATTTGTCTTTACAAGTACTCTGATTCTAGATGATGTTCAAGGTCCTGATGGAAGGTGGAAGCCACTGACTCTTGCAACACAGTGTATACTAGTTCGGGAGGCTATGGAGTAATCGTAACTTTGTGTAAAACTTTTGTGTCCAAATAAATTATTTGTATTTGATTTTGAGTTTAAATAAATACCAACCTTCTTTCCATAGAGCTGACGAGGTGAAGGAGCACGTTTTCTTCGCGGGTATCAATTGGCAGCAGGTCTATTACCAGAAGTACTAGCCTATGATACCGCCGCGTGGCGAAGTCAATGCTGCTGATGCTTTAGACATCGGAAGCTTTGACGAAGAGGATACAAGATTGCAGTACCAGTTACGTATTTTGTAACAGCTTGTCTGACAAAATATATATTTACACAAAAAACTTAGTAAACGAGACGAGCTGGTCGTTAGCCTGATGATGGTAAACATAACGCAACGCCAACCCATAACAGTTGCAGTAACGGAAATATCTGGCAGTGGAACACATGTAAATGAATAATAAACCACAGTTATGTTATGTTCCATTTTGTTACAACCCTAGCACGAGGTACATAGTACACGGGCGGTAGTGGGTCGTGGTATCGTTTGAGATCAAAGGAGTTTCACGACTATATGGATCCTAATACTGTGGCTAGACGGTTATGTGAGCCTAGATCACCAAGGAAATGTCAGACTGTTTCAAACTACTCGCGTCGCGACTGAACGGCACACGTGACACGTAGTTTAGCGCATCCAAGTACTATAAGCGTCCTTTCTACTCTCTCTACTTTGTGCCAACAGTTTGCAAACTGACCTGACCTAGTCGCCCTTTCTGGGAGGCTGTCAATATAGCTCTGGTTATCAGACTTCGCTAGGGTTCTCACTACCCGTATATTTCACCACTTGTCTTGTAGATAAACACTTAGCCACACATTCGCCGACGTAGATAAGTGTAGCACTTAGCACACAAACTGTGCATAAGCACTGCTTTTTGATATGCCGCGCTTTATGTACAGGCAGCAAGAAAAACCATAATTTTATTTTAAAATACACACAATACAGTAACACAAGATTAATACCAAAAGCCTTCAAAGCCTTTGCCTAGCACTGGACCATAAGCGACAGTTACAAGAACGAGAGAGAAAGATTGCTCAGCAGTGGGAAAAAACGGGTTATATAAACAAGTATAATTAAAATATTTAAAAAACACGACACCCTAGTGTCACACGGGTTCATGTAAGGTTTCTAAAGATACCACATACATCCAAATCTGTTAAGGCATTTAAAAATTATGGTGGAACAAAGAAACTTACATACATACATGAACCCTGAAGATATTACACTCCTTTCTTGGGCTCGTGTAAAAATAAGCCAGTGCTTTTCTTCGCGACTGTATATTCACACAACTTTTTGGTTCTCCATGCACGAGCAAACCATCGCATACGTATCTGTCTCTGATTAAGTCAATAGGTATCGCTTGCTCAACGGAATATAGATATTTTTGATCAGAGATGCTGTGGAAACTAAGGGCTGCTTGAAAATACAACCTTCGGAATTTTGTTAACTACTTGGTTGAGAAGATATATATAGATATACTCTATTTTGTAGTTGGGTACTCTACGTCTCTTTATATTATTACGTTAAGAGGGTTTACGGCTTTTCTTACAAGATTCAAGTATCCAAAATGAATGAACCGTTCTTAATTAAACTTTATACACATGCAAGATCATTAGTAGAGATAATTTTCATAATGCCTAGTTTAAAAAATAGATTGCAATTTTCTGTTTCTAAGGAAAACTTAAAATTGCTATAATTTATGTTAATGTTCTTTTTAGAAATTGTTCTCCACTCTTTAGACCTACGTATCCTGCTTATGCAATTTCATTCGAATCGCTCCGTTCATTTCGGAAATAAATGAGTAGAAAGCTTCTATGAAAAATGAAAATGCTAAGAGTGTAATGGTGTAAACGCTCTTAAGTTTGCAATGAAGCAATCGACCATTTTCTTTTCGCTACTATATTAATAAAAACTATTACTTAATTATTTTTTAGTTTTAGCAGTAGTTTTATTTTAGCCTTGATTCTTTTGTCCACAAAAGTGTGGCCCAAATTGACCACACTTTGCAATTAACAAAAGCTCAAGAACAGTCGTTTGGTTGTCATAACTGTAACTATTTGACAGATTTATTATCGTAACAAGGACTTATTTTTCTCGTTCCAATTATAAGGCCCCATGTACACTGTCGCGAACTCGCGTCACATTTGGCGCGTTATTAGTGGTTAATCCTGGGTGAAGGAAGACATAAATCATACATTTTTGACGCTTTAAATTGTGTCATTTATGAATACAAAACATTAGTGGGAGGACTAACTCTTCTGCGAGTGTCCGTCTGGGTTGTTACCACCGCTTTGCTCGTGAAGTCTGCCGCCAAACAGTAGTGTGGAAGCATTACTGTGTTCCGGTTTGATGAGCAGAGTATCCAGTGAAATTACTGGGCTTATGAGACTTAATACCTAATGTCTCAGGGTAACGAGCGCATTGCAGTGCCGCGCAGGCCTTTGTGTTTCAAAGTTCTGGGTGGCACTGCAATCGTTATGGGCCGGCGTTGTGCTTACCATCAGGCAAACGACCAGCTCGTCTAGTTACAAAATAACATAAAAAAAAATTTTTGGTCTAATATATGTTGTAACATCTACGTTAATTTTAAGTGATGAAAAAAAAACAATAATGAATGTTATTATTCTTTTAATTACCATCAGGATATTTGAAAATAACTATAGAACTATACAAATAATTTCAAATATGCACGGAGACTTAAAAAGTTCCTTAATTTATTATTATGAATTTACTTCGGCCTGGAAAAAACCTATTATGAAATTAAATACTAATAAGACTACGTTCTACAATTCAAAAACCACGATCTCTGCATATATTGTTACCTTACCTCATAATAATATAGTAATACATAATAATTTTTAAATTTCCCAACACCCTTCACAAAATGTCCCAATTATAAAGCGTCATGCTCACTATCACCCGCGAAGCCGCGTCACATTTGGCGCGTTACATTGTGGCGGGTTAATCCCGCGTGGAGGAAGCTATAAATCACGTCATTAAGTCGAAAAAACGTCTCGTGTCGCGTGTGGTGACTACAAGGCACGTTGGTTTACATATGTGACGAATTCGAATGTTTTAAATAAATTAAGATTTAGAACTTGATTATTTAGTTTAGCTCTTTTGTAGTCATCTTCATTATGATGCAATCGTGTTATTGTGATAGAGCATTTTTAGTTCTATCTCGCCTGGCTATCACTCTCAAGATGGATTTCGTTTGCCAAGTACTCTTGGGAGGTAGTTTCCATTTTAGTTTTTGACACCTTAGACCACATCATTACTATAAGATCAGCGGCGCAAGTACGGATCTTTTCAATAAATAAAATTCGATAAAATTGACAGTTAAAATCGATAAAACCCACTTTATCGATTTTAACTGTCAATTTTATCGACTTTTATTTATCGAAAAGATCCGTACTTGTGCCGCAGGTGATTTAATTTTTCATAACGCAGGTTATCTAACGAGAAAATCAGCTCGCTGGCTTTGTGGTAAGTATAACATCCGTCCATAACAATAAACTACAATACCACCCAAAACTTTTCACAAAGGCAAGCGAGGGCAACGCAGTGCCGTGCAAGCGCGCTAGCATTGCCCTCGCTTCCATCGTACAACAGATATTAATCCTACGCCCATTAAAACTGATTACATTGTTCTTCAAACCGATGCAATGTAATGCATTTTTATTGTATTAAAAAGGTTAAAAAAGTAACGGAAAACATCACAAGGCGTTTTACTCGTTCACCAAACTTTCAAAATCTGTATCCACTTCACAATTTAGAGAAGCGCACCACGCCTCCATCCATCTGCGTCACAAATCAACAAGACGCATGCTTTCCGGACGCGGCCCGCTGCGGCGCCCGCCCGATTTATTAACTCGACTACACGGTTACGTCGTTAGATGTGACGACACCGGAAAAAATAGTGTGCACTAAGCTTAAGGGTAAATTAAAATAATCTTAGAAAATCGAAGGTGTGGTGGCTGCCATTTTAACCGTGTGAATTTTGGCACGGAATCTTGTGACATTTGAAAGATATGCCAGTATAATTTGAGCCCTTAACGATGTGACGTATCCTATAATCAAATCAAGGATTATGTAATTAAATAAGATTATATAGTTTGGGTAATTTATAGTTTTAATTAATCATCATCATCATCGTTGTCTTTATGTAATTAATGACAACGATGCACGTAATAAAAAACATACTTTTAAAACCTTTGACAAAATGATCTAAGTTTTAAATACGGATTGTTGGCATTAGAAAAAATCGAAAAATAATTTTGATAAATACAATGCCGACGAGATTTTGCTCTTCTTCTCGAATAGTTTATTTATTTATTCATTTCTAACTTATAGCTATTATTACAGATTGTACCTAATGCAATAGCTCAGCAATTGCTTTAATTTTATTTCCCGTAACATAAAATTCTTAAAGCTACAGTTGTGGATTCTCTCAGATGACAACTGAACAAATCTATCTCAACTGCAACTATATTAACTACGCGAAGTGCGCGCGTCAGGGGCGCCTCCCGCAAGAGGTTGGTCCTTGCTCGTGGCAATGCCACTAGTGGTGGTTGACGTCGCCGCCACACATATCTATCTGGAACGAACAAGGGAATATGTTAGGGAATAGTTGTAAGTTTGGAACAGGCACTACGAGTTATTTACTTTCATGAGCACTCTGGGCCCATGTAAATAAAAAAATAAAGAATTTTAATAGTGATGAAATTGTGTATTTTTGAAACATCTTACTAACTTACTTACTTCCTTACTTTAATATGGGACACGTCTCTGCATCGTTACCATAATTACTTTGCTATCTCTCATTATGTAGGTACTAGAATTAATATATTTAATTGCATAATGGAAACTAATGATGATATCATGTAAATGGCTCCAGTACGTCACGACACGTCACGGCACGCACTTGTCCGCGGTTCCATGATTTAGTGTGTAAATACCATCTGCTTGCCATATTAGGGCTAGTTTATGGTATTTCAACATGTATGTAATATAAATATTATATACGATCTGTGGTAAAGTAACATATTATACGTATTTATCTATACAAATAAATGAAATTGAAGTGTCCGTTTGCAATATCAAAATAACAGCTTTTTACTAAATGCATATGAAAGTATATACGGTACCTATAACAAAACAACCATTTTTAAAACTTTTGTCTGTCAGTGATGGTAACAACCCAGACGGACACTCGCAGAAGAGTTAGTCCTACCACTAACATATTAGAACTATTGAAGTATCAACCTTCAACTTAAGCTCGGGTAACGCCAATAACGTTTGTGATTCAGTACTCATCATTGCTTTAAAATCAAATCGCATTTATTTAATGCAACTAACACAAACAATCGCCACATGTTACCAAACTTCACTTTTACACATTCCTTTATCGCCACTCAATTAACACAAAACTGCGGCCTCCTAAAAGCTGACTTTAAAACCCACTCGAGATCACTACAAACAAAGCTTACAGCTGTCACAGATTAGACACTAGTTTCCTTGTTGCAAGGATTGAAAACCTTATTTTTACCCGCGATGGCACGGAGAAGGTGTATGCGTTTAGGGTGTATGGTTGTGTGCACATACGAATGTTGCCATTCATCTCCAACGCGGTGTGACCGATTTAGATACGGTTTTTGTGTAAAGTTTGAGATTCATCGGCGATGGTTCTTAGATTAGTGTTATTGTGCAATACGCAAGGGAGCGATGCAATGAGAAATATAAATTTTCTAAAAAGTTTAAATTAGAAGCAAAATTAATAATTTGAAAAAACCCCGTCTCTATGTAAGTATGTATTTTGTCGCCAATATGTACTTCTTAAGTATGTATTTGGTCGTCGTAAGTATGTATTTTGCTTCCCAGAGTAAATTCAACAGGGCTGCCATTGCCAATCATTTTATTTGGTCTGTTTTCAATTAAATTAACATACGTCGTGACATTTTTCAAAATTTCTAATTTTGCTTTTATTTCATACTTACCTTATTGTTCGATGCGATGACATCCTTCAATTTTTATTTTATTTTTTATTTTTGAGCCTCTGATACATTTGACCTTCTGATATTTCAAAGTAAGATTTCTGATCTTGATTCCAACATTAATTTAAGCTACCGTTAAGTCCGTTATTTTACCATGTGACGAACAAATGTACCGCTTTTCAAAAACCGAAAACAAACCTCACTACGTAAAGCTACTTTTAAGATGCCGGCGCATACGCAGGTTTCGTGTCGAGTCAACATGGCGGCTTGTCCTTTGTGCAGTAAGTTGAAGGTAAACAGAAGGAATTGTTTTGATGTTTGAGGATTTGGGTGATGAAATGGGACTCCTGTTCTTTAACGTAGATAAAATGGCAAAAAGATATTGCGTGTGTGTCGGTCCGTCTTTTTTTCTTTTTGTTTGTTATAATCTTATGTTTAAAAGCGATAGTGACTTACCCTAAAGACTTGGGCTTTTGCTTCGATATGTCAAAACTGTATAGAATCCTACTAATGCTATCCTACATAAACAAGATTAAATAATATGGGTAATTTATAGTTTTATAGCTATCCTACTTCCTATTATCCTACTAATATTATAAATGCGAAAGTGTGTTTGTTGGTTTGTTGATTTGTTGGTTTGTCCTTCTTTCATGCAGTAAGGGAGTAACGGATCGACGTGATTTTTGACATAGATATAGTTTATGGAACGGAGAGTAACATAGGTTACTTTTATCCCGGAAAGATGCACGGTTCCTGTGGGAACGCGGATGAAAACCGCCGGAAGAAGCTAGTTTTCACATAACTGTACAAATATGGAAACATAAGTCTCCGCTTAGATTCGTGTCTTAGTCTAAGTGTTAGTGAAGTCACCTTCATTCGTAGTTTGTGTTTCTACAATGACTTTGATTTTGTTGTATTTCGGATATTTTTAGAGCCTCTATACAGCGCTCTAATCCTCAACATTCCATGCCAACGTTCCAAGAACTGTGGTGAATCTCAGATGAATTGGAGTGATAGGAACATTGTATATCCAAATGTTCCAAATCCAAAGTTTCAACTCATCATATGATCATACAACGATCCATTTCGCTCACGCAATTAGCAGTACTCGAGACGCAGAATGACCGAAAAAAGAAGCGATCGCGGGCCCAAAATAGGGTGACCGTCTACGTCTGTGTGCTCAAAATTGGACCATCTTTCCACTAAACCACGACGCGTGGAGCGATGGCTTGGGGGGCTCTTAGACCTTGCCTGGTTATGTCAAATTTAGAAATCTGTCGCGAAACATCTGTCATTGTGTTCCCACGCCCGTAACTTATCACAAGATCATGTTGTTAACATAATTAAAATACTTGAAGTGAGCAATGCGTTTCATGCCGAGGTGGCAATAAAAAAAAATAGAAGATATCTTGCCATGTTTTGGGTATTTTTTGTGTAAATAAATGTAATTTATTTTTCTTAGGTAAAAAGTTATGCACATATGAAATATCAATTACAACACTACTTCATTACATTCCTACATAATTTAAGTCTAATTTATTATTCGTTATTCTTACCATCAGGCAAACGACCGCTTGTCTCTTTATCCAATAGTATAAAAAATAAGTAAAGTGATTAGTCGCTATTTGCACAAACTGTCGCTTTTCCAAAACGCGGTCTGCACTAGCGTAAGTACCCTACCGTTTGTCGATTCTACGGCGTTTTCAACGTTGGAGAATATGTTAGTGGGAGGACTAATTCTTCTGCGAGTCCGTCAGGGTTATTACCACCGCTTTGCTCGTGAAGTCTGCCGCCAAGCAGTAATGTGCAAGCATTACTGTGTTCCGGTTTGATGACCAAAATAGCCAGTGAAGATAATGGGCTTATGAGACTTAATACCTGATGTCTCAGGGTAACGAGCGCACTGCAGTGCCGCGCAGGCCTTTGTGTTTCAAAGTTCTGAGTGGCACTGCAATTGTTATGGGCCGGCGTTATACTTACCATCAGGCAAACGACCAGCTCGTCTCGTTACCAATAACATAAAAAGCTAAATAGCCTATTTCCTTCCTAAATGTATTATCAACGAATACTCGCATCGAACATCACTGGCGCCCAACGTGGGGCAAAAACAAAAACAGTCTTCAAAAGAATTCTAGAATTAAACCCAAACTTACCCTCGCAATGAGGCAAATAAATTTACTTTATTTCCTTCCCCGATCGAGAAAGTATTTGATTCACCCCCGCCGGAGTGATCCGCCGTTTTTTTTATTTTGTTTCGCTGTTCACTGCCATTCTTCGCTCCGAGTTGGTTAAGGAATAGGCTATAAATTTTTTGAGTGTCTCCCTTTAAGTAGGTATGTGTGTACGCAGTTATTTATTGCTTATAATTACGTTCTTTGTAGGTATAAATTCGGTAATGTTTTGAGGGTAGGGTGAAAATGTTTGAACGCTTTTTTTTGCAGTTTTTGTTGGTTCCAAGATTATTTATTTTGTTCGTTTTTTTATAATGATATACTTTGGAATGCCTTTTTCCGTTCATAAAACTGGTAAACCACCTGATTTAAGTTGGTGGTGGTAGAGCAGAGAAGCTTGTACAAAATAATTTCAGCATGCCGTTTTTTACTTCAGTGCGTGCAAAGATAATTGTTTTGATTGAGTTTGCATATCAGCATACGATTTGCCCTCTCTAAATATAGTTTTTTTAAGACGACAAATCAAAAGGAGTTACGACTACAAAAACATTTCATTGCCTTCCAGTTCCTACTGTCCTCAGATACACTCGACATCAGAATTCCGTCTGATCCAACCCTCTGTCCAGACGAGCGGTCAACCCGACCCGCGATCTCATAAATTCTTTGGAAAACGACGTATTTTCGGTATACATACATACAAAACGTATGTGTCACGAAGTGACGAATGATTTACATTGATAGTTTTTTTTATCAATGAGATAATTTAGTTTAATATACAAAATACATAAGTGTGATCATGCCAGCTCTCTTTAGCAAACTAAAGTTGATTTCTCGTGGTGGTACGATATGTTCTACTTTTCGCTAGCTACCACTTCAAAAATTCTGTCAACAAGCACTTGCATGTTTCAGCAGCTACATTTAGGTATCATTTTTCATTCTAAGTTTAACGTGCTTGCAACCTTTGACTTCATCTTCGCCTTTAATCGGGTAAAAAAACAGCGAACACATAAACAGCAAACTGAGAACCTCGTGTACTTGGATAAAATAGTAAGCAAGTCAGTATGTAATTTCGTTAAGCGAGAATTTTCAATTGACTCTACTAAATTTTCCAAAAATATTTCATCCACTCCAGTTCTAAAGACGGAGAATGCAGGGCGCGGGACAGCGGGGCTGCGGGATGTGGGACCGACACCCTCCACTGTCAGGCGATGTCGGCCAGTCAACTCGACCCGGGATCCCATAAATTCTTCGGAGGACGCGGTGACGAAGTGTGGCTCTCGTCACTGGGATGCGCTTTGTAAACATTTTTATTCAATTTGGGAAGTTAATTCTAGTGTAGACATGAAAAAGTGTATTAAAATGCCAAGACATTATCTGGAACATATCTTGTCATTTTTAATATCAGTGGTTTATACTTTTAGATTATTCTAACACTCAGTTCATGAAGTAAATGAGTATATGGCAAAGCCATCAGTAAGTAAATTCAGTATAGATCTAACTTAGGTCATTAGACATTCTTTATCGCGGAATTGAAACTATAAATTACTCACTTTATATAATCTTATTTAAAATGGATTTCCGCAAAGTAACGCCTGATTCTATCAAATATTTAGAGTTTTCTTATAAAGTGAGCTCGTCACTTAAATACGATAAGATCTCATGTCTCTTACGCCCAAATAAATCAATCGTTTAGTTGATCTGATTCTTTTGTTCTACAAACCACTACTTTGAAATACAAGTAATGCTTAAAAAAAAGTAATGCTTACATCGGTGAAATATTGAACAAGCAAAGTGGTACCTATACCTACAGTACCACCCGTAACTGTAGGTATAGGTAGTCCAGTCAAAGCATCTTAAGATTTACTTACCTATAGAGAAAGAGGAAGTTCTTTCTCCGTTCATCACAAAAATAAATTATTGATGCTTAGTCATCTATACCAAAGCATATTTATAATTCATGGTATTATGGTAAAAACAGGCCTATTACAAAAATAAACGCAAAAAAAAAATATTACACACGACGTTTTGAACAAATTATATCAGTCTTGGTCTAATTATTTTGTCTCGATTCCACACGAAAATTTGAAAGTTACACATAAGCTTAGAACAGGAAAGTTTAAAAATTATAATTCAAACTTAGAGCAATAGCACAGTCAAGGTGGCCATCCAATCATCAAAATCCAACCTCTTGCTAGGCAATCGCGTTAGTTCGCCCCACATCTGCAACTCGTTCCAAATCCGCAACTCGTTCCATCTCCGCAACTCGTCCCAAGCCAACACTTCCCACCGAACATTGCAAAAAACTTTCCTTACCCCACTCTCATATTCGTCAATGGTCGATTCATAAATATTCAGGGCCGACGCCCCCCTGATTACACTTAAATAATAAATTCAATTTGCCTTCGCAGCCATCAAATATTTTCTCCGCGATAACGTTTCTGTATTTGGACGGGTGGATCTTGGATATAATGGCGTTATTTAGAGCCTTGCAATATGCTAAGATAGTAGGCTGGCGGCATTAACAAGTCAGGAGATGGTTGTGCCCGGGTGCGGACAGCGGAAGCCGTGGAGAGGGCGTGGTTCAATTTAACATTCTATAAGTTAAACAGGTGGTAAGTCCACCATAAAATATATTAACAGTTTAAGTACTTATTTTGCCATACTGTATAAATTCTTTAAATAGGTATTTTCTTTAGTAGCCATAAGACATTTTAGTATAGAGTTTGCAGTCTGATACAAATGCGTATCAGACAGCAAAGGATCAGAATCAGAAAATTACAATGGATCACTGAAAATTATAATATTAAAAAAAAACAAAATCTGAAAAGGGTTTTGTTTAAAATGCGGTCCAAAATATTATTTTTCTTTTTTCGCTCTAATTATTTAAAATACGGATGAGAATACTTAACAAGTCCATGCATTTTTTTACAATAAATATAAAACCTTTTGTAGTTTTAGCGTGTTTAACTTAAGCCACTAATGATAGTGGCAAAATGCTAACCTATTGAGAATAAAAACAATCTGTTATATTTTCATGATAATTTTAAATATTTTTTTACAAACAACATTTTCCCGTCGTCTCCACGGCTCGCAGCGCACAATTTTTACGACATAGCTGAGGCGCTGCGCTGCGCTAGTGGCCTCTTACAATTTCTCGCGGCCTTCTGGTGCGGGTGTTAAAAACACAATGAATAATTATGGACTGCGTAGACTCGGCACGTTTTTTGCATTAAAAACTTGCGGCCGGTCAGGGGTGAAACTTAATCTTACATGTAGGATAATCAAAATAGGATTGTTTGATTAAATACGTATTATAATAGTTTGAATGTAATTTTGCCATAACTTTGAGAACACCTTTGTCGAATCTTGTATAACTAACACGTTCACAAGACCGACTACCACAAAGGAGGTTTTCAGTTCGACTCACTTTTTTAGTCTCGATGTTGGTAACCTACTTCCTACTAATATTATAAATGCAAAAGTGTGTTTGTTGATTTGTTGGTTTGTCCTTCTTTCACGCAGTAACGAAGCAACGAATCGACATGATTTTTGGCATAGATATAGTTTATGGACCAGAGAGTAACATAGGCTACTTTTTATCCCGGAAAAATTCACGGTTCCTGTGGGAACGCGGGTGAAAACCGCGGGCAGAAGCTAGTTTTGTTACAAACCTTTGTTATCTGACTGGGAACGTAACTACGATCATTTCACAAAAATTGGATACGATCACAAAATAGGTCGAGGTTTTTACATTTCTTAGATAATAATTTGAATACTTTTTTTATTTGTTATCGAAATAACACAAATTTTACAAGTATTT
Source organism: Crocallis elinguaria (assembly GCA_907269065.1). Taxonomy (NCBI): domain Eukaryota; kingdom Metazoa; phylum Arthropoda; class Insecta; order Lepidoptera; family Geometridae; genus Crocallis; species Crocallis elinguaria. The sequence continues at coordinate 16,587,001 of OU026068.1, forward strand.
TTAACTTTTCGACAATTTAGCACTAATCTCAACTGATCTTAAGTGAGTATAAAGCGATTAGTGACGATGTTGGTTGAACGTGGTAAACAAGTATACCTAGAACTTCCCCTCAAGAGAGATATCCGGAAAACAAATGCGTGGCTTAGCGGCAGACTTTCATCTCGAGGGTGGTAACTACCCAAGCGAGCATTAGAAGATGCAAAAAGTACCAGTACCTACACATTTTTATAAAAGTTTAAGTTCTCTTTATGAAATATATTTTATAGTGTTAACCGACACTAGCGGATGTTCACACAACGGTGGCGCTACGGCTTGTAAGCCGGAAAGAAATACATCATATCAAGAATTTCGCAGTCAACATCGATGGCTCCCATAGCCTAGTTGGTTATGGCGTCTGGCCTAGATATGGCTATTAGATAAGACGCAGGTTCGAATCCTGTTGGAAGCGAAATTTTTGTGATGTATATATTTGTGTTTAAGTTCTCTTTCTTCTTCTTAGGTCTTTAATACTTGAAGTATGTATGAGAACCTACAACTTTTAAAAGACGTCCTGATCGTCCCACATCGTCGCAACATCGCATCGTAATCACCTGAACGTCAGCATCGCAGCAGTCACGCCGTAAATCGCAAGTTTGCGCCAATCGCGTAAATCACCCTGATGTATTAGCGCCGACCGTGGCGCGGGAATTAAAAATATAATGTACTGAGGAAAGATGTTCACGACTGTGGGGGGAGTTTGGGGGGTGCCTTTAACGAGTGTTGGAACAGCGAATGAGAGCGGGACAGAGGCCTTACTCCGAAAAGCGAAAGTCGAAGCTTCGTCTGACGGACCGTAGTTTTTCTACCATAAAAGACAAAATGTCATACATCTCAACAAACACTTTGAAAATTATCACTAGAAACGGGATATTTACCATGTATATTATTTGATTTGAGTTTCCGATGTTTCTAGTGATCATTTTCAAAGTGTTGATGACCATAACAATTTAAAAACCTATCTCAACAAACAGTTTCTTATTACACACTCATCCAGTGTGGATCACTGAAAATCGCCATCTTTCTTTTGTTCTACTCTGGATACGTTGGCGTTTGTCTACTGTCTCCCCTGAGGCCATAGACAAAGTAGCTTTCTACTTTTTCCGATACACAAATATCTGTCCGATCGCGGGAATCAAACCCGCAATGCTGAATCTATCAACCGATAGATAAACCGTGGTGTTGAAAAAGGTTGACATTTGTTTGATTTATCCTACTAGTCCTACTAATCCTACTTCGTACTAATATTATAAATGCGAAAGTGTGTTTATTGGTTTGTTGATTTGTTGGTTTGTCCTTCTTTCACGCAGTAACGGAGTAACGAATCGACGTGATTTTTGGCATATATATAGTTCATGAACCGGAGAGTAACATAGGCTACTTTTTATCCCGGAAAAATGCACGGCTCCTGTGGGAACGCGGGTGAAAACCGCAGGCAGAATCTAGTTTTGTTAATAAACGTAGATCCCATCTTATTTGCTAATCACAATCTAATCTACGATAGTACCTGCCTATAATAATAATAGAAATCGCGGAACCCAGACATTGCAATAATTTAATCTAGTTTTAGAATTAAATAGTTAAAAATAAACATAAGATAAAAATCAATTATTTCTCTGCAAGGATATGATATTACAATCTATACATCTATACAAATAAATAAAATTGAAGTGTCCGTTTGTAATATCAAAATAACAGCTTTTCACTAAATGCATATGAAAGTATATACGGTAACTATAACAAAACAACCATTTTTAAAATTTCTGTCTTTCTGTTTGTCCCGTATAATCTCCGAAACGGCTGAACCGATTTTGACGGGATTTTAACTGGCTGATAACTGATGTTATAAGGAGTAAGTTAAGCTACTTTTATTTTAGAAAAACAATTAGGGTTCTGGGCAAAAAAATAAAAACCATGAAATCCAATATATCCACGCGGTGAATCCGTGGGCAGCAGCTAGTTTAAAATATTACAATAAAATCACGTTTACCTAATTGTTTGCAATAGACACTTGTTGCCAACATTGGTACAAGTGTTTTAAAAATAATGATTTGTAGACCGGCATGAGTAAACGTTGCTTTTCGTATGTCAACATAAATTAATGTATAGACATATTTATTACTTTTTGTTCGGTAAAATTAAATTTACAGTATTATTTTCCACCCCATATGCTTCATACCCGATACATTGTCCTCAAAATACATAAATAAATCAGCGATATATATCACTCAAAACTCAACACCGTAGAAAATCTTTAATCTCAAGTTGCAGTCAAACCCTAAACCGGGCATAACAGGAAACGTCCGCGATAAATCAATGGCAACGCCGGGCGCTAGACAAATAAAACACGTGACAAAACAAAAAAAAAACTTGCACAAAATTCGCAAAAAGAATTACAAGCTATAACATGCAGTAGTGTTAATAATACCCAAGATGTTACTTTTATTTCGTTCTATTTTAGACTTTATTGTATTTGTTTTAGGGTTGTTGTCGTTCGCAGATGTTGCGTGGCAGTGATTTAGTCCCTATCGGCCGTCAACCTGATTAATGTCGCTAGTAAATCAGCGGATTACGACAATGCGAGAAATGACGAGTCGCGGCCGGATCGCAAACGATGCCCGGATGTGGTGTAAGTCTTAGAACGTAACAAGATAAAAGCATAGAGCCTTTATAGGTAAGTCAGTTTAAAAACATGTTTGGCACTTAGTGTCCAACCGTACAATTATACAAATTTACATGTTTTGCGTCGAAACTTACAGAAAAAATGTGAAATTAACGGTTAGCCAGGTCATATTTTCGATTAGATTTTTTCATTACTCAAGCTTAAAATTGAGGTTGTTCAGTCAAATTAGAACAACATGTACAAAAGCTATTGACTAGAGCTCCAAGATCTTACATTTTTTTTTTTTTTTTTTTTTTTTTTTTTTATTTTTTTTTTTGTTCCCGGTGGAAAAACTCCTTTATGAGCTTACCCCTCCGTGCCTCGGGGGGAGGTCACGGAGAGAGTGTGGGCTTCCCGCTCGCCCACTGCGCAACGGACTACCCACCAAAAAACCACCGGGGCGTTATACGGCTCAGCTTCTGGACGGGGTTGCGGTGCCACTTTCGCACTACACGCGGAACCCCGTCAGCCGTCGTCCGCCCCCCTGGGGCGGACCCGCCTCGCGAGGAGCCTAGCTCCCCCGCTTGGCTCGGGCGGTGCGCGCACGCAGCGCACCGCCCCCGCCTCGGGAGGGCCCTAACCTATAAAAAGTGAGGGACGCCTGATGCCCCCACATCCGACGCCCCAGGCCCTCCCGGAGGAGACGGAGGGGTTAGACCGCGCCCCCGTCTCCGTGCTCATAGAGCACCGTCGTGTCTCCCGCCTGCCACGGCGCTCGTAAGGAGCGCCGCTTAGGGCGGGGGCCATCTCAATGGCGCGCGGTCGTAAAACGGCCGCGCGCTCCACCTCGTCTAAGTCCGGTAGATGCGATTCGCCCCCGAACCTAGGGGTCCCGGTAACCACCACCGGTCCGGAGGCTCCTCCTCCTATGTTACATAAGATCCTCCAAGATCTTACATATTTCAACCTATGGTGGGTTTCTGGAAGGTTCGTTGACTTTGAGCACGGATTGGGTCTGTTGGTGTCTTTGTCATTTATTATGTTCTGATAAAGACAGCATTAGTTTTAGTCTGTGATTCGGGTAGACGAATGTTGCAGGCGCCCGCTTTTAGAGTCATTTTAACTTTCATAAGTGCTCCTTTGGGGCCTATTTGAATAAAGACTTTTGAATTTGAATTTGAATTTTGAATTATCCTTACATTACAAAGAGGTAAAGTTTGTTGTTTGATTATTTACCTACCTACCGCTAATCTCTGGGAACACTAGTCCGATTATAAAAACCCTCTCACTAATTGGAAGTTACATTACCGTTATGTGGTATACTACATATGCAAAAACCACGCATGCAAAATCGCGGGTAAAAGCTAGTCATTAAAAAATAAAACTACCTATCATCTTCCAACACATAACAGTATAGTTAATTTCACCGCTGCCGCTTATAACTTGTACCAAGAAATCGCTCGTATCGAATTATTGAGTAAACACGAAGCGTAATCGCGCGATCGTTTCATTTAGAATGCGAACGTAAGGGTATCGGAGAAATATCGCCCGGAATATTTCTAATGTACACTGCCGATTGCAAGTAATAGGATTTGCAGGAAAAAATGGCGGCTATTGTGTAACGCGCAGCACTTTGAATGTTGTTACCTTGTTTGTTTATTTTTCGGCTGTGAAATGGAGTGCATCAGCTGCAGTTTTATTAACCGACTTCCAAAAAAGGGGAAGGTTATCAATTCGGTGGGTATTTTTTTATGTTTGTTACCTCAGATCTCTGTCATTTAGAAACCGAATTGGAAAATTCTTTTTTTATTTGAAAGTATACACTTTCAGATTGGTTTGATATAAATTTCATCAAAATCTGTTTAGTAGTTTGTCACTGAAGTCGGTTCGTAGCTTTTTTATAGCAATTTTTTTATACTATTGAAGGACGAAAAGAGAGGGCCGTTTGCCTGATGGTAAGCATAACGTCAGCCCCTTAACAATTGCTGCACTCAGAACTTTGAAACAAAAAACCCTGAGATATCAGGTATTCAGACACATTAGCCCAGTAATTTCACTGACTACTTTGCTTATCAGCAGTAATGCTTGCACATTACTATATATACTAATGTGCAAGCATTACTGCTGATAAGCTGCATGTATGCTGCATGCATAAGCATGTATGCTGCGGCAGAGTATACGAAACAGATTACACTTAGCGGTGGTGGCCACCCAGATGGACACTCCCAGAAGAGTTAGCCCTGTCCTGTTGGAACCTTATTACCAACAGAAATAAATTACTAAATGAAAAATATCACTATTACCACTTACTTTTCGCAATTACTTGCTTTTTTTTCGATAGTTAATAATCAATAAATCACCTGTAAATGGATTGATTGATTGGACTTCAATGAAACAATTGTTATCAGTACAAAATATAATTAGGGAATTCCATGCTGTACATAAACTGATTAAATTTCTTATAACTTATCGCGGTCATAAAGTTATTATTAGTGTTTTCCTCAAAACTTATGATTCAGTTTGTATCTGTATAACATTTATCAATTTAAAAACATTATTAATTTAAACATTATTATCTAATTGTAGTTTCTGCTGTCTATTTTGATTCTATTGAATAACGAGACGAGTCGGTCGTTTGCCTGATGGTAAGCATACTATTATGGGGTATTACAATTGCAGAGCCACTAAGAACATTGAAACACAAAGGATTGCGCGGCACCGCATTGCGCTCGTTACCCTGAGACATTAGGTATTAAGTTTCATACGCCTACTAATTTCATTGAGTATTTTGCTCATCAAACCGGAACACTTAGTTGCACATTACTGCTTGGCGGCAGTCGGCAGATACACGGGCAAAGCGGTAGTACCCACCCAGACGGACACCCGCAGAAGAGTTAGTCCAACCACCTGGTAATGTCACACTATCAAGTGTGTTATTGTTGTCCATGATAACAATAATGATATTTATGTTTATTGCCTGGCTACCATCCTCAAGCTGAAAATCTATCGCCAAGAAGCTAGTGCTAATCTAGATTTAGCATGTCAACATCTTCGACCAAACCCTCGCTTAAGATCAGACTAGACGTCATGGTTGCAAGTAAAGTCGGCTGCTAAAACAATGACTTTTGATGATGATGATGATGAAAAGTAGCCTATAATAAGTTTGGAAGTTATAATATAAATTGGATAGTTACATTAAATTTCTTCCAAATGTGATGGTGTTACTAAGGTACTGTACAAAAAAGATAATAGATACTATCTTTTTAACAGTCATTAAAAAGATTATCCTGATATTAATAAGGATCGTTTGGACTATCTTTAGACCGTTTTGTTGTCTGATAGTTCAAACGATTTTCTTAGTTTTTTATTGATAGTAGTTCTGTTTTAGTTTTTAATTTTTATTCTATACAAAAATATTTATTATGTTTGTTGGATGTCAACAATTGTGAATATCATAAATAATAATTATAGTAATATAGCTGTTATTTAGTAGGTGTGTTTATATAATAAGTAGTCATGACTTACCTAGCGTGATTAAACAACTTTTAAGAAAATCCAATGATTGATAACACTAAATTTTATTACTACGAGATTAATTACATTTCTCGACTGTAATGCATTTGATATTAATTTATGATTGATTTATAAATTTTATCGTTGATAAATCGTCATTGACGTATTTGTATTCGGGCCATTTCTTTTATCAGATCTAAGAATGAGAATTAGGTCTGTTACTCGTAACGTGTTCAATACAATATGTTATTTACTAATAAAATAATATCTTTATTAGTTAGCATAAAAAAAAGATAATGACCTGTAAATTATTCATAAACTTAAATTGAGCAGGAAATAGTACAATACAATACAAAAACTCTTTATTGCATACCAATACATGAAATATCATAATATGTCTATGATATAAATAGGAATAATTAGAACTAATTATTCCTACGACTGACAGACTAACTAGACTTATGAAAAATAATTATTAATCAGTATTCCCGTGAACATGATGCTTGCAACAGCGTCGAAATATCGAGTGCTCATCGCTCAGTAATAATCATGGTAAATATCCCGTTACAATGTACGAATTTAAAAATAATCATCACAAAATCAAAATTCAATTTATTAAACTGATTATGTAATACGTTTTTTTAATTATTGTATCTGTAAGCAGTTCTAAATCTAACTTTTAAATTATCTGGTATAATAATGTCGTTTGGTAAAGTTTTGGCAATTCAGCTATCACAACTAAATTGTTAAACATTTAAATACTCGTCCTGTACCTAAAAAAACACAACAATCATAAATCTTTAACATTCGAAATAACCAAGAAAAATACTTACCTATGCAAAATTGAATTATAACTAATAAATAAACATTAATATAAATTCAAACTAAAACCAATAAATTCGCAATAAAATACACTCAATAAATAAATCAGCTAAATAATAACGCGCACTCAAAAAAAGAAACAAAAAAGCAAGTTCACGGTGTGCGTGAGCCGGTCTCGTGAACTCTCGTGTCACGTCGGACTGACAAATTGATTTATGTAGAAGGGGACACCACGACGTTACGGGAACTTTGCGAAACGTCCGAGTGTTCACGCGTATCGCTACATACTTATATTTTTATACATTTCGATAACGGGACCAGCATGTCGTTTGACTGATGGTAAGCATAACGACAGCCCATAACCGGAAGTTTGAAACCGAAAGGCCGGCGCGACATTGCAGAGCGCTCGTAAGCCCAGTAATTTCACTGACTACTTTGCTCATGAAACCGAAACACAGTAATGCTTGTACATGCATTGCAGTGCAAGTAGACTTGCCAGAAGACGCAGGTTCAAATCCTGTTGGAAGCGAAATTTTTGTGATGTATAAAATTGTGTGAACATCCGCTAGTGTCGGTTAACACTATAAAATATATTTCATGCAAGTAGACTATGCGAGCAAAGAGGTGGTACCGAGACAGAGACTCGCAGAAGAGTTAGTCCTACCACCTAATAATAGGGGGTGTTATAAGTTTCATTTTTAAAGCATTGTCAGCTAGTTAGTGAAATCGACTGGCGATGCGTGGGTTAATAATTGACTTAAACTTCTGATTGAGTCATAGCATGGTGGTAGGGCGGATTTTTAGAGTTCACCTAGCAGTAGTAAGAAAACGCCCTAGAACGGTTTTTGTGGACCTTGTCGATCGTCAGTTGTTGCCAAACTAATCAATCGATCGTCGCTAGAATGGACGAGTCGACGTCGATCCTCAGTTGAATCGATATTGAATAGTATACTAGATCGACGTCGACCGACGATGGATGGATGGTCAATCGATGATAGTTCGATGGTCAATCGACCATTTTATCGATCGGTATCCATTGATCTCGAAAAGCTACCACGATAGCCACGTCGGTTGTAGAGGGTCGGGGGCCGTGCTCTAAGCACGCACCTATTTACATCTACAGATTTATTTTTGTTTTTATACTGAAGTAGACCAAAAAAAGTTGTCTTCTTTCCATGGAATTATTACTACACCGCGTAGGTTCTCGAATTGCGAACGCATCTTACGAGTGAGTTGACGTAAATTTTTTTATACAGTATAATCTTGCGTTTAATCACTGTCTCACCTGTTGATAAGGTACAACGCGGTCAACAATAAAACGTGCTTTCTTTGAAGGTTCCTGTTCCCTTGACAAATAGGGAATAAAAACAATATTTGAGGGCAAAGCGGAGGCCTACCCAGACGCATTACCAAGAAGACTCCAACCACCTGGCATCATTTATTTTCGGAAGTACTAAAACTGTTTTCTATTGTAAACAAGCAATCCGAAATAGAGACGCCATTAAATTTTAAGTATAAAACCGAACCGACAAAGCTTTTCAGACCTACCACCTAATTTGTGGTGATGTAATTTTTTTTGGAGCAATTGTCACCTCAGATTTTTATAGGGGCATAAAGTCCGGAGACAATAAAATGGTGGATTTAAAGCGGTGTCTCCAATCAGGTGACACCAGGTTTATAGTCCTGTCCCATGGGACTTGCGTCACCAATCCGAACTGATGTCAGTCGTAAAGTAGATAAATAATGTTCTCCGGTTTTATTGACGAAGATGCATTCGTCGATGCGGCAGCTTGGGATTGTTGAAGGTATATAGCTTAGAGTCGTAAATTAAGCTTTTGGTTGTAATGGCTGTGAGTGGGTCAGCATGGCTGCTATGACAAAGTAAAGAGCTTTTGATTCTTGATGAGAAAAGGCTATATAAGGAAAAATTGTTTTTTATACTATTGGGTAAAGAGACGAGCGGGTAGTTTGTCTGATGGTAAGCATTACGCGAGCCCATAACATAGCCAAACTAGAACGTAGAAACGCTTTTGACTTTCAATAGTTATGGGCGGCAATGATTCTAAGCCAAGGCCAATGATTGTAGGGCAAGGATTGTATCCTGAGAATTTCACTGACTATTATACTCTGCAAACTGAAACAAAGTTATGCTTGCAAAAGTGCTTGATGGCAAAATAAATGTTTTGAAAAAATCCTGATGCAAAGGGTCCCTAACCCACCCAGTCACAAAATAAACACATAATATATATTCGCGATGTATCTGGATCGAGTAAAAGCGCCATCATCAAGTTGAAGGCATGCTTGGTTGGTTTCTACTTCAAGCAAACGATAGGCAAATGACACAGAATATTTAGATAGTACCTGGTTTGTAATAACACATAGTCATAGACATATTCTTAAAACACACTGAAAGCCGTGTGACTTTAAAATTCAAATAAAAATGCTGGTCACTTATGCTCATGGTCACCATAACTGGACTGAATTGAGTCTTCAACTAATTTTAACGGAACTCAAGCTATATGACCTGTCCAGTTTTTTTTTTATGTTATTGGTAACGAGACGAGCTGGTCGTTTGCCTGATGGTAAGCATAACGCCGGCCCATAACGATTGCAGTGCCACCCAGAACTTTGAAACACAAAGGCCTGCGTGGCACTGCAGTGCACTCGTTACCCTGAGACATTAGGTATTAAGTCTCATAAGCCCAGTAATTTCACTGGATACTCTGCTCATCAAACCGGAACACAGTAATGCTTGCACATAACTGCTTGGCGGCAGACTTCACGAGCAAAGCGGTGGTAACAACCCAGACGGACACTCGCAGAAGAGTTAGTCCTCCCACTAACTTATGCCCATGGTCACCATAATTGGACTGAATTGAGTCTTCAACTAATTTTAACGTAACTCAACCTATATGACCTTTCCAGTACCCGCATGGAAGCTCATTTACCCGATTTCCACCAATTTTCGCAAATTTTGTAAATAAACACACGCATCAGCAGCCCATCAGTTGTCGGCCAATCTAGATCGCAAAAAGCGATACAATAACAAAATCACCCTCATAATATCGCCCGCTGTCATCTAACTTAACGAAACATATTACACCCAAGTACAGAGTCATAAAATAGTCGAAATTACAGGACCGATATCCAAAAACAATGCCCTGATCACGTAAAAAACACAAGCAATTATACACCTTGCTGCGTTAACACTAAAGCTCATATTGCGTGTTTTTCTACACGCATGCAACTACACAAGTGAATAAGTTTTTTCAATTAAAAAAGACCTAATTTGTTTTCGCGTTCGCAGCCGAAATGCGACTCTAATTCGCGAGCGGTAACGCCTAAGTTTCACTCAACGGCCGGTTAAGTTATTACGTTGCAAAATCAAAAAGGTTATCCACGAAAATGTTAATATAATAGTTGCTTCAGTACTACGGGTTTGTTGGCGTGAAAGCATAAATCAATTTTATAGCCCCATCTAAATCAAAAGCGTTTTAATGGGCGGCCCACGTCATATCATAGCGGAGTATGATAATTTACTGCTACTATGTGACGAATGTTAGAAATAAAGGTCCCTCCTTGTCCCCCCGGGCCCCTGGTCCCCTTGTCCCCCCGATGCCCCTCATCGTCGCAGGGATTAGTTTTATGTCCTAAACCGTCGTCGTAAATATGTCACCCGTATCTGTAAGGGAGTGTGTCATATGAGATAATTTTTGGATTTATTAAGTGTACGGTCTTGGTGTCGGCTGTTTGCATATATTTTGTAATTAAAGAAAGTTCGGTCTTGGATTTAGAGGTGCTGGTTTGTTTACGAAGTTGAGACGTCTTCTACGCATTGCAAACGACCACATCAATCATTGAATCTTATCTGCAGAAAGATTAGACTGTACGAACAAGACGTCTAGACTTTATACATTCGTGGTTTATTAATCAACATTTATCTATTATTCTAGACGTTTTTAATTCAGATATTTTATGTAACATTCGAAAAAGTTAGTATAACAAAAATCATTTGAGAACTTCCGTGTTTTGGTCCCCATACTTGTCGCTAACAGCCTGAGTTCATCCCCACGATGAACTCAGGCTGTTAGCGACAAGTATCCAAAAATTCTATATCAAAGCTGATTTTTCAATTTTCGTACGAGAATAGAAAAAGGAACATCAACAAGGAGATTCGTATAATAACAAGTTTTTTTTAAGGTTCAAAGAACTGATCAACTTATTTGCGCATTATAAAAAAGTTGCTCGGAATTTGATACCTTTTTTATTATCGATAGGTCACCACTAAATCACCACGATGTATTTTAAGATGGTAACCAGGCGTCCATCAGACAACAGAGGCTAGCTTGAGGATGTTCATCAGTGGACATTTTCTGGCTGTGATGATGATGAAACAGCTAAGACTTGAATGGCTCTAACTGCCGTCTGATTATAACAGGTAGCAACCACTAAGCCATCATAGCATACAAATTATTAGTAAATTAGATAACAAAAACACTATTAATAAAAAGGAATATGATACAATGCGTGATCCTCCATTTCTCGGCTCAAAAAATCAGCACTGAAATTCAGCGAAGCAATGCTGGTATCACGCTTGCATAGGGACTCTGTGAAGACTTGTGGGCGGGCTCTTGTGTTCAACTGATTTGTGCAGTCGATTAATTAATTTTACTAAGATGTAATATCTTAATCATAATTTTTTTTTTTATATCATTTGATAACGAGACGTTTGAGTCGTTCGTCTGTTGGTAAGCATAACGCCAGTCCAATTTCAGTGCTATCCATAACTATGAAACACAAAGGCACTGCAGTGCGCTCGTTACCCTGAGACATTAGGTATTAAGTCTCATAAGTCCAGTAATTTCACTGACTAATTTTCTCATCAAGCTGGAACTCAGTGATGCTTGTACATTAATGCTTGGTTGTAGACTACACGAGCAAAGCGGTTGTAGCCACCGAGACGGTCACTCGCAGAAGAGTTCTACCCTCTGGTGTAAAACCCACCCACACTTTCTTTTTAAACTTCCGTACTATATACACCCAATGACCTCATCCATGTAGGTATTCGTGTACCATATAATATAAACAACATAAAATTTATGGTAACACATAAATTTTAGTAATTACATTCAACACGGTGATTAATGGCGACTACTATGCAACGAAAATATATTTATTAAATAATAACGCGTCTTTCTATATGATAACCAATTTGGTTTGGTAAGAGGCGGACGGCAGTGTTGTATGGAAATAATAATTTGTTGATGGCTAATATTGGTTTTCTTTATACGGATAATTTGTTAGTGGTAGGACTAACTCTTCTGCGAGTGTCCGTCTGGGTTGTTACCACCGCTTTGCTCGTTATGTCTGCCGCCAAGCAGTAATGTGCAAGCATTACTGTGTTCCGGTTTGATGAGCAGAGTAGCCAGTGAAATTACTGGGCTTATGAGATTTAAAACCTAATGTCTCAGGGTAACGAGCGCACTGCAGTGCCGCGCAGGCCTTTGTGTTTCAAAAATCTGGGTGGCACTGCAATTGTTATGGGCCGGCGTTATGCTTACCATCAGCCAAACAACCAAAACATCTCAAAAAAGGTGATTTTTTTACACGCGTAGGTTTGTATATGCATATCAATGAATCGATAGGGGCATTTGATTTTCATGAGAAAACGAATTTATTTAAGAGGGTGTATACGTTTTCCGCGCCATTTGGCTAAAATACCGTACTTTTCGGATTTGAAAATATCCATAACTATTTGTCTTACAAAGACGTTAATTACCAATAAATTTAGGACATTTTGTTGTTGATATAGTTACGGGAGAAAATTTTATAATTGGCAAAGCGTTTGTGAACTCTGACGAGATAACTGAACGGAGATTCTCTTAATTTCACTTTCAGTGTCAATTTCCAAGCTAAAAATATCTCAAATTACAGACAAACCTAATAAACAAAAAAATATAGCCAATTGAAAAGATCCTCAGGAAAATAGTTACGGAAAAACATTTTCCGATTTTGATTATTTACATACGAAAATAAAATCCAAACCAAGTGAAAAGATTACGAAAATATAGCCGAATAACATCATTATTTTCACCGGTATATTCTACTTAATTTAATATAAAAATACCTTCCTGTAATAGAAGAGGATCTTTTCTAAAATATAAAATTTAAGATTTTAATTAATTTAGCTTTACTATTTTTCTATAAATATTTGAAAACTACTATAAAACATGGTATAAAAGTCTGCGCGCAAATGAATTCAAATCAGTCTGCCGCGAGGCCTTCCAGCGAGTGGTCATGTCGCTCGGCGCTCCGCCTGACGTTAGCCGTGCTTACGAGAATATGGCATGTTTACTGAGTGACCAAAAACCTTAGCACTTTGCTAAGTATAAAACTGTACTATTATTTTTGACTACTGATTAGTTTTTGTTGTTATTCAGAGTGACAATAAATAATGTTTCAGAAGTAATCCTACTAATTAGGTATTTCATATTATAAATGCGAATGTTTGTCTGTTTGTTTGTTGGTTTCTTCATCGTCTTTATTCTTTGACGCAGCAACGGATCGACGTGATTTTGGCATAGATATAGTTATGGACGGACGGACAAAAATTTTTCAATTAGTGTTTTAGTTATAGGTACCGTATATACTTTCATATGCATTTAGTAAAAAGCTGTTATTTTGATATTAGATCTACCATGCCTGCGGCGCAAGTACAGATCTTTTTGATCGATAAAATTGACAGTTCAAATCGATAAAGTGGGTTTTATCTACTTGTTATAAAATTTATCGAACAAAAGCGGTGCAAGTACGGATCTTTTCGGTCTATAAAATTCGATAAAATTGACAGTTCAAATCGATAAAGTGGGTTTTATCGAGCCTCGAAACAATCGACAAAAGTTATCGAAAAGCTAGGTCGAATCCAAAGAGAATATAGAGCTACTACAATACTTTACGATCAGACTTTGGTACTCGCAATATTCGATAAATTTATCGAGTTTTATTTCGACAAATTTATCGATTTTTATCGAATATTATCGAATCGAAAAGATCCGTACTTGCGCCGCTGCGGCGAGGGTTCGATAAATTTGTCGAACCGTAAACTCGATAAATTTATCGAATATTGCGAGTACCGAAGTCTGATCGTAAAGTATTGTAGTAGCTCTATATTCTCTTTGGATTCGACCTAGCTTTTCGATAACTTTTGTCTATTGTTTCTAGGCTCGATAAAACCCACTTTAACGATTTGAACTGTCAATTTTATCGAATATTATCGACCGAAAAGATCCGTACCTGCGCCGCTGCGGCGAGAGTACCGAAGTCGGTTCGATAAATTTGTCGAACCGAAAAACTCGACAAATTTATCGAATGTTGCGAGTACCGAAGTCTGATCGTAAAGTATTGTAGTAGCTCTATATTCTCTTTTGATTCGACCTAGCTTTTCGATAACTTTTGTCGACTGTATCGAGGCTCGATAAAACCCATTTTATCGATTTGAACTGTCAATTTTATCGAATATTATCGACCGAAAAGATCCGTATTTGCGCCGCTGCGGCGAGAGTACCGAAGTCGGTTCGATAAATTTGTCGAACCGAAAAACTCGACAAATAATGTATCGAATGTTGCGAGTACCGAAGTCTGATCGTAAAGTATTGTAGTAGCTCTATATTCTCTTTGGATTCGACCTAGCTTTTCGATAACTTTTGTCGATTGTATCGAGGCTCGATAAAACCCACTTTATCGATTTGAACTGTCAATTTTATCGAATTTTATCCACCGAAAAGATCCGTACTTGCGCCGCTGCGGCGAAGGTACGGAAGTCGGTTCGATAAATTTGTCGAACCGAAAAACTCGACAAATTTATCGAATCTTGCGAGTACCGAAGTCTGATCGTAAAAGTATTGTAGTAGCTCTATATTCTCTTTGGATTCGACCTAGCTTTTCGATAACTTTTGTCGATTGTTTCTAGGCTCGATAAAACCCACTTTAACGATTTGAACTGTCAATTTTATCGAATATTATCGACCGAAAAGATCCGTACTTGCGCCGCTGCGGCGAGAGTACCGAAATTGGTTCGATAAATTTGTCGAACCGAAAAATTCGATAAATTTATCGAATGTTGCGAGTACCGAAGTCTGATCGTAAAGTATTGTAGTAGCTCTATATTCTCTTTGGATTCGACCTAGCTTTTCGATAACTTTTGTCGAATGTTTCGAGGCTCGATAAAACCCACTGTATCGATTTGAACTGTCAATTTTATCGAATTTTATCGAATATTATCGACCGAAAAGATCCGTACTTGCGCCGCTCGATACAATCGACAAAATTTATCGAATAGCTAGGTCGATTCCAAAGAGAATATAGAGCTACTACGTAAATCGAACGTCGAAGCTTCGGCTGACGGATCGGCATTTTCCTACTATGAAAGACAAAATGTCAAGTGCAAAAATCGAATCGAACGTTGGATCCGAAACACTTTCATAGTATAGGGAAACTGCGATTCGTCAGCCGAAGCTGCGACGGTCGATGTACGGAGTAAGGCACCTGGTTCAGCTGTTATAGTCGTGTTTAAAATCAGTTCTTATTCAAAGCTTATGCGTGTTACAAGTTTCAAGTTAACAATTGGTCACAAATCATGAACTCTCCTGGCAACCGCACTTACCACTTACCAAGTGAGTGGGTATACTACTTTGGCCGGTAGGCAGTAATGTGCAAGCATTACTGTGTTCCAGTTTGACGAGCAAAAAATACCTTCCAACCTTAATTGTTATGAGCTGAGGTTCTGCTTATTATCAGGCAAATGAGCGGCTCGTCTCGTTATCAAAATATTTAAAACTTTCTCTAAAAAGTACGAGTACAATCTCATTTCATCCCTGATTGACGTAATAAAACTTTGATGACAATAAAGCCAGGGCTCGCACACCCGCGGATCCACCGGCTCAGTGCATCGGGATATAGATCAGAACGCGTCATTGTGTCGCTTCAGCTGAAATAAATAATGCTGTCTGTCGATTGCTGGAGGGCGTTCGGCTTTAAGGCGCTGAATACAGCGAAAGACATTCAGCAATTTGTAAAATAAGCCACGCCCATAAACACAAAATACCGATAGTCCCCAAATCTCCGATAAAGTAGCGCGACTCAAAATAAGTGGCGAAAAAAAGTACTAAATGAGAGTCGTAGCTACACAGCTACGAAATGAGATACGATATACAGACTACCAATAGATGGCGCTAATATAAACCTGGTACTAAAATATTTTAAATTGATTTTGTATTGGGCTGTATTATTCCTATCCTACCCTTTGAAGTGTCGGCCGGAACCACGTAGGCCCGGCGGCAAAAAAAAAACAGTTAGACCTTATTCATTGGTGATAAGGTTCAAAATAGCCTTAACTTTATGAACGAATAAAATTGCTAACTATATTGAACCTTAATGTCGGCCGGAACCATGTAGGCCCGGCGGTAAAAATAAAACAGTTAGACCTTATTCAGTGGTGATAAGGTTCAAAATAGCTTTAAATTTATGAACTAATAAAATTGCTAAATTATGATGAACCTTATCATCACCGGTGATGAAGGGCTACCTGTTTCCCCCGCGCCAGCCCCTTTTGGACCCGTGACATTTCATGCAAATCCTATGAATGAGACTGTTGAGTGTTGACAAAATCGGCACCTATGATCAATTGAGATAGTGTTCAAATTAATATAGATACCAGGAGTAAAAAAGGGTGTCTTATATACAAATAAATAAAATTGAACTTCTGGTTGTAATGTCAAAAAACTACTTTTTACTATATGCATATGAAAGTATCTACGGTACGTATAATAAAAAAAAGCAAAATAAATTGTTTTACTGTTTGTTTCGGCTAATCTCCGAAACGGCTGGACCGATTTTGACGGGACTTTCACTGGAAGATAGCTGAGGTTATAAGGAGTAACTTAAGCTATTTTTATTACGTAGGAGAAGCCGTGGGGCATTGCTAGTCTTTTTACAGTATTTGATAAAAAGACGAGCTGGACATGTGCCTGATAGTAAGCATAATGCTGTCCAATAACAATTGCAGTACTCAACACTTCAAAAGTACCTCCCCCTCACCCCCGTGTGGTGTGGCTTTCGATTATATATACGAACTAGCTGCAGCCCGCGGTTTCACCCGCGTGGAGATATTGGATTTCATGGTTTTTATTTTTTTGCGCGGAACCCCAATTCTTTTTCTAAAATAAAAGTAGCCTAAGTTATTCCTTGTAACATCAGCTATCTGCCAGTGAAAGTCCCGTCAAAATCGGTCCACCCGTTTCGGAGATTATCCGGAACAAACAGACAGAAAGACAAAATTTTTAAAAATGGTTGTTTTGTCATAGGTACCCTATATACTTTTATATGCATTTGATAAAAAGCTGTTATTTTGACATTACAAACAGACACTTCAATTTTATTTATTTGTATAGATATAAATGTTCATATATTTATTCATATAATAGAGCCCAACACGGTAATAGTTGATCCAGTATGAGTTTTGAACAAATGTTGATCCACCTATTAGTGTACATCTGAGTCCAGCAGGGCTATTCCGTATCTCGGTTGACAACTCAAAGTGATGATCACTTGGCAAAGTGTACAGCGATGAACTGTCAAACAGCTAGTTTCGTATTGGCTAACCTCAGTTATTAACTTGGATGACGTCATGAGCACGAGTTTCGTGGTTAGTCACCGTAACTCACTTTGACAGATATTTTTGTATCGATAGTTTAAAATTGGGGTGTTGACTCGATTTTTTTATAATGCTAATCAATTCGTGTTCTCATGAAAATTAAATGTCTATATAGAAAAAACTGGAAATCGAATGCTAACAACGTCAAAAATGAAATCCAAAGTCAGGCGGTTCTAGTGAGCGCTAAAACACCCCATACTAATTGGGCTTAATGCGTGACGTCACATATTCAACGCGGCCCGTAAATTTGTACTAAAACACACATTTTTTCATTTTGGCCGTGAAAAACTGCGTTTAAGTACATAGTTGTCATTCATTTGTTATTCATTAAAATGTAAAGAATCTGATAGTATGGTTTGAATTACTATTGGATAATTTAAAAAAATCGTTGAATTCTGGAAAGTTTTAGATCCAGTATCTTTGTGGAAATTATATATTTTTCTGAATTTCATTTTTATTGTGTTAATGTGATGTTCTTAAACCTGTATAACCACAGTATTTATGTGTTTTGTATTTCATGCAAGTACCCAATTGCGATTACGTAAGCATAGTGGACATCAAATTTGATAATCACCGAGGCTTGTGAAAGACACTACTCAAGACCAGTGTCTTATAAACTCGAGTGATTATCACCTTCTATCGACAACAACGATTTTATTGTGATGCTGGAGTGTTTATTGCTATAGATATTTTATGATTAGATGATAGGGCTAAGTCTTCTGCAAGTGTCCGTCTGGGTTGGTTCCACTACTTTGCTCGTGAAGTCTGTCACCAAGCAGTAATGTGCGAGCAGTACTGTGTTTCCATTTGATGAACAAAGTAGCCAGTGAAATTATTGGGCTTATGCTGAGAATTAATACCTCATGTCTCAGGGTAACGAGCGTACTGCACTGATGCGCAGGTCTTTGAGTTTCAAAGTCCTGAGTGGCACTGCAATTGTTATGGGCAGGCGTTATGCTTACCATCAGGCAAAGGACCCGCTCGTCTAGTTATCCAATAGTATAAAAAATAATCTATATATATTAAAAGAAAGTCGTGTTACTTACACTATTTATAACTCAAGAACGGCTGAACCGATTTGGCTGAAAATTTGTAGGGAGGTAGCTAAGAACTAGGAGAAGGACATAGGATACTTTTTATCCCGTTCCCGTCGTTCCCGTGGGACGTGACATAAAACGTGGTATAACAATACGCAACTGACATGGAATAACAAAACAAATCAGTCAAAATATAAGTCAGCAGTTCATTTGTTGATCACTAGAAATGTTAAAGTTAGCGAATAGCCCTGCAGATCAAGAGAACAGTTATACTTTGATCCGAAGTTGAAAAGTACATGGTGACGCTGGATCTACATTGATCTGTTTTCGAGATACTCGCCATTGAAACATCCCATTTTTGTTGATCCACTAACGGCAAAAAAAATACACAGAAGCGTTATTTTCAAATCTGTTGTATATTTGATGTACACGCGACATGAGCTTCGTTAATGTTGATCCAAGGGTCTGGAGCCACAAATGACTAGTTTCTCTGATAGTTCAAAGTGGGAACGCCGCACGCGAAGGTGGCTTAAAAATTATAGAGGATATTATATATATTATAGAGGATATTATTTATTTTTCACGCACTAACGGAGCACCAGATCGACGTGATTTTTGGCATATATATAGATTATGGACCGGAGAGCAACATAGGTTACTTTTTATCCCGAAAAAATGCACGTTTCCTGTGGGAACGTGGGTGAAATCGCATATAAATATAAATACTAGCTTCTGCGCCCTGTTTTGTAGTTTTGTGAACTAAAGGAATTAAATGACAACTTTGACAAAATCTCATAATAGTTTGCTGCTAATAATCTAATAAACGCTAGTGAAACTAAATGTATTAAATCTTCCCTTCCAAATATGCCACATGTGGACTCTAACGTTGTATTGGAAATTGGAAACTTGACCTAGACCTGCTTAACTAATCATGATCATCAACCGGAAGACGTCCACTGTTGAACATAGACCTCCCCCATAGAACGCCACTTGGATCGGCTACTCGCCTCTTGTATCCAACGGTTTCCCGCGGTTTTGACAAGGTCATCGGTCCACCTAGTGAGGGGTCGGCCTACACTACGTCTTCCGGTTCGCGGTCGCCACTCGAGAACCTTTCTTCCCCATCGGTTCTTCGAGCGATGTGGCCTGCCCATTGCCATCTTCCCATCCCATTTCAACTTACTGACTTTGAGAGTTATGTCGGCGACTATCGTTCTCCTGCGGATCTCCTCATTTCGGATTTTATCACGCAGAGAAACCCCGAGCATAGTCCTCTCCATAGCACGTTGCGCGACTCTGAACTTACTCATGAGGCCAATAGTAAGAGACCACGTCTCAGTGCCATACGTCATCACTGGCAACACACCCTTGTTGAAAACCTTGGTTTTCAGGCTCTGCGGTATTGTGGACGAAAAGATATGTCGAAGCTTCCCAAACGCTGCCCAGCCGAGTTGGATTCTTCGTGTGACCTCTTTGTCGAAGTTGGATCTACCTAATTGGACAGTCTGTCTTAGGTAAACATACTCGTCAAGAACTTCGAGAGTATCGTTCCCAACAATTACTAGTATAGGTGGAACATGGATATTGGACATGATTTTAGTCTTATCCATATTAGCCGCCAAGCAGTAGTGTGCAAGCATTACTGTGTTCCTGTCTGATGAGCAGCTGATAAGGCAGCAGGTCGGAGCAACATTTGTTACTAAAGATGAATATTGGATCAACAAAAGCAGCCGGATCAACATACTGTTACGGAGACGGGGTAAAAGACAACTCGCAGAAACATTTTTTTAATTTTCGGACACTTACAGGCGTTTTCAGCAGGCTGAAACATGTTTTCGGGTCGTTTCGGAGGAAGGCCTAACACATATCAGTTAATCAAAAATTACTCCTAGTTAACGCCGTTTTCAGCAGACTGAAACATGTTTTCAGTCCGTTTCAGGACACGAGTAATCACATGGCACCATTTCCTGAAAACCCATTTTCAGGCCGTTTCAGGCCAAGTTACACCCCTCCGGTCCGCGGAACATTCTCGAAGGTGTGTGAGAGGGACAGCCTATGCGTGTGAAAGAGAGAGACGATTAGGCTCGATCATGTCTCTCGAAACTTCCAGAAGAAAGTGTGAGCAGGATGGCTATATGCGCAAAAGAGAGGAACAATTTTACCTATTACCTAACCGAATGTTCTAGAATAATGCGAGAGAGAGATAGCTACATGCATGATAGAACGAGATGGACATAATCTACTACCATCTGGAAAGTCCTCGATGTGTGTACAAGGGACGGTTGTATGCGTAAGAGAGAGATGTCCATATTTGACCTTGAACTAGATCATTCGGGAACTTGGTAGCACAATTTGCGGCGCATATATAAGCGGATCGAGACGCGGCCAGCGACAGTTTCAATTGAGATACCAAGCGATATACATCGGAGTGAGTTCAAAGCGACTAGTAGTGATTGTGATATCTGTGACTAAGTGAAATACTAGTGATTGTGATATCTGTGACAAAGTGATATACTAGTGATTTTTGTAGTGAATAGTGTTGCAAGTGATTCCTTTTGAATTCAATAAAGTAACTGTTTGTTTAACGGCTTCTTTCTATAAAACGTTACCCTATAGCTCGTAACATTTTGGTGTCAGAAGTGGGATAGAAAGATGCCTATAACACCGAGGGACGATCAAGAGGAGTCTGGAGGAGAAACACCAGGGATACAGACGCGTGCACAAGCAGCTCGTGACGCCGCTCGTCGTCAAAGTTTTGATGCCAACCGCACCATGAGCGAAAATCAGGATTCTTCTAACTTATTACTGACTCTGCAACGCATGATGGAGGAGCAAGCCCGCCGTCAAGAGGAGCAAGCTCGCCACCGGGAGGAACAGACTCGTGGCCTGTTGGAGGAGCAAGCCCGCCGCCAAGAGGAGCAGGCTCGCCGCCAAGAGGAGCAGGCTCGCCGTCAAGAGGAACAGACACGTGGTCTGTTGGACGAACAAGCTCACCGCATTGAGGAACGCTTGGAGGTGATAGGCGTTCAATTCAAGGAAAAAGTAGAGAAATTGAAATTAGAAGTGGAGAACCTCGATGACAGAGTTTCCAAGCACGACAAGCAAATACTTGGAATAGAAAAGGAGGTCAAATCTTTGAAAATTAATGGAGTAGTGACATCTGGTGCTCCAGCAGGTAAACTAAAAGCGCCTCCATTCGACGGTACTTCCTCTTGGGGGGCTTACAAACTTCAGTTCGAGACCGTATCAAAGGCGAACGGTTGGACCGATGAACAGGCTGTAACTGCCCTTATGTTAGGGCTGCGGGATCAAGCCTTGACCGTATTAGACACCATGTCGGGAAATGTGACACTAGAGCGACTCAAGGATGCCCTAGAATCGCGTTATGGTGATTCACACCTGGAACATGTCTACAGGGCGCAATTAAAGGACAGAGTGCAGCTAGCTAGTGAGAGCCTGCAACAGTGGTGCCTAGAAATTGAAAAACTGGTTAGAAAGGCTTACTTATCTTCACCATCTCTGGTTGACAGCATGTTAGTGCAAGCATTTATAGATGGGATTAGAGATAGGGAAGTCAAGACAACCGTTAGCCTCGGTCATCACAAGATCCTAAAGGATGCTCTAGCCCACGCGTTAGAAGTGGAGGCAGTTCGCAGAGATCCTCGGTCTTACCGCGTCCGAGTGGTGACAGACAAAGTAAAATCTAGAGGCGGACCCACGTGTTACGCGTGTGGTGAAATAGGGCATATGAGATTTTCATGCCCTAAGCGAGATTCACGGAGTAATGTGGAGATTCGGCGCCGAGAATCGGAAGCAACAGATGTGGTAACGAGCGCTGCCGCAGAACAGCGGCAGGGAAACGAGTAAACGCCAGGACCGCGGGGCGGGTGCTGGCCGGTAATGTGAGGAAGGCCCCAAAAGTCATGATCTCTCAGACTCAAGACGGGAATACCTTAGTCATTGACGGGGAAGTCAATGGGACTAAATGTGAGTTAACTTTGGACACTGGAGCTTCGCGCACAGTAATCAGGTACCAGCTTCTGAAGGATTTTGATGAGAGATATTCACACTCACGTGGCCATATTCAGCTCCTGACAGCTACTGGCCAGCACATAACCGTCCGGGGAGAGGGTGTCGTTGAGTTCAAAGTTGGTGGAAGCTCCTACCGGCATAAAGTTGTTATTGCAGATATAGTAGATGACTGCATCATCGGGTTGGACTTCATGAAGAACCATAACTGCAAAATTGATTTAGAAAGCGGCATCTTCATATGTGGCGTAGAGAAAGTCTTTCTTAAAGGTAGTTCACCCAGAAGTGTCTACGATTTCCATAGAACAATTGTTTCAAGAAGCTCACAGACACATGACAGTGGCAAACAGCAAGTGGTAGAAAAAGCAGATAACTCCAAACCTTGGATTGTAACCCAAGCGGTACTTGAAGGATGTAAAGAGACCTTATCCACAGATGAGTTGTCAAAGGCAAAGAAATTGTTACGGCAATTTTCAAACATCTTCGCCACAAATGATGAAGACCTAGGAAGGACTGGCATAGTTAAACATAAAATTGAGACTGGTACAGAAACGCCGATACGCCTGCGACCACGCAGAGTTCCTGTGGCGTACGAAGGTGAAATAGAGAAAATGGTCTCGGAAATGGAAAGAAACAATGTGATTGAACCGTCATCCAGCCCTTGGTGCTCTCCTGTTGTTTTAGTAAAGAAAAAGGATGGCAGTCTGAGGTTTTGTGTTGACTACCGCCGTCTAAACGACGTTACAAAAAAGGATAGCTACCCACTGCCAAGGATCGACGATACTTTGGATACACTAAGTGGAGCAAAATGGTTTACCACGTTAGATTTAAAAAGTGGTTACTGGCAGGTGGAAATAGATCCTAGCCACAAAGAGAAGACGGCATTTTCCACGGGTAAAGGACTTTGGCAGTTTAAAGTTATGCCATTTGGACTTTGTAACGCGCCTGCCACTTTCAAAAGGTTAATGGAAAGAGTGCTGTCAGGACTAATTGGAGAAGCCTGTCTAGTATATTTGGACGACGTGGTCATTATTGGAAGGGATTTTAATGATCATATCCGGAATCTGCAACGGGTGCTTACTAGATTACGCACGGCCAACCTCAAACTAAGTCCAAAGAAGTGTTCGTTCTTCAAGAAGGAAGTTAACTACTTAGGCCACCTTATATCTGAAAATGGAGTTCGAACTGATCCGGAGAAGATTGTTGCTGTTAAAGATTGGCCAGTACCTAAAGATAAAAGCCAAGTACGCGCCTTCTTAGGATTGTGCTCCTATTACCGAAGATTTGTGAAGAACTTCGCTGATATTGCGAAACCTTTACACAGACTTACCGAAGAGAAAAGACAGTTCATGTGGGACGAAGAGTGTGAAGCTGCGTTTAAAGAACTTAAGAAACACCTATGTGAAACTCCGATTCTTGGTTACCCTGACCAAGAATGTGAGTTCATAGTTGATACAGATGCCAGCGGAACTGGCATTGGAGGAGTACTATCCCAAATTAAAGGCGAACGTGAGGAAGTAATAGCCTACTTCAGTAAGTCATTGTCAAAACCGGAACGTAACTACTGTGTCACTCGAAGGGAACTACTTGCTGTTGTAAAGACGCTACAACACTTTAGCAAATACCTGCTTGGACGCAAGTTCCGTCTTAGAACTGATCACGCTGCACTGAAGTGGCTACTTCAGTTCAAGAACCCGGAAGGACAAGTGGCTCGATGGATTGAACAACTGCAAGAGTACGACTTTACAATTGAACATCGCAAGGGGAGATCCCATGGAAACGCAGACGCTTTATCCAGAAGACCGTGCCCTGCCGACTGCAAATATTGCGTGAGGCACGAAGGAAAGGAACTTGCTCACGTGAGGCTACTTAGGACAGACACCATTAGTCCAGATTGGTGTGGTAAAGCGATTCAAGAAGCACAACAAGAAGATAGCGACATCAAGCCCATTTTGGATTGGATGAAATCTTCTGATGCTAAGCCACGGTGGAGTGAAATCGCCTCCACAAGCACCACAACCAAGTGTTATTGGGCTCAATGGGATAGTTTAGTTCTGCACAATGACGTGTTATGTCGAAAATGGGAAAATGCGCGTGGGGACGTATCCCATTTGCAGCTAGTTGTACCAAGATCCAAGATCCGTGATGTATTGGAAATGTTTCACGATGGTTCATCGGGTGGACACTTAGGGGTAAAAAGAACCCTAATGAAAATCAAAGAGAGATTTTACTGGATACACTGTCGTGAGGATGTAGAAGATTGGTGCCGGAAATGTACAGCTTGTGCTGCTGTAAAAGGACCACAGACCAGAAGCAGAGCTGGAATGAAGCAATATAACGTTGGAGCTCCGTGGGAAAGAATTGCAGTTGATATAGCTGGACCTTTTCCATTAACAGAAAAAGGAAATAAGTACATAATGGTGGTGATGGACTATTTTACAAAGTGGCCTGAAGTATTCGCCATTCCTAATCAAGAAGCAATTACGGTAGCCGAAGTACTAGTAAACGAGGTATTTTGTAGAGTTGGGGTGCCCCTAGAGATACATAGTGATCAAGGAAGAAATTTTGAATCCCAACTATTTCAGGAAATGTGTCAAATAATGGGAACCCACAAAACTAGAACTACGCCTTACCACCCACAGTCAGATGGAATGGTTGAACGGTTTAATCAAACTTTGGAAAGACACCTGGCTAAATTAGTGGATAGTCATCAAAAGGACTGGGACAAGTATATCCCATTATTTCTACTGTCATATCGATCTGCGGTTCACGAGAGCTCGAATGTAACACCTGCCCTTGCCATGTTCGGTAGGCAGCTTCGTTTGCCTGCAGATATCATCACTGGTCGGCCCCCAGTTCCACCAGTGAGTATAACAGAATATGCCGCAGAATTACGGGAAAAATTACATGAGATCCACGAACATGTTAGATTATCTGAAAATAAAATGAGTGAAAGAACGAAAACTCGATATGACAGGAAGATGCACCATGTAGACTTTGAAGAAGGTTCACTAGTCTGGCTTCATAATCCAGTAAGACGAAAAGGAAAATCTCCCAAACTTCAAGCTGATTGGGATGGTCCTTACACAGTGATTACGAAGATCAATGACGTAACATATCGCATAAAGAAGATGGGTAGTGCCAGAAACCAGCCTAAGATTGTACATGTGAATCGATTGGCACGCTACAATGGATCTAATGATGCTCGGGACGAGCATGTCTAAGGAGGGGGCAGTGTTACGGAGACGGGGTAAAAGACAACTCGCAGAAACATTTTTTTAATTTTCGGACACTTACAGGCGTTTTCAGCAGGCTGAAACATGTTTTCGGGTCGTTTCGGAGGAAGGCCTAACACATATCAGTTAATCAAAAATTACTCCTAGTTAACGCCGTTTTCAGCAGACTGAAACATGTTTTCAGTCCGTTTCAGGACACGAGTAATCACATGGCACCATTTCCTGAAAACCCATTTTCAGGCCGTTTCAGGCCAAGTTACACCCCTCCGGTCCGCGGAACATTCTCGAAGGTGTGTGAGAGGGACAGCCTATGCGTGTGAAAGAGAGAGACGATTAGGCTCGATCATGTCTCTCGAAACTTCCAGAAGAAAGTGTGAGCAGGATGGCTATATGCGCAAAAGAGAGGAACAATTTTACCTATTACCTAACCGAATGTTCTAGAATAATGCGAGAGAGAGATAGCTACATGCATGATAGAACGAGATGGACATAATCTACTACCATCTGGAAAGTCCTCGATGTGTGTACAAGGGACGGTTGTATGCGTAAGAGAGAGATGTCCATATTTGACCTTGAACTAGATCATTCGGGAACTTGGTAGCACAATTTGCGGCGCATATATAAGCGGATCGAGACGCGGCCAGCGACAGTTTCAATTGAGATACCAAGCGATATACATCGGAGTGAGTTCAAAGCGACTAGTAGTGATTGTGATATCTGTGACTAAGTGAAATACTAGTGATTGTGATATCTGTGACAAAGTGATATACTAGTGATTTTTGTAGTGAATAGTGTTGCAAGTGATTCCTTTTGAATTCAATAAAGTAACTGTTTGTTTAACGGCTTCTTTCTATAAAACGTTACCCTATAGCTCGTAACAATACGTTTTCGGTTCAACAAGTGCTCCCCTGAAGTCGCCCATCATCAAATTTGACGTATTGGTATATCCATATATGTATATGCAATATGCATATAAATATATTAATATATATATGAAATGTTGCTTCATATGAATATTTGATGCTTTCAGCTTTTGTATTATTGCAGGTAGGTACCTACTTTGCACGCACATGCATTTCAACTAATTATATTTGAAAGTAGATAGAAAATTATCAAAAAATACACATTGTAGTTAGGCATTAGAGAAAACATGCACAGAAATCGAAAAAATAAATTTTGCGCAAAAAAAATAGTTTAGCCCGCTAAGTAATTAGATAGTACCTACTAAGCGGCGCAAGTTGGGGTCGGCATTATCCACCTACTTGTAAGCTAAAACCTGGTCGGATAAACCCACCTTCCCTTTCTGTGACATAACTTGCGATTTTCGGTAGGTACTATTATTACTCACGCCAAACTTTAGGTATGCACCATATATTATGCACTCTGTGCCGGCATGGGCGGGAATGGCGGGCGAGCGGCGCGGCGCACAGTGGACCGAAATCGCAAAGTAGGGACTTAAGGATTTCTATTTATATTTTTGGATTCTACATACTAATACAACATTTTTATGTTCCGTGACTTTTATCAGTAACCCATTAGTTTTAGAAATATATATGTTTTAATATTGTATGAAAAAAAGATAAATATTTCGATACATAAAGCTTATTATTAGAATCATATTTTAAAAAATATTCAAATTAGACGTTGTAAATATGTGCAAGCGCATTCCACACCACTCCACTTCAATAATTGTTTTCGCCCAAGATACGGACAAACCGGTTTTCTTATCTGTAGACGAGTCGCCATTTGTGACGTGGGCCAATCAGAGGGCAGTAAATTTGCAGATAACAGGAATCTGTTACCCGGGGGTATAAGGAAATGGAAAACAAATTGGCTTCAGTTCATTGTCACCACCCATTACACACGGGCTACCCTTACTAGATTGTTGTGAAATTTTATTTTTTGTGTTTTTGTAAAGGTTTATTTCTACGCTAATTTTGTGAAAATGTTTAGTGATTTAGGGACTAATCTTGATTTGGTTGTGAAATTGAAAGCAGGTACAAATTTTAAAGATGATAAGATTTTGTATAATGCTATTAAATTAAAATTATCTTATTTGAACAATGATAATGATAAAAAACTAAAGGAGTTCTGTACAAAGTTCCGTTATAATAATAATAATAAAAAGTGGGAAAATGAAAAAGAGCAAACGTTTAAAAGTAAATACAGTGAGTGGTTGGAATCACATATAGTTTGGCCAGAGTTTATGAAAGATCTTGTGAAAAATAACGACGAACCAGTTCCTACCACATCAACACAGTTAGAGAACACATCTCCAGAAAAAGTATCAGTTGGCACATCGACTAATGTAAGTCCTAGAAAACCTTTCACGGAATTGGGCCCTAAGCAAAAAAAGAGACGTACGGAACATACTATGCAAACTATTCAATCTGAAGAATTATCACATACACATGTTTTGAAATTGAAAGCAGGTGGAAATGAAGATATTGCTGACATTTTACAACACTTGCTCAAGAATCCACAAGATGTGCAGAAAGTAAAATTAATACTAACCATGGTAGATGGTAAAGCAACAGCAATTCTTTGCAATTCATCATCACAGAGATGTGACATATGTAAAGCTACACCAAAGGAAATGAATGATTTGCCCTTGGTTTTGACAAAAGAAGTAGATGCCAACTTATACAGATATGGTTTATCGTCGTTACTCACCTGGATACGATTCATGGAATGCATTCTTCACATAGCGTACAGATTAGATTTGAAGACATGGATAGTGAGGGGTGACAGTAAAGCTGTTATGGAAAGCAGAAAGAAAAATATTCAAGAAGCATTTAAATCGCAAACGGGTCTTTTAGTTGATGTTGTGAAACAGGGCCATGGTACGACAAATGATGGAAATACCGCTAGGAGATTCTTCGACCATTCCGATATTGTGGCTTCAATCACAGGAGTAAATGAAAAATTGATAAAAAGATTTAGAACCATACTAGAGGCAATTTCGTCTGCTCATCATATAGATACACTGAAGTTTAAAGAATATACCGATGCCACCATGAAATTATACGTTGATTTGTATAATTGGTTTTATATGCTTGCGAGCGTTCATAAGTTTCTTGCTCACGGAGCAGCTTTTATTGAAAACTTGGGTATAGTGCCCATTGGAAAATTATCCGAAGAAGCCGCTGAAGCACGCAATAAAGATTTCCGTAGATATCGTGCACATCATTCGAGAAAATTTTGTAGGAAGGCTACCAATGAAGATATTATGAATAATTTATTAATCAGCTCGGATCCACATATTTCAAAGATACGACCCAAACTAGGGCGCAAACACAAAGCCCTTTCAGAAGAAGCAAAAGGTTTGTTGATCGTTAGGGAGGAGACATTTAATGACGATAATGATGAAGAAAACATAGGTTTTTTAAGTGAAGACCCATTATCGTTTCAAGAACGTGAGTCCGAATTTTCTGAATGATAAATAACCAGGCAGAAAGTCGATTCAAGTAAGCGAGGTGCCATTTCAGTGAGGCGATCAAGTGGGAGGCTTATGTTCAGCAATTGACGTCTTCTAGCTGATGATGATGATGAAATAGCATTGTCACATGACGCCGAATATTTGTACTAGTGGATTAGGCCTACTGGGGAGACGACTGATAAAAAAAACGCGCCTAGTTTTCAACCTCATGGGTAGTGTGGAATAGAAAATAAAAAAATATATAACGCCTAAAGCGCACAAAAGCGCAGTACCACATTATATGGATAAATAGGAAAATAATTCGTACTATTCGAATCTTTAATCCATTTTTGGAGAATATTGGAGATTTTTGAGATTTTGATATATTCATGTTTATCCTCATACAAAAAAAACTAAAAAAAATCATAACTTTATACTAAGTGAGTAAAAAAAAAAGTCGTAAAAGAATACCTTATTGTATTTTGTAGTACAATAGATTCGCATCATTTTTTTTTTTAATTTATCACTTTCTTTTTTTTATGTTCCTAAGTCCACTATAGCTTCATCTCGGTCCACCGTGCGGCGCGGCGGGCGCCTCTTCTCTAGTACTAAGTATGAATGTACCTATCTACATCCCCGCTGGATTTTGCTAAATATAGCAAAGGACTCGCTCCGGCTTCAAATACGCGACCGAAAAGTTTGGTGTGTAATACCTACAAGATTATTACTTTTATTCATAATCTTGTTCGTGAAAAGTAACTTTCGATGATTCGTCTGCTTCCGTAATGTTCGCCAGCCGTTTGATTTTATTAGAAAGAAAACAACATAGGTACATAAAAATTATAGATATAAATAAATTTGTCCATAACTATTGTAAGTATGTATGTACGGCTCATATATATACCTATTTATGAAAAAAAAAACAACATCATGATGAAAAATAAATTTGGAAAATAATTAAAAAAATATATCTCACTGGGATTTGAACCGAGTATACCTACTACGCGCTTGTTCTTATAAACTTCGCACAACACCACTAGGCTAATCGAGCTCTGTTCGTTAGTGGTGAATTATTACAACAATAGACTTCCGCTAAAAGCTATACCGCTTTTCAATCTATCAAAGTGAGTAGGTACCTATCTACTATTATTTCGGTATGCCTGTTTTGTACTACAAAAAAATGTAAATATGTATACAACTTCTATCATGTGTTTTTGCCTCATAAAATAACTTGTCTTTCTTGGTCTTCGTTGATTCTTTTTGTTTCCTATTTTCCAAAAATTACACTGATAAGTATATTTACAAATCTTATGACTAAACACAACTTAATTATATTTAAATAAATTATTGACAGAATAAAATTATCATCATGATGAAAAATAAATTTGGTCATAACTATCGTAAGTATGTATGTACGACTCATATTAGGTATTATTTATGGAAAAAATATTAAAAAAAAAACCAGTATATTTACACAAAAATAATTATCATGATGAAAAATAAATTTGGTCATAACTATCGTAAGTATGTATGTACGACTTATATTATTATTTATGGAAAAAATATTAAAAAAAATAGTACAAAAATAACATATCCCATTGGGATTTGAACGCGGTACCTACTAAGCGGTTCTTCTACAAAATAAGAAACGTAATCCGCGCCGAACACCGCTAGGCTAATCGAGCTCTGTTTGGTAGAGACGAATTATCACAACTATAGACTTCCACTAAAAGCTACAACGCTTTTCAATCTATCAAAATGAATATTTATTATTATTTCGATATGTGTATATTGTAATCTTATTACTAAAACATGACTTAATTATATTTAAACAACTTATTGACAGAATAAAACTACCTGCAAAGCTAAATAATAATCCAGAAATTGTGTCAGCAAAGTGTGAGCGGGGAGCGGAACAAAGCGACACACGTCCGTCTAGCAACGCGCCTCAGCGATCACTGTCGGACTTTATACAAATAAAAGAGAAGGGCGATGACGTGATGCAACGCTCGAGTTAACTATTCTAAAATAATTAATTTTATAACAATACGTTAAGTTATTGAAACAAAACTTTAAAAAGAACTTGATTATGGTAATATACGTCACTTTTATAAATTTTATCAACGTAAGTTCATGAAATATTGAGTTATGGATGATAGAAGCGAATTTCTAAGGGTTACTTCGCGAATTTATTTTATCGAGAAAATTTATTGAAATCATGTTTTTATGTCTTCTTTCTCATTAGAAATATGGTGAAGATTAACATATATTTTTTTCGCTGCCATAACATCTATAAATTTGGCGTAAAGCATATTTGAATGGACCCAATTTGGGTGGTGTCTTCCTCTTAAGTTGCCAAGAAGCAAAAGAACATAATTAAGAGATTTGTAGGGCATTTCCTAGAGCTGGCTAGATCAACCTCAAGATAAAAATCGACAACTACCTTTGTGTTCCGGCTGACTTGCAGACTTATTTGTTTGACTTATAAATCGATACTTTTAAACTTCGAAAAAGGACAAGGAGGTTATATGTATTCCACTGTATGCATCTTTTTTACGTATGTTTATGTTTACCGTTTGCGTCGTCAATTATTGACCGATACTGAAAAAACCTTTTCTTATAAAAAAATGTACCTATAAGTACTTAATAATCTCAAAGTGGTTATACATGTATGAAAGAGCACCTAAAAGTGAGAAAATGGGAGTTGAATTTTCGGTGTCAGTATTTTCGTTGAAGTCCTTTCTTTCCCGTTTTTTAAAAGCATTTCTACTTGTATCAAAACATGATGAATAATCTCTATCGTAACTTAGGATTATGCAAGATAGTCGTCAAATGCTAATCTATAGAGCATAAAAACCTACACGTTTAATTTACGTAACTTTAGACAAAACCTAGTGTAGGTACCTACTACGTCTTCTGGTGCATGATATTTACGAATATTTTTGTAATTTTTCCATCATTCAATGCCGAAACTGCGGCGCAAGTACGGAAGTCCAAATGATAAATTTGTCGAATCGAAAAAACTGATAAATTTATCGAAATTTGCGAGTACCGAAGTCTGATCGTAAAGTATTGTAGTAGGTTTATATTCTCTTTGGATTAGACCTAGCTATTCGATAACTTTTGTCGGTTGTATCAAGGCTCCATAAATTATATAAAAAGTCGATAAAACCCACTTTATCGATTTGAACTGTCAATTTTATCGATCGAAAAGATCCGTACTTGCGCTGCTGATCTGTTACAGTTTAGTAAATAAACAAATCCGAATGAAACTCCGAAGCTTTGACGTCGATATTATTTCACAATTTATGGCGGTACAACCCTCATAATTAAGCTCAAAGAAAATCAAAGAAATCAATGACATGTTTATGTCTTTGATCGTTCAACTCCTGATGGAGTTAAATCATGCCGACTTCAAAAACAAGGAAACGAAAACTCAATACACAACACAAAAAAGCCGAAAATATCTCATAAATTGTCATGAACTACACGAAAAAAGTTAATTAATCTCAAAGCGCCGCTGCATAAAGCGGTCCACAGGTATAAAATAAATCATAGGATTGTTTCATTTCATTTTATTATGCTCCGTGTGCCAGTCAAACCGCGTTTCGTACGGAACTATAAAAATGTTATTTTATCGTTTTAATAACTTTAGTGGAGCCCTGAATGTAGCTTTGGGGTAAGCTTGTTCCCGCGTGATGAGCGCGATGTTTCAATTTGGATCATTTTGATTGAATGTTCATTGGCCACAGTTACTTGTTTAGTTCCGTGGCACAGAGCCTTTTTTTCCGACTTTCGACTATCGTTTTTAACCGACTTCAAAAAAGGAGGATTCTCAATCCGGTCGAAATTTTTTGTTTGTTACTTCAGATCTCAGTCGTTTATAAATCGATTTGAAAAAAAACTTTCTTTATTTGAAATCATATACTTGCAGATAAATAAAGAATCTTCTAAATCCCAAAAATTTCAAATTTGGTCCCATGGAAATTTTAATAGGAACGGAAAATGGCATCGTGGCAGAGTGAGACAGAGATGGCACGATCAGCTGGACGTATACCCTACAGTCCCTCAATAGCCAAAGACCATGAGAAGTCGAAGGAAAGCCTTTGCCCTTGAGTGGAAAGATACAGACTGACACAATAATAATATTATAAGAGGTATAGTATGTTTATTATACAGAGCGAGTGTGGCAGAGCGGAAACTTGTGCGACTTTCAATCAGACGCACCACAGTTCAAATCTCGACTCGGCCCGCACCAATGACTTATATCAAGTTATGTGCAGATTATTCACGCTCCCTCTAAAATGGTGATGGAAAACATCGTGAGGAACCCGACATGTTCAAGAACCACAAAATTCGAGGACATGTGACATCCACCAAGCCGCACCGGGCTGCGTGGTGGATTCCATACCTCTCTCTCTGAGAGAAGGCCGGTATCCCAGCAGTGTGAGCGTAAGAGGCTGAAAATAAAGTATGTTTACTTGTTTGGTACCACTAATCTCTGGAAAAACTTCTAAAAATTCAGAGTTATACACTTTATCCCAATTCCACACGTGCGAAATAACCCACCACCACAACCCAGACGGACACTCGCAGAAGAGTTAGTCCTACCACTTACAAAATGTCTAGTATCTTCTGGATTCACGTGCTTCATCTTCAGCTACACCTAGGCTGACCATCAGGCGAGTTGGTAGCCAAACGCTGATCTATTTATTTATAAGTAAGTATTTTAATAAGTTTAAAGTTTTTAAGAATAAAATAGCGTATACTGCCACCCTTTTTGGCGTTGTTGTATAGAAGATGTAGTATGTTATTGTTTAGTATTTAATAAAAAAGAAATATACAACAATAATATGTAGTTAATTAGTATATAGTTTTGTCATGAAACGGCCCAAGATCCGCACAGTACTTTTGTCACATGCGTCGCCGCTGACAAGTGACAAATGCCGACGCTGACGCACCCCGGACAAATGTTACCCTGCAGGGGTGAAAAATTACCCGAATAATGCGGCTTTATTGGTAAATTAATAGTCATCATTGTCCCGGCTTTTGATCGCGGCGGTTATTGAAAAAGTTGAGACTGTGAGTGACAAATATGTTAGTCAGATGTAAAATAATCTTTTAAGAACTGGGGCAAATTTTGTAGAGCTTTTGGGCGTGGGATTATAATTTTATTTCGAAAATACTGGCAGAGGTTTTCTTGGGTCTAGTTTTGAGAACAACAGTTCAATTTTGTTACTTGTTATTTGTCCAATATTTTACCATCAGATTGTTTATTTAATGGTAAGTGCCCGCTGTTGCTTATTAGGTATCTATACAAATAAATAAACTTGTTTGTAATGTCTGAATAACAACTTTTTATTAAATGCATATCAAGTATTTACGGTACTTATAACAAAAAAAAACAATTTTTATTATGTTTATCTGTCTGTCTGTTTGTTTGTTCCAGCTAATCTCCGAAATGGTTGAAGCAATTTTTACGGGACTTTCACTGGCAGATAGCTGGTGATATAAGGAGTAACTTAGGCTACTTTTATTTTAGAAAAAGAATTTGTGTTCTGCGTAAAAAAATAAAAACCATAAAATCTAATATCTCCGCGCGTGTAAAACCGCGGGAAGCAGCTAGTGCTAAATAAATAAAGCCAAAAAAGATTATATCGCAGGAGGGTCGCTCGTGAACTTACCAGACTACAGTTACCATGTGTAAGATATTTCAACCAAATTCAAATACATAATCTCATATCCAATAACCCGAGGCACCTATCACTCCACCAGCGTAACACGTAACACCACCAACGTAGCACCCTCACCCCCCTAAGAAGCACTAAATAACGGCCGCCATCACCAAGCACCATAACTTACCACCCCACCCTGAAATAGGGGATATTTCCATCACACGCCGGCAAAAATACAGCCAGATTCATTATCAGGGCGATACATCAGGGGGTTGATTCATAACCGATAAATCAATGGTGCGGGGGTAGTAATAGGCCAAATATGGTAGATTAGGGAGGGTAACCGGTTCTAACCGGCTGTTAGAGGTTTATGGAGCGGATCTTTTTGGGACTACATGTGCATTGGCCTATATTGAAATGAGCTTGCGTCTGTTTTTTTTTCGGGTCTTCTGTGTAATAAGTCTTGGTATGGTATCAATGTAAAGTGGCTCTAGACATAGTAGTAAATATAGTAGATTTTACAGCATCTATACAAATAAATAAAAGTGTCTGTTTGTAATATCAAAATAACAGCCTTTTACCAAATGCATATGATAGTATATACAGCACCTATAACAAAACAATCATTTTTTTAATTTTTGTCTGTCTGTCTATTTATTCCAGCTAATCTCCGAAACGGCTGGGCCGATTTTGACGGGACTTTCACTGGCAGATAGCTTATGTTATAAGGTGTAACTTAGACTACTTTTATGTTAGAAAAATAATTAGGGTCCTGCGCAAAAAATAAAAACCATGAAATCCAATATCACCGCGCGGGTGACACCGTGGGCAGCAAATAGTGTAACATATAAAGTTTATAACGCATATTCTGTAACTTTTACGTCGTACCAATTAAATTCTTTCTTCATTAAATATGTTGTCTTATGATTTTGATCCACAGTGGTATTTATAGAAACCTGTTATTTTTTTATTTCATAAAAGCGTTTGTAAACTTTCTCAATTAATGGTTTTTAAGAGCACTCATAATTTTCAATAATCGAAACTATTTCTAAAATTAAAATATAACTGAATCCTATCTCTTTTCGCTTCTATCTCGCGTCCGGACGCGGTATCTGCAGTCGTCGATCGGTGATCCTTCGTCAATTGTCAGTTACAGCATTATCGCTGACGCATGTCAGTCAGGCGGCTATTGAATGAAACGTCAGTTTGGACTTACGACTTTTTAATTTCGTAAAATATTTTAATGCTAATAGAATATAAATTTAAATTGTTAATTGGAATGCTTTACGTTGAAGTTTAATTAAAAAAGTTGTACAACAACCAATAACTATATATCTTGTGATGAGTCGATCAGTAACAAATCATCACCGAGTGATGAGAGCTATGGTATAACAACTCTGTACGCGGCACTGCAGCTCGCTCGTGACTGAGACATCAGTTCTCATGTCTCAAGCATTCAGTAATTTTAATGAGCAAAAGCTAATTACACTAAAACGTATTGACACGTAGTAACTAGTAACTCAAAATACAAAAAACAAAACGCTATTGTAACAAACAGATAAAAACGTCCACAAAATAGCAAGTCATGTCTACACCATTTCGGAACGTAAAAAAACTAAAATAACAGAAGCACCAAATGAAAGCGAGTTCTTTGAAGCGCGAGCGCTCGCCTGACATTTGTCAATCATCCCCTATAGCTGTCAGCTGTCAATGACAATTGATGGCTCCCATACAAAGTTTTATGGCTTTTATTACCCGAATTGTGTGAGGAAATGATTAATGCAATCACTAATGCAAATCCCGCCAAAGCACGGACAAGCACGGCCGCGCATCATTGTATTTTACGTAGTTTTGTATAAAATTGATTTATAGTAGTTCTGTAGTTGTGCTGTTCTGGTAACGACCGTGGGCGGTGTAGCGAAATTAATACGGAGTGGGGGTTTTTTGGAAATTTTCTAAATGGGACCTATTGTGTAGGTAATTGATGGCGTTTGGACTTTTGGCTCGGACGCTCTGCTGCTAATAAAATGGTTAGAGCATCATATCAGCAGTGCAAGTAGGTACCTATCTTTTCAATAAATAAAATTGACAGTTCGAATCGTTAAAAATTTAAATTAGAGATAGGTAGTTCTTGATTTTTTCGAAAAAAATCGATGGTTTCGAATCTAAGCCGAATCTACTTTCTTCAATATGAAGTGAATATTCGCTTCTCACAATGCGAAGACTGGTAAGAACAAAGACTATCTTAACATAAATGTATAGGTGGTTTTTAAACTGTCATGGTCATCAACACTTTGAAAATTATTACTAGAAACGGGATATTTACCATGTATATTATTTGAGTTCTCCTGTGATCATGGCGTTTGCAACAGCGCCAAAATATCGGAAACTCAAATCAAATAATATACATGGTAAATATCCCGTTTCTAGTAATAATTTTCAAAGTATAGGTGCTTTTATCATCGTCCGCCACGGTATTCACGAAAATCACTTCGCGAAATTAGATATTCTGTTAATGCAACGACTATTGAACGTCATTGTGTAGAAAATGCAATCGATAACAGATTACAAGTAAAACATGTCGTCGTCGCAAAACTAGTTTCGAAGATTACTTTTCGTTCCCGGGGAAAAGGTTATGTTTCGTTTTCGACACAAATCAACTACGTCCTACTTCTAATTTTATCTTAACGAACTGTCAATTTATCGATCGATATACTTGCAACTTTACGTCGATGCTCTAGACTCAGAAAGACGTAGGTAAAGATACATTTTGGAAAGTGGGAGCTACGACGAAATTGACTCTTCTTATCGGAGAATTTTGTCATTTGACGTATACGTACATTACGCTTAAGATGATGACGTCGACAGGGTAGCTTGTTTATGCCTGCTTGTATTCACAATTATTGAATAAAAAACACTAAGTTAACATCGCTGACTGAAACTTCACACGTATTTGAAATAATATAAAAAAAATGAATGTGCCTGTCCCACGACATCGTTTTTGCGATGTATGTTGCATTCAGTATAGGTAATCTATGCAAAGCAATACCTCTCTGAGTTGTAGACTATATACCAGCTTTCAATCACAAAACAGACTATCATGTCTGCCCTTCCATTGACTGACAATCTTAAAACACTGAGTGGGAGACAGATAAGAAATGAATGAAGCTTAGAGGCACCGGAGGCAGCCATGTGTTCATTATTAATATCGATTTCGGGATCTGAATGTACTGTCCCATTTAAAATTAGGCAAAAGACATGAAACGAAGGCGTTTTTATGTAGGTATTATTTGTAAAAAGGCGTCCGCGTCGTTGAGACACTTCAAGTGTCTTACATAATATCATATTAAATTAGTGATAAGTTATAGCTTAACAATAAGTTTAAAACTGCATTATTCTATTACTATATTAGAATAATAAGTAAGGATTTTATGAATGAATACAGAGATGACAGTAGGGATGTACCTACCGGTTGCCAGAAGAAATAAAATACACACAATAGTAATTCATAATAATAATTACTGATCAAACATTCTGTACATTTGATGATTTTATTCAATAACCTAACTCAGCCATAACTTGAAGAATACGTTATGTTTGAATGAAAAAAAATATTTTTACTAATTTGACATGTTAATTATTAACATGTGTGCTTTGTAGTGTGCTTTTTTTACCTGTAACATTTTCTGTTATGAAATAAATGAATATAATTATATTATGGAAAAGGAAAACGTATTGTACGGACCTCGAATGGCAGGAAGATTATGATGGTGATGACCAAGGATTTGTAACAGCTTGATGGTACACTAAACTAAGCTTAAAAAAACAAAACTAATACGCGACAGGATGGTAAATTGGGATAAATCGGGAATATAAAAACTTTTTCAACCATTCTGTATCCGAGAAACTTTCCTCTAACCATGCTTGTAATTAAAATACGAAACCTTTAACTGTTACCAATGTTATTAATAGTATTGGATTTACTCTTGAAAAAGCACATAAAGATTTTTTATTATCAAACAAAAAATATTTTTTATTTTAACCGCTAGTCTCTTGTCCCTGGCGCCCGTCAATGTCACAATTTCATTACGGCGAGATCGTCGGCACCCGTCAACGTCGCGTCACGTCAACGTCAACGTCACGTCACTGTCACGTCCGCTGCCGTCATTTACCTGCCACCGTTGCGAGTGACAGTTTGTTAATTAGACTGTAACATAACGTTATTATTGTGTGTGCAGTTATTTGGGTTTGTTTCTAGAGGTTTTCGGTGAAATATTATGGAGGAATTTAAATTCTAATGAATAGTTTTGATGTACTTCGACACTTGGATTCATTCATAGGACTCTTCCTTATATTAAACGATTAACTTGGTTTTTTCTGACGGATCTGCAGTGCAAGTACTGATCTTTTCGATAAAAAATGAATGAAATGATGGTTAAAAATTAAATTAGAAATGGGTAGTTCTAGATTTTTTCGAAAAAGAAACGAAGCAAAATATTCGCATCACACAAACTAACTAGCTAACTAGTAAAAGTTAGCAAAATTGATTCCGGAGATTAGTTATCGTTTTCGGGAAAAGGGCTGTGTTTCGTTTTCGGAAAAATCAACAACGACCTATACCTACTGCTAATTTTAACTTATCGAACAGTCAGTGTCAATTTTATCAATCGCAACTGTGGCTACCGATCGCAGTTCCGTACTTGCACCGCAGAGCCGTAATTTTTTAGAGATTTGACATACACTTAAGGCATTGGAAAATTAGTGAAAAATTTTGACAACAAAGGAAGGATAGTCAGCAAAGGATTTATTATTAAAGTTGTTGAATTTGTTTCTATAATATATAAAATCATTAGAAACAAAAAGCAACAATTTTTTAATCAATCGACCTGATTATTGTATGTGGGTATGATAATTGATAATATAATAATTTTAATCGATATCAAAGAATATTGGAGTACAGCGTGATTACATCAAGGACCGTCCTACGTATTTCACAAGTCTATCCCGTTCAAACCGGAACTGCTGCTGAATAAAACCCCGTACCATTTCTAATCAGTGCCCTGTGATGCTGTCTCTGTACCGGGTAGAGACTTGGGAGTGGAAAACGTTTTTTTTTAACCTAATGCGTCCCAATGCTGGGCAAAGATCTCTCCCTCGTCCTTAAAACTGGATAGAGTTAACAAAAAAAACTTCATCAACTTTTTTTAAGTTATCTTTTTTATATCTCTTACCATTGACCGATTTTAAAAATACCATAGGTATTAAATCTACAGGTCCACTTTTAATGGTTACAGGTTTACTTTAGTCCAGACCCAATAATGGACTCCTACGTGTGGCAGAAGATTTTTAGGTGAATTTTTTACAAGCCATTTTGATAGACAATATCACATCCAGGCAAGATGCAAAATTACTGGCCCTGCAGCGCAAGAACGGATCTTTCCGATCGATAAAATTCGATAAAATTGACAGTTCAAATCGATAAATTGTGTTTTATCGATTTTTTATATATTTTATCGAGCCGTGATATAATCGACAAAAGTTATCGAATAGCTAGGTCGAACTAGACTCAAAGCACTTTTCAGCTTCGATCAAGAATCCAGAAGAACCATTTGGAGCCGATGACGGTAGTTGTAAACTTCGATCACTGATCTATAGGTCGGTGGTTCAAATTCAACAATGAACATAATTTTTTTGTGAAGGCAAACATTATTATGCAGCCTTAGCAGTAGTAACCGTCCATTGCAGTCATAGTCATGTTAAAAAAACTCCCAATTCCAACATCTGTATAATTCTATCCATTTTTTGTCATTCGTCTGAGCTAAGTGCACAAACATGGACCTATCCCAATACCCCCGTGTATCGAGCACTTAATCCACTTGATGCCTTTGAACTCCCCGCCTAACCTTGACATGTGCATGTCATCATTGGAACGTTGATGGAATCGATCGCTCCCACGACTTAGACGTATACGTCTACACTGACATAGACATATAAGTCTACTCTACAGTGACATAGATAAGGTTATGACTGCGGTGTATATGTTTTTGTCGTCGGCACCACTTGCGCTTGTTAAGCGGTTCGTGTGAGCGCCCTTTGGTTAGGTTGGATTTGTGTGGATACGACGTTAGCTGCTTTTTATTTTGGTTTCTTTGCTTGGGTGGATGAGTTTTGGAGTGGACGCCGTGAATTAGATAACGAAGCGTTGGACAACTACAAAACATAACACAACAAAATCTTAGGAAAAAAAAATACGTTAGGTAACACTTAAACAATGTCTTAGGACTATTTTTTGGATTTCTAACCAATTATCGATTTATTAATTATTCGTTTTTAATGTCTTTCGTCATATTTTAAGAAACTCCTGTACCAAAATGTATTTTATTATGTAATGGTGGCAGTAATAAGCGGGTCAAAACAAAATATGATATAACAACAGCTTCATAACACAAAAAAGGAAATAACGTAGAAATCAACAAGAACAAAGAGATAATATAAAAAACCACAATATTAATCTACGTCTCTTTATTAAATTTTGCTTTATCGTTATAATACATTAAAATGGTGTTTATGAAAGTACTGGCACTTCCCTCAAATATCTCAACCAGTCTCAAGTCTGTGATATTAATACCGAGCAGTTTTACAGCTCTGACGAATTTATTAATTGTAAATTGCAAGTTTTTGAATGACGTTTATACTTTTATTATTGGATATTTGACATGAAATTTAGTGATTTGGACATTTGATTGTTTCTGTAACGATTTAAGGTTTTCTATGTAACTATACTTTAATATTATATTTTTTTATGTTGCTGTTTATAGATTCTTATACTTTAAATTTTTGTTTTCTTGTAAATCGTGTTTTATCAATAAAATACGATTTTTATTCTATTTAAGACGTACGTCATCATTTCTAGCCAGACCGCATCCACACAATTCTCCATGCCACCATTACTCTCGCAAGTTCACCGCGCTCGTTTCTGACAATTGATTTATGTCAGTCAAGTCTCGTCACTGAGGCGACTGCGCCCGCGCATCTGCGCTCGTCCGGACGCCTGGGTAAACATAGAGCAAGGACGTGTAGAAGTGACTTGGATTTTACCTAAGGTGTTAGTATTGAGGAGTGCTTTATCTCGAGCGTTTTTCAAACTCTTATTACAATGCCCGTATGCTGA
Source organism: Crocallis elinguaria (assembly GCA_907269065.1). Taxonomy (NCBI): domain Eukaryota; kingdom Metazoa; phylum Arthropoda; class Insecta; order Lepidoptera; family Geometridae; genus Crocallis; species Crocallis elinguaria. The sequence goes on from OU026068.1 coordinate 16,629,251, forward strand.
GTTTTCATTCAAATTTTGACCTCCTTGCTCGGAAATTCCTTTGGGATTTTTCATACAACTTTCTCTCCCTAGGGAGGTAATGCCTTGCTTTACGTTGAGACTACGTGATATGTAATTGGTAATTGTCGAGTAGTTAGTGTGAAAATGATAATTATCATTGTTGCCTACCAAATTGTTCTACCAGATTGCTCACGACACTAAAAATAAATTTGCAAAATCATTTAAGCATCGCATTTTTTTAATCAAAACACGTGGTACCTCTTTGCAATCTTCAACCTTTGTAATAATCTTAATTGTCAACTACTACCTATACATAGTTACAAGTACATGTCAAATAAATGATTGATTATTGGTTTTTTTTTTCTGATACACTGATCAAGTAGGTATATTTATATTTTATGTAGCTCATAATTTAATGGATTTTTCTTAGGGGATAATTAGGTAATAAAAGTAATCACTTATTAAAATAGGGACAATTAGGTAATAAAATATTCACTTAGATAAGATCAAGATTGGAATTGTGATTGTGATAAAGAACATGTTTGAAATGTACATTTATACAATTTTTAGCAATCATGTAACACTGCACTGTTGTACAATGTTTTTACGTTTATTAACAAAAATAACGGTTTGTTTGTAACATGATACTAAATTCTCTGCAATAGCGTTACGTAGTATAAAAAAAGTCCATAATTATAATAACTTAAATAAAAATAATTTTAATTTTGTTGAACTAATTTAATCTATTTTTAAACGAATGTCAAAAATAAAATAGCTCAAAACATGTGAGTTCGGCAACGCTTTTTCTCGTCTGCCTAGCATCTTTTTATTTATTTTTATAAATCTTTTTTTATTTTCTAGCTAGTGTAGCTAGAAAAAATAATGATGACCACTATGAGGATAGGATAGGACATTGTAAATAAATTAATAATTGAGTCGATTCTGGCGTCACAAACCTGGCCCTAATTTTAGTTTCGCTCTTTCTTTCCAATAAGAAACATAAGAGAGGGGTGGACGATGTTTGACAGGTCTAAATTTAGGTTTAAAGCTGCCACTTTAGACGACTTTAAATTAACACTAGATACAAGCAAGTGTACGAATTTGACCAGTCTAAAATATATATTCCAACCCTTTCTCATGTTTATTATTTAAAAACTAAAACTAGGTTTATATTTCGACTGCCCGAATCGACGCCATTGTCTTATCTACACTTTAAACTCTTTGACGAAAAAAGTGTACATCCCAGGAAAGAAAGCGATTCATCAAATAACTAAAATAGTAGGTTCATGTTTGCGGGAGAGGTTTTTAGCAAAAAAAACTCTTAATAAGCAGTTCTTAACTTAATTGTTCCCATCTGTCTACTGTATGGTCGTAAAAATGAAGATTACTATTGATTTACGACAATGCGATAGCGTGGTTAAAAGGTTCATGAGAAAAATACTAGGCATGTCGTCTGATATATCATGATAGTTTAGATCTTCAACGGAGTTAAAAACTAAAGGAAGAAAATAGATTTGTTAGTGGTAGGACTAACTCTTCTGCGAGTGTCCGTCTGGGTTAGTACCTACCACCGCTTTGCTCGTGAAATCTGCTGCCAAGCAGTAATGTGCAAGCATTACTGTGTTCCGGTTTGATGAGCAGAGTAGCAAGTGAAATTACTGGGCTTATGAGACTTAATACCTAATGTCTCAGAGTAACGAGCGCACTGCATTGCCGCGCAGGCCTATGTGTTTCAAAGTTCTGAAAAGCACTGCAGTTATTATGGGCCATCGCTATGCTTACCATCTGGAAAAGAACATGCTCGTGTCGTCCAGTATTGTACAAATAAAAAATTCAACAAAATGCACTAGACGTTGCCAGCGGTGGGGTGTCCGTACATACATGGACATACAAAACCATTCCACATTTTTATCAAAAGTCAATACAATCCAATTAAATACGTGGCCCTGTAATCAATACAGCTTGGAAATTGAAACTAAAAGAGTTGAGAGTCACCACTATAATGGCCGCGTGCTTACTTTTGTATAAAACAAACCTCCAACTTGGCTGGTCCAAGGTATAAGCGATCAGCTACATGGAATGGAATTTATTATAACGCCAACGTTTGTATTCTTTGAATGTTCGATATAGCTTAATAGTTTTGTAATAAATAATAATAATAATCAAATAATACAATTATTGTATAATTAAGAATTTTGCAGAACTAAGTAATTTTAGTGGTTACTGTTGTAACCGGTCATTTAAAGCGATAGCTGTATCTTTTGATAGAATAAAAAAGTAGAATAAACCAATTATGATTTTGTATTTTTGTGACTTTCGAGGCTTGATGCAATTTTAAAGAAAATTAATTCAGATTGTTTTCCTTAAGGGCTCTTAAATTTATTTGCAAATGTCTTACAAAACTTTGTTTATTTCAAGTACTCTCACAAGAGTCGACGGTAATGTATTACGTAAATCTTCTAGCAGATTTTTGCTAAGCTATCGACAGTGAACGCACTAAATCAAGCTTCAAGCATCATTTATATTCCTTTGTTTAACCCAGTTATATTCCTTTTCAAATCCGGTGCCGCTCGCACCTTACACCACACCAAACTCACCCTGGTTTCGTGCACACGTCAGTCACGACCCATCAATCACTGTTCAAAGCGTCTGTACCACTCATATTTCAGGACCACCCTTCAACTACACCCGCCCTTATCAAAACGGCATAAGGTTTATAATCGCGTAGAAATAAACTTTTTCAATCGATTAAGTGCTGTACCGACTAATGAGTCGAACGGTCATAAGGTATGGTTATGAAAGGTTTGAGCCGGGAAATTAAACTTGTTTGAGGAATGGTTTTACATTGTAGCTTGAGTTTTCCTGGTTATAGTCATTATCAGCCTATTGTGTTCCACTTTACCAGTAGGTACCTTCTCTCAAGAGAAAAGAAGCGAAGGGAGTATGAAGTGCTTTATTTTACCGTGGTGTTGTATATTGCTGTGCCTTGCAAGGTCACTTAGACACACCTTGAGTTTTATGCAAAAAATCACATCGATCCGTTGCTGTACTGGTTCGTGAAAGACAAATCAACAAACCAACACACAAACAGCACACTTTTGCATTTATAATATCGGATAGGTAGTACGGATACTCATACATCGTAATAACTCATTTCTTTTCAAGTATCTCTTTCGTGAATTTGATCTCGTTTTTGTATAATTTTCCTTTAACGTTGGATATAAGATATCTTTAGGAATATTTAGGTAGAAGTTTATATTTTTATAGTACAGATTAACGCTTGACCTCTATCTCACCACTCAGGTGCTATATGATTTTCATCTAGTGTCCGTCTGGGTTGTTACCACCGCTTTGCTCGTGAAGTCTGCCGCCAAGCAGTAGTGTGCAAGCATTACTGTGTTCCGGTTTGATGAGCAGAGTATCCAGTGAAATTACTGGGCTTATGAGACTTAATACCTAATGTCTCAGGGTAATGAGCGCACTGCAGTGCCGCGCAGGCCTTTGTGTTTCAAAGTTATTGGTGGCACTGCAATCGTTATGGGCCAGCGTTATTCTTACCATCAGGCAAATGACCGGCTCGTCTCGTTACCAACTAGCACAAAAAAAAAGAAGAAAAAAATCCTTTTCTTTTCTCTGGTGAAATTGATCTCATTTGTTGGATATAAGATATCCTTAGGAATATGTAGGTACAAGTTTATATTTTTATAGTACAGATTAACGCTTGACCTCTATCTCACCACTCAGGTGCTATACGATTTTCATCTCGAGGGTGGTAGCTATCCAGGCGAGCTCAACAAAATTGACTACCATCACGCTATTGTTCCATCATGAAGTTTTTCATCACTGAAAGACAGATTATTATGCACTATTGAGCCAACATCAACCTTATTTTGCTTGTGAAAATGAGTCAAATTAGACCAAAACCGACTGAAACTCAGCAGCGTATCTTTGTCTAGTTGATCAATACATTCTAAATAAAGACACCACTCAAAACATCTCGCAGTCCTCCCTAATTAGACTCCATCAAACTAACCTACCGCACTTGCAAAACGTCAAAAACGTCGTCGGTCCAAAATACCCTCGCCATTTCATGCAACCCGTCAGTGTCAGTCACCGTCCCAGCTGATTTATAGACGCGTGTATTTATACGTAGACGGCGTCTTGCAGACCCCAGCCGGAAGTGTTGGCTATCCGTCATCGTCACGGTGTGCTGGAGGGTTGAGTTGGACGATGAATGACAACTTTTTATGTTGGTGTTTGCATTTTATCGGAGTTTCGATGGAAAACTACCATGTTACCACTAAGCCATGGATAGTACTAGATGTTAAATATAGTTATGATAGCTGCTGCCCGCGGTTGCACCCGCGCGGAGATATTGGATTTTATGGTTTTTATTTTTTTGCGCGTAACCCTAATTCTTTTTCTAAAATAAAAGTAGCCTAAGTTACTCCTTATAATATCAGCTATCTGCCAGTGAAAGTCCTGTCAAAATCGGCCCACCCGTTTCGCCTATTACCCGGAACAAACAGACAGACAGACAAAAAATTTAAAAATGGTTGTTTCGTTATAGGTGCCGTATATAGTTTCATATTCATTCGGTAAAAAGCTGTTATTTTGATATTACAAACAGACACTTCAATTTTACTTATTTGTATAGATAGATTAGTTATAGGTCTGTAAATAACACAAATGGAACCAACGCCAACTGTACAGTAGGGTAAACGTCCCATTACTCGTCAGTTTCTGAATTTAGCGGTCTTTGCAGCTTTGCCTCGTCTCTGTTTGTTAAATTAGAAATATCAAATTTTTTGACGTGATTACTTATTTATAACTCTTTTCGGTAAATATATTTTTAGTACGATAAAAAAACCACAAGTTATTAAAATAATTGAAAAACTGAAAAATAAGTGAATTGTACCAGTATCCGTCAGATTTGTCCTAATTTTCGTCAAATTGCCCCAGAACTCGTCAATTTTTACCACTATTTTGAACTCTGTAACCTTGGTATTAAGGTTCATTATTAAATTGTTTTTTGGCGATATAACCCTCAAATTAAAAATATAGGGCAAAAATATACCCAGAATAACCAAACGCGTCGAATGCCTAGGACAAAAAAAGATTAAAGAATATTATTTATTGCACCAAATGAAACCAATTTAATCAAGCTGTTTTTTGTATTAACAAGTTTTTTTGTGAAAAAATATAAATAAATATTCAAATATATTTTTCCAGAAAAGCTTTTTGTAAAATACGTAATGGGTTCTGTAGTCTCGTAGCTACCTTCCGGCTCCATCATCGGCATCCTAAATATCGCCTAAGGTTCGTTTGATTCTTGTAAATACTCAATGGGGTTATGTCATTACGTTACAACGTTACTATACTATACGTTACTACCTTCCGGCTCTGTTATCAGTCCAACTCGGTGATATAATTATATTGCATTGTAATCCGATTTACATACACACATCAAATAAAGTTTGAGATCACTAGCAAAAGATGTTTCTTTTTTAATTTTACTTTTTTAAAAGAATGTTGCTTATGTAACATCTTTTTATAAAAAATATACACTTGCTGAAATAAAAAAAAAATTTACTAACTAAAATTGAATTTAAAAGTCCTATTGCAATTTTGACTAATAAATAATTGAAAGAAAAACAGGATTTAACTAAATATTATCAACATTTATTATTAAATTGTTTTTATTTAGTATAAGATAACTCCTCCCCTGGCTCGAACACATGCGGCAATCCTTCTTGGCATGCTGAGAATTAAGTTATTCAGCATTTCTTGCGGTAACCTGTCCCATTCTTGAATAACGGCTTCCCTGATCTCTGGCACTGTCTGGGGAGGTGGCTGACGGTTCCAAACAGCTCGCTTGACAGCATCCCACGCGTGTTCTATCGGGTTTAAGTCAGACGACCCGGCAGGCCAGTCTAACCTGGTAATGTCGTATTCACGCAGAGCAGCGTTGATTCGTTGAGCTCGATGTGCTGGGTGCATTATCGTCAACCAATACGAATCGAGGACCATGGTTTATTCTAAATGACCTGACAATTCCATCAATAGCAATGGTTTGGTACAAAGCTGCAGTCATCCAGCCACGATACGGGATCAATGTCGTTCTAGCACCAATCATTATACCGCCCCAAAAGGATACCGATTTCCCGCCTTGTTGAACGGTTCCGGTGGCAGTTCTTTGTCTTTTGACAATTCTGCCTACTGTTTTCAGCGCAAAAGCTTAGGTCTTCCCTCCGGTTCTCGTACACGTCCACCTCATGATTTATGGACGCTTTAATGCGGCCGATGTGGTCAGCGACTTCGCCTTTTTCGTAATCGACTGTCATTGCGTGTAGACGGTCAACACACCCACAAAGTGAGACTACTATCACTTTGTGGGTGTGTTGACCGTACCTGGTTTGGCCTCTCCGAGTTTTGAGAGCTATGAGAGATTTGAGTTAGAGTGAGTTTTGAGAGATACCTGAGCAAAAGGAGTCTTCTCACCCCATTTGAATAGTGCGATCGTCGTTTCTTGACCGCATTAATTGATATTGGTGGTCTGCTATTTCCGTCACAGGTAGCGCGTTATACGTTTTACGCTCGTTCGGGTGGTGCTTCCGTTCAGCAGAGAGGCTAAGCTTGGCGATATTGCAACATGTTTCCGTGCTCCCGCATTGCAGAAGCTTATGCCGAGTCTCTCGGCGCAGTCGTCCATGATATTGAATATTATATGTATTACTTAAATTACCTAAAAATAAATATGGAAAACAGTAATTTTCATCATTAGCTATAAATTAATTTGATATATATGACGGAGATATAGAGACAGACCCACGTTGGGTGGGTACTTCAAACCTGCATAAAACAATAATTAACAAGAAGTGGGTAGATTCATTTTACCATTATCATCAGACAGAGCCAAGCAATTCCACGTGGGCGTTACCATGGGAAATGTCGATTACAACCAAAGTGTACTTTTATTACTTAGTAGTCTACTCTTAGCTTCGTTCGTGTACTCAATCACTCAATCGCAATCGATCCGCCACTCAACAAGTTTTTGGGCACTCGCCCACAGGACCTCCCAACGCCCCTTATAGTCCTGCCCAAGCCACCACAAACAAGTTAAATGAAAGGTTATACTTAGCAGCGACACCCTCGTCGCCTCGTCTCTTCCACAACCACACCGAACAGCGAACACGCAGCTCGCGACGCTACACGCGCCTCTCGCCCAGCACAGCAATCCATCACGGGGGAACCAACCGCGCAGCATAGCGGCCAGCACAGCAGGAGACGTCCGTTCGACTACAAGCCAACTCAAGACAACACAACATTACCAAATATCTCCAGCTATAGGAGAGGTCCGTTCGGCTTGAGAGCCGAGAGCTAAGAGACCTAGGCACTATAACGCTACCGACTATATAGCTCGTAACTCCGATAACCTTCCACCGTTACCAACATGACAGATTGTCAAACGTCAGCGTGTCACCATTTCATAGACAACCTCTGACAGCCAGTTCGACTGTCAATGTCACTGTGTTACCATTATACTAAATCAATCTACAACCAAACGCTAGCACAGATTATCAAAATCCGGCTGTCGCCGTCATATATAATATTTTATAAAATAATTTGATATTACTCATTACTATACTTTAAATATTACTTTACTTAATAAAATACTAATGATGGGTCAGGGAAGTACATGTAAATTTTAGTGGTCGATCTAAGTGTCCTATATTTGGGCTCAGTCTACTAGGCAGGGAAAGTCATACGCACGAAGTTACGTCATATATTGCTTTAACTACGCCATACAAAAACATACGAATAAGAGCTGCCGTACGGGCACGCGATTGCAAGGTGGTGGTACGACTAGCGCCAAATTGCGCGTATTGCCTCGCTTGCAAAATATCAACTGGCAACGCATGCCCCTACAAAATATACAGAAAAGAAAAACCGAAAACCTTTTTATTGTATGTACTTATTATAACTATAATTTTATATAAAAAAAATAGAGGCGGTCTTATCGGTAACCGTAATTCCATACTTGATTATAGAGGTAATTATCTTTAAATAAAATAAAAGTAATAGTTTTGCGAACCCTCAATTAATATACTCAAATAAAAATCTGACCGCCACCGCCCCCTTATAATAAAACCGTAAACCGTATCACTGCACAATAAGGTTCAAAATATACTCAATGACGATATTACGCGCATTATGTTAATCATGTCCCAGTTACCGTCAAAATAATATAAATACTGACGGGTATTGGGTCAGATAGGGTATTTTAAGTACGAATACCTGTCATACGCATAAATAAGAAGCTAATAATAAAAATAGCACAATTTTATAGGTTATATCGTTAGAAAATTAACTTGAGCGTTTCACTAAAATATCACACTTACCAAAACGGCCTCCTGGTCATGTGAAACTTGAAAACAAAAGTGGTGCGCAGGACTACACTTTCAGTTACTAAACTTCCCAAAAAACACAAATTTCAAAATCGCTAACTTTGATAGCTCATTTCTCCGGAACCATTATAGATATAACTAAATGGTGCCATTTTAATTATGAAGTATATTATTTTAAATATATTGCTATAAAAATATTTTATTAAGCTCTCGTTTGAAATAAGTAACTGGCCTTTTTTTACAATCTGACGAGTATTGGGACATTGACGACATTACCAGCGTTTACCCTATACACTTGTACAGTGCTGTCCCATTAGTACTTCAGATTATTCTCACTTACCACAAAATGATCATAACCACGATCACTTTCAACTACTCGCACAGAGAGCGTGGACGAAAGCGGGCGCACTCGAAAACAAACGCGGGCCGACATCTGTCCCGTCCCTGATAGATGACGGGACATGTGTCCATTATCGCCCGCACACTGGATCGCGAGGACAAAAGACGGGACAAAAAACGGGACACTGTCATTAATCAAATTATATGCGATTTCGGTGCAATAAATTTGCACGGTAATAAATTTCGTAGTTTTGAATGGATGTCGATTTGTGTTAGGAAGGTGAAATTATGGGGATCGTTCAATTGCTGCTTTCAAGTAGAATTATTTATGAAATCCTTCATTTTACAGAATTGTTTAGCTTCTTTAAGCAAACAATTTAAGTGATAGGGAAGTATTACGAAGACATTTAATTACTAGCTTCTGCCCCCCGCTTTCCCCCGCTTTTCCACAGGAACCATAAACTTATGTGCCATAAAAAGTAGCCTATGTTACTCTCCGGTCCATCAACTATATTTATGCCAAAAAACACGTTGATCCGTTGCTACGTGAATGAAGGACAAACCAACAAACGTACAAGCACAATATCGCATTTATTAATATGCCCCGTTCGCTGACGCTGTAAAAGTCGATAGACCAACAGCAAGGTCCTTAAAAAATATTAGTATAGTATATTATTAATATGTAGTAGGATATTAGTAGGAAGTAGGATTAATTAATTTTTCTGTGTAAGGATCAAAAGATTTTATTGGTCTAGTTAAGCCCATCTCGGCAGCAACCATAAACTAAAAACAAGTACTTACCCCTTTTTTCAACCCCACAACCCATACACCATGCATGCATGACCATGATGGGTAGCGTCCGCCCGGCGGTGTCATAGAGTCGTAGGTACTATAATAAAAGGAAGGCAGTGTGTTTCACTGCACTTCAAGTATACTTACCCGTCTATCAATCAGTGTGACACTGACAGTGACAGCTAATCAGAAATGGCAAGAGGTGTTTTTAAAGCAACGTTTGAAAGTTGATATTTACTTATCTAAATGTAAAGGAGTTTCCAAATGCAGTTGCTGGAACACACCGATAAGTGATTAACGACCGATTTTCAACTTGAGGGGTGGTAGCTAGCCGGTCTATGAGATGGGTTTTCATTTTTTCCAAAGTCTGTGAATGCAGATCTAAGTGTAGTCGATCTTCTAGATAGGGACGTTTTCCTGATGTAGCTACAACGGTTCGGGTACAATATATCTTGACTTTTCCTGGTTACTATTTATGTTATACTACAAGTAAAACTGCATTAATTATAATAGACCGGCGCAATACCTACTAATCGATCTTTACGGTCGCCAAAAAACGAGAATTCTAAACAATTTAGGAACCTTTTTTATACTATTGCCTAACGAAGCGAGCTGTTCGTTTGCCTGATGGTAAGCATAACACTTTCAATCCGACGCACCATGGTTCGAATCTCGACTCGGCCCGCACCAATAACTTACATCAAGTTATGTGCGGATTATTGACACTCGCTCTAAAACGGTGAAGGAAAACATCGTGAGGAAACCGGCATGTTCAAGAAATCCAAAATTCGAGGACACGTGACATCTACCAAGCCGCACTGGGCCCGCGTTGTGGATTATGGCCCGTAACTCTCTCTCCGAGAGGCCGGTATCCCGGCAGTGGGAACGTAAGAGGCTGATAATGTAATGTAAGCATAACACCAGCTTATAATAATTGCAGTGCCACTCAGAACTTTGAAATACAAAGGCCTGCGTGGCACTGCAGTGCACACGTTATCGTGAGTCATTAGTATTATGTCTCCTAAGCCCAGTAATTTCACTGCCTACTCTGCTCATCAAACCTGAACACAGTATTGCTTGCACATTACTGCTTGGCGGCAGACTCTAATACACGGAGAAAGTGATGGTACCCGACAGTGTAGACAGACACAAGCAAAAGAATTAATTCTACATCCTGGTAAAAACCTACCTATTTACCTATATACCTATTTACTTTCCAGTATTAAATGTAAACCTATTTGCTTATGGCCCGCAGCTATTCAGCGTCCCTGGTGCGTAGAGTATGGGCCAGCTCCAATGCCGTCCTGACCATGAGCGCTGGCAGGTTTGAAGGTTGTAGCGGCAGACATGTCGCCTACACCCCTGGTTAGATATATATATGTATGTTTTGTCTTTGTGTATTTTGATTATTGTTATGTGTCTATTGGATTTAGCCTGAAATAAATGTATTTTATTTATTAGTTAGGAAGTAATATTTCGATGCCCGTAGCGGTCACCAAGTACAATTACATAGGTACACAGCAACTTATAGTTGAATTCCAATTTTCCATGAAAACAATAACCCAACCTGAAAGGAAAAAGAAACACTTTCCGCCATTCACCCTCAAGTACCGAACCGAAGAGACAAATGAGGGGGCGGCGAGCGACATCAATCCACTTATTACGGTAACCTGGCGACTGACGACTGTCGAGTCAATCATTTATTGCGATCTGAATCTGGTCGTTCGAGTGACGAGAGGGTCGCGCCCGCCATCACTCAGTCGCTGGGCACTTGTGTTCTTAAATCGTGTTTGATAGTGATAAGAGCGGTTGTAGACTCAAAGCAGAAGTGACGATTATTAGGCGCGCTAAAACTAAGAGCTTACTTTAATGAAGTCGGTTTCAAAAGAGTTCAAGCACGAGTCTTTTGAAACCGTCTAATGAGAGACAGCGCAAGCACAAATGAAAAAAAAAATTGAATTGACGCGGGTGATGACGTAGGCTAGCGTGACCGTTCGCAAGTATTGAGCGTCCCTTCTGCCGTGTTGTAGATAGTAGTGGTGTGTCTGTGATACTTAGTTCTTATACTCCTCCCGATTCTCAGTAAAATCCCGATTCACGGTATCCCTAAAAAACGCTATACGTACCTAATAACTCCAGTTCTAAACTACTTGAACTGTAATCACTGTATTTCTTATTTGTTAAGTTGATTTTTGGTAGTATGGTATTTTCCAGTGCTCATATGGCTAGTTACCATCCCGAAATTTGCTGCCGGTGTTTTCTGGTAGCTGCTCTGGAGAGCCAGCGGATTTTACCATTTTCTATCACATCATCTTTGCGGCGGTTTTGTTTCCGAATTTAGCAATCCAACCTAGCCTACCGAAAAAAAAAACAAAAGGTACGTAAGATATGAAACCTAGGTATGAAAAATTCGAACCCCCGACATTGATTGCCGAGCGACCAACTAAGCTGTTATTGCTTCAATTTAAATCAATAAATACATCTTCGTTATTGTTTTAGATATTTATTTAGGAGACAAGGGGCCAGGGGTCACCATTACTCAGGGGCAGGCAAAGGTCACTGGTTTCTTAATTGTACTAGACCGGTCAAAACAAGTTAGGTACTACTTTAGTTGTTTCCAAGTTGGTTATCATCATAATGCATAGTATCCAGTGGCATTGAAAATGGGAGCAGATTCGAATCTTGTCAATAAATATTATTTCGAACGAAATTAGTAAAATCTGATTCAACGAGTACATTAAAAGTAGATAGATTGATAAACTCTTTATTTGCAGACTACAATGAAAATACCAAAAAAATATAAAGAAACTTATTTAACTCAGTCTATTAGTACAACGGGCGGAGCGATTTCTTCCAGACAACCAGATGGAGAGAGGGATAAAATGGATATTGAAGGAAGGTAGTGCACTGCATAATTATATTAGGTACATAAAAAAGAACGCTACCATAAACCTACATATGTTATAATTATTACATTATTCAAATTATTAAAAGTAATGTGTAAGAAGTAGATATCAGTTTCAAAGAATTGTCTAATATATATTTCTCGAAACCGCAACAGAAACCCGGCAAAAGACACCCATAAATCAATAACAAACCTCATCTTAATAGTACCACCTCTTTCGATTAACAACAACTCGCGTCCATACATCAGACCCTCGCATAAATAAACGTAAAAACAAAACTGTAATTAAACAAAAAACACAACAAGAAATTATTTCATTCGCCGCTATAAAAAGATGATAAACAGCGGATAAATCAAACTATCCATCTCTGTTGTGGGGCCATCTCTGCTGTGGGGCCATAAATCTCTGGAATGACGCCATTTTCCCCCCGGCTGTATGGAGGGGTTTGTGGTAGGTATTCATTAATTTGATGATATAAAACAAAACGTCATTTTAATTAGTCTCGTTATTAGATGACAGACAGCGCGGTCGCGCGTTTGTCTTGCGGAAACTAGGCCGCGAGGGTTAAATGGGTACATACGGGGGTGAAAACCGTTTTCATTTTGAACGATTCATGGGCAGATAGTGATTATTTGAAAAAAAATCTGTCATAGTCATTTTGGTCATCAAATTTCAATATGTACTAATTTTTTCTTTTTATATTACAATATGTACTAAATTTACCTTTTTATATTGTAACAAGCTTCTGCCCGCGGTTTTCACCCGCGTTCCCACAGGAACCGTGCATTTTTCTGGGATAAAAAGTAACCTATGTTACTCTCCGGTCCATATACTATATCTATGCCAATAATCACGTCGATCCGTTGCTCCGTTACTGCATGAAAGAAGGACAAATCAACAAACCAACAAACACACTTTCGCGTTCATAATATTAGTAGGATAGTAGAATATAAAAAAGGTAAGTTTAGTACATATTGAAATTTGTATGTATATATAGGTACTTACCTATATCTCTTATATATAATGTCATCATCATCATCATCAGCCGGAAGACGTCCACTGTTGAACATAGGCCTCCCCCATAGAACGCCACTTTGATCGGCTACTCGCCTCTTGTATCCATGTTATATAATGATGATGTTATATAATGTGATTTCTATTTATTTTGCTTATTATTTGAATCCCGTTATTTCTTTCTTTTTCAAATCATAAATACTCATTTACTTTGAATTGTGAGTTTTTGAACTACCCTCAGTCTTCTTCATACGCCCGCTGGATTCGATTCCTAATTTTGTTTCTTTCCAATTAAATAACATGCGAAAGGAATGGAAGACATCTGACATGTCTAAACTTTGTTTTAGTGCAGCCAAATATCTTGGCAAATAAGACGCCACTAAATTCATTGCCGTTGTTACTCTAGCTTAAAGCAAGTGGATTAACACATGATGGTAAGAAATAGTGTGGTTTAGTATTAAATAAAATGTTCTTAACTAAAAAAGTATCTAGTTTTATTTAAAAACATCCAAATTGCAAGTCCTAATTAAATCAACTGAATTCAGCAGGCAGAAAACCGTCCCGTATCACCCCTCACCTGTAGCGACGCTCAAGGCTTTGACTGACAACCCATCCATCTCCACCCCAACCCTTTGCCAACTCACCGTTACACTACCGCTTTAGTATCGAAACCCAAACTTTGTCACAGTAACAAGCCAGCGATGTAATTCAATTTTTGTCGATTTGTCGTTTCGCTTAAAGGCGATGAATGATGTCATTACGATGATTAAGGGGAGGCCTCACTGGCGAGACGTGCGTTGAGTGATTCGGGGACAGATTAAGATGCGGTCGGTGTGTACGCGGTTTAAGGGCGGGTGATTAATATTTCGTTAGGTGTGCGTATTTTGCAGTTGAGCTGGTGATGTGTCAGGGCTGAGGTACAGGGGTTGAGGTACAAGGGTTGATGTTTGTCATTTTACGTAGATCTTACAGGTTAATTTGCTTTTAGCAAACTAAGTTCTTTGCAGATGTGTAAAAAATTAATTTTTTGTTGGTGAAAATGCTCTCATTTTCTAGAGGTCACCTGGCTAGCTACCATCCTCTAGTTGAAAATCTGTCGATAGATATACCGGTGGGTTCTGGTACCTGCATTTGAGAGCCAGTTCCAATCAAGGTTTAGGATATTCGTCACTTTCTACCACTAAGATAGTGGTCAAGCGCTTAACAACCGAGAATTAAAAACAAAACGCTGTTTCACGTTTTGGCATCGTTCAGTTTTTGCATGTAGCCAGTGTCATGTAGTATGATAATAATTTGTATAATTCAAGTCGATTGTACCTATCATATTAATTTAATTTATTCGTATTAGCGCACACAAGGTAACCGGTAAATTGTTTCTTAATTTTCTATAGTATTAAAACACAAACTTTTCGATAATTAATGACAATTGTATTATTTGCTTCAGAAAATTTAAACTAGACTGTTGTACAATTAAAGTATAATATAGTTGTTGATTGCACGTGATAGCGACTTGTCAACACAATGCGCCATCGAACACGGTCACTAACGTGACCACAACCTGCGGACAAGATTTTTCGTACATTTTATATAGCATCGGTGCACACTGCACACTGAGCGTTTGAGTGGCCGCGTCTGAGCTACAAGGTGAGGCGGTGGCCGCGTTTGTGGCTCGCCACCCGCGCATACTCAACCACAAACGCCGGCTTCTTCCCGCTCGCACAATACAGGGTGAGTTTGAATTGGCATGTTATCCCGTAAGGGGGTGATTATAGGACCATGGTTGTCGACAAGCTGTGAGAAGTGAGAACCTCCCTTAGAAAACATCATTCAAACAAAAAAAAAGAATTCAAACGTGAATTGAGCGGCTTTTTCTGGATTTTTTTTCTGAGTCTCTTCTAATCAACAATATTATTTAACAAAGTTCAACATAGTTCAAGTGAATCAGCTGATCTAGGGCTGCCCGGAAGTTCTGTAGTAGAATTTTGACGTAAACTTTAAATGCCGTTTCTTCAATGAAAAAATCCGAATTTCAAAAACTCGTAAAACAAATGTTTTTGACCTCCAGGTGTACATTGACCCTCTTTCGGAATAACATACCAATTTAAAATCAGGTTGTATAGAGACGAGACAGAAGGAGCGCTTGTGTGCGAGCGCTAAAGCTGTTTTGTGGCGACCAGTGGCCGCGACTGGAGGCCGCACCCAGACACTGATGGCCGCTTCTAGTGGCTGCGTCTAGTGGCCGCGTTCAGTGACCCAATATGCGGCTACTCTTAGCGTGTGTGAAAGGCCTAAAACTGAGTCGGTAACCGATGTTTTGTTTCGATGTTTCGAGGTTAAACTTCATATTGAGCTACAATCTTAAAATCTGGCACGAAGGAAAATGTTGTTTATTTATTCATCTCAGATTCACAGCTTTATATTTTTATAGTTATAGTATGAATAAAAGAATAAAAATAAAAGCGTAGATTTTCATTTGTTTTTCTTTTATATATGAAATGATCTCGCGCTTGTCAATATAATATTACATAACTAACTGTGCCCCGCAGCTTCGCCCACGTAGCCTAAGGTACTCCTTTTAATATGAGCTATCTGCCAGTGAACGTCCTGTTAAAATCGGTCCAGCCATTTCCGAGATTACCCGGAACAAACAGACAGACAGACAGACAAAAATTTAAAAAATGGTTGTTTAATTATAGGTACCGTATATACTTTCATATGCATTTAATAAAAAGCTGTTATTTTGATATTACAAACAGACACTTCAATTTTATTTATTTGTATAGATATATGAAGCTACAATGCTGTCTAAGGTTGAACACGCTTGCCTTTTTACTCTAGGCTAAAAAATTATTAAGTTCTCTGGAAATAGAGATGCTTGGTAGCACTCCTTAACAGTTCAAATTATGAAAGACAGCAAAACGTTTTGTGCGGATTGATTTCTATATTTCTTTCTATACCATAGGCAAATCAGAGCAGTTTCATTTTCCTTTCCTTGTCTTCCTTCACCATGACTGTGACTCGTTGGGAATAACATAATAAGTTGTCCCATCGAACAACCGTGTGACAGTTGAGGGTTTTACTCGTTGGGACTAAACCCACTATTCTTTCTAGACTTAAAGATTTCAGTTGTACCTGAAAACACATGCTGAGACACGGATTTACTTCAGATGACTATGAAGATTCCACTTCTTACCAGTGCGAATGATGAAATTATCAAAACCTTTACGGTCTTACCACAAAAAAAGTAAACACACTTTAAACCTGTGTTAAACAGTGTTTGACTCCTAAACATAATTATGCCTTAATCGCCTTTTTAAATATGAGCAACCACAAATCCTGATTCAAGTAGTGTCTAATCGTTGTCTAACTCAATTCTCTTGTGACATTTCTAATAATTTTAGTCGTCTATCTTTAGACTCTGTTTAGCTAAACAGGCGTCTAAATGTAGTTTTTTGTGGTAACAGTCTTACCATAAAAAATTAAACTTGTGTTAAACAGCGTTTTACTCCTAAACATGACTTAGTCACGTGTTTAAATATGATCAACAGAGTACTATAGTCTTCGCAGTTGACAAATTTATTTTAATAACTAGAAAGTAAAGGTAGGGGTTGGTATGAAATAAAAATAACAATTTTAAAGTATGTAACATATATATTTCTTTGAGCTTTTAATTGCATTTTGAAATACAACATAAAATATTAAATAAGATTATTAAATTTGGTAAAATCAATATTTCAACACCATTTTTTAAGAATGAGCAAAAGTCTCTCATCAGAGTTAGCGTATACATCATATATTTTGTCGTATGTTTCATTATTATCGTTAAAATGATACTTTCTCATTAAAATTTTTATACTATGAAAGATATTCGTGACGTATTTCTAACTATAAAATTAATAAAAAAAATATTTTTTGCAACGACAACACAAACACTGGGTATACCATAAACACTAAATTCGGAATAAAAAAACATTGTTAGACCACCAATAACATCACGAATATTCATCTCACAATGTATCTTGTAATATTTTGATATCGTCCGAGCTTACATTAGACAGTTTACAATATTTATTATAATTAAATATAAAAGAGTTTTTCACTCGCAAGTACCGTATATACATCATCGTATAACTGCTGTTACAAATTGGAAGATATCTCTCAGTATATCTGAATCTAAACGTATACGAATGTAGTCGTTCCTTTTCAAATAAGAAGAATAATGTATATCGTATTATCACTTTTTAAATATAGGTTGATAACAACCGATTAATGCGCTGGTATAATGGTATACAAGAGTCACAGACGAAGTTTATCTAACATTATGTACTTAACACTAAATAATAAATAGCTTTCTCGCAGTGAGAGCGTACCTAGAGCGAATTTTACACTAAAGAGATTGTATTATATTGCATTGTAGTCGAATTGTATACTTGAAAGTATTTACAACGCGAACTGAACCGAGATTGAATCCCCGAGATTACAGGCATCGACGGATCTGACTCACTATAAACGAATAATTCAAAATATACATAGAATAAACTAAACCACATTAACCTTAACTCTGATTTACATAAAAAAATTAAGTAACACAAGAATCATATTGCAACGTTTTTTTTAAATACTGAAAGTCAACGCCACGACTACACGACCCACCTGAGCCCGATCACATGCGAAAGGCGAATTGCAATTAAAATTACGAAAGTAATTTTATATTATTTTTAGAATTATTAGCAAAAAATATACATTTACAAAGAGATCGAATCGAACGTTTTATGACTTAATGTGACTTATATTTACAGTTTATCGAAATGGAATTACAACGTAGTGTGGAAAAGCCGACCAACAACCGATCACCTATAGGCAATATTTTCAAAATATTCTCTTAACTCTAAACGAACGTAAGACGTTTGGCGTATACTTAAGTCGCTAGTCGTTAATTACACTAACCGAACTATGCGGTGAACTCTAACAGTAATTACCTAAATAATTAAATTGGCAAAGAGTTTCGAAATACTTAGCGTCGCCGCGGCGACCTAACCCTAGCAAGGTTTAACGTAGCGGGATATGGTATCATCACAACTGACGGCCGGCGCAGCCCCTACACGTACTTGCTCGACAGCTGCTTGGCTAGCTCCGTGTACTTGAGGAACTTGGAGTGCGGGCTCTCGTCGAACGCCTGCGCCGGGCTGCGCGGGTCCTGCGGCGACGCGGCGCTGGAGCCGCCCTTGCCGCCCGGCGAGCCCGGCCCGGCCGGCGCCTTCATGGGCACCGGCTCGGGCAGCGCGCCGTCCTTCACGAAGTGCATCTTGGACAGGTGGTGCCGGTATGCGCCCTTCGATATGAACGGCGTGTCGCACAGCGCGCACTTCATGATCGAGTCGGTGACTACGGCGTCGTTGCACGCCCAGCTGAACGTGAGGATGCTGGGCGGGCCGCTGCCGGCCGGCGACTGCGCGGGCGGGGGCGCCCGAGACGGGGGGTTCGTCTCTGTCTTGTCGCATAGCTTCTGTAGGGCTGCGAGCGGGTGGCTGCCCCCGCGGCGCGAGGAGCTCGGTTCGCCGGAGGACCCACCCCCTGCCAAGTTGTCGAACATAGAGGAGAGGGCGCCTAAGCTGGATGCGGGCTTGCGGTCGGAGCCGGGAGTGTTGCCGGAGCGGTCGCTGGCGGGGCTGCGTGGGCTGGCGGCCGGGCTCGGTCCCTCGCTCTCACGCTTTGGCATAGGTGGTTTAATGTCCTCCTCGGTTGAGCTGCCCGGTCGCGGAGGCTCATCCTCGTCGTCAACCTCAGTTTTGACGCGCACCGGCTGACTGCTCAGATCCACTCCGTTCTCGCGATCGTCTTCCTCGATCTCCTTTTTTATTCGCACCTCACCAGGACGGTCCTCTGATGCTGGAGTCTGAGAGCCACGCGTGTCGGGAGTCGTTCGAGGTGTCATGTGATAAGCATCGAGCTTCCTGTCTGGAGTCAGAGACTCGACTCTGCTACCACCGCGTTCGGACATAGAGCTAGATTCGCTACCGCTGCGCTCGCGTCGACCGTAGCCCTGGTGATGGTAGCTACGTAACATACTCATCGTTTGGGGATCTACTAACGGTTTTGTGTAGTCTACACTCTCATCTATGCCTAATCTTTTCAGAATACTAGAACCAATCGGGGCGTGAGAAGCTCCGCCTGGCATGCCCGGTACCGAGTGCCGCGATCGAGTGTCGAAACTTTTCTCAATCAATTGCTCTATAGCGTTAAGAACAGAAGGCGACGAGCTTTTTTCGTTGCTTGCGTTTGGATCTTTGGAACTTGGTGAGGAATCGTTCACAGAAGACGGGGAGCGATGATGACCGGAGCCAGGGGAAGGCAGTTCCTCATTAATGCTTTTGCGTCCATCGCGGCCCGTTGGAGTGATATGGCCGGGCATGTCAGGAGGGATCACGTTATTTGAGAGAAGCGCACTTTTCAAAAAGTTTCGTTGACTATTCGACATCGGAGCGCCTATACATTGCCTGATGTGCTCGACGAACACGGCGGTCTCAATTTTATCGCCACATTTTTCGCACGTGATTCGGCTCCCAGTGCCGAAATCCCTAATCGGTTTACCCATCGGCACCCCGTTGCCGTCCCCGTTTTTGAACTCGTGTTGTGTCGCTCTCTCGATCTCGAGAAGTTTTCGAACCGGTAGTGACTTTTTTCGTTTTTCACGCGTTTGACGTCTCCTACCTCCGCTCTCAGTGATGGAGCGCATAATGTGCTCTTTGTAATGTGAATTTTTTACCATGTGATTGCTCAACTCTTTCAATGAACTAAATGCTTGGTCGCAAACCTTACAAGTGAGAACTGCGCTGACATGACTACTAGTACCGGTTGTG
Source organism: Crocallis elinguaria (assembly GCA_907269065.1). Lineage (NCBI taxonomy): Eukaryota > Metazoa > Arthropoda > Insecta > Lepidoptera > Geometridae > Crocallis > Crocallis elinguaria. The sequence continues at coordinate 16,649,570 of OU026068.1, forward strand.
GGTGGCGCGGCGTTGTTAGGGCCAGAAGAACTCGAGCTGGAACCTTTGCCCTCATCCGACGACTTCCAAGAAATAATTTGCTCTTGCGATATAATATTAGTATAGTGCTGCGTCCGTTGCATGTGGCTTGTCATTTCAGCGAGTGAACGGAAACTCTCAGCGCACCACATGCATTTTAGAATTTGTCGCGTTTGCTCGGCACCTTTGCCTAACCAAACATCTTGACCTCGGACTAGTTTTCTCGGGATTGGCATGTTCTCTTTTATTAGCATGTTTAGATCATTTTGATTCGGTTTAGACGAACTGCTCGAAGACGAAGAGTTGTGTGATGGTGTTGAAGGTGAACTCGAAGGCGGATGCAATGATTGCATTGAAGCGCTAGAAGATGGTGGTACAGGAACGTTGACGCCACAATGCTTCGCTTCTTTCATGTGTACAGTCAGATCTGCCAAGGAGTTAAAACTCTTTTTGCACCAGACGCATTTGAGAACATCTTTAGTTTGGTCAGCGCCTTTGTTGAGCCAATGAGATTGCCAGGCGGAGTGTCTTGCTGCAGCATTAGGTGCCAATCCAGCGCCCAGAGCGGCACTTTGTACGGATCGAAATAATTCTTCACCACCTAGCCTACTCAGTTCACTCATTTTCTCGAGTGCTTTAGTAGCATCGCTCGGAGTGGGCCCACCATGTTTCAGTTTACCATTCCAGTCACTGTGGATTCCTCCTTTAGGTGACATGCTGGCCGCTGCAACTGCAGCTGCAAAATAAGGCAGATTTGGTGCTACGGGTGTCATCCAAGGTGATGGCGACGGCTTGAATTCGGCCGGCCTTGAGCTTTTTCTACTCGGCACCGGGGACGGCGAGTCATTCGACCCTCTTTTCCTCGTCCCGACTGACAGATCAAGAGGGCCATTTTCATTCTTGTTGATTGCTTCATCAACATCATCGTCGTCGTCCATCTGTGGTGATACGCTGCGCTTTGTGCTAAAGTCTAGTACTCCATCACCTCGGTCATCAGTCATGTCTTCATGGCAGGACATAAGTAGACGCTGCTGGGCGGCAGCTGCAGCAGCGCCGAGGTAGGCAGCTACGGCAGCAGAGTGCGGGGGCAGCAGTGCGGCGGGCAGCGCGGCTGTCAGCGCTGCGGGGAGGGGGAGTCCTGCCCCGCTGCGTCCTGAGTACACCGAGTCATTGGAGGGACACCGCGGCGCGCCCGAAGACTCCCGCGACAGACATCTCGGGCTTTCCCTGCGGACAAAAATGACACACGTCAGTTTCACATAATTCATTTAGCTCCGTTCCCCCGTCAATCTACGGTCTGTCGTTACCGTAAACCGGTTACCGGCATTTGAATATCGACAGTCAACAAACCGAGTGCAAGTTTCTTTTATGGTTCTTTTAGTAAATTAATGGGTCGATTGTGAATATAAAATAGATACGCTAATAGGTTCTGTAGTTTAATTTATATCTTTAAAAAACGATAAAATATTTGCCTATTATTGATGACTTTGTTTATTTATTTTGTCATTAATATTTTCCTCAACGAAGTAGGTAAATAGGCGAAGACAATTATAAGGGTAAAGAACAACGCTGTGAAATTATGATTTACAACAATAATAATCATAAAGTAATAAACATCGCAAAGGAAAACCGGCTCAAATAGATCATAACAAAGACATAAACAAAGAAGTGTTTCTAATAAGTGTTTATAGCTAATTGTCCATTATAAAATACAACAATCAACATTTTATTGTTACACAGGAACGGATTACACACTAAATCAAACCTCAATTATTCAAATATTATGTAAACAGATGCTAATATTCAATACTCCGATGTGACAAGACAGACGTGGTATCTCCACATACATCGATTAATTTACGATTAAATAAAATCCTTAAATAACTGTTCGATTGTAAACAAGTTTCTTGGAAAAACAAAACAGAGAAAGATTTAAAATTCTTTCTCAAAAGACATTTAATATTCCTGGTAAAAAAATTTTTAAAAACTTATAAGAGAAACCAAATTCAAATTCTGTGTCGGTATAACTATTGAAAAGAATTGATAAAAAGCACATTATTATAATTTTAACATAACTTAGAACGATTTTCTACATAAATAATACAATTTTATTGTTAATGAAGTAATTAATATTCCTGTTGTACAAGTAAGAATGTTTTAGCAACAAAGAACCAGATTTTTCAAACGTCAGACAATATTTTATCCAATTTGTCTACAATTCAATTGAATACAATAGTCATAATGATTGACCTTACTTGAAAAAACAATGTAAATCCATTTAGAAATAAGTCTCACACAAGTCTCGACACACTTCACAAACTTCGAGGAGTGATGTAACCGAAGTAGGAAAAATAAGTTACCAACGGAACAACGAATTCAAAGTAAATAGGGTAATTGAAGACGACAACAATAGAAAAAATGATGAATTACTCAAAAACAATAAAACACTTGAGCAAATAGAAAACCTACCTCACGTGGTCGGGCTCGACGATCATTTTCGACGTAATGTTTTCAATATATTCCACACCCAGAGAGCTGAAGAGCTCTCCGATCCATCAATTTAACACTTTACATTAGAAACACTGATACAAAAGACAACAATGGTGACTTTCCCAAAGATAGTTAGAAATGTTTACACGTCGCGAAAGACGCGGCGCGATGCCGGCGGTCGGGAGGGAAGTGCGCGGTGCCTGCGGCGGCGGCGGCGGTCCCGCGTGGAATGAGACGCCGCGTGATTTACGACCCGCCTGCAGCGCCCCCGCCCCGCACGCCCCTCCAGCGAGCGAGATAGACGATAACGCGACGGCGCTACCCACGCGCGAAAGCGAGACAGCTATTCGTATCCCACTTCGAGGGGTGGCGCTGCGTAATGCAAGCGTGCGTGCGATGCGCGAGGTGGACATGCAGTGACGGGCGATCGTTTCGATGACAGGCGACTGACACGGTGAAGCTACTCCGCATAGCTGACTCACAATCTCAACGCCAATGGAAAACGTATAGAGCTTTCTTGACGGCCAATAGGCGCAATATCGTTTTAACGAGTCTGTTTACGGAATTCCATTTGGCCTGGTGATGTTTACTCACGTCGGTTTCACTAAAGAAGTCCTGGCTTACTGAAGATTACCCGGGCAGGGTTGACGGCGTTGACAAGGAAATGGCGCGTTAACAAAACGCCGAGACGAGTCCTTTTAACGACTCAGGGACGACAGGGGACGAGGACGGATTTACGCGTATCATGAACAGATTTCCTGCCCTGACAAAGGAAAATATTCTCGAGCTTATTTTATTTTCACGTCAGGATGGAGGATGGACTGGCTTGTCGATGACAATAAAAGTGTCACAAGATTGAAATATTAAATTGGAATCTGATAGGATACGTGACACGAAATAAGATATCATCCAAAAAAAACTACAATTGAAGTTAGAGCAAATAACTTAATATAAACAGTAACGTAGCAACAATACCTAAAACTTTTTAGGCATGAAACTGGGTTTTCCAAAACTATCGGTTATTGAATCAAATCATTCTTCTTGAGCAGATATAATATCGACAACTGTTACTTGGCGATAGTCGCAAGAAGGATCCAATTAGTTTTTTTTTGTACAAAATTTACCATAAAGCCAGCTGTTTATGGTTTCCTACGAGCATTAGTAATGGGTGCGGGTCAATCAATCACTCGTATTTATGTGACAACTATTGTGTTCTCTTTCCTTCGAAAATGGCGCAACTTGGCTGCTATGTGGCATAAACAAAAGAATTTCTAGGTTTATGTGAATCTGCGAGGACAGATAGTAAAAATGTTGCAGCAATATATTTTACTCTATGGCCGTTTTTTGAAGCGCGATGTCGGAATTGGGACACAACGAAGGCATAAGCATCACACTTGAGTTTGCATGGTGCGGGTGGATATACGGGACACCTGACACTTTGAATAAATTTGCAATATCTGCATGTATTTTAAAACCGTCACAGATGTCAACGAAACTATAAAAGTGCATGGTCGTCAAGTGTTCTTTGACCTTGGTATAAATTCAAACATATTTATGATAATAGATTCACATTGTATAAGCTCATGTATGGTAACAAATTGCGACAAAACAGATACTAAGATTGAATAGTACTAAATTATGCTGTCATGTTACGATAATGATGATAACAATTAACAGATAGGTATTTCCAATATCTTGTTTGTTATCAAATAGGACATGATAGCAATATAAAATTATCGATTGATATATGAGTATAGTTTATGAAACCAAATCATAAAATATATAAGGTAAGTAATAATATAATGATAACATACAAATATTTGATAGACAGTTTTTAACAAAGGTCAATATAAAAATGTAACATATTGTTTTTATTGTGATATTTTTTTATTTAAAATATTATATGGTAGTATTACTGTAGGTATGTCATTATCTTAAAGTATGCACAATTGCTTGATATGTGTAGGTATTAAAAAAAACGTGATCTAATCTGAACAAAAGGGAACCTAATATTGATTAACATTTTATTATAGGAAATTAAATATCGTTGCAAAAGTGACTACGTTATCATCATAAATTTGTTTGAACTAATTCAACTCAGCACTCCAGTACACTAAAGATGGCTATATGTAAAAAAGATGAAGGCGCATTAAGTTTTATGAAATATACCTTTAAATATTTTATTACCTTTTTTATACTACGACATGCAACGAACAGTCCGTTTGTCTGATGGTATTATTAGCCGCTCAGAAACACAAATACATGCACGGTACTGCAGTTTGCTCATTCCCTTAAAAATAATTAATTTAAAAACAGCAATAATTTGACTCTCGAACTGACATCATTTTGGAAAGACGTAACAAATACAGTTTACGTAAGCGAAATAATAGTGAATCTAAACAAATATGAATCCAAAATGTAAACAATAGACCCTCAGGATGGAGCACTAGAGCTTTGCGGAGACTGGTGTATGATTGATGAAGTCTCTTCACAGCAGCTAATTGACATTGATGGAACAGGCAACGTACAAACAGACCAAGCCGATCATACACCTTTGGGAAACTTCAATGATCTTAAACATGGGGAAATAGAGTTGATAATCGATTGGTTTATTTTTTAAAATGACAGTATTCAATTGGTAATGACAATCGTACCTGACATATGGACGGATGTGAGATAAGGTGAGGATTTGTATTTATGAAGGAAATGACAGATTTCTATTCTAATTAGGACTGCACGTTTAATTGCTGCTTTCAATGACGTGAATCGACTTGTCTGTCTTATTTACGTTAGATTAGAATCATTTTACATACTTACATGGCAAATTGATTATTAAATATTGTATCTAGTAGTAATGCCTTTGTACCATTAATATTATTACCATTTCCAATAAGGTATTCAGTAAAAACCTTAATAGTTTTTCGACCAACACTTGTTAAGTATATGGGGTTAGTATTTGATTTTTCTGGATGGGGGGGGGGGGGTGGGGTGTGTGTAGGTATGACGATACTTGTACAAATATTATTACCTACCGGAGACACCTGGTTTAACATGACAGCTGTTAAGATGTCATGAAATGGATTAACGATGGTATCGCAAACAAAACTAATTTTAATGTGTACAAATAGACCTTGTAATACATATTTTGTACTCCAATTTAGAAACAAAGTTTCTGAAGTTGTCAAATATTAGTTTTCCAAAATTTATTACGTTGATATTTGTTCAAAACAAACATAGCTTTAAACAGCTTTTCTTTTGAAGAAAAACATACCTATCTTACAGCATCAGCATACCTAGCAACTTTGATTTCCAAGTTTCAGCAACCGGAAACACGCAACTACCTGATTTTATAATTATGAGCAAGTGCGCACACGTAGCAACTCTAGTTGCGAGTAACAGTGATCGCAACAGTTTTCGGTTGCTACAATCGGTGACAAAATCAATTCCAAATTCTGCAACTAGCAACTGACAAATTTTTACCAGTTGTGTCCAGTTCCGCAACCAGCAGCTGCAACACGTAGAGCAACTTCACGTGTAAAATTTTAAAGTTTATTGGCAAGCATTATGAAAGCTTATCAAAAGTTGATAGTTGCCGAAACTCAAATTGCAACGTGTGCTGAGTGCCTAACGATCAAGTAAAGACATTAAAATATGACATTAAGGGAGATAAAAACATTATAGAATTCTTTTCAAATACAAATGAAATTTACAGTGAAGGTGAAGAAAAACATCGTGAGGAAACCGGCATGTTCGAGACCACAAAATTCGAGGACATGTGACATCCACCAAGCCGCACTGGGCCTGCGTGGTGGATTATGGCCCGTACCTCTCTCACTGAGAGAAGGCCGGTATCCCAGCAGTGGGAACGTAAGAGGCTGATAACGACAAATGAAATTTATCACATTCAATTACTTTATGTTAATCATTAACTAATCATGTCGGTAACTATGCTATGTATTAAATGTACTCTTTTATCATTACGAATTTATGATACGTAGCTTAGAGTGGGTATTTCCATTGTTTTAAGTTATGAGTCATATAATATTTCAACTGGATCGATGGACTGTCACACAAAAATTTTTGGATCCTTTTTAGCGACACTAGCTACTATAACTGTCACTTAGCTATGACCATTCATTTCTCTTTCATTGCAACTGTACGTATATAAATCACCATTCTCATCAACTTTAAGCTTTCTATCTTCGGAATAAGGTGTATGATATTTGTTATAGATGGATTGTGGAATGGAGTAGTGTTGTGGTTGACAAGTGATCATCGGAAACAATGGGATCGTTAAATCACAATAAATGGACACTGCGGAGTGATGTCCAGACCACCGTATTGTCAATGCAATTCGATATCAAGTGAATGCAATGACTTGATGGATGTGATTTCATCGAGGGCGAGTGAAGTTCATTCAATCTCAGTCTCATATCAGATTTCGTCGTGTTTTTCTACACGTCATTGTCCATTCAATAATCAACACGGTTTATGTAAGAAATACAACAGGATATTATTTTTATTAAATTCATAGTCCTTGCCGGCGAGAACGATTCTTATGCATAGATAAGTTTAAGTTACAGGGACCGAGCTTCTCTCCGCTGTCGAATGTCTTGCCCTTCTTCTCGATGGTGTAGTCTTTCGAACGAGACCACTAGAGTCAGACATATCACATACACAAATTCCGTGAGTTCCCACCTCGGGCCCGCGAGAAATAGCTTTAGCTATCCTGTTCTAGCTAAACGGTCGCACTCGTGCACTGGGCCTATTCTCTCCCGATCTTCTCCATCTCACAGCGATGGCCCAAGTCGAAGTCCATACCGACGTGGTTCAATTTCACGCGGTGCCCTTGAGCTAGTCGCCAAACACCACATTTTAGGGCTGAGCTCTACGCTCTTCCACAGTTCGGTGACGCTGTAAAGGTAGCAAGACAAACTGTCTATTAAAAAATGTTGTGTGGTCCCGACGTTTTTGTTTTTTGTTAACTACCAGCTAATTGGTTTCACAATAAAATTACGGGCTAAGATTTCGTCAAATTTAAATCTTATCAAAATTATCATTTACGCAAATTTCGTTGAGCTAATTCGTGACGCAAAACGACACAAAGCGACGAAGCTGGTTGCTACAGAAAATGCTTTCACAATTCGTATATTTATTCGTTTTCCTGTGGACTATTATTACCTTTTTATCAGAATAGTTATATATAATAACAGTTCCGTGGTGTAGTTGTTAGATTGATAAACCTAATTATTAATTATAGCGCGTAAGGAAGAGTATGTTTGATTCCCGCCACAAAACAATATTTTGTACACCTAAATGTGAAAGTATTTGTTGCATGTCTGAATTTTATGGGACCATAGTCATAGGGTCACGGTCTATACATTATCTAAAAGCGTTTTTTATTCATGCCGTGTATGTATAGTAATATGTAAAGCGTTTACTGTCCTAACAAAGAAGTAATAATTGTTTGCAATCAGATCAGTAATTCTGTGCCTGTTCAATATTGCGACAATCAATATTAGTCGTAGACTTTGCCCATTATTGAACTGATTAATGATTAAAACAACATTCGTCGTTGAAGTCAGGCAATATTTGAAACACGAGGACACAAGATACTATCGATTCATCATGATATGATCAGCAAAAACCCGTATTTGAACAAAACAACAGCAGCCGGATATGAAAAACTGTAACAATGAATGAACTGAACATCTTTCGAAATATTGACGCCAAGAATTCCAATGCTCTCGGTGGTTACAAGGGGAACGTTGTGGTCACGCTCTGAAATCGCGATTCCCTTAGGAAAGGGGGCCTTTTTGCGGTGAACGCACAGACTTGCCAACAATATCTATAAGACCTTAAAAATCAACAATACCTTAATTTCAAAAAATCCATGCATGCCGCAAAAATGGTGAAATACTCCTTTGCCGAAAAAGAAAGACTGTGAATATGAAAAAGTGTAAAATTCAAATAGAATAGAATAAGAGGATTCTACCTTTCTGCATTAGGATCCTGAATCAGCGTGGCGGGTATGCTATGCTCGATGTCTCTTTCTTCTGGTGGGGGTGAAGCGCGGGACGCGGGGGACTCCGAGCGGGACGCTTCGCCCACCTCGCGTCGCTCCCCGCGCTCGCTTCCTCGTTCCTTCACGCCGCTCTCTGGGCTTGTCGCTTCTTCTGTGGACAAAAGAGAAGATGTTGTTAGAAAGGAACTTGAGTTTTCACCAGTAATCGGGCCTTAAATTTTGAATTTTGTGTGAGAATTGATAAGGAGCTCGTAGGTATGTATTATCTTGATTGATGGCAATCGATCGAGTTTCAGCTTATTTTAATCCATCAGCGAGTGTGCCTTGAAATGATATACTTAGGTAACTTAATTTTCCAATCTCCTTTCCATAATCAGAAAATAGACTAACATAGAAGCACTATCCATGGTTGGTACTCCTACTACTCCACGCGTAAGCACGAAGCTTTTTGCTTCCTCATTCACTAAGCATACCTCTGAAGAGTGGTACTGGTCTTAATTTGTGTTCCTGCATCTTAAATTCATAAAACCTACCATCTAGATAAACGCATGTAACGGCTAGAACATTTATTTAAAAGCCTACATTGGCTTGTAGGTTGTTACTGCTTTTGTGGATAAGTTAGCTGATGTAGTATTTATATAATATGTAGTAGTTCGTTATTAAAAGCTATTAGCCCGTTGATGAAAATATAGACGTATGTTAATCACATCGTTGTACTGATAGAGTTGTCAAACAAAATTCTATAAGAATCGAGCAAACAAGTCGACGTAACAAAAGTTACATAAATAAAAAACACGACTGTCCTGGCTAGTGTCATTCAGGATGAGGTAACGATACTCCATACCTCCAAATCTGTTCAGGCTTTTAAAAGTAATGGCGTAATAAAGAAACTCACATACATACGTGTATATACATGAACGCTAAAAACATTACACTCCTCTTTTGTGCAGTCGTGTAAAAATAAAACAATTTTAGTGTCAAATGGCTATGATAACATATTTCTACTTTCTACTGATTCATCGCTGTTAAAGTTTCTGTTTTTTTATTTACACAAATCCTCTGAATTATTTATTTTCACATGCGTCAGCACTTATCGATATGTACGCATTCTTACCCCACCAGTGGAAAATTCCACAATGAAACGTGACACATCAAAATGACACTAATAAGCCGATAAGTTATTTATTGAAAGACAAAATAAAAATTAATCACGATAATAATGTCGACGAATTTGGGTTTCAAAAGGAAATTAATAGATAGAGAGGCGACATAGCTATAGCAAGTTTATTGGTGCTATATAACATCAATAAAGTGGTAGTGGATAAAAACGTTATACTCGTACAAACCATCGTTGCGCAAACAGGTGATTAGTTGATTGATTGATTAAAGTTAGTCACCGGATCAATTATTCAATGTTTATCGTTGGCATGATTCCTGCGATACCATGCGATACCGTGCGATATCGCGGGATATCTCACACCAGTCGCCTAATTAGGGGTATTGCGATCGTCGATAACGCATCGTGATGACAGTTTAGGGGTTTTACCGCCAGTTGATAGCATTTTGGTATTATTTGTATTTATCAACTATAGTTTCCTATACGCAATAATTGTAAAAAAATAAAGTCTTATATGCAATTAGTATTTGTTGATAATTTTGGGAAGTGTGAGTTATCACTTCGTAAGTTACAATTACATTATCAGCCTCTTACGCTCTCAATGCTGGGATACCGGCCTTCTCTCAGAAAGAGAGGTATGGGCTATGGCCCATTATGATGGTGGATTATGACCCATAACTCTCTCTCTCTTTCTCGGATTGGATGTTATGAATATGATTGGACTGTGTTATGGAGTATGTCCATAACACAGTCCAATCATATTCATAACATCCAATCCGAGAAAGAGAGAGAGAGTTATGGGTCATAATCCACCACGCGGGCCCAGTGCGGCTTGGTGGATGTCACATGTCCTCGAATTTTGTGGTTCTTGAACATGCGGGTTTCCTCACGATGTCTTCCTTTACCTCTTAACAATAATATATAAACCTAATATGATAATAAACTCTTCAAAAATAATTCAGTCTAAATGCACACAAGTCAGCACAAGCATAGTATTAGCACAGCCTATTAAACATTATTTAACGGGGAAACCCAAGTGTGAATAAGTTATCAAACTTCTTTGGCCTTATATATCTTCTCGACGACACATACACACACTCAGTCAGAACACACCACACATACACAGTGAGAGAGATGAGCTTTAAGCTTACACGTGAACCGTCACAAATGCGCATACCTAGTTAGTTTTTTTTATGTTATTTGATAACGAGACGAGCTGGTCGTTTGCCTGATGGTAAGCATAATGCTGGCCCATAACAATTGCTGAACCCAGAACTTTGAAACACAAAGGCCTGCGCGGCACTGCAGTGTGCTCGTTACCCTGAGACAGTCTCATAAGCCCAGTAACTTCACTCTGCTCATCAAACCGGAAAACAGTAATGTTTGCACACTACTGCTTGGCGGCAGACTTCACTCACAAAGCGGTGGTCACAACCCAGACGGAAACTCGCAGAAGAGTTAAAGTCCTACCACTAAGTAGTTCGTTTCACAATTACTAAACCCCGCTCCGATTAGCGACTCACAATCAAAACCACAATCGCGTGTCAAATCAACCGACAGACGACTTTCGCCCGATTATGAAGTCGTCCAAAAAGCAAAAAGCGAAAAACCTGAAACCGGATACCGCCAAAAAATGGTCGCGGCCCGGTGTGGTCGCTTATTTCACTGCCCAGTGGGCCGCGAAGCGCGTTCTGTAGGTACGTTAATTGATTAAAACGCAGCGTGTCAATCGGGTACCGGTAAAGATGCGCCGGTCTGCCCCCGGCCCGGTTTGCCCCCGGCCCGGTTCGGTGTTTGCAACGTTTGAATGAACCCAGTTCGGATCAAAGGATGTGCTGTGTGCTGTTCCTGAAATGCCTATAGGTATTGACGCTGACGTTCTTTGGCGATGATGTTGCGCCGTGGTTTACCCGTCAATGCTATGGACCGGAAAATTGAACATGTTAAGGTTTATGAACTGCAGCGCAAGTACGGATCTTTTCGATCGATAAAAATGACCGTTTAAATCGATAAAGTAGGTTTTATCGATATTTTATATAATTCATCGAACCTTGATACAACCGACAAAAGTTATCGAATAGCTAGGTCGAATTCAAAGAGAATATAAAGCTACCTACTAGAATACTTTACGATCAGACTTCGGTAGGTACTCGCAACATTCGATAAATTTATCAGTTTTTTTCGATTCGACAAATTTATCGTTTGGACTTCCGTACTTGCGCCGCTGGTACATGTCGATTGTCTGGTACCGCGAAATATTGCAGAACTTTTCGTGATGTTTGTATTCTTAACTGCAATGCAATCAGTACTTGGACAATAGAGTCGAATCAAATTCAAATTTAAATTTCTTTATTTTTTTTACTCATGGAAGTAAAAATAAATGACTCTAAGTGCCCGTTCCAAATTGGTATAGGCAGAGCAAGAAGAAGGGAAAGAAACTCGTCAGCATTGTTTAAAAAAAATAGTTTCATTCAATGTTTCTAATGCTAACAATCATGTATAAAATTTAAGTACAACAAAACTTAAATACCACTCTAATAGGTACTTATTAGAGTTGTCACCAGGAGGCTCATGAGCTGTTTTCATCCTTATCATAAGCCTTAACTTTATCGTAATCTTTTTTAATTAAGTAATACATTCTTAACTATACTTTTAAACCTTGTGGTAATTCAGTTATTCTCTTAGGAATTTTTAGATAGAGCATTGATGTGAGGAAACCTTGTGTTTGCCAATATGTAATGTAATAATATTTGTCCTAATTAGTCATAAGTCTAGAAGTAAGTTAGTAGCGGTTCAAATTAACTAAGTATTTGCACACTCTTTTAGCCATTGTAGGAACAATTGTTCAGGACACAATGTTAATATTTTGTGATATTATTAGGAACAAGTACATACAAAAATTACTGCAGCGTTAAAAAAAATACAAACTTTTAACCTCGAAGCGACTCGAACGAAACAATGGGGCACATTTCACCGAAATCGCCGTGAAACTGATACGATGACCGATTGCTTCGCGATTATAGATTACTTTGTGATTACCGATTACTTCGTTATTCGAATGACAACTTTAACTAAACCGAACGATTCTTCGAGAAACATCGATTGTATCGGAACGGCGAAATGGGTCGAATGACAATAATTTGAGTCGATTTCTAGAGATCAATTTGGGTTTTTAGATAATCTTAATCAAATATCTCTTTGGTTTGTTAACGAAAGGCTGACCCACCCATTGCTATTCTTGAGGGGTTTTTGTGCGGATTTGTTACACTTTGATTTGAACGTGAAGATTGCAAAATTTGTTTTAAAAATTATTAAAAAAATGTATACAAGCGCGGTGTACTAGGGCAAAATCACCCTCTCATGGCCGATGTTGATGACATTTTCCAGTTCATGATGATGATGATAATAAATCTAAATCATACCATTGTTACTATTTCATATCGTGTACTTATACAGACGTTTATATATGTGCCTGTCTAAAACCAATTAAACCTTGCAAAAAGCCCTTCAAATTAAAATAATGTACAGTTATGCGTTATTTTTAACCGACTTCCAAAAAAGGAGAAGATTATCAATTCGGTGGGTACTTTTTTATGTTTGTTACCTCAGATCTCTGTCATTTATGAACTGATTTGAAAAATTCTTGTTTTATTTAAAAGGATATACTTTCAGATTGGTCTCATAGAAATTTCATCAAAATCGGTTCAGTAGTTTGTCACTGAAGTCGGTTCGTCGCTTTTTTAATGCATTTTTTTTTACATTATTCTATTTAGCGAAAGATCTTTTATAATTATCACATAAACCAACAAACCAACATACAAACATACACACGGTCAATTTGTCTGTCATAACGTCACTATCTACCACGTACTGCCTGTTAGTTGAAATTTAATCGGAGCTCACGTTATCAGTTCAATAATCACTCAAATATTAGTATCTGGTGATCGATCGCTGAACGATGGTAGCTCTAATTCACCACGTATCCGTTATTAGGGTATATATATAAGTAAAATAAAACATTACAGGGAATTAGTCTGTCACTGCCTGAGTCTGTGTTTCCTGATCGTTATAACCTGGGTTTCTTCAAGTCAAGAGTGAACAGGTATCCTGGTAAGCGTGCGTCATCGACCGCATCGTCACTTACCACCAGTAGGGCTAACATGCGCACCGTGACAAAATTTTCTCGATGCTTATGTCGTGCATTTGTCTCATGTTCGCGAGAGAAAGAGCGAGACAAAACAGTAGACAAAATTTTGTCGTGGCGCGCATGTTAGCCCTGCAGGTGAGATAGGAGTGAAACGCAAGCCATATACATATATAAAAAAAAGTAATTGAGATCTGAGAATTATTCTTTTTCCGATCAAAAATATTCAAACATATTAATAAATAATGTGTTTATGAGAACTTCCTATAACTCGCTTCATTAATAAATATTATATTCATTAATAAATACAAAGTATAATTAATTATCTCATATTTTTAATTCAATAAAAATGCTGATCTTGTTCAAAACACACAAGAAATGATGAATTCTATAAAATAGACATTTTTCAACGTGACGATGATAATTTTGGTGGCGCGAGTGAAGCCGTTGACAACGGCTAGCACTACTGCGATAACTTTCGCAACATTAGACTGGCTTGTGTTGTTTGCTTTAGAGCTGCGATAAAATATATACACATAAGTATTTATTTGCGGAGGAAACACGTGTAGTTTATCTGTTATTGGATGAGCGGGCACTGCCGTTTTGATGAGTACCTAGATACGAAACTAATAAAAAGTTACTCACAAGTTAATTTTGCAAAGAAATCAATTATTGACGACATAACTAACATGTTTTTTTTTACTTTTTAATTATTATTTAGTTGTTTTGTTTATACTATTGGATAACGAGATAAGTGGATCATTTGCCTGATAATAAGCAATTGCAGTGCCACTCAGAACTTTGAAACAAAAATGACTGCATTGCATTGCGCTCGTTACCCTGAGGCATTACTGAACTAACTTTAAATTTGGTTTTGGACAAAACTTTAACATAGCTAATTTTAGTCTTCAATAAAACAAAATGGTGGCTTCAATAAAAAAAACTAACGTTCAATTTGAATAAGGAATAGTTGATAACAAAGAGTTCTTTATGTCGACTACAGGACGGGCGATAACGAGACCGCGACGGAACGATAACAGGACGGGCCCGGGACGAGTCCGGGACGGGCCGGGACGGAGCGAGGAAATTACGCGCTGATTGAATGAACACTTGAAGTAAACAAGAAGTTATGATGTCTTTGAACCTCAAGGCGAGCTTGGAAGTTATTGGTAGAAAGCTTTTCTACCGAGAATTGTTTTGAAATAGTGCACAATACATCTATACCATATACTCAGTGTCGAGTGTGGCTAAATACTTCTTTTTCTTTTCCTGTCAACTATATTCAGCCTGTAAAAGATAATTATATTTATTGGGACGATAAATGGCCACGTCCACAGACTTGTCTGTAGCCTCCTAGTCAGGTCCGTCATAGAACATTGGTTGGGAGAAGAAAGGATCAATAAATACTGAGATAAATAATCCTTTTTGGCGTAACATTTAACTAGGATAGTACATCTATTTTCAAGCACTGTAACCTTTTGTTTCTGTTATCTCATTTATGTGTAATTTTCTTTTTACTTTTGTTTGTGTCAAATAAAGTCATTTTCTTTTATTATGAGACTACATTTTAACGTTTTGTTTATTTGTTTCTTTAAGCTCAGGTCATTTGTGTATTGGAAGAAAAACTGCATCAACACACAGGTATCATGTTCGATTTTAGTACACATAAAAAATATATTGTCTCAACTCCGGAAAATTCATGAAAAACGTGAATTCCTAGAACAACCAGCGACGAAAACTGTTACATTTTTTATTGTTTAAACTTTTTTTTATAATATTTGATAACAAGATTACCTGATGGTAAGCATAACGCCGGCCCATAACAATTGCAGTGCCACCCAGAACTTTGAAACACAAAAGCCTGCGCGGCACTGCAGTGCATTGTATTGTCACCAAAACTAAAGGTTTGCAAAATTTCAGTAAACTTGGTTAGGTTCCTCCTAAGTCTAGCTCCATTTCAGCTTGCAAGAACTTACACAAATTAACAATAATTAAACAAAAGCTTGTGAAAATAAAAGGCGTATTACAGAAAATTGAAAAATAAAATGGCATAACACTAACAATATGTCAACCGTTTCAATTGGCGATGCCACAAACATATCGGTTTCTCCAACGCTACCAATAGAAAGATTTCAATTGGTCTGTTTTATATCGCCTCGCGAGTGCCCGAGGCTCGCCCGGGACACGTCCGAGGCACAAGAGCCCACATAAATATGGCCTAATTGGATGCCTCAAGATGTTAGTCGAATTTGTCCAATTTGTCTAATTATTTTTCTAAAATAAAAGTAGCCTAAGTTACTCCTTATAACATCAGCTATCTGCCAGTGAAAGCCAAAGTCAAAATAGGTCCAGCTGTTTCGGAGATTACCCAGAACAAACAGACAGACAGACAAAAATTAAAAAAAATATGTTTTTGCTATAGGTACCGTATATACTTTCATATGCATTTAGTGAAAAGCTGTTATTTTGATATTACAAACAGACACTTCAATTTTATTTATTTGTATAGATGTACAATAATATATATAAAGCAATTTGTTTACGAAACATATCACATTACAATTTGATATTTAAGCATCGACACACATTGACACAGCATTAAAATTTAAATTATGAAACAACTTCCTTATTTTAATTTGAATGAAAATCTGCAATTTAATAACTCTGTTCAGATTTGTAATTTTTTAGTCAAATGACACTTCCCAGTGAATTCTGGTTATGATAATGGCGATGCTGCACATTGTATATTGTGACTGCTAAATTACGTAACAAATCACTGTGTTTTAATGAAAATGTCTTTTAATATTTTAAGAGGTAAAGTTTTTTGTTTGTTTGTTAATTACCGCTTCATCATCATTCACTAACAGGAAGCCACATTATTAGTCCAATACACTAAAAAGCCGCGAACAAACTTTACTACAATATAAGACAAGAATGGCACTTGTTAAAGACAGCTAGCTATTTACAAGTGATATACCTACTTGCGTTTGACTCAGTCACTCTCCTTTCTTCAACTTTTGCTACTACTTACATCTCTACCAAAAAGCTCAAGCAGTTTAGTAGCTATGAAAGGGTAGACAGGAAGATATTGTTACACAGATCATTATTATTTCATTATCAGCTTCTTACGTTCACACTGCTGGGATACTTATACCTTCTCTCAGAGAGAGAGAGGTATGGGCCATAATCCACCACGTGGTCCCAGTGCGGCTTGGTGGATGTCACATGTCCTCGAATTTTGTGGTTCTTGAACATGCCGGTTTCCAAACGATGTTTTCTGTCATCGTTTTAGAGCGTGTACGAATAATCCGCACATAACTTGATATAAGTCATTGGTGCGGGCCGAGTCGAGATTTGAACTATGGTGCGTCGGATTGAAAGTCCCACAAGTTCCCGCTCGGCCACACTAGCTCTTACTACACAGATATAATGTTATATAGATAATAGAATGGGGAGAGCGTTCTTTTGGAGCCCAACTGAGGCCAAGTGTATAAAGTAAGTACAACGACTACACCATCGCTTATAAGTACGCGAGAGTAGCCTCATATACCGTGATTAAAAGTAATTACAATTTAATTGCTATCCATAACCAACCAAAGTACAAAACCACCAACTCCTTATGGGTTCAGAAGTAGCTCGTAAAATGTCAGATACGATGTTGTGCAAGACGCCTCTGATACAGGGCGAGCGGTGCAGATAGCGGTGTCTACCGGCCTTTGTAGTCAGTGGCCTTTAGTACCAGATTAGTTCATAGATTTTAGAAGGCATTCGTTTTAACTTTAGCACTAATAAACAGTCTTTAATGGCTTGGTGGTAGCTGGCTGGTTAGCTACCAACAACAAACTGAAAATCTGGCGCCTAATTAATTTTGTTAAGGTGCTTCTACCCGGCCCGCCTAAGTAGAAGGCATTGTTGATTCATCGAAGAAAAACAGGCACGAAGGAAAAAGAGAGACAACGCCATAGCCTTAGATATAATGTCCAAGATACCTATTTGTTCAAAACACCCAAAGAAAAAAATTGATACACCACTATAATTACGTACGAGCGTTTGTATAGAAAGTATAGCGGGTTGATGCCTCTTAGTACTTCATCTTCAACCATATTGCCACTTAAGATCACCTGAAATTGTTGTCAAACGCTAACCTATTAAGAACTGGAGTATTTGCCTGGTTAGCTACAAAAAAAAAGATAAAAAGTCGAACATCTGTCGGTTTGTAAAAAAAGCTGCACTTCACGAATCAACGAATAGATACACTATTTCATCTGAATTGCCATAAACCAACATGAACATGCTACGTTCCTTATCCATTCAAATCTTTACTCCAAAGATTAACTACCAACAAAATTAAATCCTCAAAACAGAACAACGCACTACGAGTCCAGGCTCAGCGATGATGCTTAATCATTCATGACGTCACGAGGCAGCAACAAGTGGCCGAGTGGACACAAGCTCGGAATTAGAGAGCTTTTGTAACGGGGTTGAGGGTTAAAAACTAACGCAGTCACAATATATGCTACGAGGATTATAATGTCACAACCAGCTGCCTTATCAGCTAACAATCTCGTGTTCGTTTTCAATACCAGATCGATTAAAACCAGCGGTCACTAGTTTTCGTGTGGAAGGAATAGTCTAGAATTTTAGTTGGTTATTAAAGAAATAAGCTCTTAAATAACGAAAAGAAGCGAAAACTATTGACAACTCCTTCCACACGAAGACTAGTGACCGCTTGTTTTAATCGGTCTGGTATTGAAAACGAGCACGAGATTGTTAGCTGATAAGGCAGCAGATTCAAAACCGTTACAGTTTGCGTTTTTTTTCTTATTTATATTACTTTATCATTAATTAATTATTAATAAATTAATCTATTATTAATTATTTATTACTTGTTGCAGGGATCGAATTTGCAATCCATACAGCAGCGTTAAAGAAGTTGGCTTGATCCAACGACAGGATCGACCTACGGTTCACTATCAACCCATAATCGCTATATAAACGCTTACACTCATACCTCCGCATTAGGATTCCCTATGTCGCAGGTGGCATGGACACACACAGATACACATCACAAACATCCAAGACCCGAGAACAAACTTTATGCTTACACAAAATCTGCCTCGGCCGGGAATCGAACCCGGGACCCCTCGCTTTGCAGGCAGGGTTACTACCAACTTAGCTGCGGAGCCGTCAATCTGACTCCAATAATAGCATCAGTCACAATCACACCGCTGAAGCCATCAACCCCAACAAGAGCTCCAGCCCCGAGCGGGTCTCCAAACAGATGGAATATAAAGTACGAGCAACAAGTAACAATTTGTAGCCGTCACTCTGGGAGCGCTCCACTCCGCGACTCCGCTGTCACTTGGATAGGGCCGCGGGAGTCCGGAGGGCCTAGACAAATGACAATCGCTTCGAAGCGATTCTAAATGTACATTATTTACTAACAACGTTTGTATGAAATAAAGATATTATAAGTTACCAATGGTAACTATGAGGATTGGGGACATAATTCAATTCTATATATTTTTTACTTTGTACTATTATATATATCGATAGCAAATTCGAGAACCAAGTTTGTTTACATTATTGGACAAGTATAGAAAACCAAACCGTACTTACATTCATAGTCGAGATTCCTCGAGTCTTCGCCAAAAATGGGATACAGATCGAACGTCTGCTCGATGTACAAAAATTGCTTTAAAAAAGCGACGAACCGACTTCAGTGACAAACTACTGAACCGATTTTGATGAAATTTCTATGGAACCAATCTGAAAGTATATCCTTTCAAATAAGAAAAGAATTTTCCAAATTGGTTTATAAAGACAGAGATTTGAGGTAACAAACATAAAAAAAAACCCACCAAATTACACCGAATTAAAAAAAATACAACAATTTTTTCTCATCAACAATTCCGAAAACCCCTCTATCACGTCCGATAAGCCGTACCCAGTAATTATATATCGCGCCAATATCTAATATCGTCAATATCCATCAACGTCAACCGGAGTTAAATTAATACGGCGGGAATCGAGTGTCGTCGCCATCAATCAACTGTTGATTGATGCGAGGCGTCAATCCGAGAAACAAAATCTAGCATCCATCATGATATTGGAAGCAGGAGTGGACTCAGGTGGGGGCGGCGGGTGATCGTAAGCCGTGAGGCCCCGATCGCGCTAATTTGGAATGGCAGCGTACAGTTATGGTTTGGTTGTGGTTTCATGCCAACTGATGTTTAGTGTCAGTTCAGGCGTGTGGAATACAATATTGCCGTTCATTTTACAGGCGTTAACTGTCAGTTGTTGTCGAGAAACGTCTCAACTTTTGGTAAAACTATTAGCGCGATACGAAACAGTCAAAAAGCTGTAATGTGGTTGTGGTTTAGTAGCAGTTTGGTTGATAATTTTTAACGCGATTGCCCTCCTGTTCCTTCGACCACATCATCGCTTATCATCAAATGCATTGCTTTGCACCTTTCGAAAGACAAAAAATGCATACATGTATATCTTTAATGTCGATTCTTTTCGGTCGAGGGTTTCATCACTATCTCACCTGATATTGAGTGACTATGTGTTTTGATTATCAACAGTTTAGCTTTTGACCACCAATCTCATCAGATCTTAAGCGACTTTATGGTCAAATAAAATGATTCGTGTGCTGTGGGTGTTTTTTACTTCGAAAAAAAAATACAAATTCCGCGGAAAATCTGGTAACCTGCGATCGGCGAAACTCGTAAAAAATAAAACTATACAACTAAATAAAATTGAAGTGTCTGTTTGTAATATCAAAATAACAGCTTTTTACTAAATGCATATGAAAGTTTATACGGCACGTATAAAAAAACAACCATTTTTTTTAAATATTTAAGTCTGTCTGTCTGCCTGTTTGTTCCGGGTAATCTCCCAAACGGCTGGACCGATTTTGACGGGACTTTAACTGGCAGATACCTAATGTTACAAGGATTAACTTAAGCTACTTTTTAGAAAAAGAATTAGGGTTCCGCGCAAAAAAATAAAACCCATAAAATACAAAATCTCCACGCGGGTGAAACCGCGGGCAGCAGCTAGTTTAGAATATACCTAATATTCTTTTTAACTTGTGACCTTTTGAATTTTTACCATAATATGCAGCGTGGGCGTCCGACATAAATGCACATGTAAATGTGTCAGAATTTAATCACTTAAACAAAATTATTAGTCATAAACTAACTCGAAAGCAATTAAAGGAGTCGTTTATTATAATTAATATTTGTTTTATCTTAAATGATCATCTTTTGTATTGTAATTTTGGTCTTTGATCCTCGTAAATAATGATGACGAACCTTGCCAGATCAAATTCTATTTAAATAATTGCTTAAAAAACCGATTCCATCTTCAATCATCTTACCGGAGTGCATCATCAGAACTTAGTATTTATTTCGATATTTTTTGTATTTTAATTAACATTAACTGCTGCCCGCGGTTTTACCCGCGTAGAGATATTTGATTTCAAGGGTTTTATTTTTTTTCGTGGTACCCTAATTATTTATCTAAAATTAAAGTAGCTTAAGTTACTCCTTGTACCATCAGCTATCTGCACGTGAAAGTCCCATCAAAATCGGTCCAGCCGTTTCGGAGTTTACCCGGAACAAACAGACAGACAGACAAACATTTAAAAAATGGTTGTTTTGTTATAGATACCGTATATATTTTCATATGCATTTAGTAAGAAAGCTGTTATTTTGATATTACAAACAGACACTTAAATTTTATTTATTTGTATAGATTCGTTTTAAATAAGATGACACCAAAAATAGGCCCAGCATCAAGTACATTCACAAACAAATCTACCCGTTTGATCCCACAGGGGAGGATTAAGGGGTGACGCGTGAATCCGGACGGATTGCCGACCCGGCCACACCGCGACCCGGGTCGGCCCGGGCCGTCACTGGCCCGGGTGGACGGACACCGTCTTCATTAAGTACGAGACGTCTGCCCATTTGTACTAATGTTTGGGAGAGACGATCGGGATGTGTCCTATCGCTCTCCGATTTTTCGGCTTTGAGGGCTGATTGAAATGTATTGAGTGGGATTTCTGGGATTTTTTTCTTTGGCATTTATCTTTGCTACTTACATAGCTAGGTGCTTACTACAAACACAGTTTATCAGTAAAAAATGTATTATTAACACATTTCGGCAAAAGTATTGTTTTTGATAAATACGCCAAACTGATTCTGAATAGTGGCTGCTTGGACATAGTAATTAGCTAGTCAGCCGAGCACTAAATATCTCTACTAGGAATCGAACCCTACCAATGAATTTTCACCGTAGTACACAAGAATCTAGACATCACCAAAGTTTTACAACAAAATTTGAAAAGAATCGAATTTGTTCCACTTTGAGTTACTAGGTAACTACTAGTACTCTTTAGTACATCCCTGTGTTAGTAGATGAAATGTCAAAAAACGATTTTAATTTACACTACAAAAGCCGTGAGAAGCTCACTCCACGTAATAGGCGTATATAGCAGCGTAAATAGCTTCACTTAAAAAGTTTTTTTTAGCAAAATCAGATGAGCTTCTGGCACTGGAAAAATATATAATAATATTCATCATATTACTGATAATCTTGTTGTAATCAAAACAGGTTTCAAACGTAATTACTCGATGGAATAATTGACAAAGATACCTCTAAAAATAAGTTTGAAATGAAATATCTCTGTTATTTATTAATGTATATCGAAAAAATTAACAAGACTTACGTATTTTATAATGATAAAAATCTTAGTTGTCGTACATTTTCGATTACGCATCTAATTTTGAAGTAATCACGCTTTTTTTTATTTTTTACACAATTTCTGCGCGCGCTGTTGTTTCTCTTTTACATCAATGCAAACCGACAGTATGTGTAAAGAGGAAAGAATGATAAATTTAATTGACTCAGGATAGCGCCTTAAAAACAATTTCAACCGCCACCCATTTGATTCTCATCACCGACATTTCACGACATCTCAGAGCTCACACAAAATAATAATTGTACGATATTTATTTATTCTTCATCCATAAATCCAGTCAGTTTTCAACGGGCCCATCAACAAAAACATCAACGACCACCATGAAGAGCCATAATGGTGCTATAACAATATTAATCGCCTCTATTAGAACCATAAATAACATAATTACGAAAGCAATAACCTAGTTTGAGAAATTCCATAGAACTTTACTAGACAGTATTATGCATGGCCAATAACTGTTCGAAAACATCGCATATATAATTCCTTAATTAATATATAAGTAGCCCGTGGCGTTTACACTCACGTGTTGGATCATTAGGCTTCTTGTCTTCATAGAATGATTCATTATATTATTTTAAATAATGTTTAAAATTAATGATCGTTTTTAAAAGCTTTTATTTCACTTCGTTCCCTGTTGGTCTGGGAGACTGGCAATCGATTTTTCAACGACTACCCAATTTTTAATCATGCTGAAGTTTCGCATAGACCTCTAGTTCTGAAGACAATGAGAAAACGTATTAACCTAACGTCTTTTAAAAATAAAAGACTTAGGGGCAGTGTAGACGCTTATGCAAACGTAGTTTGCATAAGCGTCTACATTCTGCATTACATTCCTTCATTCACGTTGTATAGGTAACGTGAAGAAGATCCCTTTCGTTTGCCTGATTCTACGTAAAAAAGCTCTTAGATGTAAGCTTAATTAAGAATATTCTTGCAAAAGATATCACATCGAAGTCTGAAGAAGAAGTTACATCACAATTCGTAACAAAAGTAATATATTTAATTAAATCAGATAATATTAAAGAATAGTTTACGTAAAACAAATTTATGTCACGAATAATACATTAATTTACTACGTCTACTAAAATCATTCTACGATTTTTTTAAATTTGAGATGACTTTAAATTTTTTTAAATTCCAAATATTGGCAAAAATGTTTTCATTACTAATTAACCAATACTTTCGCAAAATTAATCGAATTGAATTAGCAGATGTCCAAATTCTCTTTCAAATAATAATTAATTCTCTTATGTACTTCAAAATTGTTGGTGAACTCCGCCTTAAGCTAAGGTAATATTAAGTCTACTGCCATGCTACGTCAAGCTGCTGCATCAAGTTTGTTACTGAAAGCTTAAGAGCTATTATAGGATTCAATCCTTTGACTTGAGACACTGCAGGCAATCTCAACACTGCCATCGTAACTTTCTCATAAACAAAGATTTTAAGTCTAGAGAATAAAGGGCTTTATCAACGTAAACTGACATTGACACTGACATTAGTCAAACGCAAAAAATAAAAAACAATAGAGTTGATTATGTCGTTTCAAGCCTAAATCTATTTTAAGTTGCAATCTCTCTTTTGATTAAGAACTCATGGACCAAACCAATGCCCCCCGGAGGGTAAGTACCCTAAATATTTGTGTTAGCAAATTTTACTCAAAGGAAACATTTCTTTATTTTTAGAAATACAAATAACTGCATTCAAAGATTACTTAAAAATCTCTTGCCAGAGCCGGGAATCGAACCCGCCAAATGAAGAAAATAAACATTCTGTATTGTTATGATACCGATCGAAAGGGACAATCATAAGGAATAAATCTCCCTAATAAATACTGTATCTAAAATCATAAGAAGTAAGGAAATAGTCAAAGTAAATAGACTCTAGTAGTTTGTCTTTGCAAGGCTAAAATAAGATAACCCTCGAGTATTTCCTTCCAATAGTCAGTGCTTCGTCTTGTCCCATTACATTGGTCATCCTCAAATTTTACAGGTATTGTTTACTAGGAAAATTTATTCCTTATGATTGTCCCTTTCGATCGGCATCTTAAAAATACAGAATGTTTATTTCCTACATTTGGCGGTTACATATATAGGGTATCATATTTCTTATTACACAATTAATATCTGATTAAGAACGACAGAGAATTCATTCGGTAGCCGACTAGTTGACTTTTAGCAATAAAAAAGGAAATGACATTTCGTATTAGACCAAGGAATGCACTTATCGATGACCGCCGTAATAAAATCTTTTATTTATTATCACGATAATATCAACATAAATGTTATTGTTCCGAAACAGTCGGTCGTTTTAAAAGCGACTTTGATCACGACAGTCGTTTTGTGTAAATGATAATAGATAAATTAATAATATATTATTGAGATCTTTATGTATTATTAAAACATTAAATTTGCATAAGAATGCCCGCTTTCTAATGTGGCCTACGCATAATTGTTATTTAGGTTTTTCTGTTTTGTGTAACACAGTTTTGCATAAATGTATTATCTTTTAAGCCGTTCCTAAAAGCCATAGATTATAAGATTGTAACAAAAAGAACCAAGAGGTTAACGGGCCCCATAAAAGTTCTTATCTGTGTTGGCAGCCATTAAATTTATCCGCTTTTTTATTATTTACATAATTATGTACGCAGCAAACCTGGTTAAGATTAGCACAGTAAGTAGTTTGCGCGTAGAAAATGCGTGTCTTTAGTGGAAGCGAGGATGACAGCATGAAGTAACAAGCAGACAAGTGATGCTTTACGTATTATGTACTCTCCATCTAAAGGTTGTCTGGAAGAGATCGCTATTTAGCGATAACGCCGCCCATTGAACTTACTATACCTTATTTAGTTATGATCACTTTTGTATTATGTTGGTACTTGGTGTGCAATAAAGATTTATCTATCTATCTATGTGTGCCAAGTTTCAAAAGAGTCGGGTGAAGAATTCAGGTGAGAATTCAGTACCAGAACAATCAATCATAATCCCATGCGTTTTATCTACTCTTACGCGTGGATTTTTTTCAAATTTAAATATGACTAAATTCGAGTAAACCCTAACTCTTCTGCGAGTGTCCTTATGGGTTGTTACCACCGCTTTGCTCGTGAAGTCTGCTGCAATGTGCAAGCATTACTGTGTTCCGGTTTGATGAGCAGAGTATCCAGCGAAATTACTGGGCGTATTAGACTTAATAGCTAATGTCTCAGGGTAACGAGCGCACTGCAGTGCCACGCAGGCCTATGTGTTTCAAAGTTCTGAGTGGCACTGCAATGCAGGCACATTTCATCGTCTAGCCAAAGAAGGCAAGATGTGTTCATTGAAAACTAAAAGAAACGACCTTATATAATGTAACCTATACCAAAGGACACGTAAACAAAATAATTCAACAGAAAGCTGCACATCGATCACAAAACACATCTTCCAGCTCTATTCTGCGTCTCAGACATGTCCGTGACTATCCCGTGCCTGCGCGACGTGCACACAATGTTGTGACGTGACGAGTGACAGACGTATCTTCTTGCATCCATCTCAGAAATGGAGTGAAATGCGAGCTAGAGGAAAGAGGAATGGAGCTGTTATTCCAAACTGTTATTGGGTTTTGTCATGAACTGTTTACTTATAGAATACTCTTGCCCGCGGCTTTGCATGTGTGCATGTGCCGTTACTAGTCTTTAGTGCGCCCAATGCGAGCTTTTATAACTGCGCCGTAATGGTCTGTTTTGCGCCCGGTGCGAGTTTCTATAACTGCGTCCTAATGTTCTAATCTAACGTGGAAAGTAGAACCTAATGCTTGCCCTGTGAGTTTTTGCGTGTTTGATTTTATGCGTATATATACCAACTAGTTTACGTTGTGATACTCCTATATAGATGTTTGTCGAACAATTTTAATTCGAAGGTTATAGTTTAATTTTACAAATATCTCCCTGTACTAATAAAAAAATGCGTGGAAAAATTAATAATCTTGATTAACTTTTTAAGTTTTTACAGTTATTTTTTGTCAGAGCCACTCACTTGCTCTTGGATGACGTAGAAAAAAGAAAGGAAAAATGTTGCTATTGCAAAAAATTATATTGGCGAACTCTTCATTGTTGCCATTCTAAAACAAAAAAAAATTAACTTAAGCTAAATCAAGCTACATTTTAAATTATAAAAAATACATTTTTATGTTAAGATTGATCTGAACACTTCCAATAATCACGTAATCCTAAACCCTTCGTAGGAGGACCCCCCTAGGACCCTCCTTGGAAGGAGCTAGGAACATGTTGCCACAATACCCCAGACACGTATCACTTACTTTTTTCTGTACCCATCTCCAATTGCAACAGTATATAAATTAGATTCGACACATCACTAGCTGTTCGTTCGCAAGATCGTATTCCAATGAGAGATGCGAGATAGCGCGAGGCTATTAGTTGTCGGTACATATGTGTACCATGTGTACACTGTACAGCTTAGCCTACCTTGCACGAACTGTTTGTACTGATGACAGATAAAGGGGAAAAGCATTGATTGTGCGTAAGAGTTCTGAAGGATGCTGAAGTTTGATACTGATAAAATAGTAGGTACCTATAAATTGTAATTTAGTCACTATTTGGTCAGGTTTTTATAAATTTTCCAATTTCTTGCAGCAAACTATTATCCTAATTTGCTGATTTCTCGACATCTGAATAGAATTTCGACCAGTTTTTTTAAATTAATTTCTTGACCTGGATACGGAGTCATTCAGTCGCAATATTAGAAATACATGTAGGCTGGATCAATTCTGGGTTGCCAGCAATAACGCATCTTGCATATCAAATGGCTAAATGATGTGGTTGTATCAAATTTCATGTCGCAACTAACTGCTACCTACACATACATATTATTGCTCTGACTTTAAATCACGAAGACATTACTAAATAAAGTTACCATAATACTTTAAAATTTAAGCCACGAAGTAAATCTTAGTTCGGTGTTCACCAAACATTTTAAACCGAAGTTTAGTTATATTTTTTAGGTTTAACTCATGGTCGAAAGGATTTTACCGTTCTCCACACCCTAATTGAGGTTTAGGTATATCGCTTCGGTTTAAACTAGGTTTGGGAATTGAACTGCCGATCACATAGCTCGTATACGTCATATGGTGAACTCTGACCAGTGTTTTAACAACATTTCGTCGTTTTTAGAAAGAGATAGACGAATTCAAATCTTTTGAAACATCACGTTTTAACATTCGCGATTAACGCATCGACACCTGACACAGACACATGTTGCAAGAGATAGACGGATGTATACCACACAGAACAAGTAAAAAAATACATTGCTGTCGCTACATCGGATCCAATTGAGCGTCGTACCTCTAACGCCGATGCAGAGAGGCGGGGCCCGGTGCGTTTTGACCAATGACTTCTCTCCGGCGGCCACAACTAATTATACTGATTTATGCCCCCATTGTTCATTGTTGTATGTCTTGCGTGCCGTATTCGATCTCGGAGTGGTTTGGGAATTTTGAGAAGATGATTAGCATACGTTTGATATTTTATTGTCTGGAGTGAGTTGTGGTGTCAGTGATGACGTGCTTAACGTGAGACCGGAAGAGATGCGGAGTAATAAGTATTACTTGCCCGTGATTAGGCTTTCACTCAAAGATAGAAAGGGCTTTGTTCAACCACACTGGACGAGAGATTGGTGAATGTATTTAAATAATTCAAAAAATATACTATACAAGCGTCTGATCACGGTATCGCATGCGTGCATAATTAGAATACAATGTAGCTTATAGCACTCAGAGATTAGCGGAAACAAACAAATAAACTTACCTAAACTTTATAATATTACTATAGATTTATACACCTATACATAATTCATGAGGATATTGCCCAAGAAGTTGAAAACGATGAACAGCTTAATCTTTGATTAAACAAAACACCAAATAAGCAGAACAAGGCCTTCCAAAACGGTTTAATTAAGGAGATAGCAAAACTAAATTCCAAGCCAAAAGAAAATAAACCTGCGTAGATATGATATTACACTAAAATGAAGGCCTTAATCTGGCCTCATTTCAAAAGGCAGCTAGCAAAAATAACTTGACAGTCCAACATACAGTTACAAAGAGTCCTCATTCCATACCGAGAAGTAGCAGAAATCGCGCGCGCTGTCATTCCCATTGTATATCAATAATATATTCCAGGTTCGAAAAACAAAGCAGCAAATCAGTGCGTCCGGCGACTGGCAACACCGAGGCAGCTGCGCGCGCGTCGCATTCACCTGTCGCTCGCGCGCACGTGGGAGGAGCCACGATTTGAATTTGGAATGCGACGTTTTCGCGCTCATTTCAATCGCTTTTTTTCTTTTTCTCCCGTCAAAGTCGGGAATTCGGGTGCGATATTTCCTTCGAGTGGAATCCTAAGGCTGTGCGGACTTGAGATATTTATTCCTCTTTAGTCTGCTGTCGTTTAGATTTATGCGTTTTTGTTGTTTTGTCGCGCGATTTATTGGGATTCAATCGGTTGCAGGTAGTGAACGAAATCTGGATTTTGGTATTTAGATTATGCTTCTGACTTATTTAATCTAGATTGATTTACTGATTAGGATTTATTGGAAGCAATGATGCTAGATTTAAAAGGAAGTGGTAGCGTTTGTTTTTATGTTATATATCTTTGAGTTAACAGTGAAAGAAATCGTTGGAAAATTAATAAAATTTGGCCTATGAGCCATCTAAGTGCTTTACAATTCCAGATTCTTCTAAACACTGAAAAATCTCATTAAATGTATTTAGGCTGCATATTATAGGCATATGAAAACATCAAATAAAAGGTAATCACACAGGTCAGTACTGTCTAGGATCAACGATTTCCTATGCTTCAGAATTAGAGACAGCGAGCCATGGTCCAGCAACTTTCAGATACGAAGCGAATACTTGCACTTTTTTATGCAAGATAATTCTGTCCTCTCCCTTCTTTTAACAATCTCCTCGCCTTAGATGTATAATATAGATCCATGTTACATAACACCTTCTCATAAGCACTAACATCTAGCCTAGTGCTTATAAACATGGCTGGGAACAGGTTACGGTTGAAATGTAGCCCACAAACAGACAGACTAGACTGCGCTATCGCCATACAAGGACCACTTTTTACTTCACTGTCTTTTATTGCAAAAGTTAAGATATGTTTTGGAACATCTATTTTGGAGTATTTGACTATAATAATTATTATAATCTTGACGAATAACACACACGGGAAAAATCTAATATTTTAAATGAGAAAATTCCAGTCAATCTCAGGTTTCAACCTGAGATTGACTGGAATTTTCAAATTCGGTTTTCAAACCGAAAGTATTAATTGACCGAAATACTG
Source organism: Crocallis elinguaria (assembly GCA_907269065.1). Taxonomy (NCBI): domain Eukaryota; kingdom Metazoa; phylum Arthropoda; class Insecta; order Lepidoptera; family Geometridae; genus Crocallis; species Crocallis elinguaria. The sequence goes on from OU026068.1 coordinate 16,679,467, forward strand.
ATTGTCACGTGACAATATGACCCAAATCACTTTCAAGCACTCTATCATCGTTTGTTCGTGTATAACTTTCCGTGTACTAGGTAATCGCGTGTGGTCACCGATAACAGCAAGCCAGTTGAAAAAAGACTTAAGTTGTGTGTACAAGCTATGGCGGTTACGTCTTTTGCCACATTTATGTAAAACGTCGTAAGTTTCGTTGGAAAGTGCGAAGGTTACGTCTTTTTGTAACCGGTGCGGTATGAGGGTCAGTGGCGAGCTATCACTCAAAAGTGAACAGCAAATAATACCGGAATATACCGGTTTTTCCGAATAATACCGATTTGTATGAATAGTGACGGGGCGAGGTTGAGTGGCTTCCGACGACCGTAAGATTGATCGTCAGATCGCAATTATGAAAAATGATTTTGTGATTGTAGGTGGTTCAAGCGATAAGCGAGTTTATTTAATTTATTATTCACTAGCTTCTGCCCGCGGTTTGTAACAGCGTTCCCACAGGAACCGTGCATTTTTCCGGGATAAAAAGTAGCCTATGTTACTCTCCGGTCCATAAACTATATCTTTGCCAAAAATCACGTTGATCCGTTGCTTCGTTACTGCGTGAAAGAAGGACAAACCAACAAACACACTTTCGCATTTATAATATTAGTATGGATTTCAGTTAATTATATTTTACTACTAGCTTCTGCCTGCTGGTTTCAACCACGTTCCCACAGGAATCGTGCAGTTTCCGAGATAAAAAGTAGCCGATGTTACTCTCTGGTCCATAAAATATATCTAAACCAAAAATCATGACGATCCGTTGCTCCATTGCTGTGTGGAAGAAGACAAACCAACAAACACACAAACACACTTTCACATTTATTTTAGTACGTATTATTAATTTAATAAATTATTATTTTCGTTTTTACTTTCAATTAAAAAAAACATATTTTATATTAACCATAATACAAAATCTATAAGTAGCTATAAGTATTAATATTATAAGCCGATGGTGTTTGTTTGATACCATTAATCTGTGAGACCACTGGTCTTATTTTAAAAAATTTTACTCTTATAAGAAGCTATTATCCCTGAGTGCTGTCACTTTTTTATCCTGATTCCACACGTGTGAAGCTGCGGGCAGAAGCTAGCAATACAATAAAGTGTTGTTTGAAAAGTTCTACGACATAAATATTTGATGTTATATTTTGATTTTGAAGCTGCTTCCTATTTGTATTAATTTGGAAATACTGTGTTTTTTAAATAAGAAGTAACCAAGCTTCGCTCGGTATCTAAAACACTTGTTTTGTGTAAAATTGCGATTTTACAAGAAATACAACTATATAGGTAAACATAAAAAGCAAAACCATATCTAAATAGAAATTTTCGTCCAAATCTTTAGAACCGTTACCGAGATATGCGAAATAAATTGAAATGTATAATTTAAGATATTCGTTTAAAGTTATTGTTAGATAGATAAAGTCGTAATTAAGTAGAAAAACACTTCTTGGCGTCTTATCTTCGGAGATCTAAATCAAACGTTTAGGCCCTAAACTTTAAGGCATCATCGCTAAAGTAAGTCCTAATTAAAAACATCTGAATCAGGCACACAATTCAATTTTATATTTGAAAAAAAAAAACATATGATCCAAATCTCCTACTACATTGAATTGGAAGAATAAAAAAATACCAAAATTTTTCGAAATTCTATAGTTCAACAAAAATTATACACTCGCTGATTTACTGTGACTTGCACCACGCCCCAAGTCCGTGACTTCTACACACCCTATTGTTAAGATCTCGATTGTTGACCAAACTATAATTCCAACTATTTATTCAAAATAATCACTGTGATTTTAACCCGGAAATAATGTTCTAGCTTAATAATTTCTAGTCATATTTTCCGGAACAAACACGGGTATTAAAAGTTAAGGCTTTCGTATATCTCTGCACCTTTTTAGAGCCAGAACAGATACACTCAACTGTTTCTTTTGTTAGATAGATGGTAAGTAACTGGTTATTATGTATGTTTGATGAAAATCGGTTTAGTGGTTTCGTCTAAAGTTGGGATCAATATTTTCTTATTTAAATTAATCTCTTTACATTTTACGACGGAGCATCTCTGACTAAGGGGCACCTTAGACGCTCAAGCAAACGTACGTTTGCATGTCAGAATAACAACGCTTTTGCGTCAAGCGCGCATTTCGAGTACCACAAAATCGTTACCACGTTTGCTTGAGCGTCTAAGGTGCCCCTAACACTATTTATGAAATCTGAGTAGAAAGTGAAAAATTACCAAAAAGATTGAAAGTTGTGGTGACACAAAGAATGACACATAACTTGATACATTTCCAGTTTTAGGGTTTGCAAGTCTAATTATATCGTTGGCTAAGTGCTTCCCAGCCCATTGCAAGATACTATTAAATTGTCGTTATAATACATAAGTAGGTACACTTTGACAGAATTTTACAGGCATAACAACTAAATCAACTATTGAACTAAGTATAGCAAAAAAGTGGAATTTTAAAACAATTTATTATCATTTGTTTATTTAGAGCAGAATTGTATGGCCCCAGCAAAATATTTCTTATACCTGCCTGCTCGCAGGTACTGCAGTTATTATCAAATACTCCAAAATAGGTGTTCTCGCTTTAGAAACAGATGCTGAACTCATTATCATAAAGCTCTAGAGAAAACGATGACAAAGATGGCGAGCTCTCATCTTTCAGCTTATGGGATGTGGAAAATATGCTACAGAAGCAATTTTAAGTGGTTTGATATGAAACGTGTCGTACTAGTTCAATTTCAAAATAGCTTCATTGAACCCCAAAAAGTTCTAAGTGCATTTAAATTGTTGCCTCAGAGCCAGAAGACGATTAGACAGTAGAGTTAAAACAATTGAATTGTCGTCTAAAAGATTATTTTTCAAAGATATTCTAATATAGGTAGTTAGGTATTCGTTTCCACCTGCGCTCCTACTTAGAATAATCAAACAAGCATCACGTATACCAAGGCTTAATTCAGTTACCAAGGAGCCAGCGCGTCCATTAACCCCAAACTCCCGGGTAATTACAAACCCCGATGCGAAAACAAAAGGCATCGGCCGAGTCCGGACACCAACGTGTTAAGAATGCACCGATCCGAGTAGACGCCTCCCGACCGCATTTTATCGCCACTAATGATCGCGCCGGCCCCGTAATGAGAGAGGTGGCCCTCGCTCACAACCAATAAAATATTTATGAAACCATCCCGCTCGTAATGCGACGCGTCAACTTAGAAAACCCCCCTACAAGAGAAAATTATCATTAAAAGGACAATGCCGTCCCACCGGCCGTCTCGTTAACTCTCCGATTTAAGACTTCTAAATATCGTGTGCGCGTGCGATCCGTATCGCGCGCACAATACCGGGCCGCGTCACGACGCGAACGGTAGCAGAAATATGGACGCGCTGCCGCGACGGCAGCGGCAGCGCTTGTTTTATGTAAATGCGCCGACGCGAAAGGGAAAAATATCGCGGCCGCATGATTGAGCACCAGATACGGGCATTAGCGATCTCGCGACGATCGCATCAATTAGCGACTAGCGCTATTGTCCCTGAATAATTAAGAGTCCGTCGCAGTGACGGGCAGCGCTCGACGCTCGCACGCACCGCTATCTCGACGATCGCCCGGCGAATACCGAATCCTAATAAGTCGCAGCCAGTCTCATTTGTGCTCGGAAAAAAGGAACAATACGGCCGCGATAAAGGAGACGGCCCAATAATTTAGGGTCATTGTTTCTGTTAATTTATGGAGTGCGGGTGCGCGATTGATTTGTAGGTTTTCAGGGGTTTCTTCGGGGATAAGCGCTTTTAAATCCGGTGGGGATTATCGGTGCGTCGTCCTCGTGACGGCACGTCAAGAACTCAATTTATTCGAGCCGATATACATACAATGAGACGTTTGAAATGCGCGGTAGGATTGGCTGGCGGTGGCTGGGCGGAGACGCGGCCCATATATGCGTGGTTCGTGATGCACATATTAAGTTAGGCCTCTGTACATGGTCGCGAGGAGTTACGGCTGCAGAGGAGACTCGTGTCCTACAATGGCACTGGGCATTCTCCCGGATGGCCGCGGGCGGAGGGTGTAGCAGTCGCGGGTGGCTCCGATATTGAATTATCTGATCCCTGATGTTGGTTGCTGCCAGTAATTCATGGGTTATCGACTATTAATGTTTACGATTTCCCCGGAGCCGAGCTGATGGGTAGTTCAATGATTTTAAAACGTGAAGATCATGTTGTGCTATCGAAGCTCTATTAAAACGTGGATCAAAATATTCAAAACTGTAAAAAGGGCAAATAGTTCAGAATGCAAATGAAAAATGGATACCTACTTGTAATTCACCAAAAATGTTTCACCGATAGTATTAGACTTTTAAGAGGTTTTTAATTTATTTTATTTGAATGTGCTAATTATTCACTAACATAATTATGTGTAAAAACTAGACATAATAAATTTCTCGAACCATCATAGTGGTAAAGAAACAGGTTAAAACCACTCAATTTCACAAATTACTTAACATACTATATATTTTTAGTGAAACACGTGAAATAGGACCAAATGGAACTGATACAAACTTTCAACCCCTGTCGGGTACGTAGCGAGGTTTGCGGTGATGTTGATGTTAAAGTACTGTTAGAATTATTACTTATTTATTGTTGTATAAAAATGTTCTTAATGTTTAAAAATGTTAAGTGAAAATGTTGATGTTAGCTGAATGCACCCGGGCGACACGCTATCCAAATGTGCACTGAAGGCCTTTCCTTAGACCGGCCTTTACTAAGTAAACGCGTCACCCGAATACTGCCAACTAAGGTGTTCGGTGGCACTACACCGGACATATTCCGGGGCCTAAGCAAACAAAGGAAGAGGTATTAAAACATTTAAAGGGTATGTGGCCGTATTTATATGTATGGTCACCAAAGCCGTACATTTAGAACTGGTGTCTGATTTAACTAGTTCTGCATTTTTGGCAGCACTAAGAAGAATGTCAGCGAGAAAAGGCAGGCCACATCACTTGTACAGTGACCAAGGAACGAACTTCATTGGGTCTAACAGAATACACGAGGAAGAATACCAACAGCTGCGTGAAGTATTTAGTGACAGTTTTCTCGCAGAAGTTACGGAAATGGAAATTGAATGGCACTTTAACGCACCAGCATGGCCAAGTGCAGGAGGTCTCTGGGAGAGAGCAGTTCAGAGCTTAAAACGGCACCTCAGAAGAGTGATCGGTGAGCAAAGGTTAACATTTGAAGAATATTCAACAGTACTAGCACAACTAGAAGCTTGCCTAAACTCGAGACCGCTATGCTCCCTCACAGAAAACATAGAAGATTTAGATTATCAGTCACCAGCACATTTCTTAACAGGAAGATCAGGACTTACTGTAATAGAGACTAAGGAAGACGCACGAACAAGATGGCATATGACCTATAACATTTTAAAACAGATATGGAAGAAGTGGAAAAGCGAATACTTGAGTCAGTTAACAGCAAGAGAAAAGTGGATGAAATCACAAAGAAATATGAAGGTTGGTGACTTGGTGGTGGTACATGAAGATAACCTACCACCAGGAAAATGGGTTATGGGCCGAGTAGTAGAACAGTTTTTTGGAAGCGATGGCTACGTCAGAGTGGTGTCGTTAAAAACAAAAAACGGCATTATTAAAAGACCAATTGTGAAACTCTCTCTATTGCCAGTCGAAACAGCTGATCAAGACAATAGTACATCTACAATACACAACAACAACAACAACGGTCAAAATAACATACAACAGATGACACGTGGAAGCATCTCAAGTCTCGTCATGGCTTTAACATTTTTCATGACGTTTTGAGACAGTACAAATCGCACCTAAATATAGCTTAGATAAGAACAAACACATCGATGTGTTCGTATTGAGAAGAGGAGTTTACATAATAAAGTTACAACATACCTAAACAAAATATGCATAACAATAGACGGACAGTGTAACGTGATACCGCGTCCCAGCTGATCCACGAGTAAACGGAATGCATTACTACAATGAACTTTGATGATGCAGCATTTCAATGAATACTCCAGACATCGTGGCTTTATCAATGGAGTTTGCTACCTTGCCAATTCATTTATCTAATATTTGATCCAGATGTGAAAACACAAATATGTCGGGTACGTAGCGAGGTTTGCGGTGATGTTGATGTTAAAGTACTGTTAGAATTATTACTTATTTATTGTTGTATAAAAATGTTCTTAATGTTTAAAAATGTTAAGTGAAAATGTTGATGTTAGCTGAATGCACCCGGGCGACACGCTATCCAAATGTGCACTGAAGGCCTTTCCTTAGACCGGCCTTTACTAAGTAAACGCGTCACCCGAATACTGCCAACTAAGGTGTTCGGTGGCACTACACCGGACAACCCCGTCAAAAAAGATTAAAAATGAAGAACCTCACCAAAACAACTAAACCTCGGAGCCTCTTCCAAAAGGATCAATCCCCTTTAAAACACCCTATCAGATGTCCTCCCTGCATTAATTGGACCTGCCGATCTGCCCGTCGCAGATTTCACTTCTATAAATGGCGAGAGGCTTTATGGTATCGCTGCGTACGCTGTTGCCGTCAGCATGCGCCCGCGCAGTGTAATTGGTGCGCGCGCGGTGACATTTACATGTGGCAAGATGGCCGCCGATGCGATATGGCAGCGGGTAATTGACAAATGGTCAGCTAGCAGGTGGATTTACGAGGAGTGGAGCTGGTTGATAGGGAATGAGGCTGCGACCATGCGAGATAACTGTGAGATCTAGTGCCTTATGCTATACGAGAAATATAATTTGGGTTGTGTCGCAAAATTGTCATAAAATCGTCATAAAATCTTGCAAGATGATCACAAAGGTTGATAAAATAGAAATCAGGGAACCCATCAAACATTCATAGTCCTCTTGGATATCAGAACTAGTCTTTGGATATCACTTACGACAATCCTGGGTTCAGGTTGTGAGGGCACGGGAGAGCCGATAACCCGAAATATTACACAATTCCAAATAGGCTAAAGAACAGTGCACATCTTGTATTAAAAAAAAGTATCTACCTCTTTTCTTCCTAGATAACCGAGACGTAGGTAGGTACCGTTCTCTTGACTATCACATTTTGCAAGATCTGAAGAGGAAACTAGTTTCTAAGTCAAAAGGGTCTGGTATTTGCATCATCAGTCAAGATGTCACCGTCAACGACCGACTACCAGGTCTGACTGTAAGTCTAGTTATTTTATGTCTAGTACTAACCAATGATCGTAGGGCTGGTGAAAAACACACAAGAGAAGCATACTCCGAAGAATAATATGCTTTGTCAGAGTACTATGACATCGTTTTCACGTTCTCGTGGGGATATTGCTAGGTCATGACCATTACAATTGACAATGCTTATGCATGCAAAAACTCTAGTTCTAGTTTCGTTATTGGATATATTTCGTAATTCCTAATTCTCTAGGCACCAGGAATCCTTGTTTGAGATCAGTATTTATGTACCTACCTAAGTGCTCGTTTCGCTTCCATTATTTTATGCTAATCTTTGTCTTCAACGAAAAGGAAGCGCTCTAGACCATGATAATTAGTAAGATTTAAAAAGACTATGTAGGTACTACCTTTATTTTATGCATGGAAGTATAGAAAGGGATACAACATAATAATGAAACATAACCCAAATATATAGAAATTAAATTTTTATGTTATACTGAAAATGTCAGTTTGCTCTATATTTACTATTTAAAAATTAGGCATAACTTTTTCGCTTCATTTACGTTCCCCAATCTTTTCATAAACCTTCTCCGGTAACGTGTTTATATCATTATCGTATTTTCTAATCATCACAGTAACATTGTTATTATTATTATACTAGCTTCTGCCCGCGGTTTTCACCCGCGTTCCCACAGGAACCGTGTATTTTTCCGGGATAAAAAGGAGCCTATGTTACTCTCCGGTCCATAAACTATATCTATGCCAAAAATCAAGTCGATCCGTTGCTCTGTTACTGCGTGAAAGAAGGACAAACCAACAAATCAACAAACACACTTTCGCATTTTAATATTAGTATGTATAATATGTCGCTCTTGTCCTTGTTGAGTGCGCCTTGTTAATTTGGTTTAGTAGTTTGGACTACCAGTAATTTATTTTTGTAACGTGTGCCATTTTGCAACAAAAATCCCTGAGCATAAAGCAACTTTGTCAACATCTCAAGAATTTCGGGGCTAAAATCGATTGCTTCTATAGCTTAGTTGGTTAAAGAATCTTGTCTAGATGACACAGAAGACGCGGGTTCGAATCCGTACTTTTTGAGTGAAATTTTTGAGATACATAGATATATATCCTTGAGAATCTTGCTAGTGTGGGTTGACACCTTAAACTATAAGAACTTTACAAATAAGACAAATTTGAATCACCATTGGATACATGGATATACTTCTTATTGCAGCTGACGAAAGGACAACAATAAATGACCATCGTAAGAATTCAATATCAACGACAGCGGAACGATATCGCATCACATCTATAAATAACGTCTCGAGTCCGAGATATCTGGACGGTCAACCCTATCGATGATGGATACACGCGGCGGACAATCGACCGATCAATCAGGCCAATGTCACCGCCTGATCGCCCAGTGTGGTCTCAGAGTTCCGTACACTATTGTTTAAGTTATTTCAGAAGAAAGTTTATTTTTAGAGATCTGACAGGATAATATTGGTTTTGAGATGGTACGTGTCTGTCTGTAGGAGATATCTCTTTTGTATTATTAGAGAAGACAACGATTGTCTGTAATTTTATAGCTTAGGAATCGCTAGATTCCGTTTTATTGTTAGCTCCAAGGTTGTTTTAGAAAATGTTTCAGTAAAATATTAGTTTGTCTCTGTAAGTTCTCATTACCCAATTAGTTGTACTTACTGTTATAAAATTAATGATCTTTTATAATAAGAGTAATAATTATAAAACGTTAGCCTTGAATAATTTGAAATTGGATTTTTTCCATTCATACTAGCTTTCATTAGAGACTTCGTTCGCGTGGTGTTTATTCGTGGTATTGCAAAGTCTACAATTGTGTAAATATACCCCGCAAATTGTACTGCCAATACGTCCAACCCATTGTCGACTGCAATAAAACTTTTTTTAATTAACACGTCTTTAATAGAAGTTAAGTTAATCGAAAAAGATAAAATACTATGCTGCTTGCTAGTTCTTAAAGTTAAAAAACGGAGTATTTCTTACATCTCAAACTGCCACCTGCACTTCAACGCTGGACATCACCAAACTAACGACATTATTAATAATATCATCATTAAACATTTTACTCATTATCGCTTCGATCGGCGCCTGCGCAAACCCACGATCGATCTCCACAGGTAAACACAGCGCTGATAATTGCTGCCCGTTTTGGTGACAAAAAACCGACTAGTATAACCCTTATTTCAAGAACAATAAAGGTGACGAATATCGTGGTGGTTTGGTCGGTAAGTAGGGACATAAGTTATTTGATAAATTAATTAACGAAATGATCGATCCGTCCGCGCAGACGGAATGATTGATGATTCGTCAATATATTTTGGGATCGGTCGGCGCCGACTGTCACGGGGTATGGGCTATTGAGGGTTTTAGTCAATATCGTGTACTAAAACATGTCAAAAATGGTTAAATCAGAAATATAATACGTCTGTTCGTAAGTGTCACTTGATTGCTCTTCTTCCTCTTCTTCTTGGCGTGTCATTGATTCGACTCTTTTAAATCTTGCTCTTTAATCGTACTTGATTGCTTACATTTTGTTATAAGACGAACACAAGAAATGCTCTTCTACCACGCTATGATTATCATTACCGTTTAAGCTCAAAACATTTGAACTGTCGACTGAACTTAATGACTGATTTGAACTTAATTCGTGACATAATTCAAACCTAGTCGTCAACGTCGTGTGGACGCGCTGTCTCTGGAACTATAATACCTATATGTAAAACTTAGTGACAATTTATAAGACATCAAGATATACAGACAGATTCAAAATGCAACGGGTTACATTAAATGTAGTTGAGAAAAGTCGACATCCAATCGAAATTATATCCAAGAAACTCATAAAAGGTTTTATACCAAATCCTGATCAATGGTTATTTTTTTTTGCAAAACCCATGCCATTCAGTAAGGTGTCCACAATAAACCTGTCACGCGAGACAGTACGATACCGACATCGCACTTATCAGTGGACATAACATCTTCAACTTTACGACAGTCCTGACCAGCACACACGAGTAAATTGTACACAAACATCAGCGTCTTACGATTTTATTCCTCGGATCAAGGAAATTGTATCGATATTTCCACGATAACTTTATTGTTAACGGATAAGATACTTTTTATGCCTGCATACGTTAGATTTTTATATTCCCGCGAGACGGGACCTAAAATGCTGTAAGATACGAGAGTTGACGCCGATAATTATAATTTATTTCAATGCGAAGCTTCAAACTTTATTGGACCTTACTTTTATATGTTCGATACACCATATAATCTCTTATTGAAATTGACTGCAGCTTGCAGAAGTGTTTATCATAAAAATGTAACGAACTAATGACTTATTTTAATCTAAATTAATTTTATACATTAAGAAAGGTAAGCAGCATTATTTAGCAATTACTAAATAAACGGAAGGATTATAAAAACACGTCACTACTCCAGAAATTGGTTTAAAACCTGTATATTTTACTTTAGAAAGTAAAAGAAAAACAGCAAGACACCCATCTAGATCCACCACACAAATAGGCACGAAAAACCGGTCTGCACCAGTACGAGCGACCGTGTAATTCTAATTAGGCAATTCAAGCAGCGGCGAGGGCTAATGGCGGGCGTTGGATGCCATAAAGCAGGCGCAATCTGATCGTGTGAACACGCTGTCCGATGTTTGCCGCGTGTCGCGCGGACATTCCCCGTGAACATGCAACGCTTTGTCACCCTATTGGTTGATGCTTGTTAGAGATGTGGCTTGTGCCTTCTTGTCTCTTGCTGTTTAGTGCAGTGCGATATGGTACTGTAATTATTTGTAATTAGCCTTATACAGAGTACACTACTGCTTGTATCTACTGCGAGTTAACGAAAGGCGTATATTTGTATTAAACAGTTCTTAGGCTGAGATTCAGAGACGAATCTAAGCGTGGACTCACGCTTCCATACGTCAAAATTCTATACAGTTTTGACATATGGAAGCCAAAGTCTACGCTTAGAATCGTCTCTGGGCTTATACTCGTTCTGTTCCCTTGATTGCAAAGTATTACTGGGCCGCGTTCACTGCCTACACACCGAGTGCAACCGAATGTTTTTATGTTGTGCAGAGGCACGATTAGAGCGTTTCACTGCCGTCGGTTGTAACGCACCTAGGTCGTGCAGAACCTCAGTAAATCATAACCGAACAACCACCCCAAACGATAGCTTATTTAACGCTCTGACGTCTTTCAACGTCAAATTTGTGTCAAAAATGTCAATACCAATTTATGAAGCCAAATATAATATCTTGTGAGGTTTGTATATGTTAATTATCACAGATTATTTAGCCTGTTGATAGCTCATAAACACAATTCCTCATACAAACATATCTCACCGGCGCGGGCAGGGGGCGAGGTAATATTCTATGCTTGCAATTGGCCGATCATTTGGATGACGTGATTTAGTGATGTGGTACGACTACTACTGAACAGAATAATATCGATAAAATTGAATAGGTAGTTAGCATCGCATTCTTGATTCCCTGACATATACGATTAATAATAAATTATTATATGGAAAACCTAGACAATACATACTTACTTTATAAATTAATCTATAATACTACTTATAATAAAACTCCAGGTCACATTTTTTTTGGATGACACTCCTATCTATACTGAAGCCAAAGCTGTATTTTTATTTTTGTCTGTCTGTCTGTATTTTGGCCACGCATCACGTCGAAGCTACTGAATGGATTCCATGACTTGCGATGTATGGAACCAATTCTCTTTTTGAGTCGTTTCTATCCACTTTTCCTTTATTTCTGGGATGTCTGGAAATCTAACAACAAAAAGCAGAAATACTTTAAAAAAACCGGGAACCTACTTCGATGAAAATATCGCGATATATGAAAATTCAAGTACCATTTTTTCATCTTTAGATGTTCTTCCATAAAATGTATATGGGACCATCTTGAGATGATACACTTTCAAACAACAAAAATAATTTTCAAAATCGGTCCGCAATTGACGGAGAAATCAGTTAAAATACTTAAAAAAATACATACAGTCGAACATTTAACCTCCTCCTCTTTTTTCGAAGTCGGTTAACAAATCCAAACGAAAGGTTATTATTTTTCCAAAATAATTAATAATAGTATATATATTAATTGTAAAGTATACATTGAATATCGATAAGTTATAAGTCTGCACTCGTACTCGCAGTGGCGAGTAGTGCATTTAAATATGTCGTTTTCGCTTGAGGGGAAGTTGTATCATTAGTCAACAGGATTTATAGTCTTTGTTAATTATGCTATTAGATAAGGAACTTGAGAATATTTTCAGTAAATTTAAGAAAATTTAAAGCCGAATGACGGAAAAATCTGTGTGTCAAAATTGACAACTTCGTTGACATTTCTTGTACAAACATTCTTAAATCGTCCAGGACTTCCGTGCGAAGGCACACATAACCTTACACCCACGCCTGAAGGCAGTGGACGCAACCTTGCTAATTTTACCTTCAAGTTGAGAATCTGTCATCAAGTATATACCTACTTATATCAGCTATAAGTGCTGGAACATACAAATAAAGTGTATTCTGGTAACTACACTAGAGAACACTGGCTTTCAATTTTAGGCTGAATGTGTTAACCTCGACGATATTGATACTTAACATCAGATGAGGTGGTAAAACCTGACTTACGAAAATAAACTGTACTGTGTTCACTTTGCACAGACTTGATTGTATACTCCAATCTAAATCAGTACAATTGCTAATAAGTAATTGTTAACCATATTAAACATAAGGTATACAAAATAGGCTTCACCAACCACACTGCCAAACGCCAGAAATTAAAATAATGTAAAACATAACGATAAAAACCGTTAACAATTGTTCGATTCGATCTCTATTGCATTGTTTACTTCACTAAACAAATATCGAATCACATTTCCACAATTTCGAAGGACATTCAAATACATTAACGTAAAAAATTCACCCACACATCCGCGCCCGTCACGACCACGGATGCAATAAATTAAAGAAAAACAAAGATCGGACGCGGCAACACCGATACACACTCAGCGCCTTATTGATGGAAGCATTTCAAACACCATTTAGATAGCCCGCTGGCGTTGACGTATTATTATGGTGCGAGGTGGCCCGCTCGCGAATGGAGGAGGCAGCTGAGTCGCTGAGTTAGTGAGGATCTGAGTCATATGACTCAGGTACAGCTCATCCCTTTGCTCAGCGCAGTTCGGAGTTGAGTTCCCAGTTTTTTGCGGTTACGGTGAAGCAAAGTTTTTTGAAATGAAATTGAAGAAAGTAAAGTAACTCTTAGAATTATTGAGAGAGTACGTTGAAGTTATATGTAGGTAATTGTTATTTTTTTAATTGTGCTGGATTTCTTTTCTTTATTTTTTTTTCCTTTATATACTTATTAAAATAAGACTCAATATTTAAAGTCAACCGGTTCAGTATTACCTAACCGTGTGGAGCCTGTGGAGGTAAAAGTCAGACAAACATTGTTTCTTTCAGATTTGTAGCATTACCTGCTACTTACTAGGTACTTTACTTACGGGATACACCTGTGCTTATATAAGTAAACTCATGCTAGATCAATTTCCATTTTTATTTTCAAGTAAAAATCTTATCCCCTCTATTCTCTTGCATCACAGACAATCCAACAATGTCATTCATAACTCTCCGCTAACAGGCGATGGACCCGTCTCGAGCCGTTTCGAAGATATGCAAGGGATTCGAGGAGTGCATACGTTGATACTTTGCTTATCGTGAAAGGCGTAATTTCTATGTACAAAGTTTTGTAGTTAGATCTTTTATTTACTAGTAGTTTAGTATAGAGACCACAGGACATAACTTTTGTGCTAAGCATTACGTCGTTATCCGTTGCATCGCACTTTGTGATGCTTCAGGCAACGGGCATATCCGCGAAAAGATGAACCATTTTATTTTATAGTGATAATGATGATGATGATTTCCCACACACGCGCGGTTTTTGGAACGTTAGACTGGAATGTTGTGGATTGGACTGCTCGTGTATTATGGGCTCTAATCCACGAGAATTTCATAAAGTCAGGTATTACACACAGCTATTTCCTATTGCTCCATCCATTGTATTTCGAACAGTGAAAAAAAAATACATAAACTGTGCCTAAAAGTAAAAAGATAAAATTCTGTCAACTTTGGTCATTTTTTGCTTTAAATTTCCGCACCGTGCTCAAACTATAAGCCTTTTTTCTATGAAATAATATCTTGTAAATTCTCTACTCCCAGGTCTATAAACTTTAAAATATATTTACTCAAACATTCTTACATTCCCATAATCTGAAACCGTAACAACTCAATATCGGAAATAATTTAATACCACCACCTCAATAAGAAACTAACTTTTTATAGTTCGACCGAATCCATCGTAAATTCTTACGGGACAGTACCTAACTACATAAACTTATCCTTTCAGCACCTTGTCCCAATAAACGATTCAACATTCCCTTCACTATCCAAAATACTTGTCAAATATTTCTTAAAACGACAAGGTGTAACCGTTCGAACATAATTATTTATGTATGTAGCGTGTACAATTGACACTGTCGACGATAAAGAACGTCAAAATACGACGTGTTAAATATCGGAGAACACCAGATAAATATATTATTAGAGATGTTTACGTGAGGCCATCTTTAGTTAAGAAATGTATCTTGCATTTTTTTGTTTGTAACTGCGTGCAAAAGGAAGAGAAGTGGGCAAAGTATAGAGCCTTGCGAGAGTCTTTTAAAACTGAAAACTAGCTTATTTCTCTAATAATTTAACTACGGTAAAACATCAAACTAAGATATAATATTTGTACGTTAGGTGTTCTTCCATTAGTAAATAATAATGCCTGAATTTTAAAAATTCTGATGTCTAATAAGGACATATATAAATGTTCCTCTATTACTTTGAAAATTATCATGACACTATTTATTGATCCATTTTAGAGTTACCAATGGACAAGAAGTGTTGATTTTACTACAATTTTACAGTTATTATCTCGAAATACGATACGTAAAAGTGTGATCTAAAATATTCATTGTTTATTAATCGTTTAGTGAAATAAATCGTAAACTTAAAAAGCCGGCGAGTTCGCCCAAAGAAATTGAAACAAAATACTTAAAAAAACCTATTAAACAATTTTAATAACAATGAAAATTAATATCGTCATACACGAAACAATAAAAACATCGCGTATAAAATCATTGGAATCGTTAAAAAGACGGACTATCCGATTTCTGATCATAAAACGGTAATAAAATGTTTTTGACTGACTTTTAATGTACTTCTAAAATGAACATAAAACATACGATCCGGAACTGAAGCTGCCATTCACTTTAATAATGGGGTCGTCAATAGTTTAAATGGGTTTTTTACTTTCTGTAAAATTCTAAAGTCAACAGTAATAATTTTTATAATTGTCGCACAGTTTATTTACCTTTAAGAGGAAAGAACATGTGCTATTTTCAGAATTTTCAGTAGCTTTCATTATGTTTGGTTCCTGTACTTGAGTGCCAGTTCTAATCTGGGTTTTCAATCTATTGACTCTAAACTTACATACTCTGGGGGCCAATTCCTCAGATATACAGATGTTCTGAAAAGACATATGAAAAGGTGCTACATAGAATCTTCACGATGGGAAGGGCAGGCCTAAAATAGATCTGAGTGGAGACGTCTGGTTAAACAGACAGTACACTCTTTTGAAGACCAAAGAAGGCGTGATCTTGACTTGAAAAGAGACCAACTGAAGAATAGACCGCCTTCTAAAATTACTAACAATTATGACGGAGGTATCCTAACATGCAGAGTTTGTGCTCGCGCATTTACTGCAAAAATAGGATATAACAGCCACATGCGCGCCCCGATTGAAGCCGCTTTGATTAATAAACTAGAAGCAGTCGCCATAGCCGAAATCGGCCTGGCAGTCTATTATTATTAAAACTTGTAGACCAGGTGAGCATTAGACTAAAAAAATCCATATTATGCTACGATTGCAAAAATATATTTTCCTTCACCGAAAACTCAAGCCCGTTGTAGGATTCGAACCATCGACCTACAGATCGATGGCGACGTCACCACCACTGAGCCATCATCGCTTATGATACTTATAGGATCAGGAACTCCAAGAATACAAATGCCATTGGGAAGCGTCATGTTGAGAAATACAAACTTAATTTTATCAGGAAATATGAATTCCTTGAAATTATAATTACAATAACAAAGCTTTAAAGTGTTAATCAATTCTAATTATTTTATCAGAAGTATAATGTTAACTATTGGTATATTGGTTGTTGAAATTTTAGTCACAATAAATAAGAATTATTGCAATAAAACTGTATAAATGAAGGAGTTATTAAAATACTAATATCATATTCAAATTTAAACTACTTAAAATATTTTTATCGTCAATTTACAATATAAATATATTATTTATGAGTCATTTGCAATAGTAATAGCGATTAGCTTAAAAATTATATCGATGTCTATTGCTTTTGTTATGGTAAAAATGATGATAATTGATGCTAATTTTGGACTATTTTTATATAATTACTAAGATTTCAAAACTAGTGACACTACATATTCATAAATCAAAGAGCAAGCTGAACGTTTGCATCATTATGCATTTTTTTAATCTAACATAATATTTGTAACACGTAAATCTTGTTATGTTAGAAATAACTGAATAAATGAATGTGATCGTAGAAAGGCAAACTAAAAAAAGAATTCAAAAACATGCACGTCAATGAACCTCAAAGTATTCCATCCACGTTTTAACCAATCTAAAACTATACACAAATCTATCAAAAGGCGGAATAAATCAATTTAACAGTCTCCAAATGCGCATAAATCTTTGAAATTGAGTTAATTGTGACGGAAGCTAACGCCAGACGACCGCTACTCAATCAAACATGAAAAAAGATGGAAAAAAATACAAAATGAGAAGAAGACGTAGGCGCCGTTCACAAAAAAGTGTTTCATCTTGTAAATGAAGAATCAGATGATGGAAAAATTATGGAAAAGGGCAGTTTAAAGGCGTCGAAATGCCCGGAAGGGATGCGGACGGCCAGCATCAATCAGGAGATGAGTGATGCGCTTTATACGGGGCGATGCGTTGGAGATAAAACCGTGACGAGTTGTGATACTGGTTTAAAAAAAGAACGAAAAAATATCAAGCTTGAGAGGACTTTAAATTTTAAAAAGTGCATTGATATATTTTTGTCCGTAAAATATTCTGCAAAGTTGAAATAAATCAGGTAGGAGCATTTTAGTTCCTTAAGATACGATTACATCAAAGGCCGTGGCAAATGTATTAGTTACAGCTATTTGTGGGCTTCCGGATGAGAGCGTGAAACCCTAATTAAATTTGTCGTCGATCAAAATAAATAATACTAAAAAAACATCAATATTCCTTAGTTAAAACTTTTGTAATTACTTTATTTTTTTACTACTTAAACAACTTTAACAAAATTAATTTACATTCAATTGATTGAAAAAAATATTTTTAATAATGTCGGTTTATAGTTTTATTCAAAATATAAACTTCAAAATTTGCTTTCAAATTGCAGATTTTCATCGATCAGTGAACGTATTATTGATGTCCATTCTTTTCTCTCTCTATTTTTGAAGAATTTATTGATTATTATGAAGATTTGTTTGGAGAGACTGAATCAAAATCAATGTTGCAAAGTTTCAAAACCACATAGATAGTGTCTATAAGGCACATAAATTGTCTGCTCATACAAACTTGCTAGAACTAATTTTCATACAACATTTTAGCGTTCAGTTAAAACGTGATGAGAGGGTCAATTCAAATCGCAAACGTCAAAATGGCAGACGTACGTCGTTAAACGCAGTGTTAGTGTACTGTGTTCTGTGTAGTTCTGTGGCGGATACGTTTCAAATCGGTTTGGTATAAGCGATAAAAATATGACGGGCAATTCTTCTTCTTTGTCGTTTTCTTCATTACTGGAGGTCGTGCCCGCTCTGGAAGTCCTTGGTCGAGGAGCTGACTAGCTGCTCCTACGCCAGTCTGTCTTCGGCTTGTCTGAGAGCAGCAGTAACAGGGAGTCCCGTAATCTCCTTCACTATATCAGACCAGCGGTTAGGCGATCTGCCTCGAGGTCTTTTTCCGTCTATTTTGCCCAATTGACGGGCCATAAAAGCTGTAATATTCTCTTTCATTTTTCTAATTCTTTTTACTTCTGTTTCTTTTTACTCTTCTTAACTACCTATCTCACCTCACCTTCAGTGATCATATGGCCAAAAATAATAACTACTCTAAATCTAGAACGGGCACTGGCTGTCATATGTTACTAACATTAAACCATCAGGGTCTGACCACAAAAAAAATAAACACACGTTGAACCTGTGTTAATCACTGTTTAACGCCTAAACATGCCTTAGTCACGCGATTCAATATGAGCAACCACAAATCCTGATTTAAGTAGTGTCTAACTCAATTGTGTTGTGACATTTCTAATCATTTTTGACGTTTATCTTTAGACTCGGTCTAGCTAAACAGGTGACTAAAAATGTTTTTTTGTGGTAACAATTTAGCTCTTCTAAAAGAGTATAAAAATCACTGTTCAAAGTTCTAAGTGGCACTGTAATTGTTAAGGGCTAGCGGTATGTTTACCATCAGGCAAACGACTTGCTTGTCTCCTTATTCAATAGAATATTAATCCTGAATTCTTAGAACTTCAAGCAGTAATATTTTGTTAGCTTCAAATAATTTAAAAAAATATCATACATACCTGACTAGGTATAGAATTTCTACCTATAATAAAACTGCGAATTTAACCATTACCTTTCGTCATATTATACAATCTAAACTTTATTCACAACAAATTATGTACATATTTTATTAGACAAAAATCCTTTTACCAACAGCGGCGTCTCAACATAAAATATCTTTTAATGTAACTCGTATTTCTTGCAGATATCTTTTGTCATTAAAGTTTCAATATTACTTAGGACGGTTGCATTAGTACTCAAAACGTCATAAAAGCAAATCATCAACTTTTTTTATTTTATTTTTAATCTTATCGCCGCTGCCGCTTGTCATTTAATCCACAATTTTATGTATTTCAAAGAGATTCAGTTTTATAGCGCATGCATATTTAATTAATTGCAAGACGCACTGTGCACCGACTTTATTTATTGTAGTAACTTATTTCAAAATTTTATTTGACTTATTTATCGTTATTTTTGCTCGTCAAGTGAAGTAATCAAGGATTGCGAATGTATTAAAGTATTTTGTCGTAAAAACGTATGTAGTGGCCAATGTGGCAAATCAGAAAATTAGTAAAGGTGTATAAATGACTAACTATCAGATTTTTAAACATAGTCTCTATATTTAAAATATGAGATGTACACTTTTTGTTGTTATATTATTCTAAGCTTTAGCTCTCATTGCCCATGTAAAGAAAGACGTTTCCAATAAAGATTCTCAAAATTGGAACTTTTAAAACTGAAACCCAATTATGCCCTTTAAAGCCCCTGAACGTCTGCCAAGACTGCCCCCTGCTAATTGATAATTAGTATTCCGCCGACCACTGGCCAGGCCTACGTGCCTCCCGGGGGGCGGAGTAGGCAGAGAGCCATCGGACGTAACGAGGAGGGTGCGTGGGCAAGGCTTAATGTTTGATAATTTCATGCTGTAAAAATCTGTCATGTTCTGACATAGTGGCATTTATATTAGAATGCAGCTTGATTGAAACGTAGAATATTAAAATGATGTTTCCTTAGAAATAATTTTATAAACAGCGATAAATTCACGTTGCAATTAAATATTTCGATATAGATTTTAAACATTTTGGATTGCAAATATTCTATATAAACCCGATATTTTAATATGAACCTGAACAGAGTTCGTTAGTCTACAATATTATCTAAGTTAGCCAAGATTTGCTACTGTAGTCTATTTTCAATATAATTATCTGATTCTAATGTATTGTAAATTGCAGATCAGTAGCTAAGTTTTGGATTAATTAGACATTAGTTTCGTAAAACATTTTTCAAAATACGAAAATAGAATTGTAACATTCGTAGTAGGACTGACGTTTATCCCGATCCAAACACATGATAGAAAGCAACCACCAGCTCGCTCACTACAAGGGGCAAGACGGCAAAGTGGGAAGGGGCGCTGGTCACTGCTGCGTCAGCACGTCTCGAAGACGTCTGCTGTTGACACAAGACGGTAACCTTTGGGACAGACGTGATTGCGGGTGGTAATGAGGGTAGTTGGGTTCGGGGGTGTGGATTACCATAGCTTCATTACAGGAGCTGTTTGAAGCAGAGTGCATTCAATTCAAAAGGAAATTGTACACTCTATTGAACACTCTTTAAAAAACGACACTTAAATAGAAATAAAAGCTCCAGTGAAAATATAACTGCGACACTAAATATTTTTGTTTATTAATTTTATCAAGAAACCTTTGCCCTGCAGTGGGTTAAACACAATTATATATTAAAAAAAGTAATTATTATACCATAATTATGTTAGTGTATAATAATTACACCGATATAATTATCATCAGTGAGACTCAATAATAGGAAAGTCAGTTAATAACCTAAGAAAAATACCGATTATGGTAAACATTGCGATGATGGTATTACCGGCAGACAAAGGAAAAGTGATAATACAATCGATTTGGATTTTTATAAACCTAACCTTTTTGAAAGAACTAACTTTTTTTTATTTAATCTATTTTCCTCTGCAAGCTCCAGGGCTCGCACCCTTAAAGAACTAACTTTATAGAAGTCAACTTTATATACCGTTTGGGAAACTGACCCAGACCAGAACAGAACACTTAAACTCTCGACCTGAGATTTCAATCTATAAACGGGTGGGCAGGCCTCACCGATAGCATTACCATAATTCTATATAAATTATTCATTATCCACTGACCTACCGCAACCGCGCCCGGGGCTGACTCCACCCTCCCGAGGATCTAATAGGGCCATTGTCGAGAAATAATGATAAACGATTGGTTTGTCTCACTGGTCAACGACTTAGCCAAGATGGTCAACAAACTATTCTGGTGGCGCAGCACCAGTCTTTTTGCAATCTGTTTTCGTGTCTGCAGAAGTTGATATCTTTAATCTGGGAGACGGAATCAAGAGCGAAGTACTCTAAAGGAAGCTTATTACTTCATTGTCAGCAGTGATTCTTACTCACAAATTATCGAGCCTACTTTTAGCTATGTTAATGTCTGCAAGATCAAATTGTTCTCTTGATAAAACGCGCTATGCTTTTTACATATTAATAGCATTGGAAAAAAGAACTTTGACGTCAAATGTGGCACTGCAATCGAAGAATGCACTTTTAGATGTAATAATAAGCACAGTAGAACGATGCTCGGGTGACTATACAAGTCATTTATACTCACTTGGCGTACAATTAATTTATTTACCAACAACATTCCTAATATCTATAACAGTACAAGAATCCTACATTCTGGAGAAAGTACTAAATTTTTCACCCGGATCTCCAAACAACCCCTAAAATCGTAGCTGAATAGCCGTGGCATACTTATTGACATTAGTCCCGGAACAAGCTCACGACTTTCAGCAACACATGATGTCGACTTGAAAGAGCTCTTTAATTCACAAGCCTCAAATCTCCGACAAGCCTTTTCAACCGACTCTATCAAACCACATTTAAATACAATCAGGACTTCTGGTTCCAATTCATACATAATGCACTTCCCTAAACATTCAATTTCCAAACTTATCAACTCCAAGCTTCAAGGGCCAGTCACAGACTCTTAAGGAGCGATCGCAGTGCGAATCGCATGCGACTTTTTCCCCGATTACCATATCTCGAATCGAGGCGCAGTCGGGTCCAGCAAATTGGCTATCTGCAGCATGCATCTCATATGAATCGGGGAGCGAAGAATCGGAATATTTAGGAGGTCGTGCGTCGCAGTAGCTCGGCCGCCAGTCTGCGCAGGCCCTTATTTAGATACTTGATGGTGCTCCTTTTTGTTGTGTTTTGAATGCTTTGTTATCTTAACTATTGTGCTCGAGGTATGGGATAAACTAGCCTTCTTTGTACCTAGCCACATAAACACTGCTGTATATTTTAAAGCGCATGACTTGCGCTGGTTTCTGTCGCGTCGATCATTAGGTTTAGATGCGCAGAGACGACAATTTATTTCAATTATTTGAGATCGTAGTTTGATTCGTAATTAATTTTCTTTTATAGGCTAAAGAGAGAACTGAAATGCACGGAAGTAAGCTGCAAAATAAAAGTTGAAAACAAATAATATTGAAGTGAAAAAAAAAAATTACGCATCTTTTAATTTTACATAATTTTTACCTATTTTATTAAAATTAAGTTGATATTGAATGAATAATTAAAAGTTACTAAAAAATTACTAGATCCAGTTGAATACAGTAGACGAAAAATCTATTTTTTTTAGCCTTGCTCATGTAATCAAACTTTTAAAACCTCTGCATACAAACCTAAGACCTTATCCTCAGGCACGTCAACAAACCAGACAATCCAAGTCTGCCAACTTAATAAAAACTCAAAGCAATAATCGTTCAGAACTTAAACCGACGCAGATTACAGCGAACCTGCTTTAATAAAGGTGCATGTATCTGATTTGAATAAGCACAGGGGACTATGTCTAGGCCACCTGATTCATTAGGCTTCGGGAAAAGTTCCAGAATAGTCTAGACTACTCTAGACACAGTCGGTTGGATGAGTGCTGAGGCAAAAAGGTTTTGAAATTTTGAAACTCGCCGTAAAATTACAAAGCCAATTCAGTGACTCATCAGCAGACAACTGAAAAGCGCGTTGTATCTAGTATATGTAACTTTGAGACAATTTTAGTAGCAGGCATTCCATACGCGTGTTCTTCAAGCCCTGAGGGCTAAAGGATCTTGCATTCTTTAAGGCCTCTTATTCTCAATCGCAATTGATATTGTCATTACGTAATTTGATAAGTAACTAAACAAAGCAGTGATTACCCAATCTAATCCACCACACCTAGGTTCTTGTTAATAAACAGTGTTAAAAGGTGGGTTAGCTAAACTATGTTTTATCTTTGTTGTTTTGACAATTTTAGACTGAATCGAAAGAGACAAAACATTGTTTAACTATTTAACACTGTTTACTAATACAAACCCTACTATCGTTTAAGCATAGTGTTTAAATGATTGAAGCACTAATTTTAATCATGATTTATGAACGTCAATATGATGACGAGCACAGAATTTTACCAATCCACTGGGCAAAACTACAAGATACAAGCACAGAAATTACGTGTTATATACATTTAAACATATTCTTATGGGCCGGCGTCATGGTTACCATCAGGCAAACGACCAGCTCGTCTCGTTATCAAATAGTATTAAAAAACACTTGCGAGTGCAAGTTTTATTAAACTGGTCTGTCTCATACGAAATTGAATAGGCCAAACGAATCGAAATTTATTCAAGCACTTTCTTTCTCGATGATACCTGAGCTTCCAAACTACGCTCTAGAAGGGCTAGTTTAAAGGATTACAGATCTTTATGAATAATGAGACAATCGTTTCGTGGACGATACAGTAATTGTACTACTTGTTAGGGCGATGTAATGAGGGGTAAAGCTTAATAGTGGATAGTAAGTTAGATATTCATGAGCGTGTTTTATGGCCACTTATGATAATTCTTTAATCTCGATCGTCGTATTGTATAGTGACTTCAAAGACGTTTTTGAATTATTACTCTTATTTGATAACAAATGTGTTTGCGTCGGCCATTTTCACCACATGAATTAAGTTTTTTTTTTCTGTTTGGCAACAATCCTGCGAATATAATAAATGCAAAAGTTTTTGTGTGTGTTTGTTACCATGTATCTCCGTAACAATTAAACCGATTTTGATGAAATTTGGAATGAAGTTTAAGTTCTGGAATAATAAATAGGCTATAAAGATACCACGCGTGTGAACCCACGGACAGAAGCTAGTAATTAATAAAACTAACATTGAATAGCATTTTCTTTTATTACATTTTACATTGAATTCCTCGAGTAATTTTTTACAATTAATAAAACAACTCTTACGCCGTTTAATAATCAGTAATGTAATGATGTAACCCAGACTGTGCGTGCCCACCCCTAGGCAACAACTATGAAGAAAGCATATCGATACAATCAAGAGGCACCTGTCTCCTACATGGGGTACTCTCTCCCCCCCCCCCCCCCCCAATTCATTTGCAGTCGAATCTACGTTAAACTCAATTATGCTTGCGATTGTTTCGTTAGTAGAAGCAAATGTTTTTGTCCCCCCATTGTGTATTGAGGAATCAGTGACTAAAGTCACGCGGTTTTTGGTAGTTACTTACTGACATGAATTTTGAATGTTTTGAGAATCAATGACGCCGTTTAATAATCTAGCTTATTAAAATAAAGGAATATATAAGTTTTATTATCTAAGATTTATAGTTATCTGATCAGAAGTGAAGTTACACATTACTTAATATAATTTATGAGAATCGGAATAATTCATTATGCAACCAATCTCTCTTGATTGACTTTCTTATAAATTGATTTAAAAAGTTAAACATATCAAACAAAATTCATTATAATATAAAGATGAAATCTAATGTTAAATCTAAACACGAACACAATCACACAACTTAAGTATCTTCTGAGCACATCGTCGACCGCGTCTTCGCTTAACATCAGGTGAAATAGGAATCAAGCGCAAGCTCATTTACTATTAAAAAGAGTCAGTCATATAAAAAAATTTATTGTAATATTCTTAAATTGATCGATTGTAGCAATAACTAGAAGTAAGATTAATATTTACTTAGAAATAAAAGCCTTATTTTCCGAAAACTTAACCAGAAACCTTTACCGTGTACTACACATACTCGTTATACGTTCGTATTAACAACGAATGTGTAGGATTTAAGAAACAATATTAGTATGAGTTAGCTATTTTACTATTAAAATTTTCGTGAGTATCACACATTATAAATTGTTAAAAACCGGCTATAACTCACGTCATTTGTCGATATAGAAGAGCGTGTCCGACGCTCTTCCTCAGGGAGTCTCCCTGAGGAAGAGCGTCGGACACGCTCGAAACCTAGGTCGACTATATCGACAAATGACGTGAGTTATAGCCGGTTTTTAACAATTTATAATATTAGTATGAATTTATGAACCTTATGTACTGGCTTCTACTTCGCGTTCTCGCCTCCCCTGTCCTCTCAACTCTCAACCCCTACTTCTTTGTATTCAGGATGGACGGCTTTCTGCAGGATTTCTTTTGATGAACTTGCCTTTTCACGATGCATTTCCGAATTAAGGAAATGCATCAGACTGCGGATTTAAGTTTTTAACGAAGTACTGATTTTCTTTATGGGTGGGCGCGCTGGGCGTATTTTGGTTAGGATTTATTGTGTGATGAATACAAACTTTGGGTTTGATTGTACCACAAGAAGATCAATAATATTTGTTGTGAGTAAATTTCTTATACAATCCATAAATTCGGATTAAAAAAACGGATGGTATGATTTTAGGTGTCTAAACATCGATAATGGTGTCAATTCTATCATTTCATACCTAAACTAATTTTAGTTTTGTTCTCTCTCTTTCCAATGCATAACATGAGAAAGAAATGAAATATATTTTAGACCTGTCAAATTAATCCACTTGCTTGTGTGTAGTGTACATTTAATGCCAATGAATTCAGTGGCATCTAATTTATCAAGATCGAAAGATATTTGACAGCTCTAAAACAAAATTTAGTTCTGTCAGACAACTTCTGTCTCTTTCTCATGTTATGCATTGGAAAGAGACAGAGCGAAACTAAAATTAGTTTAGAATGAAATAATAGAATTGACACCAGTGTGTCCAGATCTTATTCGGGAAAATTACAGAAACTTGAGATTGCTTCTTCTTGCATTTTTATGTCGTTATTTTATTACACGTTCGGTGACGTTGATTTTATTATATTTGCACGGAAACTGAACCATATTAAGTACAGCAAAATGTTTGTAGATTTTCAACAACTAATGCAAAACAAGTCGATGTAACAAAAGTTACATAAACTAAAAACACGACTGTCGATGTCAATCGGGGTGATGTAAGTATTCTACCAATACCCCATACATCCAAATATGTTAAGGCAATTAAAATGTATGGTGGAATAAAGAAACTCACACACATGCATCCATCCATACAGATAAATAAAATTGAAGTGTCTGTTTGTAATATCAAAATAACAGCTTTTTACTAAATGCATATGAAAGTATATACGGTACCTATAACAAAACAACCATTTTTTAAATTTTTGTCTGTCTGTCTGTCTGTCTGTTTGTTCCGGGTAATCTCCGAAACGGTTGGGCCGATTTTGACGGGACTTTCACTGGCAAATACTTGATACTATAAGTAGTAACTTAGGCTAATTTTATTTTAGAAAAATAATTAGGGTTCCGCGCAAAAAAATAAAAACCATGTAATCCAAAATCTCCACGCGGGTGAAACCGCGGGGCAGCAGCTAGTACATAATAAAAATATTCACTCCTTTTTATGCAGTCGTGTAAAAATAAATAGTACCGAAAATTTGAGTACATTAACTTTGAATGGAAATATTAAAAATTCGATTTACAAATTCACTGCAGTATTCACACAACCTTTCAAGTTTCAAGAACAGTTTCAGGGCCATAAGAAAAAGCTTCAGAACGGACTACCTTGATATTTACTACTACCTAGATATTTTTATTGTGAACTTTAACTGCATCAAATAAAACTAATTATATTGAACCGTGAGCCCTACTTTAATTAAAGCAAAATAATTAACTAACAAATTTGTTTTAATCGTATCAATTAGAGACCATCTTTATCCATACTAATAAAGGTTAAATATATCAATGCAATTAACTTTTTTAAAGGCTCACTATTGGCTATAAGCGTACATTCATTATGCAAACGGTCGAGGAGTTTAAATATCTTTTTTGCTATCAACAGTCTTAATGCGACAGTGTGAAACGTGCCTAAGGGAGTATTGCTAGTATGGAATCTTATTGACTTAAATTATTTTGTGTTAAGACTTAATGAAATTGACCTGTATTGTTCTATTTAACTCAAAGCTTTTAAGGTGACGTGGTTAAACAGATCATCTTTTAGAAGTTCTTTGTTTACTACAAGACAAAAGGCAATGCATATATGTGGGAACAGATTCCATAGTTACAGTTCCAGATTATCTAGATACAGGAAATCCTAGTCGAATCAGTGGTCAAAATTTAGAGTAGTCAGGTCCCAGGGCTACGTACCTAATTGTTTGGCGAATTTTGTGTTATTATGCCTGGTGTGTCCTTGAAAGGTTCTTTAGTTTTAACTATGACGCAAAAGGTACACTGAGAAACCAACGAGGTTGATTTAACCATTTTTCAACCTATTTTTAGGGTTAATATAGCACGTACCAGATGTGATTTGTTAAATCAATTAAAAGAACATTGTTATTTACTATAGGTAAATTTAACACTAAATTTTGCTGAAGTTTGTGTTGAATTAACCTGTTTTTTATGGTAGAAACAACTTATATCAAATTAACAATTTTCATTTTGCTGAAGCAAATTAAGTGATGTATTAGTATTAACATAATTTAATGTTTGCTCAACTATAATAGAACTAACATTCAAAAATTCAACTATTTAGTTTATCAGTGTACAAGCTTCTTGATAATTAAGGGCCTGTCAAATAGTAAAGATCGAAGAGATCGTAAATTTGTATTTGTTTAAACGCAAAATCCTACGTCGAATCGCATACATTCTTAGAAATGTGCATCTACAACTTGTATGACAAGACACACTTTTTGATGTGGGTAAACGTATGGATATATATTGTTTTATAACAAGCTATAATTCAGAGTAGAAATTGTTGCCATTATTACCAAATATTCTCACTTGTTCGTCAAAAACTCACAGGCCCACAGCAAGTCACGAATCTTACCTGAAACCAAAAACAATGAACATTAGCCATTGCTGGCTGTTAATTACAGGAACCATAGATTTACGGCGTACACCCGCCCGCGGCACGCGGCAATTATGAATACCCATAAAACGGCGCGTAGAAACACTTCCATAAAGGGTCACCATAATTCGGTAGTAAGGGTCAAAATATTAGGTAGCAATGATTTGAGGACGATGGATTAATCTTGGATAGATGACCGCCGCTGCACATTTTTGAGAGTATAATGAAATTAACGTAAAATATCTAACTCTAAATAAATTTATTAATGATTGACAGGGATCCAACATCATCGCTCGGATAAACAAATTATCCAGATTTTCATCATTTATCCATCACTCACTCACCATATTAACCGTAGATTATACGTCAACATAGCCGTGACTGTGGCAAAACTGACAGCAAAACCATCGTGTAAAGGGCTCCTTAATAGTACTGAAGGCTTATATACTAATGTTTTAAATATTAACAAATGTTGTGACAACAGCAATTAAATATTAGAATAGCTTTATTTCTTTATTAATGCTAAATTGAGTGACTTTATTGGAGAAAAGTGGTCAAACGCTATGTCTAAAAAAATAATTTTCAGTTTTTTTTTCCACCACTTTGCTCCGTTCTGTTAAACGACTTACCATATTTTTCTAAAAATAAAAAAAGAATTATATTTTTCAGTAAAGTTTACATACTTTTCTACTGCTGAGAATGAAATTCAAGCTTTCTACTTGAAAGGCGATTAATCACCTATAAGCCACAGTCATTATAAACGCAAAACATAAACAGCGCCATTGTCCTCAGAAAATTGTAAATGTGGCAACCCCAACATAAGTGGTGGCAAAGGGACGATTCTCTAATCCATTTACGATATAAGAGGTATAAATCAAACTTAATATGTGCTACATGTGTTGATAATGCACGCACACATGTATAATTCAAGATGGCGACCGCGTACGAACACGGTCCTTGGGTGTTGGCAGGATTAAAAATGACGAATGTATATGTGTTTTTTTCCGATGTGACTTAAAGAAATGTCAATGTGGGTAGAAATATCCCTTGTGTTTCTGTCAAATATATTTGCATTTCAGATATCTGTTTGTTTTTAAGGTTCTTTCCGATTCTTTGAGTTTATGTCATCCTAGTAGGTACCTTCTACTTTGGCGTCTTCAAAATTTCACATTAATGAAACTGAAAGTGACAAATAGCGGTCTGCCTCTTCGAAATTACAGATCGAGTTAAAATATAATTTCAAAACTAGAGATATTATTTAGATTAACCAAAACTGGTTTTATCAGTATCGCATTATTTTCAATTGCAACAGTTTAAGCAATGCAATTACCACGGTCAAATTTGGCACTAAATAACATCCGGCTCCGTAGCTAAGTTGGTAGTAACCCTGCCTGCAAAGCGAGGGTCCTGGGTTCGATTCCCGGCCGGGGCAGATTTTGTGTAAGCATAAAGTTTGTTCTTGGGTTTGTGTGGATGTTTGTGATGTGTTTCTGTGTGTTTCCATGCCACCCGCAACACACAGGTGTTAACTGTCCTAGGTTTTTTATACTCGTTATATAGTTGGTATCTTTGACCACTATCACACCTTAAGCGATACCTAGAATATGCTAGACCTAGAATACGACTGGCTTTTAACTGCAGCGGTCGGAATATCCCGGTTAGTAATCACCTACCTACCGAAGTAGGCAACGCGTATCTCGATATTAGCTAGCTAAAAATCTCAAGATAAAAATCTGATGCTAAGCAATGCAATGATGTGATTTAGCTGCCGCACTAGAGCACCAGTTCCAGCTCTAGATTTTACGTATTCATCAGTTTTAGGTTAGGCTTTAGGAGGATCTATTATACGCTATCACTGAAATCTATAATATGCCTCTCAAGAATAAAAAAAACAACAAAATCAACAACACTGATGGTAATAGTGACTTAAAAATAAAGCCTAATTGGAGGCATTAATCTAGTTATAGTCTAAATGTCACACTATCTACATTACTCTAAAAATCTAGAAGTAAACATCAACAATCTAAATGAAGCTCTTAAGCAATGGTAATAGATTCCATATTGACACAACCCCTGCTTAGGACCTTTCGAAGCTGACCATCATTACACCCAACATTACAACAAAGTAAAGTAAATCCTAAACAAGTCGTCGTAACCTCCACACACACATGCTCACAGATGAAGCGCAAATGTGTGCAAGGTGGCATGAAAATGGAATTAAGGGGGGAGTGAAAATGCAAAGGAATCAACCGGGTGGGGAGGTTGGGGCGAAATTGTCCCCAGACCGGACACTTTGAACGAATTATGACGGTCATTATTAGAACGTGGACAGAATTAAATTGCCTCCCCGTACCCCCGCTTCCCCTTACCTTCCGGCTAAGTATTCCGCATAATGATACCTGTCTAGTAGACACACTTATCTAAGCTAGAGTGGATCTCTATCGGTGCCGATTTGTTTTGCTTTTTTGTGTATTGGTTCGAGCCGAATACCTACTTTATCGGTTGTTAGGTTGGCAGCTGGGGTTCGGAAAATTTTAGTGTCGGACAGCAAGACTTTTCAATTAAGAGTTACAAGTTGCAAATAATTAGATTAGGTTTAAGATCTTATTTGATTACCTATTCGAAGTCAAAGTTTCGATAACATATTTTTCTTTTTTTTCTTTCTTATACACTTATTTTAAAGAGGAGCCTTAAATATCTTTCATAAAGCATAAGAACGACGTGATGTTTTCATAGAGATAGTTTACACTCCACGTGGTTAAGACCGCGGGCAGAAGCTAGTTATATTTATTACCCAGGATTGCCCTTTTATTCTACAAACACCCAATCTAAAACACTCGGTATTAGAACATTTACAAACACTTTAACACCGTTAAATAGAATAAACAACATTAAGTATATTACCACGATCTCTTGCGCTAGAAATATAATCTCAACAAATACATAGCACCTACAGATTCACAGGCACCGGCCACAGACTAACTAATCCCTTAGATAAATTTACAAAAACAATGCAAACATTAGCGGCGGATTAGCGAAGTAACGCAGGCTGTATCAATAGTCGTGCAATCAGTAGATTTGCTGTAATCTCAGCGAAGTACGATAAATAGTTGTGTGGAGCAAGGTTTAAGCGGCAGCGATTTTGATGATTGACTATCTGAGATTGGGCGTTATTGAGAGAACAAGTATATTTTGCAAAAATCTACTTTTGACCTCTTTCGCAGAATAGGTATCGCTGGGCATAGGACCACTGTCTCACGGGTTGGTAGCCGTCTTACCACAAAAAAGCAACTTTTAGACGCCTTTTTAGCTAAAAGTGACTAAAAGATAAACAAACGTGTCTAAAATGTTTAGAAATCTCACAACAAAATTGTCCAGAGTTACACAATTACAAGGTACTATAAATTAAAAAAAACGTTCCAAAACAAATATTTAACATATGAATAACTAATAACTGACATAATGCAGTAAAAATGCCTTAATTAAGCTGTATTTATTTTTACAACAAACGCTAACTTATCTTATAACTTAACCCGCATCATGCAATATTGATACGGCAACAAAGCACGGGCGAACCTCGCGTCCCACGTGACCGCTCTATCTCAAGATATACCTTACTTAATGCAAGCAAATAACTGTCTCTATACTAAGATATACCTTATACGTTAACTATTGAAGCATTCGTTCATCAGAATCGGATCAGCGGCGCAAGTACGGATATTTTCGGGTCGATAAAATTGACAGTTAAAATCGATAAAGTGGGTTTTATTCGATAAAATTGACAGTTAACATTGACAGTTAAAATCGATGAAGTGGGTTTTATCGATTTTAACTGTCAATTTTATCGAATTTTATCGACCGAAAAGATCCGTACTTGCGCCGCAGTTGCTCCTAAGATCAATGTAAAGCAACGTTCGGATCAGCCGGTACGTAGACCACCAGCGCAAGTACGAATCTTTTCGATCGATAAAATAGACAGTTCAAATCGATAAAGTGGGTTTTATCGATTTTTTATAAGTTATAGAGCCTTGATACAATCGACAAGTTATCGAATAGAGAGAAATCCAAAAAGAATATAAAGCTACTACAATACTTTACGATCAGACTTCGGTACTCGCAACATTCGATAAATTTATCAGTTTTTTCGACTCGACTAATTTATCGTTTGGACTTCCGTACTTGCGCCGCACAAGTCGTATTTACAACTAAGCCCTTCTTGTTGCCACCAAGAAGCCTCCATCTCTTAGAGCAGTATTACTTTAACCTTACATTGAAATTTGTATGTTATTATAGATCATGTCGCAGGCCATCGGCCGGTCCAATGATTCACACCACTGCTCATAGGATCATACTGGCGGTCGTACTTGAGAGCAAATCTCATACTAATTTTACCGTGTGTGCTAAGTTCTTTGCAACGTCAATTACAATTAGGAGACAGACGACAGTACTCAAAACCAATAAAAATAAACGAGTAAAATTTATTTAAAAAAAACTGAGAACCGGCTTCTATGGATATATCGCGATAGTAAGTATGAAATTTCACTCCCTATTTTGCCATCTTTAGCGGTGGTATTCTTTCATAAAATTAATATGGCACCACCTCGAGATACCCTACAAATAGAGATTTTTTTAAAACGGTCAACAACTAACGGAGAAATCGGCGAACATACATAAAAAAGACATAGGTACATTGGAACGTAGAACCTCCTTATTTTTTAATTCGGTTAAAAATAGTAGCAAACTTACGAAAACCAAATATTTTAGGTTCATAATTATAGTGTACTAGCAGTAAAATTTTTCACTTCCTTCGTTTGTTTTCTCAACTACCTACGACGCACAATATCGCCCTTAGTCATAAAAGCTCAATAAGATAAACTATGCTTTAAACTGCTCTGTCAACTTCTGGTTGACGGAAGCTGTTACGCGTTAAAACGAGACAAAACACTTTATAGTAATTGAGTAAGTTACGGAACGTTTATAAATAAGGGCCTTAATCTACAAAAGTTGATGCCTAACTTCATCTTTTCAAGTAACGTTTTGATATCTTGTACATATCTTAAAAAAACGTATCTATACTAAGACATAGCTTATTATCCCTCAATTATTAGGCGCATTCGCAGCCAGGCTTAGCTTTATCACCGACTATTTGCTTTTTTATTGGGTCGTTGAAGAGCAAAGAAACCAAAGCCGGCGCGATCAGGAGAATTATAATTCTAAAGATATTATTATCTGAAGCGTTGTTTGAGGAGTACAATCTGAGGACACCGAGATATACAAAGAGATATGGGTAGTACGATCATATTTGTGTTAACAAGATTTTATGCTTGGAAGTTGTTTAAACTTGCGTAATTTGCGTTTTAAATGGGAAAGATACTACTAATATCATCACTAGTAGTTAGGTAGAAAGAGAGGAAGGAACGTCACTGTCTTAAATACATACTTCTTTGAGTACACTTCATAATATTAGAGTACACTTTTTGTTTAATATTCTCTTTCCACTCGATTGAGGACTCTCTCGCCTGATCTTAAACGACGATGTGGTTAAAGATGCAGGTGCATATTATTATGTTAAACCTAATATAATCAAGGTTCAGCATTAGCTCTCTAGTGAAGCTGCCGGTCCACACTGGTATGTGCTTGGCAAAAGATTTTCAACATGAGGGTGGTAGCTAGGCGAGCACTAGAAATCGAAAGCTGACGATCGTTGTAGAATTTGAATAATCGATCTACAGATCGGCGGCCGACGCGATGTCACAATCCAACTCCAATCATTATTTATTATTATAATAATGGTCAACATTTTCAACTAATTGTCCATGTGAAAAACAATTCAAACGTAATTATTTTTCTAAAGCAATTTAACAATGCAACTAAATAACAAACACAAACCATGTACTTCCTTACATCGCGTGATTATTCTTAATTTTTAATTAAACAAGTTCTCAACCCCATTCTCTCCATTCCAACATGTTTCCCCCATCAAACCCGCCATAACATTATCAAACAAAACATAACAACAATGCTCGAAATATAATAACAATATTTCGACAACACTAATTCCCTGACGCACACATACGCGCAACACCGTAATCGTTAATGTCGTCTATTAACACATATAAATTCAGAGATGGGAAGTGAATTTTGCAAATATCGATGAAATGAAATGTAAACAAAGGGCACAGTCGACGCTATTTTATTGACGGGCTAAAGTGGTGACGTTGCAGTACAAAGAATCGAGCAGTAGGTGATCTTCTGTCGTAAATCTAATTTGGCTAGCGAGTATGGCTACGCACGCAACTAATTTTTAGAATCAGGTTAAAGAACCCGCATTCAACTCATTATTTATTTAGGTATCACTTTTGAGTTTATCTAAGAAATTCAATTCATTACTTATATATAATTTTTAATCGTGATGACTGAGTGGATGAATAAGAATACGTTAAAATACCTCCTAAATAAACTATCACATGATACAAATGCTATTATTTATATATTTAACGCTTTATTGTGCAGAAATATATAAAAATAGGACTTGCTTTGAGTATTCTCTACCAGTTATTCTCAATGCTACAGTAACTTAAGGGACTAGTATCACCAGCATGTAACGTCGTAATTGTATAACTGTTTATACTGTGATACAGTCGACTCTACTTTATCGAGGGGATAACCCGGTAACGCGGCAGAGCGGTAGAGTCAGCAAAGAATATTAAAACAATGGCTCCGAGCTAAATACGAGAGGACAAGGGGTGGTTATTACAATATTTGCTAGGATCTCGTTATTTTTAAGTATCCGCGTCTGCGGTTCTCAAACTTTGTATGGGGCTTGTAATATATGGGGCAAATGAGACAGAGTTAGGTGTAATGGGATTGAATTAGTTTCAATAATTTAGCAGCACTTAAACGCATGTGTGGCTTTCTAACTTCAACAAATATGTATTTAACTGTCACTTAATAAATAGTTATTAGTAAAAATAATACAGAATTGCATTATAATCCCATTTAG
The DNA here is from genome assembly GCA_907269065.1 of Crocallis elinguaria. Classification (NCBI taxonomy): domain Eukaryota; kingdom Metazoa; phylum Arthropoda; class Insecta; order Lepidoptera; family Geometridae; genus Crocallis; species Crocallis elinguaria. The sequence goes on from OU026068.1 coordinate 16,714,724, forward strand.
CAAATCTTTCTCAAACATTTTTGTCTTAAAGTTTCCGAAGCTTTAAGGGCTTTTAATTAAAAATCTAACCTAAACCATAAACAACAAATATTACGAAACGCATCAAAAACATTTAATTTCCGTTACCAGAGCCCCCTAAAACACCCCACCCATAAACAAAATAAAACAAAACATTGAGAGCCACCGCACGGAGCGTCATAGCGAAACGACACTGGCTGTAAATTATAATGTTTTATGGTTTAATACTGCAGATAAGGCGGGTAAGGAGCCTATTATTAACCGTGTTAACCACCCCCGTGCCCGCACATAACCTGATAAGGGAGAAACAACAAGGGTTTGCTATGCGAGGCGACGCCAGTGCATGGGTGTTTTTAGAGGCATTGGTAAACTGTCCCATAGTTCTAGGCACTAGAGGGAGGAGACCGTTCAAAGGGGGAATATCTAGAACAATTGGAAATGGCCTTTTCGCTGCTTTCGTTTCTTATTCATCAGAAGAAATTGAAGTATTTGTACTTTCAACATGTTCTCAATTTTAAACATATTCTTTACTAGCTGCTGACCACGATTTTACCCGCTTGGAGGTTTCCACAAGAACCGCGCATTTTTCTAGGATAAAAAGTATCCTTTGTCCGGCTTATAAACTATCTCTATGTAAAAATGACGTCGATCCGTTGCTCCGTTGCTCCGTTGCTGCGTGAAAGAAGGACAAACCAAAAAATACACTTTCGCATTTATAATAGTAAAAGGGATGTGATGACAGATGATACATCGAGTACAAGTTGTGTTTTCATATGTAGATTTAACAATTTTATAAACTGCGGTGTTCCTTCACGGAAATTATAATTATGAAAATAATTTCTCAGAGGTACCGTTAACGGAAATGTACTTTCTTTTCCCACTAAGACAAGACTAACAAAAAACTTCAACAACACTTTTCTTACTGTGTCTTAAGGTGTACACAATTTATGTGTTTTCATTTAGATATGGTAATTTAGTACTTACTACATTACACTAACACTTCCATCCAGTACCAGTAACCTGAGTCGTGTACCTTTCCGCTTGTCATACTATTTGAACTTTCCCACAAGTTCTTATTAGTGGTAGGACTAACTCTTCTGCGAGTGTCCGTCTGGGTTGCTACCACCGCTTTGCTCGTAAAGTCTGCCGCCAAGCAGTAATGTGCAAGCATTACTGTGTTCCGGTTTAATGAGCAGAGTAGCCAGTGAAATTACTGGGCTTACGAGGCTTAATACCTAATGTCTCAGGGTAACGAGCCTGCTGCAGTGCCGCGCAGGCCTTTGTATTTCAAAGTTCTGGGTAGCACTGCAATTGTTATGGGCCGGCGTTATGCTTACCATTAGGCAAACGACCAGCTCGTCTCGTTACCAAATAACATAAAAAAAAACAAAATTCTCTCCCGCACCCCACCCAGTCAAGCCTCAGTATCGCGAATAAACTTGACGTACTACTCCGGCCCCTTTGCGGTAGTAGAAAACAATCTTTATTTATAAAAACTTCCCGAAATATGGCAGCATCAAAAGTATCGCTATTACGTCACCATATTTTCCAGTCTCGGTTAAATTTATCCGCATAATATGTTTACTTTATTTCATTTAGAAACACCCCCACCCGCCTTCACACCCCCTGAATATGATTTTTAACGAGCCATCCCCAAGTATGTAATTGCCACTGAATGCGTTTCGTAATGATTATTTATGTAGCGCGGAGGGGGTAGGTGGTGGGAATTATTTTTTATTGTCCCCTCTACTGGCTTTGTAGTCATCTAGGAAGTTATTACGAGAACAATGTGGAATCGGAATGAGTGCAGGGTGCGTCTTGGTATCTATTTTGTTTTATAAATAATTCGACGTTGTCTTTTTACCAGACTGGCTCTAATAGATAAGGAAATCATCGTGAGACAATGCGCATGGTCAAGAAGCGCCAAGATACGGCAAGCCCCACTGGGTCCGCGTGGTGGATTATAAGCATTATTTATGGCTTATACTCTCTCTCTGAGACGTCAGTATCCCAGCAGTGAAGGCCTAAAGGGCTGATGATGAATTACTTATTTATACGTTTTTATACTAGTATTCTGGTAAGGCTTACCTGAGAGAATCCGTCTAAGTTAGTTTATCTGCGGCCAGGCAGTAGTACCTATTGCATTGCCATGTTAATTGTCCTGCTGTCCTTTACGGAGGATAAAGTAGTCAGTGAACTTAATCAATACTAATATTATAAATACGAAAGTGTGTTTGTTGGTTTGTCCTTCTTTCACGCAGTAATATAGCAACGGATCGACGTGTTTTTTGGCATAGGTATAGTTTATGGACCGGAGAGTAACATAGGCTACTATTTATCCCGGAAAAATGCACGGTTCCTGTGGAAACGCGGGTGAAAACCGCGCGCAGAAGCTAGTAAGAGTATATATAAAACCTGAAAGTTGGTGTATCAGGCGATCACGGTACAATGCCGCGCAGGAATTGGTTATTCAAAATTCTGCATTGCTACGTAATAACTGACGAGTGTACCATATAACATCAAACAAACGGGAGAAAAAAAAGTCCACGGGATATCGGATAGCCCTCTACTGAGTACTCTAAGCATGTATCTTGATAATACGCTTTGGAAGCCACAGGCAAAAGATAGTTAATAATATTAAATGAAAGCTATGAACTATTTGAATGTATCAATTGACTTTTCAAGAAACGTATAGTTAAATCAGTCACTCTGACCCAAATGAAGTGGTAGGTCGCGTCGAAACTGCCAGCCCGATAGGCGACGGCACCAAAATAAAAACGTTGCACATTTTGCGTAAATTCCCGCGAATTCGAGCCGTGCATAATGAAATCGTAAATCGGGGGCCGCACGAGTATAATAGTGAAATATAAATCGGGCCGCGGTTTGGCGCCGGTGGATTGTTGGCCGACATTTTTGCGGGCCGCTTCAATCACTCGTTTTATAAGTTGAGCGTATAGGAGTGAGCGATTGTAAGTATGGTAAAAGTAAATAAATTTATAATGTAATTCGATACATACCTATTTTAAAATTTTATTGCTATATAATTAAAATTTATATTTGATTAAGTAATTAAAATTTTAAATGAGACCTAGATGTTTATTACGTTTGACCACTATGCTAAACGATATTAGTTGAAGGTGAAACGATGTTAGTGGAAGGACTAACTCTTCTGCGAGTGTTCGTCTTGGTTTTTACCACTGCTTTGCTCGTGAAGACTGCCGCCAAGCAGTAAGTAGTGTGCAAGCAGTACTGTCTTCCGGTTTGATGAGCAGAGTATCCAGTGAAATTACTGGGCTTATGAGACTTAATACCTAATGTCTCAGAGTAACGAGCGCACTGCAGTGCCGCGCAGGCCTTTGTGTTTCAAAGTTCTGGGTGGCACTGCAAATGTTATGGGCCGGCGTTATGCTTACCATCAGGCAAATAACCAACTCGTCCCGTTACCAAATAAAATAAAATAAATAGTTGGTCTATTAGTAGATATGTAGCCGGTAGGTATAAATAACTAGGCCGAAAAAAACTGATTCATACATTTTAACGGAATATTTACCGTGATTATTAAAACTGCGCAAAAAACTATTTTCTAGGTGTATATTGTGTTCTTCGAAATTAAGTTGTGTCAGTATAATTAATCATGCAAAGAATTACAAAGTAAACTTAACACAAGTAAACTTTTATTGTTAGTAAAAAAAATCAAGGTGCGCCCAAGTACGAATAAGTACCTACGTAGTTATACAAATCTTTAATTACTATACGTAAAAATTAAACATAAACACAAAAAGGCTACCTCCCCAAAAACGCCACGATCGTCGTGAAAAATTAAAACCAACAACCAAAATTGAAACACCACAAAAGGCCCGTCGCCAGTAGATTTATAAACTGCACCGCCGCCGCTAACACACTTTCACGTGTCGATGGATCCGCGTAAAAGCCTAAAAAGCCGAAAAAATGACGAAAACGCCGAAAAAAGACTGAAAAATAATGAAAAAAGCCCAATCGCGTTATACTGTAGGTACATGCATCTTCCCGGTCGGCTGACAAATGGGTATAAAATGGTGGGATGAGGCCGATGTTACACGGCGAAAAATCATTCACCAATTCTGACGCCGCGTAGGGTTACCACCTGCGGCACTTATGGAGGGCTTTCTTAATTTAACCGATTGTTTCCTTTGGTGTTACACGACAAACAACAATGCTTTTCAGTTGCGAGCGCTTTTTAGATCTAGTTTTATACAAAGCGATGAGACAAGAAAGTTGTTTGCGTGATAGTAAGCGTAACGCCTGTCCATAACAATTGCAATTTTGAAACACAAAGGCTTGTGCACCGCTGCAGTGCGCTCGTTACCCTGAGATATCAGAGTTTATGACGCATTATGCCCAGTAATGTCATTATTCAATTTTTCCCTTTAGGGGATAAGATTTTCATACTGGATATGACTTGACATATTTAGAACTTCAAAAATACAATGGCGTCGTTATTGCATCTTCAGATTTTTCCATCCACGTGCAAAATAAAGTAAACAACATCGCGTGCACTAAAAATAGCCGAGCTTAACGAAAAGCCAACTCATGAACCACCAAATCCTTGGTAACCCTATCCCCCGACTTTTTATCCAAACGCCATCAATAAAAAGCCTTAAAAAAAACAAAACCCGTGACGTCACAAGCTACGTTTTCGCGCCGACACTGGCCAGCGAATAAATCAGCCGCTACGCTAGTGTGGAGACGGCTCCAGCCGAATTGTGGAGTTTTATTACTATTTGATTTACAAGCTTATTCGAATCTATCGAGCATTCCACTACAGAAACATCAATAAACATGCTAAATTTATGATTTATTTGAAAACAAAACATTAATTTCGGTCAATGACTTCTTTTTGTCTGGCATTCTCCACGGCCGTTACTCAGTGCATCAAACGGTTTCGTATAAAATTACACGTCGACATTTCTAAAATCCACTTCTGTAGTGAAATATAATTGTCAATCGTTCATTAAATACTAAAACAATAACGTCAAATGGGCGGGACACGTGTTTCAGATGATTGGTAATAAACTGCCACTAAATCGTGGTTTGTTAAATTTATACTCGAAAACGACGTACCCAGTGGCCGTTTATAATAATTTATTCAGTAACGTAAAACAAATTCCACGTATATTCAACGTAAATCAATTTAAAGTAATCATTATGTGAACAGATGTGTGTGCACAGAAGGAAAATTATAGATAATTAGGTTTTTAAACTATTTGCGAAACTAATGGTTAATTATATAGTGTTATTGCGCCGGATACAATTTTTCTTCTTCATGTTCCGTTAATTCTAATTATTTTTATACGATAGTATTGTTTTTTCTGTGAAATATGGAACTAAATTATCGTAAAAGCAACCTAAAAAGAAGGTAATGTATTCCATATAAATAATGCGTCGAAGATACAGAAAATATAAAATAAAACTTAGTCAAAAGGGAGCAGAAATAAAAAAGAAATTAATTGGGCTCACTCCTCTCTTATCTACTTCGGCTGACTTTGACAGACACCGGGCGCATCATGGACTCGGTTGATCAACTGGTGTCCCGGTGATGCCCTCTCGTTCACTCACTCACTCACTCATTCATTCCATTCACTCCGACGTCGGGTCGAGTGATCACTGATCACCTTACGTCCTTATAAGCGAAATCCAATTCGAAAAAAGGAGCAAAGCGTTTGACGGTTATTTTTTGAGGTTTTAATTTGGATGACAGTCTTTTAGGGATACGGATTAAAAAGATTGAGGTTTTGTGCTAAGAGGTTTAAAATTGTTGTAGTTTAGTTGCAATTTGGATGGCGTTGCTCTTTTAATAATAATACCTTATAGAGAAACAGTTTTTTATTGTTTTAGCCTTCAAAGAAATAAAATTGATTTGATTTTTTTTCGTTGCTTTCTTCATTTAAAAACATTATTGATTTATTAAAAACATTATACGCATCTTTTTGCAAAGTGTTGTTCAATGTCAATTTGTTGCATTTTCATCTGCGACATTGTATAAAAAGAATTGGAACATGAACTGAATTAGAAAAAATATCCTAAGCTACTCAGTATCTACCTCATTTTCCTCACTGTCAGTATTATAAATTTGATTGGGCCAAGAGTGATTGATGACTTCGAAAAATCACAATTTATTTAGGCCGCACTTGTGTCGTCGCGTCTGCCGCAGGGTGGTCCCACGGTGACAGGTGACGAGTCTGACAAAAGTGACAAGTGGCAAAGTGACAGCAGCGACGGGCGCGCTCCTTCGTCACTTACGTCCGAGATGACAATGCGATGTGTGTACGAGACGCTGTTGGTTTTGGGTTAGAATTGTAAATATTTTGGTTTTGCGTAGCTTTTAGTAGTCACGTAGGGTTGCTTGAGTTGAGGTTTTAAAATTATTGACGTGTTTTTTTTTTGCCAATTTCTATATCTTTTGGGGTATTTTTTTTATAATATTTGAATCGATGATAGCTCAGCAGTCCTAAAATAGTAGTAGTTAATTCGTAACTGACGAAGAGCTCGAGCTTCCTGTTTTTCTAATACTTCTAATTCGCGCCAGTATAATTATAGCGTCGCCATTATAAATACGAGTAGCAACAAATATAAAAGGGCAAAAACCGTTTAGATATTTTCGAGCAGCTATTTTTTAAAGCTGCCTCTTCTTTTCCAGTGTCAGTATATTTTCATTGTCACATATGATCACAACTAACTTAATATAACGATAATATGAAAAAAAAATTATACCAACTGCTATAAAAATCATTTACTTGCTCATATATATTTCATTTACTATATTCATAACTTCATTATTATTTAATCATCATTTTAAAATTTACGAAAACTCGAAAACCATGCGAATTTTACTGAAAACAATTTTTAAGCCTGTCATGATGTCCCCCAGCCTCTGGTTAAAAATTAACCACTCTTTAAGCCACATCCTATATATATTTCTACTATACATAGATATAGGTAGTACAGAATATGTAGGACACAGGTTTTCAGAGCAACGGATAACCAGAAAAATCCAAACCAAGCCGTGAGACGTCTAACTATGTACACAGACACAGCACGAAATGTCCAGCGATTTTTTCCAGCCAACTTCAGCAAAAGTTCGCAAGCCTAAACTATGTTTATCGTGCAACTAAAGAGCGGCGGCGCAGAGATAGCTGCAATTACAATAACTTGCAAAGTTTCGTTTTATATTTGTTTTTATAATGAAACCGAAACGAGAAAACCAGAGTATATGACTATATCCAAAGTTTCGTAATTACGATTTAGTTAGTTCTAGTTGAAATGATGAAAACTTTAAAAAATTGATGCTCGGCAACTTTCGGCTTACCTCGGTTTTCATCGTCATATTTTTTTTAACACGCTTTTAATAATTAGCTTCACTCGTAACTAATGTTGCATGAAACACAAAATACATAAGCACTGTCTTTATACAGGTTTAAGAACATCACAAAACGCAGTTTTTCACGGACAAAATCAACAAAATGCATGAACGTTAGAAACATCAAAAATGAATCGTTTTTTCGATATAGGTTTTGATTCTAATGAGAAAGAATTAATTGACGTCATAAAAAAATGGAGTCAACAACCCTGTTGTTATATTTATAGAAATGAAACTTTTTATGTATATTGTATATTATATGTAGTTTGGATGACAATTTGGTATCATGGAGCTGATCTGATGATCAGCTACAAAGCTTTGTATGACAAGTCCAAAGCTGCATTGTACCGTACCACATCGTACCCGTCAAACTACTGAAACATAATCTTTCCAGTCTCAAACTCCTGGCTAATTCGCCCTTCAAAGCGAAACACTAACGCTTGCAGCTAACAAAATAAAGGTCCGAACACATCGTCCGAGATTACGCTCACGAATAATAGTTCTCTTTAGTCGACGATCATAAAAAAGACGTCTTTACGGCCAAGCGGGCAGCATTCGAGTCACGTTGGAGCGAACTGATTGACGGGAGACGTCCGCGCCTTGCACCCTCCCCCGCCTTTTCTCCCTGAAAGAGGAGGGGGTGGTTACCCCCGACTTGACCTGCGAGCAAGAAACATGCGAAAAATGTCATTAATGCACTCCCGGGGTGTATTGAGTGCTTATGGCGACTCCATGTTGGCTATAAGCGAGTTCTGATAGGCGATGAGGTCAGGTTTTATTCAGAGGTCATCCTGATACGCAGTTCGTAGGTTTAGAGATGTACTTGTAGAAATATAACTTTTCTTTTTATTTTCGTTCGGCTTCAAAGTCGCGTTTAAGAGCTTTAAATTTGTGATGTTAGTAGTTGCAGCATTATAATTATTTTGCCGTTGGAGAAATCTCTAGTGAAAATAACTTACATGAAATTCGGTAGAAATGGTCGAATTATTCATATATCTCAGTCTAATGTTCTAATCATTTCGTTTCTTCGCATGTTAATGTGGTATTCGTGGCCTTAAACGGACTGTATTCGTGAAAATGTTTTAAATTGTATAATATGTCCTAATGTCTCAGGGTAATGAGCGCACTGCAGTACCGCGCAGGCCTTCTATGTTTCAAATTTTCTGAGTGGCACTGCAATTGATATGGGTCGGCGTTATGCTTACTATCAGGCAAACAACCAGTTCGTCTCGTTACCAAATAACACAAAAAACTTACTTTATTTTATTGTACGTGCTAAGCCAAAAAAAAAGACAAAATCGAGCCAGTTAAATTATCTTTTAGGGCGGTATTCGGAATTCCTCTTAGATTTGATACTTAAGTACATACGAGTATAACTTTTTTCTTTTTAAATCTGTTTTCTTTTGCTAGATATGCTTTAAACACATTGCCAGTAATCACAACTACGCTGCCATCCAATTTGCCACTTGCTGTCATCAATCCAGCGTCCACTTTTACAGCATGTAAACTGCGGTCCGAAGTTTGTTAATTCGGGGGTGTTTGGAGCCCGGACGTCGAACAACTTGCAAAGTTTGGATTGCCAGCAGTTTGAATAAATAGCAAGCGAGGACTGGGCTTGTTCGGCTGTGCCTTTTTTTGCCTTTTGCCAGTGTATTGCCAAGTTGGTTGCTGAAGTTTGACAATTGGATGTATCAAGATTTAAGATTGTATAGACAATGTTAGGCTTTAGCCACGTTTGAAGTTGCAATTGGTTTCGTTTCCTCGCTGCAGTTTTTAAGCTTCGCATCCTTGTGATATGTGATCTCAACTAAGATGAGATATTGCGTAGGTTAACATTTAAACTATCGAAGCTAAAAAAGGTGCTAATATAATAGAAAATATTTTATTTGTTCTGTGATAGGCGGGTTTGTTTTCTTTCACTGGCGAAATCCATGTACATATTGATAAATTTTAAAATAGAATACATCCTCCTAATGTTATAAATGCGAAAGTGTGTTTGTTGGTTTGTCCTTCTTTCACGCAGTATCTGAGCCACGGATCAACGTGATTTTTGGCATAGATATAGTTTATGGACCGCTGAGTAACATAGGCTACTTTTTATCCCGGAAAAATGCACGGTTCTTGAGGGAACTTGAAACGGGTGAAAACCGCGGGCAGAAGCTACTATCCTATAAAGTTTTACCATTATGTTTTACCTTTTATTAATACTAGTCATAGTATCTTTACTTAATTCTATTTTCAAACATTAATAATTTTAATAACGTGCTGTCGTTTCTCAAAACATAGCAGGTAATAAATAAACGTTTAACCATAATATGGTGTGGTAAAGTTGTTAAATAGATAATAAATAAATAAATATTATTTATCTATTTAACAGCTCAAACATGTAATTCAAGTAAAGCGTTTCCAACTCATAAAACTAAGTTTTGTTAGTTATTCGGTCGTAAAATGACTCATTAAAAATAAAACTTGCTCATAACAGTAATGTGTGAACAATAAACCAACTTTTAAGACTCATTATTGAATAGATAAAAACTTTCAAGTACATAAACAGGAAGATATTACGACCTTACTTAGCTAACAAGAACAGTATTAAGAAATTGCGTCGGTTCCAGAACGGACATCAAAAGTTATGCTCGAAAGTGACATCTTTCTCCAAAGGAGGCTTAATAGCAGTTGCAAAAGCCTTGATAAATTAACCCAACCGCATAACTTCACTCGTTGGGACGCTACAGAAATTGAGCTCGGAACTCGCAAAGACATTTCACCAAAAATTACCCACGAGATGGCTCACTCCGGGGGGCTCAGTATGTGGCTGTGTCTATACGTATAAGCTAGCCGACCCGCAGTGACATACCGTCAATATAGTCGCAATAACGCAAAAACTCCAAACAATAGACATTAATAAGACGGCGGGCGCAAACGGCCCCGGACATAACGGCCGGCCGCGTCCAGGGATGCGCTTATTAAAACATTTTCACCCGGGCAATATCTGAGTACGGCGCGCGACGTGCTACAATATGTGCCCCGCAAACTCGGCCCGCATGTGACGACCTGTGGGAATCGGGCAGAGAAAACTTCATTAACTCCAACGACCCCCCCCTCTCCCACCAGCTAGGTTCGCCCCCTGACGGACGCGACGGACGGGGGACGCTCGTCGCCCGTTCGCTTATTACGTCTCGAACGTGCCGCGAAATCGAAGAAATGTGACGTAAATACGTGAAGCGTTCGAAAAGAATCGTTCCGCTGATTGGCCGGTCTTTGTGCTCGGCTGACCGTTAATTTGATCTGTATCTGAGGGTCCCATTTTTCGGTTTATTATTGATGCGATCGGGTCCGTTGTGATGAGCGGCACGAGTCGCGGCGTCATGAGCCGGGTATCGCCGGGATCTCCGGGTTTATGATCTTCACGCTTCGTCAGTTCCGGCGTGGACAAAACAACAGTACTTTACGCTTTAGTTATATCTATTCCGTGCTTTTGTATAGCTGAGATTTGCAAATCACCTCAAAGTTTACAAAGGTCATGACGATGTATATATCTGTCACTCGTATCGTTCAGTGAGTCATAGAGACGTACGACACAACAATTACTCATTTCCGTCCGTTTTAGTAGTCAATCGGATTCAAGAATATAAATCAATCATCTCCTAATGGTTGCAGTTTTTAATCTCGATTACAGAATCGAAGGCGATATTTTCAGAAATATATTTATATTTTTGTTATGTTATTGGTAACGAGACGAGCTGGTCGTTTGCCTGATGGTAAGCGTAACGCCGGTCCATAACAATTGCAGTGCCACTCAGTACTATGAAACACAAAGGGCTGCGCGGCACTGCAGTGCGCTCGTTACCCTGAGACATTAGGTATTAAGTCTCATAAGCCCAGTAATTTCACTGGCTACTTTTCTCATCAAACTGGAACACAGTAATGCTTGCACATTACTGCTTGGCGGTAGACTTCACGAGCAAAGCGGTGGTAACAACCCAGACGGACACTCGCAGAAGAGTTAGTCCTCCCACTAACGACATTACAAATTTTCAATTTATTACAAATTTTCTCAAAGAAGTACAGAATTTCCCCTGAAGTTGTTACTAAATGCGTCGTTACTTCGCCTTCCGTCGGGGACGCTTCTAAGAAGGACCACACAGACAGTCATCGTGGCCGTCCGCTGTTGATGTACAAACAGTGTAATTGCCAGGTTGCAGCGACGACGGACGGATGGTCGGAAAATATCGAGATGTTTGGTGACGTGTTAGGTACTTGTTTCACCACTTGTTATAGAGAAGTCGTAAGTACTTAGGATTTTTTTCACTTTACATGAAATCGTATAGAGAACCAAATTTGCACACCTGCCGTATGTAAGTGGTGTTGTTTTCAAACAGTTATAAGTCATTTAAAAAATGAAATAGTATTTCTAGATCTACAGCTTCTTTCATAAAAAAAACATTGTATTTCTATATATTATCTTCTATACAAATTCTATGTGATTTCGTTTTCGCGATAATTACACATTGATAGAAATCACTTTTAACGGTTTTACAACGAGTACGTTAAGTTAGTTTTGGCTTAAGAATAAGTAATAAGTTATTAGTAAAGTATATTATAGTTGTGAATCTAAGAGCATGCAATAAATAAGTATTCGATGTTTCAAACACTTTGTAATGCACGTAGATTGGCTAAGCCTTCAAGATAAAACACATGTAGGTATAATTAACTAGATCCAGCTACACTCAAATCATATTATCCAATATTACGTCGAAAATACAATTAAAATAGAAAATACCTACTAATTTCCATCGCTAGCCAACTTGCACACTACTACCATCGTTGACTGACATCTAGTTCCACATCATCTCATGCCAAAGAGAATAACATTTTTCACGGACTTATCAATCACTTGTAAATAATACTCGCGTAGATTTCGCTTTCAACGACAATAAGGCGAGCCAAGTCGGAGTGCGGACGTCATTCGATGCTGGTTTTAGCAAAAAAAAAAGTGCAAAAAATCGTAGATTTAAAAATCGTCTATACAAATAAATAAAATTGAAGTGTCTGTTTGTAATATCAAAATAACAGCTGTTTACTAAATTCATATGAAAGTATATATGGTATCTGTAACAAAACAACCATTTTTTAAATGTTTGTCTGTCTGTTTGTTCCGGGTAATCTCCGAAACGGCTGGACCGATTTTGACGGGACTTCCACTGGCAGATAGCTGGTGTTATAAGGAGTAACTTAGGCTACCTTTATTTTATAAAAAAAATAAAAACCATGAAATCCAACATCTACGCGTGGGTGAAACCGCGGGCAGCAGCTAGTATATTAATAAGTAAGAATAAAACTAGGTACATATTAATAAGTGAGCATGTCACAATCTAGAATTTAGCAATTAATTACACGGCCTTATTGAATGGACATAGCCTTTCTTTACATAGGTAACATTTTATTGCACAAATAGACTAATATTATGTATATTCAACCGTTTTTAACAACCACCTACCTGAGTTGGCAGACCTGCACAGGTAGACCTTCTCTGGTAGATTGTACGTGTGTCCCAGTGCCCACCAAATTGACAGCGAATATTACACGTTTGTAGGTGAAAGCGAGATAAAATATAAATATCAATAAACTTATTTAAAGACCAACGCCCTGATTTACAAAAGCTCAATAAGATAATGTATGCTTTAAACTGCTCTGTCAACTTCTCGTTGACGGAAGCTGTTACGCGTCAAAACGAGACAAAACACTTTCTAGTAATGAAGTAAGTTAAGGAACGTTATTGTTTATCTTCACTACTTAAGGACAAAACTAAATGTATTTAATATCAATTCAGTATGTTCCAATCCAGGAGGCAGAACAAAATAAAACTGAAACATCATACTTAAAGCAAGATTCAATCTTCCAACGACAAATGGTCCGTCCCGTCAATCACACGTCATCGAGTGGATATCTGTCTGTCTGTCCGTCCGTCTGTCACGGCAACCCGACTCTGGGAATCCGCTTAATCTTTATTGAGGCATCGCCTTCAGTTTCACTGTTGTTAAACGATTATATGCCTTATCGAAAAAGTTTTAAGGATGAGGGTAGATGAAAAACTTACTTTGTTTCATTTGAATGTGATGTTCATTAGGAGCTCGTCTTCCAGTTAAGTAGACAACGTCAGTTATTTTGATTATTATTGATGGTTCGGTTATGATTTTTTACGATTATTGGAGTTTTGTATGATGTCAGCTACTTGTTTAATTTTACTGTGGCTTGTTTACATATTTAAAGGCAAGCACAAAATATAGAAAAAAAGTAGTACTTAGTACACGAAAACGAATTCTTTCTGTTTTAAAATACATAGTACAACCGATCTAAATTGAAAAAAAAAAAAAATTATAATTTTTACCCGGTCAGGATAAAAATTTTGAGAATATTTTGTAATTTGCGTAAATAACGAACAATTAGAATACTTTTATGTCTTTACTTTGTACAAACTCTACTTTGCATTACCCTTGACTTCGATCAGTTTTCGTAAACATCACAAAACTAAACAACAAAGTAAGACGTTCAAAGTTATGATATAATAAAGTACGTGCCCATAACAGCAGGCTCAACTTAGCTCTACACTTGACAATCAGCACCAGTTTTCATCAACACCAGTGTAAATAAACACAAAGCAACGCATCGGTGCGTCTGACCTTACACTTCAGCGGATCACTGTCAGAAGCGAGTTTTTTTTTGCTCTACTAGACTCTATTGAAAGTTTTGTATGGATAAGACACGTTTATTATTTAGAAACCATCGTTAATTTTTTTTTAACACCCTCTCTCGTAAAACTGATATAATTCCACCGGTTTTAAATATGTAAAGCGGGTCATAAAAAACGCGTGTGTTATCAAAGCAAATAGTTAAGTTATAGTCCATACAAATTCCATAACAGTATTATTTGCCATTTCAAATATGGAACTGATCGCCGCCGCACCACTCCAGCTAGTGAGCAGCGCGCTGTTGCTATTCAAGCGCGCTGGTAAAATGGCGGGAAAGCAACAGTGTGCATTCACAGATTGAGTTTATTTAAAATGTTTTTTTTTCCTGTTTACTCGCAAGTGTGTTAAAAAACGTCGTACGATATACGTGCGTATTGGTTATAACATGCTCGGCTCAATTACGCCCTCGCCTTCGGCTCGGGCTGAAATTCCGCCTCGCATGTTATAACCATCTTTACGCACTAATATCGTAATGTACTATTAAGTTACATCCGTAATTTGCGAGTGACCAAAATGCTGATCTCTACTTGGCAGATAGATTATAAACCTTTGATTAATTTTTGATTTAGCTTACAAAAAAATCATTATTAGAAGAATATTTTTAAAAACAAGCTTTTCCACGTAATATTGCACTGTCGCCAGGTTTACACAAGAGTACAAAATTTCAGCCACGGGAATCGGTTCAAAATTTGACCCACACATTCTACAAACTAATGAAGTTATAGTATAAAAGCTTATAAAAAAAAATCATTAGATCTTATTTATTTTAAGCTATTTAAAAAAAAGTATTTTTTGAAATAAATAAATAACAACAGAGAAAGGAAGGAGCTAATTGAAAAATTAAATATAGGTCGCACAGATATTTTTCTTTACAAATATTTTGGCATCATCAGATAGTAATGCTGCAAAACTTTTATATAAAATGTTTAAATAAATTAAGTTTATTATTTAAGTTTAGGGTATGATGGGGGCATACCAATGTGAGGAAAGCCCCTAAATAAAAGTAGATTAAAAAAAAGGTTATTTTGATGACATTAGTGGTAAAAAAAAACTGTTTTTTCCTTTCTTATATCATGTGTATATTCACCTTAAAAAATGATACCATTTACGTATACACCTTGTATATAATATATCATATTATTATTAATAATATTATGATAACGGACGCATCCACACTATGCCCCAACCTTGACTTTTTGCCTCGCATACAGTTGGACCGCACTGATTGATTGATGCTTATTCAACGGGCATTAGCGGCTCTACCTGCTCTTTATTTGCCTTTATTGATATTAAGACGTATACGTAATTATAATATTTATTATTCATCACGCGTCGACGTCTGGTCAAATAGGGCTGGCACGTATTTTTAAAGCATGTGACTAAAGTTTGAATATCCAGTTTTTGTTTTGTTACTATCATAATCGTATTGTTCCTGTCATTTTCGTAACAATATGGGCATATAACACATTGCTCTAAAAAGCTAAAAAGACTTTTTTCTAGGAAATCTAACTATTCACCATAATAACCAATACTATACAAATCCGATTTGAAATAAAAAGCTGGTTATTACATTTTTTTATATTTCATTTTATAAATTTCTAAAAGCATTTATTAAATTTTTTTTTTTAATTTTATCTGTGTAATATAGCTTCAATAAATTGTATCGCAGATTCATCAAGGTGAATCAAACGGTATGCAAATACGGGATAGTACAATATTTATATTGATTCATATTCTTATATTTATTTCAAATTGGAACATTACGTACAGTTATGAATTGTCAAATGATTGATATGTCAAAACAAATTCTACATAGGCCAATTATTGTTAAGTATAATTGTTTACAAAACTAATAAGATTATTAAAATATATTATTATTAATATCCCACTTTTCAATAATAATACATTTATTATTGTAAAATGGAATCCTGCCGTCCGGGATTTAAAAAAAGTTTATTTGAGACACCCCTGGCGTTGTCAGGACGTCATCATTCTCGAAGGTTCTGGATGATTGAGGATCGTGTGGGTGGTTCATTAATTTGGATTGATGGCTTTACCTGCTTTTTTAATTATTTATCTATTTCATGGTCACCGTTACTACAGAATATGTACATTTCTAAGCTTCTAATATTTTTAGGGATGTACTTAAATATTTTAATATACCATAATCAGCCAGATTACATGAAGTGACAGAAATATTTATAGGTAACCTTGATCAAAGTAATGAGAATTAAACGCCTACCGGTGTGTTCCTGTAGCCAAACTTGGCAGCCAGTATCCTCTATTGGCGTGTAATATTATGGTGAAAACTGAAAAACAACATCATAATCATCATCATTATTAGCCTCTTACGCTCCACTGCTGGGATACCGGCCTTCTCACAGAGAGAGAGGTATGGGCCATAATCCACCACGCGGGCCCAGTGCGGATGTCACATGTCCTCGAATTTTGTGGTTCTTGAACATGCCGGTTTCCTCACGATGTTTTCCTTCACGTTTTAGAGCGAGTGTGAATAATCTGCACATAACTTGATATAAGTCATTGGTGCGGGTCGAGTCGAGATTCGAACTATGGTGCGTCGGATTGAAAGTTGCACAAGTTCCCGCTCGGATACACTCGCTCTTCACCTCAAAACAAACACCTCAGCTTCGCTTTATTATTTTGCAATATATTTTTTTCTTGTAGTCACAATTCATTGCATATAAGCACCTTCCCCTTTTCTACACAACCCGTCAGCCCAGAGATAAGCGTCACTGTCCGTCGACAGCTTTGTACATCACCGGCTAATCTGTCACCTTGGATTTCAAGGATTGCGCTCGTCGCACTGTCTCTGACTTGTACGCGAGTTTTTTGAGTTACTGACGCGTATGTGAGCTGAAATGGTGTCTATTGAGTCGAGTTGAGTTGAAGTGATTGAAAAGTTTTATAGAAAAAAAAATATTAGTTCAAAAGTAGGTAAACTACTTTTTTGCAATGAGACAAATTGAACTCAAGATTGACTCTCAAGTCCAAACCGATAGGTGCTTGGCGATACATTTTTATCTTGAGGTAGATAGCTAGCCACAAAAGTTGGCTTCTGAAACAGGAAATTATTATATAAAATGTTTGCATGTCTAAGCCTTTGGTCTTTATACTTTTTTAATATATTTTATTACCAGTTTGATTGAAGATATCTGATGTGTTAGGTGTAATTAATTTAATAATTACTGTAATCTATATTCTCTATTAGATCTGAGATAATATTTTTGCTAGTTTCAAAATGTACATTATAATTTACTCCAATTAAATAATTAGCAATAACAGCAACCGGCCCCAATTAATACTGGCAATCATTTATTACTTTAACCACAAAAAATAAAAACCTCAATGTCACATTCAAAAATGGAACGCCACAGACACATGGCAACCAGACAGACAGGGCCAATCAATCAAAGGGAATTTAATTGATTACGTCACCCAATCAATTACCAACTGATCGTTCCAAATACAAAACAGGAAGACGTGATTCAAATTGAGAATGCGATTTAGAACTGTCATTGCGTTCTGATTTTGAATGTTGATGAGGTCTTTTGCATCATTGGCCGCTTGGTAAGGACACAGGCCTACCGTTCCTGTAACCTCGCAAAGTAGACTTCTAGATAATAATAGTACCAGCATGAAAACTTGACATGGCTATTATAATTATACACAAGTCTAATACCATCTTAATAAAAGTAAGGACGTAGCAGCTCAAAAAAAAAATTGCAAATTTTTGAACAGTTTTACACGTCTTTATCAAACAGATACATTCCAAATGAGACGTAAAATCCTCACATACAAGTGGCAACCTTTGTCCGCGTGACCGTCGTATCGACCCCTCACTCCGTCTGGAGTGACACGCCGGACAAAAAACTTGAGAGGCAGAGACGGGCGCGTACACGACACGATAGGGAATCTGTCTGGTGTACAACGCGCGGGCCGATTTGAACTGTGCTCTTAGAAATACTATATAAACCTTGGTGTTTTTGAATCTTTGCTCCAAAATAACCAGTGCTACTTGAATCTGTCTTTAAAATTTACTCATCTTTAATTAAGATTATATAAAGTGAGTAATTTATAGTTTCAATTCCGCGATAAAGATCGATCGATTATATAATCTTATTTAAAATGGATTTCCGCAAAGTAACGCCTGATTCCATCAAATATCTTTAATTATTGAGACTGCGTCGCTTACTCGTCGTATTAGGTACTAGATACGCGTCACCCCGGAGCGCGACGGTGCGCGTAAATGCATTTTACCCCGCCCAAAAAAAAAAGTTTGAGGCGATGATTTGACTTCGGCCGCCGCTCTGTAGGTCCGTGGTTCGAACCCTATAATGATCTTGACGGCTCCGTGGCTAAGTTTACGAGGTTTTCGTTCACCGAAACCAAACCGTGTAACCGTATCATGGTGCTGTTATTTTCAAGCCTAAAACTGACCTAGTTTAAAAAGCTCAATCATTGCACGCAGTAAATTTTAATTTAAAAAGTTTACGTATAAATAATTTGAATGTCAATGCACGTGATGCAAAAAGCTATTTTGAGCAGTTTCCATACTTGGCGCTACCATTCACCTGCTTCTGTTTTGACGACTGGCAGCGCGCTAATTGTGTCAGTTTGACCTTCCTGTCAGTTTGCCTGTCAGTCTGTCAGCGGGTTCGTTGCTCGGCTACTCGAGTGGCCAGTAGTCCGGAGAAGTTTTTTATCTATGGTAAAAAAACTTTGATAGTGCTGATAGAAATTGGGAGTTTTTAATGGTGCTGTAGGTATTTATGTTTAGTACGTTTTTAAAAAATACTTCATCATGTATAGCTGAATATTAAAATGGCTTACACTCGTAGGTAGCTTGGTGTGCACTGAAGTGGAGATGAGGGGAGCGAGTGGCGCCGGGAAATTTGTAGAATAAAGTAGCACAAACAAACAAACGCTTATACACTCCTATCTTTGCAGTAGGATTGTGTGTGACACAAGTTGCATAAAAATATATACATACACTATCAGCCTCTTACGCTCCCACTACCGGCTTTCTCTCAAAGAGAGGTATGGGCCATAATCTACCACGCGGGCCCAGTGTGGCTCAGTGGACATGTCACATGTCCTCGAATTTTTTGGTTTTTGAATGTTTGGCGACTGTGAATAATGCGCACATAACTTGATATAAGTCATTGGATACAGCACGAGTACCCAAGACGTGAGAACGTACTTTATGCTCATAAATCATCACACAAAGATTGCCCCGGCCGGGAATCGAACCTTCCTTATTTTACGGCCAGTGTTGTCCAACTTAGCCAAAGAGCCGAGCCAAAATGTAATTTCACAGAGCAATGATTTAGATTTTCTGCAATTTTCTTTATAGAAAGAAAGAAAGAAAGAAATATTTATTTGCGTGAAATGTGAGTTACAACATATGTTAACAAATAAAAAGACCAGACCTGACACATTTCGCTAATACTAGCATGCAAAAATTCAGCTTAAAGTAACTTTAGCTTGATTTACCGCTTTTAACTGATCGGTAAAGTTATGCAACATTCGCAGCGGTACCTACTCGGATGGGTAATCGCTATGTGACATTTAGAACTGAACGTCACTGTGCTACGATGTGAACTACGAAAAACATCATAAGCTATCCCGACACATACAATATTATGGTCAATAATGATATCAAATACATTAACAATATTTTTTTTTTTATTTCAGTAAAGGCTTATGTTTGACCACAACAATATCGACAAATAGCAATAGACATAGGCACCAAACACCCGCAAACCCACAATATTATAGTCAATACGTAAATTATTGTCAATAATATTGTAAGCATAGAGTTTGTCAATGGGCGCCTAAACTATTTTTTTCTCCATCGAGATTGGTTTTTCAAGTCTTTAGTTCAACTTCAACCCTATAACGCTCCACGCCGTTAAGCAGATCTAATCATGTAGCGGCTCCAGTGCATAGGATATGCAAATGAACGGCACTTCTTTAAAGTCAGTCCATCGTTATAGCTCCCTAGGTTCCACCTGTAGGTAGTATATAAGTCTAGTCTAGACGGCTGTGTTTTAGGACTAGTAGTTGTAGAGCCGTTAGTTTTTGTCTAGTAAAATTTATGAAAAAGCGGTATTTATACTTCACTAACTTAAAATAAGGCATTGCACCTCTACAAAAAAAATTAATCGATAAATTTAAAAAACTCAAGTCTTGTCAACTTCAGTTTGAGTAAGTTTTTTTATATGCTTATATAATATTGACGGCCACTGAGTAATTTATATTGGTTTCACCCTCAATTTTTTCTCGTTTACTAACTATACCTACCTCTATTTTTACCATGTCGGTAGAGATATTTTTTTAGTAAGGCTAGCGTTTAAGTTTTCCTTTACCTAAAGGAAAAGTTGTAAGATTCAAATCATTGACGTTACGTATCTGCGATAAACTCCGCTAAGTACCACGATCAATTCAAACCACCAAGGAATCTAACTACTTTTTTCTATCCACCGATGTTTCAAGCCCCACAATTTGCAACACAAAGGCCTATACTATTCGAGGAACAAAACAACTTTAGTATTAATAATCGCATCATACCGCCTTATCTAGTCGATCTCAGACCGGACTCGATCCAGCCCCGAGCTGAGACTGATGGATGGCTAAGCCGGGCAAGATGCGGCGGTTTCTCGCCTTCGGATAGAGTTGCACATTTTAAAACGGAATAGATTGTGTGGCGAAAGATATCTTGAAGGTATCATTTTGGCGATAAAATCACTATTAGTAAAGTCTGCATTTTAATACTTGTCCAATAATGTAAACAAACTCGGCGGATCGACAACCAATGGCATATATAGAAATTCTATCATTTCATTGGTTGATGATCGGATCATTATAGATGTCATTGGTTGGCATCCGCCGAGTTTAATATACATTATTGGACAAGTATAAAAACACGGACCTTAGATAATTTGTTTTTAAATCATATATCTTACTTTTTAAATTATTAATTTGTTAAAAAACAGAATATACATTTGCAAACAGTAAAGAAATGTTTGTAAAACATGTGAAACAATAAAAGTAAATAACAAAATATATTTACCAACATAAACAAAACATGAACCAAAATAAATAAATATTCTAGTATTTTTATTTGAATTATTAGAATTCTTGTGAATATTTCTCTTTATAACTTGTAAAAATTAATAAAATTAAACCATCCAAAATGTCTATGTCTATAAATATTCTCAGTCCATCTTTCTCTAGTTCATATCTACCTGCTAGACTAAACCTTTGACGCCTCAATGCGATACGAAACAAAGGCCCGATTCCCATCACTACGACGGCCCTGATAAATCAGGCTCGGGTGAAATTGAACTCGGATATTGTAAAATCAGTAATGTGTATACGATGTTGCGCGGTGATTTTGCGAGGTAAGAATGAGCTGTTTTTCAAGAGGATTTTTCAAGGTGCGAAGGTATCTTGTGTTAACAAGTCATTTTGAGTAGTGTTTTATAAAAGAGTAAAAAAATAAAAAATCAACGATTACAAAAATTACTATACCAAACTAACAGCAGGGTTGCCCCTTCCGCACTACCTAAGTAAAGCTGATCGACTTAGGGCCGATTTGTCAATTGCACTTTAACGAACTGATTGCTATCCAATCAATTAATTTTCGTGTTTTTAGTGTGTTTTTCGGGTCTTGCATTTCAAAATTAATGGACAGTTAGCTAACTAAGGTTTATTTCTTTAGAATGCCATAAAATTTATTTACGTCTGTCTTCACCACAGACTTAGAAGATTGAGGGAATTATCTAACAGGACGCTATCTGACTATTGAAAAATCGGCCCTTAGTTGTGAAATTGGTGGTAATTAATGAATAAGCTATCAGCTATTATGAACTTGTCTACAACAAGGCAACTTCCGGGAAATTCAATTGACGGTCGTTAACGGAAGCTCGTTGGCTGGCAAGTGTCACGTGACCACTGACTGGCTGCGTTTAAGAAGTTATAAACAAAATAACTTGTCATTTGACTTGAAATAAGTGTTCTAACACGCCTGCAGAAGGTAAAAAGGTACAACGCGCTGGCCGCACTGTCAAATTTGAATTGTTCATAATTTAAATATGGAAATGTTTTTCAGAGCCAATGTTCTTAAAAAAAACGAAGTAGGTCATACCTCATTACTTCGTCGTGTTTTTACTCCATTCTTATAAGATACATACCTGCAACAAATAAACACACATATTAGCAATATAATAGACCTGTACGAAAAACAAGAGCCAGTATGAGATAAGATAAACAATTGTAAAAGTTACACTCGAATGGCAGGCATGTTCTAGTGCTCACCTTTTTTATAGCCGTGCTGCTGGTCTATTCACCTTTAAAGCGTCACTAGTGCCCTAAAATAGTGGTGTGTGGTGACTAGCTCAAGCTTAGGGTGAACCTCACGGTACAGACCTAAGATTGGGCCGTCGCCCGGGATAAGGCGGTCGGGAGAGAACAGCCCCGACGAGTGCGTTCGTCTCAAGTGGGACCTAATCTAGTTAAAGCTACTTCTCACGAGCGAGGTAGGCGCTTGCTGAAGTTGTAGGGACCCTAGCTGTGGCCTCATTCCAAAGCCTACATCATCGAGAGGAAGGGCAAGAAACTCGACGGCGGAGTGAAAAGTAAATACTGTCCAGGCCTGCTACCACTTTGAAATTGAAAATCTGTGCTCAACACCTATAGTTCAGTTGCGGCTGCAGTTCAGAGTCAGCCCAATAGAGTTAATCATCTCTAACCACATTGTCGCTTAAGATCAGGCGAAATAGTGGTAAAACAAATAAGAATAGAACTAAATTCGCAATATAAATGTAATAATAAACTATTAGTAATATTTCTACGCATGCGTCGACGGCCTTAATCAGACGTCGGCGCGGGCGCAGCCATCGTGTCAGATTATGGTAGGTCCATGACATGTAAGGGTGATCGTATGGTTGGGAGAGAAAGCGGAAACAGGCTTTATAGTTTTATTTATTTGTAGAATGCGGATTTTAATGTTTAAAGGAAAACTTGTTTCACTTGTAAAACCGAAAAAAAACATACTGTTGGGAAGCTTGTATGGATTTAATGAAAATCTGTATTATGTCAATAACATAAATATTTTTTTATTTTACTATTTATTGTTCTTAAAGCACGTTAACTTTTTAGGAGTTTTTAATTTGCTATAATAATTAT
The DNA here is from genome assembly GCA_907269065.1 of Crocallis elinguaria. Taxonomy (NCBI): domain Eukaryota; kingdom Metazoa; phylum Arthropoda; class Insecta; order Lepidoptera; family Geometridae; genus Crocallis; species Crocallis elinguaria. Next base: position 16,738,100 of record OU026068.1, read on the forward strand.
TGTTTAATTCATAAAAAATGCTTATCGAAGGTTTATAGTGTACCTACATTAGTTAAAACGTCTCCTAACACTATCGAACGTATTTTAAAATTCTTTATTCATAAATATCCAATAACGCTCCGATAACTAAAGTGTCGTTAACAATTCTTTTTGTGTTTTTTTTTGTTTTCTGCCGCTAACTACACTACACTATGGTAACAAAATGTCACCATTAGCATGTAAACTTAGTTGTCATGAGCTTGCTTGCTGGAACCATAGACAAATTGGCTTAATAATTTGACATTTGTTTTAATTTGATGTCCTCGTCATTGTCATACATGTTTGAATGTATAGAATTCAAAGTGAATATAAAAAGCTACGCTAAAAGGTTTACAGAAGCCAAAACATAAATGTTCTTGGTCTATGAGCAAAACTAATTCAAAGTCAAGTAAACTTGGTTTGTTTTCTTATGTCAAAATGCGCTTCAACCACAAAACAGCTGATCGAAGTCGGCCATGTTTTCTCGCTGTCGGATTATTATAGAAGGTTTATAGTTGGGTCTAGGCTTTTGTAAATCAGACTGACTTTATCAAATAGTTATCGAGCAATTTAGAGCTATCGAGCGTTTATGAATAATACTTTTCGAGAATTTTACTATAGTGTACAGTATATAGCTGTGCAAGGTCGGGAAGTAAAACTAGGTTACAATAATTTGTTTGTACAGAGGCGTTGATTGGATTCAACCTTATTTTATTTATATTATTATACCTACTTCAGTTTACTTCAATTACCCGCTATCCGCTGATCCTATGCCGATATCTGCGCTTGTCACCCAACAATAGCCCTAACAGAAATGCATCGTCCCACCTGCGCCACAAATCAGGAAGTCTTCTCCTGTCACAACAGCTTCACGGACAGACGGACAGACTGGGACTATTTCTGTATATATTATAATGATAAAATATTGCACTGAGATTGTGACAGGTAATTTGTTTGGATTTATTTATTTGTTAAGTAATACTATGCACAAACGGAGCTAACAAAGGAATAGATTCAATTAAAGTGCATTTGAATAAATTATAACGGGTTTTAATAATCACAAACATAATGACATTTAAGTCCTTTATTAACTATTACTATTGCACCACTGATGGCAATTTTGCAACATTAAAATAATGATGATATTTATTTAGGTACAAACTATTTTGGTATTACTTTTATCGGCTCATTAATTTTAAAAATATCAATTACTCGGTTTTAGTTCAAATGAGTCGATTATTATGTCTCGCTGATACATAAAATGATAAATGATGATTGACAATAATTATCATTGATTGATGATATCCCTCGTGATAAATTAGGATGATATTATTTCGATGAGCTCATTTACTTTATTCTTTTAATTAAATGATATGATAACCAGGATTATTAATGTATCTATAAGAATTCATCATCGTAATCCGTATCATATAGGTGTTGATTACCATCTTATTTTTGTCTGTAAATAGGTTTTTCCAATTTAATGTTATCTAGAATGATAGTAGCAGCTACATATTTTGATGTCGAAGTCCAAATTTACAATCAATCTTACTTAAATCAACACCAAGGCTGTCACCAAGCCCCGATCGTAGGTACTCGTAGCGTACTCGATCAGCGGCGCAAGTACGGAAGTCGGTTCGATAAATTTGTCGAATCGTAAAACTCGATAAATTTATCGAATGTTGCGAGTACCGAAGTCTGATCGTAAAGTATTGTAGTAGCTCTATATTCTCTTTGGATTCGACCTAGCTATTCGATAAATTTTGTCGATTGTTTCGAGGTTCTATAAATTATATAAAAAGTCGATAAAACCTACTTTATCGATTTGAACTGTCAATTTCATCGAATTTTATCGATCAAAAAGATCCGTACTTGCGCCGCAGTCGCACTTGCCAGTTACGATTCCTCTCCGAGTATAGGCCTATCGACCTTCGACACCAAAGCTTCGGAAGAGATGAGACTGTCGAGGCGCAGTATTCAATGATAGTCTAGTAAATATTAAAACATCGATGTTTCAAGTAAAATATTTTTCAATGCGCACTCATCAGTGTATTGACAAGTTGACCACACGTTCGACTGGTCACCGATACTTTCACCCTGAGTGAGGACACAAACTGAGGTTTTTAATTTCAAGGCCTGTTTCAAAGTTCTGAGTGGTGGCACTGCAACTGTCGTGGGCGGGCGTTATGCTTCCCACCGGGCAAACGAGAAAAACTGTCTCGTTATCAAAAAGAATAAAAAATATCTTTGCTTGCGTCTGGCTCTTTGTGCCGCCACGTGCCTTAATTATGAGACGACACATAAACCGCGTCTCTTCATCAAGTTCTTAAAAATCCACCATTTCACTACATTCAGCAATTCAGACGTTGAAATTCGTATTTAGACTCCTCACCTACTAGGTATCGATCGACAGGATCTCAAAATGACGTGTCCGTTATTTACCTCAATTTACATCTATGAGTCCACATTCACGTACCAGGAACGCATAAGGCATTAAAAGGTCGCAAATGATTCAGTGGATCTACCAAACAAACCAATACACCTTGCTACCACCTTACCTAGTTACAATAAGGTTCAAATTCGTGGTTCCAAGCATTATAAGTGTGCAGTTATAGCGTAGGAGGTAGATACCAAGACACGATGATCGGTCGACAATTTGATTCGGAATATATCGTCGCGTCCGAGCTGTAAACATGCGTTGTAGGTGGGTGCAGGTTCGATTCTCGGCGAAAGTTCTGTTTAACTCTATGTGTGGCGGCAATAAAACGCTGAGTGCTCAATAATTTAGGACGTAAAGACGTATTAACTAGTGTGTGGTTTACATTTCGAGTAAGGATACGCCGTGTGTTGAATGTTGTTTGAATGTGAAGCAGTAAAATATATTCTGCCAAGGATATTGAATAATAATGCGAAATTGATCGTTTATTTGTTATTTTTATGAAGCATGTGTCATGGTATGTTGCAACAGGAAAACTTGTGTGCTCTGTTACGTATCAAACTATCCGTATATATTAAATGAGAAAGTGATTGGTTGGTGTTTTCGTTTGTTGGTTGATCCTTCTTTCACTCAACAACGGAGCAACGGATCGACGTCATTTTTTGCGATATTATAGTTTATGTACTGGAGAGTAACATAGGCTTTTTAACCCGGAAAAACGCAGGGTTCTCATGGGAATCTCCACGCGGGGGAGCCGCGGACAGCAGCTAGTATAAATGCGAAAGTGTGTTTGTTGGTATTTCCTTCTTTCAAGCAGCAACGGAGCGACGGATCAACGTGAATTTTTGCATAGAGATAGCTTATGAGCTATAGACTGAAATAGACTAATTTTTATGCTGGAAAAATGCACTGGTCCTGTGGGAAACAATAATCTTGGTGGTAACTTACCAGGCAAGAACTAGGCAAGTTCCGCCCACTCTACTGTGGTTGCTTTAATATTTTCCTTCATTAAAAGCTTATGCTCGATTCAAACCAACGACCTAAAATCCGCAGTTGATCTCACAATCTCTAAGCCATCACCGTTTTCAGCGTTTTTGACCGCTATCTCGCGTGATCATAAGCAACGGTGTGGTCAAAAATTGTGGATACACCAAACCTAGAATAGGATGTCTCTCAAGTGCAGCTGCCGGAATACATCAATAGGTGCTAAGCGAAAGCTTTTCAAATTGAAGACGGTAGCTAGCCAGGCGAATACTTGAAAATTCCCGTTTTTATTTATGTTATTTGGTAACGAGACGAGCTGGTCGCTGGCCTGATGGTAAGCGTAACGCCGGCCCGTAACAATTGCAGTGCCACCCAGAACTTTGAAACACAAAAGCTTGCGCGGCATTGCCGTGCGCTCGTTTTTTTTTTTTACTTTATTAGGTTAGTAGACGAGCTGGTCGTTTGCCTGATGGTAAGCGTAATGCCAGCCCATAACAATGGCAGTGCCACCCACAACTTTGAAACACAAAGGCCTGCGCGGCACTGCAATGCGCTCGTTACCCTGAGACACTAGGTATTAAGTCTCATAAGCCCAATAATTTCACTGGCTACTCTGCTCATCGAACCGGACCACAGTAATGCTTGCACGCTACTGCTTGGCGGCTGACTTCACTCACAAAGCGGTGTTAACAACCCAGACGGACACTCGCAGAAGAGTTAGTCCTCCCACTAACATCAAGCTTGCAATACGTTGTTATTATTCCCCGTAAGTTGAAGCTCGTTTATCGTACTCGCTCGTACGCCACCTCCTGCACTATAAACAAATGGGGTCATTAATAAACGTAACGTTGAATGTAATTTCGTCAATCAACTGTCGCGGCCGTCAATCAGCCGCTGATTGAATGTCGATTGAATCGGCGAGGTCGCGGGGTCAATGCCACCGAGTGACCTAACCATTGTTTGTTATGTCCTCTTGTGAGTATTAAGCCACAATTTATATCGGATGGTAAGACTGGCTCTGGTGAGACCCAAACCTAATGTTAGAGTAAGGAGTGAAGTACAGTGCCGCGCAGGCCTTTTTCATAGTTCAGAATGGCACTGCAATTGTTATGGGCAGGCGTTATGCTTCTTACCATCAGACCAAAAGACACGCTCGTCTCGATACTCAAAAATTTTTGAGAGTTTTATTATATTAAAGTTACACTCGCTAATATGTTAACACTTTAATTAAATCTATACATCTATACAAATAAATTAAATTGAAATGTCTGTTTGTAATATCAAAATAAGAGCTTTTTACTAAATGCATATGTAAGTATATACGGTACCTATAATATAACAACCATTTTTAAAATTTTTGTCTGTCTGTCCGTCTGTCTGTCTGTCTGTTTATTTGTTCCGGGTAATCTCCGAAACGGCTAGAACTGGCAGATAGCTGATGTTACAAGGAGTAACTTAGGCTACGTGGGTGAAGCCGCGGGGCACAGCTAGTTTACAAATAAAAATTAATACTGATCATAATAAACTAACGAGTCATATTACTATTACTTACTACTTATTCAAATAACTGCAATGCTGCCAGTATTTTGGGAACGTTGCCTGCTGGTAGCGGATTATTAGATTACGATTGTAAATAGATTGGTGTGTATAGATAATATTTAGTTATATTAGTTTATTTTGTTTTAATATAAGATTTCTATTTTCTCTGCATATAATAATTTTAGTACAATAAAAAATTACAGTTGGTCTAAATAAATAACTATTGACAACTATTGCAAAATTATACACAAACAACACCAGCCGGCCACAAGCGCCGTTCCCTATTATTCCGCCGGCAGGATAATAAGCACAGTGGAGCGAAACACGTCAAACGTAGACAAAAATATAAGCAAAAATTACACGTCTCGTACGAGCGGCATGACGTCCAGTCAGTCCGTACTACGGACGTGCGTGTTCACATTGATTTGCTTTTATCTGATATTATTAATACAGGAATGTTATAATTATACTGGATAAATCTACGCGACACGTGTTTTTTTAGGTTAGCATTTGACTATTCCAATTCATAATACTTTATTAAGATGAGCCAAGAGAGCGCTCTTAAAACTCAACTAGGTACCTGTTCTTCTATCACATCATATGATTTTGAGTAACGATGTCGTCAAAGACTTAAGGTAGGGTTAATTTTTAACTTGAGGGTTGTAACGAGTACTGGATGGTTCCCTACCATCATGATATTCTTAGTCAGTTAATGCATAGTAATAATTAAGAAATCAGCTGCAGTGAATGAACAGAACACAGGCTCTGCGAGCGTTGGAAAGAGAAAGTGAACGCGAAAATGCCGATGGATGACTGAGGCTTGACGCTAATTTTACGCAGGCCGTGATCCATTGCGCGTACTCTTGTATAGTTGTACGCTCAAATAACAACAGAAAAATCACAGTACCTTCCTGAAAATCACTTTATCATTCCCACGCCACATTTTCCGGCGCGAATCGGTCACCGCAAATCACAAACAAATTTAACGCGTAGTCCCTCGAGGGCATTAAATCATTATAATACGGGTGAAATAGCGAAGTGGACTCGTTCCACCATCAATCACACGTCAAGCAGCCACGCATCACTAATTACAAACACACCTCGCATTAAAACGATGCAACGCATATTTTAATTCATAATAATATCGTGTGCAAAATTAAAACTCGAAAACATGAAACGTAACTCGAACGAAACGCAAACGAAATGCGAACATACGCGTTTATAATAGAGCGCACAATATTTAGAACTGAAACGCGAGTTTGCACGTTTCGCACTAGACGAACGCTATCGCGCCCGCGCGCATTAAGTCTCCAGTCACTCTCAATCACTCAAGCTGTCCAGACGTCAGTCATAAGCAAGACGAACGGGGGAATGTCGGTGGCCTCCTTTGAACCACCCCGCTCCCCGCCCGGTAGGTGAAAGGGGGGTGGTCAGCTCTTGAAGACAATTTACTGAACAAGTCGAGTCCGCAGTCCGGCCGGGATTCGTGCGCTGATGAAATTTATTTGAAGCAACTTGTGTTGCACTCGTGTTATGGGATTTCCATGGCAACTGTCGCAAGTTAGAATAAAGAGTTTATTTCAAATAGGAGTGGCGTGTGCTTTATTTCTTTTATGAGAAAGACGGATAAGACACGTTTTTTGACGATAATTTTTTTGTTTGATAATTGATAATGTTGAATAACAAAAAACGCAACCCTATATTGATACGATCACAATCTAGGTTTTATGCGCTAACCCTATATGATCGCTATTAGTCCATCAATGCATGATTGATAGATAAAGAATCGGACCACGCGAAAACCTTGGAAAATCTACGATGACAAAAACCACAAAACTTGCCAATACGATTCTCGTTACGATAGAATCCTCCATCCCGAAGTACGAAGTCTAATCAATTTCCTCTCCCGAACCCAAATTAGCAGTGAACATCGTTGACGACAGAACATCAATATCAAATCACCATCACATCAGTTCACTACACTCCGAAAAAAAAACGCAACAAAGCTCTCCGGGTCTCAAACGGTGAGTTAACATCATTATCGGCGACGGACTGCCCCCTTGCCCCCCTCAAGGAGGGCGCCGTGGAGGCACGGGTGGCGAGGGGGTAGGGGGGCGACACACGTCGCTCAAACGTCGCCAGCAGACGGACGTCTTTGTCGACCGTCGCTTTATTTACTCCAGTCTTTGGAGCGACTAGAAGTGACAGCGGGTTTTTTGTGGCGTCTAATTAGGGGTCTTGTGTGAGAAATTAAATGTTTTTGTTTTGGGGTTGGACAGTGGGCGGTGTTTATATTTGGAGAAAATGTTTTAGAAGACGTATTCAGTTTTCATTTGTCGCATTAAATTGTTTCAGAAATCTTAAACACACAAATACTTCTTGATTGGTCCTGTGACCTGTCTTAAAACATTGCAGCTGGAAAATAATTATAAACTTTACATTATCACTTGCTTTCATGAATTGGGCATGAGCTCTATGGCTAAAGATTTAGGGACAAATCCAAGCGTGGATACAAGCTTCCATAATTCCAAAGACTACGCTTACTCGGCTATGAATCCTTAACCAATGACACATAATATATAATAATAATACCAATGACTCACTTGATCACACTGTTAGATCACAAAGAAAATAGTCTTTCTAGATTTTTGATATTGATATTTCCAATCGAATAGTTTTTAATATCATGTAACTATTACAAGTTGAAGGAGTTATTAACCTACGGACATATTCAACTTCTTTCTTAACGTAACTTTTTTAATTTCTTTCGAGTTTTTGTGCCATTGTAACTTCGTTAACTGTAAAAAAAATAAACACTCAACAACACTATAAGCTCATAGCAAGAAACAAATCAAATTCGTATTTTAAAATATACATCAGTTTTAAGAGCGAGTCCTCGAGTTCTACCACCTCTAATCCTTTCGCAGCTCTACATCCAGTTGATTCAATCAAATTTGACAGCTCAAAGTCGATGTGGGTCGGACACTGGTACCGCGGTACTGATCATCGACTTTTTCTTCTTCGGCTGTTATGAATAACTAGAGATTCACGTCTGGACGTGTTTCGAACTATGGCTCAGTAGTAGTGACGTCGGTCGCACCTTACCTCTAATTACTTATACAAACCTTTTGGTGAAGGAAAACATCGTCATACAACTATATCATTGTGGTAGGGTATTTTGTAGTGCTCGCCTGACTAGCTACCACCCTTTAAGTTGAAAGTTTATCGTCACGCACCTAACAGTGTGATCCTGAATTTACACTTAAAAGTGAGTTCTGATTCTAGGTGCAGCGTATTTAACCCTTATGACCACATCGTTACTTACTTAGATGAGATACTGTAAAAATGTGTGTAGTAGACATTTATTTTGGCCACTAGGTCTACGCACCACGCTACTTATTACTAATATCAGCTACTACTATACCGATTTTGACGGGGCTTTCACTGACAGATAGCTGATGTTACACGGAATAACATAGGCTACATTAATGTTAGAAAAACAATTAGGGTTCCGCGCAAAAAAATAAAACCCATGAAATCCAATATCCCCACGCGGGTGAAACCGCGGGCAGCAGCTAGTAGTAAATAAAAAAGGTTATTATCTGACACAACTGCCCAACACAACCCTTCAGTAAAATAGAAATAAAACAACGACGAAGTTTTATCTTCAAAGCAAATCTGCATGACTGCACTCAATCACAAGACGTACTGAACACTCTCCTATTTAATTGACGGTCCACTCCATCAAACGAACCTTAAACGCAGCTGCAAAATCGGCAATAACAGTAAAATCAATCAATTTTCAACTTTAAATCAATATGACAAGGGAGAAATAACGGCAAAGAAAGTGATGTAGAATTTTCTCGACAAATACAAAATGCAATTGCAGGTTTGGCAAACCAAACTAAACTCTATAACAATCGTGTTAAATGTCATGTAGGTAGAAAGAGAAGGAAGATGTGCAGCTGTCAACAAGAAACGTCACGCTTCACAATGAAAGTGTCAAAGAGAAGACGCCCGAGTGTCTGCGAGTGTACGTTGATAGATTTTGTTGAAAAATATTAAATCTTTATATGAAATAGTTGTCTTAAAATGTGGCACAGAGGTTTGAACCCGCTCGCCAATCTAAAGGTTGAAGTACTATTAAGCTTACGTTTTCGGTGAACGAAGGAAGGAAAGGTAAACATTGATTCTTATTAAAACTGACAGATATTAATTCCAAGAATTCTCAAGAAGTGTCAAGAAGTAATATTATTATCTATTATTTTATTACAGCTACAATACTTTTAAAATATAACTATATGCATGATAATTGTTACAGAATAAACTTGTACTAAAATTGTACCACAATAAACTTTACATTACTTTTATTGGAATACATTAATTCTTATAACATCGACAAAACCAAATTCATACAATAACCAGCAAAATATTAATAAAATCTGTTGTAACTTGTAACATTAATATCTTCGCAAAGTTAACATTTTTTAACCTATTTCGAGTTTTCTCGATTACGATTGCTTAAACCATAATTCCATTTAAAATTAGATTTATTAAGTTTACCGATAATTTTCATAACTTTTCCCGCACCGAACCTGCACCAAATGCAGCGACTCACAAAGTGCTCCCCGCCCGACGAAAATAGTAAACGATGTTTGACAAATAGCTAGCAGATGTCGCCTCGGCGCCGGGAGCCCCGACTTTTTGTCCTTGAGCTTCGCGCCTCCGAACCACTGGGCGCAATATTTGACAAATACGTTGCGTATTGTATATATAAAAAACTTGAAACCCTAAAATTATGTCACCTTAGTTATACAGTCTGAGTTTGAATTGATATGTTATCTGGAAAAGGGGCCAATCTACTCCTCCTGGAGTAGATTAACAACGACATTTCATTTACGACTTTTTGAAATACGAAATTTTTCATTGAATAAATGGTTTGAACAACATTGAACAAAGTTTACATCAAAACCTCGTTATCCAAAAGAATAAAAAATTTTTAGTAAAAGTAATAAAATAACAATGCAATATTATAGCGATATAACAGATACATACACAATCCGGTTTTTTCACTATTCGCAATAAAACGACGCATGAGTTTGACATGAAAATTGTAATTCTCTGTAAAAATTCTAAATTTTCTTACTTTACAGCAAAATTATCGATTTCTTCTACAGCAGAAATGAATCAAACTTCCATTTCCACACGACCCCCTCCCCTTCTTTCCCCCACAAGGCTCAATTTACCTAACAACAGTATTATAAACAACATAAATATTATTTACGACTGAAAACTGAGCGATAAGGCTAGCCACAGATTGGATAAGAGTCAACTCGAGTAAGGACGGTCATAGATTGGGTCACAGTTGCTACGAGTAAGAAATTTACCAGAGATTAGGTAACAGTATGTACGAACAAGAAATCCGTAGTAGTCAATCCAATAGACGAGTTTTAGATTAGACAGGAACAGTGCTCGTCAAATCTAAACGCGCCTTTACTGAAGTTAGTCTGAAGATAATGTTGAATGCCTAAGATGAAGGTGAATGCCTAATCTATAGTCAACGCGTTTGTGTAATCAAAAAAAAAAAAGCTGGCCATAGCTTACCTAAAAGTAACCACCTCGGTAGCCATCAGTCAGCCGTCAAGGTCTCACCACTGCAAAGCAAACGTGACAGGTCAAGGGTCACCCCCCCGTCTCGGGCCACCCGACCCTTCTCCCGTCTACCTCCACCTTACACCCGCAGGCACGATGAAAAATACATTTAAAAACTGAACTACTGTATGATTATCTTGGATACCAATATTGTCGTAAGTATTAGCTTACAACATTCTGCCTGCGGTTTTGACCCACGTTCCCACAGGAACCGTGCATTTTCTGGGATAAAAAGTAGCCTACTTTACTCTCCGGTCCCTAGAATATATCTATGTCAATAATCACGTCGATCCGTTGTTGCGTGAAAGAAGGACAAACCAACAAACACACTTTAGCATTTATAATTTAGTTAGCTTAGCACCAGTAAGTGTAAGATGGTATTTAAACGCTAATTTTTACTTAGAAAACTATCACTAATAGCAAGATATGTCAGGTTTGAAAGTACTACATTAAATATTTTTATATTGATTCCCGGACACTTCATGTAGACCCAAAACCAACAGTTTTCATTCGTAAACATTAACCTTGTTACCACAAAAAAAAATAATTTGGACGCCTGTCTAGCTAAATATAAAATAAATATAGCCAAAGATAAATGTCTACAATGATTAGAAATGTCACAACAGAATTGAGTTAGACACTACTTAAATCAGGATTTGTGGTTGCTCATATTTAAACGCACTACTAAGGCATGTTTAGGAGTTAAACACTGTTTAACACATGTGTGTTTAATTTTTTTGTGGTAAGACCCTATCAATTTGAGTTATCATTCATCTAAATAACTGAATAGATTTGATGGGACTTTTACTGAAACTCTCCTTTTTTTGCAACTCGAATATGCTATTGTCTTCAGTACTACATTTGTAAAAAAAATGCAAGTAGTAATTGTTCCAAATCAATATGCTATGGGTCCATTGTAGTCAGATATTTTCAAATTTAGGGTGGTAGCCAACGAAGTGAGTACCTAGTAGAAAATGTCCTACCCCCTTGTATTGTGACATTTGTTAACGCAGGCTTGATATAATGGAATTGCTTGTGTCAATATCTATTACAATAAAAAAAAAAACAATTTTATACCAAAAGCCTTTTTTTGGATAGTTACTATTCAGCAGAATACTTAGAAACGTTAGGAAGACAATTTTCCGTGATGTTGTTTGTCGAAACCTTGCAATAACCGTCTCTGGCCATCCATCAGCCGTCAAGGTGGAGCGCGACAGGTCAAGGGCCCCCGCCACCCCCCACCCTGTAAGGAGGGGCGACTTGATTGATTCCACATTGACGTCTACACGTATTTGACGAGTAGACGGCCGAACGATCTTGATAGTTGCATGACCGAAACTAAATCCTTACTATTTGAAAGTCTGTCTGTTGGTTTTTCGGTTTATCTTTTTTCATGCAGCCACTCATCAACGTCAATGGAAATTTTATATGGATCGGAGAGTAACATAGCCTACTTCTTATTACGGAATTTTTTTCTGTAGGAACCTCCACATGAGTGAAACCGCGGCAAGCAGCTAGTAAGTAATCACTAAATACCTACTAATATTTTGAATGTAATTGTGTATTTGTTAGTTTGTCCTTTATTCACATCGCAACGGAGCAACGGATTGACAGGCTTTTTTGCACAACTTATAAGTCACAAAAGACGTAGGCTCTTTTTATCGCGAAAAATGCACGGTCCCTAAATTTTAATCTTCACGTGGCGTGGATAGAACTGTGGACCGCAACTAGTTACAAGTTTTTGTGGCAAAATATATTTTTCCAGACAAGATTTTATATAATACACAATTTGTACTGTAATGTCGTGTCCACCTTCCGGCTCCATCATCAGAACCCTGGACATCATCTAGGATCAGAGTACTTGTAAAGACGAACCAAACGAACCCAAACTCGATGGGGATACGTCGTATTTTAGCCCCACTTATTTCAGATATCCATCAAAGGCAAGTAACACAAACCTCCGAAGTATCAAGACCGTCCGGTCGCGCTACACTCCCGGTGAAATATTAATTCTCATCATACCGCGGGTGATTGACGGGTGTCTACGCGGGATATATCCGTCACGGGCGCGGTAAACACCCCCTCACCACCCCCCTTAGGTCACCCTCCTCGGGCAATATAAAGATGAACAGTAAATCAAGTATAATCGTCTCCTAAGAATATTATGTTTTTGGAAAAATCCCAGGTGTTACATCTAGGTCTAGTTCGTAATTACTTGTGTAACATAGGTAGTAAAGACATCCATAACCTTGCACTAGGATTCCCAAAAAAGGAAGAGGTTATCGATTCGTCTGTATTTTGTATATTTGTTACCTCAGAACTCTGTCATTTAATAAACCGATTTGGAAAATTCTTTCTTTATTTGAAAAGATATACTTTCAGATTGGTCCCACAGAAATGTCATCAAAATCGGTTCAGTAGTTTGTCACTGAAGTCAGTTCCCGCTTTTTTAAAGCAGTTCTATCTATTTTCACATTATTCAGTTCTAATATAAAAAAAAAACATATCGAATTAAAGAGCCTCGTAAAATTAAGAAGTCGTTAAAAAATCTTAGCTACTGAGTACGTTTGTACGGCGTCCCGTCTGCCCCACGAGTGGAATATCTCAATCTTTAGCGCGATTTATTGATTGATAGATTGATTCCGAGGTTTACAACGTCTTATTCCGAATACGCCGCTGCGAGGCAATATCGAGATGGAAAACTTTGTAAGTTTACGATGTTATAGGCTAAGAGAAAAATGTTATAAAAACAGCAAATTATATATTTGCCTTTGGTAATTTTTCCGACCTTAAGTACTTATTAGCCGTCATTATCAGCCTCTTACGCTCCCATTGCTGGGATACCGGCCTTCTCTCAGAGAGAGTATGGGCCATAATCCACCACGCGGGCCCAGTGCGGCTTGGTGGATGTCACATATCCTCGATTTTTTTGTGGTTCTTGAACATGCGGGTTTCCTCACGTGGTTTTCGTTCAACGTTTTAGAGCGAGTGTGAATAATCAGCACATAACTTGATATAAGTCATTGGTGCGGAACGAGTCGAGATTCGAACTATGGTGCGTCGGATTGTAAGTCGCACAACTTCCCGCTCAGCCACACTCGCCCGTCACTGGTATTAGTCGTATTTATTCAAATGAAAAAAAAAAAGTTTAAAGGTTTGGTAAGCGTGGCGTCAGCTCAAAACTTTAGCTTAGAGACAGAACAAAACTTAGAAGCGTTACATTACTACCCAAAGCATCAGTTTGCTTTGATTTCCATTAAATTTTCTTTTTTTGTCTAGTTACAGCTCTTTAAACTACAATTGCACAGAATAACAGCCATTTAGAACGGTTTTTATAACAGTACAACATTGGTGGGCAAAATGTAACGATATATAATCAATGTGACCAAGCTGTTTGTCATTTGGCTGTCTTCGGACATCGATCAGCCAATGGCAAGGTCATATTGCATATAGGTATAGCAACATAGGTTATCTATACAAATAAATAAAATTGAAATGTCTGTTTGTAATATCAAAATAACAGCTTTTTACTAAATGCATATGAAAGCATATACGGTACCAGTAACAAAACAACTATTTTTTAAATTTTTGTCTGTCTGTATGTTTGTTCCGGGTAATCTCCGAAACGGCTGGACCGATTTTGACGGGAATTTCACTGGCAGATAGCTGATGTTACAAGGAGTAACTTAGGCTACTTTAATTTTAGTAAAAGAATTAGGGTTACGTGCAAAATAGTAAAACCCATGAAATCAATTATCTCCACGCGGGTGAAACCGCGGACAGCAGCTAGTTTATTGTACATAAATTATATCGTTACTATTACTTACACGTCGCTAGATTATAGAAAATGTCTATAAATGCGATTTTTATAACGACTTAAAAATTAATACCGTTGAAATAAAGGGCCCTGACAGACCGAAAACAAAGTAATCCAACAGGGGTTGGATACCCTTTTTACTCTTTATAGATTAACGTTCGACCACTACCTCACTTAGTCTAAGTTATGTCAAAGGTGTTAAGCTAAACTAATGGGAAACAAGCTCTCAGAAGCGACTACCAAAATACACCGATAAAAGCATAGCAACAGAATATAATCTTGAGGGTAGTTAGCTAGCCAGGCCAGGACTTGTACAGTTCAAATCGACCTTATACGAAACGCCGGGCTACGTCACACCCATCACCGCTTTAAAAGGTATGAAAGCTCGGAATAAACTTCTCCAAAACACCTCTATAATAATAACAACTCTAAACTATAATCCAATATATGCTTGTTAATAATTACACACTGGTTGATATTGATTGCCCGAATGCACTTGACACGATTTCCAGACGTATTACCCGACCCGTTCGCTTGCATCGCTCGCTGTAGCTATATGGATACTTACGACAATTTGTACATACAATTTGATACTGATTTACTTGAGTCGTAATGTATGTGAAGAAGAAGTAGGTATGGTTTATTAAGGTCCGTGGTCATAACCAATGGTATAAAAAAATGTACCCAGAGGAAACTTTTTACGTACTGGATACTTAATAAATAATTGATTATTACAAAATATTTTGTTAAAAAATTTTGTTAGTGGTAGGACTAACTCTTCTGCGAGTGTCCGTCTGGATTGTTACCACCGCTTTGTGAGTGAAGTCTGCCGCCAAGCAGTAATGTGCAAGCATTACTGTGTTCCGATTTGATGAGCAGACTAGCCAGTGAAATTACTGGGCTTATGAGACTGTTTCAAAGTTCTGGGCGGCACTGCAATTGTTACGGGCCGGCGTTATGCTTACAATCAGGCAAACGACCAGCTCGTCTCGTTACCAAATAACATAAAAAATTTGACTTTTTTAGGTTTACACCTAATAACACGCAAACTTGCGCAAGTATTCTGTTGCCTCAGGTTTAATTAAATGAAAACAGCATATTTTTTATTGAATTTAAATCAACAATGATTAAATATTATTTTATAAAATAAAACTAGGCAAGTAATAAAAAACAGATTGACAGGCGTGCAAGTTTAAATATTGTTTATGTCAATTAAAGCCGAAATCTGTCAATCAGTCGAACAGAAGGACTGATACATTTCAGATTTATTAATTTACATGTCTGTCACAGGTCACGTTTTTTTTAATTACGTTTTTAAGATTTAACTTCACCTTTAGTTGCTTAAAAAAGCTTGATTGACACGCAAGTGACAGGTCTTACCTGAAAAGAAAAAAAAGCGATTTAGATATTGGCACATGTACTTTATACAGGATGTTACAATTTTTACGTAATGCATACATGGTGTTACCAATGACAATAAGTGACATGCAAGATAAATCAAGTAAAGCTGACGCTTTATTAATAGTATAATGAAATAATAATAATGACTGATGATTACAGAAAGAGACGAATTATCCGATAATGCTGTCATTATCTGTATATAAAGAATCAGGAAACAACTATATCATTATGGTATGTGCCACTCAGTAACTCAAAATACAATTTTCTGTGTACAAGTACCTACATATATTTGTACACCGTTGCCTTCACTTGATAGGATTCGAGTCCATTGACTAACTACATAAGTGTATGTGGGTAGAAAATTATTTGAGGTACAAATTGAACAAAAGAGAATGCAGACTTGCAGAGTAACTTAATAGAACTTTCCAGAATACTCAATACCAAACTTACTGAAAAATCAAAGCAGCAGACAATACGGTACCTACCACCGTTCCGATAAAAAGCTGCACTGTTCCCGTCCGCCGTCCCGGCCGACTCAAGTTATAGTCACTTGCCCCGCTTCGTTATTGCTTTAACAAAATGGCCTATACGCCTTCTCCCTCTCACGCGTGCCAAAAACCCCCCTATAGATAGAACAATGCGGGTATACTAAAATTTTATTCGCAGCACACGTGGGTACAGACCCAGTCTGTATAATGCAAACGTATACGTTAACTAAAAAGAAAGATAAGTGCATATTTATACTATCCGAACGCGATATTTCGCTGCGACCGTCAGTGTAAAGTGTTCGATTACAATTTAATGTCGCGATGGCGGTGGCGAGCGCGAACTTTTGAATCTTAACAGTCTTCCTGTCCCTCGCGACTTGCAACCTTGTTTCGCGTGGACTAAAACTTACTTTCCTATGCGTTTTATTGCGTATTGCGCCGTTTTGATGCTAGCTCCGAGGTGGTGAGGAGGTCGTTCTATGCAGCATCCAAGTCTAGGAGTCAGTAGAATGTGACAGGGCGGTAGTTCGATTTTTTTTAATAGGTAAAGCAACAATGCAGTGTGTTTATTGGCTGGTGTCTCATTAGACCTGGTGAGAGTTCATTCAGATATAAGTTTACTGGTTTGGAAACTTGTTTGTTTATGGTCAATTTGCGTGCGTTTGCGTGAGCTGGCGGGCTACTGATATTACGAGGCACTTATGAAACTTATAGGATAATTTATAACATAAATAAACAACAGTTACATTTGTGGTGTAACTGGAGAGACGGAAATTGTAAATTGGTAAGACTTATACACTATTTCAAATCAAATAATACAAAGAAAATATCTACATTTCTATTATCCAAGATGATATAAATTAAACTAACAGCACAAAGAACGCAAAAGTTGTTGACTGACCTTCATGATAAATCAAAATACAAGATTCTAAAAACTTGCTTTGGCATCCAGACAGCAAATAAAAGTATAAACAAACGAAATGACAAGTGCCAGTCTTAAGTGACATATTATGGAAAAATACGTACCAAACGACACAAAGGTCGTTTTAGTAAAAAAAGTCATTGTAAAATTCGTTGCTAATTCAAAACGATTTCTGCAAATCACTTTACGCGAATGTAATCCTTGGATACTTAAAATTGGTAGATGTTATAAATCAAGCTTTCTATGTCATAACAAGTTTTGAAGCTTGTATTTGAATAAATCAAATTAGTGGAAAGAGACGTTTTTAGAGAGTATTAAACGATAATGGTTGACCGTTGGCGCCAAAAGGCCAAAGTGACAAGTCGTGACTCGTGCGTGACACACAAGAATGGCACTAAAAAATTAATATGTATAGACGGTGCCTGGCAGAGTTAGCTGAAGACGGTAGGAGGTCGTCTTTATCACTATCATTATTGGTGTCTATTACTGTGATAGTGATCTTTCTCTACCAGTCTTCACTGTTGACCTCTATAATATTTTCACATTTTTTTATACTCTGAGACACCGTTTAACCATTTGCTTATCTAATCAGATGATTTTTTTTATTACTATTGGGTAACAAGACGAGTGGGTCGTTTGAATCATGGCAAGCATAACTACAGCCCATACCAATCGCAATGCCGCCCATAATTTTGAAAAACAAATACCTACGCGGCACATGCCTCGTAACCCTGAGCCATTAGGTATTAAGTCAGTTTTTACTAACTCTGCTCATCAAACCGGAACACAGTAATGCTTGCACATTACTGCTTGGCGGCAGACTACATGAGCAAAGCGGTGGTACCAACCTAGACGAAAACAACATTGTTTTTACTTTTGTTTACCTGAATTTTAATAATAATATTAATGTATTTAGTGTTCTTGGTTTTCTAATAATTATAAAATAAATAGACCTACAAATGCCAGGGGAGCACACGCGCCTGGGCCATCGCTTCTTTAAATATTTTTTGTAAGTATACGAAGTTGTAAAGTAAATAACCGTGACTTTCATTTTGCTCCCGAAAATACCAAATTTTCCGCGGAAAAATAGAATAACAGCCACAAAGCGCAACACCACAAAAACACAGGTGCAAGTGAAAAATGAAGACGGCCTGGAATGTCGGATTCGACCACGACGAATATATTTCGGTCACGCGCCAACCCTGGCTTTAATGCGCGCTCATTGATAAAAGTCGTAAGGTTGATAGTTAGGGGAGTTAACTTGTTTAAATTTTTAGGGGTGGGTTTGGCACCGGGATTGATATAACCGGTAGCGGATGTGAATGTGCAATTTGATGGTATTCTAATTTAAATCAATGTCTTACAAAAATAATTGTCAAATTATTTAGAAATTAAGAAGCTGTTATGGCTCAGTGGGTGTGATGTAGCCCGCTGATCTGTAGATCGATGGTTCGAATCCTACAATTGCAGCTTTTAGTGAAGGAAAATATCACCGATGAAACAATTGCATGATGGTAGAGCATTTTCTAGAACTCGTCTGGCTAGTTACCTTGAAGTTGAAAGTTTGTCGCCAAACCCATGTGTCTCGAGAGCTGCACTTGCATTTGAAGGGTCAACGCTTACTGTGCAGCACAAAAAAACAGTTGAAATCAAGCAAAAAACATATTTTATTGACACTAGCTGCGCCTCGCGGCTTTGTCGATGTATAGGTAAGCCTAAATTACTCCTTACAACATCAGCTATCTTACAGTGAAAAACCCATCAAACTTAGTCCAGCCGTTTTGAATATTAGCCGGAACATCAAACAAACAGACAGAATTTTTTTTACATATTATTTTTTGTTATTATGTACCGTATATACTACTTTCATATGCATTTAGTAAAAAACTTATATTTTGATATTACAAACAGATACTTCAATTTTATTTATTTTTTATATATTATACTAGCTTCTGCCCGCGGTTTTAACCCCCGTTCCCACAAGAACCGTGCATTTTTCCGGGATAAAAAGTAGCCTATGTTACTCTCCGGTCCATAAACTATATCTAAGCCTAAAATCACGTCGATACGTTGCTCCGTTATAGCGTGAAAGAAGGAGAAACCAACAAACACACTTACGCATTTATAATATTAGCAGGATTGCAGTCGGTACTTTTAAAATATCATTTCACGACATTTTAAAACAAGGATGTCCTGCAATATAACTTTACAGCGATGTGATTCAGATCACACGTTGCGGAAACGCTGCGTTTACGCAACGATTATGTCATGTTATGCTCAAACGATTACACGTGAAGTGCTCTCTCCACTGGTGAACGTATTTTAATACATTCCCCAGTGGAGCTTTTATAATTAGGTACTTAAAATTATAATGTCTTATTTTATAATTTATAAATAATGGATCATCCTACATAAGCCCCACAAACAATTTAGGAATTATCCATGGACTAGCTTTTGCCCGCGGTTACTCTCCGGTCCATAAACTATATATATGCTAAAATCACGTCCATCCGTTGCTCCGTTACTGCGTGAAAGAAGGACAAACCAATAAACCAACAAATCAACAAACACACTTTCGCACATATAATATTAGTAGGATTAGTAGGATATATCATATAAAACAATGTTTTGAATGTTTTGGTAACAGCGTCACTCAGGCCTCGTTTTCCATACATCCTATCGAATACCTATTTGCATTTCTGATGAAAAAAGTACCATCCCCTTAATTGTATTGAGTGCGTCATTTTTGATGGAGTGTGCGTGGAATGAAAACTATAGAAGGCTATAGTGTTCATAAATAACGGATGTTGTATTTTGTAAATGTATCCTACCATTTGGTAGAGCGAGTGTGGTCGAGCGGGAACATGTGGACTTTAAATCCGACGCAACATAGTTCGAATATCGACTGGCCCCGCACCAATGACTTATATCAAGTTATGTGATTCTAGCTTAGCTTCCTATTTGTCAAATTATTTTAAAATCGGGACAGTATAGTTCCAGAGATTAGCGCTAACATTATTATAGGATAGAAAAAGTAACTAACTTTCATTTTTAACTATAATCACTAGATAAATAATAAAACTCGTAGATACGCCATCTTTCCATAAACTGAATAAATCAAAGCGCAACAATTTTACCAGACAAATCATGTCCATCATGCAATACAGTCTCGCTTCTTTAGTAGACATACGGCCTTATAATCGGGCCATAAAATCCGTTGTTAATGCGAGCCCACGTCCCGTCGCTACTCGCGGCTCGTAAACCTGTCTGTTTTGTGACGAATCATCAACGTCTTGCGTTTGATTTGGCATTTGGAGTTTAAGAGCCAATAAGTTGCTTGATTAAGGTGCTTTGGCAAGGCTAAGGACATAATCGTTTGGCATAATTTTGTAGGACGCATAATGCATTGTGTGACATCGTTTCATTTCTTTAGCAAAGTTACGGTCTTATGTGTGATCGGGCCATAAAATCAGTTGTTAATGCAATGCAATATAACGATGCTAGTCACTGCTCGTAAACCTGCCTCCTTGATGTCAAATCATCAATGGTTAAATCGGAGTATGAATATTTATACACTATTTTATATATTAATAGCTTCTGCCCGCGGCTTCACCCACGTGCTATATATATTTAAAGCCAGAACCTTAACTATCTACTATCCAAATTTCATCAAAATCGGTTTAGTTGTTACAGAGATACATGGTAGGTAACAAACATTCACACAAACTTTCGCATTTATAATATTATTAGAATAGGATACTATTAACCGCTGTTATATTATTGACCGGTGTATTTTGGCAAAGCCATTGTTCGACATAGTATTATGTTATGTATGTATGTCAATAGAATTAAATTTTTTTAGACTTATAGTAAATACCTGTCTGGGTAAACTATAAATATGTTCCGTCTGCTAAAAGCTTTAGTTTTTTTTATACTAAAACTTTAAATGATAATATAGACCTCTAACAACTTCTCAAACCATCCAATATTGACCCTTGTAACACGCGAACCATCATCCAAGAAAGTGTCCTTGTCAACGGATCTCTGTCAAACTGCCCGACGCCTCTCACTCTATCACCACATTTATACATTAACGTGTTTTATTCATGTATCTTTTAAATTAAAACTTGCGTTGGGTGACGCGTCGCGACATATTTTTTATTGACATAATATATTAGTCACATTTCTCGTGTCGAGGCCGCTGAGTGATGATTATTATTTGTGTTTCGAAATACATGAAAATGCTTGCGCAGTTTCGACTCAGCTTTTATTTCCGTTTATTTGTTTTAAGATTGTAATAGCCGGTGGAATAGGCTGTAAAACTATTCTAGATTGCATAGAGGATTTTTAAGAAATTTATGGGGTTAATTTAAATTAGTTAGAACTAATGTTTAGTGCTTGCAGTTGGCTTACAAATGTGTGGCAAAGTTAAAACATTTAAACAAGCTTTATAATTATATTCGAATGAAGATGAAGGATCATTATCAGCCTCTTACGCTCCCACTGCTGGGATACCGGCCTTCTCTCAGAGAGAGAGGGGTATGTGCCATAATCCACCACGCGTGCCCAGTGCGGCTTGGAGGATATTGTCACATGTCCTCGAATTTTGTGGTTCGAGAACATGCAGGTTTCCTCACGATGTTTTCCTTCACCGTTTTAGAGCGAGTGTGATTAATCTGCACATAACTTGATATAAGTCATTGGTGCGGGCCGAATCGAGATTCGAACTATGGTGCGTCGGATTGAAAGTCGCATAAGTTCCCGCTCGGCCACACTCGCTCTTAAGATGAAGGATACCAGTTTGCAATACCAGATAAATGACAATACATAACATACGAATAATATAGTGGAATACCAGTATCGAAGGAGGTAAGTAAATCAATAGCGGAGATTTGCTCACAATTGTTACTCTTTGCTAGCGGTAAGGTTATTTTAATTCGTTCTAAAAGTGGTTCACGCTTGAATTCGAAAAACATTTCAATTGTAATGGTATGAATCGGTATGGATCGGAAATTTTTGAGCTATTTGCTGTAGAAAACATTTCCGTGTACGGTGTAGTTCCGACATGGATTCAATTCGAATGAATTAGAATAACCTTGAAGGTCTGTGATAGTCGAGTTCAGCTCCTCACATCGGCGCGGCAATGCTCCGACTACTCATCGACTCATCGGTCAATCAGTGCTGTTGCACTTGATTGTGAGTGGTTTTATCGCCATCTATCGGGCTTCAAAGCGTCATTCATTATCTAGCATGATAACCCTATGAAAACTGACTTGAGTGCATCGATACGCACTCTATTGTATTAACGATTGTAAGGTGTGAATTAAACGATGGCGTTCCTTTTAATTGTCTTTTATTTCCTTTCCCCTTACTCCTATCGCATTTATGTCTCCATCCCTTTCATACTGATTCTAAATTCGCTTACTCTTTCATACTCGTAGTTCTCTCGCATCTAGCCATCTCTTTCACACTGACGTTACGTTCCTTTCAATAGTTCGTAATACTTTCACCCTTTCCAACATAGGCAATTCTCATTCATTCCTTCTCTTTCTTACATCTTATTGTTGCATTTCACGTGATGCTAAATATATTGTTTGCACGATGATTTAAACTTGATATTTTATTTATCTTAAACATATGCCATAAAAACTGCCCTTAAATATGGCTAACAACATGTACCGAATCCAGCTAGTGAGATCTCAGATTACACACTGAGGTCAGCGTCTGTCACCGAGATGTATGACAGCGTCATCGTAATTTTCAATTTCGAAACTGTCACTTATCCCAAGATCAAGATACAGCAACGTAGGCGTGACCACGAACACTAGCACCATAATAATTATTTACGATCATAAAATCACATCACGGCATCATAAAACAAGAAAAAAAAAACGTTACTTTAATTCTTCAAGAGAACCATCAGTGGGCGTGGGCTAACAATAAATACAGATGACATACTGGCGACAGATCATAATGCTGATCATATATAATTTTGCAACAATCCCAACGATGCTGTTGAAGGATAGAACATTGTTACGCTGTGTTTTAGTGGGACAATTTCTTGGTATCGGGCTGTTTGTCTCTTTTATTGTTTTGCCCACTTGTAACGTTAATTGACGTTTTCCTGGACATGTTTTGTAATTTAACGACGATTTGCAAAGAAAATATGCACGTATTATTTGATAATGTGTTTAAAAATTCTTCAGTATTAATCTTTGTCTAGGTTAGAAAGAGAAATCTTGCTGAGAAATCCTGATATTTTTTTTCAACGGGCTAATTGCCTTGTAACTAGCTAATACATAAATAAACACTACATCTAACCTAGCTAGCTACAAAAACAGTTGGATATTCTACAAACCCAAGTAGGCCTATAGATAATCCAAATGTTCTAGTCCACTACCAGTTGTAAGCGTAAATTTCAAACCCTAATTTGGATTTGGCAATCATATTGGGTATAATACTTAGATCACGAAATAATTGATTATATATTGTATTCTGGTAACCAGAAGTTCCCCCATTTGGTCTCAAAAATGTCCCATACCAATAAATATTAGTTTGTTGAATATTCGTCTTTTAGTAAAATTATTAGTAATTTTATCACGGACTAAAAATTAATGGTATTAAAAATTTACAATAATAATATGACAACATGTAATCGTTGGAAACATATAAAATACTGCATAACTAAAAATCCACTACACTGACCAGCAGTGCTTGCAAATGCCTGTAGTTGCAATGGCTTGTAGTGGTCCAACTATATTTGTAGAATACATGTAGTTTATTTAGATACATAACAAAGGCAATCTTAACAAAGTTACAAATTATATGATAATTCAATGTATCTATTTGCACGGAAACATTTTAAATATTAAATCCATGACATTATTAAAAATCTTGCTTACATAATATTAAAAAAATACTATAAAATAATTGTACAGAACTTATATATGCGCCTTCAAACAACTCTGCATGGTAATAATCGATATAAATTACTAATATTATTTCACATCACTACTGTCCCGTTCAATATTAATATTCAAATTGTTATGAATATAAAAATATCAAATGCATTAGTTTTTATGGTTTTGATGGATTCCGGGGTATAAATACCAGAGTTGAATGACCTATTTATCTGAGGGTTATAAATAATGTGAAATATGCGTTGGAAGGCAGGTGGAATTATTTATACTTGATTCACACGTCTCGGGACTGTGTCGTATCTTATATTAATTTTGAGAAGAGAACAAAAAAAATGATATGTTAAATATTTTTAATGAGTTCGAGGTCACTCAAATTTATATAATACTAGCTGCTGCCCCGCGGTTTCACCCGCGTGGAGATTTTGGATTACATGGTTTTTATTTTTTTGCGCGGAACCTTAATTATTTTTCTAAAAATAAAGTAGCCTATGTTACTCCTTGTAACATCAGCTATCTGCCAGTGAAAGTCCCGTCAAAATCGGACCAGCCGTTTCGGAGATTACCCGGAACAAACAGACAGACAGACAGACAAAAATTTTAAAAATGGTTGTTTTGTTATAGGCCCCGTATATACTTTCATATGCATTTAGTAAAAAGCTGTTATTTTGATATTACAAACAGACACTTCAATTTTATTTATCTGTATGGATTTAAAACTCTGAAAGTTATTAAATATATTTTAATGTGTTAACCGACAATAAAGCGGGATGTTTACGTAAATAAATGCATCTCCAAAATTTCGTACAGGATTCGAACCTGCGTCTTCGTCATCTATAGAATTCTGTATCAACATCGGCCCATAGCCTAGTTGGTTAAAGCGCCCGTCTGGCGAAGTTACCGAGTAGTAGGTATATCTGATGTCTCAATGTAATGAGCATATCACAGTGCTGCGCAGACCTTTGTGTTTCAAAGTTCAAGAGTAATACTTACCTTCAGGTAAACGATCTGCACATCTCCGTAGTCTTGCATAATAAAAAAAAACATCAAAATCGAACCATTTCCATTTATAACCACTAGCTTCTGCCCGCGTTTTTCACTCGCGTTCCCACAGGAACCGTGCATTTTTCCGGGATAAAAAGGAGCCTATATTACTCTCCGGTCCCTCAACTATATCTATGCCAAAAATCACGTCGATCCATTGTTCCGTTGCTGCGTGAAAGAAGGACAAACCAGCAAACACACTTTCGCATTTATAATATTATAGTAGGGATTAGTATGGATTAACCAACCTGCCCACTAAACCACGCAGTTCACAAACGCACTTTATAAACTCTGGTTAACATTGCAAAGTTCATCGACTCCAGAGTGCATTTCCTCAATCAATAACATCATTCCCCATTAATTTCCTAACATTCACCAGGCGCACATTAACCGGTCAGCTCGCTGATTGACCGGCGAATCCGCGGATACAATAATACCTGGCCATCTTCAGGCGCATATTATTGTACTGCATACATCAACGGGGGTGTTAATCATGGCGCTGGTTTGTTTCAGGGACTGGCGCCGTGTTTGGAGCATATTTTGACTTAATTTGTAGAGCGCATTTTTGATTTAGGTACGTGTCAGTACTTCCTATAGGCAAGTTGGGACGTTTTTGATGCCATTGGATTTTTTAAAAGAATATTATTTTGTAAGTAACATAATTTTTGGTCATTCATTGAAAAAAAAAATTGTTTTTCAGATGGCTCCAGTTCAGCTTGCATTATGCTAAGAGTTATGAAGTGTGAGCCTAATTTAAGGTATCAGCATCGAATTTGCAACAACAGAAATTACACTATCCGTTGAAGTTAATATTTTTTGACGTCACCGCCGCATCATAGATTTTTTTTGTAAAAATGGCACGTTTATCAATTAAGGTTTGCAATACCTGGACTAGACAGAGACGTAAGACATGTCCATAATTCCCATTACCATCATGCGCGTCAGGCTTAATAGCCACCAACCAGATTGTTCCCGTAACTCAGCCATCGGTATTTCCGCTTTGGCGCGGAGCCAGCCACCTATGACATTAGACGATCGCCGATTTAGGTGACAACCCTGGGCCATATGTATGGTATTGTTCTTCTGCGAGAGGGACTTTTGCACAAGACTGAGTATTGCCGCTTTTTGACAGGATTTTGTCACCATCAGCAGATATATTTATAGCGTCATAAACTCCTTAGACGCAGCCACTCAGCGGTCATGCACTTTCCAGCGTTGGCTAAAGTACTTATATTGAAGCTGTCAAAAAGCTAACGAAAACCAATCAACGATAAATTGAATTGCCTGCAACTTGCCTGGTTTTAAATAAGTTCATAATACGGCAGGTCCCCGTTTCACAGAAAATTAAGCACAGCGGCAAGTAGCTGTTCCGAGCTGTTCCTATGTTCGTTACCTACTGCACATCTTTCCACTGACTTCGTTGATCTTAGTTCTGTGCTGAGTTGGGATCCATTCCTGACACATTACATTGCAAATCGTTATTTTTAATTGACTTAAAAAAAGGAAGGTTATATGTTAGACTGTATGTATTTTTATGCCGGTTTCTCCGTCAATTGTGGAATGATTTTGAATACTCTTTTTTTCATTGAAAGGAACTCTCGAGGTCTCATATACAATTTATGAAAGAATTCCATCCCTGCAGGTGGAAAAACGGGGGATAAAATGACTTAAACAGCGATATTTTCAAAGAAGTCGGTACCTGCTTTTTTAAAAATAAATTTTAATTGCTTTGTGTTATTGTACCCTAATATAATGTTGTGTTGTTTGGAATTATCTAAATGTATTTTCTTTCTTTCTTTCCTTTCACATCATCACAAAATCAGGACGGTAATGAATAAACGCTAACGTATCACGTGTAATAAAACATTGAAAGTCTAGGCTAGCCCAAACTAGGCTACATTATTTTGAACATTGAATGTAAGTGTTCCACTTCATCTTGTCTAGTAGCTATAATTCTAATGTCTATTTATGTAAATCCAAACTGCCTCCCAGCCGTCACTCTGTAACTGTTCCAGTGTTCACATCTATTTGTTACAGTAACGGTTTGTCAGTTTGTCTGTTATGCTAACTTCTGTTTAGTATCTAGCTTCGATCCGCTTTGATAACTCACTGTCTTAGAATTTCTAGCTGTTTTATTAGTCAAATTGTGTATCTATTATTTGTGTTATTTCTAAACTGAAATTAAGAGGGATGAAGTTCTTTTTTATACTTATCTTAATCAAACCTGCCGTTTTTTAAACCATAACGTAACTAAATGAGCAGGTTCTTTGCCTGATGGTAAGCATAACGTCTGTTCATAGCAATTGCAGTGCCTCATAAGCCCAAACCCAATAATTTCACTGGCTACTCTGCTCATCAAACCGGAATACAGTATTGCTGTATATTACTGCTTGGCGGCAGACTTCACTCACAAAGCGGTGGTAACAACCCAGATGGACCCTCGCAGAAGAGGTAGTCCTACCACGTAGTGATGCTATGGCTATCTTACAACTACTAGAAAACTGAAACACTTCTTTCATCGCACCTTCCAAAATTAACACAGCAAAAGTCTCCTTGTTTCCACTCCCATGACATTTGGACCACTCAAAAAGCTATTTCCAACTTCTCGTGACAGACAGACGCATTCGATATATAGAATTAGAATTCCGCTTTTAAGAGGTTTCGGATTTACGCCATTAATTAGGGTTCCGTAGGAAATGGCCGCTATTTATAGAGGATGTTAGGTTGATTGAAATATTTTTCAAGCTGAGCTGATTTATTTTGAGTTTGACTTCAATAGGCTGTCTTGATTGTGTTTGGTCGCTTAAAACTAGATTGGGATATGAGAGAGGGCTTCGTCGCCGGACAGTAGGTATCAGTACCACGAGTTGTGACAACTCGATACCATCAAAGTATTGATAATTACTCATATGAGATATAGTACTCGAATCGCCTTTTGATACTACTTATTTGAGTTTTCCAAAAGTATCGATACTTAACTATTCAAAATCTTAATGATAACAATAAATAATTGTTATATTAAACATTTGCATGCTTTTATAGCAAAAAAACATGTACACTATAATATAGAGTCACAAAACATCTATTTGACCATTGTATGTAAAAATACCGTGTTTTTTCTGCAAATAAATGATTTGATTTGATTTGGAAATGCGAAACTGCACGAGTATACATGATATTTTAATAATATATTTTTTGAAAATTTATGAAATACTAATTAAAATTGTATCGAAGAATTCGATATCCTATTCGATACAAGTACTATTCTTTTGATACAGAGTATCGAATCAAATACTTGATATCAAAAATAATCGATATCGAAACAAAAGTATTGAGTAGTGACTCGCATTTATTTGTATCGAATCCCTACCAGGAGCGTTCGGGTCGCGGACGAGCATTCGTCATGCAAACATTTGCTCGCGTAGCGAACTTCACATAGCGAATGTTCTGACTGAGGACCGCCCTTGACTGTGAAATCGCAATCAAATTTAAACTTATAAAGTTTTAAGTAACACTGGAGCAAGAAAACAACAAAATAATATAAACCCTCACTACATACACAAACCCTGTCCTACACTATCAATGAACAAATGAAAACCTACCTCACCCGCTTTTAATTGTCAGTGCACTTGTAAAATTCACCAAAAAAAGTTAAAAAAAAATAGATCATTAAGTCAACAAGCTACTGCGCACTGGCCGCACAGGTAGCGCGCATTTAAAATTCGAATTTGGAACATGAAAAGTCAATTAGTTCACGGCGTGGGGCGACGCAGGCGCCATCTTTAATTGCGTTTGACAGGTGCGCTTGCGCATGCGAGTGGACAAGAATGCGTGGGTTGTTACAAAAGGGTGGTTATGTTTTCATTGTTGGTTTGTAGTGTATAAATGCTAGAAAGATCTTTTGTTTAAAATGATTCATCCTAATTCAGACACCATTTACTTTATTTGCTAAATAAATCATTTTTTATTTTTTTTGTATAATTATTAATGAAGTTAGGCCGCTTTTAAAATTGCCAGAAGAGGTAAAGTTCCAGAACACTCAATACTGTTTAATGTTATATTTTATTAATATGTTTTCGCTGAACCGCTCTAAAATCGCGTCGAATATCTTTATAGATAAATGGTGAGTGGTTACTGGCAGCTACCCTATCTTTCGTTAGGCTTTAATTTAAGCTATCTCTGCTAAATTTAAACACATGTCTCAATTCTCTTTCTCCATTCTTCATTATCAATTATCTTTCTACCCCAGAGGAATATACAATAAGAACAGCAGTATTGAATCTCCCTCACACATGTAACGTCTATAAAACCATGATAGACGCGAACTTGTCCCTGTTGGATAGAACGTCGATGTACTATTTCCATTTATTATTTATAGATACTAATTTGTTAGTGGTAGGACTAACTCTTCTGCGAGTGTCCGTCTGGGTTGTTACTACCGCTTTGCTCGTGAAGTCTGCCGCCAAGCAGTACTGTGCAAGCATTACTGTGTTCCGGTTTGATGAGCAGAGTAGCCAGTGAAATTACTGAGCTTATGAGACTTAATACCTAAAGTCTCAGGGTAACGAGCGCACTGCAGTGCCGCGCAGGCCTTTGTGTTTCAAAGCTCTGGGTGGCACTGCAATTGTTATGGGCCGGCGTTATGCTTACCATCAGGCAAACGACCAGCTGTCTCGTTACCAAATAACATGAATTGAGGATTTTAAAGATTGCCACACAGGCGAGTAAGCTCTTCTAGCTATAACTCGTACTTGCTCGTACGTGTACAATGTACATATCGCAGCGGTGCGCATGCGATCGCCAAAACATACGACTACATTTCGCATAGGTACCCCTTTAAACCCTCGGAGGGGCAAAGGGGATTCCTAAAGAAGACGTATCTCACCGCGGTCCATTGTCCATTGTTTTTGTCCAGTTATTTATGACGGACTGAAATCACCTATCTCTTTCATACCACAGCTTTTATCGTCCGTTTCGCTCTCTCCCTAGCTAGATATTCTCCGTTTCACTCGACCGAGGCTTCCGTCGGGTAATGTAAGCTAATAAATTACGTTTGAAAAGATTATTTATTAGATTATTCATGATGCCCGTGGCGTATTGGTTCTGGGGACATTATGGGGCATTTCCCTGATGGTTTTGTTGTGCTGATGCTGTTGTGCTGATTGATTTGTGGCGACGTCGTCGGTTGTGCCGTGACAGGAGACAATGGTTTTTGAATATTGCGGGTGATTGATTGGGTTGGAATCGAGGTTGGTATTTCTGGATTAGGTTTGTTTGGTTCGGGCTAAAACGTTTGAGCAAACTTTGTTTGAAATGTCTTTGTTTTATTTTGTGGAACCTGTTGTTGATTTAATTTTTAAGCACTGAGAACTCATCGTTTGTTCCTTAGGTCGATTTAGTGGACTGATATGATAATTGATCAATATATTTAGCGATATTGGTGTTCAAAACCATGAGATTTATACTTCTGATATTTTTTGTTTAATTTTTTATTTTGGATGCATAAATTGAATAAATTATACAGACAAATTAAATTTCACTGGCAAGTTACTATCCCACGTAGTTAAACTTCACCAGATCTAACATACCTTTGCCTAGGCTATTAATTCTTTTGTCAGACGAGATAAAGCGCCCTCGCCGGAAGTCATTCCGATAATCGTCCCGAACTGACGTCCGCATTACACAATTAATTAACTCACACTAAAGTTTTAATTAAAAAAGGAACTTTCCATAAGAATGGCGGACGACACAACGACGGACGAATTCAAAACGACCGTCTCTGCGCCCATAAATAATTGGAACAAAACCCTCGCGTCTCGCCCCCCACTTCGCCCTCCTACCCCCGGATAAGTGTCTAAAATTTTCACAATCCGGCAATAAAAAGATAATTTATTAGAATAGCTCTTATTGTTTTCGTTATTTATGTGTATGGAGTAATGTAATCTAGCGCCGCGGCCCTAAATAAATAATTTTCACTTTAATGTCCCTTCTTGCCTAATCTCTTCGGTGGCATAGTATACCACACAGTAGGGAATGTAGCCTAGTGGACCTAATGGCGTAGGTCGATCAGGGATGGGACGATTTATCGGAATTTAAGGGAGACATTGGTGTCAATTCTATCATTACATACCTAAACTAATTTTAGTCTCGCTCTCTCTCTCTTTCCAATGCATAACATGAGAAAGAGACGGAAGATGTCTGACAGATCTAAATTTTGTTTTAGTGCTGTCAAATATCTTTCGATCTTGATAAATTAGATGCCACTGAATTCATTGCGATTAAATTTACACTAGACACAAGCAAGTGGATTAATTTGACAGGTCTAAAATATATTCCATCTCTTTCTCATGTTATGCATTGGAATGAGAGGAACGAAACTAAAATTAGTTTAGGTATGAAATGATAGAATTGACACCATTGATAAATTATTTTAAAACAGGCAACTCTTTTGCATTTTATATTACATTTTTAAGGATAGACAAATAGTCATGATAATTATTGATTGAATAGAAATAAATAAAACAATTACTTCAACAATAATACTTAATCGGAACAGTTTGACAGCAATTAAGGTGAAACACTATTCGCTGAGTACGAGTAACATAAAAGTAAACTCAAAATATATTCGCATGAGCTCCAGGAGAGCCCGCATTAAAGTTAAATGACTGTGGGTTCCCGTTTCATTCGCAAAAACTACTAAAACGTCAGATTTGTTTCTTATACTATAAGATAAACAAGATAAACAAGCGGGTCGTTTGCCTGTACTTTGTCACAAAGCAAAATGTTTATGACATAAAAACGCTCTTCTATTTGAATTTGCACAACCATTTGAATATTACAGCTCATACAAGACAAGACAGATCTATTACATAACTTAAGTCAATGCAAAAGCAACATCTAGCTCTTAATGAAATATGTTTTATAGTGTTAACCGACACTAGCGGATGTTCGAATCCTGTTGGAAGCGAAATTTTTGTGATGTATATATTTGTGTGAACATCTAGCTCTTAAGCTGTCCTACTGCACACGTCGCACTGTGGGGATGGTCCGCGCACAGTCCGCGTTTTGTTTGGTGTAATGGCCACCCGAGGTATTTTTAGGTCTAAATAAACATGATTTGTTATCCCGTTTTCTGACAGAATTTAATTTCGCTTGGCGCTGAGGTGGCCAGTGTCGCGGATCTTTGAATTATTTTAATGACTCATCGCTATTTTGTATTTATTTTTTATTTGCTTTTACTTAGCCTTCTTTATTTATGGACGAAGGAATGGACCATGATTTAAGGGTAACACAAACAGTAGGAGCTCTCAAATTGAGCTGAGTTTTTATTGTCTAAACAAGTTAACCTCTACTCTGTAGGGAACAATTAAGAACGCTTGTTTAGTCGAAAACAAACGAGGTGAAGGTGAAATGTAAACTTGTAGGGTAATTTTAATTCACTCGGAATAATCCCGTGTAGAGAGCGACTGTTTCTGATCACTTATATATTAAAATGGCATCCCGACAAAAAAGTACTGTCGGGATTATATTTGTGTTTTATGCTACTCTGAGTCGTCGATATAAGCGGCAAATTCTCTTACGGGATGCGATTTCGTAATATAAACGATCAAGGCAGTCGTTTCCGACACGGATATCATTCCAAGTGAATTATAAAAACACTTAAGATTTGCTTTAAAAAAATATAGAAAAAAAAGGAGTACAAAAACAGATTTAGACTAAATTAAATATTAGTTTTTTTAAGTTGTTTATTATTATTTTGTGTTGTCCTATTGGTAGAAAATATTTTTCAATTTCTTTAGCATAACTGAAATATTTGAATCGTTTGCTAAATGCAATGTATTTGCGGAATTGCCGATAGTTATATCCGTAATGTATCATTAGCAAAGTTTTGGACTTCCCAACACATAAGACATAATGAGTACTTTATGAAATATATTGCATAGTGTTAACCGACACTAGCGGATGTTCACACAAAAATTTCGCTTCCAACAGGATTCGAACCTGCGTCTTCTGGTTATCTAGACCAGCCCTAGACCCGCCTTAACCAACTAGCTGATGGGAGCAATCGATGTTGACTGCGACATTCTTAATAATATGATGTTTTTCTTTCCAGTTTACAAGCCATAGCGTAATAATGAGTACTGTGTATATACTCAATTATCATAGTAACCTACTGGTAAAGCCTCAACTATATTGTTAGATGACGATCTATGAAGCAAAACTCTCTTCTATGTAACCAAAGTCGCTCAGCAACAGAAGCACCAAAACATATATTTGCATATTATCGATCCGTATCTTTACAAGCCATTTTACTATCACTCTTTTGTTTTTAACAGATAAAACTGCGGGGTTTGGGTCATAAACGTCAAGTGTAGAAAGTGGCTGCGCCGGCGCCGCTGCACAATACTTTATAGCCGTTCAGTAAGATTTAATTACATTGATTCCTCATCTATTGATCAATTTGTATTCAAATCGTTCAGTTTTATTGACGGAAACACTTTTTTTTATTAATAATTTATGTTTATATAATTATGAAAACGCTGAAATACTGCGGCACGTGTTTTCTTTTATTTCTTGTTATTTTTTTTTATAGCCGGGTTGTAAAATTAGGAATTTGAAGCGTTATCTGATCGCCTTCTTTTGAGCCGAACAGTCAATAAAAATTCAGCTGGCTTGTTTTTAATGTGTACATCTTACAAGATAAGTTAATTAGGCCGTCTTAAGGTTAAATATTTTAGAAATGCAATTAAGTTGTTAGTGGAAGGACTAACTCTTCTGCGAGTGTCAGTCTGGGTTGTTACCACCGCTTTGTGAGTGAAGTCAGCCGCCAAGCAGTAGTGTGCAAGCATTACTGTGTTCCGGTTTGATGAGCAGAGTATCCAGTGAAATTACTGGGCTTATGAGACTTAATACCTAATGTCTCAGGGTAGCGAGCGCACTGCAGTGCCGCGCAGGCCTTTGTGTTTCAAATTTCTGGGTGGCACTGCAATTGTTATGGGCCGGCGATATGCTTACCATCAGGCAAACGAACAGCTCGTCTCGTTACGAAAAAAAAAGTTAGTAGGCTGATATTGTGTTTTGTAGCGTGAAGAGCTGATGTTGTGACGCGGTACCTAAAAGAAGTTACAATACAAATTTAATGAGAACTACGAAAATCTGACTTGGCCAAGTTAAATTGTAATGCAAATCGAAAATATGTAACTTTTACGTAAGCATTTCACTTAGCATTAAGTCACATTTAAGTATTGTTTAAAAATATTAAACAACTTTGTACAAAAAGCAAGCGATTTTTTTTACATTAGGGATGTTATGTGAACAGTCAAATCAAATGTTAGTTTATGAAGTTTTTGTGTATTGACATGTAAAAAAGTTTGTTAAATGAAATTGTAAAAGTTTGATATTGGCGGATTGTAAGTTAAACCCTAAAATCGTACTAATATTATCCTACTAGTCCTACTAATATTATAAATGAAAAAGTGTGTTTGTTGCTTTGTCCTTCTTTCACGCAGTAACGGAGCAACGGATCGACGTGATTTTTGGCATAGATATAGTTTATGGACCGGAGAGTAACATAGGCTACTTTTTATTCTGGAAAATGCACGGTTCCTGAGAGAACGCGGGTGAAAACCACGGGCAGAAGCAAGTGAAACATAAAACTATTTGTATTGCACTGGCCACAGTATCATTTAACATAAATGCTTATTATCGCGATAAAATCGGCGTTAAAACATGTCACAAAATAAGGCGATAAACTGAGTGGCCACGCTTGTTTTTAGCGCCAAAGAATAAGACCGCTATCCGAACTATCGCCTAACGTCAAATGACAATATGAATGCCGTTATCCAATTAATTATCACTTACATTTAATGCCCATTAACGCGTTAATCAACGTCATTAGCCGCAAGTGTGGCGCGAGCATAAGAAAAACAACAAAAAATGTGTTCAAACTTAATAAGTTTCGAGCGTGCTGTAAATGTTAGCACTTTTTTACAGACTTCCATAGATATGGATTTTAAATTTAGGTCTATTTTAAAACGTACTAGAATTTTAATTGGCTTTAAGAATGCCTACTCTGTTTTGAATCCTACTAATTCCTACTAATTTCCTTTTAATCCTACTAATATTATAAATGCGAAAGTGTTTTTTGGTTTGTTGAATTGTTGGTTTGTCCTTTTTTCACGCAGTAACGGAGCAACGGATTGAAGTGATTTTTGGCATAAATATAGTTTATGGACCGGAGAGTAACATGGGCTACTTTTTATCCCGGAAAAATGCACGGTTCCTGTGGGAACGCGGGTGAAACCCGCGAGCAGAAGCTAGTGTAGTAATCGATATTTTTCTAACTTTTCGAAATCTAATAATGTACGAAGATACTTATAGAGAGGCTTTAACCTGAACCGACACAACTCGCATCCCCCATTCAACATTAACTGCAA
Source organism: Crocallis elinguaria (assembly GCA_907269065.1). Classification (NCBI taxonomy): domain Eukaryota; kingdom Metazoa; phylum Arthropoda; class Insecta; order Lepidoptera; family Geometridae; genus Crocallis; species Crocallis elinguaria. Next base: position 16,773,755 of record OU026068.1, read on the forward strand.
ATTAAATCTAGTAACTAAAAACAAAGGACGACCCCAAATTATTGCTCAAAAATATGACGCCCACGCACACATGCACCAGCGTAAAATAATACCCCGCACACATGCACGAGAGCTCCGTGGCCTGAACTTCAGTGGCCATTTCTGAAAATTAGTGGACGTGTGGGAGTTGGAGGGGGGCAATAGGACATGATTTACAGCTACCCCCATTATGTTTTGACTTTAATAAACACAGTTTACTGGACGACTTAGACGACGGGTACTGACAAAGACAGAATATTTTAAAAGATTTTTGACGCGACAGTTGCTCAGAGGTATTGACGTCACCTGGCTATATTAAGCCAATTGTGCAAAACCTTGAAAGCTTCAGGTTTTAATAAAGTAACAAATCATGTTGCAACCGTAGCATGGTAGTTAAGTATTTTCTAGTCATTTTCGTTAGTGGGAGGACTAACTCTTCTGCGAGTGTCCGTCTGGGTTGTTACCACCGCTTTGCTCGTGAAGTCTACCGCCAAGCAGTAGTGTGCAAGCATTACTGTGTTCCGGTTTGATGAGCAGAGTAGCCAGTGAAATTACTGAGCTTATGAGACTTAATACCTAAAGTCTCAGGGTAACGAACGCACTGCAGTGCCGCGCAGGCCTTTGTGTTTCAAAGCTCTGGGTGGCACTGCAATTGTTATGGGCCGGCGTTATGCTTACCATCAGGCAAACGACCAGCTCGTCTCGTTACCAAATAACATAAAAAAACTATATAGTTATTTAACTACCACCCTCAAGACGAAAATCAGTCGCAGTGTGTTCTAGTCGTAGTAGTCACGCTTGAGAGCCAGAAGAGATCAACGTGTCTAACTTTAACCACGTCGTCACAAAAGACACACACTTCTTAAATCAAGGTTTGTGGTTGTGGTATATTTAAACACGCGACTAAAACATGTTTAATCCTAAGCGAGAATTCAACACGTGTTTTGGGTATGTTTAACTTTTTATTGGTAAGACGAAACATGTTTAGAATTGATACCTACTACATCTACCTATTTGACACCTTCTAATTACCTACCGTCTACTAACGCGAATAATGTAGCTGTTTGGCTTATCTGATAGTCATTTATTTTAACTTTTATAAGTGCTCATTTGGGGCTTATATTACTAATAAAGCAATTTAAATTTGTTATTCTTACATAAATAAATAGACCGCTAGTTATAAGAGCGAGTGTGGCCGAGCGGGAACTTGTGCGACTTTCAATCCGACGCACCATAGTTCGAATCTCGACTCGATCCGCACCAATGAATTATATCAAGTTATGTGCGGATTATTCACACTCACTCTAAAAACGGCGAAGAAAACATCGCGAGGAAACCCGCATGTTCAAAAACCACAAAATTCGAGGACATGTGACATCCACCAAGCCGCACTGGGCCCTCGTGGTGGATTATGACCCATACCTCTCTCTCTGAGAGAAGGCCGGTATCCCAGCAGTGGGAGCGTAAGAGGCTGATGATAATAATAAATAAATAGACACAGTGATAGTTGATTGGCGATCTAATTTAGACTTACGACCTGAACGTAAGAGAAAATAATCTACACCGGCAATGTTCAACATCACCCCCCTCCCCCTATAAAGGTAGCAAGTGACACCAAAACTGAAAGCTTGACGTGGCAATTGGTTTTAATTAACGGCGACAGACGGACGGCCCAACTTTTGTCATAGTGCCGCGACGTGACCCGCCGAGATCAAATCGAACTAGTTTCTATATTCCTGTACGTTTACCTATTATCATAGACTGACATTACTATATAGACGGCGTTTTAACTCACTAGTTAACAGTACATACAAACCGGACTTAAAGTCTAGGTACAATTTTTGAGTACTAGAAGCTAGAGCTCGTGAAGTCTGCCGCCAAGCAGTAGTGTGCAAGCATTACTGTGTTCCGGTTTGATGAGCCGAGTATCCAGTGAAATTACTGGGCTTAGGAGACTTAATACCTAATGTCTCAGGGTAACGAGCGCACTGCAGTGCCGCGCAGGCCTTTTTGTTTCAACGTTCTGGGTGGCATTGCAAATGTTATGGGCCGGCGTTATGCTTACCATCAGGCAAACGACCAGCTCGTCTCGTTACCAAATAACATAAAAAAATATAATAAACATGGCCCACCCGTTATCATGGTCAATGTCGAGTTGAGAGTCAGGGTAGTAAAAATGTTTTGATTTTCATGTAATTAATTAATAACACATTCAAGTAGCTAAAGTTTGATAGACTCTTAGTTCAGCCGCACACTGGGCCACCGAACGCGACCACTAACGCGACGACAAGCTGCGGACAACAATTATCATACATTTTGTATGGCATCGGCGCAAACTGAGCGTTTAAGTGGCTACGACCGAGCCACAAGTTGACACAGTGGCCGCGTTTGTGGCTCGCCTTGCTCGCGCACTCGACCACAAACGGCTTCTCATCAACGTGATGATTTTGCGACGAAACCTTTGTCATTTTTAAACGATTTGTTTAATAGAATTACGGCTCTGGCCGCTTGCCTGCTTGGACTTAGACCAAGGTATATATTCCATCAACTTCGATTGAGATGACCGATTTGCCTATCATATTGATGAGTTTGTCACCTCTCATAACAAATAATATCATGATAACAGCTATGGGAACCACCAAATGCTTATTCTCCGCAACCCATGCCCAAAAGCGTCCCCCATTGTACCCCTCTGCCATGTCTCTCAGCGCGAGATATCGGTCAAACTCTATACGAAAACGCAAAACGCTTAGCCTCCACCCGTCTACGTTTGCGAGTGCAAACGCGCCATAGTTCCGGGCGTAGTTTCCCCGGCTTTTAATTATAATACTTTATAGCTCAATAAATCACGACGTACGTCCCTGGGCGGCGCCCGCCCACCGCCGCCCGGCTTTGAAGGGTATCAGTTCAATTCTCGCGCTCGTAATAATTTATAAAGAAATTATTCGCTTTTTCTGAGGGGAGGGTAAGTTATGCGACCCCCCGCGTAAATGAAAGGTGATAATGAGGGGGTTTTATTAGCTGGGAGCGGGGGTTGGAAGTGTGATTGTTGAGAAAAAGTTTTGTTGAGTGAGCATTGGAGAGTCGACTCGTCTCGAAGTGGCTGGAGACTGGTTATAGGAATGTTAGTATTTTGAGCCTTACTTTATAAGGCCCCCAAAGAGCTTTGATCAAACAAAATTATGTCTACAATACAATCCCTACTCGATCAACGATCTAAGATAAAAATATATCGATTGATGCAAGCACGTAGTTAGTCGATTAGTGAATCTCTATGTCTGACGCCACTACATTTACATAGATATATATTGTGTTCTATCAAATATCATTTAACAGTTACCATGATGAATGATTATATAGAATTTACTCTATTTTCAGGAACCGCCATTGATCTACATTGATTAAAAGACTAACGCTAGCTTCTACCGCAAAATTAGCTTTAGATTTTAATAACTTGCACTTTACTCAGTAAGTTAGGTATTCTAGATTTGATATAATTTCACATAAATAAAACACATAAATATTGTTGTTTACTCGTATTGATTTTGATGATGATTGAGTTCATACAACCATGAATGTAGTATAAACTTAAAAAAGTTTATGAAGATTTAAAAAGGTCTATATCAATAAACAAATATTCCCCGTTCAGGATCTCAATATCCATCAATCAGTCGTCAAACTAAGTCCGCGCCTGAGTCCGCTTCAAGTCAGGTTAAGTAAAAAACAGTAAATCCCGCGGGGGGCGGGCGGCTGAATTATGGGCCGCCTGTGATTGTTGCACTTCCAGGGCGGGCCAAAGAATTTAAAATGGGAAGAACAGAAGAATCTGATATTTCGATTTTTATAAGAATGGTTTGAATACGAAGAATGTTCGATATATGTAGTTTATTTACATTTCATACAACGAATTGTATGATGACTATGTACTTGAACGCAGTTTTCACGGCCAAATCAACAAAATGCATGTTTTTAGTAGGTACAGCTTTACGACCCGTGTAGAACATATTACTTTAGATGTTTTGCCTAATTGGTAGGTGTTTTAGCGCTCAATATATACACTCAACTTTGACTCTAATTTTTGACGTTTCTAGCGTTCGACTTGCAAATTTTTTTATATAGAAATTTGATTCTCATGAGAAAACCAATTGATTGACATTATAAATAAAATGGTGTCAACATACCTATTGTCAAAATGATATTGTTCGTTCGATGGTCGATACGACAGTGAAATCGATGAAACTTAGGAGTAGGGTACATCACGGAAAATGCAACGATATATCGTTCATTGATTTTCGGAGTAGACATTATTGTAGAGTAGTCAGTCTTAGCTTAATAAAAATAATAATTTATTCGTATATTTTGCACGCGTTATTTAACGCTAATTTGGGAAATTCATGTAACAAAAATGTCAACAAATATGTACATCTTCGTACAACAGCTCAAAACTAACAACAAAGTCAACAACAAACAACACACTAACACTAACATTCCAGATATCTTCTTCCCCTCGCTCAAACCAAACAAAACAAGCACTCGCCCGTGCCAATCTTATTAACTTTATCGATAAATACGGCGTCACTTCTACACACCATTTAACTAATCTTTGCCCCGCTCGCAACATGAAGGCCATGAAACTCGAACGTGAATGATTTAAGATAGAGACGCTTTACGTTACGAACGCTCGTACTATATACGGTTACGTGATCTACGTTTTGTATTTACATTTCTGTAGACGTAGATTTTGTACGTAGACGTCTTTGTTAAGGCGAGAACACGTTTTTTATGTTTACATGGCCCATGACAAAAACACAAAAATAACAAAACCCACTACCACAGAGTAGTGAGCAGAGTAGCCAGTGAAATTACTGGGCTTATGAGACTTAATACCTAATGTCTCAGGGTAACGAGCGCACTGTAGTGCCGCGCAGGCCTTTGTGTTTCAAAGTTCTGGATGGCACTGCAATTGTTATGGGCCGGCGTTATGCTTACCATCAGGCAAACGACCAGCTCGTCTCGTTACCAAATAACATAAAAAAGATATAGATCAATCACCGGTACAGAATTGTAAAACAAAAATGAAATGAAATGAAATGAAATGAAATGAAATGAAATGAAATGAAAAACAAAAAAATGAAACAGTTGAATGCGTGCGAAATACGGCACAGAGTTTGCCTGGCTAGCGATCATAACTACTTTAAAAATCTTTAACCATGTACGGCCTGTCTCGACGTGTTTTGGCTGCAATTGTGCACCAAACCAATTTTAGGTTTAATGTGTTTACCACCTTAAGATTACATGAATCGTTGTTAAACGCCAGTAAAGTTCTGCTGCCAAGCAGTGCTTGTTAACTATCTACATCACTCGACTAACACCTGAGTTCGAGCTGAGGGGTATGCTGAAAACCAGCTGCTGCTTAGACTTAGTCTACGCAGCAAAGAGCTAAGCCTACCCCTATTGCCAAAATAATATTTAATTAATCTTAACTGTGTTCAAAATTGTGTAATTAGGTATGTTATATTTGGCAATAAATGTTTTTTATTCTTTATTCTTATTCTTATTCTTAATGGCTATAATTTTATCACTGTACATAATATTAAAAGCCACAATTTAAAGTATACGCAAAAAGTGGTACTTTTAGATTTGAGAAGCTAGGCCCCAAATCTACAACTATGACCTAATTTGGCAGCTTCGGCGCGGGGGCGTGCGTGCAAATATGACTTATTTATGCAAACCTTCTTTGCGGCAAGCGCCCCGCGAATTAGTACTCATTTTGTCTGATGTTTATGTGCACTGTACGCGAGAAATACGGTAATGGAGGGAGGTATAATGCGAGCATCGATCGAGTTCAGAGAGTTTCGAGGTTCCTTGGTAGTTGTAGAGTTTGTAAGACATAGTTTAAGAGTTTTGTGACTAAAAGATCTGTAAGTGCTATTATATTGTATGTTTGTTTATAGTAATGTGTTTATTGAAAATAGTCAATTTTTTAGTTACGAGTCTTCTATAAGTTGACAACATACGCACGTCCTATCCTGCTAATGTTATAAATGCGAAAGTGTGTTTGTTGGTTTGTCTTTCTTTCACGCAGTAACGGAGCAACGGATCGACGTGATTTTTGGCATAGGTAGATATATTTTATGGACTAAAGAGTAACATAGGCTACTTATTATCCCGGAAAAATGCACGGTTCCGATGGGAGCGCGGGTGAAAACCGCGGGCTGAAGCTAGGAAATAATATGTGCTTCAATTGAACATTTTAAACTTTACTACGTTTATAACTTTAATAAAATGATAAGACAGAGTATCTAGACTACTAAAAAGTCCGCTCAAGCCATAACTCAAGATGCTACTAACGAAGGTCACAATGAAACAAACATACCCAACGCTAATTTTATTCATGCGCCATAAAGTGGAGGAATCACAAAGTTTCCTTCAATCCACGAAATATCGTCGTATAAATCATTGACGTCTCATCGCTAATCGTGACACATTGCGATATTTTCAACTGAAGTTACGGCGCCGCGAGAACGCGCATGGTTGCGATCTGCGACATGGAAGTGAAAAGTCGCAACTGCACTGCATTGGTTTAATCGTCAACTTATAGATTGCAGCGTGAGATAAAACTGGTCATCATCATCATCAGCCGGAAGACGTCCACTGCTGAACATAGGCCTCCCCCATAGAACGCCACTTGGATCGGCTACTCGCCTCTTGCATCCAACGGTTCCCCGCAGTTCTGACCACGTCGTCAGTCCACCTAGTGGGGATGCGGCCTACACTACGTCTTCCGGTTCGTGGTCGCCACTCGAGAACCTTTCTTCCCCCATCGCGTCGGTTATCGGTTTTGCGAGCGATATGGCCTGCCCATTGCCATTTCAACTTACAAAAACTGGCCATTTTCATATAATTGGTCTTGTCTCTGGACAACTGTACAAGCCTAAATTGTATAAAAAAAAAACTGTTGTCCATGGACATTCGTCTTGAAGTTTTTGAAAATTCAGGAACTCTTGACAGTGTTTCGCGTGATCTGACGCGTAGACTACTCACTGTGATTTATAAGAGGCACCTATAATTCGGTACATGCAGGATTTTCTCTTTATATTACTTGAGCGAGACAAGCGCAAAAGATTGTACTCATCAGCGTCTTGGGTCGGAGCTTATATCCCGCAGTAGATTTAGCAATGATCTTCATGATCAAATAATCAAATTTATTGACAATGGAATTTAGATAAAACGTGTTTGCTAAATAAGCTAACACAAATATAGAATACTACATACGATATATGTACCTCTTTTGAAACTACGTTCAGTAAATCAAAACTTTCTAAAGAGAACTTGCACAGACAAAGATTCCTGTGGTAGACACAAAAGATCTGTTATAAACCTTAATTTGTCAGCAGGTTATGTAATCGAACCAGGGACCTGTCGGATCACAGTTTTCCTACCATGAAAGCGTTTTGGTGTGTGTTTTGTTTTATGTTTGATTCGATGTTCGTACTTGATATTTTGTTTTTCTACACTTTCGTGGCAATCCGACAGCCGAAGCTTCGTCGTTCAATTTTCGGAGTAAGGCCCCAGATAATTAAATTTTACAACTAGGCAATCTTTATGTGCGTTGCTTCGTCTACGCAGTGGGATGGTCTAAAATAAAATGACTAAATCAAAGATTAAATCCCATAAGATATATGTTATGTACGACACGTCGCCGCCACTTACCTACATTGTCGCTGACGCCTGTTTTCCCAGCATCAAAATGATACACAACTATGATTATTTCTGTTGCAAAGTCGAGCTTCCTCTGTACGAGACGGTGTAAAACAGTATTATAGCTTCTTTATAAAGACTTTCGATTTTTGGGGGTAGACTAAAGCTAATAACCAAATAATAAATTAAGAAAAAAAAACCACAAAGTAAAGTAAGAGTTTCACATGACCAGCGAAAGTGCAAGAAAAGATTTATGTCTCTTGATGAAGCGAAATATATTTAAATATTTTTTTATCTACAGTTGAATAATTATAATAATCCATTCACAAGAGAGATTCTAAACTTTACTTGGTCTGATTTATTTGCTTTTTAGTAGTACTAACTGCAATGGCATTCGATAGATTGATGAATATAAAATGAGAAACTATAAAGAAAATAAAGTTCGCCAAGTCACAGGTTTCAGATTGCTATGTACATTTTTGTTCAACAATCAATATATTACAAACTAGCTATGCCCCGCGGCTTCGCCCACGTAGCCTAAGTTACTCCTTGTAACATCAGCTATCTACCAGTGAAAGTCCCGTCAAAATCGGTCCAGCCGTTTCTGAGATTACCCGGAACAAAGAGACAGAATTAAAAACAAAATGGTTGTTTTATTGTAGGTAAGTACCGAATATACTTTCATATGCATTTAGTAAAAAGCTGTTATTTTGATATTACAAACAGACACTTCAATTTTATTTAATTGTATAGATATAGATTACACTATGGGCAATTTTTAGGTATGTATGCAAGTCACATTTTTAGTTTCTGATATTTTATTTAAATATCTTGACTCACACACCATAGAAAAAATTGTCACTTAGCGTCCCCCGTCAAAAAGCCGCAAGTTCAAGTACTGCTTACCTCCTTCCACCGCTGCTACGACACGACTTGACAGATAGAAGTCAGATTTATGTGTTTACTGTATAAATCACAGACGTCAGTGTTGCCACTGGGCGTTCTTTTTTCGTCTGCTCGGTGGCTGTATATCATAGCCGGGCAGTGGTTTTATGTCTTCCACGGGTTTGAAGTATTTTTGACGAGTAAAACTTCACAAAATTATGCGTAGTAAAATCTTTGTGAAATTGCTTTTGGATTAGTTAATACGCGTGTTTATGACTGTGAAAAGAAAACTAGAAAGTCTTCGTGCGTTTTAGAGCTATTAGATTATAACTACTGTATCCATTTATGATCAACTAGTCTGTGCCCGTAGTTTCACTGCGTTCCCACACGAACCGTGCACTTTTCCGGGATAAAAAGTAGTCTATGTTATTCTCCGGTCCATAAATTATATGTCAAAAATCACGTCGATCCGTTGCTACGTCACTGCGTGAAAGAAGGACAAACCAACAAACGAACAAACACACTTTCGCATTTATAAGTAATATTAGTATGGATGAAGGTGAAGGATACCAGTTTGCAATAATTACCGGTTGCTGCGTGAAAGAATAGATAGATATATAGATTTTTGGCAAAGAATAGTTCCCGGAAAAATGGGTTTCTGTGGGAACGCGGGTGAAACCACAGGCAGAAGCTAATTTATTATATTAGTACGGATTGTACCTATAAACAAGTGATGTTTTAAGAAAGTATTTGAATGTGATTTTAATGCTGGAGTGCATTATTTTGTAGTTTTCCTATAAAAAGAGTATATTTATTGTGTAAGTAATGTAAGAAATGAGTAGTTTCATTACTTACAAAGTGAGCAGCAGAAAAAATGTATCAAATTTTAAATAAAATTTATAATATTTATTCACTGAGTCCTAAATTTGTATTTTTAAAACCAGGCGAAGTCACAACAGTCCTTTTTTATGGACTACATACTTACTTGAGTTTGACCGCAATCTCACCTGACGATAAGCGAGAACGCGGTAAAGCACATCTGCCTTTAGAACCTTTTGGAAGATTTGACACGCAAATTCACGATTAATTCGCACAAAGTTTCTACAAAGTATTAATCAGGTCACATATTTCATTGCAGAATGAAGGGAGGTCGCGTTAAATGTAAGATTTGATGACAGAACCGTGTGTTTATTGAAGTCGCTTCGTTGTCGTGGGCGGCTTCTGTTCCTGACATTACAGCTCGTCATGTATAGAGCCGGCGGTGGTAAAACCGACGTGGATGTGGTACACTGTAAATTGATGATCTTATATAGAAGTATGACTTGGTTCCTTTCTACCTTATTTTATGAGAACCAGTTTTGGCTTATTCACAACTTTGACCAAGAACTCGCTTAAGAAATCGCTTATAAGAACTTACTAGATTTTACCCTTTTTTAAATTCTTTTTGTAAACGAGATGAGGGGGTCGTTTTCCAGATGGTAAGCCACCGGCCCATAACAATTGCAGTGCCACACAGAACTTTGAAACACAAAGGGCTGTACTGCACTGCAGTGCGCTAGTTACGATGAGACATTAGGTATTAAATCGCAGTAATTTCACTGGCGGCAATGCTCATCAAACCGGAACACAGTATTAATGCTTGCACATTACTGCTTGGCGGCAGACTTCACGAGCAAAGCGGTGGTACCAACCCAAACGGACACTCGCGGAAGAGTTAGTCCTACCAACAATATTGGTTATTATATAAACTGCCATGGCCATTAATATACATTACATGGTAATAATCTTGAAATGTGACTTAAATCAAAATTTTGGAAAGATAATTTGTTACAGCTATCATTCAAACAGACCAAAGAGCTACTTTTGAACAGTTTTAAGCCCAATCCATCCAAGTAACCGAGCGCCGCATCCACCCCACGCACTCCCAGCGCTGGGCACTTGAGCGACACGCATCGCAAACTATTCTAGAACTATCGCGCCGCCGTAAATATAGTTTATAGGTCTATCAATCGCAGAGACAACAGCTGGCGGACTCGTTAAGAACACGATGATTGATCTCGAGATCGCCGTGACTGCTGACGGACGCGGGAAGCGGGACGCGGGACGATGTATACGTCCCCCTGTATTAGCGTCGAGTGGAAAAATGCACGTTTTGTGTTGGTGATGCGGTCGTAAATTAGTGTTTAAATTGGTGTCGGATTAACAGAGAGTCTAGGTTTATTTTTGTGTGTTTTGAGAGGTCTTTAGTGTGGCAAGAGCCGCTCTTGATCATATTTTTTTTCTATATAGTTCTATACTTACAGCGAAAGTTTTGAATGAAGAATGAATGAATTACCAATAAATTGATTATGATTATGAAGCTTAATTTAGTTACTAATTATCAAAAAGCCGTTTTACAGTTATAAGGCTCATTATGAGGACAAATTTTATCAAAGGTAGGTATTTCATCAGAAAGTAGGTAAGGTAGGTAAGGACTTACCTAATACGTGTCATGATCATCTCTCCTGCTGGTAAGCGACGCTGCGAACTACAGCATCAGTTTTTGTGGTCAAAAATAGTCTGCACATACATTGTTTTATCAGCAAAACACACTTATAAATCAAAATCCGGAACACATTATCATGCACTCTACTGATAACATTCCTAAACTTCAAACAAGTTTCAGAAAACTGTACTCAAAATACACCTGAAGGAATTCTTCCTCATGCACAGTTTCTGAAACTTCTTGTATTCGCGCGGCCTCCTTGACAATCGATTGACGGGTGTCCGCCCCACCACCCGACGCCTGACCCCCTGACGCCCCCTTGCAGCGCCCGGCGCAACCTGACCCACATTGGCGCCATATTTATAATAATTGAAGTCGCAATAAGTAAATCACATGTTTTGCGAGCAGAAAGTTCGGGAGTTGAGATTTGTTTGTACTGTACTCAGTTAACGTGAAGATGATGGCTATGCGCACTATTACTTATTCTGTGGTAGTACTGATTGTTGGACCGCACTATATCTGGGCACCCCCTAAGAACTTTTAGGTCGATAGTTTATCCTTCACGAGTTTGAGGTTTCGGTGAAGAAAAATTCAAAATTATTCAAATAGGCCCCAGAAGATTGCTCGCGAAAGTTTAATGACAAGTATACAACCGATCGAGAATCCCTTCTCGATTGGCTGCATACTTATCGCCGATTCCCGATTGCCGTTGATCGGTTACGAAAGATCACCGGCAATCACAGATCACCGTCCAACTATTTAATGGTGGTAGGGCATTGATCTAATGATCATCAGCTACCTCAAGTCGAAACTCTGTAGCCAATTATAGCTATCAGTGAGTTCCAACATCTGGTAAAAGCAACGCGTAAAAAAACTGGCAGGATCTGGCTCAACGAGCTCAATCACAAAAATGTAAAGCTCTCAATTGCAAATGAGAGCTTTACGACCCAACGAGGCAATGCCACTGGCAGGCTAGGTGCACTGCCAACTGGTAGTGGATTAAAAAACATATAGGCTATCTATAGGCCAATGGCTTGTAGTATATCCAACTGGTTTTAGCTAATTCGAAATAGCAGTAAGTACTATTTATGAAGTAGCTACTTCGTAAAGGCATTAGACCATTGAAATAAAAATAATGAATGACCTAACTACTACTATTGTTAGTGGTAGGATTTACTCTTCTGCGAGTGTCCGTCTGGGTTGTTACCACCGCTTTGTGAGTGAAGTCTGCCGCCAAGCAGTAGTGTACAAGCATTACTGTGTTCCAGTTTGATGAGCAGAGTAGGTAGCCAGTGAAATGACTGGGCTTTTGAGACTTAATATCTCAGGGTAACGAGCGCACTGCAGTTCCGCGCATGCCTTTGTATGTCAAATTTCTGGGTGGCTCTGCAATTGTTATGGGCCGGCGTTATGTTTACCATCAGGCAAACGACCAGCTCGTCTCGTTAATTTCCACCTGTGAAGTTCCATGCACCACAGTTACATTACTCGTTAATATTCATCAGCCGCATCAATATATCATTGGCGTTGCATAAATAATAAAATGTAATAGCACCGATTCAATAATTCACGTAATGTCACATAATTCATCCAACGACTGACGGATCCATTTGTACGGTTAATAAATATGCATGGATACCTTTCCGTGACACGGTCTTGACTTGGGGTGATCGTTTGGTATTTTTAGAATTGAACATTCGCTGGTGAATGGTTCTAATGAATATGTTTATTAATACGTAATGGATGTGGTCTTGTGAGCGGTCTCAATGTTTGCAATGAGAGCTTTAGGTGAGCTAGCTTGTTTTATTTTTGACATTGGCTAAATGTACAAACGTTTTTTTAATACCTAATGGTTTCTTAAGGTTTTTGCATTCAGGCGATGCCAATAAAAAATACTGACATTATCACAAATTATATAAAGTGAGTAATTTATATTATCAATTCCGCGATAAGGAATGTCTAATGGCCTAAGTTCGATCTATACTGAATTTACTTACTGATGGCTTTGCCATATACTCTTACTGGTTAGTCCCAGTTACTATTGTTACCAGTTACTGGATTTCCGCAAAGTAACGCCTGATTCCAACAAATATTATCACAAATGTTGTGGCTCTAAAGTCGTAGCGAAGCGTCATTAGAAGTTTTCTCTATGAAGACCAAAAGAAGGGATCTGTCGTCTAAACTTTCTTGAAGTCATTTATGTACTTCATTTTTTCGTATTACTTGATCTGTATTGCAACTAGCATACGTTTTCCCTCTCAGCTAACAAGGTCAGCTTCCTTTCAACACATTTCGAAAAACGTACACATAGTAAACTCTTTAAGCACTAAAAATCAATCCCTCACGGACCGGACAGATCGGACTGTCCGGTCCCGTCTTAAATTATGTCCGGGACGTGATAACGAACCGGACGGGTGGCGAAGGGGGGAGTGTTTACTCTAGCGACATTCGTACGTATTGTCTCGTACTGATGAGTTTGAAGGAACGCTCGGACGTGGAAGGAATATAGAAAATGGTATCAAACGCTCCGGAGATAATGGAAATTGGAACTGATTAGTTTGTTTGGGTGATTTCTGTTACTGGTTCTTATGGATGTAATGTTGCATCTGCATATCGTTATACCACAATTTACGTTTCAAATAATAAGAATTTGTAACTAAAACATTACAATAGGTACGCTTATCATCAGGCCAACGAACTGCTCGTCTCACTAACTTATGTGCAATCATTTACTTTATTCTCTTTCTCTCTCTCTCTCTCTCTCTCTCTCTCTCTCTCTCTCTCTCTCTCTCTATCTTTTTACCACGATAACCAGATTTGTACCTACCTTCATTTTCTATCTCTGTCGTCAGATTACAAAACTATGTGTTATTAAAAGCGTGGATTTATTTTATTAATTTACTAATGGTAGGTAATTAAATCTTCGTTTTCCTAGGTGTCACTCACTTCGTCATTAATTAGTCATCAACTTCACTGAGATTTCATAATCATAGTACGTAACGCGTAGACAGTAGCTACTCTTAATTACGAAGGAACAAAGAACACAAGTTAATAGTTATTTTTTGTAAAAACGTACTTCAAAAAGCAACATTTTGTAATTTGGACAAAACATTTCCACTGCCTACAAGATTACAGGTGAAAAATCAAGCGCAACCGTTTTTATCAAAGCTCAAAACAACGTTATGTTCCGCTACGGGACAAGACGTGACGTCGGAGATAGCGTCAGAAGGGTTGAGTTCCGCTAAAAAAAACGCAAAACATCCCTTATCTCCAACCCTGGTGAGAGACAGCGATTGTCTCTCGCTGCTGAAAAAACGTGCTGAAAGCAAATGAAAACTGTAATTGCTGATAAGGTTTTGCCGTGAAGTGTTGTCATTGAAATGTAAAGTAACAAATATTAAAAAAAATAAGCATCCTTTTTATTCACATCGCCCCACATTCGAGTTTTTGTATCGAGTATTATACTTAAATATATTATGTAAATTATGTAGTCATTATATTATAATGTAAACATTATGTACAACAAGTTAATTTATGTATGGTTATCTTAATAACAATAAATCGAAAATATAATTCTTTAAGGGATGAAATACCCCAGAAACTTAAACATAGCACTTTATAAATCTCAAGTCTAGTCAATATTCCGTAGTATAATACGTCTCACGCAATAGCTAATGACCATGATAAAACCAAAAAAATTCTTCAACTTTCCAAACATAAAAAAGCTTTAGGTTTGTCACATTTTTTATTTGAAGACCTTCCCAAAGTCAGTTAACCAATTGAAGCCAAAATTTTCAAATCGTCGTCCGAAAACTACTTAACGCTTGTCAAGTAGTCCCAACCCAGAACTTTAGTCAACTAGTCAAAGTACAGTTAAATCCTTTCAATTTGTCGGCCCACGGTCCCACCGGTGGGACGTGAGATGTCACTGGACTTTGGAAACGTGTCACAGACAAATTTTAAGTTGAAAAATTGTTCAGCAATTGTTTGGACGGATCTTAAGTTTAAGCTTATCAATAAGGGCACGCTTTTAAGCTAACAATAAGCTTATATAAGTTACTTATTGTTAGCAGTTTTCATAAAACGACAATACTGAGTAGATCACATGATTAGATCATAAATGTACAACTAACACTTCAAAAATATGCGATAAATGATAAGATAACTGCTCCCCAAAAAGTATATCAGGACTAAGTCAATTCTAACTATTTTCCTGCTTTAAGCCACACATAGAATCTACATACGAATCGCTTAACTGTAAGTAACTACTACATTAAATGAAAATCCTCCGAGCACATTGGAAACCCAATAATCAACTCCCTCTCGCGTTCACCTATTCATGTATCGAAAAAAAAAACGCAGACATCTTGAGACAAAGGCGAGCGCACACTAGCGCGCCGTCTCGTCCCATTTCGTCCCGCGAATTAAAAGTGCAGGTGGGGTCTGTCCGGCATTGATCTGCCGGTGACGCGCCGGACGATGGAGACGTCACCCCACCCCACCCCCGCCGTCTCTCGTCTCCTCAAGCCCCCTCCCACATCCGTAAGGACGTGTGGACATGCTTAGCGATGTCGAATTGATAATGGTGTCCAGTTTTTTGTTAAAAGGAGTGGAATGGGACTGTAGCTTAATGGATTGGTCGAATGCTTGAGTTTTTAATTGAGTCTGGTAGACGGGATGGTATGGGATAGACCGATTCGATTCGTCGCGAGATATCTGAGTGATTGTAAATTATGACCGCTTTTATTTAGAGTGGTAGTAATTTATGAACGTTTGTTAGAGTTTCGTGTTGAATGTGGAGTTTTAAGAATTTTCTTTGAAGTTATTAAAACAGATTAAGAACTAATTAAGTAAAACTTACTTGTTTCATATTTAAAATGATTTCAGAACATTTAAAAGAAAACATTTTGACATCCATTTGTCATTGTCTCAAGATGACGATTAAATGGGTTAGGATTTGGAAATTAGATTTAGAAGTATTATCATGTCGTGCCATTAACTCTTAGTTTCATCACGCCTATTAAAACGAGTACCTATCGACAATCATACCAACAGTAAAAATAACATGTTTTTAACTGAAACCAAATTATAAAAGCTAAATAAAATTAACTTGATTACACCATAAAATCTCTGCAACAAACCACACCTATGAGACAATGTAACGTAATGAAGCACCGAAAACGACTATCAACTGAATCAGACGACCAACTATTCACAAATTAGTCGGTCGAAGTCGTCCACACGCGGCCGTCGCCACATCCGTGCCGTTAGGGCACCAATATTGTATTATGTTGATAGGACAACGGCCACTGGTGGGATATTTATGTAATTCTATTACTGTTAGGTTCTATTACGATCGGGTATGGATCGAGGATGAAAATATTTTCACGATTCTGTTAGTGGAGACTATTTTTATCAATTCTGCGGTAACAAGATTCCAAATCGGTACCGTTTATGAATATCGTTAGTGGGAGGACTAACTCTTCTGCGAGTGTCCGTCTGGGTTAGTACCACCGCTTTGCTCGTGAAGTCTGCCGCCAAGCAGTAATGTGCAAGCATTACTGTGTTCCGGTTTGGTAAGCAAAGTAGCCAGTGAAATTACTGGGCTTATGAGACTTAATACCTAATGTCTCAGGGTAACGAGCGCACTGCAGTGCCGCGCAGGCCTTTGTCTTTCAAAGTTCTAAGTGACACTGCAAGTGTTATGGGCCGGCGTTATGCTTACCATCAGGCAAACGACCAGATCGTCTCGTTACCAAGAACATAAAAAAATATATATAGCACTGAAAATAGGTCCTGGGGAACCAAAAAAAAAACCAGTACGACGATGTGTTTTTTTTATCAAATGGGCTTGCGTTTGACCGCTGTGGTTAAAGGTGGTAACACGCTAAACCTTTGATAGGCTGCTAAAACATACCGATAGCGTTTATGGGGCCATATATCACTACTAACGACTTTAACTGATGAAAAATTTATATAAAAAATAGAATGTTAGAGTGTTATTAGAAAAACCCAGTAGAACAATAACAAAAACCATTAATATCAAAAATTGCATAGTAAAAAACTAAACGAATACCTACTACCTATTTACTGGAAAACTAGTGACCGTTTTATCCTGTCCAGCTGTCTTCTAATGTATCTACATACTCATGAAAATAAAAACGAAAATGAACTACCCAATAGAAAGAGAAACCTAGCACGGGCTCCATCACTGTCCTCGTAAACACAGAACGTATGGGCACCGGGCATCGCGCCGGACCTCGCCCGTCTTGCACCGTTTGACTGAGCGAAATCACTCAAAAGTTTTAATGCCGTTTCCGTGGGGACGGTTCCGGCCCGGCGGACCGGGCGCTAGTGTGCGTGCGCCTTTATGTGGGACGTGCTCACGTGAGGCTGGGAAAGGGTTTATCTTTTCTAATTTTTTGGGAAATGTTGCATTATATTATGACATATAGGGACTAGGTATACGGTTATATTATTCGGATGCTATTCAAATTGTTTGACGTATATTATATCATCCTATAAATTAAATATAATCACTAAAATAGTTATCGCACCAGCGGCGCAAGTACGGAATTCGGTTCGATAAATTTGTCGAATCGAAAAACCCGATAAATTTATCGAATGTTGCGAGTACCGAAGTCTGATCGTAAAGTATTGTAGTAGCTCTATATTCTCTTTGGATTCGACCTAGCTATTCGATTACTTTTGTCGATAGTATCGAGGTTCGATAAATTATATAAAAAGTCGATAAAACCCACTTTATCGATTTGAACTGTCAATGTTATCGAATTTTATCGATCAAAAAGATCCGCACTTGCGCCGCAGGTGGTATGACTAACTGTTCTGCGATGGTCTGTATGTTTGGGTTGGTAAAACCAATTTCCTCGTGTAGTCTACTGCCAAGCAGTAATGTGCAAGCTAGTGTGCTCCGTTTTGATGAGAAAAGTAGTCAGTGAAATTACTGGGCTTGTCTCAGGGTATAACGACCGCAATGGCGCTGCCATTGTTATAGTCTAGTTGTTTATTATGTTTACTATCAGGCAATGGACCCGCTCGTCTTCTTATCCAATAGTATAATAAAGTAAATAGTCATATTTAAAAATCGAATACAAATTATTTTGTAATAACTTCAATGGCCAGAATAACAGAACATAAAGTTTTTTTGTAAGTTTATAAGACCCCCATAGATCAGACTGAGGCGCCAGGTTTGACAAGAATTTATAAAATTAACAAAACAATTATGCTTTTTAAAATGCGGAAAACTTTAAACTTTCCGTCGCTTTATTTTTGGAGTCAGATTCTGAGCACCTAGTGAGATAGGCCATAGGATAGATAGGAGACGAGCTGGTCGTTTGCCTGATGGTAAGCATAACGCCGGCCCATAACAATTGCAGTACCACCCAGAACTTTGAAACACAAAGGCCTGCGCGGCACTGCAGTGCGCTCGTTATCCTGAGACATTAGGTATTAAGTCTCATAAGCCCAGTAATTTCACTGGATACTCTGCTCATCAAACCGGAACACAGTACTGCTTGCACATTACTGCTTGGCGGCAGACTTCACAAGCAAAGCGGTGGTAACAACCCAGACGGACACTCGCAGAAGAGTTAGTCCTCCCACTAACTAAGCGTATCTTGAATAAAAAACTTCGGCAAATATGATATGTTAAATATACCGTTAAAATGATAAAACCACACATAATTTAACAGACAGATAATCACTCTGTCCGGAAATTTAAATCCTGATCACCAGCCGAAATGCAACAAACCGGTTTTTAAATGAAAAGATAATTGAATCCATTCAATTCCTAACCGCGTGAGTGACAGACTCTATCTGTTAATACCCAATTATAACCAGCTTCCCCCCCCCCCCCCCTTCTCCCATTTCTGTCACCTGCCTGCCACCCCCCAGTAATATAATACAGATGTGGACAGTCCGTCAGTTATGATGAGGGAGGTTTTCTGAAGAGTATTCTATGAGATTTAGACTTGGCGACGATTTGATGAAATGGATTTTTTTTAAAGAAAATTGCTTGAATAGAACTTTACTTGGATATTTTTTAAGAAAAAAAATTGTAAATCTCTTTCTCTTCGTCGAGTCACCTTTAGAATTATTTCCTCGTTTTATGGACACTAATCGTATCTACCATCAGGCAAACGAAAATATGCAAAAATGCTGCAATGTCAGAACAAAGTTTTTATAATAAGTAAGTACCTACTTTGAAAAATGCGAAAGTGTGTTTGTATGTTTGTTGGTTTGTCCTTCTTTCACACAGCAACGGAGCGACGCGATTTTTGGCATAGATATAGTTTATGGACTGAAGAGTAACATAGGCTACTTTTTAACCGGAAAATGCACGGTTCCTGTGGGAACGCGGGTGCAACCACGGGCACAAGCTAGTATAAAATGCAATAGAACGTCTAATAATCACAAACACATGACGCTATATACATTTTACACAAATTCTTTTAAATCAACCAAGACAATTTATTTTACCATCGATATAAGCGGACTGTACCAAAAATCCGGGTTAATAATAGCACCTCTATATAACTAAACCCCTTTCATCGCCGAAAAAAAGTAAAATTCAGATGGGAAAACCGCAAAAAATAGAGGAAAATTTGTAGATGTCGATAAAAAAGCTGCGTTTATATCGTCACGTGTAAATGAGCGTGTCCAACGCCGCTGTCGTGGGCAGACGGCGTCCGGCGAGGGGACGAGACGTGGCGACGACACGCCGGGTGCCGGTTTTTTGACGATTTTCATCTACACCTTGTACCTATCACTGAAAATATTGAGATAAACCTTAATTTATATCCTAGATACCTGTTCTAAGCGATTATGGATCAGTGGTAATGAAGGTGTCCCCGACATATAAGCATTTAGGAAATAATTCAGCATTGCGATTGAACTATTTGCGAAGGAAAACATCATGATCCAACCATAGTAGCCATGCGTAGTTCTGACCTGGCTAGCTAACAACGTCAAGATGAAAATCAGTCGTCGAGTATGTATCGTGTTTCGATAGTCGCTCTTGAGAGCCAGTCCCAAGTCCAAATCTTGATTTATCATATTCGCCACCTTCGACTACACCGTCATTTAAGATCAAGAAGAAAAAAAACCTATTAAAAAATTATAAATCTAAACTTTGTTATTTTCATCAAAATCGTTAAAGCCTTATTTAAGAAACTGAAAAATGTAAATGAAAATAAATGTAAAAATCGATCACGTATATTGCAAGCAATTGGATATAGTTATACCAGAAATTGTCTGAATAAACTCCAATGGCCATCCAAAGGTACTATACTCTAATCTGATGAAGATGATTACTTTATTCGAATTTGGAAATTGCCAGCAATTTCCAAATTTGATAAAGAAAACATCTTGTCAAACCCCATAAATGAATCTAGGAACACCAGTTTATCATAATCCTAGCGGTCTTTTCCCAGTAGTCTACCAACCCTCTGTATCACAATCCGAGCAAACTTATCAAGGTGCGGGCCGGGATCCTATTAAAATCGCGCATTATCCCGCGCCCGGGATTGCCAATCATCCCGGGATCCCGTGATCCCGCGGATATGTACGTAATAAGCACATGCCTGGCCCCGGAATGGCTGTGGGTTGATAAGAGTTTGTCTAATTAGATTCACACGTGTGGAGAGATTGTTAGGCTGATAAAGTTGTGTCAAAATATGTTTGATAACGCCATCTGGTAGAGTGGGTGAGTCGTGCGCTTGACTTCTAGGGCCGGTTTGAATCTCTGCGAAACAAATATTTATGGTATTTGTTTTTGTGTTAGGGTGTTATTGTCTTTTGCTTTTTAATTATTTTATTTCCAACTAGCTGTGCCCCGCGGCTTCGCCCACGCAATAAAAGAAGCCTTAGTTACTCCTTATACCATCAGCTATCTGCACGTGAAAGTTACGTTGACATCGATCCAGCCGTTTCGCAGATTAGCCGGAACAAACAGACAGACAGACAAATTTTTTCGTAATAACTGTTGTTTTGGCGTTACAAACAGACACTTCAATTTTATTTATTTGTAGGCACAGAATAGATATCGGCTATTGATAAACAAAAATACTTACAACCAAATGATATAATAATAATAATACAATGACAAATTAAGCGTGTTTATGAATGTGATCATAGTATATAACGGTATCATAGTATAAGACGGTTTAATATGTATCAAAATTACTGATAAAATATGCGAAGTAAGAGAAAAACCTGGAACCGACTTCTATCGTCTAGTTCCGATCTTGACAAAAAATAAATGGATACATATCACTTCTGGTGCTACATTAATGAACACAGTTTAAACCATTCAAATAGGTTAAGACGCAGCTAAAACAAAACGTCCGAAAAAGTCCTATTTTTCGACGCACAAATCTCCGTTGTCACATATATTACAAGCAAAAAAAATACAGCTGTATAGCCAAGTGTTTATAGAAAAGACATATCTATAAAATTGTGTGTTGTGAATAATGTAAAAAAATCGCAAAAAGACCCCGAAAAATTGTTTTGTCACGAAATGCTCAATATTTTGAGCGACAACTATAAATACAAATTATGTAACATAAACACAGAAAAGAAACAGTGTCAAAACTGACGAACTGAGAACCTCCTCCCTTTTTGAAATCAAAAGTACCTACATACGTATCATACTTGCACATTTGCCGACTCAGGACTGAAGTGGTGCTTACCTGTAACAAAGTTAAAAACAAAATGAATATGATCTTTAATACATTGTCTAGACATGTAACACTAAGTCGTTAATATTTTTTTTATGGGAAAACTATTTTCATATTTGATTGCATACATATTAAACCGTCATTTGCAACATTAATTGATAAGCGAACGAATAATAACATGTCCAAGTTTACAAGCTTTGCAAACCTCTTCTGCATAAAGAAATTGGTAGGTACTTACCCAAAACAAACGCAACACGGTTAGAAAAAAACATAAACATACATTATATAAAAAGTGACTTCTAAATTAAATTTTTATTTACTCGAGATAATTTATAAATAAGTATCTATTTTTATGCTATTTGATAAAGGGACGAGCTGGTCGTTTACCTGGTGATAAGCATAGCGCCGGCCCATAACAATTGCAGTGCCGCTCAGAACTTGGAACACAAAGGCACTGCAATGCGCTCGTTACCCTGAGACATTAGATATTAAGTCTCATAATCCCAGTAATTTCACTGGCTATTTTTCTCATCAAACCAGAACACAGTAACGCGCAAGCATTACTGTGTTCCGGTGTCCATTACTACTTGGCGGCAAACTTTACGAGCAAAGTGGTGGTACCAACCCAAACAGTGTGTCCAGTGAGTTAGTCCACCTAGTAAAAGCCTAATTGCTGGTTCAAGTAGGTATAGATCGATAGAGAAGAAGTGCAAACTCGTCCTGATCAACCTAATCTAACCTAACGTTAGACATACTTCCAGTATGGCTAACTCTTGCAGTACATTTGAAAGAAATAAGTACATTCCGGAACAAGGGACCATAGGGGAGTCCATTGGAATTCTTTATAGAATGAAGTGGATTTAATATCGGTCGGAATGCCGCATCGAAAGATAGTGTCCGCCGGCGAGACGGGGCAGACGAGAGATTTTTCGGTCGCGATTCTGTGGATCGGGTTGATGGGGGAATTTTGAATAGGTAGTATTATATGGTGGCTGTACTGGATGGTATTTTTCTCTCAGAAAATTGTAAACAAATGTTGTTTCCAAAGGTAAACACTGTTTTTCGTTGGATAAATTGGTTTCTTTTCTTAGACAAATTATTTCCATTTCAGTTTTTTAGTTTACATTGAAAGTTAAATATAATTTTTTGTCATTTGAAACAGACAATCGTGTGTTATTTTGGATTTGAACCAACTTTAAGACTTTTTGTATAGGTTTGCATTAGTCATTATTATATTAGGTCGGGGAAAAAGTCTTTTCGCATTATAGTATGTATGAACTTGTAATAAAATCTCTTTGGCTATACTATTTGTATCTGGCTGGTTTTGGTATCATATGAAAGTTTAAATTTTAAAGAACATAATTCCAAATTCAAATTAATAAAATGTGTGATTTTCATTTGTTTTTCGTACTGTCAAAATGAGTGAATCTAATGAAGAAATTCGATACATTTTAAAATTTTACTACAAAAAAGGTAAAAATGCAACGCAAGCCGCGAAAAAAATTTGCGATGTTTATGGACCTAGTGCAGTGTCTGTGAGAGTAGCACAAATTTGGTTTAAGCGTTTTCAATCCGGAAATTTTGATTTCAAAGATGCACGTCGCTCTGGTCGCCCTATTACGGATAAAATGGATGCCATTTTTGAAAAAGTGGAACAAGATCGGCATATCAGTAGTTACGACGTAGCTGAAGAACTGGGAATTGACCACAAAACAGTTTTGGCGCATTTGAAAAAAACTGGGTACACAAAAAAGCTCGATATTTGGGTACCTCACGAGCTCACTGAAAGAAACCTAATGAACCGTGTACTCATTTGTGATTCTTTACTACGACGTAATGAAACCGAACCATTTTTGAAGAAGCTGATAACTGGTGATGAAAAGTGGATCACGTACGACAAGAACGTGCGAAAAAGGTCGTGGTCAAAGACCGGTCAGGCTTCACAGACTGTGGCAAAACCCGGGTTAACTCTAAACAAGGTGATGCTGTGTGTGTGGTGGGATTGGAAGGGCATTATTCATTATGAGCTGTTACCACCAGGCAGGACCATCGATTCTGAACTCTACTGCAAACAACTGATGAGATTAAAGCAAGAAGTTGAGAGAAAGCGGCCGGAATTAATCAACAGAAGGGGTGTGGTTTTTCATCATGATAACGCTAGACCTCACACATCTTTAGCCACTCAGAAAAAATTAAGAGAGTTTGGCTGGGAGGTGTTAATGCATCCGCCGTATAGTCCTGACCTTGCACCTTCAGATTTCCCCCTGTTTCGGTCTCTTCAGAATTCTTTAGGCAGTGTCAGGTTAACATCACGAGAGGACTGCCAAAACCACTTGTCGCGGTATTTTGATCAGAAGTCCCAAAATTTCTATAGCAATGGGATCATGTCCCTACCTACAAGATGGCAAAAAGTTATCGAACAAAATGGTACCTACATACTTTAGTTAAATGTAAATAAACTATATTAAAAAATGTTTTGAATTTTCTTAAAAAATGCGAAGAAACTTTTTCCCCGACCTATTAAGATCGTTTCGGAAATTTAAAATCTTTAGATAATCCGATAAAAATCATCAAAACTATCACATAAATATAACTTTGAAACATGCCTATTTAGATTAAAACTTTCGTAAGTATTCCAAATACCTCGAAACCGGTCGAGTAATCGTCGCGAAACTCGGCTAAACCACGTAAGTTAATCCGGTTAAATAGATATAAACATGCCTATTTAATCCCTCTCTAATTCATTAGGTATACCTCAAAGGATCCTTCCCGCAACTATTTCGCATAGTCGCACGTCTGTCCACCCGCGTCACCTTAACCCCACGTTGGGCGCCAATTTTACAACATCCCGAGCCTTACCAATTTTATTACACTTTTTATTTCTATCCCCTATTTATGTATTATTTAAGAAGCAGTGGATTTGCATGGATTCCCAAACTATCACCGAACCCCCATTTGGATGATAGTTTTGGGAATTTTGGGATAACCTCTTGTAATGTTAGTTATTATCGCTTAAAATTTTATTGAGTCGGGGATGAGTTCCGGGTAGTAAAAGGGATGTTGAAGCTTCGATGGTGTGAAGTGAGGTTTATTGTAAAGGGGTTAGTCGTTTCTTTTATTGGATTTGATCATTTACAGAGAGATTTAATTGTAAAACATTATAATATGTATCGATAAGACTCCAATTGATCCGATGGTTGATGCGAAATCCTATTAATATTACAAATGCGAAAGTGTGTTTGTTGGTTTGTCCTTCTTTCACGCAGTAACGGAGCAACGGATCGACGTGATTTTTGGCATAGATATAGTTTATGGACCGGAGGGTAACATAGGCTACTTTTTATCCTGGAAAATGCACGGTTCCTGTGGGAACGTGGGTGAAAACCGCGGGAAGAAGCTAGTATTTGATAAGATAGGGTGCCAATTTGGACGCTTATTGTCCTACTAAATGAATCTAGATAGAAACTAGACATAACTGAATGTTTAGCTGTTTTTGTTACATAACAACAAAGCCAAAGCAGTCGTTTTTAAGCACAGCAAGAGTAAGAAGATAAACGATTTTATTTTATATCATAATCAAAATAAGAGCTCAATTTTCTCTCAGGCAACCTAATCCAAATGTAATACCGTCCAGGTGTCGCACCCATCTTGAATCGCAAACAACCTACCATGCAAAATAGTATCGAGAAAAAAAACAAATCGGTGTATCCACATCAGGGGCCGCCAAGTCACGACAACGGCGGCTGTAAACACGGCCAATATTGGTACCCGGCCGCAATCTTGTATCAACCGGCCGAATAGCGAGGATACTTATGTAAATCGGACCACTACCCCGCTTATTGTATATCTAATTTGATTTCTTTCGCAATACCGTGATGGGATTCAACGAATATTGGTCCTACCTGCCCGTCTAATATCGTCGTCCTGTGTACGTGCGCCTTTTCGGGGTTAAGAGATCACTGATAGGGTTGTTCGAAGGGCAACTTTTTAAAATATTTATGAACGGCCCGCGATGAGGACGCCCGTACAGCCATCCAATTTCAGGTTATGTCTTCGGTAAGTTAGTTATTTTGGAGTTTCGGAAGGGTCAAACTGTTTTTTGTGAGTGTTAATTAAAGTATCTTATATTCATGGCGAGAAGGGATTGAGGAAAAACGCAGGATGTTTTTGGTGTGAAATTTGGCGTCTTCTATCGCTTGAATATTGATGAGTTTCATGGACTGAAGTTTAAGTATTGTTTTTAAGTATTGTTCAGATAACCTTCTAATTTGAGTAAGACACCATTCAAGTATAACAATATTCAATTACCTACTCAAATACCCATTTATTGGTAAACCAGGTTACAAGTCAACTATGGTAATAGATTGACATGTATATGCACTATGTAATGATGTTTAGATATAGTTTCAGACATGAATCAGACACAAAAAAAATCAGACATAAAAACCGATTTAAAGTTCCACCGTCCACTGTCCTCACACAAAAATAGTTTAACCAATCCAAAAGTTAAAGAGGACAAAATTACCAGCCGAAGTGTCACCTCAAATAAGAGAAGTACGTACCTTACACGATTCCAGTCTGGAATTCAAGTAACTTACTAAGTAGTTCCCGTCCAATCTGTCACATTGATACGGGAAGGGTTAAAAAGCCTTTTTAAAAAAGCGTGTGATTCTTTCGAGGCAAAATGTCACGGAGTTTAGCCGCTAGTAAAAATCGCTGTGACAAAAAGTCGCACATTGGTGTATGAAATTAAGTTAGAATGCACGTCGTTTATCCATTAGAATCCCATTAGAAAGCTACTTTGGTGTTTTTAGTTGATTTTTAATTTTGTCAGATAGCAAAATAACCTTTGTTCTCCTATCGATTGTCATTATTACAGCCTTTGGTTTCATTTATGTAACCAGGTTTAAATTTTCTTGAAGGGAAAAGTTTTTAATATAAAAACGATTTTTAAACTATTTTTAAATGTGGTCAGTTTTATCGTAGTATAAAAAGTATTTACTATACCTACGGTGAAATTACTTGAGCGGATGCTTTAGGTTGGTGTGCGAGATGCAGTGCCGCGCAGGATTTTTCTCTACTATAACATGAACTTACAGATCGGTGTGGGCTACACAATTTACATAAATAGTTTCTAAAAAATCTGACACTTATCTCGGGCTGGCAACTCAACTCTTTTGTAAAGCTTCAAGCATACTTCATAGGAACTAAAATTCCTACGTTATTTATTAATCCCTGGGTAATGAGAGTATACTAATTAACACTTGTCAATAACTGGCACTAATAACTTAACTTTACCAAAGTTGCGGGTAGTTTTATATAGCGGGCACGCGCCAGTGTTGCCAGTATTGGCACCGATTCAAATATCGAATACTTACTTACCAGTGCTAACAAAAAATAATCGTTTTCAGTTCTTTAGGTGGTGGCAATATTAAGGTATTATGCTATTGTATTTGATAGCTTATTGACACATTTAGGATTTAAAGATAACATAAGAGTTTTTGTAGTGTTTTGTATTTTTAGGGGTGCAATTTAGTCGTTTATGTTTCTTATAGGCATTTTATAGAACGAAATATGTACTGTATGTGTATAGCGTACACAATGATTGCTCAATATATAGGTGTACGATTACAATATATGTATTTCTAAACGAATGATCATATTGTATTTGTAGAATCCTGACTTTTAGCCCACCAACACTACAAACACTACAACACGCGCACACGACCGCTCCGCTCGGCGGTCGGAATAAGACTGCCTCATTTGACACGACTCGTTAAGAGATCGACTCGACCATCGGATATAGTCAATACACTGCAGTGTTTGTAGCTATTTATTTGATTCAAGTGTCTAACAAATATAATATATTTAGGGTGCTTAATATTTGTTGCATGGACGAAGAAGTATTCACTATTTGACCAATAATTATCATTTGTTTTATCAAATGCCACATTCACGAACATGTACATTATCAAATGCATCAAGTTACATAGCTAAGGAAACAGTTTAAAGTAAAACTCTTAAATTTCAATTACACACACAACTTTCCCAACATCAATCCAGCTCACAAGCGGAGCGAGCGCGGGCGGTACGAGGAAAGGGAAGGAGGAAGTCAAGAAATGCATTCCATTGAACGTAGCGAACTAACAAATCAACACAGTTGTAACTGCGACGTCAACTTAATTAAAACTGCGAAAAGTTGGCGATTCAAAAGCTGAGTTCAACAGAGTTCCAATGTATAAGAGAAAGGAAATGGCTTATAGCGATTAAGCGCTTTTTAAAACTTTATTAGAGTACCATAGGGATTCTTAAATCATTCTGTCTGTTATCTGTCCCTCTGTAGGAGAACCTGTTTGTAGAAGTTATGTCGCAATGACACATCATCATCAAGCCAAAAACGTCCACTGCTGATCATCGGCCTCCCTCATGAAGGAGGACGATTGGAAACCGAAATGTGGTCAAAAAATCGATTGCCAGATTTGTCTTTAGCAAACAGATAATCAGAAATCCAAGTTAAATAAAAGGTTGCAAAAAACCTAAGTCGCGATAAGCTAGTCAGTAACACACGCTACAAGCTTACTACTTAGCCCACCGGTCACAACCATCGCCACCCGCGCGAACTGTCGAACGTAAAGAAACATTCGTAAAATATGCCCAACTAGTAATTAACTTTCCTTCAGTGGCATTGAATATAATAATTAATAATGTTTTAACAACTATGGAGAAAATAAATATTTGGATAGATACGACTTACAAGGCGATAAATAATTCTTAATTACTATAAAGATCAAAATAGTCATCAAAAATATTTGTAGAAGGTTTTAGTCAAGGTGCGTAAGGCATAGAGGGTGCTAGCGTATGGTTCTATCATTTGTCTATACATTTTTAAGATGTTTTATTGGGTGATTGTAAAAAAGTTAATAGATTAGATTAGAATCCTCTGGTTGGGGTCTGGTTTTGGGTGCCCTTTGGAGTGTCTTATAGAAAATAAAACAAACAGAGTCATTATAAAAACCATAGTATAGAATATTAGAATGCTCAATAACATTCTCTGTCTCAGACACGCCCACGCACAACCACAAACGCACACAAATACACACACACAGACACACATACACACACTCACAGCGTTCTCAATTTTAAAACCGCAGATAAGCCTCCATCAAAAACACATATCCTGATTTGGCTATTTGTATTTATTAGTTTTATTGCAATACACTGTAGGTTTGTTCAACTTGTTTATTTATTTTTTGTCTGAATAACTAAAATAAATAAATAAGCTTCGTCCCAACGAATTTCACCATCACCATTGTGAAGGTAGTCCGAGAAGGTTGTGTAAAGGGTTTCACAGTGATGGCAACGCATCGTCCCGACGTTGGTTGTGCTTCAGGTGAGCAATTTGTGTACTATTTATCGAATGAACCATAGAAAAATAAAAATTCTAATGCAGTCCGTGACAAGAACAGTTCACTCGCAATTACTGTGGAACTGACTTTACCAGAGTACAGTCGCCAACTTTGATTTAAAAACTTTCCTCTGACGACTTGGACAAGTTTCGTTGTTTGTCCGTCCGTCTGTCGCACCGTAATAAGCTGCATTTCCTTCATTTTTACTACTTTTCATAGTTTTTTTTGTCCGCTTTGCCGTGACAATGTTGGGCGAGGCTCAAGTTGTCTCTTACAGGGCTCCGTGTTAACTCGCTCGAGTTTGCTTGGCAAAAAGTCAGTTTGTCTGTTTGCACGCGAAATAATCTGTTAATTAGCTCTCTTGTACATTTCGTGTAGGTTTTTTATTTGGAAAATGCAAGGCTGTAAGACATAGTGCAGTTTGCAACGTTTTATATTGTTCTGTGTTTTATTTTGTAAGAAATTAAAAAAAGAGATGACCTTGTTAACTCAAATTCGTTTATAAAACATGGTAAGAGACAGAGAGCACTGGTTCCTACATACGTTTCTTAAATCTTTCCAACGACGTTTATGAAGTACTTAGAACTAACTGCACACATACCTACATATCGTAGGCGCAGACACTCGACCAAAATTAGCAAGATTTGCATTTCAGAAATTTTAAAATTTCTACTTCTATTTTTTTACCTAAACATAACTTTAACAACAAATGTACTAGCTAACGTGTACAGCCAGCCAAAAAATTACTAACGAATCCTTCGAAATCCAAAAGTCAACGATACCGTTACCAAAAAAAAACAGCAAAACTCTTGCACCCTCACAGCAATGAGCACTAATCAATACGCGGGGAAGGTGGCGAAAAATAACGAATGTTGTATTACCGATACTCGTGTGTTTCCGTGTTCCGTTCTCCGGGTACCGTGCGCAGAAAAGTTAAGAATAGTTAAAAAAAATAAGGTTAAAGCTTGCGGAGACGATATTACTGGTAAAAGATGTGTTATCTGGTAGATATTTAGTGGAGGCACATAGCGCTAGTCCATTTCAAATTGTTTAGCCGACCTGGCTGCTTTTAAACGTTATAATTTTGTATTTTATGGATTTATCCCACGGCATTAAGCTACTTTGACTAATATACATAACCATAGACGCCTTCTCCAAGGCAGGTTTATTGTTGTTGGTATAAAGAGCTGTATAATTATGACAAAAAGAGGTGAACCAAAAAGCTACTGAATAAAGATAGTAGGTAGTACACACATAAGCAAATGAAAAAGGTGTATTTCACATGTGACCTGTTATAATCATGCAATGCAATTTTGTCGTATGAGGGATGTGTTTTGAAACGAAACGTCAGCCTTTCAATAACTGAAAGTAATTTCATACACTACGCAGCAAGCTGCTCTGAGCCATCCTAATAAGTTAAGACCTCGAGCTTCGTCTTTGCTTTTATCTATGAAGAAGAAAAAAATAATAAAATCCTAATAGCTTTTTTTGCGAACCGTACGCGTATGCAGCGCGTCCGTAATCGACGGCCGACCGGGGACGTATTGGTCCGTCGCGGAGACGCCGCCCGCTCTCTGTTTTTAAAGCTTTCTTCTCCCCACCCGACCTCCTCCCCCCAATCGATGGACGCCGTCATGTTAGCGCAGCGCCGATCAAGTGCATACGTGAGGACTTTCTTTGATGCGTCTTTGTGCTGGGGTGAGGGGTAATTGTTTTTTTATGGTACGACTGAGTTTGGGATGGTGGTAGTTGGGTAATGAAATGTGTGTGATTGTATAGTTTGTGTTATACAGGAATGTTATGTTAAATTAATTAAATAGGGTGTAGCTTTCCAGCTGTTATTAAAGCAAAAATGCAGAGATATAATACTAAAAAGTGGGGCTACAAAGGTTCTTAGCGACCACTTATGGTCAGTGGCAGTGGACAACACTTTTAGTGGCAGGGGACAACACTTTTCAAATGTTTTACAAGGGCTAGGTGGCCAACACTTACTAAACAGTAGTCGCTTTATAATTTTTTTTATTAAGTTATTTTGCTTTTTTTTTAAGTTGTGTAAAACGAATTCTTAGTTGGCATCAGCTGTCATGTAGGATCTATTTTAAAAATTTCAGTGTTGGTAGAATTGAACACTGATCTCAACGCAAGATACAGTAGTACCACAGAATACATATTATTTTAAATCACGGGGTTTGGTCGACCGTCAACGTCGTTTCTGGGTCTCTCCTCTCTAACGGGTTAAATCCGCGTTTGAAAATGTTTAGTGTAGCGTGTTTCTTGCAAGCCATCGCGCTGTAAGCTTTGCAGACAGTACTTGAACTATCGTTAAAACAACAGAACAACTCCAAAAAGATAGCCTTGAATGACACATTATATACGTGTGCGTGGCGGGTAAAAACTATATGTAAAAAATAATTTATTTCTTCAAAGCGGGAACGAGTTCGTAAAGCTATCGCAAATTGTGAAATTTGGTGCCCCAATTTTTCAAAACAAAAAAGGGAAGCAGAGTTTTAAAAAAAATTAAGTGACCACAATGGAGATGTAACTACGGTTCCCTAATCACGAAAAATAAAATTAATCTGGTTGACAATTGGCGGAGTAACGAAGTTACATCGCCACAAAAAAAAACAGCCGAATTGAGATCCTCCCGCCTTTTTTGAAGACGGTTAAAAATACTGCCGTATTTGATCCTTCATTAGTTCACAGTGGAAACAAAAGTTTTCGTAGTCAGCCAAAGTGTAGTAATTTTATTCTCATAAATACTTCACACAAAAGGATGAATATCCACAAACGCGTTTTAATCGAAGTTTGTTTAAAAAAATTACCCATTTCTTTTAAAATTTAGTCCCTGTGTTGGAGCGCCCGCACTCGATTGACGTGACAAGTTGTCGCTAGCACGCCCACTAGCACCGGCTACTGCAACTGGGAAATGCAAATGCGGTTGGGATTTGCCAGCTTGTCAAATGGGGGTTTTGAAAAAGGAACTTGTGTTATTTTCGTTTTTTTTTACGATAGTAAACAAAGATTCAATATTTGTGGCCAGTTTTTTTCGACTGTATTTTAATGTTGAGCACTTGTGAATAAATAACACCTGATGCAACTTTAGCAGAATATGATTTATTTAGCATCAGCCTGCATGTTGTAATTATAAAACTGTTGTCCAGCATTTTAAATGTTAGCTTTACAATCTTTGTAACTAAACTTTGGTTTTGAACGAATGCTGGGTGAATTCCCTCTGAAAACGTTTATAGTGGCATTGAGGCAAGTTGCTCGCGCCGTCTGCGCTCCAGTGACGTGACAACTTGTCACGCCCACTCGCCCTAGAGTACAGTGGAACATACTCGTACTAATTCATTTTGGATTTATAGCATACGTTGTATATTGAAAATTTTTATTTATATAAAAGTAGATCATAAGATCTAATATCATATCATAAGATCTATTTTATTCGGTTTCATAAGTTTCAAGATTTTTCAATCATCTTCTTCTAATGTTTATTATTTATTTATGTTTGTTTCAAACAGGCTCATGACTTATGCACTTTT
The DNA here is from genome assembly GCA_907269065.1 of Crocallis elinguaria. Taxonomy (NCBI): domain Eukaryota; kingdom Metazoa; phylum Arthropoda; class Insecta; order Lepidoptera; family Geometridae; genus Crocallis; species Crocallis elinguaria. Next base: position 16,806,489 of record OU026068.1, read on the forward strand.
ATAAGCCGATGATATAATAGTCAAAATTAGACGACTTCCGAAAATGTAGTAAGTAAAGGGAGTTTTTTGTTCGCTTGTGTTGTGTAATATTATAACAGCATAGTGTAGAAAATTTGTTAAAAAGATGTAAATATTATCGGAGTGAAAACTGTGTTTTAAAAAATAGTTATTTTTAGTTTTTTTTCTGCATTCTTTGAATAATTATGTTGAAGGTTTCACTCCGCGTATGATGCGGGTCATCGTCATATATATTTCAAATATTGGCGTTTTAATAAAAAAAAAATGCATAAAATAAGTCATAAATTACCTAATTAATGATTTCCGTTTTTAGTTTGACATTTTCAAATAACTGTCATTAAAATTTATGAATATAACTCAAACAAAAGCTCGTTTTGAAAATGTTAAGTTTTTTATTTCTAACGAGCTGATATTTGATACTTCTCAATGAGATAATAATAAAAAATATTATTAGGAAATGCTATTATTATTTTAAATATTTATTTCAAATAATTTATGTTCTTAAAATAAATTATTTTAAAGATGTCGCACAAAACGCAAAGGCGTTAGCGAATATTTCACAATATTAAAATTAAACTTAAAACACTATAAACGTTATTGATCCTGTATTCAAATGTCAGTTTTATCGACACACTATGACAATTTATACATGTTAAAACAAATAACTAATTCGAAAATAATGGACAGATTCAGTTATGCGAATATATTAATAACAATGGAGGATATTTTTACAATAATGAGATTCAAATTTACGACATAAATTTTAATAGAGCTTTTTTTACGGACAGGGTCAATTATCTTTATGGACAGTGACATAGTTTGAAATGCCACCAGTCATGCCAACATGCGCGCCGCTACAAAATTTTGTCGATGCCTATATCGTGTATTTGTCTCGTATTCGCAGAAGAAAGAGCGAGACAAAATACTAGACAACATTTAGTTGTGGTGCACATGTTAGCCTAGCAGCAGCGCAAGTACAGATCTTTTCGATCGATAAAATTGACAGTTCAAATCAATAAAGTGGGTTTTATCGATCGTTTATTGAATTTATCGAGCCACGATACAATCGACAATACGATCAGACTTCGGTACTAGCAACATTCCATAAATTTATCAGTTTTTGCGATTCGACAAATTTATCGAACTGACTTCCGTACTTGCGCCGCAGGTAGGACTAACTCTTCTGCAAGACACGGTTTGAGTGCATACCACCGCTTGCACGCTTCAGCCCCCAATAAGTAATTTCATACTAATTGATAACGAGACGAGCTTATAGTTTTCCCGATGGTAAGCATAACGCCGGCCAATTGCAGTGCTACTCAGAACTTTGAATGTACATACTGGTTGTATGTGCAAAGAAGTCCAAAAGAAGAAGAAAGAAAGCAAAAGAACGAAGCATAGAAGAGGAATTGCAAATAATTATGCCCAGTAATTTCATTGAGAGACTTAACACCTGATATCTCACGGTAACGAGTGTACTGCAGTGGCACGCAGGACTTTCAATTTAAAATTTCTATAGAACTGCAATTGTTACGCGAAGGCGTTATGCTTACCATCAGGTAAACTGCACGTCTTGTAACAATGTAGTGTATTAAAATGCTGTTCGCAAAATTCAAGGACTGTAATCAAATTTGAACATTTCAAAACTTATATGCACCACTGTCCGAGTTGGCTCAGTGAACTCGGATATGCGAACTCAGTGAATTCTCAAGATAGTGACACACGTCAGACACAGTGTCACGTGTCTGACACAGTGAGTAAGTTGCGCCTTGAACTTTCTCTCTTTCATTTTCAATTATATTTGAATATTATTCTTTTATCCTCGATAGATTAGTATTTGACCAATATCACTGCTTGTTTTATGTAACGACTAGCTTCTGCCCGCCGTTTCACCCGCTTTCCCACAGGAACCTGGAACTTACGGGGATAAAAAGTAACCTATGTTACTCTCCGGTCCATAAACAATAGCTATGCCAAAAATCACGTCGATCTGTTGCTCCGTTACTACGTGTTAGAAGGACAAATCAACAAACACACTGTCGCATTTATAATTTATTTATTTATTTCATACAGTTGCTTGCTAAACTACTAATAGTACTAATATTACTATATACCTAGTAGGAATTAGGATAGGATACTTAGTAGGATGTGGCCGAAGGAGAAAAGCAAGCTAAACCTAGAATATACTAGAACATTGACTACTTTGCCTCTCAGATGCGGCTATTGGACCACACAGATAGGAGCTAATGAAGAGATTTTCATATTTAAGTGGTATGTATAAAAGTATTTTTTTTTATATCATTTTTAAGTAGTTATTTACATCCAATTTTATTAATTTCTATTTAAATATTCAGAAGTAACGTGGCTTTGGATAAGCTTTACAGTTTCCAAATTAGCAAATAATAAAATTGTTTATAAATGACACAGAAATCGATGATTAAACTATGTAATTTAATAAATTGAAAATCTTTAACTTATCTCGCGCACTGCCCGAGCGGACTCAGTGAGCTTGGAAACACAGACAAAGCGAAATCGCGAGACAATGACAGGTTGTCAGACACAGCGCGTCACTCGCTCCTTGAACTTAATTATTCTATTTTATTTCCAATCAATTATTTCGTTGATGGCTTTATTTTGTAGTCTACACTTTCATATGTACGAATATGTCAAATTAGAAATGAGCTAAAAACTACTTCGGGACAAAAAAATATATCACACTGAATAGCTTTGTCATTTTATGTCCTTATACAATATGTTGGGTATCTTTTCTTTGTTAATATTCCATTTTAAAATATTAACTACTGTATTACCTATCACACTAGCAAAATTTAGGTTCAATCAATTTGTTACACCAAAAACAATTTGAATCTATCCAGATAAAAACTCTTATTTGATCACTTAATACTAAGTAAAGTAATTTTCAATTAAGACGCGGTGTTATATCTCAGAGCGACTTTTTCCAGCCAACTTTAGAATGGAAAAGAATAACGTAACGCTAACGAACGGCAGTGTTCATAAAAAGATAAGGTAAAAAAGCGTTTATTGAATATAAATCAACAGTTTAAACAATAAATCAAAAACAACCATCTCACAACATCTCAGCTCTAACAACATAATGAAATTGGCGCATCGAACAATCAATAACATCCCGCCAGCTAGAATAAACTAAGACGGAGTGGCGTGTCAGAACTACCGCGGAACAATTCAGTCGTGGCCTGTCATCGCGCGGAGACAGCGTGACGTGACGCGACTGACTCCCAGCGCGCGGGACAAGGGATGAGCGACGGGACTGACTCCCAGCGCGCGGAGACAGCGTGACGTCACGCGACTGACTCCCAGCGCGCGGGACAAGGGATCGGCGACGCTACTGACGCGGGCGGCGACGGGTTTAAGGATTGGTCGGTGGAATAGCGCTGTTAGCTGCACTTTAAGATGCCCCTTCCCCGCCCACCTAAGTAGAACGCAAAAATGGCCTAAAGGCTTTTTTGTTCATCAAAGAAAAACAGGCACTACGAGAGACAATTGCAGAGCCTTCAGTTGGCATTCTGAAAATTTTGAAATAAATTTCCAAAGAAAATTTCCGAAGACATTTAGTGCGTGGTAATTTCCTAAAACTTGTTCGAGGAAATACGTGTTCTTGAAATCCATGCATCTAAAATTTAGATGCATGGAGCCAAGAGGGAAAAGCCAAACAAAGGCTAGAAAATGTCCATTCACAAAGAAACACTCATTTTATCAGTTATATACATAGATATACTAGAATTAACAACGAACTTGTTTCCAATCACTTGGAACACGTTCCTCGAGCGAGTCTAGAGTGAAATTTCCAGAGGCTCACAAACTTGAGGCCATGGCAGTGACAGCGACGCTCGCGTCATCTCGGCGCAAGTTGATAATACTAGTGCGCCAGGCAGCGTGACATCTCCGTGTTTTAACTTGCTAGTTCGGTAGTGTCCTATCTGCCGTTATGAGTCTCCGCTAAGTCTTTGACACCTCTTGGGAAAGTTTCCTTAACGTCTGTGTGTTATGAGACTTGCCAGGGCAGTACGAGTGGGATTTCATAATTAACTATTTTTGGTTATAGTTTGTATGAACAGTAGTGGGAGAGTCTCGTACGTATTTCAATTTCTCGCATCCAGAAAAAAATCTCTTTTGCGCTTCGGTTATATCAAAGGTGGACCGCGAGAGAACCTGGAAGAATTTCTGTAACAGAGCTAAATCGGAACTGATCCCGCTAGGGAATAATATAGTTGTACAAATAATATCACTAAACCGTAGGGATAATATGCATTCTGAATTATAAAAAATTTTTCCTCAATGATATGCAATCACCTCATTGCAAACCAGTCGGACGTAGAACCATTCAATCACAAAGTCAGAGTTTCACTGAAACTTATCAAATTCTAATAGCCTCCTTACTGCACCCCCTCCCTCGGCCCTCTCCCGTCCATAAACCCGAAGCGCACTACAATAACAAATAACGACGTAATTTCAGACCGAGCAGCATTGTAGACCGTCCGTCCGTTCTTCAGACGAGCCGAGTGCACCCGTGACAGTCATTTAAGACAGTGACGTGACACTACCCCCTTACTCCGACCCCTGGTAATGTAAGCGGAAGACAGTTGTACAGTTCTGCACAAATTACTGGAATGGTATTTGATGCCGATCAGTATTTGCTATCGAAAGAATACATTTAAACTTGAATTTCCAGCTGTTTGCTACAATTTTTTTAAAACTCACGTTGTACTTTAGTTGTTATGTTAGTTTAGTTGTATGTTAGTTGTAGTTTAGTAGCTTTAGTTGTCATTGTCACAGCCAACTCGTAATTACTAAGCTGATTTCTATGCAAAGCACAGTTATAGAGCACTTGAGGGATTTCTCTCATTCAGTGCCTAAAATGAACTAAGCAAAGTTTTTGACAGTGACAACCCTATCGGTGGCAGACTCTCGCCGCTCTGATCGAGTATATACATGACCACAGACGTAGAACGTGGTACCTAACTCAAGTTTTTGAATCCTGGAATACAAGCTTGACTACTGTACAGACTGTAACCACCCCTCTCCTGGCAGATGGATTGATATTGCCGCTGCCGGCAGACGTAAGACGGAGCGATTGCATACGGGAATAAAAAATATATTGCATTCGGCGTCGTACGGATGCTTTTTAGGGGGTTAAGTATATGCAGGGTTTGGTAATTTGTTTTCTTTGATTAATTCTCATGGAGCGAAGTGGCGTTCCTTACTTGCTGCGAAGCTTGTGGTTTGGAAACGGTTTTGACTTCGCAGATGTTAGAGTAAGTTCTTTCGGCAAATGGTACTTCCAACTCTTTATGCTTGTCCTTAAGGAAGCAGTAGCATCAAGTCGAGAAGAAGAAAATCTGTTTACTACCTGAACTAAAGCAACTTCACCAAATTTGCACCATGGTATGTAGTCGATGTTGCAATACACAGCTGCATGTACGCATTTTAAATAGAAACTGTCAAAATCTAAGGTTTTCTTTACATTTTTATTAATTGTTGTCACAGCAGAAATGCACGTCGCATTGTCAGGCAACACAACTTTCAAAAATGTGTGTTATATATCGATATAACACGTCGATGTCTGTCGAGACGATATAATACTCTATGTAAAAAAATCACAGTCAATTACTTATACAAAAATTTGTAAAAAGTAATATACAAATCAAACAACAAATTTCAACCATTAAAAATGTGAGCATTTCTATTCGAAAGTATCAACTTAAAAGTAGTCCTTTAGACGCAAACGAGACGCCCGCCGTGACGGTGATCCGAGACAGTGACGTGACAACCCACCCCCTACCCTCCCACGGGCGGTGGGGTGCATATTGACCCCCACCCCCGGATAATAAGGGGGCTGAGTAAAGTCGAGGCATCTTTTGTGGACGTGTGCGTTTTAAAATGTACATTGGTATGTAGAGAGATGGCAAATTAGAGACGTTTCAATTTATGTCAGTTCGAAAAGAGTTTATGATATTTAAAGTTTAGGCTATCGCTACTTACTATTTATTGTAAACATAATCCGTTTTATCACAAAAAACAACTTTTAGACCCCTGGTTAGCTAGACAGTGTCTAAAAGATAAACATCTAAAATGATTAGAAATGTCACAACAGAATTGCGGTTGTTAATATTTAAATACGCGAATAGAAGTCTAAAATGTATATGATGTGATGTAATATCACAAGTGAATTGTGTGTTATGACTGCTTGGCGGCAAACTTCACGAGCAAAGCGGTGGTATCCACCCAGATTGACACCCGCTGAAGAGTTAGTACCACCTGGTAAAATAAAAACTAATGTAAAGAAGAAGTAAAATTTGTTTGTTTGGGACCGATAATTTCTGGAACCACTTGCCCAATTCAAAAAATTGTTTCGCTAATCGGAACCTCTATTATCTATGAGTGCTATAGACTACATTTTATTCTTTCTCCACGCATGAGAAGCTGCGGGCAAAGGCTAATTTTGATTATAAAAACTAGCTTCTCAACTCCGCACTTCACAAAATCACCTACCAAACATCACGAGTCCGTTCCTGTCTTCACCCGTCATTTGCACAAAATTAAATGCGGCAAAGACGTGGAGTCGGACCACTGGACTCCGCCACCCCGCCTGGGGGTGGCAGCCACCCCACGTCGCAGCAGATGGATTGATATTGCGCGATGCAGGTGGGCAGGCGATCTTGGAACAAAGGCGATTTATAAAGTCCTGTCTTACGTCACTGTTGCAGTGGGTGTAATAGTGGCTTTGCCTTGGAAACTTTACCTGAGAGGGCTCCATCATGTTGAAAATATGACCTAAATATCGAAACAGCTCTTTTTTAGGGTTTAGAATGAAAAACACAACTAAATATCGCCGTTCAGTAATCAGGTGAGATATTGTTCAACGATGGCTCAATGATTGCGATGCTCCGTTAATCCGTAGATTGGGTCAAAGAGAATATAATCACAAAATCAGGTTTGAATCACAAAAACAGAACCCTATTTAAAAAAGAATAGATGAGCATATAAAAAAAGACTGTTCAAAAAAGTTCTAACATGATTTTAAATCTTAAATTTAAATGTCTCTGGTGGATAACTCACCCTGAGATATTTTATGCCAACTAATTTAATGATTAAACGAACTTACCTGTAAGTTAAGTTCTATCATAATTATGTGAAGTAGTGAGTTTGAAGAGATTTTATGTATACACTTGTAGTAGCACGCACAATGTCGCCTTGTCTATGCACTAAGTTCAGAGAGAGAAAAAAAAATATGTAGGTAGACCACACAATTTCATTATTTCGTGCGGTCGGCTGGTTCTTCATTTAGTTCAGAGCTTATCAGTTCAAGTAGATATTTCACTATTCGGGACCTATGAAATAGGTAATCTGGGTGGGCGGGATGCTATCTCTTCAAACTCACTACTTCACATAATTATGATAGAACTTAACTTACAGGTAAGTTCGTTTAATCATTAAATTATGTTACAGTATTGAGTTTGAAGAGATTTTATGTATACACTTGTAGATGTTGAGAGAAGTTGTGAAATATCTATTTCAGTTGAAAGTATTACAGAAGTAAATATATTTAATATTTCTTCAATAATTGACGTAATAAATGTACTTAATCCCTCAATTAAAAGGTAATGTTTCTTAAATAAACTATTAACATAATAGCTACAGTAATTTTTTGCATAAATCAATCAATTTTACTTCTAGCAAAACAATGATTTGATTCTGTATATGCTGTCTGTTATATATGCCTGTTATAAAACTTGGCAAATATTGTAGAGCCGCCGGACCAACCGGCAGTCTTCCTGATAACATCCAAATTCACACCGAGCTTATGAGCTTTTGAGGTGTCTAGTACTATGTGCAGAGTACTGTGTGATATCTATTCCACAGACCCACAACGTATACTCTTTATCCATCTGCTAAGTGTTTGGGGAGAAACTTTATTATATGGTTTTTTATAGAAATAAAAATAGAGGTGTGATGATCACGTAATGCCGCTACATTACTTTTAGATAATCCGTTAATAATTAAGCCGGACCTATGTCAGGTCTGTCTCGAAAAATTGGCAGCATCAGCGTTGGCTGAGTTGCGTTTACACTTGACGTTTTTATTAAGTCAGGGATCCTAATGGAAATATCATTCCGCCAATTTTGAAAATTTTGGATATCTATTTTTGAAATAGTTTGTACTCTATGCGCTGTTACCAGCGCCAGCAGGGTAACTAGCTTCTTTAGTGATTTTTTCTAAAGAATGAGATTAATTAGGAATCCAAGTGGCTAGAGTTTCAATTACTAATGTAGTATCCCAGTGGATTCATACTTGGGTAAGGGAGGGCGAAGCCTAAATATACCCTTAAAACACAGTCGTCTGTGCTTATCTGACTTCCTAATACTAAGGAAGGTGTAGATCTAAACCCATTTAGAGTGCCGTATAGCGCTCCCGATTGAAATAACTCTGTTAAAACATGAATAATAACTGAAATGTGTAAGTATCATATTACTTAATTTAATTATCTGACAGAGACGCTATTAATGTGTCTAAAGACCCGGGAGGGAGTTTTCTTATTAGAGACTCCCGCACAATACTCCGGCATCCAGGGTAATCTGCCGCTGGATCTGGCAGAAACTGGAATGAGAGATTATTAGGTCCTCAGAAGTTTTAAAAAACCAGTGGTTTAGTTTGTAAAAAACTGGTTAAATAGGGGATACCAAGGTTCAGCTGGCCATGTTGGCCCGACCAGTATGCACTTAACTTTGTCGCTAATAATTTTCATTATTGAGAAGGAAGGGAACCCGTTTTTACGGGTTCCTGGTTCATGGTATTTTTATACAATTTTGACCAATTCACAGAGAAAGCGTCAAGCATCAGGGTCTTTGTGCCATGATATGTATACAGGACATTTTTTATTTATTCAACTAGCAATCATGTCAATCTCTGGTAGCCCGAAATTGTTAATTATTTGCTGAAAGGCAAGATCAGATAGTTCCCGTTCAATATCCGGGTGAATACACCTTGATTCAGTATCTGCTATAGTATTTTCTGTAGATGGAATGTATAGCGCTGTTATAAATAGAATTCGCGCTTCACACCATTGTCGTATTTCTTTGGTCAGTTTGTGAGATGGGGGAATTGCATTCCTCCCATACGATTAATGTAAAAAATCGCAGTTGTATTATCTATTCGCAAGATAATATGACAATTGGATAAATCCTCTAGACAAATTTTTAATCTTATGAATGTGAAGTTTTCTTTCTTCCCGACTTCAGCTACCGCTTGCCGTTTTTCCCGCACAGGCTATCCCCCAACCCCCCATAGTCGAAGCATCTGAATTCGTCAAATTTAATTTGATTTTTTGGATTTTCGATAGATTTAATCCACAAATCGAAATCTGACTGTAAACTTACAGGCAAATTCATGTACTTTTCATTTTTGTAATGTTATCCATACATTCGCTATAGCTATGTAATATTAGACAGGTATCGTTAAGATATATTGTCGATAATAATCAGCACAGCGTGGCATTCTGACCACCGTTTTCATTATTTTTGTGAAGACAAAAGGTGCCGTATTGACACCAAACGGTAGGGCATTAAATTCATACAAGTTACCGTTCAAACTAAATCTTGAATGCCTAACTCATAACCTCAACAAGTTGCTATATGCATGGCGTATTAGGTACGCATAGGTATACAGCGAGTAAGATGAACTCGTGGCGTTGCATCGTGAACTCGAGTAAAAAATAGGTAAAGTAACAACTCGAATCGTTGGAACGTGAAACCTCTTATACATTATTATATTATATATTATAGAGTTATCATGAACTTTCACTTAATAATATGCGTCTTTGAGATCAATAGTTGACTTGAGACAACATCTTGAGATTAGTTTGATCATTATTCTAAAATCTTCTAATTCAAATGTTGAATGAACTCGTTTAGCTTTTTCAAATTTAGGATAAAGCGTGCTTTTCCGTTCGGTTTGGGTAAAAAGATATTGGATATCCTCACAGGGCTCACAGTGAGGTATAGCACTTATAGAAATTAAATTATGTATAGCTTGATCAAATTCAAGTTTTTCTGAGTGTGCATAATTTCGGGGTTGAGGTATACAATGCTGATATGGAGTTTCAGTGAACGGAATTTCATAACCACGTATCCACGATAAAATTATTTTATCTGCGGTTATTTGTGACCATTGGTTGTAAAAAACAGATAGTCTACCGGCGTAATTTACCGTATTGTCTAGCGGCGGCCGCGACTGAAGTTCAGTCGCGATGTCCTCGATGATGGCGAGTGCTGTTGCCTCTGAGGTGCAGACTCCTTCATCTTTGAGGGCGCCGATGGCTGCTGTCTGTGGTTTTGAACCGGAGCCTTCCCGTTTCAATTTCTGTTAACGACTTGATGCTTTGGTTTTGTAGCAGTAGTCTTGTTAGAGGTGGAAGCTTTGAGATCCAGACCTGTTTTATTGATCGCTTTTGCGGTCTTTAAAGTTTCGGCTAGTTCTTGGCTACAAGAAAACTATCTATTATCGTGAGCAGCATCTGATCTTTCAAGTCCTTCTTTAGTACAGCCAATATGAAATTTCGCCTCGTTATTGACTCACTGAGTTGTGTGTCACAGATGATGCGCCCAGCATCAATCAGCAGCTTTAGAACAGTTGGATCTTTATTATCCTTACTAAGAAGAGTCTTATAGGCTCGTCAAGACAAGCAATACCGCTGCTAATTTTGCCTTAGCTTGGTTCTGTTCGTGGAACATCCTCACTGCTGGAAGCACCTTTAATCACTGGTGGTGGAGATACATCCTCCAGTATTATCACGTTGGCTATATCCAGCGAACGATCGGAACTCGCGTGTAACGCGCTAGTCGACGGTCTTGGTTCGCGTAGCTCTTGATTTTCGTTTTCAACATTAACAGCAAATTGCAAATTTGTGTCTAATATACGTAATTATACGTATACCTTCATATTATTATCATAGGATAACCTCAACAAGTTGCTATATGCATGGCGTATTAGGTACGCATAGGTATACAGCGAGTAAGATGAACTCGTGGCGTTGCATCGTGAACTCGAGTAAAAAATAGGTTAAGTAACAACTCGAATCGTTGGAACGTGAAACCTCTTATACATTATTATCGGTAAGTGGCAACTCGAATTGTTGAAACATGAACATTAGAACTTAACTTATATAGTTAAAATGTTACCTTCCGGTTCGTTTCATATTATTATTATAGGACAACCTCAACAGGTTGCTACATGCATGGCGTATTAGGTACGCATAGGTATACAGCGAGTAAGATGAACTCGAGTAAAAAATAGGTTAAGTAACAACTTGAACCGTTGGAACGTTAAACATCGTATGTATTTAAGTGACAACTCAAACGTGAACCGAAGAAATTGCAAATTACTTAAATAGTTAAAATGTTACCTTTCGGGTCGTTTCATCTTTTTATTATTATAGATAACCTCAACAGGTTGCTATATGAATGGCGTATTAGGTACGCATAGTTATACAGCGAGTAAAATGAACTCGAGTAAGAAGTAGGTTAAGTAACAACTTGAATCGTTGGAACGTTAAACCTCGTATGCATTATTATCGTTAAGTGACAACTCCAATCGTTGAAACGTGAACATTAGAACTTAACTTAAATAGTTAAAATGTTACCTTTCGGGTCGTTTCATATTATTATTATAGAATAACCTAAACAGGTTGCTATATGCATGGCGTATTAGGTACGCATAGGTATACAGCGAGTAAGATGAACTCGAGTAAAAAGTAGATTAAGTAACAACTCGAATCGTTGGAACGTTAAACCTCGTATGCATTATTATCAGTAAGTGACAACTCAAACGTGGACCGAACAAATTGCAAATTACTAAATTAGTTAGAATGTTACCTTTCGGGTCGTTTCATTTTATTATTATAGGATAACCTCAACAGGTTGCTATATGGATGGCGTATTAAGTACGCATAGGTATACAGCGAGTAAGATGAACTCGTGGCGTTGCATCGTGAACTCGAGTAAAAAAGTAGGTTAAGTAAGAACTCGAATCGTTGGAACGTGAAACCTCATATGCAATCGATAGTTATCGGTAAATGTGCAATTTACTTACAAATATTCCCACTCCTCGTTATGTTTCCTCTTCGGCATCTTGATTTTGACGAAAAAACTTGTTAACACGGAGAAACTTAGAAAAACCAACTTTGTAGTGCGACGCGGCGGAGCACTGCAACGTGAATGAAGAACCAGCCGACCGCACGAAATAATGAAATTGTGTGGTCTACCTACATATTTTTTTTTCTCTCTCTGAACTTAGTGCATAGACAAGGCGACATTGTGCGTGCTACTACAAGTGTATACATAAAATCTCTTCAAACTCAATACTGTAACATAATAAGTGAGTATTGACTTATTCGTACTGTATCCAATTACCGTTGTTGCTGTGCACAACTGCAGACTCTTTCTAATAAGTATTTATTCTAATAAGCTATTAGTAATGTTACAATAAATCTCCATCAATTACCATAAATATTCATCCCTCATTTCCGCTTCATAAAATAGAGATATCAAAAACCCCGGGAAAAAAACAAAAGCACAAAATACGTGGGACGTAGTTGTCGTTTTCCTTTCACACCTAATGAAAATGACTGACAAAAATTAATAGCCCAAGTTCCTAACGAGACTTGAAAAAAGCAAAACACATCCCTCTCTTACACTCCATAAAAACACGACAAAGACACATGTCTCCCCTTATTATCTTCAATTAAGAGGCTCAGATAATGTACCGTGACATACGTTAGATATGTCCAAAAAGCTAAGACCTCCAATTCCTAACGTTAAGTTCTTTATCGGAGCTCATTTAGTTTGGTGTTGTGATTTCAAAGACGGCGCTAGTGCGGCCAGGTCGCTGGAAAGTTACTCTTGTGTCACGTGGCATAAACGTCACGATGGTCGCAGCGATATTCCGGTTCGTCACGCGCGTGACAGATGGAATCGTGACTGTGACGGATAGGCGGCCGTTACATGTGATTAGTGATTACGGAGTTTCCGTAATCATTGGGAATAATGAGACGCGATGGATGTAATCTAATCATTTTGCTGCGATAAGCAGTGGTGAGAGACGCGAGTCGTTTGTTTTTGTCGCGGTGGAAATTATATTTGGTGGGAAATGTCTCTAATGAGAATTATTTGGATAGTTTGTCAAACCTTTCCTAAAGTAATCCTAACATATTGCGGTGGAAACGTTCGTGCATATTTCAATACTTATTGAAAATCGAATTTGAAATACCCAGTAATTTTACATTTACGACGTTATTTAATATTAAAATGTGACACTAACAATTACCAAAAATAAAGAAGACACGTCACTTATCTACCATCACTCATCACAGCTCAATTGTCACGTCAGTCCTGTATAAAAAGTCCGTTTGATCTGGAACACTCCGTCACTATTACTCAACAGGCAAGTTTATCTTTCTTCAATAAAATAAAGCCGTCATCAGTATAACAAATTCATCAATCAGCCTTATTCAGATGACACCTATTCCTCAAGACGTACGATCTGACGCCGCTGACGTCTATTGACGTTCCATCCGTCACGTCTATTCCGGGCGTGACGGATGTGACACCGTGACACTCGCCTGATCTATATCTGTCATTGGAGTTGGATTTCCGCGGGAATTATAGCTGATGGGTGAATTATGACTGCTATTCTGGTTATGGAGGTGAGTTATGAACTTATGACGTGTAATTACAGGGGACTAATAATAATATACTACCTAATACAATACTAAGTACATTGAGAATAAGGAATGGCGCATTTGACTATTCGAATAGAATTAGATTGTATATTAAAAATTTTGATAGTTTTACACTTCTCGTGAACAAGAATTAAGTAAACGATTATGGCTCAATGAATGTGGTGATAGACCACCGATTTCTTAGTTGAAGGTTCGAACCAAATAATGCAATAAGTCTTATTGTAGACGAATATAGATACAAACATTGGAGGTTCTTTTAATCACTAAAACTCTCTCATGTGAAGGATATCATATAACTTGAGGTTCCAATGAAGGAGCACATTATGAACGAATAGCTAGTGACCAGTTAAAAATCTGTCTATACCTAAGCACCTATAAGATACGTTCCTGCAGTCACTTAAGAGGTAATCTCTGATCTAGGTTTTGTGTTCCTAGCTTCCACAATACCAGGGTCAGATGTCTGTAAATCTATCGATATTTTTATAAACTGTGCGCAATTAGACCCGTTGCGTCAACAAATGGACGAAAACCCTAATTCAAAGACTTGAGTATTCGTATAAAGTGTAAAAGTAAAGTAATGTATATTTTGTGTTAACGATAAAAAAACAATTTGTTATAGTGTTTGCTTTCTTGGGATCCCAATAAAAAGTTTACATTTAACTTTTTATTGGTAACTTTCGCATTTATTTTATACCTAAAAACTCCTTCAAAGCACTGTAATAAGAACCGTATACTTAATTCCGATTCCACCTTTATTTCAGTGGCTAACTTAAAACCGTTATTACGCAGGAACCATCTCTCGCTCATCGCAAACAAGCGACGCGCGACACTAAGCTGACGGGAGGCGCGACGTGATAGATCCATGACTGTCACTTCTGCGCATCTCAATAATATCATCTTTGACGGATCCTGATAGAATCCAATTGCCGGCGACGTACCGCGTGTTTGTTTTGTGAGGAGTTTGAGCAGTGTCTGCGATGCTTTTGCTGTAGAAGGTTTTTTGGGGTCGTGGTTTAAGAGTTTTACTTCTTTTTTTTACTATTGGATAACGAGGCGATTGGGTAGTTTGAAAGACATATAAACATAACGCCATCCAGAACTTTGAAACACAAAGGCCTGCGCTGCATTGAAATGCGCTCGTTACCTTGATACAGAAGCCGTGTTAACACAAAAAAACACTTAGACGACTGTTTAGCTAGACAGTGTCTAAAGATAAACGTCAAAAATTATTAGAAATGCCACAACAGAATGGACTATAACGGTTAGAACCTACTTAAATCAACATTTGTGGTTGCTCATATATAAATACGCGACTAAGGCATGTTTAGGAGTTAAACGTTGTTTAGCACAGGTTTAAAGTGTGTTTGATTTTTTGTGGTAAGACCGAAGAAGTCTCGTGCATGAGACTTTTTCGGTCCAGGGAGACCAAGCTATATAGACTATAGCTATATAGAAGCTTATGGCTATGGCTCCTGCATGGGAATTCTTATGTCTATATATCTCTTGGTAATTATAACCATGGTTAAAAACTACACATAAGTATCTTCGGAGTAGTCTCAATTCGGAGTTGTCTTTTAATCAATCAATCATAGTAAACATTGTTCATTAACTAATAAAACAAGTTTACTCCCTTATATTTCTTGCTACTGGTGATAACGGCTCCGTAGCTAAGTTGGTAGTAACCCTGCCTGCAAGGCGAGGGGTCCCGGGTTCGATTCCCGGCCGGGGCAGATTTTGTGTAAGCATAAAGTTTGTTCTCGGGTCTTGGATGTTTGTAATGTGTATCTGTGTATGTCCATACCACCTGCAACACAGGGAATCCTAGTGCGGGGGTATAAAAAAAAAATAACAATATCGTACAGCAAATTAGAAACATGGTAAAGCGTTTTCTAGTGCCCACCTAGCTAGTTACCATGTTCAAGCTGAAAATTAGTAGCCAAGCAAGTATCTGTGAATTCTGGCAGCTGTATTTCAAAATCAATCCCTATACAACCTTGTTGTCAAGCTATAGACCTATCGAGAGAGAACAAAAGGTAAAAATCACGAATTAAAATGCATCTTAATTCTGAAATCTTTTCCAACCCCTGCAGACTGTAAAAGTATACTAAATAATAGTTGAAGTACACTCCACCCTCCAATCTAAGCTTTAAAAACAAAGCTCAGTTCAAAAGCTACATCTTTTTGTTCCCCTTCAAATCAACCTCCGGACCGGACAGTCTGTCTTTTTGTCCGGCAAGGGTCAGACACAGAGCAAAGAAGTCAGTATGCAAACTTTGTACAAATCAGCACGGCTAGTATTTAAAACTTGATTGTTTGTTACCTTTTGCTTTACAGTTTTTTTTTTCTGAATATTAATTATTGAAATTTACTGAAGCGTGGGTTGGTCAATATGTAAATTTATCACTTACCTATAGTAGGCTATACGGATGAGTAAACTAAATTCAGAACAGCAAAGGCGAATTTCCTATAACCACGCATTATGTGCGGATACATTGTAATGTGTTCTTCATCTCCATCACCATTCCACGCATTAATCATATTGATACTTTTTTTATATCGTATATCAACCTATTTTCTATACAGGCACTCACACTGGCACGTTTTGAATTAAAAAGTAACTAAAGAGAAACAGTACGCAGAGAGTGAAAGAATTCCAGGCAGACTGTGTGTCATAATTTGCGACTACAGCGCCAAAACGGAACAATTGGAAACAAAGCTTATAAACTCACTGTCGCATCTGTAGCTAGCTACATATATACTGATCTGTGGACTGTGGGCAGACTAGAGGTGGACTAGAGAGCACAGAGTTGTACTATAATAATACCCTATATAATTTGTGACTATAATAAAAGGGAGACGACTGGGAGAAGCTGGTGAAAAAGTAAAAGGCCGATATCTGATATTTTATAAACTAAAAGGAAAGTTTGAACAAGGATGACGGAAGTCTTAACGATTACCCGCAGCCGTACGACCTTGAACTCGCAGTCCATCTGCGGGTCCCTATCCAAGAATTGCTCGCCTAAACTCTACAATTCTTAACCATAATGCAGTCTCATAGTGCAATCATTGCAATCACCTTTTGACGAATGACGGAGTGTTACGTGTCAACACACATAATATTACAAAGCCTCACAATAATTTGTAATCGATTTGCTCTGCAGTTAAAACTGTGCTACCCTCTCTTGCTGCACTGCACAGCCGCCTCATATACACTAACGCGCAAGTTGTGGTTCTGCCTAAATTATTCTGCAGACCTTTCCACCCGGCAAGGTGCCTCGTTGGCCACGTTAATTCCTTTTGTCTCCGGTTTATTTTTTTACTTTTCTGCTGAAATGCCACCTCATTTCTGCACGCAAGCTTTACATGGTAAATGTGGATCTTTTGGTATGTGAGATAGAAAGTCTGCCTTATGTAATGTTTAGCAGAATGTGGAAAATAGAGTTTTTTTTATGTTATTTGGTAACGAGACGAGCTGGTCGTTAGCCTGATGGTAAGCATAACGCCGGCCCATAACAATTGCAGTGCCACCCAGAACTTTGAAACACAAAGGCCTGCGCGGCCCTGCAGTGCGCTCGTTACCCTGAGACATTAGGTATTAAGTCTCATAAGACCAGTAATTTCACTGGATACTCTGCTCATCAAACCGGAACACAGTAATGCTTGCACACTACTGCTTGGCGGCAGACTTCACGCGCGTCTAGAAATAAAGAGTTTGCGATGTGACTACTCAAAGTATACTTGGTTTGTAATTGTACGTTATTGTTGTATGTATAGCACTTATTAGGCAAAGATGGCCTCGAAGACATAAAACCTGCCATTACATTTGTTGTATTACAGTATAACAACAAATTCAATATGGTGTTATATATACCATCATACAAATGACCCGCTATGCCGAGACGAGTTTCTTGCCCTTCTTCTTGATCGGCCTATACCAATTTGGAACGGGCACGGTTGGTCTCTGGAAGGTTCGTTGACTTTGAGCACGGATTGGGTCTGTTGGTGTCTTTGTCATTTATTATGTTTTGATAAAGACAGCATTAGTTTTAGTATGTGATTCGGGTACACGAACGTTACAGAGGCCCGCTGTTAGTCATTTATTTAACTTTCAGAAGCGCTCCGTTGGGGCCTATATGATTAAAGCATTTTGAATTTGAATTTGCTCATCTCGTTACCAAATAGAAAAATCTTTGGAATGTTCCTTTTTCTTTTGTGCAAATAAAGATTTTACCTTTTTGTATTGTATTGTACTGACTTTCATTCTATCGTTACTTATATCTAAATCTTTCTGTTTTAATGCATTTTATTATTATGTTCAAAGTCATTTGGTTTTTTTTGGAAAGTAAAAGTCAGGTACAATAGGCGGTCTTAGGGTTGAGAAAAAATTGTTCCAAATTTCGATAGCTTTTCGCACGCAAATATTTGGTACTTATAAGTATAAAGTAAATCCTAAGTATAAGCTTTAAACAATCAAGTACAGTAGGTAAAAATCAGCCTTTGACCAGCGACCCGTACTTACACTGAAAAAAATTTGCTTTAGCAAAGTACCAATTAAGCTCTGTTAAAAATTATTCGGCTGCATTCAATCAAGACATATTTAAAATGTGCAATAAAGCTTTGCTAATATTATACAAGCAAGTATTGCTAAATATGATTGGCTATTATTAACAAAGTACTTATTTATTTCTAAATTACCGACTCGTTAAATTTTACCCTTACCGAATTCGGTTAAAATTAGACAAGCTTATGTTGTTATTTCATAATAAGTAAGATATTTAGTTTTAGACATAATCATAGTTGGTTAAAATTTACAAGGCTACATTAGTTAAAAATAGATAAGGCTACATTGCTATTTTATAATAAGTAAGTTATTTAATTTTAGATACAACCATACTTGGCTAATATTTGTATAGTGTTCTGTTAAAAATATACAAGTTTACATTACTATTTATTAATAAATAAGTCATTTAATTTTAGACATAATCATAGTTAGCTCGAATTAAATAATTCGCTATGATGCATTTAACCGTGTGACTTGACAAAAATAAACAAGGAATTGGCTGCATAGCCTGCGAATTCGGCCATTTCTCTCAAATCATAGTCGCGTGACGAACGTCTTTTGAAGCGCTGCTGCTAGGTGCCGGGTTTATTTTATAACAGTAGAAGGTAGAAGTGACAAAATTTTTGTGGTGCGATATTGTAGGACTGCGTGAGTGTTAGTGACAAATATTATTAGCTGTTATTAACGCAAGGATTTTATATTCATATAAAACTAAAAATGGATGAAGAGGTTACAAATCTTCTCACAGCATGGAATTTAGAAGAATATATTGAAGTTTTTAAACGTAAGTAGACACGATTTAAATCTCTTAGTATAGACATACACAACAACTACTTTTTTAAATTAAATAAAAGTACCTTTGTTGTCCGCAACCTCGTGTCCCTATACAACGTGTATCGCAATACCTGAAAGTAGTTTGCTCAGAATCGGCTTCTGAATCGATTTCCATCATTATTTATGTGTGTTAATTTTCTCCGGAAAAATCCTTTATTTAATCTAAATTAGGATCACTGCATAAAACCAACGTAATAAAATATTTTATTTAGGGAAATTTAAGCCTTATCTCAGTAATAAAAACCCAATGTAAAAAACCAATCCAATCCAATGTATGGCTGAATTTGTAGATCGCTCCATAGCTATCCATACACTCACTCAAATAATGGTATTTATTTATAAAGCCAATAATCTATATTTCAGGTTCAGAGGAGACATCAAACATAGCCTGTTTGCTGCTCATACCATCACTCTTAGCTGTCACAAGCATTCGGCTGAAGAACGCAGCAAAAAAAATTTGGCGTCCTTCAAAAGCAGCGACAACGGCCAGTTTTATTCTTTATGTCAAAAATGACTCTGATATCCGTACTATGGTAACAAGTAAGCAAACAAAATTTCAAGAGTATGGGCTCACTGTACAACCTTTTATCATTATTGTAGGTGAATCCCTTGATAATATCAAAACTTACTTCGTAGTCATCAATGAAGTATTTTACGTCGTCTCAAATATACTGACTGCAGTAAGTTTGTGTTTAAAAATAACTTGGGTCGTTAACGCCCAGTACCCAGTGGAAAGCCACAGTACTTGGATGTTTATACAAAACGCTTTTTTCCGATTTAAGACGAAGTTTGATAGCAGCTCAACTTCTGCTCTCACGCTTTTGGGCGAGTTAGGCATTGATGATTAATTTTATTTCTTAAGTTACTTCTCATCAAGTAAAATATTGTCATATGTATAATACTTTAAAAAAAAAAAACAACGCACCTCCAACATACCTATGCATCAAACATGTCGATGATCTTAGATATCATTTTTTTAACAAAAAATCATTTCCAGTTACTGGAACACTCAAAATGAGTTTGGGTAAAGACACATTTTATTTTATCTAGAAAGTGTTTTAGGTTGGTTTTTTCACTGTTTGTACTGAAGCACAACTAGAACATTTTATAATAGAAAACGAACAATAAGTAAAGAGCTTATTGTACTTTATTTTTTTTCATGATAATTATTTTTATATGACGAATTTGAAATATGTTTCAATTTGATTAATTTATAAGTTAAATGACGGTTTTGCGTGTTGGGTTGTAAGAAAGTTTTAGATCGTTACTTATTCTCCTAGCTTATTCTATAGTTTTTGCCCAAACTTTTGGCTTTAATCAAGTATAAGTACAATTTAGGTATAGTAACTTGTTTACATCAAAATGGTTGTTTGTTTTTTATGTAAACAAATATTAGATCTCAAAACACTTAAGAATCATTTTAATTTTAAACATAGTGACCATGAGTTTGTTGAATACTTTTGCTGTGAAGATCAATGTGCTAGATCGTTTCATTTATACAACTCTTATAAAAGACATTTAGAAAAATGTCATTTATGTAAAAGTGAATGTAACCCTAGGAAGGATTTAGCTATTAGCAATATTAGGGATATTAATGTTGTACGCCCTTTACTTTCTGAAGAAAATACAGGTTCTACTGCGATAGCAAATGTGGCTTCATCTTCTAGTTCTTCAAGTTCTAATACACACTTAATTCAAGACAACGTCAGATCCGTTGATGATGGTATTTCATCATTTATAGCGTCAATTTATGGGAACACATTGTTACCTAGGAATATAGTACAAAATGTAGTCGACGGCTTAGGAAATTGCCTTACTTCGTTGGTTCCTACACTTCAAAATACTATTACTAAGGTTTGCGCTGAAAATTCCATTTCCACTGACATTTCTAAAAGGATAACAGAGGAAGTGGGGTGTAAAATAAAATTGTCATTGAATAATTTTTCACCAGAACATAAACGATTGAACTACTTTAAAAAGTACGGATCTTATATTGAACCTCAAAGAGTAGTTGTTGGCGAGCGATTTGATAAGGTGACAAGTCAAGGGGTATCCCGCTGGATGCCTGTAGAATGCTACGCACAGTTTATTCCCTTAAGACTAATTTTGAAGAAATTTTTCTCTCTCAATGACATATTATCTGAAACTTTACAATACATGGATAGTTTACAATTAAAAGAAACTAAAGAAAATTTTGTTCAAGGGTCCTACTGGAAAAACAGAATGAGTTCTATAGATATGAGTTCTATAGAGTTATTCTGATAAAAAATGTGATTCCTTTGTTTATGTACTTTGATGATTACGAAACAGGAAACGTCTTGGGCAGTCATGCTGGTATACATAAATTAGGAGCAGTTTACGTTTCAATTCCATGTTTACCACCCTGCCGCTCCTCTGCTCTAACAAATATATTCCTTACATTACTATTTCATTCATCAGACAGGATTGCATTTGGCAATCGTATTGTTTTTAGATCCCTCATAAATGAATTTAATTATCTGAGTGAAAACGGCATAGACTTCGACATTCCGACTTTTAAAGGTAAATTATACTTTGAACTTGGCGTCATTTTAGGTGATAATTTAGGGTTACATTCACTGATAGGATTCGTCGAAAGTTTTTCTGCAAATTTTTCCTGTCGAACTTGTAAAGTGCCAAAGAGCATATTAAAAGAACAATGTTACGAAGATGAATCCCTACTTCGCAATTTAGATATGTACAATAGAGATTTAGTTTTGAATGATCCAACGTTAACTGGCATTAAAGAAAGATGCGCATTTTTAGATATCAAATATTTTGACATATTTCAGCAGGTTGGGGTCGACGTAATGCACGATATACTAGAGGGAGTAGCAAAATATGTTATTTGTTTTATACTATTGGAATACACTCAAAAGTTTAAGTTATTTTCTCTTGCTGTTTTAAATGAAAAAATTAGAACAGTAAATTTAGGGCCTGATAACAACAATAGACCATGTACAATAGATAAAGAACACATTAATCGAGGTGCACTGCGAACTTCTTCTGGTGAGATGCTAACGCTGTTGAGATTCTTTGGGATAATTATAGGAGATTTTGTTCCTAAAAATGATGAAATATGGATGCTATACATAAAATTAAGAAAAATTATCGAAATTGCTTTCAGCTTAAAAATTAGTTCTGGGACACCAGATTTATTACAAGTACTGGTGGCAGAATTTAACGAACTTTATATAAAAGTAACGAAAGATTCTCTTAAACCTAAGTTTCACAACATGATAAATTATCATTCAGCTCTCTTGAAATATGGCCCCATTTATTCACTATGGTCAATGAGATTCGAAGCTAAACACAGACATTCAAAAAATGCAGCAAAAATATCTAGCAACCACGTGAATGTCTCACTAACTTTGGCAATCAAGCATCAACTTCAATTAAATGACGTTTTCTATCGTGGTATTCTTGACAGTATTTTAAAATTGGGACCTACAAAGCAGATATTAGTATCAGAAATTGATTGCATTCAAAGTCATTTGACATTGGATCGTTCAAAGCCCTTGATCAAAGTGACTTGGGTTATGATGTGTTCAATACGTTACAGCAAAGGATGTGTGCTTGTATACGATTCAGATAAAGATGGATATCTTTATAAGTTTCTAGTTATCGAAAATATTTATGTGTATAATAGTAAAGAAATAATTTTTTCGGGAAATGTTTTAGAGACCATAGATTTTGATGAACATTACTTTGCATATCATGTAAACCCGTCAGATGAATACTGCACTGTATTTTATAATTCGTTGCTATCACCAATTCCAAATGCTTTGTGTATGTTATTCAATGGTGAACAATATGTAATTTTAAGAAGTCCATTATGAATGTCATTGTGAATAATAGCTTATTATGCAGATATACTTAAAGACTAGATATACAGGGTGTGGCGTAAATAATGGATAACCCTGAAACTGTCGATCGGCCAGATTATTATCTATCATTTACCCCACTTATTTCGCCAAATGCCTATGGAAGACCAAATTATTGATATTTTTGATATTTTAAATAAAAATCGTACTTACTCTTACAAAATCAGCTGCCATTTCTACAATTGGTGACTTGGGCTCGTTTTTTTTTTATGTTATTCCTGAATATATGTATTATCAGACCTCTATCAAGATTGTTTATTACAATCTATGATAACCATTTTGTTATGTAATTTTGGGCCCCTGTATGGAAAAAAGAAATGTACTACACTGCGGTGGCCCATTATTTTAGGAAATTGCCTATTTAATGCAAATTCTAAAATGGTATAATAATTACCAGTATCTTGATAAAGTACAAAGTTATTGCGAATTGAATATAAGTATTTTTTGATCTTAGAATTTAATAAAAAAATCTTGATACTGGTCTGATAATACAAATATTCAGGAGTGACATAAAAAAAAAAAAAAATGACATTAAGGGTATCCATGAGCATATGGCGATTTAAGTGGGGTAAATGATAGATGATAATCTGGCCAATCGACAGTTTCAGGGTTATCCATTATTTACGCCATACCCTGTATAGATGCATCGTGAGACAGGTCCGCGTTACATCAGGGTTGTATACTATGAAAGAACAGGGTGAAATTGAAATCATGAGCAAACTTTTAAGGAGTGACTCAGACCACGAACCTAAAAAATTTTCATTAGAGGACCGACTCCAACATTGCGAAAAAAAAAAGCTGTTCCGTAGATTTTGGCAGTTTTTTTTCGCGATGTTGCAGTCGGTCCTTTGATGTCGATTTCATGATAATTTGTACTATTTTTAAGAGTAATAGTAGTATTTAAGAGTGGTATGTTTAAGAATAGTACGTACTGACATGACTGTATCGTGTACCAAATAAAGCTTATTTAATTTATGTACGTAATTTTCTTTCAGTTTCTTTAAAGTTTGGTCTGTCGGCAAAATACCTGTTGTTTTACTGCACGAACGTTTCATTGTTTTTTTCCCGACATGCCAAATTTTTACCCACTGCACTGTGAGTAACAATGGTAGGTACAAACGACAACATATCAAACTACACATTTTCAGTATGAGCTGACCTCGCATTGTATATAGGCTTT
The DNA here is from genome assembly GCA_907269065.1 of Crocallis elinguaria. Taxonomy (NCBI): domain Eukaryota; kingdom Metazoa; phylum Arthropoda; class Insecta; order Lepidoptera; family Geometridae; genus Crocallis; species Crocallis elinguaria. The sequence continues at coordinate 16,830,758 of OU026068.1, forward strand.
ACGTACAGTCACAGGTCAGCTTATACTGAAAATTTAAAACTAGCTTAATATGTGTCGTTTAAATTGGTACTTGCAACAAAGTATTTTATCTATGGTTACCCAATAAACCCGCCTAAGAATACAAAGTAACTTGGCTAAATATACCAATCTTAATTGACTAGAAAGAACAGAGTATATTAGTTGTAGTTACCCAAAGAACACGAGTGACAGTACCCAGTAACTTGGCTACGTATACCAATTTGAATTGAGTAGAAGTAACAAAGTCGATTGGCTGTCCCTACCCAATATGACATGATTAACATTAATCAAGCTACTTAGCTAGTTTTACGAATCAACATATTTGAGTCTACTGAATTACTTTGCTAAACACAACAAAGCACGTTGGCTATGACGACAGTTGTGTTTATTTTTTTAACCAAGTTAGTTCTTTGAAGTTACCGATTAAATTGATTTGTAATAACTAAGAAGCTTGGGTATTGTTAACAGAGTAACTCGATTCACTATAGTAAATAGGTTTGCTAAGTTAAATGAGTGAATAGGTTAGAAGCAACCAACCTTGAATACCTATTTTTTGACCAACTTACTGGGTTTATATTACCAACATATGTTAACAAAGTTGACTTGTATAATTTTAGCAACAAACATTGCAGGCTCCCTCCGAAGCAAGTTACTTGGTTGTAAATAGCAGCAACTTGTTTATTTATAGCCGTTAAGTTTTTTCAGTGTAAGTACCTTTGGCGAGTGTGTTTTTTAAGGTGAGTGCACAGTTAGCAGTTTTTTAGGACGGGCGCACACTGAGATCGCGCCTTTACAATCGCGACCTGACGAGTGCAGACTTCCCCTGCCAAGTCAGCTGTAGGCTTGGTGATGAGCGACAGCGATTTGAGACCGAGCGGACGTCGACTGTTTAAAAATTAAGACTACAGTTTTAATGTTTGGCTTTGTATACCTTTTATGTTTTACCCTTTTGTTAGTTAATGAGTAACTTCAACTAGAATTACGTAGCCGTTTTATCGGTAGCCGGTAGGTGGTACAGTGTCCTACAAGTCTGTGCTCACTCTACTGGGTAGGAGATCATAAGTACAACGTCACATTAAAGTTCATTTAACACACGAACCTATTAATTTATTAATTATGGAGCGAAATAAAACAAGCGTGTTTGACTGACCATAACGGAAGGGAGTAGTTTTTATTTCTAAACAAGAGACAATATAGTTCAATAGACAATTACCATAATATATCAGTCTCTGTCTCATTAACCCTAGATGGCGTTAGTAGTATTTTGAATACATAATATAACAACACGTAATCATAAAGTCGAGGGGTGCCACACAGGGATGCATTTTCAGGGTAGTGGGTACGGCTGGCGCCAAGTACGCGTTTTACCCTGCTTGCAAAATATCAACCTGCCGTGCATGCCCCCATACTCTTTTGAAAAATAAAGATTTATGCATTTTTTTAAATGTGATTTAATGTTAGACGAGGAAAAGTATAAAAAAACTGGGCAAAAAATTGAATTATTTTCGTACAATTTTGAGACGATCATGGGATTTGAATAATGGTAATGAACATCGTATAACAATTTTCAGTGCTACTTAGACGTTTTTTTATAAGAAAATGAAATATAACAGTGCATTTTTTAAATTGAGACACAGATATTTCAGTCCCCCTAAACTGCGAGGTACCATCCAAAGTAAATAAGTAATGCTGATGTATTTTTACGAAGAAACTAATTTCTTAATATCATCATCGTCTAGCTTAGCTTCCTTCATCCCTTCTCCCATCACCCACAACGCACCCTTAATTCGGTAACACTAACAATTTCCAAGCGAAATAAGCGAATTAAAAACGCCTCAAAGCCCGCTCGCAAAGAAACGCTGCACACGGCGGGGTAAGCTTTATTTTTAGCTATTTACGTAGGGGATGCAGGGGGTATATACATATGGTAGCAGTATGTCAACTCTAGAAAATTAGCTGGTAAGCTTATGAATTTTTTTCCGTGTTACATAAGGTTCCCATAAGGTTACAGTTAGGGCTCAGTCCAATGTAAGGTTCTTACAGCTACAATAAACATGTAAGAGTGGTTGTTATAGAAATGTCTTAAGTCGGATCCCATTTAGGTTTAGCGCATGTAGCACCTTCATCCACATCGTCCCTAAAGATCAGGTGAGAAAGTAGTAAAATAGTAAGCTATCAAGTCGAAAAACGTCTTTTAGATATTGTTTATGTTTTTGACAAAATATGCATTACAACCTCAACTCTTCATAATTAGTTGGTAAAGAATTTGTCTTATCATTAATCCTACTCTTTTGCTATTTCCTACAGACGCTTTTAATGTTCATAAAGTTGAAATGATGACGTATTTACAGTATACGGTGAAGCAATACCGATAACAAAATGATTCAAATTTATATAATGTATAATGATTCATTTGTATAAAAATTTTAGAACATTTTTTTTTCGATCCAAATACATGGAATTAAATTAAAGGGCGTCAGTGATAAAGTATGAATATATGATACTGCTATTTTCTATACTGTGATGTAAGGCCAGGGGTGCAAGGAGGCGGGTGAGTGACGGCCGGACAGCCTTTGAGGCAGTGGGCTCTGGGTTACATGTACTTTATAATGAGACTTAGACATAGACTTCATTTTTAGAGCCGTGACAACGGGCTCAAAAATTAGCTTTACTCTACTTTAAATTTCTTTGTATGATAATATTTTAAAATATACAGCATTTCAACAGGTAATAAAACGGCATCTCGTATAAGAATCTCGACTTCCTTAACTAGTGGGCGTTCATTTTTTTTTCATACTTCACAATCTAGCGTTCGACCACCAACTCGACGATGTGGTCGAATATGGGTTGTCAATGATGATTGTTTACTCTATGACAGTGCCGCGATGTTTTAGTAAGACGCAAAACGAATCCAAAAGTACTTTTCCCGGAAACCTGGAAATATGTACGTTTCCTTTTGGAACGCGAGTAAAACCACTGGCAGAAGCGAGTACACTAATAATTATTACTGTTAGTTACTTCATTATCAAGCTAAAACGCAATGCACCGAATTGACAGGCATCAATCCTAAACTGCCACCTCATTAGGCACAATTGCTAATTGCGCAGTCCAATCGAACCTAACTTCATTACGTTCTTCTGCTAATTCTACTTCCGACATCTTCACTTGAACCCTTGTCAAAATGCACCGTATCAACATAGATATAAGGTTGAAATTACTCGCAACATCAGAAGTAGGAAGAAAAGTTATGCAAGCGCTTCATTCCGATCACGTGCGAGGCTCGGGGGCTAATTAAAAATCGAACGATTTGTGTTACTGACTGTACATTTTGTTGCCCCCACCCTCTGGTTACAAAGTACTTGTTAATAAAAGCAAGTATTTTCTATATAGCTTCATAAAGTTAAGCTTTAAATTTAAATGTACGCAAATTAATAAGTATTGATTTTGCGAATCGAATTCTTAGTACTTTATTTCATGAACTTGGGTTATTGAATAATAGAATGCAACAGGCTTTTTTACTAGGCCTGTTTTTGTTTTACTACCAGCCACTACGAAATAACATAAACACTTGCAGCATACAATACACATTCATACCCCTTGCTCATTCATATCCCTGCACTAGGAATCCCTGTGTCGCAGGTGGCATTGACACAGATTATGAAAGAAAAAATTCTAGTCGGTACAGAACCTGGTAAGGGTTAGGTTTGGAGTAAATTTTGGAATCGTCAGCAATTCATACAGATCTTGTATGTCTAGGCACTCTAATAGATGCAAATAGTCATTAAAAATCAGTCATCGAAATTGATATCTAGAGCTAAACAATTTTTTTTAACGACCTTGCTTTTGTCTAACGACGTTTACAGCGTTACCGAACGGCATCTACACATAGATAAATGAGTCAAGACTATCGAACACCTTTTGCTTGGAATATAAAAAAATCATTATGCATGATAAGGTATAAAAAAAATTCCCACCTTTCTATGTCAGGGTTTGAAGCTTACCAGCTTTATAAATCCAAGCAAGCAGCCCCGAGCACAGCTACCTGCCGTCACGACAACCTCGCCACTCACAAAAAACGATGATGTATGTTTACTCTACCCAAAAGAACTGGATAAATAAAATATCCAGTAAACTCCGACCTGCCTACACAACAACAACTTGTACATATTTCTTTACTATTACATCCCCCCACCCCACTTCCTCCCCTCACCGTCCTGAGCTCATGCTTACAAACTGTCGCATTACCGGTCATCTCTTGCGAGAGAATACTAACTTTACTTCAAAAAGTCAAACAAAAACGTACCTTCCACTTTCGTAATAAGGCTCCATCTGCTGCAGAGAATATCTTTGTCCCCGAAACAGTCGGATCTAAATTGAACTTTATTCAGTGGAGTGCAAGGTACTGTTTCTGAAGTTAGTAAGTCAGTGAGGTAATGATGATTCTAAGCTAATGCCATAAGGAAATAAGCGGAAAGGCTCCTGTGGAATTGTTTACTATTGAAGGCAGAGGAACGAAAACACCGCGAGCTGTAAATAGGTCCTACATAAATATACAGTGTTTTGTTATTGTTTAAGTAAGATCTGGAAGTGAAACATTGGTATTTTTTTAATGAAAATGTTCTTTGATCATTAATGATAGCTTTAAAGATAAAAAAAATCAAGACATAAGATTATATAAAGTGAGTAATTTATAGTTTCAATTCCGCGATAAAGAAAGTCTAATGGCCTAAGTTCGATCTATACTGAATGATGGCTTTGCCAACCCTTACTGGTTATACCCAGTTACTGATGGCTTTGCCAATCCTTACTGGTTATTCCCAGTTTCTGATGGCTTTGCCAACCCTTACTGGTTATACCCAGTTACTGATGGCTTTGCCAACCCTTACTGGTTATTCCCATATATTCATGGTCATTCCCATAATTGTGTGTAATCCTACTAATAGTATAAATGCGAAAGTGTGTTTGTTGGTTTGTTGATTTGTTGGTTTGTCCTTCTTTCACGCAGTAACGGAGCAACGGATCGACGTGATTTTTGGCATAAATATAGTTTATGGACCGTAGAGTAACATAGGCTACTTTTTATCCTGGAAAATGCACGGTTCCTGTGGGAACGCGGGTGAAAACCGCGGGCAGCAGCTAGTTATTTATATTACTGAACTAAATTTTCTAAAGTTAGATTTAAACAGACCCTAGCTTTTAGTTTTGTTTACTGTACCAACATAATATGAAAACAATTCCACCGTAACACCATAAGTATCGGAAAGCCACATCATTAACGACCGAGTACAAGACAATGCACTACAATAGCGCGGGTCATTCTGCCACCGTTCCGTATTGAGCGACCAATCGCGTTGAGTGAAAACTGCCATAAACGGTGCGGAATGGCCCATAGCAAAGAATAGGGTAGGTGAGATAGGTAGCATCTGAGAGGCAGTGTGCCGTAACGAAACACTAGCTAGACTAGTTTCAAGTGGTTATTGTCATCATTCTTTTAGACGCGTATTTTGAGTAGAACTTCAAAATGTATATATTTTTATGAAAATGGAACGAAATCAATGGAAGGCGATTGATTATTGAAGATTAGTTTGTAGATATTAAACACTTAACGTCGATAGTTGAAAAATAGACAGGCCATAAATATTATTTTAATGAAATACATGCCTTAAATACAAGTGATGTTAGAGATGACGTATATAGTACATCTGAAAAAATAACAATTAGAAACAATTCAAATACTTTCATTCGTTTGTATGGGTCGCCTACGAAATGGTGAAACCTCAGTGAAAACTCAGTCAATTAATTTCAAAAAGTCCCTTTTATTTGTAAGAGTTAAAATATGCATAGCTGACTCAAGTAACAACTTCACAGTCTATAAAAACCCGAGACATCAAAATTTAAACTGTCTTTTTAGAATTGAGAACAAGAAAAGTGCACAGTTCCGCTATTAACAGTAACTTATTATGGACAATTTCCTACATTCGAACGCGACCAATCAGCCTGAGTGAGAACCGCCATAAACGGAAACTGTTAACACTAAGAACGGAATTACAGAACAGAACGGAATTACTGAACGGAACAAAACTTGGAACAGAAAGAGAATGAAGTTCACTCACAGCGCGTAGGTAAAATAGGCACGTCGCCTTCTGCCCCTTCTAGTAGTCATTACGCCGTTTATTCTATGGCATTATTGCCCATTGTTTTATACGTTTTAGTATTGTTTTGTAACTCAACGGCTTGTTTATACTGATTAGTTGGTAATTGTTATAAGGAAGTTAAAATTGGGATTTAGCGTAATGACGTGACCTAATTAGATAAACTGAAGATTAGAAGAAAATTATACTGATGACGTGTAATTCGACTGCGGTTAAGCAAAAGTTAAAATCCCGCGTGCTTGATGTTAACAAGTTCGACTGCGGTTGACTGCACGCAGTCGTGTGGTTAACTGCAGTCTGCAAGTGTAGTCTGCGTTGTACTTGCGGTTGGTGTGCAACGTAGCCAGTGAGAATATTTGACGAACTGATGTCTGATGAAGTGCCGAGTGTGCGGCAGTGCCGCGCAGAACTTCGTGATTAGAAGCTGTGCGCGGCACTGCACCGACTCGTATTACAAGTTGATGTGACGCTTACTATCAAATGAAATACCTTTTTATTGCATCCTTTATTCAAATTAATAATGCGTGGTGAATTATAATAATTATTGCATGGTGGTAAGGCACTTCTTAGTGCATCTAGTCTATTTTGAAAATTGCAACAGCGCCGAAATATTGGAAACTCAAATCAAATAATATACATGGTAAATATCCCGTTTTTAGTGATAATTTTCAAAGTGTTGATGACCATGACAGTTTAAAAAGCCTCTAGTCTAGCCTAGTGGCCTGGCTAACTACCGGGTGGTAGCTAACCAAGATAAAAATCTGTCTGATCTGTGTGTTCTGGCAGCTACCAATTGAGAGCCAGTCCCAGAGTAAGTCGAGCGTATTCATAACATTCGATCACATAGTCTTATCGAATAAAAAAAAATGCTGTCGCAGAATTCAATCGCAAACTCTTCGTGTCGTTTTCATCTATTCGAACAAAGCGCAAGTCATTATTTTTGTTAACTTTAAAAAGAAAATATTTGTCCTTTTTTCTCTTTGTAACCAGCTACACTAGTAGCCGAGCCAACATCGCCGATCGACAACCATTAGCGGACAGACAGACAAACCAATAGCTATTAAGATATCAATCAAACGCGCCCTCGTTGAAACAGACCGACATAATAAAATTAGCATCGTAATGGTCACCTTACATTCCCGTAAGATCACGGTACTGGAGACGGGAGTGGTACAAGTCATGAGAAACAGAGAGATTTGAACTCGCGCGTTTGGTAACGATATTTTATACTAAGACTTCAAAAATAGGAGGTATTCAAATTCGTCTGTATTTTCTGTGGCGATTTTACTCGATTTCTACGATAATTATCACCCGATTTAAATGATTCTTTCTTCATGAGTAGAGTATATGTTAAGGATGGTCGTCTAATAAATTTTATGAAAGAATAACACCCCTAAGGTTGGCAAAATAGGAATAATATTACATATTAAATCAATTTTAAAACTGTATTGTTTTGGATATGTGGATGTGTAGTTGGTTGACCAAACGTCTTAATGATTATGGTTTCGATTTAAGTAAAGAGACAAATATTTGTAAGTGCACTTAACAGCACTTATTTCATATTATTTAGATGATGTGGGACCATGGCCCACGTAGTTTTATTCATCTTGCCGGGGGTCAGTATTATTGGGGCGTCTTGGGCATCTTGGGGCCTTTGTTTCTTTTAAAGCTTTGTAGTTCACTTATGTTCCACAAATATTTTCATTGTCGTTATTTTTATAAACATTTTTTATAACACTACAACAATGTGTTAATTTCTTTGACACTAATTTATAATTTAGCTTTTAGGAAACTAACAGCGCGTTAGTCAAATCGCTACCGCTTACTTCTTGCGCCGCGTAAACTGTCACCATCCAGTGACCCTTAAGATAAACACACGGAGTCGGTATTGCCGCACAATTTAAAGGCATTACTCTGCTACTGTTTACGTGGGAGGCAGGAGGAGTAACTGGCAACAGTATGTTAATACAGTGAAGTTGTGAGAAGAGTGCGTTTTGGCGGGAATGCTAAAATGTGCTGTTGTTGATTTTGTGTTATTTACTAAAACCTATGTTTTTTCGAGTGCTAATGTGTAATAATGGTGGATTAGTAACCATTAAGTGTTCGTAAACGTGCATGAGTGAAAGGCAAATAGTAAAAAGGCGAAAAACTTGTATTTTCGTATTCTATCCAAAACTCCATAGAAGCTTCAGTAAAGTAACCACCGCTTTACTGAAGCGTCTCACTTCGACTCGAAAATTGTTTTTAATATTGCGACTTAAGGACTATGTATCCAGGTCAAGAAATAAATTATAAAAAAAAAACAGTGAAGTTGTACCTTTATTAGAGATCATGAAATAGCAACCTTTGGTACTCTGGTAGAGAACGATTATAAGTATTACAACACATATATGCACATATTGGAAAGAAATGTTAGGGCTGAACGTTTGATTCGAACTCTTACCACTATTACCTACTTATTCTGTGCTCTTACTAAGCTAGCAAAGTTACATTTTAACCGACTTCCAAAAAAGGAGAAGGTAATCAATTCGGTGGGTATTTTTTTATGTTTGTTACCTCAGATCTCTGTCATTTAAAAACCGATTTGGAAAATTCTTGTTTTATTTGAAAGGATATACTTTCAAATTAGTCCCATAGAAATTTCATCTAAATCGGTTCAGTGGTTTGTCACTGAAGTCGGTTCGTCGCTTTTTTAAAGCAATTTTCATATATGTATTTAGTAAAAAGCATTTTTGACATTACAAACAGACACTTTAATTTTATTCGTTCTCATCAAGTTCTCATGCACGCCGCTGTATAGTTATTAATATACGTAACATTAAAAAAACTGTTTAAAATTTCAATTAAAGTGTTTAGATAACAAGAGTATTAACAAACATTAACAATTCCTACATAATAAAATACATAATCAGTCCTACACATAGATTCCACACAAAGAAGATCAAATCCTCGCCGGGTCAGCCGTCCATAAATCGTACTTAGACAAGGCCTTATAACTTACTGTAAACGATATTTTGTAATTTAGTACGCGCCAGTTCATTCCACATTCGGCATATTAATCATTCACTTAATGGGCTATAGGCGGGATTCTTCTACTTCGTCTGATTTGAGGGAGGTGTGGTCGATGGGAAATGATATGATAGATGACAGATTGCTTGTTAACAAGTTTAAAAGAAATGAAGATCTGATAAGGATAGTTGAATAGACTCTGTACTGCGGGATGCAAGACTTGTATTACTTCAGGTTCTTGTGATGAATCTAATAGGTCGTTTGCTTGATGAATAACGTCACATCTGACCGTATTACGAGTAATTATTGCATTGCAACCTTCTTTACAACCACTTTATGCCCTCCAAACCGTAACTTAATATTTTTTACTAAACCATGCGTAAATTTTACTAAACTATGGTTACTGATTTTCAGAAGATAGATTAGCTAACCAGTCGAGCATTTAATTAGGTTTTAATGTTTTATTATGTATAGAACAATTTATTTTAACTTTCATGAGTGCTATCCTGGGGTTCATGTGAATTATGTTTAAAGCAATTTGTTTTAACTTTCATGAGTGCTCTCCATGTGAACATGTGAAAATATAATGCTTAATATGTATTTGAATTATGCTTCGGGATGTAATTTTAGCAGTGGTGCGTGCATAGCATGTATGGATGGATACTAATCCATCCAGACAAAATTTCAAAATTTCAAAATAAATAAATAAAAAGGGGCTTACTAAACATCCAAGGACTGTACAACCTACTTTTTAAAAATATGATTCCAGTCTCCTCTGATTTATATCAACAAACTCTCCGAAGGATAAGTCGTATAAAAACATGTTTCGTAAATATACTACAAACATACCTATTTAAAGGTTTCAAATCTCGCTCTCAATTCCTTGATTGATACTTTCAGTACGAGTGGCGCCATCTAGTTATTTATGCTAGCGTTAATATTTTCATATCGCTTTGATAACGAAAGCGATTTGTCGAGATTGAAATGAGGTAAGTTTTAATCGTGATAATTCACAAAGCTTATCGCGATAGCAATTTAATTATCGTTTCGTTAGTTAAATTATGTACAAGATCGACTCTTTTTTTCGACTATATTCTGAGAGACGCGAAAACGAACAACGACTTTCAATAGAAACCAAACACAATAAAGTTTTCCTGAGACCTCGACTAAACCTATAAACCGTACAAATTCAAATTCCTCTACAGGACTAAAGTAAGTAAAAGAATGTGTCTAAAAAGAAGGACTCATTCTGGTAGACCACTGTATTAGCAATTGTGTCATCGCGTATATGCAAAGGACGACTAGTTAGTAGAATACGCCTGGACTATGTACGTTATCATTGTCCAATTGTCAATTATTTTAACCGTAGGTGTTAAAATATATATGTTCGGGCATGGATTGATGATCTGTGGCTCCGCCCGCCGAGCGTGTGTCTACAGCAAAAAAAAAAAGTAGCTCTTTACTTTTTTCCCTTGTGATTTTTCGTTTCCATATTCTGATGTCATTCTGATTAAACAGCAGCAAGAAAACATTGATTTTTATTTCATCTCGCGGAGACCAGCGCAAAAACTACAAATATACAATATAAAACATAACGTTTTATAACTTTGCCACCATAGTGCTTTAAATTCAATTATTTAGATTATTTTCCATGTTTTTATCACCTACTTTTACTTCTTGTACTTTCATAAGGCGGCCGGTCCACTACATAAGCTACGTAAAAGCAATCTAAAGATCACGATACATCTCATAAATCTAGAGATGGCGCTCGCGGCTGTCCGTCTATCTGGGCGTAGTAGCTCAGGAGCTGAAGCTAGATCTAAACGTTTAAGTTGCCAGAGTTAGTTGTAAAAAAATTGTGTTCGGATTTGAAAGATACCTAATATCAAACTGGTTTTAGGAAGAATTACTTCTAAACTAAAATGGCGTTTAAGATAACACATTATGCGATACAGATGTTATTCTTCTTACCGCAACATACAATTCACTCATAGATAAATAAAACAGCTAAGCAAAGATCTGACCATATCTAAAAAGAAAAAATCTAAAATCTGTCTTCACAAAGATCTCAAAAATTTAAATTAACAGAAACAAAAAAAATCAATCAAACTCAAAAATAATTAAATAAACTCATAACTACACAAGTAACCCACAGCAACCTGTATTAATTTATGAAACATATGACATATTATTATATATGACAATATATAACATATGAAAAAAACATCTGGCAAATTCTATAACGCAAACTAAAAGAAATTAAGTACTTAGTTTCAAAAATATGTTAGTGTCTTTATTTACAAATATACCAAACATACAACATTTAAAAGGAACTCACAACCACAACATGACAACACAGCTCAATATCTATCACAGAGATCTCCCATCGCAATAGTGCAACGAACGATTGAGGATCCAAGAGATTTAATTTCATTGTAAATCGCATTGTGTCATTGTTCCTGATTCACGGACTGACTATCTGCTTTCAATTATCTAGGCTTAGTTCTTGTGAAATGTGTCTGGGAACGGTGGCAAGCGTTTCGGTAACTTACTAGTACATTTGAAGGGAACAACGGTATCTTATCTTAATACGAAGTCCGAGAGTTACATAGTGCTGTCCTATATTTCATCAATGTATTACTAATGCGGACGCAGTAGAGTTGCCTCTAGATAGTTGTCTCGGTCAAAATCTAATTATTGTTAGGTATAAGTGAAAATATTTGTTCCTTAACCGGTTTCTGATTTCGTTATTCAGAAACAGTGAATTCTAGTGAGGGTTCAAGGTTTATGTACTTAATCATCGTTGGACCTTATTTATTTATAAATCAGTTGACTGAGATTCAAATTCAATTGAAATTATTAACCGCCGAATTATAACTTAAAGTTAGTGTAAGAGTTTATGGATTATTTTACCGTTGCCGACAGTTTTTTTTTATTGTAAGTAGGCGTGTGCTAACTCTGAAAGTTGTCAATCGACATTCGTTTTCTTCCTTTGCATTTAATCTGCCGCCAAGTAGTAGTAGTGTGCAAGCATTACTGTGTTCCGTTTTGATGAGCAGAGTATCCAGTAAAATTACTGGGCTTATGAGACTTAATACCTAATGTCTCAAGGTAACGAGCGCACTGCAATGCCGCGCAGGCCTTTGTGTTTTAAAGTTCTGGGGGGCACTGCAAGTTATGCTTACCATCAGGCAAACGACCAGCTCGTCTCGTTACCAAATAATATTAAAAAAAACCACTTCGGGTAGAAAGTAAATGTCATCACTCACAACACCAGACATATCAATCAAACACTATAATAATATACAAACCTGACCGGTGACATAATCGCCGAAGAATCTTAAAAATGCAGATATCTCCAACTGTTTATATTTAACTTGGTTTATATATATAGACCAGACATTAACACACTCCGATACATTCACTCATTATTTTGCGCTATATAGTTTTTAAATCCCATAAACGTGCCATTAGAGCACAAATGTTTTAAAAACAAACTATAAAACTGTAGAAAAAAAACTAAACAAAAGAATTTCCACGGCGTCTCTCAATCGACGCATAAATCCAGGGGTCTCTAATCACAAATCAACGGCTTTTCCGTCTGTAACACGCACACAAATAACAGATGTCGACAACCTTTAAGATTAACACGTGAGGCGATTTATTTTGTGCCGGAAAATCAGCTGAATGTCTCGCACGATAGGTCGATTTGTTGTATACATTTGTTTAGAAAAGGGAATGTGTTTGATGTATTATTGTTGCTAAGATCAAGAGGACTGTTCATTTCTTTATACTAATATTAATTATAATTTTTTCGTTGCATAATCTAATAACCGTTTAAATAGAAGCTCTAGATTTTACTTGCATTTCCTTTATTCAATCACAGCTATCCCAAGTTTTATCCGTAATCTTTATTTGCAGATCGAACTTGCAAAGACGATGAATTAATAACTAAATAAATTATTGAAAATAACATGAAATTACTATAATAGCACTAAAGGTTACATCTTTGATATAGTTTTTTTTAATCACTCCTCGTTAACGTTGGACCACTACCTCACCTAATTGTAAGTGACGATGCGGTATGCGATATAATATTGTTATTTTTCATTATTCACGTCAAATTCAGAACAATTCACCAGCATCCACAATCCTGCCAATTACGAGAAAACGCCACATTCCAAAAAAAGAAACCTATAAAAAAGAATGTTGAGCGTCCCTACCGTAGATCAAGATGTGTGCGTTACCGTGCGCTCGCGCAGTCGAGTTGACAGATTTATGTGGGACGGCCGCGATCATGCGCCCCCCGCTCCCCACACCCCCTACCCGTCCGCCGCGTCATTATGTTGGGCCGATTGCGTGCGCGATTAGATAATTAACGCTTTGCGTCGGAGTGCCAGTGGACGGAGGCCTTTATGTTTTTGAGGTCGGTTTGTTACATGGTTCAGGTCGACATGGTTTGTAGATTGTAGTAATTAGAGCGGTTCATGGGATGTTGTACGATTAAGTTTTTGTTGTTGAATTTGCGTTGCGTAATCTACATTACCCTCTCCCTGTATTATAAGTAACGATTTCATTTTTGGAATGAAATTAAATACTAAAACGTATATAAATATATGTCGGAGATACACACACACTTCGGGGGTTACTGAAACACCCTGAACTGAGGTTTGCCGTTTGCAACTGAACACATTCGACCATACAAACTAGTAATTATAAGGTTGTAAGAATAGTAAGCTTGTTTAATTCATAATAATAATTGATAGATAAGGGTTATTATTTTTATTTCCCTGTAAATATACATATCGTAAATACAACATGAGTTATCGTAACATAGTCTCGTAGTGCTTGCTATAATTAAAATTAATTATGAGCAGTTGGTACAATTGCGTGGTTTTTAAAAATACTCAATTCGTTATAATTTTGATGATAAGATTTAGCAATTTGTACAATGTGTAACCATTTATAAACGGATAAACTGACTGGCTGAACGACTGATTGAAATATGTCTGAAAATACATTATTCTTCTTTTTTCTTTGTAGTCTGTAGTTGTCAATCAGTTTGTTGCGCTGTAATAGCTCCAATGAGCATACTTATGGGATACAATAATTAATATACGTAACCGCGTTTAGCATTTAACAATGTACATCACTAAATTCATAAAGGCCGTTTCACACGGAAAGCGAAGCGTTAACGCGCCGAGCGGATTCTAAATAACACTAAATAGGCAATACATCCCACTCCTTATCTTAGGCCATATTCGTAGAGCGCGTTAAAACAGACGGCGAAGATAGCCGTCAGCCGTGGTTTATGCATTAGCCTTGTGTTACATGTGGTGCTTTATAAGCAATTGTATCTACTGTTTTGGTTATGAAATTAATAGTTCTACTACTTATTACCACAAGTTTAGAACAATAATTACGTTGTAGGTAATCTATCAAAAATTAATAGATAAAAAAACATAGGAAAGATCACATATTCACATCAGATAGCTTTTAAAATGGAGTAGCTTTTATGCAAAAAATCTACGTGCACATACTTTGCGCTCATTCTTTGGAAACTCCACAAGTCTCAAGACTGATACGCACAGTAATCTTACTGACTATAACAATATTTTTATAGTTTTATAACACCCTGTCTTAAATAGTGTGTCCATGCACCATCCATCGACATGCAATAACGACACCCATTTTACATATCCGAGGAATTATACAATAATGATATACGGCGCCCATCCCTCACTACACGCGGTGTACACGGCACTGGCCCGTAAATCTGCCTTAGCCGCGTCACTCGAACAAATCATCGTAAATATGTCTGCACGAGACATTAATCATTCGAAATAAGAAGTGCCCACGGCCACGCGATTGGACGCGACCAAACGAACAATTATTCAAATGCCGCGCCGTGATTGGTCGGCGGCGCATCGGTTTTTTAACTGACAGCGTGATGGATACGACCCTTCGACTCGTGCGCAGCCTCTCATTGTCTGTGTATGTGTGATGATATGCGATCAATCCACGTCGATCGTGAATATATAGCTGTTTCTGTTGATTCATTGCGGAGATATCGAGATGGCATTGAAAAACTGCTTACAATATGGCTGCCAGAGCTTTCTGTATCATTACACGTTCTGTGAGTTATGGAACGTTTTAATTCTCGATCCTGTATCTAATGGCGGAAAGGATGAAGATCTCATTAGTGTATTTTTTAGTTTTATTTCTCACAGTATTCTATTTAGCATCCTCGATTGGCATCATCATATTCAAACTCACTTTCGATCTAATCATTCGGGTCAACTTCCGTGTCGGGAGTCGGTGCTACCTACTCGATACTGTATCTCGGCAATTTATCGACTCAGAAACATCGATACGACAACCGGAAGTCAACCCTAGAGACGCGGGAAAATGGCCGCGCGAGCGCCCCTCTTTGTGATTGGCTGACGAGTAGAGTAGAAAATATCACGTGGACGACTCCTGTTCTGACAGTAAGCTATGTCACAGAAGAGATAACAACCAGAAGAACAAGATACACGAACGATATATTATTAAAGAAACTTAGTTCTCCATTCAACAGCTTGTGCGTGGACCGGATATCAAAGTATTTTGTCTCTACATCAGAAAGAAAAAGATAAAAGATGATACATGCGATCCCGAGCATTATTTATAGACATTAAAAAATACGTACGTGCAAATACAAGTCTATCAAAACAAATGCATGAAACTTCCACATATATATAAAGGCAACGTAATAATTATGTAGTTACAAAAAATACTGCAGTTACCCATCTTCACATGAAATCAAACTAC
Source organism: Crocallis elinguaria (assembly GCA_907269065.1). Lineage (NCBI taxonomy): Eukaryota > Metazoa > Arthropoda > Insecta > Lepidoptera > Geometridae > Crocallis > Crocallis elinguaria. Next base: position 16,846,747 of record OU026068.1, read on the forward strand.
ATACGTATAGATAGATGGTAAGATCATTCTAATAAATAGCTACCATTACATACTTATCATGTTAACAAATAGGCCTAATTATTTCGTTATCAACTCAACAATAAATAACAAATTACTTTACTAGCTTGTAATTACTTGGATCACGCTCAAACGCAAAACAGCTGCTGTACAATTATTGCATTAACGTCGAAGTTGGCTTACTGCGCAATATTTCACTGTGGCGTGCGCAAGCGCAGCCGCCCGCCAGCATCTGTCACCAGCCATTACCTTTTTATGCTACAGTTTACGATCAACTTTACTACTTTATACAAGATAATACAGTAACGTGAACTTTGAGATTCAGAAAGGGACTTAGGCTGAGATTCAGAGACGACTCTAAGCGTAGACTTTGGCTTTCATATGTCAAAACTGTATAGAATTTTGACGTATGGAAGCGTGAGTCCACGCTAAGATTCGTCTCTGAATCTCAGCCTTAGCCTTAAAGTTGTAGGTACATTACATAATTACGAATACAACAGATACATATACAATACATAGGTTACAATACGAGTTTGCGATGAAACTAACATCCACTGGGTTGAACGCATTTTGAAACGATGTTCACATTGTTAGTTACTAAGTTGAGTGGTCAAGCGCTAATCAATTGTAAATTTAAAAAAATGTGTGTAAGTCAAAGATTTCAATCCTAGAATGTAAGACATGGAAAACGCCGACATGTCGGTAGGGCATTTTCTAGTGCTTGCGGCTGGCTAGCTACCATCTTTAAATTGAAAATTTGCCACAACCGTACTTGAGAGTCAGTTTCCGTTCTAGGTTCAGCGTATTATCATCTTTAATAACTTTGTTACTTAAGATCACGTGAGATACTAGTTTTATAAGTGAAAAACGCAAACCTAGAGTCATCACCTAGAGTCGGAAACATAGAGACGGCTGCGTAGCTAAGTTAGTAGTAACCCTGCCTGCAAAGCGAGGGTCCCGGGTTCGATTCCCGGCCGGGGCAGATTTTGTGTAAGCATAAAGTTTGTTCTCGGGTCTTGGACGTTTGTGATGTGTATCTATGTGTGTCCATGCCACCTGCGACACAGGGAATCCTAGTGCGGGGGTATGAGTGTATAAGCGTTTATTTATTTATTTAACTTTCATTAGCGCTCTCTTGCAGCTGTGAATAATGTAACCGCTAAACAATCAAGAGTATATAAATGCGTCTTATTTGTATGAGTTTAGTTTGATCATTTATTTCAGAAGTTGGGATACTGCGTGTATATTTTATATCGCACGTTACCGCTACAAAAACCGCCCATCATCAAGTGAAAATATTTAAACTCGATAAATTTTTATAGTCTCAAATATACGATAATAGTTTTATGTTAAAAGTGACTTTATCAGGGCCCTGCGGAGCGCTTTTAACTGTCGGCCCCTTTGATCTTTAACGCAATTTTAATTGTTTCGAGTGTGGTTAGTTAAGAGGCAGTTAGTGTCACTTTCTTTCTATTCATGTATTTTGATATAATGGGATTAAGTTCACTAATAAACTGTTCTACTTGCTTATTTATACTTTAAAGTATTAAAACAATTTAAAGTACTTGAAATAATAATTAATAATCTTAAGATGATTATTATGATGAAGTTAAAATTCGTATTAAAAATTAATACAGTTAGATAACTGTTGATTGCACTCCTAGTGTAAGTTATAACAAACTTAATAATATCAGTAGTTATTACTTATTATTTATATGGAGGGATTGCATGAACGTATAAATTATCTATATATTAGTTGAATGGCATTCAATTTTATGTTTAAAGCATGGGGATTTATGTAGCTTACCAAACTTCAGTATTATTTGTTCCACACAGTCTCAGCCCAGTAATTTTCGTATAAAATATTTTTTTTTCTTACCTGCAACAAAAGACAAGACATTTATTAAAGACTAGCTATACTCCACGGCTTCACTCACGTAGCCTAAGTTACTCCTTATAACATCAACTATCTGCCAGTGAAACTCCCGTCAAAATCGGCCCAGCCGTTTTGGAGAAACAGACATCAGACAAAAATTTTAATAATTGTGTTTTTGTTATAGGTAGATAGGCATCAGTAAGAATTATGGGAGAACTAACGCCGCGCCATTTAGCAGCAGTTAGACCGAAGTTTTGCAAGGTCGTATTTTTGTTGGTTTTTTTTTATGTTATGTGGTAACGAGACGAGCTGGTCATTTGCCTGATGGTAAGCATAACGCCGGCCCATAACAATTGCAGTGCCACCCAGAACTTTGAAACACAATGACCTGCGCGGCACTGCAGTGCGCTCGTTACCCTGAGACATTAGGTATTAAGTCTCATAAACCCAGAAATTTCACTGGATACTCTGCTCTTCAAACCGGAACACAGTAATGCTTGCACACTACTGCTTGGCGGCAGACTTCACGAGCAAATCGGTGGTAGCAACCCAGACGAACACTCGCAGAAGAGTTAGTCCTCCCACTAACGAAATAAATTACGCATAATAAATTTAAAAAGGCAATATGTACTAATAATTGGTTTTTGGTCATGATCTACAATACCAACCGTTTTACCAGCCTGACAGCCGACATAGAACTTCATTCTTGTAAAACCGTGCCAAAGTAAACATTACACAGAAGATCCATCCAAAAATGTAATTATGCCCACTGCAGCGGAAACGGCTGCAAATTGTTCAAGACATGACGCTGGGGAGCTAGGTTTCTCCCTTTTAGTGCACTGTGACAAGTTGATTTGGGTGACATGTTAACACGTAATGAGTATAAATATGACTAGAGGAAGGCGAGTGTAAGTGTGCGACATATCAGGATTCGAATCCCAGCTCGCCCCACACTATCGAGTCATGTGCGGATTTACTATTTTAACACTAAAACGGTGAAGGAAAACATCGCGAGGAAACTCACATGTTCAAAAACCACAAATTTTGAGGACGTGCAGTGGCATGCCCTAAGCCGCACATATTCTCATATTCTCTCTCTCTCTATCTCTCTCTGCCTCTCTCTTTCTCTGAATCAGAGACGACATGCATCCCAGCAGTGGATCATAATAAATTAAAGGTGTTTAGAAAATACTATTTAAAATTCTAAGTGGGGCGTAATAAAATTACAACTCTAAGTAGCTTTGAAATTTATAAACGATCTTTAATTATTATAATAATTACGATCGCACTTTCAGGTCAGGCGATCAATGGTCAGGCGATCAATAGGAATGCTTTATTTCGAATCTATCTGTACTGTAGCAATCCAATGCCGTTAATAACGAAAATTGGTGTTTTATCCCCACTACTCAAAAGGAAAGTTGTCGTTATGATTGTAGCAATAGTACAAAACCCAAGCATTCAAAATATAGCCGAACTAAAACATCTGTACCCTGAAGTAAACGTACAATTAAAGGAACGTCAGTGTGTCTGTCACAAGCAAGCTTAAGTTTCAGTGACATTCTGGAGGCTTTACTGCACTGTGACATTTCCGCTTCAGACAGTGAGCAATTAAGGATTTGATATTTTATAGAAGTAGCCTTTTCTTTATGGGTAAGCTGCTTGCTGTTTCAGTTGATTGATACCACAGTGTAACGAGCGCAGTCTAGTGACACGAGACTTTGACACAGAAAGTTTTGAATGGCACTTTACTTGTCACTGATTGTTTAACAAGAAGTGTATGGCAATTTTCAGTATGTTAAGCCAATATTCTGAACATTGGAATAGTAATAAATAATAATAAACGCTTACACTCATACCCCGCACTAGGATTCCCTGTGTCGCAGGTGGCATGGACACACACAGATACACATCACAAAAATCCAAGACCCGAGAACAAACTTTATGCTTACACAAAATCTGCCCCGGCCGGGAATCAAACCCCGGACCCCTCGCTTTGCAGGCAGGGTTACTACCAACTTAGCTACGGAGCCGTCAAATAGTATTTCATAGTATTTCATGTACTTATTTATATATCGCAGTCTGTGCGTATGACAGCACAACCCTACAGCAAAAAATTTTGATTCCAAGAAAAATCTATCCATGTATTTTGCTACACTTGATACCCAGGTATCATTCTAGGCTTGGCGTTTTTCACTTTAGACCACCATGTATAAGACCTGGTAAGATAGCCCAACGTTAATCTGACCATAGTAAATTGCATCCCAGCAAGTCCTTTAAATATTTATCAACCAAACAAGAGACAACTTTAGCAACTGCACTGTCGAAATGTCGATTTTCAAGATTTATCATACACGGCAAAGAAAGATAGAGGACACACTTATATAATAGATATACAATACGTAGCAAATAAAACCCATAAAAATATAATTAAGTCTTCTTGTAAAAAATAACAAAAACATCTTTATTGTTATAAGTCAAATTAAATCTCATTTAATAAAATAACTTTTACTACAACTAATTTAATATGCAAATCATGATAGTTTATTAATTATTGCGTTATGTATGACAAAACTAATGCTGCAGACAAACGGAATCTCACTTCAGACAAATAACTAATAACAAAACTATTAAAATACACTATAAAACCCACGCACACATCCACAATAACTTCAAAAACACTCTATCACTTAACATTTAAGGTTTTTTTTAATCACTTCAAGAACAACAAACACTAAAATCTATTATACAACTAAATAAAATTGAAGTGTCTGTTTGTAATCTATACATCTATATCTATCTATACAACTAAATAAAATTGAAGTGTCTGTTTGTAATATCAAAATAACAGCTTATTACTAAATGCATAAGAAAATATATACGAGAACTACACCAAAACAGCCATTTTTAAAATGTTTGTCTGTCTGTCTGTTTGTTCCGGGTAATCTCCGAAACGGCTGGACCGATTTTGACCGGACTTTCACTGGCAGATAGCTGATGTTACAAGAAGTAACATAGGGTACTTTTATTTTGGAAAAAGAATTAGGGTTCCGCGCAAAAAAATAAAAGCCATGAAATCCAATATCTCCGCGCGAGTGAAACCGCGGGGCAGCAGCTTGTTAGTCATAAGAATGTGATTTTACGATACTTTATAACTGTTCAACAAACATTTGGACACGTAGAGCGTTTTATAATGTAGGCGTTCTTAATTATGAATATTTATATAAACATTTAATTAATAGTTTAATGTATTCGATTTATGGGTGAGAGGTCAGATTTTATTGTGAAAAGACAATGTGAAATCGTCGTAAAATGTGGAATGCGGAATAGGTAGGTAATTAGGAAACTCTTTTATGTTATGAAATCACTAAGATTAAAAATTAAGGTCACAAAGGTCAAGGAACTGTTTGTCGAACAATATTCTAACAACATTGTCGAACAATATTCTAACAACATTGTCGAACAATTTGCGGGTAGGGTCTTTTTAAGCGACTTCCAAAAAAGGAGAAGGTTCTCAATTCGTTACGTATTTTTTTATGTTTGTTACCTCAGATCTCCTTTATTTCTAAACCGATTTGGAAAACTCTTTTTTTATTTGAAAGGATATTCTTTCAGATAGGTCCCATAGAAATGTCATCAAAATCGGTTTAGTAGTTTGTCACTGAAGTCAGTTTATCGCTTTTTTAAAGCAATTTTTTCGTTACAGTGTTTTTGTAGCCACCTTGCCAGATTTGACCTAAACAAACATAGATACAAACATTACGAGATAAATAAAAGCTTTTAAAAAAAGAAAACAACAGCTGATTTCCAATCAACCTTAGCAATTATGGGTTAGATAACAGTTCTATCAACACATTTAGCAAGCTATCGATTTTTCCACATTATCCACAAATAAGGTTGAATTAGAAACTGAACTGAATTAGAAGCGAGTCACAATACGTTCTCGTATATATCTTTTGAGGCGGCGAGAGAACCAATCAAGTCAATACCAGTTATTTCTGTAATGTAGCTACATCTCACCATGTTCTGTTACATACAGGGCGGGACTAGACGGTACTAGCGTACTACTACGGTGACTAGAACTCGTCCCTACCATGAAAATAATTTTTAATGAGTTTGAAGTGAGGTCGACCCCAGCTGGTCGTCGCGTCGGATCGGTCCATTTCAGCTATAGTTTCTATTCTTTATATCTATATCTACTATCCTTGGATGCGAGAGGCGACTAGCCTATGGACCTACCAGCCATTTTTTTCTTTTTTAATTTTATTTGGTAACGAGACAAGCTGGTCGTTTGCCTGATGGTAAGCATTACGCCGGCCCATAACAATTGCAGTGCCACTCAGAACATTCAAACATAAAGGCCTGCGCGGCACTGCAGTGCGCTCGTTACCCTGAGACATTAGGTATTAAGTCTCATAAGCCCAGTAATTTCACTGGCTACTCTGCCCATCAAACCGGGACACAGTAATGCTTGCACACTACTGCTTGGCGGCAGACTTCACGAGCAAAGCGGTGGTAACAACCCGGACGGACACTCGCAGAAGAGTTAGTCCTACCACTAACATGCCACCATGTTCAGCAGTGGACGTCATTCAGCTGATGATGATGATTTATATATCAATATTATTTTTTTGCTGGATAGGTTAGCACGATATGATCTGCAATGGCAAATATAAGTCTAACACGTTTTATAATTTTTTTCAACATTTTAAAACCTATTTCACTTCACACCTTGAACCTACCTCGATCCTTCCTCACTTCCAACGAGCTACCACTAGTAGTGCCCTATCCACCAACAGCAAAAGCCGGACTAAGATCAACACACATTAGCTCTCAGACTTTGACCGGTTAGTCCATTATTTATTGACGTCGCGCGGCAAAAATACATCGTCAATGATTCAAGTTGTCGTCTACCCTTTAAATTTCTCTAAATTTTAGCCTGAAACTATTCTGTTTTAGCCTTTTACGTTTCAGATCGCGGGGAAAATGGTAATTGATGCGTAGAATACAATTTTAAGTGACCGCCTGAAGGTTCTGTTTATTGGTTCTGGAATATTCGAAATGTGGTACTCAGTTTATTTTCGTGTGTTTAATTTTTGTTTACTTGAATATAGTAGGTAAGTTTTTGTAGTTTCCGATCTTTGGATATAGGTGTCAAACTCTTCCCATCAAGTCATGATGGCCTGCAATGCTAGAATATGTAATTTTAACTAGATTCGACACCTTCCACTATCATTTTCATATACCACAGGCGTACTACAAACAAAAATGACAGCTTAGCTTCCAACAGTTCAAAAAGCTGACTTCTACAATGGAATGCAGCTTTTAGTATGAAAGTCTACATAAAATATAAGCATATCGATAAAGAATCGTCTCTTATCGTACAAAATCTACTTAGCAATATAAACCGCCTATATTATACCTCTTTAAGCACATTTTCTTTCTGCAGAACAGGCATGTTTTAACACAAGGTATTTACTTACAAACATACAGCGCATAAACATTATGTTTGTATGAATGGTGCATTATACGTAACATGAGTTGTGGTACACAATGAGCCCGATAGACGAGGTGTGACGCTCACTGCACGGTGAGTAGCCGTGGGCGAAGTGAGACGAAGGAAAGAATGAAGTCGATATTGCTACTAAAAGTTTTTAAGTGTAGTTGGCGTGGTTCAGAGCAATTCTATTTCTCGTAAGTATAATTGCTCTACGTTAAAAATACTAGATTTAATTGAAATAAAACATAAGTTGTAGAAGAAATTGACCCGTTTACATATTATATGGAAGAAAAATGTTTAAAGATACTCAAATGGTAGGCGTGACAATTAATGTAACGTAGTGGAGCTTCAAAACGGTGTAACGCGTTAGATATTGCAGGAACCTGGGGTTTACTATCAAGTGGGAAGCGAGCTTGTTAGCAACTTTAGGCCACATAAAAGAATGACAATGATAAACGTGTTATACAAAATATAGTAACTGAATGAGTGGAACCGTAAATCCATACTCCATACTAATATTATAAATGCGAAAGTGTGTTTGTTGGTCTGTTGATTTGGCCGTCTTTCACGCAGTAACGGAGCAACGGATCAACGTGATTTTTGGCATAGATATAGTTTATGGACCGGACAGTAACATAGGCTACTTTTTATCCCGGAAAAATGCATGGTTCCTGTGGGAACGCGGGTGAAAACCGCGGGCAGAAGCTAGTAATGTTAAACAAGTCGATGTAACAAAAGTTACATAAAAACACAACTGCACTAGCCAGTGTCACTAGGGATGATGTAAGAATTCTAACGATACTACACATATCCATATCTGTTCAGGCGTTTAAAAGTTATGGTGGAATAACGAAAATCACATACTTACCATACAACCCTAAAACATCTCACTCCTTTTTGTGCAGTCGGGTAAAAAGAAAATATTCAACGATGTATTTATTATTATTATGTATAAATAAAGCGATTCTATAGATTTATTCTTCCGTGTCCGCTTAATTCGTCCGGGCGTCATCGGCGGCGACCTCGCGAGACAGTTTTTGCATTTTATCGTTGTTTGTTTTGTTCGCGTCGCGTTTAACGTGCCGTCAACTTTACTACTGTAAATATACGCCGAAATTGCCACAAATGTCACAATTTTTGTTGTTATAAAAGTTGTCACATTTGTAGACGGTATTTAACAAAAAAAATTAAGAATATAGGTTTTTAAACTGTCATGGTCATCAACACTTTGAAAATTATCACTAGATACGGGATGGTAAATATCCCGTTTCTAGTGATAATTTTCAAAAATTAAGAATTATTAAAAGTTATGGTACCTATCACCACTTGTCAGTGCCACTTTCAAAAACATAGTAGATAGCCTAAGATTTCTATGATCAGTTTTACAATATTACAGATACAAAGTGGCACACCGAACCTCAATTAGACAGCAAGCAGAGCTTTATCAAATCTTAGCAGATTAGCCACCTCAGCGAACTATCGATATAAATGATGCGCATTAGGCCGTTGCTCCGATAACAACTGTCGCAGTACTGACAGTACGGGAACTTCATGCACACGGAGCCGCGCCGGGCTGCGCTAGCATAAATTTAAGCCTTTGAAATGCTGGGGCTATGCTAACTACTTACTGTCATAATAGCCAAAAAGTAATATTATCATGATTAAAATATATTATCACAGTCGACGTGTACAATGGGACAAAGGCAAGAAAGAGGAGGATTAAAAAATATTAAATCGAACGTACTGACGTTCGACGACTGAATAGCATATTATTCACAGTCCTCTGCGAATATACACGCATCTTTTCACCAAATGAAATCAGGCATCAGTACCTCAATTCTGATAAATAAATAGTGCAAAAATGACAATGGTTTAATTTCATGGCATCGGAAAATTAGCAATAGTTTATTGATGACCGCCATTGGCACTGGTGACCATAGAAAAACGTTTGGGCTATAAATAAAGAAAGTTCCTAAAGTGATCATTTTACGATGAAACCATTGTCATGTTTGAACCATTTGTTTAGTATAATTGGCCCAGGAAATACACAATTATGTTGGAATGTAGTCATGATCATGAATTATCTTAACACTAATCTAGATTGAATCATCTTGATCAAAATCGGGTAAATAGATGCAGATGCAGAGAGCTCGGTAAATATATTTGAAAATTATTTAAACGTTGAATTTATTCACATTCGAGGCAGCCCTATTGCTAAGCGAATTTAATATTTAGAAATATCGCAAGTTTCGTTACTGTCCACATAAATTTCCTGCCAAAGCGGTTGTTCCGATAAGTACAGTCACGGAGAAAAGTTAAAGGTCGCCGGAGGATGGATCGCCGCAGATGTCCGTATTAATCGACGAGTTTAATCCCTTCGCCCGGCATAAATCAACGGTAATTGTGCCGATTTATATTTATCAACCGGCCGATGAGGCTAATGAGTTTTGTGCCCGACTGTACATTATTTAGAGCTTGCGGTCGAGATTGGGGTGACAAATCGGAGTTTTCAAGTATTGAAAATATTGAGGGACCAGTGGGATTGAAATTTTAATTTTAAGGTATTGAACATTATACTTATATAGTGTCACTTTGATCGAAAATAAAAGTTCAGGAGCTTTAAGATAAGTTATATTATGCTAGCTATATGCTGTATAGCTTTATGATAAATAAATAGATAGACAAATAAAAGCATTAGAAAAACAAGATTTCTGTTTTATACATTGTAACGGGATATTTACCGTGATTATTCTAAGCTGGTGAGCTCCCGATATTTCGACGCTGTTGCAAGCATCATGTTCACGGGAATACTACGGGAATACAGTATTTCCGTGAACATGATGCTTGCAACAGCGTCGAAATATCGGGAGCTCACCAGCGTAGAATAATCACGGTAATATCCCGTTACAATGTATAAAGTAGTGAATAACCGTGAAAGTCTAAAACAGTGTTTAAGATTTCTGTTTATCTATAAAAAAACTGACTGCGTTAAAAGAATAGAATAATAAATTATTAATTAATTAAAACATTATACTATACGAGTACTTACTAAGTATAATATTACGTTTTATTATAGTCGTATTTTAAGTATTTTTTTTTTATGTAAAACATAAACGAAATAAAATACGGAACGCTATCGAAAGCTAGTTTTCAACATAAATATAATATTAATATACAAGTGTTAATATATTCAAAGGCAAATTAATATTCAAATTAATATTCAATCGGGTCAAAAGTAACGGTCGGGTTTATTAGGTGAAATTACAATAAAACACTAAAACTTAGAAATTAACTTAGCTTTTGTGGAAAAAACAATATTTTTCCAGACAAGCTTTTATAAAATACGTAATTGGTACTGTAATCTCGTGGCCACGTTCCGGCTCCATCATCAGGACCCTGGACATCATCTAGGATCAGAGCGCTTGTAAAAATGAATTAAACGAGCCCAAACTCGATGGGGTTGTCTTTTCGTTAGAGAGTTCCTGTGGTCACCTTCCGATTCCATCATCAGACCAGCTCTGTGATATCCATTATGTAGCATTATCATCCGATTTACATATGTATGTAAAATTTCGGCTCAATCGAACACCGGGAAGTGGATCAAATTTAGCTTGCAAGATGTGACCTAAACAAACAAACAGACACAATTACATACTATGTACATGTTTGTAACCTCAGTTTTCCGTCATTTATAAACCAACTAAGTTCTGCCCGCGGTTTTCACCCGCGTTCCCACAGGAACCGTGCATTATTGCGGGATAAAAAGTAGCCTAGATGTTACTCTCCGGTACATAAACAATATTTATGTAAAAAAATTACGTCGATCCGTTGCTGCGTGAAAGAAGGACAAATCAACAAACGCACTTTCGCATTTGCCGTAGCACGGATTTATAGGTATAGAATAGCTGTGGTATATCTATCGTATTACTCATTTGTCAAGTTTAAAGGCGACTCTATCATAATTTTACAAAGAATATTCCATTATTTTTTATTTTCCCCAATAAAAGTGAAGCTTCCATTAAAAATAACGTACTCAATAAACAATACCTACCCAAAAACTAAAACTCCGAAATCCGTCATGCCGCATATTACGCTCACCCGAAAAAAAAACCCAGACTCAAAGATCCAAGTCTCATTTCATCAATCGCCATTACTACGGACATATTTCTGCCTTTCATTGTGTTATTTCTAATAAACTATCTGTAGGATACATTCTGGGACATTTTATGACCACTTTTGACATGTTTGTGACGGTGAGACCAGCCACCATGGATTTATAGATTCCGAACCATTTCCTTCAGCCTTCGTGTTTCTCAGCGGTCAGTCTTTGATTTTTTTTTCAGCTTTTTGTCATTGTTATGATTTAGTGTTATGTCTTTCGGTGGAAGTTATTTTCGGTTGAGACAGTGTCGTGTTGGTGATATTTAAAAAGTTTTATTGTGGCAGGGAAAGTGCTTTCATTTAACATCTTTTGTGGTTTCTATTCACCTACACTCTTACATAGTTTTTTATTGTATTTAGTACTTTGTTTGTTAATGTCCAATCGAAAAGATAAAATAACACTGTTATTTAGATATTGTAGTTTTAATATGGTTATCTATAGAAAGCTAGTGGTAGCAGGCTACTTGCTAGATTTAAATATTCTACCTATTATCACAAAACACACACACATACAGAGAGAGAGAGAGAGAGAGAGAGAGAGAGAGAGATAACACTTAAGTGCAGCCGCACATTGGGCTACCGAACGCGGCCACTAACAAGACCACAAATTGCAGACAATATTTTTATACATTTTGTAAGGCACCGGCGCACACTGAGCGTTTCAGTGGCCGCGACCGAGCAACAAGCTGAGGCAGTGTCCGCGTTTGTGGCTCGCCTCTTGCACACACTCGACCACAAACGCCGGCTATTCATAAATGCTTATGAAAGTATAGACGATATCCATAAAAAAACATTTTTAAAATTTTTGTCTGCCTGTCTGTTTGTTACGGTTAATCTCCGAAATGGCTGAGCCGATTTTGACGAGACTTTCACTAGCAGATAGCTGATATTATAAGTAACTTAGGCTACGTGAGCGAAGCCGCGGGACACAGCTAGTCTACACTAAGGACTCGCTTAAATAATCATGAAACGACTTTGAATGCGACGGTAAATATGTTTATGACTGAAATTCAGTCCCAATCTTTTCAAGGAGTACAATAACTCCAACAGACAAAACAGATGCCCACCCAACATAAGGAACAGGTAAATCTGCCTACATTTACATAAAAAATGTTGACTTGTAGCAAATTGTGGTTTCGCATCGTTGACTTTAATTCGGTACTTGTATTAATATAATTTATGTCGCACAGTTCACAGTAAACCATCTCGGAGTTATGCTTCAGGAATCTCATTTGGAAAGGTAAAATACTGACTGACAGTTGCTACGGGTTAGTCGGAAAATATATGATAATTCATAGGAAAATGGGAAATGCATGACATTTGTTTTATGCTTTGTTATTTTTTTTTGTTGTTGTTGGAAAGAGGTTAAATGTTAACATCGATTAGTTATAAGTTACCGCGAACTATAACAACTAATCGAAGGAGGTGAGCACAACAAACGGTACCTATTTGGCGATTAATTTTCAACTTGATGGTGGTAACTAGCCCGGCGAGCACTATAAATGCCGTACCACAATGTTATGGTTGTGCCATGATGTTATTAATTTATGATATAGCACGCACGCAATATTGAGAAAAAAGGAGTTAACAAGTATTAGTAACACATCTATACAAATAAATAAAATTGAAGTGTCTGTTTTTAATATCAAAATAAAAGCTTTTTACAGAATGCTTGTGAAAGTATATACGGTACCTATAACAAAACAACCATTTTTAAAATTTTTGTCTGTCTGTTTGTTCCGGGTAATCTCCGAAACGGCTGGGCCGATTATGATAGGACTTTCACTGGCAGATAGCTGATTTTACAAGGAGTAATTTAGGCTACTTTTAATTTAGAGAAAAAATTAGGGTTCCGCGCAAAAAAAGTAAAACCATAAAATCCAATATCACCGCGCGGGTGAAACCGCGGGCAGTAGCTAGTTATGACTAAAAAAACTATGAAATCAGACAAAACAGTCGATAGTATTGTTAAACGGCATTCTTAGAAATAATAAAGAATTAGGTAAATATTTCAACCATTTGAACAAGGTTCAAAAATCAAGGAAAAATCTATGTTTTCAAACCTTACACCAAGAACCGGTCCTAACCAGTTGTCTTCTCAGAATCACGATTTGTCACTCGCCAGTGAAAATCCTAGTTTTCCTCAGTGGAATTAATTGCTAATAGAAATAGAGATTTCTTCGAAGCAGTAGATATCAACATTACATCAGTAGCTAGCTTTCTATCTCGCTACTTAACGATAAAACTAAAAGCATGCATTAATAATTTTATGACATACGTTAGTCTTAATGGGACTGAACTTTCTTCTTTAGCTTTTCCCACTTAGCCCTTAACACTATCAGGGTGACCGCACGTCGTTGATTGTTGCAATTAAGTTAGCGAGCCCGCTGCCTTATCAGCTAACAATCTCGTGTTCGTTTTCAATACCAGACCGATTAAAACCAGCGGTCACTAGTCTTCGTATTGAAGGAATAGTATAGAATTTTCGCTGGTTATTAAAGAATTAAGCTCTTACAAAACGAAAAGAAGCGAAAACTATTGACAACTCCTTCCACACGAAGACTAGTGACCGCTGGTTTTAATCGGTCTGGTATTGAAAACGAACACGAGATTGTTAGCTGATAAGGCAGCTGGTTAGCTACCATGCTCTGAAAAATCGTCAATTTCAATGACTTTTTTCATCCCAACCGGAACACAGCGTTACTGCTTAGCGACATATTGAACGAACAAAACCATAGTAATAAGATGAATATATGGAGAACACTAAGTCCTGCCTGATTAATAGCTGAAGAGCTATCACCATCTACGGTTCGCTTCTGACCGAGCAGAAATTCTTTTCTCGTCCCGCCCGCAGATAATAATTTAATTATTGAGAACTAAAAGTATCTAAGAGCCCTTAGTATCTAAAAACGTCAACGCATGTAGTCAACAGTAAATCAAACGTAAAATTGTCTAATTTGACATACTTAAAAAGATAATATCTAACGATTCCCAAACACACAGAATGAAATAATTTAAGTTTTGCTCTGTTTATAATTTTTTTGATACCGCTGGACCAAACAGTCATAGATTAATAGCGCTCCTAGATGGTACAAGGTGAAGTGACATTGTAAGCTGTCTGTGAATCACCTTTTCTCTATTTTATGACTGCATTATTTAAATTTTTATGATTACAGAATTTTATTGCGGTCAACATAAAAAGAAAATGCTGATTCATCTTTGCTTTGTTTTGTTTCTAGACCCTATTAATAAGAAAACCTCTAATAGCCTCTAACCGTCTTTGAAATCCGACTGTAAAAAGATCTTAAAAATGAGAAAATACAATTATTGAAAAAAGTAGCCTTAGATGTCTCTCCACTCCCAGCGTCCTTACAAACTATTTGCAAAAAAATCACGTTGAGCCGTTGCTCCGTTGCTGCGTGAAAGCCATTCAAACCGACAAGCACATTTTCGTATTTATAACATCAACGGCGCGAGTACGGATCTTTTCGATAAATAAAATTCGATAAAATTGCCAGTTAAAATCGATAAAGTGGGTTTTATCGATTTTAACTGTCAATTTTATCGAATTTTATTTATCCAAAAGATCCGTACTTGCGCCGCGTAAATAAATACTTACATAAATGTAAATTGCCGTTTTCAAACATATGGCAACGTTTAAAGATCTCTAATCGACATCCGATAGGCGACTCGCGAGGTAATTAGTAGAAATATGCCTATTTAACAAAGTGACATACACTTTAGCCAACAAGACATTATTAATAAACATATCCGCCTCATTAAAAGGTTAGTGTGAGCCACGTAACCCGTTGAGAAACGATCGTCGCGCGACACAGCGCGACAGCTGCGCCACTAAAAATACTCTCCGGACGCGAGAATCCGCGTTTTTCACTGTCCGTGCGCGCATCAATTCCTGTCCGCATTTGTTAACTAATGACAGATGTTTTACGCCTCTGATATCTACAACATTTTTTTGCTCTATGACTGTGACCTTTATCGCTCAGGTGTTAAAGGCTAATCTAATTGTTTGGAAGTTTGCGTTAACTTTGTGCGGAGGTACGCAAGTTGGCGTGTAGTTGTCACTTTCGTAATGACAGCTGTGTTTAGGACGCGTTTGAGCTAGCCCTTTGAGATGAACGCTTTTAGAGTTTATAGGAATATTTAAGTTGATATCAAAGTGAATATTATTCAGGTAATGAACACTGAGAATGAACATATTTTTTTATGTTTTTATTTTCTTCTGTTTGGGTACAAAGGTTTGTACCTACTGCCTTATAAAATACGAAGCCGATTCAGCGGCGCAAGTACGGATCTTTTCTATAGATAAAATTCGATAAAATTGACAGTTAAAATCGATAAAACCCTCTTTATCGCTTTTAACTGTCAATTTTATCGAATGAAACCCACTTTATCGATTTTTACTGTCAATTTTAACGAATATTATCGAATTTTATCGACCCGAACAGATCCGTACTTGCGCCGCTGGTCCCTTTACACTTTACGTGTAAATGTTTTAACAGTATCTGCGTGCTTCTGGATCATTATCCTGGTGGTAAAGATACAAGGAATCTTATTGAGAGGGTCATGCTATATTTATGTGATCATTGGGTATCTATTTATAAGGATTATTTTTATATTTTAAGAAAAATTACAACAGCAATGAGTGACACTGAAATAAAAATGCACTCCTAATTTTGGGTAGTTCTTTTTATTACAGACTGTAATAGCGTTTGATCACGATTTATATAATTGATCATATAGTCAAATATAGGTCTAAGGTCTGATGGTACTGAAGGCTCACAGATATAAATGCTTTCTACAATGCATGTGTCTCTAATGATTAATTTATGCTAATTCTAAATAGCTTTATCGTCTACAGCCACTAATTGTTATAGCCCACAGTGGATCATCCGCGAAGTGCCGGTGTCACAGTCATAGATGCGCAATCGCAGCCGACAAGTGATGCATCGTCGCGATTAGCGCAATAATTATTCGCAAGCCGCCATTTTGTTTATTTAGTAGGGCTGCCTATCTTAACTTATTAAATTTTTTTTTAGCTTACCTGAAAATCAAGTCGTCCGTTAGTAGTCGTAATCTAGTAGTCGTCGATGAAATAGGAATGGGTGAATTATATTATATTGTGAATTGTGAAATTGCAATCCACTACAATTGCCCTATATATCCGGTATAAAACCGATTTATTATTTTTGTATTCTTGTGTATTTTTGAAAATATGTACATCCTAAACAGAACTAGGCTTTCCACCTTTAAAATCGAATATGTGGTTATATTTTTTTTATAAATAGATAAACTGATAATTTTATACCAAACCACAAAAGACAGTAGGTATCTATAATAATGTTAGCTATGAAACATTTATTTGCCAGGCTACACATAATAATACACATAAAATATAAATGCTTGAGCTTCCACGTAACAACCATCAAATAGCAATTAAAAAGCCTGCAAATAAAACCAACACGATTCAAATTAAGCTCAACCCTACTAATCAAAACTTTTGAATGCACATCCCTAGTTATCGCGACATTTCGTCGCTATGACAGCGCGACGCATTCTGTTGCGCGTCTATTTTCGCATTGTAGAGGTGATGAGAGCTTCTGCGAGTTTCTGACTTTATTTACGAGAATGACGAGGTGACAGGGACATGGAGTGGGAATATCTACTGTCATATTCGCAGCCAATGGATTGCTTGATGACGTGTTTGTCATAGAGTAATTTGAACAGTGTAGACATGGTTTGTTGGTTGTGACTGTGGTTATGTAATTTTTTATTGAAGGTGGATGAAGTCATTTATAGAAATGTATTTTATGGTGTTAACCGACACTAGCGCATGTTCACACAAATATATACATCACAAAAATTTCGCTTCCAACAGGATTCGAACCTGCGTCTTCTGGCTATCCGGGCCAGACGCCTTAACCAACTAGGCTATACGGCTTGTAAGCCGGAAAGAATTCCATCATATCAAGAATTTCGCAGTCAACATCGATTGCTCCTAGTTGGTTAAGGCGTCTGGCCCGGATAGCCAGAAGACGCAGGTTCGAATCCTGTTGGAAGCGAAATTTTTGTGATGTATATATTTGGTTCATTTATAGAGCTATCAATAACACAACTCAAGTCACACAACACTTGGAAGTAAATCCAAGATATGAAATGGTTTTATGGTTTTATAGTGCAGTCAGCGACGTTTGCTAAAGGATTACCTCTAATACACGCACATTCGAATTCGAATGGTTTATATACTATAATATAATTAAGACAACACATTCTATCTAACTTACTGCAATTCTTGTAAGATTTAAGAAAGAAAGAAAATACATTTATTTGTAGCCATTGCCCAAAATATAGGTAGGTACATACATTTTAAAGCTAAAATTAGGACATGAAAAAATTGGGCAGTTGACTACAAAATGGACACAGCTCAGCATAAAAGCGCCACCGAAGTAGCGCGCTGGTTTTCAGCTGTGGCCCCTTTTGCATCGAGTAGCTGCAAAAACATGCAAATGAATAAATTTAAATAAATGAATGATGAAATGAATGAATGATGACATGAAGAATGATCACATGATTGAATGATGAAATGAATTAATTTACTGATATAGAAACTATACTACAAATCCTGTAGAAATCATACTACAAATTCTTACATATTTTCTTAGTAGATTTACGCTTGCGTATCCTCATTCTCATTGTCTTTCTTGAACTTGAACACGCTTTTCATCAATCATACTGCATCAATCAATAGTTCCACAGCAATCATGTCGCACGTCGTAAATATACTCGGTTTGCCAGCGACATCTAGCGGCCGCCAAGGCACGCCTCCAAAGATAACTTTGACTATTGAATAATTAGCACTGACAAGACATGTACGATATCTGGCACTTCTGGCACCCAGCTTGTTTCGCATTATGATCGGTAGACATATAAATCTAACATAATAATATATGTAACGATTAAAAATATAATACATTATAGCTTCCGTTTGATCTGGGATAATATATAAATGCAA
This sequence comes from Crocallis elinguaria, assembly GCA_907269065.1. Lineage (NCBI taxonomy): Eukaryota > Metazoa > Arthropoda > Insecta > Lepidoptera > Geometridae > Crocallis > Crocallis elinguaria. The sequence continues at coordinate 16,865,329 of OU026068.1, forward strand.
AAGTTTTGTAATATTTTGCGAAATGTCCGCCCAATTGTAATTTGCAGACCTTTCACGCGACATAAATTCTATGGATTAAACAATTGTAACACGGCCATTTGCATGAATATTTTAAGTGTAACTAATACCTCAGATGACAAGAACAGGTCACAAATTGATCATGAATCAATCAGAAATTGATATATAAAAATATCTACTCCATCTCTTTCGCGAGTTTCTAAGTGTTACCACAGCTTTGCTCTTGTAATCGGCCGCCAAAGCAGCGTACCGCAATGCCTCGCAGGCCAAAGTTATCAGTAACACTGGAATTATAGCTATATGCAGGTATAACCATTAAGCAACCCTCTACTGTAATAGATCGTCTCGTTACGTAGTAGGCAAACACATGTATGAAGTGTGTATGTATGAATTGATGCTAGTAACAAAATTCTTACCGCCACCAGCAGTTGAAAGTTAGTCATATGCTAGGTTAAGCGTGTACACCTTCGACCAGCCAGGCTAGCATGCGCACCACCACAAAATTTTGTCTACTGTTTTGTCTCGCTCTTTCTCGTGCGAATATGAGATAAATGCACGACATAAGCATAGACAAATTTGTGTCACAGCGCGCATGCTAGCACGGCTGATCGCCACTTTAAATAAGGTGAAACGAAATCGTTTCGAGAGGAAAATAAATACCTACCTAAAGTATGTAGGCTAAATCCTTAATTAGCTTCCTTTAATAGTCCTTACTAATAGAGGAAGTAGAATTTTCAAAACAGTAATTACCTAAAATGTATATTCAGGATGACTGCCGCAAATAAGCGTAGAAACTTTAAGTAGATTATGTCGAAAATATTATTACAAGAAACAAAATTATTGCTATGACGGAGCCCAAATGAAATAACGATAACAATAAAACAAAGATTAATCTTCCAAGAATAGTAAAGACGCTCCTCTCATTCAAAAAGATGTTAGTATAATCGTCTCCAAAACATATTCAAAAACACAAATGAAGTAGCGATACCATTTTAACGACACACCAAATTGAAACCGTGGCCCGTATAATACAATTTACATGTTATCAACTGTAGGGAGACCTACTTTTACGAGCACTATTACTTTATCAAAGTAAATAACAACAATTCGATCCATCGGATCAATCAGCCGTCAACTCCGCCTTCGGTCGTAAAACTAAAAAAATGCACCTAAAACGTCTCAAAAACGATACGCTGGATATATATATCGTTCCAGCTAGTAAAATAGATAAATAGCGTCCGATGCCGCTCAAAATAACTAATTTAATTTTATGTCTCTCACTGGGCTGATACCTGTCCACGACCGTCATAGATTCCGATGTCGGGCCGGGCCAATTTATTACTTACTATATCATCTGAACTTATGTCCGGACATAATAAGTTTCCACGGAGCTAAGTTGAATTTATTGTTTATAGGCACGCGGGGATAGGGAGGTATGGTTGTCCGTCCAACGGACTTATTAGACACGATTTCGATCCGAGAAATATATGGTATTACTTTCGATGAGCTGAGTTTTCTGACTTTTATGTCCGTGGTAAGTAAGACTAACGTCAGAAAAGTTTGGGGCTTTTAAGGATTTGAAAGGGAAACCATTCACAGTTCTCAAGGGTAGAGTTTGCGTGAGTGGTAGCAAGATTTTTTCGTGAAACTTTTCAGGTTATGAAGGGATGATGTCTCAGACAACTGAAGAAACCTCACACCAAGTGATATAGTTGTTAGGGTTTGATCCTAGTCAAGTTTCTCACTTTGCCTTCTTTGGTCTTCTTCCTCGTGTAGATCTACGCTCTTATTTTAAACTATTTTCATATGACATTCATATAAGTAACAATATAACATTAAAAAAAACTAATATTTTTTAAAATGTTAGAAGATATTTAAATCGATCGATGGCTTGATTCATATAGCCACCAGCGAAAGTACCCTTAACAGATCTTAGACACTGCTTGAAACATATGTAGGAGACCAATTATACGACCACGTATTAATGTACTTAATGCCTATCATGCGTACATAACTGCCTTATTTATACCCTTCAGGTTGTTTCAGCTGAACTTATGACGTATCGTAGAAACTAGATAGTCTATCCACTTTTTGTTGTCTTGTTGCCGGAACAACCACAGTAACGATTCGATTTTACGAGCACGCTGATAGATCCCATTGGTCAATTCAGAATCGGTTTCTAATAAATTGTATCTTCCCCGTAATAGACGGTTACGACACAGCCTATCGCACGCACTTCCTACAATAAACGTGATATAAGTGACCAATAACAGCTGTAACAAATCTATAACTATCACAAAACTACCAAAAAATATTAATTAATGTTACAAAAAAATCGTTCCCTTCAAAAAGTTTAATTAAAAGTCATAACTTTGAACCTGATGCCGGATTAAAATATTTTTTCCGTCGAATCAACGGATCCCATGCATAAATAACGCACACATCATATCGTAACGAATAGAGTTGGAATGGACCAATCAAAGTAATTCAAGTTTATATAGAATACTATCATAATGGGAAAATTGAACGGCCCACATCCGTTTAGTACCTACTGGAAAACAGTAAAGAAGACGCAGAAGGCCGTCTCACGAACGTCGTTTCATCTCACGCACACTAATAACACGTCTACTAGCCCGAAACTAATGTCTTAGGGGCAGTTTAGACGCTCAAGCAATCGCACGTTTGCTTGACAGAATAACAACGCTTTTGCGTCAAGCGCGGATTTCGTGATACTCGAAATGCGCGCTTGCCGCAAAAGCGATAGGGGCATCTTAGATTGTTTAGGATGTTTGGAACTGTCATATTTGGCTGGCACATGGGTCATAGTCGTGAACGGGTGCCGCTTGTGGTGTCTGGTCAACTCCAGTTGTAATCCTTCTGTGGTCTTGTAATTTAGTTCAAACGTTTATTTTAATTTAGTTTAAGACCATAGTTCCCAACTTGAATATATGACCTTATCTTATCAATGTAGGGACCACGTGTACGTAGTGTAATTTAAAAAAAATAAAAACAAAAACAAAAAAAAACTGTCATACTTTAGTTTACAAAATGAGGCAGATTTAAATATAAGCTTTTTGCACTATTCCCTCGTATCATAAAAACCGCAATGTTTTTGTAAGGTTTCCACATACCTCAGACTGTAAGCTTAACGATATAATTTGTATGAAGCTCAATCACTGTCTCATTTACAGTATGTATACTCGTTGAATCAAGGCTCTCATGTGGATATAAATTTAAAATATTACGATGGGCATTAAGATTTGAATAAACATGTCGACCGAGTCGGCGATAGTCGCATCGTCGCAATAGTCGTCGCTCGTAGCGCAGCGTGCTGCGCGACGTTTGACGACATTATTGTCGCACTCGCCGCATTTAAGGCTTCATTTACATGAGTTGTGGAGGGTGGGTTTAATGAGCTTTGTTGTATGTGGAGTGTTTCAGAGAAAGGGATATTTCGTTCTGGCGATATGAAATAAAGATTACCTACCTGATATGATGATAAGATATTATGAAGCCTCTATGATGTTTTATATACGGATACTTATTGTTAGTGGCAGGACTAACTCTTCTGCGAGTGTCCGTCTGGGTTGTTACCACCGCATTGCTCGTGGAGTCTGCCGCCAAGCAGTAGTGTGCAAGCATTACTGTGTTCCGGTTTGATGAGCAGAGTAGCCAGTGAAATTACTGGGCTTATGAGACATACCTAATGTCTCAGGGTAACGAGTGCACTGCAGTGCCACGCAGGCCTTTATGTTTCAAAGTTCTGGGTGGCACTGCAGTTGTTATGGGCCGACGTTATGCTTACCATTAGGCAAACGACCAGCACGTCTCGTTACACAATAGCATAAAAAACCGGATACTTTAAATAAATCAGAAACAAAGTAAGTAATTTAGGTGCTCTTAAAAGAAAGTTACTAAAATTGTTTTTTTTTTGTCAGGAATGGAATGGACCCACATCGGCCACCTTCGATAACCGTGATTCGCAGATCTTCTATTAATTATTATGTACCAATTGGATTTACTACAGAGGTGTGAGCTAAAGAATTGATTGATAAACGCATTTGATCGTTGAGTTCCAGCACGGTTCACTACAATTTGGGCTTACAAAGAATTAACTACTACTGAGAAAGCGCGTTCTTTCTTCGGATTCAGGTTAATTTTCCATCGGGTTAGTTAAGAACTGATATAATTTAAGTAATAATTGTGATAGTGATAACCATTTTGTAACAATTAACATTTCGAAATTTTTAAACACCATGAAATTGCTATTCATTTAACATTAATTGTTACAAAAAATACATTATTTTCTTTCTTTATTACAAACTAGCTGCTGCCCCCCCCTTTCACCCGCGTGGAGATTTTGGATTTTATGGTTTTTATTTTTTTGCGCGGAACCCTAATTCTTTTTCTAAAATAAATGTAGCCTAAGTTACTCCTTGTAACATCAGCTAGTTAGCAGTGAAAGTCCCATCAAAATCGGTCCAGCTGTTTCGGAGATTATCCGGAACAAACAGACAGACAGACAGACAAAAATTTTAAAAATGGTTGTTTTGTTATAGGTACCGTATATACTTTCATATCTTCAATTTTATTTACTTTTTTGTACCTATAGAGTATAGATTAATATCGTTTAGAAGAACTTTAACATGCTCAAGGTAAGTAACCGAATTATCTCTCAGATCGGGCGGACAATGGCTGAAGCCTAATTATGCACGAGCAGGACACAAATATTTTAATGCACTCGGACGTATCGCGAGCGAGACACGAAACAAAAGGGACATCTCGTGCTTTACCTCGAGATATACGCGGGCGATACCATTGAACGCGGCCGCTGTCGCGCGTGTGTGCGCGCGGCCGTCGTCGCGTGTGACCGCTGAGTTGCAGCAGGGGTGGCGCTGGCGTGCTAATCGTACTACAACTTTAGCTACGACAAAAATGTGCCAGGTATATTATTATTATGAATTTGTTTATAACGAACTAGCTGCTGCCCGCGGTTTCACCCGCGTGGAGATATTTCATGGGAACATTTCATGGGTTTTATTATGTTTGCGCGGAACCCTAATTCTTTTAAAAAAATTAAAGTAGCTTTAGTTACTCCTTGTAACATCAGCTATCTGCCAGTGAAAGTCCCTTCAAAATCGGTCCAGTCTTTTCGGAAATTACCCGGAACAAACAGACTGACAGACAGACACAAATTTTAAAAATGGTTGTTTTTTTATAGGTACCGTGTATGCTTTCATATGCATTCAGTAAAAAGCTGTTATTTTGATATTAGAAACAGACACTTCAATTTCATTTATTTGTATAGATAGATCTACGTACCACAAACTCGTCTGGATTATAACCGAATGTAACGTCTAGATATATCAATTTGTTTAAATTGACAGCAGTAAAATTCGACAAATATTGTTGCAATGAGAACGAACTGTAGAGAAAATGTATTCGATGCTGGTTGTAGTTTGCAGTAAACACTGCGGTGAAAGGCAGCCCTACCGTTACGCGGTGACCGCGAGGCGAGCGATAGCGCACACCGGCGACCGCGACCACAAATCGCGAGCGACAGCCAACAGGTAGCAGTCGCACGCATTGTTTCCACGAACCGAAACTACGAGACGGTATCGAAGCGATTGATATACGATCGGACCCGCAGAATGTTTTAGTAAAATGCACCAGCTTTCCGTTTTAACCTTTGAATATCTAATAGGGCCCGATTTAGAATAATTTATGGGGGAGGCAGGAGACAAAAACAGAACATTATGGGGCCGGCGCGGGTCAGGCCCGGTCCCCGCCGGAGTGTCTGCAGATTTCGTAAGATTTCAGCTATTTATCTGTCGCTGGAGTTGCAATCGATGAGTTTTGTTAGTGGGAGGACTAACTCTTCTGCGAGTGTTCGTCTGGGTTAGTACCACCGCTTTGCTCGTGAAGTCCGCCGCCAAGGAGTAGTGTGCAAGCATTAGTGTGTTCCGGTTTGATGAGCAAAGTAGCCATTGAAATTACTGGGCTTATGAGACTTAGTACCTAATGTCTCAGGGTAACGAGCGCACTGCAGTGCCGCGCAGGCCTTTGTGTTTCATAGTTCTGAGTGGCACTGCAATTGTTATGGGCCGGCGTTATGCTTACCATCAGGCAAATGACCAGCTCGTCTCGTTACCAATAAAAAAAAGCTATCGATGGTTTTGAAACGCCTAGTTAGCAAGTTAGAGTGGGAATCATAATGGCTAGTATTGAGGATCGAGGGTGGTCATTAATTACGTGCACCTAACAAGCGGCGAGCGGGGAAGGCGACGGGCGATTTATCCGATCGACTCGTTATTTAGATCGGCCACTGCGACGATAGATGGCGCGCGGGAGATATCTGATGCACGAACAGTGCAAGCTGAAGTAAAGCTATCGACATATCGTAATAATGTGGTAGTCTTTGTATGAACGATATGATCAAGGCAACGCCAGAACTTTTAATGTGGAAATAATATTTGATCTATTTTAGACGTAGAACTACGTGCCATTGATTCATTTTTGAAGTCCATTATTCAATCCAAGTTAAAATAAAATACAACTAAAAAACAAAACGGTCCTTATACTCGTATAATGTATATCGGCATATGTTGTGGCAGCCAGAGAAGATTGTTTTACCATCTTGAACCACATCGTTACTTAAGATTAGGTAGGTGAGATAGAAATGGCAGAACGATAAGGATTATTCCTGTCGTCCCTCTTTATGTCCCCCAGGGGGACAAAAAGGAAGAAAAAGTTCCATTTGGCCCATCGAGAATAAAAAAGGATGACATTAATATTATTATTATTACGCAAAACAATAAGCATCGATTAGTTACCAAAAAAAATAACAATACGTAACTTAATTTTTTATATGGTGTGTAGTAAAAACTTTTTACTGAACGGGCCAGACACTTACTTTTACATCCGTAAATTATATAAAACACATCAATAAAACAAAACTGCTAGCAATTTTCCAGAACAAATTTAACATTAACGAAAAATCTTAACACCTTCATAAGAAAGCAAATCCCAAACGTCACATTAGGAAAATAAGCTCCACCGCACACGCAGGAACGCGCGGTCGCGTTGTCGCGCCCCGCGTTAATTAGGCCGATAACCCGCGATGGAATTCATTAGCTTCTAATTAAATATAAGACATGATTCGCCGGTTACGGACGAAAGTGAGCGTAGGTGCACTTGCAGTACTTGATTAATTAAGAACGTTGCAGCCGGTAATGCTCGCCCTAATTAAGCCTAGGATAAGCTTCCTTGTCGGTAATGGTTGCAGAATGCCATTGTATGAAAATAGTATTTTGCTTTGACAATGAGACTTTGTTTGAGAGATATAGATAGGCTTTGGTCGGTAACCAAAGCTGGAGTTGTTTATAAATGATATATTACGAGCAGTCTGGTATTAAATTACTTTTATAGTAATTTAAAACGCTTACACATTCACACCCCCTACTCTAGGATGGTACTTGTGTCACAGGTGATATATATATCCAACTTAAATATCGAAAACCTGAGAACAAACTTTATGTTCACGACACAAGGTTGCCCCAGCCGGGGATCGAACATGTTAGTCTCTTTGCAGGCAGGGCTACTGACAACTTAGCCACGGAGCTTTCAATAAGTAACAGTAGTAAGTAATAAAACGTTATTTGCATCTTCAACTGCATAATAAATTTCCAACACTGGAAGTAAACGTGCTCAAAGTGCAGTTGATGAGGTATCCCTGCTTTTATAGCGCATTCACATCATCATCATCAGCACACTTATACTTAGTTGATTTTATGCAAGTATACCATGAAGATCCTCCTCGCTTATGCAGCGAGTGATTACCAATAACATATTGGCCGTCATTGTAGATCGAATGAATCGTCCTTACAAAGGTATGTAAGATTGTAAGTACACAAGACAACGTGTACTGATGTAGCCTTATAGATACTAAAGCAACTAATAATGAAAGCCAGCAAAGCAACTCACGTTGCTGTATTAAAAGCAGCTTAGTTCAACTTAAATTCACACAAGTCTTAGGTTCTAGTATCGCCAAATACTAAATCATCAAACCTCATCTAGGTAATACGGGTTCCTATCAAGCTCCTTATGTCTAGCCGGTGGGAGCTGGTTTTATCCGGATCAGTCTGCGATAAATGATTGATAGCCGTCTAGATACCTTGCTGACATGCACCGACCGGAAAATTGCATGGACTCTTACCTGGAACAAAGATAATACAATTGTAAATAAATTATAATATAGTATGTATAAGCCAGTCCAATTTATGTTTAATAAACTAACGTTTACACACTTATATATACCTCTACTCAGGATTCATTGTGGTGGCGTGGAATTACTTGGAACACCAAAATCCAAGACCAGAAAAAAAGAGATTGAAATGTGATTACCAAATTATTTAATAACATTCCAAAAAACTAACACCTCAATTACCATGAAAATTTAAAACCGCCCCTTAATTCCAAAAACTATTTCCCCACTAAAACCCAACAAATAAATTCTAACCCTCTAATAATTACCCCGTTTCCCAATGAATAAGTAAGGCATGTCGCGCCGCGTGACAGTTGTCGCGTCACGCGTCACGATCGACGCGTCTCCCGCGTGAGGCGCTGTCACATCGGATAGACGTGACGTATCAGTCGTTAGTGTAAGGAGGAGCTTACAAAATATTTTATTCATTTAGGTGTATTTCTGTTAGAAGTGAAAGCTGAAAAGGCAATTCTAATTATGGATACGCATCCTCAAGTCGATACAATTTATAGGTTATATGTGTCAGTCACTTTGTTATAAAAAAGCGAATTAGTCATTACTCTCTATTCTTGCAAAGTGGTAGGTATGAACAGTTCTTGCCTGGATAGCTACCAATAGTACCACCCTCAAGTTAAAAATCTGTAGAAACGCACCTATCGGTGTGCTATCAGATAAAACAGGTAAAACTAATAAATCGTTCTTGGCTAGGTGTCAGATTATACAATAAAATTTCCTAAAACAATAACTGAACTACCATAAGGATAATTTAAACGTATTTAAAAAAAAATTATAAACTTAAGGATTATGTAGATGAATGGAAAATTAGAAGATGCATAGAGGCAAACAGCACAGAAACCTCGTGGCAACTATATTCTAATACCTACTTTAAATTTTAAATATGATTGCTAGTATTAGAAACATTTTAAAAAACTATTTTTAAAAAGAATAGCGGCGAAATTCTTACCCTTCTTCTTGATCGGTCTATACAAATTTGGAACGGGCACTTAGGGCCGTAAGATCAAAAGCGGTTTAAACCACAAAAGAGAGTTTAATCTCCTGTCTCCGATTATTTCCTAAGATCAATGGTAGTTAACCGTCCATGGGTAGTTTAAACTATCGATTAGTTTAAACTTGGCTCGGGGTACAGTTAAACTCCCATGCGTAGGTTAAACCGTCAATATGACGTATTTTCAATATGGCTGCCTGGCCTGATATCATATGTTTCACGATGTTTGTTTGAAACTTTGATCGTCGAGTTTATTTTCGTTGTTTACTTTTGTGTATTTGATATTACCTAACTCTGTAGTGTAATGAAAAATTATTACAATTATTCTGATTTGGATATCGAATTAATAACTGAACTGAATTATATTTTTTATACAAAGCAAACCGTATGTCGTACGAACAAGAGACAATCATTGAGGTCAATGGGATAAAATTGAATTTATACTCCGTTTTGGAGTCTCCAAAGCGTCATCAAGAGCTATTAACTGAGATTGAAAGGGAAATATGTCATCCAACCGCAAGGTTATTAAATATTCATCGCCGGTATTCATATCGCACTGAGATAAATGTAAAGTTGGAAGCGCCGTAATAACGACCGATTTAGTTGGTATGAAGGCAAAAAACCGACCAAACGTAAAACGAACAAAAGCGCCTTCTAAAGTAGAAGGCGTTATACTAGTTACGTAAGGCGATTTCAATAAACTACGACACTATGAATAAGACTCTTAAACCACGTTATCAATCGTACTATTGAACAGTTTAACCGTATTCAATTAGCGTAAAACATAGTAAGTCAGTTAGAATCAGGGTTTAGATACTGTTGGACTAACAATGGCTTTGTCAACATACGTAGAAGAGAAGGTAGCCCGGCAATACGAATCCGAAACTACGACGAACTCAATGAGAAACTCGGCGCTGCGGCGTTGGCGCCAGAAGCCCCGACCCGAAATTAGCATAGTTTTTAATATTTTTTGCGTTTTTCTTGTTCTTATTACGGTTTTAAGTCATTATTATGTACAAAAAAACCTGTTATTATATTGTATATCTACATTTAAAATTATTGTAAACAGATGCACTAACATTACACATGGCACACAAAACATTTTGCATGTTTATGCTACTCACTCGCAAACTATCACCATATTTACACTCCACATTATCAATATAGGCGTGGCAACATTTCTCCTCTATACTTGGATCCATAAAAATACAAACCTTTTTCACAAATGGCCATTATGGCCAATTTAGACTTTGAGATTGAACTTGATAAATCGTTTTCTGTGGATTGTCACGCCCTTGATCATCTCGAATCTTGTAAAAATATTCTAAATGACCAGTTTAATTTTAAGATATTATCTTTTAACATAAGAGGCCTCCAAAAGAACTTTGATTCGTTCTTCGTTGCATTAAAGAGATTACAAATTAATTATGACATAATTATACTTACGGAGTGTCACCTGGGCACCTGTTCACTTATTAGAAGGATTCCAGAATATTCTAATTTCAGTACCGCAAAGATAAATAATAAAGCAGGGGGAGTGGTCGTCTATGTTCGAACAGTTTGGAGTGTTTTCGTCAGTGAACCAATAGTTGCAGATTCCGATAGCCTCATGGTCGATTTCCCTAATGGCAAATCTATATTAGCCGTCTACCGATCTCCTTCTTTTTCGAACATAAATAACTTTCTTACTTCCCTGGAATCAGTAGTATTACAGAGGACTCTTGATAAAAGAGATATATTAATTGCTGGCGATTTAAATATCAACATTCTGCAGGAAAATACACAAACTAGCGATTACACCTGCTTAATGGCCACCTTAGGACTCAAAAATACAATCGTTAGACCCACCAGAGGCTGCTCCTGCCTGGATCATATCTTAGTAAGTGTAACATCTCAGGCAATTGGTGTAGTATGCAAAACTGATATAACGGATCATGACCTGGTCATGGCAGGCATAAAAATGAATATTTTCAACCATCGCCGAAGCAAAGCTGTTACAAAAACGGATTTTATTGGCATTTCTAGTGAACTACCCAACATAAAGTGGTCTGATATACTTCAATCAGATGACGTCTCTGTTACAGCTACCAATTTAACTTCAACATTAGAAAACCTGGTTAAGAAATTTACAAAACACATTCCTACTAGCCATAGAAAGCATAATATAAAAGACTGGGTTTCTGCGGGACTAATTAAATGTATGAAACATAGGGATTATCTACACTTAGAAGCAAGAAAATACCCATATGATACAGATATTCAGGCCTCGTACAAAAGATATCGTAACGTATTTTCGGACCTTATGAAAAACATTAAATCTAACCACAATAAAAGTCAACTCTTACAGAGCAGTCATAATCCCAGAAAACTGTGGATAACTATAAAAAAAGTTTGTGAATTAGACAACAGAAAGGATTCCAACGATCAACTCCTGCATCTCAAGCCTTCTCCAGTTGAATCACTAAACATGTGCAATGATTACTTCACAAATGTCGGACAGACTCTTGCAAACTCAATTTTAAATAGCTTGGGGAAAACTGAACTTGAACTTTCTGCACTTGTTAACATTAATTTGAACAACTCTGGCTCGTTCTTCCTAACACCTACCGACCCAATAGAAATACATTGCATTATAAACTCACTTAAGGATCATACTGCTCCAGGCATGGATGGAATTACGAATAATTTAATAAAAAACATTTCCCCTTTCATAGTAGATCCACTGAGCCATGTCATTAATTTAAGTCTTAGCACTGGCAAGTTTCCAGACTGCTGGAAAGTAGCTTCAGTAGTTCCAATTCACAAAGATGGATCAAAGTCAATATGTTCCAACTTTCGTCCAATTTCTTTGCTCCCAGTCTTCTCCAAAATTTTAGAAAGAGTAGTTAATAAAAGACTTATCAAATTCTTGGAACTTAATAACATCTTGACATCGTCCCAATTTGGTTTTCGGCAGAAAAAATCAACAGAAGATGCTGTAACATTATTATTAGACAGTGTAGCTACCACTCTTGACGGCGGCGATAAGTCTATTGGGGTGTTTTTGGACTTGGCCAAGGCGTTCGACACGGTATCTCCAAAAATTCTTCTCAGAAAGCTGGAGTGTCTTGGAATCCGTGGAATTGCCTTGGACTGGTTCCAGAGTTACCTCACCGATAGAGGACAGTATGTTTCGGTAAACAATGAGAAAAGCAACACTAAAAAGGTTTCTTTTGGGGTGCCACAAGGCAGCATATTAGGCCCGACGCTCTTTATCATTTACATTAATGACATAGCCAACCTGTTTGCAAGTCAAAAAGACGTTAAAGTAATCTGTTATGCCGACGATACTGCAGTTTTATTTAGCGGTAAAACGTGGTCAGATGTTTTTAAACGTACAGAAGATGGTTTAGCAATTGTGGCGGCATGGCTAGATCAAAACCTACTAACATTAAACGCTAAAAAAACTAATTATATATGCTTCCACAAAACTAGTCATACTAGTCCTCCTAAAACCTTTCACGTTAAGATTCATAAATGCGGTTTTGTTCACACAAACTGTGACGGCATCTGCTCTTGTCCAACCATAGACCGTGCCTCATCAGTAAAATACTTGGGCATAACACTGGACGAACAACTAACATTTAAATCCCACTTAAAAATTCTTACTAGTCGAGTCAGAAAAATCATTCATATCATGAAACTTCTACGTGAAGGTGCTGACAAAGAAGTTCTCATGATGGTTTACAAGGCACTTTGCGAATCAATTCTGACGTACTGTATTCTCGCTTGGGGCGGAGCAGCTAAAACCCACCTGATTGCACTGGAGAGAGCCCAAAGATCAGTTCTTAAAGTCATGTTCCGCAAACCTTTCAGGTACCCAACCAAATTACTTTATCAGGAATCCGAAGTCCTTACAGTACGACAACTATATATTCAAAAGTCCTTAACTACGCACCATAAACTCATTTCACACTCTTCGGCCAATTCCTGTAACTCTGCCACTCTCCGTCGTTTTAAAGTAAAAGTTCCCATCATTAAATCGTCCTTTGCAAGGCGTTTCAGTTCCTATTCCTTACCTTTTCTCTACCGACGTGCAGTAAAAACTATCGGTCTAAACAATTGCTCTTTACGAGATGCTAGGGAAAAGATAAGGAAATGGCTCGTGACCTTAGATTACAACGCAACTGAATCCCTTCTGATTGTCCCGAAATAATAATAATTTAATGGTATTCGTATGATATACTCCGATTTCATTTCATTTCATTTTAATAAATAAATTTTTGTCATTGTATCTTATCTGCGCCTCATACCTACACACTGTACCATGCACTTACACAACCTCACACACTCACACTCTCATATTTTATTACCCTTATAATAGTAATTCTAAGTGTAGCATCATTTATCAGTCACTGTTGTTCTCTATTTTATCAACCTGTTAATTCTAAACGGCCTCCCGCGATACAGGCCTGACCTAGTGCGGGGACCATCATAAAAATGTAACATTTTCTCTTTTTGTCAATAAAAATCTTTGTTGTTTGTTGTTGTTGTTGTAGAAATCGAAGGACTGACGGTGGCATTCGACTTCCCCAAGGCGATTTGAACGGTAATTAGGGTGCTTATGGAACACCCGTGAACCTTCTATAAGGCAATATCTGACGTATTGAAAGCCAAATCGAATTCTCTAAGGCGTTTTGCATCTCTCGTTACAGTGGTTTAACCTATTATTTAGGCATTTAGAACCTGCTCGTAAAGCGTTTTCTGTCCTAGTACAACCCTAAGGCCCTTATTTACAGTTATATACCCTGTAAACTAAAGCGTTTCAAGCTTCTTGTAAGATGGTATAAAACTCGTCACGTGGGACGGGACTCGTGGGAGTACTGAGACTATCCAGTCACCAGTGGCTCCAAAAAAATTCGGTGCGAAAGACCAAATTTTACTTACCCAACCACCTACACCAGAAAATATATACTAAATACTACCAAATACCAAATACTTACCAATGTATCAGAAGACTGAATACAAACTGTGAGAGCGCGCTCTTCTTGTTAACAAAATTTTAAATTCACGCGCGGCCTATGTAACTCTTGTAACAAACCGCTTGCGCGATTCAGACCGAGTCAACTTTCTACACTAACGCCATCTATCGAAAAAATTAGTAAGTAACTTAACTAAATTGAATTGTGAATTGAATGGTAGTTAAAATAAGTAGGTAATCATTATTATACAATGTACAGAATGTAGGTAATGTATTTTAACCGACTTCAGAAAAGGAGCTTATTTTTATTACGCTTTTACTTAACTTGCAATGTTTGTATGTGTGTATGTATGTTTCTTTAGGTCAAATCTTGCAATCTAAATTTGACCCACTTCCCGGTGTTCGATTTAACCGAAATTTTATACACATATGCAAATCGGATGACAATGTAATATAATATGTCACAGAGCTGGTCTGATGATGGAGTCTGAAGGTGGCTTTAAGAACTCTGTAACAACACAACCTAACCCCGTCGAGTTTGGTATCGTTTGATTTGTCTTTACAAGTACTCTGACCCTTGATTATGTCCAGGGTCCTGATGACGGAGCCAGAAAATGACCACAGGAACTCTGTAACGAAATGATGTAGCCCCATTGAGTTTGGGCTTCTTTGATTTGTCTTTACAAGTACTCTGTTCCTAGATGATTTCCAGGGTCCTGATGGTGGAGCCAGAAGGTGGCCACATCATTATTTTATAAAAACATGTCTAGAAAAATATATTTTTCCAAAAAATTCTTATTGTACCTCCGTTATCTATTATGTTTTTATGTAGGTAGCATAAATACAACGATTTCTCCAACTTTTCTGGGCCGATTTGCTTGCAAATTGAATTAAAATCCGTTCAGCCTTCCAGACCTGAGTGGTTAAACCTCGAAAAATTAAAAATGGAATAAAAAACCTTTCCGCACCCCCTCTTTTAGGAGGAGTATCTTACCCTTCTCCCTCCATCCCGAAGCCGCGGGAAGTAGCTAGTAGGTACCTAATAAATGTAATTGCCTTTGTGGTAGGTATGTCGCTTACAACTTTGCGATAGCACAAAAACCGCTTGACACGGAATCAGTTTTCACCCTATATGTAATGCTTTAATGTTGGTCTGGCTTGTCAATGTAAAGACCACAAAGTCGATGCTTTACACCTTGATTTAAATCATAAAAAACCTTTCTCGGTTAATATGTACCGCTAATGTGCGTTGTTTTAAGACTTCGATCTTGCGTTAGTTTCGTTTGAATCTTGCTATATTTCGTGTTAAGTATTTAAATATTAACCTTTTCGTATATACTAAATATTACCGTCATTACGTTGATATTTCTTAAATATGTACCGCCCTCTGCGTAAGGCGTTTATTTGAGTCTGAACTGCTATATTAACTGGAATACGGTTAATTCCGAATCTCATTTAAGGCACGTGTGTTTCGGCGTTTTACGTACCGTGTAATTGACTATACCGTTTGTGGGTTTTCGCTTAGCTAAGCGAAAATCAGCGTAAGATTAACAAATTGTCCTGACGTATTTATAATTTAATCGTATAAGACTAAATTCACCTTAGGCCCAAAATCCATTTTTCTCAGTGCGATTATAGGTAAAATATTATGCAAAAAGATAATGTAGTTTTGTTGGGAATGCGAAAATGTGCTGTTGTAGATTTTGTGTTATTTACTAAAACCTATGTTTTATCGAGTGTTAAAGTGTAATAATGGTGGATTATTAACCATTAAGTGTTTGCAAACGTGTATGAGTGAAAGGCAAATATGAAATAGTACAAAGACGAAAAACGTGTATTTTCGTATACTTATTGATCTGTGTTCGTATACTATCCAAAACTCCATAGTCTGCGCCTTGACTAAACTTTAACGTGACTTTGACGACTTTCATGCACCAAAACTAGAAATTTATTATAACTTGATACTGGCTAAATACGCAAATAGTGTGGAGCCAAAAACAAAACAAAAAAAAAGATAATCTCAAGTTCTGTCAATGTCAATGTTATCAAATTACTGTCATTATTTGAGTGAACAAATGAACGAAACAGGACAATATTGCCATGTGCATCAGACTAATCGAAGTTTAACTAATCTGCTCCTATTTTCAATTTGATCTTATGGCGGTAGATTAAACCATAGATTAAGTTTAAACGTAGATTTCGAAATCCATAGTTTTAACTGCTTTTGATCTTACGGCCCTTAGAGTCATTTATTTTAACGTTCATGAGTCCTTTGGGCTCATATGTGAATAAAGAATTTGAATTTGATCGTAGGTAATCGAAGTTGGTACTTTGACCGCATCGTCTTTTCACGCTATATTAAAATCACAATATTTATCAGAAAACTATATTATACATACCCATGGGTATGTATGTTAAACAAAATTCCCATACATTCAAGCAGCGCCACTCAAACTCGCTAAGAAGCACCGTCGTCAGACATTACCGGCAGCCTGATTACCATGGAAATGTCATTACCATGGATAAGTCATTACCATGGAAATGTGATCCAGGCTCCCAGGTTTCCACAGCTACCGCCGTTGGAGAAGGATGTATAAGCAGGATTGTGAGTGCGAGACAGTTTCTGTGCAGATGTAAGATTTTTTACTCGCTCTAGAACTTAATATCAATAAAACTCAAATTCAAATCAAATAGAATATGATTGAAATGATTTTTTTTAATTAGATTTTTTGATTTTTGTTTCATTTAGATAGATTGTTGTCGTTGTTGTTGAATATAAGAATCAGCCTAAGTAGCACAGCTGCATATGCTTTTTAACACACTTTTAATAGCTTCACTAACTTGTAACTAATTATGATCAAATCTTGGAAGTTAATTTTAACTTCCTTCTAACTGTCGTACTTATCGAAATAAAACTTTGTATTTACATAATTATTATATGTAGTTTGGATGGCAATACAATAATTTGGTATCATAATTAGGTAGTTGGTAGTCTGTATTCAACTTTTCATTCATCTTGCCACTCTTCCACAACACAGAACAAGCACTTAGTATTTTTTAAATGCATTTTTTGTCACGTTGTCCTCGCATACCTGCACCACGAGGACTGACAACTCGTGGTCCTAATTCTTGTGGTACCTATAGGTATCCAATTTCAAATAAACATTACTTATTACTGATGTAAAGTAAACCCATCCAGATTACAGATAGGTAACCTGCATAGTGCATAGCTCTGACATGAACATCGTATTTGATAGTGCAGTACGTTCAAACTTAACTGGAGTCTTTATGAGACTTCGCAACTTTGGATTGAACCTCTGAGGAAATAAAATGAAAGAAAACAGTCGAGATATGTTATTTTTCATACTTAGATTGGTAATTGCATCAAGTTTAAGTTTGCATTACTAGTATAAAGTTACGAGAATTTTATATGCCTTGATTTTTACGTACTTACTTAATATTTAGTTTTTACGATGCAAAGTTATTTTAAATGTTTCATGGGTATTTTAATTAATGTAAACATAGAAAAATATGTGCTAAGGTTTTTAAAGAATGGTTTAGTTTAGGAAAGCTGAAGGAAAACATCGTGACGTTACCATGTTATAGCATGCATGCATGCATGCTAAAGCTCTTTCTACGATCCTACGAGCTACCGTCTTCATGTTGCAAATCTGTTGCCTATTGTCAGTATCCTATCATTGCGTTACGGCTGCTGGTCTTCTGTTCTACTACCATTGACCACATCGTCGCTTAATTGCAAACTGACCGTATGTCAGTTTGCAATGGATGAAAATGACACAAACTAGGGTTGCATACTACTCAGGCTATCTTAGATACAATACACTTATATTTTTAAACTTTATATTTATTTTGGCAAAATTAATTTGAATTAAACAAATCAGTCACAAATCATTGAATTCCTGAAAATGCAAGTGCAGGATGTGACATAAAACGCAATAATAAGCTTTATAGGTACAACGGTATCCTAAGGCAAAAAATTAGAAACTCTAGAATTTTTGTCAGTTACGACCCCAAAAAGGGAAAACGTAACCTTTCAAGTATAAAAATGAACCGGCTATGTGCGATTCGGACTCGCGCACTGAGGGTTCCGTTCAGACTTGTAGGTATGTAACTAGTTCGTCAATCATGGGCATCGTTGGGTAATTAATTGTACTGCTACATTCACCCAAATAATTAATTTTAAACAAAATTGTGGTGTAACTACAAATTACAGTTTTCACATTTTGTTTCTTTACTTGTGCTATAAGACATTGGTTCTTGCCAAATTTCATGATTCTATGCCAACGGAAGTGGCGTATAGGTTTTGATTCCCTTGAGAGTGTCAAAATTTGCGGCATAAACCATGTATCTTTTCATTGCGAATAGAAGTTTGATTTTTTCACAGCTCCAAAAGATTGCAGATTTGAGTGTTAGTTATTAATTTTAACTTGATATACCCACGCGTTCCTGAGAAAAAGGGTGTTGACAGACAGACAGTGAAGCATGGACTTGGACATGAATGAATAATGGTTACTTTTTTCCTGTTGAGGTACGGAATTCTAAAAATAATACAACGATATTGCAAATAAATTTCAATCCAAATAAATCTTACTGCGTATTAGCTAAGATTTACTAACAGATGTATCACAGAGACGAGTATGGTACAGTGCCGCGCAAGTTTTTGCTAAGCTCTGGGTGGCGCTGCAAATTATACAGTCAGGCGTGACGCACCAAGCAATCAACCTACCCATCTAAATAAAATAAAAAATAAATATATAAAAACTAAAGCCACAATAAAGTTAAATAATACCAAAATACGCAGCAAAAATATTTCCTCGCGAGGCATGTTTAGATGTTCTCCGTACCAGAAATTTCCCAAGAATTTTCCTCCTAATTCCCGTCCAGTTTAAACAAAGAGTGACAGAAAGCAACATAAACCTCAAAATAAGTGAGCCAACTTCAAAACGGCAAAGCAGAGTCCACATAAACGTGTATAAGTTAGTACCCCCCCCCCCTCTCCCCCTGGTTTATCTTTATTATTAGTCTGCCGAGCGAAATTATGACGACTGCAAAACGTCTTTCCTTCCATCCCTCTCTCTCTTGTAGCCGGGTGGGTAGAGCTGTCCCGTTCAGACAAGGCTATATGCAGGCTTGCAGTGATTCCGCGTGACGATCGCCGAGGGACGCTAGGGATGTTTATAAGACCTCGGAGAAGTAAGTTTTGTATTTAGTTCAGTCTTATCTCGGAGTTTATTCGTCCTGAAGGGGTGAGCGAGGGTTGAATTAAAAAATAATTTGGCGCTGTTAATTTTTTTGGGGTGTTAGCGATGTAGTGTTGGGGTTTGTTCGTTTAGGTAGGTTTTTACGTTAGTGACACAAAAATGTAATTAAACAAGATATTATATAATGAGGGTAATTGTCTGCTTTTTGTTGTGGCGATTTTGTTCGATTTCTTTGCCAATTGTCAACCGATTTAAATTATTCTTTTTTCATGAGCACTGTATATAATATCAATGGTGGTTATGTGATATTTTATGAAAGAATACCACCCCCAAGTGAGGAAAAATAGCGGATGAAATTTCATAAATCGCGATATTTTTGACGTTTCCGCTTTCATTACATGCATTTTTTTTACGAAAATACTGGATAACTATACCTAAATACTATGAAGTGGGACCACGATACTCTTGTATTAGAATCGGCTATAAACGCGGCGCAGAAAGAAGTCTAAAATGGGTTCTAAAATGGAAATGTTTGACGTGTACTCGGAAAATGTCATTTATATACTGGACTCTCCATCATCCCACCGCCATCTACTCATAAACAGAAAAACAAATAAAACAAATCGCAAACAATTCCCGCCCACACAACAACCGTAGCGCGATTATCGCCGCGACTAGTCGCTTTATCAGCCAACGACCAGTCGCAGTCGCTTTATTAGTTAAGACGACTAGTCGCTTTATCAATTGCAGATGAACCGCACGGCTGTCGGCTTGAGTAATGAGCCACTTCGGCCGAGATATGAGCTATCGACGGGAATCTGCTTAAGTCAAAGGTAAAGGATATCAAGTCAGTAGAATTCCCATAGAATTCCCTTTTTATTCTCTGTAGACGAAGCTCACATGTTGTAGTTCCTCTTCCAAATAATTATATTCCTCGTCACATCTATACAAATAAATAAAATTGATGTGTCTGTTTGTAATATCAATACATATGAAAGTATGTATATAAATATAACGAAACAACCATTTTTAAAATTTTTGTCTGTCTGTCTGTTTGTTCCGGGAATCTCTGAAACGGTTGGGCCGATTTTGACGGGACTTCCATTGGCAGATAGCTGATGTTACAAGGAGTAACTTAGGCTACTTTTATTTTAGAAAAAGAATTAAGGTACCGCGCAAAAAAATAAAAACCATGAAATCCAATATCTCCGCGCGGGTGAAACCGCGGGCAGCAGCTAGTAGACTATATGCACAGTTAGTGAGTGACGTTACTACAGAGTTTAGTTGACCTGGGCGGTGATGCGAATCAGCATGAAGGAAACGATCTGTGTGTGTAGATTTCCTATATACAGAGTGGCTAAATGTTCTATCACCACGAACCCCTATCATGACATCCAGGAAATATCTGTTACTTTCCATTTGAACAGTGAACTTTGTTTTTCTATTGATGTTTAAATGTGCGCATTGCAACGCTGCGCTGAAATATCGGAAACGATAAGTACCTAAAAATACAATAAAATAATTGAAAAGATCTAATGAAGTGAAAGAAGTTTGCAGGAAAAGAGTGAAGTGACGTTCTTTCATACTTGCCTACAGCAAAGACGGTGACGTGATAATAGCAGTACGCAATCAATCATTTTAATTCAACACTGTTAAATGCAAAAGCTATATGTCTTATAATCTTAACTGCATTAATGATAGTTCTAAGGCCGTGGTATCAAGGAGCGTTCACACTGCGCGCTGCTTTTGACAGAAGACATTAGTGGCCCAATTCACGAGCGAGGAGTGTTTAGAGAAAGTTTACAGCTTCGTAATTTTAAAGTAACACATAATTATAACGTGTTAGCTAAGAATACTTGTGTCTTCAAATTTTTGTTTTTCCCGAAAAACTCAGTTGCTTCTTTATTTCACAGATGACATCAGAGCAATCAGCAATTTTTTAGACTTGTAACGATATGTGCTATTCTTACTGACACTACAGGAAGACCTATCTTTTTTGTGACATGTGTCGTAACTTTGCCTTTCTGGTATTAAAATTTCAATATCCACCTCTAATTTCTTCGATTGTTTCATTTATCTTCATAGACCGAATACAACGCGAGAAAGCGGGAAAAAGATAAAAATCTTCATTTATTCCTTTTTAAATATCAACTTTTTATGATATCAAAATCACCTAAGAAAACAACCAAAATAAAGATTGCAACTTCATTCGTACAAAATAAAACAAGACTTCGTACCTGACGTAATATTTCAACTGTTATCACTCTCCACTCGCCTTTGCTCAACACTCGGCCCAAACTCCAAGTCGGAGACAATTGGCACGTCACCGGCAGAGGTCGCCGCTTTCGCAAGTAACCACAAATCATGAGAGCCACGGGCCCGCCGCCGCCGGACACCGTCAAACAGAGTAGTGTGCACGCTCCATTACAACGTTAGTTGAGATGGTGCTATCTTGAATGCAGTAATCTTAACTTAGCTCACATAACCTTAAGTTAACGTCACTGATTATATAGCTAATCATCTTTCTTTTTCAATCTAGCTAACATAAACATACGTAAAATTAAACTGAAATTCTACATATACTCAAACTGTATTAGCAAGTCCTTTGCGACGATTTTCAGAAAGAAAATGCCCTCACTTGTTTCTATAGGCAACACTAACATAGAACCAAGAGGAATATTTACTGTAAAATTTCATGTTTTTATATTGTGTGTGTATCTGTCGGCTTTTCCTAGTTTTTTTCCTAAATCGTTGCTGAAAAAGAATCATCCTTGCTATTAAATGTAGATACATCTCGCAGTTATCAGCATCCGCCGAGTCTGGCAGCGCAATGTGGTTCCACTGACAAAGTCAGTCATTGTGTCCGCGCGAGTCTACGAGACAAAAGAGCCATCGGCTAGTTTTTATATCTGGGCACATCCTGTCCATTGCTTATCCGCCTCGCTGTGTTTCTAATATAGAGATAGGGATGTTACGTCAGTAGGGAATCTGGTTTTACAAAGGTTTTATAAGTACGTGGCGCAATCTGGAAAAGTTTCTTTGCATAATAGTTTTTTCATGTCAAACGCAAGCTTCATATTGCCTTCTACCACTATCTCACCTGCTGCTAAGTGACGATACGGTCGACGATACTTATTACTCAGAAGATACTCATTCACTCGTGATACTGATTCCTCAGAAGATACTTATCACTCGTGTCTTGAAGAAACCTATGTTATAGCGATAAGTAAACAGACTTTCGTCGCCAATAAAGAATAAGTGGTAGAAAAATAGGCATTGATAAAAGAGAAAGATTATAGAGAGAATTAATACCATCCAACAATAAATGTATTAATTACATAGACTATAAACTCTAACTGCAATTCTCTACATTATATTGCGAACCAATCATATAAAATACTCTTTAAATATCAAAAAACAAAACCAATTCTTGTTTTTTGCTCACAAATATTTGTCACAATGTCGACGGCGATTGTACACGCAATATTACGCTAAATAGAAACTGTAACCACTTACCCAACCACTAAACCACTGGGTCATATAGAACAACTAGTGGCAAAGGTCAAACATAAGTAGGTGATATAAAAACACGCATATTAAAGGCATTGACAGCTACCACCTACGAAGACGAGAGAGGTTCTAGGGGTGAGAAAGACTTATTTAAAATAACCGGTTAGAAACCTGCATAACTCTATATTAAAAATTGGTGATAAGAGTAAATGTAGTTTTTTTATACTATTGAATACTGAGGTGAGCGGCATAACGACGGCCATAACAATTGAATTGCCACCCAGAACTTTTAAAAACAAAGGCCGGTGCGATACTGCAATGCGCTCCTTACCCGGAAAATTTCAGAGACTGCTCGTCAAACCGGAACACAGTAATGGTTGGCTGCTTGGCCGCAGACTATACTCGTACGGGCAAAGCGGTGGTAGCCAATCAGACGGACTCTAGCAGAAGAGTTAGTCTTATCACCTGGTAAAATTCGTCCGATTACCACTACGAACGCAATCTCAATAATCTTAGGATCAGTGTAGACGCTTATGTAAACGTACGTTTGCTTGTCAGAATAACGACGCTTTTGCGTCAAGCGCGGATTTCGTGATACTGGACAGGCGCGCTTGACGTAAAAGCGTAGTTATTCTAACAAGCAAACGTACGTTTGCATAAGCGTCTACGGTCTGCATTAAAGAGGTCCTAACTGAAAATGGAACGCCGCCGTAGGCATTGACTCGAGGTGAAAGCCTAATAAGACACGTAACCCACCAATAAATACCTCTATGGCAGGTAATATCATATCTGTCACATAAATCAGTCCATAATCATACAATAATTACATCCAATAATTCAATCGAATGTATCTCTTGCGTATCGACTGCTCGTTGACAAGATAATGCGTCTGTCAGGGGTTCAGAGCTGGCAATGGACGGCATCTAATTAAGAAACCTCATTACAGTGATACGTCTTGTGATAGGTAGGCTACGATGGGATGATAGACAATCAAAGAACATCAGATGTTCTAAGTAATAGGTTGGGCTGGTGAGGATTCTATTTGGTTGTTTAAATATATGTTAAAATTTTGACTATTTAACAGGAAACTGACTAAATCGTATTCAAGGGTTACCACTATTTACGAAGTAAGTTAATTATGATATCAGCTATTATTTCTTCGGTGTAGCTGAAAGATAATTAACAAATTAACACATTAGTTGTCAAAATACAATTTTAATTCTGCGTCCCCGACATAATAAAAAAAGAATAATTTTCGTTTTTCTTTTTTTTCCCACGTTAAGTTGTAGATAGCTCCGTAGGACCGATATAAGTACCAATGATTGTAAGTCCAAACATCGTTTCAGTCCATATTTGCCTTATCTTTCCAATAATAATTTTAAAGTTTAAATAATAATAGGTAAGTCTTATCTTCAAAAAGTGAACCGATCGACTAAAAAAATTAAGCCTATTTTTAATAAGTGGACCATACCTACCATCTTATTTTTATTTTCGAGAAGATTTTTTTACTGTTTACGTTCTCAAGTTAATCTAAAAGCAATTACCCTGCCTACCCGTTGCTTTCACCACCCGATAGCATGATACGACCAGCATGCCCGTCAGTAACTGTAATACTGCATTATGACGTCATCACCGCTTATCGCAGCGGAACAGTGACGTCACTCGACACGTGATAGCATATTGACCAATTACGTTATACTGTTAGTGCATGGACGGAGCTCCGGTACCTATATGGCGTTGCCCGTAACGCTGTCCTATAGGAGCTGTAGATAAAAATATTGTTTCAAGCCTGAAGGTTTACCTTTCAAAATGCGATAGCCTTGTCTTTATTTGTGACATTTTAATATATACACATAAAATCAAACACGCAAAATGTCAAACGCGCATAAAGCCAAACACGCACAAAGTCAACCTCATATAAAGTAAAATACACATTAAGTTAATATCAAGTAAATGTTTATGTTGCAACAGACTATCGACACCATACCTATTGTAAAAAAGCGACTTAAAATTCCGTAAAAGTTTTTCGAGGAAAGCTTTTTGCTAGGGTAGGTCTGGTATCGCGAAATTATTATGAATTTCAAAGTGTAAAAACCTATGTGACCTAATCTATCAAGCCTACGATGCGATAGTATACGCCAAACAACAACATATAACAAAGAAACAAACCAAAGTAAACTTGATTACTTAACCAAGCTTAATGCATTCGGATGCCTTAACTGTGACGTTTCACGCAGACACGCAGTTTAAGCACATGCTAAACGCAAGATACAAACATTTTAAAAAGAATTGAAATCTCAGTCACACGACTCAAACCCCATTTGTTAACTAAATAAACAATTCAATCGCTTTGTCAATTCAAATTCAAACATGACGAGGTAATTCGATATGAGAAACAAATATTGGTAAAGCCTACATAATACCTCCATTCCTCCATTTTCGAACTAATAATATTATTCCCAATAATAACAATAAAATATTGATTCCACCCGAACGTTCTAAAAACTATAAAAATATAGAATGACATTATATAGAACATAATTCGCCATAAAAACCTCGAACTTTCCCATTCGCCATAAAATAAATACACCATCACCATTACTTTGTCAACAGTGAAGAAATCATTTAAATTTAAACTTTATTACAATGATAATATAACTCATAATGCTTTCATAGCCGTGCTGTCATAATAGGCGATCAATTCCGAACTATATTAGACATAAAATTATAATCAAAACTTGTTTCGTTAAGAGAAATCACAGGTTAAACTGACGCGGGGCTGTAATGCCGATAAAAATATGTATACGGTGTCTAAAGGTGGGGCCTCACTTACAGCGTTCGGTACGACTATAATGTGGAAATGTGTAATGAATATTTACATTTCATTATTTTATTTACATTTGGAGAGTAAAATAGAAATAGGCGCGTTGAAATAGGCGAAGGGGATAGTTTATATTATGCCATCAATTGGGCTTAGTTATGTGGGATGAATAAAATAGATAGAAATCGATTATGGAAGTTAAAACATGTAAATATGTTAAAATTATTAGTTCAAAATAATGTACAATAAAACCTTTCGAAAATACAGTGTTTTGGACGATTTGGTTAAATGTCGGACTTATATCTTTCACATGTTGGTGAAAAACGATATTTTACTTCGCCGTTCAAGTTGTACTTGTCTAAAAAAGTTGTTTTATTAAAAGTTACTGAAAAATACCAGTCTCATAATTATTTATGAAATGCGAAGACATTTTTACATAATTTTAAGCAGTTTTTCCTTTTTCTAAATACTCCTTTCACATCCTCTCTCCGCTAATACTGTGGACGTACGTCGGGGACCATATAGGCGTTTGCCATCCGATAGCGTGAATAATAAACCGATTGTAAAATAGCTTCCGATGTGAGATATTACACTCCTGCCCTGCGTAGGCGCAGGTCACAGAATAAATACATTTCTAATGCTATATAAGTGTAGCAGCAGTAACTCAAGTTGTAACTAGGCAGGGCATGAATTTAAGCAAGAACGAGCGATAAAATCACTAGCCAAAGTAAAACCTTGGAGAATTTAAATTTGAAGTAATACTAAGCTTCTGAAGGCAACTAAAGTGAAGAAGCACCTGGGCCCATCTGCAGCCCAGAAAAGCAATGCTAGACGATACATTTCCATAAATACTAATTCCTAATGCACAGATACAATGTATTGAACATGGTATTTTTTTGATGTTGTGGTATTTGGTTAAACAATATAGAATTTATTAAGTCGGGTTACAAACGATCAAGCTCTACAATTTTTTGTTTCTGCAACACTGTTTTTTTATGTTATTTGGTAACGAGACGAGCTGGTCGTTTGCCTGATGATAAGCATAACGCCGGCCCATAACAATTGCAGTGCCACGCAGAGCTTTGAAAAACAAAGGCCTGCGCGGCACTGCAGTGCGCTCGTTACCCTGAGACATTAGGTATTAAGTCTCATAAGCCCAGTAATTTCACTGGCTACTCTTCTCATCAAACCGGAACACAGTAATGCTTGCACATGACTGCTTGGCGGCAGACTTCACGAGCGTGTGATCTCTAAATGTATAGTGAGAAAGTACTCCAATATCATCACGTCGAGTCTGAAAAACTACAACTTATCCAGATTCCTAGCTAAGCTCTGCATCTTCTTACGCTTGACTACACTAATTTCAAATGAAGTTATACTTCTAGTACCATCTCTGATCTTTTTTTAACTTGTGCTACTGAGTTTATAGGTTTCTTCCTACTGCAATATCTCAGAATAATCGCACTCTTATCGATAACACGTTTTTCGTATTTAATTTAGACATAAAGCTGGTTTAACAATGGTATTTTAGAGGTTTTATTAGCCGCTTAAAGGCGCAACAAAGGCGTTTTGAGTTTTATGCCCTGGTAAAACTATGCCGGCCCGTATATATTTGACTTAAGTGATGACTGTATTATATGTCGTTTTATGTTTGTAGTTTGGGATGTGTGGGTGCTAATACGTACAAGATTATGTTACACAAACTACTGGTATGTGCTAGTGTCATGCCAACCGCAAATTGAATTTAGGATAAAAAATAGAACCGCAAAATAATCCCTTTCTTAGTAATAATCTACCTCCGGTTTGTCTCACATACCAGTTACACAGATCTGTTAGTAGGTTTTCCTGACTTACCTGAAATAAAGAAAATGCAAAATTAGTGAAAACCTATTTTTTTAAATTATATTTAACAAATAATGCTATTATTTTTATCTGATTAGTATTCTAACCTAAGCTTTTTGTGAAAGAAAACATTGCGATGGAACCACAGTATGCTGGTTGGTGGTAGGGAACTTTTAGTGGTCGCCTGCCTATCTACCGCCCTTAAGTTTAAAATCTGTCGCCAAGCAAGTATTGGTGTGTTCCGATAGCTGAACTCTTTATAATAGGTCTAGCATATTCGACCATTCAAGCGAGATAGTGATCAAGCGCTAACTTATCGAGTATGAAACAAGATAACCCAGTTACTCGCCAGATGATAAGCGCAACTCCAGAGACAGAAGCGTGTACAATTTCAACAAACCATTAAAAAAATGTTGGCAATAATAATCGACAGTAAGTTCTGCACTCGATAAAGAAACAGCTGATCAAAGAGTACCTAAACAAGCGGACGTCCGAACCGACCACCTGCCGTCAGAGGGTTCAGCGATTCTAAAAAAGTTTAATCGTGAACCTTTCAAAGGAGACGTGTTAAACCTTAGCTGGCCCCTAATTAAAGCGCGTTGGGTGAATGGCGGCAGGGTTGGCAAGGAAAGTTTATAAAATTAAATCTATACAAATAAATAAAATTGAAGTGTCTGTTTATAATATCAAAATAACAGATTTTTACTAAATGCATATGAAAGTATATACGGTAACTATAACAAAACAACCATTTTTAAAATTTTTGTCTGTCTGACTGTTTGTTCCACGTAATCTCCGAAACGGCTGGACGGATTTTGACGGGACTATCACTGGCAGATAGCTGATGTTACAAGGAGTAACTTAGGCTACTTTAATTTTAGAAAAAGAATTAGGGTTTTACGCAATAAAATAAAACCCATTAAATCCAAAATCTCCACGAGGGTGAAACCACGGGGCAGACGAAATGATGTATAGGTAACATAGGCAAATTTAATGTTAGAGAAGATTGTTATACAAACTTCCATAAAATGTGGTTATATTATAAGGTAGTGTCGATATTGCTTTAGCATCTTCGACCACTACGAGTATATTAAGTACTTGTTATCAAGTAATAAAGATATAATTATCTACTATAGAGGTCAAACACTAGACAGTAAAAGGAATTAATATTACAACAAAAACATTAAAGGTGCAACAAAAACCTTGTTGTACCTATTGAAAAAACAAATCAATGGAATGATCTTACAAATGAAAAATATCAGATGTTTGTCTCTAAAAAAACCTTAAAAACATTATATTAAGATATTCTATTGATAAAATATTATATTGTCAATGAAATTACTAGGCTTATGAGACGTACTCCTAATGTCTCAGGGTAACGAGCGCACTGCAGTGCTGTGCTTTGTGTTTCAAAGTTCTGAGTGGCACTGCATTTGTTATGGGTCGGCGTTATGCCTCAAGCAAACAAGCAGCTCGTTTCATTATAAAATAGTAGAACAAAATAAAACTAAATCCAGCACTAAGCACTTATCAGTGTGCTGGCAACTGTATTTGAAAACCAGTCCTCATTGTTGTCTAAGGGCCGATTTTTCAATAGTCAGATAGCGTCCTGTTAGATAATTCTCGTAATCATATAAGTCTGTGGTGAAAACAGACGTAAATAAATTGTATGGCATTCTAAAGAAATAAGCCTTAGTTAGCTAACGGTCCATTAATTTTGAAATGAAAGACCCGAAAAACACACTAAAAACACGAAAATTAATTGATTGGATAGCAATCAGTTCGTTAAAGTGCAATTGAAAAATCGGCCCTAAGCATGTTTTCCCACCATTAACCATATTATCACTATCACTCAAAGTGATACATGAAAAAAATCATTACATCATTTTAAGAATTTTTAAAGTTTTGACAGCCCTAGCTCATACGGCCATTTCAGTCCGTCTGTCCACTGTAACGTATGGACGGAGCTACTTCATTTCAAGTGACGACGGGAAAAAGAAATCCAGGTGCCGTGTGTCCGTCTCCGGACATAGAAAGAGTGGAGATGGAATTTATTATTATGCTAATTTATCTTGTATTTGATGACTTTTGTGGGAAAAATAAAAAAGCATGATGAGAAACTAGACGTGTTGTCTCGGCCAAGGATAGTACCACCCCAAAACCTTCCCGAGGGTGTCGTAAGATAAGAAGCGGCGAAGAGAATTTCCAAGGAATGGCTGCAGTTCTCGATAAACATATTAATCAACTGCAATCACCAAGACACCTTCCAAGCGTGCAAACTTCTCCTTCATCTGGAAGGCCTATGTTCAGCAGTTGACGTTTTTCAGCTGATGGATAAGGTAGAAGATTTTAGTCATTAAAGCTAAAATAACTGGTGGCTGGCACGTGGTGGTGTAAGGCAGACTGAAGTGAGGGCTCTTATTATCGAAGATCAAGACTAGTTTTGGGTCACACTGGCCTTTTAGTTAGTTATCATAAAGCATTATATCACAAAATCATAACAAGAGTTTAGCTTGAACGTTCAACAATTTCAACATAATCGGAAAGAAACCTTTTCAAGAAAACCAATTTTTTTACAAATTATAACAAATCATGACGGCTCCGTAGCTAAGTTGGTAGTAACCCTGCCTGCAAGGCGAGGGGTCCCGGGTTCGATTCCCGGCCGGGGCAGATTTTGTGTAAGCATAAAGTTTGTTCTCGGGTCTTGGATGTTTGTGATGTGTATCTGTGTATGTCCATGCCACCTGCGACACAGGGAATCCTAGTGCGGGGGTATGAGTGTGTAAGCGTTTATGTTTATGTTTATGTTGTAATAGAAATTAGTATAAACATACTATTTATGATTTTGTAACTTAATTTACTGTACTTTTACATAATTATGTTTACCTTTCATGAAGTTTTATAGGTTAAAAAACTCAATAGAATCTAGTTTTAACAATTTTAGGGTTTCATTTACATATAAAAAATCTACTTTAGATCTTTTAATTAACCGACAAACATAGTCGATTGCTAAATTCTTAGTAGTCCTCAGACTAGGTAAGTAAAACTCTGATTTATAATCGAATGAGCACTGTTTAATTATGCCGCTCTTTGCGAGGGTACCATTCGTAATCAGAGGAGATGGCGCCACCGAACGTTTGCGACTTGCGACTTTAGAATTGAACTAAGTAAGGTCTGAAAATGCTTTATATGTCATACCAGCCAGACTAACATGCGCACCACGACCAAATTTTTACTGTTTTGTCTCGCTCTTTCTCGTGCGAATACGTGCGAATGCGATACAAATTCACGATATAAGCATCGACCAAATTTTGTCACGATGCGCATGCTAGCGCGGCTGGTCGTAGGACTAACTCTTCCGCGAGTGTCTGGGTTGGTACCACCGCGCTGCTCTTGTAGTCAGCCGCCAATCAGTAATGTGCATTGTGCAAGCTTTACTGTGTTCCGATATGATGAGCAAATTTATTTAGTGAAATTACTGACCTTACCTAATGTCTCAGGGTAACGAGCGCAATGCAGTGCCGCGCAAGCCTTTGTTTTTCAAAGTTCTAAGTGGCATTGCAATTGTTATTACAAACAACCATTACACAAACGACCATTTCATCTCATTTTGGAATCCTACTTCCGACTTAATATTATAAATACCAAAGTGTCTTTGTTGGTTTGTTGATTTGTTGGTTTGTCCTTCTTTCACGCAGTAACGGAGCAACGGATCGACGTGATTTTTGGCATAGATATAGTTTATGGGCCGGAGAGTAACATAGGGCAGGCTACTTTTTATCCCGTAAAAATGCACGGTTCCTGTGGGAACGCGGGTGAAAACCGCGGGCCGAAGCTAGTAGTATATAATTTTTTTATGGATTACGTAACTTGCAGCATTAGCTCATTTAAGATCTACAAAGTCCACGACGACGTGTCGCAATCAGTCGCAAGTCTGTGGTCACTTCAAACAAGACACATACATACGAACCGCTGGACCTTACGAGTTTTTTTTTCCTCTCCTTGAATTGTTAATGTGTCGCAAGGGGGGCGGTATTCGTTTTTTTATTCCACCCCTAATGAATGGACTTCAGCGAATGAAGAGTGACTAAGCATCGAGCGGGATTTAATTTACAGACGCGATAAAAAGAGTGAAAGAGGGTGTAATCCTTTTAATTGTGAAGATATTTTTAAAAGCTTTAGGAAGAATTGAAGGAATGAGGTTAGTGATAAAAAAAGTATGTTGATAAGAGTATAAATACAATATTGTGTAATTTAATGCTGAAAAGCAAACAATATGAGGAAGCACATTTAAATTTTAAACTAATTAAAATATCTCAATTGTTTTTTATTTTTATCGAAGGCAGGATTTTCATTGATGTGTCCATACCTCAATCTAAGTTGGTTTTTAATTTACTTGCTTTGCTATTTACGGAATCCACTACAATCACTACAAAATAATGATAAAAATACTATATTGCAAAAAGGTCTGAATAATATAGAAGAGAGCTTCTATCGCCATGAACCATGTGAAGAGGCAAGTGTCGTTCTGCTAAGTTGTACACAAAATCGCATAGAATGCGTTATACAATGAGAAGTTCGCCAGAAGTTATAGAAAATATAGGAAGCAGATTTATGTAATAGTGTAGTACCTATAATATATAGAATAATGGTAACTGGTTCTTAAGAACAACTTTTATGTAAGCCTGTGACGTGGACTTTTATTTTAGAAAAAGACAACTACCGGCCACACGGTCGTTTTATCTCTCTCACACTTACGATACGGATAAGAATCGCGCAGTCTGTCTATAGTTTTTCTTAACTTTCGAAATATTTCGCGCCTTCCTGTAACATAACTAAGATGGCCTGTTACTCACTAAGTCACTACGCCTGAAGCAGTGTGTGTACGGTTCGTCGGCCGGTAATGTAAAGCTACATTCACACTGTTTACGACCGCTTACATTGCAGCAGCCATTGTTTGCTGCAAATGAGGTACGATTGTGACCTTAGCCGTATAAAATGTAAGTGTGAAATAGCTTTTAAGTGTAGGAACCAGGTAAAAAAAACAGGTAAAGTATTTATATATAGAGAATATATTTTTCTCAGCCTATAATTGTATAGGAAAAACAAGCAAGTAACGAGCGCAATGCAGTGCCGCGCAGGCCTTTTTGTTTCAAAGTTCTGAGTATCACTGCCATTGTTATGCTTACCATCAGAGAAACGACAAGCTCGTCTTATTATCCAAGAAAAAAAAACGTAGAAAGGAACATCAAATAAACCGCGTTCCTAATGAATCTAAATAAATCCCAGTTACTCTACAAGGTAAAAAGCGGTTTATTGTACGTGGAAACAATTACTAGTACATAAACGATAAAATCTAGAACGCATTGTGTTAAGGAGGTGTTGTTTGGGGTCTACGACCTGGGTTACTAAACACTACGACTACTAAGCACTCGTAAACGTAGGTAAGGTGTTTTAGTACCTCGAGTTATTGAAATGAGTAGGTAACGTAAAACGTAAGTGAAGTGTGACTATAATAAAAGTTAAAGAGTGTTAAACGGTTGAGTAGTTAAAGTATGTTTTGTCTCTTTCGACTCAATTCAAAAATGTCAAAGAACAACAAAGATAAAGATAATTTATTTGTCAGCAACATGAAAGGTTGCATACATACATATCAGTGCATGTATGCCTGTATGCAGATGTTTTTTATAACATTGTCAACACGTCATGTCCAACATGTTTTGCCTGGTAGGCGTGCAAATACATAACAGGCTTATCTAAACCTGTCACAAAAAATTAATTTCATAAAAAATCGCAAGTCAAAAGAATTTATGTAGGTACAAGAGTCAATAACACAAATTAGAAAAAAAATGAAAAAAAACTCAGACAACATAAAGTTTAGCTAAATCACCGTTTAACACTGTCTGTTTGTTTGTTCCGGCTAATCTCTGAAACAGCTGGACCGGTTTTGACGGGACTTTCACTGGCAGATAGCTGATGTTACAAGGAGTAACTTAGGCTACTTTAATTTTTGAAAAATAATTAGGGTTCCGCGCAAAAAAAAAACACATGAAATCCAATATCTCCACGCGGGTGAAACCGCGGGCAGCAGCTAGTATTAAGTAAACAAAGTAATATAAATAAGTTTAAAGTCCTATTAACAATAGATCAGCCAGGCTAGCATGCGCACCACGTCAAAATTTTGTCAACTGTTTTGTCTCGCTCTTTCTCGTGCGAATATGAGATAAATGCACGATATAAGCATCGACAAAATTTTGTCACGGCGCGCATGTTAGCACGGCAGGTCGTGTACGAATAGGTATATCTGCTTTATTGATCTAACGTTTGATTGACGTGGTACTGACTTAAATAGTAATTGTAAGGTCATCGGGTAGTAAGTAGGAGCACATTCATGATAATGATGTCATTCTGGTCGTTTTAGGCTAGACTTTACAAAATCACAATCAACGTGATATTTGGTGAATGGTGAATGAAAATATCGCGAGGAAACCCGTCTGTTGTGGAACCACAAGACTCAAGAACATGTGTCATCCGCCAAGCTGCACTGGGCACGCCTGGTGAGAAAACGCACGCGTCTTCGAGAGAAGGTCTGTCCGAGTAGTGGGAACGTAATGGGCTGATGATGATGATTATAAAGGTGGATGATAATAGCTATGGGCGGTCTAAACAGAATTATTATCATCCTCAGTTCTTAAGTTTACCCGTGTTTGCAACAGTGTCGAATATCGGAAACTCAAAACAAATAATAAACATGGTATATATTTGATTGTTAGTGTTGATCGTGGTTTTGTTCGTAAAGTGTTGATGATTAGTGACAGAAATCCCATAGACTTTACTTTTGCTGTTTCGAAACCTGTATCCTAATCATAACTCTAGGGGTCACTGTCACTCAACATTGATACGATTTAAGCATCGAGATTTATATATTTATTTATCGAGATGTCCTAATCAATGGATCTAAGTCATGTCTAATTATAACAAGACTAGCTTCTGTCCGCGACTTTCACTCATATTCCCACAGGAACCGTGAATTTTTCGGGGATAAAAAGTAGCCTATGTTACTTTTCGGTCCCTAAGCTATATCTATGCCAAAAATCACGTCGATCCGTTGTTCCGTTGCTGCGTGAAAGAAGGTCAAACCAACAACAAACCAATAAACCAATAAAACCAACAAACACACTTTTGCATTTATAATACTAGCTTCTGCCCGCGGTTATCACCCGCGTTCCCACAGGAACCGTGCATTTTTCCGGGTTAAAAAGTAGCCTATGTTACTCTCCGGTCCACAAACTATATCTATGCCAAAAATCACGTCCAGCCGTTGCTCCGTTACTGCGTGAAAGAAGGACAAACCAACAAATCGACAAACCAACAAACCAACAAATCAACAAACCAACAAACGCACTTTCGCATTTATAATATTGGTAGGATTAATAGGTTTATTAAGACTAAAGCCTTTTAAAAAGCTTTTTTATGACATTAAA
Source organism: Crocallis elinguaria (assembly GCA_907269065.1). NCBI lineage: Eukaryota > Metazoa > Arthropoda > Insecta > Lepidoptera > Geometridae > Crocallis > Crocallis elinguaria. Next base: position 16,900,455 of record OU026068.1, read on the forward strand.
TGCATACCACCCTCGGCAAGCCCAGGTAGCTGCTAATAAAGCTCTTCCTTCCAATCCATCCCTTATGAACGGTAATATCTTAACGTCGTTGCACCCGGCGGTAATCAGATCCGATACCCACCCTCGAGGAGAGTCGTAGAATAGAGAAAATCAAGATAGGGAGGTGAAAACGAAGTTGCTTTTATATATTATTGAGTTTGATATCATCGATATATAACAATATAATTATATATTCTGTTCGATTTTTTCAAGTTAATGTAATATAGTTGTTAGTTTTTCTTAACAATAAATAAACAGATCTGCAAATCGATGAAATGGGCAGAAAATTCACCGATTTTTATTATAAGTATGGTACTGTTATTTATTAGTTTTATTAGTATTATTAGTATTTAGTACTGTTATTTACTAGTTATTATAAGTATGGCGAAGCAGGATTGGGTCGCTAATTCAGTGATGTAGACTTCGATTAAGGGCTACAAGTGACTCACTCTCTGTTCAACCTACTTCTTCGTCGTCCTCAGAGGTATTCAGTGAAATACAATCCTACGAAGAGTTCGACGAATTGGGCGAGCAAACAGTAGTTTTCACCACTGAAAATGACTATTAAATTGTATGATTGACCACGTTTTTAATCGTCTTTTGTAGCTATTACTGCTTGGTACTCATAAAAAAACATCATCAACATGACCTAAAAAGTCCGGATAATTGATACAAAATTCGTGATAACCCTAGCACATATTTTTGAAACACTTTATCCTCGATAGTCCATGGAATTATGGCGAGATATTTTTTGGAGAGGTAGAAGAGTTAGTGAGGTATCTTCTTGTGTAAATAACTTTCTCGAATACGGCCGATTTTTCGAGAAAAAAAATAAAAAAGAAAATGTTTAAATTCGTAATAACACGGAAACAAACGATCGTATGACTTTGCTGATTGCTCTAAAACGTAGGTTTTACTACTATCTAAACATTTCATTTGAACAACTTTTTGATTTATTTCACGTATTTTGTGATATATTTATTTTTGCGATTTTCCGGATCAAATTTTGACGATTTTCAAAAAATCATATTTCTGGAACTAGATACTTTTGATACCTGGGAGTTTTACTCTTGCATTTCGTTTAGTTTAAACTATCAGGTTTTGCAATAAAAAGGGCATGGTAAAAAATAGGGTCTCTTACCGCACTGTGCAAAGCCGGATAAGAAATGCTACGACAAGGTTCTAAGACATGTTTCACTGCATTTTCGTTGGTATACGATTAATTTGCCACGAAGTCATAAACATAGCAATTTATGGATGCGGTAAGAGACAGATGGGCCACTAATTAAGTTTCGTCACAGATCCGCTGGCCGCCCACGACTGACTCCGGCGAGAAGACACGCGTGGGCATTCTTTACGTCTTGTTACTACATTTTTGTGCATCTTTAAACTGTATTTATTTAATTTAAGGCTTTAATGTATTTTTATACTGCAATTCTAGCATAATAGCAGGGAATTTTCTGGTGCACCTTCGATAACATCCTCGCCTGAGATCAGCGGCGCAAGTACGGAAGTCGGTTCGATAAATTTGTCGAATCGAAAAAACTGATAAATTTATCGAATGTTGCGAGTACCAAAGTCTGATCGTAAAGTATTGTAGTAGCCTATATTCTCTTTGGATTCAACCTAGCTATTCGATAACTTTTGTCGGTTGTATCGAGGTTTAAATTATATAAAATGTCGATAAAACCCATTTTATCGATTTGAACTATCAATTTCATCTAATTTTATCGGTCGAAAAGATCCCTACTTGCGCCGCAGATGAGATAGAAGTGAAATGCCAAAAGAACTATAAAAATAAAAATTGTACCACTGAAATTATAGATAGTATAAGTAGCTACTACATAAAAACTTCGAAATCTTTTAAAATAGAAATAATCACATAAAAACACGTCAAAAATCTTAACATACATAGTAACAAAATTTACAAGAACAACAGAAAACCCGTAAGATTTATTGGTTTCATTTCTAACAATCAATGATTTTAATAGCTGAATCCTTTTAAAAACTGCAATAAATTAGAAATAAAAAAACAATAAATAAATCAAGTTTAAAACAATACATTTTGTTTGTTACGCCATAGTTATACATTCAAATAAATGTGACACATGTTATTCATAGGTCAAATGTCATCTAGTATCTACGTGAGAATTAATTTTAGTAGCGTATCAATTTTAAATGAGACGGGCTGAATCAGCTGCACCCACATTGAATGCACTTAAGTCATAATGTATTTATATTGTCACATTTAAACAATGTGATTTATTCCTTCTTCACACACTAAGGTAAAGATGAAGGATATAATGACTAATTTTAAAGATAATTAATCATTTTAAGTTCTCAGTAATTTTTTGATGTAAGGCTAAGGTCATTAGGTAGTACCAGGTATATGCTTTGCTCGTTGGTGTATCCAGTTTTTAGATCAGATTTGTAATCTTTAGTTTTTGCATCTCTATTTTGTGTTTGGTTGATTTGTGTGTGTTGTGTAAGTAATCTATTACTAATTATCACTGTAAAATTTAAGGCCGATTAAAAATTATTGCCATTGTATTATTTGATTGTTAATAGTTTAGAATTAACGCGAACATGTGACATTTACCAAGCTGATTTGGGCCTGCGTGGCGGATTATTATGGCGTATACTCTTAAGAATTCCCAATGAGGGATAGTGTCAGGCAGACAGCCAGCTGTAAAAATTACCAAAAATATTATAAAAATTGCCAAAACGTAAAAGTCCATTTATCTGTAAAGACTTACTTTGCCGACCTCATGTGAAAATGAGCAAGGATAGGAAGAAGACGGATGAATACAGAGTTTAACTACTACGTCACCTGATCTGCAGTCGAAGATGGTGAACACGTTACACCTAGAACAGAACTGACTCCATTATTGTAACTGCCGGAACACCCTAGGAAGTGTTTAGTAACTGATTTTTGAGGGTATTGGGCGAGCATTAAAATCTGTCCCACTGACACGCCATAGTTGCATCTATGTTTAACTTCATCGAACACTTAAGCTCACTGTATAATTCAAAGTATCAATTTGGCTCAAAAAATTGAACCAGAATCACTCACTCTATATAATCTCTTCAAGTTACAGTCTACCGACCTATAAGCACCCAACAAAACGTAGTTTGAACCCAATACAATCAGCAAGTTACGGCGCCTCGCGAGGTGACGCGGACGCATGACGTCCATACACTACGGCAGACCTTTGTCATGGGCTTCCCATTTTATTAATGCCATCAAGCCGTTTCTGCTTTTGCCGTGAGTTATCTGACGTGAGGATGTAAGGGTGCGGTGCGAGTTGTAGCGGTGATTGCGAACGAGGCAGAAACGATGTTATTTGGTCTCAAATGATGTTACGTGAATAACAATAAGAGGAGAGAAGAAATTAAGATAGATACTGAGACAAAAGAGAGATGTATGTCTAAGCAAAAATTTCCCTCGGGAATTTCAAGAAGAGAAGCTCATTAACAAATGGGTATCATTAATACCTTTATGTTTCTGGGTTTTCTTTCAACCAAAAAATACAACTGATGTTTTTGAATGTCATATTAGTTTAGCTTATTCAATTATTATTAATATATTTTTAGATGTAGATTAGTTTAAAAAAAACTATGAATTTTATGACAACTTTTGCATATATTTAGGTATACAAGTAATTATGACAAGTGTAAGTTATGATAGAACAGTTTTATAACAACGCAAACATAAAATATTATTATCGTATATTTTCATGCAAATGAGATACCTATTAGATTTCATATGAGTGTCCATTAGCGCTAATTTATGGCGAAGGCCATTTTTAATTACCCTTATTATCTAATAAATTATCACCAAATACTTCAAACGAGATCGTAACGGTAATTTAATGACCGGATATTTAAAGAGCACTTGAGGTACTAACACATTGACTGAGAAACTCTAATTTACTTCTCACGCGGACCATCAAGCGTAAAACTGACACAAACAAAATTACACCAACAGTAAGTAAATAATTACAAAGCAAGTAGGAATTCGCAATTTACCTAAACCAATGTAGAACTAAAGATGAACTTTGTGTAGAATTATATAAAAATATTTTATTTTTTGTAATAATAAAACAAAAAGTATTGTTAAGTACCTCATACATACCAACCCTCCGTTTATGTTGCATTATTCCCCTCAGTTCAAATAAGTTGAAGATATCACTTTGAGCAAAAGAACTCTACTATCGTTTTGATTTTAAATAAATAACTAACATCTACCGCAATCTCCTACTACATTATAATTGCCCGCTAACCGCTACCTCGCCCGCTCGCACTGCAACCCCGCCCCGGCCCGTCTTGTCACAGCAACGTGGGTGTACTATATTCGCTTTCTTTACGCATTCTCAATGGAGTTTGATTCCACAATAATGCAGCTAGACTAACGTTATGCCCCATTCATGGCACGGCTTAGTTTATCGCAAGAATTTAATAGATGGGACGACCTTTGCGAGGTTGGAAGGATAACAATGAAAATGTGGCCGGTCGCATTTTTTTTTGTTTAGGTGAAACTTTGAGTGGAGGGAAGTGTCAAGCAAACCAACACTATTATGTTGCTTTCTACTTTGGCTTAGACAAACTACTGATTTTATTCAAGCAGAACCGGAGAGCGTTATATGTTGTACCTCCTTCTCCTTTCTGCTCTTGTCGCATTATACATGGGGTCGGCGCTGTACCTACATCTCTACATACTACCTCTATGTTTTGGCATTTTTTTTAGTGCCGGCCGCCTTCCTGACTACAGCCCTCCTCGTGAATGGAGAGTATATGCCACAATCCACAACGCGGACTGAATGTGATTTGGCGCATGTAACATGTCCTGGATTTTTTTTACCTGTGTCTATAGAATCATTGCTTAGCTACTACTATCCTGTAAAATTAATTGTGTTACTTCCTAGCACACGCTGTCACGTTGGCGATCCATGCAGACTAAAGGTTGATTTTTTGTGCAGTCACAATACCATCAAGACCAGACTCAAAATTGTAGCCTAGACAATTATTGTGAAAAAAATCTTTAAAAAAAGCAAAAAACGTCAGTAAAATATACAAGAGTACATTTCAAATCTCAAGCCTCATAAAATATCTAACTAAAAGACTAACAGACAAACATACTTACATAAACTCAGCAAACGCTAACAGCATACAAGCTGCTCCAACCGGCATCAAAAGGCATTTCCATGTAAAGGCATCGCAAATTGAAATATACTGTCTCACGTCACTGGCTTCACTTTACCGCTTGTTTATAGCAGAAAAACTGTCGCAAAACCGGCGCGGGCGCAGCCGTGGGCGTTCCCACATGAATCTACCCTCTCACTTCGTCCTTAGGGAACTTGCCAGTGTCAGAGCGAGAGAGTGGTAGTGTAATGTAAATGATGAGGGTTTATTTATTGGAGTCGTGGAGCATTAGTGGCTCGTAGAAATAGAATGGATAGTGGATGATGTCGTTGTAGGGCTACTGTTGGGGTGACTACGGCGTTATCTTGGGGTTTTTGATGTTCGAAGGGTCATAATGGTTTTATGTTTCAGGCAGGAGTTAAGATTATCAAAATGTACAATATTTGAGGACGGTCTTTAATTGCATTTGTATCTGCATTGTTTCACCGTCCAGTTAAGGGATGTGTGGAAGAATAAAACGAAGACATGACGTTCTTTAATCCTACTAAATATTATTATATTGATTATATATTGTATTAATGCATTTTGTTTATCTGATAAACAGATATTTCTCTCATCGCGGGTCTCAACCCATTTGACTCCGTCAGCCCAACCTGTATACCTCGGGGGCTGGCAGGGATACAACGAGGTACAATACTGAACAGGTTTCGTGATAGGCTATTATATATTAAGTGTATTTAGCTGTATTGATTACAAAAGCGGTTCTATATGCCCTTTCAAAACTTTTTTATACTCCATCATTAGCATTTGACCCATGGTGAATAAGCTAAACCTAAATTAGCACTAGTTCTTAAATGCAGCTGACGGAACAGCTGTTTGGCGACAGAAAACTATAGAGGTCCTTAATTTAGATACTTATCCAAACTTTTGCTAGTAATTTTAATAATAAAATCTTCTTTTTTTTTGCTATTTGCGTTTGCCTGATGGTAAGCATAACGCCGGCCCATAACAATTGCAGTGCCACTCAGAACTGAAACACAAAGGCATGCGCGGCACTGCAGTGCGCTCGTTACCCTGAGACATTAGGTATTAAGTCTCATAAGCCCAGTAATTTCACTGGCTACTCTGCTCATCAAACCGGGACACAGTAATGCTTGCACATTACTGCTTGGCGGCAGACTTCACGAGCAAAGCGGTGGTAACAATCCAGACGGATACTCGCAGAAGTGTTAGTCCTACCACTTAAAACTAATAGCCTAATGTAATTAATCAAAAACAGCTACTTACATCTTTAGTCTCTTAACTAAACGTATAAAGGCCCGGTCACACTGCAACACAATTCAAGGTAAGGAAGTAAGCACAATGAGTAACAGATTGCATTGCGCGTTCGTCGCGACATCTGTGTCATAATTCTCGTAGAGAATGCTTGTATAAAGATTATTTATCTAGACTCTTGCTGAGTTAGGAGAGCTTTCTATTATAGTTGGACTGAAGGTAGAAATGAATACCTTTTGAGTAACTGTTGAAACTGTTTAATAATGGTTTGTAATTTGAATCTAGTTTTCTAGTGCAGAATAGTGTTTGAAAAACATTAATAAATCATTTTAAAAATTCATTTAATGTCGTTCAAAATTAAAGTCAGTACTAGATGTACCATAGTGTTCATGGCAAAAAGGTAAAGGAAAACCAAAAATAAGGTTAGTTGAGGGTAATGTGTGTGGTGTGTGTATGTAAGTGATTGTTAAGATGACGACTAACAGGAGTGGAAGAGAAAGACTATACGTCGACGAGAGATACTATACTTGGAAGAGAGACTATACTTCGACGAGAGATACTATAATTGGAACAGAAAGGCTATATTTCGAAAGCGATACTATAATTGAAAGAGAAAGACTATACTTCGACGAGAGATACTATACTTGGAAGAGAAAGACTATACTTCGACGAGAGATACTATACTTTGAAGAGAAAGACGATGGATGAGAGATACTCCACTTGGAAGAGAAAGACTAGACTTCGGGGCATAATATATTGAAGCACTTTTTTAACTCGCGTTAGTATCGTTCCATTTCAAAAAACCCAGATATACCTCTTTAAATATACAATACATTTAACCTATTTAGTATTTATACTTCAAATATAAGACAGCCAAAATGACGTGATTGATTCAGAGGTGTACGAACTCGTTTACTAAACAAATTTAAATTCAACAAAGGTCAAGTAGATTATTTATCTAATTATAATAGTAGATCAATTAATGTGGCATAACTTATGATATTATACAACTTCCATTATTTTAATCTATTTTAAAATATTATTTAAATTCATCTGGTAATGACATCTGGACGTCATCTAGAGGCGATTGATTGTAGATTTATGTGTTTATTGATAATTTTGTCAAATCGTTATGTGGATTATAATAATGAATGCAAATGGATAACAACATTCTATAGGTAGGTAATATTTAAGTGACAGGACGCGTTAAAATGTATATTTTTTATTTAAGAAACAATAAATTTCGGGTTTAATGAAATTTTAATTTATAATTGACCTTTACATTTCTCATAAAGAAAAAATAGCGTTTTTTGACGATGACTTTAATGCAAAATTATTTTAAATTATATGTTTTTATGCATAAAATAACAGGGAATGTGTGGGAACGTCACGTTCAGATTTGTAATATTATTTGTGACGATATGGTAAGCGGGATAGATGATGGACGCTGCATTTTCTTTTTTTGAAAGCTTGCATAGTCTTTTCAGCTATCAGTCTGTTGAAAATCTATCGTCAAGTACTTATCGGTTAGTACCGGCAGTTATAAATGATACATACCTAACCTATAGAGTTTAGACTCTGCATTCTTAAAAAACAACTTCACGAACTCTACCATTCATTTTACATCTAAATCTCTACTTCTGTATTACTTATTATAAATGCGAAAGTATGTTTGTTGGTGTGTTAGCTTGTCCACCTTTCACGCAGCAACGGAGCAAAGGGTCAACGTGATATTTAACACACCTTTGCTAGCTTTACTTGTAAACGACTAATTAATATGTAATGAAATCTTGTAAGTCAATTTTAACCTACTTCTAATTATTGTTTTACTAGTTCCCACAGGAACCGTGCATTTTTCCGGGATAAAATGTAGCCTATGTTACTCTCCGGTCCATAAACTATATCTATGCCAAAAATCACGTCGATCCGTTGCTCCGTTACTGTGTGAAAGAAGGACAAACCAACAAACCAACAAACACACTTTCGTATTTATAATATTAGTAGGATTTAGAAAAGTAGATCTGATCTCTGAATAGTACGTGTCTATATTTTAATAGGTACTTCAGAATCCCTTGACTACTTACACAAGAAGATTGATTTTCATTTTTTAATGTTTTCCATAACTTTGCACAACACGAATCTATATAGATTAGTGATTTCCCATCGATTGAAGAACCAATCAGTGTGATTTCCGCGTCGCCGACTCCTGGCCTAACAAAGGGCTGCCGAGTCGCGGAGACAATGCCGCTTTATCCTAAGATTTGGACTGAAAGAACAGACGGATAGTCGATCGGTTTTAGATTAGTTTTCATCGCTGATTTATGCTTTTAACCAATTTCCAAAACGCTTCTCAATTTTACCGTCATGTATTTATACGTAAGTTTTTCGAAGACTGATCCTAAATCCCTTCCTTTTTTCAACGAGTTAAAGCCTTGATTAACTAGCTACTACATACACACAAATTTAACTTAGCTACAAAAACAGTTAAATCTACAAGCCAATATAGGCCTATACATGATCAAAATGTTTCAACCCAATGTAGCAGCGTACCCAGTATGCTGGCAGCATTGCCTCGTTGGAAATAGCTCGCAAAGCTTTACTGATCCGTTGAGACTTGAGCCAGATAAGTACCAGCATTCTGGTTAAGCGTCACATCAGCCAGGCACTCCGACAAAATTTCAACATGGGGGACGGGAGATCTATGATCCCCATGGATCCCCATGGATCAACACCAAACGGTTACTTTACTTTTTTTTACTTTACCTTCGCTACTATTTTCTACACAAATAAAAAAAAAAGGAGTGTCAAAATAAATATAGTAATAAAATAGTATTTGCCTACTATCTCGCCGTGATGATGTAGTCGAAGATGACTGAGATTAGCACTGGCTCTCAAGTGCAGCTGTCACAACCGATAGGTGCTAGGCAAAGGATTTTCAACTTGCCGTACGTAGCTTGCCAGGTTTTTTATGCTATTTGGTAACGAGACGAGCTGGTCGATTGCCTGATGGTAAGCATAACGCCGGCCCATAACAATTGCAGTGCCACTCAGAACATTGAAACACAAAGGCCTGCGCGGCACTGCACGTTACCCTAAGACATTAGGTATTAAGTCTCATAAGCCCAGTAATTTCACTGGCTACTCTGCTCATCATACCGGAACACAGTAATGCTTGCACACAGCTTGGTGGCAGACTTCACGAGCAAAGCGGTGGTAACAACTGTCTGAGTACTCGCAGAAGAGTTAGTCCTACCACTAAACAACAGGTGAGCATTAGAAAATGACCAACCACCCTGCAATGGTTGCAAAACGATATTTTCTTTTACCAAAGGCTCAATGTAGTATTTAAACCGGCGGCCGAGGTCATTACCACCGAGCTCTCATCGTTTCAAAACTGGCAATTTTGAAAAAAAAACGACAAAGGATTCAAAAACACTAATTTGTAGAGCGATTTGATCCCGTTCCAAGCCACAATAAGTGCACTTACTTGAGTTATTATTCTTATTATAACCCCGTAGAAGCGCGATACGCTGAACTAATTGAAAATTGAAACTGTAATTCACTTGAAGGTAAATCACCGGGTAATCTTGAGACTGGCGTAGGGCTGATAAGTTATTGGGACGTCCCGGTTTTGAAATCCCATTCCATAAAAAGAACCTACATATTACATAATATTCAGAAATTTATAGGTACTGAAAATAGGTATGTCACTATTTACAGTGCCTAAAAAAATAAAACATAAAATTCTGGAATTGTTAAAGTTTTTTTTAAATATACAGAAATTTTGGTAAAAAAAAACTGTTCAATGAGCTTTTTCTTTACCTTTCAGTAAAGGGGGAAAACATCTGTGATGCAACCATTGCATTGCTATTACCGAAGTAGTTTCTTAGTGTAATGATTCGTCATAATACAGGACGTAAAGCGATTTCTAAACGTGAAAAGTTCAATGCAGTATCGCGCAGGATTTGGTATTAAAGATTTTAATGGCAGGGAAATTTTAAATGCAGATGTCACTCTGCCATCAAGGTAACGACTAATTCGTATCGTCACTCAGATATTTTTTTGCTATAAATACACATAGTACGAATAACTGACGCTAAGCAGAAATGTGACCGAAGACGACCACATCAAAATGCTTATTTTCTCAAATTATTTGTCCCACTATCCCAATTTTATAATAATCCGTCCCGAGACCAGCATCGCCCATCTCTACCAGGATACATTTCAAGTAGTACATGGAGCAGTAATGACCACGGTGTACTTATGTGGCAACTATTAAACAGTCTGTGCGCAATTAAGGAAGACGCACCTACTTCTTGTCCAGGATAATGCACGGTGTTCGACAGAGTGCGTGGTTTAATAAGCTGAATAGGTTGGGGAAGTACTGGGAGCTTTCAAATATTTTTTTTTAATCCGAAAAGATAACTTTGTCGCTTATGCGAATATGCCGCCCTGCGGCGCAAGTACGGATCTTTTTGATCGATAAAATTGACAGTTCAAATCGATAAAGTGGGTTTTATCGATTTTTTATATAATTTATCGAGCCTCGATACAATCGACAAAAGTTATCGAAAAGCTAGGTCGAATCCAAAGAGAATATAGAGCTACTACAATACTTTACGATCAGACTTCGGTACTCGCAACATTCGATAAATTAGTCGAGTTTTTCGATTCGACAAATTTATCGAACCGACTTCCGTACTTGCGCCGCTGGTTGGTAGCACAAGAGGTATGGACTACTAATCCCGTTCCTCTGCTGATTTAAACAATTTTCTGGCATCATCCGAGAGTGGCCAGTATAATATTTTCGAATAATTTGGTAACGAAATACATAAGCGATTATTTTCTACTAAAAAGACATTATATTAAGTAATTGCTTTGGATAGGCGCTGCGGTTCAGGCAGGTGACGTTCTTCGCATTTTTTTATGTGCATAAAAATCAATATATATTATTTGGTGGCTACTGAATTAAGACAACCACTTATGAAACGATTTTTAGAGAACTTGGAAAAAAAACAAAACCTCTAAAACAAAAAGTTTTGCGACGTATTTTTATAGTTTCTTTTTAACAAATTATGTTCTATAATTATGTAGAGAATAGAAATAGAACTAGAAATTCGGCTGATGTACGAATGTATGTAATATTTTAAAAATAAATGTATTTTCTTTCTTTCTTTCAAATCGCTGGTACCTACCCAGACGGATACTCGCAGAAAAGTTATCCCACCTGGTAAAAAATGTACCTATTTTTTTTTATTTATCTACTATTCCCTCAGTGCACAACTAGCGCTACCCGCGGACGATAATGCCCAGTTTTATCGGCGCACACGCATCCTCAGATCGGCACATAAATTACGCGGCAAATTATAGCGAAATTAGCGATAACCATCGACCACGCCGATTCCATTACACCCGTAACTAACTATCAGCTAATCTGGGACTACAAGTTATAGTAACTACTGACTAAATCTACTATGTACGTTAGATTAACTATTTAGTAATTTAAAACTACAAGTATTGCTTTAGCAAGCGTTCATTGGTTTTTACATGACTGCAGAAAAAAAGGAGTGTAATGTTGTCAGGGTTCATATACGGGTATGTGAGTATATTTATTCCACTATAACTCTTAGACGCCTGAACAGATTTACATATGTATGGAGTATCGTTAGAAACCTTACATCATCCAGAGTGACACTGGCTAGAGCAGTCGTGTTTTTTATTTTTTAATTACACTTGTTAATCCATACTTAATATTATAAATGCGAAAGTGTGTTTGTTAGTTTATTGATTTGTTGGTTTGTCCTTCTTTCAGGCAGTAACGAAGCAACGGATCGACGTGATTTTTGGCATAGATATAGTTTATGGACCGGAGAGTAACATAAGCTACTTTTTATCCTAGAAAAATGTATGGTTCCTGTGGGAACGCGGGTGAAAACCGCGGGCAGAAGTTAGTGTGACATAAAATTGACATTGACAGCTGTCAATAAAGTTTTCTAATGTTGACAAGTTGATTTAATTTGACAGATCGGTTTGACGGTTCCTGTGGGAACGCGGGTGAAAACCGCGGGCAGAAGCTAGTATAATATAGGCATCTATATCGAATAAATTGAATCAATGATGGCTAAGTGGTTATGGCTAATTGGTTATGGCTTTCCAATCCATATGGCGAGGGTTTGGAAGGTAAAGGAAGCGAGTAGAGCATTTCTATTGTTCGCCGGGATAGGTACCACCCTCAAGTTGAAAATCTGTCGCCATGCCCCTATCGGTGCGTTCAGGCAAGGATAGTGGTCAAACGCTAACCTATATTTCAGAGTAAACTGATCCTAAGTGATGGTCAAAGGCGACAAATTCATTAAACCTAATAGAAACTACCTTTCAATGATACTTAGCATAACATTGATGTCTTAATAATGTTACCTTGGACATAAGTGTCAGAGGTAAACTTGAAAGAAATTCACCTTAAAAAAAGGGCCTCAAAAACATCAGCAAAAACCACTTTTCATCCATTAGCAACACTTTCCCACTGTCCAACTCTGGGCACCTAACGATCAACAAGTAGCCAACAGGTGCGGGGTGCCTAAGACGTCCCCGCCCCCTACCCCTTACCCCGCGTCTTATTAGCCTCCGTCGAGGTAATCACACAAGACAGCGCTGTTAGAGAGTCGAGATTGATTGGCCCAGAGTGGGGATCGGAGACGAATTTGGAGCTGGTTTTGTGATTTTGTCAATGTAGGGGTTCTGTTGGAAGTCGATTGTGCAGAGACTTGCGGGATCGATCCCCGTGAGATAATTAACATTGGTTAAAAAAAAATCTTTGAATTTTTTTATTAAGTTCCTATTAACAGAATCTTTTATTTTAATTTTCTTTTGCTCGTCGATCTGTAGGTCAATACTCGTAGTTAGACCACGAGAAAACACCCAATAGTTTAAATTTTACAGTTACCTTGAGGTAAGGCTCGCCTGGCTAGTTACCACACTAAAAACGAAAATCTGTTACCTCTCGTTCCGGTAGCCTTTTTCGAGAGCCATCCTACACGTAATTGCTGCATTCTACCATACGTCGTTACTTAAGGCGTAGGTATTCACCGTAGATCTTTTAAGCTTCACATAAAAGGTTTTTTTTAGTTTTCGGGCACTGGTAACAACCCAGACGGGCAATAGCAGAAGAATTAGTCCAACCACTAACAAAGTACAAAATTAATTTTCAGTATTCATCCATATTCGAGGAAGAAATCGGTGAACAAACATAAAAAATAAACACCGTCAAACATAGAACCTCGTCCATTTATTAAGTCGGTTAAATGAGTTTCACGTATATTATTATACTCACTTAACGAAACATTAAGATTGAGAACGAAGTAATCCACCACTAAATTACATCAAACGACATACCCGATCTGGTCAGGCTATAATCAGGTTCAATTCAGTCGGCCGATTACTAGCAGCACTACAATTTTGATTTAAATTTAGCGCTTGTGTGAGATGATTGATGAAGGATATAAAGTTGGTGAACTAATTAAAATGAGTTAACTGTTGGTTAGTAACTGGTGGGTAGGGCTTTTAGAAGGGTGTTTAGAGCTGTTCAATCAATTATATGTAACAATGTTATTGGTTAAACCACCTCTGACTGTGACGGATCCGTAGCTAAGTTGGTAGTAACCCTGCCTGCAAAGCGAGGGGTCCCGGGTTCGATTCCCGGCCGGGGCAGATTTTGTGTAAGCATAAAGTTTGTTCTCGGGTCTTGGATGTTTGTGATGTGTATCTGTGTGTGTCCATGCCACCTGCGACACAGGGAATCCTAGTGCGGGGGCTATGAGTGTAAGCGTTTATATCGCATATATTTACATTATTTCGAGCCATTTGCAGAGATCACGGGCTAGACTTGAGAAAACCTAAGATAAGTAAAAGGACCGACCTCAGTGACAAACTACTGAATCTATTTTGATGAAATTTCTATGGGACCAATATCAAACTAAGACATATTTTAAAATAAAATTAAAAAGAAAAACAAATTTGTTTATAAATGACGGAGGTGTGTGGTAACAAACATAAATAAGTCGATGTAACAAAACTTACATAAAAAAAACACGACTGTCCTAGCCAGTGTCACTCGGAATGAGGTAAGAATTCTAACGATACCTCATACAACGAAACCTGTTCAGTTATTTAAAAGTTATGATGGAAAAAAAAACTCACATATATAGAAACATACATACATAAACCCTGAAAACATTAAACTCATTTTTTGTGCAGTCGTGTAATAAAATATAACCGAATTGAGACCCTCCTCCCTTTTTGGAAGTCGGTTTAAAATACAATGTTATTGGTAGTAGTTTGTTAAAGCACTAAGTGACAATGGATGTGAAGAGTTCGTATTCTAGTACGAGCTCTAGCTTCTACGATAGTGAAAAAAACGTCCCACCTCAGCATTCTAAGTAGATATACCACACTCAAGTTGTAAACAGTGAGTATGTTCCTAACATGTCATGTTTTGACATATAAGGAAGCAAAAGTCCACGCTTAGTCTCGTCTCTGAATCTTAACCTAAAAGTTTATGTTTTTTACAATACAAACATATGTATTGTATTGTAAAAACGTTTAAAAGCCACTTTTGAGAAAAGGTTTTATTTCATGTATGCCTACCGTCTCCATTCGACATTTCCCAACTGAACATTCGACATGCAATACCCACAGACCGCGAGAGTCGAGACAAAACAACGAATAATCCCATCACAGGTGACAGCCTCTCAGAGCTCGGCATTTGGCATCGCGAACTATCACGACCGTGTAACTCACTGGCTGCCAGTTGGGCAACGGTGTAGCAGTAGATCAACTCCTTTGCCAGTCTCTGTTTACCAAAAATTTGGGAATAATAAAGGTATTTGATGGAATCAGGCGTTACTTTGCGGAAATACATTTTAAATAAGATTATATAATGTGGGTAATTTATAGTTTAATCCCGCCATACATTTTATTAGTTTTATCACGGAATTAAAACTATAAATTACCCACGTTATATAATCTTATTTAATAATAAAGGTATAATATAGTCCGAGAGTGTGAACAGGTGACTTCGAGAAAAACGTTTACGCAGACGACTTAATATTTGCACAGTTTATATGTCTCATACATTGAAATTAAACTAAGACCATATTAAACACGATTACGATAGATTAACATACTTGAAAACGTTTTTAGTATTAAATACCAAATTCCCTAGTTCTGATCTTACATTTTTTGTATTTGTATTTATTTATTCATTAACAATATACATTGTGTTTGAAATTCAATTAATTAATATAAATCACACATAATAATTATAATACTAATTCAAATTTAAAAACAACTAAGTGAAAAAGTTAACATAAAAATATAAAAATTACTTAGCATGTCCAACTAACCATCTCATTCAAACATTATTAAATACACATGTCAAAGATATAAAAAATAACAAGTGAAAAAAAAACTCAAGATTTCAAAAATGACTTGGCAAAATAGTCTTCCAAACTGTAAAAACTATTTTCAAGAAGAAATGCCAAGACTCTGTTTTTAAACAAAGTGGGTTTATAAACAATCGCCTTGATATCTCGCGGCAATTTATTAAAAATTTCAATTGCTTGGTATATAGTGCTATGTCTAGCTACCTTTAATTTAAAACTAGTTTTATGTTTGAGGTCCTTTACTCTTGTGTTTTCCCTTACTACTCTCTCTTCTTTAGTTTCAAATTCGCCGATGTATCTGGCCAGATAATTTAAGACGACTAATAAATAAAGACAGGGTACTGGCAAAATCCCTAGTTTTTTAAAATATTGTTTACATGAATCTTGTTGAGAAATATTCACAATCGTTCGTATGCTTCGCTTTTGCAAAGTGAAAGCTTTCCTAATGTTGTATTTGTAGCTGTTTCCCCAGAACTGTATGCTATACCTCAGTTTAGACTCGATCAAGGCGTAGTATACCATCTTCAGCCGATCGATACTCAGTTCATCGCGCAGGCTTCTAAGGGCATAACATGATGAACTGATTGAACCATCTATGGCAGAAAGCTCCTTTTTCCAATTAAGCATGGAGTCAATATGAACACCTAGAAACTTTGCAGAGTCAACCAATTCGACTTTATCGTTATTTAAACATACATTAAGGCTGTCATTGTTTCGAGCAGTTGACTTGAATAACATGATGTTTGTTTTTTTAACGTTGATAATTAACTTATTTGATGCAAACCAAGAATTGAAAAAGGCGATAGCCATACTTATTTTAATATTTAAGGAGTCAATGCTATGAGAACTAATTAAAGCATTTGTATCATCAGCAATACCAAACCACTGTTCTACTATTTAAGTTGTAATATAAAAATTTGCACAACTTATTTATTTTTACGTAATTCACGTAAGTAAGCAAGTTGCGAGATTCACCTTACTGTTTTCGCGCTGTACTGCGCCGGCTGCGCGTACGCATGACATTTGGCTATTCGGTACGTTGATGTATGCGCGGGCGCGGCGTTCACCTGCCGCTGTACTGTGATTTAGAATCGTAGTCTGGTCCTATGATGGATAGTGCTCGGTAGAGCTTGCTAGTACATAGAGTCAATGTTGCAGATAAAGGGTAGCCAATAATATAGGTCTGTAATTATAATATAGCACAAGATATCGGGTAGAGTTAGTGAAGTCGGACGATTGACATCTTGAGTAATGTGTAGGGTATGTTTACAATGCAGCAGGCAGCTGATAGTGTACTTAATAATGAAAGATCAGAGATTCTAGAATCAGTAAAATGCTTTATTATATTGTGAAATTGCTAATGGGGATGTGGACTCAATTTTTTTTATGATATCAATCAATTCGTTTCCTCATGAGAATCAAAAGTCTGTATTGCAAAAATTGGAAATCTAACGCTAGGATCGTCAAAAATGAGAGTCAAAGTCGGGCGTATCTACTGAGCGCTAAAACGCTCCATACAAATTGGGCAGAAAATCTGACTTCACTTGTTCAAAGCGGGCCGTAAAATTGTACTAAATCATGCATTTTGTTGATTTGGCCGTGAAAAATTGCGTTTATGTACATAGCTGTTATCCATTTTTTTCTTTACTGAAATGTAAATAATCTGATAGTATCATTTTAATTACTAATGGATGATAAAAAAAATAGTTTAATTTGGGAAACTTTTAGATGCTTATCTTTGTGGCAATTAGATATTTTTTGTGAATTTCATTTTTATTGTATTAATTTGATCTTCTTAAAACTGTATACCAACAGAAATTATGTATTTTGTGTTTCATGCAACATCCCAATTGTCAATTTACTATTTGTCTAACCACTATCTCGCCTGAATGATTAGGACTGGCTCTCAAGTGCAGCTGCCGAAACACACCTGATAAGTGCTTGGTGACAGATTTACAACTTGAGGGTGGTAGCTAGCCAGGCGGACAATAGAAAAGGGCACCGTGCAACGGTTGCATCACGAGGTTTTTCTTTTACTGTAAGCTCATTGTAGGACTTGAACCACGTCGACAGCCGACGTTATTACCACTAAGCTATCATCACTAGTACCTACCTCAATCGACGTGTTACTGCGACAAATCAATTCAAACAACAAATTGAAACTTTTTACCATTTAATCATCCCTACTAACACTGAGCTAAATTCGAGGCGACAGGGTTGATCCACAATAATTTGTCAACATTATTAACGCCGCGACTAACCGTAATAGGGGTGTTAAACTGCGCATTTCATAAGGTAAACACTATTGAAGGCACCCAACGTCTCCCGCTTGCGGTATTGATAGAATTTATCAGCTATCGAGCTTAAAGAGCGTCGCAAGTCATACGCGGCCGCGATAAGCGGAGCGTGTAACCTCAACACAAACGACGATTTCAACAAGAAGATTCAAAACGTCGCAAATTACAATAATGTAAAATTTTACGCGAAAAAAACAGCAAAAACTTCTTTAATTCAATTCGTAATAACTGAAAATATAAGAAAAATGTATTTACATTAATTACATACTTAATTTTGTTTTTATTTTCAAACCTTAAATCATTTATTATGAAAAACAAAGTTAATATTAGTACTTATTGCTTATTATTGGTTAGTAAATTATGAGGCCAATATTATTTTTTTTATTTATTGTATTAACTATTATTATTAGTATAGAATTGATGTAGGTCAGTATCAGAAGGTGAGAATATATTTAAATTATATATAAATTAAGAATAATTATTTCTACATGCACAATATAGCCTCGTTATCTTCGAAGACTAACAAAATAACAGATTTTATCATGAATGTGACCTTAGAGATAACTAACCTTCTAATTTAGGATGGTTTAGAAGGTAATAAAATCAGTTGCTAATATAATTTAAATAATTATCTTCTATCTGTCAGCGATAATTTAATTATTATTTTTGCCTTTTTTAAAATAAAATTCATAAAACTGAATATGTTAAAAAAATGTCAAAAAGTAAGTTACTAACACACCATATGCAAATTACTACTTTGCTGTTTTAAACAATTAATTTAATGATTTAGTTTATAGTCAAATAACCTCTACGATGTCCATGTCTTTCTTTTTTATGAACTATAACATTATAAATGGCACTAAATTCTACAATTTTTTGTCAGAATTAATTACTATTAATTACGAAATACGTATAGGATATCGTTTATCCACCATAAGGATACTACAATGAGTGTCTCATTACAAAGCTATGTTATAGTTAAACATAATAATTTACTAAGAATTAAATAAAAACATATTATATAGAAACAAGTAATTGAGTTAAGAGTGCATAGCCGGTTCAAATCTCCTTACTTCAAGGAGCAAATTTAAATAACTGTAAAAAAAAAGTTTCATAGAAGGAAATGAATTGGATCTATAACCTCAGCAAAGTAGTTATGTCATGGAGAAAGAAAGCAAAAACAGTGAGGTAGATAATGGGCCTAGAACAGGTCAAGGCCCACAAGGGTTGTAGCGCCGCAGTAAGTAAGAGAGCAAGCAATCTATTTTATATCGCTGTCGCTTATCACGCAGGTGCTATCTCCAAACTTGAGCTAGGGCCGTGCGTCAGGCCGCGTTACGCGCCGCGACACCTGGCTGAGGTGCGACTTGCGGCACAACCCAGTTTCACAGTGCCAGCCCTAGCGGGAGTTCGGAATTGTCTTATTGCAACTTGCTTAATCTTTGAC
Organism: Crocallis elinguaria; assembly: GCA_907269065.1. Lineage (NCBI taxonomy): Eukaryota > Metazoa > Arthropoda > Insecta > Lepidoptera > Geometridae > Crocallis > Crocallis elinguaria. The sequence goes on from OU026068.1 coordinate 16,920,095, forward strand.
GCGACGAGGATGCGCTAAATAATCTGAGACAAGCTGTTGAGAGATAGAAGGATTCAGTCTGGGTAGTTATTTAAGTTGTACAAAAGTGATTTATTTGTAGATGTTATAGAGGGTCCGTTTAGTGGCGCGAAATTTGAAAATATTGCACTATTTGTCATTTTAACCCCGTTAGGATTAAAAAAAATGTGAATGTTTTATAATTTAATTCAGACCTTACATGGCCCTGCGGACAGGATTCGAACCTGTGCGGGTAAAACCCAATGGACTTCAAATGTAAGATGCGAATTAAACGATGGCGTTCCTTTTAATTTTCTTTTATTTTTGTTCCCTCTTACTCCTATTACATTTATGTCCCTTATCCCTTTCATACCGACTCTAAATTCTCTTACTCTTTCATACCCGTAGTCATCTCGCATCTAGCCATCTCTCTCACACTGACGTTACGTTCCATTCAGTAGTTCCTAATACTTTCACTCTTTCTAACATAGGCAATTCTCATTCATTCCTTCTCTTTCTTACATCTCAATGTTGCATTTCACGTAATGCTAAATATATTATGCCCTTGAAATTTACAATTGTATACTGAAAGAATTTAATTTCAAATTTCACTAACAATTACACGTATTTATTAGGGTATATACGTGTAAATAAAGTAAAAATAAAAATAATGTAAATCTGTGTCACAGTAACATAACATTCTGTTTATGTTTATGAGCCGGCGTGGCATGGATACAAGAATGAACTACTAGAATAATTACTGTCACTATGGGTAAAAATACCAAACAAATTAAATTCATGACTTCAATAGCAATATAAAAAACAAAACATGATAATAAATAACTGAAACCATCGAAAGGCCATTTCATTGCTCAATACTAAGGCACAGTAGTTTCAGCGGATCACTCTAAATCAAGCCATAAAAACGGAAGCAGACAGTCCAAATAAATTATTACTAATCCACACTATTTTAGAAGTCCCGCGGGTGAGCTATCAATCCGGCAAACGGCAGGTCCACTCGACATTAACATCCATCCCGATTCTGGAATCGATTACACTGACAGTGCGATTCAGTTAATCAATTTATTTATTTTGTCATTTCAGCGCAAAAAAACACTGCATTTTTAAAATTGAATTTCAAAATTGAAATTGCTCAACATAATGTATTCATTTGAAAGATATTAAATTTGATCAGTTAAACATAATTCAACGTAAGCGCCCACTTCTATGCATAAACAGTTAAATAAGTTGTGATAGTATTTATGGGACGACTGTCACGAAACTGAATTATATAAAATGTTCCCTTTCCAAATGTATGCGATCACCTCGGCATATCGCCTCACGCGTATAAAAGGAGGTATCACCCACTCAAACTTTCAACAGCTTTCGATCTCTCGCGAATAGATAACGAATAACGATAAACCCCCGTTCGATATTTATGCGATTGTCTGCGTGGAGGTATAATACCATCTCCGAAACGGTAACTCACGTCGCCAATAACAATTTATATCGATACCAAACGGTTATTGAATAGGCCATCGATAACGATTCTCCAAATCGAAAATCGAGCTAACTGAATAAACTTACAACATTAACTTTGCGCTCGCATTTCGAAACACTATCATGCGTTTAAATTTCGAGCGATTCTAATTTTGTTTTTTTTTCCGGCTTGCTGTAGTTTTCCTAATTTAAATAAATTATTGGTTTTAATCGTCAGTGGTAATAAACATGTCCAACGAGAATCGTGTCAACTTCGGATTTCGAATGTAAATCGTCATCGACCGATTACCGCGGAATGAATCAACTCGACTCGGTTAGCGCTTTCGTCGTTATTTTTACATAATAATTCCGGGACCGGTTTAAGGCGCCCGCGGCTAGCGCTACTATTTTACGCTAAATTCGCTAATCACATTATTATAAATACGCAAACATTATGGAAATGACCGTGAAATATGAGATAAGAAAAATTGTGAGATCGAATGTCAATCTAATGCTAATCCAACCCAACCACTTATCCCAGCAAACTGGATCACCGAAGGACAGCGAGCTGTTATCATAATTTATAATATTTGACAAATAGCTTAATTCACATACAATTTATTCCATTCAATAATTACATATTCTATTGATATCTAGAGAACAACATCGTAGTAGCTTTAATGAATAACGTAACAAGCACATAATAAAACACTTACTTCGTTCAAAACAATAAAATAATATGTTTAATTTGGATGAAATCCGACTAATCCTACTATCCTACTTTATCCTACTAATATTATAAATGCAAAAGTGTGTTTGTACATTTGTTGGTTTGTCCTTCTTTCACGCAGCAACGGAGCAACAGATTGACGTGATTTTTGGCGTAGATTTAGTTTATGGATCGGAGAGTGACCGGCCACTTTTTAATCCGTGATAAATGCACATTTCCTGTGAGAACGCGGATGAAAACCGCGGGCAGAAACTAGTTATATTTACATAGTATTAAGGCAAAAATCAAATCGTATCGCGCAAAAATGTATGTCAAAATATCCTAACTCTACCTAACCTCACATTTTCGATCAAGTTAGGTTTTACTTTAAATGCGTATTAAACTAGCTTCTGCCCACGGTTTTCAAACCACTTTCCCACTGGAACCGTGCATTTTTCCGGGATAAAAAGTAGCATTTGCTACTTTTCGGTTCATAAACTATATCTATGCCAAAAATCACATTGCTCCGTTGCTGCGTGAAAGAGGGACAAACCAACAAGCGTTTAAACACACTTTCGCATTTATAATATTAAATAATAATATATTATTAGTAGGCAGAAGTATAGGGTGAGAGCTATTCATTAAATTACGGAGTTAAATTAAATTAACTTGTAAATATAAACAGAACATTAGCATGTGATTTAAAAATCAGAGATGTCGCCAAGTAACGGAATAGGCCGTATTTCGAGTCTTTCACTCTAAATTACTACGAAGGCATGTGTAATATTATTCATGAAATTACTGTTAATTATCAATAAATACTTCAAGAATGGTATTTAAACTAAAAATAATATGTTACCTGGAAACATAATTATTGCAAATTAGATAATTATTTTAAATAAATAATTTGTATATGTGACAAGATTTAAAAATTTAATAAAACATGACATACTGTCATGACGACGTAACACAATAAAATTCATGTTTAAATTTGTAGTAAATAATATTTACCAAATCAAATTATGTAAAAGGAATAGTTTAAAATTGTTTATTAATAAATTGACATCTATTATTTTGAATAGCACACATCTAACGAATTAAATAGTTATTAATTGTCTTTTTCAATAAAAAAATAGGACTGCAAACTAGATTTATACCTGTGATAATTCTGCCAAAGTGTAGGGTATCCCGTGTCACGATAAAAAAAAATTAAATATGTCCACTGAACGTCCATATCTTCACTGTCTTCTTATCAGCAATAAAAGATCGTAATGCCCAAATTCGAATATTTTTCAAGCAATTAAATTCGATTTTATTCAATTTTGCATATATGTGCCTAGTAAAAACATACAAACAGTTTATTTCATATATTTATTCATCAGATTTGCCGAAAATAATCTTGATCGTTATCCAGAAGTAAGCTTTGTATTCACATAAATTAAATCCATAAAGGACAAGTCACATCAAAATATATACAACTAGCTTCTGCCCGCGGTTTTCACCCGCGTTCCCACAGGAACCGTCAAACCGATCTGTCAAATTAAATCAACTTGTCAACATTATGAAACTATATTGACAGCTGTCAATGTCAATTTTATGTCACACTAACTTCTGCCCGCGGTTTTCACCCGCGTTCACACAGGAACCGTACAGTTTTCCAGGATAAAAAGTACCCTATGTTACTCTCCGGTCCATAAACTATATCTATGCCAAAAATCACGTCGATCCGTTGCTTCGTTACTGCGTGAAAGATGGAACAAACCAACAAACCAACAAACACACTTTCGCATTTATAATATTAGTAGGGATTTCAGTCGTGTTTTAAATGACGCGCATCAAATTGATTTACGCAAAGTTTTTCATACAAACGACTGATTTAATATAATTCCGTTGGAACATTAACATTAAAATGACACAAGAATTCAATCGGATTATCCGTTCATGCAAATATTTTGGTGAATATTTCGACTGCCATTGATGGCGTAGCGTGATCACGCTACCGTTATCGGGCAAGACATTTAGATAAATGTATTGGTATCGAAGTTTTGGAAATCTTTACGCTAATTAGTCGGCTTTTAAACTTGAAATATTTGATAGGTCCCAATATAAATGACGAAAGTAAAAAGTTTATGGCAATCGGTTGATCGAAGAAAGATAGTCTCCGCTACTTTGTTAACAGTGGGATGATTTGACTAGAACTAGGTGTATTAATTTGATTAAGGTTATGAATATACATGATTCTAAAAAAATTACTTCAAAAAAGCGATGAACCGACTTCAGTGACAAACTACTGAACCGATTTTGATGAAATTTCTATGGCACCAATCTGAAAGAATATTCTTTCAAATAAAATAAGAATTTTCCAAATCGGTTTATAAATGACGGAGATCTGAGGTAACAAACATAAAAAAATACTTTTTTGGCAGTTGGTTAAAAATATACCTCTTCAATTGCCTCTTTTTTGCTATGTATAATTTGACTAGCTTCAGCCCGCGGTTTTCAACCACGTTCCCACAGGAACCGTGCATTTTTCCGGGATAAAAAGGAGCCTATCTTACTCTCCGGTCCATAAACTATATCTTTGCCAAGAATCACGTCGATCCGTGGCTCCGTTACTACTTGAAAGAAGGACAAACCAACAAACACACTTTCGCATTTATAATATTAGTAGGATAAAGACTGCATCTTTACTTATAGAAGCAATTTTTAAAGTAGAATAACGTGGACACAAAGCCAAAGTCAGTGTCCTAATAAACCAGGTGGAAGTATAAAGCTATAAATTAAAAAGTAAAGTTCTCTAGTCTATCAAGTTAGCGTTTACTAATATCAATTATTATTAGATCACATATTTGTTATTTTTATTGATACAATAAATCTGAGGTTTTATTGGGAAATCAGAAGTTTTATTAGTAATAAATTAATACACGATCCATGTTCACGCTCTTCTTAAATTTTATAACAGTAGGAATCGGAGATTTATAGTAAAATAGTGATTTAAAAACTATAAACGATCAATATTAATCCCAATCAGAGACGCCTCAGTCTTTAGTTTTAATTGAATTACTCAAATTACTAAAGTAAACAATAAATTTTATTTTATCTATATCAGTTAACTAATAGGTTAGTTAATTTTTAGGAACATTGTGTATTTTATATTATTTATGTTGATGTCATAGTTTCTATGTCCAAGAAAGGATATATGATTACGGCTTTACACAATTCATGCTACATTTTAAAAGTAACGGAACCAAACGGTAACTAATTTAGACATTTCTCTATCTAAAAACTAATTTATTTAATGTTCACGTCAGTCCATTTTATCTGGCAAACTTAGTTGCAATCGTTCATCTTCCAAATTTATCGTCAATAAATTAGTATATACATATTTTGATGGGAACGTCACTAAATTTGTTAACATTATGGCGCTTGATTACTTTGTTAGAGCTTTGATTTAGATGTTAGAGATTAGCGAGTGTAACAGTTATAATTTGTTAATATCATTATCATTGGAATCGACTCGTGACCAAAATGCTGGCTTCTATCTTGCTCAAAGGTTCAGCCTTGCCATCCAGTGGGCAACGCGGCCAGCATTTTGGTAACCCTGCCTGACATTAAATATCGTCTGAACTATTTTTAAACCATTTTGTTGTCTGATAGTTCAAACGATTTTTAATTATATTCTTAAGTTTTTTATTGATATTAGGAGTTGAGTTCTGTTTCAGTTTTTAATTTTTATTCTGTATATATTTAGTTGTTATAATAGTTTTTAATATCATTATTAAATTCAGCCTAGTCATTGGTTATCAATGATATTTTGTCTCTCTATTAATAATTATGTATACTATAAAAGATTATAGGACACTACGAAGACTACATTTGTTATGCCAAATCCGCTGGTACATTTCGTTCGGCGCTTGTCACTTGTGCCAAACCCCAAGGCAATTATCTCGAGTTTTCATTCCGAAAAGAAATCAAAATTTACAATATTACTATACATTTTTATTTATCGTTGCTTATTTATGATGTAATGTATGTCTCACAATAACTTGTCATGTGTGTTTCAGGCGTTGAGCCATTCGTGGATTCAGTGCACATATAATTGTCAACTCGTGTTACAGTGTAAGGCAACGTTCATACAAACTTTGGGTATAAAATTAAACAATATGAATTACTATTATTGAGATTTAAAAAAAAATCAATAATCAAAATGTTTGTTACCTAGTGTCTCAGGGTAGCGGGCGCACTGCAGTGTCGCGCAGGGCTTTGTGTTTCATAGTTCTGGGTGGCACTGCAATTGCTATGGGCCAGCGTTATGCTTACCATCAGGCAAACGACCAGCTCGTCTCGTTACCAAATAAAAAAAAAAAATATTTGTCAAATTCTAACGTATCAATGCAATCCATCCACAACGTGCGCACATCTCTATAACGGCCGTGTCTGTTTCATTCATAACTGCAGTCGGCGCCCGGACGCGGGTCGGTTACGAGGTCACGCCTACTCGGGAACGTCACCACGCATCGACATTGACCTGTTCTACAAATTAGTCGCATTGGATGTAATTGTGTCAGTGCACGATCTTACGTACTGTACGATTTATAGAGGTATGATTCTTACCATGCTATATAAATCGTACAGTACGTAACTGCAGGGAATTTTTTTATACCATTGGATAATGAGACGAGAGGGTCGTTTGTGTCATAGTAAGCACTAGCTGCTGCCCGCGGTTTCACCCGCGTGGAGATTTTGAATTTCATGGGTTTTATTATTTTGTGCGGAACCCTAATTCTTTTCCAAAATTGAAGTAGTGTTACTCCTTGTAACATCAGCTATCTGCCAATGAAAGTCCCGTCAAAATCGGTCCAGCCATTTCGGAGATTATCCGGAACAAACAGACAGACAGACAAAAATTTTAAAAATGGTTGTTTTATTATAGATACCGTATATACTTTCATGTGCATTAAGTAAAAAGCTGTTATTTTGATATTACAAACAGACACTTTTTATTTAGTTGTATAGATGACCAGCCCATAACAATTGCAGTGCCGCTCAGAACTTTGAAAGAAAAAGGACTGCCAGGCACTGCATTGTACTATGTATGCATGTAGCATCTAGATTTAGCTAGTTCAGTCTAGAATTTTGGTGTCATTACAAACACTAAAGTTACTTTAAACATCAGATGAGTTATGTGTTACGCTCTAAACTTTCGCAGCGATTGCAAGCACTAACTATTATCGTTTAGTTTATATAAATTAATTTAAGTAAATTTTAATTTTATTTAACACGTTGAGCGCCATGGGGGACACCGTGTGGGCCAAACTACAAAGTTGGTTTGAGCCGTCGGGAATTCATATATAACATAGATTTTCACAATGTTGTTTTTTCATTATCAAGCATTGAAAAGAAGTTGTTAACCACTATAAACTAAAAACGCTTGTAATTTTCTTACAAAATCCTAAGAATTTGTAAGTTGGCACACGGGTGTCCCCCATGGCTTCCGCGGAAGGAATTACGATTTTACTACCGCGGGGGCTGCGGGGATCACAGCACGGCCCACCCCGCGCACCTCCCTGCATGCCCGTGCGCCGCGTACCGCGCTCGGCAATTTAGTCGCTTAGTCCACTGACGTAACGTAAGCACGTGTCGATCGTTCCTGTTTATCAAGTTATTTTGACAGTATTCTGTTTATCAAGTTATTCTGACAGTTTTTCGTTGTAATTGTAAGGTGCATTATGGATGACTCAGACGATTTTGAGATAAGTCAAGAAGATCTTGCACAGATCGACAATATTGAAATTAATCTCCTAAATAACAGTTTTCAACTAAGTTCAGATGATGAGTTGTGTGCCGTGCCAGTCCATAAAAGAAAACGGCGACGTATTTTGCTATCAGAGTCTGACGAAAGCGACATAGAAAACAGGGTTGTTCCCGACACATCAGGTAAGAATATTTATTTTTATTTTTTTCAAACTAGCATGGAAAGAGTCTTATTACAAATACTTATTATAAACTAGTTATAAATATAAATATAGAGTTTAGCATGGAATGAAGTAAATAACTTGTTGACAATATTATGGAGTAATGGTTTTTTATATTTTCAGGTAATACACCGTCTTCAAGCACATGGACCGAGCCCTTAGGTAAACAACGCACTATAATACCTTATACTGAAATATCTGGAGTTCCCTTATGTGTACGTAATAGTATGCCTGACAAAAACCCGCAAAACTTTTTTGAGCTTTTGGTGTCTGACGAAATATTTCAGGAAATCGTGGATTGTACTAACCAGTTTGCTATTACTAAGATTGCTACATCCAACGAAGCTTCAAGGCATGCTAGGATTCGTAAATGGAAACCAACTAACATTACTGAAATAAAAAAGTTTTTTGGACTAATACTGTTCATGGGCATTGTGAAGCTTCCTCGAATTGCTGATTATTGGTCGAAAGATGAAATTACAGGCCATCCTTTTCCGCGAACAGTAATGTCACGCAACCGTTTCGAGATTTTGCTACAAATGCTCCATTTATCTAAAGATGATGAAACCAACAAATTAGACAGATTGCATCGGGTTAGAAATCTTCTACAAATGTTGAACACAAATTTTCAGAACAACTACACACCAGCTCAGGATTTGTGTATCGATGAAAGCATGATCCCATTTCGAGGACGGATAATTTTCCGTCAATATAATAAACAAAAGCGGCACAAGTACGGAATAAAAGAATTTAAATTGTGTACTATGCCTGGATATACCTACAAAGTCAATGTTTATGCTGGTAAAAACGACACCACGAATACAAGTCCAACTAATGTGGTAATGGAACTATGCAATGGACTTTTCAATAAGGGTCACACATTATACACAGATAATTGGTACACAAGTGTTGACCTAGCTAGAAAGCTTTTAGACAATGAGACTCATTTAGTCGGCACTCTCAGAAAAAATCGGAAGCACATTCCGAAAACTGTCGTATCAACTAAGCTCAAGAAAGGACAGTATATTGCCAGGGAAAGTCCAGATGGAATTACGGTCATGAAATGGAAGGACAAGAGAGATGTTCTTGTTCTGTCTACAAAGCATTCGGTTAAATTTTTTAACGTCACAAAGCGTGGAAAAGTCGTCTCAAAACCACAAATTGTAGTGGATTACAATAAAGGAAAAGGCGCGGTCGATCTTTCTGACCAAATGACTGCTTACTCTACACCTTTGCGCAAATCGGTGAAGTGGTACAAGAAGCTTGCAATTGATTTAATTTTAAATACATCAATTGTTAATGCTTTGACCTTGTATAAGACCGTAACCAAGAAAAACATACAAATTGTGGAATTCAGAAAGCAAGTACTGAAGCATCTGTGTCACATTGACGAAGTGGCTGTGGCGATACAAAGACCAAAGAGACTGAAGCATAAACTTGCCAAAAAAGAAGGTCCAGTTAGAGCAATAAGGCGAACCTGCCAACAATGCTACAAATTGAACGCAGCAACCATGGGTGCTAAAGAAGCTAAAAATAAGTCAAAAAAGGTTGTCACTTATTGTACAACTTGTCCGAATAATCCGTGGTTGTGTTTAAGCTGTTTTAATAACACCCATTCTTAAAGTTTTATATTTTAGCTACTATTTTTTTACGAGTGTATTGCATGATCTCATGAAGGCGGTGATATTAGTTTATTTAGTATTAAGAATATTTTAGTCACATTACTACGAATTTAATATTTTCCATTGTGATCTCATTGATTAATTGGTGTTTTATGGCTTAAGGTAGAGTTTATTAAATAATAAAAACACTAAGTCAAAACTTAAATGCCTGCCTTTGATTTAAAGCAAAAGAAATAAAAAAAATATATGTCAAATTTATTCTTAGCACCTATTAAGTAAGTACCAACTAAGCATTTGTATTTTTTTCCTAATGTTTATTAAAAATTATATTCACGTCTTAAAATTGTCTTATTTTAATCATAAACTAAGTAAAATACTAAGTATTTTATACATCCCATTTGCTGCAAATTGAAACAACCCTTACAAAGTACAGAAAAGCGTAAATAAATTCTAAGTCTTTTGTGAAAAATAAGAACCAAGCTGACTAGATTGTTCTACAGGGCCACGCGGCCCACGTCTCTTACTTTCTCGAACGATAACGATGCCCCGTGGCTTGTAAATCGCGTTTAAACAGAAGCATTGCCGTGGCTCACCTGTGACCCCCGCGGCCTGAATGGATTCAATGAGATGGGTCACCCGTGTCCCCAATGGCTTCAATGAAAAGACAACTGTTTTGCTGTGGCGTTCAACGTGTTAATATAATTCATTTAAATAAACTACACGATAATATTATTAATAATTGCGCTGTATGATTCCGTGTGTGGCCACACACACCGCGGTTTTACGATCTGCTCAGCTGTTTATGGTGGATTATCGACGACTAACGCCTACCGTGGCAGTTTATGTTCCTAAGCCTATTCTGTTAATTATACCTTTACTTTTATGGCCCCACGTTTAAACTGTAGCTAACATTTTATGACGTAATTTGACCAATTTAGAATCAATTAGATTTTTTATTTTTTACTTAAGTTACTTAAAAACTTAATTTTAAAGCCCAGCAACTATATTATAACATGAAACATGAAAGGAAGGTGACTTCCCATAGGTTCAGATTCTTATACTATCTATAGAAACCGGGTGTTTATATTTTTAACTATACTTTGTGCCTGCGCCTTCACTCGCGTGGTGTTTATCTTTATAGCCTATGTGTTATTCCAGAACCTAAACTATCTGAATCATATGTACAATATTAGTAAGGATGCCTTTAACTTAGCTTCGAACTCTATCTCACTTGAAGGCTAAAATGGCATTCGCCTCGAAGCGATTCTTATTCTACAGTCGTTTACTTGTTATTAAAAAAGGTTGAACGGAATTGAGATATAGCTGATACAAGCTACTATGGGTGACATTTTTTTACGATTGCCCAAAAAAGTAATGTAATGTTTACAAGGTTCATGTATGTTTCTTTATTCCATCATAACGTTTAACATAAATGCCTAAACAGATTTGGATGTATGGGATATATATCGTTAGAATCCCTACATCATCCCGAGTGATACTGGCCACAGCTGTCGTGTTTTTTAATTATTTTAATTACACTTGTTTACTTTTGTACTACTCACCTATCGATAGCTATAATCGCTTTGAAGCTAATGCCGTTTGCCTAGGATCTCAGAATATGGTATCACACACTTAAAAGTGTCCACAGATTTTCAACTAAAATGAAAGTAGGTCTATATATATTTACGTGGAATGGTAGAAGCTAATCAGGGAAACACAAAATAGGTTATACCAACAAAAATATTTTACTCAAATTTTGCTGATTTACTTCAAAAATCGACATTGAATTTCAATCCTCACTGACTCCGATTGCGTGCGTTTCTTATCCAACACCAACATATTAAAAAGTAATTTACTTTTACTTCATTAAATAAAAGTCGATCGTAAATTGCTCTAACATATTATTATACCCGCAATAATTCTCCTCATCAAAAGAAGTTGAGCAAAAAATCGTCGGAGCATCCCTTAATGAATAGCTTGCAGATCGCCTTGTAAAAGTTTACGACTGATAAAATCAGTTATAAAACTCCATAAAGCCGTAAATTGTGTGGCCGTTTAAAAGACGGGAGCTATTGGGAACTCTATAAATCAGTGATCGGGTGCGTTCGGTCCTATTCGGGCGCGATCGTAAAGATTAACGCTCCAATGTTTGTAAACACTACTTTTATGCGGATTCGACAGATTTTTTTTATGACAGATTTTATGATTCGGTAGCCGATTGATGTAGTGTGCGGGTGATCGATTTCATTCAATGGTTGGCCGCTGTGAATGAGGTTACGCTGTAAATTTTAATACCAATAAAAACGAATAAACATGTATGTAGGAACTGACCTAGGTACATTGTTTGTGTGGCAAGCAGCAACAATAACAGCCTAAGAATAAAAGCAGAGTCAGTCCACTTTCCGCTCCTAAAAGGGCATTAAAAAGCCAAAGGAAGCAATCTCACACATTCAAATAAAACATGTACCTACCACATAATCAACTCAATCCATTAATTTCAACAAACGCCAAAAAGGTGTAACAATCGGCAGTAACTTCTTACGACTCCAGCCCGTCACCGCTCACCGCCTAGCAGCCAAACCCGAAAAACTAACAAATCATCAAACGTAATAACTTCCGACATTAGACGTTAAGCCGTAAAGCATCGCCAATAAAACTTAAACACTGGAAGTCGGTGAGAGAAAATCGTAAAACTAAAAACGACAAAACTGTGGCACGGCCGTTTGTTGTTCCCGCCAGTTTGTGGACTAACAATTGTTTTCTCACGTACATAAAAACCAGCAATAAAACCGTCGGTCAAATGATTACGAAAGAGCGTAAAAAATGCGTAAAGTGAACAGAGATCGTGGTTTTGAGAACTGGCGGCATTTTAAACGGGCGTTTTGAATACTAGCGGTTTGTTAAACGTTTGACGGACCGGTATCGAGTTGTAAATCGAGTTTTTGAATGTGATTCGGATTGGCATCTAAATTGTGTTGATATAGTTGTGTTTCTGTTAGAACGTCTATCGGCATAGTTAGGCTTGTTATTTAAACTGTAAACGGAGAATTTGGACGGCATAATCTCTCGGATAACATAAGTGATTTCTGCTAGCGATATTTCTAGGAATTTTATGGACTAAGATACAAATACATACATAGGTACGCTTGTATCGTTACATTTTTAAGGAGGTATCTATTATTGAAGTCAGCCAGCGTGCTAGTCACATGATAATATGAAGGTGTCAAGGAATTAATGAATGATACTGGATATGCACAGGATGGAAAAGGATGGCGTATAAGTGAGGAGACCTATACGAACTCACCAATAGGGTGAATAATTATTGGGATAAAATAAGATTCATTTATCTGAAAAATGGCTAAATGAAAAACGCTCGTAGACTAAGTTATGTTATCATTTTCTAATATATTATATATGTTGGTTATAAATCAAAGAGAGCTGTGGTTTTTTCGATAAGTAAATAAAATAAACGTTCAATGGTGTGTTCAGGCAAACCTATTGAGAGTCAAGATTCTATTCTGGGATCTGCATGTTATTGCCCCATCGGCTAATCCCCCATTTCTAATTATTTCATCATTAGCTGAGATGAGAGCTGGAAGACGTCCACTGCTGAACTTAGGGCGGCATTAGACGTTAATGCATGTTTGGGTTTTGCTGTCAACACAAGCATCTGCAAAACAAGCGCGGATTACGAGATCAGACGATTATACGCTCGCGCGGTTTGAAGTAAAACCAAGAAACAGATAAGAACAGCAATATAATGTTGTCTCTTTCAGTCCCCGAAGCCCTGTCTGAACTCAAAGCGGCAACGGCTGCCCCGCTACATACATCATTTGCGCACAACCGCGTAGTGCACATGTAGTGATTGTGAACCTATTATTTTGAGTAGAGGTCGTAGAAGCCGTCTTGCCCAAGGTTTTTCCATGGTTTGTGCGCGCTCCCTGATTGATACTGTAGAACCACCAATCTACCCCTTGCCTTACTAGCCCCTTGCATCGGATGTGGCTCCCCGCGGTTTTGACCAAGTCGTCGGTTCACCTTGTTCTTTGACCATATCTTAGGTATTTGTATTAGACAATACGCATTAAGGCACAATACTAAAAACTTCTCTCAAAACCGCCAAGAACTTGCACAATCCATCCCTCAATCGAGCAAACTTACGTTCATGACAAAGGGCGTAAAGTGAAAGCACGAGGCTTATAAATCAAGCTCGCAACCGGTCATAAATTAAGCTAAACTATGCCGCACTTTTTATTATTTTACTGCTAACTTATTGTGCGACGTTGCGACGATTTCGTCGCAGCTGTACTGAATGGTAGCCGTTTGGACGCTGGCGGTCATTCTACTGTGATTTACTGTCTTTGAAATGCAACGCTTTGAGGCAAATTAAAATTACCCTAACTAAAAATTTTGGTCACGCTTAGAGATCACAGCGGATATTATTTCAAATAAACAATAACACATGTTCACAGTAATTATAGCATTGCGTAATTAGAACTACAAAAATAGTTTTTTAATACAGAACGATGTTTTTTTTATGTTATTTGGTAACGTTACCAGCTTGTCGTTTGCCTGATGGTAAGCATTACGCCGGCCCATAACAATTGCAGTGCCACCCAGAACTTTGAAACACAAAGGCCTGCGCGGCACTGCAGTGCGCTCGTTACCCTGAGACATTAGGTATTAAGTTTCATAAGCCCAGTAATTTCACTGGCTACTCTGTTCATCCAACCGGAACACAGTAATGCTTGCACACTACTGCTTGGTAACAACCCAGACGGACACTCGCAGAAGAATTAGTCCTACCACTAACAACAAATAACGTATCGAGATCAGACCTATAACTTAATTGCGTTAAAGTTCTCCATTTATCAGCGCCTAAGTCAACAAAAAGTTAACTAAACAACATAAAGAATCCTTTACTAGACATTAGCGTGTCTCGGATCTTTCTCAACTTATTATGGGTAAGTGGATTATACCTTCGTCAAAACTAAGCTATACAACTTATTGTTGGGCCATGAGACTGACTATCTACTAGATAACTAAAACGGATGTACCTTACTAAAATAAATAGCCATTAGCATAAAATAAAAAATCTTGTTTAAAGACCGGTTGTATACAAACTATTTATGTTGCATTATAAAAACTAAAAAAAAACTGTAGACGTGATTAATTTATTTATTATCAACCTTATACTTTTAATCGCTTTGCATTCATATTAATTATATTTCAATTGGGTATTATTTGATCACTATTATTAATAGAAATTTATTGCTTTGTGTCATACTTACGCTCTTATTATCATAACAAACAACACCTAATTCAAGTTGAAGGAAGCAATTACCACCCACTATCCCCCATAACTCAGTACCAAGTGACGTCACTGTCACCACCAAACCTCCAACTCCGTGGCCCGACTGCACAGCGGCGCTTACACCCATTACGTCAGACAAAAACGCGTATAATAGCGAAAATAAATATTATTTATCGCTTCACGGTGCCTTAGTTTCGTACAAAAAGACCTGTGAGTTATAACCTACTATTACATTTGCGTTTTGTAAAACGTTTTTTCTATGGCCATAACTTTATATTTATGGCGAGTTTTAGTTGAATATTCACAGTCGTCACGTCACGGTGCAGAGTTCAATTGTTATACAAATTAAGCGATGCAGTTCCCAAATTGTATTTTCAACTTTAGTACGTCACCCAATTTCTTCGCACATTTAAAAATAATTGTTTGAAAAATGTAACACTTTATTACACAGTTATTTTAACAGTAAAGATGGCTGTGTATTGGTAAGTTTGATTGAACAGCCGTGTAGTTTTTGATTACGTAATTGAGATGGCATTACCATTGTGGGGAAGGCGTTAAACTAGTATTTCTTGTTGTGGAACTGTGACAGGCATTTGTCATTGTTTAGATACGGGAGCGTGATCATTTACTTGACCAGTTAACTGATGTTCATGATCGCTAAATTAAGCTAAGTACTAGGTTTGCTATACAAAGTAATTCGATCCAAAATGTCATACATTAGCAAAATAAAATAGAAATACAACATAATATTTTTTGTTTCAAATCAAATATTTTTGATACGCTACCTACATGCACAGTTTAGCTTATAATTTCACGCATTTTGACACAAATGGTTTTTCCGTCCATCAAGGTCAAACTTTTAATTAGACTCGTACCTACGATGTTTAATTCAAAAACTGTTTATTTATTTACATTTAAAAGGAAATGTTACCGAAAGACACAATTTTAATAATAATAATAATCATTTATTTCGACCAACATGGATCATATTATTGTTAGTAACAATAAAATAAAATTAAGGCTAAGTACATTAGTGTCAGTTCAATCAAATGTCAATAAAAATGAAATTAATAAAATAAAAATAAACTAAAATCAATACAATAATAAATAAAAATAATAATTATTAACTGTCATCTAATTGAACTAAATTTTAGACAAGCGCTGACTAGCTTATTACAATAACGAACAATGTTCATGCTCATAGATATCTGTGGTCTTCACACTAGACTAGACAGTATCGTGAGAACCGAATTATTTTCTGCAAACCATCATTTTCACGGTGACACCAACCAGCGAATATTTTAATCATTTCTGCAGTGACAAGTTTTCGTAGTAGATTAGATTAGATTTTTTAGTTTTTTTTTTATTTGGTAACGAGTCGAGCTGGTCGTTTGCCTGATGGTAAGCATAACGCTGGCTCATAACAATTGCAGTGCTACCCAGAGCTTTGAAACACAAAGGCCTGCGCGGCACTGCAGTGCGCTCGTTACCCTGAGACATTAGGTATTAAGTCTCATAAGCCCAGTAATTTCACTGGCTACTCTACTCATCAAACCGGAACACAGTAATGATTGCACTCCTTGGCGGCAGGCTTCACGAGCAAAGCGGTGGTGACAACCCAGACGGACACTCGCAGAAGAGTTCGTCCTACCACTAACAAACTAAGTATAGTATTAATAGGTATAAGTAACTGCTTAGTGTACCACTCACCGTTTTCATTAGTGTTGAGCCAGCGGTAGGACGGTCGCGGCTGCTGCTTGGAGCGCATCTCTACCAGCCCCGCTGACTAGAGCTCGGGCGCGCTCTCATCTGGAGAAGTCAAAGGAATTTATTATTTATTGGTTTCATTTATTGATAAATAATAGGTTCTAGAAATAATAGTGACAGCCCATGTCCACTTTATAAGGGGGGTACGAAATGGGACAGTTTATCGCGTTCGTCTAGACTACTCTAGACACAATGTGACGTACGATTTTATCGATGCAATAAGATGAGCATTGAGACATTGTTAGTTATTGAGACTTTCATCTTAGAGATTAGTTACTCTTCCAAAAACCAACAATAAATAAATAGATTTAACATTGTGTTGTGGTTAGGTTAGGTTACTAGAATTCTGTCCAAACTTTTGCATTACAAATGTATTATAATAAAAAGTAAATATTATATCCTGATATTGTTTCACAAAATCAGACGAATCTGAACATTTCCTAAAGGGCTATTTCATTTCAAATAGATATAATTTTATGGCCCATGAGCTACTAGCTGCCATCTACCTAGGACATAACACTATCGGAATAAAATTAAATAAACCAAGTACCTACTTAATTGGTATGGTTTCCGAGACACCCCAGTAGTCTCACCGATTCTCCCACGGAAATAACTGGACAAACGTCACATAATTTAATTGACTCTCAAAATGTATCTTGATCGACGCCGATCACTTCTTGTAAAACGATGAGTAACACTCGAGAATCCAATGCTTCGGAGCACTAAACATACTTAAATAAATTCACCGATAAATTAAAAAAAACCGACCGTCATTAATATGAGGCAAGACACGAGAAGATATCGAAGACCAACTTTAGATATGTCATCGATTGGATTCAATTTGAACTTTAAATCCGTTTAATAGGAGTTTTATTTGGTGTTTCAGCTGCAAAATTGAGCCGCCGTGGTTTATACAGAAAAATCTCGGAACTCGAACGATATGTCACACAATTTATGAGTGCCGAACGACGCCGGGTGACGTGTTCCGAGTGATTCGAATAAGCCCCCCGTAATAAATTCGATATCAAAGAGACAATGTCGTAATGCGATACATTGACGCGCGATGCGGTGATACGGACCGATTTATGACGGACACTGTCTCCCGATTACCATTGTTGGCCTTTTGATTAATATTGGTTTGTTTAACATGTATCACGTGTGGTAGGTACAACGTTTGACGCGCCCAAAGTTCAGTAAGCCGCGTAGGCGCGGACCCACACACTGCTTTACGATCTGCCGAATTTGGACAAAATAAAACATTTCTCAGCTCCAAAAAAATTTATGACGTTCAAGTTTGAATTTAATTTAGAGGTAAACTCCAACATAAAGTGAAATTTAACAGAATCGCGCCCTCAAAATTAAGTTTCCTTTTACGCGTTCGCATTTAAAATATGCATTGATATCATAAACCAATTTAAAGTCCATCAGGACTATTTGTGGAGTATTTTTTATAGCTTATAAGGAATTAACGCGTCTTGTCTTAACGATTATTGAGTCGGTGGCTCGACGGGGCACATCAAACAGACCCTCGGACATATTCCGCTAAAGCCTTGTAAATCAGCTGGGTAATAGCGCTAACATACGGGCTGGTATTGCGGCGCGCCCGCTGCGTTTTATCTCGACGCTTTTATAGCCGGCGTGTAGCTGGTTAGCAATAGGGGATTATGATAAAATAAAATTGTGTTTTACATTCGTTAAACGACGGCCAATTCAACGCTCGCGTGACTCACTGACTTACAATTTCCAGTATATATTACGCTTTGAATTGAATACTTGGCAAATGTTTTATCTACGATCCCATTAATACGTTTTATGATGTGGAGCTCATTCAAATAGCACTTTGATCGCGAAAGTGTTTTGTTCCATTAATAAATTCGCGATACTGTCCAATGTAATATCAGCAAGTGGATAAGAAAATGCCGTCGTAAAACTTTCGCAACAGCTGTAATAATTTCGATTATCTCAATTTATATTTTCCCCAAACGCCAGTGACGGACACGGACGCGGCGCGGAACCCTTACCGTATGTTTCCACGTTTATAGTGTCAATAAAGAATCGTCGTCCCGATAACAAACTCAAGGGCATCGCCATAAACTCAATACTATAGTGTTATTGGTGACTCGATTTATTTACTTTTTTTACTCTCCATACGAGATCGAGACAATTTATTAAGTGGTCTGACTGTGATCGTATTTGGTTTTGTTTCTTTAATTTTGATTAAACTTATTTAATTTGAGTAGGAATTAATCGACCGTAAATGGATTTTAAGAAGCGCGGACGGCGGACAACGTGCTACTCCGACGCTAAAATTTTATCGACCTTTTTTGAATAAAACTTAGAGCAATATAAAGCAATACAATATCAATGTTACACTGGATGTATTTAAATTATCGTAAAACGTTTCACAAGCCCTCAATAACAAACCAATTTTCACGTTTTAAAAAGTCAGAGCGTTCGGGCGTCACCATCGGATCGCACAGTGGGCAGGTGGCGTTTAGGAAAGCCATATCGGCTGTCAAAAACTTGTAAAATATCGCCGTGGCCGCAGTGAGAGCCGCGGGCGTCGCGCGTCCCTCACAAAGATATCTTTAAGATTTATTCAGCCTTCTACAATAGGGTACGTTTTAATTCTTTTCATATGAGACAGATTTATGTACGGACAGATGCGGGGAGCACTGTGCGACTTGTAGATAACGCGTTCGCGTTGCCATTGCCACCCTTTGCGGAAATCGAGCTGTTGATAATGTTGATTTGAATGGGTCTAACGACGTTATTCTCCTGGAAGAGTTATAAAGACGTTTTTATCAAACTTTCTTATTTTCAACTTTTTTCAACGATTTTGCATCTGGTCTTTAAAATTAAGTAGTTATGATACAGTGCATGATGTTCTAAATTTAAAATAAATAAGTATGCAATTTTATAAGCGACGAAGAAAGGTGAAGAGTAATATGGTATATCAAAGTGGGTGGTGTAAACGTCTAGTTGAACGTCAGTCATTTTGTCGCCTACCTATTTAGCGTGGGTGGGGATTATCGAACGACACCTGTAATAATGTAGACTTATCAAATCTTTAACACTGTTGATGATAATACGTTTTATGTGAAAAGCTTTGTGATATGAAACTTGGAAATTTGTTTTATCGCTATATCATTTGGTGTGCTTTAAAACATTTTTAATTTGTAACTATTTTTCTTTTTTTTATGTTTTTAAAAAAAACTTTAACTAACCTAAAATATCTAGTTCTGTCTACCTTTGATGGCCTATAATTTTTAAATCGCTGACAGAATGACTCACTAAGCGTTAGTATTCATCTAGAATTAATGGTTTTGAAAAAAATAATTAATCACTTCTTCTTCACCATAAATATCGTGAATCATTGTTTTGCCAAATAGTAGCATCAAAATCTAAAACCAAAAAACATGTAAATCACGGAATCAAAGCTATAGTTCAGTAAGGGTCATATTAAAACACCTAAGTAGAGTTTATACGAAAAAAGTCTAACTTTCCCTTGTCACAAAAGGCATTTAAAACTTAGCCTTTTCTCTCATACTGTTGTTTCTAATACAATAGACCTGATTTATGGCCGTCCTTGTCTATAGTTGTGCAAATTGCAAAATTGGTTAAACAAAATGCTGTATATTTTTTGTCCACGTTTTTGCGAATTTGTGTCCACTGTGCTAAATGAATGAAACGGATTACAGACTTCCTGGTATTTACGTTACTTGTTTTTTGTTTCATTGTTGTGTGTTTATTGAATAAGGCAGGAAAGCATGTTTTATTAGTAGGTAATGTAAGAAAATTAAAAATTAACCGATGACATAATTGTCTTTCTTGAGATTTTGACTGAATTTGTACACTTATAGGGAAGCCTGCTTCAAAGACAATATTTTTCTTAAAGAAACTGACTCCGAAGCGCGACTACCTACCTATTAAAATGCTTGGTGCTCTCATAACTAATAACTAATATATGATCTGTGCCCTTTTTTGTCGATGAGGAAATCTTATAATACTGGGCTGCAATGGGACGCGGCTGGGTTATGTGTGGTATTCACTTTTTACCCACAACAAATCTCCCGGTAGTCTGCCTCGGCGCTCTGCCGGGCTACCCAAAGGAGCACACCGTTGTCCCCCAGCACTACGACCTTCTCTACCAACTACATCCGGGCCACACCACGTTGACGTCCTTCTAGGGTTTGTTACTGGATCAGTGGTCAGAGCTTCACCTCAAACTATACAAGCCCAAAGGTTCTCTTGAGTCGCCTTAACGACAGACAGGGGTTGATGATCTGTGCCTTAGCTGTACCCTCACTCCTTCAAAGTACTAACACTTACCACCCGGAGACCATCACAATTAAAACGCGCATCGATCCACATCTAGTTAAAAGGGTGGTACGCGAAAAAGGCCTTTGAACGACATATTTATTGGGCCATAAATATGGCTGTCATACATTTTAATTATTATCTACTACTTTGGTTGATTTACGGTGACGCGAGGCAGCGCCCCCGGGAGGGGGCGGGGGCGTCGGTTAATTAAACCGGCATGTTGGGGATTTAAGATGCTGATTATAAAGTTAATTACTCTGCAATGTAAGGGATGGATTAACTGAACACCATAGGTTGTCGATGGCGTTGTAAGGGATGTTGTTTTATATGTGGCAAAAATCAGATGTGAGCGACCAGCAGCTGTTTAAAATGCCGGTCTTTGGGCAGGTCTATGTTTAGCAGTCTACGTCTTTCTGCTGCTATGATGAAGCATGGTGTAGCAGGTGCGTTTAGCCTGAGCGTTAATATGGTTTAAGCACACCAATCTCAACGTTAACTGTACAGTGTGCTGGCAGTACTGAGTTCTAAAATTGTAAATTATAACGTATATAGTGTTAAGAAGATAATCGGTTCACCGACGAGGGCGGTGCAGCACTAATTCGACGCGCGTCCCCTCCCTAGTTCGAAGAAGTCAGTTGTAGTGTCTCCGTTCGCGCGAGTTCATCGTCTTAGTCTAAAAGTGGCAATAAATTACTGTTCGCTGATTATAACGTGTTTCTTCCTAATAATAGTAATTAATAGGAGTTTCCTTTTCGACTGGTGATTACTTCCTCTTTTCCAAATGAATCCAGAAGCAAAACATATCATTACTAAAAAACAAGCTATAAAAATGGTATGCATTGCCGCCCGCATAGCCACTCTCGCCTCCGCATTTGTTTGAAAGAACCTTATAAGTAGGTATTGTAAGTTATGGTTTCTGGTAGGTCGTTCACCCCAACCAACACAAGAACTATAAGTCGTTATCTAGAGTATTCAAACCAATTCAAGATGATATACCTATACACTGCAAATATATAAGGTAATTGAATAACCTGAACGGGATTGGCAGATATGAGATTAAATTCTATCTACGACCAGGTAATTGTGATGTGTTACCAGAGTATATAACTCAGGTGTATTAACTCCTCTACGAGTGCTCGTCTCGGTGGGTACCATCCTTATGATACTGTAGGCTGCCACCAAACAGTATTGTGGTTTCCAGTGTTCCGATTTCATGATAGAATAGGCAGTGAAATTACTGAGCATTTATGAAACTTAATAGTACATGATTTTTAAGATAGCGGACGTACTGCAGGCCATGCAGGGTTATGTGTTTGGAAGCTCTAGGTGGCACTGCAATTGTTATGGGCATACATTATGCTTACCATCAGACAAACGAACTGCTCATCTTGTTAGTAATATAAAACTCTACTTTCACAAAGGGCCACAAAAGTCATCCACACTAAAAGTCGCCAGTCGCCACCCTACTCTTTTGTTCAGGTCACACAGCGTCGGGTTTCGTCACCGGCTTGTGAAAGAAACGTCATAAATCTGTCAGTTTTGACAGCACCAGTTAAATTATGGACGCCATCTTGAGTGATTTGTGCGCGAGACGCTGAAGCGATGGGAGTAGCAAAAAATGGAACCGAAATAGTAACGGTCCAAGAGGATTTACACGCTAAATTAAGGAAATTATTAAAGTTTTAGTGGTAAATTGTATACGTTTCATAAATTATAGAAAAGTGAGGTCTACCCTAGGTCTTACTTTATCACAAATCAAAACAATAGACGACCGAGATTCAATTTTTTCAAATTTCAAATTACATACACTCTTAATGGGATACCTACCAAAAAAATTACAAAAACAAAAATCGGAAAAAGCAGACACCGATACAAAACAACAAATTGCGAAGTTACAATCGGTGGCTTTATCGGTGCAATCTCTTACAGACAACCGTTAGATGGATTGGACAAATGTGTATAGATTAGTAATATTTTCAGCAAAGGGAAGACAAAATACAGTAAGAACCTTTTCATCAACATTTTAAAAAATACACTAGTATTTTGTGTTTTTTTTTTAATTTGACACGCATTGTTTTTAATTTTAACCATGGACTACCACAAGCATATAGAAACATGGACTAAAGAAATGGACGGCGCACAGCAATCACAGTAAGCTACTGTGATTGCCGGCCCATCCATTGACATTAACAATGACAATATTTTCTTTTTGCAAATTAACTTTTCAATACAGGCATCGAACAAAAATATCCACCTCCAACAGAATCACGTCACAAAACTGTCATCCAATAAGCTCATATTTAAAATGAAGCCATCAACTATGCTGAAATAAAAGTAAATAACATTCAGCGCCAGCGCGCCGTAAATGTGGCATGTGCGCTGTAGCGCAGCGTGGCACCGTGACGTCATTGTCACCGCCGCCATTTTGGCTGTAATTTGACGCGCTGACGGCTATGACGAACGACATTTAATTACCGACCCCTCATTACCTGAGCATCGGCAGATATTGATATGGGATCTTTAGAGGTCACGACACGATTTTTCGTATCGAATGGCTGGTCGGACTGAAATATAGTGGGTGGTCAGTTGTCACAAAGATGACGCCTAATTTGTCACGTTATATTGATTGGAGTCGACATAATATCTAATAAAGCTATTATTATCATATTGCAAAAACGGCGATATAACAGGAGTAGTTAAAAGGAGTCAAATATACATTACAAATTTGCTTTCTAAAGTTACATTATGTAATTTTAAAGTTATGTTATTGTAATGTTAAAATATTATATTGTATGTTTTAAAGTCAATGCAATACATATCACTGTTGGTTTTCTTCAAAAATAATTAAATGTAAACAACTCCAAACTACTAGGTATATAATAGGTAAATAACACCCCCTTATTGTGAATCAAAATCAAAAACGATTACTCATCAGACACTACTTAAAGTCGTACACTATAAATGGCCCAAATCTGATAAAGTTTTCATGAAAAACGTTCAGTTTATTTGGCTCATTGGAGTTTATTAATAAAGCCTTAATTAAGATATCGCATGTCATTGATTAATTTGAATGATCGCCAGATAATTAAGTTGATTAAAAATATGTCAAATGGAGATACTGACGGGAATATTGGACACTCTCGGCCAGGGCTTATATTTTAATTGATATTTTTGCAATGGCAATGTTTATCTTAAAAGTACGATGTAATTTGATTTAGATTACGTTGAATAAATCTGAAAAAGTGCGGTCTTGGTTGACTTTGAGAAGTCAAAACACTCAAAACGTCGTTATAGAGTGAGCAACCCTATAAGGGTCGTTTTGGCGGTCGATGGAAAATGTAAAAAATATTCATGCATACATAAAAAAATTTCTGTCGTGTCCTGGTAATATGGGACCATAGTTCTTAAATAGCAGCTACAGATTGCAAAAGTCTTTAATTCTATAGGCAACCCTTGTTAGGTATAAATCTGCAGGACAGTTTTGATTCACTCGGAGATTCGGCATCTCAGCTTAAACATATATACTCACGACAACATTTCTTTGTCGGGATGCGATTCCGAAATATAAACAATCAGAAACAGTCGCTTCCTACACGGAATCATTCCGAGTGAATTAAAATTACCCTGCCGGTTTTAGTAAGTAATTAATCAGAGAGTATCATCTATCTAGACAAATAAATAAAAATGAAGTGTCCGTTTGTAATATGAAAATAACAGCTTTTCACTAAATGCATATGGAATTATATACGGTACCTATAACAAAAACACGATTTTTAACATTTTCGTCTGTCTGTCTGTTTGTTCTGGGTAATCTCCGAAACGGTTGGACCGATTTTGATGGGACTTTCACTGGCAGATAGCCGATGTTATATGGAGTAACTTAGGCTACGTGGGCGACGCCACGGGACTCAGCTAGTTCAAAATATAATATAAAGAAGAGACATGACCTACACAATGATTATTTCATAAGGCCTATCAAGTGTACATATATAGTGGTCAAACGCTAGCTTATCTAGAATCAAAAAGTATATTTAAGAAAGATATAACTCTAAACCTCTTCTAATAAGCATTATACGAGTAATTGTCATATATATAACCACTTTATAACGAGCAGGTACATTGCTATCATTGCGTCGAAGTGATTGTGTTCGAGTGTACATTATTACCTGTCAAATTAATAGTTATCACCTGCGGTAATCAAACCTGTGCTTGACAGTACTTTGCGTGTTTTGGCGTCACTGATTATTGTGATTTTATGGATTTTAGTGAACGTGGGCATTTCAATTTTATTTGGCTTTGTAGTTTGGAATCATAATTTAATATTATGAATGCCAAATCATTAGTGCGAACATAGAATAGCTTGGTAATGGTTTTATACAGGCGTGACCTTTATTTAAATTATTTAATTTATTAAAAGTATTTAATAGTTTACAACATATTGTTTCAAAATAATTTAAAACTGGTGGCGGGCTGGTAGTAATAATACAATAAATTACCTAATAATAATTATAATTGTTAGTAAAAGAGTGATTTAAGATACCTTTATGAATTCAGCCATCTTTCCTTTTTGTCGTTTGCCTGGTGGTAAGCACAATGCGAGCCTATAACAATTGTAGTGCCACCCAGAACTTTGAAACACAAAGGCCTGCGCGGCACTGCATTGCACTTGTTACCCTGAGACATTAGGTATGAAGTCTCATAAGTCCAGTAATTTCACTGATTAATTTGCTCATCAAAGCGGAACACAAGTAATGATTGCACAATACTGCTTGACGGCAGACTTCACGAGTAAAGTGATGGTACTACTGACAAGATACGGTGATACCCAACTAGACGGACAATCGCAAAAGAGTCCTGCCACCTGGTTTACCAAAAGATAGCTTAAAAAAATGTTATATCTAGAAAGTTAGTCTTAAGTTTTCGAGTGTTGTCCAACAGGGTATTATTACGCTTAGTTCATATAAACTTAAATCCACAGATTTACTTACTTTTCTTAAAACAATTTAACCATTACCTAATTGTTGAGTTATTCACATTTTCTTCTTCGCAAAACCAATCTTAACAACAAACGATTCACACCTTATTAACTACACAAGCTTATTAGATGCTCTGGCGATGCCCTAGCGATGCCCCGACGATGCCCTAGCGATGCCCTAGCAATCTGAATATAACAGAATTAAACCTGCAACCTTATCCCGCTCGCATTCAATCCGCACTTGCGCTAAATGTCATCGTCGATTGATTCCCATTCAATAACACTCAATTCTCCACTCTAACACAAAGAGCAGAAGGTGGGAAATCGATTGCATATGAACAAGAATCTAGTCTTATTAACTGAGCAAGCGAGGCATCAGTATCCATCATAATTTTGCCTCATTTTGTAACGCAGCGCGATATTTTCATATGCAACTCCAACCTGTATTTACATATAACATCGACCTAAGTGCCTAAGGCATAAGGTTTAATTTGATTGTGTATGTATGAAGCGTGAAGTTTGTTTATAAGATGCGTAGGTATCACGCCGGTCATACAACTTGTGACGCGAAAGCCGCGAAGTGGCCGCCGAGGGAATTTCGTATTGCTAATCTGGTCAAGCCCATTGGATTGGATAGCTGTACTTCAAGTTTCTCCTGGAGTTCAAGTGTTATTTTAATCTAGGTTCTATTAGGCTGTCTGTCCACTGACGCGTGAACGGAGCTGGGAAATACAACTGCACCAATTTAATTCCACAACACTTAGTGTATCCATAGATTCGGTAAGTGTATTGGCTGAAGTTTTCATTATTCACTCTGTATACCAGTGGTTTAACAACCTTAAGGGTTCTTATGGTATCATCATCATTTGGGGTCGAAAATAAATACCACCCCCAAATCCACAAAAAGATATTACATGCACTTCATGAACGGTTCAATTATACTATACTAGCTTCTGCCCGCGGTTTTCACCCGCGTTCCCACAAGAACCGTGCATGTTTCCGGGATAAAAAGTAGCCTATGTTACTCTTCAGTCCATAAACTATATCTATGCCAAAAATCACGTCGATCCGTAGCTCCGTTACTGCGTGAAAAAAGGACAAATCAACAAACACACATTCGCATTTATAATATTAGTACCTACGAAGTACGATTCTGAAAACCAGACTTATTTACGTTAGTCTTCGTTCAAGAGTTTGGGTGAGATGTTGAAACCTTGCGGGAACAAAATACAAACGCATATTTGAAAACAAGATACAGCCTGCAGTATCGCCACTTCTTAGCTTTCCCCCACCCCAGTCCCCACACAGGCCCATCGTGAACGTAGCCAGCCCCGTCACCAGCTGCCTTATCAGCTAATAATCTCGTGTTCGTTTTCAATACCAGACCGATTAAAACCAGGGATCACTAGTCTTCGTGTGGAAGGAGTTGTCAATAGTTTTCGCTTCTTTTCGTTTTGTAAGAGCTTATTTCTTTAATAACCAGCGAAAATTCTAGATTATTCCTTCCACACGAAGACTAGTGACCGCTGGTTTTAATCGGTCTGGTATTGAAAACGAACACGAGATTGTTAGCTGATAAGGCAGCAGGTCAGTCAACAACCAACCGCAAGCCAATCCGCCAACGAGCGGTGTCAATGCAACTATGACAAACAGACGCACGCTCGCCCGTTTATTAGCGGAGCCATGAATCAGGCCCTTCATTGGCGCTGGCGGCTGACAGGCATGAATCTCAATTGCTATCGATACGGCCACTCAACTTTGTGGCATATCGGTTTTTTGATCACTGCCAGTTGTAGTTGCCGGTTGCTTACCCCACACATCGGCTTTGAAGTAAGGCTTTTTAATTTTTATTTTTAAATGTTTTTTGGTAACGAGACGAGCTGGTCGTTTCCCTGATGGTAAGCATAACGCCGACCCATAACAATTGCAGTGCCACCCTGAACTTTGAAACACAAAGGCCTGCGCGGCACTGCATTGCGCTCGTTACCCTGAGACATTAGGTATTAAGTCTCATAAGCCCAGTAATTCCACTGGATACTCTGCTCATCAAACCGGAACACAGTAATGCTTGCACACTACTGCTTGGTAGCAGACTTCACGAGCAAAGCGGTGGTGGCTTTGTGGTAATGTACCTTGGTTCTTTTCAAGCTAAATTTGATCCACTTCCTGATGTTTCCGAGCACACATTTTTCATACATAATAATAGGTAGATCGGATGACAATACAATATAATAACACAGCGGCTCACAGAGCTGCTCTGATGATGGAGCCAAAAGGCAGCCACAGAAACTTTGTAACGAGACGACGTAACCCCAACCAGTTTGAGCTCGTTTGATTTGTCTTTACAAACCCTCTGACTGCCACGCCGGACAGAAGGAATCTTAGTTTTGTAGGCACAATTATATAGATAGAATGTTGTGGGTAAGCTCTCTTTCCACAAGCGTACCTTGAACAAACTTGGTAGACTTATCCTTATAAATTCCTTTGGCATTATAATATTAAACTATAAAACGTGTGGACCAATTATTGTTCATTAAAACTGTCAACCGCATTTACAACTGTATTATGCAGGAGCATTGAATTTTTACTTTTCTACTGACATTTGCAAATCAACCATCAGAATATTGAGCGGTAAATATTGAGGTAATTAAAATAACTGCCAAAAGGTAAACGTGCACTAGATCGAACGCACTGTACCTACGCATTTTATTACATCATTGCAATAACATGCAACGCTCTTAAAAAAATTGTAAAAGAAACTATAACCCGACTGCTGAAAAAACAATAAGGGCTTTTTTAAATTTATTTAATATATATAATAGAATAGTTTAAGCGCTACAGTGGAACATAAGTAAAATATATTATATACAAACATACATAGACAAGTCGATGTAACAAAAGCTACATATAAAAAACACAGCTGTTCTAGCCAGTGTCACTCGGGATGATATAAGGATTCTAACGATACCACATACATCGAAACCGTTTCAGGCATTTAAAATATATGGTGGATTAAAGAAAATCACTAATAAAAACATTACACTCCTTTTTTGTGCAGTGGTTTTTTTAATTCTATTATGTAACGAGACGAGCTGGTCCTTTACCTGTTGGTTAGCGTAACGCCTGCCCATAACAATTGCTCTATATATCTATTCTTGTTCTATATTATTCTAAATTCTTTTGCTTGTTCTAAATTTTATGCATACGCTTTGTTCGGTGCAGCTTAGTGCACGTTCACCTTCAAACAGCTGCAGTGTTGTACCCAATTATTGATACTAAGTTCTGTAAGCAGGTTTGTTAGTAGGTGATAAATGTTGGCAGGTGGGGTAAATCAGCAGATGATGTCAATCTTCTGAGCCACGAAGGTAAAATGACTTGGAGATGACAACAAGATAAAAGGCACAATAAAAAGTGTGATAAATAATGCCCAAACCGATCATAAATTGTATAATTAATATAGTTTAGTGTCTAAAATAAGGTTTAGGTACTATAACTAAGTCTGTTTTAGACCTTAAGCTCCAAAAATATAGGTTTCTTTTAAAACTGTAGGTAACTTATATAAGTTTTTTTACTACTCAGGATTTATGTTAATTACAAACATGTGTGCTTGAAACTGGCACTTGAGGCCCATATGAATAAAGAATTTTGAATTTGAATTTGATTATTTGTAAGCGACAGTACCGTTGATGATGATGCTGCTTCATCATCAACCTTACTGTAATAAAACTGCTACAATCTGTAATAATAATAATATAATCGATAATAATAATATAATATAACAATAAACCGTCAATAACAGGACATAATATAACGTTCCTACGCTTGCCATAAACATAACAAAACATGCAAGTGTGGGTTGGTACTTTTAAATACTGTGACATATTTTACTTTAGCTTTAAAATACACGGATTATCCAACATCCCGTCCGTCTCATGACAATGATTGTCGCATCTCCCACTAAGCACAATCACAATCCTTTATCCCCAAACGTCTAAAGTTTCTTGCAAAAAAAGAAAATCAGCAACACAACGTACAAGCTGCGATTTTATCGTTTAAAATACGGTAATGCGAGATCTCAATCATAAGTCAGTCCCTAATGTCACCGTATAAAATACGCGCAGTAGTTCAACTCGTGACAAACACGCGAACCCTTGCATTTGCCAGAGTATGTTTACGTTTACTGGAACGTAACTTTTTTTATCCTGTATATTCTCGCACTTGCCAACTATTGCTCGTGAGGTCTGCCGCCAAGCAGTAGTGTGCAAGCATTACTGTGTTCCGGTTTGATGAGCAGAGTATCCAGTGAAATTACTGGGCTTATGAGACTTAATACCTAATGTCTCAGGGTAACGAGCGCACTGCAGTGCCGCGCAGGCCTTTGTGTTTCAAAGTTCTGGGTGGCACTGCAAATGTTATGGGCCGGCGTTATGCTTACCATCAGGCAAACGACCAGCTCGTCTCGTTACCAAATAACATAAAAAAAAAAAAAATCTCAACTGCGATGCAAGTACGGATCTTTTTGATCGATAAAATTAACAGTTCAAATAGATAAAGTGGGTTTTATCAGCTTTTTATATAATTTATCGAACCTCGATACAATCGACAAAAGTTATCGAATAGCTAGGTCGAATCCAAAGAGAATATAGAGCTACTAGAATACTTTACGATCAGACTTCGGTACTCGCAACATTCGATAAATTTATCGGGTTTTTCCCCGAATTATTTTTTATTTATTTTTGAGATAGCCGTTTACTATGAACATAAGCTACTGCAGGTATTTCCAGTACTGTGTTTGTCACCCCATGGCACACCTGATTGGTCAGACAGACTGGCCGAAGGAGTTATATATTATATATATATATTGACGGTAAAGTTTTTATTGCTGCCTCGAAGATAATACTCGTAGGCGACAAATAAACATAACTTTAAATGTTATAGAGATTTGTAATAATATAAAATAAGTTTGCAAATTGTCCATGATCAGCTTACAGAAATAACGCTGAACACAATAGTACCTATGTAGTTACAATTTGGGTAGAACGTCACTGATTATACAGTAATTTCACAATTGACGATTGATGATTGGAATGACGTACATTACGGCTACTTTCCTATTGAATCCATTCTTGCAAGCTTGAGATTGCTAAGTGAAATGATGAAGTGAGGGTGGCTCAGTAGTGAGGTGTACCATCGGTGTTTTAAATCTTACTATGAGCTCTCGGTGAAAGGAACCATCGTGATGAAATTATATCATGGTGGTAGAGCATTGTTTAGTCGCCTGGCTAGCTATAACACGCATAGAATTGGATTAGGTCTCAAGTGCAGCTCTGGAAACAATGATAGTTGCTTGGCAACAGATTTTCAACTTGAAATTTAGACGATTTTGTTTCTTGTATTGGAAAAAAATATTAAGATTCGAATATCAAAAATAATACTAAAACGTCAGTTTAAAGATGTTGGTCAACATATTTGTCCGAGAGATCTGGACTCTCTAGTCTAGTAGTTGATAGAGAAGTTACCGAACAAACTCTCAAGGGATTTACCTTTTTTGCCAAAAAGTCGTAAGCTTGTAATATCAGTGAAAGAGTTGAGGCAGGTTTATCAAAAGATGTATTCGATTATTTCGTCACAGATCACCAGCAGACTCGATTGTCATATCGATACTGTAGGTAATCGAATGGGAACAGGTACGATAAGAGCGACATGAGATACCGTTTTTAATGCAATTTTTATGTTTTTGGCGGTTTTGTAGCAGTTGAGTTAGACCGAATGACAGGTTTGATTTAAAGATATTATTATTATGATGATAGAAAATGTGAAACGATTAAACTTGTAATGATTAATTGACGGCCGCTGTGTCAATTGGTTGAGCACGTTGGGTCGGAACATGAAGGTTGCAGATTTAATTTTCCTAGCAGGAACAAAGGCGGTATGTAGAGGGTACGTAACATGAAGGTTGCAAAGTCGATTCTCGCTATTGGGAACAAATGTATCTTGAGGGTATTTTGGTGCTTAAGACCGTTTTGATTTGAATTTGGACAAATGGTAAACCTTTTTACCATTTGTCCAAATTCGATTGCAAATAAACATTGATTAATTATATGTTAAACATGAGCTATGACGAAACCGAAAAACTATTGCACACCAATGTTTAAATATTTATTATAGTTACACATATTGGCGTACACACACTAGAGTATCCAGTGAAATTACTGGGCTTATGAGACTTATTACCTAATGTCTCAGGGTAACGAGCGCACTGCAGTGCCGCGCAGGCCTTTGTGTTTTAAAGTACTGAGTGGCACTGCAATTATTATGGGCCGGCGTTATGCTTACCATAACGCAAACGACCAGCTCATCTCGATACCAATCATCATTAAAAAAAATATAAGTACGCCTCTAAGCTAATTTAATCATGTATTTTTATACTGCGCATACCATTATGTAGTAAGTACATATAATGTTTCTGCTACCAATGAAGAGTGTGTATTGGAACAAGGGTGATTGAAACCAATTGTATCTTCAGTTATGTACATAAAGGCCTAAAAGAGGAAACAGTGCGCCTAAAACGCTTTTTATATTTTAAGGATTAAAGCATTCTAAGCGTTTTTCAAACAAAGACCAACTTTCACGCCTTTTTAATGAATTAACAACTCTGACGCCGTATTCAAAACCTTTCCCGAGTCTGTTTCCATTTTTTTTACTCCACCAGGAGTTTCCTCGCTTTTCGCTCCACGAAATGTTAGCAAGCACCTATCAGTGTGTTCCGGCCGTGCTTGAGAGCCAGCCCCACTCCAAGCTAAAAAAAAACAGGAGTTTGGACGCTTCGTCTGGTTGGAATCGAACGTTGTCAAGACGCAAGGATAGAACAACGGCCTGTTTGAGCAAAGGCGTACGTATTGCAGATTGTCTGAGCTGTACACGGAGAGCTCAACCCGACAAACACTCTCTGTATATTTTTATGAACGACCGTGATGTGTGTCCTTGGCGACAAATTGTAGTTTTTGGGCTAAGGTCAGACTATGCGATTGACTTATAATATAATCTTTTATAATCTCCTTTCCTTTTACATTTTTTAACTAGCTGCTGCCAGCGGTTTCACCCGCGTGGAGATTTTGGTTTTCATGGTTTTTATTTTTTTACGCGGAACCCTAATTATTTTTATAAAATTAAAGTAGCCTAAGTTACTCCTTGTAACATCAGCTATCTGCCAGTGAAAGTCCCGTCAAAATCGGTCCAGTCGTTACGGAGATTACCCGGAACACACAAACAGACAAACATTTTAAAAATGGTTGTTTTGTTATAGGTATATATATACTTTGATATGCATTTAGTAAAAAGCTGTTATTTTGACATTACAAACAGACGCTTCAATTTTATCTATTTGTATAGATTGCTAAGTTTGGTTACAAGAGCTCATGTTTTATGCAAATGTGCTTTTGCGTGATATCAGAATACATTTAGCCTATTCTATATATTTTATATTCTCTCACATAAAGTAGCTTCTTAATTGTGAAAGAAATTTTAAGATCAAGCCAGTGATTTCAGATATCTGAAACAAACAAGAGCGGCAACAAACAAGCAACAAACTTACCTCTAATTATAATATTAGTATTTACAATATCTTGCAATTTTTTTTTTGTTTTAATTAGTATTAGTGAAACCTGCTGCACTCAACCTCGACACTAGCTCCCATCCCACAATAACTCGAGTCCTCTCGCCGCGTGCATACGTCCGGATATGAAGATACGGTTCGGAAAAACGACTAGACTTCCCCCCCTCTCCCCCCACCCCCAGCCGTTGACTGAGATGAGTTATATGTTGTTCTTATGGTTTTTTACCGGTTGTCGCCTTCCGCTTTTTGTCACCTTTTGTTCGCTCGTATTGATTCGCGTAGGTACAGATGTTTGCACATTTGCTAATTAATTTTCTTTTTTGTGTTTGTGGGACACGGTAATGTTCGGAGGGCGGGGGGTGACAAGCTAGGGACCAGTGGGGTTTGAAAGGATCTCATATCACATTACGCATCTCATTATCGCATTTAGCTGTGTGTAAATAAGGACTTTGTACTAAAAGCTTTAGTTTTATATTCGCCTTTGTACTAATGACAGTATACCTACTTAACCATTTTCTTTGAGGAAAATCTGAGGGCCACAACAATTGTTATAGGCCAGTTTAAATACCACACGTAACGTTTCATTCAGAGAAAAAAGGGAACCACCTGCTGTGCTCAACAGTATATTCTACTACCTTCCCCCCGCGGGTTCGCCCACGTGGTATGTATCTTTATATCCTATCTGTTATTCCAGAACCTAAACTGTTTACATTCCAAACATCATCAAAATAGGTTTAGTAGTTACAGAGGTACATGTTAACAAACACATTATTCACACACACACAAACTTTCACATTTATAATATGAGTAGGAAAAATCATTTAAAAAAAATTGTTTTTTTCCATCATTCCCTTTGTGTGCTAAAATCTTGCGCAAGAATAATGAAATACACTAGATGATTTTAACATTGCCGAGTATCGGATGGTCACAGTCTCATAGATAACTAATTAAAGTACAGGTCTCCTTATTAGGCGATTGTCTCAAATACATTAGACAGAATCAGATCGCCGCCACAACCTCCAGAAGGCTCGATACAAGCCTGATAAGTTGCCGACAGCTGTTTACTAGGCTGATTCTAATGGCTAATGTAATATTGGCCAATCGACTGTAATTTATTTAGGAAATGTAAAGATAATAGTTTTGAAATACAACTGATTCTATATACTCTATATTATACTGATTCTATATACTCTATATTATACTGATTCTATATATATACTGATTCTATAAAATATATATATTTTAATAAACGAGCTTACTGGTTACAGGATTTTTTCCATAATTGCATTGAAACCAGGTTTACACATGAATAGACAATTTCAGCGTGAGTTTTAGGAACTATTTCCAAATTCTGTTACAAGACTTACACGTTGTAACTAACATACTAAATCATTGTATTCCTATATAATAAACTTATTGTATTCCTGGAACCCATCTCATATCTAGAAAAATTTTGTTACACGCTTGGCTCGATAAAAATATGTTAAATTTTTAGGTATCTATACGATGCAGACGCGAAAAAGAGTTCCTCTAAATACAGCACAAAAAATCGGCGAGAAAATTTCATAAATCGTAATGTTCTTTTTTATTTCTCTACGTACCTATTAAATTAGCCATCTATAATCCCAGTAAACAGACTAATTATTTGCCTACTGGGGCCATGCCTCGCCAGTCTTTAACTTAGACTTATTTACCAAGCATCTACAAACGAGCAACTAAGCAGTCCGGCCGCGATCCGTCACGTTCAAACGCACCGCTCCCGTGGGCGCACATTTGCATAGCTTCATTACGCCGCGTCCACACTGGCGATATCACGCGACTCTGCGATATCACGTCGCGCGTTATCGCATGTTCTTTATTTCTTTCAATCGTTAATTAAGCGTGTGTGAGGTCCAACGCCTTAATTGTAATTGCGCGCGGATACTGAATTAGCTTTGAGCTTCTTAACGAAGTGAGGGGTGGCCAGTTTTATGCTAATTCTGGAGATATCGGCGCTTTTTATTTCGCTATTTGAGGTTTATTTTACTACGCAAATGCGCATCTACAATTTTCTGGACGCCGTTAAAAAGTGATTAAGATAAATAAACATAATGCTGCAATTAACTAAATTAATTTTGTCAAGGATATTTAAGAAATATCAGAATAAATTAAATCGACGTCGTTGGATTGTCGTTGCTTATCAGTTATCAATCAGATTTAAAACAAGTCAGAAACAAACTGAAATATATTTTAAGATCTAAAATTTGGAATCTGCATTTAGATCAGTCGCTAAGAACTACGTCGATACCCACACAGGCCGATATTCCGATAAGATCACTTAATATTCTGAATTCGTCAAACTCAATTTGCTTATCTCACTGATAACAAAGTACCGGCAAAGCGCCGTCGTAAGGCTGGGTACACAGATGCGCGTCGTCATTCAACGACACGTCGGCAGAGGTCGGGAGAAGTCGGGTAACATCGCGTGAGTCGAAATGCTAATGGCACAGACCACCGGCGCATGCGCCCACTCAACGTCGGTTTTATTTAGCGCCGGACAAGTAAAACAGCGTTTTATAGAAAACTATAAGTTAAAAGGTGTTTTTTTTTAGTTTTACATTCAGGTGTACGTGGTAACGCAAAAGTGACTCACAACTCTAAATGGAAATGAGTTCTTCCTCAGATTAAATAATAAAAAAGTTTATAATTTGTATAATAGCTGGACCTGGATATAGAAATAAAGTTTATGCTTGATTAAATCCATATATATTTTTATATAATAAATGCGAAAGTGTGTTTGTACGTTTGTTGGTTTGTCCTTGTTTCACACAGTAACAGATCGACGTGATTTTCGGCATACCTAGATATAGTTTATGTACCGGAGAGTAACATAGGCTACTTTTATGAAGTAAATATGCAACGCAGGTGAAACCACGGGCAGGAGCTAGTAACAAATATCTTATTAATCAACAATCATAACGAACAACAGGTTGTCGTAATCCAGGAATATAACAGAGTCAACCATATTTTTATGTAAATTATCCACCCATAAATCTAGTAAACTTATAGTGCACAATCCAAAAATCAATATTCTTATTAAAATACACTATTACGTCAAGACAACACAATAAAGGTTCGATTATCAAAACCGAGTAGGAGAGCTCGGTCATCAAACGTAGACTTGAACAGATTTTACAGCCGCTTTTACGATCGAAATGCGTTTTATTCTTCGATCATCAACAATTCAAATTATTACATTTATCGAGAGTTGAATAAAATTAAGGTGTTATTGAAACAAGTGAGTAGTGACGCCCACGGTCCGTTGTCAGCGTGATGAAGACGTCATTTTGTCGGAGTTTGTATGATAATGTTGTGTGTACACTAGTCCTTACTGTCGTGCGGGGGCAGCGGCTATTAGCGAGAGTGGAAGTTATAAACTGTAGCGATAAGATCGAAGACTGATTTCAAATAAATGTTTGAATAATTAAAATTGCAAACAAAAATATAAATTACATATTTTTTATCGGTTTTAGTCGAAATAAATTGATAACTGTAATATAATTTATTTATGCTATTGGAATAAGTTAACAGGTAAAACTACCAAAACCGGATGTAAAAAAAAAATGCTTACCGAAACATTTTGAAGTTTGTGTTATTTATGCTTTAGTTTGACCACTATCTCACCTCACAGTAAGTGATGACGCGGTCGACGATGAATCACGCTCGCCTATAGGGGTACCCTAGACGCTCAAGAAAGCGTACGTTTGCTTGTCAGAATAACAACGCTTTTGCGTCAAGCGCGGATTTCGTGATACTAGAAATGCGCGCTTGACGCAAAAGCGTTGTTATTCTGACAAATGTACGTTTGCTTGAGCGTCTAAGGTGCCCCATAAGGTATTCATGCATGACTTAAAGAAACGTAGGTTATATACAGCGATTAGGAAACACAGATTCAGGAAAGGAGTGAATTGAAGTAGCTAGCCGGTCTAGCGCTAGAAAAACCCTACTACAAAAGCTTTTGACTTGACCACATCAAAACATCGACTTAGGATTGTTTTACAATACA
This sequence comes from Crocallis elinguaria, assembly GCA_907269065.1. Lineage (NCBI taxonomy): Eukaryota > Metazoa > Arthropoda > Insecta > Lepidoptera > Geometridae > Crocallis > Crocallis elinguaria. Next base: position 16,957,916 of record OU026068.1, read on the forward strand.
AACTAGCTATAAACCGTGTGATATATCACGACATGCCCACTGAGATCCGCCGCATTTGTCATACTGCTGGTACCGTATATACGGAGAAATTATACGAAACTTTACGACCAAAAAACTCAGTTTACGTTATTGACGTTAATGACCTTGTTTTACGTTGTTTTGAAAGTTTCGTTTTTAAATGGAGGAGTTTGTTTTGACTTGTAAATCACACGTAAAATATTTGGAACATGTAAAATATTTAAATGGAATATGCGAATATTATTACTCAATTTAAAATGATATATACACATGTATATTTTGACTTGTCCGTCTATACTACTTACTACTTGTCTATACTACTTGTCCGTCCGTGTATATTTGGACTAATCATATCCTTACTAATATTATAAATGCGAAAATTTGTGTGAATGTTTGTTACCACGTATCTCCGTAACAACTAAACCGATTGTGTTGAAATTTGGAATGTAGATAGTTTAGGTTCTGGAATAACACATAGGCTGTAAAAATATAAACCACGCGGGTGAAGCGCGTGCGGAAGCTAGTATGTAACAATTCTGAAAGTATCGTCTGTCTCTTACTGTTGTTAAGTAGTTTTAAGGAAGCCACGGAGAGTGAGTTATTGCATTTCGCTCAGATACGTAATTGTTTTACCAGTACCTACTATCGTTCGACGTGACGTATCAAAGTTTAACATTTTAGTGTTAAAAGAACCAATTAAGGTCATTATACAAGTTTTGCATTAAAATGATGAATAAAAACCTACTAACAGCATGAGTGATTAAGTTATTTTTTAGTAAAGTTTGTAGGTGAGTGGAAGCTTTCCGTTTTATCTCTAAAATACTATTCTAATTAATTCTGAGATGATAGCATCTGAGAATTTTTATCGGCAACTATTATTTTGTCATCACAGATAAGATAACAGTCAATACTAGCTATCACACTATCTTTCTAAACCGGAAGCTCGAACGAAGCACGCGTCCAATATGTTATTAGACGAGTTGACGCAGCGTCTACGCCGTAACTCCGTAGAGCCGGTAGACGACGTAGACGTCTCGTAGCACCGTAGACGTAGACGTCACGTCACTGCAGATATTAGATCTGCATCCGTGACGTTTGTTTTCATGCACTGCTTGGTTTATTTTTATTACTCGTATCCTGGATATCTTGGGGTAGTGATTGAACTGAAGATAATATACAGAAGCTGTTAGGAGAACTATTAATTCCGGCAACATGAGGATGGAATCGATTGATTTTCCAAAGCGGTTGCGACCCTTGTTCGTTAAAAAATAGAAAACAATAACAACACCAGCAGACTTACTATCTATCAGGTCCCATGGCATCAATAGTCACTTAGAAAAGCACACACAGTTTTTGGTAGTATTCCTGTAGGATTTGTACTTTTATATATTTTTGGTTCGCTCGCGCGCAATGATTTCGTACGCACGTCACACAGTCAAGTGTTGCTGCACTCACGCACAGAGTAAAAAAATGCACTAGATAGTGCGTGAGATCGATGATAGGCGAATAATCGATTTATAGTCGATTTTGGACCTCTTATGTAATAGACTTCTGGCAGTCCTAGTTCACCCCAGGAAGCCTGCTAGCACAATTTTTAGTTGTGCTTGTCATTGATTCCATCAAAAACGAACAAGTATTGAAGTGCAATCGCTAGGAAATCAATTGAGAAAGTTGCCTATCACATTTTGAATTTAGGATGCGATAACGATACAGAAGCAAAAGACGAAATAGGCCAAGATTAAATGTAACTTGCACTCAATGATGGTACATAATATACATACCTATGTATTATGTAAGTATACGTCACTCGTGAAAGTGCATAAATAGATTGATAAATGATGATCAATGGGAAGGACTATAGATGGATTGTGTGTATTATGGAATGTTCCCTCGACTCTGCCTACCGCAAAGGAAACTTTATCTAACGACAGACAACAAAAGTAACTAGTAATAACAATATTGTACTCAGAATGATGCCTAATGACAATGACTCATAGACAATGAGACATTCTCATCATTTACTGTCAAGAAAGATCGGCTCCGAAACACGACCCTATTACAACAAAGTGGTTCAAACAATTCAAAAGCAAACAACAAATTAAGCCGTACCAAAGCTCACAAACAAAACTAATAATCTAAAAATGTACACAAAAACCGTACTATCACCGGATCACAGATTTCAATGGTATGTCAAACAAACAATGGCATTGAAGCGGCGATATCTGAAGCTCATTATCTGATCATCTCCGTAACGCTTCAATGAGATGAGGAAACGGGACAGACTTGAGTGACGCACTCGGTTGAAAAAACGTGGCATATAAAAAGGTTAAAAAGTTTTTGCAAGACCATGTAATTTTAATGCTTTATGTAGTTTCAGTGTCTGAAAGCCACTTCCTGTGTCAGATATACTTACCTACGTTTTCGTTATTGCTTTATTTTAAGACGTGAGAAGCGATAGTTTTAAGCTACATAACAACACATTTGTCTATGAAACCACGTGTCTAAAATCAATCAGTCAAAATTTCTACTTCATCAAGATTATTCGTGTTGTAACCCTGCTGCCGGCTGTTTCACAAGTTAAGAGAGCGGCAAATAAAAAGCACACTGGTCCTAACGCTGCGTCCAACAGACCTAGTGCGTACCATAATCGTAGCATCGAATTGGTTCCTCAATAATGAGTTTCCTTGCGCTTTCGCACTGTCCGGGACAATGGCGCAGGACAATGGTCCCGAATTTGCGTACCCGGGACGATTAACGAATTCTTTGTCGTCCAACAATGGGGGTCATCTTCGATCAAGCGAGTTTTTTCCATTTTTGTTTATTAATAGATTGACCTTCCTCGTTTGATGAGTCGACGTTCCATCACCGTTTGAATGTTAGAATGTTGATTTGAATTGATTTGATTCTTGAACTGAAAAATAATCAAAAATGTTAATTCGAGACCTTAACTAACAATGCTGGTACTGTCTTGATGTCGAAATGTGATGGGGACTCTAATGATAATTATTTTAGAAAAGTGTCCAATATTTATGTACTAAAGATTTTACCTACCGAAAGCATATTGTAAGTATAATTGGACCACAGTACGTAATTACAGAACAAGTGTGGCCGAGCGGGAAATTGTGCGACTTTCAATCCGACGCACCATAGTTCGAATCTCGACTGGGCCGCACCAATGACTAATATCAAGTTATATGCGGATTATTCACACTCGCTCTAAAATGGTGAAGGAAAAGATCGTGAGGAAACCGGCATGTTCAAGAAACACAAAATTCAAAGACATGTGACATACACCAAGCCGTACTGGGCCCACGTTGTGGATTATGTTATGGCCTATACCTCTGTCTCTGAGAGTAGGCCGGTATCACAGCAGTGGGAGCGTAAGAGGCTGATAATGATAATGACGTAATTAAACGTTGTAAACAAAGTCGAGCATTGGAAAATGTCTCACCAATAGTTACAACACGATGTTGTCTTTCACCGGAAGTTCAAACTAAGATTCAAACCACCGACTTACAGATCGACGATGACGTCACTACCATTGAGCAATCATCATTTCCAAATAAATGATATGTCATAATATTCATGCTGTACAGAAAGACGTGTATTTCTTATTTCCACAACTGCCATTTGTCAAAGAACATCACGGACTCGGTCCATAAATATCTGGATGCTGACAGAACTAGTCCCAATAACATGCTTTGATATTTCCTACATTGACCTTTGATGAATACAAACAACAATCTTAGTACTTTGACAGGGACAATGGAGTGTTCGTGTCATGTTTTGTCATGGTAAAATTTTGCAGTATCTCAAAAATTAGATACTGAGTTTTGTCTTTAAGTTAAAAACTACGGGTTTTAAACACAAAATAACAATCAAACAACATAAAAATCACATCGATCCGTTTCTCCGTTGCTGCGTGAAAAGACTAACCAAGAAACATACAAACATACTTTCGCATTTATTAGTACTTAGCAAACACCACAAAAAATATTTTTCGCTGCCAATGGGATTCGAATCCGCGTCTTATGTGTTATCTAGACCAGACGCCTAAACCAAGTATTAAGCTATACTAGGAGCAATCAATTGATTGTTAGCACAGAAATTCTTGAGATGATTACTTTTCTTTCAGCTTACACGATGTGGCTTCGTTTGGCAAACATTACAGTGATTACCTACTCCATTTCTAATTTTGATCCAAAGTTTTCAGTAGTACGTTTCATAAGAACAGCACTTCAATATTTCTGAACTAGGTTATATGGAGCCAATTTAAATTGTCACTGAAATAACCGTCCGGAATATCGTTAAAATCGATTAACCTCGACGCTGTCTGCCTATTTCTAAACCAGACAAGTGTCACTAAAGGACGGTGCCAATAGTTACAGCTTTTTGTATCAATCTAACAAATACAGTAATTTTAATAGAGAGGGTGGTATGCAGCAATTCGTTGATAAAGACATTTAGGCCAGGTTACTATAGTATTTGACGTTTAAACATAAACGCTTACACATTCATAGTCCAGCACTAGGATTCCCTGGGTCGCAGGTGGCATCGACACACACAGATACGTAATACAAACATCCAATACTCGAGAAAAAACTTTATGCTCACAACACAAAAAATCTCCCCCGGCCGGGAATCGAACTCCGGACCCCTCGCTTTTAAGGCAATACGGAGAACTAGGAACTTAGCGGTGGAGTCATTGATTCGGTAATCAATTGGATATTTAGTAATCATTTTTAAAGCCGGTTGATCAGTGTGTGGGTGCAGTGCAGAGCGAATCTCACTTTCCAGGCGTGTTTGTCACATTTGACTACTGTATCATCGATTATAAAATGCCATGATTTATATTTCAGTTCACTTGACTTTAACATTTCGAAACTAAATGGCTTTTTTCCTGAAGAACAATAATTGACTAACTCAGAGTCGTTTAATATGATTACATAAGCCGAGTCTTTAGTATAGTTTTATTTTGTTAATCTACACTAGTAATGAGTGCGGCAGTAAATCATTGCAGTAATATATTTATTGTTGACATGATCTTCTGCCCACACCAAAGCCAATGACAAAGGAGAGCTAAGGAGTATATTGTTCTCAACAACTTTATTCCTTTAGTTTTTAATAAATGGGATTTTACAAAACTAGTAATTATCTTTGAGCACGGATTGGGTCTGTTGGTGTCTTTGTCATTTATTATGTTCTGATAAAGACAGCATTAGTTTTAGTCTGTGATTCGGGTAGACGAATGTTGCAGAGGCCCGCTGTTAGAGTCATTTATTTTAACTTTCATAAGTGCTCCTTTGGATATTTGAATATAGCATTTTGAATTTTAATTTGAATCTGAAATTATCTCAAAAGAGTGCTAACACAAAAAAGAGAGAACTGTCAATCGCATCGTCACTCAGGAGCATGTGAAATGCTTTGAATCATAATGTTATCACAGCTTTATGCAACCCAGTTTTATCCGGATGAACAAAAAATAACCATGCATCAGTCTAGTTACAGTTTAGCTCGAACAGTACACAAAAACGGCAATTAATACACAATACTTCCGAGAAGTAAAGCCCAGCAGCGTCTAGTAATAGTCCGCTAAAGATTTACATCATAACAAAGCCATAACTCTTCTAAATATGCAGTCAACATATCTATCCGCTCATCTCTCACATTAATAATATTCGTATTGGTCCACGCCTGTACTAGAGCCGCGGTATATCCGACAACTCGACCCATTTGTACAATTATGTACACATTTGATTTACAGACGCGACATTAGCGTCTCGAGTATAAAAGTCAGACGACAATTACACGCTTTTGTGCCGTATTAGACATGAATTCAAACTCGTACTTGCAATAACGTCGGAGTTGACTTATGCGCGCACTCAACTTTGCACTTTTGCCGCAACTGCCCGTTTAAGCTCACGCGATGATGAACTTTAACTCTTCGACTTTGAATTCAAAAGGGAATGGTTGCGCTTGCAATTGGTATTGAGAGAATGTTCCAATTGTCTTTGCAGAGGAGATTAAATTGATTTATAAGACAGTGTTTCGTCCGTCAGACAGTTTCTCGAGAAGGAATCGTAAAGTTCGCGATCGTCGTGAGTTTTATGTTACGTGACTCGCTTTTGATGTGACGCTAAATCATGTGAGATTTACGCGGGATTCGCTGGTAGTCGCAGTTTCCGCGTCTTAGATTAACTAGGTACCGTAAGGGAAATGCGCACACGTCCAATGATAGGACCTCTATTGGCACATAGTTTTTATTTGAAAAGTTTCGCACCACTAACTTAACTATTCTTTACTATAGATTAACGTTTTACCACACCTCACCTGATTTTAACTGACGATCGAAAAATATCGTGCTGAACATGGAGCATTATGGTGAGGCATTTTTTTAAGTACCAACCAACGTCGAGCCGGTCATGGTCGACCATATTATGATCGATGTTGTTTAATATCTATTCTAAACCGAACCACTTCCAGTACACCAGAAGTTTCTTGGCAATAGATTTTTTTTAATGATTTGATTGGTAGCTAGGCAAGCAAGGGAGCACTAAAAATGCTTCATCACCGTGCTATACTTGTAGTTTCTACACGACAATATTTTTCTTAATCGAATTCGATCATTTTAGATTCAAAGCTTCGATCCATAGATAGAGCGATTCCCTACGTTTGGATCCATTTTAGTTATGACTTCTGGCATGAAGTGGTGTATGCTGAAATTCCCCCACTGTACCCATTTCTTCACAAACGGTTCCGCAGCTATAAAGAGACGGTTAGTCTCCAGGAGACAATTAAAACGAGAAAGAAAGATTATGAAGCTGTAAAACGAGAATAGATCAGTTCAGTTGAAGATCGTTTACATGTACTATGATAATAGATCGGTGAGAAATGGATACTGTTACTATTTGGTTAGATTTTTTGATGTAGTCACGAGACGGAGACATGATTTCAACATCCATGTACCCAATCAAATACATAAAAAATTTACAGTTTTTTTTATACAGTGATAATATACAGCATATTTATTTTAAACTAGCTGCTGCCCCGCGGTCTCACCCGCGTGGAGATTTTGGATTACATGGTTTTTATTTTTTTGCGCGGAACCCTAATTATTTTTCTAAAATTAAAGTAGCCTATGTTACTCCTTGTAACATCAGCTATCTGCCAGTGAAAGTCCCGTCAAAATCGGACCAGCCGTTTCGGAGATTACCCGGAACAAATAACATACAGACAGACAGACAAAAATTTTAAAAATGGTTGTTTTGTTATATGTACCGTATATACTTTCATATGCATTTAGTAAAAAGCTGTTATTTTGATATTACAAACAGACACTTCAATTTTACATATACAGATGATACAGGGAGGATACAGGGAAACAATACGACTTGAAAACTGTTTAACTCATATCTTTTAAATCATCATCATCCCGTAATCACTCACTGCTGAGTGTACGCCTCCCTTTGATTTTACCATTCTTCCTGGTCTCTTATCATTCGCATCCACGCATAGTAATGCTTATACATGTGCGGCTGTTATCATGAAATAACTACAAATCGCGTCTAAAACAATGTACTCCAGGATGATAAAGTAAAAAGTACAAGATACCAGCGAAGACATACATAAGGTATAAATAAATTGACGTGGCGTCCCCTCTCTACCTACTCCAAAGTGGCATGATGAGAACGATGATATAACAGAACATGTATCATAGAAAAGAAACAACATTATTTATGTACCAGAAGATTTCAAACGTTTTGTATCATTGTTTATTTCACTAATCTTTTCGCCCCATCCCAAACCGCCAAATGACCCACAATCAAAGACAATTCAGCGCGTCACTCGCATGGGTCACTGACATCCACTAGATGGGACACCGACGCAAACACTTGCGGAGTCGTGTCGTGTCGACGATCCTCGCCTGTTGGTACGCTCAATTATTCACCTGACAAGCACCAGGGGCCGTTTCCAGCAAGTGACTCAAGTGAGCGATGCTACATCTGTGTAAATGTGATTTATGTATGGAGCACGATTGTCTCATATCAACTGGTGACAATTGACGGAGCAGTTCTCGATTTATTGAGTATTTGGTGAATTGTGTTGTTTGGTTTGTGTTTTTATGAATGAAGCCTTGTAGTTGAGTAATGGAAATCTGCTGCAAAGTAGCCTATTGGTCTGCTCCGCAGGCGCTCTTGAGAGGATTTTTTTCTAGGTTTAGGATAAATTAGGGTAAGCGAATTTTCTATTGACTACCTGCCACCCACAAGATACCAACCTACCAAGCACCTACCGGTGTGTTGCAGCAGCGGCACTTGATTGCCACTTCCATAATCTAGGTTTAGATATACTATTACTTATTCTGTGGTTGTCCGTAACATTCACCATCTTTAGATAGATAGATAGAAAATTCTTTATTGCACAATCATAGTTGAAGGTACATAGGCGAACTTAATGCTATAAAGCATTATCTTCCAGTTAACCTCGGTGTAATGTGGTGATTTTACAAGGTAGTGCAGATCATAGTTATTGAATAAGTAAATTTGTATGGAGAAATAAAATATGTGTACATACAAAAATACAAATATTAAAAAAAAACGAACCAATCTAATAGCATAACAGGGAGATAGTGGTGAAATGTAATTTACTATCAAGAGTAAAAGTATCTTTATTTTAGATTTCAGTTACTTTTTAAATGTTAGGGATCTTACCTCAAAAAATTATACACTCTTTAAACCTGTGTTATCCACTGTTTAACGACTAATCATGCCTTAGTCGCGCGATTAAATATGAGCAACCACAAATCCTGATTTAAGTAGTGTCTAACCGTTGTCTAACACAATTCTGTTGTGACATTTCTAATCATTTTTGACGTTTGTCTTTAGACGCTGTCTAACTAAACAGGCGACTAAAAATGGTTCTTATGTGGTAACACTATAAAGGTTTATTGTTGGAACCAAATTAAGCAACACACAAACGAGTATTCATCTCATTCATAAGAAATGCCACATTTTTATAGAAAGCTTCCAAAATTTCTAAACATTCCTGAAATATCAGTCCCTAATCACCTCTTGCTATCATCGCCTGTTTCACAAATCAGCTGTCGCTCTACCGATGTCTTCCTCGAACTCTACAAATAGAACCGTGCCATCGCCGGCCAATTAAAGCGTAGTAGAGCTACGTAGAGGGACAGACATCGTCGGTTAAATATTCAGAGGACACGTCTTGTCCCTCTACGTAGAGACATGGACTACATGTATTTCTAGCGTTACCTACGCGTGAGGCAATGCAATTCGGTCTTAGCAGAAGGTCTAAGCTAGGTTGGCACTGGCCTTAAGGCCGTCCTTTAGGTATAATTCTTTTGTATTGAAATGAGGTTGAAAATTGCGATGCGTTTTATTTTAGTTGTCGCTCAAAATTTTGAGCATTTCGCGACAAACTTTTTCGGAGTCTTTTGTGCTATTTTTTTACAAGAGTCTGTGCCATTTCTATATAAGTTTTACAGATAAGTCTTTTCTTAAAACGCCTATACTACCGTATTTTTTGTAATATCTATGAAAACGGAGATTTGTGCAACGAAGAACAGGCCTTTTCGGAGGACTGAAATGGGAATACTTTCATTCCACTTAATAGCATGTGAGACAGTATACTTATGTTAATTTATCGAGATTTAAGCCAATTAAGACATTTTTTACGAATGTGGAACATAAATTTGAATTGTTTTTAAACCAGTACACATATATTTTTTCTTCTGACACCTTTACTTTTCTTTTACGATTTTATTTTCTGGTTTTTATTTAAAATGTTGTATTAAAATGTTAGCTATTGCTGTATTTCACTAAATGTATTTTAATATATTTCACTAATGTTCGGTGAATAATAATTAAGTAAAAGTTTAACGATCTTCCAATAATTTTGCTAACTTACGTTGCTTTGTGTGTTTACGCCATAACCTTCATAGAAATCTGGAAAAAAAGAAAAGTAGTTTAAAAATTATTCGAATTCCATTTATTTAATTACTTAAATATAATATTAGCATTTAATCCGGTGGACCGATGACCTGGTTGGTCAACACCACGGAGAGCAGATGCAAGAGGTTTGAATGCCGATCCAGTTGAGTAAGTCGTTCTATGTAGCAGGGCTACTATGTTCAGCTCTGTACGTCTTTCAGCTGATGATCATAAATTCACATGACCAAACCAAATGGCATGTAAAAGAAACAAAACGATTTAAATTTTCCGCAGGAAATCGAAAATGTTTCTTGGCCACACATCTATAAGATTAAATATATATTTTAATTCCCATTTATTGGTAACCTATTATAATATCCCCACTCGTATCATAAATAATCACACCAAAATACTTTCACACTAGCGCTCCGTACCGATCGATGTTCGTCGCTGTAAATAAACGCTCAAACTTTGCCCTTAATTCTATTCAAAGAGTACCGATATTTTACTTATGAATGTTTACGACTCACTTCCAATAAGCCATAAGTCATTTGAGGACAGCGTACACGTGACTAAAGTTAAAGTTGATTGCAAAATGAATTTCGGTTTAATTAATTTTTGTCTGAGAGAAACAGAGTGGAGCCGGCAGCGGTTGTAAAATCGCTATAAAATCTGTGATCGATTTATGGGTGGCGTTTGATGTAAGGGCGTTTATTTGGTTTAGTGTAATGCAAGTAATGGTATCGTCCAAGAATAATTAAAAATGTTGCCATTCTTTTAAACAGAACTCTACACGTATACAACATATTTTGAAGCGATGATTAATTATTTAGTACTAGCTTCTGCCCGCGGTTTTCACCCCCCGCCTTCCCACAGGAACCGTCAAACCGATCTGTTAAATTAAATCAACTTGTCAACATTATAAAACTTTATTGACAGTTGTCAATGTCAATTTTATGTCACACTAACTTCTGCCCGCGGTTTTCACCCGCGTTCCCACAGGAACTGTGCATTTTTCCAGGATAAAAAGTAGCCTATACTATGTTACTTACTCTCCAGTCCATAAACTATATCTATGCCAAAAATCACGTCGATCCGTTGCTCCGTTACTGCGTGAAAGAAGGACATTAAATTTTTTTTTATTACCTCTCATGAGCTTCTAGAGTAAAATCAGGTCTGTAAAAACTCATTTTCGTCATGTTTCTCCATATGACACTATTTAATGTATTGTGTTTCTTTATTTTCTGTCATATTATGTACAAATTTGTGGTTTTTTTCGTTACTTATTTGTTAGTAACTATTTGTTTCAACTTTTGTGTGCTGAAATATCTGAAAAAAATATTTCCGTCTTCTTTATTTCAACTAATAAACTAATGTTGTTACTGTTGTTAACGGTCTTCCATGGATCTTCTATTTTTTCTATTAAACTTTAGAATCGATTTTTATCTATACAAATAAATAAAATTGAAGTCTGTTTGTAATATAAAAATAACAGCTTTTTACCAAATTCATATGAAAGTAAGTATATACGGAACATATAACAAGACAACCATTTTTTTAAATTTAGTACGTCTGTCTGTTTGGTCCGGGTAATCTCCGAAACGGCTGGGTCAATTTTGACGGGACTTTCACTAGCAGATAGCTGATGTTATAAGGAGTAATCTCCACGCGGGTGAAACCGCGGGCAGCAGCTAGTCTTAAATACAACAAATCTCCGGTAAATATTAACGCAGTCTGCATTTTATGTATTAACAAACAATAGAATACCATTTTTCAATTTTAGTCGAATATGCTATTGCGATAGCCAGCCAGCCAGCATTTGTGCCATTCAACCATACCGACCAAATTTTTAACGCAAACCGTTCCAATTTAATTACAATCCAATGAAAATCGTGAGGTTTAAAGATAAATTGTGTTGTGTTGTGAGATAAAGGTCCCTCGTGCTTGAACAATGAGTTTTGGTATCAAATCACACAATTAGAAGTGATCGCCGGATTGTCTGGCGGCCGCTTTGTCGGTGCCTGTCATTGCGCGCCCTGCTCCGCTTGGGACTGCGAGCGGGCGCAGGATTTAGAAGTTTTAGAGCTGATTCGATATGTCACTTTGTGCAAATTGCAAATGGCAAAAGTGCAAATTGGTACAGTAGTGTTCATTGGTAGATATGGATGGTTAGTATGGACCGTTAGCTAAGGTTTATTTCTTTACAATGCCATAAAATTTATTTACGTCCGTCTTCACCACAGACTTAGATGATTCAGGGAATTATCTAACAGGACGCTATCTGACTATTGAAAAATCGGCCCTTAGTCTACCTACTAGTCTAACTTGAGGGTAGTTTAAAATCAGGCACCAAATACTGTTCTGACATATTAAAGCTAGTATCCAAAGTCGCCTTATACTTTCTTTTATAACATAGTCATTTAGCGCAGGTGACATGGTAGCCAGGCCTTAATACTGAAAATGTAAACATTAATATTGAATTTTTTTTTCATGTCTCCTCGGGTCCAAGTGCAGCACTCTGTCGGTGTTTGCCGTCACAGAGCACAGACAAGCAGTGTCGTCTCAAAGGAATTAGAATGATGGACGGCTCGTGACGCTGCGTTTTTATCTCTCTGCCTATCACACTGTAGGAACGGCGCAATGATAGCGCTGCGGCGACTTTGATTGGCAATGCAAAATCATAATATTGCTGAATTAATCATTTTCATAATCACAATTTAAATACAATGGGTAGGTAATAATGAATTACAATACCTATTATCATTACCAAATATCATTGGCGAAACAAAATCCCAAAGACTGCGCTGGCTCGGTCAGGTAGTGAGAATGGGGGAGGATCGGGCGGTAAAGCGAGCGTATGTGGGGCAACCGAATGGCCAACGGCCTGTTGGGCGTACCAAGTATCGATGGAAAGATTTACTCGAAAACGACCTACGTGAACTCAAGGCGGTTCCGTGGCAAGAACTGGTGGTGGTCAGACAAAAGTGGCGTCGTCTAGTAGGTATCGGAGGCCAAGACTCACTTTGGGTCGCTTGCGCCAATCTAGTAAGTAAGTAAGTATTAAATTACTTTGAGGCGCATCTAAGCGAATGATCTTCAGCATCTGATTCCCCGTTTGAGAGACGGCTGCCTGACCACTGGAAAAATATATGTATCCACAAAAAACTTTTCACTAAATGTATATGAAAGTATATACGTAACTTACCACTAAAACAAGTTTTAAAATTTTAAACTGTTTGTTTATTCCGGGTTATCCGAATTAGCTGGACCGATTTTGATGGGACTTTCACTGGCAGATAGCTGATGTTATAAGGAGTAACTAAGGCTACGTGGGAAAAGCCGCGGGGCACAGCTACTAGTCAATAAGGTCGACGTTGTAGTACTATTAGCTAGAGGGTAAAAACTAGGTACAAATTAAAATTGGCGAACAAAGTCTGGAGAGTCTCTGTCTGCTACGAGTCAGTAGTACAACTATACATCTATCATTACAAAGAGATACAATCACAAACACACAATGAGACGAAAACAAATCCCAAATGATTTTCAAAACTCCTTTATTATTTTTTGTGAATGATTCGTCAATCATCTGATTGAGTGATCCTTGATTCACTATTGATGACTTTTAATTGCTATTATTCATTTATGTTTCGTTCCAATGATACTTTTGTGTGAGACCCCGACGATGATTTGCAAAATTGTATGTTGTTAAAGTCGAAAGTGAAATGTTTGAGGTTTTGTTTGAGCTTTTGCAGGCGATGTTACGTAAATAAATTAGTCAAGCGATGGAAAGAATATTTTATTGTTATTTTTAAACTAGCTGCTGCCCCGCGGTTTCACCCGCGCGGAGATATTGAATTTCATGGTTTTTATTGTTTAGCGCGGAACCCTAATTCTTTTTCCAAAATAAAAGTACCCTATGTTACTCCTTGTAACATCAGCTATCTGCCAGTGAAAGTGCCAAATCGGCCGAGCCCTTTCGGAGATTTCCCGGGACAAACAGACAAAAATTTAAAAATGGTTGTTTTGTTATAGGTACCGTATATACTTTCATATGCATTTGGAAAAAAGTTGTTAGTTTGATATTACAAACAGACACTTCAATTTTATATATTTGTATAGATTTATGCTTTGATGATTTGTACAGTTTAAATAAATGCAACTTTTGCGTTACTCACGTAAACACAATGCGTGTTTGGCTTTATGCGTATAATCCAGGTTGAAGTTACGGCTTAGTGGCAGGGAAGTGACCCGCCAATCTGGCGCTTTGCATCTTACAATGAGCTAGAACCTAGATCATTGGTAGCTTTCGGTGAGAAAAATATCACGATGCATCATGTAACCATAAAAACACGATCGTATACTCTATAGTTCTCGACTGGCGAGCTATCGGTGTGCACCGACAGTTGCACTTGAGAACCACTCTCGATCTAGGGTGTTTACCATCTTCGACCATAGAGTAATTTCGGGTCAGGTGAGGTAGTAGTCAAACGCTAACCTATAAAGACTATAATAAGTTAGTTTAAACCTTATTGAGTCCAAGGCCGCTGGCGTCAAAATGCTTGACCCTTTACTTTTCGGCCCAAACTAATCCAGTCTGCACACACGTCTTAGGGCTGCCACCTGGTAAGTTACTTTAAACCGCCATACTTTCTCACAGCACAGCATCAATCTCGACTACTCTCACACAAAGAGCAAGTCAAAAAATTGGCAAAAACACCTTTCATCGTATCAGAATCGAAACGGCGTCGTCATGTCACATCAATGGATCCAAGCGAGCGCGCCGCGGATCACTTACCTATAATACATCACGGCCTTTCAAACTCCAGCCTTTCTGGGCTCCTCTGGGCCTTTTCGGGGCCCATTTTCCACAACAGTCCCTTCTCGCGTAACAAACAACATCATTTGTTATCCAATGTTATATTTTTTCTTCAAATTGATGAAAGCTTGTGTTAATATAATCGCACTTCATTCGTTTTTGTCGATCATCGTCACTTAACGCCGGAGACCACGGTGACTCCGGATTTGGAAGTCTTGGGATTTGCAGAACTTTCAATTTGTGTGCACTTAATATTTATAACGTCTTGAAACTTGAACTTCCTTTTTATAGACTCTATTACTTTCTATTTCATGAACACGAAGCAAACAATCTTTATTTACTTATTAATTTTATTGCATACATACATCTTCGCGGACAAGTGCAAATATGTTCGCGATGAAGACGACAAGATGAAGATGACAAAATAATTGCTTTTCAGAAACATGATGTATAAAATATATGTATATGTATAAAGCATGATATATATGTATAAAATGCAACCTCACGATATTCTAAATCGACCATTGAATCAATTTCAGCTATATTTAAAAACTATCATTTCACATAATTATTTATACGATCTGTATGATTTTTCAATTACGTGCAGACATACTAAAATTTATTAAATGGAATTCATACTGAAATTGCATCAATTTGTACAGGAAAGAAAGTCAACCTTGAACCTGACATATAAAATTTTAAGCAAAATTATCGGTAGGTTTAGTATTAGTAACCTTTACGTGATACGAACTGATTAAAGAAGTTGAATTTATGTGTAAGCGTGATTGTTTTTATTATGACGTACCTATAAGTGTCGATTATGGTATTGTCATACGAATCAGGACATTCGCCTAAGCGAAAAAGCTCCCTAATAAAGATAATAAAAAACTAGAAGTTAAAACTACTCTTTTTCCATGTGCAAGTTCCTATCTACCGCATGGTAACCCCAGCGTTCAACAGGGTCGGCGCTTCCCTCGGCGAGTCACGCTCGTCGCACGCTGACATCCGGCGCGCACCTGGAGCGCTCCGTGCCAACCCTAGTACGCACTTCTTTACTTGATTCAACTTTATGTTATGGAAATAATTTGATTTTATTACTAAAGGTAAATAAAAAAACTATTATGGAGACTTATCGTAATAGGCTTTTTAAATGACGATGTTGTCATGTATGGAGCCAAAGTAAAAGTTCTAGTGGAATATATCGATAGCTTGTATGACGGTGGTAACTATATACCTATAGAAGCTCTACAATGTGAGGTTGCATTACTAACGATGTTTTCCGTCACCGGACGTTCAGGTTGGAACCAACGACATCAAATTAAATTTATTTACTGTTGACAAAATGACCCCTGTAACAGATTTTAAAATAAAATCGAAATATAGACTACCAGCAGATTTTGCTAACTAAGGCGATTAGTCAAACCGATGATTGGAATTAGTTTGCCTGATGTAAAGTGACACTACAGTAGATACTAGAATGGTTTCTAGAGTACCTACTGCAAGTCTACCTACGGAAGTTCTTGTAGGTACTCTACAATAACATTTGTTACAACTATTTACATAAAAATACTCGAAATTCACAAGTTAATAGCGAAATTAGTCACGTCACTGAATCTCGTCACCCCACTGTGTACAGACGCAGCGGAATGCGCCGAGTCACAAATTCCCTATAAAGCTATATGACGCTACAAATTATATTTTGTGAAATATTATATATTAGCGTGTTGATCTAGAATTCTGAAATTAAAAACAAAAAAAAATTGGAATGTTATGGTAACCTAACCACTTTATTCTAAATGCAGTAAACAAAGTAACATAAAGTAACATGTTTTTGTAACATAAGTACGGTTTGTTATGGTGACGGCACTGCAACCATGTTCGTGGTTACGTACGACAGGATAGATTGGTACTTTTTTCACGTAATGATTTAAAAAGAGTTCTCCAATTTTTATTATACTTGTTCTATGATGTGCATTCTAGCTAGTTTCTTTACATACTTTCTTTTCTCACATTTATAAATTTTATGCAATAGAGGAAGACCTTTTTTCCATCGATAATTATAATATTTGACCAAGGTTTTATTTGATCTTTTATTAGTGATCAAAGTGGTGAAGACGCTAAACTTGGAACAAATACTCGTCAAGAGTCGCTGCCGGAACATACCGATAGGTTTTGGCGATATATTTTCAACCAGAGGTTGGTAGCTAGCTAGATCCAGAAAATGCTCTACCACCAAGCTATGGTTGCATTGTAAATGACGATATTTTCCTTCACCGAAACCTCAAACACAGACTGTAGACTTCAAATCATCGACCTAAAGATCGGCGAGTGATTTCACTACCCACTGATCCATCGTCACAGTAAAGTAATGAACCAAACAACTACATGTTATCAACAGCTATCTAGTTGCAGCTTGCAGTGTTCATGCGCGGCGACCAGTCGGAGCGCGCGCGCTTTGATGAAGAGTAACCGAATACAAAGACACCGGTCAGAACGCGAGACTCGGCTGTACATATATATACTACATACGGCTATATACGGCTCGTTTGTACATATATATATACACTACAAGCTACTCAAACTAACAACATGACGTATCATAACCATAAGGCAATTAATCTACGTAGTAATATTTAAAATTACGATAATTTACAATTATTGGTACCTAGCACAACAGGAAGCCATTAACTAAGAATGAGCTGATATTTACATAAAATATTGACATTTGCCCGATTGTGACACGCCATGATAAATAGTTAATACTAAACGGAAAAATATTGTCTCTGTGTGAGTTAACTGGCTTATTAATTAAATTCTTAAGTAATGTTATGTACCCATAATTATAGCTTGCACCTCTGCTTTTTAATATACATATATAAGGCAGACTTGATGATTATCATAACGTCTGTACAAAACGACTACAGTGCCACCAAGATATTTGAATCGCATAGTTTATTCGGCAATGCAACGCGCTCGTAACTCTGAAACTTCAAATAATAAGTCTCATAAGCCCAGTAATTGCACTGACTACTTTGCACACCAAACCGCAACATAGTAACGCGTGTGTACTACTGCTTGGCAGACTATGATTACACGACCACCGGTAATACAGTCTCCGAAGAGTTAGTCCTGCCGTCTCACGTGGACTATTCATCTCCAATCCAATTAAGCTGGCCTAATAAAATACAACAAAAACATATAAAAATAGTACTATAAATAAAAATACTTATTACACTTCCACACAAATAAATATAACGCTTGTACCGTAACAGTAAGTTAAAACTTTACAAAAACAATTCCTGTACAATATCGAATTTGCTCGTGGAATCCAGCAGGTTATTACGCACATTGTCCAAACAAAGTGTGTATTCGTTTGATTGACAACAGATTTGTGAAACTATAGTAAGGTAATACTGTTTGCGAGGATTTAATTAACCTGTAGAAATTATTGGATGCAAACGCTACTACAGCTTTTGTAGCCCAGAAGTACAACAATGCGTTGTTGTTTTCGCCCTATTGGTTTGCAAAGGTGGTGGGCACGCGGCAGTATTGATGAAAAAAACGGTCAAATGCTACAGTAGTAATCGTATGGATGGATACATTCACAATACCTATAAGTTGTATATTGGCGATGGATCTATCATACGCGCTTTTGCCAAGCTTATACTTTTTATCAAACATGAGTTTGGTCATATCAAGAATTTCGCAGTCAACATCGATTGCTCCCATAGCCTAGTTGGTTAAGGCTTCAGGGGCCTATTTCATAAAAAGTATTAGTCTAATATTATGAGCTTTTTTTTTTTCTTTTTGCCATATATAATATGACGCTAATACTCATAATATTAAACTAATATTTTTTATGAAACAGGCCCATGGTCTAGATAACCAGAAGACGCAGGTGCGAATCCTGTTGGAAGCGAAATTTTTGTGATGTATATATTTGTGTGAACATCTGCTAGTGTCAGTTAACACTATAAAATATATTTCAAAAATATGTATAGCAAAAAAATATTATATATTTATATTTTGTTTACTTTGTCGAAAACTTTAATAATTTGTATGTTAATAAGTCCTTATAGAAAAAAGAATTTCATTACTTGAATATTATACAAAATATTCTTACTAGCTGGTGCCGGCGACTTCACCCGATGTGTTTATTCATATAATAGAACCCTGCACTTTTTCGGGAAAAATGTAGCTTATATGTCACTCTCCTTTCCCGAACACAAACTATATCTCTATGCTGAAAACACGTCAATCCGTTGCTGCCTGAAAAAGGGACAAACTAACAAACACATTCTCACATTTAAGGATAGATGCATCGAATATTTCTAGAACGTTCTACACTGGAAATTTACTACAATATATTAATTAATTTCAATATCGAAAACTGATTCTACGCATTTTTTGTGGCCAAATTCAATCGATCAACGCTCTAGATTGCGTCAACCGCAGACGATCAGGCGTGATTGACAGACGAACTGACAGCTCGACTGATTGAACGTAATTACAGCACATTTCTTATTAATAACTCGCATTGTTATTGTTTTGTCTCGAGTATGTTCTTTTGTTTAATTGCTAACGAGAAGCGAAAGTGTTTGAATATGTGAATAATAAACATGGTTATTGTAGAAAATTAGACAAATAATAGAGTGTTATATTATACTAAATAGCGTTTTTATTTGATTGTAACAATAACTTGTGCCTTTATACGTATGATAGAAAATATAAATATGAACTGGAAGAGAACGTTTTTAATGAAAAGTTCGCCCATTGTATTGCTTCTACATTCGTTTGACGTACCGCTAAGGAATTGAACTCTTCGCCCGGGTTTAGTTATGTAACTTACTTACTTATAGGTATATATATACTTATTTATATGATCCTGATTTGATGGGTTTGTTTAAGTCACGAGTGATCTCTCTTATAATAGTAAGAGTGCGACACAATCGACTGCATCATCGCTTACCATCAGGTGAGAGTGCGGTCAGACGTGAGCCGATATTATATTTTAAAAATAAAAAAATATTTACTTTTATCAATTATTATAGTAGTCTTTTCTGTCTTCTGTGATACTTGTTTTAACCGACTTCTAAAAAAGGAGAAGGTTATTAATTCGGTGGGTATTTTTTATGTTTGTTACCTGAGATATCCGTCATTTATAAACCGATTTGGAAAATTCTTTTTTTATTTCAATCAGATTGGTCCCATAGAAATTTCATCAAAACTGGTGCAGTAGTTTGTCACTGAAGTCAGTGTGTCGCTTTTTAAAGCAATTTTTTACACTTTGCGTTGAATTCCTCAAGGCGATGCATGACGAACCGGCAACAGTCTTCGTCGATCCGCCTCCATTGATGCAGCATTCAATTAATTGCCAATCAATTGGGACAAGCGGAATTAAATTGCACCGGAGGTTGACCTACCACTGACCACTGATAGTTCAAGAGTATCAATCTGCATTTTCAAAGACTCCGTCCAACCATTTTTTTATGTTGTTTGGTAACGAAACGAGCTGGTCGTTTGCCTCATGGTAAGCATAACGCCGGCCCATAACAATTGCAGTGCCACCCAGAACTTAGAAACGCAAAGGCCTGCGCGGCACTGCAGGGCGCTCGCTACCCTGAGACATTAGGTATTAAGTCTCATAAGCCCAGTAATTTCACTGGCTACTCGGCTCATCAAACCGGAACAAAGTAATGCTTGCACATTACTGCTTGGCGGCAGACTTCACGAGCATTTATTTTACTTTTGGCATAAGTACCCTTATAACGTTCCATAATTAATGACAAAATGCAATACTCCATGGACGCTGTTTTTTCTCAATAGGGAAGCAACGTGCTCTTTGTCTCAGATATCTGTCGATATCGATACCTTATCCAATTTCACCAATTATTTGTTGAGCACAGATTTAACGAAGATTATTCATGAAATTGATTTTCCCATGAAATCATTTTTATAAACCATTGACGAATTTTGAACTCCGTCAAACCTTTGAAGAGATGTGTCATTATCATAAAGATAAGTGGTCATTATCAATAATGCTTAATGAACAAAAATTGTACGCAATCGCCGGATTATTATTTGGAGATGTGTTAAATATCGATAAGTATATAAAGTCGATTGTTATAAGAAATCTAATCGGTAACGCATTAGGACATAACTACCTCAAGCTGTCAAAAGTAAAATAACAGGTTGGACAGAATGTAATTTAAAAAAATGTTACAAACATGATTGTATTCAACGTTTTTGTTTAAGTATTTAGAAAAGAATATCTAGAGTTTGTTGGTCAGTTGGTTTGTTCTTCTTTCACGCAGCAACGGAACAATGGATCAGAGATAGTTTGTGGGTCGGAGAGTAACATAGGCTACTTACTATCCCGGAAAATTTCATGGTTCCTGTGAGAATAGCCATGCGGGTGATACCAAGGGCAGCAGCTAGTTATTTATAATAACAAACAATATCAGAGTTCTAGCATACCTATTATCTCGTTCAGAGTAACCTTATCTAATGTGTATTAATTATATATCAGATTTAACCGTAAGCTCAAACTTTATTTTAATTCATCAACCAAAAGTATAAATTGCACATTCAAACAATTCGCCAGATCCGAAAATAGATTGTTTCCACGGCAGAAACATTAATTTGCCGCACATACGTACATAAATATGCACAGCGCTCAGCGCTCGCCTCTCAATGATTGATTGACAACTGACGTGAATACTCGACCGATGTAATTGCGCGTAAATAGGCAGCTAGTGTTGCCAGTTAAAAAAAAATGAAAAACGAGGTAAATACAATGTCTATGCCCAATTAGAAAATTAATAGATATTGAATTGTTTGGTATAGCAGCCAGCCCAGCTACCTAGCTACCATGACTGTTTAGATCAAAATCAGTCGCATTTTTTTATCTACATTTTACCTGGTAGTTTAGTTAATTTATGACTACGTACTGTGCAGAGCCTGAAAGCTAGTTCTATTCTAATATTTTAGCGTATTCACCATCATCGACCACAATGAGATGATTAGGTGAGATAGCTATAGGAGTTAAAAGGGAACCTATAGATAATAATAAAAAGACAACACTAAGAAAATAAACTGTTGACAAAAAAGTAAAACATTAAACAAACATGACAAATAAGAGCGAGAGACGTCCATTCCATTTCAGTTTTGTCCTTGTAAATATTTTTCATCAGTACAGCACCACGTGTCGTTGCTACAGCCTGTAAGTGTTTTATCCGATCTACGTAAACACTGTCCGTGGTTGTCACTATAATTGCGTCCAAATAAATAGGTCACCGCGAGTTGCCAGTCACAAGATTAACTGTGAAATTCGAGTTGATAGACGTCAAGCCATAAACAATGATTTGTTATCAGCGAACGCTACGTAAGCTAAAATTTCTCATTAGTAAATCAATGGATGATTTACGTAATGATGTCAAAATACTCCAAATTTACACGAGGCTCAAGCGAAAGGTAATTCAGATGAGTTTTAAATGTTTGGTTCAATTGACATTTCAGGCTACTGCACTCATATTATTAATTAATTATTATTATCAATAATAATGATTAGTTACTTTTTTGTAAAAGTGTTAAGTTTTGGCCATAATTTTCAAGTCATTGGTTTCACTTCATTTTATAGCTGAAAAAAAAACGTGTCTCCAGTGGAATATAGGACAAACCAAAGCCTATTTAAGGTTGGCAATTTGGGCTCAAAAGTAGGTCGTCTATTGGCATACTATTTCAAGTCACACTCAGGCGAAGTGCATAAATTTAGTCTTCTAATAGAAAGTGGTCTACGTTAAAAATCTGCAAATATCAAACTTTGATATTTGTTTCATAGTTACTATAAGGCTAATCGATTTAGTTTAAATTAAAAACACAGACAACGGAAGTAATCGTAAACTGCGAGAGTACTGTATCAGTTTGTTATTAAATAAAGTAAATTTTTCGCATTAATATCTATCGACATACATTGTCATATTGTATGTATATCATAAAGATCTGTAATGTAAACCCTCATGTACAAATAAATACTTATCGCATCAAACAGCGCACCACGCAACGATCTCGACGTCTTCACAACTCATTAGACGTGCCACCCTTACCTTACCCCTCCCCCATGTTACCTCCCCTCTGGTACCCCCGGGACGCCCCGCCCGCTTGTAATTAACCGAGGGCCATAAATTGACCCTAACTGTCATATCATATTGATTTAGTCCCGAGTTACCTACTACGCCTTGTAGCCGAGTTTTCTCGCTGGGGAGAAAAATTAAATTTGTTTAGATTGATGCTGTTGGGAAATGTAAAACTTCTTCGCTCTGACGTTTCTAATTAGAGTTGACTTAGGTCGTAAATAAAAGAGGTTAATAGACAATACTTATAATGTAATAAAATACATGGATTGAGATAAAATATTGTGCATCAATATGGAAATCATATTATTATTGCCTTTGCCAAAATTTCTGATATCAGTTGTATCCAAATTCAAAATCCAGCGTTTTTTAGTAATGTTGCCTCAATAAAAAATAAACGCTTCGGTAGTTGAAAATCTAAGAAAAACTAAATCAAAATGACGGCAGGTAAAGTTCCAAAAGTAACTCCTTAAGCATAGTTAGAATGATCTAATTTAGCCCACACGCAGACAGCGGCGTGAATGAAGTGAAGACAGCATTATTACCACGCTGCAACGATTGAGACTGTCAAAACAACGTTAACTAGCGAAATCGAACAACATTCGGCCGGCGGATGATAGAAAACAAACATTTACTTGCCATTCTTAAACAGATGATTCGATTCAACAAACATTATTGAACGAATTTACGACCTATCGAGATCAAAGTCGGATCACAAAAATATGTATTCCAATCAAATAGCAGAGCTCGACTCCTCTCGGTCGGACGTTAAGGAGCAAATTCGTATGCGAGATCGTTTTGATAAACGTGGATTCACTCTGGCCGCCATGTTTTTTTCGCGCCAACAATCCCGCGCGTCCGGTGTTGCCACATTGAAGAGTTTTCCTCATCGGGCTAATTTTGATTGAACAGATTTCTTTTGTTTCTGAAACAATATTTTTTTCGTTGTTTTCGACGATTCCGATGATTGCTAACGTTGCTCGATCAAAGGAGACCTGAGCGATTCAGAACTGAGGCCTTGATATGTACGAGATTAATTGATTGTTAGGAACATATTAGATGTGTTGTTTAAAATTTTATTTTTATTAGACAGGAGGTTAAAACATTGTACGCGAGTAAACATTTCAATATCAATGAAGCTTTACATACGAATGTTAGCACGGTTGCGAGCCGTGTACGTCTAAGGTTTCCGTTGCCATCGTCTGAAGTTGCGTAATTTTAAATAAGATTGCCGAACAGACCCGGAAAATGGCGCGAAGAAAGGCCTACGAGGCGGCAGGAACGAAATTGACTGAGAATGAACGAATGAATTTTAAATCCGGATCAAATTGCTTTTGATCAAGGCGGGAGTTTTGACAATCACGCGTGTGGGATAATAGGAATCTTATCGAGCAAGCCACCGACAATTTATTGACAGAAAAGAAAAAAAAACTTGTTCGAGCAATCGGAGGCACTAAAAATTCCTATTGATTTCAGCTTTTTGTAAGGTGCGGTATAAATCGTGAAATGTGTCAATTAACTCAAAGCTAATGTAGTATTTATGTAAATGTGACTGACAGACGGACGCAGCGACCATAGACTATAGACAAAAAGAGTAGTTTGACAGGACGTGACCCGCGAGGTGATGAGATAAATTCCGCCCGAATGTCAGGTGAAATAATTTAATGAAAAATCTAGAACTAATTGACACGTTTATGGTTTTTTGTATCAGTGTTAATTAATGGTGTTGCCAAGTATTCAAATGTGAATAATAATGTGAATACATTTTATTAAGCTTTTGATGCTAAAATATCCTTTAAGAGTCGTTAGTTATGTATTCCTGTAAAATGTGTATTCATATATTTCTTATGAGAACACTATAGTCGATTTCTTTTTTACCACTCATCCCCTTTATTAATCAAGTCGCGGTATTATTTAATTTATAACAACAATAATATTTTACCAATTTACTGATCTTCAAAAATCGTTCCACGAGTACTATACGAAACAATAACGAACAGTACGATTTTGGAAGCTTAAGCTATAAATCTTTCGTAGATTCAAGATTCAAGATTCAAGATATTTATTTGCATAAAATACAGGTACAAAAGGTGTTTACAAAGAAATTGATACTTAGCCGTACTTTGCCGGTGTAGGCGTGCAAATATTTTATATAATGTTACAATTATGAATTATTTATGTATTACGTTATATGAATCACACATGCAATCAATTATAGATGTATTATTAATGTCATGTTATAAAGGGGAATAAAAGTAAAATTTCTATGTCATTTTTAAAAAATCGGAGACAGAGTAAAACGATTTCTCCATCAACCACAATTTGAGTTTTCTTCTAAATCTACTCATAGGTAACTCTATGTATTGAAATAAGGTTGAAAATGCGATGCGATTTATTTTAGTTGAAGGTTTTTTTTCGTACTTTTTAAAGTTACACCATAATGTTTAAATATTTTTACGTACTTTTATTAAAAAGTGTGATACATTATAATTTTGTGACCAAAATACGTCACAAAACGTAATACTAAAATTCTTTCTTTCAAAGCAACTGTTTTCAGTTAGATTTAGGGTGGTCACGGTAACTCAAATATTTTATACAAATCTTAAAGTTTTTTTTATCTTTGATGATGGGTTTTTATAGCGTCTGGTAAATCTATCCCGCCTGATTTTATAATGTGATGTGATCAAGGGTAGTCAATACACTAAACCTAGAATGGTAGCTTTCAAGAGCGACTGCCTGAAGACACCGATAGGTACTTAGCGATAGATTTTCATCATAAGGGTGGTAGCCAGCCCGGCCAGCTAGATGCCCACCACGCTTTGTATCACTAGGTATGTTTTCCTTCATTGAAACACAGAATAGATAATAGTACAAACTGGAAGGTCAACTGCATAGTGGAATTTGAGCCATCATCGCTTCATTACATTTCTTTCCATATATAACTATTTCAAATACCTAATTATACAATTTAATTATTTTCCAACGGTAAATTATACGGCATCATAAAATAACAAAACAATGTTTATCTAAACAGCACTATAATAAAACTACATATTATATTAACCATACAATTCCATAGGAAATCATAATTCTATCAACATTCATGCCACTATTTTGAGATGATCATATCGTAAAAATAATAAGGGATCATAAAACTATCATAACTCTGGCTTTGCGTTATATTTTATTATTTTAATGTAATAAAAATATTTTATTGATAGTTTACCTAATCATTATACATGTGGAGTCACATCACATCTGCATTACCAGTTTTATTTTTGTTATTTTTAATTTCCGGTTCGGAATATGTATTATATAAAAAATTTAAGGAAAGCAATTTTCAACAATCACAAAAATCTAGGCATTCGTTTCTGAAGAAAAATTTGAATGTCTTCAGTGCCAAAATTGGGATTGATAAATACATAAGATAATTATTATGAAATGCTAATCGGTGACGATAAGTAATACTTGAGCAATGCATTTTTAAATCGGTAGTTATCGCACCGGGGTTCGAACTCGGGGGCGCTCGCTTTGCGGGCAGGGTTACCATAATAAAAGGAAGTGAAAGTAAGTAAAGTAAGTCTAAAGTTACTAACGAGTTAGTGCGATATTTCACTTGTCAAAGATCTTTGTCCAAGTTTCATTTCATCAAAGAACTTGGATGACTTCATAGAAGTTTGTAGAACATCAAAGTTTGATCAAAGATTTTGACAACGATAATAGCAGCACATAAGGTAGAAATTCCTCCATTTTTTCAAACTACACAAACAACAGTGCAAAATTTACTAAGAAAACTTGGACAAGGATCTTGGATGAGTGACGGGAATGGGCTTTTGTCAAAGAACTTCGATCAAATATGGGACACAGAAAGTGGACAAAGATCTTTGATGTGTGGAATACCACACTTAGCCACAGGACCGAACAGTAGTAGTAGGATTTTCTAAAAAATTCGCGTGAATAGGTAAACCCGCTTCTACAGGTGAGGTAGTGGACAGACGCAAGCCTCATGGTAGAAAGTGCTACTGAAATGTATTGTACTGTACAAAATTGTGAGACCAGTTAAAACGTCCTGTCAATCAGGGTAACATTGACAGGTTTCGAGCACATTTTTGCTTGTATGATTTTGGTAAAAAGTATAAGACGTAAGTTGTTAAGTATATTTGTGTTCTGAGATCGTGAAGAATATAATTCTAAAATTATCCGACTTTTATTAATAGAAATTATAAAAGAAAATTACAAAAATATGGTATGGCAAAGTTACCCCCCCCTTTCAGGGTAACTTTGACAGTAATTATGGTTTTCACTAAAATCGCTTTTTATTTGTGTTTTGAAGATTCTGGGTATCTTTGATCAACGTTTATACGTTCTGGGTAGCCATAGTGAAAAATAAAACCAGAACAAAATAGACAAATAGTTATATTTTATTCTTAAATTGCAACAAAATTGAGATCCAATCAACTTGACATTGAGCTTCGAATTATTACCGATACAGTAAAGAATGTCAACCAAAAAATAATTATCTCTTCAATTTTATAATTACACTTATCCATACAATTTATTAAAACTGGAATTTGAAAATAATTATCTGTATAAATATCTGTATTTTTTTCATGTTTTCTATCTATTAAGAAAACTATTACAAAAAGTCAATATTTGCAATTTTCAACAAAAAATAGGCCTAGGATAGAAAAAGAAAATAGTTTTTTATAATTAAACTCAACTTGCATAAAAATCAGAGTATTTCACCTCAAAAAATTACTCGCCACATTACCGCGGTTTTCATTTTGAAATAATAGATGAATTAAGTTTGACACTTAACTTTTTTTTGTGAAGATTGTTTATGGAGATGGCAAAGAATAGATTTGTTTTTGAATTTGGTTGTGGTTTTGTTAGTTTCTATAGTAAAAAAATAAAAAATCATGATAGATCAAAAGTGCCAAAGTTACCCAGATTGTCAAAGTTACCCTGATTGACTGACCTTGATTCGAATAGACGACTACCTGCTTTAAACTACCTACTTTTCATTAAATATTCGATTTGAAGATGAAGTTTTAAAAACAAATATGAAGTTTAATGGCATTAAAACCTTTTAATGTACTATAAACTTTTTGGTTGATATAAATAGGTATGGATGTTTATGAAGAAATCAATAAAAGTAGTCACGAATATCACATAAAAATTTCTAATTAGTTGTTAAAATTCGTCAAGGTCGTAGGCGGTCTATTCTAGAGTTTTCGATATGCCACAAAACGCAGAACGATTTTGTAAAATGTGTGCGGTATGACATAGAATAGTGATATAGATTATTCTATGCAGTAATCCTTAGTGATTGTAGGTAGTTTCCTTTCCTTCTTGGCCTTCTTCTCGAGCGGTTGCATATTTGGAACGGGCATTTAAATTCATTTAACTTTCATGAGCGCTCTCTTAGGAATAAATAAATTTGAAATTAAATTTTGAATTTGACGCCTGCACACGCTACTGGCGTATCTTGAATGAAATTGTCTAAAGTAATTATAAATATCCATGACTTTATACATAATATACCTATAGGAAAACCTACTATTTACACTTTAACGGCCAAGTCACGTGAATTTTCTTTAATATAGAAATCATAACTATGTTGACATACCTACTTCTTTTCACTTTAATAGAGCTAGGTAATTGACTTGACCAACTATCTTATTTACAATACTAGCTGTGCCCCGCGGCTTCGCCCACGTAGCCTAAGTTACTCCTTGTAACATCAGCTATCTGCCATTGAAATTCCAGTCAAAATCGGTCCAGCCGTTCCGGACATTATTCGGAACAAACAGACAGGCAGACAGACAACAAGTTTAAAAATGGTTATTTTGTTATAGGTACCGTATATACTTTCATATGCAATTAGTAAAAAGCTGTTATTTTGATATTACAAACAGACACTTCAATTTTATTTATTTATATAGATACTTTAATATTGATTAATAAATTGACCAGTAATCCTGCTTCTTCTTCATACGAATAATGTTATTTGAAATAGGTACATTAAGTATGATGATATTATAATAATCTATAAAAAAAAACCCTAATTCCCACACATCGTCGTCAGTTTTTTTGTGTCTCGGAAAGGCGAGCTATATTAGAAGCTAGATACAGTAAACATAGATTTTTTTATTTATTTATTTAAATCAGTTGCTTGCTGCGCTTACAGCGATGCCAAAACGCACAGCAAGCTAATTAAATTAATAGATGGAAAACATGTGATATACTGAGGATAAAATAACAATTAAAATTTACGTTAAAAGGAATATATAAATTAAGGAAACCTGTCTTCAAGCTGATGGCAATAAAAATAAATATTGCTTAAACAGTCGAAATGAACATGGCGGATGATTAATCGCCATATTGACACTGGCGCGCGGGCGCAGGCGGCCATCTTGCTTTGGTATACTAATTGCCGGTCTGTCATTAAATCAGTCACGCATGAGCTCTGTAGTATTTGCAGGTCGGTGCGTGATGGTCGAATGTACGTTTTAAGGAAACACCCACACGATTTTTTTTTAATTTTCTGTGTTGCCTTGAAAACGTTTAAGCTGCTTTGCAGATTTTTTAATATTCTTACCCATTCTGCCTGAACTATTACTTATACGTTAACGATTTTTCAAATTGTCTCTGTGTGGCGTAAGAGCGAATGTGGCCGAGGGGCAACTTGTGCCACTTCCGACGCACCATAGTTCGAATCTCGACTCGGCCTGCATCAATGACTTATATCAAGTTATGTGCGGATTATTCACAAACACACTAAAACGGCCATTTTTAAAATTTTTGTCTGTCTGTTTGTTCCGGGTAATCTTCGACACGGCTGGACCGATTTTGACGGGACATTCACTGGCAGATAGCTGATGTTACAAGGAGTAACTTAAACTACGTGGGTGAAGCCGCGGGGAAGTTCTAAATATTCTTTCACAGATAGGAAGCTATATTATCCCTGAGAGCTATATAAATATAGTTTATGTATTCTGGTAACCGAAGCTGCGTAAAAAAGCTAGCACTACACAGCTTGCTGCCTTCACTGGAAACAGCACAGTTGTCTAACAAACATATGTTTGCGTATAGTACCTATTGTAAATTTATTTTAATGATGAAGTCATTTGTCGTGTGTCAATATACGTGATCGTGAATAACAATAATTTATTTTGATTGTACATGCACATCTCGTACGTTTTCCAGTTTCGTGTATATATACACCTGTATAACTAAAGATGACTCAAAGATGCTGTGTGACGCGGTTTTCATCCGCATTCCCACAAGAACTGTGCGTTTGCGGGATAAAAAGTAGCCTATGTTACTCTGCGGTCCATAAACTATATCTATGCCAAAAATAACGTCGATCCGTTGCTCCGTTACTATGTGAAAGAAGGACAAACCAACAAATCAACAAACACAAAGTTCGCATTTATAATATCTCCAAGATGCCTGCCAAACATGGTGTATCATGGTAAACCCCACAACATACGGTTGATTTAGTTAAAAAATTAAAATATATTATATACTTCACCCACGTAGCCTATAAATTACTCCTTGTAACATCAGCTATCTGCCAGAGAAGGTCCCGTGAAAATCGGTCCAGCCGTTACGGAGATTACCAGGAACAAACAGACATACAAAATTTTTAAAAATGGTTGTGTTAAAGTAGACATATATTATATCTACTACTTTCATATGCAGTTAGTCAAAGATGTTATTATAATATTACAAACAGACACTACAATTTTATTTATTTGTATAGATTTCCCCGCATATATAGCTTCATAAAAAATTGTGACCTCACTAGGTACTACCACTGAGCCATCGCCACAGAATAGATAATAAACTTTGTATTTTGAATATAGCTTGTACTATTACTTATTCTGTGGTAGGTAGCTTAGGATCCATTTAGACAGGATGGTCATAAATAGTCGTAATAATAGTGAGCAGGTAAAATAGTAGCCAAATACTTCTTATAAAATTAATACCTACCTACATCTAAATGTACACTATGACGACACCATTTTTTATGCTCGTTTCTTTAAATTATTATATATGGTCCTAAGAATTGAATACGTCAAAAAGACAATAGCAATTAATTACAATAGAATAATAATTATTTATTTTTGTTTTGCAGTAAAGTGTGAAAAACCGAAGGAGATGAATTGAAAACCTCCTTCTTATTTTGAAGTCGAAGTCAGTTTAGTGATTTGCTAAAACTGTTTTGTGGTGGTCACTAAAATACATTAATTAGGTACTGTATATATTACAGGTACCTACTACAGATACAGCTATATCTAGGTCTTGTAATAAATATAATCTATACACATAGATAAAATTGAAGTGTCTGTTTGTAATGCCAAAATAACAGCTTTTTACTAAATGCATACTTATATGAAAGTATACGGAACCTAGGTATAGCAAAAACACAATTTTTAAAATTTTTGTCTGTCTGTTTGTTCCGGGTAATCTCCGAAACGGCTGGACCAATTTTGACAAGACTCACTGGCAGATAGCTGATGTTCAAGGAGTAACTTAGGCTACTTTTAGTTTTGAAAAAGAATTAGGATTCCACGCCAAAAAATTAATCCATCTGCTTGTGTCTAGTGTAAATTTAACGGCAATGAATTTAGTGACGTCTAATTTATTATGGATGGAAGGTATTTAACTGCTCTAAAATTACATTTAGATCTGTCAAACATCTTCCATCTCTCTCACACGTTATGTATTGGAAAGAGAGAGAGAGAGAGAACGAATCCTAAACCTAATTTAAGTTATGCTCTCTCTTAGCAACAAAAAATCATAAGACAAGGATCGCAGATGTTTGACAAGCCTTCAAAATCTTCCAACTTTGAAAAATTAGACGCCTCTAACACAAGCAAGTTGACAGTTAGTTTGGCATGTCTTAATTATAACAGTTCTTTTAGAGAAATTAAAAATTCTGTGAAGGAGCAGGTAGTAGTTACCTAACTCCAGTTAATACTACCTACTGATTTATTTTAAAATAAAGCTGTCATCTAGATAGGTATCTTGACAATGATAATAGAGTTTCAAATTAAAATATTAAAACAGACCTTTTATAGGAATACCTGAAATGTAATTCAAAATGTCATCTGTCAGGCGCGGCAACAAATGCGCTGTAACATTTTTCGACGTCGACAATTTGTTAAAAACATTTTGAAAACACCAAAAACAGACAACAAAAATGATATATTCCCTACTAGATGTCATAAATAAGTCAGAAAGTTATGGAATTTTATTATATCTATAGAGCAGATGGCGCGTCATATGGCGTCGATAAATTTCGTGGCGACGCTTAATGTCCTGTCAAAATTATTTAATAAAAACATGGAATTATAGCATTCCATGTTGAAACACTCGGCCTTATTACAAAACGAGTTTTAACGCTAAACTGGAGTTTAAACCGTAGTTTTGTCAAATTTCTTATTACAAAAAGCAGATTAGCACTTAGGTCTTGGTTGACTATGGTGTCAAAGTTAGTCTTGCCGGGCACCTAGTTTAGCGACGGTTTAAGCATTTATTTTAATGGCGGCCACGTATTCTACTTGTCAAATCGTAAAAAAATTCATATATTTTGTATTAAAGTAAGAAGGGGTGGTGAGGTATTAGGAAGCGTGCATGAGTAGAATAATAGCTTTTAGCAAAATATATAGGAAATACCTACTTATAATATCGAAAGTATACATAGTAAAAACAGAATATATTACAAGAATTGACAGTACACACAATCAACAAAACATGTTGCTATGGTTACTTAGCCATAGTGTGCCATTGTATAGGTTGGATATATAAGGAGTATCTCCTTAACATTTTTTTCATATACGTAAATACCTAATTAGGATGTTTTGAATTACTCGCAATGATCAAAAGTCATTTAAAAATTACCTACAATATTTTTCGATATTAGAAAATAGTATTTTGTGACAAAATAGCTACTTATAGTCCAAAATAAAAATTAGTACATTGTGTCAATTCTACATTTCGTGTATCCGTAGCATAAAGACATTTATTATCTGTGGAAATAATTTCTACCATAGCTACAGTTTGGTATTAAGTTGTCTTGGCTTTATTCATCTTTTGTAATAAGGTTTGGTTTATAGGTCGACTCTAAAGATAGTTGAAGACAAATTGGTTGTCGACCAAAGTCGAGTTTAACGAGTTTTTTGTAATAAGGCCGACTGTGTTTTGGGGAAATATTTTTTATTATTGGTAACACTGCAGTGTTGATGAAAACGTGAAAAACGTCTCGTTGAATGTTGTTTGTTTCCAGTTTTGACAGTAAATTGTGCAATAACCTGCATAATTAATGTAGAAACAATAATATAATACTTATATCTTAATATCGCTCATTTAATATACACCAAACCAGAATACACCAGATCGGAATAAGTAGTTAATTAATAAAAAAAAAACAAATCTCTAACATAGATTCGGTAGAGTTAAGTATTTAAAGCAGATATTAATTTACAAAGAATGCCAACGAGTTTCTTGCCCTTCTGGATGGGTTGTATACTTGGATCGGCACTTAGAACCATTTAACTTTCACGAGCGCTCCTCTGGGATCCACGTGAATAAGGATTTTCGAATTTGATACAAAACAAGAAAACAATATTTTGTAAAATTAAATACTGTTACAATGGGGGGCATTTTCTCACTAATTTTGGCCTGCAGGCCCATAAAATATGGCTAGCATTTTTTTTTCATTTTTAGCTATTTTCCGTCTCTTTTTTTTCTTGTCAATCAATTGAAACCCCGAAACTATTAATAAAAACAGAAATGCTATTCCATTCCATGTGCAACGTGCACGCATATTTACAAGTGTCCACCCCCCTCTGGCCCCGCCCCGCCGGCACCCCCCTCCCCGCTAGACGCGGACCCTCCGCATTTCAAACGACTCGTGTGTGCACTGCTTTACAAAATAAAGATGGCGGACTGCAGTAAGGTCTAAGATGTGCAGTTTGCATGAGGATGACATGTTTGACGTTATATTTTGTTTTGTGTCAGTTTTGTCTATTTTGAATTTATTTAAAGACTTAAAACACATTTAAAAAACAGACACCTATGTACTACTACTTATATGTTTGTAAGTACCAATAAATTTTTCTTTGATATAGAACTTTGAATTCTAAAATAAAAAATAATGTTAAGAATAAATAACACCACATACATTGTTTTGTAAGTTTGTAGGTCCATGCCTGTGATTTTTGAAGAGAATAATTGATTGATTTATTACTAAATAAGGTTTCTTTGCGATTATGCCATACAAGTTTACAGTTGTTTGCTTTCCAAAACTTGACTCACTTCACGCAAAATAAGAAGAAACATTCTTCTTATTTTCGTAATTATTTCTTTACTATTTATTCGTACATTATATTTATTATTGGA
Source organism: Crocallis elinguaria (assembly GCA_907269065.1). Taxonomy (NCBI): domain Eukaryota; kingdom Metazoa; phylum Arthropoda; class Insecta; order Lepidoptera; family Geometridae; genus Crocallis; species Crocallis elinguaria. Next base: position 16,992,244 of record OU026068.1, read on the forward strand.
TAGGTATACAATTCTAAACTTGTTCATTACTTTTTATTAGTATATGTCAGTGGCTACCGCGACACAGAACCGGCGCGGGCCGCCGCCGCATCCTCACTGAATTCAGCGAACGCCCAAACTTTTCAGACTCACGCACGCAACGCAAAACTTTACAAAAACTACTTCTCGTATTTTACTAACACACAAAAACACATCAAAAAAACTGTTTCTAAATTAAAAACACACTCGAGCTTGTTAAAAAGCTATAAAAATTCTGTGTTCATATCGTTAGTGCCTTAGGGCTATCATGTGTCACGAAGTCAAATAAAATATGCTCACCTTCTTGTCCTATGAATATTGTATATCTTGACTGACAATGCACACCGTTCCACCTGTCACGGCTGGCACCTAAGCAAGCAATGCCACTCGACAGCCTCTCGGTATATCCTTTGTTTTCCAACTTCTATTTGTTTTCTGCGTACGTGAAACGAATTCCTTAGCACATCAAACACCATACATGATGTCGTTGAACCTCATTCCAATCCATCAATAGGAAACTTAAACAAATCAACCGTATTTGAACAGATGGGCCGCGACGGTGTCTCGGACGTTCGAGCAAATATGATTTTTTTCTGGTGTAATCGGACAGCGTACGTGTTCACATCACTTAAAAACTGGCACTAAGTTGAAGGGTACACAATATTTTGGCACTACACGTGACCGGCGTTTCGGCTGGGATCGTTTGACGTGCGTTTCGTGATTTGTTTACGCGGGCGAGAGCGAGCGCGGCGCGATGCGGTGTCGTCGCGCGTCGCGGCCGGAATGACGCGCGGAGAGGCTCGCCGCGACACCAGCGCCGCGGCCGCGCGCCGTACTACCACACTCAATCAAACGTCCGACGTGATAAGATGCAGCAGTTTTTTTGCACTGCATTGCATTTCTTTCAAAGTTATTAGTTTCTTTGAGATTAGGTACGAATTGAAGCGTTATTTTAATTTATTTTCTTTGTCATTAAACTTTCATTGTCACCTTTATAACTTGTACAAAAGTTTAATTTTTTAAAGAAGCGCATTTTATTTGTCTCTACTTTTTTTTAAATTAATTAAGCTCTTTTTACTACAAGAATGTCTAAATTTCTTTTCATGTCATTTTTCCCTAATAACCAAACACAATCACAAACAACAGTTAAAAAACTTTCAAAAAGTTTCAAAAGTTTTCATCTTAAGTTTATTGAATTTATGTAAAAAAATATTACTGCAAAATCACTGCAAAGTCTTTTGATAATAGGTAAGTGAATTCTGATTTCGAACAGTGTGGCGTCTGTCAAAACATTGCAAAAACGCAGTCCCGTCCCGCAGCGCCGCCGTGACCTTGCAGCGCGCTCGCCGTCCCGCTCGCTCGCGGGCGGGGCCTGGCGCCCCGCCCCCCGCCCCGGGCAACACCCGCTTTTTACCTTTTTCCCGCGTTCGTTTATAACCTCACTTTCGTAAGTGTTTTGCATGATGCGTTTTGTGATTGCGGTGCTTAATTAATTGATGAAAAATTAAAAAAATATAATATGTTTGAAATATTTTTTAGTTAACTGAGAACAGACATAAATTTTGCTTGGACGGGAATTTTGGATGTAGTTTTTGATTGTTTTTACTGACTCTTGTTATTCTGTGAATTATAAATAATTTATGAATCTATGTAATTATAAGTTACCCAACTGTTTTGTTTACTTAGCTACATTCGATAGAATTATTTTTGCATTTCTTTTAGGAAATGGAACAGCAAGTTTGAATAACTACTAAAATTTATAAGGGCTGACTCAAATGATCTCGGATCACTCAATAAGGTTACCATAGGGGAGTAGAGGGCAGCATTGAATGCTTAACCTTGGATCCTAGTAATATTATAATTAAGTTGGTAAGTAGTAATAAGTACCTATTATAATTAGGTTAGGTACATAATCTATATGAAATAAATAAAATTTACGTTAATCCTTTGAAGTATCTATATAGCTAAATACTTATTCTGAATAGATTTGAATAAATTTGAACAAGAAATAATACAAAAAAACTGCAACAAAAGTCTGTCATATTCTACTATGTTATATACCCTCAAAGCCTTTGCAGGCAAAATAGAAACAGATGGGTATCTACCTACTAATGAGACATCAATATAAAAATTTGTCTTTCCATTTTTGAAAAAAAAGTGATAAGTTCCTATGGGAGAGCATTTCACCACATTCTCACTTAATCTTCTGATGTGACTATTTGATGACGAAACGAGGAGGTCATTCAGCCCATATAATAAGTATATTATTATTACAGTGCTATTTAGAACTTTTAAATCAAACACAAAGGCCTGCGCAGCACTAGTGCATTGCCCTCATTACCCTGAGACATTAGGTAGGTATTAAACCTGATAAGCCCACTATATAATTTCACTAACTGCTTTTTCCACAATGTTTTCAAAAATGCAATCCTCTCCATCCAAAGGTTGCCTGGAAGAGATTGCTGTTTAGCAATAAGGCCGCCCATTGTACCTTTACTGTAACCATTGTTTTATTTATTTATTACTTGTACTTACATCTTGGAGTGCAATAAAGAGTTATTGTATTGTATTTTATTGTATTGTAAGTAGGTATAACCTACTGTTCGGCGGCAGACTCACGAGCAAAACGGACCATACCTAATACATAATAGGTATACTTACTTACTTACTTACATTTTATAGGTATAGCCAGTGCGAAACCAGCATTTAAAAAAAATAGTAATACTTACCTACTAAGTGGATTTTCTATATAATCCTACTTCCTACTGATATTATAAATGCGAAAGTGTGTTTGTTGGTTTGTCCTTCTTTCACGCAGCAACGGAGCAACAGATCGACGTGGTTTTTGGCATAGATATAGTTTAGGGACCGGAGAGTAACATAGGCTACTTTTCATCCCGCAAAATGCACGGTCCCTGTGGGAACGCGGGTGAAAACTGCGGGCAGAAGCTAGTCCGATAATAAAATCACTTACACCGTTTTATAAGCACGAAGCCCGCTCACACAAAAATTTAAACAGCCGTTTAACGACTGTAATTTGACGAAACAAAATCTGCGAAATCTTATTTCACAATCGCCATCAGAAGCATAAATGTAAGAGTTCAAATGTTTTGAGGTTTATTATTTAGAGTGTTAACTTTTAGCAGCAATTTTTATTATCGAGAAGCGATAGGTGGTGAGCCGATTGAGTTTTTTTACTGTCACATTTTGTTAATGCGAGGGCAAACCTGTTTAATTAAAATTTCAAAACGGCCCCCGAGGTTGTTGTTAAGATATGACAATGTTCTGAGCCTTCTCTTCGGTATGATAATTGGGTGAGCTGGAAAGTGAATGCAAAGTCGACAGAGTTTACGTAGAGTTTAAAGGTTTCGTCATTGTTCTATTGGGAATTAAACTATCTTCTTCTTCCTCCTTCTACAACATGATTTTCTCTTCCATAAATCTATACAAATGAATAAAATTGAAGTGTCTGTTTGTAATATCAAAATAACAGCTTTTTACCAAATGCTTACGAAAGTATATACGGTACCTATAACAAACCAACCATTTTTAACATTTTTGTCTGCCTGTCTGTTTGTTCCGGGTAATCTCCGAAACGGCTGGGCCGATTTTGACGGGACTCTCACTGGAAGATAGCTGATATTAAGTATAAAGAGTAACTTAGGCTACTTTAATTTTAGAAAAGAATTAGGGTTCTGTGTAAAAAAATAAAACTCATGAATTCCAAAATCTCCACGCGGGTGAAACCGCGAGCAGCAGCTAGTATGTCATAATACAATGCAAATCAAATCAAATCAAATAGCAGATGAGATAGTTGCCAAACGTATATCTCACTATTTCATGTTGTTCAATATCAACACATGAAATCTAGAGAATTATAGATCTAGATAGCGTTGATAGTTCAGATTTATTTATTAAGTATCTTCTATCTCATTCTATCTCATCATACCATTACCCATAACGTCTTTGAAAATATTTGTACAAAGCGCATAGGTATATCTACAGCATCAGAAATTTTCTGAAAATGTACAAAGAGCTGCAATATTATTTCATACTTGTGAGACAAGCCAATTGTAGATCTAGATAATCCAAATGTTCTAGCCCAATACCAGTTTACGTATGCCCAGTCTGCCAGTCTGCTTCTTCTTATATTGTGAAATACCCCACAGCTTGAATAGATTCTAATGTAGATATCAAAATCACAAATGATACTATTTGTTACCTTCAAGAACCAAAATATTACGAATTAGTTTCTCCATCGGACAATAAAGAAACTCACTTCACTATCACCTAATCGTCGTTACATACACACGATCCCATAAAGATCGTAAAGTATAAACTAATAATCATAACACACAATCCTCGAATCAGTCTGAACCGATTCTTACCTGCGCCTCACAATAAAGAACATGTTTTATTTCGCTCCCGCCGAGTAGGCACCCTCAGCTAAATATATCCATATTATGATAATAAATTTTAATACATATGATGTCTTAAAAATCCGATCGCAGGGTATAACGTACTGGGTTTATGTGGACGAGTGGCGGTCCGATTTGATTGCGGGTAAAGAGTTGTGTGAAAGAGGTGGGTCGATGACTTGGGCTTGAGATATTACATTACTGCATGTTGCTTTTATATGTATATTTATCATAAACGCAGCCTATCGTTTGTCTACGTGTTGACCGGTCCAGATAAAATAATTTCTAAATAAGATTACCTATATTAAGTGAGTAATTTATAGTTTCAATTCCGCGATAAAGAATGTCTAATGGCCTAAGTTCGATCTATACTGAATCTACTTACTGATGGCTTTGCCATATACTCATTTACTTACTGATGGCTTTGCCATATACTCATTTACTTACTGTTGGCTTTGCCATATACTCTTACTGATGGCTTTGCCATATACTCTTACTGGTTAGTCCCAATTACTGAGGGCTGAAAATAGTTTCTGATTTGTACAACATCATTTCAAAGTAAAATCACGAACGATTATCAAGGCTGAATACGAAATCAAGACAGGATTCGGTGAAAGTAAGTACTTAATTGACAATACGCTATTAAATTAAAAAATACTACTAAGTACAAACTGTACCTATCCGTAGTCCGTACAAGTAAATAAATGTCAAAATATGTATTAAAACCTCTACATGAAAAAAATACTCATAATGCAAATCCATAGCGTTCTAAAAGAATGCTATGGATTTTCACTACTCTAATCTAAATAATCATATCATCCCTGTCCCTGCAGGAGAGGGCTCAAGATGTAAAAAATCCACACAAACAAATCAACGCGCAGCGCGCACCCTTGACTGCGTACCCAATAGAGACATTAGATAGTTATGTAGAATAAATAAACATATTTGTATTATCATTTTTATTTCTCACTAAATAACATCATTAGGTATGGAAAGTCTCACTGGAGGCTGCCGGAATAATTTGGTAGTAAAGGAGAGATTTGTAGTTTCCAGCTCCAGACAGGTGCTCAACTAATATTCTCGTGGGCCTGTTTATTGGACTTCAAAAATATGTGTAGTATAACACATCTAACTTATTTCATATCGGAAATATTAATGAGCACTGATAAATTATATTAATTGAATAGTTTTTATATCTTTTATTTTTGTTATGTAAGTGGCTTACGAGAATCTGACCTGATCAGAGGTTGAGCACGCTCAATTTTGAATAGAACTGGCTGTCAAATGAGGCTGCCAACAGAGATAGCTCGCCAGGCGAACATTTGAAAGTGTCCTACCTTTCACATGGTAAAGCATTTTCTAGCGCTCATCTAGCTACCACTCTCAAGTTGAAAATAGTTCACCAAGCACCTACCGGTGTGTTCCGGCTTCTTCATCTTGGACCTCATCGTCGCTTAAGATCAGGCGAGATAGTGGTCATAAGCTCTATTACAATGTGTACAATTTTTTTGACTATTATTACACTTGATATTTAATGATGCTGTGCTGAAATGTAGACCTAAACATAGACTTATGACTGGCTATCAAGTGTGGCTGCTGTGGAACACACCTGTATGGGTGCTTGGTGACTGATTTTGAACTAAAGAGAGGTTTTAAATTCCCTACCACCATGGTGACATCACGATGTATCCTCATATTGATATTTAAAGCTGCCTGCATGTGAAATGGTTCACTAAGTATCCGCAGCTTTAGAATAATTAGCAAAAGAGTTTTATGAAAATCGAGCTATCTATCATACGGCACAATTAACTCCGCCTCATTAATCTCAATTACAGGCATCACCGCAGACAAACAGACAAACAAAACCACTAACAATCCGTCAGCAATCACTCAGCTGTCTCCCACGACACCAACACACCCAAAGAAGAACTACCTTTATCGGAAAACAATTATATCTCTATTTCAATAGCGTTAAGGTTTAAAAAGGATTTAGAGAAAAGAGAAAAAGTTTAATGTTCGTATAATTTTGAATCATAAAAATCGGTAATTTCGAACTGTATCTGTCATCAACTCATCACGGCATCCTTTTTATGACGGCAAATTATACATCTTGCAGCGCCTGGCTGCGCCTGAGTCGGTTGTTTCGCTCGGAAATTGGGGTGTTCGCAATTTAAAAGATAATGATTGGTATGTCAATCCGGCGCATTTGATGTGGTGACCTTGGACTCACTTGTTCTGGGTCGGAGCTAAATTTAGCCCGTAGCAGGTTCAACCACCCGTGACCGGTGTGGTAGTTGCTCAACAGTATATCTACTGCCACGTGACAGCCGTAGCAGGGATGGTGGATTGCCTCCTATTATAAGAATTCTATTACCTATACCACATTGAGCCAAATTTTGTTGTTTCATGTTGTTGTTTGTTTTCTGGTATAGATATATGGAACGAGACGAGTAGTCATGATCCTGATGGTAAGCATAACACCAGCCAAATAATTGCAGTGCCGCAAATAGACTAGGTATAACAGAACAATGAAGACGAAGGAGTCAGTATATCAGTCAAGAACTGTAACGCCAGCCAATGAATGGACTTCATCGTCATTTCCATTCGGAAGATGTGCAGTGCTAAACGTAGGCATCTCCCATAAATAGCTTCACTTTATTCAGGATGCTTGCCATTTGTATCCAACGGCAATCTTGAACAGGTCATCGGCGCATCCAGTCGGAGGCTTATGCTGTCTTCCAGTTCATGGTTGGCACTCAAGAACTTTCTTCCCGATCACTTCTCCGAGCGATGTAGCGCGGCCTTTCGAACAGACTTGGAAGAATATAAATATCATACCTACAACAAGCCTCTAATAATACACAACTTTTCTATATGACAGTAGGCAACTGCCGTCAGTGACTTCCTTCGATAAACTCGCATAAACTGAACTTTGACACCGCGTAACAGCTCTAGTTGCGCAGGAAACGCGCATCGGAAGGGCGGCCTGCTTACACAGCCTGTATTAATACGCATCGAACACGGTGATATTTCATTTTTAGGGTTCCTTACCGCAGAAAAACGGAATCATTGTACTTTACTGTGGGTTTATCTATCTGTCAGGAACTCTAACTCAGAAACGGATTAAGGTCATCAGCATCGAACACAGGCCTCCCCCATATTATGGGGCTTTGCTATCATACACTAGGCTTGGCAGGCGTTTTGGTGATCACAGTAGATGTTGGGCGAGTAGAATGCAGCTGCTCATTCCCTGCTTATTCCCTTTGCCGGCTGTTACGGCACCCGTGGGGAAATATGGCGTGGTCTTATTCATACGCCCGGACCACAAGGCACAGGATTAAGGTATGAATTGAAATGGATATCGTATACCAAGTAAGGTTTACAAGCAGTCTCATAGTGCTGTAAGTAATTCAAGTAACTTAACGCAATAAGTGAAGGTAAGTACCATTGACTTACGATCTTGAAATATGGCACGCAGAGGGCAGATCTTGAAATTTGGCACGCAGAGGGCTCATAGGGCCAAGAAGTTGAGAAAAACTGATCTTGCTTGCTGTTTCTGCTGTTGCACATGCCAATTCACATTTTGTTGAGCCACATCACCGCTTCAAGACCGTGGACAAATGCTAGCCTATTGAGTACACATAGTTCGTGATTCTGTTACTTACTCGTTTTCATGTCTCAGTATAAATCTATACGAATAATTAAAATTAACAAAACCAGACCACATTCTTTAAAACCGTTTCCTAGCCTTCACATCAAGCTATACAAAACCTGAGCTTCTTCACCAATGGATCACTTTTAAATATATAATTAAACCCTGCACCCCGCGCACCTGCACCCCGCCTACCCCAACATATAATAAATATGCTCTTCGCACGCATTCATACGGCGATCTGTTGTAATTGACTAGTAGCTGTGGTGCTCAACATTTTGTTGAAAGTGGATCCCAAAACGTGTAGCAGAGTTTCAAGGTTATGGCTCTGACGACTACTCTAAAACTGAAACCTAAATACTAAAAATAAAAACCTTGTTGTAGAAAACATTGTGAAAAAATATACTAACCTGTTTGAAAAAACTGGCCAACTGCGAGTCGGACTCGCACCGAGAGTTCTGTACGAACTTCTGTTCCGTTTGTCCATCACGGGAATCGAGTCTCGAAAATTGTTCCTGCCTTTTTCGACTATGTTTTAATTTTCCCCCCAAAATCAGTCCCAAATACTTATAACTTTTTTAATTACAAATTTACGGTTTTCCGATTTTGAAGTCATTGCTTCTTGGCAAAGATCAACGGGAAGTACCCTATAGGTTTTGCTTACTAGCCATAGTTATAGTAGCTAGCCGTAGTTTTTAATTGCGTTGACTTAGAAGTTTGATTTTTACACTACTCCAAGAGATTGAAAACCTGATCATTTAACGTTAATTTCAACTTGATACCTCTACGCGTTCCTGAAAAAAGACACTTGACAGACCAACAGACAGACACTGCCAACGAAGTGATCCTATAGGGTTCCTTTTTCCTTTTTAAGTACGGAACCCTAAAAAAGACGAGTTTTTCCGTTCTTCTCAAACGGTTGTATAATTGCACCTTGAGTCACTTAACTTTCATGAGCGCACTTCTGGGGTCTAATTTAATAGATAATGTTTAGGGGACGAAGGGTTAGTCTGTAAGGTTAGTCAATTCCTGTAACCATCAGTAATAATTTATAAAGATTGAGAACCGCTTTCCCAATAACACAGTCGAGTAGCGAACCGACCGATATGACGGACGACTCAATGCAGCATGTACTTGCGATGTTAATGTTTATTTATTTATTTATTACACTGCACTAGTCGCTGCTCCCGACTCGGAACATCTAATTATACCTTTAGTTTTTTGTACGAGAGCTCTGAGTAAATACTCGTAAGTGATGGTGTAGTGTGGCTAAGGCTATTGGAATTAATTAGGGATACAATAAAAAAAACAATCCAACATCCATAACGATTTTCCTAAACTTCCTAAAGTATCTTATGTACCTATGAGTCCGCCCATTGTTTATTGTATTATTCATAAATCTTTATTCCTTGTAAGAAAGCGCATCGACGCTTTAGCTTTTCAGTGACAATCACGGTTGATAACGCATGCGACTGCATGACAGCATGTAGCATGTTAATCAATCTCTCATTACACCTCCTGCTGCCGGCTTCTATGGCTCAACGAATTAGCATTTTATAATCCAACGAGGCAATGCCGCCAGGAAGCTGGGTACGCTGCTAATTGGTAGTGGGCTGGAACATTTGAATTATATTTACCTATAAGGCCTACGTTGGCTTGTAGAATATGCAACTGTTTTTGTAGCTAGGTTAGATGTAGTTAGCAGTTATTTATGTAGTGGGTAGTGAATAAAGACATTTAGGGTCTTACCACAAAAAATTAACACACGTTAAACTTGTGTTAAACACTGTTTAATGCCTCAACATGCCTTAGTCACGCGATTAAACATGAGCAACCACAAATCCTGATTTATGTAATGTCTAACCGTTGTCTAACGCAATTCTGTTGTGGCATGTCTAAGCATTTTTGTCGTTTATCTTTAGACACTGCCAAGCTAAACAGGCGACTAAAAATGTTTTTTTTATGTGGTAACAGGGTTAGCCTTTTGAAAAAAATCCTACATACAACATAACAGCTGGTATCTCTACAAAACAATAAGTAATAAATGCACCTATGTAAATATATGTAAATGTACATATATTGTAATGCAGTCCAGCGCAGTTCTGTGAAGGAATAACATGAAATGTACGGAATTAATTGCGGTAAAGAGTTCGATAATCATGAGACGTGAGTAATGGATAGAGAGGCGTTAGGCGAGGTCTTTACCAGAGTTCTCGTGTTGCTTATATGAGAATTGTAGTTAATTACATATTTAATAATTAATTAACCAATTAATATTCCAAAACCTAAACTATCTACATTCCAAATTTCATCAAAATCGATTAAGTTGTTACGGCGATACGTAGTAACAAACATTCACAAACAATCTTTCGCATTTATAATAGGTATTAGTAAGAGGATAGCCTGTGGGATAGGATAGTAGGAAGTACCTGTAAGGAACTGTCCTGAATAAAACAATACTAAACGGTTTCACAGTCAGACTACCTGTGAGTAGGAGCGGTGCAAAGTGTTCATATTGATAAAAATAATTTGGTTTGAACGCTAAAAACCCTAACGTGATTGTGAGGATCGCACTCCAAACTGTACAGTCAAAATAAAAAAATCATTATTTTGATGTTCCTGGAAATCCTGTTCCTATAACATAACAAAATTGAAGCTGATAAAATCAATCGATTCTTCAGAAACTAAGTAAAATAAAAGAAATGGTAGTAGGTACCTACACGTTATGGTTACGTTATACCACTTGCCGAAAACGGCGAAGGACGCGCATTACCTTTAACCGCGTCGACCAGTTCTGGTCGATTTAAAAACGACGATGATTTGAACGACGCGACGTTGTGACGATTTAAGAAATTCGGATGCCGATTTTCGGTTAGCCGCTTGGCGCTCCGGCCCTACCTATACGACTAATGGTGTTGATTAACGTGTTAAAGGTCATTAAACGTAAGTGTAAGCTCAGATAGATCTTGTTCTTTGGCGCTAAATGCATTTGTGGCCACTCAGTTTATCGCGTTATTTTGTGAGAACGTTAGTGTGGCCGAGCTTCACGTCTCATTGTGACGTTACGTAACCCGTTATGTTGTGATACATTGCATAACGCAAATGCATTTTGCGATAGACGATATACATGCATTAGCTAGACGTAAAGAACTCTTTACAGTTCCCCTACGAAATAATTGATTATCAACCACAACGAGCGGCGCCCGTGAAGTTAAAATTCACTGCCATATCGTGACGTCTCATTTTCAGATACTGTCACATTGTTACAGCGCAACACATTGATTCCGATACTGTCACGTTGTCACATAACTTTGATCCTGTTACATCATATCGTGTGTCATCGCATGATGACCAGGAAGCACTCGCATTTTAATATCAGTCTTCAACGATCGTCGTGACTTGGCCATCACAGCCAGGCCGCATAGTGCACGCCTGCTCTTAATTTCAACGGAGTTCGCCATTCGACTTCATGAGCTCAAATTGCAGATTCTTTAAATTACAGAACCGATTGGTTCTTTATTACCAGCCATTGCAATTCGCTGTTATTGACACCTGAACACTTGAAGTCTCAGTATGAATATTTCAGAAAGAATTAATGATAAAAAGGTGGAAGGATTTACTCTTCTGCAATCGTCTGTAAAGTACCTACTACAAGGGGTTCTCAAACACCTTATACAAGGACTACAAGAATAGTTTTTAAACTGTCATGGTCATCTACAGGGTAGATGACCGTTTCTAGTGATTATTCATAGTAAAGATTGTACACTATATGAATAATCACTAGAAACGGCATATTTTACCATGGATATTATTTTATTTGAGTTTCTGATATTTATGCGCTGTTGAAAACGCCATGAATAAAGAACTGTGTGAGTTTTTCTATGGTGGATGATGTAAGTTTTGGTAACAAGTAAATAGACAGACAGTCAGCGGTCAAATCGAAGCCTATTTGAATTAAAATTATAGAATGTCGAGTTATACAAGCCGTTGCCATTTTCGTTTCAAACTTTACGTATATTTAAAACAGTGCGAATTGTATTTTCATTCGCTCTCAAATCGATGTAAAAATTTCATATCAAAGACGAGATTGAATTATATTTCAATACCTATTTTATTTACATCTAGCTGCTGCCCCGCGGTTTCACCCGCGTGGAGGTTTTGGATTACACGGTTTTTATTTTTTTGCGCGGAACCCTAATTGTTTTTTTAAATTAAAGTAGCCTATGTTACTCCTTGTAACATCAGCTATCTGCCGGTGAAAGTCCCGTCAAAATATTTTCACCCGTTTCGGAGATTACCCGGAACAAACAGACAGACAGACAGACAGACAGACAGCCAAAAATTTTAAAAAAGGTTGTTTTGTTATATGTAGGTTCCGTATTAACTTTCATATGCATTTGGTAAAAAGCTGTTATTTTGATATTACAAACAGACACTTCAATTTTATTTATCTGTATGGACGAACTATACACCTCTCTAGATAAATAGAGTCTATTACGCTCCCACTGCATGCTGCGATAAAGGCCTTCTCACAGAATGAGAGAGTATGGGCAATCCACAACGCGGGCCCAGTGCGGCTTGGTGGATGTCACATGTCCTCGAATTTGGTCGTTCTTGAACATGCGGGTTTCCTCACGATGTTTTCCTTCACCGTTTTAGAAGAGCTAGTTTGATAAATCCGCACATATCTTGCTTGCGGGGCCGAGTCGAGATTCGAACTATGGTGTGTCGGATTGAAAGTCGCACAAGTTCTTGCTCGGCCACACTAGCTCAACTATAGCGACTAAACTAAAATAATTATAAATGAGAGGCAAAAAGAGACCGGGCGAGGACCAGAAAAGGTTCAACTCCTACCATGTAGACCGTGTGAAATGGTTGCATAACATTTTTTTCTTCCAGAGTAAGTTCGTATCTACCGGGAGACGATTTCACAACCACTAGGTAAGCCACAATCACGTCAATACCTATTTATAAGGGAGACGTCTAACGGTCATGACCTCTCGGATGACGCTTTAAAGTTTAATGCATCTTTACCGTGTTACATCTAATGGAAAGCTATAATTTGGCGTAAGTTAGCGCCTTCTCGCGCCAGTTTTATGTATTTTAGAATGCGCCGGCGCACCGTCTTAACAGATAAAGAAGAAGGAGAATTTGTCGGTTCGTAGTTGGTATTAATACGGCCTAAATCAAAGCTTTAACAATCTTATAATCATTTATGGTCATGAAACAAAAATGTACACTTCAATATTTTGTTGTTATAATTATAAATAATAATTTATTTATCAGACAACATGGACATTATGTCTTTGTCCACTATCTCTATATTTGTATTACTCTCACTCTTTCTCTTAGATACAACTTGCTAAATAAATTCAGCTCTCCTTATTTTAAATGACGATGTTTTGAAACATGGTGAACATCCTAAGGCACGCAGTACACGTAGCAAGTGTAGTTGCGAGTTTCAATGATCGCAAAAGTTTTCAATCAACTACAATCGGTGACTAAATTAACTGTCTGTCTAGACAGTGTCTCAGTTAAACGTCTAAAATAATTAGAAATGTCACAACAGATGGAGTTAGACAACGGTTATAGACACTAATTAAATCAACATTAATTGTGGTTTAAATATGAGCTCTGTGGTAGCTTATATTTAAACACGCGGCTAAGAAATGCTTAGGAGCTAAACGCTGTTTAACACAAGTGTAAGGTCTGTTTAATTTTGTTGTGGTAACATTAAATTTTATTTAAAATGGCGGCAACCATAAATTGTTGCCGCAATTGGCAACCGTTAGTGAAAACTTGTAAAAAAGTTGATAGTTGTACTTAAGTTGTTAGGAAATTCGAGCGTGGTAGCCTAGAAAAAAAATTAGCTGCCGGAAAACATCGTTCGCTGACCTTGAGCTTGCTAGACGAAGTATCTTCGTTCAACCACAATGCTATAGCTGCATCACGTTTTCCTCACCACAAGTTCATGTACATTTATAGGATTCAAACACACGATCTACAGATCAATGGACGACTAAACTAGCACTGAGTCATTAAAACTTCGATACGCTTACCAGCTACTACCAGCTCCAACAACTTGGCAAGCGTAGTCGTTGGCGGTCGCCAGTCCATTTATAAATCGATGAGATCCCTTATTGGATTAATTTATGTTAATATCTCGAGATCGCGATAGCCCCAAGTTACGATTAAACAGTTTTTATGTAAATCCGCCATCTTTGTTCACAGCAGTCGGTATGTGGTTTTGTATGGTCCTTGTCATAAGAGGTCGACGTGATAACCCTAGAGGGGCTCATGTACATACTCCTTTTACTATTTATTTATTTCTGACACTTTTTTATAGTTTGGCCACTATTTCACAATGTAATCATAGGTGGTAGGTACGCCGGTAGATTCTTGGTAATAATTTGCATTTTTAAACTCTTTACGATGCATGATTGCACCAAACGCTTAAGAGGCCTCGGCTCGCCATACTTTCCATACAACCGCTCTCGTACGTGATTAAAGAGTTGTATCAATTTTTTTCTTTGGGTTTTTTAACAAATAAGTATCTAGGATTTTATGGAACCAAAAATTTAAAATTTTGACAACCCAATTCACACAGCCTTTTTAAACAAACTTGTGAAATTACTGGGCTTATGAGACTTAATACCTAATGTCTCAGGGTAACGAGCGCACTGCAGTGCCGCGCAGGCCTTTGTTTTTCTAAGTTCTGGGTGGCACTGCAATTGTTATGGGCCGGCGTTATGCTTACCATCAGGCAAACGACCAGCTCGTCTCGTTACCAAATAACATAAAAAAAAAAAAAAAAAAAAAAAAAAAACCTTGACTTTGGCCGTTTACAATATTCTCATAAATGTAAAATTCAACAAAACACTTCCTTATAATCCTTAGACATGTAATGGAGATTCTAAATAACAAACATTTTTTTCACAAACTTGTAAGTCGTTTTCAAAAACACGTATTTCTTGGAACAAGTTTTAGGAAATTACCACGCACTAATTGTCTTCGGAAATTTTCTTTGGAAATGTATTAGTAGTAACTTTACTGTTTTGTTTAGAAGACGTTAGTACAAAAACATTAAAGTAGTCTCTGTCCCTCGCCGTCTCATGACTTGCGCCACACAACGCGTGTTAATCATACAATCGATATTTGTGATTTTATGACAACCAGCGTGCCTGCATAATTTCATGGGTTTTGTTTCTAGTTTAATCATTAATTATGGCTAAATAAGAAATCCGATATCGTTTAATGGTTTTAGAAAACGAATAAAAGCGATTGATAGCGTCTTCAACGAGCAGTAGGAGGTTAATAGGCGTACATTTGGGTTGTAAACTTGTGTTATTGCTTCTGTTGAACCAATCAAAATGTTACAGTTGGGTTGTGGTTGTAGGATGTGGATTGTGGATTAGACTTGTGTTGAAATGTTGATCGGCCGTCAATCTGGTTAGTGGAAGCGGCCCGGATGTCAGACGTCTTTATGGATATTAGAATGTGAAATGAAATTAGATTGGTAATGAAATTAAATAAATAGAATAAAATGTGTAATTTAAATAGTTGAATGACTGGATTGCCGTTTTTATTAGAGTTAAAGTGCTAAGGATTGAAAAGAATTGGTAGGGATTTGTGCTACGTCTGATTAGCAGAGGATCATTATAGGCACCGATTAATTAGTAGTAATTTACTTGTAAAACATTACAAACTATAGCAGTAACTACTACAGTATAACCTTTGACCTTAGAATAGACTGATTGTGGATACTTCGTACACACGAAAAAATTATTAAAAAAATTCTCACAATACTATAGGCAGTTTAGTTCTATATATAAAAGCGAGGATGACTCAGTGGTGATGAACCAGTGCTACCGATCTATCAGTCGAGGGTTCGAACCCTACAGTGAGCTTGGTCTTTCGATAAATCAAATGCCACAATGGAATGGTGGTAGGCAGTTGCGGGCCTATCTGTGTGGTCAAGCAACTCCATTTTGGAAATTAGTCTGTGAAATTTTTTACTTTAAAAGACTACGTTTGAGCGTGATCACTGATCTCACAGATGTTAGTGTTAATTTAATTTATTAATTATTCAAACGCTGTATAGATAACTCTATACACCTACACAGATATAATTTGAATCTCACGCAAACTTTCAATGATAAGCTAAAGATGTTACGTGTACGAAACTTTCGCAGCTCATTTCATCACTCTTCAACCTGATAAACAACACTTCCACGCATCCAAACTTCTATCCAATAAGAGAGAAACCCGAAATTGCCCAAAAAAATAAGAAATATCCGTAAAGTTTGTTCAATAAACAAAGCGAGGCGAGGGCGAGCGATCGCGAGCGAGCGCCGCGCACATTTTACACCAACGATGACGTAAATACTCATTTGCAAGAACAATATCCGATATTGAGTGAGGCCTGTCTCTCTGCTACTGAATCAGTACACTGCCGGCCGGGAAATGGGGCAGCTGACCTATATTTTTAAGAAAACGTTTTTTTTTTAGTTCAGCGAACTAAAATAAATTTTATCAAGTCATAAACGTTTTAGTATATAAATTTGCTGAAGAAAAGATACATAGTGAGTATAATATTATTATGCAGTTATTATTTTCACAAGATTTTCCCCCTTTTTTAAGTATAGCTTTGTTCTGAGACACTTTGCCAATAAATATTAATAAGTTTATTGTTTTAACGGTTTTCAATGGTACGTCATTGAAATCATCAACATTGCCAGTTTTAGTATAAGTCATAAATTCATTGTAATTACAAAACATTTCTGAATCATCTTCTACTAAGTATTTCATTCTTCTGTGTATCTGGTGATTTCTTGTAATTATATAAATACAAAAGAACCAGTATGCGCAGCCCAATTCCTATCTCCTCAAGCTGTCCCTTTATTTCGTCCGGCAGTGTACAAAACACATTCATGTATATTCACCGCGCCTCCCGGCTCAAATATATTTATCGTTTTGCATCCACGTGGAGGCAGGGGCGGCCTCCATCCGTCCGGCACTTTACAGCCCTATGCAGATACTGCTATCAGCCGGACTGCGGAGGCTGCGGACCATCTGATATGATAACTTGGGAGGTTTACTGGCACCCGCGCAAATGAAAACTTTGTATAAATGATAGGGTAGGTGAAACTGAATTGAAAAGTGATGAGAGTCATGTTTGGGTCTTATTTGAGTACCTCCCTAGTTAATATTCTACTCTCTCTCAGCAAATTATAAATCACTAGTTTGACTGAAAATTGAAAATTAAAACACTTATATTTATACTCGGACTTAATGCTAAGTAGCATTGTACATTGCACAGTCAGGAAAATCAATTTTCGAATCATTTCCTTTAGTTACTTGACTTTTAAGACCTTCCTTTTGATACGCCACGCGGTGGTCATTGAAAATTACCCTATAGGTTTTGATGACGCGGATTTGTATGAAAATAAGCTACTAAGATATACTCTAATTTAATACAGCACTGCTAATTTCACAATAATTGATATTACAAGCCATTATTGAGATAAAGAGCCTTAACAGAAGTCACGAAAGTAACCCAATGAAGTATCAAAGTAACATCCATTTTTTCATTCTGAAGAACGGATCTCACTTAGCGATTCATCAACAACTAATAAAAGAGCAATCATTATTCTAGGACTCCGTGGTTACTAACCTCACTAGGCATCCAGCACAGTGAAGATTAATCAACGAAAAAACAGCAGTGTACCTATCTAAGACTCGTGTGATTCACGGCGATCGTCCCATCAATCTGCAGAAGCTATTTATTCATTATGTGATTCCGTCACATACCACCTTGGGAGGGAGGTAGGAAATAGCAGATATGACCGCAGGACATTCTGGAACATTCTGAAACACTTACTACCTTCTGTAATCATGTGTGCAATAAACATCGCGTAACGTCTTTGGGTAGAGCTGGTAAGGAAGCTGGTTGATATGGCATATAATTTGGTCATATTAGGTATGCCATAGCATAACTTATATACTCATTGTTGTTTTTTAAACGAGTGGCAAACAAGAAAACGGCCCATCTAATGTTAAGCTGTCACCGTCGCCTATGGACATTTGCAACACTGGGGGTGTTGCCAATGCGTTGCCAACTCTTAAGAACTCATCGTTTGACACCCATTTTGAAGGACTGCATTCTTTAGCACTGCGGAAATATCAGCGGAGGTAGCTCGTTTCACAGTTTGCAAGTATACGGGAGAAATGATCGCATAAATTGATTGATATGACATGATTTTGGAAACATTGTCTTCCCAGTCTTAAATTAATTCAAAAACAATGCCAAAGCTCTCTAATATCTAATAGTATCTAAATTTTTTTATACTATTGTATATTGATACGAGCGGGTCGTTTGCCGGATAATAACCGCCAGTAAATAAATTTCAGTGCCACTCAGAACTTAGAGACAATAAGACCTGCGCGGCACAGCATTACACTCGTTACCCTGAGACATTTATTATTAAAAATCTCATAAGTCCAGTCATTTCACTTACTAGTGACTACTGATAGTATTATTAGTTAGTGAGATAATCGAACCTCTTATACAGCCTTGAAATGAAGCTATTAAGTCAAACACTAGTCAATCACACAAAAGATAAGAATCTATTCTAAGCTTCATTTAAGTTAAAAATAAAAACCGTAAGCTTCAAATTCAAATTCAAAATTCTTTATTCATATAGGCTCCAAAGGAGCACTTATGAAAGTTAAATGACTCTAACAGCGGGCCTCTGCAACATTTGTCTACCCGAATCACAGACTAAAACTAATGCTCTCTTTATCAGAACATAATAAATGACAAAGACACCAACAGACCCGATCCGTGCTCAAATTCAACGAACCTTCCAGAAACCCACCGTGCCCGTTCCAAATTGTATAGGCCGAGCAAGAAGAAGGGCAAGAAACTCGTCACGGCATTCTTTTTCAAAAAATAGTTTTTACAATGGTTCTAATGCTAACAACTAACGATTTAAAGTTTAGTAGCTACCACCTCCACCCTCACAACTCCTCAAACTATCGAAGCGAGACAGATTGATATGTTACTCCATTACACCAGTCTGTCCGTGGCGAAGCTTCCGAGTAAACGCACCTTAATCAGGTGTGGCCTGCCCTTAACGGGATTTCCTGACCTACGTGTGCCTGTAGGCTATTAGACTCTCTCCTGTAGCTACGCTATTTGTAGTAGAAATAGATATAGCTATAAAATAGATGTAGCTATAATTAGTAGCTAGTGTTTATAGCTGGGAGCTTCGAAGTGTAAGTTTTGTAAATGTGCAGTGCTGCTTTATCAGCGTTGTTAGACTTTAAAAGAGGTCTCAATTTTATAAATATTTTTATTTTTGTTTTTGAGGGTTGATTTCTGGCAGCCGGCTGAAACCAAACTTATTATATACTAGCTGCTGCCCGCGGTTTCACCCGCGGCGGAGATATTGGATGTCATGTTTTTTATTTTTTTGCGTGGAACCCTAATTCTTTTTCTAAAATAAAAGTAGTTCAAGTTACTCCTTGTAACATCAGCTGTCTGCCAGTGAAAGTCCCGTCATAATCGGCCCAACCGGAGATTACTCGGACCAAACAGACAGAAAGACAAAATTTTAAAAAATGGTTGTTTTATGCATTTGGTAAATAGCTGTTATTTGGATATTACAAACAGACACTTCAATTTTATTTATTTGTATAGATATATTTTATTTCCATATTTTTATTGTTTATGTTTTAAAGGTTAGTTGCTATATGTGTCGTGAGCCTAAGTGCAAATGATCCCCGTTAACAATGCGCCGAGTAAGGCAGCTCCCACACATTTCAACTAGTCGCTGGCATGTTCATCAAACGTGCACTTTTCACCTTTTTGCTGGCGACCCTGATTGACATGGAAATTATCACTTCCCGTGTCTCGGTTCGATGACGCCGGTGTTGCCATTTGCTAATAGTCCCATTATTTTACTACTAAATATTGAAATGCTATGCTACGTCGCTTGATAAATGATGGTATTTTTTTGTAGTATACTTAGTTGACCTTAGGTAGTATAAACTTTTTCAAGAATATTTTTCTACAGTTACAATTTTATTTCAATGCATTACTGAAATACCTTTATCAACGGGCTACTCCATAAATATTACGATCTAGGGCTACACGGAAAGGCGCTGGCCATTTCTTCAACTAAAAATTCCGAATTACAAAAACTCGTAATACAAATGTTGGTGACCTCCAGGAGTAAATTGGCCCCCTTTCGAGATAACATATCAATTCAAAATCAGGCTGTATACTAAACACTGAATTCTGTAGATATAGAAAATCGGGATCTGCTACTTTGTTGACGCAACACGCTTATCACATGCTTCCCATTAGGCAAACGCCTATAAATGGGTAGCATAACGCCAGCCTACTACCTACTACCTACTACCGACTACCTACTTTGCTCATCAAATCGGAACACAGTATTGCTTGCACATCACTGTTTGGCAAAGAGCAAAGCGGTGCTACCTCGTAGATGAGTTCAAATACACCAGACACGATGCAGTTTTTTCTATAAATTTTTTTATGTTATTTGTTAACGAGACGAGCTGGTCGTTTGCCTGATGGTAAGCATAACGCCGGCCCATAACAATTGCAGTGCTACCCTGAACTTTGAAAAACAAAGGCCTGCGCGGCACTGCAATGCGCTCGTGACCCTGAGACATTAGGTATTAAGTCTCATAAGCCCAGTAATTTCACTGTGGCTACTCTGCTCATCAAACCGGAACACAGTAATGCTTGCACATTACTGCTTGGCGGCAGACTTCACGAGCATTAACCATTGACTCTTAGTGATCCATTGTTCCAGTTTCTCAAAGATATTGAAACCTGAACACGCGACGTCCGTCAGTGTCAAGTGCGCCCGGGTGCGAGGGCTATCTCGCCGCGCACTCGATGCAACGACTGATGCGACCGCTTTGTCAACGTGTCGCGGGACGGAGCTAAGAACTGGCCGGAAATGGGCTTCCTTGACCAGCCACGTCATTAAACGGTTGTTAGAACATACCTCGATGTTTTTATAATTGACCGGTTAGCTTTTGATGAAATCTTTCGCTAAACGTTGGTTGCTGTGTTCAGACTTCAGCTGCATATTCCAAAATATAACTAACATTATTCACTACCTTCGACCACATCGTCGCTTGAAATCAGGAGAGATAGTGATGTTCGAACCTATCGAGTAAAGGAAAATAGAGATTCAATAAAAGTAAAAAAAACATGCAACCCGAAGGGGTGTCCTTACGGAATCCTAGCGTGTGTGAGCTTTTTAGTTTAGGCGAATTCATGATGATGATTCCTTGTTATATAACTCGACTATGACACCCAGGTCGTCCGTCCCGACTTCAATTCGCAAGTTCTATTCTAGAAGGCGTATCATATCTTAATCCGAGATAACGCGAAGTTATATAAAACTCCGGTTTCCGCATCCGTTCCGGATCGTCAGCCGGCAATAAGTAAGCTGGTATTGTTTTCCGATATCTCGGAGCGAGTGAGAAGGTCAGACGGTTGTTCGCTGGGATACCGAACCGTTTTGTTATTTTAAAGTAGAGGATGTAAACAGAAATGTTGAGATCTTGAGGTATTTAATGAGTGTAGGAAGTATAGCTGTGTATCTGTTCATTGGCGCGTTGAAGGCAAAGAGACACGCCAATTTGACAACACTTTACAGTGCTGATGAGGACTAGTAAGGTTATCTGTTATTTGCTAAGACTACGTTGCAGGAGGAAGCATTCTTTATTCTACGCGATACCTACATTATCGTTTCACCACTGCCTCAGCTTTGAAATTGGTTTAGTAGGACTGACTCAAGTGCAACTGCCCACCGAAAGGTGCTTTTCGGCTAATTTTCAACTTGAGGTGGTAGCGAGCTGGACTAGCACCAGAAAATCCCATAATACAGTGCAAAATACACTTGTAATGGTTTGGTTTTTACTTTTTATTGGTAAGTGTTTGACCACTATCTCACCCGATCTTTACCGACGATTTCTTCTGCTATATTTTTGTGGCCCATAAAGTGGCCTCGTCCACTGCCCTATCCATAGCTTCCATTAGGTCCCTAAGCTCCTAAGGGAACATTTCCTGGGACAGGAAGTGAATGACTACAGATGGGTCATCGTTTGCGTCGGAGCACTACACTCGCACTGGATGCACTCATTGGAAGCAAAGCCCCATTTATGCAAGTTGCTTCTGCAGCGGCCTACCTGTGCCCGTAACAAGTTCAGAGATTTCCATACTGTCCAAATGACGATGTGTTGATTAGGTACGTAGCTCAAATTACCGATAGCTTTTAATTCTGAAGGTAGCTAGCCAATACATGCACTAGAAATTGCCCTACCACCATGCTGTAGTTGCATCACGATTTCACGATGCTTTCCTTCAATTCATACGAAGTACATAGTCCTCATGTTATGTTTCAGGTCACCGAGGCGTTGAACTGCTCGATCGTGATCAATCACGCGCCGGCGCAACCGATCAAGCGCAAAAGCATAGTAATATTGTACCTATTAAATTTCGCTGATATATTGTTAGCTATTCTGCTGTATAATCGCAGAAAAAGTGCGATATACGCTTGTAAATCAATCATTCAGAAGTGCAGTGTTATAGGGTTGTCACGTGTCTTGTTATTTGTTAGAAACTATTGCTTACTTTATTACAACAAATTTTATACAATAATGTTTTGTGTATGTTAAAAATAATAATTATTTTAAGTGCAGTGCGATTGAAGTTTATTTAATTACATTTTTACTACGTACTGGACATCGAGACGAGTGGGTCGTTTGCCTGATAATAAGCATAGGTAACGCCAGCCCTTACTACTTTTGCTCATCAAACCGAAATACAGTAATGATTGCACATTACTGCTTGGTGGCAGACTTCATTAGCAAAGCGGTGGAACCCACCTAGACGGGCACTTACAAAAGAGTTAGTCCTACTAACCTGGTAAAATTATTAGTAATAGTTTGGATCGTTGGATGTCATTTTTTACAGGCACACTTTAGCTTATTAGGCTTGTAGCTAAAGTTAAAATGGTTTCCAAATGTATGTCTCCGACAGTTCTTCCTCTGCAATATTCGAATAATATTCTTGACCTTCTAAATATCGATAAAAGTAGTTGAGCAATAAAAAATAATGACAACCCTACTACACGCACGCCTTATAACAACACTGACGAAAACAAGTGAATATTCATATAATGCACAACATTTCTCAGTCGGGTTTACTTGGGTGTTGAAACGACCTCGTACAATGTAGTACTGCGCAATGTTATGAGTAATATTGTAAATTTTACTCTTTATGTCAGAGTAAGTTTGCATTCATACTGACTTAGTCCCGCTGAAATATTGTGACCAAACAACAATTAAACCGAAAATAAGATGATCTTCGAATGGAATTGAATTGGCAACCAAAAACACAACCAGTTTTAGGTACGAACCGTATTAAAACTAGTTCTTTATTTAGGTTGGGGAAAAAGTCTTTTCGCATTATAGTATGTATGAATTTGTAATAAAATCTCTTTGGCTATACTATTTGTATCTGGCTGGTTTTGGTATCATATGAAAGTTTAAATTTTAAAGAACATAATTCCAAATTCAAATTAGGAAAATGTGTGATTTTCATTTGTTTTTCGTACTGTCAAAATGAGTGAATCTAATGAAGAAATTCGATACATTTTAAAATTTTACTACAAAAAAGGCAAAAATGCAACGCAAGCCGCGAAAAAAATTTGCGATATTTATGGACCTAGTGCAGTGTCTGTGAGAGTAGCACAAATTTGGTTTAAGCGTTTTCAATCCGGAAATTTTGATTTCAAAGATGCACATCGCTCTGGTCGCCCTATTACGGATAAAATGGATGCCATTTTTGAAAAAGTGGAACAAGATCGGCATATCAGTAGTTACGACGTAGCTGAAGAACTGGGAATTGACCACAAAACAGTTTTGGCGCATTTGAAAAAAACTGCGTACACAAAAAAGCTCGATATTTGGGTACCTCACGAGCTCACTGAAAGAAACCTAATGAACCGTGTACTCATTTGTGATTCTTTACTACAACGTAATGAAACCGAACCATTTTTGAAGAAGCTGATAACTGGTGATGAAAAGTGAATCACGTACGACAAGAACGTGCGAAAAAGGTCGTGGTCAAAGACCGGTCAGGCTTCACAGACTGTGGCGAAACCCGGGTTAACTCGCAACAAGGTGATGCTGTGTGTGTGGTGGGATTGGAAGGGCATTATTCATTATGAGCTGTTACCACCAGGCAGGACCATCGATTCTGAACAACTGATGAGATTAAAGCAAGAAGTTGAGAGAAAGCGGCCGGAATTAATCAACAGAAGGGGTGTGGTTTTCATTTTCATGGTTTTTCATGATAACGCTAGACCTCACACATCTTTAGCCACTCAGAAAAAATTAAGAGAGTTTGGCTGGGAGGTGTTAATGCATCCGCCGTATAGTCCTGACCTTGCACCTTCAGATTTCCACCTGTTTCGGTCTCTTCAGAATTCTTTAGGCAGTGTCAGGTTAACATCACGAGAGGACTGCCAAAACCACTTGTCGCGGTATTTTGATCAGAAGTCCCAAAATTTATATAGCAATGGGATCATGTTCCTACCTACAAGATGGCAAAAAGTTATCGAACAAAATGGTACCTACATACTTTAGTTAAATGTAAATAAACTATATTAAAAAATGTTTTGAATTTTCTTAAAAAATGCGAAGAAACTTTTTCCCCGACCTATTATATTCACTACTAGCTTCTGCCCGCGGTTTACACCCGCGTTCCCACAGGAACCGTGCATTTTTCCGGCATAAAAAGTAGCCTATGTTACTCTCCGGTCCCTAAACTATAATATATCTATGCCAAAAATCACGTCGATCCGTTGTTCCGTTGCTGCGCGAAAGAAGGACAAACCAACAAACCTACACCGGCAAAGTACGGCTAAGTTTCCATTTCCTTTGTAAACATCTTTTAGACCTGTATTTTATGCAAATAAATATTTTGAATCTTCAATCTTTCGACACGAGTAACTTACTCCCTAGAGCAAAAATTCTCAAGTTATATATTACTCGTACATAGAGATCCTTTCCTAAATCCATGCTCGTACCCTAACTACTCTGTAGTTTGCACAGTCTTTCCTAGTCATGTAGATAATTTAACACTGGAACATACTATTTAACAATACTGTATATCGTCTACTAACAATCACTTATAGCCAATCATCCATGATGGTATCATACGCATTCTACAAACCTCGGCCTCTGAAGTGGCCACAACGGCTTGTTATGGCACAAAATTATAGTAATTTCCGTAATGAAGGTCGTCCTTTTTATTATATTGTTTATAAAGACTTTCCTATTGATATTTTATAAAGAAAATAAATCAACTTTTTGTTGTAATCGACCCTTTGTAGTAGTCTCTTTCTAATGATCACAAGTGACGCGGTCCATCAGTCTCTAGATACTGCAGGTAGTGAGTGCATGGTGGTAGTAAACAAATCGGATCGAGACCGCCACCTAGTTTGTCCGAAAGTATTAAAATTTAATAACTAAAAAATTGCTTTAAAAAAGCGACGAACCGACTTCAGTGACAAACTAATGAACAGATTTTGATGAAATTTCTATGGGACTAATTTGTAAGTATATCCTTTCAAATAAAAAAAGAATTTTCCAAATAGGTTTATAAATAACAGAGTTCTGAGGTATCAACATTAAAAAAAATACCCACCGAATTGATAACTTCTCCTTTTTTGGAAGTCAGTTAAAAAGAAATAAATATTATAAATGTATGGACGTTTTGTTTTGTTTGTTGTTGTCGCAATCACGCCGAAACTACTCAACGAATTTGGAATTAGGTAGGTACGGCTAACTTTTCTTAAAATTCACAGTTCCGGAGAAAATGGGTATGCTACCCTTGTGCTAGTCGCAGAAACCAATTGAAAGTGTTTTGATAGCGTTGATGGGGCCCAGCAAAGGAATTTCAGGCCAACTGCTATGCTCTTGAAAAAGCGGACTTGGTCACAAACTCGACGGTGCATATAGCTTAGTCGAAGCTATATTTTTTAATCAATAGCGTTTGAAAACGGAAATTAGATAGCAAATTTGCAATGTCCAATAGCACGTGCATGGTAATGCAAATCAGCCGTGTGGCGGCGTGTGTGGCCGACAGGTGCACGGCGCGACAAAGGTCACCGCCAGCGGCTGCGTTTGATGTCCTCTACGGACTACGATATAATCCATTTATATTATACTAGCTTCTGCCCACGGTTTTCACCCGCTTTCCCACAGGAACCGTGCATTTTCCGGGATAAAAAGTAGCTTATGTTACTCTCTGGTCCATAAACTATATCTATGCCAAAAATCTCGTCGGTCCGTTGCTCCTTTACTGCGTGAAAGAATGACAAACCAACAAATCAACAAACCAACAAACACACTTTCGCATTTATAATATTAGTAGGACTAGCTTTTGCTCGGGGTTTTCACCAGCGTTCCCACGGGAACCGTGCATTTTTCCGGGATAATAAGTAGCGTATTTTACTCTCCGGTCCTTCTTTCACGCAGCAACGGAGCAACGGATAGACGTGATTTTTGGCATAGATATAGGTTATGGGCCGGAGAGTAACATAGGCTACTTTTTATTCCGGAAAAGTGCATGGGTCCTCTGGGAATCTCCACGCGAATGTCACCGTGGGCAGAAGCTACTATATATAAAATATTTAATATAATTTGAAATTCCTAAACTTAAAATAAAAATAGTAGACAAATAAACGAACCTATCAAAATGTAATTTATTGTCGTTGGATGATTCGAGATGAATTTTACAAAGTTGATGTCATTTCTTAGTCGTCATCACATAATTTATGATGATGATTTGTATTTTAATAGCTTCTACCTGTGACTCTGCTTTTGTTTATCGTAAAATTTATTATAATTAATTTTGAGCCAATGAACTAGTCCAATGCTACCGTGTACTCCCGGCTAATAATACTACCACCCCATCTCTAATTCCTGTGGGTGCCATTCAAACCAGCAAAGAAATCCAGGGAATCGCCAGCAGAATTTTCCTCGGTCAATATCATGATCTACTGCGATGACCAAAACCCCGACCAAGTGCGATATACTATGCCAAAATCCCCTCTTCGTGGGAGGCCGATGTACAGCAGTGGGCCTTTTCCCGGCTGATGATGATGAACAAGTCTACAATTGACGGTGGAGAGATCACACACGGTGATGCAATCTAATGCGCCGGCGTCTTCGCCGTTTGACGGCTCCGTAGCTAAGTTAGTAGTAACCCTGCCTGCAGAGCGAGGGGTCCCGGTTTCGATTCCCGGCCGGGGCAGATTTTGTGTAAGCATAAAGTTTATTCTCGGGTCTTGGATGTTTGTGATGTGTATCTGTGTGTGTCCATGCCACCTGCGACACAGGGAAACCTAGTGCGGGGGTTATGAGTGTAAGAGTTCTTAAAAAAAATTTATAATTTTAGTAACAGTCAAGCAAATGAATTCTTCCTCTCATTGTTTTTATTTGTACCGATAAAATACTTTGCATAGATGCACTCAAAACCTTCTTCCATTCGAACAAAGCGAGCATATATTAAAAATGTCGCTTGTAAACAAGAAAGCCATAAACAAGCCGATAATGAAAGTAATTTAATAAAAATAATATGAATACCCGTCTCATATATCCATCGAAGTATAAATTTACATCAAATTTATTCAGTACAAATACCCCAGGGCATTATAAAAATACATAACATTAATGACCTGTTTTATTATTCATAATATAATACATAATCCTATTATTAAATACTATTTAACGTTATTTTCAATTAATGCGCTGTCATTGGCCGCTTGTAATTATACCAATACGTTATTTAGGGAAATTGTTTCGAATAACTGTAAGTATTTATATTGAGTTTTATTATTACTGCGGGGAATGTAACACTGGTTATTTTTTGTTTGTAAATCTAGTTAGAAAAGAAAGAGTATCTTAAAAACCCGGCCAAGTTCGAGTCTGACTCGCGTACTGAGGGTTCCGTACAAACTTGTAGGTATGTAAATAGTTCGTCCGTCACGGGAATCGTTAAGTAAGTGTACAGCTATCTTTAGTACAGTCACATTCACCAAAATAATTAATTTAAAAAAATACTTGTTCTATAAGACACTGCTTCTTGCATCTATCATGATTCTAGATCATAGGGAAGTACTCCAAGGGTTTTGATTCCATTGCGAAAGTCAAAATATGCGACTTAAATGGCCGTATTTTGTGATTGCGTTGACATAACTTTTTTTTACAGACTTGACGACTATTTGATATTAATTTTAACTTTATTCTTGTCCTCCATGCATTACGAGAAAAAAGGTCTTGACAAAGCGACAACCAGAGAGACGGTCAACGAAGTGAGACTATACCTAAGGGTTCCTTTTTTTCCATTTCAGGTACGGAACCCTAAAAAGAAAGATTAGAAGACTAGAAATATAAGAATAATAAGAATCGCTAACAACACGACGTTTAAAAGAAGTAAGTACAGAAAAAAAATATCCTATGATATTTTTAATAGTGTTGGTGCATTTTCGTGCTCATTTGTCGGCGAAGTGTGTTTTCGACCAAATAAATGCCCGGTTATTTGATGGGATTGTTTCTTTAAGAATCAAAGCATAGGTTGACCATCGTCCTCCAAGGCGAGATCCAGTCGCCTCGAAAAAAGACATTACTACTGATGAGTTTCTTGATCCTGTCCGGTTCGAACTAGAAAAGTGTTTTTTGCGTAAAAATTATGTGTAAAAAATAAAGTTTTTAATTTCTCTTCGTAGCGCTAGAATACAAATAGAAAAAGCAACCTTATATTTGCACTTGCTTACATTGTAAGTACAGAGTTATTGGAAGTAATTTAAAATCTAATTAAACCTGCGCTTATATTTGAATCAATCAAATAATTTGTGCCGTATCTCTGCGCATGCGCCTTTAAATCTAACAGCAACTTTCTATTGACAATGTAAATGTGAAGGTTGGTTCTTTAGTTGGTTTCATTTAAATCGGTAAAAACGAACTCACTTTGCCAATTTTATAGGTACTACAATGGGGAATGCTATGAAGAGCTCTTTGACCTTATTCTGCCTCCCAAATTTTACCAAAGAACCTCTTGCAAACGCGAGAAAGCTCATCCGCATATTGTAGATACGTGGACGTCCCATACTGCTCGATTCACACGAATATTTCTTCCTCGTAGGTACCTGCAAGATGTGTAATGGGCTTTCGTCCGAGATTTTCCCCCTGTGCTACAAGAAGGTTGAAGAGATTCCTCTCTGACAAGGGTAGGCAACGCACCGACAATGCCTCTGGTATTGCAGACGTTCATAGGCAGCGGTAACTTAACATCAGGGGGCCGCTTGCTTGTTTGTCACCTATTCCGAAAAAAATAACGAAATTTCAATCGATAATCCCCTCGGCCCCTCAAGTGGAGACGACTTAGGTTAACATTCCGGGCACTAAACACCTAGAAAATTAACTTTTACTCGTTTCAGACGGTAATGTACTAGATCACAGCTAATTCGCGTTTAAATGAACTAGAAACCTTCATCCTATCCTTCACTTTCAAGAGACGCTGGAGTACTGTTTCTAGTATTTTTACAGTATAATTTACACAAACATGCTTCCGTTGCAGGTACCGAACGCACTACAGAAGTTAGTGCACCGACCTAAACTATAAGTCAAGAATGTTTTAGTTGAACAGACGAAACCGTCGACAGCCACTAGTCCAACCGACAGTTAGCCGCATTCATTACCCACCTGTGATTAGTTACCTGCGCCGGCGCACTCAACGCAATCGACGCCGTGATTGGGAAATAGCAATAATTGAACTATAGATTGCGATGAATAAAACTCCCTAGGACTTGTGATAGACCTTCCGATACTTAGAACGTTTTGACTTGAAATGTTAACGTGCAGCGGGTTTTTGTAGTGAGTAGTTCGCAGCTTACGGTTATCGCTTTTCATATTTCCTCTTATTTGCAACAGCTTTACTTGTATAGCGTTCTGGTACCTGTCTGAGAAGTAGCGTAATCCAGCTTGTCTGGTGTGACATACGCACAAAATAGATTTCTGCAGGTAAGTCTTGTCAGTGAAATTCACAAAATAGATTGTTCCCTTTATGAAATACACTTATCTATAATAATAATATAAAGAGTTTGTTTGTTTTTACCGTTCATCTCTGGAACCACCACTGGTCTGATATTGAAAAATATTTCACAAATAGGGAACTTATTATCCCTGAGTAGTGAGACAGTATAGCTTGACTGGGTACGCATATAGAGGAAGTTACCACAGTTTCTCTTCATAAAAAAGATTTTACCACAATTTTCAATTCATCGAAGTTTTTTCAATGTGCCTCATAAAGTTGAAGTTTAAAAAATATTACCAAAACAGAGGTAAAATACCTGATCTTTAATAGCTTTGATTGGGAAAAATCCACCAGAAACGGGTTAAGTTCTTTCCGCTATTCTCGCCTTTTTGTCCGAGAACAAAAAGTATCTTAATGTTTTGATCCCCTACAAATCTCCCCGCTCGCCAGAGCCCAGATTAAAAATTCCTCTCAATAACAAAATTATCGTCGTAACTTACCTCGGCTACACGATTACCTGCCGATATCTGCTAAGATTAAGGCTAGGGATGCGATACGAATGCATGGAACTAGTATTCGATAGTTTCTTTTTTGGTATAGGAGTTTCTAACTTGAATACTAATCCTATTAATACTATAAATGCGAAAGTGTGTTTGTTGATTTGTTAGTTTGTTGGTTGGTCCTTCTTTCACGCAGTAACGGAACAACGGATCGACGTGATTTTTGCCAAAATGTATGTCTAAGTATAAGAGTAGTCGCCAGGAGACTGAGCTGTTTGCCTCCATTCATCTTTGTCATCTATCTACATGATCCCTAACTTTGTAAACACATAAAACGTAACAACGTGGATTCACTCAGTGCAGCTGGACACTGCTTAATATTTTATCTAGAGCATTTTTTATGCTATTTGTTAACGAGACGAGCTGGTCGTTTGCGTGATGGTAAGCATAACGCCGGCCCATAACAATTGCAGTGCCACTCAGAACTTTGAAACACAAAGGCCTGCGAGGTGCTGCAGGTATTAAGTCTCATAAGCCCAGTAATTTCACTCGCTACTCTGCTCATCAAACCGAAACACAGTAATGCTTGCACATTACTGTTTGGCGGCAGACTTCACGAACAAAGCGGCGGTAACAACCCAGACGGACACTCGCAGAAGAGTTAGTCCTACCCATAGAGTTAATAATTCTGTGGTCCTACCACTTTCAATGCTCTCTGTTAGTTGTAAACTCTTATACGAGGTCCTGGATGACATATATACTGACCCTGTTAGCCTTATGTCTTTGTATCTGTCATTTTGTATTTCATTTGATTAGTTTAACTGTGTCTTCTGATCTATTTTGTGTGACAATTGCGAGCGCTTTGGGGCTACCTGTTAGTTTGTAATTGTATTGTAAATTAAATAAATAAATATTAGGATCTCCAACAAAGGATTCATATGTGTATTAAACACAGTAATTATAAACATGGAATTAATTTACTCAATCTATATCAATCCTAATTTACTCTATCTAATATATAGTTTTATTTACCAGGTTCCTTATATCAATACTTTCTAGTAGGTACTGATATAATTCATCCGTTGAAACTATCAAGTATGGTATCGATATTCGCAAATGGCAGCCCTAATTAAGGCTGCACCTAGAACAAAACTCGGCGGGTAAGTAGCAGTGCGGCTGGGCGTCTAATAAATTAGATTGTGGTTATAAACATGCGGCGTCGAGCCTCGTCATCTGATACCACGGACATTGTCTCGGCGCGGTCACACTGTTTAGGGCACCACGAGAAAAATGGGATCGCACTATTGTCTGTAAGAGATCGCTTTGATGAAACCAAAGACACTTGCCACGGTCATTGTAAATAGATGCTAAAGATATTTTTTTTATTCATTATCATTAGCCGAAAGACTTTCACTGCTAAACATAGCCTCTCCCCCATTGTAGAGAAGTTGCCGTAATGGCACCAAGCTTTGATGTCGACCGAGGAGAAGCTGCTGTCCATTCCCTGGATACTCCCTAAGCCAGCTCTTACGGCGGAAAGAGATGGGGTGGTTCTATTCATAGGTACGCCGGAGCCGCAAAGCTTTTTAGTTACTTACTTGTTCTATAAGTCCAACTTGTACTCGTATCTGTTACTAAATCTGCGAAATCTATTTATCAGTTTATAGATAAGGCATAATAAAAGAGGCTTAAAACGTACATCCTAACTCGACTTTTAACTTTACAAATTAATATTGTTAGATTTATGGATTTTAACACTAAAATGCATTTTAACACCAATCAAAGAAAGCGGGAGAGAGTTTAAAAACTATGGACATAGTGTAAATAGCAGTTGAGACTGTATTGAGATGTTCTTCGCCGGTGGTGTCTTCAATAGGACAACTTCCACCGACGTCAGAGATCAAGCTATAAGTTTGTCAGGTTTGTTGACTATAATCGTGTAAACTTGCGTGAGAGAAAGGGAAAATACAGGGGAATAGTAATCAATCCCCGATCCCCGCGATTATTGCAAAGGATGGTAACGAGTTTTATCACCGAGACATTATGCTTGAACACGATTTTATAATAGACTTGTAGATACCGTACGACACTGGAAACAAACAGCAACCGGCTATGTGAGGCATCGACAGGGCACTCTCAGCAGCCGGTGGCAGGTATGTGACGGTGATCTATAGCAGATCAGGATACCAGGTCGACGACTCGAGGAGTTACCCGCTAGTTGCAGAAAGAGCTGGTACTGCGCAAATTACGGTGAAGTCACCTTACTGTGCAACAACTAACTGCGTATTGAAACGCATTGGGTTATGTAGAACTTTATGCCTAAAACCGAATGAAATAATAAGGGTGAGAATGAAAGACTTTTTTATTTCCTTATTCAATTTTCTTTTGGCTAATGTTTGATTGTTATCTAACCTGATGTACAGCGACGACGCGGTCGAGGTGATGGTGCAGCATATCGTCGCTATCGGGAAATACTGCTGGCAATTTCGCTTCTTAGGCATTAGTCGAATGATAAAGTAGTGAAACACGTGCATGCAAGGTTAAAGTGGCGATGCCTCCTCTGCCTACCCTTAGCGTGGTATTTCTAGATAGTATTATAAGTACAGATAATTCATGACAGTCCCAACTGAGTGTCACTCTCAAGTTGAAAATCTATCGCCAGACCTGTCGGTGCAGGATATTGTGCCGCCGGCACCTGAACTAGAGAGCCAGTTCTATTCTAGGATCAGCGTATTCACAACCTTTGACATCGCCGCCTAAGATCACTTGAGGTTAACATAGTCCTTAGAGACCATTAAGAGGCAAGCAAAGACTAGGCTGCTGAGAGTAAGTTTGAGGCTTCTGAGTGTTGAACCTCGACGCAAAGTTGCAAGTCTCTTAGTATTTTACAGGAAACATTTTGGAGAGTTATGGAATTACGCAATTTGATTCCTGCATCTCCATCATCATTTTACCATCAGACGACTAGAGGTCCCTGCATCAGCCATATATGGTTGATATCCCTTCAGTCCGTACCAAGCGTTTTGCTTCAACCTCCATTATGGACGTCTAAAGAATGGAATTTTTGCCAGCCTCTATGTTTCCCAATAGCTATAATCTGGGAGTTTTCAAGACGAGAGTGAATAGGTTTCTTCTAGGCAAGCATGCTACATTGTCGACCGCATCGTTGCTGATGTCGGACTCAAACGTAAGCCAAATATGCTTAAAAAAGGTATGCTTAAAAAAGCAGTCAAAACCCCGCCTGTAGAGATACAAAAAACATTGTCTTTCATATTCGCGTAACAAAATTTAGCTAACTGCTTCCTGTTCCACTGTTAAGGTAAGCTATTCACATTGTTACCAATGTTATTGCCATCAACAGTTAATATTGTAATTCAGTTACTATAGCAACAATATCAGTTTACCATAAATAGAGCAGTTGACTAAACAAACTTAATAACTGACTCCGGTGCTGGCTTAAGTATTGTGTCCACGTCCTGGGGAGAAGCTATAAGATATCGAGATATATTTCGATATAGCTCGATATCTTATAGCAACAATATCAGTTTACCATAAATAGAGCAGTTGACTAAACAAACTTAATAACTGACTCCGGTGCTGGCTTAAGTATTGTGTCCACGTCCTGGGGAGAAGCTATAAGATATCGAGATATATTTCGATATAGCTCGATATCTTATAGCTTCTATAACTATGAGGTGGCTACTTAGAGTTATTATCCCTTCAAAAATAGATTTTACATGCCCATGTTATTTACGTTGTACCTACAGTTTCCATATATACCGCGTAGCCAATTTTAACAATTTGGAATTGCGACTGAAGCCCTGCGTGCAAACTTGTATTTTGTGTCGTGGTACAAGTAGGACAAATCGGTGCCAATTGTACCATGAATGGTACTACTCAGTGGTACAACTGGTCCGGCGCCAGTTCAGGGTTACTGCTCTGACGTAGCATTTGAGATAATATTATAATATAAAAAAGTGTGCTGCAATGCGGGCGGCGTCCCAGCTAAAGGTGCATTGTAATCAGTGAAATCATTCGTCTAATCTAACGCCTAAAATTTGAAAGCTGATTCTTCAAGCACTAAAATGGTTATGAGAATGGCGCTTACGATTCAAATGACTTGGCAAGTCTTGTCACTGAATTACCCAAAAATGATACCGCTTTGTTCCGTGTCTTAAGTGATTAACATCTTTCAGTGGCATTAAAATTTGAAAATATAAACAGACCATAAGAGGTTGTTCTTCTACTTTTTTTCCATAAAAGATATAATTATGCTATAGGTATTAGGTAATCTTAAAAGGTATAACAACTATGCCATGCTAAAGGTATCGATGAAGATCGCTTCCACGTAGGACACCGACCAGAGCATAGTGATCTAGTCACGCGAGCTAAGCGGCATGACTATCGGTCGGGATTCGATAATTAATATGCTAATAGCTCAGCTTTGCCCACCCTCATGCGAGAGCCATGCCGTGGCGTGGCATAGACTAAGTGGGACTGCAGAACTTTGAATTGCTGTTGTTGGAGTATGAGTTTTGTGTGGATTCTTGTATGTTTGATAGACCTTAAAAAACTGCAGTTTTGATAACGCTTTTTATATCCAATAGCGGAGTCCAAAACAGGTGAAGTTTTGACAAAGCCGCACGTGATTAGTTAACATACAAGGTGATCAAAGATAACTAAACCCTAGATGAAACATATTGATAGATTTGTTGAATAGAGATCGAGAGAGAGCTAGGAGCACTATTCTGTCGTGGTGCATCGCAATTTTTGCCTTTACTAAAATCTCTTTATCGCGAAAATTTCCTTTGGTAAGTAATCTTTACCTTCAATCAAATCAGCTTCATAGAATATTAGACACGTTAGGTAAACGGGCAACCACAGCAACTATTGCTAGCTATAGTCTATGGTCGGCTGATTTGCGTGCGCGAGCGCAGCAAAAACGTCATAATTTACGATCTCAGGTCTGACGGGTGACTGACAGACTGCCGTGTAGTCAACCGTGGCGCGTCAGGCTTATCGACGAATGTGCACGATGCATCATGGTTTTTATCGGCGTGTGAGGCGAGTTATCTGCAATATGCGGGTCTGTATAGACTTACGTAACCGAAGCGCACGCAAGGTTAAAGACTTCCTTGTTATTTTGTTATTTTTATTGCTGCTGGGGAGTTATCAGCGAATCTTATTGCTATAGCGGAATTCTTATAAGTAGAGGCAGGAATGCTAAGGTCCCGATTTTACTTATTGATTAGCTGCTGCCCGCGGTTTCACCCGCGTGGACATATTGGTTTTCATGGTTTTTATTTTTTTGCGCGGAACCCTAATCCTTTTTCTAAAATAAAAGTAGCCTAAGTTACTCCTTATAACATCAGCTATCTGCCAGTGAAAGGCCTGCCAAAATCGGCCCAGCCGTTTCGGAGATTACCCGGAACAGACTGACAGAAAGACAAAAATTTTAAAAATGGTATATACTTTCGTATGCATTTGGTAAAAAGCTGTTATTTTGATGTTACAAACAGACAATTCAATTTTATTTATTTGTATAGATATAAGTAGGTATGTGTTAAAGGTTTCAATGTAACCAAATTAATGAATTTGAAATGAATTTAATTTAGATAAGATAACTGAAAGTAAGCATTTTCTTTGAGACATTCGTAAACTGAAACGGCTAAAAGATTAAAACTATTATCAGCTACCCCTGCGAGGGTAATATTCACAAAATAAATTATTATTTTCATAGTTGGCCAAAATTAGTTTTAACCGTCGACGTAATAGGCGATTAGTCGAGCTAGCGAGCCATCTGCGGTTTGCGTGTGCTAATAAATTGAGCTATACCTATCAAATATCTACCCTGATGCAGCCGTAGAATGATTCAAAATAAAGACGGCGCGCTTCTCTCTCGCTATTGCAACAAATGTGAGCCTGTTCACTGCCGAATGTAGAAATTGAAAGAGCTAAAATTCTGTTGTGTTTTATTACGTAACTAGCTTCTGGCCGCGGTTTTCGCCTGCGTTCCCACAGGAACCGTGTGTTTTTCCGGGATAAGAAGTAGCCTATGTTACTCTCCGCTCCATAGACTATATCTATGCCAACAATCACGCCAATCCGTTGCTCCGTTATTGCGTGAAAGAAGGACAAACCAACAAACCAATAAATCAACAAACACACTTTGGCATTTATAATATTAAGTAGGATAGGATTAATCTAAAAAACAGCTGGTTAATTTTAGTAAGTCTAAAGATACTCCAAATATTCTAGAGCACTATTCTTGAACTGTTGGCAGTATCTTCCAATTACTTAACAGCTTACAGTAGCTACTAAAGGTATCTGTAAAAAAAAAAATTTGTAACGAAGCAAAATGATATCTAAAATGTAGCTTTGTTTTATTTATTTGTTGATAGGTTCTGCTTATAGTATCTCACCATAATATCCTAAATAGTGATATGGGAGAGAGTCACTGATCCATCATTGCTTCAAAACCTTAATCTCGCAAAAGATACTTACCTAAATAGGTAAAAGTGGGTATCAAGCATCGAGGAACTAACTCCTAGAAATGCAGTGACGTTTGGTTTGCACGAAATAAATTCCACCATTTTTGCCTAGACGTAATGCGCTCTGATTGGCTAAGCCACCACCTCGCGCCGATTCCCCGTGCGCTGATACGCTGAGCGCTGATATAAGTTATAGCAAAATCAATACATTGTTGTGTGATCGGATAGTACAGTATTTCATCTCTCGGGGTTAATATCTCGATGGTATCAAGTTTATCAACCCTCACAATTTTCGACGCTGACAATCGTTTCTCTGGTCGTTTTGTGACCACGATCAATGCAACTGGATCGAAACTTCGAGGTAAATATATAAAATCAATGTTTTTAGCACGATTTTCTTTGCGTGCTATTCTTTAAGCACGATTCCCGGCCCCACGAATCCCGTTTCAAAAGTTTTTTTTTTCGAATCGTTAGAGAAGGTTAGGTAGAAGGAATCAAGCGCGCGCAGTCTGAATTATTTCCTTTGGTCTTAGCCTACAGCTTGTAGGTATTAACAAATGCCTAGGTCCCGGTGCCTAACGACTGCGTGTGCAAGCAATAGCACCTGTCTCGACGAGCTATTGTATTGAATTGTATGCTTACAAATTGTTTGATAATTGCCTACGCATGTTTGACACCTTTGGGGTAATACAAATAAATTTCATTTGTTTTTAACAGTATCGGCCTTTTCATCAAAGAAATCCGCCTTTACGGTCGTCATAGAACATCTTGATATCCATGAATCTCTACTCATTCCTACTTCTATTATAATTTATAACTGCGAAAGTGTGTTTGTTACAGCATCCTATACCAAAATCCTATAGTAGGTGGTTGGCGACATATTTTCATCTTATGGCCCGTAGAGTACTACAAAATGTATCATGACGTTTTCCTTCACCGAAAGCCCAAGTATTGCACGATTCGAACCATCGCGACAGGATTGGACCTACCTACCACTAAGCCATCATAGCTTCGAGTTTGTTATCATATTTATTTCCACCAGTTATGGATTGATATTTTTTTCATCTAATTAGAGATAGTACTACGTGGTAGGACTAACTCTTCTGCGAGCTTCCGTCTGGGTTGGTACCACCGCTTTGCTCGTGAAGTCTGCCGCCAAGCAGTGATATGTAAGAACTGTGTGCAAGAGCAGAGTAGCCAATGAAATTACTGGGCTTATGAGACTTAATACCTGATGTCTCAGGGTAAAAAGCGCACTGCAGCGCCGCGCAGCTGTTTGTGTTTCAAAGTTCTGACTGTCACTGCAATTGTTATGGGCCAGATAAGCCCCCATAGGTACTGATAAGATCTGATGATGGAACCAGAAGATACCCATACTCTAATTATATAAACAGCAATACTCATGAAACAACATTGTAGTATTCAGCTAAGTAAATATGGTTAGCGTTATTATTCAAGTCTCTCATTACATTGAAAGAGAATCCGTGATATTAGATAATTCATAGTTTTTTCGTATAATGTGTGATTGGTTACATGCTTACATGCAAATGGCATGTAACTGCCGTGTTGACCTTTTAACTTTACTAATTATGTTTAGTAAAGTATCTAATCGAAGGCACGCGTTTTTGCTGTACTGAACGTGAGGTACCTAATAAGATCCTTTAAGAATTTGTTACGGACTAGGAAGATCTCACTTCCTTTCACATTTCTATAGGCACGTAGCAGAACTTATTCAATATAATTACTTCTAGAGCCATTAGATGCGAGTTTTGGGAAGACTTTCTGTAGGTACCAATTAGAAAATACTTTTTAGACGAAAAGTTTGGAAATATCTAAAACAAAATGTATAAATCCTAGAAGGTTTTTTTGCAGGCTTCTGGCACTTCTGTTTATGTGCTGCCAAAAGAACGTTTTACCATTCTTTGAACGACTATGATAAGCATACAATACTTCAGAAACCCTCAATCTAATAGAAAATGGATATTATTTATCAACATAATGACAGTAGCAGTACCTTATCGCTAGCCAGTATATCACACAAAAAAAACAAACGGTAAATAAACAAGAGAACATTCGTTCTAAACTTCAATTTCAAAATATCGGAGATCCAAGCGCGTTATCGACAGCCGTCAGCAGCGCGCATCGCCCGTCAGTTTTGACAGTTAAGATGTCAAAATCAGCTGACGAGCAGTCAAATGCCGGCGCGCTCTAGATTTAAATAGAGAGGTTGACATTGATGTGATAGGCATGTTACCGGACGATTTTAACGATGTGACGTGAATTTCGCATCAAGTCTACAGTGAGTTTCCATATATAATTATATATATCGATGGGAAATTTAAACAAGGTCCTCTCGCAACCTGAAACTGTAGGTGCTACACGTCGTCAAAGGAGTAGTCCACAAACTGCATCAGGGCGGTCTAAAAACATTTGTTTGTGTACTACATCATTGAGATTTATAGACTCTTTATTTTTGCACCTTATACATCAGAAAAAGATAAGAAACAGTATCTTAAGAATAGCGTAACAGTGAGTCTTAGAGCAGAAGGGACGTAAATGACTTACGATCCAATGATCACTTTGATAAAGAGTATAAGAATATTAACAACCATTAACATTATTCACAGGTGGCCATAGAAAAACGAGGGTGCTATACAACACCGAACGAGGCCTAAAGTGATCATTTTGCGATGAAATCATTGTCTTTATTCAACCATTTGATTAGAAGAATTAGGGCCCTGGTCCTCTTCTTAAGATGTGTTTCCAGAAGGTAGATGAATTTCAGAGACGTATTTAAGTTTGACATGTATAATTGTGCCATTTTTTTGCAATGCTCTTGTACATGCAAAACATGTATCTATCTATCTACTATACACAAATAAAAACTCCAAACTAGTGGCTAAGGAGGTATTCTTTTTTTTTTAAATGTTATTTGGTAACGAGACGAGCTGGTCGTTTGCCTGATGGTAAGCATAACGCCGGCCCATAACAATTGCAGTGCCACCCAGAACTTTGAAACACAAAGGCCTGCGTGGCACTGCAGTGCGCTCGTTACCCTGGGACATTAGTTATTAAGTCTCATAAGCCCAGTAATTTTACTTGATACTCTGCTCATCAAACCGGAACACAGTAATGCTTGCACACTACTGCTTGGCGGCAGACTTCACGAGCAAAGTGGTGGTAATAACCCAGACGGACACTCGCAGAAGAGTTAGTCCTCCCACTAACACTAACAAATTCGAAGTTAGTTTGAATTCTAGTACCTATATATAAGTGGTCATATATTCCCCAACGAGAAATTCAAATGAAACAACAGAGTACACCAGCTACCTGCCTAAGTACTAAAGGCGATGCTATGTCCTGGCCGTCAGGTATGGTCAGTGGCGACAGCGCCTTAAGTGAACGAACAAAACGACACCGACACAATGTTGATGTAGATTTACGTGACTCTCTGTGCTCTACTGCCCTGCCTTGGGAGCATGACAGGGGAAGATGTAGAGTAGTTATCGTTGAAGTCTGGCGCGAGTATGTCGGTTTTTCAGTACGATCAGTAATGTTTAGACTTTCATTTTTAATTAGAAGGAAGTCTACCAGTAAAATTAAATGCACACTTTCGTTTGAAGCTACTAAACAATACACAAAAAGCCGTAAGTATAATTAAGTAAGTAGTCGAAGATGAAAGCAACTACGTTTATATTTTTCTTTTGTTTTTTTTTTTTAGTATAGTCTCATATTTTCCGTCATTTCACTTGATGGTAAATCTACGATGTACGAAGGTCGACGATGCAATTTGCATAGATTCTAGGCAAACGGGTCTAAAATGTACTTTTTATTGTCGTTTTGAACGCATTCTGTATGTGTGTGTAATGTATTTTAGTGTTTTCTGTTTAAATAGGTTTGTGTTACGTTTACTTATTTATTTACATTTATATACTTACTAGACTAGATAATGGTAAAATAGATTCAAACCACCGTCCAAGTTCAACAAGATATCGCCGAGAAAGATAAGACCACCCATGATTGTGATACTGTTTGTTAAACTATTTATGTTTGTTAGATATCTCTTTTTGCTGAAGTAAGTATTAATATCAAAAAGATATGAAAACAATTTAAGTATGACGGGAATTAAGAGCAGTGAGACATGATCAAAAACTAACCTTTACAGAATAAAAAAGCATGAATCTCAGAAATAGAAAACTATCTCGATTTTGCATTTACTTTCGACAACACCGTCACTTAATACTCAAACGCCAATTTATCTACAGTAAAAAATATAAATCACTAAGCGCGACTCCATAGTTCTTGTTCGCCATTATGTGAGACAGGATCGCGGACTGCAGATACCGCGGCAGACGTTTTTGCAACCGTTTGCTTTTTAACACTTTTTGTTTCGTGTCTACATACGCTCATACATACCCACAGTTGGGCATATATAGGATGGCTGTTAGTAATACCGTACTAACTGTTAGGTATAGGTACTCTCCGGCGTTCAATCCTCAATATACTTTGCCAAATTATATGACCAAATTAAATGAGTATGTACTCAAGTAAATAGTGAAGTTAAGTTTAACTAGGTACTTTTGGAAGTGTATGAAATATGTGTAGGTGCCGTAAGGTGAAAAAGGTTATGTCATTCATTAAATTAGCCATGTTCAGTAAACGTAAGTTAAATACTATATTTATAGGTACATCAGTCTAGCATTTAACTTCTATAAATATGGAAGTTAACTTCCATATTTATGGCTGATTTACTTTAGTTTTCTACAGCGTCCATACATGAAGCAAACAACACTATAGCTAACACAAAAGAAAGAACAATTAGTTTTGCCAAAAATAAATTAATAATTAATAAAAAAATAATAAAACACGAAAAAATACCTTCAATTAACGTAAACATCGGCGTAGAAGTGAAACAACATAATATTAGCACTAATAATAATTACTAAGACATTATGCCAGAACATTAAGTAGACAACCTGCGATAGCCCCCACCTGCTCATTACAGAATTTCATGCGCACACGCATGCACACGTTCCATTTTTAAATGTAAAACGTTCATAAAGAGTATTTCGTCGCTATCTGTCATCGGGAGCAGACGCGGATTGGCTCTCCGGTAGATTAAATCGGCCACAGTGCGGTGGCCATTAAAATAAAGGGCCCTTAATAGGTTGTGATAACAACTGACTCGAATTATGGACCCTATCCTGGACCTGGATTACAGGTGTGTTGGGAACTTGTATGATATCACGCAGATCGCTAATAATTTCGAAGCATTGCTCAGCTTTTTCTTCAAAAGGTAGATATTTGTGGCCTCTATCTAATCTGCTAAAGGTATTTAACTATATACGTGTGATTTTGGCAAACAGCAACGGCCTCAACTTCAATTTTTCCTTCTGTCTCGTAGCGCATTCTTTAGGTATTTTTTATAGTAAATGGGCTTGCGTTTGACTGCTATCTCACCATGTTAAGGGATGATGCGGTCGATGCTGTGCTTGTGTTGAAGACTTCCAGATTACATTGTAGTATTAGGAAAAAATAATGCCGGTGAAGACTTGCATTCTTTAGCTGTCCGCATGATGAAGGTCGAAGCAAAACGCTTAGCGCATATAAGAGGGCTTTCAACTCTAAATGGATGACGAATGGAAATGGAAACTAGTTATGTAGCACCAATTGCATTCTCTCCAAAATGCATTCTGTAGAAGACAGAGAGACTGACTTGGCTAACTGAAGCATTTAGGGACCGTATGTGTCTTAAATACCGGATATACATTGGTCAGTGTAATGCGTTGAACGACGAATTTAATATATCTATATTGTTTATTATTCTTAAATACAACCTCACATAACATTTCATAACATCTACACAAATAGGTTTATCGCGTTTAGGCCCGCGAAGTGGTCCTTCGATGGGCTCTAATAGGTCGGTAATAGGGCGTTAAGGGCAGAACGCGTGTAAGCCGCCTAAAGGGCTGTTAGTACAGGGGCTAATTACGTATTTAGGAGTAACGCCATTGCTGTTAAGTTTTAGCTTAATGTTGGAAATGGTGGGAAATGTTCGAGGTCTCTTATGAGCTTGTCTTCTTTTTGAACTTTAGGACAATTAAATAGATCATTAAAGACTGAACTGAAGGGTAATTATATAACCTATTGTTATCTTATTGGAAGGCTCGTCTATTTTATCTATAAATTAATTATAATGTTAAAACTTCTCCAGAAATAAGTAGATGAACTCTTTGTTGAGACACCACAACCTATGAATTGAAACAAATGGACTCGTTTCAAGGGTTTGATAGATTCGCAACGAAATAAATACTCGAGATATTAATTATAAGATATGCATAATAATCCCTACTAATCCTTACTAATATTATAAATGTGAAAGTGTGTGTTGGTTTATTGGTTTGTCCTTTTTTCACGCAGTAACGGAGCAACGGATCGACGTGATTTTTGGAATAGATATAGTTTATGGACCGCAGAGTAATATAAGCTACTTTTTATCCCGGAAAATGCACGGTTCCTGTGGGAACACGGGTGAAAACCGCGGGCAGAAGTTTGTATAAAATAAACGCACTTCTGCCTTCAGATCGAATACAGTATGCTACAGACTATGTATAATTGAAGGATATATTTGCCCAAATGTATTTTAGTGAGTAAATGTGATTCCAAAGTGATTTGGAAAGAAGCCGTATGAAAATCAATTCCAGTCAATCTCAAGTAAAATACATATCATGTCTTAAAGACTCCCTTAGCATTCAAACGTGCTTCATTGTCGACCACTAAGTAAGAGTAACAAACACAACCTAAGAGTAAAAAAGATGAAAAATATATTAATTTCCTGCAAATGAAAACGTTTTCCAATGTCACGATCATCTGCATATCTGTTTGAAGAAATTGAAGTGCGTATTTGTCGACCTTCCGTTTATCTTCGCATATCGGTGTCAGTCCACCTCGATATGTCAATCAACGCATCAATCAATGGGAAATCTGACTGGTCTGATACGTAGACTGACAGAAGAATCTAGACCATCGATACGGGCTATGCACTTGAGCTGAATTCATTTTCGCTACAGTTTTCGAAGTCATTATGTTATTCCTATCTGGTAATAAATGTGCATTGTTAGATCAAAACATGGTCTTTCTGATTTATGTATTCAAATTTAAAATCCTATCATAGTTTTGTTTGCTGATAATCCCTCATTTTTAAAACTGCTAGGAAAGACAGTGAATGGAATTAAATGATAACCTTGACAAAATCTCAGAATGGTTTCCTGCTAATAATCTACTACTCAATGCCAGTAACACTAAATGTATTAAATTTTCCCTTCCAAACGTGCCACATGTGCTAACGTTGTACTGCAAGGAAGCATGCTTGACCTGGTGAATAATACTGTTTTCTTAGGCTTAACTATTGACTCCAAAATGTAGTGGGCTCCTCACATCAATGCCCTATCGGGTCGTTTGGGTTCCGCTGCATTTGCAATGCGTAAAATTAGACAACTGACTGATGTGCGACGGCAAGGTTGGTATACTTTGCATATTTTCCTAGTTTGATGTCTTATGGTGTCATACATTGGGG
The DNA here is from genome assembly GCA_907269065.1 of Crocallis elinguaria. Lineage (NCBI taxonomy): Eukaryota > Metazoa > Arthropoda > Insecta > Lepidoptera > Geometridae > Crocallis > Crocallis elinguaria. Next base: position 17,037,052 of record OU026068.1, read on the forward strand.
ATCTGCTGTTGACATTGATACCATTTTCATATTACAAAAGAGAGCCGTAAGCGCCATCTATGACATGGGCCCACGCGAATCTTTTAGAGGCTTTTTTAAAGAAATAGGTATTCTAACCCTGCCTTCGATATTTTTTTTGGAAATCATTTTAATTTTAAATGCATTTTTATTTACTCCTCTTTTTCAAAGCATAAAAGCACATTGAAAGGAATATGTTCCTCTTAAGTATTAGGTCGTTCCTCTTAAGTCTTAATATTTAGGGGCAGACGAAGACATTACATCCAGGCTACAAAGTACAAGCTTAACACAGACATACGGCTATAAACTAACTTTATAAATTCTATTAAACCAAACAAATTGTCGCCATTCCCCGAACTAACCCTTACCCACGCCTTATTAAATCCACTTTCACATTCTACCCGAAGTTTTCTAATCCAGAATGCAACGACCCCAAAAATGCACAAAACACCACTGTCTTGCCAATTTATTAAAAGTTTCCGTTGATGAGCTCACCTTATTTGTCGGGAATTCGGGTGCGGCTGGCAACACTAACAGCGCGACAACGAGCCAAGTTAGATTGCCAGGGCTATAACACTCCCCTCCCTTCAATCTAAGGAGATGAGAGGTATTTTCGCTATATCTCGGGGGTTTTTTTGACGCTGATAATATAATTTGCGCTGGTATACATTTTATTAATAAACAAGGAACGGTATGAGTTTAGTTAGATCGAGTTTTAGAAGATTTGCTGTATGCGGTTAGTTTCAACTTGCGACATTTGCAATTGTGGCTTGTTTTTATTCTTCTTGGTGTTCTCTTATTTTGTAAGTTTGCAGTGTGAAATTGTTACAAAAACATGGTGTTGCTTTTACTAATAAATATAATGATAACTGTGTGATCCACCTACCTAGGTATCATAATAAATAAATGAGTTATACTTGTTTAGCTTATTCATTTTAGATTGGAATTTATTTGTAGCTACCTAATACAGAAATCGTATTTATTTTTTCGTAATTTGTTTTTTATAGGTAAGTAAGTACCTACTTTTATTTTTAACCGACTTCCAAAAAAGGAGAAGGTTATCAATTCGGTGGTTTTTTTTTTATATTTGTTACCTCAGATCTCTGTCATTTATAAACCGATTTCGAAAATTCTTTTTTTATTTGAATTTATATACCTTCAGATTGGTCCTATATAAATTTCATCAAAATTGGTTTAGTAGTTTGTCACTGAAGTCGGTTCGTAGCTTATTTAAAGCAATTTTTTATTATATTGTAGTAAATTTTCAGTTAAATAATTTAGTAATAAGAAGGTATCACAAGATTAGGTAGGTAGGTACCACAGATTACTATATATGTAGCAAGGTAGGTACTAGTACCTACAACACAATCGCGGCGACCAGTTATTTCCAACTTTCAACAGAAACTTTATTTTGTTTCCAATTTAAATCTGAATAAAATAATTAAGTCATAGTACAAATAATCGACATTAATAAGTATTACAGCATATTTGTGTTGTTGGTAAATGTCCAACATTATATTGTAGGGTTTTTTTTGTGGTTTATCCCGGCGCATAATTTCATGGGCCTACTTATATAATGTACTAGCTATGCCTCGCGGCCTCACCCACGTAGCCTAAGTTACTCCTTGTAACAGCAGCTATCTGCCAGTGAAAGTCCCGTCAAAATCGGTCCAGCCATTTCGTAGATTTACCCGGAACAAACAGACAGACAGACAAATATTTTTAAAATGGTTGTTTTGTTATGGGTATATACTTTCATATGCATTTAAAAAAATCTGTTATTTTGATATTACAAACAGACACTTCAATATTATTTATTTGTATAGATAATATAGTAAATATTATAAATGTGAAAGTTTGTGTTTGTGTGTGTGAGTGAATGTTTGTTAAAACCACGTATCTCCGTATGAACTCAAGCGATTTTCATGAGATTTGGAATGTAGATAGTTTAGGTTCTGGAATAACCCATGCGCTATAAAGATATATACCTCGCGGGCGAAGACGTGGTCAGAAGCTAGTAATATTGCTTACAAGCAAGTATCGAAATTACTATTCATGCGTGATGCTAAATTCTCTTTGAAACCATTCGGCTCTGTTGAAAAACGTTCTTTAATCAAGTATCCTACCTATAAGCTACCTACCTACAATATTTCAGTTTTTCGAGTTTTCGTGTTTAGTCAGTGAGTTGTAGAGAGTGGACTTTCCGCTTTTATATAGACTAATAACATTTATGTTTGTAAAAATCATGCCATTCCTTGTAAATATGAAAATAGATTCCTACTTGAAATATTATGGTCTATATTTATCATGTAATTTCATCATGCATGAAGCTGAAGACCTCGTAAGTTTCTATACTGGTAGCGCCATCTATCCTGCGAGAGATAAACTAAAGTTTACACTCCAAGAAAACGAGAGATTTTGAACGAATTAAATTAAATAATGTAGAAACTAAGCCTAAGGACTATCATTCTACTACACACACGCATGATGCAAGTAAGTAATTTAAAAGTGGAAATAAATTGACAGATAAATTAAAAATAAATTAAAAAGTGCTTTAAAAAGCGATGAACTGACTTCGGTGACACACTACTGAACCGACTTTGATTAAATTTTTATGAGACCAATCTGTAAGTATATCCTTTCAAATAAGAAAAGAATTTTCCAAATCGGCTTATAAATTGCAGAGATCTGAGGCAACAAATATAAAAAATACAACCGAATTGAGAACCTCCTCATTTTTGGAAGTCGGTTAAAGAGAGATGAAAGAGGGATTAGTAGCACTATAATGTTGCCTACCTATAAAAGTTAAAAAGAGTCGCAAACTTATGAGGTCGGCTTTAAATTGCTTTATGTATTGGTAAAAGTATATGACATGTATTGAATTAATTTATAATTATAAAAATAAAAGAAGCAAAATAATTTTAGACCTACATGGTCTACAACAATTTTTTACTTTTTAGATTTCTCACAAAATAACCTTATAAGATTGAAGGAATTCCATTTATAAAACACAAAGTCCCAATATTTTTCTTATACTAATTTCCTAATGCTAGTGACCAGTCTCAAATAGGCATAGGTACCTATCTAAATAATGAGGGCCAAAATATAATTAAACGTAAACCCCAACAGGCAACAAAGCAGAAAAATACAAATGAATAATCATTGAAGCATTCGATAAACAATTTCTAATAGAAATAATGGTCAATACCTATTTCTAGTCGGTGCTATTTCCTGACATGCAAAATGAGTTAGTATTGTACCTACATAATCTTATTCAGTAATTAGCGTTAGCGAGTAATTAAAAATTCTAATTATTTCTCATTCTCAATAACTAAACTTACCTCTTTTATTTTTACCGCTACAGATATCACAAGGTCTCATCAACTTTTTTATATGAAATCATTGCTTTTCTTACTTTCACAAAACATTCATTCACATTATCAAAAATAAATATTTTTACTTTCAACACTTTCCTATTCTAAAAAATGATAGTCTAGTCCACCAATTTATTTCAATAGCAAAGTTATACCCACATTCAGCCAAGTTCGAGTTTATTTATCTAAAGTCATTCTCGATTTTCAAATCGCAAAGCGCGCATTTGAATGCCACGCCGCGCGTACTGAGCATTCAATGCATCTCGCGCGTCTGCCGCTATCGGTATCAACGGTCGGCCGTCGACGGCGGCCCGTTCGTGTCAACGGGGCGGACCGAGGGCAGGCGTTCGCGTATGCTCGGCTAACTTCGGATGTTTTGGAACGCTACCATGACAGTCTGAAGCTGAGCTGAGTCACAACGCTGTTACATTCTTGTTTTATTTGGTGTTTTCTGGAGATTTAAAGGCTGGTGAGTGTTTTATCTCACTAATTTCTTTACTATTTCAATAGAGAAAATATAGTTCTAATAGTTCTATCGCTTGTGAACAGAAAAGCTATTTTGACATTATGCTAGGTGGTGTTATTCGTGACAAAGAGTCTGTACTTCTAAATGTTTTGTGTTCATTATCTAATAATCTCAATCACTATGAAACCAATTAACTTACAAGCAATGCGTATGGTATTTATTATTTTATTAGTATAACCTAGAAACACGGTAAATATCTAATTACTTTTAGTAAACATAACCTCAAAATAAGATAGTTTCGGTGCCATCGCCAATAGATGGCGTTATACAACAGGGCGGAGTTAACTACCACGTAGACTATATCCCTGTAACTGTAATTGAAGGTTAGTTCAGTATTGTAAAAATTTTAGATAAGCATTGTTTATTGTATGATTTCTCCGCGTTCACTCCACCCTTGGCCGTAAATATAAAAAGCGGGCCGGCAAGGAAGCCTTTAAAACTGTTATATTTAAAGGTTGTTTTTATAAAATAAAACTTAAAAGTTATATTAACTTCAAGTGACCTACGAATATGCTTTATTTTACTAGTAAACTAGGCACTACTAGTAAAGTAGGTAGGTATGTAGCTACCTACAGTTACACAAGTTTTTATAGCTACTTGCCTTTAACGTGGACTTGAACTAAATAAAATACGTTTACCAAAGTGTTAGTAAAAGCTTAAAAAGTATTAAAATGAAAGCCTCCAAAAAGCCGGCCTCTACTGAACTTCTTCATCGTCACAAGATTGTCGCCGAGCAGTGTTGATCCACTGCAAGTCAAGTAACCTCTATGAGTAGCGTCAACAAAAAAGTTATTTTATTTTTACTAATTTTTTTTTTTGTAGTTTTAGGTAAATTGATCAGTCGTATATTGGAAAGTACCTTATTTACCAATTTTCCATTATAACTACAAAATAGTTTAAAAAAATCAAGGAATGAAATGCTTAGGTACCTTTTGATTTGGTTTTGCACACTGATTTGGTTACTATTATAATGTTTCTTAACTTCTCCGAATGCGAATTTTCATAATTATATCAAAATATTGATTATCTTCAAAATGTTGAGATGCGTGAGCGAGAAAGCGCCGCGCCGTAGGTATCCTGCCCGCAGACTAAAGCCTTTGCATAATTGAAAACAAAAAGAACACACATAGATAAACACCTATGCCTGACGAGGCTGAAAGTACAACATTCCGTACGACTTCCCAAGATGCTCGCTAGCTAAGAAATTTAAAATAGTCTCCCAAAAATCCTGCGATTGCTTGCGGACGGTCCAAGTCGTCGCCGGGGGCCTACTTTTGACAGATTTATGGCGTGCGTGGCTGTTACTCGTACGCACCCTCTCCCTGCGTCTTGCCTTACCCCGCGCCGCCGCGTCACGCAGTCACGAAAATTAAAACGTTCCAAATTCGAAAATTCTCCTAAATCCCTTACGATTGAAATTTTATTTTTTAATTTATGTGCATTTGAGTTGATATGTTGACTGTATATTTAATTCTTTTGTTTAGTGTTGATTTTATCAACAAAATACCGATTATACATAAAAATAAAATCAGTTTTGAATGGTTTTTACTTTGTTGTAACTACGAATGGACAATAGATGTACATAGTTAGTGCCTACCAATATTTAAATTAAAAACTATGCTTTGTCTTTTATCATATTTTTCAAATAAAACGTGTAAGTACTTAATAATTAATTTACAAATATTTTACGAATTATTATTATTTAACTAGATGGATAATATCTTCATTCTTATTTTGCAGCCCGAAATATATTCAATAATGCTACAAAGATCAAATTACCAATTCTAATAACTGTACTTAACTTCTATTACTAAAGATTTACGACACAAAGTTACACTAACCATGACGCATTTCTTTCACAAACAAAAAGCCATAATTTACGATCACTCAAACAATGGCATTGCAGTAATGCATCACTCGTCATAAAGGAAAGATTACTTACGTCAGTACTCGACAGATTTACGAGCGATTGCATAATAGGTACTTGTTGAACCTTCTGATGACACTGTATATAGGCTGCACAAAAACTAGATGTCATTCAAAATTTAAGAAAAATAACCAATTCGATATTTGAATTTTTTGAAAAGTAAGTACGTATAGCAAAAGAGAGGCATTCTCTTTTGCTATATCTTTGAGGCTGTTTCATTAAATAACAATGATCCTAAATATTTAATTTCTTACTAATTACTTACAGGAAGTACTTATTTAAGTGGTTGCGATGTCACGATGTCAGTTTAACCTAAAGTATATCAATTTTATGTTCACTTTGATTCAGTCCATACTGGGACCAGTACATGACATCAAACAAGAAGTGATTCCTTTTCACACCTACCACATTTTCCCCACGACCATTTAAGATATCAGTGGCATTAAGAACTTTAAGTGACACTTATCCAGTCTTGCTTTAGTAAACTAGTCCTTAGCATAAAGGTACTATAATAATTTACGTATGTAAGTACTAACTACAAGTGCACAAGAGCACACAGGCGTTAAATACGAAATATAAATACTCTGTACACAGAACGTTTTCCGCCATATTAAAATGTCGCTTAAATGTCAAGTTAGGCACTTGAATCAACATACAGGCCGTTCAAAAAAAATAAACGCGTTAGAATGTTCTATTAAGCTAATTAATAATAAATCAAGAGGCCGGATTATCCGTGACGCGGCGGGACAAATGTTTCCGGTCGGGCACAGGACCGCTTTTATTTATTTTTATTATTTTTATTTACGAAATAAAAATTTATGGCCTGCGAGACCGCCTTCCGAGAGATTTAGCGAGTGTGTCATAGACTCGGGAGCTGAAAACTCGATCTGTGTTGAATTATGTACGCTTTTAATGGTTCCGCGGTTTGTGTCCAAAAAGGGAACCCTAATGTATTGGTAGGATTGTATTTTTATGATTTAAATTCATATTATTGGCAGAGACAAGTGGATTTGGGGACGTACGATAATAAATTTAGCATTTTCCATTATTTACATGCCATTATACGTTACCCGCTGATAAAAACGACATCCGATTTATTTTTTATCCCATTGTTATTTCGTATTTATAGAAGATCGAAAATTAAAAATAAATTACATTTACGTGGGTGTACTAAAAGCTTAGCTAGAAAATCTTTACTATGATTTAATTAACATCTTAGAAGATAATATGTTTAAGATTAAATTCACGTGGCTTGTAAATCGTCAAAATATTAAAATGATGATTTTTGTAGGACTGTCCACACTTTCATACAATTTCAATTATTTATTATATTACTTTTTATTTCTCACATTAATTTGTCCAACTGTTCATTGAGCATATTCTTATAGTCTAAAGTCTTTTAAATTGGTTAAAAACATTAAATTTCTGTCAATATTGTAGATTTGGCTCAAGCGTGACATTAATTCATCGATGATGCTGATAATCCGTACAATCAGCGTATTAAACAGAGAAAGAAACACTATCGCTCAATTTATCTGCAGCCGCCTAGCGAACAGACAAACACAACATACACACATACACTGACACATCGGTACAGCAGACCTTGTATTACAAGCCGTGGTACAAATTTAGTTATCCACCCACTCTGCCCGCACGATTATTTATAATAAAAAACCTTTTTATCCCATTTTGTTTCCGATTCAACATAAATAAGATATGTTATTTAAAGCCAATATATCACTTGACAGGTGGTAGGCAGGTCTGGTTATTTTTACACGCTGATTAATACTTAATTACTGTAAAAATAAGACCGATATTCGTATAGCGAGATGTTGGGGTAGTCGGGACGAAACAGACAGCTCATAAGATTTATACATATATCAAAGTAAGGCTTTGTGTGAATGTAGTGAGAGATTTTAATCAACGTCTGAATGCGGCGGCAATAAGTCGAGTGCGGGTTCGATTCCCGGATCATGCACGAGATGGTTGATGCGAGCAATTAATATTGGAACGATTAATTAATGCGATTCGAATGTATCTTGAATTTAAATGCTCCTCGGATGATAAGCTTAATTTTAATAAATCATGACATAAAAGTAAAAATGAAGTAAAAATAATAATTGAATCGGCGCTTAGTTAGCCAATTAATAATGTAAGGAATCAGAATAAATGCTTAAGTTAGCTGCTAAATATTTAAATTGTTTATGAATAAAAATCAGCCTGTATCTGTGTTACGACACAAACCTAATATATAATCATTAGAATCGAATATCTTAATTGATAAATAATAATTAATTAATGTGTGTTAAGTGTCATATTAAGAACCTATAACCAGATTTTTAGCCACAATTAAAATTATTAAGATCTGGATCTTTTTTGCTTGTAAATTTGAATCGAAATATGTAATAAAATTATCCTACTAGCGCCATCTGTTGGGAATGCTGGCAGTTACTTAACAGTCTTGCAGAAATTCAAATCTAGGAAGAAAAAGGTGAGAAACCACTTACTGGAAGCTGGAGCTCCGGATTTTTAGTGAAAATAATAAAGAAATCTTTGAAATGAATATTAAGAGTTGGATATTGATAGGGTGGTGTCAGGCGGTGTCGTGGCTCGGGCTGCTCAGCCGAGTGCTAGCGGCGCGTTGCGTCGGCGGCTGGCGATGGCGGCGGGCGCTAATCGATGCGCGCCACTGCGCTGTCTTCCGACGACGGCCATTACGCACCTTTATGGCCACCCGGGTCCCCCGCTCCGCTCCAAGGCGGCACATGACGAATCAATATGCCTCCAACCGACTCAACACTTATTTATTTGACACGATTTATTAGCCGAATGCCTGTAAACTTTTATGCGCCCCTCTGTTCTTTCTCCCCAAGCGGGGGATGCTTTATGATGGACACGGCACAGATAAAATTCTATGTTTCTGCTATCGTCCGCATTTATTGGCGATCGTAACAGATGCCTCGTCATACGGGCCGAGATCCAATTCGGAATGCGCTTGGACACCCGAGTGTTCGCGACGGGCGTGGGTAGGTGCGGGTAGGTGGCGGTGGCGATAATAATTTCTTTTTACAATTTCGCTTCATTAATTACCGTTTTATTTTGCGGGCGGTGCAATTAGCATTAGTTACTTTTTTACCGTCGCAAGCGCTCTGCGGCTGCCGCGTTGAGACAAAAATGTCGGCAGGAAATGTGTAATTTTTTCACAAATATTGCGGAAGGAAGGCGGTCGCTTCCTCTGGCCTGTTTAGATGGTTTTTATGCTAATCGCGGAGATTTGCTGGGTTTTCTTTTAGCACGACAATTATTCACGGTTTGTGGTCGCGGTTCGCCCTTTAAGAAATTAGCGGTTTGGGGCCCCCAGGGGCCCCAGGCTGTAAATAAACTGGGTTAAGTATTAAGTAACACTGCGCAGCGCTCTCGTCAAATCTTCATGAATGACGGAGCTTGGGGTATCAAGCTATCGTTCGCTGGGTATTATGGGGCGATATCTGTCGGAAAAGTTTGGGATAGCTTTGAAATTTGGAGCAAGGACAGAATTTGGAACCTGCCCATATCTTCGCTCATTAAGGTCAGGGACTCTACATTTTTGTGGATAGGTAAATATCTCAGGCGTCAAGTGACTTTGTGTAACGCAACGGTTACTTTTAACATCTCTAGACTCGACGAACACTTACCAGCATGCATGGTCGCCAGTCGCCACATAATGTTTAACGGTCAACATACATGCAGATAGGTATGTAAACTTTTATTAGTCTGTAAGAGAGCTAACGACTTCTCGGCAATTAATTAATTTACCTATTAGAGCTGCCCTTTCTAGCGGATATAGGTTTTATTATAATGACGATTGTATTTGTATGACCTTTAAAATGGAAAAACATAATGTTCATATTATGTGCTCAAGCGTTAGAGTAAGTTATTGATGTCTGAAGTCCGTACAGACTAAGTTAGTAAGTCATGGCATGACACCTCAATATTTATCTTTATTTTCTAATTGGTTTAATCATTCATAATTCATAAGGCATACTTAACTTAAATTATAAGAGCTACACAATTTTTCGTCTCTTTCGATTCAGTTTAAAATTGTCAAAGAACAACAAAGACAAAACATTTTGTAACTTATTCAACACTGCATGTGTTTATTAATAAGGCTGTTGATGTACGTATACTAAATTGTACTGAACGTGTTGGTGGTTAGTCATTGATGTATCTTCTTTTGTCAATTGGAATTTTTTTGAAGGAGCCAAAACAATTTCGCCGATGTCATGTAGTTAAGATATCTGTAATTTCTTTATCACTCTCAATTTCCTGTTTTTGCATTTTCATGTAATCTGTAACGGACTAGCATGCAGTTTCATATGTGGTTACGCGATCGAGAACCAAACTAGAAAAATCTCCAGCGTAATATTTTAACCCAACCGCAGAAGTAAACCATTGTGTTTCTCCGCCGAACCCAAACGAATTCCAAATTATGGATCTACCCGCCAGTGGAATGAGCGCAAAGTCATTTCGGGAGTTTCTCCCACGTGGAAATATATATTATATAATATGAAGGCCTCAGTCGTGTGCATGTAAATGTAAAACAATTTCATCTGCGTGAAGGACGGAGCTCCTGAAGCGTCCCGTTTCACACTTCGACTTGTCTAAAGCCAATGTTTTTTGTCGGAGATGATGGCTCTAATTTTCAGCTAATCTTTGCTGTAAAATGTCCGAATGTTGACTTTAGAGAAGTCATCGTGCTGTTTTTGCGGGTTAAAGCGGGTGCAATGCCACTTGCATATCCATTCAATATCTACAACTATCACACAAGTGGCAGGTTGGTGTAAGATAGGTAGGTACACCAAGTAGTCAGGTATTCGTTGGATTTGGTATAGAGACAATGATGTAGATATAAGAATATCACTTGAGTAAAGCTGTGACGTATAATCATTTCAGTTTTAAAATTCTGTGGTGTTCAGTCTATAGTCACCTGACTCATTGCTAAGCAAGCGTCGCAAATGATCCGGCATAGTGGAAACGAGCTTTCCCGCCCGTACTCGAATGCATAACAGACAAACAGGCTAATCCCGGCGTTATCGTAAATTGTCAGTTTATGACGTGCGGAACGGCCGCGGGGTACCCGGGGCGGGGGGAACACTTTTCTAATTTCGCCCCCTGCGCCCGTTTTGATGCGCTAATTCGTGTAAGCAGTTTCTGAACGTGCTTGTTTCGAGTTCACTTCAATTCGCCACAGATATGGCTGCCGTCGCGCGGTTTCTTACGGCGCGGGTACAAGACTGAGTTTGCTGTGACTTAGATGTGCGCGCGTAATTTGCAAGGTTATCGTCGGCTTTTACATAGAGTTGCGCAATTTACATACATTTGTTTGTTCGGTTTTTAAATTGGGGAATTAACTGTGTTAATCGTGATGTTGTTTCGCTAAGGGCCCCAATTTTGAATATCACGAGAATTCTTACTATTTATCTGTGGGCCGAAGTACGGTCAGTTAATATTAATGCAGCATTACGTATCAAAGCGCAGCGATGGGATAGCAGCGCAGGCGCATCAGCAATTAATACTCTTCATTTAATCGATTCCTTCAATTATTCCACCTTGATATATGTTAATCCTTTTCTCGGCCTCCCCGGGATATTGTTGGCTATAATTACGTGGGAGGCGACCTCTATTGACAAGTATTGATGTTTTTAATCTGATGTTAGGATAAGACATTAGTATGCGCCCGTCCGTCCGCTTGATTTGTGGCCGGTCGGCTCATTGCCTCGTAATTATTGGATTTCGGCGCGATATTTATTGGCATTTCTTCTCACAGTCGCCTTGATTTATCATTGGGGTGTCATGTGTGAGAGAATTATTGCGATGCGTGCCCGTCCACTGAGAGCGTACCTTAATCGAAGTGTTTTTTTTTTCGTTTATTAAGGCAAATCCCGAAGGTACATCCAATACGTCATACTTCAATACGTTACGCGTTAGGACACATGATCACCTCCATTAAGGCGCGTCGGCTCCCGACGGATTAGCTCGCGCTGTCGTCAGGCTCGAGTAATGAGATGGCGAAAATATTGGAAATAACACGCGACAATAATAACCATATAATAGGGAGCGCTCGCTCGCAGCTGCGCCACCTACACTCCGCCGCCAGGGGCGCTGGCGTCGCACTTCCGAACGTCAACAGCCAACTGAATTGATATCGATTCATTTGTTATAATACTTATTTACTAATTTATAAACTAAGTGTACTTGAATTAATTGTAATTTTTATAATGAGCGTTCTGTCTCGAATAATATCCTTAATAATCTTAATATCCTTAATATCCTTTGGTTAACATCTGCGTTAAAGGTTGCCTAGCATTAAGTTTTGAAATACGATTAAGGTAATTGTAAAAATGCAAGAAAATAAACTATGAGTATGACTATAACTATGGCTAGTTAAAAATTATGAGTGATCATAACTATACAAATAATAAGAATAAGAAACAAATGTTGAATGGCGTCGAGAAAAGGGTGGTTCGGCTTTGACTGTTTTTGCTCGACTTGGCGGAGGCACTGCCGCGCCTCCAAATATCGTGAACTCATTTTTTTCTCTACTTACATATAGGTACGATACTCACTCACTGCGCCATCTATCGCTACTGATCGGAAACCTTCCATCAAAACTTATTTTTTACCACAACTAATTGCCAATAATAAACCTGCTCCGCGTGTTCACGCCATTTTCACGATGCCGATGGCGCCGCGCCGTATGATGGATTAGCGTCACGCGAGTACCTATTTCCTTAACGCAAACAGAGCTGCACCTAGCTAATATTCTTTTGCCAATCACGCAGCTCAGTCAATTTTCAATTTTCTCGGGTAATAAGCACGTCAGCTACGCGGAGAACAATGTCGGAGAAATGTATTTCTAGTTAAAAACTTTATAAGGAAGTAGCGATTGGTTTGACATTGTTAAAATGAATAATAATTAATAATCATCATTCCATAAACCAAACGCCATGCCAGTTTATTAAAAGAAGAAATATCTATGCTTACATCATGTTATTAAATTATGATGTAAGTTTAGCTAGGTATAGATATTTTTTTCACATCACTGTTCTCATATTTGTTCAAAATCCAATTAAGTCGCTGCAAATAGTTGTCTTTAGTTCGCTTTGTAAAGACATAAGTAAATAAAAATTGCCTCAAGTAAGTGATACAAAATTTCAAACAAAACATCAGAGAGCAGAGTGGCGCAGTGGAAGCGTGCTGGGCCCATAACCCAGAGGTCCGTGGATCGAAACCACGCTCTGCTAACATTTTTTGCACTCTAAATTTTTTTAATGGGTATTTGACGACTTAAATTTTATTATATAAATTTGTGATACATATGCAGTTTCATAAAAAATATTAGTCTAATATTATCAGTCTTTTTTTTTTCATATAATATAATATGAGGCAATATTAGATTAGTCTAATATTTTTTTATGAAACAGGCCCCAGAATTCAGAATCCGTCTATACTACAAAATAAATGCTAAAATGTGTTCCGTAAAATCGCAATGTTCCGTAATTGCGCCATAGTTCCAATTGGATCTTTCCAAACATTACACCAGTCATCAAAATGATTTAAACGTAGGGTGACCACACTGAACGACATCACTAAGTTTTTTCCAACAAAATAATAACCAGGAGTGAAACCAAACAAACATAGAGTGGAAGTATGAAGTCGATTAGCGCGCAGTCACCGGAGATTTATGTTTAATTGAAATCCTCGAGTTTATTGTGGCACCATGATTTATGGCGACGCGGACAGCCCTATAGCGGGACTAGTGAGGCGATCGCCATCTTTGACTTGATCTTGAGTTGGAGGAAAATACTGAGAGAATAAACGTTATGTGCTTGCATTTGATAATACCAGCGATATTGTTTAAAATACACTAGCGGACGGTAGACCTCTAAGGGGCAGCGTAGACGCTTATGCAAACGTACGTTTGCTTGTCAGAATAACAACGCTTTTGCGTCAAGCGCGCATTTCGAGTAGGTATCACGAAATCGTTTGTCACTTTTGTGTTTTGGAAGGAAATTTAGCTAACGACGTTACGCTAATCTAAGACTTTTTGGAAATGTAAAGTCTCAATAGTTAAGGATCTAGCAGGTCCCAATTTAAACTCCTAGCTAGGTAAATCAGTGTTTTATCTGGTTTGTTGTTTTACTGTGATGTGATAGAGATTGTTGATTTTATCTTGGGAAACCACTGTTAAAATGAAGAGGGTCTTACCACAAAAAAATTAAACACACTTTAAACCTGTGTTAAACCAGGTTTAACGCCTAAACATGCCTTAGTCGCGCGATTAAATATGAGCAACCACATCAGATCCTGATTTAAGTAGTGTCTAACCGTTGTCTAACATATAATTCTGTTGTGACATTTCTAATCATTTGTGACGTTTATCTTTAAACGCTGTCTAGCTAAACAGGACTAAAAATGTTTTTTTTGGTAACTAAAAGTGAGATAAATTAAATGAGAGATTTTTAGTTATTATTATTTAAAAGAGTGATAACTTGATAAGATCTTATCAAGTTATCACTCTTTTGAATAATTCAAGTTATCACTTATTATATCTTTATGTAAAATTAGACGTTCCTTCCTCAGGCTCTGAGCTACTTATAATTATCTCTGCCAAATTTACACTCGATGGTTTGAGTAATTTATTTTAGAGTTTTACAGACATAAGTAATTGTACTCTCTCATTTCAATTGTAATATTAGAATAGACGTTTTGTTTTGCATTTTGTTGTCAGTAAATATTTTTTGTATTAGACTGTGATTGTAGCCAAAGAAATCCTGCATCTTTTTTTTTCCTTTTTAAATGGTCTTGTGTTTGACCTCTGTCTCACCTGATGTTAAACGACGACGCGGTCGACGATGTAGCACGCTTGCCCAGAAGATACCTGTTCACTCGTCACTTGAAGACTCCCAGATTGTAGTGTTCAGGAAAAACAGATGCCGGCAATGAGTTCCACTCTTTAGCTGCCCGCATGATGAAGGTAGCGTAACGCTTGGTACGGATAGGAGGTATGTCAACCATAAGCGGATGTCGCATTGCCGTACGTCTGGTCGTCCGATGATGGAAAGGGGAAGGGGGAATCAAGTCATGCAGTATCGTTGCACACTCTCCAAAATGTATCCTGTAAAAGACCGATCTTGCCATAAAAAGATCTTGATCTCTCTCCACTCTCCGGTATCATCCCTAGGCCGCTTTCAATCGCCATCGCTCACGGCTATGCGAGTCAATAACAATAGACATTGTTTGATTATTTGCTTTCAGCCGGGTATGACCACCGGCACATCTGCACGATTAATGCAATGAACGGAGAATTGCAATTTTCCCTGTATGCAGTTGTGATTTACGATTATAAAAAACGTAGCTTTTTCACTCTAATCACGCGTCTTATAGATGGTAAAGTTAGACTTACATCATGTTATTTCACTTTTCTGGACACAATGACACATATTATAACTTATGAGTTACTCCATTACACTATGCCTTGTTTATTATAAATTCATAATCCTACTAATATTATAAATGCGAAAGTGTGTTTGTTGGTTTGTCCTTCTTTTACGCAATAACAGAGCAACGGATCGACGTGATTTTTTGCATAGATATAGTTTATGGACCGGAGAGTAACATAGGCTACTTTTTAGCTCGGAAAAATGCACGGTTCCTGTGAGAAATCGGGTGAAAACCGCGGGCAGAAGATAGTACTAGATAGAGCGTGCAATCCCAGCTCTGTAGACTGTTGACGATCCCAAAGGAATCGAACATTTTTCTGAAATTAAATGCAGCCTAGGTCATTTTCCGGCCCAACTATCTCAATGCAAAATTCACGTCGATTTGTACCTCTTGTTGCATATATGACAAAAAGGCCAATAAACACACTTTAGCATTTATCTATTAAACGTATTATTGGTTATAACGTCTTTGTCATACAGACGATTAAAGCTTTTTATGAATTTATATTATTGCTTATTAAACTATACCTACTGTTTTACCAATCTTACAGTAATTTAGTTATAGATATAGGTCTGCTTAATAATACATCCAAGTCCATTTCTACGATTCAATCTCAAGTAACAAGTTTCTTATTTTCAATCTTGCTCATTACTAAATCCATCTACTCATATCTCCATGTGTTTATATCTTTCAATATTCTTTATTTGAGCCTTCATGTAATATAATTGTAGCTCTTACCAACATGAAATCTCATTTTATTTCATTGTGGTACATGTCATTCTGTGTATCCTTGATTATATTTATTCATAATCTCCATAAATATATGCTTACTTGCATGTCAGAGATGATATTTATTACATATGTATCTACAGACACATCTTTATTACTGCTATATGAATAATATTATTATGAGCTCCTCGGACATGCAACAAAAACACGATGACACTGTAACAAAACGGATATTTATCGCGCACGAAATAAGATCTAAAATGAAGAAACATCGACTGTAGGTCACGTGAGAATAAACGACTGCATTCGTTTCCACAAATCCGTGTCAAGAATCGGCTCAAAAAAGAAGGAGTTATCCTACTGACACTGGAGTTTATAAATAACTTCTTTTCACATCTTATTATTTATTGGACGGCGCGGAGCCTCTTCGGACGGGTAGGTAACGATGACGAATACGAGATACGTTTGTAAAAAATCCTTTCCGAGTTGACGCGTGATATATTCCGTGCGCATGCGCGTTATAAAGCACGCGGCGGGGTGCGCACGCGCAGGCCGCTGATTGGCCGCAGTAATGACTGCATGCGCAGACGTTCCGTTTACGAAGCACCATTGTGACGTAGACTAATGACTGCTGTAAGGTAAGCCAATGACGGATAGGCACCTCTGAACCTATTGTGTGTGTGATATATAGGAGAGATGTAGGGCTGAAATATGGCATCGTTTTGCGAGCCCTGCGCGAGATTGCTAACTTGAAATTGAGATATTGGACGGATATAACCGCAACAGCAAATAGTCCAACGCGTACTTGCATAAGAAACTTGTTTGTTGAGTGGAAACCGGCGATAGAGATGTAATTTATCTCTTTAATACTCCTACAATATCTCCTCCGCTATTAGCTATTTGTAAATAGTAAAGATTTACAAATAAGCAAGTAATATTTAACAGTCGAACGAATCAACTTTATCCGTTTTGCTCTGATTTAAAGCGTAGCAGAAAACTGTCAACTACCTACCAATTCTACATATTTGTTTTCGTCCTCGTTAATGGCTCAGTGGTGGTTAGGTGACCGGATCTATAGGTTGAAGGTACGAATCCAAGACTTCGTAGAAGGAAAATCAAACCGTGATAGTCGGACATTGCCTAGTACTCGCCTGTCTAATTGCCAAGATGAAAAACCTGCTGTCAAACACTTGGTGTGTTTCGGAAGCCACACTTGAAAGGCAGTTTACATTAAAGATTACCACCTTCTATCACATTGTCACTTAAGATCAGGTGAGAATACTAACCCATCATGAATAATAAAAAAAACTAACGAATAAAATCGCACGTCATGATATTTTGAATGTAACACCATATTCTTCAAGGAAGTCTTTACCAACCATTTATTTATAAGACAACAGTGTCATCTTCTAGTAAATTATCCGTATGAAATATGTACAGCAACCATCAAACTAGGTCACGTCAGATCAGAACTTCCGCGGCGTTCCGCCACGTCCCGCTAATGAACCGGGCCGTCCCGCGGGACGCATACGTCGTCCGACGAGACGGCCGGACACGTGGTCAACTTAGCAGCACTGCATACTTTGAGATACTGCACAGTAGCCAAAGTTTCTGAAGATGGCCATTATAGCCAAAAAACCCAACCACTTGTAAGATTTATTCTTCTGTGAGAGTCCACCTGAGT
This sequence comes from Crocallis elinguaria, assembly GCA_907269065.1. NCBI lineage: Eukaryota > Metazoa > Arthropoda > Insecta > Lepidoptera > Geometridae > Crocallis > Crocallis elinguaria. The sequence continues at coordinate 17,054,793 of OU026068.1, forward strand.
GTGTAGTGGGTACCTTGTAGCTGGTTACATCATTGATTGCGAATATATCCACTACTACTTTTTTTATACTATTGGATAACGAATCGAGTACGGTTTTTTGCCTAATGGTAAGCATAACGCCAGCCCATAACAATTGCAGTGCCACTCAGAACTTTGAAATACGAAGGCCTGCGCGGCACTTCAATACGCTCCTTACCCTGAGACATTCGGTCTCATAATCCCAGTAATTTTACTGATTACTTTGATCATCAAATGCACTTGACTTCAGCAACAAACTTTGATTTCAATTTGCTATATCAATTTGCGACAGTCAAACCTACCTAACATTTAAAGCTTACTAACTGCTTTGCCTGTACGGTACACGTGCAAGATTGATTAGTTAGAGAATTTGCCTGGATTTTAATTGATTAAGTAGATAAGTTGACCGCTGGTGTCCCCGCGTTATTAATATACGCGATGTGTCATACACTTAACTAGGTGTACCTTGTGGCTACGTGTCGAAATTGGCTTAGACTTCCTGTTTCAAGTTGATACAACTTTCGCCCAACTATATATAGATAACTACTTTAGAAGATTTAAAGTTGTTAAGTTTTTCGAAAGATTTGCGATGAAAGGGTGGGTTCCCAAAGAGTCACATCAATCGCGTCACAAATGAATTCTAGTGGATTTCAAGAACGAAAAGTCTTCACGTCTTTACGGAACTGAAGTTAATATACCTCAGTTCCGTATTGACGTGAAGAGTGAAGACTAGGTATATTGACTTTGGAAGCTCTTACCATTGATCTAGCAATAAACATCGGGCATCAAACAAATGAAGCTTCTCCAAAACGAGCTAGGCTGGGAGGAATCAATTATAATTTCCATTAGGGCAAGGCGTGGACGCCTGATTTATTGCGGATACCTATATATGTAGGAGGGGAAGTCACGGGCGAGTGCAAGTGCACCTTGCACTGCATTCCCGAGTTGATGCTCATTTTCTCAGTAATTAATACAATAATTATCTGTTGTATGCAAGGGGCTAGGTCATTGCCGGGTCGGATGGCGTATTTTACGGTGTTCTTAATGGTCATATCGTTGCTTGCCAATTAGCTCAAAGTGACTTATTTGTATCCATCGCAAATTAAGTTTTTCGCTGTATTTTTTGTGGCAATTTTACTCCTTTTCTCCGCCAATTGTCAAGTGATTTATATGATATAGGTATCTCGTCGTAACTTTTATGAAAGAATACCACCCCTAAAGGTGGATAAACGTAGACAAGTATTCCCTGTATATTGGAAATTAGAAACTACAAAAGCCCATAGTCCATGAACATCCAGACACGGAACTAATTGCGTAATTTTTTATGTGTACAAAGTTTGGTCTCGTCGCGGGAATCGAACCCGCAACCCTTGCGCGATATAGAAGTCTATCCACTTACTAACTACACCAAAGGGGCTATTTAAAATGTCAGAATCATAGCTTAGAGCCGATAAACATGTCGCTATGATAAAAATAAAGTGTTTAGCATCGGTGCTTGTAGCTCATCTAAATCTAAGTACATCTATTAATTAGTTATCTCTACTCTACTCTATAATGTTTTACCCACGTTATAAACCCACGTATAAAAAGTAGCATGTTACTCTCCAATCCATAAACTATATCTATGCCAAAAATCACGCTGATCCGTTGCTCCGTTGCAGCGTTCAAATACGGACAAATCAACTGACCAACAAACACACTTTTGCATATATTATAATTACTATAGTGCGTATAGCCGATATTAAGACTTGCTTTGCAATTGAATACAATTGCTGGTGTACAAAATACGAAGCAAAAATCACTGGTCAGCCCTTCTTTTCAAATGAAACACTTCAATCGCACGGCTAAGGTGACAAGGCGGACAGCCGGGGTGCAGCGGGGGGCGCGGCGGCGCGGGGGCGTCGATCGATGGCGGCGTCGTTATTCGGGCGACAGCCTTTGACGATGTCGCGGATCACTTGCATGCAGCCGGGACGATTGGGACCACGTTTTCTTTCTACTAAGATTTTTGTTAGCTGCTTCAAAAGTCGCGTAATTGAAATAGCTGCTGTTTCGAGGTGATTATTATGTTTATGCTAGCTTTTGAGTTGACCTAAAAAAGTGTATCTTTTGGCTAAATAATTAACAAAACAAAAAAAGACATTAGAAACATGACATTGACATTTTCAGCAATTAAATTGATATGTAATTTTCAGCTTTAATGTAAAATTGAATTATAACATTCAAAAAACTTACTGAAAGCCAATAAATGGTCATCACGACATAATGACAAAAAAAATTGATGTAGGAATCTAGCGCCAAGTGCAACACACCAAGTCCACGCCTCCACGGGCACGTGACTGACGGCCGTCACACAAACTCACACAAGTATACACACAACACACCAGTGTACACGACGTTATTGACACATGATGTGTGAGGGTAATTCAGGGAAACTTCTTAACAATATCAATTTCACCATGAAAATACGTGAACAAAACGATGAAATAGGTACCATGTCATAGGTGAAATAGTCTTACTTCTATAGCAATTATTGATTAGCAAAATTCTTAACATGGTATATGTAGGTTGTATCACGATTTATCTCGATAGTTTAGCTATTGATCACTACCTCGCCTGATCGTAAGCGGCAATGTGGTCGAAGATGGTGAATACGCTAATCCTAAATTAGAACTGGCTAATCCTAAATTAGAACTGGCTAATCCTAAATTAGAACTGCCTAATCCTAAATTAGAACTGGCTAATCCTAAATTAGAACTGGCTAATCCTAAATTAGAACTGGCTAATCCTAAATTAGAACTGGCTAATCCTTGATTGTAAATTGCAGCAGCCGGAACACATTGATAGATGCTTTGCGTCAGAGATTCAACTTGAGAGACGTAGCTAGCCAGGTGAGCACTAGAAAATGCCCTCCCACGAAGCAACGTTTGAGACAAACGACAACGGCGGCCGCGTGCCCCATCTCACTCTCTCTTTAGAATTTTCATCCGACGAAGTTTGTTACATTTCTGGATGTTGTCGGACCATGGTCCTTGTAGTTCCTGTTCCCTAAATACAGGGAATCTTAGTTATGCGTAGAGTACCTACATATTATTATAGAACCTATATACCAATTTACTAGGTGGTAGGACTAACTCTTCTGCTAGTGTCCGTCTGGGTTGGTACCACCGCTTTGCTCGTGTAGTCTGCCTCGAAACAGTAATGTGCAAGCATACCTAATGCTACTTATTGTCTCAGGGAGGGTAACGAGCGTACTGCAGTGCCGCGCAGGCCTTTGTGTTTCAAAATTCTGAGTGTCACTGCAATTGTTATGGGCCGGCGTAATGCTTACCATCAGGCAAACGACCAGATCATCTCGTACCAATTAGCATGAAAAAAAATTGTATTATAACCAATTGTATTGAATTTTAATCAAATCTATATACTTATGTGTAGAAGTTCTAGTTAAAAGTTCGTTGATACACACGGCGGGTTTTAAAATCCAACCAATCGATATCGTAAACACCCATTAGCTATAGCATTAGGATAGACAGTAGGTAATAATTAAAAGTTCCCCGAACAGGCGAGGTGTAATGACTGTTATAATGACGTTAGCGGCAAAGGTGACAGCGCGTCATTTGTTGGCTGTCAGTTGTCAGCTGTCATTTGTCAACGGTTTGTCAGCCGCAATGGTATCAGCCGGTGCGGGGACGATTGACGCGTGTCACTACGCTCCCGATACTACGAGATCTCGACTCTGGATAGTGATGGTAGAACCAAGTTCACCTCAGTTCCTGATGTAAACCCGTTGCTTCTCTATCTGCCTAACCTCACTGCGGATTTACTTCAAAGGCGACACGATTATCAATTTAACCAGAAGAACCACTACAATATATTTTTTTTATACTATCGGATAACATGGTCGTTTGCGTGATGGTAAACACAACGCCAGCCCATAACAACTGCAGTGCAATTCAGAACTTTGAAACACGAAGGCCTGTACGGCACTGCATTGCATTGCGCTCGCTACCCTAAGACATTAGGTAACATTAGGTATGCTTGCGGACACTCGCAGAAGAGTTAGTCCTACCAGCTGTAAAACTACAAAAGAAAAAACTATCCACACCGATCACGTCATAACTATCCGAACCGAGATCCAGTAGTAGTGTCAACACTCGCCACCCTGTGATCCGACAGGTGAGCGCGGAATTATTAACGACTGTTTGATTCACACCTCGCGCCCCGTCCGCTACAACACCAGTCACCAACTAACCACCGAGGTGTCCCTGAAGTGTCGATGCTACTATGAATAACATAAACCATACAATAGTTCTTGGTAAACCGTAGAAGACACTTTCGAAGAACTGAGAACCTGTGACAAAGTTTCCTTTGCAACTATGGTTGTTTGACTGAACTCGCAAAGTAACAGCTGATTAACTTAATAAAGGGCCTGTTTCATGCTGTAGCATTGCTTCAGGGTTCAAGTCCCTACAATGAGATTGAGGTTTTGTTGAGGAAAACATCATCGGACCACTGACTCCCGATTTTATACGATGATGTGATCGAAGGTGATACGCTAACCCTATCTAGACTTAGGATTAGTACTGGCTCTCAAGAGCGGGAACACGACGATAGGTGGTAGGGGATAGATTTTGAATTTAAGGGTTGTAGCTAGCCGAACGAGCACTAAACACCAAAATGTACTACCATCATGGTCATGATGATTTCCTTTACCACAGCAAGCATGTATCATCCGAACCAGCGACCTATATAGTTGTCAACGATCTAACGAACATACGAAAACGGCCTGTCAAAAACAAAAACAGATTTTTTTTTAAATACTACTACAGTACAAAGAGCCAACGCAAAAAAATGGGTACTAAATTGGTGTTTGAAAATAATTATACCATTAATTTCTTCTACCTAGAAGCGTCATTTGATTTATAACGACTGCAAAACCACTGAAATACTTTCATAACTCAATCGCTGCAAGTTCCGCGAACGGTTGCACAGACTATCGATCATGACAACTATTCGAACTAACCGCATATTTACCGACTGACGGAGACGTCACGGGTAATATCCACCTCGCTATTAATAAGTCACCATACCGCCAACCACTACGATCTACTATGTACAATACTATAACACCACCCCCAGGCGATGTCACTAGGACACAATCTGTGACCACCCCAGACAGTTTGAAGTAGGCTGGGTCATCACCTTAACGTAAATCTTCACCTTCAAACTTGTTGTTCGACAACAGCAGTTTACCTACTGACTGCTGACTAATTAGCTAACTTTCAAAACCTACGAAGCTTTGGCGATTGTTCATTATACAGGTTTATGGTTATGGTCTCTAACCTCGAAGTATTAGAGCTATAGGTACTAGATACTTGTCTCTAGTATAAATGAATATCACTAGTGTGCCTGAATAAAATATACATTTACAGTTTGCATTACAATGAGATCCAAAGATTCAAAATTGTAAAAATCCAATAGATTTTAACTAAATACCTATTCCAAAAATTAGAATCTGTTAGATTCATTAAAATAACCATCACTAGACTACCGTTACTATTTTTCAGATGCTGTCTCCACGTGAAGATGACGACGACGACACTCACTTGTGCATCAAATGCAACACCACCATTGTTGGCTTGGACAACTACGTCAAGCACAGGAAGGATCGATGCGGCAAAACAAAAACCATAATTGGAAACAAGACTGATCTTCCACCCATCGACTCTTTAGACCCCACTTACAGCTTAGGAGCTGATGTTTTCTTCCAATCTTTAGAATTGCAAAGCAGTGTCAAGAAAACCTCCTTGTCGAGGCTAACTCCTCCCATTCTACCAATCTCAAAACCTAGTATAGACAGGAAAAGCTGTTTAGCCATTGCATCCACGTCAAGGGATATCCCTCGAATGAGCCCACTTGAAACCAATCTTAGAGGAGAAGACTGGATAGGAGGCCATACGCTCAGAATAAGTGGCAGTGAAGATAATCAGACGAAGCTAATAAATGCCGTTGCAAGTATCAGTGGAGCTGCCAAGAAGGAAACCAGTTCGTCGTACTCAATAGGGTACAACGATTATAAAGGCGACGATGAAAGTGATGAATCTGATGATTCAGAAGAAGATGACGAGGAGGAAAATATTACTTGTGGGAAGTGGAAACCATCTCCAAATTATACGGGAGGTAAATGGCGTCCTGCTTCACCAGACCATGAATGGGATGACCAAGAACATACGGCTACGTGGAAAGCTCTCCTGCCTGAAGTTGATCGTGATGAAGACTATGATGTTCCACCACCAGGACACACTAAAGGTAAATGGATTCCAGGGGCTAACGAAAAAACACAAATCATGCAAACAACTATACAGACAAAAGGATCTGTCCAATATTGGTGTGGTCCTTGCAACAGAAGACTGGGTTCTCGAGCTATTTACGATAAGCATTTAAGATCCAGTTTGCATTTAAAAAAAGTGTTGCCTGAACATGAACTGGAATTCTCTGGACATTTAGATCCTATGAAGATAGGCGAAAAACGAACAACAAGACCATCCAGGTTTGTAGATGACGGCATTTACTTACAAGTTGAAAGAAAAAAGAGACAGAAGAAAAGCGTAAAGTTAAATGTTAAAATTGAATCTAAGAAGAGAAAACGGAAAGCTACCTTCGTCCACTGCGCTGGTTGCAAATCTCGCGTGAGGGAACATTTGATGGGGAAACATCTGATATCTCATTACCACTTTAGAAAGGCAACCGGTGTAACAAGTTCCGTATATCAACAGCTAATTTTGGATAATATTGAAGCCGTCGTTCATCAATCTCCGTTTCAATGCAGTCCTTGCAAGTTTTACACCAACTGGCTTCCCAATTTTATGCATCATTGGTACTCAGAAGAACATGAATGGAAAGTGGCGTTTATTGAGGGGAATTTCTGGTGTTCATTTTGCAAGTTCGAATGTGGGAGTTCTCAAGAAATGCTGCTGCATATGTCTAGTTCTGACCACAGCGAAGTTGTAGCAGTGATTAATAGATCGATGCCTATTATCATCCGAAAGAAAACAGTACTAAAGTGTGAGACATGCTCTGAAATTTTTCGGTATAATTTAGAATTAAAAAAGCACAGCCATAAAACAGGTCATCCGATGTCATACACAGCAACTGATACCTATCAAGAACTGCACAAATGTCAGCATTGTAAAGCTAAATTCAAAACTTCGCTGACTCTTGCAGCCCATTTGAAGTCAAGACATAAACACAAAACTCACATTTGCCTGGTCTGTTCTAAGAACTTTGACTCTTCAGAAGAGGCTAAGCGTCATCGTCATTCATCTGAACATAGAATTAATCGCAAAGAAATGTTAATGAAGCAGGGCGTTATAACGAAAGATTTGAGGAAAAAATGCCCGTATTGTCCAGGTGATGTTATGATGAAGAATATTTTAGTTCTGAAGGAACACATTAGGTTATTTCATCCTGATATAAAAAAATCGTAAGTGCTATTCAATCTTAGTACTTTTTCCACGCAAATTAAAGTCTCACATTATTGCCATTCTATTCCAGGTGTCCTAAATGCGGTATGGAGTTCATCTTTTCGCAAGAAGTAACTAGCCATATAAGAGCCAAAGCGTGCAGATTTCAAGCGACTAAAAGAGAAGATTCTTCAGATTTCTGGAACTGCAGCCAGTGCCTCTTCACTACCGACTCTCAGGCTGAGTGTTACTTCCATGAAGTCCTGCATGAACCTCCAAAAACGGAGGTTAAAAAAGTTGGTGACATAGAAAAGGTTCTCCAAAAGTACACCTGTCCTATATGCCCGAAAAGCTTTAGGAAAGCATCGTTGAGACAGCATTTGAGACAGCATACATTCGAGAGGCCGTTTGTTTGTACCATCTGCAACGCTAACTTCACCCGGCAGACCAGTCTAAGCAACCACGTGAAGCACGACCACGGGGATAACGCGCAGAAGATGCCTAAAGGGCTGACAGCAGTCGAAGGCATGAAAGAGTGGAGTTGTGATAAGTGCTTAAAAAGCTTTCCTGACAAGTAAGTATGAAAATCCAGAATCCAAAATTCTAAGTTAATAATGTTAAAATATTGTTATTGTTTGTGTTGAGTTCGTTAAAATGCATGAAGTATTAGCAAATAAGCCACATAACTCATAACAATTCACCAAGGTTTAATGTTTTCACCCATCATGTCATGTCCCAATCAGATCACAAGTAGGAAGTTAGCGCGTCTGAAAATAGAATGCTGCATCATCGTCCGCTCAGAGATAAATTCACTTGTGCAGCGGATGCGCGGCGTGTCACCCGTCACACAACTCCTTCACAAATATCGGGACATTAATAATTTGACACGACTGTGACACTAGTCATCGCGCTCGTCCAGTCGTCGAGTAATCAAAGCTGCGCCCGCGCCGCGTCCCTGCACCGGTACTACCCGCGCTGACGTTTTTACACCCTGCTGCGATAAATTCCCGGATGCGCGGTATTTTCAGCGCTGGATCAAAATATTAGTGTCAGAAAGAGATAGTGGGTTCCACTCGCTTCAATTTTATTGTTAGCACGTGCGTAAAGTATTAGGGATTTGCATTCTGATGTTTCGTTCGTTTTGATAGCGCCAATCGTTGGTTTATTTACTTTATTGATAGCCGCTAGTTTCAGAACTATTTATTTGTTTGTCAGTCTGTAAATTGCGAAGATCAGAGACGGAGAACTCAATGTGTCAACTGGTAGTTATAGGGGGTTAAACTTAGCCGGCCAACTTAGTAGGATCTTTATGTGTCTTCTGAAACCAGATTGTTAATTGGAGTGGATTTACGATCAAGCAAACACGACGTAGGTATATCAAGAAAATTACAAAGCGAATTAACAGACAAAGGGTAAGCTTCAATCATAGATCTAGGTTGTGTTAGGTTTAGCAATGTTCGGGCCAGTCGGTAGGTTTTAAAGAGTGACCTGCAGTAGCGGCATTTGCAAAAGCTATCGCCGATGGTTCACTATCAACAGTCGTTAACCCATTCTTGAGGCCTTCTAGCTGCATATTTATTGGCTTGCCACTTGACCAAATTAATAAAAAGAACGAAGCCATAGATTTCAAATCACTACATTAGGTACTAATAAACGGAGAAGAACAGGACACATTAACGTTACTTCAACCACTAAAACAAACGCCTTAGAGCAAGTTAAGTTCTTCATGAGCAGAGCAGTTCCTTCATGAGCAATAACAGCGAGCCATTCCACCATTCCGATGCAAAGTAGTCCTCCAGCCCCCGACCGCATGTATCAAGGCGACGCCTTCATTGCACAAGTTTCATCGTATCCTGACAATTGCAATTGCAGTCTAACTGCTTTAGCTGGCCCGTGGCGAGAAAAACTATAAAAGCAAAAACCTAAAAATGACTTAGTCTGTCTAAACACGCTTCGAATAAGCTAGCAAAACTATGTATACGTACTATCAGTCACATCAAATTTAAAGCAAAGCGGGGGTCATTGAAGAGGTCCGTCCAAATATAAAAACACATCTATACAAAAATAAAATTGAAGTGTCTGTTTGTAATATCAAAATAACAGCTTTTTACCAAATGCATATGAAAGTATATACGGTACCTATAACAAAACAACCATTTTTAACATTTTTGTCTGTCTGTCTGTCTGTTTATTCGGGGTAATCTCCGAAACGGCTGGGCCGATGTTGACGGGACTTTCACTGGCAGATAGCTGATGTTATAAGGAGTAACTTAGCCTACTTTTATATTAGAAAAAGATTTAGGGTTCTTCATAAAAATAAATCCCATGAAATCCAATATCTCCGCGCGGGTGAAACTGCGGGCAGCAGCTAGTAACAAGTAAAATCATATCAAAAGCTTCAGCGTAGATATTTTATATCACAGATTTTTGCTGTCATTATATCTGGCTTCGAGTCCAGTAATAATAGGTTTCTTTCTCTTGTCCTCGATTGAAAAGAGACACGCGTAGTAATTAGTTTAGGTTTGTAACAAAATCCAGTATAACGCACAGCGCATCCGAGATAAAGCTATCCTACTGTACGCTGACAACAGGGGCGTCTAACGCCTGATGATCTAACTTGGGTGATATCTCGAACTATGGCAATGGCAACTGCATTAATGCAGTCGACACTTAGCGGCCGTGTGTGGTGTTGCCAGTCACCGCGGCTCCCGCTGTAATGGGGTGATCAGCGTTCATTTGCTCTTTGAGTGTGCGGAGAATGTGGGTTTTGACAAATGTGATGGAAGGAAAGATTGTTTGTTCTATCGATGTGGAAATGGAAATCGTTGATAAACCTATATCGTTTGAACTCTATACTAATACCTAATGACTCTATACAGGGTGAGTTTGAATTGGTATGATATCCCGGAAGGGGATGATTAGGGCCATGGTTGTCGACAAGTTGTGATAAACTTGAAAAAACGTAATTCAAAATTTTCTAGTAAAAAAACTGCAAACCTTTAGTGCGCGGCATTTTCTGGATTTTTTCTAAGTGTCTTCTAATCAACATTATCATTTAACAAAGTTCAACATAGTGAATCTGCTGATCTAGAGCTTCCCGGAAGTTCTGGAGTAATATCCCGCGTTACAGAAGACTCCATTGCCCTAACAACCAATAGCAGAAAAATATTCCTCTTTCCTATCGCCATCAAAGTGGAGGCGTTGACAGATATATGTATGACTGTAGGTAATTACCTATAGGCAGGTATGCAAACTTTGTTGCATTATTTATTCGAGTTGGAAAGACAATGTAGGTGTCTGTAAAATCACTATGTATATATAGGTACAAACCAAATGATAAAATTATAACCCGATGTCTCTCGGTAGGTACCTACTACCTGACAGTAGGTATAGGTAGGATATATTACAAAGGTCTGAATCAGCTAATAACTAACTTTTCCCACCCGTATCTATTTTGTGTTGAAACCAACATCGTGTTAAAGCATATTTTATAGAGGAGTGTTTATGTGAGTCGCCTACCATGCTCACCTAGAATTCCTAGAAGGTACCTTATTTCAAACATCTCAATGATTTCAGGGCGCCACTATCCGGCCATACCTGCAGTGAAAACTTCCCTGCTTTGAGTGAACATAAGTGTCACCTTGAAGAGTGTTCTTTTGTCACCGCGAGTGCCGTCCGACTTGCCAAGTATGCTCAATATTTCATTTTTGTAAAATACTACTAGGAAAAAAGAACAAAAAAAAGAAAAAAAGGAAAAAGACCCAAATGTACATAAAAGGTTCCAAATACCTATTGCAGACATTTTTTATCAAATCCAAAACTTTTTTGTGTTAGAATCATGTACATAATAGGTATATTTCTATGGTTATAATTTCAAGATAGGTACTAATTTGATGACAGAAGAAGTATTAATAAATTAACAAATAACTCGTTTTAAGCGTCTGTACGGACCACTAGGTGGAATAGAGCCCTGTCTTTCTAAAAACTCAGCCAAGAATTTGTGACGTTTGTTTATGTGCCCTCTAGTGAGGTTTCTATGTAACACTTAAATTTAACATTACGTGATGTACGCGTACGTAATGTTAAATGTGTTCAATAACTAAGTTCCAGTAGATGGCGCTAAAACCAATCTTGGATATAAGTTCTATAAGAAGACAATAGATGGCGCTAAAACTATTTTTTACTGATTATTCTTTAATAAAACCATTTCAGACATGAGAAACGACATGGACTAACTGGAATAGAACAACGCCACAAATGTCCACAGTGTCTCTTCAAAAGCAACCAGGCCAGTCATTTGAAAAGGCACTTGCAATGCCACAAAGGAGACAAACCTTACGCCTGCCCGCATTGCGATTTTACTTGTGGAAGTTTGGTATGTTACTTCTTTTGAATATCATACATTATATACCTTCTACCATAAATCTTTATAAATGCTATAAATTGGGGACCAAACATATTGAGTAACCACCGCTATGATTTTAGTATCACAATTATAATATAGTGTTACGGAGACGGGGTAAAAGACAACTCGCAGAAACATTTTTTTTTAATTTTCTGCCACTTACAGGCGTTTTCAGCAGGCTGAAACATGTTTTCGGGTCGTTTCGGAGGAAGACCTAACACATATCAGTTAATCAGAAATTACTCCTAGTTAACGCCGTTTTCAGCAGACTGAAACATGTTTTCAGTCCGTTTCAGGACACGAGTAATCACATGGCACCATTTCCTGAAAACCCATTTTCAGGCCGTTTCAGGCCAAGTTACACCCCTCCAGTCCGCGGAACATTCTCGAAGGTGTGTGAGAGGGACAGCCTATCGTGTGAAAGAGAGAGACGATTAGCCTCGATCATGTCTCTCAAAACTTCCAGAAGAAAGTGTGAGCAGGATGGCTATAGGCGCAAAAAGAGAGGAACAATTGTACCTATTACCTAACCGAATGTTCCAGAATAATGCGAGAGAGAGATAGCTACACGCGTGATAGAACGAGATGGACATAATCTACTACCATCTGGAAAGTCCTCGATGTGTGTACAAGGGACGGCTGTATGCGTAAAAGAGAGACGTCCATATTTGACCTTGAACTAGATCATTCGGGAACTTGGTAGCACAATTTGCGGCGCATATATAAGCGGATCGGGACGCGGCCGGAGACAGTTTCTATTGCGATACCAAGCGATACACATCGTAGTGAGTTCAAAGCGACTAGTAGTGATTGTGAAATCTGTGACTAAGTGAAATACTTGTGATTGTGATATCTGTGACATAGTGATATACTAGTGATTTTTGTAGTGAATAGTGTTGCAAGTGATTCCTTTTGAATTCAATAAAGTAACTGTTACTTTTACGGCTTCTTTCTATCAAACGTTACCCTATAGCTCGTAACAATATAATATGTCACGACATGGCTTTTTTTCATATTTCAACTACATACAATAAAGTACACAACGGATCTAGGGAGGTCTGAAGACAGACGATCTAGCTTCAGCTCTTCTACAAATTCATAATTTATATAAGTATATATATATATATACATAATTATATGCCTGTAACAATGATCCTATCGCACATATTTGTACTCTTGTGTGTGCACTGTATTGTGGTACATAATATTATCTACTACTCCAAATAAATAAAATTGAAGTGTCTGTTTGTAACATCAAAATAACAGCTTTTTACTAAATGCATAATTATGAAAGTATATACGGTACCCATAACAAAACAACCATTTTTAAAATTTTTGTCTGCCATTCTGTCTGTTTGTTCCGGATAATCTCCGAAACAGTTGGACCGATTTTGACGGAACTTTCACTGGCAGATAGCTGATGTTACAAGGAATAACTTAGGTTACTTTTATTTTAGAAAAAGAATTAGGGTTCCGCGCAAAAAAAATACCATGAAATCCAATATCTCCGCGCGGGTGAAACCGCGGGCAGCAGCTGGTCGTAAATATAGTTCTAGGCACCTATTCTAGACTTACCCAAACTGTATTATTTGCATATTCGGTAAGTAATTATGAAGTAATATCACAGGTTATTTTTCAGGAAAATCTTCGCAAGCACGTGCTCCGTAGTAGCCGCCACAAAGACGTCTTTCTGTACCACTGCAAGCATTGTGATTATAAAACTAACTTGGCATCGGATTTACGTAAGCATTTGGTCAGCGACCACAGCAGCGAATATAATGTGGTAACTGCTATGCAAGCAGCTAAAACGCATTTGGTGAAGAACTCTTAAAATTAAAACTGTGGTACCTACCTCTTACAAGAGCTTCACAAGAGCTAGTTATGTATCTACAAGAACCATTGAACCACCTACAGGCCATTGTAGACCTATCTATAAACCTACTCGTATATTGTGTTATATCCCAAATTGTTATATTTTAACCCACTATCAGCGCTGGCTGGTAATGACAAGGCAGTGCCGCTAGAATGGTGGGTATAAAGCTGCTGCATGAGCTTACCCACCATTCTGGCGGCATTGCCTCGATCTTTTATTATTGCAGTAGGTACTTGTAGACTAAATAGAAATAAGACTTAGTAATCTTTTAGCTATAATTTTGATTTTAAACTTTGATGCACTTAAAATATTTTGTATAAGTATTATTATGTCTAATTTTATTTTACGGTTTAATTGTGTTTAGTTCAATAGGTATTTGAACTGATTTTTATGCCTAGACAGAGGAGATAAAAGTAGAAAGTACTAAAGTAGGTATATGATTGTATCATTATTAACAAACAATTACGTAAACGATCAAAATGATTTATATTAACCCAAAATCTACGTTTTTCATGTTTGAAGCAATACGTTTGACCATAGAGTAGTACTAGTTTGACCATCCCGGGGGCCCTTTAAAAATAAACTTGACACTGGCTAAATGTGTAAATCACGTGAAGCCAAAATAACTAAAAAAAGCATAGACTTTCGTTCACAAGGAGTACATTTTAAGAAAGAAAGAAAAAAAAAGGAGTACATTTAAAAATAATCTAGACAAATTAGTATTAGAAATATTAGAATCAGTGGCACAGATATATTAGATATTATTAACAAAATAAATAACGAATATTAATGATATTATAGATGTAGAATAATAACTTGCAATGCACGGTTGCTTATAAATAAAAAAAATTGCCTATTAATTTCGTTCACAAATATTCATTTTAATATGCTTAAAATGTAAAAAAACTGATGGAACACAACTGTCATGTCAAAACGTCTGCATGTCAGTGTGGTGTAATGTTACCACATTGCCAAAATTTCCCCTTAAATTAGGCAGTCAAATGCAGTAAATTAATGTTTTTTTTTACGATATCGAAACTCTAAATATTGACACAAATAACCAAGCAGGCAGCAATGGTTTTCAAAAGTTTACACCTACGATTAAGTCATCAAAATGGTTTTATTAGAACACAATCATAGAAGTGATTTAACATAAATTATTGTTCGCTACACTATTAGCTAATAAATACTCTGTGAAAGATGATAAATATTTTTAAAGAAAAATTAATTCTATAGTTGGTTTATAGAATTTTAAAAACGTAAACAAAACTATCATTATTTACGCTTAATAACATCAGAATTATTTTAGGCTGCAGTACGTCGTACATTACATTACTGCAGCCTAGCTTCCATGAATAATAATGTTCTGTGGCCTAGCTGTGGACTAACGAGTCATTGCGGAATGAGTCTCTTGGCTCGCCTCTCAATTTCACTTAAATGCTGGTACTTTGCCGAGCCATCCCAGAACAATAGTTCATACACAACCGAACTTGTGATTTTTATAGTTTAAATGTATTAATGTAGGTATCAACAGCAACTATTAAATTGCTCCCATTTTAAATTTTGTTTTATCGTTATGATGAGTATCATTTTATAGAGTTAATTACAGCTTAAAGATAGCAGTAATTATTTGAGAGATATCTGATGATGATGGGAGTGAGGCTATGAGTCCATTATTTTATAACAAAAATTACTTAGAGTTTTTATTTTATTTACATAATTTCATACTTATTAATGACCACAAAATACTTTGACAATCAAGACCTTTTTACATCCCAAGTTTATTAAGAGCAAACTATTCTTAGCGGAATTCTAAGATAGTAAGATACTTGCTGGCAACACATATGTGAAGCCGTCAACGTCAAGTCCAGCCGGCAGGCGGCAGCCCCGGCGGGAAAAAATCGTAAAGAAAAATCGACAGCGGTCGCGGTTGGTCGTCGCTCAATTTTGACGGTTTATTGACAAATATAATTATATCGATCGTTTATTACGATAAACATCAACAATCTTTACATAAATCGAAGGTTTTCCGTGATCTCGCTTACGTAATAAGCTTAGAAAAATAACTTACTATACATTGTCGTTCGCGATAAAATTTTCAGTGAAAATTTGAATTTTTGTGAAATAATGTGTTATAGTCTAAAGGTGTGCTGAAACAGTGAACACCTACAATTCATAATGTCATTGAAGGTGAGTGCCTGTAGTGATTCGCATAATAATTATTCTGACCTTTTTACCAGATATTATTTATTTTTGTTTATACGAGGGCGGGTGGGTAGCCAGACCTATATTCTCTTCAGGTATTTCAGATGGCGAAAAAGGGAATCTAAGGTAATTAAAATATTATGCTCAATAATAAAATATCATACGACGTACATAAATATAGGTAGGTAATTTGTTTTAGAGGTAGTATAGTAATTAAAGCATGGTATTCACTCATGACTTATGGTATAATAATAAGCTTTGATTAAGTTTAATCTTGCCATATTTACATTTAAACCTGCATTTATTTATATTCTAGTGATTATTTTTATATATACTTACTCATTACTAATTACTATAATAATTTTAAATTACTTTATATGAAGATGCAGTAGCTTTGAATATGCTAGTTTAAAATTATTTAAATTATATATTTTATTCGTAATTTTTACCAAATAGAAGTTGTTGAATAGATTGAAAAACATTAGCATTACCAGTGCAGCCCTCAAGCTGTGAGTATGTTTTTTGTTTAGTCTATCTACAAAAACATGCCCTGGTTTAGACAGTTAATTAAAAAAAATTTGAACTATAATTGCAAATAATTTTCTACAGTGACCATTCAAAATGGCAACAATTACTTGGTTAGTACTCAAGGCTTGTCAATTGCTTATTAGGGAATTAGCAAACTAATATAACTATGTTATAAATACAAAAAGTGTTTGATGGTTTGTCCTTCTTTCACACAGTAATGGATCAGCATTTTTTTGCACGAAGGTAGTTTGTGGACCGGAGTAACAATAGGCTACTGTTCATCCTGGAATAATCCATAGTTCCTGTGGGAACATCAACGCAAAAGCAGTTGTGGTACCTAGGATATCACAAACTATGAGAACTTGGGCTGCAAAACACCCAACTACACAAAAATGACCCACATAATAATCACTTTGAGATCTAAACAAAACCAAATTGTCTCCAGATATTTTTTTTTTTAAATTGTTATAATTTGTTATTGATCATATCATACACATGTACATACATGGCCACTTTCAAGGATAAATTGTTGTTTTTAATCTCACTAGGCTTTTGCTCATGAGAATGTCTTGTTTAAATAATTGTCAAGTTTTATCAAATAGGCATTCAAACATTGCACATTATATAAACCCTGCCACAGTGATTATCAATCACTATCTTTTTGTATAATATATTCACATTCTTGCTACCACAAACTTGCATAAAAGTTTAATTGTATTCATCAACCAGGATGAGGTTAATCTCAGCTCACTATAGAAATTAAGATTGTAGGAACCGGGTATTTTCTGTGCATCTCCATTCGCAATTACCCGAAGATGTTTTGCTGCATCTCCATTCGCAATTACCTGAATATGTTTTCCTGCATCTCCATTCGCAATTACCCGAAGATGTTTTCCTGCATCTCCATTCGCAATTACCCGAAGATAATTTCCTGTATCTCCATTCGCAATTACCCAAAGATGTTTTGCTGCATCTCCATTCGCAATTACCTGAACATGTGTTCCTGCATCTCCATTCGCAATTACCCGAAGATGTTTTCCTGCATCTCCATTCGCAATTACCTGAAGATGTTTTCCTGCATCTCCATTCGCAATTACCCGAAGATGTTTTCCTGCATCTCCATTCGCATTTACACGAAGATTATTCCTGCATCTCCATTCGCATTTACCCGAAGATGTTTCCCTGCATCTCCGATTACAATTATCCGAAGACGCTATCCTGCATTACTGTCAGCAATTATCTGTAACCCGCCCAACCGGTCCGCATTACAGTTGTCGCGGCGAGGGTTAGTTCCATATTTAGCGAAACCAGTCCTCAGTCACTGAACCGATGGTTAATCTAGGGTGTCTTTAGACTGAGCTTACCAGTTTAGCAGGTTTTCTGCCAAAATCCGTAATTATTAAATTTTAAAAATCAGGTATTGATTAATCCAGCGGATGTCATAATTTTTCTTTGGATGGAGCTACGTTTAATTACCTATGTTTTTAACAGTGGTTCGATCCAATTTCGTGATTTATTGCTTTGTTTTTGTAGCAAGTATTTATTGCGTTGTTTTTGGGATGACTGTTGCTATGTATCTTGAATCTGAGTTTCCGATACGGGGCTAGAAAAGCGACGGCTGGCATTTCCTATCATCAACGCTGTGCTGTTATCTATCATCGAATAATATGACGGTCAAATGTCCCTCTTTCACCCTTAATAAATTTGTGATTTCTGTAAGGTCAAAGGGGTAACACGTTAAGCATATATATATAGAATCAGGGTTTGGTTCTTATGTTGCTACGAAAAATCGACCTAGACCTTTGGACTAAGAATATTCTGCGTAGGCACAGGTACCTACTAGAATATTTTTCATAGTCTAAGGGCCGATTTTTCAATAGTCAGATAGCGTCCTGGTAGATAATTCCTTGAATCATAGCTAAGTCTGTGGTGAAGACAGACGTAAATAAATTTTATGGCATTCTAAAGAAATAAACCTTAGTTAGCTAACGGTTCATTAATTTTGAAATGAAAGACCCGAAAAACACACTAAAAACACGAAAATTAATCGATTGGATAGCAATCAGTTCGTTAAAATGCAATTGAAAAATCGGCCCTAAAGCGATGTTATTTCAGTAGGTACCAAGCCTTGTATAATAATATAATAAATAATAATTTTACAGCTGACAAATTAAAATCGATCCAGTATATTAGCAAATTATCAAGGCACCATTAACTGCGCCATCCCAACATCACCCATTCACCGCACGCTCGACGCGACATTTAGAAATCTCAGCGCCAACGGCCCATCTCGACGCGGTCCAAATGGGTCGTCTCGAAATATCGCCAGTTCAAGCAATAAGCCTGCTCACACACGGGTTTCGTTAATTGCGCTGCAATTTCAAAACGCCGCCACAGAGCTGCGGACTGCAGTTTTCGTACATTTTATATGAGCGCGCTGCACCCGGTGACACGGTGACACCGAGTGGTCGCTAGCCGCTACACGCCACGAAACGCCGTTTCTCGTTTCGTATAGACGCCGACCACAAAACGTCGACACAAGCTGGCGCGACGTCTTGTAGCTCTATATATAGTGCATCGCCCGTGTGCGGCAAGTGTATGTAAGTAAACACAGGCCATCTTCCACCCGTCTGGGCTCCCGTCTAGACATTGTTAAATATTGCAGTTTTGCTCTTCAAATAGCTCAGGGGTGCAAAGATGTACATTTGACTTGTTTTGGAAGATAGCCAATATTGTGGGAGATACGAATACAGAATTGAAATTGTATGATTATCGGTTTATTTAATATCAAAATGGGCTATAAAATAATGTCATCCATTGGATAATTAATTACTGTTAAAGCTGTGATAATGATACCAACAGATGGACTTTTTCAAAAAAAGTTGTACCAATAGTTTGGTAGAGCGCCCTCTACCTATCACATATTTCAGCAAGAAGTGTTCTAGCAATTCTTGAGAAGATATTTCAAAGGCAATTGTAAATATTTCAAATAGCACATGTTGGGTTGGGATCGGTTTGTGGCAAAATATAGGTACAATATCTGCAACATCCAAGTTTATGGGATAAATGTTATCTTTTTTAATTCTACAAATTTTGTTACAAATAAACACTTCTTTCTTTTTTCTTTAAATGTTCTAACCTCTAGCGCACTATCAGTTAGCATTGCTAGCAGTGTTTTCAGCATGTTGGCGGAAAATGCAAAATTAAAAAAAAATTATTAATAATTTGCAATATTTCGTTAAGTAAAAGTGTTCAGCTGTTTATGGACATGTTTTAGGTCGCTTGTATGAATAAAATACGTTATTAAATTCCAATTCGTTGTAACAAGCAAAAAAAATATTTTCAGCCGCCTCGCACGAAACCTATCAAGTTACGAACTGGATGCCCTTGGCATTATGTCTACGTAACTTTTTTTTTATTATAATTCCAATATGCCCAGGGCAAGTCTAATCACATTTTACCGTAATAGGATATAATTTATGTTATTTCGTGTTGTTGTTTACAGGCCCGGTTAGCAGAGCCCGTTTTTTATTAGGTAGGTAATAATCTAGAATTAATTAGTAATGGTATCTAACAATTAGGGAAATTGGTCTCCATCTATCATAATTACCTACTATAATTTACAAGTCATAAACTTCTATGCAACTCAAGCCTTGCGGTCCTAAGTTTTGAAAGTATAAGAACTAATTTCTGCCAGCGGTTTTCACCCGCGCTCCCACAGAAGCGTGCATTTTTCATGATTTTTCCGTAGCCTATGTTACTCTCAAGTCCATAAACTATATCTATTCCAAAAATCACATCGATCCATTGCTCTGTTGATGCGTGAAAGAAGGACAATCCAACAAACTTACAAACGCAATTTAGCATTTATTAGTACTAGCTTCTGCCCATGGTTTCACCCGTGTTCCCACAGGAACCGTAAATTTTTCCGGAATAAAAAGTAGCCTATATGTTACTCATTTATGCCAAACATCACGTCGATCCGTTGCTCCGTTAGTGCTTGAAAGAAGGACAAACCAACAAACACAGTTTCGCATTTATAATATTAGTAGGATATATGTATCTAGTTAGTTGTAGGTAGTGGCACAAGGGTTGTTTACGGTAAGTGAAAGCTCTAGAAGCAATATAGGTAGGTATGCACGACAATGCAAGGATTTTGAAACACATCGCGTCATTGCTCGCATATTTGCCCTTCCTTAGCTTTGTTGCTCAATTTTATTACACTAACAACATTCTAACTCGCTTTACAAACATATTCTCCCTTATCTCCTTAGTAAAAGTTCGTTGACACGTGGACTAAATACCTAGCTCAGCATGCTAATAGTCTGGGAGTAGTCTCCAATTAAGTCTTCTGTCCCTAATTACGAAGTCTTTAATGTTTGTCGCGACATGAAGACTGTTGCAACTTGCTCTTGCTTAAGTAGCTTGAGAAAAAAATCTAACTAGGTACAATAAGCTATCATCATTCGGGTTCTTGTAGAGAGAGCTAAGTCATTCTTTATGTTTTCCCTTCATAGTGAATAGAGGTGATCGTCTTGTTCTGATGCTTGATGATAAATTTAGTGCAGTAGGTACCATCTAGTTGATGTAACACCGTTTCTGCCTTCACACGCGCGTTGACGCCTGAAAACGTTTTTTATTGGATAAGTCGTGTAAAAAACTGACGATGCCACCTGTATCTTTATCATTCGAACCCATCATTTGGCCGGCTTATTCTCTATACTTATCTTCATTATTACTTGCTGCCGGTCTTTAATTATATACACAGTCTTCGCGGTAATTACTCAGTTATTATCGCCACTGGTGTTTAGCGGCTTCTCGTTGCGTAACTAATTGCCTCGACCCGTTGTTACTCGTGTGCTGATGACGCTAAGCGTATCCTATAAGAAAGTGCTAACGGTGTTATGTCTGAACTTAAGACCTAAACAAGCCTTTCCGCTGTTATTAAGACTAGATATTTCAACAAGTTCTTTGCTTCTTGCACACGTTTCGAAAAAATTGTCACTATCTAGACACACGCTATCAGTGCGTCAGCCAAGTTCGATTTATTATTATTTACACGATTTTTTTATAATGTAACGAGTCGTTTTCGATGGATAACACCGCAGAACAATTGCAGTGCCAAACTCAGAATTCTGAAACACAAAGGTCTACTCGTCAATCATGCAGCTCGCTCGTTAGATACTATTTTGTTGATTGAATATTTCGACAAACTTGTTTCTAAGTATGATCTAGTTATCTAGGATTTCAATGAATGCTATAATTATTGCTGTATCAATTCAATTGTCATTCTCTTTCTCAACTTTTTTCTTCTTACAACTGGGAATATATGTGTCTTTAGAAATCAGTACCTATCTCTCAATCGATGTTTAAAATAGGAATTTCACTAGCCAGATAGATATCTATGCCTATTATGAACAGAATAAAAAAACTTGAGCGTGATGTAAATGTTGTGATTAAATTATTTTAAACAATTCAAAGAGGTATTTTTCTCGGCTAAGGTTCAAATCGTATTTGGCTCAACCCATGAAAGGAAAAACCTTTCTTACTTTTCCAATGCTTCGCGAATGCATGCCTAATTCCCCCTTTGTATCCAATAGAAACAGCTTCCCCAGTGATTATCGATTGCGCGTCCGAAATAAACCGTCCCACTTCTCGCTTTCCCGCCTACATTTTGATCCCCAGACTCTTGATGTTACGTCAGCTCATTCGCTTGTAAGGCAGCCCTCACACCTAATTCATGATTGATGGAGCAATCGCGGACCAGGAGAAAACCATGGAAAAACGACGATCACCGCTTGACGCATATCGTATCGTTTATTGTGGTTGTGGTTGGGGCTTGATGGAAATCTAGTTCGAGCACGTAACCCTCTTCTACCTATGCTTCTGACCGACTTCTGACTGAGTATGCTTATGACTTCTATCCAAAGAAAATTGTTTCACAACCACTGCATGCTCAGTGCAGACGCCGAGGTAAATAAGCGGTGGTGCGCAAGCAATGTATGTAAAGCGGAGCTGTCGTCGCTTTGAGCCCAGGCAGGGCTTCGAGACAGCACTATCTGCCGTTCTTATTTATTTCGTGGTTTTCTTGATGGATTTGCATCAAGCCGCGCTTGCGCGTGTATTATCTCGTAATCCGCGCTTGATCAAAAGCATGGTTATTTTGACAGCAAAACGCAGTCTCCATATCATGTAGGTAACTCATTTAAAACAATATTATAATTAGAACTAGTATAAAGGACTCCACTAACCAGTATTTATACGCAGAATAATGTTATACATAAGTCATACTTACACAACATCACTGAGTGGAGAACTCACATCCAATTAACTGATCTAACACAAATTTCGGAGCTAGAGTCCAAAAAGTATTATAATACGAATAAATTCGTTATGGCACAAACGCAAGATGCTAACAAACCCTCAATATATCAGAACTGCGACATGCTTCACCTACGATTACTATATTACCATAACAATTTCCTTAACAAAGATTTCCCATAATCAGCTTATAACATCCATCTGCGTGAACCCTTATTTACATGACAACTCTTTACTCTATGTTTAGCTCTGACTCTATGAAGTCATTTTTGATTGCATTCATACGCCTCTAGTAACTAGTTTATTATGCCGCTAAAGTTCACCATACACGAGCGTACCAAATCCATCGCTCTGCGTGTGTATTGAGTGGAACGATGCACGATGGTCCAATTTCGGGCCCATAGACGGGCACTCCATTCCGAGCGCGACATCGCTCCATTTCGGTCATTCTGCATCTCGAGTACTACCAACTCAACTGAGCGCAAAAAATGGATCGTCGTATCGGCCACTAACTATGAGTTAGAACGTTGTATTTGGAACGTTTGGATTTCTAATATTTCTATCACTCCACGAAAGTCGAAATCCATCTGAAATTCCCCACACACGGACGGTTTTTGGAACGTTAGATTGGAATGTTGTGGATTGCAGTGCTCGTGTATGTGGGCTCTAACTAAGATGCTAGAGTCGTTAGTTAGATTGTAGAGTATGGCATTGACCTGATTTAGACCACGTAAAGTAGTTTAAAGAATTTATATTATATTGCCTTTAATGAGATCCTTCAACGTTTTTATTGCTTTAATACCAACAGGTTTAGAGTACTAATATTATTATAGTTGCCGAGAAACTAGTGTTTTTTTGTTACGGACCGTAGCAGACCGGACCGTGTGTTAGTGGTAGGACTAACTCTTCTGCGAGCGTCCGTCTGGGTTGTTACCACCGCTTTGCTCGTGAAGTCAGCCGCCAAGTAGTAATGTGCAAGCATTACTTTGTTCCGATTTGCTACTAATACAAATTAGTGCAACTAGTACTTATGGAATCTATGGTTATATTCACATGCCTTAAAATTCGTTTTGTACACTAATTTGAAACTGAAAAAAAGCTCTAGAAATATTCTTTTGTTTTTTTTTATATGCCGAAAACTCATTTCGTATTCCGGTTTGCAGTTTAAGACAAGCTCTGCTTATTCCGATTCATGAAACATTATGAAGACGTGACCAGAATAGCAAAATTCCAGCGTCAGAATATGAATTGGTTGTAAGTTGGTAGAATTTGTATCCAATGTTTTTCCATTAAAAATATCAACCATGCATGCTTACAAGCTGTGCAACAAATAGTATCTACTTTCCTACTGGGTACCTAGCTTACTACAATTTTATTCGCCTATCAAATATCCCACATCAAGCAATATTCCAACCTTATTTCAAATTCACGTTCTATAAATATAATTCCTCGAATTCCTCGGCATTCGGTGTTGAATTTCGCTGAGGTCCAAATATGCGGGATTTTCCGCACCTCGGGCGAGGTCGTTCGGTACTGCTACAGGTACACTGGGAGCGGTGGGGTATGTAGCGGTCAGATTACAGCTGTGGCCGTGAGCTGTGCAGGACTCGTACAAGCTGTAATGCTCAAGTATATTATTATTCAAAGTAATAACGAACATTGTTGTATGTGCAAGAGGTTGCATTGGTGGTACAATTTTCAAATTTAACTCTTGGTGAATTTTATGGAAAAACTACAAGTTTCGTTTCTCCGGGGTATCTAGCGTATAAGCTTTTACTAGATTCCTGCATGGACGGCAACTTATAAATTAAAAATTATAAAAGTAAAATTGAAATGTTCTTAATTAGGTAGTTATACTGCATTCGTAGTTGCGTATGAAAAATCCTAATAAATCCCTGGTTTATCCTAAACCTACCGGTAGTAAGTAGCACGATGAGTAGCGGTCACGTTACACCAATGACCCCGTTATATAAGGAGGTTAAGTATATCTTCTAATGTTTTGATACATGTATTGTCCTGTAAAGTGGCCATGTGTTAACTTAATTCTGTAGTTTAGCGTCCTTTGTTATTTTCCTTCTAAAGGCCTTGTTTATGTTGTTTCTAAATACGTACTTACGAACACAAAACAGAGTGTATTACGGGTTACGTAACCCGTTCTTAATGTTTGTTTGTTGTTTTTGTAGATCGTTTTACTTATTAACATCTTCTATTAGATTTTCAAGAAAAATTGTTGAATCATCGTTCTTTAAATATACGATATTTTATCTTTGGGATGTTGTTATTTAATTACTTTTATGTAGACACTTCTCACTCTCGAAGTATCTTTCAAAATTGTTCAATAATTTCCTATTTGCCTCCATACATCTTTGTCATAAAACAAAATTTCCCTTTAATTTCCCATTCCAGAGCAAGGATACATACATTTATATTGTTACAATGGATAAACGTTATTTAAACCAACGAAAAAAATTAAATGAATTTATTGTAGACAATGTGTGGTTACATACTTAGTGTCTCATCAGTTGGTCCAATTAATGATCGACGGACAATATTTTTAATTGACAACATTTAATTGAATATTAAATTATTAAAATAGAATAGAAATAGATATGTAAAAATTATTAACAAGATTTTTGATAATTATAAATTTTCACAACACAAAGAAAATTAGATTTTAAATAATAATTCCTTTAAGTTACATATAGAAACATTTCTCGAGTTTCCACTTATTGAGTTTTGTCTTAATTTTATTTGTTTATTTATGGTCTAGGCTTGCGTTTAACCACTATCTCTCCTGATGATAAGTGGCGATGCGGTCGAAGATGGAGCATACTGTCGGTTACTGAGGAGATCATTCGCTTCTAAGTATGCAAATGATTCATTGGTAGCTCTCTTATGTCTCTAGGAATTTAATTAAATATTTTTATAGTCATGAAAAAACAGTATTAAAAACTTCATACTGAATTTAGGTTTCATGAGCTGAGTTGTTAAATTTCCTATAAATCTTTGACTTTTATGGCGTACGAATATACTTTTTGAACCTATTTCGTTTTCATACCGCTACTCAGACATAAAATGTCAATCCATTAGCCTGTCTGCTTCCGCGAACACATAAAAAGCCAGTCGTATCGCATTGCACATTTTCGCAAGCCAAATAAGCACAACCCTCGTAAATACGAATGACTCTTGCCCAACACATACCGGGTAACGACGAATATGACGAAGTTCTAAGGAACTCGATCCCTCCTAGAACACCTCGTCGCTCTTTTCATCACTTGAAACTATAGGCAAATATACATTTACAAAGAACTACCCATGTTCTCTTATGGCTGCGTCGCGTCGGGGTTTTTTGTTTGTTTGAAAGCTAGAACTTTATTAACCATTACGTTATTTGCAAGGTTGATTATTATAACTGGTTTTAAAATTTTGTGTATTTTTAATCGTATTTTTTGTATAATTGCTAATATTTACCTATTTTAGATTGTGTCCTTGAGTTCTAGACACCAATTAAAAACGTATACTTAGGCTGTTGATCTGTACAAATTAGGTATTCTTTTCTTATGTGTCTGCAATTCGCTTTCTATCAGTAAAACAGTAGACAAACCTGATCGAATACAAATAAAAAAGCTCCATTTGCACATGCGAAGCCTCTCTCCTTATAGGGCTGCATTCATTGAACCTGAACGAAAGCTCGCGGCCGCATTCTGATATCGACCCAGTACAATGAGCCCTTTGTAAACTGCACTGATAGGCAAAACCGGCTTGTATGTCTAGCCGGCACTTCCTCTTTGGGTTGTGTCGTTATTTCATGTAGTTTTAACTGCTGAATAACATTATTCAATATAATTATTGTAAATAATTGATTATTTTCTTACTACATACTATAGTTTACTAGCTTCCTTGTTACCAAACTACACTCAAATATAAGATTTTGTAATACGCTACCATCCCCAGTTATTTAATATGTAAAGAAAATCGAAAAAATGTGAGGACACCTTAGTCAGTATCTTAATATAATGTCGGGAAAAGAAACAATAGAAATGAGTGACATTTGTTTACGCAGCTAGGTAATAATGTCGTCTGACAAAAACTGCCTAGGTACTAATACAACGACACTGACTAAATGACAGAGTATGCAAATAGGGAACTACAATGAGTTAGATTCAGTCTACGTTTAAGAGCAATTGTAAATTTGTAATACTCGAGAAGCGTAGACATAACTACCTTTAGCTCCACTGGCTCCGTAAAAAAGTATGCTATTTCAAAAATTAATCAGTATCTAGTCTGTTTTATTTTTTCCTAGTATTACAAGTGTTACTTAATTTTATCATTCAATAATTGTACTATTTAAAGAGCACAATCCTTGCGATCTGTGATATGTATAACATATTGTTTCTGAGATGTCTTGATTTTTTTGCTTACATACTTTTTAATAACATCATGTACTTCATCATTACAATTTTATATTGATATTGTAGTTCTGCTTCGTATAATGATGTTTGAATGATGAGTGAATTCAATAGAATTCACTCGGACTAGGCTACGTTGCATTGGATTATACCCGCTCTACTTACTATCTTCGATGTAAATAGAAGCCAATTTCATGTGAAGTCATACATAAGTTTATCGTAAATACCTACTAATAACAAACTCAAAATTACTTATACATCGTCGGCTGCCCGCGCAAGGTCACTTGTCAGATTGACTAATTGCTTGATTTTTGTTCTTGTTTACAAACCAAAAAAGTATTTTACAGAACAGTATCATACTACATAACCATTGGTTTCATAAAAGAGCTAAGAGCCAAAATGTTGACAGTTTTTCAACATGATTCGTATTTAATTTCAATAGCATTGATGTCAAGTGCTAACAAATCAATTTGTTCTCAGAATCCGGTTATCATCTGACGTATGATAAATTATATAATATTCCTAATCATGTTTCGTCGTAGCCATAAAACATTTTTATTTAATAAACGTCAAATGTGATCTTTAGATGGTCTAATGGAGCTCTATTAAAACAACTTTACTACAGGAAGCGTTTAGGCAATTTCCTTGTAAACTTTGAAGCAAGCAGTATTTCCAAATATCCTGCCCTCGACATTTCCTTTGCGTCTTTTAAAGGACAAATTATGGTAATGCGTGAGGACATGGCAAATTGTATGATGAAGGAATAATTAACGGATTAAGTTTGCTTTACCCTTTGTGTCACCAAGTTATTCCAACAAAGATTTCTATATTCATTATCACTTAATAAAAATGTCGTCCCATTTTATATACCGGATACTGATTGATAATACAAATCTAGTAAAAATTCATTAAAATAAGAATAATTAAATGCCTTAGCGTGCCCGTAAGATCATACTGTTGCTATCAAGTGGCATGAATCAATGAATATTATCGATATAAGAATACATTTTATTTTATTTACTTTTATAAAATATCAGAATAGTATGTTGGAGTATATAATACATAATTATATATTCTACTTTTACGTTAGGGCAAATGCGACCTTGTTCTTTTCTTCATTGAAAAATATTACATGCCTACTATCCTTTTAGCACCACTGTCAAGACACTTAGCATGTAAGCGAATGTCAAGGTTTATACGTTTTCTTTACTGAATATGTTTATTTAATAACTGGTTTATGTCTTATTTACGTTTAGTAAAACAATAAAAAAAAAACTAAAAATACGATGCGAGTGATGAAAAGTTGATCATAGAATAAAGTTGCGTTCAATTCCAAAAAGAATGGTAAGGTGTAGTCAAAATATTAATTGAAATATATGCTGCCCGCGGTTTCACCCGCGCGGAGATATTGGATATCATGGGTTTTATTTTTTGCGTGGAACCCTAAATCTTTTTCTAAAATAAATGTAGTCTAAGTTACTCCTTGTAACATCAGCTATCTGCCAATAAAAGTCCCGTCAAAATCGGTCCAGCCGTTTCGGAGATTACCCGGAACAAACAGACAGACAGACAAAAATTTTAAAAATGGTTTTGTTTTAGGTACCCTATATATACTTTCATTTGCATTTAGTAAAAAGCTGTTATTTTGATATTACAAACAGACACTTCAATTTTATTTATTTGTATAGATTGAATGTATAAATAACTGTTTTAACTGGTGTTAGCAAACTTGTTAGTCGTGCATATAAAATTAACAGCATGGCTAGATTATGTTGCCGTATTCGGTAAGAAAGTCACGCTTGGTACACTCCGATTACTTTGTCAAATTAAACTGTACAATAAAACGTGTTGTTAACACAATTACTAATTAAGTAAACAAGCGGACGACGCAGTCAAACGCAACAGAGAGCTATTAATTACCGCTATGTTACCGTACCACGGCATACCGTGCTGCCGCATGTTGTGCAGTAGTGACAGTTACTTACCGTGACGCCACCGCCCGGCTTATCTATCTACTAGTTCATCTGATATTGTTTTTATTATTGCGTGCTCTGTGGCCTAGATTTGTAATGGATTGCAATGACTTGTTAGGAAATGTAATAGGGCTGTAGTTAAGTATAGGTACGGTTGTGTAGGTTGAATCTTATTTTATGGAGAAAATCTGAGACGATTCCATTTTGCTATTAGTTATGACTTTAACGTTGGAATCCATACTATACTAATATTATAAATGCGAAAGTGTGTTTGTGGGTTTGTCCTTCTTTCACGCAGTAACGGAGCAACGGATCGACGTGATTTTTGGCATAGATATAGTATATGGACAGGAGCGTAACATAAGCTACTTTATATTCCGGAAAAATGCACGGTTCCTGTGGGAACGGGGTAAAAACCGAGGGCAGAAGCTAGTACTTAATAAAAGGTTAGGATGATGTTTTGTAAAAAAAGTTACCCTTGATTGTTGTACTACAGAACAAACAGGACATCTTGCTGTTGCTTACAACTTACAATAGGTATGTACATGCTGTTTCTATTGTTCGTTAGTGGAATACTGTCGATTTACAATTAAAAACATGTGAAAAGTAAACTAAACAAGTAATGACGAAACTACTTACACCGGCAAGGCAACTAAAAGAATCGAACTCAAATTCAACTCGGCTTCAAACTCCAGATGTTATCTAGAAAGTGCGCTTGCTGACTTAATTTTAGCGTCCAAGGTCAGCAATATCTGTGTTTATACGTTATTTTAAGTCTACACTGCCGCCGTCTTGTTAGGTATATTTGCATTATGCATTTCGTCTCAAGGCCTAGCCATTCGTTCCGTCGGTGTTGGTTTCTCCTTCACATGTACCAAGGTACCAGGCGCGTGCGTCATCGAAATTTAAATTGCTTACTCGTCATTGATAGAAATCTGATTCCGGATTTCATGAAATTTACCTCAAATGTGAGCAGTAGTAACGTACGTAAGTCTGTTAGTGGTAGGACTAACTCTTCTGCGAGTGTCACTCTGGGTTGTTACCACCGCTTTGCTCGTGAAGTCTGCCGCCAAGCACTAATGTGCAAGCATTACTGTGTTCCGGTTTGATGAGCATAGTAGTCAGTGATATTACTGGGCTTATAAGACTTAATCTTACCTGTCTCAAGGTGACGAGCGCCACCGCATTGGTGGCATTGTCGCGTCATCGGAGTAGCTGTACAAGTGTACATACTATACCGATGACAGCGACGATGCGATAGGCCGCTTCGTGATGAGGGTTAAGGTGGTTTCTGCTAAAAGGATCATTGACTACAACCTTAAAATGCCCATCAGAGACGGGAATCATGTGGTGGCGGAGGCCATCGCAGAGTTCGAACGGAGTTGGGCGGCGACGGGAAGTAATTAATATAGGTTATCAAGTAACATAGGTTAAATAAATTGGGTGAACAACCGGAGTGGCCATGGCCACTGGAATGATTTTGCTTGCAGTGGCGTCGTGTGGCGGGTCGCCCTCTTCCCTCTAAAATGGTTGAGGAGAGCGATGGCTGGCACATGCGTCACACTCGTGAACGGGTGCTGCTTGTGGAATCTCGTCCGCTCCGATTGTGTACTCAATTAAGTATTCTATTTTTAACATTTGTATTTATATAAAACTATATGTATATATAACATGTATGTATGTCAACGACACTTTAGTTAGGCTTTCGGAGTAAGTTTACTTTTGTTAAGTTGATGATAAGTAAGATTTTTTGTTTTCTGTATATATAATTTAAATTATCAAACAAAGGGTGCGAGCCCTGGAGCTTGCAGAGGAAAATATATAAATAAAATAAAAAAAATAAAAAAAGTGACGAGCGCACTGCACTGCCGGGCAGGCTTTTGTGTTTCAAAGTTCTGAGTGGCACTGCAATTGTTATGTGCTGGTGTTATTCTTAGCATCAGGCAAACGATCTGCTCGTCTAGTTACCAAATAGTATAAAAAACCAGCCTAGTGCTAGTCTGACTCGCGCACTGAGGGTTCCATACAAACTTGTAGTTACGTAAATAGTTCCCTCAGCACGGGAATCGTTAGGTTGAAACCTGAGTAGAGTTCCTTTTTCTTTTGAGGTACGGAACCCTAAAAATCGTAAAACATGCCTCTGTTTCTGTCCTGGTAGGTCATTTTTAATTGCTCGCCAGTCTAAATGATTTTTTTGCCCCTAGCAGGCGAATGTTTCGTCGTGGACTATGTTTTGTTTGATTGCGTTTACAACTTTGCACTTACGTAATTCGAGCGTGTTCAGCGTATTCGTTCACGTGAGTGCTTGCGTGCTTGTTGCGAACCTTGAACCTCGTAGGCGGTCAATGGGGAGCCACACTGCTTACTTATCCCGCTAGGTGGCGCATTATCGCTGGTGCTGTTTTACTATGAAACTTCATATTAAAGTTTTAGCAAATAAACAAAAATCGTCTTTGCAACAAAGTATGCCTCTGTAGAGTGCAATTCAGTGTAAAATTAAGGTACACACGTTTCTCTTCTGACGAGAAAAAACGGAAATTGTGGATCAAAGCATTGCTCAACAAAAATGAGTGAAAACCAATTATTCGTCTAGGTTATGTAGTGACCAAGACGCTAGAATGTTTACTGGTTATAGTTTAATTCATTAACTCTCAAAGTAACCATCAATGACAAGCACCAGCGGAGGTGGCGCCATCTGAGATTAGCTTTGCCTGTGGCTCCCCATTGTAACCCGTTGACTTCTAAAATAGAGCTGTGTTTTTAAGACACCTATCATAATTTCGCGAATCACGATTAATCACGAATAAGAAAACCTCATCCAGCAAAAAGATTCGACAAAATTAAAAGCACATCAAGTTCCGAAAGGCTTTATGCAGGGCTCTCATTTCAATTGAATGTACCTGTGTAATTATGTGGCAATGAACCACCAAATCATATCCACCAGCTTCTAAGAACCATTGCATCAGACCATGTCCGACCGATGGAGTACGAAACAATACCATGGCCGGCGTTATGCAACTATTACCGTAGGCAGGCATGGTGCATTGTTGTCGAAACCTGGGCACGGCGGCCGTTGAACTTTATTTAGATAGTATATAATAATAATTTGGATTGGATTTTTTGATAATTGAATTGAAACAAATGAATGAAATTTATTTTTAGGGTTCCGTACCTCAAAAGGAGAAATGGAACTGTTGTAGGATCACATCGTTGTCCGCCTGTCTGTCCATCAATACCATTTTCTCAGGAACGCGTGTAGGTATCAAGTTTAAATTAGTATCAAATAGGTGGTCTGCAATGAGATATATCGATGAAATTGTTGTAAGGTTCGCGCTTTTTAAAAGTCACTTATATACACGAAGTATGGACGATTATTATCCTTTGGTACAACGCACGAATCAGGACTTGGTGAATGTGCAACTTTCCCCCATGACTCATCATCTTCACGAGCCGGTCGACATCGATATTCCATTTTTAGGCTCTTGTTGCATTTTAAGTGCCCATTAATACTATCATCCTTTTCACTTGTTCAGTTTTGAAACAAAGGTGAGGAAAAACGGGTTTTAAAAGTTGGTATCTTTTAAAAGAAGTGAAGGTAAAAATTCATATCAGATACCGACAGGAGTTATGATTTTGTGAGTTATCGTATATACCCATTTGTTACAGCCAGTCCTAGGTACTAGACATACGAAATATTCTTGATTGTTATGTTGAGGAATCACCTAAGCCCATCGTGGTAGACTCGCAATTGTATGTGCTTATAAAAGCCTGCCCCTTCATAAACAACTAATATTCCTTTGACATGTAAGGCAATTGACTCCGTGGTCAGTAGCAACTAGGCACCCACTCTTCTTCTTGTTAAAAATTTCACCAAGCACCTATCGCTTTGTTCTGCGTCTGACAGCATATCCGGTCCCAAAGTCTCCAGTGTCGACCATATAAGATATCATAGGTAGGTAATATATTTATGAATACTAGCTTCTGCCCGCGGTTTTCACCCGCGTTCCCACAGGAACCGTCAAACGATCTGTCAAATTAAATCAACTTGTCAACATTATAAAACTTAATTGACAGCTGTCAATGTCAATTTTATGTCAAACTAACTTTCTCCCGCGGTTTTCACCCGCGTTCCCACAGGAACCGTGCATTTTTCCAGGATAAAAAGTAGCCTATGTTACTCTCCGGTCAATAAACTATATATATGCCAAAAATCACGTCGATCCGTTGCTTCGTTACTGAGTGAAAGAAGGACAAACCAACAAATCAACAAACACACTTTCGCATTTATAATATTAGTATGGATAGTATGGACTATGGATATACGGTTAAAAAGATTGACTTCAAGGCGCATTAATTCTTAGTAGTAAAACAACAATTGCTTGCATTTGACTACTATAAAAATATTAATGAAGTTGATAAATTCTTTACAGCTTCCCATTTGCATATCAATAAGTACAGAGGCTTTCTTTTGGGTTATTTTTACTTCGACTGGGCTATGAATATTCAATGTTAAAAATTGAAGATAAGTGGCCTATTAAAGTGACATTAGTCACAGAGATGAATGTACGACTAAAACTGTTCTTTTTAACATTGGGTACTGCACCATTATTTAAAAAACATCTAGTTGTTTTTGAAATAATATCATTTTGATTCCACCGCATCGTAGCCATTCGGTGCTTATCAGCAGGTGAGTTTTATATACTAGGGGTGACGAGACGAGATAGTAGTCACAGGTGGCCAGTTTTGTATAAAAACCGGCCAAGTGCGAGTCGGACTCGCGCACCGCTTCTGTACAAACTTGTAGGTATAATAAATAGTTCGTTCGGAATCGAGTCTCGAAGATTTTATCCGCTTTCTCAGAGTGTTTCTAGTTTGTTTCTAGTTTTCGCACTTATTTTTTCCTGTGGCGTCACACCATGCAGCTGTACTAGGTACTTCTATGTGTCACACCACGATAGCCATTGATAATCCAGTCACTGGTCACGTAACGTCACGGAAACTGTCATTACTGTCATCACGCCAAGTGAGGAATTAGAAAGCTTATAAAAATGCTCTTTGCCCCGCGCCGTTTTACCCAGCGTAATGGTAATGTCTGCGACCGAGGCTAACACGTAAATGATTGCATGTAAATGCATGTGAGAATGTTTATTTTGTCTAGTTTTATAATCGTTATGTCATTTATTTAAATGGGGTATTTTATTTTGCTATGGCTCTTATGGTATTGTTATGGGTTTTTAATTGAACATAGGAAATGGGCCACGTCCAATGGATGGAACTTATCTTTCGTTACCCTCCCTTTTAGCCGGAGGTTTTCAAGAAAATTATTTAAGTCATTCTTTATCGATTACGTTAAAATAAGTCGTGGCTGATTTAAATATTTTTTTTCTTCTTTTGATTTTTATGTTTATTTCGCTTTATTGACAGCATATCTTTTATAAATTGTTAAAAAAACCGGCTATAACTCACGTCATTTGTCGATATTGTCGACCTAGGTTTGGAGCGTGTCCGACGTTCTTCCTCAGGGAGTGCACGCGGCGAGATCGCGACGACCACTCGCCGCGTGCACTCCCTGAGGAAGAGCGTCGGACACGCTCCAAACCTAGGTCGACAATATCGACAAATGACGTGAGTTATAGCCGGTTTTTTAACAATTTATAATGTATGATACTCACGAAAATTTTAATAGCATATCTTTTCTTGCAAGAAATTTCGAATGATGCAACTGTGTAGGCAGAAATTAATAAGTACATTAGAAGGTACAGTCACAGTTAAACTATTGGTACAGCGAGACCGCTCTACCCAATCTATAATGAGCCACAGTACAAAATAAAAGGAACCACGAGCATTACGCAATAAATTATAATCCGAGTTTGTAAATGAAAATAAAACAATAGTCGATTGTAATCTAACGACTGCCGCTGTAGAAATAGAGAGTTGTTTACATCCGGCGCTCGCGTTTCGGCAAAAAGCGGATTTGTCGGTCAACACGAGTCGGCCTTCTACAGCTACCGTTGTTACTTGTTACCGTTTTAGGGATTGACAAGATACCGTAATACGGGTTTGTTTAATTTTGGCGATGACCTTTTTTACATTAGTTAACTCGCGCTCGTGAAGTTTGCCGCCAAGCAGTAGTGTGCAAGCATTACTGTGTTTCGGTTTGATGAGTGGAGTAGCCAGTGAAATTACTGGGCTTATGAGACTTAATACCTAATATCTCAGGGTAACGAGCGCATTGCAGTGCCGCGCAGGCCTTTGTGTTACAAAGTTCTGGGTGGCACTGCAATTGTTATGGGCCGGCATTATGCTTACCATCAGGCAAACGACCAGCTCGTCTCGTTACCAAATAACATTAAAAAAAAACCATTAGGTAAGTCATAATCATTGAAATTAAGTAGGTAGTCAAACTTGATCAGGTAATTTCCAAAGTTGATGTTTATCAGGTGTTTGACAATATATCGACAACCTAATTCATATTGATCTTCATATGATTTTATGTTTGAAAACCATTTTATCTTTAATAAAAAAATTCTATTCGAACACGTTACATGTAGTTTTTTTTTCGAGTCATTTCGTCCTGCGGGGTTGTTAACACTAGCATTTGAGAATGCTGGTATCTCTGACCAGAATTTATGAGAGTTTTTAGAATAGATCTAGTCTAGACTAGATCTGTTCTGATCTGTAGCCCAAGTCTAGACTTGGGCTATTACGGTTGAGAACAACGCTACTCACTAAAATTCAAAAGAAAATACTTCGAAAGTGACAACACTAAAACGCTTAGACAAGCACTTCTGTTAATGTTTGTCTGGGTGGGAACCACCAATTTCTAGCACCAAGCAATACTAATCCACCGCAGTAGCATAGTAAAGTAAGTGCTACGGTTAGATGTGCAAATTCAAATAAGTATCATAATATATAGGTTTGTAATTAAACTATTTAGTCTACGACTCTACAAAGCAATTATACTGAATGCCTACAAGCCTCTTTAGAGACAAATCAGGCAGAATTACTTCTTTGAATTTAATTTAAAACGTACTATTTAAATTAGTTTTAGCAGTTTCCGTATGAAGTAGTTATTTTTATTTGCTAGTTAAATCTTCCGAGGACGTTTGCAATGTTAATTTGTGTATAATTGTGTGGTTATTACTTTACTACTTTTTGCTCCAGTTATTTTATTGCTTGAGAAATAACATCCATTTCGGCGATGCTATGAATATTTTTGTCTTGGTTTTTTTTTTTTTTTTTTTTTATGTTATTTGGTAACGAGACGAGCCTGTCGTTTGCCTGATGGTAAGCATAACGCCGGCCCATAACAATTGCAGTGCCACCCAGAACAAGAGCTCATAAAACCTTAGATCGACTACTTACTATATATTTACACGCCCATTTTCTCCTATGGGGTTCGTTCTTTTCCATCTAGGTACCTAAATTCGTAAAAAAAATCTTGTGCTTCAGCCAGGCAGGTATTGAAGTTACTGTAGTTTGTTTTGAATGCTTAGAAGGCAATATTACTGATCTACCTTAGGTACGGTTTTTATCATCGAAGAAATATCCGGAACCTTTTGTACAATCATTAGCTATGTGGTGTTAATTTAAAAAAAAATCTGGGTGTTTGAAACACGAGACATGTCTCAGAGACGAGTGCCAACACTCGTGGATGGCAGGAAAATTAAATGCAAGAGCTGTGGTCGTAAAGATTAAATTCATGTTGGATGACCTACTATTTTTTTTTTTTTTTTTTTTTTATGTTCTTAGGTAACGGGACGAGCTGGTCGTTTGCCTGATGGTAAGCATAACGCCGGCCCATAACAATTGCAGAACTTTGAAACACAAAGGCCTTCGCGGCACTGCAGTGCGCTCGTTACCCTTTCAAGCATGCAGGTAAGTATGTAAGTATAGGTTCCTCTAACCGTCTTTGCTGCAGTCGAGAAATTAGCGTTTGACCTCGATCTAATGTGAATGGAAATACGCTGAATCTAGAATAGGACTGATTCTGAAATAAGTATAGCTGGCAGAATGTGTCGATAGGCGACAGATTTTCAAGTTAAAGGTGGTAGCTAGCAAGGAAACAAAAATCCCTGATATACCACCTTGCTATGATTATTGCATCACTATGTTTTTCTTTCATCGAAAGGGCAAGCTACCTGTAGAATTCAAACCTTCGTCCTAAGGCTGAGCGGTGACCTCACGTCGACTGAGTCATGATCGTTTTTTGTTTATTTACTCCTTCGTCCTTTGACCCCAACCTTGTGTAATAGACATTTACGAGCACTTCTACACAACATGCTTGTATACAAACAATAGCTGTTAAAAAATAGCCTGTCATCGAGTGATTGATGGTGGAGACACCGGCACTTTATATGCAAGCATGAACGACGGCATGGGCTGGACAGCACTCTGAGGCAACCCGTACACCTAATGTGTGATTGATGGTAATCATCAATGACGGACCACGCGAAAACCATGGAACAATCACGATCACCGCTTGACGCATATCGTACCGTCTAAGGTAGAGCTTGGTAGAAATCTAGTCCGAGCGCTAACCACGGTTAGAAGTAGTGCAGTTAGGCATCGCAGCCGCTTCTACAATATCAAAATCTACAACAAAAAAAAAATGTTTCACAACCATTGCGTGTTCAGTGCAGACGCCGCGATAAATACGCGGTGGTGAGCAAGTAATGAATGTAGCGTAAAGCGGAGCCGTGATCACTTTGATCCCAGACAGGGATTCAAAGAGATAACGCTATCTGGCTGTATTGCCGTTCTTGTCTACTTCGTGGATTTTTGATTGTCTTTTGTACACAGTAACGCTTGCACATTACTCCTTGGCGGCTGACTTCACTCACAAAGCGGTGGTAACAACCCAGACGGACACTCGCAGAAGAGTTAGTCCTACCACTAACAAAACGAATCTATCTTAACGAGTCCATATGTGGTGAAACGCTGTCTACAGATTATGAGTTAATATGTACAGGCAGATACTGAAGGCGATAAAAAGCTAGCAATCTTTAAAAACAACAAACACCAAAATCTGTTTAGTAACTAACAGGGTTTGTAGCGTCGCTTCCCGTTTACCAATATATAGCATCAGGTAGCTGGTAGAGCATGCACTAATGGACATGGCACGCCGTCGCGACGACCCGAGGCTAATACGCGTTGGCATGGTGGAAGGCAGTGACATGTCGGTTCATTTCACTTGAGGAGCTCCAATGCCTCCAATGCACAACTTGTATGATAGTATTTATCAATGAATCAATGGTATCTCTATTGGGAACCACGAATGCGACTTCCTAGACTACGACTTGAGAAGGCCATCAAAGTGGCTTTATATATTACTGTCGTCTTCGCATTGAATGCGCATGTTTGTAGTGAGACAGAATGCGACATATTCTGTCTCACTACAAAAAGCCCCCGCGATATTGTAGGTCGATGGACTTAACTTCTTAACCGCGTTGATATTTCGATTCCCGAATGTAACAAATATTTATTTGTGCGTTTAGTTAGTGTGAGGACTAACTCTTCTGCGAGTGTCCGTCTGGGTTGTTACCACCGCTTTGCTCGTGAAGTCTGCCGCCAAGCAGTAGTGTGCAAGCATTACTGTGTTCCGGTTTGATGAGCAGAGTATCCAGTGAAATTACTGGGCTTATGAGACTTAATACCTAATGTCTCAGGGTAACGAGCGCACTGCAGTGCCGCGCAGGCCTTTGTATTTCAAAGTTCTGGGTGGCACTGCAAATGTTACGAGCCGGCGTTATACTTACTATCAGGCAAACGACCAGCTCGTCTCGTTACCAAATAACATTAAAAAAAAATTGTATCCGTCTCTTGTGTTGTCTCTTTTCTTCTCGTTTTGGGACCATGTTCTTCGTAGTTCCGGATTCCCATATGTTAGTAATCGTTAGTTTTTATTTACTTAATCTCAAAAATGTATTCATTATCGTCACAATGAACAGCCTGATATAACCCACCGTTGGGTATGCTCACATAAGCACCCCTACATATTCTATGAAAGTTAAATTAGAAACACACAGCTAAATCGTAGAAACTACAATTGAAATTCTTACTTTCTACTAA
Source organism: Crocallis elinguaria (assembly GCA_907269065.1). NCBI lineage: Eukaryota > Metazoa > Arthropoda > Insecta > Lepidoptera > Geometridae > Crocallis > Crocallis elinguaria. The sequence continues at coordinate 17,094,059 of OU026068.1, forward strand.
CGTATCTGCCGTATTAGTAGATAGATTGGTAGGCAACGTCTCGAGATACTCGAGTTAACGCGGCTCTACTACCCTCATTACGTGCCATTAACGTCATTATAGAGCAATCATTGCCACGCGATGGACGTGGGATGATAGTCATGATAAAATAACAGAGATACGGATAATAGGGTGTTTGACTCTGTTTTTTATGATGTCAATCAATTCGTCTTCTCATGAGAATCAAACGTCTATATCGAAAAAACTGAAAATCGATCGTTAGATTATGTCAAAACTGAGAGTCAAAGTCGGGCGTATCAACTGAGCGCTAAAACGCTCCATACAAGTTGCTAATAGAATGTGACGCCAAATACCATGCGCGGGCCGTAAAGCTGTTCTAAAAACATTTTGTTGATTTTGGTCATGACAAACTACGTACATAGTTGTGATACATTTTTTTATTCATTGAAATGTAAAGAATATCATAGTATCATTTAAATTAGGTATGTATTTTGTGTTTCATGCAATTACCCTATTGTGTTGCCCGACTAGGAAGATATTCTTTTTTGTACCTAGACTTGATTGGTTTTTTTTTGTAATTGATTACTAATTTTGCCTGATCTTAACCGACGATGGGTGAGGGTGATAGCTGGCCAGACGAGTTCTAAAAAATGCCCTACCACCAAGCTATGGTTGCATCAAGACTTTGTTTTCACTGAAAGTTCAAGTTCGTTGTAGGATTCGAACCATCGCACAGATCTGAGCATGAACCATCATAGGTTCATGTTCTCTTGGACTATCCGGTATGGGTAATCGATGTAAAATCCGCATTATTATGCTAGACACTGCGTGCCAAATGCGTCAGACATCTTGGCGGCACGTATTTGTATTCGGGGTGGTCGTGAAGAAAGCTACTAGTCCGGAGCTTATGACTTGTCTAGCAGTCAAGAGACTCTTTAAAAGCTGTATAGGAAAATATGGTTTGTTCAAGCCTCAAATGAAAAAAATGGTATATAACTAAAGTTGAACTCGTGCTCGTATGCGTCGAACGGAGCACTTATTGCAAAGCTGAATTTGATCCACTTCCCGGTGTTCGATTGAGCCGAAATTTTACATATATATGTAAATGATGTACTTAAATGTAAAATGTAATGGATGACAATGCAGTATATGTCATAGAGCTGGTCTGATGATGGAGCCGGAAGATGGCCACTCTGTACTCTGTGTAAAACCAACGCGTTTGCTCAGCAAACTCTGGTCCTATGTGATGTCCAGCGTCCTGATAATGCAGTCGGAAATTGGCCACAAGATTACAGTACATACCAATTACGTTTTTTATTTATTTATTTATAGACGCTTGGCAACAGATTTTCAATATGAGGGCAGGCTAGCCTAGCGGGTTGGTAGTTGGTACTAGGAAATACCCTACACTTGTTACTAATTGGATATCTCAAACTCAAGCTAATTGTATTCAAAGCATCGATCTGATACGCATCCAAGTGCGATGGCACTACCACTGGGCCAAAATCGCTTCAAATAGTTTTTAACAGTAGTGCACGAATGTTAAAAATACATATACCTAATATTTTGAACGTCATTAACAAAGTCGTTCGTCTTCATCCGTCATCATCGTGTATTCTACTATTTTAGGTAGAAAAACATTTGTTGAGTGCATAGCATGATTCACAAAGAACGTTCGTTGTGGCAGTTCATTGCGGTTTGTACAGATGTTTGCTTCAGTTTCAGCCATTTTTCTGCGACACACGCCGGTCGGTCGTCACGCGAAATGGTACAAAAGGTGTTTTTGTGAATTCATAACGCTCTTTTAGGTCTATCGTCTTTGGGATATTGCCAAAACTGTTTGTTTCCTTGCAAACAGCTTTTTATAACGTGTTATACCAAGCCAGTGAGGATACATGTCAGCCTTTGATTTAATACCCTGCACCATTTCTTTCAAATTAAATTTTAAATAAACAATTACAAACAGCTGAGAGTTTGCTATAAGCGATTTTATCGCTAAAAATATACCAATCTCCTTCACACAATCTTTGCATGGAGAGAAATTAAAAAACGCTTAACCCTTTTTCTTGTGTTTCAAAATTTGGTCTTACAGTCGATTATGCCCCACCTAGCTGTCCCATTCGTGGGAGTGGAATAGTTCAACAACATCCAGTCTATCAAATAAATTCGATCACCTAATGTTTACATGTTCAATCTCTTCGCTCTTTTATATCCTCTCTGAACTGCTTATATCATCACCCAACTAAATGAACCTCTCAGCGCCGGCATAAAACAGCCATTGCACAAGTGATCTCCAAAAATAGAACCCCCATATAAACAGCTCCCGCACTTATCGATCGAGATAAGTACTTTGCCTATAAATCTATATTCTTTCGCAAGAAAAATGTCGGGTTAGATATCTACTGCCTTACGATTGGCGTTACGTGATAGATGGATCTAAGTCGAGGGGTGATGAGGTGCAAATTGAAACGGGTCGGGGCTGAATGTGTCGATGTGGAGTGTATTTATGTGGCGATCATGGGACCTGACATGGTTATCTATTTCCTCTTTTCGTATTGACAATTCAGGCCAATAAATAATATTTTTCTAAAATGTGGTAATTTAGGTTCAGAATCTACATGATATAGATTTTTTTTATTGAAATACTTTTGTTACTTATTTTTATATAGCTTCTATACATTTAACTACTGTACAAAAAGAGATCATCTACAAATTATTGTAGGCCTATACCTAGATGAACTAAATGTCCACAACCATTTGTTAGGACATTGAGCATGATGTGGGCGGGTCACTGGACAGTGCTGTTGCAAATGCAAAAATTTGCTCTTTGAAATGTAATTTTTCATTTCTTACAAACTTTGTCTACTTCAATTTTCAACATACGCCGTAAAATAACCACATGAACTTTCAAAGTTAGTATAATAAGGTTTCATGTGACAGTACTCTGAGGTGAATGCTCGTTATTTGCGTCGCACGTACACATACATACATTTGTAAATTCATGACACTTGATTCACAATTCAGTTATTTCATATTTGCATTCATCTTCATAAAAAATTAAACTTATTATCACTTTTAAAATATCCATTCATTAATGTTTATCTACTCTACCTATACTCCTCAGCACCTTCCTCATTATTCATTTGACTTAGTAAATAATTCAGCAAATGAGCGTCCCGTCACGGCCGGCCGCCCCATCGTGTTTGTGCCGGTAACTGGAGAATGGAGATATCTTCACCGGAGATATCTAATATTCATGGCAGAGGAACGGGCGCCGGTAGGGTTGCCACGTGTGCTGTTAACATGCATAGCTCATTCGATATTATGCATTCGCTACTATCGTAGACATTTCCCGGTGTAGTTGATAGGTCGATGTTGTTAATTTCTGTAGTGCGTAAGGGTCGCTTGATTCCTGCGAAGGGACATAATTGTGTATGTATATTGTATAGGTATGTGTTTGTGAGCGCACATTGTAGTTCTATGTTTTTGTGTTGTGGAATGGAAGCATGGCCCTCGTAGTTTATGATTCTCTTGGTATAGGGAATCCTAGTTAAAGGATAAGGTTCATCATAATAATGTCTACGTTGAACGAAAAAAAAAATAAGAAGTACTTTGACGTTGTCAGGTTTTGCTCTGAACGTTGCCCCCGAAGCAGTTGAACAATATATTAAAAAAAATAAGCTAAATTCAGCGCTGGAAGCAAAGAGGAAAATACATATGCCAAACTTTATATTTTTTAAGCCCTTACGTTCTGGGGATGTTAATACAAAATGAGTGAATGATATTTTAGATTTAAGATTATAATAATTAGTAGGTAGTTTGGTAGCCCTAGTAACCTGCGCCCGCGGCTGTCAGCGCGGCGCGCGGCGTCAATGTTGCGGAAAGTGCGGATCGCGTTTCTAACATTCGCATTCGCATCTGCTGGTAGGTACTGACTGGTGCATGGTGGGTAATTGCGTTTTTCACATTCACTGCGGGATCTGCGCCGTGTAAGGCAAGACTCACATTGTTATCGATGAAATAACTTAAAATCGCAGCTTAAAATAATGTTGGTCAAGTCACCCCTACCTAATTACTATTTGGTAGGGGAATTTTCCTGTAACGTATTGACTTCTGCAACCATTCGTTGTAGCATTCTGAGGAGCAGTGGGGCAGGCATGCATCGAGGAACTAAGCCACTCGATGGGGGCAGGCTATGTTTACAGCATAATTTTAGCTGTTATACTACGCTGGAAATTAAATCATACGGAAGGACTAGCTCCGCTCGCCCACTTATCAACAACACAGCACATTATGTTCGTGCTAATTACTAAAATGGTAGGTACCTATATAGCAGAAGTGATTCACGCGTCTGCTCATCTAAATCGGGATATAACGGACAGCAGACAGATATACCTGTACGTAAACAGCTAGGCATGCGAGACGGAGGAGAAATAGAGTGGGACACTAAGTAGTCTTATAAAACTGTCAAGGACTCCGACCGGCTAAACCGGCCAGCGAAGTACCTATTTTTTACTTTTATTGTATTTATTGTTAGTTAAGAACCAGAAGCTGTCTATTGTAGTAACTTAGATTTATAACTCAGGTCGTAGACAGATTCACCACCTGCGAGCACATCGTTAAAATATGATCAGGTGGCATACTGGCCCAAATACTAATCTATTGATGATAAAAAGACTGTTAAATCAAAATATTGGAACTAGCTGCGCCCCGCGGCTTCGTTCACGTATCCTAAGTTACTCCTTGTAACATCAGCTATCAGCCAGTGAAAGTCTCGTCAAAATCGGTTCAGCCGTTTCGGTGATTACCCGGAACAAACAGACAGACAGACAGAAAGAAAGACAGACAAACAGACAAAAACTTAAAAAAATGGGCGTTTTGTTATAGGTACTTACCGTATACTTTCGCATATGCATTTAGTAAAAATCAGTTATTTTGATATTACAAACAGACACTTCAATTTTATTCATTTGTATAGATGTTTATACCTATAGGTAAACAACAAAAATATTATACGGTTTGTCGGTAGCAAAAACGATACCGAGCAATGTGCACGGTGTGTGGCCTAACATAGTCAGCTGTACAAGCATGCATACAAAAACGCAAGGTGTACAGCATGAATCATGATAAGCTATTTACTGAAATTACAAGTATCACTACCAGTGTACAATGGAGCCATCAATCAGGCATGCGGCTGCCCGCTGTTTGTACAATGTATGTAATTACCGGAGAGTGACGCGGCGGCAGATCTCTCGCAATCTATATGAGTCTGCATGGCTCTCCATTTTGAGGAGGATCCATAGTTAGTTGTTAGTGGGAGGACTAACTCTTCAGCGAGTGTCCGTCTGGGTTGTTACCGCCGCATTGCTCGTGAAGTCTGCCGCCAAGTAGTAGTGTGCAAGCATTACTGTGTTCCGGTTTGATGAGCAGAGTATCCAGTGAAATTACTGGGCTTATGAGACTTAATACCTAATGTCTCAGGGTAACGAGCGCACTGCATTGCCGCGCAGGCCTTTGTGTTTCAAAGTTTTGGGTGGCACTGCAATTGTTATGGGCCGGCGTTATGCTTACCATCAGGCAATCGACCAGCTCGTCTCGTTACCAAAGGACATAAAAAAATATATATATGGATCTCCGAATAATACTCGATCTCTTTGCCAATATATAGTTATTGTGGTTGGGATCTTGTAAACGACAGTGAAAGTCGTCTCTGTTGAGTTTCAATTATATTTTTAATATGATTGTGGAATCTATCCTTGTATAACACAACGTGGAAGGTAAGTCCCAAGTAAGCAGTTTTAACATGCTTTTATTAGCTTCACTTATAACTAAAACAAACAATTATATAATTTAATCTTAGATGTCAATTTTAACCTACTTCTAATTACCTATTGTAGATGTAGGATGACAGTATATCTAATAATTATCTACTCAAAACTAAATTACCCTTCCTTTACTTAATCGGGTAAAAATGAATGAAAAGATAGACACTACTACAGTTAAATATGATGCAGTTATTTTTAAAAAATAATCTCCGTACCAGGAGAATAGCAGTAAGGACTAGAACAGGCCAAGAGATGAGTCAGAGGAGCATAAGACATAAATCTGGTAAACTGATTCCTGTATCAAAGAGATAATGATAACTGATAATGTAGGTATCTAAAGTCATAGTATAAACAAAAAAGTATGGTATCTTTTCTTTTTTATTTCGTTATTTATTTAATTAAGAAAAAGAGACATTATGTTTAAATATTTATACATAAATTTATTTAGGTGATTAAATTTCCTTTCTTTTGGTTATAAAAATATGATAGTTATCGCTCAAAATATTGAGCATTTCGAAATTATTCGGGGTCTTTTCTTGCGATTTTTTTTTTCAAGTTTGGACCATTTCTGTTCAATGTCTTACAGGTAAGTCTTTTCTATAAACACTTGCCTACACTACTTTTTTTTAGCTGGTAATGTGTATGGAAACGGACATTGAGACAAAAATAGGACGTTTTGCTTGAGGGAGCGCCTTATTAATATTTATCTAAACTGTCACGTGAGCCTACGTCTCCCGCGAGTCCCGCGTCAAGGAACTACCTGATGGTTTCAGAAGGTATTAGGTACATTGTGTCACTTATGCTCTCTCTATTTGTAGTTTGTGTACAATTTGTGCGCGCCAATAACCACACACCACGAGGAGAATATTTATTCACGGCGCAGTCTCGTCACTCTGAACTGTGTCCTAATTTCCTCAATGTAACAACCCTAGGTACCTACTTTTATATTTCTACTATGCCACAGTTATGCTTGAGATAAATCTGTCGGATGCCAATAGTTTCGTAAATCGTAACGTGATACATTACATCTGTTATTTACGTTGTATCACGTCTTCCGATGACTGGTTTCAATTAACTTTTTACGAGCATTGTGATAAGATTGCATTTTCATAGTGGTAGCAACTTTAATACGACCTTGAATTTTTTTTTGGTCAGTGAACAGATCTGTACGATTTCGCTTGTTTTCCTGAATGAGATGAGAGGTTTACAAATTGTTTTCTTGGCCTGTGAGATGTTTATAGAAATACTTAAACATTTTTAGAGAACAATCATTTACGTCCATGTACATAGTTATTGAATAAATTATATTTGACTTTCCCGTGGTGTAGGTTTGTTGATGTTACTCAACTCCTGTAGAATTAAGGGCTTCTTCTTTTACTAGGGTAAGGAGTTGCAGTGTCCACTCTCGAGATCGCGACGGTACAAATATTTGTGCACTAAAAAGATATTGCAGGGATTTGTTTCGTAAATATGTTTGTTTCTTATATGTAATAACATTTCTAGCATAACCACTAGTTAATGACCTGACATATAATTAAAAAGTGCATTCCACTCTTTTCAGAAAGAATCTCGAACTGACGTGCAGTTCCACTTAGCGGCGCTGCGCGGCGACTGCGACCGACTGCGACAGCTGCTCGACACCGGGAAAGTGCACATAGACTCCAGAGACAGGGTCAGTGTCTTTACTATATTCACATGAACATTAGCATTGCACTATGAAACGCTGCGGTTCTCCCCTCGTCCAGGGATCCCTTTTGACTGAACATCTTAGTACTGAAAGTCAAGACTAATCGCCAGTGATCTTATCCGATCGGCTTGGGCGATTTATATAAAGCTTATTGAACCCAGGCCCTCCCAGCGCGAATGCACGCAACGTGATTGACTGATATACGAGTAGAAGCTATTTATCGCCAAATCATGGCGACACCGGCACCGGTCGTCGTAATCAAACGCTATGCTATGTAAGGATCAGAGGCCTTTTGATTTAGTGATGTCTAAAGTTTCAACACCTGGTAAACCGCAGGGTAAGGCGAGACTCTGACATGACAGATCCATATACGTATAGGACAAAACATTATCTGCAAACTACTAGACTAGCAACAATGATACTGATCTTGTTAATCGTTAGCTTCATTAGTAACCGCTGGGGTCACCCAAAGTCAATCTTGAAGGACGACTAAATTCCTTGACCCAGTTCCCACGTTTACAACCCTGTTACGAATAAACGGCAGAGGCCGCGAGATATCGATGTAGGTAACCGTTTCGGCGATAAATTAGGGGAGGGCTAGAAAGGTTGAGCTAGAAAAGGTTGAGTTAGAAAAGGTTGAGCTAGAAAAGGTTGGGGTATACAACAAATGGATACCTACCTAGCGGCTAGGCCTGGCCCCTGTTACGTATTCATAAAAGATGCCTAAAGTAATCTTGAAGCGATAGCGGTTCAGTTGTTTCAGGTACCCGCCGATGCGTAGGTCGATAGGTCGAATCGTAACATGAGGTAGCTTTTGGTGAAAGAAAACGTCGCAATATAAAACCATAGCACCATGGTTGGGCATATACTGCTCGCCTGGCTATTGCTCTACATTTAAGTTCAGAGGGCATAATGTGAAGTGACCGCGTTTACACTATTTTAAACTAGATTCTGCCCGCGGTTTCACCCGCGTCCCCATAGGAACTGTACATTTTTCTAGGATAAAAAGTAGCCTATGTTACTCTCCGGTCCATAAACTATATCTACCTATGCCAAAAATCACGTCGATCCATTGCTCCGTTACTGCGTGAAAGAAGGAAAAACCAACAAACACACTTTTGCGTTTATAATATTAGTAGGATAGTAGGACTAGTAGGATTACGTTATTAAAAAATGTACAGCGTCCCTATAACGTACGGCGCGTTCATGAACTTTACTATAGGTACTTTTTATGGTATTGCGTTTATTCTACAAATGTGGCTGTGATCGCGCCGAAACTCACACTCTGCATGCTGGTGATACCTAGTACAGTCAAACGCTAACCTATGAAGTCTTTGTAGGTAAATTTAAATTATTTAATTTAATTTACTACTCGTATTATAGTATTTTATTGAAATGTTGGTATACTCCTTAACATGTAGATTGACCGAAATATTAGTTTTACATTGACATATTAAATTAAGGCTATCGATGAAGAATTTACAACTGGCATGTGTGAATTCTGTTTAAAGCAAGCAGCAGCTGTGGTGATGTAATTGTCATCGCATCTGCCAGCGATTTGATCACCGCCATAAACAGTCGTCTGCGCTTTGTTTACGACGCAGACGGACATATACACTATACAGTCTTTATTAGTAAGGCCCATAGAATATAGAGATGTAAGTACAAGCAAGCAACAGTGCCTTCGCTATGGTCGTTACCGCACTCTGTGAAGCGTTAACAACATTTCTATTTAAATTAGACCAGCTCTTGTTCTTTACCCACCGCTGCATTGTAATTAGAAGAGATTTAATGCATTTTAATAAGGCGAAACCGCTTCATCATCGAATAACTATGGAGATCTATTGATCACTGAAGCTTGTACATTCGTAAAGCACAAGGCATTTATTAGCGTTACTCTTATTCTACACCGAACGAAAAGCGACCGCTGATCTGAACGATATAAATTGAGTTTCTTCAAGTTGCGTACAGTGGACATTATCTGATGGCCCAGGGTAACAAGCGCGCTGCAGTATACTACTGCAGTCAGAAGAAACTCAATTCATGTCGTTCAGATCAGAGGTCGCACTTATTTCGGTGTAGAATAAAAATAAGCGCTAAACGCCTTGTCCTTTATACGAATATACAATACTGTATAGGCCTTTGTTTCAAAGTTGTGAGTGACATTACGATTACTGTTATGAGCAGTCTTTATTCTTGCCACCAGGCAACTCGTTTCGTTACCTAGTAATGAGCATACGGGCCGGGATCGTTCGCAAGCTAAAAGTTACACGTGCAGTTCTTATTCTCACGGTCTTCGTTAACAAAGGTTTGGTCAAATCAAACGTGTTCATACGAGCACCTTCGCTTTAACACTGATTACGTAACAGTGACATAGTGCGTAGTGCTGTAGATGTTAAAAATTGTAACGAGCCCTAGTTCTTACGAATGGTCTTAGTCACAAGTCAAGAAAGGAAGCGGGTAGCGGAACGTGTCCTAGTAGCTGTACTATAATTATTATCATTATGCTACTTACTTGATGATATAAGTAATGGGAAAGCCTATTTATTGCCAGTTAAATGTAATCTTTCGTATACATACATACCATCTTCCACTACCTACAAGCTTAATTTGGTCTTCATAGAAAGCCTTGGTCAATCTCACTTATCTACTCCCGAATATTTTCGCACAGTACCTACCTTCGTTTCGTCATTCATTCATCGCTCGTTTTCTGGACTAGTCCAAAATATCTTTATTATTAGACCTATAATTAGAGAGGGTTTCTCACGAAATTCTGAAGTTCTCGGAGTTATCACAACAAAGGTCGAGTCCGGTCGCACATTAACCACAAGACGCGACTCACACCATTACGTTACTTACGTAACAGTTACATAGTAATGGTCGAGAGCGTTATAAATCATAGCTATAAGCCTGGTACTATGGATTTACTAGAGACTGGGTCGAGTCTTGGGCGGAAGCGAGTTGTAGCTTTCACCCAAGTTGATAGTCCTTCATAGGTTATCGTTTTTTGCTTATAGGTATCTGGTCTGATCTATATACTTTATAGATACGTATTTATAAAGCACACAGACATCTGAGGGCCTAGTGTGAGTTTTGCAACAACTTAACGCGTTTATCCCTTAGTAGTTTGTGAACGCCTTCTACAGTGACCGCGTTTACGCAGATTTTGTATAAAAAAATGTACAGCGCCCCTAGCGGCGCTTTTATGAACTATCATCGCGCATGCTTTTTAGCACAGAATATTGGTTATAGTCTTTGCTTTTTAGTATGGCGTTTACACTACGCGTTTACAAGACAACATATAATTCCATCGCTCTCAACTTTTCCCTTGCGACCCCTCTAATGGCGAGTGTGTAAAGAATTGAAAATGCACGAAACTGGGGCGCACGATTTATTTCAGTACAAAAGCTCCTCACTGTTTGCACTCCGGCTACTTCCGACGCGAATATCTACTAACGGAACGGTCTTGGCACTCGTCACGTATAGACACACGTCTCGTGAATTACTAGTGTAATTAATTACCTGAACATGATTCTGCCAAATCACAACACCGAGAGTTTTTTTTCTTATAATGATGCAGTGTTTGGCTAAAATCTTACCTGATCTTACGTGACCATGTGATCGAAGGCGGTAAATAGACTCTTCCTTTAAATGGACTATCAAGGTCGGCTGCGGGAAGGCACCGATTGGTGCTTTGACAGATTCTCATATTGAGGTGGTAATTAGACAGGCGAGCACTAGAATATTACGTGCTAAGGTTGCAACGCGGTTTTTTCTTTATTTCTACAGTATCTTTTATTTTTGTTGAGTTTAAACCTTCTTGTTTGCTTTCCCCAAATAGCAAACGTTTCAATTCTGTAGTGGATTTTAAAACGCTTTACACTTGCTAGTTGGAAGCGAGCTCCTCATTTGAAGCGCCGGTTTTCATCGCGCTCCCTTTGCACTGCGAGAGGTGAGCATACCACTGAACGTTTGCTTTCCGGCCTTTGCTTTCACGCCTTTTGACTTTGACGCTTTTCAGTAAAACGTTAAAGTTAGCGTTGGAAACGTTCTATACAGCCTGACCTGGATTATTTTAACTGGGACGTCGCAAAAACAAATTTCTTTTGTAATAAATGTTTCAAATGTCAAATGTTATTTATAGTACAGACGATAAAATACCTCGATGAGACTAATTGAGAAAATGGATGTAACAATTGTAGGCGTAGTGTGACATAGAGGTAAAAAATGCTAACATGTCCAGTGTCCACAGGAGAAACTATTATGTTCCAGCGGGCATGCTCGCAGTTTTGAAAGTCAATTTGTCGGGCGTTTGCAACTGACCTAGATTAGAGATCAGAGAATAGGCCTCAGCATAGATAAATAAATATCTCGATGTAATTTGTTGCTAACAAACATTTGTCCCTTTTTCCAGGATGGCACGACGCCGCTCATCTTGTCGGCCGCGATGGGGCACACGGAGTGCGTGCGGGAGCTGCTCGCGCAGGGCGCGGACCCCGCCTGTTGCCGGACGGTATGCGACCCCCTACTTTGCTGTGCTGTAGTTATTGGACGCCGTTGGGATGAAGTAGTTTTGTATAGGTGGGCGCTGAGAACTTATTTTCATCCCTAAGACAGCTAGGCGCAGTCAATATGTTTAATAGCGTGACGAGAAAGTTAGCGACCCACCTACACCTTCAATATCTGGCCGTAGCTGTTGTCTACCGGTGGAGACAGACAGCTGATAATTAATAGTATCACCACGCCAAATTTCCAGTGGACTTATTGGCCACCGTCGTTAGAAATGGTGCAGGGTCCTAAGCCGGTGCCTCAAAGCTCTGATGCTTTTCGTCTTATTCAGTAAACATCTGAAATCCAGATAACTGTATACCAGATTCTGGACCCTTACTCCGAAAATCAAACGTCGAAGCTTCGGCTGTTGGACCGCAGCTTTCCTGCCATGAAAAACAAAATGTCAAGTACGAATATCAAATCGAACGTTAGGTTCGAAAAACTTTCATAGTAGGAAAACAGCGAACCGTCAGCCAAAGCTTCGACGTTCGATTGTCGGAGTAAGGCCCCAGAAGGTCAGTTCAGAACTGACATCGTGATACATCGTGTAACTGTCGTTCTGCAATACTTGGCGCAACGTGTTGGTGTTGACAGTCGTCCATTGTCAGACAGGAACGAGCGCGTTGTTCTTCGCGGCGCAGGGCGGGTTCCTGGACATCGCGCGGCTGCTGCTGGACTGCGGCGCCGACATCGACGGACCCAGCACGGTACTTACAACGAAACATTACTTACACAATGTACACACACTGATCTCACATCTAGGATCACTGCGCCTGACAGGGAATCAGGGGACAGTCTCATTATGTTCTGTCAGTTGCCTTTGAATTTGAGAGCCGGTTCTTTTGTAAGTTTAGTTCCGTGGGGAACAAAGAAAGGGCGTTTACTTGATGACCTGTATGATATTTGAAATCGTACGTTTCAGGACGGCGGCACACCGCTATTTGTGGCGTGCCAGTGCGGCCATCTGCCGGTCGTCGAAGAGCTGATACGTAGAGGAGCGAACGTCAACTCTGGAATGAAGGTGAGAAGGGAATTATTTATATTTTTAAATTAGTCCTATAACGACCGCAAACGAATACGACACTTGTTGGTACACGAGACAATATTAACTACTCAAATACAGCCATGTTGGGTATCTTTAAATTTCCTTGTAACTTTGAATAAAACGAGTTTGAAGATTCTTTATTTTTTTCTCAAAATAATTTTCATCAAAAACATGGATAATTGCGTGAAATGGAAACACCAAATATTCTGAGTGTTATTTGTGACATACAATTGACAGCTGTCAATGAAGTATAATGTTGCCAAGTTGATTTCATTTGACATATCTATGTTTTTTTCCTTCAAAATATGAGTTCAATATTACCCTAAGAAAGTCGTTACCTCTAATCAAGTTAGGTGTAAAATATACAGTAGTATTAATGTCAAATTCTATTACGTCAATTGCAGATATTTCACAAAATTGTTCTTCTGATAATGTCACTAAATCTAAGTTTTTATCTGCACAGGCTAAATTCTCATTTATGTTATTATGTCTGCTAATAGCGAAATGATTGCATTTATCGTCTATTATACTATATGAACTGTACCTACCTGCTACTAAGTGCCCTATTGTCTTAAGTTAATACTGTTGCATCAGAAGTGCTTTTATAGAAGGTCGACGTAGAATTTTTCTATTGATTTGTTCTATTCCTATAACTCATCGAAGGTATATTTTGTGCTTGTCCGGCTTCAAGTTTGGGCATTATACCTGTGCATCACTTTTGATCGGAAAGCAACCGCCGGAGCCACCGTAACGTCCCTAACTTCTATATAGCTAAATGCAGTATTTTTTGCTGCATTGGCACAAGTATTCCCGTAGCGTTGCTGTTGTATTCACAGATACCATCTCAACTTCCAGGACAAAGCGACTCCCCTGTTCATAGCGGCGCAGAACGGGCACGAGGAGGTGTGCCTGGCGCTGCTGGCGGCCGGCGCGCACGTGGACGCGGCGCGCACCGACCGCGCCACGCCGCTGTGGATCGCGGCGCAGTGCGGCCACGAGCACGTGGCGCGCGTGCTGCTGCCGCGCGGGGCCTGCGTGGACCAGCTGCGGCAGGTAGGTGCAGCTGAGTCGTCGAATCTAAACGGGAAATTTGTTTGAAATAGAAATGATCAACACCGTCGCTCGACACTGATATCATTTCAAGTTAATTAAAACAACCCTGCTGGTCTCGCAGGACGGCGCCACGCCTCTGTTCAAGGCGGCGCACAAGGGGCACGCGGCCGTGGTGCAGGAGCTGCTCAAGTACGAGCCCAACTTGGGGCTGCTGCCGGTGAGTCCGACGATACCACACATTTGGTAAGGGCAGGATACTCTGCGCCGCTTTCTCGCTCGCGCATCTCAACATTTTTGAAAATAAACAATCACTTAATATAATTATGAAAAATCGCATCCGGTGAATTTGCTGGCGATAACGTTACTTTTGTACGGCAAAAGTATCATTTTGATCCAATCAGGTACCGGATACATGAAAATGGGCAAAACTTAGAATCTCATTTTTTTTGTTTAGAAACTTAAGTGGATCAAAATGATTTTTTTTAACTTTTATCATGTTATCGTTAGTAAATTCACCGAAGGCAATTTTTCATAATTATATTATGCGAGAAAGCGGTGCGGAGTATCCTGCCCTTAACTCTCAAAGTAAACATCGATGACGAGCACCAGCGATGGTGGCGCCATCTGAGATTAGTAGTGCCTGTGGCTCCCCACCGGTCTGATTCCTCACGAGCAATGTGTCCAGAACGGTCAGTCCGCGCTGCACGGCGCGGCGATGTTCGGTCAGCTGTCGTGCGTCAAGCTGCTGGCGCGGCGCTCCTCGCTGGCGCTGCGCAACAGCGCCGGCCTCACGCCGCTGCAGGCCGCGCTCGCGGCGCGCCGCCACGACGTGGCCGCCTACCTGCGCGACAGGGACCACACGTGATGGGCCGGGGCGGGGGCGGGGAGCACGGAGTGGGGCGGGGAGCACGGAGGGGGCAGGGAAGACATCAGTGCTCGTTTATTTCTGTTGACCGTATCATTGTTTTAAAGTTGATCAATGTTTTCGATGAGTCTGTTGTGTTCGTATGAATAGATGTGAACGAGACGCGACTGCGCTCCGCACCCTGACAGATCGCGTTTGATATTTCAGATGATGCGAGGTCAGCAGGGTGATTTTAATTCGCTCGGAAAGATTCCGTGCCGGAAGCGACTGTTTCTGATCGTTTCTATCTCTAATTCTATCAGTATCTATGCATAAGAGTTGTCAAATCAAAACGGGAAATATCTTTGACGGGAACCGATTCCGAAATATAATCGATCAAGACGGTCGCTTCCGACATGGATATCATTCCGAGTAAATTAAAATAACCCTGAAATTTTCCTAAAAGAGAACATTTAGTCGGTGCCTAATTAGGCATGCAAAATCTGTAATTCGATATCTTGGAATGAATTAAGTAAATCGATATATTGAGCACGATTTCATTTTCCCTCAGGAGATAACAATGATATTACTCTGCAATTGCTTTTTTAAATTGTAATGACCTGATTTAATGAAAAGTTTAAGTGTTGCGGCAACAGAAACAAACTGTCCTCGTTCCGACTTCGTTATTTTTGGGTATGATTATTACTTACATTTAAGAAATTTTACTTTTGATTAATAACTTTTTAAAATAGTGACATTTATTACCTATAATTACTTTTACACACTTTTTTACTTACCTGCATATTATTCATACCCATAAATTACAATATTGTAAGCATTTATGATGTGGTCAGATGCATCTTTACTGTAAAATGAACAACACTGTGTCTTGTCCATTTTTATAAAACTACCCTAACCTACATTACAGTATTTCATAAGATGCAGTGGACTTTCTTTCCTTCAAGTTTCTGTTAATAAAAATTGAAAGATTTAACCTTTTTGGTAGCTCCCATACAAAACAGGGGTTTTGTAATTTTTATTGTAGTTGTTATGGAACCATAGTACTTTTAGTTCCTGTATCCAGGGAATCCTAGGTCAGGGTCTACCTATGCGAATGTTGTTTAGTTATTTATTGTTATTTCAAAATTAAAACCTTTCTCAAACCTTAACATAAATAACTTTAAATACTAGTTAGTATATTTTATTTTGTTTGATCATGTCACCTATCATATCAGCATAAACTTATTTTTACTGAAGGTTTGAGTGACATTTAAATTGTTGATAAATATGAGGGTAGAAATAAGATTTTAAAACATAGGTATTATTCATGCAGAGTCCACTGCATAGCCCACTGTAACTTTAAGCGTAATAAGTTTGAAAAGGAATGTCAATTTCCAAGGGCTTAAACGTGCTTTAAGTTTTAACCTGTTGATCTGCGATCAATCTCGTATTCCTATAGTTACTAATTAAATGTACTATATTTTGTATAATCATATTGTACTAGCCATAACTAAGCTTTACTCACTGGCCTTACGCTCAATACCTCACACTACCTATTAAATTATACATACATTTTACAGTAGAACTCCAGTGACAAAATATGCGAAGAAAAACAAAATTTTTATACACAAACAGAAAACACAATCAAGGTGCACTGGTAGGTAGTCACGGGCAGGTACCTAACCTCAGACAAATGATATGATCATCTCTCTCCTATTCTGTGTACCTACGCCATAGCTTAGTGGTAGGGCATTTTCTAGTGCTCGCTTGGCTAGGAACCACCATCATGTTGAAAATGCACCAATTAGTGTGATGTTTCGTTGTCCGTTACAATATTGAGTTCACTACTGGTGCTGATTAGTCTTTAAGCTGTATGTAACATAGTTTCATTTTACACTAGTCACTCTTACTTGTGGTTATACCTTATCGAATATAATTTCATAACCATAAGAGACAGAATGTCATTCTGATAGGAACAACATTTCCTCATCTTGAATAGCTTAGGTCTCTAACACTGCCAATAGTAACAACTGTGTTCGACAATTGGTGTAGACGTTGCTGTCGACACCAATCGTCGAACATACAGTACCGACTGGTCCGAACATTATTCAACCTAGCGGCTGGTCAGACTACTACCAAGTAGGTACTTATATTTTGTATCCCCATAGAATATTTGCGAGGTGTAACCACAAATCTATTTTAAATTAAGTGCCCCCTGTCACTGTAGCTTAGTCAGATGTTGTATTTTCATATGACCACATACACAATTATAATAGTACTTATAAGTTACATAATCCTGTTGTATTGTTGTAGTCTTAATTTAGGTCTAAGCCATTATTTATTGTAAGTTTGTGGATTGACTTGTAAAGTAACGCTCAACGTAAATTTAAACATGTGTTTAACTAGTATTGGATGTTAGCCAAATGTATAAAGAATTATGTAAGAAATTCAAAGTATTGTGTGAATCTCTCGGTTTGGTAAATCTCAATTTTATGTGACTCATATTAGAGAGCATATATTTTTCATGTGCAAAAATTGTCATTAGAACTATTTACTTTCTTCTTTTGGTCTGTATTCACAACTTTGTAATGAGGTGAAGAAATTTGAGGAACGTTTGATAAAAATCTTTTTATGTGTTATTAAAGTATAGTTGTTTATACATATATTGTTTCATTTGTACATTATAAATTTATATTACTTAAATCCATAGTAACAATATTAGGTCTCTTTAAAAATGTTATTCGCTTAAATAAAGTTTAGTTGAAACATAATTTTTTTACAGTACCTATATTAGTGTGGTAGCTGTAATATAATAATCAAGTATTAAATTCAGTTACTGCATGTTGCGCAAAATAATACTTCAGTATACTCGTTATAAACTACAAGCAGTACACAGTTAATTGTTAGTAACTAAAGGCGCAGCAAAGGTTATCCCTGATACCCCTGTGATTTATCAATGAAATAATGTAATCATGGCGCAAACAACATTGTTTGTGCTATTGCTAGATGCAATGAGTCATTAAAATAGTTTTAGTAAGCAGTTTAGTATTACCAATTTTATATTTTTTTTTTCTTGCACTAATTATAAAAATATTGCATACATCCTAAGACCATGATCTTATTTTAAATAGATAATGTTGCTTGATGGTAGGACATTTTCTAGTGCTCGTCTGGCTAGCTATAACCACTCTCAGATTGCAAATCTCAAGTGGTCTAATCTAGGTTTAGCGTATTGAAGATCTTCAAACGCGTTATAAACTATATTGAGTACAAATAATTAATTTAAGTCACTTAACATTATAATTATAGTGTCACTATAATTTGTCACACTTGTCGAGCATGTCTTGAGCAGCGGTCATCAGGTGCTGAGCGGAGGGTCTCATGACAGGCATGGTCTCGGTACAGCAGTAGAACAGTGCAAGAGGATCCTTGAACTCCTGCTCTGATATGTTAGCTGGGATTGGAGGCCGAGTGCCTGTAATGTATGATACAATGGTTTTATGTTAAGGTAAAAAACAACTGTGCAGAAGACATTCATGCATATGCGATTAGGTGACATCACATTTTTAATTAAGCATTATGTTTGCTACACAGGCACTGTTGAGGTAAATAAGAACCTGTTTTTTTTCGTTATTAAGTCCAGTTTATTATAATGGTTTGAATCACGAAAGTTTAAAAGTTACTATTATCGAAAAACATCCTGCAACGTTTTGTCATGAAACCATGAATTTAATTAGCATATAAGTCATATAATATAAAATTACTATAAAAACTAGACGTTGAATGAGTAACTAGTAGAATGCTGAGGCTTAATTATTCTAGCATCTGGATAACCTACGAGTAATTGTCAGTGTTCATATCTCATACAACCAGTCACAGCTTACCATATCTTTCAGAGAAGTATCCCTCCTCACTGCACTCAGTATCATCAAGGCATACCACACTATCATCCATGGTGTCATCGTCAGTTTGCGAGTGTGGTGGCATGAGTGCCATCATCTCCCACAGTGTGAGGCCAAACGGCCAGATGTCAGTCTTGCTGCTAATCTCACCACCATGGATAACTTCTGGGGCACTCCACGCTTCTGTGCCTGGAATTCACAACATGAAAAATCCAAATGTGAATGAGTTCTGAACATAACTGTAAAACTGTATACACATACAAACTTAGAAATGTATCTACCAGAATAAATAATTACATATCACTAGTTTCATTATGTCCGAAAGCCAGAGTAGTTGTAAGGATGTAGAAAGTTAAAATATGAGTCATTTGAACTCATTCTTTGTATTAATATTCAATGATAATTCTTCTCAGGGGCATGCACAGAAATGCCCGTGTGATACAATAAGGTTTATTAATTGTGAAAATATATACGATAACATAATTATATTCATTGTTTGCTACTCAAAAACCAATTTGAAGCTGTTTTCTAAACTAAAACCTTACCAAAATAAACAGTCTTCCCTGCCTTCTCCTTGTCAAGCACCCCATTCTCATCCAGTGGCAATGTGACTCCAAAGTCGCACAGCTTGCAAACTACAAAGTCTCCATTTACAAGGATGTTGTATGACTTCATGTCTCCATGCAGGATCTGCATCTTTGTGTGTAAGTAGTCTAGGGCACTAGATATGTCTGATGCAACCTGTTTTTAAAAGTAAATATAAAGCTTAGAAGGTAAACCACATAGTTAACAAAATAGTTATGCTTATAAGACATTAATTAATATTATCTACTACAATCAATGACATGCAATAAATGAAAGATTTCTCAGTAAAACAATTTTTATTAATGCTTACCTTTAGCATCTGTCTCGGGGTGAATGGATCACAATCATCCTCTATTTTCTTCTCAATCATATCACCCAGAGAAACATCACACGCTTCCATTCCTAAGTACAGTATCTTACTTCCACTGAACGCCCTGAACCCTACTATGTTTGGATGAGACATCCTCTGCAACAGCTCGGCTTCAGCTTTCAAACGTTCTGAGTACACTCTGTTGGGTTTCACTCGTTTGTTGATCATTTTCAGAGCCCATGGCGAACGGATTTGACCAGCTCGAGGTGAACGGACCAGCTGCATTACGGAAACACCTAAAAGTTACAGATATAATGAGCTTAGAACTGCAGGCTAGATAAAAGCGATTTCTTATCAATTACTGGTAGATACCAGATGAATAAGACGTTTTCATTGTTAAACTCTTTAGGTACCTGTGCCATATCCCAGACGGTTCAGGAAAGGTGAAGGAGGAATAGTAATTTGTTCTTTTCCTTCTACAGCTTTCGTCTTTTTTATTGGCGTCTGGAAATCAGACATTGTTTGTTTTGTTTACAAATTTCAAAATATCTAAAGGCACAAGGTCACAATCGCCTTTATCAGAAGGTTCCATATCGATTATTATACTGTGAAGGTAGGCGTGGGTATATCGGGCGAGGAGAATACCAAACTAAACTTCCAAAATATAAACGTTCTAATCAACGAAATATTACAATGGTTAGATAGAGGGTATTCTAATTAGATTTAACGCAAAGACACTCCACCGAACACGTAATGCGCTTGCGAGATATTAACGGATTGCCTCTCCAAAATGTAATCGCACTCGCGGCAATCGAATGATCCGCTCTTGACGCACACTAGCACCCGGGGTTGTGTCAGTGTCAAGAAACCGTCAGCTGTCACTACTGTCAGCTACGACGTTCCTTGCCACTCCAAAATAATAAAAGCGCCGTCACGGCCGGACTGACGTTCGCACGTCCTCGTGCGTCTGCTTACGCCCCACCCTGGTTCTCCAGTTAATCTGCAAAGACAAAACACAGCTGGAAGACTCAACATTTACGCTCGTTCATCGCTGACACATTGTTATCACTTTATCACTCGCAAACACTATCTCAAAATCAATCCTGACACATTTTGTCAGTCAACTCGTGAAACGTTATCTCAATTCTCAACATCAGTGCAACACATCATAACGTCACGTCAACACGAACTGAACTGGACACCTCACAGAGTCCCTCGCTTCAGTCACAAAACCAATTCTCAATATCAGTCCAACACATCACGTATCGTCACGTCAACTCAAACTGGACCGGACAACTCACATGTCCCTACAGTCACCAGCACAGTGGCTTGATCCGGAACGTCGACCCTTATAGGCGGGACGAGCTCCTGTAGACCATCCACTGGCGACACACGAAGCAATACAGACTGGACCGGACAACTCACATGTCCCTACAGTCACCAGCACAGTGGCTTGATCCGGAACGTCGACCCTTATAGGCGGGACGAGCTCCTGTAGACCATCCACTGGCGACACACGAAGCAATACAGACTGGACCGGACAACTCACATGTCCCTACAGTCACCAGCACAGTGGCTTGATCCGGAACGACGACCCTTATAGGCGGGACGAGCTCCTGTAGACCATCCACTGGCGACACACGAAGCAGTACACACTGGACCGGACAGCTCGCAGCGTCCCTTCAGTAACAAACCAGCCCAGTGAACTGATCCGGAACCTCAACCCGCATAGGCCAGCTCCTTAGACCATTCACTTGCTGCGCAAGAAGTCAGTCATCAGTCATAGCTCACAAGTACTGTAGTCTGATTTAGGACGTAAGCCCACATGAGCCAGTCCCCCGATCAGATATCGTACCATGTGTTAGTTAATAATCACAGTCATAGTCATAGTTGCCCATAAGCTTTCTGTTGTAAATCACACGTTAAAAGTCAAGGTAAGGTGTCAAAATTGATACGAACACGAGATTTACACACACACACACATAAACTAGATAGATAAGCCTTCAATTTACAATTTACTCTTCATCAAAGTTAGAAGCAGAGAGGGCTTAAGAGCTAGTGGTCAACGTGCACGAACTAAATACCGAGATTGTATCACTTTCATTCTCAGCTGATACCCCATCATCATCATCATCATCATCATCATTCGCCTGATTGTGGACCGCCGTCTCGGCCTACTCTGCTCTATCAATTAAGGTACTAAGTAGCTGCCACAACTAATCCGGGTACTTCACGCAAAATTTCATGAGAATATTTGCAAATGCAATTAGATTTATCGATGTCTCTTAGTAGTCTAAAGCGCAAATAATTTTAAGTGTAACTTTGAATTTTGTCTGTACTTTGGTTTGGTTACGTTCGCTACATATAACAACGAAATCACCTAGTAAAAATGGCTTTACATGTAATTGCCTTGTCACGATTGGGACGCCTTGCGTTCGATTTAGCTGTCTTTAAGACAACTTCAGTTGCGTTTTTTTTTCGGATGGTAGTCTAATTTAATCAAGACCTAGGTTCTGAGTGTGGTGATATACTAGACAGATCTAATGACTGTGCTTGTACGCCGAACATCAATTCCGTTGCAAAATAACCTATTACCTTGGACCCCATTCTTTTCATTGCTAACTGAACTTCGGAAAGTTCGTCACTCCATGTCTTATTCCGATCATTCTTTAGTATAGTCAGTAAGCTCTATTACCCGCTCTACCTGGCCCTTTACCCTGTTAGAGCCGGTTTAGATGAAGCGGTATCACTGCAGAAATCTTTCAAGTCTGCGTTTATTTAGCACCACCTACCCTGAGCAGCTATAATTCGTTTACGCACACCGAGAAGGAAAACAGCTTCCTTAAAAAAACTTTGATGGCAGTGGCTGCCTGCATCAAGTGAAGGTGTATTTTCAAGACGAACATGTTTTGTAAAAGCATCGATTTTACAACTGAAGCATATTCTTGGCGATCACTCTTTCCTCTAGAGTACACCTTTTCGGACATCGCATGTGTGAGTAACTGCTTTAACCTTACTGCAGTTCTGTTATAAACTATATACGCTTACTTATCTTAGGCTTGACAGATACGTTGACCCTTTGGGATATACTGGGTATTCAAGGTATTGATAGGAGGGTCAGTCGCTTTTGGATGAATCAGTCTTGTCAAGCTGGTCTTAATTTGCCAACATTGAAAGAGAAAATACTGTGTACAATGAATAAGATGAACCAAAGAGAGGATTCTAGACAGAAAGACAGCGTGTTACCTGCTGCTTCCCTTAATGGAATAAATCGAAGTTATAGAATAGAACAATACTTTATTGGATAGCTGCAAGTCTGTAAGATACAATTTATGTTATTGTATTGCACATTAGATCATTTTAAAGTTCGTCCAGCTCGGGCGCCCAACATAACATGAATTATTGGTAACACAAAGATAGGTAAGTGATAGGTTTACGCTTGTAAGAAGGCCCACCGCCGGTGGAAGCGCGGAGTTGTATCAGTTTGAGATTTAGATGCAGATAAGAAATTACAATTCGTCGACTGCAAAAGTGCTGACAACCAGTATTGCCGGAAGATTTTAAACACCCGAACGACTGCTATACGGTCTATAGCTCGTTAGAATGATATTGTGACTAAGTGTCAGTCCGAGTCAGTTGTTTGCCGCTAAAATAAAAATAACTAACTAACTACAGTCATGTGATACACAATATATGCTCTGAACTAATATTGCACTATATCCTGACCTTGCATCTTTATGAAACTCTATGGGGAAATCACGTCCAAAAATTGACAGAAACGGTTCTGAGGTAGGTATATATTGCTACAGCCTGCAATCTTATTTTCTGTTTATACGCAACAGGTTAGAACTTGACCATTATCTCGCATGATCTTTAGCGATGATATGATCGAAGATGGGCGAATATGCTATGATTTGAACTGGCTTTCAAGTGCAGCAGCAGGAACACACCGATAGGTAGTTGGTAATAGATTTTCAACTTTAGGGGTATAGCTAGCCAGGCCAACACTAGAAAATGCACTACCTACTACAGCTATGGTCGCATCACGACCGAAATCTTAAGCTAAGTATAGGATTCAGACCATAGACTCCTTCCCTACTGGGTCACCATGAATTCAAAATTGATTGATTGATTGATGTTTAATAAATGTGCCCTTCTTCACGTTATACGAAAAACTAGCATCAGAGGGTGCTTTTAGCGTTCAGTCCAGGCATGGTTTGGTGTTCTTTGATTTATACCGGAGTAAGTCAAACACGGCGTTCATATATCGATGTTCATATACCTACGCTAAGGCAACACGTCTCGTAGTATACCATCGATGAATAACTCGCCATA
Source organism: Crocallis elinguaria (assembly GCA_907269065.1). Classification (NCBI taxonomy): domain Eukaryota; kingdom Metazoa; phylum Arthropoda; class Insecta; order Lepidoptera; family Geometridae; genus Crocallis; species Crocallis elinguaria. The sequence continues at coordinate 17,118,196 of OU026068.1, forward strand.
TTTTTTGTAATATTTTAATCTAAGCAATTTCATGTTAATCTTGTAAGAGTTGTAGTAAGCAATCAAATGTAAGTCATAGACCGACCAGGTTTTTTTTGTGAATTGAAGAATGCACATGGCTATAAACTCGTACACGGAGTTACCTATAGCACCCTGTATACACTAATTCATGTCCACATGTTGCTGTCAAAGCAACCATGGCCTTGCAACACGTGCAGATTACAAAGCGTTTCATGCTCACGCGCGGCTCGATGAAAATCCATGAAATATCCACAGAACAGACAACAACAGCAACAGGGCCAGATCGTGCTATCTCTTTCACTCCCCTGAAACCCTGCCTAGGCTCAAAGCGACCTCTGCCCCGCTTTACTCCACCAAACAAATCACCTGCGCACCGCCGCACGTTCACCGCGGCTTCTGCACCGAACATGCAGCTACAAGACGTGAGTGAACTATAACTGTGAAACTACTTTTTTGAGTCGAGGTCGTTGAAATGTCTGCCGTGTGCGAGTCTCTTCCACACCCTCGATTACCACGGTTAGCGCGCGGACTAGACTTCTAAGCACCACGACACCAAGCAGTACAACATGCGTCAAGCGGTGAATAACGGTGATAGTGGCTTCTCCGTGGTCCATGATTGATGTATATCCATCAATCATGCTGGACCATGTACCTATCATGACTGTATAAACTGTCTAATGACGTTTTCAACAAGGTGGCTTTGGTTCTATTTTTTGCTATTTCACAGATAAGTAGTTGGCACTTGGTAGATCTGTAGGTGCTAGATTCTTTGCTTAGGTACATAGAATTTAATTTGACTATCATGGACCTGCACCGGCACGTTATTTTCTAAGAGCATCCCTATATACCTGTAATCACCAATGGTCGGTATTAACTATCACATACGAATTGAAACTAATAGTACCTTGCACTTTAGACTTGCGCTGTATAACAATATGTGAAACACATTTCACGTCACCTTTACCTAAAGGTATACTTAGTTACTCTTAAAGTACCCGGAAACTTCTTGGCAAAACTACAAGCCACTAACAAACAAGCAGATTCACTGTCAAACAAGAAGGAAACGAGCTCACCAGATGACATATCAGACAACATCTTCTTTGGCTGTCGCTGGTCCGCCGCCTCCTTTTCGGCCGGGACACGCCGGCGGCGCCGCCCGAAGCACGTCCAGGTTGTCCATACAAGAAGCAGGTGATCTTCGCTGTACTTCGCTCAGCGCGTTGTTTGCAGCAGCAGGCTCCTCTTGTCTCTTGCGGCGTTACACCGCTGTATGTCCTTGGTTTAGATCTCATCTCGGCGGCCGTCATCAATGCGGATTTATTACACTCCTCGCAACCGACGGCACGTTCCCAATGATAATGTCTTCGGCCAATTCGAATGCTAATTTGTGGTGCCGAGGCTGCTAATAATCTTGATAGCAGTAATCTTCATAGCAGTGCTTCATAGTATAGCAGCGCTTCATAGTATAGCTTCATAGTAGTAACAGTAATTTCTGATAAATTTGGGTCTGATGATGCTGCGGGCGCTTTCTTGTTGCAGGTATCCTCCTCTCTGGACTTTGCCCTTCGGATCCCACTTCTGATAAAGGCACAAGGTCACAATCGCCTTTATCAGAAGGTTCCATATCGATTATTATACTGTGAAGGTAGGCGTGGGTATATCGGGCGAGGAGAATACCAAACTAAACTTCCAAAATATAAACGTTCTAATCAACGAAATATTACAATGGTTAGATAGAGGGTATTCTAATTAGATTTAACGCAAAGACACTCCACCGAACACGTAATGCGCTTGCGAGATATTAACGGATTGCCTCTCCAAAATGTAATCGCACTCGCGGCAATCGAATGATCCGCTCTTGACGCACACTAGCACCCGGGGTTGTGTCAGTGTCAAGAAACCGTCAGCTGTCACTACTGTCAGCTACGACGTTCCTTGCCACTCCAAAATAATAAAAGCGCCGTCATATCTTTTGAACTACACAACACAACAGCGTAAATCGTAATTGGTATAAATTATACTAAACTAAAGATACTACCGCTACGGACTGTATCTGTAAGTCCTTAGAAACAATAATTATTCTATTTCTGTAATGTAACGTGAAGTAACGTTAAACGAACTTGATTTGAATTTATTTGAATTTCTGTTTCCTGCGTCTGACATCTGTCAAGTACTCAAGTGCTTTTTTTGGCTCCACGTGATTTACTTATTTAGCCAGTGTCAAGAATAATAAATCTAATTTTGGTGCATAAAAGTCGTCAAAGTCACTAAGTTTCGTCTAGGCGTGGTCGAGTCGAAGTGACGCTTCAGTAAAGTGGTGGATACTTTACTAAATGCTACTATCTAGCTACATATTATTAAATACTGATCTGTGGCTACCATGGAGTTTTGGATAGAATGAGAAAATACACGTTTTTCGTCTTTGTACTATTTGCCTTTCACTCATGCACGTTTACGAACACTTAGTGGTTAATAATCCACCATTATTACAAACACTCGATAAAACATAGCTTTTAGTAAATAACACAAAATCAACAACAGCACATTTTTGCATTCTCGCCAAAACTCGTACTCAATTGCGACTGACGAGAGTTGCCAGCGCGTATTCGCAATTTCGGACGGTAATCTATCTGAAAAGGGAGGGTGTTTGAGGTACGCGGACGGCTTAAAAAAAATTCATTTAAATATTCCAGACAATAGTATATGACGGGGCGGCGAGTCCAGGGGTCTTTTTAAAAACGGTGACGTCACCACCGGTGACGTCAACATCTTCAGCATCATGGTGACCGCTCACCCCTCGTAGCAAGAAAACACGAAGTAGCTCCATTTTATCTCAACCATTTATTTCGGCAAGGTTATATGGGAGATCTGAACGGTCCGACGGTAGGCGCAACACTGCTTTTTCCAACAGTCGGTCGCTCGTATTTATAGCAAAACAGATTGTGACAAAGAATCTTTATAAAACTTGTTAGATCTTGTCATTCTACTTTAGATTTTAATCTTCAATTGAAATTCATTACTTTTTATTAACATGGGGCCCAGGAGAGCACTCATGATAGTTAAAATAAATGACTCTAGGCGCCCATTCCAAGTAATAGGCCGTACAAGAAGAATGGGCAAGAAACTTGTCGGCAATCTTTTAAAAATTTGTGTTTACAGTGAATTTGTTCAGTTTTACAATCATTTGTCTAGTTTTAACAATTCAATGAGTAATTAATGGTTCACAAACATTAATTAGTTAATCAAAGTTTAAGTGAAATTATTAACAATCCAATGAGTAATTTATGGTTCTAAACGTTAATTAGTAAACCAAAGTTAACATGTTTTGATTGTTGTCATTTTACACCGTCCATGAAGCTCGCCTGTGACGTCGTTGCTCCGATACGGCCATTCTGATAGATGGTGCGTGCTCTGCACCAGTCCAGTTATGTTCTGAAACAATGAGACGTTTTCCTCTGAGTTTGGTATCTGTAAGCAACCACCGTTGCTTGCAGTTAAGTTTGCAAGGGTAATAGTTTGCATTCTTAAGAGAAAAGAAAAAAATTTTTTTTTTTTTTTTTTGTTCTTTTTCTTTTCTTTTTCTTTTTCTTTTTGCTTTCTTTTCTTTGATCAATTATCTTTACAGTGAAGTTATCTAGTTTCGACAATCTAATTAGCAAACTATTTAGCTAACCAAAGTAGGTAAACATTTAGTTAATCAAAGTAGGTAAACATGTTATGTTTCCTATTGCCCTGCTCAACACTGTAGACGTAGCCCGCTTCGCGCCGACTCGGCCATTCTGACAGGTGGTGCGCGCTCTGCACCAGGCACGGTGTTTCTGAAAACTAGAAATTTGGTTTTGAGGTAGGTACCCGTACACCGGTACACTAGCTGTTAACTTTGTTTCTCATCACTGCATAAATTAAGCTACATTGCTTATTTTCCATATTGTCAAGATTTAACTTTATGTTAGAGTGAAACCATATTCATGTAACAAAATTATCAGCCAACTTTTAGTACCTTCTTAATAATATTCTGTAAACATAACAGTTCACATGCAAACATTCGTAGTTAAACGTAAATAAATTTGATGCTCAAGGGAATGTGAGCAGAGTGTGTATTTGTTTTTGCCAATGCTCCACGCATCATGGCATGAATAGATTTATTATAGGTTCAATGCAAATGCTCCACGCATCATTGCATGAATAGATTTATTATAGGTTCAATGCAAATGCTCCACGCATCATTGCATGATTTTTAAATTCTCGTAGACATGGAGACTGGGAGACAGGGATGTTGCTGTGGTCTGGGCGGTCTTGTACGCCGTGGTCCACAGAGGCTCTAAAGGAAATGGGATACAGGTCGATGCTGCGGTCTGGGCCTTATTGTTATGACCGTGGTCCGCAGAGGCTCTGAAAATGACGGGAATGGAGGGTACACAAGGAATAAAATAATTTAAAATGACGAATATAGAGGGTACACAAGGAATGAAATAATTTGTACAGTGTTACAGACGATTCAAAACTATTACGTTTTATAATTCGGATCCCGAATTGTTAACTGAATATCACTTATCCGTAACAGTCCCCGCGCTGTTGCTAACGCTGCGAATCTAGTTCAATGAAAGCTCAGTATCGTCAATTAATTTTGATAACTACCACATCGCGTATTTACGCGTACCGGAATAGAAAGAACTTAATGAACGCTAGTGCCACTAAGTTTTCAAACTAGCATACAAACAGGCACTTCGCCTTGAATAAATTGCACAAGATTCACAAAAATACCTCAAAGACAAATAATCAGCGATAATAATAATTAAGAATTGTGATGTCGATTAAAGACACTGCCATACTTGAAAAGATTTGGAGGCCTTTTTATTAAGTTGGGTTAGAATTACTAGGTATGGATTTTCGTAGATATCTCGTGGAAATCGCGTGACAATCTCATCGGATATCTCCGGATATCTCGTCGGATATCTCGTCGGACATCTCACGGATCACTCGCGGCCATCTCTTGGACTAACTCGCGGCCACCTCTTTGGATTAACTCACGGCTATCTCTTTGGATTAACTCGCGGCTACCTCTTGGATTAACTCACGGCTATCACTTGGATTGACTCACGGATCACTCGTGGATTGCCCGGGATAACTCGCGGATACCTCGGGATAACTCGCGGACAGCACACGGATAACTCGTAGATTTTTGGTATTTGTGGGTATCTCGTGAAAAACTTTTAAAAATAAAACTCAAGAAACTAAGAAATCTCGTGAAATTAGAAGTAATCTCTTGGATTATTTGTAAGTTGTAAGTTGCGTTTATGCGCATGCAAGTCTAAAGTTAAAATATGGTAGAAAAAGTTACGATTCACCTGTATTCTGATGTCATGTCTCCATCGCCTTTTTCTTGGTTTGGTTGCACGTGTTGGCCCGTTCGTGTTGATCCTACCACGGACGTGGCTGGTGTGTCAGCATAATCTTCAGGAGCTGGTAGTGATGGGTCATCTCTCGCCAATACGATGGTGTGTCAGCATAATCTTCAGGAGCTGGTAGTGATGGGTCATCTCTCGCCAATACGGTCCTTCGACCACCTTCTAAGTGATCATCCTTGTCTCTGGAACACCTCAGGTCCCTTGTTCCCTTGGTCGTCGATAGCTGCTCTGCGCTGGTGTCTGATGTTGGGACCTCTGCTGCGTCTGGGCTCGGCTGCATTGCCCATTTGTGCTGGTACTTCAGGTGACAAGCGGGTGAGAAGGCTAGGATTGGAAAGCTAGGTTGTTCCGTTCCAATCCCACTTCTGATGACGGGGCGGCGAGTCCAGGGGTCTTTTTAAAAACGGTGACGTCACCACCGGTGACGTCAACATCTTCAGCATCATGGTGACCGCTCACCCCTCGTAGCAAGAAAACACGAAGTAGCTCCATTTTATCTCAACCATTTATTTCGGCAAGGTTATATGGGAGATCTGAACGGTCCGACGGTAGGCGCAACACTGCTTTTTCCAACAGTCGGTCGCTCGTATTTATAGCAAAACAGATTGTGACAAAGAATCTTTATAAAACTTGTTAGATCTTGTCATTCTACTTTAGATTTTAATCTTCAATTGAAATTCATTACTTTTTATTAACATGGGGCCCAGGAGAGCACTCATGATAGTTAAAATAAATGACTCTAGGCGCCCATTCCAAGTAATAGGCCGTACAAGAAGAATGGGCAAGAAACTTGTCGGCAATCTTTTAAAAATTTGTGTTTACAGTGAATTTGTTCAGTTTTACAATCATTTGTCTAGTTTTAACAATTCAATGAGTAATTAATGGTTCACAAACATTAATTAGTTAATCAAAGTTTAAGTGAAATTATTAACAATCCAATGAGTAATTTATGGTTCTAAACGTTAATTAGTAAACCAAAGTTAACATGTTTTGATTGTTGTCATTTTACACCGTCCATGAAGCTCGCCTGTGACGTCGTTGCTCCGATATATATTACCCCACATACGTGGTACATTATACGTGTCAGCATAAGATTTGCCAATGGGCAGTTGAAGCCATAGAATTGGGATGTTGACTGATTTTTGGAAAGTGTTTAAAACGATGCGTATGGGCCTAATATAACCCAAAATATTTAAATTTACTTTTTAAAACAACTAATATTTTAATTATCATGTATTTAAAATGCCGTTTTAAATTTTGCTCCAAAACGGCAGTGACGTCACGTGTTCAATTACCACAGAGTAATTTTCTATAACACTGTAAAGTGACAAGCAAAGAGAATATAACCACTAGAGTCTGTCTAATGAAAGTAGAGATTGAAAAAGCGCGGCAAATTTAAAAAATATCAATAGGGCAACCCCATTATTAGAAGAATACTTAGAACAACCTAATTTGATACTTTATATTTTTAAATTTCTTGATGTAAAAATACAAGGAGTGCAAGAGTGGTACTATAAGATACTAGCAGGGACTAGTGTCTGCGAGAAAGAGTAACAAACGCCCATCCATCCATCCTCACAAACTGTCATGTTTATTAGAAGGATATGTAGGAAGGAAGAAAGGAAGGTTTAGTAGGAAATTGTTACATCCTCCAGAGATTAAGACAAACCAGACGTCACGCAAAAAAATCGGCCTATCCAATTAGTCTGCAATAGGTAACATAGGAACATATATACAAACATTACTTTCCTTGGAAAGTTGGGTAAAAAGTATATACCTAATTGTTTACAAAAAGTGTTTTGAATAGCAATCTGTACAAAGAAAACCAGGTTACTTAATAAAGTTATAATTTATTCACTATAATCAAACTCAGAATATAAAAATTTTACTTCTAGAGATTTGTCAGTCACTGTCGTTTCCCACATTAATTATAAAACTCTGCAAATTATTTTCCGTAATTCTATCTCTTTAAGAAGATATTTCTTCCAGGTACTGCTCCTGAGTTTTTATTTTATCTTTTTCTTCTAAATCAGTTAGCCTTTTAATTGTTTGCAATATTTCACTAACTCCTGCTACATCTTCGAGATTTTCTGAAAAGGAACACACATTTGAATTAAAATGCAACCAATACGTAATCACACAATACTGTGAACAATAGGTACGTTTTGCTATATCATGTCATTTAAAACAAACGTGGAACCAAATAAAACAATAGGAAATGATAGTTGAGACAAATTCAGAATCAAAGTATCAAAATATTTGTATCAACTAACCTAAGAAATCTACGACGACACGTAAATAATCCTGTTTCTGTTGGAATACAGAATCCTTTTTCTGCTGCTTCTCTTTTAATTTAGATATCATTCTAAATAATAACTCTCGTACTCCACTCTTAATAGTTTTGTTCATTGTAGCACTCGAAAATCCAACAAATATATCTCAACTCAACTACAACAAAACAAAGATATGCCGCCATCTTGTAAACATTAAATATTAGTGATCCCATTGACTGATTTTTATTCTCCCCGTTTTTTGGGTAAATCCCCTGAATTTATATATTTTTTGCTTATTTCCTCGAAAAATTTTAAGTATAATAGAGTTTTAAATTTTGTGTATATTTACTAGCATTTAGTAGTATGTATATAACAAACGGTTTTTTTTTTCTCTTACTATTTATTAATACTAATAAATTACATATCGTGCACAATCTCAAAGACGCTATGCCTAATTGATAAAACAAAATGGTAATGGTTTAATCAGGTAGAATAGTTGCGTTTCATTATTACTTTTCATATAGGTACTTTAACTACTAAAAATACCCTAATATCAAAGGAAAATTACTGAACGTTGGAACACTTAAGTATTGCCCTGTAAAAAGTTTGCTAATAAATCCAGTATCAACTTTCATTAGACAGACTCTACTACCTAGTCTGTGCTACGTTTAGTGACAAGTTCATTCGATGCTTTCTGTGTATGTATTGTTATGTATTAAAATATGAGTTCTAAGTTTTTTGAGCTTATTGATTTATATCTATCGGAGCAATGACGTCACAGGCGAGCTTCATGGACGGTGTAAAATGACAACAATCAAAACATGTTAACTTTGGTTTACTAATTAGCGTTTAGAACCATAAATTACTCATTGGATTGTTAATAATTTCACTTAAACTTTGATTAGCTAATTAATGTTTGTGAACCATTAATTACTCATTGAATTGTTAAAATTAGACAAATGATTGTTAAACTGAACAAATTCACTGTAAACACAATTTTTTAAAAGATTGCCGACAAGTTTCTTGCCCGTTCTTCTTGTACGGCCTATTACTTGGAATGGGCGCCTAGAGTCATTTATTTTAACTATCATGAGTGCTCTCCTGGGCCCCATGTTAATAAAAAGTAATGAATTTCAATTGAAGATTAAAATCTAAAGTAGAATGACAAGATCTAACAAGTTTTATAAAGATTCTTTGTCACAATCTGTTTTGCTATAAATACGAGCGACCGACTGTTGGAAAAAGCAGTATTGCGCCTACCGTCGGACCGTTCAGATCTCCCATATAACTTTGCCGCAATAAATGGTTGAGATAAATCGAGCTACTTCGTGTTTTCTTTCTACGAGGGGTGAGCGGTCACCATGATGCTGAAGATGTTGACGTCACCGGTGGTGACGTCACCGTTTTTAAAAAGACCCCTGGACTCGCCGACCCGTCATCAGAAGTGGGATTGGAACGGAACAACCTAGCTTTCCAATCCTAGCCTTCTCACCCACTTGTCACCTGAAGTACCAGCACAGATGGAGTGGGATTGGAACGGAACAACCTAGCTTTCCAATCCTAGCCTTCTCACCCGCTTGTCACCTGAAGGACCAGCACAAATGGGCAATGCAGCCGAGCCCAGTCGCAGCAGAGGTCCCCACATCAGACACCAGCTCCTGAAGATTATGCTGACACACCACCGTATTGGCGACAGATGACCCATCACTACCAGCTCCTGAAGATTATGCTGACACACCAGCCACGTCCGTGGTATCAACACGAACGGGCCAACACGTGCAACCAAACCAAGAAAAAGGCGATGGAGACATGACATCAGAATACAGGTGAATCGTAACTTTTTCTACCATATTTTAACTAGACTTGCATGCGCATAAACGCAACTTACAACTTACGAATAATCCAAGAGATTACTTCTAATTTCACGAGATTTCTTAGTTTCTTGAGTTTTATTTTTAAAAGTTTTTCACGAGATACCCACAAATACCAAAAATCTACGAGTTATCCGTGTGCTGTCCGCGAGTTATCCCGAGGTATCCGCGAGTTATCCCGGGCAATCCACGAGTGATCCGTGAGTCAATCCAAGTGATAGCCGTGAGTTAATCCAAGAGGTAGCCGCGAGTTAATCCAAAGAGATAGCCGTGAGTTAATCCAAAGAGGTGGCCGCGAGTTAGTCCAAGAGATGGCCGCGAGTGATCCGTGAGATGTCCGACGAGATATCCGACGAGATATCCGGAGATATCCGATGAGATTGTCACGAGATATCTACGAAAATCCATACCTAGTATTTCTAACCCAACTTAATAAAAAGGCCTCCAAATCTTTTCAAGTATGGCAGTGTCTTTAATCGACATCACAATTCTTAATTATTATTATCGCTGATTATTTGTCTTTGAGGTATTTTTGTGAATCTTGTGCAATTTATTCAAGGCGAAGTGCCTGTTTGTATGCTAGTTTGAAAACTTAGTGGCACTAGCGTTCATTAAGTTCTTTCTATTCCGGTACGCGTAAATACGCGATGTGGTAGTTATCAAAATTCATTGACGATACTGAGCTTTCATTGAACTAGATTCGCAGCGTTAGCAACAGCGCGGGGACTGTTACGGATAAGTGATATTCGGTTAACAATTCGGGATCTGAATTATAAAACGTAATAGTTTTGAATCGTCTGTAACACTGTACAAATTATTTCATTCCTTGTGTACCCTCTATATTCGTCATTTTAAATTATTTTATTCCTTGTGTACCCTCCATTCCCGTCATTTTCAGAGCCTCTGCGGACCACGGTCATAACAATAAGGCCCAGACCGCAGCATCGACCTGTATCCCATTTCCTTTAGAGCCTCTGTGGACCACGGCGTACAAGACCGCCCAGACCACAGCAACATCCCTGTCTCCCAGTCTCCATGTCTACGAGAATTTAAAAATCATGCAATGTTGCGTGGAGCATTTGCATTGAACCTATAATAAATCTATTCATGCAATGATGCGTGGAGCATTTGCATTGAACCTATAATAAATCTATTCATGCCATGATGCGTGGAGCATTGGCAAAAACAAATACACACTCTGCTCACATTCCCTTGAGCATCAAATTTATTTACGTTTAACTACGAATGTTTGCATATGAACTGTTATGTTTACAGAATATTATTAAGAAGGTACTAAAAGTTGGCTGATAATTTTGTTACATGAATATGGTTTCACTCTAACATAAAGTTAAATCTTGACAATATGGAAAATAAGCAATGTAGCTTAATTTATGCAGTGATGAGAAACAAAGTTAACAGCTAGTGTACCGGTGTACGGGTACCTACCTCAAAACCAAATTTCTAGTTTTCAGAAACACCGTGCCTGGTGCAGAGCGCGCACCACCTGTCAGAATGGCCGAGTCGGCGCGAAGCGGGCTACGTCTACAGTGTTGAGCAGGGCAATAGGAAACATAACATGTTTACCTACTTTGATTAACTAAATGTTTACCTACTTTGGTTAGCTAAATAGTTTGCTCATTAGATTGTCGAAACTAGATAACTTCACTGTAAAGATAATTGATCAAAGAAAAGAAAGCAAAAAGAAAAAGAGAAAGAAAAGAAAAAGAAAAAAAAAAAAATTTTCTTTTCTCTTAAGAATGCAAAGCATTACTCTTGCAAACTTAACTACAAGCAACTGTGGTTGCTTACAGATACCAAACTCAGAAGAAAACGTCTCATTGTTTCAGAACACAACTGGACTGGTGCAGAGCACGCACCATCTATCAGAATGGCCGTATCGGAGCAATGACGTCACAGGCGAGCTTCATGGACGGTGTAAAATGACAACAATCAAAACATGTTAACTTTGGTTTACTAATTAGCGTTTAGAACCATAAATTACTCATTGGATTGTTAATAATTTCACTTAAACTTTGATTAGCTAATTAATGTTTGTGAACCATTAATTACTCATTGAATTGTTAAAATTAGACAAATGATTGTTAAACTGAACAAATTCACTGTAAACACAATTTTTTAAAAGATTGCCGACAAGTTTCTTGCCCGTTCTTCTTGTACGGCCTATTACTTGGAATGGGCGCCTAGAGTCATTTATTTTAACTATCATGAGTGCTCTCCTGGGCCCCATGTTAATAAAAAGTAATGAATTTCAATTGAAGATTAAAATCTAAAGTAGAATGACAAGATCTAACAAGTTTTATAAAGATTCTTTGTCACAATCTGTTTTGCTATAAATACGAGCGACCGACTGTTGGAAAAAGCAGTATTGCGCCTACCGTCGGACCGTTCAGATCTCCCATATAACTTTGCCGCAATAAATGGTTGAGATAAATCGAGCTACTTCGTGTTTTCTTTCTACGAGGGGTGAGCGGTCACCATGATGCTGAAGATGTTGACGTCACCGGTGGTGACGTCACCGTTTTTAAAAAGACCCCTGGACTCGCCGACCCGTCATATCTTTATTTATATATGCTTTGGTTAATTAATACACTTTGGATCTTAGAATCTACGATTACTGTTATATATTCATTGTTGGTTATAGAAATAATGATTTTTGGTATAATAAGTAGGTACTTACACGGAGGTCTTCACATTTCTAAATTCAGCAGAGCAGAAATTATCGTTTGTCGAGAAGAAATTGGCCACCGTAAAACAATCAATTCTCGGCAAATTGGAATTATTTGCCTTTATGAAGCCACTTTCCATCATGGGAGAATATTCAAGAGTCGAAATAAATTTAGAAAAATAGGCGCGGAATTCACAGCACAGACAATTAATCACAGAAATCACTCTAAAATACTAAGCAGTTAAGCGCAACGAGCTATATACTCATTGGAGTTTTGGCGGTAATGCAAAAATGTGCTGTTGTTGATTTTGTGTTATTTACTAAAACCTTTGTTGTATAGAGTGTTAATGTGTAATAATAGTGGATTATTAACCATTAAGTGTTCGTAAACTTTCATGAGTGAAATGCAAATAGTACAAAGACGAAAAACGTGTATTTTCGTATTCTATCCAAAACTCCATAGAAGCTTCAGCTTCAAATTCTTTAAACTATCCACCAATTTACTGAAGCGTCACTTCGACTCGACCGCGCCTAGACTAAACTTTAACGCGACTTTGACGACTTTCATGCACCAAAACTAGAGATTTATTATATATTATTACTTATATAACTTGACACTAGTTAAATGTGCAAATCACGTGGAGCCAAAAACAAAACAAAAAAAATATATATACCCATTCCGATTGAAACAGTGACGTCACGGGCGTTTTAGGTCACGTGACTTCGGATTGATGTGATTACATTTTGATTATTTAATTTAAATTAAATTCCTTAAAAATAAACAAAAATATTGTGTTTAATAGGATTTCTGTCACAAAAACTACCGTTTCGCGGCAAAATTATATTTTTATTTGAATACAGTCAACAACCCAATTGAGATTATAATCAAAGCTATTACAGTTATAGTCATATACATGACTATAACTGAACTGCACGACGAACGTGTAGGGTTTGCTATGTAAATAAAACACGGAGCAGAAATCAGAATCGCTCTACAATACAACAAATGCTATTGGCCTAGCACCATGTTGTGACAAAGATATATATTATTTATTTATTAGATAAAATAAATAGGAAGGTTGATAAAGAAGAAGGTCCAGAAACTCGACGGCATCCTTTTAAAAAATAGTTTTACAATGATTGTAATGCCAACAATTAATAGTAGGTAGTCGCCACTCGCCAGAGGGCTCTTGTGAGCTCTTTGCCTCCGCGTTTCTCTACATATTTGTATGTAATTTGTATAACTAATTATTTACTTCGAATAATAAATGTCACATATAAAATGATAAACATTTGTACGCCTAACCAGGCAGAATTTTGATGGATATTTATATGTTATGACATCTTTGCAAACATTGTACCCAAAATTCTGACAAATAAATAATTTCAATTTCATAATCCGGTTTTTTAAGTAATACATTCTCAACCGTACAATTTTATACTCAAGTTTGTCAACTCAAATTTATTTATTCATATAGGCACTCGCACATGTGGCACGTTTTGGCAAGGGAATATTTACCTAACTTCTAATGTCACACAGATACCTACAGTGCTACAGTGTTCAACCAGCAACCTATAGTACCTAGGTCCTAGGTACTAGATACTGTGTTTGAAACTTTAACACTACACTCATGGTGGGGTATCTACTAAATGATTACCTAACAAAATGATTGGCATTGTATAAATGTAGTAAACAACGGTAACGAGCAGTCGCAAGGTATAAACAAGTATTCACAAGATACTTACATGAATAGGTTACGTACATATGACGCAAACGGATAGAAATCAATTAATGATGTTAGGTAATTTGCTATTTGTCGATGCAAGAAATAGTCCTGTCACGCTGTGCAACTGGACTCTCCGTGTCACACTGTACAGTAAGTAAATGTGTAACCCTAAATGACAAGACAGTAAGTAGACTTCTTTCACGCAGCAACGGCATAACGGATAGTGACTTTTTGCATAGGGATAATTTGTGGGCCGGTGAGTAACATATAAGCCACTTTTTATATCTGAAAATTCTACCACCAACTCCGCCCGGATAAAACCGCAGGCAGTAGCTAGTTATATACATACTCGTTGTTATATATAATTTATAATATAACAAGGTACCAAAAAGAGCCCTAACCACCGCACCGATTGGCTCGTGTAGATTTCGCCAACCGGTAAATATGTGTTCCGATTTGGCGAGCAGTCCTAGTCAGTTAAATTACAGGACGTATGAGACCCAATTAGGTAATTGTCGTAGGCTAGCTCGCACACTGCAGTGCCGCGCAGCCCGCTGGCCTTTGTGTTTCAAAGTTCTGTGTGGCAACAACAACAACATACTTTATCGATTTTCTCATTACTCTTCCGCCCACCGGTTGCAGTTCCAATATCCTATTATTACTGATTGATAATAGGTAAGTGCTGTTGTTTTAAATGCACTTCCTGTGTCCGTATTTCGATAATGCCCTCGAAATAGAAGTTGCTTAAATAATTGCAAGAAACTATGTAAGTCGAAGGTTGCGATTCGGAAGTACGGGAAGCCGAGGAAGCTATATCGAAGAGAAGACGACCTTTGCAGCAGCATTGCACAATGACAGGATGCTCTGGGTGCGTCTCGCGACGGCCGAGCCAGTGTCGGGTGGAGCGCTACTGTGAAACTAGTCGGAATCGTCCAAAAATGCGAAATGTAACATATACCTAACTCTTTATTATTGCTCTATTTTGTAGTGATGCAAGGAAATTGTGACAATGTGTGCCTTATACTGTGCTTATATACTAAGTCTTATTTGCGGCTTATTTTACGACGACTCGCCAAACCGCAAGACGTCGTCGATTCGACTTACAGTAGATGAAAAAAATATCTTGCAACCTCAGCGTGTTGGGTAAAGAGTAGGTACAGTACTTGCAGTATGTACCTATGTAGTGAGCGGTCTCCAAGCACTTTTTGCGGTGTTCCGGCAACTGCTTTTGATAGCCACTCCCTTCTCAGTTTAACACTTTACTGTCCTCGACTTTATCACCATGATAACGTCGGAATAGTTAGCAGTTGCTTGAACTATTCCACCTGATGAAACTGCACTCGGATGTTAGCTGAGATAACAGTAAATATTGCCATAAGTAAATCAAGTGATGTTGTCCAAATAGGTACCTATCCACACTATTACCATAGTTTTGCGTAATACTTTGCTATAACCATAGTAAGTTGTCAAACTACGCGAGCAAAGCGGTGGGTACACACCTAAACAAACCACTAGTCCTGTGAGGTTCGAGAGACATTTCAATTTTTGATAAATACATGGAAAGAAGATTACAAAACATGATTCCTGCAGAGTCCACTGTATAGCTAGCCTACTGTAACTTTGAGCTGTAACTTTTACGTCTTATGTGCAAAGCAAAATCCGTCTCAAAAAATAGATACCTACCTACCTAACTATATGTTAATTTATAGTGGCTATCATTTAAACAATCAACAAATTAAAGAAGTTTTGGTCAGATCCAAAATGTGTTTTGTCTGCAAACAAAGTGCTGATTCTAGTAGTCGGCAAAAATAACTAAATTGATAAGTAAGTAATGTCATGCTGTCAAAATAACTTTTTAACTGATTTTTCTCGCTGATCAAATATTACAAAAATACCATTTAATTAATAGTGATTTATAATAACTGCTTATACCTAAGGCCAATATTAAATAAAGTTGACAGTATGCCTTTAATAGCTTCTCGAAAAAATGCGACGTCTTTCGACCGTCCACTTCACAGTAGACGCCCGCCGCCAACACTCCTCGAGCAGCACGGCCGCCAGTACCCAAGCAGTGACCGCGGGCCGCGGGCGTGCGATGCTCTGACAACATGGCACCTACGAGCGCAGTCAGGTGAGCGACCACCTGGATATATGCAGTGCGATGGTTTTCTTCACGCGTGATAGTGCACTCTGACCCTTCCTCCTACGGTAGGGACCATAATTAATTTATGTTTTTGAAACGACTAGGTAGTATTTTATTAATTTTACCATCTAAAATCAATCGATAAAGCTAGTTTTGCATGAGTCTTTTTATCAAGTGTTTTTTCACGGTTTTACATCTTTAGGAAGGAAAGCTTTAGAAAAAGGAAGAATATGGTTTTTAATTGCATTGTTTTAAATTATTACTTTTTTAGTGTTAATTTTACATTTTTCAATAATTCTGCACAAAATTATATGTACCTATTATAGGTAACCTACCTATACGGAAAGAGTTTCTAGTTAGCATTATACCAGCCTTCGGTCTTTTGCAAGCAAAAGGGTGTGTGTGGCATAGAAGCAGTTACAGTAAGTAGGTATTGTTAGATTTATAATTAAGCTACACTTTAAATTAAAATATAATTCGTTGTCAAGGTAAAAATGTGAGTAGTTCACCTGTTAGGTCATATTTTAGCTGTTGCGAGCGCTCGCTTGCCATAGGTACCAATATGGTGCGGACCACAAGACGTGGTATCGTGCTGCTGCCTGGATTTAGTGGTGTTGGTAACTGTCTGGGAGTTATGTAAGTGAAGCAGTCCTTACTTGCGTGGTGGCATCCTTGATTTGTTTTAGTGTCCTTGCCGGTAGATACAACTAGGGCACAAAAACTATTCATAGTCGTCATAGGGTGTTGTGATAATTGTAATGGATATAAATCTTTTTATCACACTTCAAGTGTTCCATGGACACCCACTTCGCGGACGAAGGCGCGGGTAGCAGCTAGAGATAAACAATTAACAATATTGTTTATATTTAACATATGTTGGTTATGTTAGTGTTAGGTGACTAACTCTTCGAGTGTCCGTCTGGGTTGTTACCACCGCTTTGCTCGCGAAGTCTGCCGCCAAGCAGTAGTGTGCAAGCATTACTGTGTTCCGGTTTGATGAGCAGAGTAGCCAGCGAAATTACTGAGCTTATGAGACTTAATACCTAATGTCTAAAGGTAACGAGCGCACTGCAGTGCCGCGCAGGACTTTGTGTTTCAAAGTTCTGGGTGGCATTGCAATTGTTATGGGCCGGCGTTTGCTTACCATCAGGCAAACGGCCAGCTCGTCTCGAAACCAAATAATATAAAACAAATGTTGGTTCTTGACTAACAGTTTTAATTGAACGCCCCGTGCATGCCATAGTCTAGGAGCCTAATAAACTTTTAAAGTGAGTTTTTATTTACAGTTGTCCATGCAATCAATAAAACCTATCCATTACTAGTAGCACATGGTATTACACACAATCCAAGTAATGAGTAAATTCTAGATGAAAAAATACGACAAATTAGACATCGTAACATGACAGGTCGATTATTGCAATGGCACAAATTAGGACGATATGGTAATCCGCGCTTCACGCACTTCACGCTTGACCGACGACGCGAATGCGAAAACTGTATGTTTCAATGTGCTGCCATGTAAATTCTTACTTGACGGGTAGACAGCAGAAGGTTGGCATCAATACAGTAACATCTTGTGGTTCTTCTGTGAAGATAGGCGTACCGCAGGGATCAATACTGGGCCCCTTTCTCTTTTTAGTACCTATATATTATAAACGACTTACCCTTTATGAAAGACTGATAGGAAAGACAGTGAACTAAAGGAATTAAATTATAACCTTGACAACATCTCAGAATGGTTTGCTGCTAATAATCTACTTATCAACAAGTAAAACTAAATGTGATGTAAAAGTGATGTAGGTACCTTACCTACATGACTTTAATACTAGAAATAAACATAAAATTGTAGTACCCGGGTTCAGATTATGTAAAACTAGTAAATCTTTCCTGGCTAAATAAATGGTGTCAGATTCTATAGTAAAATTCCTAAAGCATTAACTGAATTACGACAAAGAAAGTTTAAACGTATAGTTAAGAATGTATTAATTAAAAAAACGTATTATAAAATTAAGGATTATGTAGATGACCAAAATGCATGGAGGCAAACATCTCAAGAGCCTCCAGACGACTACTATAATACTTAACTTTAATTAATAAATAATGATAATTTTAAACATGATTGTTAGCATTAGCATCATTGTAAAAACTATTTTTAAAAAGACTGCCGAGACGAGTTTCTTGCCCTTCTTCTTGCTCGGCCTATACCAATTTGGGAACCGCGGGGCACCGATGGTTACAAGAGGCTAATAGCCGATCAAAGTGGCGTTCTATGGGGAGATATATGTTCAGCAGCGGAAGTGTAGTCCGGTTAACCTGACTACTGAACTGTACTACGGGCAAAAAACGGTCTACCAGCTGCTAAAGGGATGCTCTTGATTGTTTTTAGCAGGTATAGGTGCTTACTTAGGTCAAAATTACCTACTGCAATAGAACTAATAGATTACATTCGCACTGGCTTCACTCTTCGTACCTAATGAGGTGTATTGGAATTCGACTGAATACATAAGTCAGTTACGTAATTGAACACACGAACTCCAAGTCCTGCGAACAAAAGTGTTGCGTGCTCGCTGTCACGCTCTGGACCGGTTCCTCTAATCCTAATTCAGACACCCTAATATGATGCAGACGTAATTATATCTGTCAAGTTCGTATACGATACTCCTACAATATAAACTCCCATATCTACTGTGGCCCGAATTGCGAGGGAAGTACCTAGGTTCGTTTGCCGCGGTAGAAATGGTGTTTAATAGTTTAGTACTCAAATAAAAAGGAGCTATATTTAGGAAACACTGTCTGTCAAGTGCAGCTACCAGAACATACCCGCAGGGATGACAGATTTCATCTAGAAAATTGCTACACAGTGAAAGATTTATCGCCAAACATATATAACGATTCGATATATAACGCCAAAAAACTCTCATACAGCCAAAAGAAAAAAATTTAGGTAAGTATCTATACTTGTTTAGATAGGCATTTTCTCGGTTTTCAAAAAAATGGTTCAGGTCTAGATAACTGCTACTTATTGCGGAATGCTCCCCTACGACGTACTTACAACGTAAATCAGAGAGCCAATGCTGTTACACATCATCCGCTATTTATAAAAGAACCGCTGTAAAAAATAGAGAGAGGCGCCTAACCAACCACAAAGCCAGACGTGTCCTGGAAATCTTGTCATCCTCTGAGTCAGAGGATCAGAAGTGTTTCTAACATCGGAGGTCGGAACATTTGACTTCTGATGTTATTAACACTTATAAGTTCTGTTATCACGTTCTTTCCACAACTAAGTTAAACGCAGATTGTTGACCCAAAACAATGAGAAAGTTCTTTTCATAAAATCCTTATTATAAAACAACGGTTGCAGCAGGAGTTGTAACAAGGTATTAGCAAGCGCGTAAGAACCAAAACATGCATGATGCTTCGGCCACAATGACTGTTATACCTCCTAAACAATTACAATACCTACCTATATATTTAACGCATAACTTTGTTTAATAATATTCCCATTGTCTGTATGTCCGTTTTGATTTCGACCGATGCATAATGATATTGATAAGATATAATAAACAGTAAAATATCCAGTCGGCTCCAAACAAAAGTTAGTTTAAGCCATGCATTTAATTACGTAAGCATAATTATTCGGTGGTTATTTACTTTTATTTCAAATATTGGTTCCACATGAAAGGAGCATGTATAATAGGTACTTTGTCTCTCATGAGATCTTGCTTCATAAATTAGATAGATATTATGGCATTAGAGGCAATGCCCATAAACTGGATAGAGCTATTTCAAAGACAGGTACAATCAGATCGATCTGAAACAAGTAAAAGAATTTGAATTTGAAAAAAATCATGAGTCTTTAAAACAAGTTTTCCGCTCGGAGTAGCAATTAAATAAGTACCGGGTCCCACAAGGTAGCGTCTTGGGACCACTATTTTTTCTTTTACATAAATGCGTAGGTATGTATCTATAACGTTTACACATAAATAGGCAACATTTTGATTGTATGGTAATTCGAATTTATAATAAGTTTCCTTCCAGATCAATTCTAAGAGGATGGCTCAAATTTATTTAAAAGAAAAACGTTAAATTTATTATTGACTAAATTGTATTACTCGGTTAAGGACTTTTTGAATGATATTCACTTAACAGACATCCAATTATTATTCTTTGACTTTATTTTTTTACCATTTTATTAATTTTATTTTGACTTGTATAATATTTTTATGCCTATGAAGACAACATTTTGTTGAGCTGTAGGTACCTGCTTAAAGATCATAGCAATTTATATTATGTCCCTAAAATTCTCGCAAATAAATATCTATGTACATATTTTTCATGTTATATTTTCTCGTTTCCAGGTCGTTCACGATTACTTTGGCAATTGCGATCACAATCATTGGACCACAAGCGAATGGGTTTACAATCAATCGCAATAACATCACATCATCTAGAACAGATACACCATCAACAGACCTTTCTTCAGATGAAAGTTTTCAGCTATCAGTAAGGGACGATTTGAAGAGACCAAACGATATTAAAACTAGGAATGATGAAGTTCCGAATAAAACAACGAAAAGCAGTAACAGTAACGAAACTACTACCGATACGATGAAAAATAGGTCTGAATTGAACACTAACACTTCAACTATAGCATCTACAGAAATAAGAAGTACCACTGAAAATACAAGAATTCCCACAATAAGTTCAGATACCGTAGAAGTATTTGATTCTTTAGAAGATTTAAAAGGTCACATACATAATTACAACACTACTGGATTTAGAACAGGATCTTCTATAAAATATGATCAACTAGACTGGAAAGAAACTACGACCACAATTGTAAACTCCAGTGAAACTCAATTTTCAACTGAAATTTCAACATTCATAGATCAAATAGCTACAGAGTCTGAATCCACTGGAAATAAATTAACAACAAACGCATCACTTTCTGTTCAACAAGATTTAATCACAGCAACATGGAATAATTTTATTACGTATGAAATGACCACAGAAAATACAGATATATCAAAGAAAATATCTGTTTCACCTATTGTTGAAGAAACCGAGATCACCAGTGCAGCTGATATACGAGAAACTGATCTTCCACCAACAGTTACAACTTCAAATGAATATATGACTACATCTACTGAAGTTCAGCAATATCAAACATCTTCTGACTCTAATATGACTGACACTATAACGGATATCCCCAATATTGAAATAACTGAACCATTATGGAAAAAATATACAACTATTGTAAGAAAAAGAGTCACTAGTTCCGAAGACACATCTCAAACAACAAAAACAGAAAATGATGCAATGAAAGCTGAAACATCAAACACCCACGAGAGTTTTGAAAAAGTAACTAATATCACTCCAATACCTACTTTAGAAGAATTTACAGAAAATTTACTGTCAGTTACAAATCAGCTTTCAATAAATGGCGATACGGTATCCAAAGATATTGGAAATGTCACCGTGGCACACGAATCAACGGTGCCGAGTCCATATACAATTAGTACTGGAGCTAAAAGAACAGGTACAGTGCAAACAAAGCGAGCGGGGTATCTAGATAATTCTGAAAAAGCATCCACACCGATAAGCGTTTCAGTTAAAAGCATAGAACAAAAAGATAATGATACAAAACTGTACGGGACTGCGAAAAACATTCAAGCTCTGGAAACCGAAAGACCTGATTCCAAGAAGGCGAGTGGCTCCGAATCACTAAGCCAAATGGTGAGATAATAGTTCAGTTTTATTATTTTTAGATGTTATGCATGCTAAGGAATTTTAATTCTTATTTGATTACTGATTTACAGGCAGCGGACGCGATACAAGAAGAGCTAATGAAGGAAGAAGCACTAATAAACCATCAGCAAAATATTAACAGACACCTAGACGCAAAAACTGAAAATGAAAACGTTAAACCAATAGAAGATGACCATTCTGACCTAGTCACCACATTTCCAACAGATGTTGAAACACTTAATGTGCAGCCAATCAGCCATGACCGAACTAAGACCACACTTTATACAGTTAGTCCTAACTATAAACCCATGAAAAAAATAGATGTTCAACCTTCCAAGCCATTTGTTAGAGACCCAGATGATAACAGCTGGAGAAACGAAAGCATTAGCTCTTTAGGTATAGTATTTAAACCAAAGAACTCTTCAAAATCATTTAAAGAAATATTGAAGAATAAGACGCAAACAGAACTAAGCAATTTATTAGAAAGGGATGCAAAAGATGACGTGCCTGATTTAAGAGTTAGATTAGAAAAAATAGCTGAAGTCAGGAAAACCAAGAAAAAGAAGATGAATAAGGATGGAGTAGAGGTCTACATCGATTATGAAGAAGGTAACTCAGATGAGAGCTCGAAACCGGAATTGATATCTGCAGTGCTAAGTTCTGCAGAAATGTCAAAACTCCTAACATCATCAAAATCCCAATCGAACCTCGATCTAACTACCCCGATGACTATCTGGAATGAGATGGAAGCAAACATCGAAAAAACCACGAACACACAAGCCTTGTTTAAAAATCTAGGTCTAGATCCCTACACTACTCGAAAACCAATTAAAAAATTCAATATTGCCGAATACTACGACACAACAGATGAATACGATGCCGATTACGTTACTATGTCAAAGTTAGATCTGCAAAAGTTTGTTCCTTCTAGAACAACGCAGACGCCAGGAACGTACCCCATAGGACCACCACTGACGAAGCCCATGAAGTCTTTGTTCCCAGACAGGAAGCCTACCGTTCAGTACTTCCCACCGCGTACACCGGAGAAGCTCAATAACGTCGATACGGATTTTGAGAAAAAAATTAATCTTTACACTTTTAAGAATCCTAAAATAGAACCTTTCGTAACCGTCGCACCTGTGCCCATCGCCACAATAAAACCAGATCTAGCGACAAGGCCAGGAATGAGGCCAGATTTTAGACCAGATATTAGGGCGACAGTGAAACCCACAGACTTTACGATGTACACACCGGCCGTCTTGGGAAAGAACTATTACTTGACAAACACACCGCGCATGACGGAGCCTGACGAGGCGTTCGTCATAAACGACGGAAGTCTCAACAGAGGCTCGTATATTATCAAACATTACAGAGACTTCCTGGCCGCGGCGGCGAAGGATAACGACGACGAAAGGAGCTCTGACTTCTTGGCGATCCATACACAGACAGTGCCACCTCAAGATGACATAGTGAGCTACTCCGATGTGGGAAGAGCGACGCCCAAAGGCAGAGATGAAGATTACGATTACGACTTGCAGTTCCGTAAACAGATTTTAAGTCATTTTGTCGAAAATTTCAACCAGAACAGCGAGAGATTCAAAGTTGATTTTCCTATTTTGTACAACAACAGCGTCGTGCATCGGAAAGTGGACGGAAACGGAAGGGCGACGGCATCATCGCGGGCTTACCTAAAGAGGTTGTACGGTAACGAGGGGACGGCGACAAAGGCGAATAGTCTGCTGAAGAAGTCTTGCGAGCCGAACTGTGATATGACGGTGGAGCTGTCGCCGGCGTACGAGCTGCACTACTACGTGCCCGAGCAGGAGGAGCGCCAGGAGGCCGAGCCGCGCCGCGGCGCCGGCGCCGGCGCAGCCGCGGTGGCGGCGCCGCGCGGCCCGCCTTATGAAACACTTGCGTGAGCGCGCCACTCGACCGTCACGGCGATTGACGTATGTTGGTCAGTGCAAGTACGAACAGTTACTGTGCCGAGTAATTATGTAAATAGATTTATTTACCTTTCCATTCAACGGTTATCACTGCCCGGTTTATTTTAGTGTTCTGTTTTGGCGAGTATTGAGATGATTAGGGCGTAGTGTGAAGTTTTTGTCAAACTTTATTTAAGTGTAGGTTTTTTATTAAAATGTCCAATAGTAACCAAAGAAAATTTAGATAAGTATATAAATGATAAGGAGACATTGATTTATTATAAATGAAGCGTTTTGTAGATTTTCGGGGGCCTTTCAATAAATCTCATTTAGATTTGGTGAGATCTAAAGGGACCGTCCCTCTCAGACAGAATGATCGACTAAAACTTAAATGTCTGGAGGTACAATTATGATTGATTTATACTTTGGTATTTTGATTTGGTTGCCTTCCTGTCTTTCTTTCTTCACATATATTAATGAACGTCCCCTTATACGTAGCACGTTGGTGCTATAATTGTACTGTTTCATTTTCACTATTATCTGGACAAGATATGGGATTTAGACCTACTATTTCCTCTAATTCTAGTGTGTACTGCCGCACTTAGTTGTAAGTAGAAATATGATTACAAAAGTGTATGTTGTAGGTACATCAATATACTGATCAATTGATCATCTTAAAAAGTTGTTTCATTGCCTTGCACCGTAAATTTTATTTCGCAACACGCAACTGCGTATCACACCACACACACAGTAATAATACTACCTTACTGTTGCTTTACTAATCGGAGCACAAGTAATGCTCACACAGCAGACAGCAAAATAAACAGGGCCTCGTTAAAGTAGGTATCCATTATTTACGAAGACCAATAAAAATTGAGGTCATTATAAGGTTCGAACCATCAATTGCTGATATGAATACATAGGACATGTAGATACATGTAGGTACACAATCAAGTATGGTAAATTATTATCTGTGCGTTACAGTGCATGTTTTTGTAATCTGTGGTTCTTTCTTCTCCCGGCAACACTTGGACGCGACGTGTCAACATTTAATTTTACTAAGGACCCCCATACCTATATTCGTTTCTTTCTCGTTCAATGGCTGACCACATATTAAAACAAATGATAACGCCTAGTGAGCAAATTGAAACACAGTATACTTTTTAAAATACAATTTTATTGACATTTTTCATTTTAGAGTAGTATGCAAACATCACTCGACCATTCGATCACTTCTCGGGCTATATAGGTTTATGTCATTTTGAGCATAATAATAGTTTTCATTACATCATACAAGCTATAGCTAAATTATACTCTTCATAAGACAGTTGTAAGAAAACATTGAAATCGAGTGGAAATGCAATTCTGGATACAATAAATAATTATGTTAAAATCTCAATTCGTTAAAAAAATCAAATAAAAATAATAAAGAAACAATTTTCTTAAATGAACACATTCCTCTTTGGATAATAAACTAAAAAGCAGAACACGGATGGATAAAACATATATTTATATAAATGTTAGGATCAATTTGATATTCTCCATGTCAATGTGTTCATTTTTGTAAAAAAAAGAACATAAATGTGAAAAATATTGAATACAAAAGAGAATCGCATTTTTACTTTGAGACGTTGCAAGATTTAACAAAAAAAAATATAGAGAATCTTCAAAAATGGAATAGGCCGCATTTTCAAAAGCTTGCATTATTTAAACGAAAGGTAACAGTTTTAGCCAAATTGATTAATTAAAGTTCATAACCCTAACAAAGTCTTGAAAAAAATTATGTATATAGGAACATATAATAAAACTTGCATTTCGTAGTAAGCAGTATTACTAATTTTAATTTATCGAAATAATAATTGGCGACATTTTTCAGCTGCAAAACGATTATTTGGTGAAGAACTCTTGAAATGTCTAAGGACTATCATAGAACGGGTGCATTGAAACCTGTTAGTTCACGGTGGTTTTGTATATATTTTCTCATTTAATAAACTTTATATGTATAAGCTTTTGTTTCTAGTCCAAACGAACCCATTCTACGACACCCAGAGACAGAGCTTAAAATATTTTCAATGCAGAAATTTATTTTTGACATAAAAAAACACACCTAGAAAATGTTGATAAAATAACAAAAGTAGTCATGACAATACAATAAAGTTACTAAAATAATATTAGTAAAAATAAATAGATCGGTATATCGCATAGTGACGTTCAATTAAATACTATTTACGTGGTAGGTACATTTAATTCAGTTACAATAATTATAATAATATAATCATTTAAAGTTATGGTTTTAGACTAAAAGCGATATTTACAAGAACTCACCATTTTACTAGCTATATACCTGCCTCGCGACCCTGCCACCCGAGTTGCCTGTCACACGCCTACGACGCTCTCATTCATATAAATATACTCTGCTACTTTGGTTGATTACTTTTGGCTTCAATAAAATTAAATGTATATATCATGGAATGAGTAATAATTTAGAATTCAATTTCATAACTTTAAAACTAAATCATAGTTATTTTCGACTTTGGTTTAACAATGACTCAGATTCTGTTGCGACGGACCTTTATAACTCAATTTTGATTTCAATTATCTTTGTGTTTAGCTAAAAAATATTAGCTAAAAATTGTGGACTATATTAAGAATTTTTCAGTTGGAGAATAAAGGATGGAATATGATTTATAGCTTTACAATATGGATGATAATTATTATCCTTTGCTTATGCTTTTAGTTTGAAAGAGACTCCAAAGGAGTCAAGTTTGTGACCGCAGAATGAAAGCTAATTTTAACGATTTTATCATGAATTCAATTTTTTTTAGAAACATTAAACTTAGTTATTTCAGTTTAGGGTCCGTCCGTCACTCTATCACAAGATACAGCAGGTTTACATAGAGTTTACGAACGTGGTTGACACAACTGAGAGGGCGCCACAGGAGTTTTTAAAATTACTTTAAACTCAAATAAAAAAACACGGCAAATAGTGACTTGTTTGGCGGCAGTGCGAAAATGTGCTAGATTTATTATAACTTGACACTGGCTAAATACGCAAATAGCGTGGAGCCAAAAACAAAAAAAAAAGCGACGTTTCCGTGGCAACGGCGTTAGTTCCACCATGCGGTTCTGTCACTACGTCATTTTCTGAACAGGTCAACAGTGTTTGACAGACAACTCCGCGGGTGGCTCCCACCCGCACTCGAACCTTACTCGTTACTTTAGCCAGTCTTTCGTTTACTACACTAGATACAACACCCGACCACGACACCGGGTTCCGTCCGCTGCGCTCGCTACTAAAGTCGAACGAATTGACACCTTACTTCTATTTGATAAAATCGCACAATTTTATGCCTTTGTATTGATACAATCGCGTGTGGCTCGCTTGAATTATCGTCACCACACGGAAATAAGTTAGAATTATGTAGCATTTGGATTTTACAATTTTATAATTTCACTTTTATTTAAACATTTTTTTGTTGCATTTGCGACTTACACAAAATGTATCAACGTAAGGTCTAAAATCGTTAGGACTTCAGTAGGAGGCTATCACCCTTCGGATCTAACACTCACAAAAAGATGGACCACTAAATAGCACAGAAGAAGACTAGACCACAAGGTGTTAAATAATATCGGATGTTAATTGTACTCAATAACGAAATAATTCCTTTTTCAGCATCGATAATGAATATCAGAAATTTCCCCGTGCTACGTACAAAAATAAGAAAATATATCCAATTCTAAAAGCAGACAAGCTGCTGCCGATTTGTTTATTAGCTGGCGATATGAGCGGGTCGTTCTCTAGACGTTAAGCGTAAATAAGAAGTGTAGCGCCACCTACCGCTTTAAATAACACACTTCTCGCGGCACTGAACGATGCTCGACATCAAATTGAACATGATGCCCAGGAAAGCGCTCATGAAAGTTAAATGACTCAAGTGCATCACCTCTCACAGCACAGTAATTTCTCAGATTGCTTTACCGTTCAAACTTGTACACAGTGATTTAGTGATGGTCAACTTGTTCTAACACAATGTGCCCTAGCTCATATGTGCCGGTCAGTGGTTGCTGCACTAAAATTAGGGGTTAAATAAGAAATGCCACGGTCCACGCGGCGTCGTGTCGGCGGACGTGTGGAGAGCATTCGAGAGCGTTAAAGCGATCAGCAAGGTTATTTTAATTCATTCGGAATTATCCGTGTCGGAAGCGACAGTGTTGATCGGTTATATTTCGGAATCGCCGTCAGAGAAATTTCCCGTTTACATTCGAGAACTCAGCTGCATAAGCACGAATATAATCCCGACAATATTTCTGTGTCGGATTGCGTTTCCGAAATATAAACGATCAAGACAGTCGCTTCCTACACGGAATTATTCCGTGAATTAAAATCACCCAGCAGTTCCGGATCTGTAGTGCCGTCAGCGCCCGGACTACCGACACTGGCAGTTACTAACATATTGTGCAGTCTATCTCAGAATATATTATATTCCTACAACTCAATTAAGAAGGCAATCTGAATCGACCTAGCAACGATTTAACATTTTTGACTTCTTAATATTTAAGGCAAATTCAAACGCGTCTACAGAGGTTAGAAAGGTGCAGATTATGTGCAGCACGAGTTGTTTCCAATTTATGTGAGAGTGCAAGCTTTAAAATTGGACGAACTGCAATTCAGTTCGTTCAATTAAGATTGGCGCTGCAGCTTTATCACAATAATATCCCTATAAGCCCGGATAAGATCTGAAGATTCATTTCGTGGCGTCGAATTTTAAGGATATGACATATCAAAAATGTTGCAATCTCGCCTCTTGATTAGCGAACTATTATTGGATTTTAATAGAAGCTATCCATGTTCTGATATGATTGTACTTAAACCTAAGTCAATTTCCATATCTATGGTATAACTATGGTTTCCTAAATGTGTAACTGAAAAAAGGAACTCACAAGCGATTTGAAAAAGCTGTTAATTTTGTGTCGCAATCTTCCAAGCATCTAATTGTGGAAAGAGACTCAAATAGATCACCGCCACTCTGTCCGGTAGCCCAGGTCTAAAAGCATTTAGATATATTGACGCACATATAATAATACTATGGGTTTTGACATCTCCGAATCAGAAGAAACTGTAACTGTAACATAAGAACCGGTGCTTTGTTACTGCATCACGATGGCAAGCTTACCGTTAGCATCACAAACTAATGAGAGCTGAACTTTACACCTTATACAAACAAAAAAAAAAAAAAAACTTAAACGAATCACCGTCATGTTGGCACCTCGTATTTTTGGCACCACTAGCATTAACCAAACGTAAATTTAAGAAAAATAAATTAAGACTTTTCTTCTATTTTTTAAATTCGGAATCAGCACCAAAAACGAACGTTTTCGTAACGAAAAAAGTAGGAACAAGGTGCCTTCAGCTGTATTTTTAACAATATTTTTTTATACAATGGTGTACGAACGCGCTAGCACCACTAGTGGGTTTACGTTTACATCGTTAACCAAACGTTAGATAGCGGTACTAAATGTGTATAAATGCAATGTATTTACTCCCTTAGACACGCCAGTAGTAACTAATCACACTGTGATACAATTGACATAACACGCAGCCACTAATACTAATGCTGGCCTCTCACTTGGACAATCTTTGACAATGATACACACGCACACATTTGCTTGGATTGAGTGGGTGTGCGTGTTTAGGGAACTATTATAGGTCTTGTGTAATGAGAGCATCTAGTTCACCAGAAAATTTTTTCAAATCAATAGATTTTCAAAATGTCTTCCATTAGACTGCCCCGCATGTCTAATATATTTTCTAAATGGTGACTCGGTTGTTGTATGTTTCTCGCTTGAATCTGTTGTTCTTAACCCATTTGAGGTCACTGTACTCAATTGAGTACACTTACTTAATATTTTCTATATCTATAGCTATAAAATAATATGATTGGAACTTATATTATCAAAAAAGACCCATAGTGGGGCAATACGAAAAAAATAATTTGAGGGTATATAGAAAAGTATCTGTCCGTCAGCGTCATTCAAAGTTACGGAGTGAACTGTAGATGGTAGTGTGTGCTTTCGGATAGCCATATTTTGTTTATTTTCAAAGTAAATCACGAATTTTTGAGTTATATTGACGAAATACAATGCCTAAGTATATTTGAGTTATAAATAAAATATTTTATGTTATCTATGACTGATATATTTTGATCTGTTTGTTGATGTACTTGTTTGAGTACAATGGCCACATGCGTGTGCAATATTCCGGACTTTTTGCAGATTCATGACAAGTGTTCATTCATGCAAATAACTACATAGGGCTCGAATAAGCCCTCAAAGCTATCGTATAAGCTAGTCATGATGAAGCCTAATGAAGCCTTGCCTAATGGCAAGGTCATATTTGGCTATGGTCTGGTCTGGTGTGATATGTTTACCACCAGATCCTACAAAAACAGGGTGGTAGCAAGGGCATCTGGATATTGTTATACGCTTTCGATTTTTACAATGGAAAATCGACCATTGCTTCTACAGAGCCTTTGGGATCGAGAGTCGTGAAGTCGTGAAGAGAATCGTACCGAAAAATGTCCTTTGAAAAGTATCAAAGATGTGAGAGTGCCGACCAGCGTAAGATTATAGGTTTGATAAATATGACAACCAACTTTGATACTGTTTGAGTCAATGGAAGTAAAAGGATGTTGTTCAATAAGAAGACAAAAGGCTGATGTTGGGTAATCACGACATTACAAAATTACAATAAAATTATGGGTGGAGTCGATGAGTTTGATCAGTCAATATCACTGTACTGAACTGCCATTTGTGGCAAAAAATGGTGGTGGGTCCTGCTTACATACATGGTGGACATGGCTATTTTAGGCCTCGAGGAAACACCCATTTCAAATGTTTGGTGTTTACATGCTTTGAGCAGTAATGAACGAATGGAGCAGTTTTTGTTTCGTCGCAGCATTGTAAGATATTGGTGCCAATTCTCTTGTTCACCTGACTAAACTAAAATAAACTATAAAATTTCTTAATTTAGTTTAGAGAGTTCTAAAAGCTATTCTGATTAACGGTCTAACTAAATTTAGTCACCGTATTGACATCACCAAATTTACACTAAATTGAATTGTTAGTGTTGCCAGCGTGTCGAATATTAATTAATACCTATACATTATAATTGATGGATTTGACGGACCGATCATTTTTATACGATTTAACGAAAAAGGAGTGTAATTTTTTAAGCGTTCGTGTATATAATATGTGACTGTAATCAATCTAATTCAGGATTGGCAGATTCAATAATAAATCTTAGCATTACTTTAATTAAAACCTACCACAAATTAATTAACATAGTATACTCGTCGGTACTCCTTTGTTGGTTTTTACGATATACGAATTTATTACGAGTGTTATAGCAGGTAAAACGGAAGGGTTGTGTCCATAGATAACATAATTTTTTTAACTTCAACTTTTGAAAAATTATTTCTCCAAAAGTATCTGTTTTCGCAATTTGAAACTTGGCCTAAAGACTTCTTATAAAAAGACCTACCTGTGAAAAAAAATTTGAACACAACTCGATTGGTATTCATCCAAACTCAAACCCGCAAACCTTCCATTCGAATTCGTTCTTGATAGTTTATAAGAAGAGTAAGTTCATGTATTTTTAATATGTACCATTGCTTTTCAGTAAAATATTTTGTTGTACATATTATAATCTGTAACTACCTACCTAATAAGGAATTTTTCGCTTGAAGAGTTGAAGTGAAGATGTAAGCGAAAGTTTATCTTTCCGATGAATCTACAAGAGCCACCAACAACCATCATATACTCCTCCATTATGTGTAGTAGAGTAGGTACTATTTACAAAATATATAAAATTACTTGTTCCAAGGCAACATAAACACGTATGACGATAAAACTACTCGAAAATTTCGTATGAATAGCGGTGAAATAACAATTAATTTTAGTCCACGTTCATTTTCATGCCAACTAACTTAGTCGGATTTTCTCTAATTTTAGACGAAAATTTGGTACAACAGAATAGATAAATGACCGCTTAGACTAAATTAAGTAACTAAATTAATTATAGTGCTGTCAAACTAAATTTTAGTTTAATCTTGTCTTTCCTGAATAGAAAACCACGTTTGACATAACTAAACTAAATTTTAGTCTAGTTTAGTTTAAGTTGTGCCAACAGAATTGGCACCATTATCCGCGTAAAACAAAAAAAACTGTCCATCTTTATCAAAAGTCCACGATTTGCCTCAAGATGGTTTTAGCCACGACTCAAGAAAACTTGAGAAACAATTGCAATACATTTTATGTCACGCAAGAATGCGCTGGGAATGCAAAAAATGCCTCCAAACCCTTTGCGTCGAAAAGCCTTGCTTTGAAAAATGTCACCTCTAAGTGGCCATTGTACTCAATTAAGTACACCATCATAAAACCCATAAATAAGTTTTAAAAATTTTTTTTTCATCATATTCTGTTTTTTTTGACCCATTTTTACACGGAAATAAAGTCTCTATAACAATATCACTTCTGGTTTTTGTTTGGCCACTAATGGGTTAAGAAGGTCGGGAAAAATAATAATCATTCAAAATTCACAATTGCCAATAGAGCAAATTCACCATTGCCCTATTGAAGCTAGCAAGGATGCTCGAGTAATGTTTAGTCAATGATCCCAAGTGAGGAGCCGGCACGAGTGCGCAGCTATCGGCCTGCGTTTGGATTACTGAAGGAACGTCTGCGACGCATTTTGTATAAAAACACGTTACACTAATATAAAAACTGGGTTCCATTTCATCAAATAACTTGAGTTTTCACTCCGAGCTTTATAAAGGACTCCTATGATTATGACATTAAAATAACGTCCATAATTTAATGCTATTAAGAGAGAAACGAGTGTTGTTTAGCAATTTGCACAAATGTTTAGGTTTTCAAAAATAGATGGCGAGGCATGACTCAGGCAAGTAAGAATCTTAACCGCACTAAGCCAAAGGTGGAACTAGTTCCACTTACGTGACTTAGTTTGGCTCAGTTGCCTAACTAAAGTTAGGAAATACGTACTACAATTAAAACAGAGTGAAACCTCAAGAGCTATTTCATGAAAGAAGCTCAAAACACTGTTAATTTGGACACTAAGCTTGACCCATGACCCAAACTTATCGGCCGTGTAGTCAGCTTCAGGTTTGAACAGTTTCTGGCAGTGAATGACACAAGCGAATGTTCCGATGAGTGCTGTATATGAAACTATCCAGTATAACATAATAGTCATCATTCGCATACATCGTATGAAACTCTGGCAACAACATTTGTCCCTAGTTCAACAGCCGACGTGAGCACAGTACAAATTTCAACCTTATTTTTAAACTGAGTATGTTCAATTTACCGTATACTTATTATAACCACATCCATAAAGCTCTAAGAGGAAGCCTCGCTATACATATAAGTAATTATATTTTAAATATCATTTGTAACATTATACACATTCATACAAAATTTCTACAACACTAAAGCATTCCCGATTATTATAACTACACCGCTCCGAATCTTGTTCTCTTTACAATTTACAATTCGTTTCCTTTACAATTGAATCGACAGAAGCGCCTAATTGTTACGATTCGGTAATTCGGTTTTTAGATTCATACTCGACTAGTATTTTTTGGGAGGCGTGCGACACTCGCGGTAAACAAAATCCACGTAGAATACCTGTTCTTATATTCAACGGAGACAACATTCTAACAACTCAAAATGGTACTATGAATATTGGTGTTTTAACTCAACACGATATCGACGAAGCGGAGACGAAAGCTAATTTACACAGACATAAGTAAGCTAACGCAGTAAAAGCCGCGATACGCTACGTGGATAATATTTAGGATAGCGCTAACTAATCTGTTGGTAGCGACCGCACCTCCGCGTAAATTAATATTTCCGTTAATCACTAACGTTCTCAATTAAGAAATTGTAACAATAGGTCCGCGAAGTCACAATGTACACTCGCTAGTTACCTAACGCATCACTTGCAAAATTTTCCAATGATTGCTTTAAACGTGGCGTTTATTTAAAACAATATAAAAATATTTTAGAAGCGGCCACATTAGGGATATCGTTCGCGTTCATTCGAATAACCACTCGTATGCAAATACACATTAATACATGCGATACAAAATCTCTTCATAAGGTTCCTTCACTAATTATAAATATGCATTTTATATCTAATCTATAACTACACGGGTACGATTTTGATCCTAACATGTACAAGATTCATTATATCAAAATGCGTGTCGCTCCTAGCTAAGTTCAAATCCGGTCCCGCTGGCTAGACGACTAAGTCCTAGCCTCGTTAAACGTACAAGCTAAGTGCTTCGGAAGTATATCTCTAGGGATAATAACGGTGCCGAAGGACCACCGGGACTCCTAGCAAAGCGTCGAGTGTTTCGTAAACAGCTAGTGATAGAGTACCGCCTGCGAATATTATATAATTACGTATCTTAGACGCGTCCGCTGCCGGCGACCGGACAATTGTTCATCCGTGATTATAATAGTGGAATTTGAAAGGTTTCACTTTATGAATCGCTTCAGAGTACTCAGATTAAAGTGCCGTCCCACAAGGGCGACGTTATAGGCCCACCGTTTTATTTTATATATACTAAATATAGAGTACGATAGAATTTCTAAGATAGGAGGAGGGAGAAGCCAACTAATATTGAAAATATTTTAGATTTTTTTTTAAATTAATTAAACGCGTCTTATAACGTCGCCTCACGATTGCGTGTAGTAACATTTAAATCGAAAGTTATATTTTCAAACGTATTAGTTTCTAATTCCATCACAGAGAGAACTTTATTTGTGTACTTGTCATATTTTCCCACGCATCGATAAATCTGACCGGTGATACTGACCGAGATGTTTGATCGTTCTTTAGTTTTAGAGACTGGGAAGAAAACCAAAACGACTCGACTAAAGTTTACTCTTTTGGCTTTCTCTCAGCACACTGCAAATTATTCTAATCCTGCGTTTTGAATACAAATCAACTAGCAAATTCGTACCTTGGTGGTTTTAAAAAAAAGTCATATAGCGTCCCAAATCCAGTCGTAACATCGATCACAGTGCAGTTTTGATACTTTTCTTAGACTCTTGAAGTTTTCATAGGATGTTTGTCACAGCGCGGCGCGGGGGCGGGGGCGGGGGGCGGCACTAGCTGGCAACGTGCTGCGCGCGGCGGGACGCGGAGGGCGCGGGGGGCGCGGGGAGGGGGCCGAAGCTGCTTCGGAGGGACTCCTCCATGAGGCGGCAGATCTTGTCACGGTCCGCCTGCAACCACACACGATGTATTAATGTTCATCTATGATAAATTAAAATGAATACCATATCTACGATGGAGTACAGTTCAAGAATGGTTCGACCGATTTGACTGATATGTTTTGTTGCGTTCGTAATCATCAGCACGAAGTTTGCGTGAAAGAAAATTATTGGGAAATCAAAGAGAAATGTTAGAAAAAAAATCGTTTTTTTTTGTAACAAATACTAAATTGAATTTCATAGATGACGCATATCTGCTATAAAAAAAACATTTACGTGTAATGAGGTGGGTCTTCATCTATTAAAAAATACCCCGGGCGAAGCCGGAGCGTGTCGTTAGTTTATTACAAAATTAAATTTACTATTAGTCTTCGCGTTGCGTCTAGTCACCGCGCGAGATATGTGCGAGGTAACACGGGAGTGCACAAAAAGTGCATCGCGACAATCGCGCTCGATGCATGAATGTTGTAGGATGTAAACAAAGTGGCGTGTGAAATGTATGTATGTATGTGGGACCCTACAGGTGATGCGCGGGCGGCATCAGGTAATCCGAGCGTAGCGTGAGTGTACTGTTAGTTCGTACACAGTCCCCTCTCCCCCTCACCTCGTGTATGAACCCGAGCTGCACGAGGTCCCTTGCCAGCGCGGGCGCGGAGTCCCGGCGCGACACGGCGCACGTGAGCTGCCGGTTCATCTTGTCGTCCATGCGCAGCAGGATCGTCATCTGGACACACCACAACCACATTGAGCTAGCGGTTTGACAACACTTTAACGCTAACTAAACACATGGAACGAAATTATATTTGAAGGTTTTTAGATCGTTTAAAATTTGCTGATCGACGGTGAAAGATATGCAGACGATATGGTACTGCAGGCGTATTCTGTCAGTCGTAACTCAAATGTTTCAAGACGAGAGTGAACAAGTTTCTTCTAGACAAGCGTGCTACATCGTCGAATGCATCGTCGCTTAACATCAGACATCTTAACGTGAGATCGTGGATAAAGGTAAAAAAAAAACAATCGAAACAAAAACTGAGAAACAGCGTTTCGTAGCTCCACTGTTATAAAACAGTCTTCGTATCAGCACAACACTTGTGTTAAGATCGTGCGGTCTTGAAGCCGGTCGGCGGCGGGGAGCAGGTTTAATTAGTGGGAGGACTAACTCTTCTGCGAGCGTCCGTCTGGGCTGTTACCACCGCTTCGCTCGCGAAGTCTGCCGCCAAGCAGTAGTGTGCAAGCATTACTGCGTTCCGGTTTGATAAATCGAGTAGCCAGTGAAATTACTGGGCTTATGAGACTGAATACCTAACGTCTCAGGGTAACGAGCGCTCTGCAGTGCCGCGCAGGCCTTTGCGTTTCAAAGTTCTCGGTGGCACGGCAATCGTAACGGCCCGGCGTTACGCTTCCCACCAAGCAAACGCCCGGTTCGTCTGGTTACCAAATAACCTAAAAGTAGGTGGTAGATGCGGTAGTCAGTAGTGACCAACCAGCAGGTCGTGTGGCGGCGCGTCGTGGTGCGCGTCGTGCGGCGGCGGCTTGAGGCTGCACATCATGTTGACGACGCGGCGCGGCTCCACGTCGCGCGGCTCGGGCGACGCCGCCGCCGGCTCCTCGGCGGGCGACGCCGCGCGCGCCCGCGCCGCCCCGTACGCGAACAGAGGGTAGATGCCGTACCTGCGAACACGCACCGAACGCTAACTAATACGGACGTTGACTACAGTCTTTTATTATGTCGATCGATTCGTTTTCTCATGAGAATCAAATGTCTGTATCGAAAAAACTGGAAATTGAACGCTAGAAACGTAAAAATTAGAGACACAGTCGAGAGTATCCAGTGAGCACTAAAACGCCCCGTACAAATTCGGTAGAACATCTGACGTCACTTGTTCGCGGTAAAGCTGTAGGTACTAAAAACATGCATTTTGCTGATTTGGCCGTGAAAAACTGCGCTTAAGTACTTAGTTGTTTTACATTTTTTTATTCATTAAAATATAAATTATCTGATGGTCTCGTTTAATTTACTGAAGGATGATAAAAAAAAATCAATTTGGGTAACTTTTAGATGCAGTGGATCCATCTTTGTGGAAATTATATATTATCTATTGTTACGGCTCCGTAGCTAAGTTGGTAGTAACCCTGCCTGCAAGGCGAGGGGTCCCGGGTTCGATTCCCGGCCGGGCAGATTTTGTGTAAGCATAAAGTTTGTTCTCGGGTCTTGGATGTTTGTGATGTGTATCTGTGTATGTCCATGCCACCTGCGACACAGGGAATCCTAGTGCGGGGGTATGAGTGTGTAAGCGTTTATTACTGCTTTAAAAAAAAAACATTTTTATTGTGTTAATGTGATCTTTTTATTACTGCATAACGATAGAAATTATGTACTTATTTTGTGTTTGATGCAACATTCCAATTCAAATTCAAAACGCTTTATTCATATAGCCCCAAGAGAGCGCTTATGAAGGTTAAAATAAATTACTCTAACAGCGGGTCTCTGTAACGCTGGTCTACCCGAATCAC
This sequence comes from Crocallis elinguaria, assembly GCA_907269065.1. Taxonomy (NCBI): domain Eukaryota; kingdom Metazoa; phylum Arthropoda; class Insecta; order Lepidoptera; family Geometridae; genus Crocallis; species Crocallis elinguaria. The sequence continues at coordinate 17,155,813 of OU026068.1, forward strand.
ACATTATAACTAATGCTGTCTGGTATCAGAACATAACACATGACAAAAACATAAACATACCCAATCCGGGCTAAAGGTCAACGAACCTTCCAGAATCCCACCGTGCCCGTTCCTAATTGGTATAGGCTAAGTAAGAAGAAGGGCAAGAAACTTGTCTCGGCATTCGAACTCTTCAACCCGCACTGTCAATGGTATTATTGCTTGTTGTTGCAACGATACCGTTCGTTGTTGCGTAACACGTTTTCATAAACTAAACTAAATCGCTTTTACTTGACTACTCTTTAATTACTTAAAAATTTAGCTAGCTTTTCAATTCCTGAAGTGCACGATAGGAGCAAAAACACTTAGATGGGGATAGGGGTTTATCAACACAAGGGGTTTGTCATGCATGTAATGCGTTTGAGAGACATAAATAATTGTTAATATATTAGTATGTAAGTAATAATTATAATTATTAGGTATCGGTGCTGATTCTGTCATCTCATACCTAAACCTAATTTTAGTTTCTATCTCTCTTTCTAAACGACAACATGAGATCGAAGAGATCGAAATAGACCTGTCTAATTAATCCACTCGCTAGTGTAAATTTAACGGCAACGAATTTAGTGGCATCTAATTTATCAAGGCTGGAAGATATTTGACGGCTCTAACACTGCCAAAAATCTTCCATCTCTTTCTTACGTGACGTATCAGAAAGAGAGAGTGAAACTAAATTTAGTTAGGTATGCAACGACAGAACGGCCACCGTTATATAAGTGATAACGATCGGTAGTAATACTAGTATCGGTGGGCGCTCACTTGACGTCCTCGACGAACTTCTCGAGCTTCTCGGCGGAGGGCGGCAGGTCGGCGGCGCGCAGCTGCACGGCGTGGCCGCCGCGCGCGGCCCACGCCAGCACGCCGCCCGCGCCGCCCGCGCCACCCCGCCCGCCCGCCACCTCGTCCGTTATGGTCTCGGAGATGTTCGCTGCGGGGGGCACACTGTCACAACGCTGCTACACAACAGTTGGGAGGATCTAACGCGCCCGCCACGTTCGGGCATTTGTCCGGGCTCCGCACGTGACGCAAATTTCGAATATTCGCTCCGCGAGTGGTCATGTATTTATTTAATTATTGTTAGTTAAGACAGACTTTTTTTTAAATCTAAGACAGGCTTACATTTGACCACGGTCTCACCTGATGTTAAGCGACGATGCGGTCGACGCTGTAGCATGCTTGCCAAGAAGAAACCTGTTCACTCTCGTCTTGAAAACTCGCAAATTATAGCTATTGGAAAACACAGAGGCCGGCAAAGAATTCCACTCTTTAGCCGTCCGTATAATGAAGGTTGAAGCAAAACGCTCGGTACGGACAGGAGGGATATCAACCGTATACGGGTGACGCAGTGCCGTCCCTTTAGTAGTCCGTTGGAGATGCTGGAATCAAGTTGTGTGTTTCTCATGTACATAATGCTTAATTTTATACTACGCTTTTTTAATTAATACATTCTTCGCTTGAATCTTATAAATTTCGGAATCACATCCCAGAGAAATTTCCCATTTAAATTCGATAAGAGTCAGCTGCATAAACACGGATATAATCCCGACAATATTTCCCTGTCCGGATGCGTTTCCAAGACATAAACGATCAGAAACGATCGCTCCCTACTCGCAATAATTCCGAGTGAATTAAAATCACCCTGAACACCGTATTAGATGTCAAAAACTAGGAGAGACAGACGAGCGGTTCTTTCAATACTAAATTTAAAAACATCACCACATCAATACAGATACAGATCACAGGTTACATATCTATCTCTAGACTGCGTCCCGCGCGCACTGACCGGTGGTGTTGACGAGCGTGTGCGCCGCCAGCAGCTTGAGCGAGTGCACCTCGAACAGCAGCGGGTGGAACAGCAGCTCGCGCGCCGACGGCCGCCGCGCCGGGTCCGCGTGGATGCACCTGCGGGCGGCGGGCGCGTCAGGGGGAGCTCTCAAAATTATACATCCATACCGCGAGCTAGCAGTAGGGAACAATAAGAGAAACAAATGCTGCTAAATTTTAGAGGCAGGGTTTCGATCGATTACTATCGGCATCGACGTCATTTGTTTCCATAGAAGACCGACCGGAGTGTGACAGAGGACCTTTTATTAGGAAAATTCACGGTTCTGTTGAATCCTCCGAAGTCAAAATATCTGTGTAACTTAAAAACGCGGCAAAAACATCCGATAAACAGTTTAGTTGGGGAACAGTCCATGCATCAGTTACTAAAGTAATACAGTCCGTGCAGTGTTCGTCGGACACGTGCGGCGCGTTGTGTCCGTTGCAGTCAGCGGTACCTGTATATGAAGTCCTTCTGGCGCGGCTCGTCCAGTGACTGCACGGTGCGCGCGATGTGTTCGTCGGACACGTGCGGCGCGTTGTCTCCGTTGCCGTGTATTTCCAGCGCCGCCGTCTCCAGCGCGCACATGCCGAACGAATATATGTCCATGGCCGGCGTCACCATCTGCGACGCTGGAACGTACCAGGACGACACTTTATAGTCTTTATACGGATGTTTTACTTGAGACAGGTTACTTTAACTCGACTAAATGGAGTATGGAAACTAATATATTAATTAACTAATTTACATTTAAATAACAAACGGGCTAGGGAGAGGTCTATGCTCGGGATTTCCCTGAGTGAAACTGAGAATCCGGAATGAGGAGATCCACAGAAAAACGAAGGTCACCGACGTAACGCACAAAGTTCGTCATCATCATCGACCGGAAGCCGTCCACTGCCGAACAGTGAACATAGCCCTCCTCCATAGAACGCCACTTGGATCGACTGCTCGCCTCTTGCATCCGACGGTCCCCCGCGGTCAACAGTCTACCTAGTGGGGGACCAGCCTACACTACGTCTTCTAGTTCGGTGAAGTAAAGTTTTCGAGTGGAGACTCGAGAACTTTTCTTCCCCGTCGGTTATCGGTTCTGCAAGCGATGTGGCCGGCCCATTGCCATTTCAACTTGCTAACTTTGAGAGCTATATTATGTCGATGACTTTTGTTGTCCTGCAGATCTTACTCCTGAACTTACTCGTGAGGCAACCAATGTCACCTACGAGGTGACCTGATCACAACCGCGGAAAGCCGCAAGAGGCGAGTAGCATATTATAGTGGCATTCTTTGGGGGAGATCCATATTCAGCAGTGGACGTCTTCCAGCTGATGATAATGATGATATTTAAAATATTTATAGTGTTATTTTTCATGGTTACCCTAAGGCCCTTTTACACAAAATTGAATACCAAAATACCAATCTATCATTTTACTAGGTGGTAGGACTAACTCTTCTGCGAGTGTCCATCTGGGTTGCTGCCACCGCTTTGCCCGTGTAGTCTGCCACCAAACAGTAATGTGTAAGCATTACTGTGTTCCGGTTTGATGAGCAAAGTAGGCAGTGAAATTACTGGGCTTATGATCCTTGGCCTTATGAGTCTCAAGACCTAATGTCTCAGGGTAACGAGCGCACGCAGTGCCACGAAGGCCTTTGTGTTTCAAAGTTCAGAGTGGCACTGCAATTGTTATGGGCCAGCGTTATGCTTACCATCAGGCAAACGACCAGCTCGTGTCGTTACCAAAAGTATGAAAAAAATTAACTGAACTTGTACAGTTAGTGCAATGATAATCGTAATTAGTGTACCGTTTTCCCTAGTTTTGTCATGTGACAAAAGAGTGATAGGATAACCCCAATAAAATTGTGTCTTTATTATTCCACAATCTCATACTGATATATGAAACACGAACTAGTTCAGTCTGTATTCATGTATCAACTGAACTAAATAAAGCCTCACAATGACATGCCTCGTCCATCTCAAAGGATTCTTTGAATCTGACAAATTATGGATTGTCAGATATGAAAACAGAATATTTATGGTATTCAAAATATTTGCGGCAAACTGGTCTCCGATACATCTAATCCAAATAAAGATACATCTGATTGTTTTAGTATTGTGGTTAATTACTAATAAATAATAGTAGTATTGTAATATTTTGTTTATATTGTAGTAATGGCTAGTAAAAGTATAGTCTTAAGTACTTACATCCATATTCGGGTGCGATTAGATGCATATTCCTCATGTTCTCGCGGCAGGTCTTCACGTGATGATGGATGGCATCCGGCGCGACGGAGCCGATCTTCACCAGCCCGTTGTGCTGGATGAAGATGGTGTCACAGGTCAAGTTGCCGTGGACTATGGGCGGCACGCAGCCGTGGAGGTAGCTGGAAACAGGGATCAATTCCTTATAAATCTCCATCACCGAGATTTGCTTACACAACGCAAGGAATACAATAACCTAGGGGTGGGGCGAGTATAGGTGGGGGACGTCGATTGAGACTTGAGAGAGACCATCTAGATTTCAACAACTTTTTTAAAAATTAAATGACGTTCATATGTGTATCTGAATAAAAGCTGTTAAGGATAGTGACAGCTGTACCATAAATTAATGCATGCGTTTTATCACTATTCAACCTTCGAGAGGCTGATTTCAAGGTATGTATCTATTCAGTATGATCAACTACTTCGAAACGGCTAAACAGATCTACACAGCGATAAACAACTAAAAACTTGCTAAGCGACAATACATTTCGGTGCACAGATCATGGAGTGGCCTTGTGGTTCGCACGCGCCAGGACTCACCTGAGCGCAGACAGAATCTGCCTGCACCAGCGCTTCCAGACCTGCAGCTGCAGGCTTTTCACGCTGCGCTTGGTCCGCTTCATGAACTGCTTGAGCGAGCCGCATGACATGTACTCAGTAATCCAGCACACCTGCAAGTAGGAGGAACTTGAGTCTCACCTGAGCGCCGACAATATCTGCGTGCACCAGCGCTTCCACGCCTGCAGCGGAAGACGCTTAACATTACGCTTGGTTCTCTTCAGAAATTGCTTGAGGGAGCCGCAAGACATGTACTCTGTTATGAATATTACCTGAAAATTAGAAAAATAACTAGTTATCTACGGGGGAACCTATCCTCAGTCCATCACCAGCTACTATTCCAGATACTTATTGTGTCTGGTCCCACTTAGGGGCATTTAAGTAAACTAGGGTTGAATGGCTTTTACTAGTTTATCTGATGCTAGATTTAATACTCGGTTATTTTTTCTTTTTTCTGTTTTCGGCACTGTCTAATCTTTTCGTCTGTTATAAGTAGATGTTTTATGTATTTAAGAATATAAGTGGCGACTAGTTGTAGTCCACACCGTGTGTTGAAAAATAATTCTATTTAGCCATAACTTGTGAGCGGGAAGACAATAGTTCCAGAAACGTTCGTAAGATAATAATTATTAAAACGGCCACCGAAGGACTTATGATATCATGGCGTGCCAGTCACAAAATAGATTTTCTAAATAGCATGACGTTTAAGGATTCTACCGAACAGTTTGACAACTATTTTGTTTTAATCAAATTATATTTTTTTAGTCAAAACAAAGCTTAACACTATCCTAACAAGAGCTTTTTAAATTGCTCGAGGTTAATCGTGTTTGTAGCACCGGTGGAATATGAATAAAGGATACCGTATCCTGGACATCCCGGACCGACTGGATCCTCTTCCTGTGAATTGATGCTTCTTTCTTCATTTCCATTGCAAAGCCAAGAGGACCGCTTAAACATATCTTAACGTAATACTTACTTGAAATTTTAATCTGCGTATCCAATTTCTATGCAATCTCCACAATGTTTCAATCTTCAGCAGGATTCTGTTAGAACATCGATTCTACACAATTTCTACTTCTATTCTAAAATCAGTGATAAATTAATCGCAAGATACTTACTCGGGGTTTGTCATTGTGCGTATCCGTCCAATATCGATGGAACTTCACTATGTTCGGATGCTCCAGCCTCGTGAGGTTGTCGAACACCATCTGGATTTTGTCTTCTTGTGCCTTAAAGTTCTTGCGCTCGGAGAACTGGACTTCGTTCCAGACCACCTCGACGCCTTCTTCCGTGTCCATGGCTAGGTGTGCGCAGTCGATGCCGGGTACATCGCGCTGTTCCACCTGGAATAATGTAAAATGGTAAGTTAGGCACCATAAAAAAAATAACGTGTATTAGAAAAAGAAAATAGTACAGTTAACAGTAAAGGCTGGTGTATATGAAGTGGATGAAAAGATTGGTGATGAGGCGAAAGAAGCCTGCCTCACAGAGGACTTGACGTGCTAATAGTAGTATTTGCAGTAGTACAATATTGTTAAAATAAACGGAAAATAAGGATTTCAAATTCCGATAAATGAGAGTTATCATCAGAATAAAACTTGATGGACGATGTTGCCGTTGTGAATCTTTCAACCACTTAAATTACGGAGAGGGCTCCCCCGCTTTCAATTCATAAAGGCGGCTATTATGGCACTCAATCACACAACTCGAGAAATCCTGATTGAAAGTCATTCATGCCCGAAGCACTACGTCTTATATTACTGACTCAGGTCTGTAAGCACTAAATATCCATCCTATATGCAAATAAGGCAACCATTACTTTTACGACTCCCATCCTGACTTCAATACTCCTCATGTAAAATCAGTTTATCTCGACAGTAAATCTGTGGGATCAGCAGCGAGCCTTGATCGTTCGGCATAAAGGCCGATGGTTATTACGGTTTTATTGCAATATCTGGACGATTTGCACACAATGCTGCGGGCGAGGCGGAGGTGGAAGTAGGTAATCTGGAGAATTGACGAGTTGCTCCGTCGCGCACCCGTCCGAGGAACTGGTGCTTCGCATGATCAGTGATGCAAACCTTCCGTCGACCACCGATACCGATATTAAACAATGTACTGACTGAATTACAATTATTTGATATAAACCTGCACGGTTTTCTACATTGATATGCTAGGAAGGTAACCTTTTTGCTTATTTTAAAAACTCTTTAATGTAATGCTGCCGAAATACATCGTCTGAAGGCGACAGATTTTCTTAAGTTGGGTGCTATTTTTGTGCAGATGTCACATGTTACTTAACAAGGCATAATAACTGTGGTATCTGTACCGTTTGGTGGTTCTTCCGGAGTAGAGACTGCGTCTAATAATCCAATCATTCTATTGAGGCATCTGACATTCATGACCGTACTGTGGGCAGTGTGAGCAACCACTTTAGTAGGTGCGGAAATCACCTGTTGGAACTGTGTGCACATTATGTGGTACGTATATCCCGTTTGACTTATCGCGTATATGTGACAACAAATATTAAGTTTATTTTATAAATTAATGGATTTTTTACACATTAACTTAGTGCTAGAAGTATTGTTTCAAACGGCATTATACAAAGGAAACAAAATGAATTTAGTTTTAATTTCATGGCAGTATACTACAAAAGCTTATGTCAAATCTGTACGTCAAAGGTGTGCAAATTGTTCACGACTACGACGGAAAAGAGACTAAGAGAGAATAGAGTTTAAAAAACAACATTTCATCAATGTAACTAAAAATAATATCGAATCGTACCTGACCTATGCCAGACGCTGGCTATGGATATACATATCAATCGATATCACATTTTGTTTAAGCAAATATCAATTAACATATAGAAGAAAAAGATAAGTCCGCGGTTTGTTTATAATTGGACAGGAAGCCCAGTGCAAGTTCACACAAACATACACACACAACTACAACACTATCTCAGCTATGTTTACAGTAACATGGAGAGTGGTTCCACACAGCTCATAACATTCACAGCACAGACCGATAGGGATGTTATTAATTAGCCGAGGCTGATGACCGATAAGTTATTAGTTATTAATTACGGCACTTGACAGATCGTTTATAATTAAAACGATGAAATGGAAAGTTGGCTTTAATTAACGTTGTAATAAAGAAATGTAATCAAACATCCGTCGAGCAAGCTTGAGACTCTCAATAAAATTTCAACTTATGATCTTTAATTAATCTTTAATTTTGCGCAGAAAATATAGATAAAAACCCCCTGATCTGTTAATGTATTTATTAAGTAATTGCTGTTTTAATTAATTAATGCCCCTTTGTCTATGAAAATCAAACCAAACTAACTCAAGGGAATAGAGATGCTAAGTAAAGAGTTAACTACTCCTGGACAACATTTGTTTTTAACAATTTTAAATTTGATTTGTTTTTTTTATTTGATTTGTTTTTAACCGACTTCCAAAAAAGGAGGAGGTTATCAATTCGTCGGTTTTTTTTTAATGTTTGTTACCTCAGATCTCGCTCATTTATGAACCGATTTGGAAAATTCTTTTTTTATTTAAAAGGATATACTTTCAGATTGGTCCCATAGAAATTTCATCAAAATCGGTTCAGTAGTTTGACACTGAAGTCGGTTCGTCGCTTTTTTAAAGCAATTTTTTTAAATTTGGATTTTTTTAATTTTCGGGATAACATATCAATTCAAACTCAGTCTGTACATTAACAATTATTTGAAGTCTTCTTTTAAATCAACAGCATTCTCGTTTAATAGTTTTTTTAAAGTATATAGAATTTAAACAATATGCCACAATAATAATTTTAAACATCTAATAGATATTTACACGACATTCAAACAAGATTACTTGACTTTTATAAGTACGAATTGAGCAGTAAAATTGTCAGCCGATCGCGTCATATCAGACAAAAATCGCAGTTATGCTAACAGGTGTCCCAATTCGTTTACAGTCTTGCGAAATATGCCAATATTTGATAAGAGCAGACTTCTAGACAATATTGGCTGTTTAGCTAGAGACGCCCACTAAAATTGTCTGCTCCGTATGATCAATTTGAGAATTGTCTGTCTGTACCGATTTCAATAACATGTAATCTTGCCACATGGAAATGACAAGCCCAAATGAACACTGTAGTATTAATATATGTATTACCTACTCTCTTGTATCTAGAATCTTAGATGATGAGAATAAGATTACATACATACATTGTATTTGCGAAGTTTCAAGTTTAGGTGAAACCTTCTATTGTCAGCAGTATATGAAAGTAGAAGATTTGTAACAGTGCTATACTGGCAACTCCATTCGAGTTTTGAATTGAGTTTTATGTGACACCGCGTTGGATTTAGTAATTTCAAGCGAGAAAATCCTCGGGCAATCGTTAGCCTATTCAAACAGTATCTATTGTAATTAGTATGCTGCGCAGTTGTGGTTACGTCTAAATTGTATGTTTTTGCGCATCAATTTTGTGTATGTATAATGTATATTGTATAGCTTCAATAACATACATCAACATCTTTATGGGACGGAGCGAGATAGTTTAAACGTCAGAAACTGCTCGTTTGGAAGCTACAATATTACTCGTATTTTCTGCAATTAAGATTAAAGGCCCCAGATTGAAGGTTTTGCATAAGTTCTTCTTCGTCTTTCTTTAGTTTATATACCGCATAGTTATCTAGAGAATTCGATGTATTTAAGTTTTTCGGCGCCATTCGTCTAGATAATTAGTGCTGGTTGAATAGATGGCAACACTTTACATATATATGTACTTATTTCTATATTTTAACATTGATATCAGACAAATGAACCGGTCCGATAAGTAGTTTTGATGGCGGCAAAGATATCACTATTAAAGATTTCCAATCAAAACACATGTTTGTGTATGTAGTTGGTGTAAATGTTTTTTAGACTTATTCAGTCAACGCGGTAAACGCATCGAGTTTCACTACACCTTAGGGTATAATAATTCGTACCCTAAGCTTTTGTTGGTTTGCTTCAACCACGTCACCATTCAACTAAAACATATAAACACATCAACATTCGGATGGAAGTCTTGTGTGGTAATAAACAATCAAATAGATAGTAAAGTATTAACAAACTGTCGTAAAGCCGCCTCGCTCATCGCTTTACTCGGTGAGAGAGGATCATACCCAGCCACGGGATGGGAGAGAATTATTGATAATATAGCAAGCCAGAAGACGCAGGTTCGAATCCTGTTAGAAGCGAAATTTTTGTGATGTACATATATATTTGTGTTGATAATATAAATTTTTATACCCCATTTGAACTTCAACTATAACCATTTCTATATTCTGTTTCAAAAGATGTCGTTCCACACAAATTGATGCGTGAAGAAAGATTCGAATAAACTTACTGCAGGGTTATAGAAAAAAATGCATCAACCAAATGATATGGCGAATGTTCAGAACAGTGTGCTTTAAAGATTACGACCAGACCATTGTTATTGGAATGCTATCCCATCCCCAATCCCACTTTACATTATTAACATCCCAGTAACGTCGTTACGTCACAACCGTGCGTGACTTTCGACTTTAGGGAGCGGGACGGGACAGACGTCTTTTGCGTTCTTTGCCTCCCAGTTTCTCATCGATTTTCAATCAACGCAGTTGCTCACCACTCTAGGGCTGTTACTGCCTGCACTCTATTACTTCGGGCACCTGAACTCAACGCGCCGGTGAAACAGGGTTTTGTACTTAGTAAATAGGCTGACGCGCTAACTGGTGACAGTTGCTATAAGTTTTGCTGTTAGCAGTGGGACGGGGCAGACAACGAGCTTTTTAGCTTTTTATGTTGATTGACAGTGGCATATCTATCGGAGCTATTTCGATAATGAACGAATCTTTGTTTCGACAAACGCGATTGTACTGTTAGCAGCGGCAAGTCATTGAAGTATAATTTCCAATAAGTGTCATTCTGTTTGTCTTATGTTCCTGTGTGATGATGTCACGGTCGTTTAGCTTCGATCGTCTCCAAAATTATGTTCACCTTGACATAAGTGTGTTAACCACTCATTGGTTATCTTTTGTTTTATAGAATCATATATTGCATAATATAGGTCCTTGGTTTCTGTAACTCTGATGCAAGAACTGTTATTATACGTAAGTCAAGTTTTGCGAATGCCAAGGGGGCAGGCGCTTTTAAAGTCAACACACAGATTTATTACGTACATAAATAAACCTATTACAAACAGCCTACCACAAGCAGTCGTTATGCGGGCTGTGTTGTTATTGTACAATCTATTACGATTATAAACTAACCTCTAGTACGGGCAATAAATAACCATATAATAATTGCATCCATACAATTTTCAATACATAAAACGTTTGGTAATAAACAGGCTGCGGACACACGTAGCTGTTCGAGTGGACATCAACGACGTTTCCGACTGAAATCTTGCACTGAGCGCTTTCTCATATTGCATTTAATTCGCGTGCAAGGAAAGCTCAAGAGCGCGCAGGCAAGCTATTTCCTGAACGATAAAGCGTCTGTACCCTACATTGTTACTGTTAGTTAGTCGTAGGGTCCAGACCAATGATCACCGCGAGGTAAATAATCTACCTACACTAATATGTAGTACGAGACTAGTACGCTTCAGTGGGCGGTCGATATTGTCACCGAAATTGGGGACACAATTTGCCTGATGATATGACGTCAAACAATGAAATTGACGTCATATCATCAGGCAAATTGTGGCAATTTGGACGATATTCCGAAACAAAAGGCGCCAAATAACATAGAAAACAATCTTCATACAACGAAATCGAAATAATAGCGCACCAGGAAGATTTTCGTAATTTATTTTAAAGCATGACTTTGGAAAACACTTTTGGAAATTATGTAAAAGGTCACCTTTTCAGTACGTGAATCCGAGCCAAACAAGATTAAGTATCAGATTTACAACATTGTAACTTTGTAAGGACAGGACTACAAAAACGTTCGAAGAAAATGATCCGAGACATAACAAAGTACTGTTTATTAGTTTTATACGTTTTCAAAATTTACTGACGTCTGCTGCGATTCCAGCTAACACTGGACATATGTACACTAACTTAATATTGATCTTTTAAATATAATATTAAATACAGAAAGGTCCACATAGGATTAATATTAGTTGAACTAGAATAAAAACGTGTTTGTGCGGAACCATAAATGATATGGTGCTATCGCTGGCGAAACGTCAGTGCAATAAAACCTTTATCAGAACATATGCGAGTTCGTTCACTCGGGATTGCACGGTACAGACCTACAGACATAATACCCACAAATTATACCGTTCAAATTTAACCTTTAACACGACGGCGTGAAGTCTAACTTTCCCTGAGTATAAGTATAGATGTGGCTGTAGTGTTACAAAGAGTTTTTATTCGAATAATGGCACTTGCCCGCCTTGCCGTCCAGCTTTTATGTGGTGCATACCACAGGGCATACTAGGTATAGTGTTAGGAGATATACAGGAAGAACATCGTGCCCGTGGGCGAAATCGTGGGCGGTTAGTTCCACCACATTTCTATTAGTATCCGACACTGTTAATTTAAGGTGCCTCATCACGGCCCGCCTAAGTACAACGCAAAAATGGCTTGTTGGTTATTCGAAGAAAAACAGGCACTACGGAAAAAGAACGACAACGCTAGAGCCTTCGGTTGGCATTCTGAAAATTTTGAAATAAATTTCCAAAGAAAAAGTTTCGAGCGAATTAGTGCGTGGTATTTTCATAAAACTTGATCCAGGAAATACGTGTTTTTGAAAATGCCTTACAAGTTTGTGAAAAAAATGTTTGTTATTTAGAATTTTCATTACATTGTCCTACGATCCTATGCAAGTGTTTTATTTACTTTTACATTTATGATAATATTGTGGACGGCCAAAGTCAAGGCAAAATTTGTTTCAAAAAGGCTGTGATTTTAAGGCTTTTACTGAATTGGATTGTCAAAATTTTAAATTTTTGGTTCCATAAAATCCTAGATATAATGCACGAGAGCCCTATTTGTTCAAAAATTCCAAAGAAAAAAATTGATACAACACTTTAATCACGTACGAGCGTTTGTGTGGAAAATATGGCGAGTTGAAGCCTCTTAAGGATACCTACTGATTTGACACGGAATTAGCTGGTCCTTAATTTACGTAGGGATGATATTTTACGAATGTGACTAAATAGAAGGTCAAATGTCGGACAAAATTCTGCCATAGATCACATCTCTTTTGTATCTACAATAATTTTCATGAAAACACCTAACTGCACCTAAACATATAACAACAATATCAGAAGTACCAGGCTATCATAGAAAACCAAAATGTTCTCAATAAGTAACAAAAATATAATTTGTTTTACCGGTAACAATATAGGTACCTACTACTGTTTCGCCACTAAATTGAGTTTCATCCACAAACATACAATATTATAAATCTGTGGTTTCATCGTTGTATCGTTGAGAAAATAAATTATTTGGTCAGTTTAGTTGGTCGGAGTGGAACAAATTTAGACATTCTTAACGAAACAGTTGTATCGTTCAGATAGATAATTGGTTGATTTTTTTTATGTTTTTGGTAACGTGACGAGCTGGTCGTTTGCCTGATGGTAAGCATAACGCCGACCCATAACAATTGCAGTGCCACTCAGAACTTTGAAACACAAAAGCCTGCGCGGCACTGCCGTGCGCTCGTTACCCTGAGGCATTAGGTATTAGGTCTCATAAGCCCAGTAATTTCACTGGCTACTTTGCTCATCAAACCGGAACACAGTAATGCTTGCACATTACTGCTTGGCGGCAGACTTCACGAGCAAAGCGGTGGTACTAACCCAGACGGACACTCGCAGAAGAGATAGTCCTCCCACTAACAAATCTGTTCTGTTTCAGTTGGTCAGTTTAGTTGGTCAGAGCAGAAAAACTAAGTTGATGCTATATACTCGTATAACGTCCATCAGTCAACATAGACTGATGAAAAACTTTAAACAAGTGTCGTTTATGAGTTGACTTAGTATAGACGCTCTAAAAGGTGTCACGGCTCATTGCTTACTAGGTAATTGTCACCACGAGAAGAATCACGGTTTACGATCCTACATTACCATTTATCGTTTACCAATGTTACATGTTTAAACATTTATTATCTAGTAAATATTGTTGTATGTTCAGAAAACTTCAAGACAATATATCATCCTGTCTGCTTCTCATAAAATATTGTGATATTTTAGTAACCGTAAAAGTCAAATTCTCAGAGAATTTAAAGATTTTAGTATCCTTAATGTCGGGCCTATTCACGGTCTGCTTAATATCAAAATATAATTTAGCTTATCTCAAGGTTTTGATCAAATTGTATTGGCCGTGGTCACGAGACGCTTCCAATTTTCCGACACAATAGTTACTGTACTGCGACGTTAATGGACCTATTCATCCATTCCAGGCAATTTGATTACACAAGGAAAATATTTCTTGTGTTCAATTAGATTTAGTTTAGTATACTCGTATATATGTTCACCATTTCTATACAAATAACACGATGCACGGTTATATTATAGTTCCTACACGCGGACCGGAGCGATTTTGTTCCGGGATTCTCATGTAAAAACCTAAGGCGTCTCTGTTCTTCAAAACACTCTCTCAATGGTAGACGAAGACGGTAGTTTTCGTCTCTCAACCGGCCAAAAACTTCCACATAATATTGAACTTCAGATACTTTGCAAAGTGGACTCTTCATCTAAAACTTGTTACGAGCTGAGGATTCCAATGTTAGAGGACTTGGGAGCTTGCGAAAACAATGCGCGTAGTAGCGATTGTCGACCATCTAATTGAGCATAATAAATATATACCATCGCATGACGATCTCCCTGGCTACCAGCTGGACTAATTGAATTGCTTTCCACATCGGGGAGCGATACCATAGACAACGAAAATTGTAATTGGATTGTTCGTGAAACGCAAACGACCCTCATTACGGTAACGTATTTTGTTAGGGCCCTCTTTTGCTAGACTGATGCGTCAATTTACATGAATCACGAGCTTTTATTTCGCTTACACAATACACATCCATAACCAATGAAATATTGGAAACCTCCAGTTATCCTCTCGCTGTTTGATTTGGGCACGCATCTGGTAGAATATATTTTATTCTATGATATAAAAGCATGTTGATCAATGAGCCAGTGAAATTACTGGGCTTATGAGACTTAATACCTAATGTCTCAGGGTAACGAGCGCACTGCAGTGCCGCACAGGCATTTGTTTTCAAAGTTCTGAGGGGCACTGCAATTGTTATGGGCCGGCGTTATGCTTACCATGCTGAGACATTAGGTATTAATTAAGTCCCATAAGCTCAGTAATTACACAGGCTACTCTGCTCATCAAACCGGAACACAGTATTGCTTGCACATTACTGCTTGGCGGCAGACTTCACTCACAAAGCGGTGGTAACAACCCAAACGGACACTCGTACAAGAATTAGTCCTACCACCTTATACCTACCATATTGTGTTTGGTTATGAAGTTACACATTCGGCCTATTCTCAAGGCGTGAAGTCCATCTATACTGATAATAACAGAACAGGTTTGAACGTTAATTTCATAATTCGATACTAATTTCCGCTAGCGAACACATTTAAAACTTATATATTACCTATGCACACGCACAATATTATTAGACGCGTTTAGTTATGGTAAACAGAGATGATACATTATCGTTGAGTTATCGCCAATAAGATTTATTTGATATTTTATAGCTCCACTTTTGTGCTTCCTACAAATGGATCGGGAATAAATGTTTGCGTCAGGCAAGTTAAGGGGCGGCTAAAGCAAAACATTGAAAAAGTCCTCTTTTTCGTCGCACAAATCTCCGTTTTCATAGATATTACAAACAAGAAAAAACACAGTAGTATAGTCAAGACTGTATAGAAAAGACTTATGTATAAAATATAACATAGTAATGGCCCAGAATCTTGAAAAAAAATCGCAAATAAGACGCCGAAAAATTTCTTTTGTCTAGAAATACCGAATATTTTTTTAAAAAAAAAATTTGAGCTACTACTATCATATTTATTGTTGTATGTACATGTCTTTACATATATGTCAAAATATTTAAACTTTATAGTTTCCCTTTTTCGTAATTAAATAAAAAGTATGTAATAATCTTCAACTAAAAGCAAACGCATCGCATTTTTAATCTTATTTCAATACAAGAGAATGAAGCCTGAAGGTGCGCCTTAAGTTGCTGGGACTCGTGCGAAATATTAATTATCCATTTTTAGGAACGACGGTTTTATAAATGGTTAAAAAATCCCGGGAACTTAAGACAGTAACATATGACGTGTCATAAAAGTGTGTGGAACTGTAGATTTGATCTGTCAGAGACGATAATGAATACCATTTATGGAAGAGAACTTGACAGCATAGCAGGATTCACGACCAAAACCATACTAGGGCTTTTTGTATTAAGTATAATGCAGATTGCAAGGACGCTCGTAATAGTAACCATATTTGATTTAGGCTGAAAATTTAATTGTTAACAGAGATTAGTTTGGTAATCATGCTGTAGGCACTAAAGTGCTTAAGCGATTATGTATAAAAATTAATATAAATTAGGATTAGCTGCGTATAGACAAAGAAAAACGACAGATACTTAAGCGTGTGCCGCGCCCGCTCGCCAAAGACAATAATTAACGAAGCCAGACGTCGCTCACCACTAATACAATTAAAAGTATTCAAAGCAATACTAAATTGTAACCATAGACGACATAATATATACCAACCGCATACCTCTTACATCACCTCAACACACCTCAATGAAATTGAGACCACTCGTGTAGTCTGCGATCCCCGTTTTTGCAACACGTGTCTCACTCGACGTTAGCAAAAACGATGTGTCAAGTTACACATGTGTTAATGATTTTGACACTCTCAGTCGAGTGGTACATTTTGATGTTAGCGTGCGTGGAACAATAGGCACAATAAATTATACTATTAAAGTCGCTAATGAGACTAACTCCGCGCCAGACGCGTCACTGTTCTACTAAACATTTGCGTAATATTAGATTATTAAACGAATTAATCATAAATTCTGGCAAGGATGTCCTATTATAATAAGCTTTAACATGTCATTAATAAGAACAGCAGCAGAGCGTATCAAACTGGAACTGTTAATGATCACTAGGCGAAATTAGTCAAGACGACGACCGAAGATTAATATCTTCGGCCGTCGTCTTGGAGATGGAGATAGTGGCTCAAGAATTCGTGCGACCGTTCGAGAGCCGGCTAGCGGTTTCATTGCGAATAAACGGGGGTTCTCTCGTAACTTTCCGCACGGAATGCCGATCAAATGGGAATAAAGCGTTGAAGGTCGCGACATTGGCCTCCAAACTGCGATTGATCAACCCTGGGAGGCACGCACGGATTCAATGTCAAGAGCGTATCTATTCTTATCGGCGCGCACCTTGCGTCATGCGACGTCATCGTCACGGGGATCCCTATTAAGCCGCGATATCACCGACCGCCCACTCGCAGATACGCCCGATTAGAATTTAACTCGGTTATTAAAACTACGACACGTAACACAGAGTCGTGACGTCACGCGGATGCAGTGACGTCACCTTGGTTTGATTAACGACGTCCGTGGGGCCGCATCGAGGCGAATCTCGATTTAGATTCGTGACGTTTGTATGATGAACTGCTAATATTTAGTGACAAATTGCAAACATCCGCTGACTATCTCTGCTGGGAATGTTTCATAATCGCTAGACACTCAACGAAGATACTCAAGTTACAAGATAAACTCTGTCTTGAAGTTGCTGGGGGATGTTGTTTACATTATCTATTATTCCGATTGCGAACAGAGTTTTGTTCGGTATTGGCATTGAATCGCTTGGGAAAAATAGATGAAGTAGAATTTCGTGTAGGTAATCGAACGTATTAGACGCACAGAAGCGTACGAAGTGTTACGTTATATGAATTCCCGATAAGTATCGCTCATGTCATCATGTGAAGAAGCGCCGGTGTCGTCGACCGTGGCGACAATACCTGGCACCTCTCCAAGCGCCCGACACCGTCGATACATCCACTCTCGCAGTGCACATGCAGCCACCATCCTATCCCTTAATTTCTGAACTACTTTAGAACAAATCTCAGCTCTGCCCCGATGTTTCACGGTTCCAACTTGTCTGTGGAACTTTTTCCGACAGCGGCCGTAAGTTTGCTCATCGGTAAATTAGCGAAAACGCCTGCACCGTCGTATCCTTTGATGTAGCCGAGGAAACAATTTTAGCGGATGTTATTACATTACGGCAGAGCTGCATTTACGGCCTTGCAAATAGAAATGGGTTAGGCGTCGCCTTTTCGACATCTGTCACGCCTCGGGCAACTTTGGCAGCGAGATACTTTTGCTTATACAGTACGCAGCGATTTTACCCCGTAACAAAGTTACAGATAAAATTCCCCGGAGCATTCGTAGTTGCGTGTCACGTACATCTACCCGTGGCAGTTCGACGGGAAATTAGGTTACTCTCGCCAGAAAAATCTTGGAAGATAGCACGGCAAGTGACGTGCGGTGACGTGTTTTTATACTCATGTATTATGTTACAATAACTCGCAGGTACAATGCATTTGCTAGACGATTCAGTTTTCCTAATACTCACATGACCGTGGAAATTGTGTGGTTGTCTCCGAGGACAATGTGTTCTCATTTGGTATCTTAATTGTGTGGCAGTAATGGTTTTATCCACATTCTTTGTCTTTATCTCGTCTAAGAATAGATTTCGAATCATTATTAAATATACTTGTTGTATGTATTACAATTGTGAATAACCACAATAACTATGTATTTTGTGTTTCACGCAACATCCCTATCATTGCACAATTATCCATAAATACGCTATACAAGACAAGGGTGAAGTGAAGATCCCTCTCAAGAGGACTTGACGTTATGATAGTAATAACTGTAGTTCTCTTTACTTCGGACTTAGTGCAAAACATTTAGCAAAAAGTCAAGCAAGTCACCGTGTGCCAAGCCTTTAACGTACAAGAAAAGCAGGGAACGCATTTCAAAAACGATTGAGATAAATATAGTGGTAATAACATTCCTAGAAGATACGATTATTTCAGACAAGAGACGTAAAATCTGTGTGCTTTTCACATTGTCTTGTTGTCAAGCGCAACAAACGTCGCGTCGCCATATATAGTTCCAGCGCGGCGTCAGGATGAAAGTGGATTAATATAGAGCGGCTAGAAAATGCAACAGGGTATGCAAGAACTGCGCGGGATTGTCACGGTCTAGTGCAGCGAGTGATATACGGCCCTGTCCGTCGATACATATTGCTTTTTGCTCCGATACCGAGCTGTTCCTATAGTAGCATCGCTTTGAACTAGCCAGAATAAAACCATTGTTGCGACGATCGATAGTGCACACTGAACACGTTCGATTGTAATGAACTGCTGTGGTTTTTTTTACGTTTGTATAAAAAGTTTCAGGAAATCAGGGCCGAAGCTCCGAGCCTGAAAATTTGTTGAGACCAATTTTGATATATTCAGGAGACAATTTACCAAACCATTGTTTCAGAGACGCGAAAACCCATTCGGAATCTTAATGGAGTGGAATATTTTGAAATCGAAAAGGACGCGGAAAATATGTGTCGCAAAATAAAAATATGCTATCTCACCCAATACGATCGGATACTATTGACTCATTTATGATTCAATTTGCTGAACACACAAGCAATCATCCCCTTGCGTTGTTCCGTATGCGGCTGTTTGACCCGAAATAATCCCGACCCCATCTCAGTTGGTTTGGAATAAAGTAAAACGAGTTCAATCATTATTATGACTGTGTTGTGATACACGCTTAGAAGAGAATCACAGATGGGAGGTGATTCAAACGTTGGAAGAGTCATAGACTATTTTTATTTTTGACCGATTACATGTCTATCATTTTAAATAGTTTTAAGAGTCTTACTACCCAAGAAAAGCAGAAGGTTGTGGTTATCAAATTACTGTATTGTAATCGGATCATAAAATGTGTGCAAAATTACAAATTAATGCTACGTCTGACAGTGTGGACAAACCAAGCCGCATGATATGATTTCCATAATATGGGTTGAGATTATATAGGTAATGTATAATACCTAGATGTTTGGGTGTTCAAAATCCATATATTAAGTAACTAATATATATTAAATGTAAACTTGTATGATTGAATCTTGTAAATATACAACATTTTCGTGACTTATGCATTGTTATTATTGAGAGAACTTCAGTAGGAGTGAAGTCTGGTCAAGGTGGATCTACTAGAATCAGATGTAAAATAAAAATTGAATAATTGAATCTCGTTTTGAAAAACTAAGTTATCTTACAAACATTATGTGGATGTGACCATCACTAATCAGACAGTACAAAATAATGAAGATCATGTGAAAGAATGTGAGACCATGTTCTCACTTTTCCGTGGACTTAACGCTATAAACCATACCAAGCGTGGACAATTTACACATTACAGTTTTATTATTAGGTACAGGGTGTTTACCGATGCATGTCACTTGCTAATCAAAAGTTGCAACACTGCACCGTCGATGTGTTGGCGTCGTGAACTGTCACTTACTGAAGTAATTATTCTGTTTGTATTTACAACTCGTATTTCTACTTTGAAACTCCATTTATTAATAACACTTAAGTTCTGAACTTATCTCAAGTTAAAAGGAGACAAAGTTGGATTAAATGGGATAGACCCTGTTAAACTGATTGACAGTTTGTTGAATTCAATAATTCAAGGTGAAGCGCAGTAATGGTGTTCATGTTAAGAATTCCTGTCTTGAAGGAAATTATTATTCCTTGTTTTTAGATTACCTATTAATTGCGTAAAAAATTTGATGTAAGAAACACAGCGTAATATACCTAGTTAACTGTTTTAAAGAATCAGTCAATATGTTTTTCTAACTGCTGCTGAAGTGTGTTGTTCCCCCGCGCGTTGTGGACTACATCATATTTTTTCCCGAACCCCTCGAATTCAGATTCACTATCAACTTGACGTATCCGAAATCTCGTGTTTACATTGTCATCACAGATTACGTTTAGCTGTTCACGTGACAGGATTTGTTTACCGAATACAACGCCCACTACCTACGTAGAACTACTTTCCGACGTTCCGTCCTTTGCGATTCGTTTAAATATCTAAACGCTACGCTCTGACACCTGATATGTTTCTTTTGGCGCGGGCTTTTACCAAGCTTTTGTTTTTTTTGGGAATTTTATGTGTGACCGGTGATAAATAACAGGATGCCGGAATTATTTCGTTGGAATGGAAATATTTTAGTCAGTCAGTGGGTTTTTGGAATGTTATTTGTAAAGACAGGCTGATCGTACTCGCTCACTGGAAGCAACGCTGAAAGTTGCGTGTTGTTGTTGGTGGTGGTTTCCGATAACCATTTCAGACTTCGTGGTTCATCGCAGTTTCAGATTTCATAATTCAGATACAGGAAACCTAAATCTCTGTGAGGAAACCTTATTTATATTGGGCGTTTTTTTATTTATGTAAACAAACATTGAATTAAGTTTCATTACTTTAAATTTAATTTTGAACCGACTTCCAAAAAGGAGCTAGTTCTCAATTCATCTTTATTTTTTTTTGTGGCCATGTTACCCGATTTCTCCGCCAATATGAAAGAATACCACCCTGGAGGGTGGAGAAATCTGAGATGAAATTTTAATATCGCGATATTTTCGTCGAAGTCGGCTCTCGCTTTTTAAAAGCATATTTTTTGTAATGGGCTGACGAGACTGTCAAATCGTTCGCCGCACGGTACGCGTGGAAGCTGCCTATTACAGTAACCCAAAATTCTGAATGGCTATAGCCAAGAATCTAACAAAATTAATATTTCTGCACGGATAATTATTGACAACGTATATATCCACGTTGGTCGGTTCAATGTATTCCAGGACGGAGTTCGGCGATTGGACTTAAATGGATTAGAATGTACTGACGTTATAACCAATAACGTGTTGATCCAAATACTATTGAGCTTAGCCGTAAGCCCAGCCGGCGGTGGCGGGACGATGATGGACGGGACTGTGATCAATTTTTCATTATGAGTTACGAAACTCGATAGAAACACCGTAATATATTGTGTGTCACTATTTCCTATAATCAATTCTCGTTGTAATAAAGTCCTATATTCTATAATAACAGCAGCAAGAAAGCAGAGGCCTTACTCCGAAAATCGAACGTCGAAGCTTCGGTTGACGGATCGCAGTTTTCCTACTATGAAAGTGTTTCGGATTCAACGTTCAATTCGATGTTCGCTCTTGACATTTTATCTTTCACAGTAGGTTCACAGTAGGTAGTAGGTACATTTTCCTACTATGAAAGACAAAATGTCAAGAGCGAACATCGAATTGAACGTTAGATCCGAAACACTTTCACAGTAGGAAAACTGCGATCCGTCAGCCAAAGGTTCAATGTTCGATTTACGGAGGAAAGCGCCCTACTCACACATCTGCCGCAGGGGCAATCTAGGGTGTAGGAGTGGGGATGACCCTTAATTGCATCCTTAATTGTGATGTGTGTAGGCATGCAGGGGCAATTTGGAGGATTGGCCCTGCGGCAGGGCGGCAGGGGCGCGAGACCATCCTCGATCCCTAAGTCGTCCCTGCCGTCGCTGCGTGTGTAGCGCGATTGGGGCAATTTCTCAGTCAGTTTGTCAGTATCTGTCACACGGAGTGCACGTATACATAGCGTACAATCAAAATGGCGGCCGACAACGAACGCGAAGTTATATCCGTAAAAAGTTATTGAAGTCATCTACTTCCAGTTCTTTTATAATATTCATGTGGCATAACTCACTTCTTTTCAGTAGCCATTTCTTCACCCAGTATCTCATTTTCCTTTTTTTTTGAGGTAGCACCACAGAAAGCGCCAAGGCTACTCCAATCTTTTGATTGGTTGATAATACGGGTGCCATTCTCAATACGTGTG
This sequence comes from Crocallis elinguaria, assembly GCA_907269065.1. Lineage (NCBI taxonomy): Eukaryota > Metazoa > Arthropoda > Insecta > Lepidoptera > Geometridae > Crocallis > Crocallis elinguaria. The sequence continues at coordinate 17,178,458 of OU026068.1, forward strand.
CTCAGCTCAGCTTACTCGGAAACACTGCACGGCAGGCAAGTGTGTAGAGATACTCCCGATATCGCCACAACCGCCATGCACCCTAGATTGCCCCTGCGGCAGGTGTGTGAGTAGCGCCCTTAAGGCCCCTGGTACCCGCGCATGTGACATAACTAGGCTAGCGCGTAAGTTCGTTTGTTTTACTACCACGATGTTTACGCGCCATTGTTTGCCAATTTTATACGTTTTCTGACGTAACTCCAAGAGGTTGAGCGGGGCGTTGAGGTCGGCGTGAAATCATTTGTAGCGCATGTGACGGGCTTTATCAGGTGCAACGCTATCTTAAACTGAGTATTTCCTATTGGGTTATATTGGGTTTATACGTTAGCTTCGAATAGATCTACTCATATACATCGCCGTGTGGTGGCGTTTGAATAGGACACCAACCTATCTCTTCCGGTGGATGCCTAAGAGGTATCCATGGACAGGGCAGCAGCATTTCTTCGCCAACATCAAAATCTACTGCGATCATCAATATGCCAGCAAGCGTTCTGTAGGTATTATTATGGAATCGCACTCATTTTGGGTAGATGCCTAGGTTCTGCAGCTGATGACGGTAGACCTACTCGACTCTAGGGAAGCAATGTCGAGCCGTTAAATGAGCGGAGACCCTGCCTGTAAGTGGCACGTCCCTGTTCCGTTAGTGTGCGATAACACGCACAGACAGCCACAATTATCTACACAATATGCTAATTGATTTATTCAGGTCCAATCAAATTGGAGCATGCGATATATGCCTACCTACCTAACATTACCTACTTACTTGTAAATGGTTATTTATCAGTGACCGAGCACGATTTATAGGTATTACGAAGTTTCCCGAATTTTCCACGAAGTCCATTTAAATATAACATGCACATTATAGTCAACTTATACCATCAGGGCAGTTATCCCTAGGGAATTAGGAACTTCGAGGCCACAACATACCTAAAAACTAATCAAATATTTTTCCCAGTGTAAACTATTCGTCACCCGGGATCGAACCTGCAACCTTTCGCACGGTTTAATTTTGACACCTATTCTGATTTGATTATCATTAATTATATTTACACATATAAATAAAATTGAAGTGTCTGTTGGTAATATAAAAATAACAGCTTTTTACTAAATGCATATTATGAAAGTATATATAGGTGCGGTACATATTATAGCAAAGAAACAATTATTAAATTTTTTTGTCTGTCAGTTTGTTCCGGGTAATCTCCGAAACGGCTGGACCGATTTTGACGGGACTTTCACTGGCAGATAGCTGATGTTATAAGGAGTAAATTAGGCTACTTTTATTTTAGAAAAAGAAATAGGGTTCCGTGCAAAAAGAATAAAAACCATGAAATCCAATATCGCCGCGCGGATTAAACCGCGGGCAGCAGCTAGTTTTTTGCTATAATAGCCGATGGCCTAAAATAAGATGTTGTTTGATGCTAAGTGACGAAGCCGGGATAAGGTGGATCACGCTGCGCTTTGGCCTATGAGATGTCTATTCACTCTTGGCTTCAACAGATCCTAAATATTTCAAAAGAATCAGTGAAGCGATTGGTGTGAAATGTGGTCGATTCACAACGTAAGGATTCGTTTCGTAATGACCTTGGAGGTCACGTGGGTTTGGTTTTCCAGATTGCCCACTGTACCTACTCAGTCGGTCGCCTACAGCGAGCGATATCAATTGTTCTCAATACAGATCGATATGTCTGATAACAGATTAAAACTGTCAAGACATTGAGAACGACGCAGGCCTTCAGAACTATTCAAATTAAAGTGGCTTCGAAGAAAGTAAAATCAAAGTAGCTTTTATAGATAACTTCCTTTGATGTCACTTGAATGTATGTTCTATGTCTATTCTTATTTTTATTCGTCTCATGTAGAAAACTTGGCGCAACCGGTATTAGTCATACAATATGTACTTCTGGGGCATGACATGGCCTTACTAATCGTAGGAAAGTTTAATAGAGAAGTTGATTGCATTTTTTTTAATCAATCAATTCGTTTTGTCTTGGAAATCATATGTCTATATCGAAAAAACTGGATATATCGAACACTAGAAACGTCAAAAATGAGAGTAAGAATAAAACGCCCCATATAAATTGGGCTGAATGCGTGACGTCACATCTTCAACGCGGGCTGTAAAGTTGTACTGATAAAAACATATATATTTTATTGATATTGACCGTGAAAAACTGCGTTTATACATTTTTTAATTGATTTAAATTTAAAGAATATGATACTTAATATCATTTGAATTATTATTGTATGATAAAAAAATATTGAATTTCGGAAACTTAGATGCAATTTAAATTTGAAATTATAATAATATATTTTTCGTGAATTTAATTTTTATTGTGCGACACTATACGCAAGCTTTGCCATCCACAGCAAGTATTCACGTACGGTCGGCAACGATAATGCATCTAGATGCACGTGTCGGCCATCCGATCCGATTGGCCGACCGCGATCTCGGCCGCGGTTAACAATGAACGCACTTTTGATGATATCGCATTACAATACCCAGCTGGATGTGGGACAGCTCGAGTACAGAAATACTAGTCTGTCTCATATTAATGGAAGGCATATCTATAGTCTGCACTGCAATGTCATAGCATCGACTCAGGAGAAGCTTATGAACGGCTTGGAGTCGTTGGTAGCTCGCACGATCTCGACGGTCAGGCCAGCAGTTGCTGGTGGATAGCTGTTGATGGGGTCATAAACGCGCTGTCAAATCGAAAGTGCTGATGCGAGGTGAACTATATCCAATATTCATCCGATCGGACTAAGCTGTCGGACCACATCATAGGGAGCTTGTCGATCGAGTGATTTTCGACTTTTGGCGATTGTTGCCGTAGCAACTTCATTAACAACAACTGTGCGTCATAGGCGTATGATAGAAATGAGAAAAACATTTCAAAAGCATACTATAAAAGACGCTGGTTGGCGTTCTGCATGAGATGATAAAATTGGACAAATACTTTTAAAAACTGACCACAACTTTTACTACTTCTACTATTAGACACTTTTATGATGTTTAAACGCCACGTTGCGGAAGAAATTTCGATAGTTAGCGAAGCACAAAAGGTACTGAATAATACGTGGAGTATAATGTACAGTCCGAAATGGTTCGAATTAAATGAAATCAACTAATCGAGGTAAGTGGTCCATTAGGCGATTTGAGCTTAATGGACTGCTAAAGAGGACACTGCATCCATTTGTGTGATTATGTGAACTCATTCTAGAATAAAGAGGATATTAGCAGCACGATAAGTTTAAGTGCATGAAAATATAGAACCTTCAATTAACTTTAAGTAAAGATCGTACCAATATGAGTTCTAAAAATTGTGAACAACGAAAACCTCAAACACAACAGTCTAACAATTTTGAAACCCAGATTTAATTATTGAATAACGATCAATTAAAACATACATAGATCTTTAACCTAACGGATGCTCTGTGCCTTATAGAGATCCGGTATTCAAGAGCCAAGTGTTGTGGGATAATGAACTGTGATGTTTCTGACAGATCAGGGGAGCGACTTTCTTGATCGTTTATATGTCGGAAACGCATCACGACAGAAAAATATTGTCGGGATTATATCCGTGTTTATGCAGCTGAGTTGATGAATCTAAACGGGAAATTTCTCTGACGGGATGAGATTCCGAAATATAAACGACCAAAACTCTCGCTTCCGACACGGATATCATTCCGAGTGAATTAAAATAACCTTGCTGGACTTGGAACTTTATGCATGGACCCAATGCTCTGTATTATATGGAATCAATGTTCTGTATCGGGGACTGAACCCGCAACCTTTGCGTGTTGTAAGAGTCCAGCGACCTCGCCGCTACAACACTGGTTCTGTACTTCATGGTAGGTATAATAATTGAAATAACAGGTAGGTATAGCGTGTACTGTGTCCTCATTGCTTTGCCCTGGGACACAGGCACATCCTTAAACAAGTTGCTATTATGATTTCGACTTTAAGTTGACATAGACATGATGGCCCAATGGTAAAGAAGTCAGTCGCTGATTTATAGTAGTATTTTAGGCTTTCGGTGAAGACAAAGATCGTGCTGCAACTATAGTATAGATGTAAATCATTTTCTAGTGCTCGCCTTGCTAGCACCATCAGATTGGAAGTCTGTCGTCAAGTACCTATGGCTGCGTTCCAGCAGCTGCACTTGGAAGCCAGCCTTATTACATCAGGAGGCTCCTGTCCGGAGCTCTCATACTTAGACTTACGTTTTAAACATGATTGTTCACATTAGAAACATTGTAAAACCTTTTTTGAACAGAACGCCGACGAGTTTCTTGCCCTTCTTGATCTAGATCGGTCTATAACCCAATACTAACTTGGAACATAGATATAGTCATTTATTTTAGTTTTCATGTCCATGTGATTGAATTTCAATTCTAGAATTAACCTAGGTTTGGCGTATTCGTCACATTCAATCAATCAATGCTTTATTCACTAAAAAGTTTACAATTTTCTTTATGATAAGAAAGGTGCTTATTGTAATTATAATAAAGAAGCTTACATCATCAGTGTCCAGTACATACTCATTTACAAGGACCTACAAACCCGCCACCAAGTTGCCTTCAGAGATCTCCGACTCCGAACTATGTCATTGTTTCAAAATTAAATGTGGTAGCGCTCAAACGCTTACCCATCAAGATAAGAAAAGACTCTTTAATGCAGACCAAATAGAGCGGAGAGTAGTTCTCTTACAAAGTATCAGATTCGACGATATCAGGATATTGTCGATTGTCTCAACCTCTGCGCTATTTTAAAACAAATGAGCATAATACCGTAAAACCCTATAAAGTTCTCCCTATCGCATTGTTACGCAGGCAGCCTATAAGGTAATCAGCAGTAAAGTTATCGCGCATTCTGCACTTACATAAAAGCGAAGTAACTACTGACGTAAAGAGGTGAACGACTTACGTGTGATAGCGCGCTATGTACAGTGGTTGCCAAACTGTAGCCAGCTGTAGAAGCAGATATGAGACTCGAAGTAGCAAAATTATTGACAGTTATAATTTTGGTAGACAACTTTACACAAACGATAGGAAACACCAAATGGATGAAAACATCAAAATAAGATGCGATCATGAAGTACTTTATTTTTTAAGGGATACTTGCCAGTTTGTTATACTTTAAATGTATTTGATGGATTCAGGTGATCGATATTGAAACACTTATAAAAAACACCAATTTGCATCAAACAATGGCCATTAGTGGAAGCAAACTGGAAATCATACATTTAACATATGAAGCCGTTCGAAAGATGTAAATAAATAAATATTATTTAATTTCTATTTCAATATACGAATGAACGATATTAAATAAAGTAAACAATATCATGTTGATTTCAACTACTGCAATTATCAGCTTCTGTTACTATTTCTTTTTTATTTAGCTTTATTCTATCTATACTAATAAATAAAATTGAAGTATCTGTTTGTAATATCAAAATAACAGCTTTTTACTGAATGCCTTTGAAAGTATATATATACGGTGTCTATAACAAAACAACCATTTTTCAAATTTTAGTCTGCCTGTCTGTCTGTTTGTTCCGGATAATCTCCGAAACGGCTGGACCGATTTCGACGGGACTTTCACTGGCAGATAGCTGATGTTACAAGGCGTAACTTAGGCTACTTTAATTTTAAAAAAAGAATTAGGATTCCGCGAAAAAAAATAAAACCCATGAAATCTAAAATCTCCACGCGAATCAAACCGCGGGCAGCAGCTAGTCAGTAAATAATAAGCGTGACTTGTTAGTAAGCATGCGTTTTTTTTTGTCCTGTGACGATGACTTCGAAAGGTGGTTTTTGTGGTAGCACGTTTAACTTCTTAGTTTAGCTTACACAAACGTTAAATATTCAAAGTTTTAATTTTTCCTTTTACTGACGATTCGAACTAATTTTGGCTCCACACAAATAAAAAAAACACACTACATCACAGTGACTCTAACCATGGTACCTAGTAGGAAAGGGTTGTAGTTGTAAATGTGATATCAATTAATTGAAAGTAAGATCACCGTCACGTTTCGTGCGCAAGTGTTGCGAATCACATGACGTCAATGGGGACAGCGATTGTATTACTTAATTGATTTATACGCTACATCCATTTATTTGCAGTAAATGCTTGTTGAAACTATGTCGGTGAAAACGTAGGGAATCACGAACAAGGCGCCTAAATATGTGTTTATTAATAAGTATGTATGTATGTTAGTGGTAGGACTAACTCTTCTGCGAGTGTCCGTCTGGGTTGTTACCACCGCTTTGTGAGTGAAGTCTGCCGCCAAGCAGTAATGTGCAAGCATTACTGTGTTCCGGTTTGATGAGCAAAGTAGCCAGTGAAATTACTGGGCTTATGAGACTTAATACCTAATGTCTCAGGGTAACGAGCACACTGCAGTGCCGCGCAGGTCTTTGTGTTTCAAAGTTCTGAGTGGCACTGCAATTGTTATGGTCCAGCGTTATGCATACCATCAGGCAAACGACCAGCTTGTGTCGTTACCAATAACATAAAAAAAAATACTGCTTTTAGGTTTTGCCAATTTTTTACATCCAGCCAGCCTTGACACCAACCCTCCCTCGGAATAAATTTGTACCAACTAAACTAATAAATAAATAAAATCGATATTGAAAACGTTGGCGACCTTGCTCTACCATATTTAGTTTTGTAAGAACAGTTATAAATAAATTAACCGAGATAAGAATCGAGTACTAATAATGCATAGAGTCGCTAAAGGCTCGATTACATTGAGCGAGTTCACTAGCTACCTATACCCGGAGAGAATTCACTACTTATCTGTTTATTTATACTCTCAGGGTAATCATAATTATTTACTCTAGATACCTAACTAGCACATTTTTACCAGGTGGTAGGAGTAATTACTTCGCGGGTGTCCGTCTGAATTGGTACTAACATTTCGCTTGTGTTTGTTACCGCCAAGCAGTAATGTGCAAGCATTACTGTGTTTCGATTTGTTGAGCAAAGTAGTCAATCAAATTACTGGGCTAATGATACTTAATACCTGATGTCAGTAACGAGCGCAATGCAGTGCCGGGAAGGTCTTTATGTTTCAAATTCTGAGCGGCACTGCAATTGTTAGAAACCAGCGTCATGCTTACCATCAGGCAAATGAGCCGTTCGTCTCATTATGCATTACTTAGTATTTAAAAAACTGTACTTATGTCCTCCATCAATGTCAACATCAATCGCACTAGCTGGCTAGCCTCGCCGACGAGTAGCTAGTAAACTCGCTCAATGTCATCGAGCCTTTAGTTATAAAGAGCAACTAGTTGTAATATAATATATATGTACAGTACTACGAGTACAATATTATGTAGCCATCATAATATACATAACTAGCTGCTGCCCGCGGTTTCACCCGCGCGAAGACATTGGATTTCATGGTTTTTATTTTTTGGCGCGGAACCCTAATTCTTTTTCTAAAATAAAAGTAGCCTAAGTTACTCCTTGTAACATCAGCTATCTGCCAGTGAAAGTCCCGTCAAAATCGGCCCAGCCGTTTCGGAGATTACCCGGAACAAACAAACAGACAGACGGACAGACATACAGACAAACAGGCGAGTTTATCGCGGAATTAAAACTATAAATTACCCACATTATATAATCTTATTTAAAATGGACTTCCGCAAAGTAACGCCTCATTCCATCAAATAGACAGACAAACATTTTAAAAATGGTTGTTTTTTTTCGGTACCGTATATACTTTCATATGCATTTAGTAAAAAGCCGTTTTTTTTTATATTACAAAAACAGACACTTTTTCAATTCTAATTTCAATTCAAAAATTGATTTCAATTTTATTTATTTGTATAGAATAGATATATATGTAGATTTGTAGAGATAATGGTTTATTGCATAATCGGCTTTACCGAGTCCATCGCCGTAATCCTCCGGCGGCGGAGTACCTACTGGAACGGATTCAAATTATGGTGGAAACGAATTCATGAGCTTCATTATGTTACTACGAGTAGTACATCTCTACTCGATGGCGGCAACGAGGAAGTCATTTACTGTAATTTTAAACGATTACAAAGACGTAGAAAGACTTATCAATTTGGAAGCATAAACAACTACAGATAGTCTAAGTAAGAGATAAATTGTTTTTTTTTACTCAGTATAGGCATACCTGGTGGTAAGCGACGATGCTCGACGTTGAAGCAGGCTTGCCTAGAAGATACCTATATTCACTCGCAGCACAGGTTGTAGCGAACGGGGAACATAGAAGCTGATACTTGGCTGAGCCATCCCAGGGAGTTTTTAAGTTATGATGTGCATGGAGATTGTAAACACACTGAACCTAGATAATATAGCACCGATAGGTGTATGGCGACGGATTTTCAACTTGATGTTGGTAGCTAGCAAGACTGGCACTAGAAAATGCCTTACCACCAAGATGTTTTTTCACCGATAGCCTATAGGATTCAAACAGTCAACCTTAAGACATCGTTAGTCCATCTCAGTACCAAGGAGACATCATAGCTTCAGGCAAACAGACAAGTTATAGCGCATCTGTCCAAAATAAAAAAGTAACACATGCGGGCAATGTATACTAACCGCAAGGCACGCAGGAAAAGAACATAACTATTCATCTCAGCGCCCGCCATAAAATCTAAACTTTACCATTCTCTTATAGCATTTTGCCATACTTTGCTTTATTTGTTTACTTGCTGCTTTTCAGAATGATATTATAAAACTTTTTTTTTAGGTCAACGGTAGACGAGAGTTCACGCTTGCCTAGAAGACACTTGCTCACTCGAGACTTGAAGAAACCCAGATTATACTTAGCGATCGGGAAACACGGACTCAGGCAAGAAGTTCTACTTTTTGTAATGCAGAGATAGCTATGCCCATTAAAATGTTAACAGCTATAACATAAGTATAAAAAGCGATTCAACTAAATGATTATATCACGTCTCGACTAAAGGCGCACAATAAATATTCCTTATGACCGCTTAAAAGTGATTGAGAACCGTGAAGTCAATAATAAAATTGTACCGTTCTACGTAGTCTACAGATGTATCTTATGTTTACTAGTAAAACAGACAAACGCACTTTTTAAAGTATTACTCTGTATAACATAACAGCACAATTTCGTAAGAGAACTCATTTAAACCCCGAGGGGTAGTACTAGTCTTTTATCCTACTAATATTGTAAATGCAAAAGTGTGTTTGTTGGTTTGTCCTTCTTTCACGCAGTAACGGAGCAGTGGATCGACGTGTATTTTGGCATAGATATAGTTTATGGACCGGAGAGTAACATAGGCAATTTTTTATCCCGGAAAAATGCACGGTTCCTGTGGGAACGCGGGTGAAAACCGCGCGCAGAAGCTAGTAAAATATATATGGGATCACATCGAGAAACGGGTGAACTTACATAATTAGTTAATATCTTGACAACTATAGAACCGACTTTGATGAAACTTGCGCTGTTCCCGATGTTGAAGTAAATACAAGCCAATAAAAAAAATGTTAACAATCTAATTAATAGTTTCCAACATACGTCTGTAAATTTTGTATGTTTGTTTGGAAGCCCTAAATTTTTTTGCAATCTAAGACTAAGTACTTAACTAAGTTTCGTCATCATTAGGATTATCATTTCAAATCTAATATGTATAACCAGAACATAAGACATAAATAATTATAGTACAACATTATTCAATCTGCTGTCGTTTCGAGTTATAGAATTGTAAGTACATAATATCCCTATATTACATAGTATAACATAGTGAAAAGTAAAGTTTATTGATATGAAATTCTCTGACACTCCCTTTTATGAGCAAGCAAAGGGAAAACTGTTTAGTAAATGGTTGGCTATATCACCAGTTATAGGTTTTCCTCAAGAGTTATTATTAAACTGGTTTGTGTGATTCTAGAAACTATATTGCAGGGCGACCATTTAAATGGAACACTAGAGATAATCTTATCGGTAATCAGAATACAATAGAAACAAATAAATATTGGAAATATCTCGGTGACATAATTTAATACGATTTAATGTAAATGAATCATTAAAATTATTAGTTGGGAACAAAGGCTACTGCGCAATAACTAAAACTCATAGGAAATAGATACAACTAATGCTTATAACTAATAATAAATTGAAATATTAATTTTATTATCACGTATAACTGCGAAAACCTGCAAAACTTGTTATTTACTTAAAAATTTTTTTTTTACCTAAGCGTCGTCCAATTTCTGGAGTCTTTTGGCTCGATTACATTGAGCGAGTTTACTAGCTACTATTTCACTATAACAACAGTACACTATAATAATAACAGCTTTTTACTAAATGCATATGAAAGTACGGTACCTATAACAAAACAACCATTTTTGTAAATTTTGGTGTCTGTCTGACTGTCTGTTTGTTCCGGGCAAGCTCCAAAACGGCTGGGCCGACTTTGACGGGATTTTCACTGGCATATAGCTGATGTTACAAGGGGTAACTTAGGCTACTTTTATTTTAGTAAAAAAATTAGGGTTCCGCGCAAAAGAATAAAAACCATGAAATCCAATATCTCCTCGCGGGTGAAACCGCGGGCAACAGCTAGTTGAGTAGGTATATAGATTGTTAACTTTTCACAGCTTTCTATAGGCATCTATGTACAAATCTGCCAGAAATACGATTTATCAGATGGCTTGCTAAAATTGCGCAATATGTTCTATGTAAAACAAAGGAAGATTATTGTCTAAATAATGACGATGATTTGTACGTTTCCTTGTGCCGCCTGACTAGCCTGCTCCCCACATGGTGATAGACTGTTGCAAAAACGCCTAACAGTCAACTTGTTCTGCTGGCAGCTGCACGTAAGAGTCAGTAATATTTAGCAGCAGGATAGTGTTCAAACGAAAACCTATCGAGTACCTATATTAATATAGACTTCAGCTGATCCAACCGTGTAAAGCAAAAAAGGTATAAATACCTTGACAAATTTGTCAAAATGCAAGCCCTGAGTCTGACTATTGCATTCGTCAAAGCCTCCATGTATTAAGTCACTTATCCCTGTTCTCCTGTATGGGGGACAGGACGCGCCCCATCGTGCGTCATTTGTCACTATCACTCGACGTCACAATGGGATCGAGGAGGACGCCATGCAGACTGCGTCGACAGCAAGGTCGCCTCAAAGTCCAAGTAAGTTTTAAAACAAAGAAAATTTACTGTTGTCTGTCTGACCTTAGACACCTACATCAACATCATAACTAAGTCCCTCTTCGTATATTTTTTATGTAATCGAGTGGCAAACTATCAGACGGCCCGTCTAATCTTCGTATTACTCCTAATAGTAAAATAGATTGAATTACAGTAGGCACAGATAAGTAAGTTGTAAATTGAGACATGACAAAAACGAAAATGAAACGCTTTCGACTTGAGAACGAGCGTTTGGTTAAACGCTCGTTGTTTGGTTATTTTTCCAATTTTAGGGATCCTACCCCGGTACGCTTCGAAGGCAGGATTACTACTAACTTCGCCAGGGAGCATAAATTATGAGTTTTATGTGTGTATTTTTATGAAGCGGTGTACAGTACCTGTTTAAAAACAAGGGATTTTAGCGAAGTTGTATTCAAGAAAGCCACGTTTTGGCGGCTCATGCATACTATTAAACTATCGCGTAAAAGCGCTTCTTACAAAAGGGCAAACGTCAAGATCTGTGGCGTAAGTTGTGTGACATGTTGCTCAAACACAATCGTAAGTTTGAATCTGTGGGACTTACCTACGTGTTGGAACTTACACAACAGATGCTTGATTTGCAGCGAATATTGGTTTTGTGTCTGATATTTATTGTTTCATGTTTGTCCTTATTTCGAAACAAATGTCTAACTCGATTTCTGTCATTACATTACCATTATGTTGTTACATAGTTTGAGCTTTCCCGGACCGAGGCAAAGGAAAACTCTTCAGTCTAATTAATACTGTTTTTAATTCAAAGCATTGATTTAATTTTATGTATTAAATCAAATTCCTCCAATTCGAAAGCTCAATATCGTAGCCTCTTTCGTATCAGAAATCAGAGCTGACCCGTCCCATCACTCGATCGTTAGGTCTCCAAATGTGAGCTTGCGACGAATGGGCGAACTTTTCCATTATGAATAATTCAGAAGACTCCTTGTTCGTTATCGTCGATCTTAACATCGTGGCATCGAATCGAAATGTCATCAACATTTTCTAAGTGTGTTTAGATATGAGAAGCGATAAAGCACAGCTATTTTAGAACTTATCATATTTCTATTTAAAAATAATACAAAACTACCTTACGTATACAAAATTTTATGTGCACAAAGTACGCACTAGGTAAAGTATTACGTGCTCTTTGGCGAAGACGTTTCAAACTTCTCCATATCGAATAAAAGTAAAATCATTTCACAGATGTACTTTTTTTTTATTCTTCTTCTTTTAATTTAGGGACTTTTACCATACAATGGCGTGCCAGTCCCATCGTAGCCTAAACAATATCAATCTCTTAATTACTTTAATCCCTCACCATTCTGTAGATCAGCTTTGCAGCTTCACACATTGGGTCCGCTAAAATATGAGTAAAAACTCCAACATCCAATACATTTAAATTGCTGGAATGTATCAATGCTTCTCTTTGATTTTTGTTCCTGACACATTCCATGAGGAAGTGATGTACATCATCTATAGTTCCGCACAGCTCACAATTTGGGGAATCTACCTTCATTAAGTAACCGAACTTCCTTGATGGAACAGATGTACTTACTTATTGTAATTTTGATATCTGCTTTCTAGTAAATACCATGTACCTTTCAATAATCCGCTCGCCAATTGCAATCTCACAACATGAATGACAGCAAGAGTATATCGAACTTTCCCCTTTCATAAGCGTGCGAGTGTCAAACCCATCCGCGAAGAGAAAGATCGACACACGTTTCTAATCCATCCTCTGATCAACAATTATGATTAATGACCCACGTCAGTACATACTCAGTACCTACTATCTAAAGAGACTAGATAATGAAACGTCGGCCCGGGGCTGCGCAGGCCCCGATTCGGACACCGATTTTTTCATGCACAAGCAAGAAATTCCGAGCAGTTGTAGTTATGGAATATGATCGCGTAAGAAAAAACGGTTTCTGTGTGTGGAAATCAATCTGTAGGCCACGTGTAAGTACGGTGGTGTTGTTGTTAATTTTACCCGTAGTAACTATAAAATATATCTATTATATAAATATCAATGATTATTGGTTTCGGGGAGTTCTACTATCTACTTAGTACACAGTTATTTTGATCAACTTATTTGGATATTTTTTGTGCCGTAGTCCTTTAATTTCGGCCACGGTGAGGGCGACAGACTTGGCGAGGCCTAAGTAGCACTAGAAACTTCTCTTCAACGACACAACCACAATAAGTAAGTAGCCCCATAACACAATCGAATGAATCACCGGCGCGCATTGGGCATGCTCCGCGCCCCACCGTCGTCTGGTGAATCACTACACATTGAGTATATAACTTGTGTCGACATGTTCTCATTTCTAACCATCGAATCTTTTATTTACGGCTATTAATACAAAAGATAAGGAAACACTTTGAAAAATATCAATCATGCTGATGTTGTAAGCTGTAACATAACAAGTTTCAAACTTACAACATCTGGGAGACAGAAACTTGCCAAATACAGCTAATCTGACAAGTTTCTACATCTCAGATGTTAATGCTACAAGGGGTTAATTTGACAATGTATTCAAATTTACAGATTCAAATTCAAAATGCTTTATTCACATAGGCCCCAAGAGAGCACTTATGAGAGTTAAAATAAATGACTCTAACAGCGTTAAAAAATAACTATCTAAAGTATTTGAACAAATGTGAAATAAATACAAAACATGTGACAACTATTGAATTTGTGAAATAAATTGGTTAAAAAATTTAACGAAATGACTGCGATGTTGCAAATATCCCAAAATAAAAACTTATTATAATACAATGTATTCACAAGTGGGTGGCAACAATTTCAGTGCCATCTTTCCTCGTTTCAAATTGCAGCTGCAACCAAACCTGCAATATGCAAAGGTGAAGATTGGGAATGGCAACATTTGTCGGCGCGCACCGACATCGACAAGGCGCCATAAACGAGCAGTTGCCGGTGAATCACGCCGCGACGACACATTAACCAGCCGCAGACGCGTCGGGCGCGTAAACGAGTTGTCATGCCCGCCGCGTCCATCCTCGCGCTCCAAGCCGCCGATGACTGCTTAATGGCCACTATTGAGAACCATACTTAGGAGGTTTCAAAAGTTTCCTCTGATCATTGGACTGTTCGTGCTGCGCCCGCACTTAGGCTCAATTGTGTTGCTAACGACGTAAGATGCATCATGCAATCGTTTCGATTAAATTGCGCTTGATTTATATTGCAAATGTGCTTGACATAAGGCGAGAATCTTGTACCGGGTCTTAAATCTTAATATAGGCGAAGATTATAATTATGAGGATCAAGGATAAGATCATTAAGAAGATATGATCGTGGCATTAACACGTTTGAAAATACCTAGATAGCCTTTGGTATAGCTACACAAAACCCTGCAGTGTTACAAAGCGGTGTGATACCGTGACGCCCTGCTAATAAGAAAACCTTTATTTTTCTACCCGATAGACTTAAAGGTCAGCTGAACAAAAAGGTAAAAGTCATGTCATCTGGTGTTACTGACCGAGACAAACACGAATTACGGCAAAATACGTTTTACAGACCTAATCGAGGATGCCTAAAGTTGGTTACGGAGGTCTACCCAGACATTGTTAAGATTACTGAAGGTAATTAGCGCGAAGATAATTAAGTAAGAAGTGACGAAGACTCTATCGGAATAGATACGACCTTCGCTACCTAAACTAATTATACACTTCAGGTAACTAAAAATATGACCGTATAACCGTGAATAGCAAATGTATACTAAATTAGTAATCAGAAAAAAGCTAAGTATCGAGTAAATATGATAAAAGATTTATTTTTCTACAAGATGTATAAATAGCCAATATAACGGAGAGTGATGATGTGATTTACGAAACAGTAATTACATCCCAGAAGAAAAACAGTCATCATTATAAGTTAAGGCTCACCAAACACATTAGCTGGTTTCAAATGTTGCACGACTCAAGAGAGTCGAGGTCGAGGCGACAGCTATAAATAATGCAGCTTAAACAAAGTGAGACTACAAATCATCCGTTCGCTTAATTAGGATACTGCGTGTGCGTGTTCCGCTCGTTAAAGACTTTGCAGAGGGGTGACTTTTGCAAGATAGTGTATGAAACCACCCATTTGCCACGCTCAGTCACTTAGGTTTGTCATACTCTTAAGTCTGGAGACTTTTTTTTTTTTTTTTATGTTATTAGGTAACGAGACGAGCTGGTCGTTTGCCTGATGGTAAGCATAACGCCGGCCCATAACGATTGCAGTGCCACCCAGAACTTTGAAACACAAAGGCCTGCGCGACACTGCAGTGTGCTCGTTACCCTGAGACATTAGGTATTAAGTCTCATAACCAGTACTTTCACTGGCTACTCTGCTTATCAAACCGGAACACAGTAATGCTTGCACTCTACTGCTTGGCGGCAGACTTCACGAGCAAAGCGGTGATAACAACCCAGACGGACACTCGCAGAAGAGCTAGTCCTCCCACTAACGCACGCTGGATACAATTAGGATCTTTGACCAGCTATATTTTTGCGAGTTGTGACGTCATATACCACCCGGCGAAAGTTATCGTAAGCTGTTTCCTCTAATAGTTTCGAAAGCAGAGATTAGCATCTGTTCTGGAGTTGCAGTGCTCCTTTTAGAAACGTCTGAAACGTGTGCGGTAGACTCAGATCTAGTAACGAGGTATAATAGGCAGGTAGCAACCGATCTCTGTTGTCCATAGTAAGCGTTTCTCTTGTGGCACAAAACATAAGCACGCGGTGTGTTCATCTTAATTGAGTTCATGTGTAGACTGTAGATATACAGGGCCTGTGTTCAGCAATGGAACAAATACCTATGGCTAATGAAGTGACATACCGTCGAGTGGAGTCTTTTGGAGAATTGGTAGTTTTGTTTGTTAGAACGTTTCTGAGAAGGAAACTCTTCACAGACTCTTGTAAAAATAGAGTTTTCAGCTACTCATTTTTAAGGGTTAATAGGTGGAAAACACAAACCAAAGAACCGACGTGGTTAGAACGGCTAATTCAAATTCAAAATGCTTTATTCAAATAGGCTCCAAAGGAGCACTTATGAAATTTAAAAGAAATGACTCTAACAGCGGGCCTCTGCAACATTCGTCTACCCGAATCACACGAATTCTCCACAAATCTTGTATCTTATGCCTCGGACCAGCCCAGTTCCACATAACGAAGCAATGTTATGCAGCCCACGCTGCAATTTGCACCGGCAGCGGCGGCGACCGGCGATTTATCGTCGACTTCAACTTGATCGCAACCGTCTCGTCGACCGCCCTTGCCTTTCCCTCCACTGCCTACATGTCCCTACCACTGCCCGCCTGTTTTAGCGAGAGGAATGCGTGTTTTCTGATAAATTTTAATATCGCCGGCGCAATGAATTCGCTGAATGTAGTTTGCAGACTTTGCGGTGTGGACCCACCTCTAATAAATCCGTTGGCTGGCGGGATGACACACAAAACACTCCTCTGTCGAATCGAGAGGATTAATTAAGTGTAAATACAAATCAATCGGAACACGGTTTTTTTGTAGTTTATTGCATGCTTTAATATGCCAATTGGAAATCGTATACGAGCACTGATGTTAATAAGCGGAAACCGATATTGTGATCAGCTTGTGTGCACGATACTTACATTCATGTTTGCTTAGTCATTTGGCAGAAACTGTTTGTACTTAGATATTTGAGAATGTCTAGATATTTCAGATCCGCCGAGCGGCCGTTGTCACGGACCATTGGCCACATTCAATGCCACAGACGGCTATAACTACGAGCCCCGAGACTTGTTGGGTTTTCAGTATTCATGGATAAGCTACATTTTGTCAAATAAACCAAATAATGAAGTCGGTACGGGATCATTATCAAATGTCGCATGCAGAGAATCTTTGGCCTGGCATTTTGCCAGCCATCCTTTAGACGTTTCGTAGGCTCAATCAATACTTGAAGCATCAGGTACCGTAGCCATCTTCAAATCTTTATTATTACACTGCTATGCGTATGTTCGACATAGAGCCTATAAAGAGACCCAGTCTCTAATTACATCTTTTCATTGTTACTTAGTTCCAATTAGGTACTAGTCTGAGCTTCGTAATTCATGGCTTTTCGATTGGAAGAACTGTAGGCGTTTGATCTCGATTTATGATTATATTAGTGACGTAAAAATAACGTGGTGGTACTTTCACAAGCGGGCCCCTATCTAGTACCTCTCTCGTAGCACCTAGCCAGGTAACTAGCGGGGATCAATGCACTGTGCGTAGCTGATTCACCGCCTTTCTCTCGTCTGCTGAACGTCTGGCCTCACCGTCACGCACGCGGCGCGACCTACAGATATGAAATTAGGTAATACACGAGGAACGGCCTGCCTCTCCATCAAGTTCCAATTTTTACGACGTTTCAAAAGAACGGACATAATTAGTTTCGTTTTCAACATGTTTGTAGGTTGTCCTCATGAGTTTTAGGTAAGTTTTAGCAGCGCACCGGTTATCTGCAGGTTATTTCAAAATGAACCTCTAGTGTTGCTTTATTACTGGACCTTAAATATGTATGAACACAACCGAAATCAATCTATCATTCTCACGCAATTGCTATACCTACTGTGTAACCAGAAGAATTGTGTAATTTCTCAACAATGTCACGTACCTCGTCAATCGTATAATTATAAGTACAAATCCGTACGGTCTAAAGAAAGCAAGGCCGTCGCTGATAATAGCACAGACAAATTTATCTCGGCGATGCAACGTCTGCTTCTGTACAAACAGCACGCCAGCCAACACACGCTGACATTTCAGACGGGTATGTCGCAATCCGGGAGCGCGCAAACAATGATGTTATTTCACGACGCGATGAGACGCTAACTCGCGACCAATGGCCACACGTTATATAACACCTTTCGGCATTCAACTGTGTCAGCAGAATTAGCTAACAAAAGATAGTACACATTGACAAAGCACAAAACAGTACCCCAAAATTGGCACCGAGAGACGTCCAAGAAAGGAGGGCTTTTAGAAAAGGAACATAATAAAGATCCTTGACCTCGGTGATAATTGAATTGATTCTTTTCACTGTCAATGCCAACGCGTGGAGTCAATTGGGAGACGAGTCTAGAAGCTTCGTGTCGCGAGTAGCGAGTCATCGGCGACGACTCGCTACTCGCTAGTTGATGCTAGGCTGCAGAGCCTTGAGCATCGGCGCAGAGTTGCTGGTTTATCGGTCTGAGAAATCCAATATCAGACTTACTTATCTACTATATAACTCTTGGCTTATTAAGGAAGTTACACACACCCATAGCACGGACTTCATATACCCCACACAACCAATTCCGTCAAAGTTATTTCACGGAACGTCATGCACCAACCTTTATATCTCAAATCGGGTTCCTTATCCATGAATGTCACATCATTAATTAAACGAGAAATTCAACACCGGCTCAGTAAAAGCACATTTCACTTTCCCAGAACCGATGTAGTTTTCCAAGGAGGTAATAAGGGTTATATTACCATTACAGCCTGATTTAATTAAGCCTGTAATCAGATCTCATTCGCGATTGCATCTGATGCGAGGAAGACATGTTTGGACGTGATTAAGACAGTTTGAAAGGAAGGGTTATTGTTTTTAGCAGTCTATTTAAAAAAACTGTAACCCTACAACGAATGGTTCGATTCCTAGCACAACTTTATACTAAAGCCGCTCACTTTCATACGCAACATTAAGAATAAATCAGAGTTTATGTAAAGGACAGACGATAAAAGTACGGATAAAAGAACGTTACATAAATTTAGAATCTAATTTTGGGGAATATGTCTGAAAGCCTTCTTCTTTTCTACCGAAATCGATATAATAGAGGCTGGAATGGAAAACCTTTAACTACAGAGACGATACAAAAAAGTGTCTAACAGTGTTTACCGATTTACCTGAGTAGAGTAGGTACCTACTTACCAAGTACTTTCTTTTTTAAAATTTTTTATACGTACGTACACATACCTACATACATAGTTTGATATATGTATAATTGTATATATATCGCCGTCTTGTTACATGTTGCGTTATTCCTTAAGTTTTAAAGTTGTCCGGAAGAGGTGACTTCGAGCGATAAGACCGTCCATTTTGTTAAAGGTGTTCAATAGAATCAATGGGTCAAATAATACCAATGAATCGTATGATCTATCATGAACACGGATTTAGGAAGGAAGATAGACAAACCAACAGAGGGCTGTTTGGACAGGCCAACTTATCGAGCACATCCCTGATCGAGAATTCCTCAAAACAACTGTCTTACGTTTTTTATATAATTGCGACGACGTCAATAATGACTAATTTAATGTTACTGTTACACTTTCCGGTCTTAAATCCCATAATCCATGCTAGAGGTCGCAGGGTCGTTGTTTGGCCGACTAATGGTCCAATGTACTGTACGTACCTACATAGCGACTACTACACTCATAATCTGTACCCGCTACAGGCTATCGCCTAACCTGAACATCGCATAGAGACTGTTTACTACACTGTGTTCGCTGTGTACAAACTATGCAGTATTCTGTCGCGCCTCTCATATTACCTAGTTAGACAACGGCATGATAACGGAGCTGGCATTAGCATTCAATTAGGTATAAGCTGGGGCATAAACCACGGCTGCCGTGGAAACGCCCGCGATGAAGCCGATGAGGACATATGGCATCAGTAACCACCATCATCAGCGGGAAGACGTCCACTGCTGAACATAGGCCTCCCCCATAGAACGCCATTTGGATCGGCTTTCCTTTTACTAAATTCACGCACGATCAGGCTGCTTTGACAGAGATGCAAGAAAAGGAACACAAATTCAATAAACAACAGAGTAGCCTTGCAATCACGAGTTCTATAACCATATATACCATAACACCATACCATAACAGATGCAGACTTCATGAAAAAATTTAAAACATACATCATGGCAGTCTAAACATGTCCCTAGTATAAAAACCAGTTATCTATTTAAATCTTTCCATTTCGCACATCCCCCAAGGATGTCTTTATAATAACATACGAGCAAGTCTAATAATAGTGTAAATGCACAAAAATACCCTCCGAGTTTTAATAATAGTAAAACGAAGGCGTCAAAACAAACGACATAGAACCGTCGAACGTATCATCCGGCGACAATACTTTTATCCTGATCCATTCAAGTCTTCCCAAGGACTGGCGCAGGCAGAGAAATAACAATTCATTAAAAATATAAATATCGAGAAGCGGCATGACACATTCCGTTTGAATTCCAAGTCATCTTATGAATATGTTTTTTGCTAGAAACCGGATTATTTTAGGAGCCACATTTCACGAAGGCCTCTACATTGCTAACGGACCGCAGCTGCTGAGCAAGCCTGTACCAATGGCAACTGTGTCTTAATTAAAAAGTAATCTTTAATTAAAGGTAATTGGCGTAAAAGTATTTAATCAGCTTGTCGGCGAATGATTGGCAACAGTGTTGCTGCATTTGTTGCTCCTGCATGCACATCGATGTACGATTTGAATCATTTGTTGTAGATTCAAATTATGTTGTCTGAGAACATGACGTCTTCGCAAACATCGTGCGAAAATGCGAAATTGCCATAATGCGTCAGATCTCAAAAGCACTTTCACTCTTGGATCAAAATAGCCTGCGAACACCGTACTTACACCGAGAGCATGTGAGGGTAATTTTCACTTCCGAACAAAAAATACACCATAAAAACCTATGACTTCCACATCTGTGTCAATGCCCCGCGATGAAAGTGTGATAAAAAACTAAATCATATAATTATAATTCTTATTACGTCGCAATACGGCGACGTTCGATATTACAGTCGACATCCGTTCGGTCAGTCATAGTATACTATAGTTGGGTGCTCCAGTAAAATTGCAACCCATTTTTTACAATTATGAATGAATCAAATTTGTGCGGCGTTACTCTACACGCGGAATATAGATATGAATAGATGCAATAAAAGTGTTACTTAAAAGAAAGTGATTAGAAATTACATTTAATTTGTGTCAATAAGATTAATGATTCGGACTTACGTTAGTTTTTGATTAATTATAAAGCTAGCTAAAACGACTTTTTAATTACTTAATTATTTTCTACAGACAAAGATTAAGTATTTTGTATTCTCAACCAATATTTTGTTAATCACAGTGTGGCTCGTTCGCCAGTGTGACTAGTTGGGAACCCTCCTAAAAACCAGTAGTCAGGGATAAAATTTTTCTATATTAGGTGTAGACCAGGGGCCTTACTCCAAAAACCGAACGTCGAAGCTTCGGCTGACGAATCGCAGTTTTCCTACTATGAAAGTGTTTCGGATCCAATATTCGATTCCATGTTCATTGTTCATTCAATTGACATTTTGTCATTCATGGTAGGAAAAAAAATAAACAAAAAAATGCTGATCCGTCAGCCGAAGCTTCGAAGTTCGATTTTTAGAGTACTAGGCCCCAGGTACCTATTTTGATTCTGAATTATATAAAAAAAATACAATTGTACATGTAGATACCGTATGTAAGCGATAAGACCGCCTATTGTAACACTTACTGTTAATTTGTTCTAGTTTAAGTTATCTGTATTGTGGTGTTTCAATAATGAGTTTATCTATGACTAGCTTCTGCCCGCGGTTTTTACCCGCGTTTCCACAGAAACCGTGCATTTTCCGGAATAAAAATTAGCTTATATGTTACTCTCCGGTCCATAAACTATATCTATGCCAAAAAACACGTCGATCCGTTGCTCCGTTACTGCGTGAAAGAAGGACAAACTAACAAACATTATTATTATTATTAATATTAGTAGGGATGTACTTGTACATTTATAACCAAAACTAGGTAGAGGGCAATGGCACAGAGCCGACTGTTGACGATGCTAAGTGGACGAGCTTTCGATTAACAGTTTTTTTGACGAAAAATATATTTTTCAATTAAAAAGAAATATATTTTTTATAATTATTTTAATTGGTATATTATATACTGTAATTTCGTGGACACATTCCGGGTCCATCATCATACCCTGGTTGTAAAAATAACGTTTATGGAACTGTTGAACTGTATCCGAAGGATCATCTGATTTTGAGCTGAATATTGTAAAGAGAACGGAAATAATAGGACACCAAACTCTGAATTCAATTGAACACAAATTATCCCAAACATCTATTCAACGAATACAAATTTAGTAATTTCAAAGACCCGCGCGCTCAGTGCATCTCCAATGCAAATAAGGTACATTTTAATTCGGTTCCTCCATTATTGCTTTCCAATAGACATGTCCAGGAATTCAGGCAGGGATCGAGATGTACCTTCAAATTAAAATTCCCGACATTCCCGGATGGAACAAAGAAAGCATTTATCTATTTCTCTCCCTAGCAAGTTTATTAGAAGCACGCCAGTGCCACCCATATGGTACAACATCTATTGTGTTACGGTCGCGGACTACTAGTACAATACCGTTCTTATATTCTTCTGTTTATATTTGGAACGTTAATCTTGTATTAGGCGGAGCGTTCAAAAGCGTGTCTTGACGATTTTATAGACATCGTGTAATCCATGTTTCTATCTACAGGCGTAGGTACGCCTGTAGTAAGTTTCGGAGTTATTTTAGACCGTGTCATAATTAGATTAAAACTTCGTCTAAACGCTATCTGTCTAGCGAGTTATTCCTGGCGACATAATGACGAAGCGTTTGGCTCGTCAATTGTCGATATCCTTGCTGTCGTCTAACTATTCCTATGGTTAAGTATGTTGGTTAAGTATTTTCTAGGTAATATTATGTTGTTCTGGTTAAGTTTTCCTTGTAAAATTCGCAATACTTGAGGCAGTAAGCCCGTCACACAGGCAGTCCGCGGGCGGCGACAGAAATAACAGCATTAGGTATTCTCGGAACAAGAAACTCCTTTTGCCTCCGGTGACGTCCTTTCAGGAAAGAATAATAATTACGTATCTTCTTGCGAAACACTTGATCTATGTTTAGATATGTGCTATTTTTGTTATGTGGCCTGAATGTCTTAATACTTATTATTATTTTGACACCAGCAGAAAACGTAATGTAAAAAAGATTTATTATGTCGTCACCCTAAGTCCATATTACTAATTAGGATAGCGTAACGTCAACTGAGTCTAGGTAGGTATATCTAATTGCAGCAGCTACCTTATAGTTTTTTTTTCTTAGTGCTGTCTGAGCTGTCTCTCGTTAACCAACATAGATCTACAAACAGCTTTCCGAAGCTATTTTCGCCATTGTTCATTTATGCCTGTAGCGGCATCTACCGCTCATTCCTCCTTTTTGGCATGATGACAGTAGTTCTATACATACATATAGCGCCATCTGAGAGAAGCAATTATTATCCTGAATGCACTATCCTGAACTATAATCACGATAAAAACCGATTAGGATTGAACTTACTTGTCTTAATCCACTATAACCTAGTGGATATATAATAATACTTTGATCCAAAAACACTGCCTTTCATCTTGTAAGGTTCTTTAATAACCTCTCTCGTTGTGTTCTAGGTGAAAGCTCGCAGCTCTTGGTCCAGTGTTCCAATAGACCCTAGGCCTAGAAAGTGACAGTGATTGGTTGCGCAAGCGCCGAATCGCAACGGGTCGACGACCCGAGAATGCTTGGGGAAAGTAGCGTGTGAAGCTATAAAGTATGGATATGTACACACCACCTGCACTACAAACCATAAAGTGGTGTTTAATAAGATCTTTATTGGAGAATAGGGATCAAGTAACTGAAAGGTGACCCCCTGTGTGCCTACATTAAATATCTAGTCTATTGACAAATGAAAATTGTTAGGCGAATTTTGATGTAACATTTGACTAAAAAATGTTCTGAATAATGATCTGTATTATTTCAACAGGTTGAAAATTGAATGTACTGTAGCTAGTATGTTTATGATTAAATTTGCCAGGTCTAGGTCAGTTTATAAATAATAAGTAGAGCTCGCTTTCATAGAAGTATATTTGCGGCAAGAGCTCAGGTTACGCTGGTAAATAGTAGTATGCAAACAAAATAATCCTGGCCATGACACTGATTTGTTCAACTAGTAGTTAAAAGTCAATATTAGACAAGATATACTAAAATTAGGTAACAATTAAAATAAAAAATGGTTCTCAATTTAGAATGGTCCCTCTATGGAATGCTGTTAAATATATATTAATTAGGTAGGTATAATATATGATTGATTATGCAGTTTTTGAATGTATTAGATTAGACCAATAATGAATAACAAAATACATTATTGCTATTTAAGTTTGTGTTTGTTTTTATGTAATATGTTATTGAAAACTGTTATAGTGGATTAAGACTTTAAATAATATACTTACGTAATATTTATTTTACTTTACAATTAAAAATAAAATACCAATATTAGTTTGGCACCTATAGGTATTTTGCTCACCAACCATATAATGTCACGGTAGGACAATCAACCAATTCAGAAATAAATATTATTGTAGACTAGTTTCCGCCCGCAACTTCATCCGCATTGTAATTATCTAATAGCCTATGTTTTATTCCAGAAACTAAACTATCTAAAAAGTAAGTAAACTATCTACAGTACTACAAATTTCATCAAAATCAATTTATTAGTTACGGAGATACATGGTAACACCCATTCACACACGCAAAGTCACATTTATAATATGAATAGTACAATGGTGAGTTGGTGACATATATGTTGTACGAGTAATTGCACATGCTCTCCATTAAAACAGTCTGTATGGTGTACATTGTTGATACATTTATAAACTTTCTGCAGAATGTTAGGATTGTAACTGTAGGATCAATCTCCGCCACGGGATAAATTTATATAGTAATGTAATTTAACTAGTAAATAACTGAAAAAATGTAAGTAATTGTAGCTTAGATGTCTATCCTATTATCGTAATTGGAGTTACAGGCTATACGTAAGGAATCATTGATGCTGACACCTGTATTTTCTAGTCTTCTCGTGACCACAATCAATGCAACTTGATTGAAAAGTCGGAGTAATTAAAAACCTGTCTTTATGGCGATTAAGTCCCGTTCTTAAAAGTAAAGATGGAATTATAAAGTCTACCAAAAATTATAAATACTGTACACTTATTCAACATAAGGTAAGGTGTCCCCTGATTTTATTCTTAGGGTGAATTATTATGCATTTCCTAATGCCAGTATCTAACCAATCCATCATTCTATCGTAACTTCTTTACATTAATGAAGCACGTCAGCAGTGATGCTGCGGTAAACCAAACACATGTAAAGATGTGAATGTTCTCATAAGTCTTGGTTTGATGTGTGTAGTGTGTCATTTAGGAATTACCATAAACTTCAGACTTTTTAACTATACAGTATACACTATCATAAACTGAAGTTTATGGCAATTCCTAAATGTTAGTTATAATAGTAGAAGTAGATGCAGAAGAGTAGGCATAGCCTATTTAATTGTGTATCAAATCAAAGTGTTAACCCACACTAACAGGATATTTTTGTAATAACCTATTTTACTAGATATTGATTTATTTTAAATTTCTATGACTTTTGTCTGTAGTGTGTATGTACATAGTTTGAAGTACATGTACATAATTATAGTGTGAAGGCTTGATAAAATTGCACTTTTAAGGAAAAACTACCGAAATGTTTCTTTTCACAGATTGTAAACACAACCATGTCATGGTATCACCATAGCAATGGCTGCATTCAAAATAACCATCAATCAACCAACAGCATGTCTTCTTTCCAATCTATCAATATTTCTAAAAATTTTAAGTTTTTTAGTGTTCCATACCTCAAAAGGAAAAAGGAAAGTTTATAGTCTCACTACATTGTCCATCCGTAGGAAATTAACTAATATTGGGTTATACTTATTTTTTATTTGACCACCAAAACCAATCACAAATATTTTTGCATAAGTACCTGCGTAAGATTTTTGGTTGCATTTGAGATAAACTTGTTTTTAAGTTGTATAAACTAGTCTTAAGTTTCAGTACTCCCAGTGTTTTTACTAGTTATATAACAAAATCTTATTCAGTTGTGAGAAGCAGATTTTAGAATACAAACCTCTCAAAAACAATTAAAATTATACACTTCAATTCAATGATAAAGCTGTCAAACAAGCATTGCAGATGTGACAGCATTTCATGTTCAAGGCAATGTCTTGTAATAACATGTGCTATATTGTTTTGAGCCTCTGCCATGCTCATGATCATAAAAACAGCAAAACAAACGTTATTTTACGTAACGAACACTGATTCAACTGCGTCTCATTTGTGTGAAATCAGCTAACCTTGTAAATCAGCTGACGATTATCTTTGTGTTGAGTGCCCTACATTTCGCGAGTAATCATAATGATATACGAACAAAGTAAGAGCTTACCTCTTCTCGGCGCTTCAGCCAGCGGCCACAGGGGCTCTCTTCCAGGATCTCACTTTCATCCTCGGAATCTTCGCCGCTTTCCCGAGGAGACTTGCGCTCCTTGTCAATGCTCCTGCCACCCGACATAACACCGATATCACGACACCACAACAGTAAACCGACACAAAACACTGTCAATTCGATAGCCAACAGACGTTTTCAACAGAAAACACTCGGAATATTTTCAAAATACACTTTTTCTAGTAACCATAATATCCAAGGCTGAATAGCGATACGTCACTGTAGTTTCTTCCCAAACCATTATTTGGTGTACAATACGCTCTAAAGACGTTTATCACATCGAACGGTAAAGTAAATATATTTCTTTACAATAAGCGACAACACACGGCGTGTCCGCCAAGCGTAATCATGGTAATTGAAATAAATTGTCCACCGGCGTAGCTTCGAGTCTTCGACGTATTTCTATCCTACACAAATAAAAAAGCATAATGTCAAACTTTTTTTTCTTAAATGTGTCCATAGACTATAAGCAAATCATGAGTAAATTAAAAAAAATATTTACCTCAATTTTATTCATTCATTGTTTTTAGAAAAAAAAAAGCAATAATTCTTCTCTCAAAAAGAAAAGTTTAAAAATCAATCAATATTTGCATGATATTTGTTAACATTGCTGCCACCTGTTAAACATATTTTGTACTAAGCGAAGTGACGACATCTTTCTCTAGTCTCTGTAACTATATAAAAAGGCGATGTATTCGGTTTACCATCCTGGGGCTAGATGGCGCTTACTGAAATTCTTATCTATTATTCTTTATTAGGTTTGTCTTGGTAGGTACCAGCGCAATATAGGTATAGTTTGATGGTTGGTACCATACCTATGTGGACACATACGAACGCACCAGTGTAATTTTAAGCGGTGCTTGAAGCATTTTACTAGTTACATACTGTACTAATAATTATTTACCTAGAAGTAGATAAGTAGATAACAAATCTCAAACAGGAATGATAACTCTATAGGATCATGGAGAAAAGCATTTATGTTCAAAACAAAGCTATTAAACGTACAGAAATTTTTTTTTTTCAATCTTACTCGATATGTAGAAGTGCACTTTTGCACATTAAAAATGGATGCGGTGACACCAATTTTTATTCGTCTACTAAAACTTTCCCGTTGTCACCCGAACAGCCCAGATATTCGTCTTTCGACTTGATGGTATTCATGTACAGACAAACCTACACACTTTCACTATTCCTGACATAGGGACCGGAAGAATAAAACACGCTAGATATACCTAAATAGGTAGGTACGTACCTATACCCGCGCGGCGTTCATAAAATGTATGTCAGCATTTTGATT
This sequence comes from Crocallis elinguaria, assembly GCA_907269065.1. Taxonomy (NCBI): domain Eukaryota; kingdom Metazoa; phylum Arthropoda; class Insecta; order Lepidoptera; family Geometridae; genus Crocallis; species Crocallis elinguaria. The sequence continues at coordinate 17,206,390 of OU026068.1, forward strand.
TCACAGTGCAATAATAGTAGTTTAATCTTTGAAAAGGACTATGGTTTACTGGTAGTGAGTACGATACGAAGCTGTTTTCGAATTCTTCAATTTGCTTGAGCTTACGGTGAAAGAACACATCGTGAAGCAACCATAGCATTTTGTAGTGCTCACTGGCTAGCTAAGTAGATACCATCCTCGGATAAAAATCAGTCACCAAACACTTATTGATGGACAGCAGACAAACGACCAGCTCGTCTCGTTATCAAATATAAAAAAAATACACGTTACTCTACTTTTCATAAAAACTATTTATGGACATATTCTACTTTCGTTTTATGTAAATTGTGCGGAAGTTCATCTTGTCGTAAAATATCCCTGACAAGTTGGCAGTTATGTTATGGCTTGGCATGTTTCCTTTTATATCGTCAAGTAGGGAAACCTCCCATCTTTTTGGGAGCAATTGAAATAAAGTAGATATATAGAGAGTAGATAACCGTCACTGTGATAAGTAGGGTGGGTGATATGCGTCGTAAATTGCAGGAAATGTGTGTGGATTAAACTGCATCGTATTGTTTTCAATAGGTACTACCAGTATTAGGTAACGACACTATGGCAAGTCATTTGCCTTTAGAAGTGTTAGGACAAGAGGCGTGGGCTTGGACGGTAATGAAAAACTCACGTATTCCGGTAGAACTGAGGATATTGACGTGATTTTTTTAAGAGAGAGATTTTATGAGCCGGATCTGGAAAATGCGTGGGCAATATTGGAATCTCAACGCGGGTGAAACCACAGGGCTCAGCTAGTCCAACTAATATCATAAATGTGATAGTTTGGATGTTTGTTACTATTTCACGCCGAAATTACTCACCCTATTTACATGATAATTGGTATGGAATTAGATCTTACCCTGAATAACACATTCCATCTTCACTCAATGTAGTCTTTATACTCTCTGTACCTACTAATCTATCCTATTTCCTATCCTACTAATATCATCGGCGCAAGTACGGATCTTTTCGATCGATAAAATTGGGTTTTTTTTTTATAATTTATCGAGCCTCGATACTATCGACAAAAGTGATCGAATAGCTAGGTCGAACCAAAGAGAATATAGAGCTACTACAATACTTTACGATCAGAGTTCGGTACTCGCAACATTCGATAAATTTATCAGGGTTTTCAATTCGATAAATTTATCGAACCGACTTCCGTACTTGCGCCGCATGAACGCGAAACTTTGTGAGGATGGATGGATGTTTGTACACGCGCATCCAAATAACACTAACTGTGGCGATCAGAATAGTTTTCTTTTGTAAATCTACACTAAGGACTCGCATGACTCAGATAGACTAAATGCCGTTTTCACTAACGTCGAATAAGGGGATGCCTCACTAAGTCCTAAGTATAAATCGTTAGAACACTCGTAAAGGTTGGTGAAAGGTTTTTTGCCCTAGGCATAGTCCTAAATCTTTAGGAATCCAATTTAAGTATCTGCTAGGGTTGGTGAAAACGGCCCTAAGTAGAAGCCGCGGGAGAAAGGTAGTTAGGGAATATGGGAAGAATCCTAATTTGGAAAAGGGAGGCACAGTTATACACGGTGGTTAGCAGCAAACTGATTTATTAATTTTTAGACGGTACCTTCGTACCTAAGTACCCTCACAACATTTATATTTTTTAAAACACTACAGTAGTAACTAACTAATAACTAATATTATAAAGAGGTAGTTTCCTTGGTACCGCTAATCATGGAGCCACCGGCCTGACTCAAAAAATCTTACACTAATAGGAAGCTTACATTATCCCTGAGCGCTATAGTAGATAGGTACCTACGTCTATGAGTGCTATTATTATACTGATTCCACGCGCGAAGCCGAAGGCGGAAGCTGGTATTTACACTAAAACGTCAGCCGATTTCAATTTTCAATTAGGTACATCATATCACGCCCCACAAAGGCAGTTACCAAACTTGCTAATTTATAAACAGTCCCACAAATCAAATGCTCATTATCCCAACCTTGCTTTCCGGGGTCCAACCGACATTGCGACGGAGGGTAATGCGTTATCACCGGCACGCAGTTGACCCATATCCTGACGATAAAAAGGGATGACGCTATAGGATTAGTATGATGTGTGACACAGGCACGAGGAGGAAGTTGAGTAAATCTGTTCTTTGCTGTTAGGGACTTAGTTTGAAGAATACTAATACTAATGGCCTGGTAGCAATGCGGTCTTTTTATACTACTGAATGACGAAACGAGCGGGTCGTTTACCTGATGGTAAGCATAACTTCATTACAGCACATAGGTGACAATTGCTGTGCAACTCCGAACTTTGAACTGGCTTGCATAGCACTGCTCTGCGCTCTTTCGCCCTGTAAAGCCCATGTAATTTTACTCACTTAAATTATTCGTCAAACAGAAACACAGAAATGCTTGCACATTACTGCTTGGCAGACTACATAAAGGGTTAGTTTTATCACCTGGTAGCAGACCAGCTCAGCATCTGCAAGGTAAGGTTTTTGGGAGAATGGTAACTCTAAACAGATTCTACTCTGACAAGATCTATTAAGAAGAAGTACATGACGCTCGCTGGGCAACCGAAGTACCTAAGGGTCAAGTTCACGCGGACACTCACGTTCACGAAATGACGAAGAATATTTATGAAGAATGGCCCAATCCAGGCCACAAGTGATTGCTATAGAAAGTTTGACCGATATCTTCATATAACATCATTGATTGGAGTATTTTCTCGATGCACGACAACAAATTAACCATTATTCAGTTACTCACGCTCCAAAATTTCGGGAACAAAACAGAAATATTGATCGTAATAGGCCTAGTAGATGTAGTGATAAGCCACGTCAGCAGTTTTTGATTTATTTGTACGGACATGAATAATACTGCTTTTATTCAAGCAGGTAATACGGGTAAAAGACCACATTTACGACTACCCTTTATCAGAAAAGACGTCCATATAGCTCTGATCAACATCTTTACTCTGACCCAAATGTCCCATTGTGCTCTCCCTATGTCTAATAGTTAGATAATGATGTTGTCCGAACAAATTAGTTGGCCTAGCGTCCCCGCTATGTTTACCACCCCGTTCACACGTCCATCGCAGCCCCCACCCCGGGGGTCATTCACCCGCTATAACACACACGCTGTTCCGTCTAGCCTGGCTAAGTACTTTTATATGCTGGAAATGAGATTCGTAGACGATTTAGAATATTAGGTGTCACGTTCGTAGAATAGGCTTATATTTGTCTTTAGTATTTTTACCTTATTTCGAAAAAATAAAGATGCTAGAGTTAAATACTAGAAGTAAACATAAAATTGTTGTAACCGGGTTCAGATTAAGTAAAACTAACAAATCGTTCCTGGCAAATGGTGTCAGATTCTACAACAAAATTCCTAAAGTATTAATGAATTACCACAAGGCAAGTTTAAACGTATAGTCAAGAATGTATTAATTAAAAAAGCGTATTATAAAATTAAGGATTATGTAGATGACAAGGATGCATGGAGGCAAACAGCTCAGGAGCCTCCTGGCGACTACTAAACTTTAAATTGTTAGTTGTTAGCATTAGAATCATTGTAAAAAACTACTTTTTTAAAAAAGAATGCCATGACGAGTTTCTTGCCCTTCTTCTTGCTCGGCCTATACCAATTTGGAACGGGCACGGTGGGTTTCTGGAAGGTTCGTTGACTTTGAGCACGGATTGGGTCTGTTGGTGTCTTTGTCATTTATTATGTTCTGATAAAGACAGCATTAGTTTTAGTCTGTGATTCGGGTAGATGAATGTTGCAGAGGCCCGCTGTTAGAGTCATTTTAACTTTCATAAGTGCTCCTTTGGGGCCTATTTGAATAAAGACTTTTGAATTTGAATTTGAATGCGTTATAATTATTATATTATATTATAATGGTAACGTGTGATGATAGATATTGTATTATATGCGTATTAGCCATAGGGATTAGCCGTCCAAACTAAACTCTTAGCCAAAAACGGTTTAATTGTACGTTTTTTCCTGTTCTAGGTTATATTCATAATGTATTTAACTTATCGTTACCATTTAGCGTGAGAGACAATGTAGAAGAATGTACCTACACCTATCTATCTATCATAACAAAAATTGCTCCACCGCCTCCTAAAATTATCATCATCTTCAAACGCACAAAATCCCTCTACTTTTTATCGACCGTTAAAAATACCCCACAAGAAGCGTAATTATATGAAATTGTATGAAACCGTGATTGATGATCAGCTGTGTGATCTATCAACGAGACCGCCGGCCGCACTGTCAACAAACGATTCACTCATGAATAAATATCATAAAAATGTAGTTGAGGCGTCCATCGATCACCGCACTATGATTAAGATGAAAATTACCAGTCATAGGTTCTCCATGATTGGGCATTTACGTTGATAGTTATGATAAGACGTGGTGGTCAACTGGTGATCCAAGGAGATAAGTTGACCTTGCAGTTATCCCTAAGTATCGCATCGGTTTATTTAGGCGCGTTTTACATAATACTATCTGTGCGCGCTGCACTGTTGCAGTTTGGTTGTATACCGACGCGGACCACCAAATACCGCGCTGTCTAGCGTTGTTCAATTTCCGGCGGGTTCGAAGCGGCGAATATCACCGACCTGCTTGAGAGAGAGGCGGGTGCGAACCACGCTAGATGATTTGGGTTGGTGGACTTGATCTCCTCGCTGACAGCCTTGACCTCGTGCTCCCTAGCCGGGGTCGTGGATGACGTTGATGAGATGACTGAAACGGCTCGATTAACGCTTTAAACACTGATTTATTGATTAACCATTAGTTTAGATCTTAGAGTAACATAGGCCGTTTTATCCCGAAAAAAATGCACGGTTCCTGTGAGAATCTCCAATCAGCTACTTAGTTATAAATTATCCTCTTACCACGGGGAAGAAAACATATCTCGACGACAACCACACAAAGCCATAATAAACTAACACAAAGGCTTAAAAAATATCTCATCCTCAAGATCCTCTGTTCAGCAACTTGAACATTGAGAAATACTGTACTACCCTCATTAAAAGCAACCTTTCAAGAGGTTCTATTGTACGGCATAAGATAGGTATGCTATTAATGCTATTCGTGGAATCAGAGGTAGCGCATTAATCAAACCTACGCGCCCTTTGTGGTCTAGCTATGGAACTAATGGATACCCTTGCGAACCTCGAAAACTTGAGATATTTATAGTGCAAGGGAAGGTAAGGGGTATTATTACAACAATATATTTGTACCCATAAATACGGACAATGTCTGGCTCTGTGAAGTAGTGCGCAGGGAGCTTACTTGATATCTTACGAAGATTGCCGTAAGCTTTATGAATCGCGAAACATAAAATTACGCTATACGAACGAGTGACATGGTTCTGATTGTGTTTTTTTACGGTAACGAGCGCACTGCAGTGCCGCGCAGGCCTTTGTGTTTAAAAGTTCTGAGTGGGACTGCAATTGTTATGGGCCAGCGTTAGGCTTACTATCAGGCAAACGACTGGCTCGTCTCGTTATCTAATATTAAAAAAATAATATTCAAAATTCAAGTTCAAAAGGAGTCATCAATTCAAGGCTCAAAAGGGGTACTGTTTCACCGAACTCTAATAACAGGGATTTTATTGGTTCCGGTTTCCTTCCCCAATACTTAGAAACCTGCGACGTCGAACATGTGGTTTGTTTGAGAACACAAACTTTAAACTGTTGCATAACTTCTCATTGTGTTATACTCGTAGCTGTATCAGGATGGCGAGAAAGCCAACTAGGTTACTAATTATTTACTTCAGGGAGGTATTAAAATAAATTTGTTAGTGGTAGGACTAACTCTTCTGCGAGTGTCTGTCTGGGTTGTTACCGCCGCTTTGTGAGTGAAGTCAGCCGCCAAGCAGTAATGTGCAAGCATTACTGCGTTCTGGTTTGATGAGCAGAGTAGCCAGTGAAATTACTGGGCTTATGAGACCTAATACCTAATGTCTCAGGGTAACGAGGGCACTGCAGTGCCGCGCAGGCCTTTGTATTTCAAAGTTCTGGGTAGCACTGCAATTGTTATGGGCCGGCGTTATGCTTACCATCAGGCAAACGAACAGCTCGTCTCGTTACCAATAAAAATATTAAAATATCCGGCTTGACAAGAAGTTGTATTTATACATCGGTTGCCAAGCACCTATTGGGGTGTTCCGGCACCTACATTTGATAGCCGATAACGAAGCGAATAATATGATGTGTCGTAGTCATTAGTTTTTCCGCCAGCATTAAAATAGACTATAGCTGGAACTATCTTTAAACCAATTTGTAAGACTTGTAGCAAAATTAAGCGAAACAAAACACATTTGAAAAAGTTAAAATGACTATGCTTAGTCTAGGTACCTACTTTAGAAAATAGAAAACAATCTATCCAGCCTCATTCGACCTAAGAACACACAGCGCATATAAAATCCTTCATAAAACATGGCGGGGACGTTGTCCTGCCATTCCAGGGCCCACCATTTCCTCGGGCCGCCCTAGGCCCTCGTTTATGCGTCCTTAGCTTCGGAAGGGCTTGTCTTTACGGAGGCCCAGATGACAGCCCTTTGGCACGCTTCCTTTGGTTTATGACGATCGTTAACTGCAAATACTGAGCTCAGACTTGCGTTTGTACACGAGATTTCTTTTATGTCAAGTCAAAAAGGGTTACAAAAGTTATAACATAGTTGCTTGATATAGCAACTTTAACTACTAGCCTTTACTACTAGACTTTAATTAATTAAGAGACTTTCAAATTGTACAATATTCATTACAAAGAAAAACACAACTAAAACAAAGGTCTCTCTTCCTTTCTTCCACTCTTAATCTCTGTCCTGTGGTATGGTAGACCTTGAAGTAGGTAAATCTCAAGGTCTGGCGTTCTGCTTACCATCAGGCAAATGACCAGCTCTCTTAACCCAATGGTATAAAAAGCGATGTTATTCATGATCATATTGAAATAATAAACAGAAATGTAATAAAACTCAGACAGTACAATCTAAGAAAATATTAATACCAAATATAAACTTAAACAATTCCTAAGCCACCACGGAAGTCTGCCAGAGGCGGAAGTGCACCAGGATAAACAGGCAAAAGTGACAGGCATAGTTGAAAGTAAGTATAGAGATTAGAGGCCCTTTCTACATCGGGATATAGGCCCTTGATCCTCAGCCTAACGAGGTCAACTCATTGCAGACAACGCTCGGCCGCATCTCTTCAGCGCTCCCTTACGGCCGAACCGGGTAATACCGAGCAATAACGATGGAAAAAGGTTTTCATTCCCAATTTCTTCAAATAAAAACCTTTTGGGATATAAATCTAGATAAACGGTAAAGGTACGGATAGATTACTTCGGTGGCGGTGGGAACCTGTACATATTTAAAACTAGCTGCTGCCCCGCGGTTTCACCCGCGCGCGTGGAGATTTTGGATTACATAGTTTTAATTTTTTTGCGCGGAACCCTATTATTTTTCTAAAATTAAAGTAGCCTATGTTACTCCTTGTAACATCAGCTATCTGCCAGTGAAAATCCCGTCAAAATCGGTCCAGCCGTTTCGGAGATTACCCGGAACAAACAGACAGACAGACAGACAGAAAGACAAAAATTTAAAAAATGGTGGTTTTGTTATTGTTACCGTATATACTTTCATATGCATTTAGTAAAAAGCTGTTATTTTGATATTACAAACAGACACTTCAATTTTATTTATCTGTATGGATGTGGATTGTCGTGAATCACTACAACGTTAGGAAACAAATCACGAGTCGTGCTATTTATTTTAATTCACCTTTCGACCACCATTAGTGTTATAAATTATACTTTTACTACTATTACCCTCATCACGCCAGTTCACGTTTGATTTGCTGAAATACTGAAGAGAAAGAAACACCGCTTCTCTTTATTCCTTTATACTCTTTCTTTCTCCTAATATCGGTATCTTCTCACATTTGCTACATTATACAGGGTGAGTTTGAATTGGTATGTTATCCCGGAAGGGGGTGATTAGGACCATGGTTGTCAACTAGCTGTAAAACCTCCATTGGAAAAAGGTCAATCAAAATTAAAAAAAAAATACTTCAAACGGGAAGTGCACGATACTTTCTGGATTTTTTCTAAGTCTTCTCTAATCGACATTACCATTTGCCAAAGTTCAACATAGTTCAAGTGAATCAACTGATCTAGGGCTGCCCGGAAGTTCTGTAGTAGGATTTTGACGTAAACTTTAAATGCCTTTTCTGCAATGAAATATTCCGAAATTCAAAAACTCTTAAAATAAATGTTGTTGACCTCCAGGAGTACATTGATCCCCTCTCGGGATAACATACCAATTTAAGGTCAGGTTGTATAGTTTACTGTGTTTTCACTTTTGAGTGACGGTGTGCGTCACTTATGACAGTGGTTAAAAAAAACAAATTTAATAACAACATATTTAATAGGCATAAAAAAAAACAAATGTACATAATGAAACGTCGTTGCCTTAAATAACTATAAAAACATGTTCATTTTCAAGCAAAGTGCGACCATCACCTCACAAAATAAGGCAATATAAATAAACACTGGCTGTTGAAGTTGAACATTTGTTGCAACAAAACAATTTCCCGATATGCACCAATAACACTGTTAATAATTGAGCCAAATGCATGTCTTGGTATGTCCAAGGTGGTTCACTCACAAACTTCTTAAAGTTATGCCATTCTCACCCTTATTGCGTCGAGGTATAAGGTTCATGGGTGGTTTGAAAATCACTTAGATACTCGTACATTTAACAGTTAGCCACCAGCCACGATCGCAACCCTGGGCGTCAGGGCAAAGACTTGGCGAGTACGGATGGGACACTCAATTGCAAGCTTATCAGAAAGTTTTTTCTTATATCCCTTTATGTAGGTCTTAATCATTTTAGTGTGTAGCTCATGGTATTCGCCTGCAGGGCGAATACCATGAGTTATACGTGCGAATATTTTATATATTATCTAATAATTATTATCTTCTATACATACAAATAAAATTGAAGTGTATGTTTGTATAATATCAAAATAACAGCTTTTTACTAAATGAATACAAAAGTATATACGATACCTATAAAAACCATTTTAAAATGTCTTTGTCTGTCTGTTTGTTCCGGGTAATCTCCGAAACGGCTCGATCGATCTTTCACTGGCAGATAGCTGATGTGTTAAGGAGTAACTTAGGCTACGTAAGCGATGCCGCGAGGCACAGCTAGTTTCTACAATAAAATCACATATTAATCAGCACTCCAAAGGTTCACAGTTTATTATTTACTCTCGTTTCTACGAAGACATAGTCTCTTCTAGTTCACTAGTTAATCTGTGCCAAGCTTCGAGGGCACGTCTCGGCGGGTGTCGGAGTGTATTACCCAGGGCTGTCAAGCGAATGCACTTAGCTTCATTACTGCGATGCCTGACACCCCTAACCGACACAAACACACCACACGCTTTTGTAAAATCACAATAGTAAGATGTGTTAAGACAACAAGTTGTTCGGTATTCAGCGCTCAAAGCGGAGTTTAAATTAACAAAATGGGCAGGTTGAGCAACGTTCGCAACGGTCAGTATTTACATGACCACGACTAGTAGGTATTATGTAACTAAGCGCTTCCGTCCTACTGAAGGCAGGTTGTCGTAGAAGGTGTTGGGCAGAGGCATCCGGCAGGCTTAAAAATGGTTGGTCACTTGTACACACAGATATATGAGCAATACATCAAAATTAACTAAAATACAGTTTTTACTTTTAAGTCTGGTGTACAATAAACAATTTTGTATTATGGTCTATTCTTTTAAAATTGAATTTAATCAATTAAGGTAAGCAACTCATTAATGACACCTCCGGTGTTATAGATGTTCATAGGCTACGCTGACAGCTTCCCATCAGGTGGGCCGTATGCTTCTTTGCTAACCATTATATAAAAAAAAAATTAATGGGAATTTTACATAAAGTAATAGTGAAATGTAATTCATGCAAAAGTACGCATTTTCGACTTGTCAACGTATTCATCCCTTGCTACATATATTCAGTAATGCTTTCCTACACTACTTTTTTCTAGTTGACAGAAGAATTCGTAGCGTACGTTGAAAGTATCCAGGTATAATTACTTTATCCTATCATGTAGATTGAATTAATGAATTAGTTTCATAACTGAATCATCCTGTAATCAATTTCAGGCTCAACTTTTAGGACTTCAGTAGGGCTAAGAGGCGCACCGTGAAATAATTAATGTCTTCATTAGTAAATATGTATATTCACGAGTAAGCAGTGGCGTATTTTAGGATTCAGCGCTATGGGTCTACAGGCCCTGCCGACCTGCCGGTCAGTATAGCCCCACGTGTTGATGTGTATCAAACTTACACCCACGAGCACCTTACGAGATTTAAGCTCTTATTAATGAACAGTGTTAAACGGTGGTTTACTTAAACTATGTTTTGTCTTTGTTGTTCTTTGACAGTTTTAAACTGAATCGAAAGAGGCAAAACACAGTTGAAGCTGAGTAAGTTCTTGCGCAGAAGTGTTTCAAATTCAAAATAAAATAGATATAATATCTCTTCATTTGACAAAACAAGAAGAGTTCTTTGCGCTGCATGTTAGCAGCAGTAGACATAAAGAGATATATCTCTTTCTCAACAAGACAAAAGGCGCGCAGCATAATGTAATAAGCTTGTGCTTAGGCTCTAAGAAATTTATTTGTAAAAAATAACACCTAAATGTGAACTATGATAAACTGAACAGGCGAAAAGTAGATAAAGAAATGTGAGTTGTTTCTAATGGAACTTCTTCTGTCTCAACCGTAAAATTATCTTTTATTTTATCGATTCAAAACATTATGTGCAATGTGCATGTGTTTTCTTGCTGTCATAACAATATTAACGATTATATAGTCTCCGGGTAATTTATAACAGCAGCGGTGCAAATACGGATCTTTTAGATCGATAAAATTGACATTTCAAATCGATAAAGAGGGGTTTATCGACTTTTTATATAATTTATCGAACTTCGATACAATCGACCAACGTTCGAATCCAAAGAGAATATAGAGCTACTGCAATACTTTACGATCAGACTTCGGTACTCGCAACATTCTATACATTTATCGGGTTTTTCGATTCAACAAATTTATCGAACCGACTTCTGTACTCAGCTTTGAAATGAACTCTAGATAGTCTTTGCCGAGTTGCCATCACGATAAAAACTAGTTACCATAGAAACCTTTTTTTCACGCTGTACCATTGAACCGTTCACAGTGGCGTTTTATATGGGGGCCAATATACTATCAGCAGTGGACGTCTTTCGGCTCACATTTTTTTCTTGACTTTCTCGTGTCTTCTTTTTTAAAGTGACTGTGATCAGTATAGTACAGAATATGTGGTCAAAAGCAAGCCAAGCCTAGATTGTCCTTAAAAGAGTCCTAAATAGTCTAGAGTCCTCGAGTGCGTCTATTGATAGGATTGGCGCCCGGTGTCAAACTTGAATAAGGTTAAAGTAGGATTCGTTATCCCATAATCCATTATTAGAGCAACCTAATAAAGATAATCTTATTACAAATGCAGCAGAACACAAGAACTGTGTACACAGTCCTTGTGCTTAACTTAATATAAGAACTTCCAAGGCTACTGAAAATATTTACCAAGTAATACCACTTGCCAAGTGAGTTAGTTGGCTGCAAGCAAGCAATTGCATAACTGAGAAGCTATACATATATAATCACGCGCTAGCAAGGGAATTAACCTCAAGTACGATAATATCTTGACCTTATTCTTATTAACTCAAAAGAAAAGAGATATGAATAAATTATGCGACCGAGGAATGGGTTAGCGCATCGGTTGTATTTGCGCTGACAGTCAGAAATGTGTTTCGTTTTCTTGTGTCACATCAGTTTTGAATTCACAGAGCGAAGGTATACACGAACAGGAAAATAAAAAGTAAAAATATCTATGAAAGCTCAAAGCTCTTTATTTAATAACAGAAAAAATAAACAACATAAACTAAAATAACTAAATAAAATACACACTAATTTATTTACAATCTTAATCTAATAATCCGCTACCAGTAGGCAAAGTTCCCAAAATGCTGGCAGCATTGCCACGTTGAATGGCAATGCTTAATCTTTGACCTAAGTAGAGGCCAGCATTTTGGTCACGTGTGGCTTCGACCAGACGCCCTGAAAGGTCTTTAAAAATTCGATGAGCTCCAGGTCCCCACGGTCCAAGTGTCTCAACCCCAAAAGGCTCAAATATGTAGCTACTATCAAGACTACTATATTTGCGCCTTTTGAGGTTCTCAGCGGATTCAGCTGCCGCACCAGCCTTATTTTGAGTACCGGGAAGATGTGACGGCGCAAGGGTGTCAACACAGGTAGCGTCCCATACCAAAGGTCGCCCCATCTTCCACGGAATAAGAGTCATTCCATCAGGCCTTTTACCATCGTCACGTACGAGGCCATTCGGTTCTAAAATGGCCGCGCAGTTGGCGCTGGCAAAAGCCCGACGGATTATGTCGTTAAGACTGGCGTGGCGTGAAATTCTGCCAGCGCTTCGTTGGCAAGATAAACCGTGGTGACCGAGCCGGTCAACAGCACTACCACACTGGCAGCGGTGCGGAGCACAGCATGATGCGCCCAAGCGAAGGGATGCCGCGATGCGGAAAGCTGAGGAGTCCAAAAGAGTTCCAGTGTTTTGCGATGGAAGAGCCTGAAGCCACAAGCCCGATTCCCACTCGGCAACGGCTAACAGACGGGCGCGCTCTGCAGAGCTCAAGTACGTATTAAACAATTGCTTCCGTACTTGCTCGCAAAGCGGCCGGTCCCATAGCCTTTGAGAAGATGGTGTATTAGGGAATTCTGAGTTTGGACAGGCTAATAACCATGTGTTTTTAGCCTCGGTAGAAAAAGTTATTTCTGAAAGCTTAAATTTTTATTATTTAAAAGACTCCTTCGTACGATGGTAAGTGTCACTACTGCTCGTAACAAATGCAATAGGCACCATCACAGATTACTATATATGTAGCTAGGGCACCATTCCTGCGCGGCACTACTCCAGGCGGGTTTCGGACATACCTTTTTTATAATTCTTCAATACACCCATTAGCTTGCCATAAGTAACCATCACATTTGGCAGGTGTCTTGGTGATTGCAGTAGATTTTGATACAGACCGAGAAGGTTACTGCTGTCCACTCCCTGGCTACTCAGCCGGCTTTCAAGGCAACGACAGGAAGAGATAGGTGATTTTATTCATTACGCACACACACACGGCAAACGGCACATTTAGACTGTTTGATTGCAAAATGACTGGTAAAGATAACAACTCCACCAGTGCCACGCTTCCTCCTATCTGGACCTTCGCCAAAACCTTGATAACTTTTACAACTAATGAAAAAAGACTACAAAATACTCTCGAAACTTATTTCCCTGTAAATGGTTCTGCAAGCGGCAGGTAGGTGCGCCAAACTTATTAAATTCAATGAATTCATGAAAAAACTTCTAGAGAGCTCGTTCGGAGGAACTTTACTCATTTCTAACTTCGTGTAAACAGTTTTACATGAGAATATTCAAAATATTCGCGATATTTAGTTTGATACTGTAGTTGCCTTCAAAATGTAGGTGAACGATATTTTGTAACTTAGCTTTCAAATTCAAATTCAAAATGCTTTATTCAAACAGGAGCACTTATGAAAGATAAAATAAATGACTCTAACAACGGGCTTCTGCAACATTCGTCTACCCGAATCACAGACTAAAACTAGTGCTGTCTTTATCAGAACATAATAAATGACAAAGACTCCAACAGAGCCAATCTGTGCTCAAAGTCAACTTTAAAGTGTTTCAGCAAAATTAACAAATAATAATTTATTAGAAACTATGATCTCTATCATAGAGATGGTATTACTTCTATATACTCCATACTCTTTTACCATTTTTTCCGTCATTATATTTTTTGACCTAAATAATATTATATTTTACTCATTGTAAAATTCGCGAGTGTGCTCAAAGGCAAACTTATCACAGTAATTAAATTACTTGTAACCCAAACAAATACACAAACGAACTGAATTTCTCAAAGAAATAATTTTAAAATAGATATTTCCAACATTATTTTGTTAATATTCATGTTATACCAGGTGGTAGGACTAACTATTCTGCGAGAGCTCGTCTGGGTTGGTACCACCGCTTTGCTCGTGTAGTCTGCCACCGTGCATTAAAGTGAAAGCAAGCATTACAGCAGTATTCCGGTTTGATGACTATGAAAATAGTTAGTGAAATTACTGGGCTTACCCGATGTCTCAGGGTAACGAGCGCACTCCTGTGCCGCGCAGACCTTTGTGTTTCAAAATTCTAAGTGTCACTGCATTTATTCTGGACCGAAGTTATGCTTACTATCAGGCAAACAACCCGCTTGTCTCGTTATCCAATATTATATAAAGCTTATGTAAAAATCAGTCTTATCTATCACAAAACAAAGCATCTGTTCTCCTGAAGCCCGTATTTGGGTGTTGGACGTCATCCAACTTCAGTCTTAGTTTCCGATCTGCACCACTCGGATGTAACTCTCTAGGACTTATGCTTGTGTTTACATTGTACCTAACTCAGTAGGTAATGTAAAAGGTTCTAAGTTATTATAGTATCGAAGTGGACCGATGACCTTGTCAAAACCGCGGGGAACCGTTGGATGCAAGAGGCGAGTAGTCGATCCAAGTGGCGTTCTATGGGGGAGGCATATGTTCAGCAGTGGACGTCTTCCGGCTGATGATGATGATAGTTTCGAAGGGAAAGTTTAATATTTGGTCGATACTTTACAAGAATATGTTTTTCATGCTAGTTTTTTTAAACGTTTTATATACTATTTTTTTTAAAAGCTATGCTGCGTTTACACTCAGTCGAAGCGAGCAGGGAACTGGCAGCACGAGTGCAAATACAATACTAGCTCGCGCTCGCTTTGCGCCTGCCACTGCCACTCTGTGTTGCGTTTTCGATTCCCGAAACGGAAAATTTAAAGTTCTTTGTGTTATCACGCCCCTCGGTAGTCGTTCCTAATTCTCTAGCTACAGGAAACTAAAAAGTACGGGCCCATTCATGTGATCGATTGATCTATAAAAATCCCAAAATATCCTTCCACGCGGTATCCCTACTGATTTAAATATTTAACCAAGTACCTACACAGATCCTTTACGATACAGCATCCCAATAATTCCATCGTTTGTATTCGTAATTGCAATCTCCGACGGAGCAGATTCCAATTTACATGCAAAAAGGTTCAGCTACATGCAGTTTGTTGAACGTTACCTTCGTATACCTTCGCTTAATACAAGGTAGAATACGCTATTTTATTATAATTTTTATTTTCTTGTCCTTGTTTCCAGACACTACAGCAACTGAAAATAAAACGGAAAAAATAAATCTAGGTCATGTACATAGAACTCTATGTACCTGACCAAAAACTACTATGTAGGTTATTTGGCTACGTATATACTGAAAGATAAGAATTCCCAAGGAGGGTTGGAAAGGTTGGTGGTAGGCAGGCGGCAGGATGTAAAAAATTGTCACGGACAGTTACGTTTCAAATCCTAAAAGGATCAGGCTAGTATTATGTTATGTTGAAAAACAATTAACAAACTAGAAAATAAACATGGTTACAAACGGTATCTGTTCGTCCTCGGGCACGAAGCTCTAAGAAAATTAAATTCAGTCGGTTTATATAGATGCAAAGAGGTAACAAATAAACATTGTTGCTTTAGATTTAAAGCTTTGTTTAGGTACATTATATAAAGTGGCCATAAATCTGCATCTTTAGCAGAAAAACGCTCTATACTTCTGAATTGGAGAAAACTCAACAACACGAGTAAGCTCACCAACACTTGTAGATAAGTATCATACTACTCGTTTGATACGACTATTTCTGGTCTGCAAGATGTGGAATGGGCTTCCATCTTAAGAGCTACTATTTGGTCAGCTTCAAGAGAAGGGTACGGTAAAGAGATTCCCCTTAGAGAAGGGTAAGTGACGCTGACATTGCATCTGGTATTCATTGCAGATATGATCATAGGCGGCGGTAGCAAACCATTTAAAACCAGTGAGCTGCTTGTTTGTCACCCTCATATCTTTGCCTTTATCCAGTTTGGTCTGGGTTCGGTGCAGTAAGTATTTTTTTTTCATTCTCCCCTGCCAGCCGTTAGCATTTCATGCACTATCAACAGCCGCCTTTACATGATCTATCCATCTTGCTCGTATGTCAAGTTATCACGTATTAATTTAAAAAAAAGGAAATTGTGTTTATGTAGGCATATATACGAGTACATAGCACACTCGTATGTATGTAAATCAGAGTCAAGAACAAATAAAACGGTCTAGTATAAAACAATTAGAAAATAAATTAGTACAGGCTTCCCACTACACTGACAAAAATATTTTAACGAAATAATATGCTGCTTTTGACTGTTCATTTAAATAAGCAATTATCTGGCTACTTAACTTTAATAAGTAGACGGTAGATAATTATAAGAAAGGGAATAATAATAAGGGTAATTAATGCGAAAAACGAAGCTTGAACCAACTCTTAGAATACATTAGACGCTTGAAGCAATTCTTAGGAGCACATTAGACGCTAATGCATGATTAATGGTTATTTATCAATCGACTACGCACAAATCATGAAAAAACCACGATCAGCGCTGCTTCTACGACCTCAAAAAATAGTATGCGGTGGTGCGCAAGTGATGTAATTATGTAGCGGAGCAGTCGTCGCTTTGAGACCAGTAGGGCTAACATGCGCACCGTGACAAAATTTACTCGTGGCGTTATCTCGTGGAAAGAAGAGATAACTAGTCTTCTCGACAACCGCTAACATGGCTTAGCGAGTTTGTCGTTTTGTTTTGTCATATGACGACAAACACGAACGGTTCTATTATCTGTGTCTCTTTTGTCGACAAACGCTAACATGGCGCGTCAAGTTTTCTCATTATTTGTCTACTTTTGACGAGTAGTTTGTCGTCGAACTTTTTGAGGACGAGTAAAACTGTAACACGGTAACTAGTGTTCTGTGATACCCTGATACCTATATAATTTGTGTTTCTGTTCTGTGACTATTACTGCCAACGACTATCTCCGAAAGCATACATACTGATCTGTGTCCGAAAGCGTGATAATGGCAGTACCATATTAGAATTATGTTTTAACTATAAATGAAGAGCGCGAGCGACGCAAAATTCAAAGGAAAGTATGTAGGGACGAATAAAAAATTAAAAATGTTACTATACATATGTACTATAGCTGAATTTTTAAAGTAATTGATTTGACCACTGAATTTCTAGAATTCTATTTAAATTATTGGTTTTATTTTTTGACACTTTAGTATAATTAATAAGAAAAATAATAACATTTGATATTATATATAAGTACCTATAGGAAATGAAATATGAATTGTGTTACGATTATTGTGTCATTCGTTTTTTGTAATATTTTCAATTCAAGGATAGGTAGTTAATTATTCTAATATTTGCATGTCACAATGAGCTGTAACAGTTGTTTATTTAGATATTTGTTTGGTTTTATTTACAAAAGAAAACATTAAAATTGTATGGACGACATCGAGACTACATTTTCTATATGTACTGGGATCTCGGACATAGTTTAACGATATTATTTACTTAGTAGTGTTTACTTTACGTTTTACTCACATTTTTCTGCCTGGCAAAATGCAAGCAATTTTTAAAGTAAATAACTATAATAATCAAATTAACTCAACTCAATTCTTATGTGGAATAATCTAATACTTCTTCTTTCTTTATTTCCTATATGATAGTGTGTAAATAAAATTCAAATTCACAACAGCCAGATAAGTCACATTCCCGGAGTTTTGGCGGGAATGCGAAAATGTGCTGTTGTTGATTTTGTGTTATTTACTAAAACCTGTGTTTTATCGAGTGTTAATGTGTGTTCGTAAACGTGCATGAGTGAAAGGAAAATAGTACAAAGATGAAAAACGTGTATTTTCGTATTCTATCCAAAACTCCATAGAAGCTTCAGTAAAGTATCCACCGCTTTACTGAAGCATCACTTCGACTTGACCGCGCCTAGACTAAACTTTAACGACTTTTATTTACCAAAACTAGAGATTTATTATAACTTGACACTGGCTAAATACGCAAATCGCGTGGAGCCAAATACAAAACAAACAAAAAAAGTCATATTCCCGATATTTACTTGTCAACTTCACTAAAATGTCATTGTTATGAACGCGTTCACACAGCAAATTAAATAAAACTATAGTAAATAAGACAAATTGAATGAACTAAACCGGTGTTGCTAATCACATGGCAGCACTGGTTTGGCGTCCATTGTCTTCGAAGAGATAATAGTCTCTCGTGTTTGCCATGTTAGCATAATCGGCTAAAACGTCGTCCGCGAGAAATCTTGTCGTAGCGCGCGCGCCATATTGCTACTTTGCCATGCTAGGCCAGCAGGCAGGGCTTCGAGGGAGTGAAAGAGACCGCCGTATCTGGCCGTATTGCCATTCTTGTCTGTTTCTGGATTTTACTTCAAGCCGCACGTGAGCGTGTATTACCACGTAATCCGCGCTTGATTTAAAAACCATGGTTATTTTGACAGCAAAACGCAAACATACATTAGGATCTAATGCCCTTAGTACGGATTTCGCGGCTCCATATTCTGCGAGCCAGTCCAATATGCAGGTACCCACATAGAATCGGTCTTGTGCGCAGCACTGTCTGTCTATCCATACTAACTGGATGAAATAGTGAATGGGATAGTCTTTTGCTAGGTTTTAGAGGTTTGCCTACTGGATAGGGTCTACTATGGGATAAAAAATAATGTCAAGATGTAAATCAGAATAGAAAAATAATTTAATTAAGTACCATATTTGTTAATAAAGACATGATTATTTTAAAAACTCTAAATATTTCTCAGTTATTTGGAAGAGATTTGGAGCGATAAGACTGCTAATTATTGTACTTAATATTTTTGTATTTTATTGTTTTAATAACCCATTCATATCTATCTATTTTATTTTTAGGAAAGAAATTATTAAATTTCATATTTTTGGTCACTACCTTTAATACCATAGGTGGTACCATACAATATATATAGTGATACCATATATGTAGTGCTGACTAAATACTTAAGAACTTATTTTTTAAATATTATTAAATTGGTGTATCGTATGATTAAAATTCAAACCATGCAATAAAATTATGGATTGAATTAATAGATAATTACTGTTTATGCCGTTTTTGTTCACACCAAATAGGTACTAGTAATGCCATCTAGCGCAACGGCATGAACTATTAATCGGCTACACTTGTTGCCCAGTACGGTTGCACCGCATACAGCACTGGGCAGCGCCGACCTCGCCCGAAGAAACCCGAGCGTTGACGAAGTACGCGTCGGGGAATAACCGCCACATTCCGCTATATTACGTCTACTAGACTAGTCGCATCAACCTCGCTCCGCTCGCTCTCTCGTTTGGTACGCTGCCACGAGAGTTTTATCTTCTACTGTAGAAGACCGCAAAGATCTGACGCCGCCGGTGTGATCTGCTCCGCGTGTGTCGTCAATCTTACTGGGAAAGTGCTTTTTTCCCACGTTTGGGACTGTGCGCATCGATGCTATTTTCTCCATCTGCCTAACCGCCGGACTGCTGTACTTGGAAGACGAGTTAGCTGGATTAACGGTGAGTGCTTTTGCCTTTGGCTTTTCTACTACTTAATTTGGTGTGAACACGGTCCCTCTCAATTATTCTTCCATCGCGATTTCGCTAATTTAATCACCCGCACGCCCATAAAGTTGGTCCATTCGAACCGGATAAAACCAGCTACTGCTATCGTTGGAACATACTTGCAACAATTCGTTTTAAAATCATTCATATTCTTGCGCATAAAACTGTACTTTATTGTAATTGAATTCATTTATTTCACTGGTGGTAGGTACGAACTGACGCGCCTACCCTACATTGCAAATCGCGGCTTATCTTACGCCTTTTATTAAAAATTAATAATTTTTCGTCTCACATATTTATCGCATATTTATTCAATAACAACCTATAATTTATATTTTCGATATTCATTTGCCTACGCCTTTAAATAAGTTTAATTTATTTTCAATACGCATCGCGCTCTGACACTCAAAATGACGTCAGAAGCAAAAATAAAAATTACCGTTGCAAAAAAGGCAGCTATATTCGCACTTGTAAATGGTCTTTATAATACAGCAAAGAAAATACTTTCGTCAGACATTGAAACAAGAAGTCTTAGTAAACAAGAATTTTTAGCTTCATCTTCAAATATAGATAAGTTGTACGCTGAATTTAACAATTTATGTGATCAACATAACGCTCTGCAATTAGAAGCTGACCCTGAGTATAAACTAAACTTTAACAATTGGACGGCATTTGAAACATTATTTTCATTTGTTCAACATACTCGCACGACGTTGATGAACTCCAGTCATGGTGAGAGTTCAGCTGGCCAGTCTAGCTCATCCACCTCCAATAACGTATGCCGTCTGCCGCCGCTTGACCTTGTAGGCTTTTCAGGTCTGCCAGAAACCTGGCCGCTATTTTATCATTGCTTTAAAACAAATGTTCACGATAACAAGCAATTAACAGATGCTCATCGCGTACAATACCTCGTAGGTAAATTAAGTGGAAACGCAATTAATGTTTTTGCGGGAATCATACCCAACGAAGCTAACTATAACACGATATGGAACTCTTTGGTCACTAAATACCAAGATAAGAGGTTACTTGGGTCCATGTACCTTAACAACATACTCGACATTAAGCCTAGTTCAGATTCGCCCGCTCAATTAAATAACTTTATCGAACGAGTTCACTCGTCGATGCACGCATTGAAACAGTTAGAAATAAACGACTTAACTGATTTCATTTTAACGCACCTTGCACTAAAAAAGTTAGACTCGCATTTAGTGCAAAGTTTCGAACTATCTGTCCGCGATAAAGACATTCCTACTAGCTTCGATTTAGTTAATTTTGTACGCCACCACATAAAGGTTATAGAAAGAACCTCGTCAGTTCGCCAAAACGCATCGCATTATAACAACAATAACAACGCTCAGGGGTCCTATTCTCAATCTCGATCGCGCGCTAATGAAACGAAAACTTCGCATACTTTTGCTATTACGGAAAATAATAACGTAAATAAATCTACTTGCCGCTTTTGTAAAAACTTAAATCACTCACATCTATATGAATGCACGGCATTTAAAAATTTGTCAGTAAATGATCGCTTTAATTACATTAAAAGTAACAATTTATGTATTAATTGCTTTAGTGCAGTACATAACACGCTTAGTTGTGGTTCGCGTAATACATGTAAGCAGTGTCATAAAAAACACCACACGCTATTACATTTTGATAGTCGTCCGCAATATAACGTGGAGTCCCAGAATAGGGACCCTGCCGCTCCGCCCCCTTCTGTGGCGAATGCAGCCGGCGACCGCTCGCTACCTGCGGACTCGCCGTCTGTATGTTTACTTTCACACTCAGCGCTCCCGGACGCAAATAAAACGCGCGTTTATAACGCTACGTTAGATAATCGCTCGCATTCAGTAACTTTGCACTCTAATAATAATGTCGAACCACGTAAGCCACTACATAAAACAGTCGTTTTACCTACGGCGCAAGTGTACGTTCCGATTAATGGTGAACGCATTACTATAAGGTGCTTAATCGATAGTGCATCACAAAACAATATCATTACGCTCGCTTGTTGTAACAAATTGAATTTAGATATTCACCCGCTAGTTAATTCTTCTCTCAAGACGGTAGGGTCGATTTCCACACCTATTAAAGGTTACGTCACTCTAACGATACAATCACGATTTTCTGACGCTCAATATAATTTGTCATTATTAGTCGTAGATCACATTACGGATCAGTTGCCTACGCGTATTATAGACGCAACTGTGATGGAATATTACACGCACTTGCCGCTCGCAGACGAATATTGGAACAGGCCCGGGGATGTAGACGTAATTCTCGGTGCTCAAATGTTCACCTCCATCCTGCTTGAAGGTAGATTCATACCTTCGCTCTCGCCAGCTTACTCGGCTGATTCTCCGGACGCCGCTCACTCCGCGCCTCACGCTCTCGAGACAACGCTTGGCTACATTGTCATGGGGGAGATATCCGCTGTCTACCCTGAAGGTGTAGCCTGGTCCTTCGGTCCTATAGTAAACCTAAATGAAGAAACAATTCCTGAAATAAAAACGTCAGTAGCACTTACCGCTATATCCGGAGTAGATTCTTCGCCTCTCCTACATCGCGCAATCCGGGTCTCTTCCTGGAAAAAATTGTTACGCATTATTGTCTACATTCTCCACTTCGCTAAAAACCTACCCCGCTCGCCTTCAATTCAAGTTTCAGATATTGAAACCGCTGTAATTGTACTTCTTCGCGATTTACAGGCCAAGTATTGTGCTAACAAATTCAAAAATATTAAAAAGGGTAACTTACCTTCGCCCGCTTTAAGAAAACTGTATCTTTTTGTAGACAGCAGCGAATTACTTCGTGTTGATGGTCGCTTAACGAATGCCAATGTACCTTTTGAAAGTCGTCATCCCTTACA
Source organism: Crocallis elinguaria (assembly GCA_907269065.1). Lineage (NCBI taxonomy): Eukaryota > Metazoa > Arthropoda > Insecta > Lepidoptera > Geometridae > Crocallis > Crocallis elinguaria. Next base: position 17,229,005 of record OU026068.1, read on the forward strand.
GCTACCACGCCGCGATCACATAGTTAATTTATTAATTGATGATTGCCACCGCTCCAATTTCCGTATCGGGTCACATCTTCTCATGTCGTTACTAAGACCGCGCTACTCGGATAATGCAACAAATTACATTGGGGCAAAAAGGAAATTGGACGATTTACACGCATTTCTGTTAGCTAAAGACACTTGCACCGCATTCCAAAACGAGTTAAATAATCGCAAAATCACATGGCGAAATATTCCTGCACGAGCACCCCACTTCGGTGGATTGTGGGAAAGCAACATAAAGGGAATAAAGTCGCTTTTATACCGCACGCTAGGAAATCAATTACTGTGTTACGAAGAATTGTTAACGGTACTAACGCAGATTGAATGCGTGTTGAATTCACGCCCGTTGTGTTTGCTGTCTGATCAGCCTCACACAATTCTCACACCAGCGCATTTCTTGAATACGACGCCACTGCAGTCGTTACCAGCGCATGAAATTAACGACTCCATGAGTCTCTACAATAGAAAAAACCTTTTAGACAGCTTAGTCCAGAGTTACTGGAAAAAGTGGCACGTGGACTATCTACACACGCTGCAATTAAAACAAAAATGGAACACTCCCGATGTACCTGTTCTCCCTGTTACACTTGTTCTCATTCACCAAGATGACACACCGCCGCTTCGCTGGCCTACAGGCATTATTGAACAAGTGTACCCCGGAAAAGACAGAGTCACGCGTGTCGCATCAGTGCGTACCACAACTGGGACGTTCAAGCGCCCTGTTGTGAAGCTACGTCCTCTGCCTTCCCAATAACTTATCTTTCTTTTCGCATTAGTTTATAGTACAGTTATATCCGCATTTATATTATATTTTCTCGCATTAACCGCATCATAATTTCACCGCATTTTATATTCAAACCTTCCCGCATCTTTTATACTTCGCTTCTTTTTATATTACTCATCCGCATTGTTGCATATATTCTTTGAAAATCCTTAGGATTTCCAAGCCGGGGAGGATGTTTATGCCGTTTTTGTTCACACCAAATAGGTACTAGTAATGCCATCTAGCGCAACGGCATGAACTATTAATCGGCTACACTTGTTGCCCAGTACGGTTGCACCGCATACAGCACTGGGCAGCGCCGACCTCGCCCGAAGAAACCCGAGCGTTGACGAAGTACGCGTCGGGGAATAACCGCCACATTCCGCTATATTACGTCTACTAGACTAGTCGCATCAACCTCGCTCCGCTCGCTCTCTCGTTTGGTACGCTGCCACGAGAGTTTTATCTTCTACTGTAGAAGACCGCAAAGATCTGACGCCGCCGGTGTGATCTGCTCCGCGTGTGTCGTCAATCTTACTGGGAAAGTGCTTTTTTCCCACGTTTGGGACTGTGCGCATCGATGCTATTTTCTCCATCTGCCTAACCGCCGGACTGCTGTACTTGGAAGACGAGTTAGCTGGATTAACGGTGAGTGCTTTTGCCTTTGGCTTTTCTACTACTTAATTTGGTGTGAACACGGTCCCTCTCAATTATTCTTCCATCGCGATTTCGCTAATTTAATCACCCGCACGCCCAATTACTTTAAAGTAATTTGACTTAATTGAACTTTTGTATTTTTAAATGTAGTCAAAGAGGTTTAAAAATGTTAGTAATAATAATTGTAACTTTAAAATAATAATTGTTAACTGACTTGCAAATGCGTGCCCTAACATTCAACATAACATTTATCTCTAACATTGCACACACTATACGAGTATACATAAGATTTGTTTAAATAAAAATAAATAAAATAAATCTATCAGACTATTTAGAGGTGTAATTGATTTTATCAGTAGGTGCTCCGTAGAAAAATATATTTTTAGTGAACTCGTAGGATTTTATAATCCTATATTGAGATGAAATGATGAGCATAGGAGAGCTATATTAAGGTAGAGATGAAAGGAAGTTAATAATAAATCAATATTCTGAAATAAACATTCATCTACACTTAGTTTACCAAGAAATTTTCAGACATGTTTATTTATGTAAAAATTACCTTGCCTTTTTATTCAGGGTAAAGAGAACTAACCCATCTGCAATAGGCCTCATCATTGCAGTAACTGACTTAGTAGCTAGCGCCGCGCGCCACGCTGTGCATTGCAGTATTGCACACGAATTGCTGAAATTTCGGAATTGCAGCCGGTTGCCTCCACACGCTTCGTCTTCATGCCTCGCAGTTCCATTAGCCGGGCGTTGTATTGAGGAAGCTTTATTGGCATTTGCTACGTTGCATGATTTCGATTCGATGCAAGAGGCGAGTAGCCATTCCAAGCGGCGTTCTATTGGGGTGGTCTTTGTCAGTCGGTCAGTAGTGGATGTCTTCCAGAATTCCATCTGATGATGATAATTTTGATTATCACAACCATGTGTTGCTAGGTTTTTAGGATTCAATTTTGTTTTTACTTCTGATAGAAGTTTTTGTCTATGTTGTCGAAAACGTTACAGTAAGAAAAATAAACCAGGAGATAATGACCCCTAATGCTTTAAATTTTTCATCGAATTTGTTAGCACCAGTAAAATTTATACGAGTTGCCTTAATAGTAGGTATAGAAGTAATGAACACGTGATCCAGATCACTGATCTCATAAAATGTTTTTATTCCTGTCGATCAATTCTATTGTAATGGTTCGAACCTTTTCAAGTCACTGATTTTTAAGGGTATCCTATTTTTGTGAATACCAAATAAGGCAACACCGATATTTTTTATCATTTACAAGAATGTGAAATGGTCTTTTACCCCGAGAAGATTCTTTGAAAAATCTGGAGCAGATAAAACTATTTTCACAAGCTTTTATTTAACTTGCAATGTTTGTATGTATATATGTTGGTTGGTTTAGGTCAAATCTTGCAAGCTAAATTTCACCCACATTCCTCTGTTCGATTGAGCTAAAATTTTACATAATTAATTTAAATCGGATGACAATGCAATATAATGTTATCATAGAGCTATTCTGATGATGGAGTCGGAAAGCGGCCACAGGAACTTTGGAAAGAAACGACGTAGCCCCATCGAGTTTTGGGTTCGTTTGACTTGTCTTTACAAGTCCTTTGATCCTAGATGATGTCCAAGGTCCTGACAATGGAGCAGAAATGTGACAAGATAACTGCAAGTAACAATTACGTATTTTATAAAAGTTTGTCTGGAAAAAAATATTTTAATAGTAAGCAGTAATAAGTATATGTAATTTAATAATAAGCAGTAATGTGCAAGCGTTACTGTGTTCCGATTTGATGAGCAGAGTAGCCACATGATGTCTCAGGGTAACGAGCGACTGCAGTGCCGCACAGGCCCTTGTGTTTCAAAGTTTTGTAATGGGCCGGCATTATGCTTACCAACAGGCAAGCGACCAGCTCGACTCATTATAAAATTTTATAATTATATTAACAAAATACAACTATAACTGTAAATTTTCAAGTACTTTGTAGCTTCTGTTATTTTGTTCTATTCCTAGTCTGTTCCAATATAATCGCATCGGACCTAACATATTCGTGTCACCAGGAATAATCGCAAGTCCATGTCCCAAATTGAGATAAAACACGATCAGATTCAACTATCTGGGATAGTACAGATCTAGAGATGAAATATCTACAGCAGTTACTTCGCGTACTACTATATCATTCAAGTCGCAAAAACCGCACTCAACACAACTGTTGCGTGATTTACGGCTAGATTCATAGCGTGGCAGTCAAACCACGTGCCTCAAGGCACACGGCCTCTTATAGGCAGTAAAAAATATCCGAGATACATCGTGTATTCCATAAAGATGCCGTTATCGAGTGCTTATACCGTATCTTTGTATATAAAAGAGTGCGCAAGGGTTTTTATATCGCCTGCTCGCGATCAGAACTAGACTATAAAAAGTGTTCAGATTTTCTATCACATGTTTAACCCGAGATGAAATATTTTACAATAATTTTTCAATATTTTGCCAGTAAAATAGTACCTCGATATTTTACACATGTTCAGCTTGAAGACGGCCATAGCCGAATCTCTACTATCGAACGTTAGATTGTATGGTTTTTATTTTAGTTGACGGTAATCTCACGTCTTAAATGCGACGATGTGGTCGGCGATGTCAAACCTAGAAAATAGCATCACGTGAGATTATCATCCTGAGGTAACTTCTCAGTTCAAGAAAAACTACACTGTCACCATGCATTTAATATATGTTTTTAGCGGTTTTTAGGAACATTTATTTTTATACAAAATACGTTTGCGTTTCACTACTATCTCACATATTGGTAAGTGACGATTCGGTCGTGGATCGAAGAAAATCAGGAAACAGAGTCAGACAAGAAAATTCCCACTCCATAGCGGTACGCATAATAAGGTAAAAGCAAAACGCTTCGAACGTAAAGGACGAAATATCCAGAATGAAACGATGTCAACCATTAAAAATTCTTTATTTGTATAAAGCAGACTACATAAAAGACGAAACTAGTTCCATTCAAACTCTACCAAGTCCTCCACACAAGTGGGCGAACAATACAAGGTAAAATGATACTCATGCAATCTAAAAGTTACGCAGTTCAAACAATGCATCTATTTAAACTTATACCAAACTAATTCCAAAACCTCGCTTGTTGCAGACCATCGAGTTATCAATGCACTGACTATTAATGGTAGTAGTTGTAGTACCGAGTACTACCTAGTAGTAGTGTGCTAGTCGGAGTGGAAGAGTGCTCGGCGGCATCTCACAGTGAGGCAAGTTTTGATTAACTCGCGCTTTATGTTGAACCACAGTTCATGTTTGAACAGAGATGAAAATTATAAATATTGTATGTAAAAATGTATATACACAAATATAATAAACTAGCTTCTGCATGCGGTTTCACCCGCTTTCGCATAGGAACTGTATGTTTTTCCGGGATAAAAAGTAGCCTATGTTATTCTCCGGTTCATAAACTATATCTATGCCAAAACTCACGTCGATCCGTTGCTCCGTTGCTGCGTGTTGCATTCATTATAGTACTGCTCCTGACATTGTGTTAACTTTCATGATATTAAGAATTATGATCAAATTCAAATTCAAAATGCTTTATTCAAATAGGCGCCAAAGGAGCACTTATGAAAGTTAAAATAAATGTCTCTAACAGCGGGCCTCTGCAACATTTGTCTACCCGAATCACAGACTAAAACTAATATTGTCTTTATCAGAACATAAGAAATGACAAAGACACCATCAGTTGGTAGTCTCTGGTTTTTTTGACATTGAATATCATCTGATCTTACAATGTATTCGTAGATGGCAAGTTCGATAAACCTATATAGATTAGGAGCTGCTTGGCGATAGATTTTCAACTTGAGGGTTGTAGCTAAGCATGCAAGTAAATACTACTATTTATTTTCTACTGCACCCCAATATACCACCAAATGTCCAAAGTTACCCCTACGTATAAATAACAAGTGCATTTGTCGTGCACAAAGTACCGCCGTGGCTGTTCACTAGTTCGTAGTTCTGTTTATTAGGGTGCTAGTTCAGAACTCGTTTGGGGCCGTTGTGGAATGAGCGCGATATTTCTGCTGTATTGCTTATGGGTACTTGCTGACCGAAGCTTGGAAGAAGTTTCTAAACATTTTATGTGAGGGAAGGCAATCATGTATCGGCACTAAACGAGACGTACTTGGATAGGTGTTTCAGGAATCAGTAATCGATTTACATTTGCTTCATCGTTTTGTGCCTAAGACAGATCAACTTTATTTGTACAATAATAAGAATCATACAACAAGGTATAAGTAGTACTTATTTTAATTTAATCTTGTAGCAAAAGGCGGTGTTATCACTTGAAGCAATTTCATTTGTGAAGAATGATAGGGCACCACAAAAACTAGAATCAATTCGTTTTCTCATGAGAATCAAATGTCTGTATAAAAACGCCGGAAATCGAACGCTAGAAACATCAAAAATAAGAGTCAAAGTCGGGCGTATCTACTGAGCCCCAAAACGCCCATACAAATTGGACAGAATATCTGACGTTACTTGTTCAATGCGTAAAGCTGTACTAAAAATATTTTGCTGATTTGACCGTGAAAACCTGCGTTTAATTACATAATTGCCATACATCTTTCTCTTCTTACTCTCGCTAAAACGGCACAGTAACTTCCCGGCTGCGGAACTGGAACGAACTGTTTCTGATTACTGCACAAGTTCAGTCGTTAATTGACACGAGCTTGCTGATTAGTGACGGTAACTTCCTTCTGGGCCAGATTAGACAATGGTTACCGCCGTCTTCGGCCGGATTATCCTTAAACGTGGGCGTTTTTAGTACGAACAGGTAGGAATTTGTTCAGTTAATGATCTAACAAATGTAGAAATTTTCCTTTGAGTGTTACCTTTATTGTTCTTTATTCTGTGTCTTGCGCTTGAAATACACAGAAAAATGTTTTTCTTCAGTAACTAGACAGCAATTTCACAAATACATAAAGTAACAATCGATTTTTTCCTATCTGGCAATACCGTAACAAACTTGTTACTGCTATATAGGATTTTAAACTGTCATGGTCATCAACACTTTGAAAATTATCACTAGAAACGGGATATTTACCATGTATATTATTTGATTTCAGTTTCCGATATTTCGGCGCTGTTGCAAACGCCATGATCACGGGAGAACTGAAGTACTGCTAACTACTGGTGTTTTGTGTACCAAGATTACAGGTTACGTAGTTTAGGCTCGTTGTAATTTTTGTGTTCTTATGTAACGAGACTTTGGTAATAAATGTACTCTTTTTCTTATTGTAAAGTATTGTAAAATTCAGTTGCCATTCTATGTTTTAGTATAATTATTATGTGAAGATTAATAAAAGTTTTTTGTTTTTTTATTTATTGAACACCAACATAATGCACACTGTTACAATACTTATTATGGAAACAATGTCTTCATTCAAATTAAATGCCATTACAATTACAGGCGTAGACTACATACAAATTAATTAAGTACTTAATGATTTAATTTGATTAAATGAGTGAAAATTGATTTGTAAAAGATTGAATATAAAATAATTGCATAAATTGATTAAAAAGAGTAAAATAAAATATAAGTTTAAAGAAATAAAGTAAGTAGCGAGAAAAATCAAACTAAGACCCTGCCATAAATTATAAAATTCCAATGCTTTCCACGTTCTAGCATCGCTCACTATCTAAATATTTTAAATAAGAAATTAAAAATAGTGCCTTACAATTTGTTTAATTCCATATTCCACAAATTTCGCAATATCATTTAAATACAAGCAGTAAGTAAGATTCATTTAAAACGTCGCACTATCCAGAATTGTTTTCATTTTATCAAGCACATCTTGTGTTAGATAAAAGGCAGTAAAGATCCCTTAATTCCCAGAGAGGCCGACCGTGCCGTCTGCTGCGCTCTCTGAGTTATGCACTTGGCAACGAAGCCAGGAGATCAGGGTATCGCATCCATACCTGAGCCAAGCTGCTATTGTGACTAGGCCTTTTGGCGGACTGGAGAGCATCTGCAGGTCATGCTTTCTGAACCATTGCCAAAAATAACAATTCATTTTGCCACTACTTTTATGTATGAAGCGGAGTGGTATCAACCTTTGGACTTCCTATCTCATTTCATGCTACAGTGATTGTCATGTGGTCAAAAATGAACCATGGTAATTCCACGGAAGCAGCGTTGGCAAAAGAAAGATGAACACGGATTGAATGCATGGAGGCAAACAGCTCAGGAGCCTCCTGGCGACTACTAAACTTTAAATTCTTAGTTGTTAGCATTAGAATCATTGTAAAAAACTACTTTTTTTAAAAAGAATGCCGTGACGAGTTTCTTGCCCTTCTTCTTGCTCGGCCTATACCAATTTGGAACGGGCACGGTGGGTTTCTGGAAGATTCGTTGACTTTGAGCACGGATTGGGTCTGTTGGTGTCTTTGTCATTTATTATGTTCTGATAAAGACAGCATTAGTTTTAGTCTGTGATTCGGGTAGATGAATGTTGCAGAGGCCGGCTGTTAGAGTCATTTTAACTTTCATAAGTGCTCCTTTGGGGCCTATTTGAATAAAGACTTTTGAATTTGAATTTGAATTTGAATTTGAATATATTGGAGGTTATAAAAAACATTTCTCGACTTTAATGCTGAAAACGGTCGTTTTATTCAATAGCCTAGATATTACAAATAGCTAATTGAAAACTTGGTAGTTATCAGTCATTTTCAAATAAGAATAAAAAGAAAATAGTCAAATTAAGAGTAGTATATGAACGGATTGACCGATCTCTTATCGATATCATATCCGCCTTACCGTGATGCTTACATTACGATGTCTTGACTTCCTGTTCGGCGGCAGACGTCACTTCCTGTATCACAGTCGCCCTTGGAACATTTATTATTATAAATCCTTTACGGAAAAAGTTTTTCATTGCTAACTAAATTCATTTACTAGAAAAACCGATCTCAGAATTCTACAAACCACTATTTTAATCCAGTTATGAAACTTTCAAGATGTAATAAAATCATATTATTTCTTATTATATTTCTATAAAAACTTTTGAGCCGGGGTCGTAACTCGAACCATAAGGTGGCGTGGGGAGGAGTGAGTAAGTTTTCCTGTCGCTTCTGTTAATTTTAATGGCTCGTAAAAACGGTGTGAGGTCATCTTTACGGCTGAGGAGGACTGTGAGAGGAACTATGAATTTATGATGCACTTTACCTTGACTCTTTAGGAAACGTGAGCTGTGTTTAAAATAATAATAAAATAAATATAATAAGGCAAAAATGAAAATTATCGCGTACATCAAATTATCGGTGGCTATATATAGAATGCAGAATTATGAAAATATGATATCACGTCACCTATATAAAACCTTAGTATTTGAAATTAATTTCAACTTGATATGATCCTCCACGCATTCCTTAGAAAATGGGCTTGACAGACAGACATACCGACAGACGGACGACGAAGTGATCCTGTAAGGATTTCTTTTGAGGTACGGAACCTTAACAACACTAGTATTCTAGCTCCTAAGCACGCAGGTTTTATTCATTCCACTATGTGCACCTGGGTGAACAAAGTTGAAATTATGGCTTCAGAATGAAAACTCGCGTTCTTACTTAGCTACTTACTGTAATATCAACCATGGCTAAAAAATACAGCGCTTAATAGTACAGAAATGTTGATATCATAAAGACTTGTATAAGTTTAAGGTGTTGAATACCGTTTCAGGTGTTTCTTTTATTTTTACCGTTATTGGAGTTCTGATCTGTCTGCTAGTGTGACACCCGCTGCAGTCCGTTTTAACCGTTTTGATTCTGAAAACTAAGTTTGATTCCATTCTATAAAGTTTTTTTTTTTAATCTACTTTTATTTAGGGGATTTTCCCACATTGGTATGCCAGCTTCATCATACCCTAAACTTCTATAAAGTTACATGTGCTAATTTACAAACTACCGTCTCCGTGCCTAGCCAATAATTGAATTACAGGTATCAAAGCCTTGGCCAGCACGTCCGATAACCGAGTTACCGTCGCAACCTGCAGCTGGTAACTTTAATTACTGCTCCTCCAAGGCATTACTCCGGTATCGGTATGGTAATAATTCTAGCGGGATTTTGGAAAGTAATCAACCGTGTCTCTTGAGACGGAGGGGGCAGAATTATGCGAGGCGATTTGTGATAAGCACAGATCAAGCGCGCAACAATGTTATAGTAGTACATATGTCAAATTATATTTAGTATATTAAAATTATTTCTAAAAATAGGATAATACACACTGCTAAACATAGGCCTCGCCATAGAACGCCAGTTGGATCGGCTACTCGCTTCCAACGGCTCATCTCGATTGTGATGTCATCGGTCACTAATGATCTCTCTCTGAAAGTCTAAAAGCGTTATTAAACTTGGGCTAAAGTCGTCTAATAAAATCTCATCATCGTCATCTTCATCAGCTGAAAGACGTCCACTGTAGAACATAGACTCAAAAACACCACTTGGATCAGCTACTCGCCTCTTGCATCCAAGTTTCCCCGCACGTTGTCGGTCCACCTGATAGGGCCAGCCTGTACTACGTCTTCCGGTTCGTGGTTGCCACTCGAGTAAACTTTCTTCCCTAGTAGTTGTCGATTCAGCGAGCGATGTATGCCCATTGCTTTCAATACTGAAATTTACCCATAATCAATCTTCTAGCCACTTGCAAAATAAAGGCTTTTATACGCCACCGTGGATAAAATTTCAAAAATGTCCATTTCAGACCAAAGCCAGCGCGTAACTTTATTATGCCCGTAAAGGCATACAATAAAAGGTTGCCCTAAAATTCTGACACACCTTTAATGGTTTCGGCATACAAAGGAGCACTCACATACAAAGGAGTAACTATTTCAGTGATATTATTATGTGTCTAAGTTTTATAGACGGCACTGTAGCTAAGTTGGAATTGACCCTGTATGGAAAGCGAGGCCCTGGGTTCGATTCAGAGCTGGGGGCATACCTAAGCTCTTCTTGCGAGTTCAGAATGTTCACGATTGTGCTCGGTTACAAGATGACATTTACAATGTGCTGCGCTGGATCAAGGATAATAAGCTTTTCATTAATGAGAAGAAATGCTCTGTTATTACCTTTAGGAGATTGAAGAACACCATAAAAATTACGTATACTTACTCTGAATCAAGCTCCTATTCCTGTAGTTAACAAAATAAGAGATCTAGGAGTTGTTATGAGCGAAGATATGTCTTTCCGACCGCACATAGAGCAAATCTGTAAAAAAGCATTTCGGACATTAGGGCTTGTACTAAGACAATGTAGACATCTGGACAGCATATCCGCCATAAAAGTCTTAGACAACGCATTCGTCAGAAGTACATTGGAGAGCAGCATGTTAGTTTGGTGTCCTTACGAGTGGAAGTATGCGCTGATGATAGAGAAAATTCAAAAGAAATTTCTGAGATGGCTCTACTGGAAGCAGTACGGATACTTTGTAGGGTGTTTTTGTACCCAATCGCTTTTGTCCAAGAAATGTGTGGTTATGATAAATTGGAAGTAAGGCATAAGATATCTTTGATGGGATACATTTTTGCCATTATTACAGGGCGGAGATGTATTCCACTGTTGTTGTTACTGAAAGAACGTGTAATAACGAGCTTATCGTTTAAATTTTAAAGCGAACACTTTCAGACAACTTTAGAATTAAGAAAAAGGATAGCGGTATTGGTGGTGTACCAAGTGGTTCGTGATGGTTTTACGTATGTGATTCATCTACATATGCGTGTAGGCAATATTGAGCTAGGTCTATGTCTGTTTTTACAATCATGCTGTTGGCGTTTTAGCTAAATCATTGTCGAAAACATCTCGACTCATTAAAGTTTTAATGCTCATTAAAAGCGCATTAGTACGCCTATTTAACAAGTTGTAAGACGCTCCCAACGAGGGCGATGAATCTTCCTCAGATACCTATTATCATAAAATCACTTTGTTTTCGGTTCCCGGGAGAATTCGCCTAATAATCGTATAAAAAAATTATGAGATATTCCGTAGAAATAATCTTGGACAAAGAAGTAATCCATCAGCGGATTCTTCAGACGACGCGGGCGAGAGCTTTTTATGAATAAGTTAGGGTTCGAACGAGCGGCGGCAAATATCGGGAAATTCGAGGACGGTCAAAGGAACGTTCCCGAATATTCCTGAGAGAGCGCCTGTATATTATATTCGTGTTTTGGTTTTAATGACAGTTCATTTTAATAAAAGAATTTAGGCACGTCAACATTGATTTATAAAAAGTCTTTGCGCATCAAAGAATCTCATCTCTCATCAAATACAGATAGTTCGAGATTGATTTACTTCTTGAAAACGAATTATTTTAACTTATTTGGTTTACTTCTTGAATACGAATTATTTTAACTTATTTGATTTTCGGAAACTACAATTAGAAACTTGTTTCGATCACAACAAGATTATTGTTGATATGATAAATAATGACATATATTTTTTCCAGTGCCATCTGATTTTGCTAAATAACTTTTTAAGTGTAGCTATTTAGCTGCTATATACGCCTTAACACATGTATGTTTTAAAGAACATATATTATGTTTGATTCAAAAGAGTATACGAGTATAGAGTTTGAATCAAACTCTAGTTCAACTTTTTAAGCTACAACAAAACATAGTACATATACAATTTTTCGCGGTTCTACAGCCTACACTTGACGATCATTTTTCCATTCTTGTGGGACTAACTTTTACCATTTATTTAATTAAATATATTTTTTAACACCCTCTCTCGTAAAACTGATATAATTCCACCGGTTTTAAATATGTAAAGCGGGTCATAAAAAACGCGTGTGTTATCAAAGCAAATAGTTAAGTTATAGTCCATACAAATTCCATAACAGTATTATTTGCCATTTCAAATATGGAACTGATCGCCGCCGCACCACTCCAGCTAGTGAGCAGTGCGCTGTTGCTATTCAAGCGCGCTGGTAAAATGGCGGGAAAGCAACAGTGTGCATTCACAGATTGAGTTTATTTAAAATGTTTTTTTTTTCCTGTTTACTCGCAAGTGTGTTAAAAAACGTCGTACGATATACGTGCGTATTGGTTATAACATCTTTACGCACTAATATCGTAATGTACTATTAAAGCGTTAACCGACACCAGCTGTAAGTAAGCCATCTTTTTTACCAGTAGATCAAATAAAGGTCAAAAGCTAATCTATCGAAAGTATACAAGAAAATATTAGAAGTAATTTTTATAATTGAATAGAGATGTTCTAAGTTTGAATGTTAATTTCTTTTCTGCTGTATCGTAGCTCTACCACCTATTATTACCTGGTACCCGGTTTCTTCGAGATGTTAGGTAGATACGGCCCGTCGGTATGTATGGGTATGGCATCCATACAGATAAATAAAATTGAAATGTCTGTTTGTAATATCAAAATAGCTGTTATTTGAATCAAAATAACTGTTTTTACTAAAAGCATATGAAAGGATATACGGTACCTATAACAAAACAACCATTTTTTAAATTTTTGTCTGTCTGTCTGTCTGTTTGTTCCGGGTAATCTCCGAAACGGCTGGACCGATTTTGACGGGACTTTCACTGGCAGATAGCTGATGTTACAAGGACTAACACATGCTACTTTAATTTTAGAAAAATAATTAGGGTTCCGCGCAAAAAAATAAAAACCATGTAATACAAAATCATCACGCGGGTGAAACCGCGGGGCAGCAGCTAGTTTAATATAAAATCTGGGCAATATAGAATTACAACCACAAAACTCTGCTGGCGTTAGTAAAAGCAATATCAAAATTACTTATACTTGTGCAAACATGTTTGCTCTACATAATATTAAGTTACTCTACACATCGATATTCATACGTAAACATAATTAAACTGCGAGGAAACACTTGTAAGAGCAACCAAAAACACCTAAACACCCTATTTGAAATTATGTACAACTACCCCCATTATTGCTGTAAAAATTACGCCCCGTTTCACCCCTTCATGTTTTATTTTCGCCTCCAGGGTGTCATATTTTACTAGCAATTTTGGCCATTCCAGAAGGTCATTAAACTCCGATATCCGAGATCTATAAACGAAGATTCGTGGGATCATATGGTTTATAGTGTTAGATAGCTACTCTAATGTTCGGGAACCCACATTGTTTGAGAATCTAGTTTAAGTTAAGTGCCCATTACCTCTTTGTTAACGGGTTATTGTGAATTTCGCGATAGGCGATTACTTGGACGGCAAAATATTTCTAGCCGTAGATCATATTTATTATCAAATAGATTCATTTTCGTAAATTGGTAATTTACTAAAGTCGTCATCGATGTGTAGAAGTATGGAAGAGCTTATTCAGAATGTACAACCAACGTTACAGCTGCCATATTAGTTGACTGTCTTATTTGGCGCCGTGCAAACCCTGAAATAAAAATATCGTAAACATCATCATCACTATTGCCCTATATCATTTACCAAAAGTACCGACACTGGTTGGCTTATTCGGCCACATAATATACTAAAAGCCCCTGACAAAGAATATTTCATCAAAGTGCTCGGTCAGTTGGTCATTGTTGAATCAAAATGAGAGCGGAAAATATAACTTTGCCACTCTAGGCAAGTAGTTATTTAAATATTGAACGAGTCCCACGTCAATAAATACCATTAAGCTTACTTTTTTCTTTTCTTCGATCATGTAGGTTAGTACCATGTCAGAAACTTTTTACTTTGTGAAATGAAGTTACCAACTATGTAAAACCTCTGTGGTGTGAACCTGGTGCTTTGCCACTGCTTTGCTCTTTTTTTAAAGGAAATTAAAAATGATTTTTTTTAAATACTTTCTGAGTTAAAAGCTGGGAAATATAACTGATTTTCAAGATATTTTTATCTTACCTTACACTAGTGATGAAAAGTAGATTATTGATTCTCGTCTCGTCTCTCTCCTCGCTTTGCTCGTTGGGCTCCAAAATATCTCGTGTGTAAAAGATCACCTACTTACATCCCTTGTATAACAATATGCCTTCTGTGTTCATTAGAAACGCAGAGACCAAAATTACGATTATAATGGGATGTGTGCGACTGATATCAGTTTGGCTAAAAGCTGTAGATACACCGATCTGACAATACCCTTACGAAAAAAATCGTCAAACTCAATTCTTTAGGGACTTCAAACAACATAGGTGAGCCATCAAATTGAGATGGCAATTTCCATGAGCCCCCAGTAAGGATAATAGGTCCTCAAAAGATTAGGTTACGGATGAAATTGCCAATATTCAGTTATAAATAATTCTATTGAGAAATATCGTACACTAAACTAATAAGTCTTTAGTTGAGAAATAATTCCTCTGCAGAAGTAAAATAATATTAGAGGTCACGAAATAAGAGAGGTATGTAAAGATTGAAAGATTTGTTTGCAAAATTAAATTGATCAAAGGCCACAATCGCAAACGCTAAGAATAAGAATCGCAAACTCTCTCAAAAGAAACTTCTATGTAGAGTTTTCACCCTCATATTCTCAGGTTTATTCGAGGTTTTGCACTTTCACCACTTTCGACGACCTCTTTACCTTTTTTTAGTATTTTATATCAAGTAAGATAGGAGTAAGAAGAAATATCTATATGTGCGTGTGTAAAAACAGCCTCAAGTTTACATACATTTTGTAGAGTAAAGCCTTAATAGTAAACAAACAAGTATCGAGCTAAACGGAACAAAAATATATTAAGCCCTTATTAAATTTTAAATTGATTTTCTTAGTTACGTTTTAAGATTTTCGTAGTAACACCTTTCCCAGAATTCATCCCTCATAAGTACGCCTTATTAAATTTTTCTTTTTCTCCAACATTTTTTGGAATATCCCATACTTCCTTGCCCCCCTCCCTCTCCAAAGTTGTGTAAAACTATAGAACTTTTTACGACGCTCTCTCGGGGAGGGTCCTTCATTCAAAAGGGTGTATTAGCGAGCCATTTGTTCCAGCTTACGCAATGGGCTTTCTCCTTTTTCCCCTCGTTTGGATAGGGCTATCGAAGCACTTTTTACTGGGAATGGAATAGAATCGAGTTAGTCATACACCGACAAAAGTAGGACTTGAAAAAAGGATGAAAATAATTCAATAGTAATGGGAACAAAAACTGTATAAACTTTTAGACGAGCTGTTCGTTCGGTATGACGCTTGCCCATAACACCTGTAGTCGAAAGGGAAGCTCCCTTTGGACTACAGTTGTTATGGGCAAGCGAGATATCACCTAAAAAGTTTCTCTCTCACTGCAAATTTAGAATTACTGCAGCTCTGTTGTGTAACTTATACAGCTGTTCTTAAACGGGATATACCTTTATTATCTCGGCGAAAGCATATAGAGTACACTTTCTTCGTATACACTGACGAAAATGATGCTGTTGCCCTAATTTTTTGCTTACAAGAATGCAGAGTTCCATTGTGTCAGGAAAACTGTACCATTTAGTTTCTGGTAAGTAATCCACTTTCAATGAATATTCATTACATTTCCATCAGTGACCTTTCACACAAAAATGCTGTTCTTCTCCCAGACAACCCTCGTCTTCATAAGATCGTTATCTGAGACCGATGCGGCCACAAAATTATCATTAGATTGTCATTTGTCAGAGTGAGGGAACGCTTATTTTTACGAGGAGATAAGATTAAGAATACCTATTGGAGAAAGAATTATTGTACCATTTGTATACTTCTGAAGTGTTGCTTGATAGTATTGTGTCATTAGCCTTGTAAGCAATGCAACAGAAAATAATAAAATGCATATTAATATATTATAATGTTTTTGAACAGCGTGGTAGCTCTTATTACACACCTGCACCAAAAAGGAGTGTAATGTTTTTAAGGTTCTTGTATACAATATGTACGTATGTGAGTTTTTTATTCCATCATAACTATTAAATGCTTGAACAGATTTGAATGTATAGGGTATGGTTAGAATCCTTACATCATCCTGAGTGACACTGGTGAGGGCAGTTGTGTTTTTATTTATGTAACTTATATGTTGTTACGCGAAGATATTAGGTAGGTATAAGTTCAGTTATTTCACTGACTACTATGCTCATCAAACCGGAACGCATTAAAGCTTGCATATTACTGCTTGGTGGGAGACTTAATTAACAAGGCAGTGGTACCAACACAGACGGACACTCGCAGAAGAATTAGTCCTACCACCTAGTAACGTACCACCTAGACGATCACGTGAACGACGTTCATTTTGCACTTAGTATAAACTCGGACCTAAGTAATTGGCGTCTTATCCAGCGACATTTAATAGGTTTGCTGGCCTTATGAGAGCATTTTTATAGCTAGATTGGCTACCTAATACATTCTTTAAAGTCAAATCTAGCGGAAACTCCTTCCTTATTTTAGCGTGTCAATTTAGGCCACAAAAATAACAAGCGGCTATAAATAAAAATAAGTCCACTTACTAATGGCCTCATTCAGATTAACATAGCCCAGACTTTGACCTGTATCTCTACAAGCCCACGTATGCCTCAGTTTGTCAGTCGTGCGTAACTTTAACCGAGACTCCCGGCGCGGCGACACTTTTTATGAATAACGAAACGATTCAGAATCGGAACAACAGAGATAAATCATCCTTCTGTGACAGTGTGATAAAACAGAGGCTGGAATTATGGACCACTCTGCATTATACGTAGTTTCATGTATAATAGTGAATGACGTAACGCTACTGGATCGTTTGCCTGTAAGCTGATTCCCTCTTAGACCGTTTTGTGAAGCTGTAAAATAGTATTAAGCCGTAAAAAACTAACCAGCAAGTACATAAACACTACCTACACCTAACTTAGCGACAAAAACTGTTGGGTAATGTACCAGCCATTGTAGCCCTAATTATATAGATAGGTATATAGATTAAAATAATCGTGTTTTATTTATAACTAGCTGCTGCCCGCGGTATCACCCGCGCGGAGATATTGGATTTCATGGTGTTTATTTTTTTGCGTGGAACCCTAATTCTTTTTTTAAAATTAAAGTAGCCTAAGTTACTCCTTATAACATGAGCTATCTGCCAGTGAAAATCCCGTCAAAATCGGCCCAGCCATTTCGGAGATTACCCCGAACAAAGAGCCAGACAAAAAATTTAAAAATGGTTGTTTTGTTATAGGTACTGTATATACTTTCAAATGCATTTGGTAAAAAGCTATTATTTTGATATTACAGACACTTGAATTTTATTTATTTGTATAGATTTTACGCTTCATTTTGTAATCTCATATAGTAAAATGCTTAACATGGAACGGGTTGTATTAACATCTCTATCTTGAGGCTCTGATCTATCTCGAGGCTGCGTGACGCTGAGAAGTAATAGATATGACTCTACGATTTACACATCTCAAGCTGGTATCGTACTGTATATCTCGTATAGAGTCGCTTCACAATTGTTTTTATTCTCTCAAATGAGAACACAGTCGACTGCTTTGTGCGTAGGGGTTGCTATAACTAGGTCATGGGGTGGATATGTTAAATCGAGTGTGAATGTGGAGTTCTCTAGTTTTATGAGTCGAAAGATGTATTAGAGTGGTTTGTTTGAGCGTTGGTTGTAATACATGCAAATACAATGTGATTATGGACCATAAGGCGCTTCGTTCTCGCTTACGACTGGTCGTACGTAAAGCTAGTCTATTCTGTGTCTAGAGTGCTCTACTCTATCTCTGGTGAGATAGTGGTCAAACACTGACAGATCGTGATGAAAAATACACATATCATTCGCTGCCAGCGATATTTGGAGCGAAGTTGATGTTTTAGCTACTCGTATTTATGTTCCAAATTAAAAATTCTTCATTTTTTTCTGGGCTCCAGAAGAACGCTCATGAAAGTTAAATGACTGCAAATACCCGTTATTCTGTTGTACAAGCTATATTACTGTAAAGTTTCAAAATCTCTAGTAGTTTTTGCTTGAAAGAGTAACATTTAGTTACATTTAGAGTTAGTGGGAGAACTAACTCTTCTGCGAGTGTCCGTCTGGGTTGTTGAGTAGTAGTAGCCAATGAAATTACTGGGCTTATGAGACTAACCTAATGTCTCAGGGTAACGAGCGCACTGCAGTGACGCACAGGCCTTTGTGTTTCAAAGTTCTGAGTGGCACTGCAATTGTTATGGGCCGGCGTTATGCTTACCGTCAGGCAAACGACCAGCTCGTCTCGTTACCAAATAACATTAAAAAAAAAATATCCATCCATCTATCCTCCGCGTTTATAATAATATAGTAGGATTATTCTTAAGCCTAAATTGTAAATCTACACTAAGTCCCAAGATACAGACCTAGTCAGAATCAGATACAAGTCTAGTGCTTAGTTTCATAGTAAACATTTTTTAAATTCTGTTGTGTCCCACATAGATATGCTAATTTTGGTAACTTTTTTGCCAATAAAAATTATGGTATATAACTGCCTTATCTTATTTACATAATCCTTAATTTTTTATAACCTTTTCAAAGATTTGTGTGGCTTAAAATCAAGTAACTAGATAGAATACTTCAACCGGATCGGATCCAATTCTGTGGCTGAATCTCAAATCATAATAATTCTCCGTAGGTACTCATTAAGTCACAAAGGTCAACGGCGATACAAAGCACGATCAGAACGATCAGCGATTTTTTAATTAGATTCGTTAAAAGCTCGATTTTGTCTCATTAGTTATTTTGTCATTGTCTATGATACCAAAGTGACATTGAAAAATATTTACGTCAAGCTTATTAGACGAGTACAAATTTAATTTTACTAAAGTACATGGACAAGAGTAGCTGGTGATAGACAGAAATGGTCACAGTTGGAGGAGGCCTTTGTCAAAAGAGGCACACAGACAGGGTTATCGATGGCAACTAGTTTTAAATTTAAAAATTAAAGTACACACTTGTCTGAATAAAGGCTTTTACATTATTATTATTATTAAAGTACAAAATATATTATTATTTATGTCACTCACTGAGAGATAGACAAGCAGACAGCGGAGTGAGGATCATTTCGCTGTCCGTTTCTCTATCTGGGGGTTATTACGTGTTTTGTTTTTACTTGTTATTGAAATTTGTAATATAAAACTTCGGGTTTACCTACATGCTTATTAAAATAGTAATCAATTGGTGATGAAAAAAACTTTGCTACGTGTTTCCTATGTCGAATTTCTTTTCGATGTCCGCGATATTTCTCGTTGCCATGTAAGAAATAATTACGTCAAAATCTAAAAAAGTTTGAGCCGCTGGCGTCTAAATTTCGTACACAAATATTTTCCTTGACCTCGCCAAAGATGCCTCGCGCCCCGAGCCAAACTTCGGACACTAAAATAAGCTAAGCGGGAATAATTTTTTACAGCACTCTCCTCCCGTAATTCACTTAACATTATCCAAGTAAACACAAGAAATTTTCCTGCTAAGTTCGTCTGCGTCCGTCCCACTTCCTTCTATTATTACTCCAGGAATTGTCAACTTAAACGCTGTAGATTATAAACTCGTCCGAGCGGAAGTTCGCAAACAGCAATATATCTTTACTAGAGCTTTAGAAAAATTTAATCAGCCACGAGCGAGCCGAGCGAAGTGAGCGAAGCGGTCGAAGTGAGTGGAAAAAGCCGCAATACGGTCAACAAGGTTGCTGACATCTGTGTCTCTTGGACCGAAGTGTAACAGTTACGTTCTCTTAAAACTTAACCGTAAAATAGCTCCTAATATTAAAAGTATAAAAGTAGACTATAGTTATTATAAAAGTTCGAAGTGAAAAAGCTAAAAGATAAATAGCGCCCGAAGGATAGGGTTGTAAGTCCAATTTGCGGATACGACTACCGCGGGACCAATACGTGTGTTCTTGTAATTTCGGTACATCCGCTGTTTCCTATATATACACCACGATATATCTACATATTATCCTATAGGTATGGATATTAAAAAAAACACAAGACAAAGAGTCCGGATCACACATTTCTAGTCAAAACAATCTACCTTTTTTTTTTTTTTGTACTATTTGATAACGAGACGAGCTGGTCGTTTGCCTGATGACAATAATAATAACGACCCATAAAAAATGCAGTACCACTCCGAACTTTCAAACACAAAGGCCTGCGCGGCACTGCAATACGCTCGTTACCCTGAGACATTAGGCATTGAGTCTCATAAGCCCAGTAATTTACTACGCTACGCTACGCTAGGCTACGCTGCTCATCAAACCGGAACACATGCTTGCACGTTACTGCTTGACGACAGACTTCACCAGCAAAATGGTGGCACCAACCCAGACGGACACTCGCAGAAGAGTTAGTCCTACCACCTGGTAAATACTTGCCTATATTTAATCAAATGATGGAAAACTGTACACTTCTATGTAACAGTCATCCGTGACCTGGATCATCCCCTCTGTAAAAACAGTGATAAATGTTCTACAAATTGTATAAATAGTGGTGCAGGGGTTAAGCTGGTTCCATTCTCTGTTTGGTAATAAACCACGTCGGACGAGGGATGGGAAGATACTTGTTTGAATTTGTATGTTCACTATATCTAACTAAAATATAACCAAAAGGCCGCTTTTCTGATCCCACGGGCTAGTTCTACGGATTACGAAGCAACCACTTTGGAATATAAATACTAACTGAATGCTTCGTCAAATAATACAATACAAAAAAACTCTATTAACACCAAGATACCAGAATACAAAAAAGAAGATCTTAAAAATCGGCACATTGGGCGATCTTATTGCTTAAAACGATTTCTTCTACAGAAACTTTGGTTGCCTGTCAGTGTAATGGCCCAAGTCTTTGACAGTAAAACCAATATTATGTAGTCGAAGCCTCAAGTAGGCTGAGGCTCAAGTATCTGCTAGGTGTTCGATAGTGGTTTTCAATGGCAAGTTCCACGCTTGGAGTTTTAGGAATTGTCTTCACAGGTTGACATTAATACATTTAATACGAAATAAGTTCAAAGCCGGAGTATTTAACTTTAAATACTGTTGATTGTACCAGAATAAATCTGTGTCTAATAACGAATTCTTTAAATTTACTTGAAAGGAAGCCAAATTAAAAACTCGAAAGATGGTGCAAATCCACTCTCATCCTAAGCAGAAAACCACCCTAAGTCAGTGGCTAGACCCATTTTCTTAACGAAAATTAAGTTAGATCCTTCATGATCCAGTTTTGTTTCGAGAATATTTTCTGAATAGACGAAAGTTTTCGCCTTGAATGTATGAGGTCATTGATGAATGTTGACGAAGCGAGCGTAATAAGTTACGATAGAGTGGAATGGACGCCAGCTTCGGTGGACCCAAAAGGGATAACTTACGGCAGAGAATGATAGGTTTTTGACCTTTTGAGTTAGTAAAAGACGTAACGCTGATAAATATTTTTTTCATACTATATAATATATAACAAGACAAGCGGGCCGTTTGCCTTATAGCAAGCATAACGCTGTCCCATTTTTTCCTTAAAATTTCATTAGCAAATTAAAATCCTTCCTCATGGCACAGTAATAACATTACAGATTGTAATTACTCTAATTACAAATGGGAACTTGATACTAACCGTTAGTCATAACGTAAAATTAGTGCACAGTACCACGGCATGTGATAATTGGTTTAACGCGACAATTAGCCGCTCGGAATATTAGTAGCTAATAATTAATTAGTTGTATTACTAAATATCACTGGGTTGCTCACATGCGATGTCATAGAGAGACGAATGAGGCTGCGTCAATGTGAATTTGGTATTGAACTAATATTTATTTTAGGATTTTGTTGTTTTCTCAGCAAACCTGTCTCCAGTAGGTAGGGCTACAACATGTTGGAATAATATAGTTTTTTTATAACGCGACGAACATGTAGTTTGCCTGATGTTAAGCATAACGCCAGCCCATAACAATTCCAGCGCCACTTAGAACTTTGAAATGCAAAGGTTTGCGCGGCACTGTATTGCGCTCGTTATCCTGTGAGACAATGAGCTCAGTAACTTCACTTTTGCTCATCAAACCGGAACACAATACTGCTTGCACATTATTGCAAGTGGCAGACTAAAGCGGTGAGCAAAGAGAAGCAGAGAGCAAAGTGGTGGTACCCACCTAGACGGGCACTTGCTGAAGAGTCCTACCACCTGGTCAAACAAATGATTTTGATTTTAATTGCATAATGAAATTAGCTCGGTCAAATCCACAAGTTTTAGTGGAGTTAGGTATGCTTTCAATTAGAACGGGCCGCGAGCTTTGTAAGAGATAAGTTGGAAGTGTTAGAGTGGGCAGGAAGCCATGTACCTACCCACGGGGATGGTAGATGGCTAAGTTGTCCCGTGGGAAACTACATTAGGGACGTTTGAGATCTTAGGTGCTTTTATACTTATATAAACAAAATTAACTCAAAACTACTAAGTACAAATCCAGGCTCTTTGAATGCTATAAGGACTTTTTAATTTCGATAGATTTTATTACGCTTGCTCTTTGTACTTATCTCGCCAAGATGTGGTTTAGAGTGATGACACATCGAACGTAGAATGGGATATGTATTGCAGTCAAGTAGTCTTGTCTCTAGAAAAGTCTAATCTTCATTAAAGTGCCTTAATTATAAAAAAAAACTAATACAAATTGTAGCGTATTCAAAACAACCTACAAACATCTAACAATAACCGGCATAACAGCTTAGGGAACAAAACGTCGTATATTCTGTCCTTTCATAAGCATGTTAATCTGGAGGTTCCACAGACTTACTATATAAAATATACGCTTTATACGGGTATAATAGGGGGTATCTTATTAGCCGCGTTATTATGGAAATGGCCACGCGTGCAAACAGCGAACCTGATTACGAACCCGAGACTTAGTAGGACTAGATGCCGCAAATTCTTAAAAAGAAATTAGTAATTGCGGCAATCATAAGCAGTGTGTTGTGGAGTAATCAGTACAAATTTCGTTTACTACTCCATTTGGCATTATAATACAATAATTTAATTCCACCATTCCCATTCCACCATCGGACGACAAGACGCACGGCGTTTCGTAATCCATTTATGGTTGACATACCTTCTATTCGCACCAAGCGTTTTGCTTCAACATTCATCATGCAGACAGCGAAAGAATGGAATTCTCTGCCGGCATCTGTATTTCCTGAGTACCTACTACATTTTCAAAGTCTTCAAGAGAAGAGTGAACAAGTATCTTATGGTTTAGATGAGGAACAACTGAATCCGGTGTCGATGCAAGTCTGGGGACGCGGCGGAATCTTTACAGGAACTGGAATTGGAAAGGAACGGTCGTTTTCTACAATACTCGTGAGAAAATCTAATAAAGTATAGTAAAGGCTCCGTGGCTAAGTTAGTAATAACTTACCATCAGGCAAACGACCAGTTCGTCTCGTTACCTAAAACATTAAAATAAAAATAAAAAAAACTTCCCCGGCTAGGGCCTTTTGTGAGCATTAAGTTTGTTCTCGAGTTTTGGATGTTTATGTTGTGTACCTGTGTGTGTCCATGCCACATGTGACACAGGGAATCCTGGTAATGAGTATACGTGTGTAAGATTTATTTATTCATTTGTTTTATGTATCAACGGGTACAGCGGAAGTAGAAACAATGTAATACAATAATTATTAACACAACAGCCGCATAAGTAACTGCAGTGTACTAAATTGGGGCAAGCTTTGACGGAGAACTTGTCCCATCTAAGCCTTCTAGGTCTGTCCACACTAATAGGATCCTAGCG
Organism: Crocallis elinguaria; assembly: GCA_907269065.1. Lineage (NCBI taxonomy): Eukaryota > Metazoa > Arthropoda > Insecta > Lepidoptera > Geometridae > Crocallis > Crocallis elinguaria. Next base: position 17,253,164 of record OU026068.1, read on the forward strand.
TGTGTTTGTAAACAGTTGCGGATGCATAAGCTTTTAGAGCTTTGTGCAGGAAACACAATGCAAAAGAAACAAACAGCCAGAAGCTCCTTTTCTATCTACATTGTTCGTACACATAACAAAAATCTTTGCAAGAAAATAATATTTACAGGATAAGTTTATAGTTCACTAATTATAGTAACTGAAAACTACATTACCAACAAATTCTTTATTTAACATTTTTGTATAAAATAGACATAGATAATAGAAAAACACTTTATTTTACACACCAAAGAAAAACAAACAACAAACGTAAACTTATTACTATTAAGATGGGTGTTTATTCTAATTATAATAAAGACGCCAACACCATCAATCACACCACACAGAACACATCGCCTTACACAATTATATTAGCCGTTTGATACTTTCTAGAGTAAAGAAGTAAAATTACTGTTAATAAAGTGGGAACAGCTCGATATATGAAATTTTATTTAAATTTTTCCACGCTAAGGGATCTGTCATACAGTTTATATAGGACCACACCGAGGGTATATTATATCTTTTCTAACAAAAAAATTTTAAAAATCAGTCCACGATTGACGGAACAATCGGTGAATATATAAAAAAGCACATACTATGCTCATATTATGCTTATGACCTTTATTAAGTACTTTTTCGTTACTTATAAGGGATAGGAGAATAGCCGGCTATCTCATTCCCAGAGAAAAGCACTAGAATAATTATTATTCAGAGAAGATAAAGATTGAAGTTTTTTTTATTTAGTCTATACTCTGCAAGCTCCAAGGCTCGCACCTTTTTTTGGTAAAGACTGAGCTTAACTACGTAGCCTTTTTCAACGCGTGCTAGTATTTTCAATGTCAGCTAAACCTTGTTGAAGAACACGTGAGGTTCGTCGCCAAATAAGTGACGAGGCTAGACTGTCTAGACCTCTGAAATTACGGACCCGTAAATCCGTACCTAGTCGTATAAATGCGAAACTTTGTCGGTTCGTTCTTCTTTTACGCAGCCACGGAGCAACAAATTGTAATTTTTTGCATAGAGACTCGTATACATAGTTTATGGAGTGGAGAGTAACATTGGCTGCTTTTCATTTTGGAAAATGCACGGCTCCTGCAGGAATCTTCACGCGGGTGAAATGGCAGGCAGCAGCGAGTTGTAAATAAAATTAGACAAAATCTTTTTTATAGAAGTTTGGTGCTTTGGAAGAAAACCTAGTCGTTTAGTTTTTCTCTTGCCATCTACTTTGTAGTTCAAGTATCAAAGAAAAAGTTAATTCAAAACTAAAAGTGCTGTAGAAAAATTGAGCCTTTGATTTGCAAAGTTAGAATGGGTTAAATGTTATGATCTATCTGTTGAAACCTTAAAAAATATCTAGCGACAAAATTATATCAGCATAGAATTTTCTTTGTTACATTTTTTGTAAGTATTTCAAGCTTAACTGTTTAATTATACATTCTTAATTAAACGGGATAAGCACCCCGTAAATCCCCTTTGATCCGCCGCCGGCCCTAGTTATTGGAGTCACGCGTCCGTTTTGGAATTTAAATTTATACGCACGTATTGTATCGTATTAACTGCGGATCAGCGACGTCAAACTTGCAAAATTTATTAGTATTTATTAATTATAATTTATACTTGCCTTTGTCCACGGCTTCACAGGCGCGGATTCAGGATAACTTGTAGCTTAGCTTGTAGCACTCGGGGATAACGTAGCTTGTTATCAATGAAAGATTTATTATTTGTACCAATGGTTCCAGAGAGGAGACAAATACACTTTTGTGTCGGTGGTCTGTTAGGAAGAATTTAATAATTTTACTTCTCGTAGAATATAGATTGATGATAGTGGTAAGACTAACTCTTCTGCGAGTGTCCGTCTGGGTTAGTACCACCGCTTTGCTCGTGATGGTCGCCACCAAGCAGTAATGTGCAAGCATTACTGTGTTCCAGTTTGATGAGCAGAGTAGCCAGTGAAATTAGTGGGCTTATGAGACTTAATACCTAATGTGTAATGTATCGAGCGCATTGCAGTGCCACGCAGGCCTTTATATTTCAAAGTTGTGAGTGGCACTGCAATTGTTACGGGCCAGCGTTAAGCTTACCATCAGGCAAACAACCAGATCGCCCCTTTACCAAATAGAATAAAAAAAAATTGACCTTGATTATTATATTCTGGACAGGTGGCCAGTATCTAAACTGATCCCTCCAGGTTTCAATAACACCGTAGAAGTGAAATTGCATCAATTTATAATCTCCTCACAGGCGTCTCCTCTCTAGATAGCTCCACTTCAATCAGACCGGTGGTGGGAAGCTTTCGTGATTGCTGAGCCGTTATTAATCAAATTGTGACAAGTAGATGTCTCTCGGAATGGACTGTTTGTAGTGCGGGACAATGGTTTGCAGCACTCTCTGGGTGACCAACGACTAAGAATTTTTTTATAATTTGTATATTTATACGAATAAATGATTGATAAAATTGTGTAAAATTTCGTACCAGGTCAAGCCACCAGCTCATCTCATCATTTAAACGTAAAAAAATATTTCCAGTACAGTTATAGTTAGTTAGTTTTTAGTACAAATATAGTTTGAAAATTATCACTAGAAACGGGATATTTACCATGTATATTATTTGATTTGAGTTTCCGATATATGTTATATGTTCCGAGATATGTTTCATGCCGGATTAAAGAGCACATCAGGGCAGTCAAAAACAACGACTCGCAGAAGTCGGCCGTTGCGGAACATCTGTTGGAATCGGGCCCAAACCATTGGATTGAGTTGTATAACCCTCAGATATTATCGACAGAACGCCACTACATACCAAGACTGGTTAGAGAAGCGATTGAAATTACCAAATTCAAGAATTTCAATCGTGAGGATGGGTTTCAACTGTCGAATACCTGGAATCCAGTGGTTCGGTTATGTAAACACCGACATAATACGGTTCCGAGTATGCGGGCTGACACGGTCAGTATTGTGTGTCGGAATCCAGTTCGAGATAGTAGTGAAGACAATAGTAGTGGCACGCGTAATAAACGAGTGAGGAAGAGGGTAGATCGCTACGTCTGCCCATAATCACCATCTACCCGCAGTACTTCAGTTCTCCCGTGATCATGGCGTTTGCAACAGCGCCGAAATATCGGAAACTCAAATCAAATAATATACATGGTAAATATCCCGTTTCTAGTGATAATTTTCAAAGTGTTGATGACCATGACAGTTTAAAAACAAATATAGTTTTTGTAATCTGACATTGTATTTTAAACATGTATTTTCTTAATGGCATTTAAATACAATTGGTTTATGTTATTTGTATCACAATAATTAAATTTATAAGTACCTAAGTATTCCAAGACAAATTATAATAATTATATTATATGTAATTTCATGAGTGCTCCCTTGGGGCCGGTGTGAATTAAGGATTATAAATTTGAATTATAATTTATTTATTAATTACTACCCTACCGACGTCGTAAAAGATACTAAAAACAAATGAAAAGTGAAATACCTACGCAGGTAGCATCCAGACTTTCTATTCATAACTAAACTTTGCATATCTAAACAGAAAATCAAATAGTTTCCACATTTGACACAGACTACAATAATAATTTGATGAGAAAACTTTGGACATCAAAAAGCTAGTTCTATAACTAGTTGAAATAATACGTGCGCTTTAGGGCGCCTGTAAACGACTGGGTTTCATTCTAATTCTAGCCTTATCGGACGCAGCTTTAGTCACCTGCAGTTATTTTTGCTTAATTAGATGTCGTTTGGCCACTATTCAAATTTCTTTATGCAGATGGACCTCAAAAGCATTAATAAAAGTTAAAATAAATTACTTAAGTGCCTGTGCCAAGTAGGTACAGACTAATAAAAACGAAGCGTCAGAAACACGTGGGTATTCTGGTCAAAAAAGGTTTTACAATGTGTATAATGCTAAAAATTATGTTTAAAATTTAAGTCTCAATATTAGTTGTCGCCAGGACGACGCTATCTCACTTGATGGTAAGTGAAGCTGGTAAAACACCAAATATAGAATTAGGATTAAATTTTAACTGCTGGTGTCCAGTGATAGGTGATAGCGAAAGGCTTTTAGCTTAATAAAGTGTGATAATTATTTAAAAATTGAGTCTTTATAATCTTTTTTTATATAAATTGAAAAAAAAAAAAAATTAACAAAGTTGCGCCTCACGATATAAAGTTTATCGGTTTTCTTGAATGAACCAGGGTAGGTACCTACTTTGTATGTATTTTTTAATTCTAAATGATATTTATCTCTATCATGTCTCCGATTTTGTTAATGACTGCTTTAAGCATTTACCATTTTTTTATTACCTGCAGTAGCGTAACATATTTTCCATATTCGTAGTCAATTAGATAGGTACCTAGAATAAAGGCCTGCTTGGCGAAGCGTAGGGTATCAGAATAATATATCTCAAATGACCGTAACTTCAGATGAACACTTCAAAAATCGCCTGCTTAGCAAATTAGTGTAAATAATACGAGATAAATATATTCAAAACTATGATTTTACAATGTAGCGTCTACAACTTTTGTCCGCGAGTGCTGCGGGTAACGAGGCGGCCAGATTGCGCGGGTATTAGCTTACGAGCTCGGACGCGCATCTATCTACTCTGTTTTATTACATCCTCGAATGTTACCGTTTGGGAACGAAAGGTTGCAATTTTTACCTTTCACTACACACTGACTGTATTGTATCATTATCAGCCTTGTACGCTCCCACTGCTGGGATACCGGCCTTCTCTCAGAGAGGTATGGGCCATAATCCACCACGCGGGCCCAGTGCGGCTTGGTGGATGTCACATGTCCTCGAATTTGTGGTTCTTGAACATGCGGGTTTCCTCACGATGTTTTCCTTCACCGTTTTAGAGCGAGTGTGAATAATCCGCACATATCGTGATATAAGTCATTGGTGCGGGCCGAGTAGAGATTCGAACTATGGTGCGTAGGATTAAAAGTCGCACAAGTTTCCGCTCGGCCACACTCGCTCTCATATATTGTATATACTTACTATATTTTTGTCGTCAGTCAACCATAATCTAGCTTAAGCTACTTCTCACTGGCCCAAGGTGGGCGCTCGTAGAAGTGGTAGAGACTCCAGTTTCAAACACACACAATCGTACACAATAGAGAAGAAGAGCAAAAAACTCGACGACAGAGTGTCTATTCTCATACCAAATTTGATAATGTATTTATAGTGTCATAGCTCTTGCCTTCGCACTGAACTAAACAGTATTTTAGCAACAACACGCTCAGTGGTCCGTCGACAAACTCCGTCGGACACGTACAGTCTGTCTGTTTATTGTGTACGTATTGTTTGAGGAATGCATCTGTTCCAGAACTTTCTCAATTAAACATAGAGCTGTTGTTATCCGGAGACTTCGTAGTCTGTTTGGCTAATTGCATTCCTAGAATTAGTTGCTTGTAGTTTTGATGCTATTTATGACTTTGCCTGCTTATCACACAGTAATAGGCTGAGAGCAAAGTCGTCTGACTGGTAACAAAGTCCCTGGTACATAGAAGCACCTCAACACAGAGGGTGTTGTGGTGCTTCTATGTTCCAGGGACTTTGTTACTTACTACTTACTTGTTCCTTGAGCTTGCTAATAAGGCCTGTTGGCCTCTCTCTTACTATTGTAAGAGACCACGTCTCAGTGCCATAAGTCACACACTGGTTGAAGACCTTTGTTTTCAGGTTCTGCAGTATTGCGGACGAAAAAAAAGGCGAAGTTTCCTGTACGTTGCCCAGCTGAGCTGGATTCTTCGAGCGACCTCTTTGTCGAAATTAGCCTTGCATAATTTGACAGTCTGTTCTAGGTATACATACTCGTCAATGATTTAGAGAGTATCGTTCCCAACAATTACCGGTTTAGGTGGAACATTGGCATTGGACATGATTTTCGTCTTGTCCATGTTCATCTTAAACCACTTACTTTCGGGCTAGTGGCCTTTGCATATCTACCTTGTTAAACAATCTGTAATAGAATGATGCCAGCGTGTGTTTTTCAACAAAATGTAACGAAATTATATCAAAATATCTCAGAACTTTTTACTATTAAAATTAACTATCCATATAGTTGACCATCGAATAAGGTTCGAATAAGGTTATGGCAGTTTAATATTCAGAATAAAATAAAGAAATAAAAGTGTACTTAAGAGTGATCACAATCTGTACACTTTTCTAAAATAAACTTTTTATACGCCTTTTATCTATGTCGTAATTTTGAAACCAACCGAACTTTTGATAATTTCTGGGACATTGACTCCAGATTTTATACGGCCCGAATAATCTCCCACTTTATTATTTTTTTATTTGTTTCCCACACTCTGTCGCCGTAAAACTCACTGAAAGTATATGCCACGCGGGGCAGAGAGTGGGCTCAACAGTTACACAGATTTAGGTATATGACTCTTATACTGCGTCATTGAGGCGTAAGACTCTTTGACAGCATTGTGTTTATGTAGAAAAAGTAACATGCTACATTGGATAAAGAAGTTGGGACTGTAATTCTGGTATCTATCTAGTTATACTTTCGCTCGATTAGAGTTGTAGCTATGGCTAATACTGAGCAAAAGGAATCACGTTGTGAAGTTGTTTGTATGAACTAGTGACCAACCATCACCATTTTCATAATCACTAGGCGTAAGACAATTGCCGGAATCAACGCTATAAGACTAAAGCGTCACAAGAGGTCATCCATAACAAGTTAGGTGTTGCATAATGTAGATGCATTCGTCTGTATTGCTATATAAAATGTGGTGATACTCCGCCACGATCGCCTTCAACTTTAGGTACTGTTGAGTACAACGTGGTGTGCCAATGTGACTCGTTTAACGAGCAAACATGGCTGTAAACGCAATACGTTGGTTATGGGTCGAATGTGCTGGATTCCGGGACAGGGCAGTCCATTACGGCTCTGTCAATACCACTTGTCACGTCGCATGGTTTAAAATGGACATGAATCGTCAACGATTTGTTGCTAGTTACCAAAACCGTGATTTTTCCTGACAAAAACTTATTGCCTACTAACTTTGTTGATAGATGCTGAGGACATTGCTCCTTATTGATTTTTTCATGATAATTGACACCTAGATTTTTTGCATATTTTCTTGTTGTTTCATATTGATTAAATGATTAATCATAAAACTAATATTAGGCATAAGAATTAATATTTTATTCAACAAAGTAGCATTTAGATCAGTACGTGACATGTTTTAAGATTTCCTACAAAATAATAGTTTTTGTAAGAAATTTTCAGCACACAAAGGCAAGCTTTTGGGCGAATGCTTTAGGAATGACAAGGATTAATCATAAGTCATAAATGTTGCATGAATATCCAAAGAACCAGAAAAAACTTGTAATTCCAATTAAGAAAACTAATATTCATAGGCTTCTAATCATTGATGAGTAGTGTATCGATGCTTCTAATACATTATAATGAGATATTATAATATTAAATAATACGTCTATTTTTATAATAAGAACAAAAATATTTATTATGCTCTAGAAAACAGACTATTATGTGTATCATAAAATTTAGCTATAAAATGGAGTACGTAAGTAAGGCTCATAAAATGCGCGGTTATTCAAGCAAGTAATAAGCTTAAGTACTTGTTTTTTTATAGTTGGTACAAAAATATCAGAATGATAATGGTAAAAGCGGCAACGCGTGGATGTAACAATTACTTACTTGCTATAAAAATAGTCAACAATGGCTCTAGAGCAAATGTACGCCAGGTGAAAATTTGCAGATGGAGATTCATTTGGTAGTTACTAAAAATAAAGCAAAACTAGTTTAATTTGAGAAAAACTTGCGCGAATAAAACTAAACAAATGTTAACGCTCAAACTGGTTTGAGCTAGTTTCTTTTATATAGTATTTTCCTTATACTTTTGTTATGTATCAAATAAACACTTTATCTTTCTTTTTTTCAAACCACTACTCTAGGATTCCCTGTGACGCGGGTAGCATGGATACACTCAGATACTCAACAAAAACATACAAGACCCGGGAACTTAGAACCATACAAAGTATGCCCTGACAGCCGAGGAATCTGACACCGGTGCTTTGCAGGCAGGGTTGCTACGAACATAGCCATGGAACCTTTATAAAAAACGACGGATATAGTCTCACAACACCCAAGCACAGGCCTGTTCCATTTACAATCATTACGCAATACAGCAGTTAAGTCCCATCGACCAGTCAACACTGCGACGGCTATCAGTAGTATCATTATCCATTTAATAACCGTCCAGAAATGTCTAAGCCCAGAGGCGACGATTAAAACCACCCCGCACCTTCCCGCCAGAACACTCCCAGCTGTTTACGACGAGAATCTTTTCACCCCGCTGTTTGATAACTGCGATATCTCCATCGTAAATGTCGCGGTTATGGTACGAGTTTGATCAGATTTTGGGTTATAGCACCGGTGAGTTTCGTAACTTGTCTTATTTGATTAAAAGATAAATTTTTTTGAGGAACATTTCATAAAGATAAGCAAAGTACTTAACAGCAGAAAATTATCGAACTCTGAACTTGGTTCCTCCAATGTTATATTGTGCCCGTTTTTTAGCCGGTTACGGGTTACAAAATAATATAGCCAGTAGTACAGTTGTACGGCTCTGAATCTTGTACGATCAAAGAAGTCCTCTTAGACTGGAAGCATTTGAGATGTGGGCATACCGCCGCCTGCTTCGTATATGCCGATAAAGTCACCAAAGTCGAAGTCCTCCAGCAAACTAAACGCTATCAAGCAGATCTATGCAGAAAATATCAAGCAGAGCATAGTCGCGTATTTGGGACATGTTGACGCATCCTGTATGTATTGCCGCAGATGAAAATGATGGGAAAAGTTACTACTACCTACTGAAAACTCACCCTGGAAACAAAAACAGTTGAAGAGTGACTGCCCAGTGCCCACCTTCAGTAATGAAGAGGCAACCGTTGAAGAATAATAGTGATAGAAATAGCAAAGCTTTGGTTTTAACAAAATACTTATTAGATATTCCACAGAGCGCCTGGATATCACGCTTTTAAAAAGTAATTTAACTAAATGTAACATATTTTTAAGGAATATTTATATTTCATAATAGTACATTACGATATTAGTGCGTAAAGATGTTATAACCAATACGCACGTATATCGTACGACGTTTTTTAACACACTTGCGAGTAAACAGGAAAAAAAAACATTTAAATAAACTCAATCTGTGAATGCACACTGTTGCTTTCCCGCCATTTTACCAGCGCGCTTGAATAGCGACAGCGCGCTGCTCACTAGCTGGAGTGGTGCGGCGGCGATCAGTTCCATATTTGAAATGGCAAATAATACTGTTATGGAATTTGTATGGACTATAACTTAACTATTTGCTTTGATAACACACGCGTTTTTTATGACCCGCTTTACATATTTAAAACCAGTGGAATTATATCAGCTTTACGAGAGAGGGTGTTTTAAAAATAGTTTTTAACATTCGTTTAAAAAACCTAGCGAACAAAGAGCATGCAGATTTCGAATTATAAACAAAACCTTTCCACGCTTGTGATGTTAAAATTCTGTATTTCATTCAGGAGTAACTTTTTAACCAACTCTATTCGATTTCTATTAAAAAAGGAACTATTTTTATATACTTTTAAAAATAGAGAGTGCTTGGGTGGTACTAGGGCATTTCTAGTGGCCGTATAAATAGCTGCCACGTTTAATTTTTTTTTTAAATTTTGACTAGTTGCCTTTTTTTACTAGCTAATACATAAATAAACACTACACCTAACGTAGCTACAAAAACAGTTGTATAATCTATAAGCCAATTTAGGCCTATATATAATCCAAATGTTCTAGCCCAGCACCAGTTGTAAGGATACCTACCTGCAAGTTGCAAATCTATATTGAAACACATTTTTTTATCCATCAAAGTAGATCATAGTAATATGCAAGCATTACTATGTTACATTACTGCTTGGCAGCAGACTACAAGCACAAATCGGTGGTACCGACCCAGACGGACACTCGACTTGTAAAAGAGTTAGTCCTACCACCTGGTGCTAGGTACATAGTTAAAAAGAAAACCTGGACCTGAGAAAAAGATAAGTTATTTCTTCATGTACATTCAATTCTTATAATAATCAATTCTCTATAATTTTGCAGTAACATTTAGTAATTTTAGCCATCATAGCTTGGAATAAGCTTCAGAGGTGCATGACCGCTAACGACTGCTACGTCGTAACCGCTACGTTGTAGCCGTTTCTCTACGCCGTAGCCGCTACGATTTTATACACGATAGCAAAGGTTTAAAAGGTTCGCAAACTTGAATAAATTTAAAGGATTTAATCTCATCAAAGAAATCAAGATAATTCTGTTTCACAGTTCACCGTAAATGGCGGGCCTGCGCGGCACTGCAGTGCGCTCGTTACCCTGAGACATTAGGTATTAAGTCTCATAAGCCCAGTAATTTCACTGGATACTCTGCTCATCAAACCGGAACACAGTAATGCTTGCACACTACTGCTTGGCGGCAGACTTCACGAGCAAAGCGGTGGTAACAACCCAGACGGACACTCGCAGAAGAGTTAGTCCTCCCACTAACGCTAGGTTAGTGGGAGGTACTTATAAATTATATTTTTTTCTAATTATCATGCCGTATACGTGCCGTGACGCCACCTAACGGTTCCAACGGAAGACCAGCGCTGGTTTTAAACCAGCATTACGCTGAGTTGGGACCATTTTGTGACGCTATTTCTTTGGTTTTATTTGCTTATGTATTTGTGGTTCTAGGTGTTAAGTGATCACAAATAAATATGTTTTCTTTCTTTCTTTCTTTATGCGGATTTTTTTAATTAACCAGTTTTTTAAATTCAGCCAGCAATAATTAACTGCTGATACTTTGAACGGTAGCGCGTTGCCAAAAAATCTCTCGCCAAGATGCGCACTAATGCGGTTACTTATCGTGTTAAACAGAAGACATTAACTTAAGTTAGATTCATTTGCTGGCACACTCGGGCTCATATATTCTGTGAGCTTAGTGCACGTTTTGATGTTATTTATTTCACTTATAATAGTGTAAGTTGAGCTGATAGGCTAATAAAATGTCTGAGTATTTTGTTATGATAGAACTAAAACCTCTAAAGGTTTTAGAGCACTCCAATTGGAATCCGTTGGATTGGAATGTTGTGGAACATTCCAATCTAAAATTCCAAAAACCGTCCGCGTATGGGGATTACGTGGAGTGATAGATTCATAACTCAAATTCAAAAGTCTTTATTCAAATAGGCCCCAAAGGAGCACTTATGAAAGTTAAAAAGACTCTAACAGCGGGCCTCTGCAACATTCGTCTACCCGAATCACAGACTAAAACTAATGCTGTCTTTATAAGAACATAATAAATGACAAAGACACCAACAGACCCAATCCGTGCAAATAGAAATATTAGAAAGCCAAACGTTCCAAATCCAACGTTCCAAGTCATCATTAGTGGCCGATACGACACTCCATTTCGCACTCAGTTGACTAAAAAATGGAGTGATGGCGCGCTCGGAATGGAGTGACCGTCTTTTCGAAATTGGACCATCGTCCCACTCAATTCACGACTCCTGGAGCGATGGATTAGGAATGCTCGTGTATGGGGGCAAGAGCCCCCATACACGCCGTTCTAAGTAAGAACTTAGAACGGCGATGACTCAGTGATATTGAAGCCGCCCTTAGCTTAGTATATCCATGGTTCGAATCTGAGCGAGCTTAAGTTTTCGGTGAAAGAAAGCATTGTAATGCAACCATAGCCGGCAAACAAGCAAACAAAGTTTATTTCGATTCGACAAATAGAAGTAGGTTAAAATTTACTTGTAAGATTTTATTAACATTGTTTGTTAGTTAGTTACAAGTGAAGGTAATAAAAATGTGTTAATATCAGTTTTGTTGTATTAGCTACTCTTAGATAATGATAAATACATTAAAAAACCAAGTTCCAATATAATAATATGATACTAGCAACGATTCTGGAAACTAGTTTTAATTTTTAATTTGATGTCGTCTATAGTTTTTATTTATTATATTTCTAGAGTTTTAACGAGTAAAGTTGCGAGTTAGTTAGTGAAATAGTTTTATAAAGTAAAACTTAAATATTAATTAAAGATAGTTTGATCAAAATAAAAATATCGGCACGTCGCGTCGTCGGGGATATAATATAATTTATTTTTATATTACTTACTAGCTGCTGCTCGCGGTTTCACCCGCGCGGAGATAATGGTTTTCATGGTTTTTCTTTATATGCGCGGAACCCTAATTCTTTTTCTAAAATAGAAGTAGCCTAAGTTACTCCTTGTAACATAAGTTATCTGCCAGTGAAAGTCCTGTCAAACAGACAGACAAAAATTTTAAAAATGGTTGTTTTGTTATTGGTACCGTATATACTTACATGTGCATTTGGTAAAAAGCTGTTATTTTGATATTACAAACAGACACTTCAATTTTATTTATTTGTATAGATAATCGAAGTAGGCAAGAATAAGTTAGCTGAAGACGGAGGGCTCCTCTGATTGATTCGACAATTGCAACTAATAAACATCATATCAAAGTTAAAAAAATTTCGCGAAAGGCAAAGTTAGCAATCAGAAGACAAATAATTTCTCTCAGTCGCCAGCCTCCCCTCGATAGGCCTATCATCTAGTAAATGATAAAGTATGAAACCAATATCAAATCAAATTAAATCAAATCATTTGTTTGCAGAAAAAACACGGTATTTTTACATACAATGGTCAAATAGATGTTTTGTGACTCTATATTATAGTGCACATGTTTTTTGCTATAAAAGCATGCAAATGTTTAATATAACAATTATTAATTTAATATAACAATAGAAAATAAAACAATTCACTCTTATCCTTATACCTTTATGAGCAATTGTATATAAATTTATTTCGGCTATGTCAAAAGCGGCTCTTACGATCTGGATCAAATTTTGTATATAGATAAGGTTTTGCTTTTTAATATTTCCTGTAAAATCACTATGTTACACAAAAAAGAGGTTTAAAAAATAACCCAACCGAGCGAATCTCGTACATCCAGGTAGGTATTCCTTCCTGTTTAGACCTAAGCGTTGTTCGCTACCGCCTGTTCAAATTCAAACTCAAAATGCTTTATTCAAATAGGCCCCAAAGGAGCACTTATGAATGTTAAAATAAATGACTCTAACAGCGGGCCTCTGCAACATTCGACTACCCGAATCACAGCCTAAAACTAATGCTGTCTTTATCAGAACATAATAAATGACAAAGACACCAACAGAACCTGACCCAGACCCTGTGATAGAGAAAACCGAATGGGCACGAAACTTTGCACAAATACAGGCGATAATTATAATGCTCTGTATATCCCTCCACCCACAGCGCCGAATAACGCTTTTAGGTCAGAACAGGTCTTTAATAAATACAGTTTGTGTCGTCAGCAAATACCTGCACCGATGTAATTTAAAGCTTCATGGACGGAGAACATATTTTTAAACAAATACACTCTCAGTTGAGCTGTGGGTTGTATCGGTGGCTACCTCATTATTCCTCCGCATTCGACTGGAAATCAAAGTCGCAAAAAACCGCACTGCAATGTGGAACACCTGTTACGGTTTTGAAGGGGGTTCGCATTGCACGTGTACCTGCAAATAAATACAGTTTTATGTATTACTAGCTTCTGCCCGCGGTTTTCACCCGTGTTCCCACAGGAAACGTGCATTTTTCCAGGATAAAAAGTAGCCTATGTTACTCTCCGGTCCATAAACTATATCTATGCCAAAAATCACGTCGATCCGTTGCTTCGTTACTGCGTGAAAGAAGGACAAACCATCAAACACACTTTCGCATTTATAATATTAGTATAGTAAGTATAGTATGGATAACGGCACAAATGATACCTAAACATGAAATCAATAATATTTGAAGCGATGATGGCTAGAATGTGCTTCAGCCTTCGGTGAAAGAACACATCGTGATGTAACCGTTAGCATGGTGGTAACACAATTCTAATACTCACCCGGCTAGCTTCCTACCTCAAGATGAAAATCTGTAGCCAACGGTCCGTGTGTGTTTGGAACTGTACTTGTAAGCCAATCCTAATCTAGGTTAGCGCCTCCTCCTAATTCGACCGCATCGTCCCTTTAGATCAGCGGCGCGAGTACGAATCTTTTCGATAAATAAAATTCGATAAAATTGACAGTTAAAATCGATAAAACCCACTTTATCAATTTTAACTGTCAATTTATCGAATAAAACCCACTTTATCGATTTTAACTGTCAATTTTATCGAATTTTATTTATCGAAAAGATCCGTACTCGCTCCGCAGGTCTGATAGTATTCAAACACTAAACTATCAAGTGTCAAAAAAAGTATGGCAAAAGATAAAAAAGCATTTTAAAGCAATAGCTTTAATTAATAAGTGTAATAAGATTACCTAGCGCATTGAATACTAAAATACATTAAAACATCTTAATCCTAAAAAGTGGTTGAAAGAATAAAAATTGGCCGTAAAAAGAGCTCATCGAAAGTTTGAACAATGCAAAGTTGCACGGCCGAGCTCCGGTTACTGGTTTTATTGAACGATAGATTATAATTTTATACCTTTTCACCTGACTCATGTTTTTAAAATGCTCAGTTATTGAACTCTCAGATTAATGGATAAGCACGTCTGCGGGTGTAATGGAAAATTGAAAGTAATCCGTGCTTCAGATGCCGCCGAGACAGTATAGTAAAAATAATTGGTTTCTGTAAATCATTGTTATCGCGATGCTCATCAAGTTTATTCGCGATACGCCTGTTGTATGACTGCAGTGCGAGTAGATGTTTTTTTTTAATTCTATATAAAATGGAAGCTTTTGTCCCCTGCATGTGGAGGCGGATGTTCAGCAGTGCAGCCCTTTTTCCGGCTGGTGATGATGATGACATAACCCATATGCAATTAGTACAGATTCACAAATTTAATTTTTCTGATATTCAAGTAAATATAAAAAAAATATGTGGCGCTTCGAGCAGTGTTCTCAATATTATTTTATTATGCCGGTTTTATTTGATAACAAAAATATTTCGTAAAACAAGATAAACAAAATTTTTGTGACGCGAATGCGATTGTTATTTGATAAGTCGTAAGATATAGAATGACCAAAAGCTAAAGTAGATAATTATATTATAAATAATAAATAGGACAGAATATGGACAAGAATTTTGCTGATAAATTTGGAAGTACTTAGACATGAGACTTCAATCTCATGAGACCAAATTTCTTTTTTACGTAGCTCATAATTAGATGATAATTATAATTTTATTTGCAGCGATGATGGCTTAGTGGTAGTGACGTGACCACCGTAGGTCGAATCCTACATCGAGCTTGAAATTTTAGTGAAGGAAAATATAGTGCTACAACACATCATCGTGGTAGGACGCTTCTAGCGCTCGTCCGAGTAGCTAAAAGTTAAAAATCAGTCGCGGAGCACCTATCGGTTTGTCCTAATCTATGTCAGTTTATTCACCATCTTCAACTACATCGTATTGTCATTCAACGTCAGGTGAGATAGTGAAAGCGTCTAACCTATCTACAAAAAAGTCTGATTGTACCAGCCCCTCTGATAAAGTTTTTTTTTATTGAGGAGCAACGATTCTTTGACGATAACTGCGTTTGGACAAATGATTTGGAAAAGGACCACGAAACAAATAAATATACAGTATAAAAAATATACAGTACAATAGAAGTTTATTAAAACTATCTCAACAACTAAAGTGGTTAAAAATGTTATAAATAACACACAAGTACAGAGATACACAAGTTTTCGTAGAAATCTGTAATAGAATCTAAGTGAATGTGTACCGAGCACGGTGGAGTCTGCGGGTGACGACGACTTCGAACTCCAATTGCTACACAGAGACAATATCAGTAGATGCGTTTAAAAGCTAAAAGCTCATTTTAACTATTTTATTATTACAATAAGTTCAAGGACTCAGGGAAGAAAAATATTTTGATTATTTAACACCATTTTTCCTTTCATTAATTAACAACATTTTCTAGTTCTCCATTTTAATTATTAACTTAAAATAGGTATAACTATAATCGTTCAAATCAGCTAGTGGTGATGTGCTAGTGCTATGCAGAGGGCTGTGATTTCTGAATTTTACGAGTGATTTCGAAATCACCGGTGAGAAAATTGACTTTGACATAATAAGTCATACCCACCCTATAGTCACCCTGTGTACGTTCCTTCATAAAAAAGGACAAACAAACACACTCTCGCATTCATAATAGTACGCATTCCAAGTAATTTTTGCAGATAACATTGCACGAATTTATTAAACTTTTACAATGAACTAACTGTTCCCAGCTGCAGCTCATTTTGTCAGGTGCCAGATAGCAGAAAGCTAACAGTGAAAAGTTGTTGAACCGCATAAATTATGTATCAGTTTCCATTGATTTATGAATTCAGAAACATAAATATAGGATGCCGCAGATTTAAGTTTATGTATTATTATTTAGTCGATACCTTAAATAGACAAAAAATAAAAAGGCCAATAATAAAGGAATAATAAAATATAAATAGAGAGATTTCAACTCGATAATTAGACAGATTTTATAGCATACAAAAGTGGCGCAGTGTATAGGTACATACATTTTATACAGTGCAGTGTTGAAGAAGTTGTTTGACTAATCATTGAGCTTCAATAGCATGTCCCCATTTTTAACCACATTTCGTACAGCTTCTAAGTGAACCAATTTTCCATCCACAATAAAAAGAAGAATCTCAAAAACACTGGTTCAATTTATCACATAAAAATTAGCCTGGTTCTCCACATTTTGATTTACAGCAGCGATCAGTCGCGGCAAAGTTTTATAACTTGGCGGTAACAAGAAGAACTTTTTAATTTACGTCGTTTATTATTCTCATAAAAAACATCAAATTATGAGTAAACAACTTCAGTTGTTTAACAAAGCCTAGAGCCTATTTTTAATTACCTTACTAAAATACAATACTTTTATTATTTGTTCAACAAACTCAAAGAAATTAAGAAAAGTTCTAAATAACCAAGTGTGGTCTATAGACAAACATCCCCTCCTTAAGGGGAAGGCCGATGTTAAGTGGGTATTTTCCAGTTGATGATGATTCATTTCCACTACCTTTATGAGATTTGTTGTTTTTTCATAGTGCCTCAAATACATTATATCCAGATCCGACTTTGCACTCAAAAAATGGATTTCAGTATTCAACTATTCGTAATTTGTTAAAGTATTATTTAGTTTATGTTATTTGGTAACGAGACGAGCTGGTCGTTTGCCTGATGGTAAGCATAACGCCGGCCCATAACAATTGCAGTGCTACCCAGAGCTTTGAAACACAAAGGCCTGCGCGGCACTGCAGTGCGCTCGTTACCCTGAGATATTAGGTATTAAGTCTCATAAGCCCAGTAATTTCACTGGATAAAATATGTGCTGAAATAAAAACCTGTACTCATAAATCAGTTTTAATAAATTAGTCAAAGTATCATTGACTTTTAAGGGCCAATCTTTCAATTGCAGCGTTAGTGGACTGATTGCTAGTGAACCGATAAATTTTAGTGATCCGTTATGTGCTTGTCATTTTTTTTCGGGTCTTTCAATACGAATTTAACGGACCGTTAGCTACCTAAGGTTTATTTCTTTAGAATGGCAACAATTTATTTACGTCTGCCTTCACCAAAAAGTTACTATAGCTCTGATGATTCAGAGAATTTACGAAAAGTTTTTTTCTTGGCATTATATTGTTGGAATCCTTTTCTTATTTGCAATAAATACATATAGCCATCCTGTAGTCAAGCGAGCGAGGCAGCCCGGAACATATCTGGTTAAACGTCGTTTTTATGACACTTCTACGTGTTGTTATTTGCATAGCGACCGCTTCTCCTTGGTTACTTGTTGTTTTTTTGAGTTTTTTCATTGGATTTAAAATATCGCTTTTTCTGTGGCGAACATACCACAGAAGCCAGGAAATAAAGAAAGAAGAATTTCGCTTTTACCGTGAGATTCAAAATGAGTGAAAAACTGAACGCAAAATTACCAAAACGAAAAGAAAAGGGCTGTAAATTTCCTCAATGAACAAAATAAGTTTCGTCCCATTTGCATTCTTCCCAATGATCAGTGCGATTCTGAACAATATATTATGGGGGCATGCGTTGCTGGTTGATATTTTGCAAGCGAGGCAAAACGCGCACTTGGCGCCAGTCACATCACTTCAGCTTCCACATATTATTTATAATGTTAGATTTTTATAAGTTTACAGTGTTTTGTATATAGGTAATTATATTTATACTTTTTTACAATTGTGTTTCTGTAAAACTTTTTTTCAAAATGAGGAGTATTGATGTGGGGTCAGGCGTTGCAGGTTGATATTTAGCAAGCGAGGCAAAACGCGCTCTTGGCGCCAGTCGCACCACCACCCTGCAACCGCGTGCCCGGCAGCCCTCGCTTTTATGTTTACGTGTGTCGTAATAAATGAGCATTAATTAATGTGACTTCGGGCTTATGATTTCCTATCTAGTAGAGTGAGCACATACCTATAGGGACACATACCACCTAGCACCTACAACTAAAATATTCTAATCAGTGCTCATCCTATTCCTCAATTATTATCCATTTAACTTCTATAGAAACTGTTATAACCTTACTAGCTTCTGCCAGCGGTTTTCACCCGCGTTCCCACAGGAACCGAGTATTATCCGGGATAAAAAATAGCCTATGTTACTCTCCGGTCCATAAACTATATATAAGTATGTCAAAAATCACCTCGATCCGTTGCTTCATTGCTGCATGAAAGAAGGACAAACAAACAAGCCAACAAACAGACAAACACACTAGAATAAGGTAGTTTGGCTTTGACATGACGAGTTAGCGAGAGACTAACAACCTTATCTGGCCATAAAACAGTCCGATAAAGTTATACCTCCGCTACGTGTTTTATTCCTCCGTTAACTCGTAACTGTCACTTGAAAGATTCAAATTTCTTCTATCAGAGCAATAAGTCTTAGCTGATTCTTTAACGCTAGACTAAGGACGTTATCTCACTCTTGAAAGATCCGCCCTAAATGTTTTTTACCATATACTCATCGCCACAGATTTATAAGAGCCATGATACTGCCAATACGTAGAGTCGTCCAATTATGCAGAGGGTGTCGGAATGGCCTCCCAGACAACAATTGCGTTTGTTTAGCTAATCGAACGGTCTGGCGTGGAAGTGGCTGGGCGTAGTGTTGCCAGGGTCGACGATACGAATTGGACAAACATAATTTTCTACTTTCATACGTACGTTCTATAAACGTCGTAAGCTATATACAACTTCAGATAATGTTAAATTCCTGCGAGAAGAGTGCGCGGACGAAAATAAAGTATTAATGTAATAATACATCGATGTGCTATAATAATATCGTGGCAACCGCAAACTAAGTATGATCTCTCTTAAAATAATTCAGAGGTTAACAAACTAGAGTACTTGTAGTCCACATTCTACTAAAGAAAAAATACAGCTTTTCCTAGTGCTGATGGAACGTTTGGTCCAATCAGACGGTAGATATAATAATAAAATGTAATAAGGTTTTTTTAAATAAATGATACCAATCCATACAGATAAATAAAATTGAAGTGTCTGTTTGTAATATCAAAATAACAGCTTTTTACTAAATGCATATGAAAGTATATACGGTACCTACAATAAAAAAAACAACCACTTTTAAAATTTTTGTCTGTCTGTCTGTCTGTCTGTTTGTTCCGGGTAATCTTCGAAACGGCTGGACCGATTTTGACGGGACTTTCACTGGCAGATAGCTGATGTTACAAGGAGTAACATAGGCTATTTTAATTTTAGAAAAATAGGGTTCCGCGCAAAAAAATAAAAACCATGTAATTCAAAATCTCCACGCGGGTGAAACCGCGGGGCAGCAGCTAGTAAGAAGTAAAATTGCTTTTAAAAAAGCGGGAATCGACTTCAATGACAAACTAATAAATAGATTTCTATAGGACCAATATGAAAGTATATCCTTTCAAATAAAATAGTTTTTTTTTAATTCTGAGGTAGATATATAAGAAAAAAAATACAACCGAATTAAGATCCTCTTCCTTTTTTGAAGTCGGTCAAAAAGCTACTTTTGTCGCTGTCTGTTTGTACAGCACGGCGTGGTATCTGATCTCGTTAGCTAGTAATTGAGCGGTTGCGTCTGATGCTGCAGCCGAAATGGAAAACTTAACTGCGACTGTATAATTGTTCTGTGAGCGTCTGTCCTTGATTAGATGCTCGGTTTTGGAGCCACTTTTTGTTTAGCTGTCTCTATTATTATTGTTACGGTTTAGTTCACTATTATATATGTGTATCACATTTTTTTTATAATTAGAGTGCCAGTGCAGTGTCACTCAGAACTTTAAAACACACAGGCCAGCGCTGCACTGCCGTGCGTTTGTTACATTAACATAGTGTAAGTATAAAGGTAGAACATGGTGTGGTGCTGGGGTGCTACGCTTTGACGTGAGCATGAGCAAGTCAGTGCTACGCCGTAGTCATCCCATCGCTACGCAAGGGGAAGACGCGAGGAAGGACAGCAGTCCTCATTGAACTACAAGCGATAATACACGTGATGATTATTCAAACCGAGTGTCTCATTTCTGGACTTAACAATAGGTATTAATTCTCATATGCCTAGTAATCCTTTGCTCATCAAACTGGAACACGCAAGCATTGCTGTGTTCCAGTTTGATCATTTTAGTGACAACAACATAAGGGTGCAACTAGTCAGGCAAACGCTAGAAAATGCCTTACTACATGATATGATTGCATTATGATGATTTCCTTCAATGAAAACTCGAGCTAATTATTAGATTTGAAACTCAGAGTTACAGATCCGCAGATCATCTCAGCATAAGTTTCAGTAGAACCCTCTTAAAATCAATTTTCAGATTTAACTGTGCACAGACTGAAACTCTACCGTATCTAATCAACATTACAGATTTTCGAAACATGAGAGTAATCACAATTTGTTTTCTAAATTGATCTACTCTTATCCATTCTGCTTGATGTAAGCATATTTTACAAGACTGCATTACAGACTCTACTGTCCTTACGAGCGGAACGTAGAGCCATCGATACATATTGGCATCATAATAAATAGACGAGACAAAGCGCTTTAGATTAAAGGTAGAGCATAAAGACGTCGAAATGTGTTCTTGGCGATACGGCAGAACTAGTTTAGGATGATCCCGAACATATGCAATGCTCTCCATTTTAGTAATGACAAGGAGAACATATATTTTCAAAATTTATAGAGAGCAGCGTCTGTATATTTTCTTTTGTTAGAGTCAGGGATCGTTTAATAAGATTTTCAAATTGAAAGCTAGAGACATATTGATTTCACGTGAGTACTTGTACGATATGATATTGTTTTTGTATGTTTTTGTTCGTAGATTTGTTGTTTTAAGTTATTTAACTTTCATGAGCGCTCATCTGGGGCTCGTGTGATAAAAATATGTGATTTTCGAAAATTAGATTAACCTATGTGTTATTCCAGAATCTAAACTATCTATATTTCAAACTTCATCAAAATTCGTTTAGTTATGTTATGGAGATACGTGCTAACAAACACCCACACGAACTTTTGTATTTATGATATTAGTAGGATAAGAAGGATTTATTTGTTTTGAAGTTACAATGCTAAGTTTCGTAGGCAGACAGCTTTACACATGAAATAATTTTTTTACGTCATAAATTACATAAAATAAAGGTATTTTTAAACCTTTGTTTAATGAACAAACTAGTCTTGAGCAGATAAAAATCCATCTAACTACAAAAGTTTTGGTTTAAGTTAAAAAAGAAAAACAGAATGAAAAAACGCATCATGTTGTCTAGACAATATCTATAATTATTGAACAATTACGAGACAATAACCTCCCCTGCACAGCCTCCCTCAGATGGATAGGTTCCAGGAAGATGTATTAATTATTGTTCATTGCGCGCGAGACAAGTGACTGTCAGTCGGGAGGTGTCAGATGCAGCCCTACGCTTCCATCGACTGGTGAGGCCACGCATAAAGCGTTTTGCTATGTTTTTTTTCCATTTTCGTGGTACACATTTTAAGCGATGTCAAAAGACAATTTTAACTTTACCAAGTTTAAAAATAAATCAAGAGCCTGGTTATTGTTTTGGGCTGCGGATTTTATTTCCATTTGAGTTGTCATTCTGTAAATAAATGTTAAACTAACTGGCGTTTGCAAGTTATTACTTTTGTGATGAATGTGTCATGTTATGCAGACCGTAGAAGCTTATGCTTCAAACTGCATAAGCAAACGTACGGTTGCTTGTCAGAATAACAACGCTTTTACGTCAACCGCGAATTTCGAGTATCACGAAATCCGCGCTTGACGCAAAAGCGTCTACACTGCCCCTTAGATATAAGTTTACTAAATATCTCCAACGTGAAAACCGTGTTCTTTCTTAAGTAAAATTTTAGCATGTGAGTATGTCAGGTCTATTTATAACATCAATAATTATAACTCACATTTGACGCAAATAAAAAATATTTGTTGTCTATTCTTTAAGCTAGCATCTAGTGAATTATAGTAGTGTGTCATCTACATTATACCTGTTATTTTTTGTGCAGGTCATACGTCTGCTTATAAGCGTCACGTTAATATTTAACGTAATATTTTATATTTACACATATTATGCAATTATTATGGGCCGACTTTATGCTTACCATCAGGCAAACGACCAGCTCGTCTCGTTACCAAATAGTATAAAAAATCCTATTTATAAGCGTTGACACTATCCCGCTTGCTTCTTGGCGCTACCCGACCTGCTTGAGACGCGCCTCGCATAGCAATAACAATTATCTTAGTGGATCTGATTGCCCATCTATTAGCAATGCATCCGAGCGTGCGAGCTGGCAACACTGGTGCTGCTGGCACTGGCATTATTAAAATAGTGATAAGTTTACAACCTCTAGTTACTGCAGGAAGTTGCGTATTTGTATTGTTTTACTTGTTGACTGATCTTAACTGACGAAAGGTCTCACTGACAAGTAAAGCCTATCAGAAATTGCTATTTGCTCTTTAAGTCAACGGACGAGCTAGTCGTTTTCTGATACTAAGCATTATACTCACATTAACTGCAGTACCGCCCAAAGCTTTGATTGACAAAGGCTCGCACTGCACTGCATCACCCTAAGTATAGATACCTATAAACACTGACCACTTTCCTGACTTCAAACTGGAACACAGCAATTCTTGCACACAATTTATGTTTCCACTGGTGCCGTTACTAAACTTGCCTCGTGTAACTCGGTGTATCTTGCTTCCATCACAACTAAAGGTGGAGGAGTAAAGGAGACGGAGAATACAATACAATAGAAAATCATTTATTACTCACAATGAAAAAATTTAAAAATTCAAAATTCAAATTGCTTTATTCAAATGGCCCCAAAGGAGCACTTATGAAAGTTAAAATAAATGACTCTAACAGCGGGCCTCTGCAACATTCGTCTACCCGAACCACAGATTATTTAGTCTTTGACCCGAACGTACAATTAGTTAAAATTTTAATTCCGGTAAAATGATAACTAGTTCAGTACCCTTTCGATTTATTCAAAATCTGTACAAAAAGTTATGCCAGTAAATTACTATGTAACTTTTTTTACATAAAAGCTATATAAATACATAAAACCCACTTACTAATAGTTAAAATTTAAAGAAAGCTAATTCTGGCTACTGCCAGGACAGTTGCTCGCCCCGTGTAAACGCTCCTGTGTTGCGTCGATAGGTGACAGCGAACTACGCATTGAACCGTGAGCTGCGGTGGGGCTCAATGGGACGCCTGATAATGAGTACAGTAATTATTAATTAGTGCTAATTAGTTCGCTATTAATTTTGGCTCATGGTTTTATCGTTTCTGCCAAACAGTTTGATTAATGTCTGATGTTCAATTATTGTCAACTATAGTTAATTAATGGGCGATGTTGTATTTTATAAAGTTATACTTTATGTAGATGACCATAAGTTCATTTTCGTGAGATGAGAATTGGAATGTGTCGGTTGTAGGCGAATTTGATACGTACTTCCCCCGTACGACCAAATTCCATATTTTGACGTGGGCTGTCCGATTTTCATCATTCTGACGTTCCGTCCATTTCCGATATGGAAATGGAGTTTGAGCATACAAATAATAATTCCTCCGTGTATTTTAGAATGTCACAATAATTTTATGAAACATTTTATCGTGTGAATTGATAAATGTGAAATACATCGCACGTTTTTACATTTTTACGAGTGTCATATGAGTGACAGGTTCATTGGGTTATTCAATAGATTCCCACGCAGAAAATGAACATGCACTACAAATTATATATTTTAGGACGATGGTAACGTAAGCTCATACAATACAAGGCGTACTTACTGAAACGAGTGAGATGCCTATAAGATGTTTTTATTTGTTGAACACAGAATCAAAAGCACTTTGGTCAATTAGACTAAAGCTTTTGATAAATCCTATTACTATTAGAGATTCTTACATTTGTAAGGTGTTCAGTAATTTATAGTCTAGATATTATGATATTATTTCGCTTTTATGTAATCGTAGTGATTGTATGAGTAAGTGAGTACGGGTGGATAAGTAATAGTGAGTGTATGTATGTTTGTCTCGAAATACTAGGGAAAACATAGAAATGTTTCAGTCATTTTTGAATCAATAAAATATTACTATTATTAGTAACTTAAAATAAACAATCACTATTATTAATTTTCTAGATTAATAAGCCAAGCGTAATTCACAAACAATATATAATACATAATTTCAAAAGCCTTCAAAAACCTCACGAGTTACGGAACAGAATCTCCAATCGAAAGTGTATTTGCCCATTATCACGAAAAAGTTAAGCAAACGAAACAAAGACAAGTAAATAAAGCGGGAATGGAATAAATAGAGATAAAGGAAGCCAATCGAAATGAAGGGTGCCATTTAATCTGGTGGAAGTAACGAGAGCCTCGGAGAAGCGCCGGCAAACACCACGATAAAGGTTTAGCTGTTCACCGTACAGTCACGTCTGATGTACACTAGGTGATGTGTGTTATGTGATTCTTAAAAAATTTCATCAGTTTTTTTGTATTTTTCTACTACTTCTGAAAATTAAACCTTCTTTTTCATTTGGACGTGATGAAATGTAACGGTCATGGGCCCAGCTTTTAACATAATATACCTACTATATAGCTATAAGTTTTAACCATTCGCGATTCGAAAACATCACGAGTCCCGTTCTCAAAGTAAATCTTTCCTGTTACCCTATCCTACTCATATTATAAATGCAAAAGTTTGTGAGAAGTATAGATGGATGTTTGTTACTCTTTCACGTAAAAACTACTGAACGAATTTTGATGAAACTTTACAGTAATATAACTTATACATGAGAATCACACATAGGCTACAATTTATAAAGATGTATACCACGTGGGCGAAGCCGCAGGTGTAAGCTAGTAATATATAAGTACCTACCATATATTTGCGAAAATGTGTTTGTTGATTTGTTGGCTTGTCCTTCTTGCACGCAGCATCGCACGTTCTATATTTTCACACGACTCCACAAAAAAGGAGTGTATTGTTTTTGGGTCATGCTGATCACAATTTGAGGATGTACAATGTACATACTTACGCTATAGAGTTTCATAGCGGGTAATGTTTACACAAGCAATAATTTATTTTATAGTTTGGTTGAGGTTAGAATAATTATATTTCGGCGAATCTTCTCGGTCCTATTTTGTTTTGCCCATAATTATTGATCATAAAAACTATAAACCAGTTAACCAACAAGTAAAATTGCTTTAATAACACCTAGCGGTATAAGTATGGCTGAAATGCATGTACCTACCTTACATCAATGTTATTGTCGCCATATTTATGCAAATAAATAGATTTGATTTGATTTGTAAAAGCGACGAACCGACTTCAATGAAAAGCTACTAAACCGTTATTGGTGAAATTTCTATGGGACAAATCTGAAAGTATATCCTTTCAAATAAACAAATAATATTATGAATCGGTTTATAAATGCCGGAGGTAAAAAACATAAAAAATAAAACAACCGAATTGTGAAACTCCTTCTTTTTGGAAGTCGGTCAAAAATAAGCTCCTCACATAAGTGACACAGATTAATTACATTAGTCACACGATAAATCTGTATCATTTCTATTATTATGTCGTCTGTAGATTAATTAGAGCTGTCTCGCGCACGCGATACTTGTACGGAATCGATATAAATTACGGCGCTTATTGGGTGTATTGATCGTCTGCTCGGTCTCCATGGTATAAGATGTGTTACAAACACAACTTAAACACACACACACAACGCAATATAAACACTATGTTATGTGTATGTACTTAATTTTCAAAGTCAATTCACACTGAATCTCAAAATTCATACCCTTCGGCATAGTTTAGGGTTCACCATTAGCTAAAAAATTTTTTTCCTTAACAAACGTAAGTTGACCCAAAATAATCTATTTGTAAAGTTGTTTTACGTATCACATTTGTTATTTACGCAAAGTTCAATTTCCTAAGTGCAGCAAAAAGTCTAATCGCGTAAGTCAACAAGCAACAATGAAGGTATTTTCGACATAAAAACCCAGCGAAAGGCTTCATCGAAATCTCATTTCGTATTACTTCCATCTCGTAAATTAACTGAGCGGAAAAAACAAAGCTGTAATTCTATATAAATCGTTTAGAAGCTTCGGAAACAGTGTATTATTAATAATAGGTAAAAACTTATTATTTAAGCCAAAAAAGCTAGTCAAGATAGTGATTCCGGTGACGGTCGAAGTGACGTTCATATTACACAGGTTACCAAACACCGCTTGTTACGGTTGAACACTTTCCGTCTTCTCCTACCAACCATTTATCTAAACTTTTCCATTTTATTTCAAACTGTAGCGTTTGACCATGATCTCACCTGATGGGAGGTGATAACACAGTCGATAACAATTCACTCTTGACTTAAATTACACACTGAGGCTGTGTTCAGCCAAACACAGGACGACGTACTTAGAGCGTTCCACTTCTTTGCGGGTATTATATAGAAAGTGGAAGCAAAACGCTTCGTGCGGATAGGTATTATTTCCACCATAAAAGGAAAGGGCCACCGTTTTATAGTGACGTAGCCGAACATCTGGTCGTCCGATTGTAGAAAAGTGAAGGGAGAATTCAGCTGTGCCGGTCTTGAGAACTCACCATGATGTAGCCTATAGAATACTGACAGATTTCACGTCGTTGCGATGGACTGAAGTTTAATAGACCCAATTAACATGTCGTCGTTTATGAGCTTTTTTGCACGTCGTTCCATTCAATTCAAAGCCTCGAGCTCATACTTGGTGGACCCGTTCAAAAGGTGACAACAGGACTCCGTAAGACCGAACCTGTGTTTGATTCGTACAATCATTATGAGCAGCAGAACGGTTCTTATAAATTTCATTTACCTTTCACGTGGGCGTTCCATCTAACATAAACGGTTAAAAGTCAATAAACCTCTTACACACCGCGCGAATGTACAAAACGATTAAAGGAAATTGCCACTTAAAGATGTTCCGTTGCTGTGTCATTTGGTCCGAAATAAATTTGGGTTCACTGTTCGCGCGGAAAGTTCGAACACTGGGAAGTGGGTTAAATTTAGCTTGCAAGATTTGGCCTCAACAAACAAATATATAAACATTGCAAGTTAAATGAAAGCACGTAACACAATTTTTTATGTTATTTGGTTACGAGACGAGCTGGTCGTTTGTCTGATTGTAAACATAACGCCGGCCCATAACAATTGCAGTGCTACCTAGAACTTTGAAACACAAAGGCCTGCGCGGTACTGCAGTGCGTTCGTTACCCAGAGACATTAGGTATTAAGTCTCTTAAACCCAGTAATTTCACTGGCTACTCTGCTCATCAAACCGGAACACAGTATTGCTTGCATACTACTGCTTGGCGGCAGACTTCACGAGCAAAGCGGTAGTAACAACCCAGACGGACTTTCGCACAAGAGTTAGTCCTCCCACTAACAAATGAACAACGTTTTTGTACTTGTATACTTAAAATGTTGCCAAAAAAGAGCGCTAAAGGCATCTACAAGCATAATCAAATACAACCGCTAATATTTAGTCCTCAGTGGATCTTATAAGCCTGATTCACACAAAGCTTTCTAATACTTGTAACAAATAACCACATTAGACGTCGTTACGAGCCATAACTGTCTGCCACCATACTTTACAGTTCGTAAACCCTATTTTTAAACTCAACGTAGCGTATTGAAAATAAATTATACTTCGCTCTGAGTTGTCTGCACCATCCTTCATAGTTCTCGGGTAATGGGGATATCTTGTATGCATTATGTTAATTATGAAGATATATTAGAAGATATATTTCTTTAATGTGACGGCCCTTTAGGGTTTTGGATATGTTTTTAGTATGATGGAAGTTATGGTCAAATAATAGTTCTAATGCTTGCGATAATTTATTGAAGAGTCAGGTTCTTTGTGGCTAACAATAGTTCTTTGTGACGTTTTATAAGTCTTTGTACTTCTTTTGGCTGAAGTTGAGTAACGATTGAACGACTACATTTTATTTTGTAATTTTATATACTTCTTGCATCAGTACCGAAAGGAAGGCATGAAGGAAGTAAGATCTATGGCCGGTGGTGAGTTTATAACATCGAAAAGACTTACAGCTGGTTTAAATTATTCAGGCTATATTGTGAGGTCTCGGCGTACGAATAGAACCGCCCCTCCTCTTCACGTGAGTGCTGCAACAGCCGGGTAAGGGAATGTTCAAGGAATAGGCAGCATCATCCGTCAACAACAAAATCTACTCCAATCAACAAGATGACTGCCAAGATATGGCTAATGATGATGATGTTGTAAAGTTGTATCCTATTACATTTTTATAAAAAAACCAATAGGTTCTTCTTTTGTTGTTCTCAACAACGTTAAATTGAAATTCATTCACAACACGAAGCTAACCTCTTTTGTCAGCACGTATCCTCCTGTCAAAGCCGTTCACCCTCATCATTCTCCTTGGACATCACTGCGGTGACCTTGGATGGCAACTACGGGTACAGTGGGCATGGGCGGCGAGGGCGGCGAGGGCGGGCGGCCACCAAACGTAACGCAACGTAGCTCACGTAACTTGACGAGGGTAGAATGCAATCTACATGCCTAATCTTGCGTAATAGTACGCAAACACCTTTGTAATTTCTTTTGTTTCAAATATATTTGAATGAAATTGGAGTGTACATTTGAGAAGTTGTTCGTTTAAATTTGTCTATATATACAAATAAATAAAATTGAAGTGTCTGTTTGTAATATCAAAATAACAGCTTTTTACTAAATGCATACGAAAGTATACACGTATGGGAGAGTGAGAATGGAGGGAGTCCAAATACCTCAGGGTTGGAGTAAAACAGAGTATAAAGTTAAAAAAAGGTCTAATGAAACTTTAAACAACACCATATGATTATTTGATAAGTAATTTTACAGTGGGTTCCATGTCCACATGGAATTTACATGCACTAATAATAGGTAGGCCTTCGCGGCGGAGCGACAGTGACGCGCGCGTGTGTTTCAGAGCGGGCTAGCGACGAACTGCTCAATATTCCAGACGCGCGCGCGGCATTTGTTTCTAGACAAAAGTTCTAGAATTTGAGAGAAAGAGTAGGCGCTACTCCGCGTATCGAGGCGGTATACGACCTCTCGAAGCGCGGGGTGGCAGCGCGGAGGTTCCAGGTGAAAAGCGGTTTGCTATATGCTCCCCCTCTAGTCCAGGGGAACGTCCTCGCTCCTGGACTAGGACACTAATACCTTTCACTGGGCGTCCTCGCTTTCTTTTTGTGAAGATCGGCTTAGGCGGTGAGGTGTTGTCTCTACTATTGTAGGCTGAGAGATTTGGAATATGGTACTTACCAAGTTCTTCATTGGACTGATCCACATGGGAGAGTTGTTCTTGCCGTAACTGATCAGTGTATTCGAACTTGATATTGAAAGACCTGAGTTTCAAGATCCAACGGACTAACCTACCTGTTGGCGATTTTAGAGACAGCAGCCAACGAAGCGGTTGATGATCACTCCCGATGATAACTGGTTGGCCATCAAGGTAAGATCGAAAGCGTTCAACTGCCCAAACTACGGCGAGCGCCTCGCGCTCCGTAGTGGAGTAGTTGCGCTCAGCATCGTTTAGAAGACGACTGGCGTATTCTAACGGTCTTTCCTGGTTGCCTTCCCCTTGTAACAAAACTGCGCCTAAGGCGTAGTTACTTGCGTCAGTACGCAGAATGAAGGGACTGCTGAAATCAGGTTGAACCAGTATCGGTGCAGAGGTAAGTAACCGTTTTAATTCATTGAAAGCATGGGACTGATCTGAGCCCCATATCCAAATTTGGCTTTTCCTTGTCAAACGTGTTAATGGTTCAGCTACTTTTGAAAAGTTCGGAATGAACTTTCGAAACCATGAACATGTTAGAAGAAAAGTCCGTAAATGTTTCAGATTTGCAGGTTCCTTCATTTCGAGTACCGCACTCACCTTTCGAGGATCGGTGGAAATACCTTCTTGGGTACCTATAACAAAACAACCATTTTTTAAATGTTTGTCTGTCTGTCTGTTTGTTCCGTGTAATCTCCGAAACGGCTAGACCGATTTTGACGGGACTTTCACTGGAAGATAGCTGATGTCATAAGGAGTAACTTAGGCAGCTTTAATTTTAGAAAAAGAATGCGGGTTCCGCCCATAAAAATAAAAACCATGAAATCCAATATATCCGCGCGGGTGAAACCGCAGGCAGCAGCTAGTACAAAATAAAATGAACTGGGCGCGCGCCGCTTGGTAACCGCACGTCATATAAATAAGGCCTAGAGTCCTCTAAAGTTCACTCACACTTGCGTACAGAGAACTAGAATGTCGTAGGGTTCAGTAAATATTTGCCCCTTCAACGCGGAAGGGGAAGCGCTGGTACTACTACTTGAATTACATAAATTCCCACTACATAGCCATTCGTATTACATTTGGATAGCATATTTTTTCTTCTGCCTTCACTCCTATACCATCAAATTGCATGCCACAGTCACACGCGAATGAAGTAGATGATCTACATCGAAAGCTAGTGGCCGGGAACTATTAAATAATAATAAATAAACGCTTACACTCATACCCCGCACTAGGATTCCCTGTGTCGCAGGTGGCATGGGCACACACAGATACACCTCGCAAACATCCAAGATCCAAAAATAAACTGTATGCTTACACAAAATCTGCCCCGGCCGGGAATCGAACCCGGGACCCCTCGCTTTGGAGGCAGGGTTACTACCAACTTAGCAACGGAGCCGTCAATTTCCGTATTCAATCTATTATAAAGCCTTCTTCTAATTAGAGTTTTAATGGCATCCGTTACATCCACTTCCGTTCTACATTGCCGGACATAGAATAGCCAGCGCATAGTCTGAGCGAAAGCAGCGAATTGCCGAGTAATTGGAGCGAGGCGAGCGGAGTTGGTTCATTAAACTAGTTAACACCTGCTACGGGTGCATTAGAGTTGGCTTATTTGTTCCAGGTTCCAGGAATAGAGATATTTTAGGTATCCTACCTCTGTTGAATTACGAAATTAGGTTATTTTGTTCTAACTTTTAAAGCTTTGGGCAATCTTAATTGGATTGAGTTTTGTTGCGATTATCTGCATTGTTTGCAGTGTTTCAAAAGAAAACCATACATAAATTCATATGAATATTCATCCAAAGAAGGTTTGAATAGAGTATTATAGAATAAGCTGCGTACGGTGAACACTTTTAGCGGGTGAGAGTAGTCAACGGTCATGCAATCTTCCAACAAGCGGGTCATCTGACCGTTGGCTACTAAAAAAAATTTACATAATTTTTACAGGTCGTAAGTACAAGCATACAATAATATACAAGAACTAGGCGAAGCACACATGATTAACTAATAGAGACTTAGATCTATCCTGTCCCTGGCGTCAGGAACACACTGGTGCTTTTTTATTTTAAGTTCTGGGCAGCAACGCAAATTCTTTTTTTACACGACTGCACAAAAAAGGAGTGTAATGTTTGTAGGGTTCATGAATGTATGTGAGTTTCTTTATTACACCATAACTTTTAAATGCCTTGCAGACATGCTTCTTTTGTATACTCTGGAATTGAGAGATGTGCTCTAAATAGTTGCCACATTATGAATAAAGTTGGTCTTGAATTCTTCTATTTTGTGACATCTTTATAAGATTCGAAATCATTAGTAATAACGATGTGAAACTATATTATTATAATAGCAAAAAATATTCACCATCAGAGACACAACGCAAAGAATGCAAAAAGAACTCAGAAAATAAAGGTTTTTCAAAGAATAATGGCTAACATTATTATGCTCGCTGCAAAAGAAAGACTTGGCTAGTACAGTAAAAAAATAAAAATATTACTTACATCAAAAAACATTACTAAGAGCCGTTTCACACGGAGCTTCGTGTTTTACGTAACGTCATAAAAAATTATCTTAAAGAAACCAAAGAAAATATCGGGAGTAAATCCGCGTGTTCATGGACTATACAATTCGAGGGTCTCTGACATCCACCAAGCCACACTGGGCCCGCGATTTCCTTGATGGAAAAGTTTGTAAAAAAGTGAACATTTATATAATAACCTTCTGCCCATGGTTTCAACTGCGTAGTATATATATTTATAGCCTATGTTTTGTTTCAGAACCTAAACTATTTAAATTCCAAATTTCATTATAATCGGTTTAGTTGTTACGGAGATACGTGGTAACAAACATTCACACACACTTTCGCACTTAGTGATATTAGTTAATCTTACAGTTAAAATAAACAATTTTCCATGTTTCAACAAAAACACTTAGATGCTTTTTTAGCTAGACAGTGTCTAAACATAATGACACAACAGAATTGAGTTAGTTAATTGTTAGACACTACTTAAATCAGGATTTGTGGTTGTTCATATTTAATTATACGACTAAGGCATGTTTAGGAGTTAAGCACTGTTTAACACAGATTTAAAGTGTGTTTAATTTTTTTGTTGTAAGACCGTATTACATGCTTAAAACACATTGTTCAAATCGAGTTTTTTTTTTGGTTTGTATAAATCTGTTTGTGTCATGATATAGTACAGGTACTTTTACTACATATAAACTTTTCAGTACTTCAAAAAAAGATTAATCCCATAAAGGTTTCGCTATTCACCATTC
Organism: Crocallis elinguaria; assembly: GCA_907269065.1. Classification (NCBI taxonomy): domain Eukaryota; kingdom Metazoa; phylum Arthropoda; class Insecta; order Lepidoptera; family Geometridae; genus Crocallis; species Crocallis elinguaria. The sequence continues at coordinate 17,286,432 of OU026068.1, forward strand.
AAATAAATATCCGGCAAGCTCGCCACGCGAGATCTATATTTATATCCTAGATAGATTAGTGTAAGACCATTATCTCGAACTTAACACGTTAACTCGACCTTGACTAATTTATTTTGTTTAAAACTAATAACTTGAGAGTATTTTTAAACTATGTTAAATACTTTTTAAAGTTATCTACTGGTTCCAAATGCACCGAGAGAAAATGTATTAGAATTTTCTCTCGGTGTTTTTGTTCTTAGCACGTTCCTAATAATGAACGTGCTACGAGCAAAAATACCAGAACTTACCTATACCCAAACAGTGTGCATATTAAAACCAAATAGATTTAATAAAGGCAAGTCCAGGGCAGTACGCGTCGAAGTGTGTGCACTCTGTGTGCACAACACTCTACGAAACTTTGTCGGTGACAAGTGCTGTTATAACAGGGCTGCCACTTGTGACTAAAATTCACAGACTTTAATTAAAGTCTGTGCTAAAATTACATTTTCAAAGAACATTTTCGTTGGCTGTGCTTTTTACAGATGTTGTAGCGTGCAACCTTCATATTTTGATGGTCTGGCCATTTCACAAATTAAAATACTCACTATTTAAAAATTAATAGGTATTGATAGAGATGTTATCATATATATTGATCGAACATTCGAAAATAACGAAACTTCAAAGTTTTATGCTATAAGAATAAAACCTTCTTAGTTCTGACTATGGAACCGTGCACACCACAGACGCAGATTGAAATCCTGTGGTTGGTGAAGGGCTACTGTTCATGCTACCGGGTGTCGTGTTCATTTCATTTTCAAATTCAGTGTCATGGGAAAAGCGTACCATTTTTCATATCTAAATAATTTTAAATTTGAACTTGAAACCACGCGACCTTCATTACTATACAAAAGCTGTATTTTCGAACTAGAAAATAAAATTATTTAAGTATCATTAACTTTAAAATAATTCAAAATCAAACAGTGACTATCTAAAACTGTAAGAGACAAATCGGCCATAGAACCGCAAAGTGCGTCTGACTGCGGCGAAATCTCGGTGACTGATGTCAGATGGGCCAGCTCCGTCTTACCGTTACCACGATCGTACACATTGCCTTCAAACGGTTGACGTCCATTCAAATCAACATTTTATTTCAACCAACATATTATTTAAATTAACACTTAAACTTTTTGTGTAATGTGCCGACCCTGCGCCACGATATATAAAGACCTACGTCCAAGTGAGCACCTCCATTATGCGAGCGGCTCCGGCGGGGAGCCCCCGCTCGGAACAGTTTCGTTTTAATGTTTTCTCGGCAAACACGACTTACTGCAAACTTCCTTTATAATATACACTCTCATTTCGTTTGATTAGCAAAGTTCTGTTTGTAAGCCGAGCTTAGCTTCCGTTCTTCACAAGATTGTACATTTACAAGTTGTAAGGTTATGCACGTTTTACTTAAAATAAACAAAGCCTGTCTATCGTAACTAATCTAATTAATTATCTAATTTTGCACGCTTATTTAAAGCTAAATGTGACGAGACTTATTTTTAAATAAATTTAAGATCCACAACTGTATTATATTTACTGCAATAAATAAATAAATATGTATATAAAATGAGCAAGGAGGTGGATAGTGTAACTCTTCAGTGGCTACTAGTAAAACCCCCGAGTTTGGACTCATATGATTCGTTTTGACGAGTCCAATAGATTTCACTTGGTGACGAGCTTCTGAAGATGGAGCCAGGATATGGAAGTGTATTTTTCATTCGTTTAAAGCACACATAGTTAGTAAATCCGTGATATCACCAAGTCGGCCCCAACGGAAGACCAGCGCCGGTCGAATGGCTGGCATATGCTGAGTTGGGACCGGTTTGTGGCAAACTATAGGTAGGATTTTGAAAATTATCACTAGAAACGGGATATTTACCATGTATATTATTTGATTTGAGTTTCCGATATTTCGGCGCTGTTGCAAACGCCATGATCACGGGAGAACTCAAAAACCTATAGGTAGGATATCTATAAGATAACGCTCACGCATACCTAAGCTATTGGGTTAACGTGTGCCTATGTTATATTTGTTAATTGTCTTTTGAAATGTACCTATTTGCTACAAATAAACATTTTTCTTTCTTTCTTTCTTTAAAAACCAGTGCGTTGCAAAAGCTTTGCGGTGGGTATGAATTGTACTTCCTTATTTTTTAAGAGAATTCTTTTGTGGGTTATAATGAAATATTATTAACACAATGTTCCTCCGCTGACCACCACAAAGACCACCGCGGCAAGTGTTTAGTGTACAGTGATTACTGTTAACTAAATATGAACAAAATTACATTCACGGAAAAGTATTGAGCATAGCAACGTCGCCTTCTATCAACGTTTGACATGAATATGACAACCTTACTTTATTATGTAGAAAGCTTTTGATGCTTTTAGCATTATTGTAGAAGGCTATGGAATGCAGTACGTTGCCTGCTTCTTTAGTTCCCACAATCAAGTAGCTAAGATTAGAAAAAAATAGATCTCCTTTTTCATCACAATTCCATTTTCTTCATCAGTTTTTTACTAGAACGAAAGGCCATGTCAACGAGAATTAGGCCCCGGAGGCTTGACCAGACCGTCGGTAGATCGCGGCCAAACGAAATATGTACATAGTACTTTTTAAACTTTCGCGAATTGAATTCATTGTATTAAGACAAAAACGGGTCTTTTCGCGCACAAATAATGATTTTATGTACATTGTACTCAAAAAGCAAAAAAGAGAGCAAAAAATCTATACATATTACAGGATGATCCATCAAGATGAGTCAGTATGGGGAAGTCTGAAACTGCAAGAGAGGACGAATAAAAAGTAATCCTTAATTAGAATATAAAAAAACACTTTTGGAGTTTGAAAATTTTCATACACACTTCACTTCAGGAATCGAGCCCGCTTTGGTAACATTATTATTCTTTTTATGATACCATTTATTTCCGTATTAAAACAAGCAACATTTATTTCAAAATAACATAAAAATACGCTTGTTTAACTAAGTAGGTGCTCGCTGCCCGGTACTATAAGTTGCTTACGCTCAATACTATCACATTTCCATTTAATAATATGAACATGATATGAATAATTTAGCCACCAGTAGCACTGGAACATCAAATCGCAGTGACTTCACTCGTGCACTTTCTCATATCTCCTGTAAATGGCAAACCACTAGGAACTAGGAGGAATACTTACCAATAAAAATCAAGAATATACAATCATCATACGTCGGCAGACGTCTACTTACTGAACATGGACCTCCCCCATAAATCACCACCTTGAATAGCTGCTTGCCTCTAGCATCCAACGGCTCCCCGTCTACCAGGTCGTCGGTCCATAAAATGCCGGCAAACGCTGTCTTCTGATTTGTGAACGAACTCGAGAACCTTTCTTCCTCATCAGCTGTTAGTACTGCAAGCGATGTGGCCTACCCATTGCCATTTTAACTTGCTAATTTTGAGAGTTTACTTTCATTATTTATTCATTACTAGCTTCTGCCCGCGGTTTCACCCACAGGAACCATGCATAAAAAGTGACATATGTTACTCTCCGGTTCATGAACTATACCTATCTATGCCAAAATCATGTCGATCCGTTGATCCATTACTACGTGAAAGAAGGTTAAACCAGCAAACGTACAATCACAGTTTCGCATTTATACGAATTATCCTCATTTTGTATTTATCATGAAAGGATACCACAAACATAGTCTTCTTATCCATAGCTCCTTGGATCTTATGAGGTCACATGAAAAATCTTACTCGGCTAGACAGAGTTCGGGAAGCTTCCACCTATCTTCTTATCGATAAGACAAAGCCAAAAACCAAGGAAAACAATATAATAATAGGAGATATTCTGTACACGAATTGAGGTAGGATGATAGAATCTATTACTCCTAGAAACACGAAATTGCTTGTTACTTTTTATGACGGTTCCTTAATTTAGATGGAAAAGGTAGGCTTGATCATTTTGTTTTTGGATCCATCCAATAACAACTTTGTCTCAGGAAGACGTTGATATTTAAAATTAATATTACGTATCAGTAATGTTAGCTTCAAACTTTAAGTTGTTTTATTTACAACTGTAAAACTTCCCACCTTATTTATTCAAGTTATATACTTATATAATACATAAACTAAAAATTCTAATAGCTAACGAAAATCCAAACAAGCTAATACTTTCAGCTTCATAATAAAGAAAAGAAAACATCGAACTCAGTGCTATATATAAACATCAATTTATTTCGTACCGTGATCAAAGACATTCTGATGACCCCTAATTGTTTTAGCAAGGCACACAGAAAATTTCAGCCCAAATGGAAGATAATCTGTATAACGTTCATTTTCGGTTCTAGGCGATGGAGTTATAATGTCTTCACAGTGCGTGTGTGTGTGTGTGAGTTCAATAATATCTTGTTGTAAGTAGGTTCACTGTCGCACCTGTGTCATGTGAGGCTAGTTGCGTAGTAGATTTCCCCAAAGGCTTTCAGTTTATTTTGCGATAGTTATACCAATATTTGATATTGAACGCTGATTTGAATTATTAATTCACGTATTTTATAGACAATCACATGTCTTAGGTATGAATTTTGTTGAAGAAAGATGATTGTTATATTTTTCAAAGACAATATGGAAATAGTTATAGGATATTTATGTATAATTTTAGTTCCTTATCATTTTGTTGCAAAATTGTGGAATGGAATAATTATGGATCAATTATGATGCGTTATTATTAAATTTGGATCTCTCTCTTATATAGTTAGTGAGATTATAAAGGACACCAACAAACCATAGACCATCATCTCAGTCTTCCTTATTTTAAATAACATTTTGATTATATCTGAACCGTAGAGTTGACGTCGTAGCTTTGCATAGGAACTCATAGAGACCATGTCTCAGTGCCATAAGTCATCACTGGCAACACACACTGTTTGAAGACCTTTGTTTTCAGGCTCTGCGCTATTGCGGACGAAAAGATAGGTCGAAGCTTCCCGAACGCTGCCCAGCCGAGCTGGTTCAGTTTTTTTAGTCTGTTATATAACGAGACGAGCTGGGCGTTTGCCTGATGGTACGCATAATGCCGGCCCATAACAATTGCAGTATTAACAGTTTTATTGAGATTAAATTGGCTTTTCTCATGGTGATGAAAGAAATATATTTCCAAAAAAAAACCTCTACTGATAATCTGCGGCTTCAGATGGGGCATAATTACTCTACAAAGGCACCTGAAAAGCTTGTCTATAACACCTAAATTGTGCGTGGCTTGTACAAAAGTATTCGAAAGTCGGCTACCTCAGTCGCGCGCGGGCGCTTGTAAAAGTACGACGCGTGTATTGTTCGGTCTAAATAACCGGTCCGGGCACTAGCTTCGTGCACTATCGAGTGTGTTGTTTACGAGGCGGTTGTCTAATGGATGGTAACGAACCGAGTAAGGGCGACAATGATTTGTCAATTTTGATGCATCAGTACGGCGAGATGACAAGAATTTGTGAAAGTTTAGTTATGGACGAATGTATGGAGGAAAATCGTAACTTGGAAAGTGGGAGAGGACCGTACAAGAGGAATCGTGGAGTGGATCAGGATGAGTTGTGGACTACCGTGGGAAGGAAGGGAAAGAGGTTTGCTCGTGCAACTTCTATAGATGATTCAACGAGAATACCTGAGGACAGTATAGAGGTGAGCTTGACAGGCACAGAAAAATTACCAAAACAATTCAAATTAGCAAAAACTCTAAAAGAAGAAAAGATTCAAGATATAGTACGCGTAAAGTATATTAACGCTTTTAAGGCCTTGATACAATTCAGCAAAGAAGAAAGTGCTGACAAGATTATAAGCTCTAAATTTTTTAATGAAAAGGGGCTTAGATGTCAAAAAACTTTAGAAGTTAACCAATCCTATGGAGTAATTAAAGACATAGACTTGGATCTTAGTGAAGAAGAAATTTTAGAGAGTTTAAGCTGTGATACTTTAATTATGGCAGCGAAAAGGCTTAAACGCAGAAATAGTTTCGATGGCCGTTGGCAAGACAGCGAGTCGGTGAGAATATGTTTCAAAGGGCCATCCCTACCTTCACACATATTTATTTTTGATACGAGAATTAAAGTTGACCCATATATATATCCAGTGACGCAGTGCTCTCACTGTTGGAGATTCGGTCATACAGTTAAAATGTGTCCATCTATTAAAGCTGTATGTCCTAAATGTGGAGATAATCACTCAAATTGCGAAAAAACTGAGTTTACGTGCAATAACTGTGGAGGGAAGCACATGGCACTTGCAAAAACCTGTCCTGTCTTTATCAAGGAGAAAAAAGTTCGCGAACTAATGGCAGATTGTAACTGTTCCTATAAGAGAGCCCTTACTTTATACACCCCAGATCCCCCCCCGGTCGAACATATTTTCCCAGTTATCTCAAGAGCCAGGAAAGAACCACAAAAGCAACAACAAGTTTTACCTGAAGGAAGTAGTGCAGATACTACAACGTATGCAAATATAATAAAGGAAACAGAAACTAGTTTAAATGGAACCAAGAAGAAAACCAAGAAGAACAAGAAAAGCACCACTACAGCAGCAAGTGAAAATATGAGTATGGATATAGTGTCAGAGGCCAGTGAAAGTGGAAGTAAGTCTAAAGAAGAAACAACTGGAAGTAAAACAAGAGGCAAAGAGACAATTTCTTGGAAATTATTGTTAAGTAAACTTAAGGAGAAATTATTAGAGAGTAATAGGTCATGGGAAGAAAAGATTAGCAGTTGTTTGAGGATTATATTTGAAGGGATAGTGTCATTTGTTGCTCACCACTTGTCTGATTGGTCTTTTTTTAATATTTTAAATAAATATGGATAGGAACACCTTACAAACATTCAGTAGTGCCAATGCGCATTCCACTGTAGTAGTAAACCTACTACAGTGGAATGCGCAAAGTCTTCAACCAAAGAGAACTGAGTTTGAGTCACTTTTAAGCCAGGAAAAGATACATATCGCACTAATTAGTGAAACTTGGTTAGATCCTGACAGTAGCTTCAAATTAAGTGGTTACAATATATATAGATCTGATCGCTCGGATGGATATGGCGGAGTGGCTATTTTGACACACTGGTCGGTAAAAGCACAACAATGTGCTTTCATCACCTCCAATCCACTTATAGAGATAGTTCATGTTAAAATATTAAATTGTGACCACTTGGAGGATATTATCTCAATTTACTGCCCTCCGTCAGCCAGAACTACTACGGGAGATTGGGACCAGGTTTTCTCTCGGTTGAACCAAAAGACTCTGATCGCTGGAGATCTGAATGGACACCATCCCAACTGGTCTTCGAAGCATGATGTTAGAGGAGATCAAATATTTGATTCTACACTAGACAATAATTACATATCACTTAATGATGGCAACTCTACACGCATAAAATTGGTTAATGGCGTAATTCAGAAAACTTCTCCTGATGTGTCCTTTTCTTCTACTGACATTGCGCTAAAATTCGACTGGAAGGTCATAAATGAGAACTTGGGTAGCGACCATTTAATGATTAAAATTACTATAGACGTTCGGAGATCCAGCTTAATTAAAAAACGAAGAAATTTTAAGAACGCTGATTGGTCGATGTATAAAGAAAAACTAGAGAGTGTGTTAATGAATTATGTCCTTCCAATTGATCATCAAGCCGCTTATGATAGTTTTATGGGAATTTTGAATGGAGTGGCGGATGAATGCATACCAAATACTAAAATTTGTGACAATCCTCTTAGGCAAGATAAATTTATACCTAAGCCATACTGGTCACAGGAATTATCTCGAGCTGTTGCTGAACGTCGGTTGGCTTTATCTAACTTCAGAAAGAACCCCACACCTGACAACTTAACAACTTTGCAAGGTAAAGTTAGTGCCTCTCAATTAGTAATTCGTCAGAAAAGATCTGGGTCATGGCAGAATAGGTGCACTAGTATTGACAGTACGACTTCATCTCGTGACATGTGGAACCGTATGAGGTGGATTAAAGGGTATAGATCAACAAGAACCTTTATAGATCGCAATAAAGGTGAATCTCTTTTAAGTAGTTTAGCACCAGACTACGTTCTGCCTGATATTCCCGGCTTTACTTCAGAAAATCCTCAATTATGTGTCGCCATTTCTGTACAGGAACTTAACAATTGCATCAAAAAGTCTGATACTACACCTGGTGAGGACAATATTTCATATTCTATGATTAATCATCTCCCTCAAATTGGTAAATGTATTTTAGTCTCTTTGTATAACAGATTTTTAAGTTCGAGTTTTGTTCCCATACAATGGAAAAAAGTCAAGATAGTTCCTATACCGAAACCTGGAGGTGATGGGAATTTATCAAGTAACATCAGACCGATTGCATTGTTGTCATGTCCGTGTAAGATATTCCACACAATAATTGCGCGCAGACTTGAATGGTATTTAGAGAAATATGACTTCTTTTCGAACGAAACAGTCGGCTTTAGACGTGGAAGATCATGTTTGGATAATCTGTCTAGAATAGTCAGCCGTATACAGGTTGGGTTTACGAAGGGTTTAGCTACGGTGGGATGTTTTATAGATATAGAAAACGCATATAATAATGTTAATTTGTGTAGTCTATTGAATATTTTAGATAATCTCGGAATAGGATCAGTGCTATGTAGGTATTTATGGATGTTTCTTCACTCGAGAGTTCTAACTATCCAACTGGGTAGTAATGATTTCCTTTGCCGTACTACGGGAACTGGAATAGCACAGGGTGATCCGTTGTCCCCATTATTATTTAATATAGCGACTATTAAAATTTGCCAACATATTAAGAACGTGTTTGTATCACAATATGCGGATGATTTTGTGCTTTACAGTTCCCATAAAGAAATAACGCATGCCGTGGTCGAGTTGCAGGGTGCATTGAATGTCATGGGTGGTTTAGTGGAGGAACTGGGACTATCTATATCACGCAGGAAGACTAAGGTTGTTTTGTTTACGAAAGGCTTAAATAGAAATACTATTAACTTAAAAATTAAAGATGATTGCATACAGCAGGTAGATAGCGTGAAATACTTAGGTATGTGGATGGATAAAAACTTAAAATGGGGTAGACATATTAACGAAATTCGTGACAAAACGCTTCAATATCTAAATTTATTTAAAGTTCTTGCGGGTTCAAATTGGGGTATGCATCCAAAACACCTTAGACGATTGTATATCTCGATTATTCGAAGTAGACTCGACTACGGTAGCTTTTTATACGATACTAGTGCTAAAAGCCATTTATGCAAACTGGATAAGGTTCAGAACCAGTCCATGCGGGTAATAGGAGGCTTTATCAAAACCACCCCTATACATGTGATGGAAAGCGAGTTGTGCCTTCAACCTTTACGTATACGTAGACTATATCTCGCTGGAAAATTCTGGCTACGAGCTAGATCTTTAAGTAGGAATGTGACTTCACAAGTGATTGAAGAATTATGTAATCTTTGTGTGACTAATAGTTATTGGAGACGAAAAAAAGTTCCTTTATTGATAACTCTGCATAGAAAGTTTAAAGACCAACCAGTACAGTCGTGGCCAAAATTAAAGATATACTCTCTTGATAGTTGGATAACCAATTACGACCTCTCTTCAAATATTATAAGCAATATTGAGGGCATTAGTTCTTCTAAGAAATCGTTCCATCAAACAGAATTATTTAACCATTGTATTACGTATCTAAAAACATATGATTCATACTATAAGATCTTTACTGATGCTTCTAAGGATGAAGTCATATCTGGAGCTGCATTCTTTGATCCTCAAACAGATGTACGGATAAAATTTAGAGTAGATGAAAATATTTCCATCATGCACGGTGAACTAATTGCCATCTCAGAGTCGCTGTCATACATATCGTCTTTGAGTGATCAGTACTTTGTGGTACTATCGGATTCAAAGAGTGCACTCCAACATTTGGCTCGGCTAACCTCGAACCTTCGAGGATATCCGATAGCCTACACAATATTAGATACTGTATGTAAGCTTCGCGCTGCTAACAAGGTTATTGTCATACAGTGGATACCCTCTCATATTGGCATCGTGGGTAACGAGGAAGTGGATCGGGCGGCTAAGGAGGCGGTAACCGACGGAATTTCATACAATTGTTTACCATTACACAATGAATTTTTACATAAAGTCAAGGAGATGTGTCGAGAAAGCTGGAAGGAATATTTCGATGAGCGTTCGCGGTCGAAAGGGATTTGGTACAAAACCATACAGTGTGAACTTCCTCGTTACCCATGGTTCGATGTAGGGGACATGAAAAGGAATCATATTGTGGCACTATTCAGACTTCGTTCCGGACATATTTTGGGTAATAAATTCAAACATCTCATAGGAAAATCTACCACACCAAATTGTTCTGTTTGTGGCATTTTAGAAGACGTACACCACGTACTGTCCGAATGTGTGCGGAACGAAGCCCAGCGCCGGGCACTCGCTTATAATAAAAAAAATGTCGGTAGTTTTAATAGTTTCTTGTCTTCACCAGTTTCTGGTGAAGCCGAATTACTGGTAAGGCTTTATTTATCCTTTATGGAGCAACAAACTTAAGTTATGCAAATGTTTAACTTAATATAGTATATTGTTTATATAAGTTGAAATTATGTTACGGGGGTGACATAGTCAGCAATGACAAAACCCCTTCAAAAAAATAAAGATTTAAAAAAATAAAAAAAAAAAAAAAAAAAGTCGGCTACCTGCGGGCAGTTACCGTGTCATAAACAATAATCTACGTCTATTGAAGGAAAACTGTCATTACTCTCCGGTTTCCAATCAATTTTGTGAAGGAACGTAATTTCATCTCATTTGCGGTGGTTTTGCTCTGTTTGGGCGAATGTAATTCCAAGGGCTAATTAAACATTTGTTTTACTCGTTATTTAAAAACAACAAGGGTGAGGTAGTGGTCCCGGCACGATATCGCACCCTAAGGCTAATGTGGACGTGGCTTTAATTGTATCAATGATATAAGCACGGCATAAAAGTCGTAGATATTTTCAAGAACAAGGTGGTGATAACAAAACCCCACACTAAAAAAATGAGCAGAGGTGACGCTACCTCACGATAAGAATCACCTACATGTAGCGTAATGTGAAAATGTAAAAAGACTTTAGTATTATAGCATGTAGTAAGGGAACAAACATTATGACCGGCGTACAATCGGGATGTTGACTGTATTCAAATAAAAATATAATTTTGCGGCGAAACGGTAGTTTTTGTGACAGAAATCCTATAAAACACAATATCTTTGTTTATTTTTAAGGAATTTAATTTTAATTTAATAATCAAAATGTAATCACATCACTCCGAAGTCACGTGACATAAAACGCGCGTGACGTCACTCACTCAATCGGAATGAGTATATTGCTCTTTCTACCTAGTATTTTAGAGTTATTTCTGTGAATTAGTTATCTGTGCCATGAATTGTACTAAGCGCGTGACGTCACATCGACCATGTGACCAGTATTGGCGTTTTGGAGCGAAACTTGAAATGGCATTTAAAATACATGAAAATTAAAGTATTAGCTGTATTTAAAAAGTAATTTTAAATATTTTTGGTTATAATAGGCCCATTCGCATCGTTTTAAATACTTTCCCAAAATCAGTCAACATCCCAATTGTAATAAAAAAGCTTTGTAAAAAGCACTAAGTGTATTAAAAAAGAAAAATGATGTGTTAGTCCGTACAGATCGCTGGTAACAATAAAAATAACCCACTTATCGCTGTCCGTAAGCGAATCAAATGAAAATAAAAGCAAGCTGTGTGTCTTCAATAGGGTTTAGCAGCCAAGTAATCACTTAAGAAGATTTGTAGCGCTCAACAGCGAAGCGGGGCTATTACGTACGTCTAGTAAACTCTTTCTAATAGGCGATTTATATTACGAAATCATAGATCTTAAAATTCTATGTACGAAATAGTAAAATACGAAGCAATAATTTTATCAGCCCGGTGTTTAAATAGGCTAGGCTACCTATTCATTTATACCTCAAGTGTTGATTTTTTTATGCTATTTGATACGCTATTTGAACGATACGAGCTGGTCGTTTGCCTGATGGTAAGCGGCCGGCCCATAAAAATTGCAGTGCCACTTAGAACTTTGAAACTCAAAGGCCTGCGCGGCACTGCAGTGCGGTTACTCTGAGACATTAGGTATTAAGTCTTATAAACCCAGTAATTTCACTGGCTACTCTGCTCATCAAACCGGAACACAGTAATGCTTGCACATTACTGCTTGGTGGCAGACTTCACAAGCAAAGCGGTGGTAACAACCCAGACGGACACTCGCAGAAGAGTAAGTCCTACCACTAACAAAAGTTGATACATGATTGTAGTCAAACTATGACGTAGTAATCAAAAAAAGATCATCTTTCTATATCCATCATCAAAGGGCTATAGATAGTCATCAAAAAGAATCAATGAAATGTTATAGAGCTTTGATTTTCTATCACAAAGTTGATTATCCAATCAGAGTGGGTACGCGTCTGGCTAACAGCAGAGCAGATCGAGCAGATCGACATCAGTGCATTAGCAAACAGCAATTGTAAACAAATTTACACAGACTGGGCGCGTAGGAACGTGATGTACTCATAGTTCCATTAGTTCTCTACGTTAGTTATGTGAGGTAGGTAAACAGATGCTGTGCGAATCTGGCACTCAAGGATGATTTAGTGAAAATGAAAGTAGTGTTTGAAGGTGGGTCGCAATACTCGTAAACTACAACGCGTAGACTCTTAAATATAATTCTTTTTTGTACAACTCGAAGAGGTAGCTGTAAAATAGAGGCTCCCAGGCTAACTACTATAGCCTTTTGGTCAGATGACATCGTGAAACAATGCGTGAGGCTCGCGCAGGACCGAAAAGAATAGCGTGCAAAAGAGATTTATACTCAGCAGTGGGTAATAGTTGAAAAAAGGGACATCACTAGTAGGTTTCTTGCCGCATAATAATTGTCGCGCCTAATGAACTCCAAAACTTAGTCATACTAAGTAAGAGTAACTTAATATTATGACAATGTTTTAGACAGCACTAAACTCGCTCATAACTCTGAGATATTTCCTTCCTCATCTAACTTTGTTTTTCAAATTGGAACATATTAACACTTGTATATTACAGATTACACGTACAAAGCTGTAAAATTATTTCCAACGACTTACTAACTTTTACGTTCAGTCAAGCAGCAAACCTGTAGCAAAAAATCTTCCTAATTCTGAATGTATCTTTTCTCTCCGCTGTAGCAAAGATAACAACGTATTTACAAGCTTCAATAAACACTGTAACAAGTCACATCGATGAAATCACGACATTTTTTAATAAAATACCTTCTCATACTCATCCAACCATACTGTTGTACAGTCAAGTGACTCATTGTCTTGGCTTTTTGAAAATTGTGCCAGACGGACACTCGCAGAAGCGACCTGGTAAAACGTCAGCAGTGAGAGGGATTTTTATATTAATGTTACAAAATCAAGGTTTAAGATCATCTATAACCGACTTCGAAAAAGGAGGAGATTATATTCGACTAGCTTCTGCCCGCGGTTTTCACCCGCGTTCCCACAGGAAACGTGCATTTTTCCGTGATAAAAAGTACCCTATGTTACGCTTCGGTCCACAAACTATATCTATGCCAAAAACTTGCTGCGTTAATGAATTAAAGAACTGTTACTGCGTGAAACCAACAAATCAACAAATACACTTTCACATTTATAATATTAGTAGGATTGTATGTTTTTATGTATCTTCACCGATTTCTCCGTCAATTGTGGACTGATTTACATATAAATTTTTAGAAAGAACATTTAAAGATGAAAATATGTTGTATTTTCACATATCGCGGTGTTTTCATCGAACTCGGTTCCCGCTTTGTTAAAAGCAATTCCATATGTTTAATTGTTAAATTCGTAGTAATAAAGTAAAATTGATGGCTGACAATAGTCATTTATTTACATGAAATGACTACACAGCTGACTGTATTGAGGACGAATAGTTTATCTATTCAAATTGATGTTGTCGTTCCACCGAGCGAGAGCGGCGTCTTGAGAAACATCGAGCTCCTGGCTGAAATAACAATTGTTATTACACTGTCTGTTATTCAAACTAGGAACCTATATTTATTAATAGAGTTACTTTCGAAGTGGTGAGCTCAGAGGTGGTGAAGTCGGCCGCCGAACTTGTAGGTCGGTGGTTACAATCCTACAGTGAGCTTGCTGCTTGAGCTTTCAATTAAATAAGCTCTCTCACTCGAAAAATGTCATAATAATTCAAATTTTACTCTGTAGCTATATTAAGGATTCGCTTTTTAATAATTTATATTTTTTTTATATTCAATTTGATACGAGCTGATCTTTTGCCTGATGGCAAGCATAGCCCCAGCCTATAACAATTACAGTGCCACACAGAACTTTGAAACACAAATGCCTGCTCAGCTTTACAGTGCGCTCGTTACCCAGTAATTTCACTGACTACTTTGCTCATCAAACCGGAACACAGTAATGCTTGCACACTACTGCTTGGCGGCAGACTTCACGAGCAAAGCGGAGCTAATTGGTAAGTTGCTGACCAAATCCCTAATCACTTACTTCATTTTAATTAAGTTTGTTGGAAAACCTAAATATGTAAATAAATCCTCTTCGAAATAGGCCATCCTTGCATTTTTTTTGCTTCACCAATCAAAAGAATAAAAACATTAATATTATAGAGAGAGAAGCGAAAGAAATACAATAGTTACTAATCTAATCTATTACTCTAGTTATCCTACATTTTATTTGATCATCATAGGTAAAGGTTTTCGTCTACACCTCGGCTTCTACTTGTAAATACTTTCGCACAGTACCTCACTGGTCATTAGGTATTTCATCACTCAACACTTTGTCGACGTGCCCTATTTCATCTTCTTATTCAATCAAACCATACTGCGAATCAATTTGTTAAAAAATATTGATGACTATAAAATAGTATTACTTTTGTCCTAAAATCACAGACAAAAGTTTGTATGATAATATGACACGAATAAACCGAACCACGAGGGCCGCTAAGGGTATTGGAGATGTATTATTGTAACCAAATAGTGTAAGTTACACACTCCGCTATATTGAGTTCTACCGAAAATTCTACATGATATGAAATTTAAAATATATCGATTCAAATTCTGCGAATAGGCTATAGACATATTTAAATGTTGTTCTTGAGTTACTACAGAGAAGAAGAGCAAGGGGTAATAATACCAGCGGCGCAAGTCGTTTCGATAAATTTGTCGAATCGAAATCACTGATAAATTTATCGAATGTTGCGAGTAACGATGTCTGATCGTAAAGTATTGTAGTAGCTCAATATTCTCTTTGGATTCAACCTAGCTTTCGATAACTTTTGTCGAGTGTATCGAGGTTCGATAAATTATATAACATGTCGATAAAACCCACTTTATCGATTTCAACTGTCAATTTTATCGAATTTTATCGATCGAAAAGA
This sequence comes from Crocallis elinguaria, assembly GCA_907269065.1. Classification (NCBI taxonomy): domain Eukaryota; kingdom Metazoa; phylum Arthropoda; class Insecta; order Lepidoptera; family Geometridae; genus Crocallis; species Crocallis elinguaria. The sequence goes on from OU026068.1 coordinate 17,301,928, forward strand.
TCCGTATTTTCGCCACTGTTGTTGTATTTGAGATCAAAATGCGTATTATACTCGTACCTATGTTGTTATGGATACTGAATGATGAACTGGATAATGGATTATGAACAGAAGGTAACTGTAGTCTGACTGTCTTGGTGTTGCCAATGAGGTGGGTGGGTTCCCAACCAGTCACACCAAACGAGTTACACTGGTGGGTTTTTTCCATCGAATTACGCAAGAAAGACTCGATGGGAATTCTTTTAAAAAATGTTGCAACTAGTAACAGTGTGACTCGATGGAGAAAAAATAGCCCGACGAGTCACAGTGTGATTAGGCGTGACGTGTTAGATGAGCGATAAGCTCGTTTCTACAGTTATATAAGTAATATAGCTTTTAAAAAAGCTGAACACATTGATGGAAATATCACGTTATATGAAATTTTTTTCACCTTTAGCGGTGAGGTGGTATTCTTTCATAAAATTTATGAGACCACCTCGATAATATTCCTTTTCAAGCAAAAGAAAAAAAGAGCCAAGAGACAGTTCTGAATATTAATAAATAGTATACTATTCTATGTATCCAGATAATTAGGAACTATGACATAATCCCACAATCTTCAGACAGAACGAATAAATGAACTTTTTTCAGTCACACAAATTTTCATCTCGTTGCAGAATGCAAGTCAAGTAGTAACGTGCAAGCACTACTTTTGATTACTATGGTTTGATGAGAAAAGGTAGTCAGCGAAATTACTCAGGGTGATCAGGGTATTCAGCATTGTCTATCAACCACACCACAGGAGGCTGTCAAATTGCATTGTACCTATTACATCACAATCACCTTCCAATAAACATCAAATTGGCTGTTAGCACGTAATGTTTACAATAGGCGTATTTATAAATATTATGCACGCATTCTAGTACGAATATACATATTGCCACGTCTACGTGAGGAAACTCCTCGCGAATGTAAACAAACAACTAATCGCTTCATAGCTCGTGTACGTCATAGCGCTGAGAGATCGTGGTTGGATGGAACGCAAAACAAACTTTTTGGACGGAAATAGGTACACGACAGGTGTGTGGGATTTTTGGATGAAGGGTTCTGACGTATCTATTGCCTATTGAAGGAAGGGAAAGAATTTCTCTCCACTCATCTGTGAAGTGAAAGGCCCTCAATCCAAAGCATCTGGTGGTAGGACTTACTCATATCGGTGAGAATCCATTTTCAAATTTTTGGACTTAAGCACCGCTTTGCTTGTATTATAGGTTTTACTTGATGGTAGGACTAGCTCTTCTGCGAGTGTACATCTGGGTTGGTACCAGCACTTTGCTCGTGAAGTCTGTCACCAAGCAGTAATGTGCAAGCATTAGCTTGCACATTACTGCTTGGTGACAGTAATCTGTGTTCCGGTTGGATGAGCAGAGTAGCCAGTGAAGTTACTGGGTTTATGAGACTTAATACCTAATGTCTCAGGGTAACGAGCGCACTGCAGTGCCGCGCAGGCCTTTATGTTTCAAAATTTTGATTGGCACTGCAATTGTTATGAGCCGGGGTTATGCTTAGCATTAGGCAAATGACCAGCTCGCCACGTAATCAAATAGTATAAAAAAAATGCATCGACATAATAGTGCCACATGGAATTAACGTACCATGTGACTAGGGTGATTTGTTATGGGGTGAATTAGAGAGAGACTGCGGAAACGAACCCCAAAAAATCAAATTCACCTCGTGAACACTACGCCAGGAAGCAGGCGGACGCTGTGATAGGTATTTCTTTATTTAACTCCGTTCTGACACGGCGATGAAATATCATTTCTGTTATTTTACGATAACTCGCGTTTTATTTGTCTAAACATCTCGTAAACGTTTACCGCGTTACATATTACGAGTATATATTCTGTGGTGTTACCACAAAAGCAACTTTTAGACGCTTGCTTAGCTAAACAATGTTTAACGATAAACATCTAAAATGAATAGAAATGTCATAACAGAATGGATAACTCCATTACACACGTGGCTATAAGGCATGTTTATGAGTTAAACGCTGTTTAACACATGTTTAGGGTGTGTTTCATTTTTATGCTATATTCACCAGGTGGATTTTTGAAGCTAGAATATAACCGAGATTTTTTGTGTTAGATTTTTTTGTGTAAATAAGGAATTAGCTTTTAAACTACTACATATCTCACTAGATGATAACTGACGAATTGTTTCAACGTTTAGCCTAGAAGAGGCCGATCCCTATTCTAGACTTATATATTATTTTAACCATGATGCCGGAAAGTACCTACTGTACATTTCTTGGCGACAGATTTAGAACTTGAGGGCTGAGGCTCGTTGCTATTGCTAGCCAGGCAAGATATTGGTGTCGATTCTAGCATTACATACCTAAACTAATTTTAGTTTCGCTCTCTCTTTCCAATGCATAACATGAGAGAGAGAGAGACGGAAGATGTCTGACAGATCTAAATTTTGTTTTAGAGCTGTCAAATATCTTTCGATCTTGATAAATTAGATGCCACTGAATTCATTGCCATTCAATTTACACTAGACACAATCAAGTGGATTAATTTGACAGGTGTAAAATATATTCCATCTCTTTCTCATGTTATGCATTGGAAAGAGAGAGAGCGAAACTAAAATTAGTTTAGGTATGAAATGATAGAATTGACACCATTGTCGTACCAAGATTGTTGCAGCAATTATTTTTTAGTTGAAGAAAGCTCAAAGCATGGCCACTTTCCGGCTCCATCATCAAACCCGCTCTGTGACGTTATTATATTGTGTTGTCACCCGATTTACACACGTATGTATGTAAATTGTAAGGCACCGGAAAGTGGTCAAATTTAGCTTGCAAGATTTGACCTTAACAAACAAATATACATACATACAAAAATTGCTAGTTAAATAAAAGCTGTAGAAATAGGTTTATTTTTTTACGAGAATTTTTTTTTATGCGTAAGTAAATAAAAAGTACACTCTAATTAAAAAAAAGTTCAAAGTACCATCGATCACGGAACGTCTCCAATAAATCCAATAGATAAGTTAACCGTTAAAGATCAACAAACTAAACTAAAACTATACTCCAGCCAGTCCCGAACCCGAGGTGGCGACCCGACGTAAGTGACCGAAGTTGGGACTTACGAGACTCCAAAATAGAACTACTTGAACACAGACTTTCCAGAGTTTGTTATTCAGCACCTATTAGCACGAAATACGTGCTATACTTATCTTAGGATATATCTTTCCTTTACGCATTTTTAAAAGCAATAAAGTGACAATAAAATAACCATCGGTCACGTATCTGTGTTCCGGTTTGCTGAAGACAGTACAGTCAGTGAAATCGCTGGGCTTATGAGACTTTATACTTACTTAATGTCTCACGGTAACGAGCGCACTCCCTCCTGCACAGACCTTAGGGTTTCAAAGTTCTAATTGAACATAGTTATTGTTATGGGTTGATGCTTACCATCAGGAAAATGACAAGCTCTTCTCGTTACCCAATATTATAAAAAAAATATTGTAAATACGTAGACCCTGACCCCTAACTAGGATTTTCTGTACAGTTGTACTGAAATCTAATTAAAACATCCGTAGTAATAAATGTGAAAGTTTGTACGTTTGTTAGTTCATCCTTCTTTCACATAGCAACGGAGCAACGGATCGACGGGATATTTGGTATATATATAGATTACTCTCCGGGTAACATAGGCTGCTTTTTATCCCGGAAAATTTCACGGTTCCTGTGGGATCGAGGATAAAACCGCGGTCAGAAGCTAGTCTAAAGTACTCAATACTCGTCCCACTCAAAAAAACTAACTATCACAATACCCAGTATCCTACGTGGTTTACAAGTGGTGTCATTAAGAACTTAAATTATAAATATTTTCACCTCAAAAAGTATAAAGAGTCAGGGAAAGAATTTAATTTAGTTATGTTTAAATACTATAGACAGTATTCTAAGGAACTGATTGACGCTGCGTATGATGATTACATCAGCCAAACTGAGCGCGGCATTGTTAAGGACCCAAAAAGTTTCTGGAATTTTGTAAAGAATCAGAAATCCTCTAGGCAATTCTGTGACCAATTTTTATATCAGGGTAAACCTATCACCACAGCTGATGTTGCCAACACATTTGCAAAATATTTTGAGTCGGTATTTTTAAGCGACGTACCTACGTTGTCAGTAGAAGACGCCGAGTCTGAAGCTGCTGATTTGTTGTGCTCGTCACGCGTTGCGTTGGACTATATCGATCAGGCTGACTTGTTTTGTGCAGTTAGGCGGCTGAAGGCACAATCATCTTCTGGGCCAGACGGTATACCGCCCTTTCTAGTAAAGGACTGCATGCGAGTTTTTAAAACGCCCTTACTGCATATTTTTAATTTGGTATTAAAAACGTCAGTTTATCCAACCGCGTGGAAAACTTCACGAGTTACGCCTGTTCCCAAAAGTGGATTAAGATCGATGGTCGAGAACTACAGACCCATAGCCGTCCTCTCAGCTTTCAGCAAGGTTTTCGAATCAATTTTGAATCGCCGCATCTCCATGCAGATTTGGCTTCGGCTCAGTGAGAGTCAACACGGTTTTCGCGTTGGCAAGTCTACCACGACCAATTTGATAAACTTTGTTGACTACTCAGCTGCCGAGATGGACCGGAGTGGGCAGGTAGATGCGGCATACTTTGATTTTAGGAAGGCTTTTGACCGGGTGCATAATGACGTTTTACTAAAGAAATTTGCTGCGATAGGGTTCACCCCCCGTTTACTAAAGCTGTTTGCAAACTATTTTTCGAATAGGATACAATATGTGTGGCACCGCGGTTACACATCTGATCCGTATTTTACATTATCTGGTGTCAGTCAAGGAAGTACCTTAGGACCAACGCAGTTCTTGATCATGATCAATGATCTACCGAATGTCGTGAAGACGGCTCGATGCCTCATGTTTGCGGACGATTTGAAGCTATTTATGGGAATAGACGGTCCCGCTGAGTGTGAGGCGTTGCAGCGTGACATAGATGCTGTTGTGGCGTGGAGTGAGCTAAACCATCTAGAATTGAATGCAGCTAAGTGTAAAACTATTACTCTTACTAGATCCCGCTCGCCCCACGTCCATAACTATAATGTATCTGGAGTCCAGCTGCAGCGAGTCACGGAGATGAGGGACTTGGGGGTTACAGTTGATCCCGAATTGACCTTTAATGTGCATATTACGGAGCTTTGTAAGCGAGCTTACAAATCATTAGGATTTGTAATGAGGCAATCTGCTCGATTCAAAGATAGACAAGCAATTATATCTCTGTATTATGCTCTCGTTCGTAGTCAGTTGGAATTTAATGCTCTCGTATGGGACCCACATGAAGCAAAATACACAATGATGTTGGAACGAATTCAAAGGAAGTTTGCAAGGCATCTGTACAAGAAAATGTACGGCTACTACCCGTACCTGTATCCGTCGCTATTTGTAAGCGGAATGGTAGGTATCGAGACACTTGAGCTACGTCGAAAACGCGCGCTTATCTCTCACTACTACCAGTTACTTAATAATGGGATAGATAATCCAACTGCCCTGTCTCAGTGCGCGCTGTACGTCCCGGACCAGTACCTGCGCGTGCGCACTCGGCGCCTGCTCGCGCCGCCCGCGGCCCGCACTAATACTGCGCGGTACGCCCCCACGGCCCATGCACTCGCTACGCTTAACACTTTGATTGCTCAGCAACCAGAACTAGATTTATTTTACACCAGTCTTATGGTGTTTAGTACAATAAGTTCTGAGTTTTTATGTTAGTTTATTAACGATAATTATTTAAGCTTTTTTAATCATCATGTTTTTAATAATGGCATTTTAGTACTTGTTTGCATTTAATATTTAAATACCTATTGTCATGTACCTGTGTCCTGCCTCAAAAGCGTTTTGGTTTTTAACTGTAAGTTTTTGAGTAATTAAATTAAATAAATAAATAAATAAATACTCAATCATTTCTTGCAATCATATGTATGGAGATGTTATATTAATATTGAAGTTCACATATGACCCTGATAGGGTATAGCAACACAAAGTAACAGAGCGAAACGTTCAGTGCCTGGTTCCTGTCCTATACGACTGTCTGAATTTGATTATACGAGATATAACAACGCGGCAGTTAGCTGTGGCCGGTGGCGTATTGCCTACTAAATTACCTTATAAACCAAATTATATCTACACATAAATTAAACATTATTATAGTACACGAAATGTGTGTAATATAGGTGGGAACTCCCAAATTGTAATTACAAACCGTTGTGAAATCATGTAATGCGGTCGCTTGTCGCAATAGTTTTGATTTATTAGCGATAGGTTTGCATTTCACCATTATCTAGTTCAACTAGCTGCTGCCTGCGGTTTACCCGCGATATTGGATTTCAAGGGTTTTATTTTTTTGCGCGGAACTATAATTCTATTTCTAAAATAAAAGTAGCCTAAGTTACTCCTTATAACATCAGCTATCTGCCAATGAAAGTTCCGTCAAAATCGGTCCAGCTGTTTCGGAAATTACCCGGAACAGACAGACAAAAATTTAAAAAATGGTTGTTTTGTTATAGGTGCCGTATATACTTTCATATGCATTTAGTAAAAAGCTGTTATTTTGACATTACAAACAGACACTTCAATTTTATTTATTAGTATAGATAGTCAAAAATACCAAAGGACGAACCTATGGTATTTTTGCGTCAGTGAACAACAAAGAAAAAAAGGGGCACTTTATTGGTTTTTGCCTCATCGACGTTCATAAATCTCTCCATACAAATTCATCTTTGAATAACCTTAACCCTACCATCTCTTTATCATTTGATCTTACTATATCTTCCAAAGCCTCCGATAATAACTTCAATCCAAAGCAAAATAACTATCTTTCACATAACCATTCGAATGGAAAAAGACATAACCGTATCATTGAAACCGGTAGTTACTAGAATAAACCGATGCGGACCGATATTATCCGGTAATATCTGGTTATTTCCGGACGATGGAGCAGCCGCATTTGATCAGGTAATATAGCGGCTCTTGCATACTGCAGCTAATATTGCGTATCTGCTGGAAACTCTTGAAAGTGTACGGGAAGAGTTTTCATACTCGCTTTAACTCGGATATCTGCAGTATTGAATGTGCTATGCCGCAGTACTTTGCTAGAGTACTTTGAAAAGATTTGTTTAAGTTAATCCAGTAGTTTATTTATTTAGGTGGTGTTTTAAAGCAATGGTGGAGACCTGCTTGATGTTTCGGAGAAAGAAAACATTAAGAAGCAACCAAGCTTGGTGGCAAGACTGTTTCTAGCTACAAGCGCTTGTGAATTCTGCCGCCAAGCAGTAGTGTGCAAGCATTACTGTATTTCAGTTTGATGAGCAGAGTATCCAGTGAAATTATTGGGCTTATGAGACTTAATACCTAATGTCTCAGGGTAACGAGCGCACTGCAGTGCAGCGCAGGCATTTGTGTTTCAAAGTTCTGAGTGGCACTGCAATTGTTATGGGCCGGCGTTATTATGCTTACCATCAGGCAAACGACCAGCTCGCCTCGTTACCAAATAATAATAAAAAAAACAAGTACAGCCCCTAGGATGACGGTCTATTGCCAAATATCCATCGGTGTGCTTCAGTAGCTGCACATTAGACGCAGTCTCATTCTAGCTTCCTCATCATCTTTGAGCACGTTTTCGTTAAAACCAGGGGGCAAAGTTAGGAAAGCCAAAGTGTTTTGAGAATTCAAAAAAAATCATCAGGAACGATTTTGGTCAAACGCTTTACCAGTCCGATGTAAACGCGAAAGTTTGTGAGGGTGGATGGATTGATGATTGTTACTCTCACGCATGATGAATGTTTACAGTACATTGATTTATTTATTTATTTTTACTTTAATTAAAACGGCATGCTATACCAATTACAATAATTAAAGAATAGTACATGAAGAAAATTTAAAAATAAACATTAGGTAAAAATTAATAAGAAAATTTAAAAAGATTTAACCGAAACAAACAAAAATATATCAATCATTAGAGCAGAAAAAATAGAATTACAATATATTACAAATGCCAATTGCTCAAATTACATATTGATTATGTGTTATTGTGATGCAAATTACTACTAACTACACCGTTTTTGATGAAATTTGGCATGTAGATAGTTTAGGTTCTGAATAATATATAGGCAAATATATACAAAATATACAACGTGGGCAAAGCCGCAGGCACAAGCTAGTTATACATAATTCAGTTCCATAAGAATTGTGATATTGATCTACTTGCGTTTGTGGCACTGCCTTTATTGCAATTTTATACATTACATTTCCAAAATCCAAGAAGTATTTGATTCTCGAAAAGCAGTGAGAAACACTGAAAACTCCCAATTTGTCTGGGTTCAAAGAGAATTCGCAGCAAGTTTTAGTAGTGGAAGTTGAGCAAGTTGTGAAAGTAACTTTTGGACTTTGAAACTTTATGTTGGAGAGCCACTTGTAGTTATACTACCTACCTTTTGTAAAAAGTTATAAATAGCTATAAATAAATACGTTTTCACTCGCGTGAAAAGCGCATTTTTGTGGGACAAAAAGCCTCCATGTCACGCTCCAGCCCATAAATTATCTCTAAGCAAAAATAAAGTCGATCTGTTGCTATGTGAAAGAAAGAAGAACCGACAAACATATTTTAGCATTTATAGCGCAGCATACTGCAGTGCCGCGCAGGCCTTTGAGTTTCAAAGTTCTGGGTGGCACTGCAATTGTTATGGACCAGCGTATGACCAGCTCGTCTCGTTACCAAATAAAATAAAATAAAAATGTAACAGAGTCAATTAAAATAAATTCAATTCTCCAAGCCTCCTACAAAGGCTAAAGGTCTCCTTTGGTCATATACATTGTTAGAAACTCACATGTGACCCGCGGGCCGCAGGTGTAGGTAGTCTAGACATGTAGCAACGTTACTACATGCTATAAAAGGAAAATAGATATCCTTCGGATCACCAATATAAGAATAGAAAACACTTTGATCCAATTGTCCAGGTAAGTCCAAGAATAACATCAATAGAAGCTAATTTCAATAGCAGACCGGCACAATATCATTGAATTTATGAAAAAAGTGACGAGTTCGAATCGAAGTGATACCGAAAATAAGAAGATTACACCGACACTTCCGAAGATATCTTGATAAGCCCGGATCAGCCGGCTTTGGGTGTTTTTTATCAGCAGTATTTTTTCGAGGGTATTGCTTCAGGATGTTATAGAATCCAAATATTGGGCTTATAGAGACAAAAAACAATTCAGATCACAAGCAGAATGTGTTTTTAGTTTGTTATGTTGTATACTCGCACTGTTTTGACTCCCACTGCTTACTTAAATAAGTACCTAAGTAAATAATAAGTAAGTGGTTGCCGATTCGTTTTCGCCGGAATGCACATGTCCTTTCTCTCTTGTTTTCTATCCTTTTTATTCCTTCAACTCCTCGTTATCTCAAAGAGCGCTTTGAGTACCTCCATCTTTCTAACTCCCTTTCCTTACGATCTTCTAAAACCCTTCAACTTAAAACACCCTCCTGTAACTCCCAGTATTATGACAAATCATACACTGCTCGAGCTGTAAATCTCTGGAATGCACTGCCACTGGATATAAGACGTGCTAAATCACTATCTATATTTAAAAATATGGTTAGAAATCACTACTTGTCAACCCAGTAACAGTAACTGCTATAATGTATAAAACATAGTATCTATATGATTAGTATTTAATATTTATTTTTATTACGTGTATATTTAGTAGTTTATGCGTTATATTTTTATATATGTATTGGAATTTGATATATATTTAAGTTTAAAATTTGAATTGCATTTATATAATTTATTTTACACCACCGTCTACTCCTTTTTAGTTCGATACTATCCATCCAAAGGTTGTCTGGAAGAAATCGCTTTAAGCGATAAGACCGCCCATGGTATTACCATATTTAAGGTCTAATTATTTAGTATGCAATATATGTATTTTGTGGTATGCAATAAAGAATTTTGTATTGTATTGTATTATAAGTAGTTTCCTAGTTCCTCTAGGAACTCTTAGACTCTTACACTCTTGTGTAGGTATGAATATACCTTTGATTATGTAAATGGAATATACGTATACGCACGACTGTACTTAAAACTATATAAGATCACAAAATGATTATTGAATCGCTTTTTCAATATCAAAAAACCTTATATAAATAAGTAAATACTAAGTATATATACTATATTTAATGTGATATATCACATTAAAATTATGAGAAAGGCATGGAAGATATTTTTTTACCTTTGATCCTTTTTCTCGATCGACGGTGAAATAGACACCAATGAATTAATTTCACATTGGTTACAAGCAAATGGATTAATTTGACAGCTCTAAAATATGTTCCATCCTTTCAAAATTTTCTCAGTTACCGAGCAGAAGACCTTCTTTTTAAATCTTGGCTAAAAATCATGCCCGGACGTGAAGTTATATTTTCTATTCATATTATTGTAAAAATGATCGATGTACCAACATGTCAAAGGACAAAGCCTTTTCCTCCGTGACACACTTTCGTCGCCGAAAAAGCAATTTAGTGAAAGGGTGACGCAATTATATTATTATGTGAGCAAATAGGGAGCGCTCTACATAGAGTGGACATAGACTGATCGATGCTACGAGATATCGTACTTATCTGGCTCAACGGATCAGCATTGCGGTTCAACGAGGCAATGCCGCCAGCATGCTGGGTACGCTTCCAACTGGTAGTGGGCTAAAACATTTGTCTATAGGCCTCCATTAGCTTGTCCAAAATGTTTTTGTAGCTAGGTTAGATGTAGTGTTTATTTATGTATTAACTAATTAAGGCGGTACCCAGAGTCAATGACATCCATCATTCTGTCTTCTTTGTACATACTGTCAGTTTGCGCTGGTGAAAAAGAGAAGGAAGACCGCACGGGCCACTAAAAAGTGCTAGGTACCAAGAGGCGAGGCGCGACCACGTATATTTTATATAATGCTGTTAAAGTCAAGTCTATCCTAATGCTCAACCAGTGGAGGTCGCCATTCGATATTTTCACTTTTATGTTCTTTTAGTTTCACTTTTATTTAAGTTGTCTGGAAGAGATAACTATGAATGATATGACGGGAGGTCTTATTACTTTTACCGTAATTGTGAAACTTAGTTTCGATTAAGTTAAGATATTTAGTTTTAATATTCCTTGTATAGTGGTGTTTCAATAAAGAGTTTATCTATGTATACTGGTTCATAACACTGTTTTTTTGTGAAAGTTCAACCGTAGATGCCACCATTATAGTGAGTGTCGATCATTTTTTTAGGAGGCGATATATACAATACAGGCGCTGATGCTTTGTGTTCTACTCACTTGTCGCTTGTTCTGTGACAGTGCTTGAAATGTTACATTATATTCCTGCTACAAATATTGAAAATCATTGCTGACCTCCAAAACTCCCCCATATCAACGAGATCTAAAGCTAACACGACCTGGTCATCGCAGTCTGCATGATACAAATGTATTGTTCCACGGATCCAGGGTAAGTCGACAGATAAATAAGTACTGTCCGGTGTGTGGCACGGTGCCCGGGGCCGGAGAATAATCCCCTGGTCACAAATCAAATGTGAACATATGAATAGGCCGATGGGAGAGGGATATTCAAGGCAAAATTTATTGTAACAATTGCTATTGGTACATTTAGTTCCATTGTTGCCAAAGTCTTATATTTAAGAAGAGTACCTAATTGATTAAACGCCCAATACGCGAATTGATCTTTTTTCTGTTATAGAGGTTCTTGTAGGTCATCCTTGTTAGTGGTAGGACTAACTCTTCCGTCTGGGTTGTTACCACCGCTTTGCTTGTGAAGTCTGCCGCCAAGCAGTAATTACTGTGTTCTGGTATGATGCGCAGAGTAGCCAGTGAAATTACTGGGGTTATGAGACTTAATATCTAATGTCTCAGGGTAACGAGCGCACTGCAGTGCCGCGCAGGGCTTTGTGTTTCAAAGATCTGAGTAGCACTGCAATTGTTATGGGCCGGCGTTATGCTCACCACCTGGCAAACGAACAGCTCGTCTCGTTACCAAATAGAATAAAAAAACCTACAACAGGAAATTTCCAAAAATATTTTGACTTGTGTGCTACAAACCTTTTTCGAGTTACGGTTGTCTTGAGAGAAAACGAGGGCTCGTAAATGGAACTAATTATTGTACATAGCCGGAGTTTAAAGCCGTTTCACTAAAAGCAAAATAATATAACGTTCCCCATTATAACAATAATGTTTTCAGTCAAGGAAAACAACGTAAAGTAACCATAGCGAACTGGTAAAACATTTTTTACTATGACTGGTTGTGCCATTTTTGTGAGATAGTGGTCAATTGCCTAACCTTTCAAAAGCAAAAAATAGACAGTAAACTTTTACACCAAATGTGCACCAAGATTTTTTCTAGTTACTTTGAAATGTCATGATAATTTAAAGAAACAAATTTAAAGGAACGCAACTAGTGTACTAATACACCCCATTGCAATGCCGTTGTGGAGAATCCCAGTGCGTTGAGTCCCAACAAGCGCATCCGACCGGGAAATTACGCGATACAGAACACCTACTCCATCTATGCACACTGGGGGGAGGAGGGGGGGGGGGGGGGCTCCTGGTGGAATGGCTATTTTACACAGTACATCTCTCTCTGATAGGAATTTCATTTGCAAGTTTATTTGCAGGCTTGTGTTTTCAATTCGCAATAATCCGCAATAATGATTTTCAGTGTCACTATTAAATTTTTTGTAGCGTGTATCTTATTTAGAATACACTTTATTGGGCAAGGGAATTAAGAGGCACTGGACCTAGCTACTAAGCTAAGTTTTATACTACGACAGAAATTGTGACACAAATGTTCTTTTTTTACTGTTAGCGACACTAATTATTATGACACAAAAAATGTCACAATTAGAGGCACTCGTGTGCACACATAGACACTCGGTGTATACACTGTGTCGAAGTTTACACATAGCTTTAGTGTCAGGAGTTACTCTTCAGCCAGATCCCGTCTCAGATTCCCGCAAATGTACACAGATATTTAATCTACCGCTAAGCAGTAGTAGTGCTTTCTTCCAGTTTGAAGAGCAAAGTAGTCTGTGAAAGAGCGGCCGGTGTTTCAGTTTCAGCGTGGCGGCTGCGGTGCAGAACCATGGCATACAAAGGTCTGAGTGGCACGGTACAATGTTACGGGCAGACGTGATTCTCACCCTCAGGTGAGTGACCTGATAAATTCGTCACATAACTACTTAAAAATATCTAAGGTCTGTGTTTTTATACTTGTCCAATAACCTCAGAGGATGCCGTACCAATGACATCAATAGTGATCCAAATGACATGATGTGAATTCGGATTTCTATCAATATCATTGGATGGTATCCGCCAAGTATGTTTAATATATGGGACAAATATTTATTTATTTTTTATTTATTTATTATTCATAACCTCAGAGTGAGCATTACAGTTTCCCAATGCGCCCACTCCAAGTCCTTAAAAACTAGACACGTACACGTTACATATAAAAAACAATAAAATTAATAATTAGCCCTATTTAACAAATCACTTCAGCAAACTTCATAGCTGCGCTACGAAACTCTGATTGAGTGCAATGAAACAAATCCAAATGCTGGCCTTGGTGCAAAAGAGCGTTGAGCAGTCGCAACGCCCGAGGAAGCGGCGACTCTATAATAAAAATATAAATAAAAATACGACTAATATAAAAATACAGACTACGTATTACGTTTTATGTTATTTTTTTATTAAATTACTGACCTGCTTTTCTTCTTATGATGGATATATTTCTTGGAATGTCTGTTTTGTCGGCTAATAAAAAAATTTTATCATGTTTGATGTCCTAGCAAAGTGCTCCAAAAAGAATTCACTTAAATAAATTCAAATTTGTTGGCGTCAAACTATTTATTTTACCTTTGAGTATACAATTTTACACAAACTTTTTAACATTTCTCTTAGAGCGTAGAAAACTAATTATCGGAGAACTACGAGTAGGTACCTGTTTACAAGCAAAAAATGTTTTTAAAAAATGTTTGCCTCGCCCGTTGCTCCATCCTTCTTTGTCGTATTATTCTTTTATTATAAAACAACATTTTATTAACATACAAAGCAGTTACTTTATTAAGATGATGGCTCAGGGCGGTGACGTCGGCTGCTGATCTGTAGGTCGATGGTTTCAATCATACAACGACTGTGAAAAGCTTTGTTTTTGGAATGTTATATTGCTTATCTGGTTACCTACCATCTACCTTCTTCAAGTGCCTACCATTACCTACCATCTTCAAGTTGAAAATCTATCAAAGAACCTATCGGTATGTTCCGACATCTGCTTGAGAGCCAGTTCTAATCTACGATTAGCAATTATCACCATACATCGTCGCTGAAGATTAGGCGACCTACTGGTCAATAGCAAATTTATCGAACACATTGTAAAATTAACAAATACCTAAACCTCTATACTATTAGTGGTAGGACTAACTCTTCTGTGAGTGTCCGTCTGGGTTGTTGCCACCGCTTTGCTCGTGTAGTCTGCCGCCAAGCAGTAATGTGCAAGCATTACTGTGTTCCGGTTTGATGAGCAGAGTAGCCAGTGAAATTACTGGGCTTATGAGACTTAATACCTAATGTCTCAGGGTAGCGAGCGCACTGCAGTGCCGCGCAGGACTTTGTGTTTCAAAGCACTGGGTGGCACTGCAATTGTTATGGGCCAGCGTTATGCTTACCATCAGGCAAACGACCAGCTCGTCTCGTTACCAAATAACATAAAAAAAACTCTTTATTGTTACACATAACTGCAAGGCAACTTTATTTAAATATACGAAACGTTTCGACCGATAGTATAAATGTGTCTGATACATTTATAAGTATCAAATGTAAATTGTATTCAATAAACGGTTTTCCATGAAACGTATTTGATTTTCATGTGTAACCTATAAAGATAAAAAAGGCTCATTGCACTGTAGCGCTGTCGTGCAACAATAGTATTAGTGGCACTGCAGCACGCAAAACCTTCAACTAAGGAATATTTCTACGAACAACACTTTTGTCGCAGTCTCACTGATTCACATTACTAAAGAAAGTTTTAGACGACCATACCGATTTCTTTGAATAGATTGTTGATTTTAGTACCCTTGCCGTACACGGGCCAACGCTTCAGCTACAAAACGCCTCCGTTAGAAGCGGATGCTAAGGGGCAGCGTAGACGCTTATGCAAACGTACGTTTGCTTGTCAGAATAACAACGCTTTTGCGTCAAGCGCGGATTTCGTGATACTCGAAATGCGCGCTTGACGCAAAAGCGCTGATATTCTGACAAGCAAACGTATGTTTGCATAAGCGTCTACGCTGCCCCTAAGTACCAGAAGCGCGCGGCACCCACTTGTGGTGGTTGGCACAAGGAGCTGGCGGACTATTCTTTTTCGCATTGCTTGCAGTGTCATAATTGAGTTCGACGACTGTAAACTGTGACTGAGGTAAAGTAAGAGAGGTGCGGTGTATCGTACGGCAAGTGTCAGTGTGTTCTTTTTTACTGTAGCAACCACGGCGTAAACCGTGTGCGGCGATCTCATACGAAAACTGCAGTTTACATCTCGGTGGCGGCATTTTGAGGTTGACACGCGTAGCTCGTGTGTGAACAGGCTCAGCTATGGTAATAGATGACGTAGCAAAAGATGAGCCGTCAAACTTAAATTGCTACCTACATTAAGGTAATAATAGTAAGTACCTAAACTGAAACTCAGGTCAGCCTGACGCTCAGTTTAGCTGTTACCGTGTAGCCGCTCGCATAAATAGAGCCTTAAGGCGTCATACGACAAACACTCGTACCTACTTACCTTTATGACTGTCCTTATTCGCGGTATTCTTTGTTATTCTACTTAAACAAGGTTAAAAGAAATATAAATTATACTAGAGAAAGAATAATAAGTTAAAACTTGGCGAAAGTAGAAGTTGTCTTGGAATCAGCTTTTTGTTTCTAGGTTATTCATTATCATAAGTTTAATTAAAAACTTAGAAAATGTTGGGGCTTCGATATTTTGTAGATTTTTGCTTTCGTATCAACATTATAAAACGCTTCAACTGTGCAACATAACGTCATTAGACATTTTTCGCAATAAGTCGTAGGGCTTTATTATAGCGCGGTGTCACATTATTTGCTCGTATTATCTGTGACATCTTGCACATATGCAAGATCGTTACTTTTGGCGTGTTAAAGTACTTATAAAGAGTACAACGCCCGCATAATCACATTACGAACTGCATATCAAAACTTAGGCTTGGAAATACCAATCGTACGAAGCGAATATTTTTGTTTTGGTGCAAAAAAGCACTCCTGCAGGGTAATTTTAATTCACTCGGAATGATTCCGTGTAGCAAGCACCTGGAACCTTACCTACTCCGTAAATCGAACGTCGAAGTTTCGGCTGACGGATCGCAGTTTTCCTACCATGAAAGTGTTTTGGTGTGTGTTTTGTTTTGTGTTTGATTCAATGTTCTTACTTGGTATTATGTTTCTCTACACTTTCGTGGTAGAAAATCTGCGATCCAACGGCCGAAGCTTCGACGTTCGATTTTCAGAGTAAGTAAGTAAGTTTTTTACCGTTTATATTTCGGAATAGCATCGCTTATATGAGCTACATTTTATCCTGATTAGTCGCTTACGGAACCACTGAAAAAAGCTGGAACAAAAAGTCAAACAGCTTAAAATAAAAGGCCATCTACAGACGAAGTTGGCTCAAAGTCAAACAGGTGCCAGATTAAAGCATAGTTTTAAAGCAAACGTTTGGCTTACCTCCGTCTCATAGATTTGACGAGTCGAATCTGGACGGAACTTTGATCGAAATGTGGTTTACTTACCCCAATTGCCTTAGTTGGGGTTATTTATCACCTCTCTTTAGGGACCTTTTAGTAGCTGGTTAAACTTGGATTATACGATAAAGTGTGGTTTAGTTTTGTGATTATTGTTATGTATAGTTTAGGGCACCTTAGTGGTGGTGCCGTAGGACGCTGATCTGTAGGTCGATAGTTCGAATCTTACAATGAGCTTGAGCTTTTTTTTTTAATGTTCTTTGGTAACGAGACGAGCTGGTCGTTTGCCTGATGGTAAGCATAACGCCGGCCCATAACAAGCAGTGCGCTCGTTACCCTGAGACATTAGGTATTAAGTCTCATAAGCCCAGTAATTTCACTGGATACTCTGCTCATCATGCCGGAACACAGTAATGCTTGCACAATACAGCTTGGCGGCAGACTTCACTAGCAAAGCGGTGGTAACAACCCAGACGGACACTCGCAGAAGAATTAGTCCTCCCACTAACAACTTCAACTCTTCGGTGAAGAAAGACATTGTGATGCAACCATAGTCTGATGTTAGTTCACCTTTAACGCTCTCCTGGCTAGCTACCAACCCTCCAGTAGAAACACTATTGCTGAAAGCCAGTCCTAATCTAATCTAATTTAGCGTGTTTGCCAGCTTCGACCACACCGTCGCTTATGCAGGAGAAATTGAATTGAGGTCAAAAACTTATTATTACTTAGTAAAAAAAATGCTAGCGTCGTCGATCCCGGTGCGTCTGCGTGTGAACCTCAAGATACACAAAATTAATAAAAAAAACATAAACAGATACGTATTTATAGAAACTTATAGATATGGACTTTGTATAAGATCAACAAGGCAGTAAGATCCCTGGACCTTTAAAACTGTCTTATCTTGAAATGAAATCAAAAGTGAACTTGAAAGTTGCACAAGTTCCCGCTCAGCCACACTCATTCTACTTCGTATATATTAAACATCGCGTCATTGAATTACGAACGAAACTTCTAAACAATGCCATAACACTCCATTCAAAACCAGCAAGGTCTCACTGGATGCCGGTAATAGATCATTAACCAGCAACCCGACACGCCGGTTCAATGACCCCTAGACCTTTGTTAGGGCCACAATATAGCTGTACAATATGTAGTAGCTAAACTCGTACAGTAAACAATAAGGCCAAAACAATACAAAAGGTCCCAGCTCACTGTGCACGTATTTTTGAGAGTTTGAAAAGTAGCCATGTGCTTACAATGCTTATATACAACCTTGGTAAACCGAGAACGCATGCGTGCTACGAAGCCTGTTCAAATCGGATCGCTTAAAAATAAAAATAAAATGATAACAAATAATGAACCCGAAGACCGATTTTTTTAACCGACGTCCAAAAAAGGAAGAGGCTCTCATTTAGTCTGTATGTTTTTCAATGTTTGTTACATCTGAACTGCGTCATTTATGAACCGATTGGGTTTCTTTTTCTTTATTTGAAAGTATATACTTTCATATTGGTCCCATAGAAATTTCATCAAAATCGGTTCAGTAGTTTGTTATCGAAATTGGTTCTCGCTTATTTAAAGTAATTTTCTTATAGAAAATTAAAACGTTTACATCATTCCAAATTTTAACCATTTATGTCGCGTTCATAACGCATTATTACAAAAGATGAATAAAGCCAAGACAACTTTTTTTTTTTTTTTTGTTTTGTTTTTGGCTCCACGTGATTAGCGTATTTAGCCAGTGTCAAGTTATATAAATAATAATAATATGTAATAAGTCTCTAGTTTTGGTGTATGAAAGTCGTCAAAGTCACGTTAAAGTTTAGTCTAAGCGCGGTCAAGTCGAAGTGATGCTTCAGTAAAGCGGTGGATACTTTACTGAAGCTTCTATGGAGTTTTGGATAGAATACGAAAATACACGTTTTTCGTCTTTGTACCATTTGCCTTTCACTCATGCACGTTTACGAACACTTAATGGTTAATAATCCACCATTATTACACATTAACACTCGATAAAACACAGGTTTTAGTAAATAACACAAAATCAACAACAGCACATTTTCGCATTCCCGCCAAAACTCCCAAGACAACTTAATACCAAACTGTAGCTATGGTAGAAATTATTTCCACAGATAATAAATGTCTTTATGCTACGGATACACGAAATGTAGAATTGACACAATGTACTAATTTTTATTTTGGAATATAAGTAGCTATTTTGTCACATAATACTATTTTCTAAAAATATTGTAGGTAATTTTTAAATGACTTTTGATCATTGCGAGTAATTCAAAACATCCCAATTAGGTATTTACGTATATGAAAAAAATGTTAAGGAGATACTCCTTATATATCCAACCTATACAATGGCACACTATGGCTAAGTAACCATAGCAACATGTTTTGTTGATTGTGTGTACTGTCAATTCTTGTAATAAGTAAAACACCCAATTATCAGCACTTTATGAGGTTGTCTCATTTCAAATTAGTTTTTTAAATTAAAAGCAACTTATATCAGCTAAATTGTTGCGATTATTAAACATCTTCTTTATTAATCTTTATATTTGTATAAATTTTGAAACGATAATGTTAATAATACGAGAGAATATTAAAAGAGATTGAAAAATGATCGTATCTCCATTTATTGGCATGCTTGTTGCCAGTTATTGGCACGAAATTACCCAATTATCAGCACCAAGATTGCAGCAAATAAAATTAGAGTTGTAAGGCGTTTATTAAAATATAGGCCATTTAGAATTAGACCTAGGTATTCCAAGAAAATATATCCGTAACAAGTTACAGTTAAAACTCTTTTTATTTCAGTTTTTTTCAGTAATTTACTTTTGTCTTACTAATCTTTGTCACTTTTTTCTTCTTTTCTTGTTTTTGTAATCTAATTATTGCGCGAAAAGAGAGCTCAAGTTAGAAATCGGGTTCAGGTGAATCCAATTCATCATCATCATGATGAATCGTCATCATCATCAGCCGGAAGACGTCCACTGCTGAACATAGGCCTCCCGAATAGAACGTCGCTTGGATCGGCTACTCGCCTCTTGCATACAACGGTTCCCCGCGGTTTTGACAAGGTCATCCGTCCTACATTAAGAGGCTACAGCTCGCCATACTTTCCATACAAACGCTCGTACACGATTATAGTGTCCTAATAAATTTTTCTTTAGATGTTTTGAGCAAATAGGTATCATGTGCTCTATATCTAGGATTCCGTGGGAGCAAAAATTTAAATTTTTGAGATTCCAACTCAGTACAAGACTTCAAAAATCAGCCTTTTCCTAAAACGTTTTCCAGGAAATACGTGTTTTTGAAAATGCCTTACAAGTTTGTGAAATAAATGTTTGTTATTTAGAATCTCCATTACATGTCCAAGGATTATATGGAAGTGTTTTGTTGAATTTTACATTTATGAGAACACTGTTAACGGCTAAAGTCAAGGTAACATTTGTCCAAAAAAGCTGATTTTTGAAGGCTTGTGCTGAGTTGGAATCTCAAAATTTTAAATTTTTGCTCCCACGGAATCCTAGATATAGAGTACATGATACCTATTTGCTCAAAACTTCTAAAGAAACCTTTTTTAGGACACTATATTCGCGTACGAGCATTTATATGGGAAGTATGGCAAGCTGTAGCCTCTTAAACCCACATATCAATATGGGTGCTGATAAATTTGAAAATCTAAAAAAATTGTACCCAATTGTTGGCATCCTCTTTCTAGCAATTAGTTAACGGAAAGCTTTAAATGTTTTATTCTAAAAAGGGTCTTCATACTTTTAAAACACTTAATAAATACAATTTCATTAAAATCATCTAATCACCACAAATATAATTTTAATTTTAAGCAGGTAAGATCTTACCGTCGTTCATTCAAAATGGCCGCAAAATTACAATAACTGCAGAACGACTTCTTTGAATCACTTTGTTGGCGCCATTTTTAGCCTTTTCGTATTAAAAACTTTGCTATTGTTAAAAAGATGAATTCTGCCGTATTATTTTCCAATTGGCAATGTAAGAACCATACACAGTAATATATGGTTTGCACTTTTTCGCCAAGGTGCTGTTATTTGGTGCAGTGCTGACGTTTGGGTGATTCACCTATATTCTGTTTTTACCAAAGACTATAAATCCATCTGTGGTTTTTACTATGTATACTTTCGATATTATAAGTATTTCCTATATATTTTGCAAAAAGCTATTATTCTACTCATCCACGCTTCCTAATACCTCACCACCCCTTCTTACTTTAATACAAAATATATGATTTTTTTTACGATTTGACAAGTAGAATACGTGGCCGCCATTAAAATAAATGCTTAAACCGTCGCTAAACTAGGTGCCCGGCAAGACTAACTTTGACACCATAGTCAACCAAGACCTAAGTGCTAATCTGCTTTTTGTAATAAGAAATTTGACAAAACTACGGTTTAAACTCCAGTTTAGCGTTAAAACTCGTTTTGTAATAAGGCCGAAATAGTTTTACAAAATTCCGCCAGAGGATAAACTGAGTGAAAGATCGATTCTTGCATATTAGTAGGTTCTTATCTATAAAAACAAGTGAAGATCCTTACGTTTGAGTGATACCGGGAATCAAGGGCCCTTGAATGCCGCTTATTATTCCACCAACAAAGCCTTTATACATTGCAAATATAAGCACCGAGGCCGTAAATATCTCAACTTTTGACAGCGACAGGCAGACGGACTAATACAAATTAACAATTATATTATAAAATCATGATATCAAAGAGCCGAGCCAAGTCTGTTTACACGGATCTAATTCAGCTGTGAAATTCAGATCAGGAACGAGGAACTCCTCAACAATAGAACATTTTAAACCAACAAACAAAATAATTGGTCATGCAATTCTCAACCTAGAGGTAGTCGAGACAGGTGAGCTAGGTAAAATAATAGTTTGAAAGGAAATTATGGCCGAACGACCGACCCGATACGGTAAAACCTTTCGATTGGTCGGATAACATTTTGATCCGGCTGTTCGAAACTGAAAGTACTAGGTTCTAGGAATTGATGTTAATGCCATTTGAATTAACTTACAGTTGATTTGCCGGATAAGTTATAGTGAAGTAGTCGGAGCGACAGGCCTGTCTGACAACGCAGAAGAAGGCTGCGGAAGGGTAGAGGGAAATCTTAACAACAAACCGAATTCGCAGCAGAAGAGCATGGCATCGGCGGAGGTTCTTCCACGCTCTACTCCAACTGCTATAACATAGGAAAGCGGCCACCGGGATGTCCGTGAATAAGACCCCGAGATGGCACTCGCGGTTCTGCCTGGCCCACCGGGCAGAAAATGAGGTGAAACCCCCATCTAAAGAGAAGGAGTCCGTCTGATCAACGCCGTCGGGACGACGGAAGACTTCCAAAGCGTTTCCAGGTCCCGAGTAATCCTCATTGTGATTTACAACTGTTTAGCCTGTAAGAGTTCTGCACAACCTCTCTGACACCACTGCATCGGAAGGGTATCCATGTTGGATTTCCCAACAGAAAATAGGCCTGTTGCACATGTAGTAGACTGTAGTTGTGAAAAAATATGTAATAATATTTGAAGTCCAAACCTGTGGAGGACAATATAGGTAAGTGTAATTATTAAGATTTTCAACTGTAACATTATTTGAGCAAGAAATGATAGCAGTAGGCGTCGCAAATGAACAAGCGGCCGCGGCGTGGCCCCTTATTGACTCAAACAAGTTGATGCTCGACACACAATTTTCTTCGACGCCAACGCTATTTCAAACGTTATAGAGAAAAGCTGAAGTATTACTAAGAATAGCTTTTCCTTTTAATATGTTTTCTTTTCAACATCCTTAGAATTAATAATATAAAACTTTTAAAGGGCAAATTTGCCTTAATGCTTTCTTATCTCAGACGATATTTTTTAAAACCTTTTATTTACTCTCGAGTAGTCTACACTGGTGTAGTTTCGCCAAACATGAGCTTAACCCTGGTGTCAGGGTAGTGGGTGCAATGCAGTGCCGCGAAGGCCTTTGTGTTTCAAAGTTCTGAGTGGCACTGCAATTGTTATGGACTGGTATGCTTACCAACGCGTTGAACTCGTTACCCACTAAGTAGTAGCAAGTAATGTAAGTATATAATTAATTGCATTTCCGTGTTCCAAATTGTTGAGGAAATTAGTCAATGAGAACTTAAGAGACTCAAAACCTGATCTATCAAGATAACGAGCGCACTGCAGCGCCAAGCAGTCCACCAGGCAGAATATGCTCGTCACGTTGTCCTGAAAAAAGTGACAATAATCATCTAGTTACTCCCTCTATCCTTTCCCTTCAGCGTATCTCCAAATGTCACGGAAATTTAACTGAGTTTATAGCCCAATAGCTATACATATCCATAATGGACATAGATTCTTTGGTCCCTCGAGGCCTCATAAAATCTTTAACGGCCCATATCAGGCCATGGCATTTCTGTTTTGAGCTCAACCTAATTATATTTATCAGACCTAAATAATTTACAGTGCGAAAACTTGTTTAGCTAAGTATTGCTTTATATGTCACCAACTTTATGGAATTGTTGCCATTTGGCGATTAATATTTTAGGATTGCTTGAAAAAGTTCATATTCTAAATCTAAATGACATAATATCATTATCATTTTGCAGTAAGTTATATTAAGTTTAAAATATGAAATCACTTATAGCTGAATTACAAATAGAATAGAATAGAATTATTTATTGGCCTTATAACAATGTGTGTTACACTGGGCAAGTCAATTTATTACATCAAAATAGTTTAGTATATTTATAAAGCTATTACTATATTATTAATTATTAATAATAATTCAAAATTAGGTATCTATTGGAAACTGCTAACAGTAGGAATTATTCACGAAATATTGGGTATATCGCGACGTTAAATGTCAGATACCTGTTAGAAAAAACCTTTGATAATTTCCATACTTGAAGATGAGCTGACTGTGTCATCTTCGACTGAAGCAACTTCCGGTGTTATATAAATTCAAAAGCTCGTTCAGGTTAGCAGCGCCTCCCGCAGCCGGAAATAGGATGTCACTACCTCGAAGACGACAACCACTTTGTAATACGCACTGGTTCCATGTACCACTGTTTTTAAAATGTCTGCTTCGAGTCACTGATCGAAAATGATACGGCCTTGAGTATGAAGCTAATAAAAATGAGATCATGGAAATTCTCAAAAGTGTTTAAGTTACTGGAAAACACACTTAACGCTAAAAGTATTTTATAAAACACTGTTGAAGTGATACTTCTTAGTTATAAATTGTACCTGGCAGTATAGGTTTCAAAAGAATGAAATTCAAAATGTAAACTTGTTCTACACGTCAATATTGTATTTACTTCTAAAAAGTCTCTCGTCGAATAAATAACCTGCTACAATGGTTATGGGCCCAGAAATTTTTTTCACAAAAATTTTCCTAAAGGAATATTTTCCTGGGGATTGTATCCCAGAACGTAAGGCGAATATTATGCCATCGTTGTAAATAGGTGTCGTTGCGAAAAATAGTGGTGCGCCGTAGAAAACTTTGAGCTAAGGTAATTTGGAGTGGTTAAAAATGACTTCGACGAGAGTAATTGAACTTTTAACCAGAGATAATTACGAGAGCTGGCGAGTACAAGTTGAGGCTTTACTGATTAAAAATGATGCGTTTGGGTATATAGATGGTAGTGAGAAAAAACCAGTAGAGGAAGAAGCAGCGAAGTCATGGAAGGTTGAAGATTCCAAGGCGAGGGCTGACTTAATCCTGAGTATGACTCCTGGTGAGTTACGGCATGTAAGAGGGTGCAAAACGTCCAGAGAGGTATGGTTGAAGCTAGAATCTATATATGCATCAAAAGGGCCAGCTAAAAAGGCTACATTGTTGAAAAGGTTGACGATGATGAGATTCACCGAGCCTGGCGATTTTTATGAACACATTTCAACATTTTTTGATGTAAGGGATAAACTGAGTGCAATGGATGTAGAGATTCATGATGACCTATTTTCGATAATGTTACTCTACAGTCTTCCTAAAGAGTTTGACAATTTTCGATGTGCAATAGAGTCACGAGATGAAATTCCGATTCCAGAAACCTTGAAAATCAAAATCGTTGAAGAGTACTGTTCAAAGCACAATACACTAGAAAAAGCAATGACACGAACCGGAGACGAAGGTGCCTTGTTGACGAAGAGTAAATGTCAAACTAAGAAGAAAACACAGCGGGTTGAAAATAGAGAGTCTGGATCAAGTCCGAAGTTTAGGTATAAGTGCTTTAAATGCCACAGGATTGGTCACAAAGCGTCAGAATGCAATAAGTTCAAGAAACAAGAGTCAGTGAAGTGTGTATCGGAAAGTTCTAAAACTACTGAGACTATTGATACTGCTTTTGTAACATTTAGTTGTTTTTCAGATGATTCTCATGATGCAAACTGCGGAAATGGAAACTGGATCATCGATAGTGGTTGTACTTCCCATTTATGTAGCGATAAAAGCTTATTTGAAGATACCTTACAACCATTTTGTGGAAAATTGGACTTAGCTACTAACCAAAGCGCTCTTGTACATGGTAAGGGTACGGTAAGATTGTCTGCATGTAATGATGATTCCAATAGGGTAATTCAACTACCAAACACGTTATATGTTCCTGATTTAAGAGCTAACTTGATTTCGGTTGCAAAGATAACTGATAAGGGTTATGACGTCACGTTTAGGAGTGATAAGGCTTTTGTGACAGATAGCAAAGGGGATATCAAGTTAGTTGCATATCGAAAGGGTAATTTATATTACGTTAGGGAACGGTGTGCTCAAGTCTCTGTGATGTCAAATGAAAGGGTTGATATTCAGGCATGGCATGAGCGTTTGGGTCATCTAAATGCGAAAGATTTAGTCAAACTCATAAATCATTGCGGTTTAGATGCAAGAACTGATTTGACGCATGTCAATAGGTTACAAGATTGTGAAATCTGCATTCGAGGTAAAATGAGTTCCAAACCTTTTTCTAGTTCAAGCGGACCATGTGACGAGAAGCTGAAAATTGTCTATTCTGACGTTGTAGGGCCAATGAAAAGTATAGCCTTAGGAGGTGCAAAATATTTCGTGACTTTTATAGACGACTCTACAAGGTGGTGCGAGGTTTATTTGTTAAGTAAAAAGAGTTCAGTTTTTACTGTTTTTAAAATATACAAGCAGCACGTGGAGAACCTGACTGGTAAAAAAATAAAATACTTGCAAACTGATAATGGTGGCGAGTATTGTAGCAAAGAGTTTGACGAGTATTTAGCCAAAGAAGGGATCAGTAGAAGGTTGACCATACCTTATACGCCTCAGCAGAACGGCGTGGCTGAGAGGATGAATCGAACCCTTGTTGAAATGGCGAGATGTATATTACTTTCATCAGGACTTTCAGATGGTTTTTGGGCAGATGCAGTGGTGACTGCATGTCATATTAGAAACAGATGCCCATCCAGTGCGGTTGATGGTGGAATACCATATGAAAAATTTTTTGATCGACCCGTTAAGATACATTATTTGCAATCTTTTGGAGCGAAAGTGTATGTTTTAAACAAGGATTTAGATAAGGATAAGTTTACACCACGTAGTAAACAGGGAATCTTTGTAGGGTATCCAAGGGATCGAAAAGGGTACAGAGTATGGTTGCCAGATGATCGAAAATTAGTTGTCGCACGAGATGTAAAGTTTCTAGAGGTGGAAAAACATGTAAATGGAAACTGTACAAATACAATTCAAACGATGGAGAGGTTACAAGAAGAGGAACCAACGAGGTTTGTTGAGTTGGATTTCGATCTTCCATCGTCTTCACCTGTCAACGAGCAGAGAGATGATATGGCAATGTCAGATGTATCAGCTCAGCGCTTACCTTCAACAAGTGATGGTCTTAACTTAGAGGTATTAAGGAGAGCTCCTGGTAGACCAAAAATCCAAAGAGGTCAAGTGGGAAGACCGAAGAAAATTTACAAAATGGTTAGCGTGCCGAACAGGGAACAAGAGCTAGAAGGTGAAGAGGAGAGAAACATAATAGAAGGGAATGACGAGAATGAGCATGACAATGAGGGTATTTCATCAGATGAAGGTGAGGATACGTCATCACCACCAGCCAGTGTAGCTGATGAATTTGCCGATTGTGAAGACTTTGTAGCTGCTGCCGCAGAAGTGTCGTTACGGGGAGCATTGTCCAGTAATGAGCGAAAGTTATGGGAGGATGCCATTATGTCAGAGATTCGAAGCCTAGTCAAGAATCAAACCTGGAAAATTGTTAAAAAACCTCTGAATCGTGAAGTAGTGGGATGTCGTTATGTTCTAACTACGAAACTAAATGTAGACAAATCCGAAAAGAAGAAAGCGAGACTGGTTGCAAAAGGCTATAGTCAGCGTTATGGTTTAGACTATCGCGAAACCTTTGCTCCAGTTACGAGACTCGACACAGTTAGAATGTTAGTCGCTTTATCTGTAGAGTTGGGTATGGAAATTCATCAAATAGATATAAATACCGCTTTCTTGAATGGATATTTAGAGGAGGAAGTTTACATGAAAATACCGGAACGTTTAGAGGATAGTCTTACAAAACTATTGGAAACGGAAAAAGACAGTTTTGTCAAAGAGCAAGCAAAAGAAATGTTAGACGATTTAAGGACCGGCGGAAATGTTTGTAGTTTGCGAAAGTCATTATATGGCTTGAAACAAGCAGGACGCCAGTGGAATATTAGATTGGACGAAAAGTTGAAGAAAATTAGTCTAAACCAGTCCTTAAATGAACCTTGTTTCTATTTCAAGGATATTGATGATCGTGGAACGAAACTCTTTGTTTGCGTGTATACAGATGACATTTTGATTGCAAGTCAGAAAAGAGATTGTATTGAAAACTTTAAGTCGGAATTGGCGAAAGAGTTCGAATTGAAAGACTATGGAGTTGCGAAGTTTATGTTGGGCATAGATTTTGTCAGAAGTGACAACGCTATCAAGTTGACACAAACACAATATATTGACAAAATTGTACAAAAGTTTGGTCAACAAAACTGTAAAGAAATACATTCTACGCCAATGGAAACGGGTTTGAAACTACAAAACACTGAGAAGGACAATGATCGCAGTTTGCCGTATAGGGAGTTGATAGGATGCTTGATCTATCTATCCGTAGGTACCAGACCAGATATTGCAAATGCAGTGGCCAAGATGGGGCAGTTCGTAGACAAGGCGGACCACAGATGCTGGAAAGCAGCGATTAGGATTCTTCGTTACCTCAAAAGGACCCGTGAGTACGGTCTTGTTTATAAAAAGACTGGTAAAAATATTATGGGTTATTCTGATAGTGACTGGGGAAATTGTGTTTTAGACAGAAAGAGTTTTTCCGGTCATACGTTCATTTTAGCCGGAGCTGCAGTTTCGTGGAAAGCGCAGAAACAAAAGTGTGTAGCGACTTCAACTTGTGAGGCAGAGTATGTTAGTCTAGCCTTAAGTATGAAGGAGGCTATTTACTTAAATAGCTTGTTAACTGAAATTGGGTTAGCTCGTTTTAGCAAGGTAGAATTACATGCGGACAATCAGGGAGCAATTGCGTTATCGAAAGATCCTGTCTTCCATGCCCGCTGTAAGCACATCAGTATCAAGTATCATTTCTTGAGAGAGACATTGCGTACCAACAAAGATATTGTGCTACGGTATATTTCAACTGATTTGATGCTTGCTGATATTTTAACTAAGCCTTTACCAAAGCAGAAACATTACTTTTGTATGGATGGTTTAGGCGTTATTTAGTTTTGTTTTTTCTATACCTTGTTAGTTTAGTTTTGTAGAGCTTATTGTTGTTTGCATATTATTATTGTTATGCAAGGTACAATTTAAGGGAGTGTGTTGAAGTGATACTTCTTAGTTATAAATTGTACCTGGCAGTATAGGTTTCAAAAGAATGAAATTCAAAATGTAAACTTGTTCTACACGTCAATATTGTATTTACTTCTAAAAAGTCTCTCGTCGAATAAATAACCTGCTACAAACACTGTGTCTGAAAATTATTTTTACTTGTGCGTAAGAACTCGACACCTATTCCTAAAAAGTAATTACTTAAGTACTTATCATTATTGCCATTATTTTATTGCCTGCAATAAAGAAGTTTTATTTATTTTATAAACGTAAAAAATGTATGTTCAAAATTATTTTTTTATACTATTAGATAACGAGACGAGTAGTCGTTGGCCCATAATGTAGCAAAACTCTCAAATTTGAGTATAGATCTACAGATCCATATTATTTACCAAAACCGCTGCGTTCGCGAGCACAGTGCGTCGTCGTCTTACCATGGAGCTTCCTTCTCAAAGAAATGTTGCAACGTTTATCGACGTGAAATAATAAAATCAAGGAAACTCTTCCTGCAATCATTATTGTTAGGTCTTTGATAACGAGACGAGTTGGTCATTTGCCTGATGGTAAGCTTAACGCCGGCCCATAACAATTGCAGGGCCATTCAGAACTTTGAAACACAAAGGCCTGCGCGGCACTGCAGTGCCGCAGTGCCGTTACCCTGAGACATTAGGTATTAAGTCTCATAAGCCCAGTAATTTCACTGGATACTCTGCTCATCAAACCGGAACACAGTAATGCTTGCAGACTACTGCTTGGCGGCAGACTTCACGAGCTCTAAGATTTTAATTTAAATGGAGCAATCAATGAAGTGGACCGCTTCAGTGCAAGCACGTAGAAAAGCAAGTTCGAAAACTGTAAATCTATCGTATAGCCATTAAAAGACAGTTTTCTTTTCAGGTATAGCCTGTTACATATGAGTAGCTTTAAAATAATCATCGCTTGTCAGATTAACATGTAAACATTATCTTGACTGACCTTGACCATAATAACATTGGCCTTAGGCCGCCTTCAAACTTCCGAACTTCAATAGCTTACACTAAGTGGAAACACATGCACAAATCTTAATTTTTTTCTGTATCTTCTGTAACCTTCATCAGTAGACATTGATAAATAAATTGGACTTTATTACCATCAGTCACAGGAGATATAACATAAGTAATGACAATGGCTTCTGTTTTCCTCGTTTATTAGCGTAGGCTGAAGTGGAAACGGAAGTGGGAGCGGAAGCCTGCTGGAGTTAAGGGGCTGTAATAAGCCATCTTTAGATATAATCCTTTTGTATAGAAATAAGGTTGAACATGGCGATGCGTTTTCTTTTAGTTATTTCGTAGTCTTAATTTAATTAAGAAAAAGGAGACACCATTAATTTTTAAATATGCTTTTTAGATGATTAAATTTCCTTTCTTTTGGTTACAAAAAATATGGTTGTTGTCGCTCAAAATATGGAGCATTTCAAGACAAAAGAGAATATTTCAGGGTCATTTTTGCGTTTTTGTTTCAAGATTCTAGGCCATGCCTAAAAAATATTTTAGTATAAGTCTAATGTTCTATATACACTCGGCTATGGAAACGGATATTTGTGTGACGAAAAACCGGACCTTTTGCTTTAGCGAGCGCCTTAAACTAAGTATAGACTACGAGAGAAAATGCGACACAAATGTCAGACATCATTTATTTATTGTTCACAAGACACACTTGCTCACAAAGTGTTCGCCGCTGTAGCGACAGTAATTATCGTGTCACAACAAATGTCACAATTAGAGGCTCTCGTGTGCACACATAGACATACGAGTGTACGTTGTATAATGTCATAGTATAAATCGTGCTCAGCGGAACAATTAGCGTGAATCGAACTGAAAAACGTCTGGATAATAATGACGTAGTATTTATTATGTTAATGAGCGCTAAGAACACGAATATCTACCAATTTCGTTTCGGACATTATCTAATCTCTAAGCACAAAACATACTCTACGTTTTATGCTCTTAGTCTAAGGACATGGCGGTGTCAGACCAAGTACCGACCAAACGGAATTATTAAATTCTTGTCGTCTCAATTACTAAATAATTTTTGTAAGTAGATCTGTTTTAACGTAGCTCCAAAAAACGTTAATTTGCTGAGTAATCCTTTACTACCCTTCTATTTGTAGGGAACCCTTTAAAATATTTATAGCGTTTAATTTTGAGACCGCACCCGTTTTGAGGTCTCATTCATTTTCTTCATTCATTCGCTTTCTCTGGTAACTCATATTTAATACCAACTATAAGCGTAGTTTACACTGTACCCTGGCGAAAAGCACGTACCTTTTTTAAAGTGTAGTGTACGAATGACGATGAATAAAGTTCCTTTACTGGTTTAAGTTATTAGAACTTGCACTCCATCATACAGTTTTTATTCCCTTGATAGATTAGTTTTTACACTTCTTTTCACTTTTTCACCTTTTGTTAAGATATGATATGGTCGAAGATGAAGATAGAACGAGAACTAGATCTCAAGAGCAGCCACCGGAAAGCACTGGTTGATGACAGTTTTTCATCTTGAAGATGTCAAACTATATAATCTATATATACAATGTTTCAGCAAATAGTAAATGTCTCAACATCATCCTATGGTATCATGACGGTGTTTTCTTTGTGCAAATTTCTTTTAGCGAAACTTTCAAGTCAAAAGGCGGATCTCACTGTCACCACCGCTTCAAACATTACTTCATCATGTGACATAACTTCTTGTACCAGGTGGTAGGACTATCTCTTGTGTGAGTTACCGTCTGGGAGGGTACCACCTCTTTACTCGTGTAGTCTACCGCCAAGCATTACTGTGTTCTTATTTGATGAGCAAAGTATTCAATGAAATTATTGTGCTTATATCCCATGTCAGGGTAAATTCAATAAATATAAAAAGCCCAATTACTGCAAAATGATAATGTAGATGGTTTTATGCTTTATACCGTCAAAGGTTGTAAGCCATGTAAATCTTATTTAGAGTTGTTATACCCAGTTCACGGTGATGTATGTACGCTCGCGTCACACCTCACACACGTCAACCGCGGGGTCACGTTTCACGACTACCTGTGGCTGCCGAGATGAGAGATAAACTGGAAAATGTTCCAGAGCTAAAGCACGAGTTGGAAATGGTTTGTTAGATGCTAAAGTGATTTAAAAGATTAGCTTGACCTTGTTAGAATGTATTCAAAATTGAAATTCATTTGTTGTGGTTTCATAATAGTAGAATTTGTTGACGTTCATAATTCATAATTTATTTTGCATAAATGTACATTGGAGGACAGATAAAGTAGTAAATAAGTACGTACATTACGTACGTTATTAAAAAGTATGCAGAAGCTCATATATAGATTAATATTATGAACAAAGTGAAATAAGGAAGGTGTTAATGGACACATTCTTAGAAAGCTAATCTAGGAGTAGAAGCTTAAATTAAAAAGTTACTCATTAGCCTCATGAATGGTTAGATTGTAAAGTAAACAATGTTCTTTTACTCTGGTCGTAATATCCTTTGCCAAACAGTAGTGTCCCGGAGCTAGTTAGCGAACGAGTCAGTGCCCGGCGCATCAGTAATGCTCGCTGGTAATCTATACAAATAAATAGCCTTATTATACATTTCCACTGTTGGGTATCGGCCTTCTCTCAGAGAGAGAGTATGGGCCATAATCAACCATGCGGGCCCAGTGCAGCTTAGTGGATAGCAGTGACGCTTGCCATTTATTCACGATTGAGATTCAGGTTATAGCGAACAAAAAATAAAGGCTCCAATAAAAACTAATCAGACGTACCAAACTACATCGAACACTGTCCACTAACACTTCCCTCATGGATGATTCGCCACGCCGCTCACATACCTCGAACCGGCTGAACCCAAAACTCTCAAACTACATTAGTTCTTGTGGTAAATAGTTGTGGTTCCCTAGCTACTTACAACTTACGAGGAGTGGCCGCGCCTCGTCCGCAATCTTTGATTCTTAGTTTAGATGGCAGATCAAATGTTTTAGAACCGGCAGGAATCTTCTATTTTAAGCTTTTGAAACTAATATTCTAATTTCTGATCAGCTGTTTACGTATCATTGCATTAGCAGAACTAACAGACGTATGGTGGAACGACAGCCCGTTATGATGGAACCACCAAACTTTGCACTAAAGTTAAGATTCAGAGATGATTCTAACTTTTCTTTTCACTTCTTTATCTTCTTCATTTTTCTTCTTTCTTTCGTTCTTCTTTTTTCGTCTTCTTTCTTCTTTTGACTTCTCACTTTTGCTTCCATATATCAAAACTGTATTTGAAATAATATGGAAGCATCTGAATCTCAGCTTAAGATTCGTCATTAATTCAAGATTCATCATTGATTTAAGATTCGTCGTATGTTAAAGTGACATAAGGGCTATTTTTGTAAATTTATAGTACAAACTGCGGCCCGTGGTGTTATACACGTGGAGATTCTCACAGAACCCCGGTGTTTTTCTGATAAAAATTTCCTATGACAGTCTCTGGTCCATAACCAGAAACTATGCCTATGCAAATAAATCACGTAGAACCATCGTGCTAAGAAGGCCAAACCTATAAGGATGCTAACGTATTCATTGGAATTCGTCAACTTCGTTCATAACACAACTGCGGTACAGTTACCTGTACCTACCTAAAATGAGATCTCCAGAACAAATTATCGTTTCCTGCGTGTTGGTCTCTCCACTTCAAATCCAATCGTAAGTTCCCAATCCCACGCTGTAGGTGTATTTACTCCAAACAAACTTGGCGATAAATATTTATTAATTAAAGAGCTATTGCTGTCGAATATTCACGTTTCCTGTAAAGTTTCGGAAGCTATCGACAGAATCGAGACATACCGAGCTGACAAGGAATTCATTTCAGGTGCGAAGTTCAAACTATTTTGGTATTCAAAGGCGAACCGGCGGTCGTGACTAGACATGTACACAGAACTGGCACTTGATTAATGAGTCAGCTGAACAGATGACGAACGGCCTGGGTCGGCGCGAGACAAATCGGTGTTAGAACCGCGAAACAGAGTCGAGGTAAAAATAACTTCAAATTTTCTATAACTCTGCTCGCACACGAGCTTCTCGCTACAGCCAAAATACGCCGCCACATGAAGCTTATGCAGACCGCAGACGCTTATTCAAACGTACGTTTGCTTGTCAGAATAACAACACTTTTTCGTCAAGCGCGCATTTCGAGTATCACGAAATCCGCGCTTGACGCTAAAGCGTTGTTATTCTGACAAGCAAACGTACGTTTGCATAAGCGTCTAAACTGCCCCTTATGTCAACGTTTTGTGATCGGCGCCGCCTGAAACAAGAAGCGGGCGGCGAGTTCGTACAAAATGTATGAAAACTGCAGTCCGCAGCCCAGTGGTGGTGTGGCTGTAGCTCGTGTGCGACTAGGGTACAATAATCTGTGGAAT
The DNA here is from genome assembly GCA_907269065.1 of Crocallis elinguaria. Taxonomy (NCBI): domain Eukaryota; kingdom Metazoa; phylum Arthropoda; class Insecta; order Lepidoptera; family Geometridae; genus Crocallis; species Crocallis elinguaria. The sequence goes on from OU026068.1 coordinate 17,336,070, forward strand.
AAATAAATATCGATATCGACAAATATCGGATCAAAAGAGCACGTCACTTCCAAAAAAACAGCACCCATAGAGTATTGCATTTTTTATGGTTGCCTGTCAATAATTATGAAACTTTTTTTAAATTTAATTATTATACTCTGCAAGCTCCAGGGCTCGGAACTGCATATGCATGGTTATGTCAAAATAAATTAAATGGTTGGACATAGTATAGTTACAGAGAATCCCATGTCGGCGTTATTTTATCAAATCATTTTAATTTTTGGTAACAGAACAAAAAACAAGCGCCGCTAAAACGCTTGAGACCCCCTATAAAGCTACAATAAGCCAGCCCGTCATCAAAAACAAAAGCTATAAACATGTTTATTTACATCACAACACAATTTTAATTATACAGAAGATTACATCATCACAAAATAATCTAGATTGTACGAGCTGGTTTGCTTGATGGCTTTAGGCTTTAGCGCGTTTTCAAGGAACCGTCTTTTTAAATTCTGCTGCACTTGAATTTATATTCAAATTTCGTATATATAATCGTATATCTCAAGAGAAATAATTTTCTACTAAAACACAAAAAGGTTTTAATAAAATATGAGCGAAGTTGCTTTAGATTTTGCAAGTGACTTTTTAAATCAAATGCAAAATATTTTTAAATCCCCGACGTTTTAATAGTTTTTAAGCATTTTAATATTTATAAGGTTACAATTTTAATGTGAAACAAACTAAAATTCTCAATGCAGAGCTTATTATATATGACTATTTTTCGACAGCGGCTTCGCCCACGTAGTATATATCTTTATAGCCTATGTGTTATTCCAGAACCTAAACTATCTATACATTCCAAATTACATCATAATCGGTTTAGTTGTTACGGAGATACGTGGTAAGATACATTCACACATACTTTCGCATTTATAATATTAGTAGAAGTATGTAGGTAGGTAAGATAGGATGGAAGGATAGGATTATTTTAAATATAATATTTTTCACAATTATATTACATTTCATTTTATGGGACTTCCATTAATAACATCGCAAAGCGTCGACGAAATTCAAATTCGAATTTCCGTTTTTATACTTTAATGTATATCATTACTTTTGCTTCTTATTACTTCTTATTTCTTATTACTTCTGCCAGTGTCCGTCTGGGTGGGTACCACCTACAGGTACCACCGCTTTGCTACAGCCAAGGAGTAATATATTCAAATTCAAATTCATTTATTTCAGGTCTTTAGCACCCATCGTTACAAAAAAGAAATGTCACAGTATTGATGAGCAAAGTATAGCCAGTGAAATTACTGAGACTATGAGACTTAATATCTAATGTCTCAGGGTAACGAGCGCAATGCAGTGCCGCGCATGTCTTTATGATTCAAATTCAAAATTCTTTATTCATATAGGCCCCAAGGGAGCACTCATGAAATTAAATTCAAAGTTCCGAGTGGCACTCCAATTGGTATGGTCAGACATGCTTACCAGTATAAAATACCATAGTATAAAAAATATTACTTTTAAAATTGAACTGACGAGCAACGGCGAGCTCCGGTGTTCACCCCTTTATAACGAGGTAACGCGAGCGCTCGTCGCTCGTAGCGCGAGTAAAGGGATTACACGAGGTATTAGGCGGTTTATTAGCTTGCAGCCGTTACCGCGCCTACACTCGTTAAGTACGACTCTAATTACCGCTTTTAGTAATTTTCCAAGCTCTTTTAAGAGAATTAGGAAGAACGAGGGAAGTAGGAAAGTGGGTTTTGTACTGGAGAATTGTAATTTTCAACTTCACCGATGTGATTGTTTATCTTCAAAAATGTTGAGATGCGCGAGTGAGGAAGCGGCGCGGAGTATCCTGCCCTGCACGTCGAATTTGTTGAATGAACGTAGTTTCGAACTGGTTCTCAAGATGCAGCTGCCGGAATCACCGATTAGGCCCCTCGAACTTAGTTTACGTTGTGGGTGGTAGTGACCAGCGATCCAGAAAATGCCTTACCGCCATGCTATGGGTACATTACAATTCGTTTACTGATAACTCAAGATTATAAGAAACGAACCTTCAGATCTACGGATTACGTCACTCCGCTGAACCATCGTAGCTTCAATTTCGTCAATAATGTCCTTTATTTGACATCATGTTTTATTTATCCAGGTAAACCTGAATAAAATAATAAATGTCACATTAGTATTTTAATGTTATGACAAACATTTGTACCGCTAACCAGGCAGAATTTTGATAACTAGCTTCTGCCCGCTGTTTTCACCCGCGTTCCCACAGGAACCGTGCATTTTTCTGGGACAGCGAAAACTCTTTATCGGCAATTTAATTGACTGCGGTAAGATTGAACTCATATTTTGAATAAAAAAAAGCAAGATCTGTCAAATTAAATCAACTTGTCAACATTATAAAACTTTATTGACAGCTGTCAATGTCAATTTTATGTCACACTAACTTCTGCCCGCGGTTTTCACCTGCGTTCCCAGAGGAACCGTGCAGCATTTTTCCGGGATATAAAGTAGCCTATGTTACTCTCCGGTCCATAAACTATATCTATGCCAAAAATCACGTCGATCTGTTTTTCCTTTGCTGCGTGAAAGTAGGACAAACCAACAAATCAACAAACAAACAAACCAACAAACACACTTTCGTATTTATAATATTAGTATTAGTATGGAGTATGGATAGTATGTATATGGTATAGTATGGATTATGCTATGACATCTTTGCAAACATTATATGTACCCAATATTCTAACAAATAAATAGTTTCATTACATTCATTCGAACAAAAAACGCTGCGTTATTCACGCTTGTGAAAACGGCGCCTTAAACATTGTGTTTACTCTCCGTAGAGGAATGTTCTCGAATCCATCACTTCCACCGCGTGTGGACCACAAATCATCCTTTGAAAGCCGCCGCTTAAAATAAAACTAGTTCCAATAATAAGTGAGGATTCGCATACTGTTTATTATAATGGTCGGTACTAATAGGTATTAAAAGTTCTTGAACGATTGCTTTTGTTATACGCGTTGTTACAACTGTGAGGCCAGAAAGAAACAAAGGGTCTGACGACAAAAAAATTAAAACAACGTTGAACCTGTGTTAATCACTGTTTAACGCCTAAACATGCCTTAGTCGCGCGATTAAATATGAGCAACCACAAATCCTGATTTAAGTAGTGTCTAACAGTTGTCTAAAACAATTCTGTTGTGAAATTTCTAGTCATTTTTGACGTTTATCTTTAGACGCTGTCTAGCTAAACAGGCGACTAAAAATGTTTTTTTTGTGGTCAGACCCAACATGTTGGAAAGGTGGTTTGTAGGGGTCTTACCACAAAAAAAGTAAACACACGTTAAACCTGTGTTAAACATTGTTTAACGCCTAAACATGCCTTTGTCGCGTGATTAAATATAAGCAACCACAAATCCAGATTTAAGTAGTGTCTAACCGTTACCTAAAACAAGTCTGTGACATTTCGAATCATTTTTAACGTTTATCTTTAGACGCTGTCTAGCTAAATAGGCGACTGAAAATGGCTTTTTTTGTGGTAACACTGTTAGTGTTTTATTATCAAGATAAAATTCAAATTTAAAAAACCTTTACTCTTCAAATGGTTGAACAGATTTTCTTGAATAATTGTTAAGAACACGCTCGTAGTATTATTATAATATTATGTTCTGTGTTCTCGGCCAAGCCCTACTTTTCAAACGAAGAAAAATAAATCAGAATCGATTCATCCCTTAGGGAGCTACATTGCCGATTGTGACAAGCAGTGTAAAAAATATTGATCACTTGTCAGTGTCTCATGGTTCTCTGCTTTCCACTCTCTGTGCTCTCGTCTATGGCCGGCCGTGGAGTGTACGTGGGAGGCGAGCCACAAAAGCGGCCACCACTTCAGCTTGTGGCTCGGTCGCGGCCACTTGAACGCTCAGTTTGCGCCGATGCCATACAAAATGTATGAAAAATGTAGTCCGCAGCTTGTAGTCGGGCTACGCGACCAGCGTTCGGTGGTCCAATGTGTGACTGCACTAAGTGCACTAAGTGTTGTCTGGCTCGCTGTCTCCAGTGCCTGCCGGTGTGTTCCATCAGCTGCACTTGAGAGTCGCTCCTAATAGCGTGTTCACCATCTTCAACCACATCACCACTTAAGATCAGAGGCCGTAGACAAACGGCGTTCGCTTCGAAGCGATTCTACTTCTCCAGTCGTTATTAACAAAGCTTGTAATTGAGATAGCTACCATGGTAACCATAGCGACAAGTCAATTCGTTTTCAACTTTTGGAGTTTCGTTTCTCTAGGCTTTCATGGGTCATAAAAGCCTGGAAATAAAGACGATCCTAAACATTACTTATAATTACACTAAAAAAGCGAAAAAGCATTAAGAGCGAATGTGACCGAGCGGGAACTTGTGCTACTTTCAATCCGACGCACCATAGTTCGAATCTCCACTCGGCCACACCAATGACTGATATCAAGTTATGTGCGGATTATTCACACTCGCTCTAAAACGGTGAAGGAAAACATCGTGAGCAAACCCGCATGTTCAAGAAACACAAAATTCGAGGACATGTGACATCCACCAAGCCGCACTGGGCCCGCGTGATGGCCCATACATCTCTGTGAGAGAAGGCCGGTATCCCAGCAGTGGGAGCTTAAGAGGCTGATAAAGACACTAAAAAAAATTTAGTTCCACTGTAGAGCAGCCTGAAAATCTAATATCCCTATAGACTCCTTAGTAATTAGAGTCGTCCACCTCTGTCCCCGGAGCCAGCGCGTGCCGTCTCGGCTCGCATCGATTGATCAATTATGGGATCGTGAAGTTTCTGATCCAATCAAAAGTTTTGCTGATTTCGTATTCGTCTCAAGTATCTGATCTACGAATGTGATCGGCGATTCGATGAAAGATACATTTAGCTGCCAACAAACTTAATATTTGGGAGAGAAGTTTTATTATACAAAGGAGATGTAAAAAATATTGTGCGGTATACAAACATTAATAAAATAGATATTGCTCTGTAAGCTGCAGATTATGTAAAAACTTGAATTAAGTTACAACCGACGCAGATAACTCAAAAAAAAATACTTAGTGCATACCACTTCTTACCGCTGGTTTTTTGTTCTGTGGACAGGAGTGTTTGTCGCCAACGAGGTTGATAGAATTTGACGACAGATTTCCTTGAAGGCAGCAGCTAGCCAGGCGAACACTTGAAAATGCAGGTATTCATTTTTCAAACAGATTTATATTAAACAATTTAAATTTCTTAAAATTCAGGTATCTGACCAATGAGGGTATTGAGTACCTGCGAATCTTCCTCCACCTGCCCCCTGAAATTGTCCCAGCAAGCACAGTCGGCAGGCCTGATGCTCCCGCTCGCTCGGCCGAGGACAGGTCAGCGTACATACGTGCGCCCCCGTCTGGTCCCGGTGGCGTAGACAAGAAGGCTGATGTCGGCCCTGGCACCGCTGGTGTCGAATTTAGAGGCGGTTTCGGCCGTGGTAGTAGACCCGCACCCTAAAATATGTTTAAGTTTAAATAAATTTAAATTCATATCACCTCGAGCCTCATATCACCAGATTGCAATAACAAATTATTTACTAATCACTATTTATTTCAAAAGCATACTAATAAAATTTTTCTTTGATAAAACATGCATATAAGATTACTTTTCTACCCAGAACGTGCACACTTCCTAGTTTCCAATCTCATTAAAAACACTATTAGCGAAGCGTCATTTGCAATATTTCAGTACCTCCCTACAATAATCAACAAGTAGGTATCATTAATCAGCAATATTGGTACCTAGGCACTGGAGGAAGTGGTGGGAGGAGGGGGGGGGGGATGTTGAGTGATTTACTCTGTTTGCGTGGCCCGGCGGGAAAGTGCCAAATCAAACAATGGGTCTGCCTGCGATGAAACATTGGGATGATGTACAAGTATGGCTAATGGATTCTTAGTTGAGACATCTCGCATGGAAGATGACCAGCTGACAATTTACAGCAAAAACAGTTACTTACAAAAAAAAATTGAATCAAGGGTTTGCCATTTCGGATACATTGCTTATTGTAGTTCATGTCTTTTAACAAGGTTAAATCATATTTGATTATTGTATGTACACGTACATGTATTTATGCTACTGCATCAGTAATATAATAATTGTACTTTTTAATGCAAATTGGTTAGATATCCTTTCCCTTGCACTAACGTGTAAAATCATCACATTACATCGAGGTTTACTTACTGCAAGATAATGCTTTATACTCTATACAGCATGAGTTCGATTATGTACCTACAATGTTATTTGTGCAATAAAGAATTTTCTATCGAAGTTAGAATAGTTTGATTTAAGTATTTATCATCTCCGACTACATCGTCACCAAAGATCAGTTTAGATTGAGGTAAATACTAACGTTTATAGAAATAAAGAAGCTAATCTACCGATTAGTTCACGCTAAGTTTAACTTTCAAATTAACAAAAACCACAACTAAAGGCATCTCAGACAGTCAGAATTGAATATTTGCCTATAAAAGGGACAAAGCAAGTGGATTTGCCCCGGCCAGACAGTGGCGCCCCTGGCGAGCTTATCCAAAGGATAGGGGCTAATCCAGTTTGTTTCGACGATATTGTGGCAAAAGCGGCGAGACAGGGCATATAGGTACAACATAAATGTGGTGGGCAGACCTGCTGCGGTCTCAAAAGGTGCATTCGATTAAACAGGGCCTTTCTTCTCGAGCGTTTGTAAGTAATTGGAATGGGCATTTAAAGTAATTTCACTCTCTTGTACGCTCGCTTGGAGCCCAGAAATTTTAATTAGAAGTTAAAGGGGTCTTGCGCCTATTTATAGTCAGTGAAATGAATGGGCTTATGAGACATAATACCTAATGTCGCAGGGTAACGAGCGCATTGCAGTGCAAAGGGGTCTATGTGTTTCAAAGTTCTGGCGGGCCCTGCAATTGTTATGTGCTGGCATCATGCTTACCATCAGACAATTTACGATGCAGTCGTAAATCAACAGAATTTAAACAATGTTTGATAGTGGCTTTGTTTATAAAGCCGATGTGAATAAGAAATTTGAATTAGTTTGAAATGAGAACGTTAATTAAGTTTGTTTTTAAATGTTAGAAAAGAGGACAGTAATGCCTGTTTTCATCAGCCCTAGGAGAAGCCTAAATATTTAGGAGTTGCCTAGGACAAAAAAAACGCTTCATCAACCTTTAGGAGTGCTCTGACGGTTTACTAAGACTTCGCTTACATTAGGAGTTACTTAGTTAAGCATCGCCTTATTCGTTCAGAACAACCAGACCAGTTCTATTCTAGATTTGGCAAGCTTACCATCTTCAAACATTCACTTAAAATCAACTGCATGTCGTCGTTAAAAAACCGTTTACAAATATTTAAGTTTCAGACAATGTAACTATGTATATACAGAGAGAAGACTTCAATTTGAGATTAATGTCAAAAATATCAAAGTAAATCCTTTGGAGAAATTTCTTAAAAATAAAGTCTGATAAGTTATTACGTTGTTGTGACCGGGCTCGACTTTTGATTCGTCTCATCAACCGAGTTATTGCACTATAAAATATTCCATGAATCCTAACGTCGTCTCGCTTTATTGAGGTGACACATACATGGTGTTCACACACTGCTAGTGGTGATTTGAAACGTCGAAGGATTTCACGAGCTTCATTGTTACTTATTACGCTACTAACTTTTACCTTCAATATCCTATACCTAGATGACTTACTTATAATAGGCAAGCTTGCTACATTGTCGAGCGCCATCAGGTGAGATCGTGATCAAACGTAAGAATATTTCAAATAAAAAATTAGTTTCAAATAATACAAAGAATGACAATAATTTTGTTAGTGGTAGGACTAACTCTTCTGCGAGTGTCCGTCTGGGTTGTTACCACCGCTTTGTGAGTGAAGTCTGCCGCCAAGCAGGAGTGTGCAAGCATTACTGTGTTCCGGTTTAAACAGCAGAGTAGCCAGTGAAATTACTGGACTTAATACCTAATGTCTCAGGGTAACGAGCGCACTGCAGTGCCACGCAGGCCTTTGTGTTTCAAAGTTCTGGGAGGCACTGCAATTGTTATGGGCCGGCGTTATGCTTACCATCAGGCAAATGACCAGCTCATCTCGTTACCAAATACCTAACATAAAAAACAAAACTATTTTTCTAACTTAATTTTTATAACTGATTACAGCATGCTCTGTAATTAAATTAAAATACTAAGTAATTAAAATAACAATATTTGCACGACTGTCTACAGAGTGATATGCTAGCATGTATCCCAGCAAAATAAAATGATTTAAATTGATAAAAAGAAAAGAAAAGTACGCTACGGCTTTAAAATATTCAGTATTTTTTTAATTCCTTAGTTTAATTATCAAGGCAAAAACAATTACGAAACCTAATTCACAAGCAAGATGCAGTTGCAAGATTTTCCATAAACAAACTACAAAATAAAAGCTTATAACAAAAAGTTTTATACCTAATGAGAGCGCGAAAGCAAATTGATTGCGCGTCGAAGCAAGCTTCGTGGAGCTGCGTGGCCGCACTTCGGCGCATCGCTTTTGGACATTTTTTAACAGACTTCCAAAAAAGAAAAAGGTTCTCAATTCGGTGAGTATTGTTTTTATGTTTGTTACATCATATCTCCGTCATGTATAAACCGATTTGGAAAATTATTTTTTTACTTGAAAGGATATACTTTTAGATTAGTCCCATATAAATTTCATCAAAATCGGTTAAGTAGTTTGTCACTGAAGTCGGTTCGTCGCTTTTTTAAAGCAATTTTGTGTATTAAATAAGTTCTACATCTTGTAACGCTGTCCGCTGCGTCGCGTCGCCTCGCTTCAGGTCTCGGTGTGAGCTAGCCTATGGTTTTATTTATTCCCTGAGACAAGCATCACAGGTGAATGCTCTAAACCATTGACACCTGGTTCACTTTAATGGATTCTATTTTTTATTATTATATGTTGCACATATTTTATGAATAGTTACTGACGTACAAAATAACGTAGAAAATATTATAAATAAGGTACATACCTACGCACCACGAGAGAAAATAGCTGCAACGTGATTAATTAAATTAAATAGGGGGAAATTTAGCTATTCCCCGTGTTTGAAATTGTGGTCTAGGTGTACTCTGTGAGACGATGGATTTCATGCGTGTTTAGTTTTGTAATTAGTTATTTGATATAGTAATATACATATTATATATTAGTAATCCTTTCGGTAATTTGTTATTAGTTTGGCCTTAAGACGAATTAATCATAATTTGATTAGTTGATAGAGTACCGTATTATTATATAAGAAAGTATGTATGGAATATGGAAGTATGGATATATGTATATCCATACTGTCATCCAAATATAAATATGAAAAATTTCTATTTCTATTACTCAAAGTCGATGTGGTTCGGCTGTCCAATGACCTACATCAAATCAAAAATCACCTACAATTACCAGTCCTACAGCTTCACCCCATCCTTGCATATCTCATTTGCCCCATCAACAATATAATATCATACGTAGTACGTACTAGCTGTGCCGTACTGTTTCACTCGCATGGAGATTCCTAAAGCAACCCTGCATTTTCTTTGTAAAAAGAAGCCTTTGTCATTTTTGACCCATAAATTAATATCTCTATACAAAAAATTCGCGTCGGTCCGTTGCAGCGTGAAACTACTTGGACAGATACGCTTTCGCATTTATAATGTTAAGTTGGGTTTGACATTTATCAGCTACGTTCATCCTTTACAGTTTATTAGACACTAAATCCAATATATTCTTTAAGATTTATCAAAGTAGTTTAATAAAGAATTTAATGCGGCTTTACTTGCTTACCAATCCACAAGCGCTAGAAAATTTTTAAAAAATAATATAATTTAAAAAATACTTTCTTCGTAGAAACTTTCGCAATTTGTTTACTGCGGTTGTGAACACTTAATTTATATACTTTGTTGGCAAATAACTCCATTCTAAGCAGATTAAGAGCTTTGTTGTATTATATTGCTAATTGAATGATTACATTTTTAATTTTGGTGAGTTTATTCACTTGAGCGCGCTTATTTTGTCTGCCATTTGTGGGAAAAAAGTTTATTTTAACGGGCAACAATTATAATTTTTAAAAATACGTGGAGTTTTGGCGGGAATGCGAAAATGTGCTGTTGTTGATTTTGTGTTATTTACTAAAACCTATGTTTCTTCGAGTGTTAATGTGTAATAATGGTGGATTATTAACCATTAAGTGTTCGTAAACGTGCATGAGTGAAAGGCAAATAGTACAAAGGCAAAAAACGTGTATTTTCGTATTCTATCCAAAACTCCATAGAAGCTTCAGTAAAGTATCCACCGCTTTACTGAAGCGTCACTTCGACTCGAAAATTGTTTCTAATATTGCGACTTAAGGACTATGAATCCAGGTCAAGAAATAGGTACATAAAAAAAAAAAATTAAAAATACGTTATGAATATTACACATCTATATATACTAACATTATACAGCAGTAAACTTTCTAAGTTTGTTTATTAGTTTGTGTGTTACCGATAATCTCTGGAACAGCTGGTTAAGTATATGCGGCGCAAGTACGGATCTTTTTGATCGATAAAATTGACAGTTCAAATCGATGAAGTGGGTTACTTTTTATATAATTTATCGAACCTCGAAACAATCCACAAAAGTTATCGAATAGCTAGGTTGAATCTAAATAGAGCTACTTCAATACTTTACGATCAGACTTCGGTACTCGCAACATTCGATAAATTTATCGAGTTTATCAATTCGATACTTGCGCCGATGTTTCGTCAAATTGTAGGAGCACATAACGATAATCATGGCGGAAGGCGGCCGCAGGAACTTTGTAATGAAACGAGGTAACCCCACCAGTAAGAGCTCATTTGATTTGTCTTTACAAGTAGGTACTCTGATCCTAGTTGATGTCCAGATTACTAAGGATGGAGCCGGAAGCTGGCCACGAGATTACAGTACCAATTACGTATTTTATAAAAGCTTGTCTAGAAAAGTATATTTTTCCACAAAAACCATCGACCTACGGATCGACCGCTCTACCACAACTACTACTAGCTTGCATCTATACAAATAAAGAAAATTGAAGTGTCTGTTTGTAATATCAAAATAATAGCTTTTTACTAAATGCATATGAAAGTATATAGGGTACCTATTACAAAACAACCATTTTTAAAATTTTTGTCTGTCTGTCTGTTTGTTTCGGGTAATCTCCGAAACGGCTGGACCGATTTTGACGGGACTTTCACTTGCAGATATCTGATAATATAAGGAGTAATTTAGGCTACTTTTATTTTAGAAAAAGAATCAGGGTTCCGCGCAAAAAAATAAAAACCATGAAATTCAATACGCGTGGGTGTAACCGCGGGCAGCAGCTAGTCGCAAATATAAACCCAATAAAAACTATCAAAAATAGTTTACAATAAACATCTAGTTTGTCTATGTTCTATAGATAGCTGTAAATCAGTAGGAGGCACGGGCATCAATCAGCCTAATAAAAAAACTAGACACGAGAAACGTCACAGCAAAATGACATATGACATTTTGCCCCTCCCGCTCACTTCACTCCCCACCCCTTGACGTCATCTTTAGAACCGCCACCATATTTGTTACGATTTGAAGTCACTGTCGTCGTCATAACACATTAAAATCTCTTTGCAGACCACTCATACCTATTGTCATTGTGCTGTCATTATTAAATAAATTATATTATATATTTCAATATTTAAACATATTGTTGTCGTTGTGTTGAGTGAATTGGTAGCTGCATCGATTAATTTTCGTCTATTTTCTTTTCTACATCTATAGCAATCAACTTGTTTGATTAATTTTTCGAAATGTATCACAAATGATGTGTACCGGGCTGCGTAAGCCCTCGAGACGCCTGTATTTTACACAAGTTACCCAAAAGCGAGGAAAGGTTCCAAAAGTGATTGGTTGCCATCAACTGCGATTCTTTGCGAGTGCGAAAGAGCTCACTGATCTACAAATGTGTCCCAAACATTTTGAGGCACGATTCGTGACATCAAATCATATCTACTGAGCAGTGCTTATCCTACTTTATTTATACAATCGGCAATTCACAGTGGGATTTCATTATCTCATGAAACTAATGGTAAGCTAGTACCCACATTTCAGTTACGTTCCTAATAAAACATTCATATTATATACATTCAATTCTAGATTTATTAATCTTCGTTTTCCAGAAACCATGCACTGTACTGATGACTATCAATACGCTGAGAAAAGGACTGTAATTCCATCAATGCAAAGCAAAGCTCTGGATAAATATAAGAAAAAATTGAAAAAGAAAAATAAATGATTGAATATAAAAACGTTGTTTTATTGAATTTTAATGAAGTAGGTTAGGTAATATTAAATAATGAAGTGAAGGCTGCTCGATATTAGAATATTGCATTAGCTTAGGTAAACGTAAAATTAAAAATTAAAAAAATGTCAAACATCTTTTTGCTTCAGCCAATCAGAGACGAGAGCTCGTGTCTAGCGACGGATGTAGGCGACATGTCTATCTGATACCCTATATAATTTGTGGTAGGAGGAATACCCTATATAATTTGTGGGAGGAACACAGGCCGAGCAAATTGTGGTGAAACTCCACCACTAACCGAGTGTCCGTAATCTATCACCGGGCACTTTGACAGTTAGCCGCGGCCAATGTATTCCGAGGCACGCTTAGCAAAGTGCAATGTGGGTGAGGAATTACACTAGAGGAATAGATGACGCAAGTTATCTGTCATACGTGCTGTACTGAGATTGGGAAGTAGCGTAGTTTTATGTTCTCTTTGTTGGGAACTTTCCTAGGTCGTGCATTGCTAATTCATATCGTTTTTATATGTGTCACATCATGTGACACACCCATCGGGTTCGCTCGCAAAATCTATTCAACTGCTTCAACAACGGTAAGAACAAACAAAAAAAACCTTTAAAACAATTTGACACGACCACGGAAAAAACTCAAGCTGAAAATTTGATAGAGATAAATCACGGAGTCCTTGGGATTATGTTTCTCTGGGTGATGTAGCGTAACAGCCTCCGAGAGAATTTCCCAAACGAGTTTGCATGTTTATAAAAAAGGTTAAGCCTACCAAAAAAGGAAACAAACTTATGTCCGACAGGGTTGAAAGGGAGTGCAAAGGCAAATAATGTTTGGAAATAAACAGTTCAATGTATTTTTATTTTTTATACGGGATATGTTAGAGTTTGGTCAGTTTCTCGCATCATCTGATGCGGTGGTCGATGATGACAAAAATAGGTATATACCTACTTAACGTTGATAAGGATTGACTTCAACTGCAGCCATAGGAACAGACCGATAGGCGCTTGGCGAGCCAGCTTGATATTATGATTTGATCGTGGTAGCTAGCCAGGCAAGCACTAGAAAAGCTCTATAAGCAGGCTGTGTAACATTGTTTTTCTTCACCAAGCCTATTGAAGCAGATACTTTCCCATCAATTATTTTTCGAGCTATCTAGCTTTCACGATGACTTTTATACAATTCCAGAAAATGCCACGCACTGCACGTTAGAAGTGAAGTATTTTTGTATGGAAAATTAGAATATATCCAAGGGAATTTCTTACAACTTATCGATAACCATGGTCCCGTGGAGTATATTCGTTTAATATGGAAATATTATCCACTTGGAATCATTCAGCCACAACAAGTTCACGCTAAAATCAAAAGACAACAGCCCCTAATTAAATACAATTAAATTTTAAACTCAATATTCTAATTCGGCAGGTAAATAACAAAATTTAAATTCGTCAGCTCCATTCAGTTCCAATTGAACTGCCGTTCGCTGTCAAACTCATTGTAATTGTATTCATTAGGGCACGTTCAAACGGGCTCCAAAACAATTCACTTGAAATCGTGTGAAAATTATAGAGATAAAGTGGTTTTTCGTTAGTGTGTCAGTTGTTTTGTTATTTCGTTCGATTCTTTTAATGAACGCAGGATTTTCATTTTATTCTTTAGGAGTATAACAATGTTTGTCTTTTAGAAAAGATAACGCTATATTATAAAATGTTATTACATACTATTTGATTAACAAAAATAAGTGTACTAACTATTAATACTAATGTGATATAATATTTATTTATTTATTTCTAACTTACAGCTATCACTACAGTACCTACCTAATGCAAAAGCTCAGCGATTGTTTTAAACTTAGTTATATAATATTAGTACACAATCATAAGTATGCCATACAGATCAATTTTATTTCTCGTAACATAAAATTCTTAAAGCTACCGTTGTGGTTTTTCTGAGATGACAACTGATATATGGGATATATGATATATGAATACAGTTTTAAATTCACCGTACGCCGTCAAATTCAAAGTGGGGAGGCATATGTTCAGCAGTGGACGTCTTCCAGCTAATGAGGACGAAGATTGTCATCGATCCGCCTTAATACAGCCACATATTGGGCCACCGAACGCGGCCACTAACGCAACCACAAGCTGCGGATTAGATTTGTCATACATTTTGTATGGCATTGGTGCAAAGCTGTCGAGTGGCCGCGACAGAGCCACAAAGTGGCAAAGAGGTGGCCGCGTTTGTGGCTTGACTCCCGCGCACACTTGACCACAAACGCGCCGGCTTCTCCCCACTCGCACTCGTACAAAACCGACAGTGAACAGAAGGAGCGCTTGGGCGTGGAAGTACGATCTAAGCGCCCGGGTGCCCCTTCTTTTCTCTCTATTTTGTGGCTAACAATGTTTGGAGGCCGCAGCCAGCTTGTGGTGGATGCATCTAGTCACTGCATTTAGTGGCCATATTCAGTAGCCCAATGTGCGGCAGCACATAGTCTGTGTCCGAGTGGGAGAATTCCAAACCTAAAGGTTTTTAAACTGTCATGGCCACCAACACTGAAAATTATCACTAGAAACGGGATATTTACCATGTAGATTATTTGATTTGAGTTTCCGATATTTCGCCACTGTTCCAAACAAACTGTTTTGTAGTAATTTGTGACAACGATATTTATTTAAGTGGATACTTAAACAGTACCTTTATATTTAGTCAATTTACTCCTCACTGGAAAACACTCGCAATTAAATAGAACGAGATAGAAACGTTTTTATTTTTATGAGTGAATAAAATACATATATTTGACGATGTTCACAGCTGTCGGGCGATAAATCGTCCAGGCCGGCGCGATTTACCAGCAAATCATTGCAATGTGTATGGAAAAAGTGAATTTTATTGTTTATTCAATTTCTTTTCGCGCTCAGTTTATGAGCTCGGCTGAATTTATAAGTAGCATTTATTATTTTAGGACACTTTAATTTTACTGTCGTCAGTAAACTTCTTTAGTATCCGCGAGGTTTTTTGGAATGTGGACGAGGCGGGAATGGAAATTCCCCAATTGTTTGTGACCCCTGCAACAGTTCAAGTTCAATTATTATTGGTTGAACGCGTTTACACACGGTTGGGAAAGTTGATTGTGTTTGATGCTTACCAAATGCATAAGCGTTCATTTAAACATAAAAGAAAGTTGGTTTAATAATTTAAATAAATTATAATTTATCATTTTCTGTTTCTAACTCTTGTTTATTTTATGACGTGTAATTTATCAACTTAGTCAAAACTGTATAAAGCGTTAAATGGTCCATAAATCGTTTTTATTCAAACTTTTGGCTCAAGTTTGGCTTGAAACTTGCAGATAAAGAAAACTATGCATCTATTATTTTAATTTATTTGTGCATGTTTCCACAACAGACGTTTATGAACATCATTTTTAATATTGTTTAACTTCACTTTGTTAGATTGAAATTCTTCTTAATGTGTTTATTTTGTGTGCAAGCAAAAAGAATATAACTACATGTAATGTAGTACTCATAGGGTAGCTCGACCGGCCGTTTTTAGCCGTTTTGTGTCGGTTCGCTGATGTCAGAGTAATTAGATGAGTTACGGCAATGTGATATTTACAACCACTGCCGCACTTCAGAGAGCACGTTAAGCCATCTCCGGTTATTTTTTATCATCATCATCAATACCCCTCGGTACTTCACTATACATGGTGGATATTCCACCTTTACGCACGAAGCTTTTTGCTTCAACAAGCAAAGGAAAAGACATCCTTGCTTGAGTCAGTGTTTCCCGCTAGCTATAACTTACGTAGTATTTGTATTCTCATCGCTGGCTATGACCTGGACTGCTTCAAGGCGCTAGTGAATAGGTATAATCTAGGCAAGCACGCTTAATCGCCCATCAGATCGTCATTTACCAGCAAGTGATATAGTGGCTAAACGTGATCCTGTGTAGTAACAAAAGCACAGAGAATAAGTAAAGAAAAATGAATCAACAAAGAAACAGTCGATGCTATTACTGATATAATAGTCTTATGTTTACTGACACCCGCGCGCCGCTCGCTCAGTGTTTAGTCTGCTGTGTCACCTGCAGGGACGCGAGACACCGGCCGTCCACGACCAGACACGTATTTATAAACAAACGATATATATGAGACTGTGGTCGCATTATTTACAACTAAAAATATTGGAATGCGTGTGGCAAAGTGGCACTTTGTGTACAGACTTTCCTAGAACAATATTGTTTGGCTTATTCCATCAAATATCTTATCAACATTGCTTTTTTTTCAATGTGGTAACTTGCTACTACATAAACACTATACATCTCACTTAGTTCCAAAAACAGTTAGTTAATCTACAAGCCATTACAGGGTTATAGACAATCACAATATTCTATCCCACTACCAGTTGGCAGCGTACCTACCTAATGCATGCGGGATACGCTGCCAATGGTGCTACTGTGTTCCGTTCAATCGTCCACCACATCTTTTACCAGGTGAGGTCAATCGCTTATCTATATCAAGACTGAAAATAATGTTATGTTATTGTACAAAGGAGTCCTTTTACCCAAGTTTTGAACTTTGTGATAACCAAATAAGTTCAAGGTCAGAAATAAATGGCATTAACAGGAATCTGACGCCCGAGACAAATCCTTGCAAAATTCAACTCGCTGCTTGAATTATTCAGCGTCTTTAGTCTCCTATTATTTTGTTTTGCTCATAAAGGCTTCCCCAGATGGGTGTGTTATAACGGCCATTGTCGCATGCGTTATTGCGTTAATGCGTCTCGCAATCCTTAGTCAGAGCTTGCATGTTTATTTTCTGACATTTCCAGAAAGTGTGTTTCAACCAAACATGACAGGGCCCTTGCTCTCACCACACTACTACTACCTGGCAATGCGAGCGGAGCGCACGTTTACTACCCGTGCAATGTTAAACGCAGGTGTGTGTAAGATAGCACGTGTCGTTAAATAAAATTGAACTAAGAACAGATATCGCTAAACCGCAATACGCCCCTATTTTAGCAGCAGCGTGTATGAACGCATGCGGCCTGAAGCAAAATGCACTAAAGCTAGTTATCGCAATAACGCACGATGATAATATCGGCCGTTGTCTGGGGGAGCATTAAATTCGTGCGTCTCACTGCTCCTTCAAAATTGGAATTCAAAGAAAACCATTTCGAGCTACATACGTTTGGGCACGTGTTCCGGTGACCTTGTCATATTTTGAAGCGTCTTATTATCATACTTCTTAGGGATTCCCGAATTCTGAAGGTGGATGTTTCTTGATTGAATTTTTTTTATTCAAGATTGGCTAGCATCTGACTACTATCACTTGACGATGTGATCGAAAGTGGTGAATAAGCAAAATTTGGAATATGAGTAAAAAAATTCAGTAATATACTGATAATCGCTAAGCGACTAAAGCACCTTAATCTAAATTGTGTAATTAATTTTTAAATTAGGATTTGGGCGTCTTGTTTCCATCACCCGAATGCTAAAGCTTATTCATTGGAGGATTCGAACCATCGAGTACGGATTGATCGTCGACCTTACTACCGCTGAGCCATCACCGCTTCGAAACATCTATCAACAACTTTACTTGTGCTACCCTCTGTGTTATAAACAGTGTTTTACTTCTACAACTTTTTAGCATCAGCAGCAAAAAAGACTACCCAATATAGTTCCAAACCAGCTAAAGAACACCAAGTGACGTCCGAGCGCCTGTCGATCAAGGCTATAAAAACACAGAAAGAGTCCCACTAAGCCACCCCGGGCGATATATCACCCTATTTTATGAGACAGCCGACACAAAGCTCGGTGAGGAATCGATCCCAGGGGCACGGGACGTGCGACATTGTTTTGGGCAGTAAAAACATCTTAATTGAGGTGATTGTACTGAAGAATGCCGTCTTGGGATGAAAACGGGTCTGTTGTAAAAGTTTTTAGCTACCTGGAAGGTTACTCTAACTTTCCTTACTTAAATTAGTAGTTTACTCGGTGTTGTCATCCCGTATGGTCCTGCCGCATCAACAGGATCACCCCATCTCTTCCCCTGTATCTTAAGACCCAGTGAAGAGTATATCCAGTGACGAGGCAGCATTCTGCCCATCGGATAACATCACAACCTACTGCGATCACCAAGATGCCTGGCACGGAGTATTATGGCAATCCAGAGAGGCCTTTTTTATGTTATTTGGTAACGAGACGAGCTGGTTATTTGCCTGATGGTAAGCATAACGCCGGCCCATAACAATTGCAGTGCCACTCAGAACTTTGAAAAACAAAGGCCTGCGCGGTACTGCAGTGCGCTCGTTACCATGAGACATTATAGATATTAAGTGTCATAAGCCCAGTAATTTCACTGGCTACTCGGCTTATCAAACCGGAACACAGTAATGCTTGCACACTACTGCTTGGCGGTAGATTTCACGAGCAAAGCGGTGGTACTAACCCAGATGGACACTCGCAGCAGAGTTAGTCCTCCCATTAACGAAACGAACTTAGAGTAATTTACTTTAACTTTCATGAGTGCTCATTAGGGCTCATGTGAATAAATAAATTTCAATTTGTAGTCTAGGCTTGTTTAAACGGGTAAACAGCGCGCTCTTCATTATGGACAATTTGGTTTGGATAAACCGTTCTAAGAATTCGTAAACACCGTAATTAAGTATCAAATACAAAACGTAACTAAGCTAACACGCTCACGTCAAATGAAGGCAGTGGGAAGGTACAAATGGATTAACTTCAGGGATATTTATTCAGGTACCTTGACCTAAGCAAATATATTTTAGATTTCCTAAGGTCAAGGTCCCTTTAACTTTTAATTATTATTACTTACAAGTTACAAAGTCTAATTAATTCTTAAAGTTATAATAGGTTCCGCTAAGTCGCTGCATATCGTTCAAAACCATTTTGCATAAATTATTATTTATCTGAAATCCATGGCCAAAGTCCGTAGGCGGATTACGTGGCTACGAAACATCTACGAGCTACAGCTACGGGGGACTACGGGTGGCTACGGACTATTCATTTTCAGCAAGTCGGCAAGTAGCGAATCAGTTTGCGCTCTGCGCTCGTGGCGATAGCACGTGCTCTCCGCTCGCTCTGCCGCAGAAACTTTACTCGATCTTACGAAATAAATATCGCATGTGTTTCGATGAACAATTTCAGTGACTATTTTTCGAAGTTTTAAGTTCGTGATTTGGTTTAAGTTTCTGGTTGATCCGAGACGTTTTGCAGCCGATATATTATTTCTGTAAGTGTTTGTAGTACATATTGGTATTGCTGTAAATAGTTTTGAACTTTTTTCCCTATTCGTATTTTGTGTTAAGGATAAATTTCGCTGAAAATCTATTAGTTTGCGGTTATCACTTGTTGATAATGCTATCAGGTGGTGGCATTAAAAAGTGAGCGTTGTCAGCGAGGCCTCTCTTCACGAAACTTGTATTCTGGTAAAAGGGACGAGTTACTATGCCAACGGATTATTGATGAAATATTAAATTTTCTGGGAAATAACCCGTAGTCATCTGGGGTAACCAAATTCATAGAAGGTTTATAGTTTAGATAGAAACATAAAATGTAAATTACCCAAATGTTTAATTTGTTATTATAATAATGCGACATGGCTTCAGCTACGTGCTTTATTTGTTTCACCATTAAACAAATTTAAACATGAGCTTTTAAAAAAATTATTGCGTCCTAAGCGTTAAAATTTGAATGAATTAAAAATAACTAAGTAGTTACAAACGCCCGTAAGTTGAAACAATTTGAAACGTTTTACATCTAGATACTTAAATGGTATTTAAGTTAATGAGCTTGATGTTTTGTAAAAAAAATAATTGTGTTTAATCTCTTCTGAGCTTTGCAGAAAAATTGTACCAATTAGCACAAAGTACTGCGCAAAAAGTTAATTCTACTTCGCCGAAATCTCGTAAACAACTTAGTATATTATTATCATCACAAAAATGGCTCTTTTGGGCGCACAAATTACCATAAAATTGGGGGAGTCTCATGACAATGATCAATGGAAATTGATCTAAACTTTGAGGTTAGTCAAAATATATTTTATTATTATGTGCGTGAAAGACTCGTTTTTGTCTTAATATGATTTAAATTCGTGACCGTTTTAAAAGTAGTTCCGAAGCAAAAATAAAAAGAATTTAAATGAAGAAAGGTTTTACCTTAGCATAAAAAAATAAGTGAAAATCCAGATTAAAATCATCCTTAAAATTATCCTTGATTAATTGAATTCTACACATACATAACAATACGCACATAACTACTTAGTAAACAGTCGTATGCATGTTTTTATGCTTTAGTTGCCCTCAATGCAATGTTTATGGCGAAGGGCAGCGCTCAATAAACTATGTAAGTCCACTCATTCATTAGTGAATGAAAATGGCAGCCATTTGCTAATGACTGCACTTTTATAGTTAGCAATCATTGAACTGAACAATGACACTTGAATGAGTTCAAACAACTCATTAATGGAAAGTTGACTGTGTCGATAACTTTGTTTGAACATCTCATAACGATTTTGGTGAAGATGGTATCAGTACTATGATAAATGCGAAAGTGTGTTTGTATGTTTGTTGGGTAGTTGGCTTGTCCTTCTTTCACGCAGCAACGGAGCAACGGATGGACGTGATTTTTGGCATCGATATAATTTATGGATCGGAGAGTAACATAAGCTACTTTTTATTCCGGGTAAATGCACGGTTCCTGTGGAAACGCAGATGAAACCGCGGTCAGAAGCTAGTATATTATTTACTGCCCGTTCTTATCCTTAGTTTACCTAAGGATAAGAACGTGCTCTCTAATGTGGTTATCGAATTTCATTGTTAGATGGTTGGCTGTAGATTCATCTTGAGGTTGGTAGTTACCAGAATGATGTACATCCTATAGAACTACGTCATTGTTTTAGATCATTAAAATCAAATTGATTCGTTTTTAGGTTCTATTTAGCGATTTAATCTTATAGTAGGTAAGGATCAACATAGTTTACTAATTTATTTTAAAAGGTTCTCTAGACAAAATAGTGAATTATAGATCTTCACCGACTCGATTAGAATCATTTTTAGCTCATAACTGTCCAGAGATAGGAGCGAATAACATTAAATTCGGGACCAACTGAAACACTTCTTCCAAATTCAAATTCAAGTCATTTATTTGTGCAAAACACGGGTAAATACAAATTAAAAAATGAATTATTTATTGAAACTCAGCGTGTTCCGCCTTTGCTAACATACAAATATTTTAAACAATTGTAGTGTTACCACAAAAAAACCATTTTAATCACCTGTTTAGCTAGATAGCGTCTAACGATAAACGTCAAAAATGATTAGAAATGTCACAACAGAATTGAGTTAGACAATGGTTAGACACTACTTAAATCAGGATTTGTGGTTGCTCATATTTAATCGCGCGGCTAAGGCATGTTTAGGCGTTAAACAGTGATTAACACAGGTTTAACGTTTTTTGTGGTCAGACCCTTGGAATTAATAATGAAAATATAATAAAATGAATGTCCTAATTATCACATGACTTGCAAATAATAAGATCAAATAAAAGTCAGTAATAAGGGGCCATATATGTAATGTAATGTGCGTATATTATAGACAGGTATTATGTAAAGTTACATCAAATTGGCAGAATGATAGGTATATTAAATTAAATGATTTAGAAATAATATGAAAACACAATTAAAAATGAAATATTTGCAAAATAATATTAAAATAATATATACCTTTGAAATTAAATGTACATTCCCGTGGATGTATTTCTAAAAGGCTGAAGTTAGAAAGTTTGCTTCGTGTTTTGCCAAATTTTGAATCAACAGAAGATAAGAAAATTTCCTTGATAAAACTCAAAGTTTAATATAAAGCTATTGATAGAAGTAGCGAACCACGTGAAGTTCAAGTCACAAAACTCTCCAAGATACATTAGTCTGTTAAATGTTACAGTAAAAAGAACCTGCAAAGGTTTCGTATATTTAAGGGAGATTAAAATAAAGACACCATAAAGGCACTACTTATTTGGGAGCATTCATTGCCCAAAGTAGTAGATTCCTATAGACCTGTATTCAATAAATTGAAACTTCTGACGCTGGCTTTACATTATGCAGGTTGTTATTTTTGTCAAAGAAAACAGTACACTATTTATCAAACTTGATGAAAACATATGTATTTTGAAGAGGTTTGTACCTCAAGCAGAGATCCTACTGAACTACAAATGTACGTTAGCAAAACTGCACTTTGTAAGAAAAACTGTAATATTATTTTTATCAAAGTCTTTAATAAAATACCTAGATATATTTATAGGAAACATCCTCTAAACGCCGGCTTTAAATCAAAGTTTAAAAAATGTCTAGATAGTCACTGTATTTATACATTGTAACAATTGTTTGATTGTAAAGACTGACTCTCAAGGG
Source organism: Crocallis elinguaria (assembly GCA_907269065.1). Lineage (NCBI taxonomy): Eukaryota > Metazoa > Arthropoda > Insecta > Lepidoptera > Geometridae > Crocallis > Crocallis elinguaria. The sequence goes on from OU026068.1 coordinate 17,358,851, forward strand.
AGCAACGGATCGATACGGATACTTTTTATTCCGGTAAAATAAACAGTTCCTGCGAAAACCTGATCTAAATTTTCCACAGCCAATCAGGTGGCAGCGTACAAACGTGGCATTGCCGATTTGAATCACAGAGATAATTCTGATACCGAAATAAGTACCAGCAGCATTGATAAAATTATCTCGTTACAATGTATGAATTAATAAAATTAGCTGTTTGATAAAGTGCTGAGATAAAAATTCTGAAATATTGTGAACTTTCTAGCCCGCACTTCGTTACGTTTTGTTTTATTTAATCGAATCAGCTTACACAAACTATTTAAATTGAGTAATTACCGAAAAACAATTTCTGTTTCAAACAAATCCCCCTCAGTTCCCACAGCATTTAATTTCTATCAAAATTAGCGAAGCCATAGATAACAGGAAAGGCAAACGGCCTCAAAAGGCTCTTTTGAAATTTTCCGAAGCCAACAATGTACTCTAACAAATTGGAATCCTTTCAAACTTCGCTATACCCATCTCTAAACCGAGGCTACAACAAAGTATGCCTTAAAGAGTCGAATGATTGTAGAGCTTAATGGACGCACTGACTGAGACCTAATCTGTGAACTGTCGGGGGTCCTCCGTCTCCCTTCAATCGAGTAGTCGCCGAATTGTCGCCTCTTTAATTCGCGATGGGCACCCTCCGAGCAGCCTTCCGACTTGGGAACTACTCTAAGTTTGTCGACGGTCGATACGAGCTCGGATGACAGATGACTATAAGATCCAATTACTATAGTATAAACTAATGATCACAATTGTAAAGATACAGTTGTGTTGTAGTATTAGGATCTCTATAACATAACAGAGTCAAATACGTGATTTATATTTAAAAAAAAAAATATTCTGCTCCTAAGCAGTGGATAAAATTTTACAAAGACAATATCACAATCTGTGTACATATAAATAATTTTCCAAACAGTTACTATGATCATGTTTAAATAGACTTCAATGTTATTATTGTATGCGCAATTCTTGGATGCCAAATTAACAATTTACCATTTAAATATTTTCTTTTAGCTTTATTCCAACGATTATAAATAAACAGTGATCTTATTAATAAACAGTGCTAAACGGTGGTGTTAAATTATGTTTTGTTTTTGTTGTTCTTTAAAAATTGAAACTTAAAGAGACAAAACATAGTTTAACTATTCAATCATTTAACATTGTTTATTAATAAGAGCCTAAGGGGTGTTTAACCCTAAGCGAAGGTTCCCATATTTAGCGTGTGTTTATTTATTTATGTTAAGACCGGTAATATTTTTAGTCAAATAAATAACCCGGTTATTCCGGCTCGGCGCGGCGGGACGGTAATTGTGTTTGTAACATTATTAGGGGACCCTTATAATGTTACGTACACAGTTACCTTTTCATAAAGAGAGTAAATTAATTTATCTCTATAACTTCCTATTTCGGTGTCGATGCTTGGCACCTAATTTAAATATACAATAAAAGGTATGTACACAGTAAATAATAACAAACAAGTCTTGCGTTGCGATCATGGAAGATTAGAAAATGTAGCGACACCAGGCATAATATAATAATAGTCAGCTAAAAAAGCTGCTAAAAATGTAATTTTGCTATATTTTATATAATGAAATATTTACTTAATATTTATAATTATTTTCATGTTTTTCTGTTTAAACTGAAATAAGTTTTGAATGTGAAATGAATAATGATTGAGTAATTGTGTGTAAGGCTTTTTACATACATGGAAATCTGCCTAATTGCTCTTTAAAAATCAACCAAAGTCGTACCGGCTGCCTTACCGGCTAACAATCTCGTGATCGTTTTCAATTCCAAACCGATTAAAATCAGCGGTAGACTAGTAGTAGCGAAGACTAGTGCTTCGTGGAAGGAGTTGTCTAGAGTTTTCGCTTCTTTTCGTTTTGTAAAAATTTGTTTCCTTGATAACGTTCGTTCTAAAATGATAACCAGATGATAAAATGATAACTTCCAGCCGAAGACCTAGCGACCGCTGGTTTTAATAGGTTTGGAGTTGAAAACGAACACGAGGTTGTTAGCCGGTAAGGCCCCAGGGGCCTGTTTCATAAAAATTATTAGTCTAAATGAGTATTAGCCTCATAAAATATATGAGAAAAAAAGAAAAACGCTGATAATATTAGACTAATATTTTTCATGAAACAGGCCCCAGGTCATATAAAAAGTACGAACTTCATTAGTAAAGTTTTTATTACAGGATACCCGACCGAACCATTGAGAGTTATAATGATGGCTCTATAGCCATTACTAGTTTAGTAATCAACCAGGTTAATTAGTAACAAAATACAAGCGTACATTTTTCACGACTTTGGAGCTATATTTCACTGACTCTTAGCTCATCACAATTGCCTGATATTTGATGATGATGTGGTGTGAGATGTTGCCAGGCCTCTGTCCGTATCACATGTGCCTGATAAGCCACTCTTAAGAGCCGGTCTCCAATCTAGGTTCAGAACATGGTAGACTAGGTGAGAAAGTAGTAGACTTTTGTATCAACAGCAATACAAAAAATAAAAAACAGGTGGATGTGTAAGCCAGCGAGGCTTACAATTCTTTTACTTTATATAATTTAGTTAAAATACTTGCATTACCTGCAGCGTCCAACGCTTCTATAAATAAGAATAAGAATAATTTTTATTGCCTAAAAGTTAACAATATTAACACATTTGTATGGTACATAACATAATTTCTTATTTAAGAAAGTGTTTACGGTGAGTCCCAAACTAAGCACTAGGCCTGTATCTTGATGTCTCAGTGCAGGCGCTTGGCAAATAGCACTTGTGTTTATGAAAACTCAACTTAAATTGGACCCGAGGGTCCCGTCATGCCAACTTCGCACGACACGACAAGCTAACACATAGGGACGGCGTCCACAACAAATCAAACTCGACCCGCTGACCACTAATGCGATATCTATGTCATACAGGACTATTTCAACCCCTCGCCAACCACGCCAAAACAAGCCTTAACACCACTGTCTTTATAACTAAAACGGCATGAAAAGAGCAACTTTCGTGACACCTAATTTCTTTTCCAAGGTATTGATGACCACTCGAAACTAACTCTTACGTCTAAGAATATAAGCACCAAATGGTGTCGTCAAATGTTGGAATAGTGAGCGAAAGTTAACGCGCGAAAATGATCTCTGTCACGACGCGCTAAAGATTTTTGATGTTGTTTGTGTAATGGATTTCCAGTCTTTCAGTTTTCACGCGAATATAGTCTTTATTATGACGTGTTAAGGATGGGTGGTGGTGCGTGTAAACAGGAGTTTTCGTAATCTATCGGCGCCGGTCGCCGTCGCTCGGCGTCAGTAATTGGGGTATTCTGGACAGATAACAGGTCCATAAGTTTCCATTTCACTGACTATCATAGGACAGATATAGATATAGTAGGTACGCAGAGCTTATTACGGTCGACGATGACGACACGTATGTGTACGTGATTATATCTTTGAGATAGTACTGGGGCTGTTTTTCAGTACCAAATAAGAGAGTTTTTTTCTCATCGGATAGAGACATCAAAAGTTTTTCAATAAGTGAGAGAGCTTTTTAAGTATCTTTGTGCTTTTAATATAGAGTTTGAAAACTATTATTACATTTGTGATAATGTTCTGGGACAATTTTTCAATATCAAAAAGACATGAAAATGTTATTAAATCGGAGTTTCTCGAGGCAGACTAGAGGATCAATATATAAAGAGATAAAATTTGTTTCGTTGTATGTTTGTTTGTTGCCGCTAATATAGGGAATTACTGGTCCAATTCTAAAAACTCATTCACTAATATAGTGCTATATAAGGGTACATTTTATCTTGATCCCCACTCGTGCGAAGCCCACAAGCTAGTTCAATATAAAACGATTTTACCAACAAGTAGATTTGCTTTAAAAAAACGGGAGCTGATGTCGATGGGAATATCGCGTTTTTGAAATACAACCCCCATTTTTTCACATTTAGGTGTTCTTTCATAAAATTTATAAATAATTTTCAAAATCGATCCAGAATTGACGGAGAAATGAATAAAGATACATAACAAAAATGCATACAGTCGAACAAATGACCTCTTCCTCCATTTTATAAATCGGTTAAAAATATACTTTTCTAAGGCAAATGTAATATTTAATCATAAATGGTTTTTATTTAACGGTGTATATGTTATGACATTCGATATTCCTCATATCACAGGTGGACTATGCATTCAACAATATGCATTCAAAACCTGGAAAGGTTTACATTAGGCTCATTTAGGTTTAAAAGCCTTGAAAATTAGCAAAATTTTTAGTTTTAATTTTCATCTCCGTCACTCCAGGTGAATAACCGTCAAACGGGAGCCTTAAAAAGGGTTTCTCGATTATTTCGTTAAAATAACAAAATGATTTTTCACTTAAGCTGCGTACGAGAGTTTGAAAAGGGTTGGCGGCTTCAAATGCAAACAACTAGGGAACTAAAGGGAGGCCATAAATCTACCCCGTGACGTGAACAAGTTTTTCGCGATAATTCTTTTGTAACTGTACTTTGCAGACAATGAAACTTGCTGAAATTTAAACAAACTTTGTTGCAAAGACGTTTGGAACTTTACAACTAACTTTACGCACAATGACTTTTTTGTGTGCATTTAGGCGCTCAGCACGCGTGGCAATTATGAGTTCCCAGTAGCCGGATCGGCAACTCACAACTAGCTGTTTTCACGATCTTTATATTATTTTGCGAAACTGTGTCGACGTAGCAACTCTGGTTGTGAGTTTTGATTATCGCAACAATTTAGATTGTTGCAATCGGTGAAAAAATCAATTCCTAATTGACGCAACTAGCAATTAACAAATTTGTACCGTGTTGTGTCAAGTTGAAGATTTCCACAACCGGCAACCTAAAGGTGTAAAGCCGTCCGTAAGGCACAATCGTTTCTTCGTCTCACAAAACTGATTACCTTTTGGTGTGAACCAAAGACTATCCTGTGGTGTGAACCGAGTCCCGGTTTCAAATAACAAAATAATTCTCCTACCCCATTAATTTATCAACTAACGTTAATAACGAAAGTCTGATGAAATAGTTCAAATTACTACTGTACTTAAAAGAATTAAGGTGAGAATAAGGTTGGTTGGTTTTAGGGCAGTTTGAAGCCCTCTTTGAGTTATTTCCATTAATAGTTTGTTCAGTTAATGGTTCTATAGATCCACAAAGCTTTAGGTATATTTGAAGTTTTGTGAACCCATTATTTTGGCCAATTATTTTCACTATTAATTTTTGTTCTGTACAAGTAGCGCTTTTTTGTCTCTTCCTTATAAAATAGAAGGTTTATTTTGGTTGTGAGGGAAAAAAAACGATTATTTGAAGCTGCATATAATTCGCTTCCTATACTAGTTAGAACTGGTACTCGACATCCTCCGTACTATAATAAATGAGAAATTGTGGTTGTATATTTGTTGTTCACTTGGTTTGTCCTTCTTTCACGCAGCAACGGAGCAATACATCGACGTGATTTTTGGCATAGACATAGTTACAGGCAAATTTTTATCCAGGATTAATTGCACGTTTCCTGTGGCGGGTGAAACGGCAGGCAGGAGCTAGATGATACATAAAGCAACAGTGCCCAATGTCCACACAGTAATTAGCTAGCGTCAAGGTAATTAAACTGTACTATCGATGATTACTGGAGGTAGGGGGCTCGGCGGCGGGTGCTCCGTGGCGAGTGGTGACACGCTACCACTCACCACTCCAATCCATTTCAACGAGGGAGTTCCGATTTAATTACAACTAATACTCTCGTAATTACCTCTAGTAAATCCACCTGGCTTCGAGCACTTTCTAAAGACCTTTCTCCACACATACATTTCTGTATGGTTAGCGCCTGCTGGCTACCACTCTCAAGTTGTAAATGTGTCGCCAAGCACCTCTGCGTGTATTCTGGCAGCTGTACCTGAGAACCAGTTCTAATGTAGGTCTAGCGTATCCACCATGTAGGTCTAGACCATACCGTCGTCGCGTCGCTTAAAATCACGAGATATTATAGAGTAGTCAAAAAATAAACCATCGAGTATAAAAAAAACATTTTAATTTTTAATTTTTTTTATTTTCTCTCAAAAATTGTTTATAAAAAACGGGAACAGCCGAAACAGCGCCGAAATATCGGAAACTCAAATCAAATAATATACATGGTAAATATCCCGTTTCTAGTGATAATTATCAAAAAGTTCATAACCATAATAATGTTTGAAAATAGTAGAACAGGTCTTAGTTAGAACATTACAAAGTGTAAACATTACAGACGCGGAAACCAAAGTACCTACGTCGAGCAAAAAAGATTTACAGCTTTGAATCAAAGCGCAACTTTTGTTCATAAACGTAACTTTTTAGTTTTGTTTAGCTCTCTAAAGTTTGAAATGACTTTTTCAGTTTGAGCTACTAGAACATTTTCAAACGAAATAGAATTTTTTATTTTATATGTTTGTCATAGGTACTCATTTTTGATGCTAGTTTTTTAAAGTTAAAAATGGTATAAAACACTGCTGAATTTTAAAAATGTTAGTTTTGGTCCACTGATATTGTGCTTTATATCTGAACCCAATTAAATTTATTATAATCGTGTAAATGGCTGAGAATGTATTTATTTTTGTCAATCTTTATCAAAACTCGTGGACAACCAATTGATCGTTGTCGTGACTAAATCCTCAATCTATAAATGACTAGCTGCTGCCTACGGTTTCACCCGCCTGATCGCACGCACAGAAACCGTACATTTTCCGTTAAAAAAGTAGCGTACATAACTCTCCGGCCTAGATACAAATCTATGCAAAAAATCACGTCAATCTTTTGCTGTGTGAAAGAAGAACAAACCAACTTTCACATTTATTATAGTATTACTAGCTTTTGCCCGCGGTTTCACCCGAGTTCCCACAGGAACCGTGCCTTTTTCAGGATAAAAAGAAGTTTATGTTACTCTCCATATCTATGGCCTTAAAATCACGGTGATCCGTTTCTCCTTTGATGCGTGAAAGGACAAACCAACTAATTAACGAACTAACAAATACACAACACACTTTCGCATTTATTGTACTACGGATTAAGTAGGGATAACAATCAAATGATTGTTATATATAAGCTACCATATCACAAGTTTAAAACAAAGAAGACTAAAGGCCATTCCAGTTTAAATATTAAACCCATTTCATAAATTGCACTGGGCAGTTTGGCCGGCACAATACAGCCCAGCTATAAAATTAAACAACAGTTTAGTTTATCCAAAGTGTAATCGGGCGCGGCGGCCGCGATAAGGGCCCTTTATGGTGCACTGAACTTCACATCGGTGTTAAATATAATAAACGATAGTTTTGAAAATGTTTTCGGCACTGCAGGGAAACTGATAGATAAGTGCGCTTTTGTGTTAAGTAAACTAATGAGTTTTGGAAAGCACGGCTGGTTGAGAACTTTGCGAAAAATTATAAGCGCTGTAACTACACGGTAATCGAGCTAGCACTGCAATATTATCAGTGACATTTTTATCTACCTAGATAAGATTATAATAAACATTAACGTAAATACACAAATTGCATTTTTTTCGCATTTTTTTTACGTTTTTTTGTAGCATATCGTTTTACGTTTGATCGCTATCTCACCTGCTGTTAAGCTACAACGCGGTCGACGATGTAGCGCGCTTGCCCAGATATAACTGTTCACTCGTCTCTTGAAGAGTCGCAGATTGTAGAGTTCAGGAAAAACAGATGCCGGCAATGAGTTCCACTCATTAACTATGCGCATGATAAAGGTGGAAAACTGTTAGTATGGATAGGAATTAGGTATGTCAACCATAAGCGGATGGCGCATTGCCTTAGGTCTGGTCGTTCGATGATGGAAAGGGGAAGGGGGAATCAAGTCATGCAGTATCGATGCACACTCTCCAAAATGTATCCTGTAGAAGACAGAATACAGATAGCAAACAATCGAATCATCAGCATACTCACCGACGGTCGACCTTTCCACTTTTTTGGAAAAACTCTTGCTTACTGAATATAATTATTTAACTTTAACCGCAATCTCACCTATTCTAATATATATACTGTGATATAGAATAGGATGTGCAGATATGAGGTACCTGGGTGGTTTGGTTGAGTCTTTCGACGTGGTGTAATTATATCCAAAATAGGCACTGGTTTCTTGCACAATCACACTCCCAGTATTGTTTTTAGGTAAAAGAGTCCTTTCACTCGCGGCCGCGGGATTTTTTATAATTTTTGAATATTTTATTAGCGAGATGCGTATGCGTTGCGTTTTTGAGTTGAGACGACGACACCACAGCTAGTACTGCACTGGCAATGGGAGTGAAAGGGAAATGGGTCAATGAGTGAATGAATGTGTGAGTAGTGTTTCAAATATGTAGATAAAATAATTATTAACGAAAGCGACGCTTACATATACAAAATAGCTAACAACAGTTTTATAATTAGCAAAAAATACTGATGAAAACTTTAATTAAATTCCCACGTTTACAAAAGCGTTTAGTATTTAATATTTCGCTCACGTAACGTTTTGCAACGGTCCGCAGATGTTTTTATTATTTCTCTAATTTATTCGTCGCGTGTCAGTCGCGCATTTGCAACGAGCGACGTGTTGCATTGTCGTGCAGCTGCTGTTAATTTTTATAACGAACTGAATTTTAACAAAGCGACAAATTGCTGAATTTTAAAAAAGGTTCGTCACTTCATGGTACATTGGATACAGCAATCCTTAAGTGGATCATCTTAACACAAGGACTGCACAATTGTTTTGCCTCAAAAGGCAATATAAAAAGCCGAGATTTCCAACTGAAGCGTATAATATAGTCAACTAGCTTTTCCCCGTGACTTCGCACGCGTCGAATCAAGATAAGGTGCTGTAGCACAGGGATAATGTAAAAGAGTCCCGTTTGTGAAAGAGTGTTTAGAATTAGACTAATGGTCCCAGAGATTACAGTAACAAATAAACAAATATAACCTTATCATAACAGGTAGTATAGATAGATTTTAAGGCATGGTCTTGATGATAACTTTATTAACTTGATAGTTATATTACTTTTAAACGCTGTGTTTCTAACTCTGAATAAAGATGGCTTCTCTTTCTTTACTCAGTATGAATGAAGGAATCCCAGTTTACTTCCTCCCGTCATCAAAGCAGCCAGCCGCCGTGCACTACATACGTTCATTTGCACACAAAACATCTTCCTTTGTTCTGCCGGAAAATTCCTCGGCCAGGGAAATGTAAATAGCGTGATATCGCATTGGCAAACAGTGGAGCACAGCCTTTATTTGCATACAGTGCTGTGCAAAGAGCCGGGGAATATATTAATGTCTCGATGTGGAGGATTAGATTTAAACATTTAACCTGGGTTCGTAAACTTTGTGGAACATTCTTACTCTAAAGAACGGAATGTGACATTCCTTTGTAGCGCTCTGCACGCGTCGTGGTACAGTCGCGTGTTGTCACGGCCCTCGTCACGACATGCGATGATAAATAACTGTATTTTGATAACGAGTCCTTGTGTTACATTTATTTATTGTATGCCAACACAGTGTATATATTATTACAATTAAAGTAAACTGAATCTTAAAATATACATAGTTGCCTTATAAAATATATTTATACGCGAAGACTTGCTATAAGGCGAGTATTGAAAAGTATTAAATCGAGAATTAATTCAGTAGTTGACAAGATTTTACAGCATGAAATATTCGATTGAATTTAAATCATCATCCCAAGTGACACGAGCGGCTAGGGCAGTCGTGTTATTATATTTACAACTCGATTTTTGTTGCAAATGCGAAATTTTGTTGCATCGATTTGTTTTTATTAAATCCGTTTCCAACCAAAATGTTTATTTTTCCGTTTTTTTAAGGTTTCGCGTTGGACGTGGACAATAGGCCTGATTTATCGCTGTCCTTTGAACGTCAGTGCACGCGAACGACAGACATCACTCTGTCTGATCCTATCAGTTTGACGAATTAGGTGCTTGGTAGCTGATGACAGACTCGGGAGATTTATTTTACATCAGATAACAGATAACACTCTTTTTAGTAGTTAGCAGGCACAAAGCGGAGAACTTTACAAATTAAGTGCTGAAACTAAAGTCAGGGAATGGTCTATACTTGTATATAATGGTCCAGCCTAATCTCAGCTTCTCATTTTGTGAACATCTCTTACATATCGTCTAGCTATAGAAATCAAACACTGCTTGATTTATTTATTTTCCTTATACGAAATGTGGAGAAAATAAATAACTAATATACTAAGATCAATCGGGCCGTTTGCTTGTGTACAAAAAAAGTAAGTGAAATAGTATTCAAATTCGCTTTTAATAAATAACGAAAACGTAACTTTGTCCATATGTGTATTTGCAGCGATATGTAGATATTTTGAAGTCTAGAGCGAATAGGCATCTCATAAGTAACTGTGCTCTACCTTAGCTTTACATCATACGAGATGTTGTCAAAGGAGAGTCCATTAAATTTCAAGTAAAAATATATTACGTAATTGATGCGGACCCACAACTAAAATACCTCAATGCCTAGGAAATCATGAACTATGAGGACCATGGTCCCACAATGTCCCAGATACGGCACATATTCTTGCGCTTTTATTTACACGTTGCACACGCGCAGCGAGCTCGCTTCACTCAGGCGACGAGTGCGTTGAACGATCGTCTCGCTGGAAATACGCTCGCAAATCACGAGCGATAGGGTCACCCTAGACGCTCAAGCAAACGAACGTTTGCTTGTTAGAATAATGACGCTTTTGCGTCAAGTGCGGATTTCGTGATACTCGAAATGCGCGCTTGACGCAGTAGCGTTGTTATTCTGACAAGCAAACGTACGTTTGCTTGAGCGTCTAAGGTGCCCCTTATAATGCTGTTATTGAACACTAAATCCCTAGTACATAGGAAACAAACAACAACAACAACATCACATATTGGTGATATGTGATGATTGGTGCTTACGATTGATGAAACAACTCTCCTCGTCACTATAGGACAAGAAGACCAACGTTTTATCGCATTTTTTATGTATCAGTGAAGACCACTGAGCCTCGTCGTCAGTCCTCGCCGGTTCCTATCGCCGACCCCCATCATTCAGCTTGATCCTCTACATGGAATCCAGGATCGCTGCGGATCGGTGACCGATCGCAGGATTACGGGGATTTAAAACAATGGGCTGTGTATTGTTTTGATATAACAAATAGCACCTTCACGAAAGACCGGTGCCCAGTTGAAAGCGTCCGACATGGATTAGACCCGTTAATCAATAATTACGAGGCACGTGATTTAAAAATAAAATTCGCTTTTTAATCGATCACAAATAGATATGCTTGTGGGTATTCAAACTATCAGCACTAGGAGCCTTAGGAGTTCAGCCCTGATACTCCCATGTACATGCAAGGGTCGTCAATAGGTTTAGCGCAATAACACTGCAGTGCTGCGCAGGCCTTTGTGTTTGAAAGTTCTGAGTGGCACTGCAATTGTTATGAGCCGGCGTTATGCTTACCATCAGGCAAACGACTGGTCCCTTTACTCAATAGTATACAAAAATTATTATAATTTCAGCACTGTGTGTCTTAATAGGTATGATTTATCTTCCTTTTAGCACTTGGTACTTGTCTGGTCATACATTCAGGTTTCAACAAATCCACAAATCTAAGGTTATATGAGGCTAATATCGTTACGCAATAATTACCATGTGATCAATCACAAACCAATAATAATTACTAGACGCGACCTTTGGGCGCTCATAAACTCATATTTTATATTGTTTGTCGTTACAATACTTGCGTGCGGACCGTGAGGTACACGATAAATTGTCCCTATAATAAAGTGAACAAATTAAACCTATAACTGTAAAAGTCAAGATTCATTTTTAACACGGTTTATTATAGCTTCGCGAGGTGGATAGTGGAAGTCTTCAGTGGGTACTAGTGAACTCCTCAATTTTGGGCTCATATGGGTCATTTTGACGAGACCAATAGATTGGAAATCTTGCTTTTTACTTTTTTTTATACAGGATAGGCTTGTTTTTGACCGCAATCTCACCTGGTGGTAAGCAACGATGCGGTCGACGATGTAGCACGCTTGCCTAGACGATACCTGTTCACTCTTGACTTGAAGATTCCCAAGTTTACTACAATTTGGGAGTCTTAAGGAAATACAAATGCCGGCAATGAATTCCATTCTTTATTATGTTACAGTATTGAGTTTGAAGAGATTTTATATATACACTTGTAGTAGCACGCATAATGTCGCCTTGTCTATGCACTAAGTTCAGAGAGAGAAAAAAAAAATATGTAGGTAGACCGCACAATTTCATTATTTCGTGCGGTCGGCTGGTTCTTCTTCTACATTCACGTTGCAGTGCTCCGCCGCGTCGCACTACAAAGTTGGTTTTTCTAAGTTTCTCCGTGTTAACAAGTTTTTTCGTCAAAATCAAGATGCCGAAGAGGAAACATAACGACGAGTGGGAATATTTGTAAGTAATTTGCACAATTACCGATAACTATCGATTGCATATGAGGTTTCACGTTCCAACGATTCGAGTTCTTACTTAACCCATTTTTTTACTCGAGTTCACGATGCAACGCCACGAGTTCATCTTACTCGCTGTATACCTATGCGTACTTAATACGCCATCCATATAGCAACCTGTTGAGGTTATCCTATAATAATAATATAAAACGACCCGAAAGGTAACATTTTAACTATTTAAGTTAAGTTCTAATGTTCACGTTTCAACGATTGGAGTTGTCACTTAACGATAATAATGCATACGAGGTTTAACGTTCCAACGATTCGAGTTGTTACTTAACCTACTTTTTACTCGAGTTCATCTTACTCGCTGTATACCTATGCGTACCTAATACGCCATGCATATAGCAACCTGTTGAGGTTATTCTATAATAATAATATGAAACGACCCGAAAGGTAACATTTTAACTATTTAAGTTAAGTTCTAATGTTCACGTTTCAACGATTGGAGTTGTCACTTAACGATAATAATGCATACGAGGTTTAACGTTCCAACGATTCAAGTTGTTACTTAACCTACTTCTTACTCGAGTTCATTTTACTCGCTGTATAACTATGCGTACCTAATACGCCATTCATATAGCAACCTGTTGAGGTTATCTATAATAATAAAAAGATGAAACGACCCGAAAGGTAACATTTTAACTATTTAAGTAATTTGCAATTTCTTCGGTTCACGTTTGAGTTGTCACTTAAATACATACGATGTTTAACGTTCCAACGGTTCAAGTTGTTACTTAACCTATTTTTTACTCGAGTTCATCTTACTCGCTGTATACCTATGCGTACCTAATACACCATGCATGTAGCAACCTGTTGAGGTTGTCCTATAATAATAATATGAAACGAACCGGAAGGTAACATTTTAACTATATAAGTTAAGTTCTAATGTTCACGTTTCAACAATTCGAGTTGCCACTTACCGATAATAATGTATACGAGGTTTCACGTTCCAACGATTCGAGTTGTTACTTAACCTATTTTTTACTCGAGTTCACGATGCAACGCCACGAGTTCATCTTACTCGCTGTATACCTATGCGTACCTAATACGCCATGCATATAGCAACTTGTTGAGGTTATCCTATGATAACAATATGAAGGTATACGTATAATTACGTATATTAGACACAAATTTGCAATTTGCTGTTAATGTTGAAAACGAAAATCAAGAGCTACGCGAACCAAGACCGTCGACTAGCGCGTTACACGCGAGTTCCGATCGTTCGCTGGATATAGCCAACGTGACGATACTGGAGGATGTATCTCCACCACCAGTGATTAAAGGTGCTTCCAGCAGTGAGGATGTTCCACGAACAGAACCAAGCTAAGGCAAAATTAGCAGCGGTATTGCTTGTCTTGACGAGCCTATAAGACTCTTCTTAGTAAGGATAATAAAGATCCAACTGTTCTAAAGCTGCTGATTGATGCTGGGCGCATCATCTGTGACACACAACTCAGTGAGTCAATAACGAGGCGAAATTTCATATTGGCTGTACTAAAGAAGGACTTGAAAGATCAGATGCTGCTCACGATAATAGATAGTTTTCTTGTAGCCAAGAACTAGCCGAAACTTTAAAGACCGCAAAAGCGATCAATAAAACAGGTGTGGATCTCAAAGCTTCCACCTCTAACAAGACTACTGCTACAAAACCAAAGCATCAAGTCGTTAACAGAAATTGAAACGGGAAGGCTCCGGTTCAAAACCACAGACAGCAGCCATCGGCGCCCTCAAAGATGAAGGAGTCTGCACCTCAGAGGCAACAGCACTCGCCATCATCGAGGACATCGCGACTGAACTTCAGTCGCGGCCGTCGCTAGACAATACGGTAAATTACGCCGGTAGACTATTTGTTTGTAAAATAATTTTATCGTGGATACGTGGTTATGAAATTCCGTTCACTGAAACTCCATATCAGCATTGTATACCTCAACCCCGAAATTATGCACACTCAGAAAAACTTGAATTTGATCAAGCTATACATAATTTAATTTCTATAGGTGCTATACCTCACTGTGAGCCCTGTGAGGATATCCAATATCTTTTTACCCAAACCGAACGGAAAAGCACGCTTTATCCTAAATTTGAAAAAGCTAAACGAGTTCATTCAACATGTTCATTTGAATTAGAAGATTTTAGAATAATGATCAAACTAATCTCAAGATGTTGTCTCAAGTCAACTATTGATCTCAAAGACGCATATTATTAAGTGAAAGTTCATGATAACTCTAAAAAATATTCAAGATTTAGTTTGAACGGTAACTTGTATGAATTTAATGCCCTACCGTTTGGTGTCAATACGGCACCTTTTGTCTTCACAAAAATAATGAAAACGGTGGTCAGAATGCCACGCTGTGCTGATTATTATCGACAATATATCTTAACGATACCTGTCTAATTTCGCATAGCTATAGCGAATGTATGGATAACATTACAAAAATGAAAAGTACATGAATTTGCCTGTAAGTTTACAGTCAGATTTCGATTGGTGGATTAAATCTATCGAAAATCCAAAAAATCAAATTAAATTTGACGAATTCAGATGCTTCGACTATGGGGGGTTGGGGGATAGCCTGTGCGGGAAAAACGGCAAGCGGTAGCTGAAGTCGGGAATAAAGAAAACTTCACATTCATAAGATTAAAAATTTGTCTAGAGGATTTATCCAATTGTCATATTATCTTGCGAATAGATAATACAACTGCGATTTTTTACATTAATCGTATGGGAGGAATCCAATTCCCCCATCTCACAAACTGACCAAAGATATACGACAATGGTGTGAAGCGCGAATTCTATTTATAACAGCGCTATACATTCCATCTACAGAAAATACTATAGCAGATACTGAATCAAGGTGTATTCACCCGGATATTGAATGGGAACTATCTGATCTTGCCTTTCAGCAAATAATTAACAATTTCTGGCTACCAGAGATTGACATGATTGCTAGTTGAATAAATAAAAAATGTCCTGTATACATATCATGGCACAAAGACCCTGATGCTTGACGCTTTCTCTGTGAATTGGTCAAAATTGTATAAAAATACCATGAACCAGGAACCCGTAAAAACGGGTTCCCTTCCTTCTCAATAATTTTAAAAAAGCATTGATGAAAATTATTAGCGACAAAGCTAAGTGCATACTGGTCGGGCCAACATGGCCAGCTGAACCTTGGTATCCCCTATTTAACCAGTTTTTTACAGACTAAACCACTGGTTTTTTCAAACTTCTGAGGACCTAATAATCTCTCATTCCAGTTTCTGCCAGATCCAGCGGCAGATTACCCTGGATGCCGGAGTATTGTGCGGGAGTCTCTAATAAGAAAACTCCCTCCCGGGTCTTTAGACACATTAATAGCGTCTCTGTCAGATAATTAAATTAAGTAATATGATACTTACACATTCCAGTTATTATTCATGTTTTAACAGAGTTATTTCAATCGGGAGCGCTATACGGCACTCTAAATGGGTTTAGATCTACACCTTCCTTAGTATTAGGAAGTCAGATAAGCACAGACGACTGTGTTTTAAGGGTATATTTAGGCTTCGCCCTCCCTTACCCAAGTATGAATCCACTGGGATACTACATTAGTAATTGAAACTCTAGCCACTTGGATTCCTAATTAATCTCATTCTTTAGAAAAAATCACTAAAGAAGCTAGTTACCCTGCTGGCGCTGGTAACAGCGCATAGAGTACAAACTATTTCAAAAATAGATATCCGAAATTTTCAAAATTGGCGGAATGATATTTCCATTAGGATCCCTGACTTAATAAAAACGTCAAGTGTAAACGCAACTCAGCCAACGCTGATGCTGCCAATTTTTCGAGACAGACCTGACATAGGTCCGGCTTAATTATTAACGGATTATCTAAAAGTAATGTAGCGGCATTACGTGATCATCACACCTCTATTTTTATTTCTATAAAAAACCATATAATAAAGTTTCTCCCCAAACACTTAGCAGATGGATAAAGAGTATACGTTGTGGGTCTGTGGAATAGATATCACACAGTACTCTGCACATAGTACTAGACACTTCAAAAGCTCATAAGCTCGGTGTGAATTTGGATGTTATCAGGAAGACTGCCGGTTGGTCCGGCGGCTTTACAATATTTGCCAAGTTTTATAACAGGCATATAACAGACAGCATATACAGAATCAAATCATTGTTTTGCTAGAAGTAAAATTGATTGATTTATGCTAAAATTTACTGTAGCTATTATGTTAATAGTTTATTTAAGAAACATTACCTTTTAATTGAGTGATTAAGTACATTTATTATGTCATTTATTGAAGAAATATTAAATATATTTACTTCTGTAATACTTTCAACTGAAATAGATATTTCACAACTTCTCTCAACATCTACAAGTGTATATATAAAATCTCTTCAAACTCAATACTGTAACATAATTTAATGATTAAACGAACTTACCTGTAAGTTAAGTTCTATCATAATTATGTGAAGTAGTGAGTTTGAAGAGATAGCATCCCGCCCACCCAGATTACCTATTTCATAGGTCCCGAATAGTGAAATATCTACTTGAACTGATAAGCTCTGAACTAAATGAAGAACCAGCCGACCGCACGAAATAATGAAATTGTGCGGTCTACCTACATATTTTTTTTTTCTCTCTCTGAACTTAGTGCATAGACAAGGCGACATTATGCGTGCTACTACAAGTGTATATATAAAATCTCTTCAAACTCACTACTTCACATAATTATGATAGAACTTAACTTACAGGTAAGTTCGTTTAATCATTAAATTATAACCTACTACTGCTACGACGTTATTATACTAAAAAGGTTACAAAGATTTGTTTACATCAAATAGACTACATTTGACGACCAACTCGATCTGATCACTATTATAATTGATGATGATAATTGATTGATATTTACTACAGTGATGATAAAAAACAAATGACAAGAGTTTGTTGTTTTCTAATTCTCTCAGCACATTCAGTCATCATTAACGTTCCGTACGTCCAAATGAAAAAACGGAATCCTTATAGGACTCTAAGGATATATCTGTCTGTCTGTCACAGTTTTTAAACTCAAAGTTGTGTAAACTGCACCATGTGAAAAAAACAAAAACAAATTTAAGGGAAGCCATTTCAGTTTTGGAGTACGCGTCGCATCTGGTTGCGTCTCGGTACCTATATATGAGCAGACGCTTAGTCAAATCCATACTTAATATTATAAATGCGAAAGTGTGTTTGTTGGTTAGTTGGTTTGTCCTTTTTTCACGCATTAACGAAGCAACGGATCGACGTGATTTTTGGCATAGATATAGTTTATGGACCGGAGAGTAACATAGGCTACTTTTTATCCCGGAAAAATGTACGGTTCCTTTGGGGACGCGGGTTAAAACCACGGGCAGAAGCTAGTCTACAAGATAAAGTAAGTATCTTCATGGTTAACTCGCTTGTTACATAAACAGTTCTACAATGTCAAGGGACGGTAAGTCTGTCACATTCTGCCATTGCATTTGACAGTCAATTTCCCGACGACAGATCCAGAAATCGGTTTAAAATAAATATTTTGCAACGGATACATCGCTCCGTCAGATGGCGGAAAGATCGCAGCAGTGTTATGATTTATTTGCAACAATAAACAGGGCTGGTGTTTGTTGGCGTGTATATTTACGAATCGCCGTCTGGTATTTCAACGCCAACTTTAATGGGCAGGGTTTGGGTTTGACCACACTCGATACATTTTGCTGAAAGGGTGATTTTTTTCGGTGGAAGAGTTACACTCATAAGATGACATCAGCGGCTTTTGATGTATTTCTTTTTTTACTATTTTTTTTTTAATTTTTAAGCGTTGACTTTTTGTTTTAATTATCATAGTCATAGTGCACCTTATTTTGTTTTTATTACTGTTTTGATGAGATTTTTGTAACTATGCTTTTTCAAACACCATTGTTTATTGAATAAATTGAAGCTTTACCCGTCACTGGACGGCAATCAAAAGAGTGGAGCTTTTTATTAATTGTTTTTACTATGAGTGTGGCATGACTGGCAATGTGAATTGCAATATGACTAACAATCATCAGTCGCGTCGTGATTGTTTGATATATGAAACGCAGTTTTAGCGTATTCGACTGACATTTGTAGTTTTACTAAGATTGTCGCTTTATGAAATAAAGCCCAGTACACTGTACAAACAAGAATACTTACGCCTACACATACTCAGGGGTGCGCGCACGTGCTGGGTAAAGACCGACACGTGTTACCGACTCTACCTGGCTATTTGTTACTCTAAGGTCACGTCTCTATCTCGATTTAGAAAAGCATGTTGTATAAACAGCTCTAAGGGGCAGCGTAGACGCTTATGCAAACCTACGTTTGTTTGTCAGAATAACAACACTTTTGCGTCAAGCGCGGATTTCGAGTATCACGAAATCCGCGCTTGACGCAAAAGCCGCATGGCCTCCTGGCGACAGCTCTAACACTTAGTTCGGCTTGCACCATGTCTCTTAATTATTATACTTAGCTTAATTAATTAAATGCTGGTTCCTTCGCTGTTTAGAGGAGGTAAGAACGTATTTGGGCCTTATTAGTTTTTCGGTCTTTTGGAACAAACATTTAAAACATTGGAAAAACTTATTGGAAAAATGTTGACGAGTTTCTTGCTATTTTTCTTGATCGGTTGTTTAATCGACATTTAGTCATTTAACATTCTTGAGTGCTCTCCTCAAGCCCATGTAAATAAAGAATTTTGAATTCGTACTTTATACACCATTATGATTGCCGGACTAAAGTGACTGTGTTTGCTCCAGAATAAAAATCAAACCACCCTTTTAACCAAGTAAGTGGGTACGGAGCGAGAATTCTAGCCGTTAGTGCAAGTCAAACAGTGCTCAACACCGGCCGTTAGATTCCTCTTGCACGTCTTTATAGAGACCTAGAGCCACCACCTAACCACTAGCATCGCCTTTGATAGCGAAAATGTAGACTAGGAGCCAGCAATCGCAAAAAAAATCACTTCCAAAAAGTAATAAAAAGTAGAGAGTTTCTTTTTCCAAATCAAGTATAATTAGCTTCTGCCCGTGATTTCAACCGCGTGACGATTCCCACAAGAACATTGCATTTTCCCGGAATAAAAAGTTAGGAGTTAGTTAGCGTGCCCGTCACCTAAATCGCATCATCAAATACAAGTAAGACGAGTTTATACAGTGATTAAACGGAGGTTAACCTGGGGACATTATAAAGACATAAAACATCGAAACAAAATAAATAGTTGTATACATTATATTTTCTCAATTTATACGAAAAGTAAACTTTGTTTCTCATTTTATATTTTTGTATTTACGTATGTACTTTTTAGTTTCGAAATATAGTTTGAAGTGAATTAGAACGAACGCTGGCTTTCTGTCTAAATTACACCAATCTACAGAGACTCCGTTGAAATCAAGCTAGCTACTTAAATACTGTCGTGACAGGTCTGGCTGAGGTGGCTGGTTGGGTGGTTGGAACATGTTTGCGTTTAGTCCCCACTTTAAGTACCTCTAGCATCTGACCCACTTCTGGCTTTGCGACTTAAGAGATTCAATAATTACTTTTATGTTATTTTTTTACCAAAATCTCTTCTGATCTTAATTGACGACGTGGTCCAAGATGCCATGGAAGGTAAGCACACTAAAACTTGAATAGAAGACTGACAAGGCCAGACACAGTTAGATACTAGGCGACTGCTTTTTGACATGAGAGTGATAGGAAACAAATTGACTAGAGAGCCCTCGGTTTAGATCATGCATGACCACATTTGGTGCAGTATTGCTGCCGAGAACTGATATGCTGTTAGGTGTAATTTTAGTTAGAATAGAAGAAGTTAGCTCTTTAGCTGGTCAAATTTTTGATGGAATCATGCGTTAATTTGCGGAAATTCATTTTAAATAAGATTATATAAAGCGAGTAATTTATATAATCTTACTTGTCAAATTTCTCTGGGCAAACTAACTATGTACCATTAGTTATCTTGAAATCCTACCAAACTATTGTCATCAGTTTAAATCGTGCTGTGAATTGAAAGATATGAGATTAAAGACTGAAAGTAGAGTATGGTAAAGTTGACATGAGAAGGTAAAGGTGCCTGATGGTGTGGCGGTAGCTATGAAGGAAGCCATAAAAACTAAAGTAATTTATAAACATTTAGGGTGAAGCAACCACTTAATTGTCGAAATTATATGTAGTTTGGGTAGTTTGACCCGGCGCCGGCGCCCAGTTTGTGTAACATTTGTGTTTAATTGCTATGTATTGGGCAAAGTTGTAGAGGCTACAAAGTGGATCGGATGGACGTGTCAAACATGTGGGTACTTAGGTACTTTAGATCGTGTTCAGATGAGGCGTTTTATGCGCGAGTCAAGTTGCGCGTTCGAATCAGAATTTTAATTTCAAACAGCAAAATGCATGTGGATAGAATGTATAGCTACCTTCTATCTAGTACCTCACAATCCCCCAGTTGAAATTAATTGCCACTACAAGTTGTTCTCTCTACTTGTGCAAAACTTAAACTAGATTGTCCATCGGCTCTGAACTGGCGATTTAAATTGTAACGGTCCAATACGAGCTCGTAAGCGAGTGAACGTGTAGCTATTACGGTTCCCGGCTCTGTTACCTTTGCACTTTGTAGCCGTTTCTTGTTAGGGTTGTCAGATTCTAAAATTTGGTCTGACATGTCAGGTTTTTAATTTTTCGTTCTGTCAAGATTTTCGTTTAATTAATAAAATATGAAATACAGCCAGGTAAGAATAGTACCATCCAATCTGCGGCGGGTGCCGTCAGAGCCCCGGCTAAGGGAATTATTCAAGGTATGGGCTGGGCTGCACATACGCAAGAATGTTTAAACTTTATGGTGTCACTTTTTCTTAATTAAATAAAAACTACGAAATAATCTTCAACTAGAAGCAAACGCATCGCCATTTTTAACCTTATTTCAATACAAAATAATGATGACTAAAGAAATGCCATAACACAAAAATCTTTGTGTATGACATCACGTGCACTCGTGGCAAAAATATCAGGATTTTTTTTTTAATTTTAGCTATTTTAGATGTATTGTTTATTTATGTATTAGCTAGTTAAAAAGCATTTAGCCTATAAAAAAATGTTTTTTATACATAAATCAGGACTTGTTAGTTATACATCTGTGGCAACCCTGTGGTTCTAGTACCGTCTTTATCAGAAAGTTCGACGAAGCCAGGTGTTCAGGACGTGCGAAACACGCCTTATTTATTTAGGTTTCACACGTAGTCATCGTTGATACTTACATAGACGCTATATTGCCCACACCCTATAAAGACATAAGTACAACAAACAATCAGTGCTGCAAGGTGCGGCCTTATGGCAAAAAGAGAAGTTTTGGCAACCTTCAGAAAGAGAGGCTTGTAGTCAATTTACCGGATTTATTGATAACTAGGTTCTGATGAACGAGCGTTTGAGGGGAGTAAAGATGAAAAGTGGCTTATAAATATAAGACTCAGGGATAATGTAGGTTCCTTTAGTGAAAGAATTTTTACAATTGTTCCAGTGGTACCAGAGTTTAGCGGCAACAAACATTTATATCAAGCTGTACCTCTTTATAATAATAATATAATAGTATAGACTATAGCTACTAAATAACTACTGAAACTATATACTTACAACAAATTAATTTACTACAAAAAACGTTGCACTACATGTTGGCTATTGTTAGATAATCCAAATAAAATGTTAAAGCCAAGGTTGAAGCCTGCCTGTTGGTAACGTCATCATGGTGACGCTATCCCGTCGAATCGCATTGCTTTCGCAATTTGTTCAGATAATTCAAAGATCTAATGTATGATTACGAGTATTTCTTCACCTAGTATTTCATATAACTACTTCACAATATCATCTATGAAGCAGTGAATTAGTTTTATGAACTTCCTGCAAAGACATCAAAATTATATAAATTTAGAAAAATAAATTATTTTTATTTAAAAGTACGTTATTATATCTGGCGTGTCTTGGGAAAGGATGCGAGACTTAAAACTCGCGGACCCCAATGACACAAGCGTACTGTCAAGTCGTGTACTTTCCCCCAATTATAATACTGTTTAAATATATAATTTACTTACTAATTTACATTAATGAAACAAGATTTTTCATTAAGGCAAATTCAAAATCTAATAAGAACTTACAAAGAAATTTCTCTGAAAGATGAAGCTCTTACTAAAAAATTAAGGAAAATCTCTTGAAACCTAACGAACGGTTTGTTACACGGTAACCATTAAATTCACGAAAAAATGTTCAATTAATGTTATTGTTAATTGAATGCTCTTGATTGAAGTTTAAAAAGTAACTGTGTGATCGAAATTGATAACTACGCAAAGCTGGGTTTAAAACTGGCTCTCTCAAGTGCTTACTTATACAGATTTGTATCTTCACTAGAAAATGTATTCTGCTTACCAGTTAGTAGGACTAACTGTTCTACGAGTGTCCGTCTGGGCACGAAATAGTGCCTACCACCGGTGTGGTCGAGTAGTCAGGACCGTGCTGTTGGTCTGGCGACCTTTACAGCGTCACCGGACTGTGGGAGAGCACTGCAGAAGGCGCCCAGCCCACTCGTGTAATCGGCCACCAAGCAGTATATATTGTACAAGCATAACAGTGTTCTGGTTTGATGAGCGAAGTAGTCACAGATACATTACTGGGCTTATGGGACTTAATACCTAATGTCTCAGGGTAACGAGCGCACTGCAGTGCTGCGCAGGCCTTTGTGTTTCAAAGTTCTGAGTCGCCCTGCAATTGTTATGGGCCGGCGTTATGCTTACGATCGGCTCGTCTCGTTATCAAATAGTATAAAAAAATGGAATTCCAATACCTTCGGAGATTCGTAAAATACGACAAACCAGTGAAGTAAATTTGCCACTCTGACAAGAAGCCCTGGTCACTTGGCGCTGGCCCAAGCGATAACCCAACGTAAGTTTAAGTGAGAACTAGTGAGCTATGAGACGCTTCGAGCTTTCTTGGTAGAGTCTAGAAAGTTCATAGATTGTGTCATCGATACTAGAGGAATGATACACGCTGTTGCATGCTTTACTAGTCGACGCAAAATAACAATTATAAATGGAGATTGGTTAAATTGTGGCAGGATTTGACAATGAACATATTTTTGCTTAGTATTGAAGTCACCAGCCTATCTATAATAATCTATTTACCATCTTTGACCACATCGTCATTTGTATGGATGCTATTCTATTTGGATAATCGACTCCATACAATACTGTCAATATAAAAACCAGTGTCGTATTGTGTACAGACACCATGGTACGGGTATACGATTGTAAAAATGTTATAATTGTAATACATCAACTTTGATTGCACTAGAACGCAAAGTTATCTATACAAATAAATAAAATTGAAGTGTCTGTTTGTAATGTCAAAATAACAGCTTTTTACCAAATACTTATGATAGTATATACGGTACCTATAATAAAACAACCATTTTTAAATGTTTTGTCTGTCTGTCTGTTTGTTCCGGGTAATCTCCGAAAAGGCTGGACCGATTTTAATGGGACTTTCACTGGCAGATAGCTGATGTTATAATGAGTAACTTAGGCTACTTTTGTTTTATAAAAAGAATTAGGGTACCACGCAAATAAATAAAAACCATGAAATCCAATATCTCCGCGCGGGTGAAAACGCGGGCAACAGCTAGTTTATTGTAAAAATCTATTTAAAAAGTCGACAAGTTAAAATCCACGTAATCTTTTCCCCCAAATATATTATGTCGGCCGACCGATCTGCGTGAACTGTAATTTTCTAATACGCAATAAAACCTCGCAATCATTGTATCGTGCAGATATTCAACAAACAATTATTCTATTCTATTAATCTTCCAGCCCTTCGCGCTCACTCAGCGCCTTTGAAATTGCTTTTTTACTCACACTAATGATCAAAAAGCTCAACTAACGAACTACAGTGTGAAAAGGTCCTACCCAGCTTCAAGCATTACTCCCCCGGGGTGTAATTAGTAACGCAACTTAATATTCAGAGTGTAAATTGAGACCAGTCTTAATTAACATTAACCTTGTATTGGAGATGGAATTTCATAGTGATGTGCGGATGGTCGGACACTTTTTATCATCCGGACACTAGTGGTACCCAAACATGTACTTTTTAAATAACTGTAAGTTTTAGGCGGAATTTTGCTGAATAATAATAGCCGATATGTGTCGGGGACAGCTATTTTACCTATAACGAGTAAACGAGTATTATTCTCATCTTTTGGTTGGTCCTTTAAAGTACCAGATTGAAGCACTGAAGAAAGATTAAGATAATATTGAGACACGAATCAAATCCTGCGAGTTGAAAAGTTTCAACACTATGCAAAGTAACATACTTTTTTATCATGATTATTATACTGAAAATTGAATGTTACAATTTAAAATTTGATGTAAGTAATTGTATACGACTGAATAATAATTTTATTATATCTATATGACATATTTGTAATGCTTTGGTGTATACTGTTATGTTACAAATGAAATGAATAAATGAATTGAATTGAATTGAATTTTCCTTTTAGAAATTCATTGTTTCTTTCGTTCATATCTTGTATGAGTTGTCGCCCGTAGGTCAAAGGCTTCAAACATGGTTTACGCCCGCGAAACATTGTTTAACCTAGCCGTTCTGTTAAAAATGGCTGATCAAATTCAGCAAACATACTATGAAAAAGATATCCAATACACGTCTATCCGGATAACTCATCGATCTTGTCTATAAGATATGATCCGTCTAACCCACGCGCTACCACATCTCTACTAGATATCGAGAGAGACGGCTGTAACATTCATCGATCATTTGTATCATTAAGCGATGACGCAGCAATTGCTTGCTTACACAGTTTAACCGTAGGTACGCTTTACCGTCGATTTAGTCGAGATCGTTACTTAACCTATTAGTGTATGGGTGAAGTTAATCATTCAACGTACGAAGGCGTCGCTAGAATGAGCTTTAGTACCGGGATATTTACCAAGTATTTTATTTGTTTTGAGCACTCGATATTTCGGGACTGTTGCACGCGCCATGTTCACGAGGAAACTCGTTTAACAACAATAACAATCCTGAAATATCGAGTGATCAAAACAAATAAAATACATGGTAAATGTAATCCCGTTACTAAAGTTAATTCGTGAGTTAAGTGGCTATGGAAGTTTAAAAGACTTATATTGAGGTCATTGGAATCACTCTTAAGTTTTTTATATGCTGCGGAATCCAATCTTTTATTCAATTACTAACAAATGATTTTATATTTTTTTGAGAAGATTACAAGTGTTCTTCGTGAATGTAATTAAACGAATCGAATACCTTTTTGTAAGAAGTAAAGCGATGCCTTTTAGCTTTATCCAACAACTTATAAAATTGTTGAAAGGAATTATTTTCAGAAGGTATTTAAGGCATCGGTTACACCCTTACGAAATAAATTGAAAATACTGTGACTATTGAAACTGGAATGCTTTTGTAAAATGTTTTGGGGCTCGCGAAGAAAGGAACGTAATAGTTTTTAAAAGAAGTAAAATGTTGTTTCTTTCTTATTAATGTTCGACTGGTTGTGCTATTGCTTATTCTGTGGTACTAGATATTTTACCTGATCCTAAGTGACAATGCGTTCGAATTTGGAATGGGAACTGGCATTTATGGTTTCAAAAACGGTTGCTGAAACACACAGAGATGCACTCGGCGACATATTTTCACCTAATAGATTTTTTTGTTATGCTATTTGTTAACCAGACGGGCTGGTCGTTTGCCTGATGGTAAGCATAACGCCGGCCCATAGCAATTGCAGTGCCACTCAGAACTTTGAAAAACAAAGGCCTGCGCGGCACTGCAGTGCGCTCGTTACCCTGAGACATTAGGTATTAAGTCTCATAAGCCCAGTAATTTCACTGGCTACTCTACTCATTAAACCGGAACACAGTAATGCTTGCACACTACTGCTTGGCGGCAGACTTCACTCACAAAGCGGTGGTAATAACCCAGACGGACACTGGCAGAAGAGTTAGTCCTACCACTAACAAAGATGGTAGGTAGCCAGACGATTACAAGAAAAGGCCCATCTTGGTTGCAACGATGTAATTTTTAACGAAAGCCCCTCCTCTTTGTGATCCGAACCATCAACGAGCTCCCTGTCACCGCACCTCCATTGCTTTAAACGTAATAAATGATCAAACGCAAGTCTATACTGCATAAAAAGTAACCTAAAGTACACTTAGTTCATTGTCCTATCATGGTTTGTTGGTTTTCTGCAAGCTTAATGACAACAGCTGGCTGTAGTGCCACAATGGGAAACAATCCCATTATGTCACAAGCCAGAGCCTTGATAAAACTACTGACCGTAAAATTCTATAGTTATTATTATCCAGCACAGTTTGTAAAACGTCGTTTATCTCCTTAAATCTACATGGGGAAATCGACTAAAATAATAATTACATAATTTAGATTTGAGATTACATTGAACCCCTTTTCAGTGTTATCTTCGAAAACATAGTGATTCGTTACAAGATTACATCTGTTATCCGCATCTCAGCTTTTACATCACTGAGAACTTTCTCTTCAAGTCACATCTGACTGATCGTAACAGAATGTTAGCGTGTATTGTTGTTCTGTGACAAGAAGAGATTGTCGTTCATCGTGAATGTATTATTGCTACACATAAAAAAGTATTTGAATGACAAAAATCTGTGTGATACTTTTGTAATAAAATACGGCGAGGCCAGTTGCTGGAAATATGATAATTTTTCAAACATTTTGGACCTAGAAAATTTTCACCCGTTCGCGTTGAGAGAAACAAAAGAATTGCTCTGTATTTTTCTAGTCTTGAGTCATATTCCAGTAAATATCCAGCCAACTTTCTTTATTATTTTATACAGCTGCTCCCTTAGACCAGCCGTAAAAACAAAACCTACAATCAGTTCGTACTTTCATATCCTGTCTTGGACTGCCAGTGAAGACTTGTGATGTGTGGTCACCATGTCCTGCCCAGTCAGCCATTCAACTTTTAACAGAAAGATTCGAGGAAGATTTCCTTCCTAAAACGAGGAAAACCAATTTTTTTCCATTAACAGTTTAGTGAAATCCCAATTCATTCCATCATTCTAAAGAGTTGTTAAATTAGTCACGACTGATATTGACAACTGACAACCGATTTCAATGGAACGGGATTCAATTTTGCGTATTTCTTTAGAAAATTTCCGGTCTTTTAATCTGGGTCTAAACAAAGCGAGACCGAAATAACTTAAAAAAAAGTCCCCTGAAGTAGGCAGACAACAGAATAGAGAACATGTTTTTTTGATCAATATATTCATCAATCTGTTCACATATTTTCTCCAGTTGTATATATAAACCATTGTTTACACCAATTATATGAAGACGATAGCTCCGTTTTCGAAATGTGTGCGTTTTTCTTAGTTTTGAAAATGGAAAATAACCACCTCAGTAAAATAAAAACGGTTTATTTGGTTACATAAACTTCTCAAAAATTTAGTTATCAGGGTAGCACGCACTATTCTGTCCGAACTTACTACAATTGAAGTAGTTTACCTGCTGTAAAGTGGTTCTAAACGGCTGCTTAGTCGCTGAAAACACATACATCTCAAGAACATCGTCACAAATGGCTCAGTTGGAATATAATCAGTCTTAGAGAGACGCAGAACATGGCTCTGAGTCCAGTTGGCAGCGAATTTTTTCAGATGTTTTCCAAAAAACCTCGCTCTTGTGAATTATCACTTTAACTTCAGTGATCCATCTTCTCGTTGTTTAACTAGAGACAATTATGGAATTATTCTGCAAAGAAATGACAGTAAAACATCATTAAATGTCTTCAGAATTGATTTTCGATACTTAAGCACCTTTATATTCATTTTTGCAAGCAAGGTTCGCATGTGTAGGCCACCATTACAAGGTCATGCATGTTTGCGTTTTGCTTCCAAAATAACCATGTTTTTGCAACAAGCGCGTTATTTTGATAGATATCTGATACAAATCTTTTCAGCACTTATTTTTTTTATGTTATTGGTTACGAGACGAGCTGGTCGTTTGCCTGATGGTAAGCATAACGCCGGCCCATAACATTTGCAGTGCCACCCAGAACTTTGAAACACAAGGCCTGCGTGGCACTGCAGTGCGCTCGTTACCCTGAGACATTAGGTGTTAAGTCTTATAAGCCCAGTAATTTCACTGGCTACTTTGCTCATCAAACCGGAACACATTAATGCTTGCACATTACTGCTTGGCGGCAGATTTCACGAGCAAACCGGTGGTACTAATCCAGACGCACACTCGCAGAAGAGTTAGTCCTCCCACTAACAAACTTAAACACTTACTATACATACTTATACTTATAACAACTTATAAATAGGTACTTGTTGATAGTATATCCATAGTTTAAACTTCATCTAAATTTGCCTCAAGTAAAGTTAACTTACTTACGCAACCAACAATTGTTTCAATACACAACCGAGTTATTACGACAGAGTGAGTACATTGCACCGCAGTTCCACGTTTTATGAGATTCGAAACGCTTGTAGTCGCAAATAAGTCTGAGATTACCATCAAAATCTGTTTACCAGTATTCATATGAAGCGAGGCTGTTACCTGTAGAACTCCAGGGGATTTTCACAATAGAATAATGATATATGGTAATATGTTCTAGTGTTATGAATGGGGCTGAAGTACTGAGTAATATTGAGTACTTGTAGGTAGAAGATTGCGTAACTCGACACGTTTTCTATCTTATGCAATATACTCAGCAACAGGCCAAAAACATGACAGATTTTTCTTGTACTTTGACTTTTATGTTAATATAAATAAATAACGCTCAACGAAGACAAAAACTGACCTAGACGCGATAACTAGGACTCCCTGTATCTTAATTACCGCAATAGGCTATTTGCTGTAGATGCGGAACAAATTTTCTTCGTTCAAGTTAGGTTATTGCAAGATCCGAACTCCCAACCTACATATCGATAGACAATATATATCGATAGACTACCATTGAATCGTCGTCGATTAAAACACATTCTGATCTCCCTAATAAACGATTTGTAGTTCTCCACTAACGCTTATAACTGCTTCACAGACACTTGATGTGACATGCCCCGGTCGTAATCGGCACGTACTTAAGTAGTTCCCCAATTCCCCACGGCCACTCTCACACATTCATTATGTCTGCACGTAGGGTTTTGCCCCTACTCGGCACCTATTCCTTTAACACGAAGACAAATTGGGTAAAGGCCCTAGTACGTACTGCGCAGTTTAGGCAAATAAATCAGGCGCCTCACTCGCCGGCGTGATTAGCATCTACTGCTTTATTTATGTTCCTACCTATACATGGCTGACTACAATGGAAAAACACGCAGTTTTAGAGCTTCATTGTGAAACCATAGCTGAATTTATACTCTATTTTGTTTTTACGTAAGTTCAAGTTTACTTACCATCAGTCGGAGGACGTCCACTTCTGAACACAGGCCTCAGTCATAGGCAGCCCGTTCACCTAATGCATGATTCACGGACCCCGCGAAAATCATGGAACAACCACGATCACCGCTTGACGCATATCGTACCGTCTATAGAGCTTGGTAGAAATGCAGTCCTAGGGCTAAATGTACTACGGTTAGAGGTGGTGAAGTTAGGCACCATAGCCGCTTCTACATCTATCTACTCAAAAAAATAGTTTAACAACCACTTATATATTTTATAAATTATATACCTTTTCAGAAATTATTGAAATTCGTCGTGCGCTGAATTGAACACTTTATCTATACAAATAAATAAAATTGAAGTGTCTGTTTGTAATATCAAAATAACAGCTTTTTACCACACGCATATGAAAGTGTACACAGTACCTATAACAAAACAACCCTTTTTAAAATTTTTGTCGGTCTGTCTGTTTGTTCCGGGTATAATCTCCGAAACGGTTGGGCCGATTTTGACGGGACTTTCACTGGCAGATAGCTGATGTTACAAGGAGTAACTAAAGCTACTTTTACTTTAGAAAATGATATAGGGTTCCGTGCAAAAAAATGAAAACCATAAAATCCAATATCCCCGCCCGGGTGAAACCGCGGACAGCAGTTACTCTTCCATATTCAAAAAGTGATTAAAAAGAGCTCTTAAGCACTCATCACTAGGATCACATAAGATCGTATTAAGAAGTCGTTTCGCGGCGACCAACGTAAATGTGGCGCTAATCCGCTCTTATGAGAGGAACTCTCCGAGACATCAAAGATTTGGTGAGTTAATCTACTTCGCCGGCTATTACCACTAATCTTTACTAAAACTACCCACTTCCGGGCTAATTATAGCGGAGAAACGACAAAATAGGTTTGGCTATTTGGCTACAAACGCTACAAACTTTTGTTAGTGGGAGGACTAACTCTTCTGCGAGTGTCCGTCTGGGTTGTTACCACCGCTTTGTGAGTGAAGTCTGCCGCCAAACAGTAGTGTGCAAGCATTACTGTGTTCCGGTTTGATGAGCAGAGTATCCAGTGAAATTACTGGGCTTATGAGACTTAATACCTAATGTCTCAGGGTAACGAGCGCACTGCAGTGCCGCGCAGGCCTTTGGGTTTCAAAGTTCTGGGTGGCACTGCAGTTGTTATAGGTCGGCGTTATGCTTACCATCAGGCAAATGACCAGCACGTCTCATTACCAAATAACATAAAAAAAACACAAAAAAACATTTTTATCAAAAACGTCAAATACGTCAATTAAATTAAGAGTTATTTTATTCTGATTATTACAAATTGTTTTAATTCAAACATCGTAACGAGATGTCTACCGTATTTATTATTGAATGATGAGCACCTGATCTATTTTCGACTTTGAGTGGAGGAGTGTATTCTTTTATGCTCTTAGATAAAGGGACGAGCCGGTCGTTATAACGCTGGACTATAACAATTGCAGTGCGCTCGTTCCCCTGAGACATTAGGTATTAAGTCTCATGAGTCCAGTAATTTCACTGGCTACTGTGCTTATCAAACCAGAACACAGTCATGCTTGGCGGTATGCTTCAACTCCAGCTACTTTATATTGACATGGGTCATGACACGTCGCAGCGTATTCGGACCTTAAATCCAAGCACTCAAACTTATCCTAAATTTATCAAATCAGCGAGCTGGGACCACTTACAAAGTCTGAATCTAGTTTAACCGATATCCATGTATTATTCAGAGCCTTATGAAATCGTCGGCGCTCGCCATTTGTCTCGCATATTGGACAATACGTTAGACTCCACCAGTTCCAGTTTTAAATCGGTTTGTTCCTGAAGTGCTACGTCTTTGTTTGACAGACTCTGTTTTGTTTCAGGTTCCTGGATTTGATCGTGACTTGAACTGCAATTGGATAAGAAAAATGAAGGTAGGTGACTGTGTTCATATTTATAAACAGAAATTGCAACATTATTGTTATTTATACCTGTAATTTAACACTTTAGAAAAGATAGCAAAATGTGAAATCAGAAAGTCAAAAGTATGTTTATTTTTATTTTTTAAGTTACCTTCTAGACCTTATCTCATAGTGCTATGTAAAATATAAGCACATAGCAAAAACATACCATCTTCCAAAGCTCAATCTATACAAATAAATAAAATTAAAGTGTCTGTTTGTAATATCAAAATAACAGCTTTTTACTAAATGCATATGAAAGTAGGTATATACGGTAGCTATATAACAAAACAATCATTTTTAAAATGTTTGACAGTCTGTTTGTTTGTTCCGGGTAATCTCCGAAACGGCTGGGCCAATTTTGACGGAACTTTCACTGGCAGATAGCTGATTTTATAAGGAGTAACTTAGGCTACTTTTATTTTAGAAAAATAATTAGGGGTCCGCGCAAAAAAATAAAAACCATGAAATCCACTATCTCCGCGCGGGTGAAACCGCGGGCAGCTGCTAGTCAAAACCTGTGTTTGCCGTTACACACCCAGCACAATCACAATAAAACAATCTGAAAGTCATTAACTTCTACTCGTACGTATATCAATATTTAAATTTCCGGTATCTCCTGTTGTGTCATTGGAAGAGACGCGCTATTGATAGTGAAACAAAAGACGATAAAGAGCTGTTCCACTCCTTTGCTGATCGCACAACAAAGGTTGAAGTGAACCGCTTTGACTCGTGTTTGTGTCAAAACGATTTTAATTAAACACGTTTTTGAGTCTTTATACTTGGTAAATACGGAAGCTGGAGAACGTGAGTTTTGTGTACGTGACATATTTATTTTAAGAGGTATTGTAATTTTTTTATACTTAAATTAAATTCAGCATAGATTGAACTTAGGCAATTTGACATTCTCTATCGCGGAATTGAAACTATAAATTACTAACATTACGTATGTAATCTTATTTAAAATGGATTTCCGCAAAATAACGCCTGATTCCATCAAAATATACTATACTTGAAAGGTGATGTCGCCTGATCTTAGGCGACGATGTGGTCAAAGATAGCGAAAACTCTTAACCTAAATTAGAACTGGCTCTCACATGCCAGAACACACACATAGGTGCTTGGCGGCAGATTTTCAACTTGTGGTGATAGCTAGCCCGGCGAACACTAGAAGTGCTCTTCCGGCTACTTATGGTTGCATCACAATGTTTTTCATAACCGAAAGCGGAACCTCATTAAAATATTTGTCTTTTGTTTTATTTTGTTAATATAGTTTTGTACTTCTTTATCGTGTTCATCATCCACGTCTCGTATGGAACTATTCCAGGATATAATATCCTATCCTTTAGTTTCCGTTCACATACAACGCGCGGGTGCGGAGGTGGCGGCGTTCTCGGTGGCTTGCCGTGTTCGTGTTCACGTTGGCCACGGGTGGTGTGCGTGCAGCCCTAGTTCAACTTGAACACACAAAAATGTTTACATATCTGATATTGTCACGAGCGCGCCTCACGCGCCGCTCGCGAGGTTGCCCGCTACTTGCTCTGTACCAGCGTTTTGTATGTGAACACTTCAATACTTATTTATGTTTGATATTTCATGACCGCGCCCGCCATCGCGCCCCCCACGTGTTAGCGTGAACAAGCACTTACTTATATCTAACAAAAAATAGTTTATATTTATTTATAGTTTCCTGAAAATGTAGGAAACAGACAGGGAAGTGCTTTTTTAGCTCTTTTCTATTTCTTCACATTTTATCTAACATTTCAAACACGACGTTCTCTTGAGATAAGCGTATCATTCATCATTTTTCGTTGTTTTGTATTCCATTTGGCCAATTTTATTCCTACTTTCTTCCCATGACCTTGTCGGTATTGCCTCTTGGACAATGCGCGAACGAATAAATTATATTACATATAAAAGGAAAAAAGAACACAATTATAAGTAATAAGAAGGTAACTCAATTTAGTGTAGACGACAAGTCGATACGGTTTTTGCGATAGATTTTCATCACAAAAGTGGTTGTTATCCGAGCACCAAAACAGCGTGATATGACCGCAGAATACTTGTTGTAGGGCAAATTACATGCTATGGATGTATTGTTATATTTTTCTTTTATCCAAAACTCAAGTTAAATTAAATTATTTGAACCCTCGACCTACGGTTAGATGAGCGACCTTACTATTCATTACCACCATCATGAACAATCATCTTATAACTTGAGCAATTAATGAACACCGGCTTAATTTTTGCCGAAAGTTCAATTAAAAAACACTTATCAAGATCATTTAGCATTTAATTAAACAACTCCAAGAAGACAGAATGTCATGCATGTTTAATTAATTTAAATATCCCGTAACGAGTGGCACGCGTGACGAACAGCTATTAGTTCCCACCACCGCTACCATGGCATGTTAGGTGTTAGCAAACGACTTACTGTTCATAATGAGCTGAGATGTGGCCAACATATACTTAGTTGATTTATTCGGCACTTCATTAAATGTTTATTTTTTAAATAAGTTAACGAATAAATGACGGCTTCGTAGCTAAGTTGGTAGTAACCCTGCCTGCAAGGCGAGGGGTCCTGGGTTCGATTCCCGGCCGGGGCAGATTTTGTGTAAGCATAAAGTTTGTTCTCGGGTCTTGGATGTTTGTGATGTGTATCTGTGTATGTCCAATGTCCATGCCACCTGCGACACAGGGAATCCTAGTGCGGGGGTATGAGTGTGTAAGCGTTTAAAAAAAAAACACTTCACCAGATCTTAAGGCTAAGAGATTGAGAGAAAACTCAAGTGCACACAAGCCACCTGTTGTTGTTAGTAAAATGTAATTAGCGGTACTATATATGTAGTAACTAGTCAATAAATCACCCTAGTAATTAGTATTGAAATATATCATAAAGTCGAGTTGGCACTGCTTTTACGTAAATACCTAAACTGATTTTACTCATGCACTCCGACAGTCGCTAAGTGCCGAAGCATGGAGGGGGTAGTCCGAAAATACTAGCTATTGTGCAACTATATCGAATTCCTAACCTTTACGGCGACCTACTTGTATTCGTAGAATGTTCGCGCATCTACCGCGTTATAACGTTTTCTAGGAATTTATTAAATACCACGAAACTCATCAAGAATAATACATGCCACCACTTTTCGGTGGTCGCCTGTCGCCGTACTTGGAAGCCACTATTTTCCTGCCGCACTATCTTTGACTATATTAATACTACATATCGAATACACACATGATATGCACCTTTCTACCCCTCCCTTACCCTAATCCATTATCTCTTACTTGGTATTTATATTATAACTAGGAAATCAGGAACAACAAGGATCATCGCCTTACAAAAGAAGAAAGAAAGAAGAAAGACCTAACCTCTATAACAATAACAAACCTCTAAAATATTGTACTATTGTAGTTAAACAACTTTTAACAGTTTAGTTGGCTGCAAAACCAAGTCAGCGTAAACACTTGATAAGTTAAATTTAATATGCTACTAACTTCAGATACGATGGAACTTAGAAGCAAATTCGTTTGCATACAGAGTAAAGTATTATCACAGAGTCCAACTTGTGTTTGCCTAGAAGTAGAGTTGTGCATCTGGACTGAGGGATCACTTCCTCGTGAGTTCTTGAGACACAATAATTATATTTAGGAAAAAATTGTAGTTATCTAAAAATTTGTAAAACGCGAACAGAGAAAGTTATGGCCAAATAATAGGATCCAGTTTAGATGCCTGAAAAAAAATATCTGAATATATTTTTATATTTTAAGATATTTTTTTTGCAGAATAAAAATTAAGCCCAGCTTAAGATGTCAGCTTTGGCTGAATGTAAACCCATCATTAGGTGTATGAGAGCATTTGCGGTAGAGCTCGGTTCGACAAGCTGAGAGGTGCCAAATTACATGCGCACAATTACTTGAAGCGGTACCGAGAGCTATTACGGAGTCAAATTATGGAACAATGAAACGCTTAACATGCTTAAAATGAAGGACTTCAAACATGAGAATTGACGGGCATCATTCAGCCCCTAACAATAAACATTATAATTATTGTCATCTAAATAAAGTAGCCTGAAAAGAATAATAATTGACATTTTTTATGCTAGTTGGTAATGAGACGAGCTGGTCGTTTGCCTGATAGTAAGCATAATGCCGGCCCATAACAATTGCAGTGCCACTCAGAACTTTGAAACGCAAAGGCCTGCGTGGCACTGCAGTGCGCTCCTTACCTTGAGACATTAGGTATCAAGTCTCATAAGCCAAGTAATTTCACTGGCTACTCTGCTCATCAAACCGGAACACAGTAATGCTTGCACACTACTGCTTGGTGGCAGACTTCACTCACAAAGCGGTGGTTACAACCCAGACGTCCGTCTCGCAGAAGAGTTAGTCCTACCACTAACTACATGTAGATAGTAATATGTTCCGACCCGTTAAACACCCCAAACATTGAATAGGCCTACTTAATTCTTGCAGCTACATGCTTAGTGACTTCAACTTCAGAGTGGTAGCTAGCCAGATGATCTCACGAAAATTCTCTATCAACACGCAAAATACAACACAAAACTTTCTATGAATTAAAGTTAAGCAGAAAGTTGCAGGAATTATTATCCATTAAGAGTTTTCCAAAACATCCAATTAAAATTCAAACATCTGAAACTCTCCAAGTACCGCTTGTTCCTCGCTCATTTCACCGCTTCGCAGCAAACCGGTGGAACTACGGACAAACGGTTGTTTAAACTCGACAACTTTGTGCATAAAACCATCGCAGTCGGCTATAAAAATCCTGGACAATTACACAGTTTATCCATATGAATTGCTGGAATAAATAATACGTAGTGTCTTACCTACAAGCAGTGCCAAAATGCAAGCTAGAGTTGGCGAAGTAGGCTATTCCTGATGTGATAATAGACCTACCGTCGCGCGGTGATTAGAGATTAGCCATCTAACTACAAAAACATATTATAAACGCCTGATTAGCTAGACAGTGTCTAAAAGATAAACGTCTACAACGGTTACAAGTTTCACAACAGAATTGAGTTACACAACGGTTAGACACTGTTTAAATCAAGGTTTGTGCTTATATTACACGTGACTAAGGCATGTTTAACCCTAAGCGACAGTTCAACACATGTTTAGGGTGGGTTTAATTTTTTGTGGTAGCCCCGGTTGTTTATCGTGATTTTACGATAGATGTGTAATTGTTAAGGGGGTTCGATTTTCATATTAATGTATTTTACCATTTATGGGCGAAAAGAGTAGGTATAATTTTACACTGAAATGATTATTGTTGGCTTTTATTGCCGCAAATAAAGACCAATGTCTTTATTTGCGGCAATAAAAGGCAAAAATTATATTCGGAAAATTATATTTGGTTGAAGAAAACAGTGGATTTATAGCGAAAATAACATTGAAATTGTATTGAATTTTTGTCAATGTATGAGTGAACACATATAGTGTCTTACGCATAATATACAATTTATAGTTGTGCAATCATTCGTGTTTACAACACACATGCACTATAACTATAATGATTTACGGATTTACCAAAAAACAATTAAACATAAGGTGTGTTACACAGCGTCTAACACACGCCTTAGTCTTTAGTGTTTAATATGAACAACCAGAAACCTTAATTTAAGAAGTGTCTACTAACCGTTGTGGAACACAATTTTGTTGTAACATTGCCAATCCTTTTACTTGGGAAAGTTGTGTTGCAGTATTTATCCTTTAGACATTGTCTAGCTAGACAGCCGTCTAAAAGTTGTTTTTGTAGTAGCATTCGATAGCACGTTGTTAACATTAATAACTTAAAACTTCCCTGGTCCCACTGGTCCTTTATAGGCCACACAACGCTATATTTTATTTATAACTTTGAACCAGCGATAACTCTAATTTTGCAACCAGCTACGTGTTGTGTTGAACCAAAACCCCTGCCAAGTTTTACAAAGTTTTCTTGGCAGTTTTTCATGTTGTACTAAACCATTTATTTCATTAATTAAATCCAGAATTAATAGGTATTATATTTTCGTTGAGGCAGTATTAATAAATAAATAAAATATCAGAAAAGACTGCTATTTTCGTAATGCCAAAAAGAAAACACTTCTGAAAGATTAGCTCAGTGTAACAGTAGGAACGCCACATGTCTGGTCTGTTTGTTTCACTAACTAAATACGACTAAATTTAAATTATATCTATTATAGAACTACGTTACAGTTATAGAGGGTTATTATGGTGTAAAAAATATTCAAAAAGTCTTAATTAAAATACTTAAAATACCCTTGTTGTTTAGGTAACAACAAAAAAGCTTAAATCATTGAAAACTATTTAACGATCTAAAATCATTTAAAGTTTGCTCTAGCTCCGAGAATGTTGACTGTAAAATTGTCACATCCCTACTGTTGTTATACTTACTGTGAGAACAGTGAAGAGGTCTTAACTCTCTCAGGATATTTTGTAAGGCCTTTAATTGGCTCGTATTTTCTGAGATAACGTTTTCTTCGGGGCGCCCGTAAAAACGTTAATGTTTAGTTAGTTAATGTGAATACACATTACTCTCAAGCCGACGCCGAGTGTACGCTAGCCACTTTGTTTATAAGGCGTAGACACATCAACGCTATCAGCGTCGCAACGTCGACAGTCTCTAACGTCGCACTTTGCTACGCGGAAAGTTACGATGTAGGTACTGCGCGTATGTAGGTGTGTTTTTTTACTTGAAACGTTGGTATTTGGCCTGAAATACAACGTATGTAAGATACCGATATGTATGTGCTTGACAAGTTTTACAGTTGAGGGAGATTGTGGCTGTGAGAGAAACGACGTGTTATTTTTTCTCTCGACAACGCAATGCGTCTGTTTTAGGTGTCGTAATATTATTACATTTCGCATCGTGTTGCTGTGTCTGGGTCGTTACGCGAGCCACTTCATTCTCATTTCTGGCAGTTCCACCATTTGGAGGTGATTTAAGTGCGAGAAGCGCTAATATTGATAAAGTTAATCGCTAAACGCGTTGAAGCTTTTAACGTGAATGGTAATAGATAATTTAGCCGTCATTTTATCAGAGCTGACTGCTAACAGGTATGAAAAAGCAAATATTTTGGGATTAGTTGTTTTGCTGTTGATACTTGACAGGTACGAGGTACCAGACCGGAGAGGGGTCACTAAGTGTCGACGGTGAGGTTGTCAAACAGAATACACACTTTGTTCATTGTTCAGAAATAAACGCACAGAAGAACTGTTTGTACTGACGTAGTTTGTCTCTATAATTATTATGTAATCGCACAGTATCTATTAGTTATCCATTATTTTTTTATATAGTGTTT
This sequence comes from Crocallis elinguaria, assembly GCA_907269065.1. Lineage (NCBI taxonomy): Eukaryota > Metazoa > Arthropoda > Insecta > Lepidoptera > Geometridae > Crocallis > Crocallis elinguaria. The sequence goes on from OU026068.1 coordinate 17,398,165, forward strand.
TACGGAAAAATTTTGCAATAACTTTAAGGATAAATCAATGTACTAACTTTTACTATTTCGTAAAGTTCACAATACAGATGCAAGTAGGTTCTTGTAAGCTGGGTGTTAATTAATTGCGAAAATTTCAATAATAAGCGCGCGAGGTGATGGCGTTATAATGGCGATTAGCGATTTCGATAGCGGTAAAACACAAGCTAATAATAACAACGAATCACAACACGACAATGACACAAAACGATAAGCTAAGCTAATACTCGTACTACTAATTAAGTCAAATCTTATCAATACGAAGCGGACCACGTCACATATAAACCTGTGACGTCACATAACTCATTTGAGTACGTATTTATATTACGCAACGTATTGACAAAAAATGTTTTAATTTATATACAAGGTCAGTAAGTACTCAATTTGGTATTAGTAGTAGTTTGCGCTAAAAGTGCCTTTCATCACTTTCCTTTGAACTGTAACGCACAGGCATCTCTTCCCGCCACATGTGTGACCACCGCCCAATTTCAGCAAATCGGTGGTTATCACAACAGCGCGATACACTAAGCCGGCACTCGATGTGTGCGCCTCTAATTAAAGCTTATCTTATCGCCGTATCTCGGGACACGCCGCATCCTCTGCGATTGACCAAATGGCACGTGTGGACCCGCCTTTATTTATTATAATTTTTTTGCTATTATGTAATTGTTTTAAAGTCAACTTGGTAGAGCCCATAAACTGATGGAAATGTTAATGAATTCTTAATTATCTATTTTTTTTTGTTGTATTTGTAGTTTGACTGTTGTGAGGGTGGTCTCATAGGAAAAACAGATTTGTAGTTTTAAGGGAATATGAGACTATGGAATATTTATTCCTTTTTTAGCTTCCTAGTGTCCTAGATAAAGGCATTCCTAGATACCTATATATAGGATGCCTACATCAAAATGTATGAAAGTATGTTGGCGGCGTTATTGATGATCAGACCCATCAAACGACATGATAGCCGATAAAATAATATATGACAAAATTTACTTTAAATAAAAACTACTAATCCCACCTAGTCACGGACTAAAACCAATTTTTAACCAACTTCAAACAAGGAGAGGTTCTCAAATCGTCTTTATTTTTTGCTCGACTAAAATTATTCGTTCTTCATGATTAGGGTATATTTCAAGGGTGGTCCTTCAATACATTTTATTGAAAGAATACCTCCAGTAAGGCTGAAAAAATGAGGGATGAAATTTCATCGCGATATTTTCGTCAAAGTCGGTTCCCGGTTTTATTAAAAAAAAGTAAATAGGAGTCAACATGGTATCAACATGGTATAATAATTAAAATCACAATGGTTTCTCTTTACGCAACCCTAAACCACACAAAAATAGAAACGTATTTAGGATTGTTTGCAAAGAAGAGCAAAGAAGTCTTGCAATAACTTTACGTAATGAAAGACTGAAATTATATTTGTTTAGATGAAATTGAATAAACAACTATGTAGATTGATATCTCTTTAGCTAAGTTGGTAGTAGTCTGCACTGCGAGAGGTCCCGTGTTCGATTCCCAGCCGTGGTAGATTTTGTGTGGTGGGGCATACAATTTGTTCTCTGTTCTGGGATGATTGTGGTTAGTATCTCTATGTGTCCATACCACCTTCGATACAGGGAATCCTAGGTGTGAGTATGTAAAAGTTTATGTTTATGTTACGTTATTGAGACATGAGAATCCCACAATGAAAAGCTCAAGCGAAGGAGCGATGGAGGAAAACATCTAAGTAGGATTCCCTGCATCTGGGGAATTAGAAACGAGGACCCGTAACACAATATTGTAACAAATACTTACACATTTTTTTACAAATATTTATTTATTTATTTATTTATTTATTGCACACATACATTCAACTTATACTAAGCGTAAACATATGCACCCTGTTAGGAGGGCGTTGCAAACAATTTGTCCCATTCAAGAATCAAACCCGCAACCCTTAAATGCTACATGATTGAACTCCATCCACGTAACAACTGCACCGTGCGGGCTGTCATGTCTAAGGTAACCGGTGGTTGTACTTTGACTTTGTAGCCAGATTCTGAGGTTTTATTTATTTAGCTCCTGCATTGTTGCCTTGAACAAGAAAGCCGCTAGAACTGAGAACCACAAGTCGAAATGTTGCTGAGGTGGTTTTGTGTAAAGCCAGCGGCCTTTGAACTGTGGTTAGGCCGTCATTTACACCAGAGATAATATCGCTGCTGTAGTCGTGCCATGTTATATCAATTAAATTTTAATTTATTTCATGAGACACACAATTATTTGCAATTTTATCTTCACTTTTCGATACATTTCTAGTTGGCAACTGGTTGTGAAATAAGCTAAGAATATCTTCTGTGGCAACTAGTTGCTTAGCAAGATTATTTTATTCTTTGACAACTACTGGTTGCGTTACTCGCTTCATATCGCGGACGCAGTTAAATTTTTTTATATTTTTGATAATTCACATTTAGGGGACGATATCCCAGCCTGTTGCTCTTGTGCTGGTGTTGTTATAAATAAAGACAAGGTCGTTTTTAGATCTGTTTAAATATTTTTATTTTATTTCCTAACATTTCTTATTCTACATTCGTAGTCACAGGCTATACATATTACTGATCTGTGAACATGAGGTGGCCACGAACGTTGATTCTCTGACTCGTCTCGAAACGGAGATTGACCTCTTGATCCTTTTAATTACAATATCTTGTTATTTTTTTTAATCTTGTTGCGTATTTTCTTTCAAGTTTTTTTGTACAATTCATAATCCGTAGATTGGCGCGTGAGGTCTGTATCATTGAATCCGCCATTGCTTTGATCCAATAAAATAACACGAACAGATCACTTCTAAGGGGCACCTTAGACGCTCAAGCAAACGTACGTTTGCTTGTCAGAGTAAAAACGCTTTTGCATCAAGCGCGCATATCGAGTATCACGAAATCCTACGTTTGCTTGAGCGTCTAAGGTGCCCCTAAGAGAAGTTTTTAGTTGTTAGTTAGGTAAGCCAATTGTGTGCTTGTTTGCCGGCTTCCACACAGAACTTCCTCCGTATGAACGTTTTACTCAGATTTAATTTCCACAGTTTTTAGGTCTTCGTAGACATTTGGTTTTAAGAACGAGCTTGAAGTAAGTAAGATATAGATAGATAAAATTCAATTATGGTAAACAGATTAAACTAAAGAATTAACGAAATGATATCAGAACGCAAGCTTTTAAAATTAAGATTTTTAAGAACAAGAATGTACCTATAAAGCTTTATAAATTCTTAATTAACAAAATAAAGTTCTCCATTAGCTGTATTTATTTGTTATTTCATCAAAAGTATTATAAAATGTTAAACAGAAAACAGAATAATAATATCAAAGGCAGATGAAACAAGACGCTCTCTTTTACAAACAAGTAGGTACTAAAGAACAGTGACACTTATTATGGCAACACAAAGTAATCATTTTTATTCTTTCACATTTTTTTAATTAAAAAAAGAATCATCCTCGTTTAGAGGCTTTAATCTCAACGGTTCTTTTACAGTTTCTTTATAATGAGATTTGCTGGCTACTTCGTTATGTTTCTCAAAGCTAGTAAATTAAAAAAATGTCTGAGACGCGCGTCGCAAACACTGCGGTAATTTATAATTCAGTTATAATAACAAACGCAAACGAGCGAACGTACAATAAACAGTTGTTCTTAGTTGTTTCACGAGGGTTATCATGAAAGATAAATATGAATAGGTACGACTAGCTGCTGCCCCGCGGTTTCACCCGCGTGGAGATTTTGGATTACATGGTTTTTATTTTTTTGCGCGGAACCCTTATTATTTTTCTAAAATTAAAGTATCCTATGTTACTCTATTAACATCAGCTATCTGCCAGTGAAAGTCCCGTCAAAATTGGTCCAGCCGTTTCGGAGATTACCCGGAACAAATAGACAGACAGACAGACAGACAAAAATTTTTAAAATGGTTGTTTTGTAATAGGTACTGTATACTTTCATATGTATTTAGTAAAAAGCTGTTATTTTGATATTACAAACAGACACTTCAATTTTATTTATCTGTATGGATGAATAAAATGGCTCCAAGTGCAAAAAAAAACAATTTAGTTTTTTACACCGGTACGTGTTGTGATCGGCGACAGATTTTTATTTTGAAGAGTAGTTGTTATTGCATAATAATTAATAGTAAATATACAATCATTCGTAATACTATAGGGCTTAGAACAACTATACTAGCACCATATTCTAACAGCAACATAAATCTAAAAGAAGTGCGCGACGTAAGACGCGAGACATAATTCTCTGAAAGGGTCAAAGTCCCTTCCCGCGAGTCGTCAGGATTATGAAAATGGCGGACCCCACATCACACCTGCAGCCGGAGCCGGCGGGAACACAAAGTACGGAATAATAAGGCCTTCATATAAATGATTACATCAATATTAACCAACGATTTTAACGATGAAGCGAGGACGGATCTTAATATTAGTAAATAAATAGAGAAGATATATTAATAACATCAAAGACCGTATCTTTCACTGTATTATTTATTTTTATCAACCAGAACATAGCATCGCCCACGCGCCATGTAGCGTCTCCTTAAGGCGTATATAGCAGCTAAATGGCTTCACTTAATAGGTTTTTAACAAAATCAGTGAGCTTCTGGCACTGGAAGAATATATATCCTTATTCATCATATTACCGATAATCTTGTTGTGATCAAAACAAGCTTTTATCAAATTTACTCGATCATAAAAATGACAAACTTACCTCTAAAATAAGTTTGCATTATCTCTGTTCCTACAGCAAGTCTTTTTTAATTATCAAACTGATATCGATCGACATTAGAGTAGGGTACGTCATGAAATATGCAACGACATACCTTTCATCAATTTTGCGAGTGGACTCCCTGGATGGTCGCCGCGAGGTCATCGAAACGTCATGCAATCGGACGTTACCCTCCCCATCGTGGTACGAGTATATTAACCATTTACACCCAGTACAAAGACCGTAATCGACCGCGTTCTGCTGTTTGATATCAAACACCGATCGCTAAGTCGATTTAATGAAAAGCTGTTGATGATTAATTGTACTTGTATTGTAGGGGGCTGAATTACTTTGGTAGACTTTGCATAAGGTAAACAACTTTTGGAAACTGAGAGATGACTTCAATGACAGGTGGTACAATGTACAATTGTACATATATGTGTAAATATGTTGTATTTGAGTCGTGTAGTGGACATGTTCTGGAGCTACATATACTAAATTGATTTATTTACTGCCTTTAATGGATACTACAATAGTAGCTAATCTTTATTAGTACTGCTCATACACAGGGCGTATTTACCCTAGGGCCAAAAGGGCCATGGCCCGGGGCGGCAGGCTGCTAGGGGCGGCGCAAGCAGGAGAAATTTAAAAAAGACTACCTAACTAAGGCTCTTATTAATGATCAGGGTTAAACTGTGTTTTGTCTCTTTCGATTCAGTTTAATATTTCCAAAAAAAGGGCGGCGCAGGGCGCTGAATCCTAAAATGAAAACAATTACGAATCTGAATTCGAACCAATGATTAGATACGTTTAGGTACTGTAAGCTTTCAGTGCGATTTTCAGAGCTGTTTGTTGATGAAACCTAGTAAGGTTTAACTCGTAGCAACGTGTTAGTATTTTTCTTATCCAAACGACGCAGGGTTGCCTGTCTATCCGTATTCTACAGGATACATTTTGGAGAGTGTGCTATGGCATTACACGATTTAATTCCACCATCCCCATTCTACTATCGGACGACAAGACGCACGGAGTTTCGTCACCAATTTATGGTTGACATACCTTCTATCCGCACCAAGCGTTTCGCTTCAACGTTCATTATGCGGACAGCGAAAGAATGGAACTCATTGCCGGCATCTTCCTGAATACTACAATTTGGGAGTCTTCAAGTCAAGAGTGAACAGGTATCTTCTAGGCAAACGTGCCACATCGTCGACCGCATCGTCGCTTACCATCAGGTGACATTGCGGTCAAACGCAAGCTTATATGTATTGTAAAAAAAAATTACATTAGTTTTCTATCTTACGTGCGGCGACTAGCAAAAACGCACATCGTCCATACTGGCGTAGCTTGTAGCGTGCAGTGTGGGTTGAAATCCCGGAGCGGTTGTTTTACGAGGGCCCGCCGAGGCGGCGCAGCTGTAAATGCCGGGCCGGGTTTATTTTTCTCGCATTTGCTTGTAAAATATACGGGGGTTATAAAGTGAAAATTGAGGGAAAAGTCAACGTCTGGTAAAATTCATAAATATTTATTTACAATGCTTATAAACTGTGTTTAAAATTCCACTTAAAATTGTAATACGAACCGTTTTAAAGTATTTATGAGCGTTGTCTTCAAATTTGTGAAATAAGGGTTTGTGAGGCCAATTTATTGTTTATTTGTCAACTTGCTGAATAAACTTGAAAGATACTTTAAAAAGTATTATTAAGTATTTTTATTCGTATTCTTATTCGACATTCAAAGTTATTTATTCATACGAGCCTGAGGAGACCTGAGCACTCATGAAAATTTCAAGTAGTATTGCTTTTAAAAAAGCGGGAATTGACTTCAATGAAATACCGCGATAAATGAAAATTCAACTCATTTTTTCACTTTCAAAAATTCTTTCATAAAATTTATATTCATTCATATTCATATTAATACGTCCGTACTATAATATACCCGTGTATATACGTGTGTAATATACCCGTTCCGACTCGAGGATACCCTTTCAAACACAAAAGAATTTTCAAAATAGGTCCACAATTGACGGAGAAATCGGTGAACATACATACAAAAATACAAACAGTCGAAAATATAACCTGCTCTTCCTTGGGGTTACCAACCTTATTTAGTGTGGTTCTATAGAATGCAAAGTGTATCAAACAAAAAAGAGATTACAGAAATAAAATAAACATATTTTCATATATTTACGCCAAAGAGATTCCAATATATAGATAGAGTGGGCATAATTATCTATGGAAATATTTTGTTCTAGATATCCATACAATTAATGAAGTACGCATGTCCCGCCCGTCGGCCGATTTTTCAAGCCAACATTTTGGTTTCTTGTCCAGAGCGAGTATTTGAAGTGTCACTGAATGCAATATGTCAATTATCAATACATATAATAGATTAGTCTTTTATTATAGTACTACTCTATGGTCTTAGTATAATATAGTATAATATATGTAGTCTTAGAAACATTAAATAAATTTTATACCCGTATACTGCCAATAGACATTTATACTAAAGAAGACTAAAGCGTTATCAAAATTGAATCAAACACATAACACAAAGCACATAAACTCTTGGCTTAAGGAGCCTCGGATGTCATGTCACATAATATTGACCGAAAACATAACGAGCGCGTCTGTGGCCCACAAATCACACAACCCAATCGGCGCAAATAACTCGCGCCGATTAAAGGGAATCGGCGCCATCGACCACGTCGTAAACCCGATTGGATATCGGGAAATGAGTTTATTTATTCCAACTCTGATGTCGACTTTATGATAAGGAACTTTACAAAAAAAACAGCTCAAAGAACAACTTTCAAACAAGCCTGAAAGCAGTTGAGCTATAAAGCGTTTCAAGGAATCGATGGAACGAAATTATTCACTAGAGAATCTCAATTAGTAAAATAGTTAGCAATCCTTACGTCCCTTCTACTAAGTACTTAAAAGTCTAATTCAAAATTCATTACTACCGTGAGCGCCAAAGAGAGTGATTTTGATATTTCAATGATCCTATAAGCCCTATTGACTTATTTAACTATTTGAGAAGAACAGCTTGAATCTCGTCGCCATTTTTTTTCGCTTGTTTAAATATGTGAAGACTAACTAACCCTTCCTGGGCCTTTGGTAAATGATAAAGCGGTACCTAGAATTTTTATGTATTAGCTGGTTTTTAAGACTAAGTTTTTAAGACGCGTGGTATTTTAATTCACCCATAAAACTTTAGAGTTGTAAAACTTCCAATAAAATAACCGCGAAAATAAATACTTTTACAATTTTTACAGCACTTTTCCAGTTGTAAAGCATTAGATCGATATCTGGCAGATAGCACAGTTCACCATCCGGTACGTACAACTATACTACAACCATCCCTGGTAGGCATCTCATTTAGTTTTTACGAGCCCGGAAATGATAGCGATGCAGCCTCGCGCTGTTTATGACATAATCGTTTTATAGCGGACACTCAAAGGCGGCCGCTTTTCTATTACACCCAAATATGCTGCCAATAAAATGTTTGTACTTATAAAGCTACTAGCTTCTGCCCGCGGTTTTCACCCGCGTTCCCACAGGAACCGTGCATTTTCCAGGATAAAAAGTAGCCTATGTTACTCTCCGGTCTATAAACTATATCTATGCCAAAAATCACGTCGATCAGTTGCTTCGTTACTGCGTGAAAGAAGGACAAACCAAAAAATCAACAAACCAACAAATACACTTTCGCATTTATAATATTAGTAGGAATTTCGATAGAATTTGCAATGAAGCGAATGTTTTGTTAGGTGAGCGACACCTGCAGTGTTTGAGCTTCGGTCAAAAAACACTTGTGTCGACGACGCTATCGACCATAAGTATGATTGGTTGCATGAAGATATCTGTTCGCTCATTGCTTGAAGAAACTCTTGGAATTATATGGTTCTATTGTCAACCTTCTTTCATTTATATTTTGATAGTGAAATTCATAAAATAAATTAAACGAACTCTACAATATTATTATCTACCTATAAACAGTTAATTTACTATTTAATTAATGGTTTTTTTTAAGTTTGGCTCCACGCAATTTATCCAGTGTCAAGTTTAAAATAAATTTGATTAGTGTATGAAACTCGTCAAAGTCGAGCCACAGTCACGCTTCAGTAAAGCAACGGATAAATATCCACCGCTTTACTAGTTGTTTTGTTCTAAAATGTCGTTCTCTTTGATTTTCCACAGATATCTAACTACTGTACTAGGGATGATTTATTGTGATTTGCAATAAATATTATTTTTCTGTCACACAATTATCATTTTTGGACTCATTAGAATTCCACTCAGTATTCAAGATTTTCTTTTGAAACCCTACACTACCAAGAACAATTCGACGGGATCCTAAAATTATTTGAATTTTGCGCCTTCTTGGTTTGATATGAACTAGAGTTTGACGATCTCAGTAAAGTATAGGTTGTTATTGTAAATCTTCATGAGTTTTTTTTTATGTTATTTGTTAACGAGACGAGCTGGTCGTTTGCCTGATGGTAAGCATAACGCCGGCCCATAACAATTGCAGTACCGCCCAGAACTTTGAAACACAAAGGCCTACGCGGCACTGCAGTGCGCTCGTTACCCTGAGACATTAGGTATTAAGTCTCATAAGCCCAGTAATCGCACTGGATACTCTGCTCATCAAACCGGAACACAGTAATGCTTGCACATTACTGCTTGGTGGTAGACTTCACTCACAAAGAGGTGATACCAAACCAGACGGACACTCGCAGAAGAGTTAGTCCTACCACTAACAAAAAGAACACAGTTTTAAAACACCTTTTTGTGGTTTTCAAGTAGTGTTCTCGCCACCTACCCGCCCTAAAGAGGTGTTGGCGTGAAGATATTACTTATTACCAATACAGTCACACAATTTGCCTGATCACCATTGTCAGCGCTTCGATGTTCATAAAAGCATAAAGTATCAGGATTTTGTAAGAAGACGCCAATGGCGTTCGCAAAGCCGTCGTCGTCTAGACTTATTAAATAATTAAGAGTAATTTCATCAGTTTATTTTTGTAGCAAATTAAGTGCTTCTACAACTCTAATTGTATTATGTTATCAGACAAATTATCTTTGCGTCTTGTTCAATAATATAAGATAAATTTTTATTCCTTTGAATTTGATTCCAGTAAGTTAAAGAAAATTCACAAAATAAAAATTAAAACTTAATGAATATTGTATTAGCAGTAAAAGATCTTATTTAGTTTGTCCTGCCGAGTCCGGGGAACTTCAGCACCATCGCGTCGCCGTCAATTTTAGATATTAGTTTTACAAACTTCATCATTAACTTTTAACGTTTAATGTTACGAAAGATGATTTAAGCAAAGTCACTTCGTAGATTTGTTTAGACTCGTCCTCAATTGGCTTCGCCCACGTACCCTAACTTACTCCTTGTAACATCAGCCATTTACCAGTGAAAGTCCCGTCTAAATCGGTCCAACCGTGTCGGAGATTACCCGGAACAAACAGACAGACACACAGACAGACAAAAAATTTAAAAAATGGTTGTTTTGTTATAGATACGTACCGTGTATACTTTCATATGCATTTAGTGAACAGCTGTTATTTTGATGTTACAAACAGACACTTCAATTTTATTTATATATATATAGATTGTTGATGCAATAAGTGATAAAATGATAAAATTAAAACTATGTTATTATAATAAATTATGAGAGGCTAAAAAAAGTAACTTAATAAGCTTAAAATCAATGTTTTTCCAAACTTATGATGTCATCGAAACTGACGTGAACGTGAAGAGAAAAACCAGAGTTGGGAGAAAGTTCCAGGACGGCAACAACTTTTTAATTGGCTTAGAGTTTCGGTAAATGTATATACGAGTATAATAAAAATGTACCGTCCTTGTATCATTTTCTGTTTATAGCGCTTTCTAAGTGTTTTATATATCATTTAGTCTATATTTAATAATACTTTAAAGGTCAAAATGAATTTATTTTTAACCGTCTGCCAAAAAAGGAGAAGGTTCTCAATTCGGTGGGTTTTTTGTTTGTTACCTCAGGTCTCCGTCATGTATAAACCTATTTGGTAAATTCTTTTTTTTTATTTGAATGGATATACTTTCAGAATGTTCCCATAGAAATTTCAACAAAATCGATTTAGTTGTTTGTCACTGAAGTCGGTTCGTCACGCGTTTGATCATGATCGTGTCCAAACTTTTTAACCGACTTCAAAGAAGGAGGAGGTTCTCAATTCTTCTGCATATAACGTGTCCACCTTCAATCATAATAAAATAAAAATTAAACGGTAACATAATAGAGTATAAAAGGTTTTTTAAAATTTAAAAAAACGCGGTTATTCATGCTGATAGTCAACAAACAGCTGAACAGATTTTCACATTTCGAATAAAAAATAACAATAAATCAAATTTTAGTTAAAAGTATTGAACGATTATTTTAAATATGTACTTGGCTAAGTAATGTGCAAACTAAGTTCCATTTTAAAAGTAGTATTAACACAATGCCTGTACCTCCCAATCTAAAGCTTCTGTATAAAACCCTAGTCCCAGCTCTATTTGGACATTTTAATTTCACAGTCGGGTTATTTGATAACGTTGAACATTTTCAAAGGAAATAAAAAGAAGAAATTCTCTTAATAAACTTGGATTTAGCCATTTTCGGAACTGCTATTAGTCTGCCACGACTAGCTGTCTTGAGCAAAAATTTGTTTGTCGATTAAATTCACGATAGTAGTAGTAGATATAGTATAAGTAAGCACTTACTTATACAACTTAGAGCATTTACACCTCGCGGTTTTATACAAATATTCACAAAACAAATCTACGAAATGAAGTAATAGACATTACTTAGCTGAGAACCGTTAACGCTTTTAAACCCTCTCAATTATTCATTAAATAAAATGGAGTGGGCAAAATCAGGGATTTTTACTGATAATCTGGTCGAATTAACAGCAAAGCATCACCGACATATGCGGTCGGACGTTTATATAGCTTCATGCACAAAGTATTTTGTGTCGTAATCATAAACTGATCCTTAGTGATCTGTGTTTAAGAATGCAACGTCTACGATACTGTAGCAGCTTTGCCAGCGCCACAAAGCTGCACTTCGCTACATAAAGGAGTTGGGCTGGCCTGGACAAGACTAGAGTAGAGAGCAATCCATGAAATTATGATACCAGCTGCTGCCCCCGGTTTCACCCACATGGAGATTCCCACAAGAACAATGCATTTTTCCGGGATAAATGGTAGCTTAAATATGTTACTCTCCGGTCCATAAACTATATCTATGCAAATAAAATGTGTTGATCCATTGCGCCGTTGCTGCGTGAAAGAAGGACAATCGAACAAACCAAAACACCAACAAAAACTTTTCAAAATAGATCTGGTTTCATAAAACTTGAATGTGTGTTGATATATATTTCCAAACAAACATTTTTTTCCTCAGAGTCGCAGAGGGTGGACACACAAGTTAATGATCGTCGGAAACGTCCCGAGAGGACTCTAACTTGTCCTGATTATCTCAAATTAGGACACGAAAAGAGTTTTTATTTTGCAGCATTTTGGCCCTCTAAGGGCTAATAACACAGAAAGACTGAGTCCCTGAAGGGTTTTAGGGATTTCCTCTAAAATGTAGGCATAAAACTGTGATTTTAAGTATAATACTTTTCTAGAGATAATTGAGGTTAAATACTTGAAGGGTTGAGGCCTAATTTCTCGTATACCTATACTCTAGAATTTCTTAATTACCTTATGTAATTAACGTCGTTAAAGCGAAGGCAGGGACAAAAGTATTGTTTTATTCGTGGATGCGTAAAAATATATTTATTCGTTTTATTAGCGTGTGAACAATACGGCGGCGAAGACATCTTAACTTATCTAACTATTCAACGCATGTTATTTACTATATCATTTTCTCAACCAATTTATATATATTTGAGTCATTATTTTCAACTGAACGTTTTGTTTTCTTAAAAAGTTTTATTGCAGGTAAAATTACTACCCAAATAACAAAACGTTCTCCGAGCAGAAAATTAGTATTGGAACGAGAAGGGTAATTTAAAAGCCAAAATGAAATGAGTGTCAGCGCCGCGGTCACAGCAATTTGCAAATTGGAAATATCGTAATGATAGAGAGAAAATTCAGAGTTGCAATTAATATGTTGAATACATGCCTCTTTACTGTTTATATAATTAAAATGTTGCTTTTTGTGATTTTTTTTTTCATTTTTACGTTTGACCACTATCTCACCTGGTGGTAAGCGATGACGATGTAGCACGCTTACCTAAAATACACCTAACTCGCGCAGCCCAGGTTCTAGCGAATAGGGAGCAGATTCGGACAAGGAATTTATCAGCAAAGTAGGTATATGTTTTGAAAGTTTGATGTCTCGGTGGTGGGTGACATTGCCGGGAAAGCGAGGGGGCACGGGTTCGATCCCTAGCAGGGGAACGGTGCGGAGAGCATAAAGTTTGTTCTCGTGTCGCAGTACGTGTTGTGTATCTGTGTGTATCCATGACACCTGCGACATAGGGAATCCTAGTACAGGAGTATGAGTAGGCTTCATTTCAGTTTAGAGTAATTTAAATTTCATGAGTTCTCTCCTGGGGCCCCAGAAAATTATGAATTTGAAAAAAAAAATGAATTTTTATAATACACTATGTCACTAATAAACACAAGATAAAGCAAGTATTTCTAAAAAGAAACCAATAGCTGTATTAGCTTTTGATTTAACTAATTATCTTTTAAATCGGAGACTCGTCTGAGTGATTCTCAGAGGCACTCAATAACAGATTCAATGGAACTTGAATAATTACAAAGAGATCGGGACATCTTTTGATTTTGGACTTAGAGCTCAAAACTCGCCGGCACTTGAAATGGCAAGAGCGACATACTAGGGCCTGATGTCTTGTCACACAAATATTTTTATTTTTAAATGACGATGGCTCAGTGGTAGTGAAGTCAGTCGTCGATCTGCAGGTCGGTGGTTTGAATCCTATTTTAGTAAAGGAATATATTTTTTTGCTGTTTTTATACTATTGGATAACGAGACGAGTCAGTACACATTACTGCAAGTGCAGCAAGGACAAAGGTATGTCTGATTAGTTATCACCCTCGAGTTTGAAATCTGTCTTCAAATACCTAGCACTTGAAAGGCAATTCTAAGCAAGTCACCATCTTACCACACCATCGCTTAAGATCAGTTGCCATCAGGTGGAGATGGCACTTCGGTATTTACCAATAAAAATCCAAAAAACTATCGAATAGATTAGATTTACTGAAATTTTTAATACAGTCTTGAACCACGTGTATTCAAAATTGCAGCTAAAATAAACCAAAAAGACCCGATAGGTCATTGCCCTAGCCTATATATTTCCGACTGGTTGGTCTTTTGACAACAAAAGAATGTTCTAATATTATTTACTGATGCGGCAACTCCTTTATCTCGTCCCTTATCCAGACGAGCAGTTGTAGGTCACGACTACTAAAGAAACCTTTTCAAAAAGTCAGCGAGATTTTGAAATAAGTTGTTCTATTATGTAGCCAGTGTCGGTCAAACTATAATATGTAGAGGTTAATAAAAATAACAAAGCCTTGTAAGGTTTACAGTAAAAAAATTAAACATAGGTAAAAATAGTAAGATAAGAGCAGCATGAGTGACTATAAAATTGAGGCTACGAAAAAAGCGTAGCGAAGTAATACTACAGATTTCGTAGTTTTATTCGTAGCAACTACGAAACAGTGAAAGCAAGAAGTAAAAAATTATACGGTCTTAAAAAAATTAAACACACTTTAAACCTGTGTTAAACACTGTTTAACTCCTAAACATGACTTAGTCGCGTGTTTAAATATGAACAACCACAAATCCTGATTTAAGTGGTATCTAACTGTTGGCTAACAAAATTTTCTTGTCACCTTTCTTATCATTTTTCACGTTTATCTCTAGACACTGCCTAGCTAAACAGGCGTCTAAAAGTGGTTTTTTTTTGTGGCAACAGGGCTAAAGCCTGTGTTTGATGTGTAAACCAGAACAACATGACACCGCTTGATTCCGAAGCTCCTGATGCAATACCGGCTTCGCGCGCTAAGGTTGTGTTGGCCAAACTACAAGCGATCATGGCTCGAGGTCATGTCAGGAAGTCGCGCGCCTTGACTGTTTAGTTCTTAATAAGTAATCTAGCGCCAAGCAGCAGAAGCAGCTATCTTGGATTTCATAATTTATTAAGAATGTTTTGTAAGACTCCGCAGAAAGCGCTTCGTGTCCACTAGTATGAAAATTACGAATGAATTATTTATATTATTCATCAAATCATTATTCATAGAAACTTTGTAGTGCGTGGCCCCTAGAAAAGTTTAAGGTTAATGAACCTGCACGCTTAATAATAAGACTATGGCTCCAGATATAGTTCTAACACAATCGGAAGTTATACCGCGGTTTGAAGTTTCGCCGCTCAAACAACCCAGAACTCTACACTCTGGTACCAACACTGAAAACTATGATGTAATGAATTGAAGCCTAAAATAATAAATCTATCCTAATATTATTAAACAGTAAAACTTTTGCTTGTTACTTCTAACCTCTGGAACTACTGGTCCATTCTGAAAATTCTTTCACTAATTCGCGCGTGCGAAGTGGCCAGAAACTAGTCTAAAATAAAAAATGAAAATAAGAGTGCGCCGTGGAGTATTTCGTAGACCGCATCACCACTTCGCATCGATTGTAGTGATCATATTGTAGTGATTAATTTATCACAACAAAGACAAATGTGCTAACTACTTGTCATTATGTTGTATCTATAATTATATTATGATGATCTCGAGAGTGAATGAAAGAAAGAAGAAAGTAAAAATAAAAGTGGTTAGCATATGTGACATTCACTACAAAAGAAGTAAGTTGTAAATGTGTGAAGTGAGGGGTTCGATCTCGGCCGAAGCAATGTTTGTGTACTGAGCGTGATGTTTGTTTTTGGGTCTTTTATCTTTGTATTGTATATATGCGTTTTAATCCATGCCAGCGACACAGCGAATCCTAGTGTAGCAGTATGAGTATCGTATTATAAAACGTCGATGGTAGGCACGTTCGTTCATAGTTGTTTCTCTCAGACGCAATACCTACTCGTAAACTAAATTCATTGAACTGCAGTTGGCATTGCAGCATCCCAAAGCCATGTCACATTTATTGTGGTGTCCGTGATGTGTAAGTCGACGTGAAAGCTAAATTCATTGAAATCATCGAATAAAGCAGTTCCGATTCGCATCAATAGCGCATTATAGAGCAAGTTGGCAACGAGCGGACTGCTGTCAGACGCCGGTAGGACTGGTAGTTCTGTCAAATTGCGCAGTAACTTTTGGCAGTGACTAGACTCAGTCTATTTCTACGTGATAGGGTTTCATTGGGCTAGCAATGCTAATATCGCCAAGTGCTCTTTCAGGTACACTGTGAGAATATCCTGCGCCTGCTGTAAGAACCGCCGAACCGAATGGAATATGCAGTGAATGGGCAGCAGCACCCTTCTCGGTTACCATAATTTACTGCGACCACCAAGACGCTAGCGTGCGTGGCGTATTATGACAAAATCTCCCCTTCTTGGGAGGCCGATTTTCAGTGAGCGTGATGATGATAATGATGTAATGTTATCTACTTCAGCAGCATTCACACGAATACTGAAAACAGTACAGTTCTTTTTGGGCGGTCGTGTAATAAGATCCATTCGGCATAGTTCAGAAAACCTTTCAAAGAGTAATACTACATTACGGCACTAGTCCTTTATGGGCTGTTCCCAACAACACGAGGTCCTTGTTGGAGTTTGCGCCGGTTTCAACATAGTTTGCTCCTAATTAAAAAGTTAGGGCAGCTTTTTATCACGGAAGGCGATGGAAAACTTCTGAAACTTGCCGATCACAAAACGCTGTTAAGCGCCTTTGTGAAGACTCGCCGCCGATAAATTTTAATTTACAATGGAGTTGTATTTTTTTGCTGGAAAAGTCTTTAGTCTTCTTGAACATTTATGAGACTAGTGGTGCGCCATGGTTCCTAAAATTTACCTTTATCCCTGGTAACTGTAAATGTTTCCAGTAAGAAAAGTACTTTCAGTACGTTTGTTTAATTTACTATTCTTATTTACATATTTTTTCTTTTTATTAATTATGTAAAAACTGCAACGTGGTATAATGTCCGGAAATAAATGTGTTTTCTTTATTTTTTCATTCATTTCGCTATATTACACTCAGAATTAATTTTAAATGCTTTACGTAACTATATGACACAATGTTATATTATTTATTGACGGCTCCGTAGCTAAGTTGGTAGTAACCCTGTCTGCAAGGCGAGGGGTCCCGGGTTCGATTCCCGGCCGGGGCAGATTTTGTGTAAGCATAAAGTTTGTTCTCGGGTCTTGGATGTTTGTAATGTGTATCTGTGTATGTCCATGCCACCTGCAACACAGGGAATCCTAGTGCGGGGGTATGAGTGGGGGCTTAATTTTTGCCGAAAGTTCAATTAAAAAACACCTATCAAGATCATTTAGCATTTAATTAAACAACTCCAAGAAGACAGAATGTCATGCATGTTTAATTAATTTAAATATCCCGTAACGAGTGGCACGCGTGACGAACAGCTATTAGTTCCCACCACCGCTACCATGGCATGTTAGGTGTTAGCAAACGACTTACTGTTCATAATGAGCTGAGATGTGGCCAACATATACTTAGTTGATTTATTCGGCACTTCATTAAATGTTTATTTTTTAAATAAGTTAACGAATAAATGACGGCTTCGTAGCTAAGTTGGTAGTAACCCTGCCTGCAAGGCGAGGGGTCCTGGGTTCGATTCCCGGCCGGGGCAGATTTTGTGTAAGCATAAAGTTTGTTCTCGGGTCTTGGATGTTTGTAATGTGTATCTGTGTATGTCCATGCCACCTGCAACACAGGGAATCCTAGTGCGGGGGTATGAGTGTGTAAGCGTTTATGTTTATGTTTATTTTCCGACTTAGAACTCTTTGCATGTTAATGATGCCGGAACGGCATTCAAAATATACAATTGTTCTTCAAATCAAATTCAAATCTTCCGTCTCCAGTTTGAGTTTCGCAGCCGTTTATGACCATCACACATCGATTGTAACTTAGAACATATTTAACCTTTTCAAAGCACAAGTTTGAAACAAGCACTTAGCAAAGTTGTAAGCGGGAAGTTTTTATATGTTATCCAAGTTAGTATTATTTGATAGTCCCGTGGGACTCATAAAAGGTCAATTTTACTAGCAAATGCGGCTATAATGTTATTCGATTTCGTCAAACCGCCAGAAAATTTTAGCAACCTTTTTTTTGTGGCATGTTTGGTGCTTATTGCATTTAGGATGAATATTTAAGTCTGATAAAGATTAGCTTTAAAACGAAGTAAGCAATCTGCTAAATAGATTAACACCGTCCAAGAAAAAGCTAATTAATATGAAATTTAGTCATAACGCGACTTAGTCCCTGTACGCATTAGGTACACCAGTCTGAAATAAAGCGTATCATAGATTATGAGAAAAAAAGATAAGATACGAGGCTTTGGATACGTCATATCGAATTATACGGGTCGTATGAAAACTAGAGGAATGGTGTGGATTCATTCCATTAAAAACCGGCCAAGTGTGAGTCGGACTCACGAACTGATTCCTTGCAAAATTGTAGGTACGTAAGTAATTCGTCCATGACAGGATTCGTAGTTAACCAAAATATTTTTTTTTTTTTTTGGTATATAACTACATATTTACGGTTGCGTAGTAATAGAGCTAGTTACACAACCAAACATTAACTCATTACACGATGAAATGAGATCCTATTTATAGGAGAGCACAAATTAGAGCGGCGTGCGTGCTGCTTTGATTCGCAGGCATTCGCTCGGAAAATTGATATTTAGGCGTTACGTACTCACGCCCGCACCGCGCGTCTAATTACCCGCTGCCTTCAGTGCGCGCTCACCTTTAACGGGCTAAGTACTTGTGTATGGGATATTTGAATGTCACAGCTTTTCCGCTGTTTCAGCCTTTTAGAGTAACCTTTTTGGTATTAAATATCTTCTGTCAACCATTGCAATGTTGGAGGGGTAATTTTAACTAAACTCGAAGGTAGTTTAGTTATTTTAGTTTATGTTGTTTACTTTTTCTGTTATTATAACTCGAAGGTTAATTTTTTTTTTCAGTGATATAATTTTTTTTTCAATGATAGTAGTAACCGACGAAAAATGGAAGGAGGTTCTCAAGGCGACGTTTTTTACGTATGACTGACTGTGACTACGCCTTATAATTTTTACAGAGTAATCTAATTTTGAGTCGGTACTTATACTTTATGTGTATACCTACCTCGAAATTGGGCATTTTAACGAAATAAAATTTAATCGCCTGTTTCATTTTTTGTAAAAAGGTTTTGTGTGAGTACTAGTTTTAGCCACGAATTGCAATATCTCGTTAAAAAAGACCGAAATGGAAAATTTCAGTGGTTGTTGCATTTTCGGCTGTACTAGACAAATTCCAATTGCAAATATTTTGCACATTTAAAATCTCTAAATATTTTAGCTCTCAATATGATATTCAATCCATACATCCATACAAATATGTACCTACCTTACATCAATGTTATTATCATCACCCATATTTATTTAGGCAAATAAATAAATTTTATTTGATTTAAAATTCATAAAAAAAATAGATCCATAAAATAAGATATATGCTATTTCTTTGTGCCAGAAGCTTTCCCAACTGTGGTACGGTAGCAAGTGATGTTAGTCACGACTTTCTCTCCGAAAATACCGACCTGGTTTTGTTTTATATAAGTAATTAAGAATACCTGGGTGACCACATTGTGCTCGTTTATTTTTGCTTAAGATTTTGTTTCCAAGAAATACAGGTAAACTTAAGGAAAACCTTATTTAAATACACAATTTCATCCAAAATTAAGACTTCGCTAAGCACTGTGTTATAAGTTATAACAAATGCAATGTTAACAATAGTTACTACTTTTACTACTATTAGAACTACACTTATAAGACGTTATGCTAAACTTTTTTGAAAAGACGTGGCCAAGTAGACATCCACGACTTAAGCCATAGCTATGTATTACCAACGTCGCATGCTAACAGATGGGACCCGCTGTCGCGTGACAGCGGGGCCTGTCGCTGCCCGCCCGACAGTGACGTATGTCGCTTCAACAACTATTTATGAGCCCCGCCGGTAGTTTGTGCGTTCCTCAGTGGTCCTGCATGCTTGGCGCTGGTTTGCCGCATCACTTAGTGTAGTCCTCATACTTGGGCAAGAGTTATGGATCCAGATAGCCTTGTTACTGCAGTATACGTTACAGTAATTATTCATAGAACAAATTTATACTTACTAGCTTCAGACCGTAGTTTTCACCCACGTTCACACAGGAACCGTACATTTTTCCGGGATAAACAATAGCCTATGTTACTCTCCAGTCCATACACTAAGTATATCTAAGCCAAAAATCACGTCACTCCGTTGCTCCGTTTAAAATACTGTCGAACTGACTTCAATGACAAACTATTGAACCGATTTTGATGACATTTCTATGGGACCAATCTAAAAGAGTATCCTTTCAAATAAAGAAAGAATTTTCCAAATCTATTTATAATATACGGAGATCTTCGGTAACAAACATAAAAAATACCAAATTGAGAGCCTCCTGCTTTTTTTAAGTGGGTTAAAAAAGACAAATAAAAATTCATAATAAAGTCTAGAAAACACTCGTGTATAAATCAGTCTCTTGTCTCAGTAGAAATGAATTGTGAGGGTTACATATAGGAGGAAACATTAATGTATTCTGAGGGGATGTGCGGATGGGGTGGTGGTTTGTTTCAGCGTATAAGTAGCCGCGACAACCAAGGGACTTCCGCTTAGGGAGAGTGTACAGAGTACTGAGCGTTTTAACAACTTGATATAAAGGAATGCGAACTTAGTCTACGCGAATATCTCGCGAAAACCACTCGTGGTCATACCACCTGAAGTAAAAGTCAATGTAGCTTGCTGGCACTGTGTAGCAAGTGGCCGCTACCCGCTACACGTGAGCGGCGATTCTTTACAAAATGTATGAAATTTTTAGTCCGCTACTTGGCACTGGCCATTAGTATAGTCGTGGTATTCTTATTTATTTAACCCTATTCAACATTACTTGATACTCTCCGGTGGTCAACGAGCGAGGTGGTGGCAACCGACTGCCTCAGGCCTCAGGTAGCCTTTACCGATAACGAATGAAAGCTCGAGTTGTAGGATATGAATTTATTGACGAACGGGCTGCTGGCGACGACCCTAAGTAGCATCGCTCCAAAACTATATCTTTGGCTACCCTTTGCTAAATGGCATAAGAGATTGCATATTTAATACTCACAAGTCCGAAACGTACTACAAAAGGTAACTGTTGTAAAATAGCTCGTGAAACTTTGTAAACAATATAAGGGTGTAATTTGAATTCAGGGCTGGTTCGTGGAAATTCTGCAGGCAGCTTCCGTTATTTATGAATAATAAACGTATCCCACTTCATACTTCTATGGCAAAAAGTTGCGCTGAATAGAGGCCTTTCACAAATCATAAATCATTCATTGCCTTCAATAACAAAATTTGTTATACCTGTACTTTCGCAAATTACAAATATGCTATTGACTTTGGCGAATGAATGGAAATTTGGTTGTTTCACATCAACATTTATAAATTATAATTTTATTATTAACTTCCAAATAACAAAATATTGAGTTTGAATTAACTTGAATCAGTATTTGCGTAGTGCGGTACGAACAGAGATTGACTATTGAAGTTCAGGTTTGGGTGGATTACGAAAGTGTCGACAGTTTAGCGCTTAACCACTACAAAAGTGGTAAGTGTTTTTTATAACATGCTGTAGCAGCGTTTGACTATGATTTCCGCAAATACCAACTACGTTACCAATTGGAAGTGACGACACTGTCGATGGTTTGGCACGCAAACTCAAACCAATGAAGTATATGCATCCTTTGGTGAGAGGACCAGACGGGAGACATTTTTAAGGAGCTGTCCCGACGTTTAGATGTGCACATAAATATAAAAATTTCAGCCTTTTCAAGTCACGTGAACTAGTACAAAATTCAGTTTCAACATTCGACCCACAAATACAATACAAACTAAGTAGGTAACTGGTGACGTTAAATAAAACCCTGTAAAATAAAAACTAACGTTAAACTAGCTACAATTTCTCTAATATCTCTCAAAGCTCCAGGGCTTTCCAGTGAAAAGCAAATACTAATCACCTTGTATCAATAGAAATTTGACTTTATCAGTCTGTCGTCTGTATCAGCAACCAATCTCATAAATAACTTACTTATTAATGAATCCTAAACCCTTATCAATTAAGCCATATCTTCACTACTCCTTGCTAATAGTATAATAACTTTAACATCTCAATTAAACCGTTAAACCAGTTTAATATCTTCGATACCTCAATTAAGGCGCGTGTCAATAGCTCGGGTGAGATTAGCGGTGAGTGTGGCTCGCCAGGCCACAAAGCAACTCAAGGGTTCCTTACCTTTATAATTCAATAGCGGCTTGTCGTTAGTAGAGAAAATCTAATTTTTTCGGTACCAGTTTTATTCAGGTAATGAAATATGGGACACAAAACACACAAAATGACACACCAAGAGACATATGACACGATTGTAGTTGGTACCTGGGATAAATAAATAAATAGCGTTATCTAAGAATAATCGGTGTAATGTAAAGTAATATTAAGTCAATCAGATGGTACGAAAATGGTCGTTGGTCAAGATACTAGCGGTATACACGCCCCCGGTGCACTGCCGCTATGACTTTGACTTCTGTAGTTTCCGTTCACATAAACTTCTCGTTAGTGGTAGGACTAACTCTTCTGCTAGTGTCCTTCTGGGTTGTTACCACCGCTTTGTGAGTAAAGTCTGCCGCCAAGCCGTAATGTGCAAGCATTACTGGGTTCTGGTTTGATGAGCAGAGTATCCAGTGAAATTACTGGATATATGAGACTTTAACCTAATGTCTCAGGGTAACGATCGCACTGCAGTGCCGCACAGGCCTTTGTGTTTCAAAGTTCTGAGTGGCACTGCATTTGTTATGGGCTGGCATTATGCTTACCATCAGGCAAACGACCAGCTCATCTCGTTACTAAATAGTATAAAAAAATACTTTTTTTGTATAAATATAATCTTAACATTTTAATCCTCTTCATCCACTGAAAATGTCCTGCTGTATAATTTCCTTATCTAAATATAAATCCTACCTGGCTAGAAAATCTATAGACTATCTGAAAAATATAGTTTTTTATTAAGACCCCACCTATCAAGTTTTTTTTATATTGGTGTACAATAAAACATTTTGTTATTCAAGTAACATGTAGATTGTAGGTACTTCAGCCCTTAATCCTTATTTATGGTTTGATAACATCATTCTCAGTGAGTGTAGCTTCCTTACGAAATAAGATTACTTTCCCAAAAAGCTAGACATCAATTACTTAACAACGTTCTCATTTAAAAATAGTGCTATAAAGAGAGAAAAAGGTGGCGGAAAAAACTAAATCAAGTTAATGGTAAAAATACGGAGTATTTTGCGCGGCTGCGAGGTGTCACATCGTACATGCCATCTTAGCAGCCACAAATCTTCATTTTGGACTACCTACTCTAGTAGAAATATCCATTAGGTAACTGAATATCTAAGTCAAGTGACTAGTAAGGGTCGGACGTCGCCTCGGAAGCCTTTCGTTTCTAGTGTCTTCAGTATGTAGTGTCAGTTTGACGTAACGAAAAAGTTAGTGGGACTTATTCGTCGTGCAAGATATTGAATTAGAAAAGTTTTAACAGGTGTTTATTCGATCGTAATTTTTTTTACTTACATTTTTCTGCATCTTAAATATTCGCTTATAAAAGATATTATATATAAAAGCTGCTGATTTGGATGCATATGAAAGGAAAGCTCCATTATTGTTAAATGTTTTTAAGGTCAAATCAGTCGGTGTTCCAAATTAGTAGTAACAAACAAATAAACTTTACCTCTATATACCTTTTATTTAGTTTCGACTGTGCCTGTGTGTTATCGAATCTTACACAAGCTAAATTTGACCCAATATTTAATTGAGCTGAATGTATTTATAATATTAGTATAGAGAAAAAGTTCTTGAAAAATCATGATTTAACCAGAAATTTATACTACAGAGGCCATTCTCTTACTTACTTACTTGCCTCTTACTTACTTACTTACTTACTTGGAAATTGAGTCCATCTACTTTCACGAAAACACCCCGCATGTTGTAAACATTTTTTTTTCTTTTTCTTTATTTTTCCTGTTAAGTGTAACGGCACCTCAAATAATAATATAAAAGAAATACCCCTGGCCGCGGAATTAAATTAGCATCTTGGAGCAAAGCGTCCGGATAAGATTTATCATGACTTAAGTAATTACTTTCGGATTTTATCGCGGCTCTCGGACGTGACGAGCTAAAGGAATGAAAATAAAAGTTTGTTTTTTATACCCAGCCGGTTAGTATTTGACCACTAACTCGCCTGATTTTAAGCGACGATGTGGTCCTAGATGATGTACACGCTAAATATAGATTAGAAATTAGAATTAGAAAGAATGGAATTCTTTTTCAGCATCTTACTCAGAATAAAAAAACATGATGCTGGAACATACTGATATGAACTTGGTGACTGACTAATTATTTTAGTTACGGCTATATTCAATGCAAAGTAGTAGAGTCAAGAATCTACCACGCAATATTTGAAAAGATTAAAACCAAGCAAGCCCCCAAAAAGTGTGCAAGCATAACTGTGTTCCTGTTTGATAAGCAGAGTAGCCAGAGAAATTACTAGGCTTTGCCAGTGAAATTACTGGGCTCATGAGACTTAATACCTAATGTATATTTGATGGAATCAGGCATTACTTTGCGGAAGTCGATTTTAAATAAGATTATATAATGTGGGTAATTTATAGTTTTAATTCCGCGATAAATAATGTCTAATGGCCTAATTTCGATCTATACTGAATTTAACCAAACGTAACGCGCGACGCTGGACAACGAAACCTGGGTTATAAAAATAAAAAACATTCTTGAGCTCGCAACGATGGACTTTAAAACCAGCAATTAGTATTTTTTAGTTAGTTAAAAACCCTTGGTTGGAATATGTGAACCACTTCCGGCACGGCTGGAACTCTAAACGCCTAATACCTAATGTCTCAGGTTAACGAGTGCACTGCAGTGCCGCGCAGGCCTATGTATTTTAAAGTTCTGGGTGGCACTGCAATTGTTATGGACCGGCGTTATGCTTATTTATTTATTTATTTTTGTATACACACATTTAATACAATGGAGTACTTACCATCAAGCAAGCGACCAGCTCGTCTCGTTACCAAATAATATAAAAAAATAAAAAACCTTTTATATAATCTGGAAAGGATTTCCTACAACAATATCTTTTTTTACTTACTCTAGATATATGTTAGCGGCTCACCTCTACATCACCTGATCGTGAATGACGATGTAGAAGATGGTAATTATCCTAACGTATAATTGGAACTGAAACGAGCGGCTGTCCCAACACAATGATAGGTGCTAATATAGCAATACATTTTCAAATTGAGGGTGTTAGCTAGCAAGGCGAACTTTAAAATAATTTGAACTATAATCATGGAACTAGAAAATTCCCACCCACCATTGTTATCATCAAGTTATTATTCACTTGAAGAAGATTAATGAGTTCCAGTTACGTGACATATCTCTATTTATATCGTCATTCATCGATATCCGAGTTGACTCACCTTGCTGCTAATGTTCTAACCCCATTACCATATTGCATTGCGTACCAACGGCGCGTAATAACGGCGCTGATAGTTCGTTGCACTGCGCAAGGTAATTACGTATAATGGATATATAACACCGATGAAAGTGTATGAATCTTAATGAAGTCAACTAGGTGGAGAGTACCTACTCGCGACATAAGAGTGTCCCAAGCATTTACGTTTTGTTTAGTTAACAAATATAATGGGATATCCTTGTTAATATTATATATGTGAAACTGTGTTTGTTGGTTTGTCCTTCTTTCACGCAGTAACGGAGCGACTTGATTTTTGACCGTTTATGGACCGGAGAGTAACATAGGCTACTTTTATCCCGGAAAAATGCACGGTCTCTGTGGGAACGCGGGTGAAAATCCCGGGTGGAAGCTAGTTCGTTAATATATAGCTTACCAGGGTAGATTTTTAAAACTTTTTAGTATAAGTACGTGCATGCGCAGGCGCCGCTTGCCACAATGCAGATTGTAGACATTCTACTAAAACTTTTTCTGCTAGACCTGTTTTTTTACAATCTGGCACCGAATAACATACTAAATTACAGTGTCTGTCCCGGGAAAAAAATAACAGTAGATGATGCCCTATAAATCGCAATTACCGGTGGACTAAAAGATAATTTGATGTAAACATTCTCCCAGATGTAGTCACAACACTTACGCAAATGAAGAAAATCCTTCTAATAGACGTCTTACGTAACACGGAAATAAGTCCTTCAAGAGCAGTATCGGCAGAACAATAACAGTAGGTACTTTACGTAACAAAGACGCAGACTCCATTACGCAGACGACGCCGATCATAGTTACGTCAAAAAGACGACGTTATTTACGGTACGTCACGGTCCATGTTGCTTACGAGAATGTATTAGGAGTCAGGTGAACAGGACAATGTTTTTTGCCGATGACGGTCAAGGGCATATTTACCCTAGGGCCAAAAGGGCCATGGCCCGGGGCGGCAGGCTGCGAGGGGCGGCGCAAGCAGAAGAAATTAGAAAAGCCTACCTAACTCTTATTAATAAACAGTGTTAGTAAACGGTTGAATAGTCAGTTCAACTGAGTTTTGTCTCTTTCGATTCAGTTTAAAACGGTCATAGAACAACAAAGACAAAACATAGTTTAACTAAACCACCGGTAACACTGTTAATTGATAAGAGCCTAAATCTCGTAAGGTGATCTTGGGTATATGTTTGATACACATCAACACGTGGGGCTTTCGTATATACTGACCGGCAGGGCGGCGGGGCCTGCAGGCCCAGGGCGCTGAATCCTAAAATACGCTACTGATGACGATGTGGTCAAAGAAGCTGAATCTTCTAAACCTATATTAGAACTGGCTCTCAAGTGCAGCTGCTGGAACGTACCGGTAGGTGCTCGGCGACAGATGTTTACCTTGACGGTTATAAGCAAACCTTGTAAATTTTTTCTTTTTTTATTGTGTAAATAAAGCCTCCCAGTACCAAATCCCGAATAGTATATAAGGTCTCTGATTATTTTAGAGGTATAGCTCGCGGGCCGGGCCGAAAGCGCCCGGACAGGAAAAAAAAAAAACTAGCCAGGCGAGCAGTAGAAAATGTTTCCATGTTGCTCGGCATTTAATCAATGAAACGCGGTCGCATGCCTTCTTCGTAATTTGTGAGTAATATAGCTCCGAGTGATTCATTTTCATCGATAGGTTTAAACAAGATCCATTCGTTTCATATCGTTGCTTAGCACTTTCTAATTAATCATTTTCATTACCTACAATATCCCGTGATTAATTGATGCCATAAATCAATAACATTTTTGAACTTATCTTTTTTTGAACACTTATAGAAAAATATTTCGTCCGTTACTGCTTTGAAAGCGCTTAGCTTTACAAGAAGCTCCCATGTTTATATGTGGACCTATTTTGTCGTAAAATGTCGCTCATAGAAACACAACTTTCATTTTATGCATTTCACTCTCAGTAAGTAATAGTTTTAATGGTATACTCGAGAGCTTGTTCCTTATTAAGCTTTGTTAAGAAATTGGTGAATTATGTTGTGTAACAGTTAAAAAAGGAGGATGGTGATGTGGGACATTTTAAAAGTGCTTTGTTATAATTTTGTTTACAATCTATCACACAAATTATGACGACATGGCAGGGATACAGACTGCAACTCTGGTAGGGGTTTTAACTCATCTAAAACATGAATGTGATAGAAAGGCAAAACACAAACTAACTACTCGGGTAACGGCTTCATAAATATAATAAATACAAAATGTGAGATCTATAACTGAATATCATTTTCTTTCGAAATTAATTTAATATCTCCTGCGGACTTTTCAACGAAAATTATTGAGTTATTTGCTTTTCAATATACATAATATAGAACGATTATTAAACAAAATATACAAACAAATATAAAATTGTCTGTTAAAAATACTCCTTCGTTGTGTGTGCAAATATTTTGTAATATAATCGATCAACCTTACTATTCGCTGCTTCATAGCGGTTGTCAAATAAATGTACATCGCAGGATTGTTGATACCACTTTTTCAATATCGCCTGAACATATGTCACGGTATAGTAGTCACATGTTGAATACTTATCATTGAATAAATAAATAGTAAGTCACCTCAAGTTACTCCCAATAACATGGGAGTAGTCGAGGAGTGGCTACTGTCCTCTACTTTAATCTATGACTTTATTTAGATGGGTATTCAACTACAAATCTTAAGTTTAATTTTATACTATAAGATAATGGACGAACGAGTCGGTTGCCTGATGGTAAGCATAACGTCAGCCCATAATAACAGCATCAGAAGTTAGTACCACCAACGCTCTTGGGGGTACTGCAGTGCGCTCTTACCCTTATCTAATAATTTCATTGACATGGTATTAAAGTAAAAAAAGTGTCTACTTTCCTCGATTTTAATTTATGACTTTATTATTTAATTATTCAGCTAACAGTGGAGTAATGAACTGATTAATTGTTTTTGAGTCAAGATTTCACAAATCGACGTCGAAGTTGACAAATCTAAAGTTTGATTTTATTCTCATTTTAGTTTGTAAGGGTTTTTTTTCTGTATTTTAATTTTTTAGAACATGTATTAAATCGCTTTTACGTTTTTTCAGGTACGTTTCTACGTTTTTATTGGGAAGGAGTAAAAGTAAGTAGACTTACTTAGTTATTACGTAAGTTCCAGTTAAAAAACAATTAGTCTAACACACATCATATTCGCAAGATCTGTTTACCTCGGTTTACCTCAAGACTACAATGTAATGTCATTTTGTTTTAAGAAATTTCATTTCAAGCTTATGTACAAAAAGAATATATACTTACTCTTTTTTATGCTATTTGGTAACGAGACGAGCTGGTCGTTTGCCTGATGGTAAGCATAACGCCGGCCAATAACAATTGCAGTGCCACCCAGAACTTTGAAACACAAACGCCTGCGCGGCACTGGGTTGAGTTAATAACTATAAATATTTGAATATTAAATACCATAATAGGATTTTTTACGTGCCTAAACATATTTATATGACCGACCTATTTTATATTATTTTGAAATTACACTATAGTATAAAGCTCTATTTTAAATTAAATTATTGATTCTAATAATATAGAAGTAGATGCGGTTCTCAATTATCTGGACTTTAGTTATGGCTTCTTTTTATTATTTATAGAATAATTATTAAAGATGGTTTAATAATTAATAAAAAGATATTATTATTTAAATAAAATAGAGCGTCCAGTGCTCACACAATGCATTGTACCGGTTAGTTTGTACGGGCAGGAGCGAGCGGGCGCGTGAAGGACTGGCAATTATCCGCTGACAATACCGCTTTCGGCCTTGATTGAATTGCTTTTCACCTACACGGATAACTATTTAATAGGGACCGCGACCAATAGCACGATGAATTAAACAAAGCATCCAATAAAATGGTAGCGAACCACTAACCCTAATAATTTTAGCGCAGTAATTTTGTTAAAAATTGAAAAGAAAATCAGGGCCTCAATAATGCAAGCACACCATGCTTGGCAGCAATTTACTAGCAATGATGGCTACTCTATGCAGACGGTCACGTAATATAGTCAGATCGACACATAATCATCACAGCGGGCCTTCTTCTTCTAACTTTATCGTGTTCACCACTTCAACCACATCGCTTTTTTATGATCGAAGGCGGCGAAGAATAAAAAATAATAATTCCAATAACAAGGTCAAGCTTCCGATCCCTGTAACAAACTACACATTGCATCCAAATCCTTAATCGCAACAGCAAAACTTTCATGTGTGTCCTAATAAATAGTTTTCCAACCATCCCGATGAAACTAGCAAATAGACCGGATAATCTAACTTTTACAAAACCGAACTTTAAATACAAAATTGTTTGCCTTTAACCGGAACAAACAAACACATAAACATTGTGTTTAATTTACAACATTATATATTCGCTGGCAACGTAATAGATACCCCCCACTGGAGCACCGAGAAACCGCGATGTTATGTGAACCAATAACAAAACAGTTGTTTTGGACGCGCAGTTCACTTGTGATCGAGAGATCATAATAATCTGCCAAAGAATTGCTCATAACGGGGGAAATTGAAAAGCACAATGTCATAATGTACGTGGAATTACTTGATGCAATGCTATTTATACTGTATACTAGCTGCTGCCCGCGGTTTGACCCGCGTGGAGATATTGGATTTCATGGTTTTTATTTTTTGCGCGGAACCCTAATTATTTTTCTCAAATAAAAGTAGCCTAAGTTATTCCTTGTAACATCAGCTATCTGCCAGTGAAAGTCTCGTCAAAATCGGCCCAGCTCTTTCGGAGATTACCCGGAACAAACAGGCAGACAGACAAAAATTTAAAAAATGGTTGTTTTGTTATAGGTACCGTTTATACTTTCATATGCATTTGGTAAAAAGCTGTTATTTTGATATTACAAACAGACACATCAATTTTATTTATTTGTGTAGATAGGTTTACGTTGGATCGCGGTTTCACCATTGTGGTCGACAGGTAACTCTTCCAACTCGCACTGGGTTGGCGGCTTGGTGTAGTAGCTAAGCAAAAATCTGAGTCACAAAAGTAAGAGAGTACCGTCAATAAATGTGTCCTCAGATCTATTCTTGTAAAATAATGGTACAAAAACTCGTCAGTCCCGCTAACAATGGCTCGACTCAGAAGACATTTCCTCGTTAGTGTCGGCACTTAACCACTTACAGTGAATGGAAGATGTATCTGATAATGCAATGAAGCATTGTTTACTTTTGTATCACTATAGTCTTGCGCTCTACCGGTTTTACAAGTTTCTTGCCTTTTCTTCTCAATCGGCCTATACCTACTCTGAAGTGGCACATTATAGAGTCGGGAACCGAGAAATAAAAAGAATATTCAAAGTAAAATGGACTTTTTCTTAACATATTTAACATACATACATGCACGTCAAACCGATTTTAAAAACGGGAAAGATCGTTATCTCCCCTATTTAGATCACCAAATGACGTTTGAATTTTTACTTTATGTAGTAAAGCACCAGACATACTTATACTAGCTTCTGCCCGCGGTTTTCACCCGCGTTCCCACAGAAACCGTGCATTTTTATACGGGATAGAAATAGCCTATGGTACTCTCCGGTCCATAAACTATATCTATGCCAAAAATCATGTTGATCCGTTGCTCCGTTACTGCGTGAAAGAAGGACAAACCAACAAACACACTTTCGCATTTATAACATTAGTAGGATTCAATGATAGAGGTACAATCCGAAAAAACGAATCAATGAAGGTTGGCATAATCTGGAATTTATTAGAGAGAACCGAATTATTTTTAAAATATGTACTGCCTAAATCGTAAATTAAAAGAGATATCTGTATCTAGTTATTTTATCTAAAATTTAATAAAACTCATTATAATTATCATTAAAAAGTCGAAACTGTGAACTTAATATCTAGTTTGTTTATTTTTATTTATCACAAAAATGTCTCTAGAGCTCTTGAAAAGTCTCTAAAATATATCTTCGAATAGTAAAAGCATAGGACTTATGGTATAACATTTCCCAGACTTCAAGGACTGATATAGTTTATGGACCGGAAAGTTACATATGATACTTTTTATCCCTGAAAAATGCACGGTACTTGTGGCAACGCGGGTGAAAACCGCGGGCAGAAGTAAAAGTGTATTAAAAACAAAGCATTTAGGTGCAGAAGATGCGCTTTAAATTGATGCTTATACTTTGATCGAAACATTTGTATTTTGTTCTCCTTAGAGTGTTCCAATGACGTCATTCAAGTGCTTCTGATAAATATTTCCAGACCCACTTTGTTTTCCAAGTATTTCTCTCACTGCAACTGGTGCGTTTGATCTCCCACACGGCCACAACGCAATCATTCCTTTGTTTACTATTCATGTCTTAGGTAGTACTCGAGACCGCTCGTTTGCACAATAATCGTATTTCACAATCATTATTCGACGCAAGTATTAGAGATAGATGTTGTTGATACAAGAGTTCACACACCCAAAACTATTACTCGTATTTACCAAATACCAGAGCAGTGTTGCCATGCCACCCTTTTTGCCCGGATAGTGGGTAGCGGGTAGCTTTTGGGTCTGACCTTTTGGGAGAGTTGAGATGTTAGAAATGTAAATATTCGAGTATTTACACCAAGCATTTTATAATTGGCTCAAGTTTTTTGTTGATAATATTGTAAAAGTAATATGGGTGAGCTTCTTCAAGTCTTGCCCTGTGTTATAGGCACCTATAGTTGTGTTTTATACTAGGTGTTATGTACATATATAACTAAAACATATATTATAAATAAAACATATTATATTAACCTTAAACAAATCATGCGCCTATCAATACTCTGTCTTCTACAAAATCTCAATTGCCTATAAATCCCTGTTAATTTGTCTAATGTTAAAAACTAGAGTTTTATCACTATAATAATAAATAAAATCTCTATATAGATTTCAAACGCAATTAGGTACTGGAAAACACGGATAGGTGATCAGCAAATTGGCAGAAGTTGAGAAAACTTGTAGTTTTTAATGTTTCTTCTAAATTTTTGTTTACTTGTAAACTTTAAATCACTCTAGCAGCTGGTACGTACTCCAGCTCATATGTTTGTGCACACCTCCCAGCTCCCAGCCACAATTTGTCGGGCGGGAATGCTGGGCCCTGTATTTATCTAACATCGGCACTCGCTATTGTATCCCAGCGCGCAAGAATAGGTCTTTGTGTCAGCCACTTTAAATCAGTTAAGATGCTTTGGTTGTAGTTATAGGTGAAGAGGTCATTGTTAACCGGCATCAGGAAGTAGGGTGACCCAATTCGTATTGTTAGCAAGATTGAGTAAAAAATCTATCGCCAAGCATCTGTCGCTTTGTTCTGTTAGCTGCTCTTGAGAAGTGGTGTTTTAGGGTTACGTGCAAAATATAGTAGAAGCAAATGTAGTAACATATTTGAGCCGTTTGGTGTTGAAGCAACGGACCGGTGGGGTCGGGAGCTCATATTATTTTCAAAATTTTGTCAGAGCGTTTGATTGGTGCGACGCGTAACCAAAATGCTGGTACTTATTTGGCTCAACGGATCAGCATTGCGGTTCAACGAGGCAATGCCGCCAGCATGCTGGGTACGCTACCAACTTGTAGTGGCCTAGAACAGTTGCATTATCTATTCTAGAGGCCTACTTTGGCTTGTAGGTTATCCAACTGTTTTTGTAGCTAGGTTAGATGTAGTGTTTGTTTATGTAAAAAGCTATTAGCCCGTTGTGTATTATTGCAATTCATATTTTTTATTACTATTCATACTATTCATTACGTGACTTGATATAAGGAATAATGTTGCAGCCTCGAATTGACTTTTTTTTTTTTTTTTTTTTTTTTTTTTTTTTTTAATCTGAAATAGGCTTACGTTTGACCACGATCTCACCTGATGTTAAGCGACGATGCGGTCGACGATGGAGCACGCTTGCCTAGAAGAAACCTATTCACTCTCGTCTTGAAAACTCCCAAATTATAGCTATTGGGAAACACAGAGGCCGGCAAAGAATTCCACTCCTTAGCCGACCGCATAATGAAGGTTGAAGCAAAACGCTTGGTACGGACAGGAGGGATATCAACCATATACGGGTGACGCAGTGCCGTGCCTCTAGACGTCCGTTGGAAAAATGGAGATGCTGGAATCAAGTTGTGTAATTCTGTCGCGCACTCCCCAAAATGTATCTTGTAGAACACTGAGAGTCTTGCAATTTTGCGTCGATGCTCAAGACTCAGAAGCTTACCCTCAAACAACCTATCGTTACTGATGATCTTCTTTGCTCGCCTTTCAATGGTCTCCAACGCCTCGAGCTGATATTTGGCAGAGCCATCCCAGAGATGAGAACAGTACTCCATACAGGATCGGACTTGGGCTTGATACAAATTGAGAAGCTGTCCAGGTGTGAAGTACTGCCTCACCTTCGCCAATATGCCCAGCTTTTTTGCAGCTAGTTTGGCCTTGGATTCTATGAAGGAGCCAAAGTTGAGAGTAGGAGTCAGCGTTATACCTAAAAGCTCAAGATGGTCAGTAATAGGTAAAGATACATTTTGGAAAGTGGGAGCCAGATGAAATTGACTCTTTTTTGCGGAGAATAGACACGCCTGGGTTTTCGATGCATTGAACTTGACAAGATTAGCGTCACCCCATTGGGAGACGGCCAACAATGTCAAGTTCATGCGGTCAACCATGGCCTCTCTAAGAGCCTGAATCTGTGCTCCACTGGAACGTGCATCGGACGTGTATCTCTCAACAACCGTGCTATCGTCTGCATACCCAAAGATACCGGGTTTGAGCAGATCGTTAATGTGTAGCAAGAAGAGGGTCGCAGAGAGAACTGACCCTTGAGGTACCCCGGCATTGATCGCCATTTGATCAGACGAGCAGCCCTCAAGGACTACTCGAATTGATCTTTCCCTCAAAAAGTCAGATATCCAAACGCAAAGTCCAGTGGGCAAGCCGTACGCTGGGAGCTTACTAATAAGGCTGTCATGCCAGACCCTATCAAAGGCCTTGGGCTCAATGTTTTGCGTCACATGGCGTCCCCTAGAACACCTGTAAGTAAGTGTCTATGAAGTATGGGCACACTCGACAGCACCGACAATTAACTATAAATAAAAGAAACGACTATGAAATATAATCATATTTTTTTAACTAGTCATTAAATAATTGTATTCAAATTCTCTATATATTACATTATAATATATTGTTGCAATTACTTTGTTTTTCTTTGTATATAGTAAATTTCTTTCCTTAGTTTATTTTTATTATTATATATACAATTATTATTTATTTATTTTTAGCCAACATTGTTATTTTGGTATCTTCGTACGTGGGTCACTAGCAGGTCAGGGCTGAAAATCACCGCTGTGGATGTGTCCACGGCATATATTTAGCTGAGCTCAGACCATTTCCCGGACTGCACACGACAGTTAAAAATCATATTATTGTTTTTAATATTGTCTAGTTTTTAGTTATAATAAATGTATTCTTTTGTTTGTTATTCTGTGGTGTACAGTTCCTTGGAATAAATTGTCTTCTTTCTTTCTATATATAGGTACACGGTGAGGCACAGCAAAAAGCAACCCGTTGCAATATTCTATCTAAATCCCTCGACGTATGTATAGTAACTCGGGAGTAACTCTCAATATGCTAAACACATAACCTACTTCAGTTGTGTGTCGCTGCAAAACATATTATTCGCCATAAAATATAATTCCATGCTTCATTATAATACTGAACGATTTATCTTCTCGCCGCGACGAGTTCGCGTCGCAACTTTTTTAATTCAAACGGGAGCATGCGATTTTATTATTTATTTTAATTATGTTGTGTTTTGTTATGTTGGTTGTGTTTAATTATGTTGGATTTCCCGTGTGGGTAATGAGCGGTTCAGGCACCGCATCTGCGTTATTGCTTTTTTTATTTGGTGGGTGTTATTTTTTGTTATACGAATTGAAGCACCTAGTTATTTTTAATAATACTACAAATAAAGTAAATTAGCTTAGACAAGAGGATTGATAGATTTAAACAATTGCGGACGATGTACGTACTGGTAGCTAGATAAATAAATAATTTATACCGTAGAAGATAATATCCAACGGTGGCATTAACTATAATGAGACGAGTCGTTTGCTTGATGGTAAGTATAATGCCAGTCCATAACAATTGCAGTGCCATCCAGAACTTTGAAACACAAAGGCCTGCGCGGCACTGCAGTGCGCTCGTTACCCTGAGAGGTATTAAGTCTCATAAGCCCAGTAATTTCACTGGCAACTCTGCTCATCAAACCGGAACACAATGCTTGCACACTACTGCTTCACTCATAAAGCGGTGGTAACAACCCAGACGGACACTCGCAGAAGAGTTAGTCCGCCCACTAACAAATGGTGATATATTATTTACCACTATATATGAAGAGTGCATTATGATGCAGCATGTTTCTGATAAACTATAATAATATGCAGTACAGTCACTTATTATGTCTGTTCTCAATTATTAAACAGCTTTTAGTTGTTGGCGTGCGCTTGTACTTTACGAGCGCTCCATCACGCGGGCGGTGTAAAGGATCATAACTGTCGTGTGTTATTCCAGTATATCTCTAAAAACAAGGTCAATTGGCTCTCCAGGTCTAGTCGTAAAGTCTACGTTGCTTACAGTTAGTGTTTGTCAGTTGGGGTGTTATAAACGATAAGTATTTTTAGGATAAAGCTCGAAAAAGGAGTCCTGAAAACCATCTAGGACAAATCACACTCTAAAACTGAAAGGCTTTAATTGTGTTATGAAAAAACAAATTGTAACCAGAGCATCGAAATGCTCTACCACTACTGTTGGATCGTAACATAATGTCATCACAAAATCGCACTAATTCAAGGAAAAATAAGAAAAATAATAAAATGTATTGAACCGAATATCTAATACCTGTCCGTAATGGAAATAAAACAAAAATATTTAGTGTTTGAGCTTGAGACCTAGATTTTCCAGACGTCAATTTTTGAAACATTTATCAACCGACACCGCCCGCCCTGACAGATTCCACAGCTCGACGCCGTGGGCGGTAGGAACCTAGAATATGGCAGACTTGTCTCATCTTCCAAACCGTTTCGAAACACAACCACTCATAATATATTTACCCATGGAAACTAAACATATATAGCAGTAATGTGCAGGTCTTACTGTGTTCCGGTTTGATGAACAAAGTAGTCGGTGAAAATACTGGGTTTAGGTATAAATCTCAATACCTAATGTCTCCATCAGGGTTACGTTGATGCAGTATCGCGCAGGCTTTTGTTTTTCTAAGTTCTGAGAGAGACAGTAATTGCATGAAACACAACATACATAATTTCTGTCGCTATACAGTTTTATAAATGTTAACACAATAAAAATGAAATTCACATAAATTATATAATTTACACAAAGACACTGCATCCAAAAATTTCCCAAAATCAACAATTTTTTTCATCCTTTAGTAATGTAAATGATACCATTAGATTCTTTACGTTTTAATGAATAAAAAAATGTAGTACAACTATGTACTAAAACGCAGTTTTTCAAGGCTTAATCAACAAAATGCATGTTTTCAGTACAGCTTTACGGCCTGCGTTGAACAAGTGACCTCAGATGTTCAGTCCAATTCGTATGGGGCGGTGTAGCGCTCAGTAGATACGCCCGACTTTGAATCTCATTTTTGACGTTTCTAGCGTTTAATTTCCAGTTTTTTTCGATTTAGACATTTGATTCTCATGAGAAAACGAATTAGTTGACATCTTAAAAAAAATTAAGTCAACATCCCTATTGTCATGCGCTGGCGTTACGCTTATCATCGCGCAAACGACCAGTATAAAAAATATTCTCCTAGACTCCTCTCATTCTCATAGACTCATTTCTTGTGCCATTACAGTGATGAATAGTTTAAAAACAAACATATTTCTAGTCTATTTAACATTAAAAAATATCTGGATTTAAATTGCCGAATTTCGTTTGTGTAATTCGTGGATGTTTTGAAATTTATAGGGTTGTGTCGTAAATCGGTGCGTCGCTCGCGGCGCGGCGCGATAACTCGCTCGTTGTGAATATTGCCTAAAATAAATAAAAGTAAAAGCGTCGATTAAACGCTTACAACTGCAATTTTAACGGCACTGCAGCGATACCGCGCGAGGTTACATACAATTGTAAAAGCGGTTTGTTCGGTCTCCAGGGTGAATTGTTAGCGCGCTTTGTTAGCTCGAATGCCGCTAACTGTGTCCAGATTGCGGCTTGTATTTGTGACTACCTGCAGCCGTTAAAAGATATTGTTGAGAACACTTCTAAAAGTTTTACGTGTAGTACAACTTAAACTTTGATATAATTTTACTAAACCGCACGTTTTACTCCGCATTGCAGTCTGTACAATTTCCATTTTTCAAGACGGCTATCACGTAAAAATACACGACCCAGTTTATATTGCGAGACGTTTCAGAATAACAAAGGCAAGGTGCGTGCAACTGCCGCGGTTGCGCAAGCGCAGCGCGACACCGCCGTGGATTGTTTTACCACTTCATTGCGGCGTTGCGAAATAAACTGACACCGATGTATGTTATTGTTTCTTCAATGTAGACGTTTTAAATGCAAAGTGACAAATGTTGATTTAGCTGTCTCAGTTCACTGCCCTGCAAGTATTTGTACCTTGAACCCTGAATACGTCATCTGACAGCCCCTCTGTGGTGTCTTTTTTTAAATCAATAATTCGTAATGAACAGATATATAGCCCTGACTCCTAAGTAGGATTCCCTGTATCCAGGGGATCAGGAACTACGAGGACCTTATCTTATACTTAACATCAAAGATAATATTTTTTATTTACGGAAACCTAGTATTACTCTAAATCATCTATAGGTACATCTTATACGAATACAAATAAATAAAATTGAAGTGTCTATTTATTATGTCAAAATAATAGATATTTACTAAATGTACCTATATGAAAGTATACGGTATACTTATACCAAAAATAAAATTATGTGTGTGTATTTGTCTGTTTGTTAGTTTCGGCTAATCTCTAAAACGGCTGTACTGATTTTGACGGAATTTTCACTGGCAGACAGCTGATGTTATAAGGAGTAACTTAGGCTACTATTACGTGGGCGCTGCCGCGAGGCACAGCTAGTCTTTAGTAAAATACCAGTATTTGTTTTGTATCTGAGTATCGACAGCTATTAGTAGCACTGTGGGTCCTACTTCTAATACACGAAAATTCAAAAAACATAAAATAAAACTCAATATCAGATTGAAGCTCGTCCCTCGTTCGTCGATCGATAGACAAACATCGCGGTCCGGCTGTTTCCCGATAATTGTCCGCAGCTTGCCCGCGCGGCTCAGCGCTTCACGCTCCGCAGAACGCAATATTCTGCATCGCAGTGCGTCAACAAGCAGGCTGATGAACTGCGCTGGTAAAAGAATGGTATTTTTACTATAAAATGTATGGAAATTAAAACGACGGGTCCGTGGCAAAGTTGGTAGTGACCTGCGTGCAAAGCGCTAGGTCTATCCCCGGTCGGGGAAACTTTGTGTGGTGACCATAAAGTTTTTTCTCTGGTCTTAGATGTCTGTGTTGTGTATCTGTGAGTCCATGCCACCTGCGACACATGGAATTCTAGTGCAGGGGCTAAAGAAGCTACATTTAGTGGGAGGTTTCCACACTCTCGGGCCCGGACCCAGAGCTATTTCGTATCGTTTCCAGACATTAAAAGTCGAGCTAAATCACCACAAGGCCAATGTAAATTGAACGAGGCTAAGAACCAATTCTCTAAAAGAAATGGTTGAACTTTAGTAAAACACCTCAATAGCTATACTCGTATTAGCAAATGCTGGTGAATAACCGTGATAGTTTAAAACAGTTTTTAAATATAAAACAACTTTTAAATGATATTTTCAAGTCAAACGTGTTTGTGGAGATATAACAATACTACGTATCAAACAAAACACGTCGTTGAGATGTGTTCGTCCATTCTGCAGGTATGATGCTAACGAAAATCACAGAAAGACTTAAAAATATTTTTGTCTCTTTTTGCTGAATGTCATAAAGAGTTCCATAGTTAATTTCATAATGCTTTTTTTACAGTAAATAACGTAAAATACCTGTATTTTTTACAGAGGCTTGCATAATTTGATCATGAGCTCATCTGCTTTCAAGCGAGGATTCAATCAACAAAAACCAAGTTTACCTAGAAACCTAAAAGATACCTTCACCCACGCTTCAATATTCCCACGTACGAGTATAACAGAGAGTAAATATAAATCAAAATATTGCTTCTAATTTTACCGACTTCATTCAATCTAAATATTAAACAAAGTGTTAGTCTTTGAAATAAATTACCCCATCTAACTGAGAGAAAAATACAATATAATACCATCTCAATCACAACACGAACGATAATCGATTTATAAAAGAACAGATGTATATCGATTGTAGCACGCTCTCTTCAAATGTATCCAGTGAAAATTGAAACACAGATTAGGCTGTGCGATAACTCAGTTATTCTCGAGGGTCGTGCAGAGCTTCCGAGTCGTTATTCTGAGGAACCAATTACTCGAGCTCGCGTAGAGTGAGGCTAGGCAGATTTATAGGCGATGTTCCTCTCTGCACAGCTTAATCTTTGGCTGTTATGATTAAAACCAGTTCTTAGCGTGTTCTAGTAAAACTCGGAAACGAATTAGGAGGAAAGTCGTCTGTCTTTTGTTTCTTTAATCTAAAGATCTGGGGCCGAATAATCTTTGTCTGAAATTTGTATGGGCTTAAATTAATCTAGCTACCTACCCTACACGATTAGGAATTATCAATTCAATCTAAGGGCTGAAAAAGTTTTGTTGTCATATTCCTAAAATGTTTTAGATTCTCGGTTCTGCTCATTTTTTCTACACGACTGCACAAAAGGCAGAGTAATGTTTTTAGTTAGGATTTATGTATGTATGTAAGTTAGCTTATTCTAGTTTTTAACGGCCGGATGGTCAAGACTCAAGATAATAATGCTTTTATAGTTTTTGCTACTACGACAAAGATTGGAAGTGTTATAATTTTAATAATACGAGTATATCTATTGTCTATGTTTATTTGATTGATATACATCTACAGGCACGTCAATTGTTATCCCCCACGGCTAGATACACATAGTTATAGTTTAGCACTAAACCACTAAGCCACTGCCAAGCTTTCCACTACTACTCAGACGCACGGCTCTGCTCGTGTTATTTTAATTCTCTGCAGACTCGTGTTTCTGCATGGAATCGTGCAAACGTGATGTAAATCGTCTCTCATGTACTTATTTCGGCATGCAAATTCAATTTGAATCGATGTTTGTTGATGCGTCACTAATTTAGAGAGAAAATTATGCATCGCCATTCAGGTATGTTACTGTTATGAACTCCCACCTTCAAAATAGAAAATACATTTTAGATTGAAATTAAATGAGGCTTCAATAGCATCTTTCAATAAAATGCAATTAATTTAGTTCGCGTGAGCTGAGATTAAAATTGCTAGATTACATATTTGTAATTAAAACTTAGATAACTTTTTTAAGAAAATTACAGCTCGGCTTTTTGATTGGTTGGAAGAAAGCGTTGCGACAGAACCACTGGAAACAAATACATCTAATTTTTATTTGGATTTCTAAAGTGGATAGATTGGAGGACGCTATTAATCAGTTGAAAGCTTCAATTGGCAAGCATTTCAATGGTATATTTGAAATATATTCAAAATTGCTCGTGAAGTCTGCCGCCAAGCAGTAGTGTGCAAGCTGTTCCGGTTTGATGAGCAGAGTATCCAGTGAAATTACTGGGCTTATGAGACTTAATACCTAATGTCTCACGGAAACGAGCGCACTGCAGTGCCGCGCAGGCCTTTGTGTTTCAAAGTTCTGGGTGGCACTGCAAATGTTATGGGCCGGCGTTATGCTTACCATCATGCAAACGACCAGATCGTCTTGTTACCAAATAACATAAGAAAAAAAATACTTTCGCATTTATAATATTAGTAGGATTTGCAACCGTTCGGATTTCTCCAGAGGATATTTGTATCAGTCGTAAGATTACAATACAATACAATAACTCTTTATTGCACTCCAAGATGTACAAGTAATAAATAAATAAAACAATGGTTACAGTAAAGGTACAATGGGCGGCCTTATTGCTAAACAGCAATCTCTTCCAGGCAACCTTTGGATGGAAAGGATTGCACGGAAAGAACCATTCGGGTAGTAGTGCATTAACATATATAATATTATGTGAAAACCAAACATATAATTACATATGAAATTCTATTCATAAATATATAATAATAAATATGATATACCTAAAATAAATTATGTATACATAAAATATTAACATAATATATATAAAACTAAAAGATTAGAGATTAGTAAAATTAATGCCTTGTAAATATTACAGCCCTTTCAAATCTCCTAATACCTACTGAAATAGAGCTTACATTAGCAACGCAACCCCCGTGAAACACCGTCCGTGTGCCGAGAAATAAACGTTTGCCGAGAGCTGGGCATCCGGGACTCGTA
This sequence comes from Crocallis elinguaria, assembly GCA_907269065.1. Taxonomy (NCBI): domain Eukaryota; kingdom Metazoa; phylum Arthropoda; class Insecta; order Lepidoptera; family Geometridae; genus Crocallis; species Crocallis elinguaria. The sequence goes on from OU026068.1 coordinate 17,440,302, forward strand.
GCCTGCAGCGTGGAGCCACGACATCAGCGGTTAGAAGCTAATGTCCCGCGACGAGCGGTGCCTTTAGTGCCGAGCGGTTCTGCTTTCACTAATAGGTACCCGCTTTTAGAGACACTGCGGAGATTCTGACATCTGTGGGAGTTTTTAATTTAACAACTGCAGTGCCACTCAGAACTTTAAAACACAAAAGCCTGCGCGACACTGCAGTGAGCTGGTTACCCTGAGACATTCGGTATTAAGTCTCATAAGCCCAGTAATTTCACTGGCTACTCTGCTCATCAAACCGGAACACAGTAATGCTTGCACACTACTGCTTGGCGGCAGACTTCACGAGCAAAGCGGTGGTAACAACCCAGACGGACACTCCCAGAAGAGTTAGTCCACCCACTAACATATTGTTATTACTAAAATATTTCCTAAAATAGAACTTTCCAGTCCGCAGAACTGTTCATATCAGCTTCGCCTAACTCGGCAGCTTACAAAGTTCTCTGCTTGTTCAACATTGACGGTTCTTCTAGTGGCTAAGTTGGGCTCTCTTAGTTTTCAAGTTCCGTTCGTGTTATTTCTAGAAACGAAGTCGCCGTTTGTTCAGCTGTGCTCGACTGCTCGCTGCTTAGTCAACCGCGGCTCTCGAGCGCTGCTCCTCGGTTGAAAAATATTAGTCTTTCTAAGTTTTTTTTATTAGCTCAAATTCGAAATTGAGATGGGCTCCAGGAGAGCGCTCATGAAAGTTAAATAACTCTGTGTGCCCGTTCCAAATACAAAATAGATCGAGGTAAAAGCTTATGAAGTGAAAGCCACTATTTTTTTTTCTAAAAATATTTTTACAATTAGTCATCATCATCATCCACTGCTGAACATCTGATTACAATGAATAATAGGTTTTAAGTATAACTAAGTAGAAGAGTTGTTTCCAGGAGGATCTTGAGCTGTTTGCCTCCATGCATCTTTGTCATCTAATTCTTCCCATTTCAGTGCGCCGCTTGAACCGTTCTGCTGAAGTAGCCGTGGCGCCAAATACAATTACTAACAGCAGCGCCACGACATACATCCAGCAAGTTCATGACCTCACACTCGAAATAATAAGGCTTCCGATAACACGTATGAAAACTGTATTATACTTGTATCTACCCCATCTCTAAACAAGAAAGACCCTTATCACGTTACGGAAACAGGACAGCAAATGGCATAAATCTTATTTTTACTTGTTCACCTTACCGGATCTCACCACGCAGTGGTAACAAAGGGGGAATTTAAAACGCCATCCTGGGTTTGTGGTTCGCACCTCGCTCCGTGGTGCTTGTATTGTTATTTAGTGACGCCCTTTCCGTGTTTCCGTTTTTTCCCGCGCCATTTGTTCCGTTATTCCGTTAATATTCATACGAGTCGGGGTCGTGTGCCATTTCGTTGAAATCCTTTTCTTGTCGGCTCGTGTCGCTCGTCGCTGCGCGGTTCTATTGTCGTTTTTTGTTATTTTTACGCCAATATTTTCACTCTTAAGTTACATATGGGAACTCAGGAGAGATCCAATAACAACCAAACGCGAAACAATTTGTGCTTTTTTTAATGCACATTTTCGTCCCAGTGCGGGAATCGAAACCACAACACTTATGCGCTACAGAACTAAAATCCATCGACCTATCAACTACACCACGGGACTGACAAACAGTTATCTCACACGAGCGCCTACTTTACAGAAACAAGATCAAACTCGTCACGTCTATTTGATAAGCCACTAAGGCTAAGATTCAGAGTTGAATCTAAGCATGGACTTGACATGCTTCCATATGTCAAAATTCTATAGAATTCTGACATAATAATAGATAGTTATGTCAGTTCATATTATGAAAGAAAGTACCTGTATCATTTATTGCAATCATATGTACATTATATGGAGATGTTATATTATTAGTGAAGTTCACAGATGACCCTGTTAGGGTATAGCAACACAAAGTAACAGAGCGAACCGATCCATTCCACAAACAGAACAAGTTTGTTTAGTCTTTAAAAAAATCCTTTAAACAATAATAACATTTGTCAATTAAAAATCTTATTAGTTTATTTACGAAAATAGATTCCTTTTGATCTTCTTTAATTGTATTTGATATTTTGTTGTACATTTTTATTGAAGTCGTTTATGTCTGTATCTTGTTTCATAACGTCTTGGTTGATCAACTATTTTAAGAACTCGGGGTATTATACACGTGTCTTAGGCTGAGATTCAGAGACGAATCTAAGCGTGGACTCACGCTTCCATACGTCAAAATTCTATAAAGTTTTGACATATGGAAGCCAAAGTCTACGCTTAGAATCGTCTCTGAATCTTAGCCTTAATGTTAGTTTTAGTGTAACTAACAACAATGACCTCCTAAATTGAATAAACAAATGCTTGTGAATATTTTCAACAAACCATAGACGACAAAAAAGAAACCTAACGAATGTATGACAAGAAACAATGAGTAAGTATTAATTATAACTAATTTAGCGATCTCATTACAATTTAGAATTTGTAGAATTCCGTAACTCGAAATTAAGAAACTAAAAGTACCTTTATTATTATAGAATTACGACCTAGTTTGATGTTCGCTTGTCCACTGTTTATTGAGGACCTCGAGAACTGAGTGACATATCACAGAAATAAATTGTTAAATTCTACTTCGCGAATTCTATTTCTATAATATAGGTGTCAAGAAAAAAAAAATCTATTTTTTTTTTTATAATACAGTTGTCATGAAGATGCGCCCGTCTCTCAACGCCATTTAAAATTTCTTTGTTATCAATGAACCTTGTGTCATCCTGTTTTGGCCATGTTTTAAGACTATTTGTATATTCCTCAACTGGCTATACTAATAATAATCTCTGGGACCACTGATTCAATTCTTAAAATTCATGCACTAATTGGGAAGATACATTATCCCTGAGTAAGTACTATAAGCTACAATGTATCCTGACTCCATGCGTGCAAAGCTGTGGGCAAAAGGTTTTATCCAACCAGTGGCTTAAGTACAGATCTTTTCGATAAATAAAATTCGATAAAATTGACAGTTCAAATCGATAAAGTGGGTTTTATCGATTACTTATATAATTTATCGAGCCTTGATATAATCGACAAAAGTTATCGAATAGCTAGGTCGAATCCAAAGAGAATATAGAGCTACTACAATACTTTACGATCAGACTTCGGTACTCGCAACATTCGATAAATTTATCCGGTTTTTCGATTCGACAAATTTATCGAACCGACTACTTGCGCCGCAGCACCGACCGCGTCACTGAATCTCTTTTAATCGACAGTGACGTCCTCGTCCAAACAAACGAGTAACAAAACAATATTCGCCGCTCGCCGCTCGCCGCTCGCCGCTCGCCGAGTGATGGATCGGAGGAAACGCTACATCTGGAGGAATGCGTCGACGGGCAGGTGATCGATTGGCGAGCTTAGTGTTCACAGAGTGACAGGCAAACTATTATCGGGTACTCAACGAAATTATATTCAGAGACGTTCGGTATCAAGTTGCCAAAATTGCGTAGAGACCTCATTTGTATCGATATTTTTTATGATTTGTTGACGTTACATTATCGGATATTGTTTTGTTGTACGACCGTAGCTAGAATACCAACTGAACTATTATAATATAGCTCTAGAGGAGATCGTGGTTAGTAGTTTTATCGTTCTTCAACTTCAAGATTTACAAGAAAATATTGATTTAAACTTTCGCGTTCAATGCATTAGAAAGTTAGGTTTTGTAATGCATTGAACGCGATTGGAAGGAATTTTGAATATTAATTATATTCAAAATTCCCCCCGCAGTGAACTTCTTCAGGCTGATTATTAATTCAAGATTAGGTATTCACATGGGCCCCAGATGAATTAACTCTAGGTGCCCTTCCAATTATATAAAACCAATCGAAAAAAAGTGCAAGGAACTCTTCATAAAATAATTAATAACCTATGTTGCGGTATTCAACGCACGCTTTGAAATATAATATCTATACTTGGCAAGTTTATATACACTCACGCTAGTCCAGTGTTTTTTCAATGGAATTGTGTAAACCGTCTGTCTGAGTGCAGCCGCTGTAAGTGGCCGGTCTCCGTCGTAAGTGATTGCACAGAGAGCGCCCTCTATAGTGCGGGCGCAGGTGACCCACCCGCTGCCTCGTCCGCAGACGACAGCTACTAATGGTGGTCGACGCCCCGTTACGTGTGGACGAGGCTTTAATGACGGTATTGTTGTTATTTATTTAGCTTTCTTTGAAAATATCGTGGATGTTCGTGTGGATTGTGTTGTGCGGCAGCTAATTTATGTGGAACGGTCATCACGGGTATTCAACGCTACACGGTATAGAGTGAAAATTAAATGAATTGTTTTGCAAAACTTACTTTAAATGAACACGTAAAAATTTTTTTTTTTTTTTTTTTTTTTATGTTATTATTATTTGATAACGAGACGAGCTGGTCATTTGCCTGATGGTAAGCATAACGCCGGCCCATAACAATTGCAGTGCCACCCGGAACTTTGAAACACAAAGGCCTGCGCGGCACTGCAGTGCGCTCTTTACCCTGACACATTAGGTATTAAGTCTCATAAGCCCAGTAATTTCACTGGATACCCTGCTCGTCAAACCGGAACACAGTAATGCTTGCACATTACTGCTCGGCGGCAGACTTCGCGAGCAAAGCGGTGGTAACAACCCAGACGGACACCCGCAGAAGAGTCAGTCCTCCCACTAACGAAAGCTAAAATAAAAAGCTGTTATATCAGACTCAGCTCATGAAATACTCAATAAAAATAACTAGAAATGTTTACGTGATCATGTAACGGGAAATCCTTAAAAGAATGATACAGAGACTCTTTGAGACTCTCTTCTCTGTTTGTGTTTCACCATCATCATCAATCCCACTGCTGGATTACAGGCCTGCCCTCAAAGAGAGAGGCCTGTAATCCACCACGCGGGCCCAGTACTACTTGGTGGATGCTGTCACATGTCATCGAATTTTGAGTTCTTGAACATGTGGATGTCTTCGCGAATTTTTTCTTCGCCGTTTTAGAGGAGGTGTAGTACCTAAATCCACATGTAACTTTCTGTATTATTGTAACTATGATTCGAACTATCGTTCGTCGAATTGAAAGTCACCCAGGCCACCACTCCGCCGTACGCGCCTACTTCACCACACCTAACCTATTTCTTGTAACATATTAAGGGGTTACGCAACGCAACGGAACAAAGCTTACAGTAAACAACAACATCTAACGCACCCCTAACTTTACTACCCCTACTACAACAAAACATCGAAGTAAGTTCAAAAGCCCGCCTTGTACAACGAAAGCCTATACAATTAGTTACTTGAATTTCAATGAGTAGGTACCGCTACATTGTTTAGCATCGAATCACGCCCACGATCGAGTCACTCGATACGCGACTAATCGATATTAAGAGATTGATTAATCTAGTTAGGATTCAATTAACGACGAGCGGGCGACTTGAAGACCTCTTTGTTCGGTAGCTTTTTTCTTGGAAAAGCCATACAGAAGTTTATAGTAATAAACTCGTAATTACCTGTTCTATAATTTGGAGCAGTGTATGTTTTATTTTATTTAATAATGCAAATTTTGATATAACTATATATAATAAAAGTAAAGCTGGACAACGAACTATGGAGAGAGCTATATATGCAAAGGGATTATCTGCATGATATAATCCGGCATGAGGAAATTCGTAGGAGAACGAAGGTCACCGATAGTATTAAAAAAACATAAATTAAAGCTGGCATATACGGTGAAGTTAATTGTTCGCGGAACAGTTGGCTACGTAGACTAGTTACAAAATTTACAAACTAGAGGCTTCAATAGACCCTCGGGCTCACCGCTTGCACTGGCGCGACGCCCACATTGAAGTGTAGCAACAAGGTTTGCAACACTGTCTTTCCGAACACAATCGGTTGTGGATTTTAGACCAATCTGAACATAGGCTCTCCGAGTGATGATGTTGTTTAGTTGCAGCTAGACGCGGCCTATTGGCAACTTCTGGGCCCTATTTAATAAAGCTGACAATTCGACATATATGTCAAAAAATGACATAATTGTAGAATTGTCGCGCTTAGGCTGTTTAATAAAAGTGACAAATATGTCAAAAATCGACCGGTGAAATCTTGACATATTTCTCATCTAAAAACGCATTTAATAAAACTCGACATATGTCAAAAAACCACAGTCTTTAATCTGACAATAAGAAAATTGTCGTGACAAATTTGTCAAGACATTTGTCAAGAGACAGACAAGAGTTGTCTAGACATTTTTACAATAAAATGGCTTCCTTGTATGATGAGTTTTCGGGATGAAACATTATTTCTTTTGCGTATCTAATATAAACCCATACAACAAAACGAAGTTCAGGATTCTCATTGTAATTCAGAGAAGAATGTAAACACACGTACGATGTAAATCAACGGAGAAAATTACCCATCGAGACATGGAGTCATTGCTTTATGACGCACTGACAGTTACGTGCTCGAGTTCATCAAGTTTTGAGCTATTTTTGGCATTGTTCAGGGAGAGCTGAGTAAATAGACAAACTTTCGCACGTCGAATGCTTGAGATTAGTTATTTGGATACCTATTTAAATCGTAGAAGTTTATGAAATAAGTGTTTGAAAATCTAACGCCTCCTTATTGTCTGCAATACGGCTTAATAATGATAAATAAATGATGATAGCTCTAGCGGTCTCTAGCGGTGGTAGAGAGGTCGGTCATCCGCTGGTTTTTTATTCTCGATAGATTATCATTTGCTATATGGAGCTGTGGCTTGTAAGCTGAAAGAAATCATCATCTCAAGAATTTTAGAGTCAACATCGATCGCTCCCATGCTCCTCTTGGTAGGCGTCTGGTCTAGAACCGAAAAACATTTTGAGATGTATATTATATATACGTGAACATCCGCTGGTGTCAGTAAACACTTTAAAATATCTTTAATACAGGGTAGTAGCTATATAGCTAGGCAAGTAATGTATCTAGATACAAATTGCGACAAATGGCTAATATATACCTACTGCTTAAGAAAAGCATGGTAGGACTAGAAAATGTTCTACCACCATGTTATGACTGTTTGTTTTATATATTTCCATGGTGATATAGAGTTAATCCATGTAAATACGTTACATGTACATGTCCTATTTGCGTACGAGAACATGATTATGTAATCAGGTTCTCGTACGTCCCATACATCCCCACACCATATTAATATAAGTAGATCTACATACACCAGAGCACGTGTGTGTTAATGCGATTCATGAATGCCCGCACTTGTACATGTAGATTGCTAACTCCGGGTAGATTGCCAATGTCGCCGGCCGTCTGGTTCCCCGGACACCGTCTTAATTGCTCTACTTGTGACTAAAGACTGGTTCAATTTGTGACATTGGATTATAATTGCGTGTTGTGACAGTTAAAAAGTATTATTACACGATTGCACAAAAAAGGAGTATAATTTTTTCATTCATATATGTACCTATGTGAGTTTATTCCACCATAAGGCCGGTCTTAGACGCTAATGCATGCTTGCGTTTGGCTGTCAAAATAACCTTTTTATGGTTTAGGGTGACAAACAAGCAAGTGGCTTTTGTAAACATTTTTGTTTTTTTTTTTTTTTTTTTTTTATATATTGATAGGCTTGCGTTTGACCACTATCTCACCTGGTGGTAAGTGACGATGCGGTCGACGATGTATCACGCTTACCTAGATACCTGTTCACTCGTGACTTGAAGAGACCCAGATTATAACGATCCGGAAACACAGACTCGGGCAAAGAGTTCCACTCCTTAGCGGTACGCCAAATAAACGTAGAAGCATAACGCTTCGTGCGTAAAGGAGGAATGTCAACTATGTATCGATGTCGCTTCGCCGTTTGTCTGGTTGTCAGATGATGGAAAGGAGAAGGGGGAATTAATTGGTGTAATTCCGACGCACACTCGCCGAAATGCAACCGATAAAAGACCGACAAACAAGCAACTCTACGCCTATGATCAAGGCTCTGCAGCCTAGCTTGTACAAGGGAGTCATTGCGGATGAGCTTCTTGGCTCGCCTCTCAATAGACTCCAATGCTTCAAGCTGGTACTTGGCCGAGCCATCCCAGAGATGAGAACAATACTCCATACATGACCGAACTTGTGCTTGATATAAGTTGAGCAACTGTTCTGGTGTGAAGTACTGCCTCACCTTCGCTAGGATACCCAGCTTTTTGGCGGCCAGTTGAGCCTTAGACTCAATAAAGGAGCCGAAGTTGAGAGTTGAAGACAAAGTGATGCCAAGAAGCTCGAGATGGTCAGTTATCGGCACGGCTACATCCCGGAAAGTAGGAGTAAGGAGGAATTGACTCCGTTTGGCGGAGAACAGACACGCTTGGGTCTTAGTGGCATTGAACTTGACCAGATTGGCATTGCCCCAATCGGAGACTGCCTTTAAGGACAAGTTCAAGCGCTCGACCATGGCCTGCCTAAGAGACTGGATTTGATCTCCACTGGCTCGTGCATTAGACGTGTAGCTCTCTACAACGGTGCTATCGTCTGCATACCCAAATGTACCGGGCATCAGCAGGTCGTTTATATGAAGCAGGAATAGAGTTGCAGAGAGTACTGACCCCTGTGGGACTCCGGCATTAATAGCCAATTGATCGGACGAGCAGCCATCTATAACCACTCGAATCGATCGGTCACACAGGAAGTCCGTTATCCATGCACATAGGCCAGTGGGTAAGCCGTATGAAGGAAGCTTGCTTAAAAGGCTATCATGCCAGACCCTGTCAAAAGCCTTCTGATGTTTATAAAAAGCATAATTCTAGTTATCCTCTTGACTCTATGGTCACGCGGCCCAATAGTTTATGATGCAAGACCGATTTAATATATTTCAACTTTCAACACGTACGTTCATCGCGACAATGTTAGAAGCTCTGTGGCGATAGGCTCAGTTGGTGAGAGACAAAGAAGGGAAATTTGACGGTTTTCAGAAACGAGAGGACCTTAGTGAAAAACCTCGTAGACTTAAAACTAAATTGTTTATTAATTGTTGCGGTGTCTGACCAGGCATTCATAGCAGTTCGGCGGTCGGCTGTTCGCGAACCATTCAGAGCTAACTTTGACAGCAGATTTCAAAATTGTTGTAACTGTAAACTGACGGTTAAACTATTAAGCTCGTTTAAGATAATCCGAAGTTTATAAGCTTATATAAACCTAACTGAATAGTTGAACCTCGGTTCAAAATGGTTGGTGTACTCAGACCAGAAAATATTTTTAAACTGTGTTTACTCTTTTTGTAAATACGTTATGTAGCAAAAAGTTTCAGTCTGGTAACAAACTCCTGCCCACAAGAGGAAGAGACACCTTTCCCCAAACTTGTATGCGGTGTTATTGTGTGTTCTGTATGTGGAGCACGTGTCGGCGGCAGTCGTCGCAATTATCCAAGTATTCAGGCGGGTCGCCGCGGGTCGGCGCGGGATTTGTGATCCGCGCTAACTTTCCTTTTGGCGGATGTTTCACGTGTTCCGAGCAACACTACCTTTATACTCATATATATATATATATATATAGTATACTAGTCGTATAAATCGTCCGGAGTTTTACAATATGTTTTCCTGCGCAGCGGAACATTTTTCCGGGACGAAAAGCCATAAATAACATAAACATAACATAAACGCTTACATATAGGTTTTTAAACTGTCATGGTCATCAACACTTTGAAAATTATCACTAGAAACGGGATATTTACCATGTATATTATTTGATTTGAGTTTCCGATATTTCGGCGCTGTTGCAAACGCCATGATCACGAGAGAACTGAAGTACTGCGGGTAGATGGTGATTATGGGCAGACGTAGCGATCTACCCTCTTCCTCACTCGTTTATTACGCGTGCCACTACTATTGTCCTCACTACTATCTCGAACTGGATTCCGACACACAATACTGACCGTGTCAGCCCGCATACTCGGAACCGTATTATGTCGGTGTTTACATAACCGAACCACTGGATTCCAGGTAATCGACAGTTGAAACCCATCCTCACGATTGAAATTCTTGAATTTGGTAATTTCAATCGCTTCTCTAACCAGTCTTGGTATGTAGTGGCGTTCTGTCGATAATATCTGAGGATTATACAACTCAATCCAATGGTTTGGGCCCGATTCCAACAGATGTTCCGCAACGGCCGACTTCTGCGAGTCGTTGTTTTTGACTGCCCTGATGTGCTCTTTAATCCGGCATGAAACAGTACGTTTTATTTGGCCAATGTAAGAGCTGCCACAGCTACAGTCAATCTTATAGACTCCGGGTACCTCTAAGGGGAATCTGTCCTTAGGGGATCGCAGAAATTGGGAAATTTTCCTGAAGGGAGTGAAGATTGTTTTGACAGAGAACTTGCTTAAGATGTTGGCGACCCTATCTGTCACTCCTTTAACGTACGGAAGATAAGCTGGAAGACGTTCCACCTCACACTTCTTGCGCTTCCTTGAGGATCTGGGTTTTACGGTACCAGTTTTGTAACCATTTCTCTGTAGGACGCAACTCACATGTTGCAGTTCTTCTTTTAGATGAGTCTCGTCGCATAGATCATAAGCACGGTTTGTGAGTGACACCACTACAGAGTTCAGCTGGCGCGGGTGGTGATGTGAGTCAGCGTGCAGGTAACGGTCTGTGTGTGTTGGTTTCCTATATACAGTGTGGCTGAACGAACCATTATCACGAACCCCTATCCTGACATCAAGAAAAGATAAGCTCCTGTTTCTTTCCATCTCAACTGTGAAGCGCATTTTGCTGTGGATGTTATTTAAATGTGTCAGGCATAGGTTTATGTCATGCTCATCTCCCTCAATTATACCAAAAATGTCATCCACGTACCTTTTCCACAGTTTAATTGGAATTGGTGCAGTGGTAATGGCTTGTTCTTCAAAGTACTCCATCCATAAATTGGCAACAACTGGTGCAATCGGGCTACCCATTGCCACGCCATCTATCTGGAGATAGTACTCGCCTTGGTAAACGAAGAAGTTGGTAGATAAGCAGTGATGTACCAACCTACTGTACTCCAGCGGGATGTTGCTAAGCTGGATCCTGCGTTCAATGACCTCCATGCAGTCTGCCACAGGGACGTTAGTGAAAAGCGACTCCACGTCAAAACTAACCATTACTTCACTAGATTTTATATTATTCGACTGTAAGATTTCTATGAAATGACGGGAGTCCTTCACATGAGATGTCGTATGTCCCACTAGTGGCTGCAAGACATTAGCAACGTGCTTTGCCAGTTCATAAGTAGGTGAGTCAATTTGACTCACAATCGGTCGCAGAGGAACGTTTGGTTTATGAACAAGTGTCAAAATGCAATTGGGGATGACGTGGTGAAGTATCTACTTCGGCCAAAAAACCATCAACCACCTAAATTATATGGCCTGCCAAAGGTTCATAAACCAAACGTTCCTCTGCGACCGATTGTGAGTCAAATTGACTCACCTACTTATGAACTGGCAAAGCACGTTGCTAATGTCTTGCAGCCACTAGTGGGACATACGACATCTCATGTGAAGGACTCCCGTCATTTCATAGAAATCTTACAGTCGAATAATATAAAATCTAGTGAAGTAATGGTTAGTTTTGACGTGGAGTCGCTTTTCACTAACGTCCCTGTGGCAGACTGCATGGAGGTCATTGAACGCAGGATCCAGCTTAGCAACATCCCGCTGGAGTACAGTAGGTTGGTACATCACTGCTTATCTACCAACTTCTTCGTTTACCAAGGCGAGTACTATCTCCAGATAGATGGCGTGGCAATGGGTAGCCCGATTGCACCAGTTGTTGCCAATTTATGGATGGAGTACTTTGAAGAACAAGCCATTACCACTGCACCAATTCCAATTAAACTGTGGAAAAGGTACGTGGATGACATTTTTGGTATAATTGAGGGAGATGAGCATGACATAAACCTATGCCTGACACATTTAAATAACATCCACAGCAAAATGCGCTTCACAGTTGAGATGGAAAGAAACAGGAGCTTATCTTTTCTTGATGTCAGGATAGGGGTTCGTGATAATGGTTCGTTCAGCCACACTGTATATAGGAAACCAACACACACAGACCGTTACCTGCACGCTGACTCACATCACCACCCGCGCCAGCTGAACTCTGTAGTGGTGTCACTCACAAACCGTGCTTATGATCTATGCGACGAGACTCATCTAAAAGAAGAACTGCAACATGTGAGTTGCGTCCTACAGAGAAATGGTTACAAAACTGGTACCGTAAAACCCAGATCCTCAAGGAAGCGCAAGAAGTGTGAGGTGGAACGTCTTCCAGCTTATCTTCCGTACGTTAAAGGAGTGACAGATAGGGTCGCCAACATCTTAAGCAAGTTCTCTGTCAAAACAATCTTCACTCCCTTCAGGAAAATTTCCCAATTTCTGCGATCCCCTAAGGACAGATTCCCCTTAGAGGTACCCGGAGTCTATAAGATTGACTGTAGCTGTGGCAGCTCTTACATTGGCCAAACAAAACGTACTGTTTCATGCCGGATTAAAGAGCACATCAGGGCAGTCAAAAACAACGACTCGCAGAAGTCGGCCGTTGCGGAACATCTGTTGGAATCGGGCCCAAACCATTGGATTGAGTTGTATAATCCTCAGATATTATCGACAGAACGCCACTACATACCAAGACTGGTTAGAGAAGCGATTGAAATTACCAAATTCAAGAATTTCAATCGTGAGGATGGGTTTCAACTGTCGAATACCTGGAATCCAGTGGTTCGGTTATGTAAACACCGACATAATACGGTTCCGAGTATGCGGGCTGACACGGTCAGTATTGTGTGTCGGAATCCAGTTCGAGATAGTAGTGAGGACAATAGTAGTGGCACGCGTAATAAACGAGTGAGGAAGAGGGTAGATCGCTACGTCTGCCCATAATCACCATCTACCCGCAGTACTTCAGTTCTCTCGTGATCATGGCGTTTGCAACAGCGCCGAAATATCGGAAACTCAAATCAAATAATATACATGGTAAATATCCCGTTTCTAGTGATAATTTTCATAAACGCTTACACACTCATAGAGTGATTAGGACTAGGATTCCCTGTGTCGCAGGTGGCATGGACATACACAGATACACATCACAAACATCCAAGACCCGAGAACAAACTTTATGCTTACACAAAATCTGCCCCGGCCGGGAATCGAACCCGGGACCCCTCGCCTTGCAGGCAGGGTTACTACCAACTTAGCTACGGAGCCGTCAAATAGCCTTTGATAAACAAAATGTACAGTTAGAAAGCAAATATCTTTCTTTTTCCTAAGCACAAATTACCATTTCGTGGCACCCGTTTTCGTTCGGTAGAAAAGAATTCGCGGCGAGAACTGAACTCAATTCCGGAAAAAGCGTTTAAAACATGTTTTGATGATTGGATTATTCGTTGGTGTAAGTGTATCGTTTCTGAAGGAGCATACCTTGAAGGCGATAAAATAACTTTGGATGAACAACTAACATTTTGTGTATTGTTGATCGTTTCCCGGTACTTTCTTGACAGGGTAGTACTATGTTTTGTTTGTTTGCTCTAAGGGGATGTATTTTCTGTTAGTTTTGTAGCGACCAAACCACAAGCTGAGGCGATGGCCGCACATACTCGATTACAAATACGGCGTCTCCCCGACTGCACTGAGTAGAGAGAAAGGGGCGCTTGGGCGCGTAGGCCGTCAGTAAAAGCACCCGAGCGCCCTCTCTATTGAGAGATCTCTCTCTCTCTCTCGAGTGTTCTCTCTCTCGCTCGAGTGTTCTCTCTATTTTTTGTGACTAACAACAGTGGCTGCGACTGGAGGCCGCAGCCAGCCACAGGTGGCCGTGTCCAGTGGCAGCGCCTAGTGGCCGCGTTCCGTGGCCCAATGTGAGGCTACACTAAGAATAGGAACAGTACCTGTTTAATTATTACCGCGTTATACTATACCTATTTATTATATCGTATTTATAAACTCTTCCTTAACTAATCACACATAATTTGTTTCCTTAGCCTGTACTGTGCCACTGCTGGGCAAAGACCTTTCCTCCTCCTCATATTCTAATCTAGTATTCTAATCATGATCTAATATAAACAATAATTCTGTAGAATACATACATCTAAGGCGTTAAGCGTTTGCTTTAAAGCAAAATAATGCAAGTAGTTAAAAAAACATCGGTACACGAGTCGCCTTGAATCAAAAGCTGATTTATATTTTTTGTATACTTATATAGAAACTAATTCATAATTCGTCATCGTTCAACATCATTCTCTAATTCATAATAAATATAAAAGGCTTTCAATTTTATATAAACGCACCTTGTTCAGAAATACTTTGAACTCTTTCAAACAATTTTAAAAGAACCTATTTTCAAAACATTATTTAAATCTTGAAAGAGGAATAAAACATCACAAGAGCTAAATAAAACTTGAAAATTCAATCTAGAGTCGTGACAAATAGTAGAGCGGAGATCGCAGCCCGCACTAACTGCCGGGTAATCTGTGGCGGCGCTCTAGACTTACTGTTCTAATTAAACTGTTGCTCTACAATCTACAAGTAAATGTTTTCTCGACTACTTTTCACGCTTTCAAGTCTTACTTTTTATATTTTCCAAGGGATTTATTTGAAATTGTTTTGACTGACTTTCAGGAAAAGCTTTATAAATGTAGTCATGCAGAAATACTAGCTTTACTCGCGTTTATATTAAAAAATGTGCTGGTTGATTTTCAAATGAGGTTTAATTTATGTTCTAGAGATTCCATGACTAGTGACTGGGTGAACGTGGCTGACTTAATTATGAAGACGAGTTCCAACAAGCTAGGAAACTTATGAAATTGAAGACAGATCTCACCCTACATGCAAAAATACGACAATGATTCCTGTTTTTACATTTTACTGTTTAAAATCCAATAATGTAAAGAAGAAGAATAGTTAAAAATCTATGGATTCCTTCTTTTCTTACAATACTGTATAGACATTTCAAAAATTTCAAATATAGGCGCGGACGTTGGTCTTATTGCAGTTACATTAATTAGTCTCTACTATAGAAATTTAATGGTTTTTATTATCATAAAAAGTTATCTATATTGTTTCTATAGTAAAACTTTTTTCATTGTCATTATTTTTAAAGATAGTACTAGTATCAATCAATGTCTCAAAAACACATTATACATAACTTATTATAGAGCAGATTTTTCTGCAAGAATCCAGCCACAGAGTTGGGCTTCAGGCGCTGTTTAAACTCATTATGAAGTATAAATTAGTGGCGCGTCTGCGGCCGCGGCGACGCTGATCGATGGCTCGGACGAGAGCGCCCTCGAGATTTGCTAGGAGCAGTAGGAGAGGAGCTAAGATAGTGCTCGACTGTACAGTGTACACGGGTGGTGATTTTGAAAGTAGGACGCAATGCGACCTTTACACAGGTGTCTATAGCCACACGATTTTCGCCACCAAAAATCGACTGTCAAAATGGCAATTCGGCTAGGCCGCAGGTGACTAAAATCCTAAGTATGTACTAAGTAGGACTTTTGTTCTGCGGCGATAGGCCATATGCGGTGACTAAAATCGACCGTGAAAATGCTCAGTTGCAGGCAATCGGCCGCATGAAGGTGTGCTGTTCACTGTTCTGATCGACATATTGATGCAAAATGAACTAGTTACCTGCGATTTCTATCTACCTTCTAATATTATAAGCCGTAATCAACCACGCGAGTCCAAAGCTGCTTGAATGTCATCAAATTTTGTGATTCTTTAACATGTGGGTTTCCTCACGATGTTTTCCTTTGTCGTTTTAGAGCGAGTGTGGTGAATCCGCCTATAACTTGAGTTAGGCGCGTGGTGCGGGGCCGAGCTGGGAATTGAATTTTGTTGCGTCAGATTCAAAGTAGCACTAGTCGGCCACTACGAGTACCGCAGCCTCACTCGCTTATTACAACATCCATCTCTTAAAGGCTTATTTTCAACTGCGGTGAATGTGTCAAACGCGCACAAATTATTAAGAACGATTGATAACATAAATACAGTGTGACTTCACGCAATTATCGGCTGACTATGCGTTGACATGGTACGTTCCACGTTACCTGGTACGTTATAAAAAATATGTTTGGAGCGCTCAGTTGCGTGGTCGACTTCTTATAGCGTGCGTGTGCGACGTCATGTCCGCTTGGGGTGAATATTTTCAGCTCTTCAGCTATAATTTAACCACTGACACTTACAGCGGTGTTGAGTTACTAATTACTATAGTTTAATCAGGATTTAATTCAGCTTCAAACTAACTTGAGACCACTTTCACTCATTTTCCGACTCAACTTTGGTATCTAAATATCTATGCGGTTCAGCTTCCCACATTCAGCCGAGAGAATAGAGTTTAAATTACAATAACATTCACATTTCAAACAACATTGACGCTGTTTGTTATTTTAGCCGAATGCCATTTGTGAGATTTATGAGATCTAGATCGGAGCTGAAATTTGAATATTTTACTACGCGAGAATCGATTCTTGTGATATAAAGTGACGATAATTTTAACAAGCTACTCGTATGTAAGTTAGGAATTGGATGCCTGAACATGAATTGCATTGATATGTGTTGCCACCATGCTAAACTATTTTTATTGTTCACTGTAATCTCAACGCTGTTAAACCCTACACAATGCAAGGCGTGTGATATTGTTTTATACCTGATGGGGTATAAAACCACTGCCTCGCAAGTAACTTTTTGATGACAAGCAAACAATAGATTGGGTGTATAGTGAATACCTATTGATCCCTTGGAAATTGACAAATCAACACGCTACAACATACCCAATCTGTGTAAGATTTCTATTCATGTATTGGTTGTTAGGTCGGCCGGCAAACCTTAAGACCGTAGAACGGAATAAACAGTACGAGAGAGTCATCAATAATGAGCACAGATTATAAACAGCTCATTTGTATTGTTCCTGTGGGCGGCGGGAGCGCGCATCGGGTCGGTACGGAGTAACTGCATTTTTATCTTTCAACAACACCATCTACAACAATGAGGAAAGTTATTTTGTTAAAACCTGAATTATGTGTTAGCAGTCTTGAGATAATTTATTTCCGTAATTTGTTGGTCTTTAGTATTATAGGAGTCGAGACAAGCACCTGATACTCGTAACAGTTGCAGTAATGACTGCATATAATGAAATAAAATAATAATTATAAAATAGCAATTTACGGGCCAGAGAGTAAAGTATAGGCTCGTTTTTTTTTCGGAAAAACACGGTTCCTTTGCAAATCTCCACGCGAGTGAAATCGCGGGCAGCACTTAGTGTTACATAAAAAACCGGCGTGATACCTGTAACGATGCGTAATGCATGCGCCCATCTCCAGCATTACGATGATTTATGGCATCAACGGTGAGAAGAAATTGACCACACGCGCACACAGTGGCAAAACAAAACTGGATCAGATGAAGAAGTTAACAGACAAAACCACAAAGAAAAACTTATTTACACTAAAAGTAGTAAACAAACTACAAACCCGTTCGTATCCCAGCCGTCTGAGCCCATACACACGCGCCCGCGGCCCATTTGCGGCGACACACAAATGGGACGCACCGAGCGGGACGCACCCGGCCCGGGTAATCTACTAGAAAAGTCCACAATGGCCCGGATTTGCGGACTGACGTGACGGAAGCGGCACATTAGGTTAAACTCGGGCTGAGTCAACGTCAACCTTCGCGTTCCTGCGCCGCCCGCTCGAATAACTTATTTTTGTGATAAATTGTTGGATTTACGGGCGGCGGCGTTTTGCGAAGCATAAAATGATGAAACCTATTTACTAAAATATAATGGAATGTGCGATGTGGGAGGCGGCTCGAGCCGAGATTGAGAAGTATTTTAATGCATTAACGCTTTATTTCCATAAAAAAACTATCGACCATAACACAAAATCACGTGAATCAATTCTTCAATTCTACTAAAGCTAATCAAATATTGGAAATATTATTTGTATAATTTCAGTCAATTCAGTCAATGGTTCATAAATTCCTAAACATCAGGAACAACTATTTCGTGCGAAAATATTTACAAAGAATATAAATACGAAACCATCATAATTGGTACCTACTTGAGAATATTGGGAATTGGGAACGAATAAAAAAATACTATTATAATATTACGTTTATAAATATATTTTTACTCCGTCAAATGTATTCAAGTAAACATCAGGCAAAAAGCGAATTATAGAACTTTTGAAAGTTTACCGAACAGGGGTCAGGTTTGTTTCGAAATACAGGGTTTTATTTGGGCATAAAACCAGCATTACATTAATTTTCCCCCGCTTTCCAAATAAAAAAATACGAAACATATTTAACTTGTTGTCGTTACTTTATTCCTAAATTCATTTTAGTCCTAATCTTACGTCCGTGGGCCTTTTATAAGCATTTGCTGACCCGTCGCCGAAAGAGATGGTCTATTGTAAGATTTGTTAGCGTGTATTGTAATAAAATATGTTTGATATCTCAAAACGACTCTATTGAATTGGACAACGGTACCTGCCCATTGCTACGGGAGCACTAATCTAAGCTACAATTTGGCCAGCTTTAAATATTAGTGGTATTTTTTAATTAATTAATTTTATAATGTATTTATTTTACACAAATATATACATCACAAAAATTTCGCTTCCTGTTGGATTCGAACCTGCGTCTTCTGGCAATCCGGGCCAGACTTAAGATCTTAAAGTTACACGAGCAAATGCTCTAACTTTAATTAAAAATGGTATATTAACCATTTTCAGTCGGGGGTCTTTATAATGACAGGCGTGTCATTATGAAAACAATTTGAATATTTTTATTTGTAAAAAGGGCATACAGAATCAATTTTTAAATTTTATAAAATTATTAAAGTTCCGGTGTAAGTTTCTCTAGGTTTGAGACGTGTACTCACCATACATCAAAAACTACTTGTGTTACAACTTGGAAAGTCCTCCCAGTATACAAGTGCTATGCCTAGAAATAGGCGTGTTCCAAATATCAGTCTTATACGATCAACTGGTTTTGTTTTATTCGCATTTTTGTTCAAATTCAAAAGGCTTTATTCATATAGGACCCAAGGGAGCACTTATGAAGGTTAAAATAATTGACTAACAGATGGTCTCTGTAACGTTCGTCTACCCGAATCACAGTTCCTCGTGTAAACCTACACTTTGGCCTATACGCCCTTTTATTACAAAGCCCTCGATATCTTCACCAAAGTGGGACTACGTGAGCATAACATCAAGTTTGCCAAGGTAAATTAAATCACGTTTTTAAAATAAGGACAAATATCATCATCTGTAATGATATAGTGTAATAAAAAATGCTACAGACTACCAAATAACCTTTTGGAAGTTTTTAAATTTGGTGCTAGGCGGTCCTAATGCCTGAGAGACTAGTATTTATTTTTACTAAGTGAAAGTAAACACCAGGTACAAAAAGATTCTTTATAATATTTACAATGACACCAAATAACTCTTAATTGACAAGTAGAAACAAAATAAACTTAAAATAGGCACAGTAAAGTGGGCAGTCTAGTTACAAGTATTATGAACAGTCACGAAAAGATCCTTTGTAGAATACTAAAAAGTGTTACTAAGAACAGGTGTATGTACCTACACATTATCAGGGAGGAACATTTCCCCGTCTGCTGTAAAAATATTTTTTTTGTCAAAGATACAAAATATCTTAACGAAAAGTGGAATAAATTACTTTTGTGCTGAAGAGGTTTGTTTACTTACCTCGGTTGTCGAAGGAGACGAAATTGGCAAAATTGAGTTACTCTTATACTGCGTCTTACGAGTGTGGCTGTAATCCAGGGGAACTTGAAAAGATACGTGCGACACCATTATTAGATTTATTCAACTAAATTTTGTATGTGTATATACGCTTTAAAAGAGCGGTAAGTACTGAGTTGGATGAAAACGAGTCTTATTTGTGGCTTAAAAAAAGTTATGAAAATTGAAATTAAATGAGGTCTTTTGTTGTTGGGGATATTTTAACCAAAAATGCAAGTCTCTATGTAGATGAGGATACATGAAATTGAAGGCGTTCCCCTAGTGACATAAGCCTCAAACTTGGCCGCGATATTCAGTGCCACTCTGACCTATGAATGAATAAGTTTTGCGAGCAGCTGGGACGTGTACTGAGACGTATAAATACATCTCAGAACGCTTCATGTCTTTGTCTTATAAGTCCAATACCTTCACTGCTATTTCGCCAATATCTCTATACTAGTACTAAGTACACTTCTACTTGGTGGAAGATTAAATGAACGAAGCGTCGTACACCTTTAGACAGACTGACGAAGAAAAGTCCTGCCACCTAGAAATTTAGAGAGAAAAATTAAGCGAGCGTTCATGAAAAATGTAACAAGAAGCAAACTGCTTGTAGGGACACGTGGCGAGCGCAAACTGCAGAGTTGCAAAATAGAATGCACTCCCGCGCGCCACTTGCCGGCAGTCGTCTTCCATAACCAAGCCTGCAACACGTTATGTGTTACACCTAGATTCGAACGCCCACACTCACCGCAGGAATACTCCGGTAGATGCTTGGCGATAGATTTTCAATAATTATAGGTAGCTAGATGTATATATACAATGCCAACACCAGGCACATGGTGATTGATTTAGTCACGGCTACAACACGATGTCACAGACGTCACCAATTCTTTAGACATTTCGATGTTAATAGCTAGTTCTTAAATTTATTTCGCAACAGTGAGCTCAAATGTTGCTAAGGAGGTAACAATCAAAGCAAAGGAGCGTGAATTTTCCACCGACGAAGCATTAATTTTTGCCTCTATAATTAAATTTAAGAAGAATTTAAAATAAAATGAATTTAAAATTTCAAATAAATTTAGCGTGCAAAATCAGTGAAGTGGCACACAATAGATGAATAATCAAATTTCCTGCGAAGTTGAAAATAAATGTTAAAATAGAAGTGAATACAAAACCAATCAGTTGTTAATTGATGCCGGACAAAATAAAATTAGCAAGCGTCATTTGTTTCACGTGGGCGAGATCGCATTATCGCGCGATGAATAGTTTGTATTTCCGTGGGAGCGCGCGGTCGGCTGCGGCGCTCGCTGACACGATTACAATCGCAAATTGTTTGCAAATATGTACCAAATGTGGACAGTAACATAAATATTAATATTCGGGCTTTGTACGGGTCTTTGATATACTTTAATAGAGCATTAGATACATAACATTAGGGAGGCCCTTGAATTAAAATTATAACAAACTGTGAGTTAGGGAGGTAGTGTTGAGGTAGACTTATATTGTAATATATGTGAGTGAAAATTGTATTGTATTTTTTTGAGGTGGCCCCTAATGTGAGACGCTACTTGTGTCGACACTTTGGCACCGTCTCATAATTCTGAGGCACAAATTAGGGCTGGCGCCGCGGATTCTTCGGCTGAGCGACTCAAGCGGCGCAAATAAACTTCGGGACCGGTTACATATTTGAGCCGTTTGAAACATTAGGTCCGTGGGGGCCGGGAGCTCATAATATTTTCAAAATGTTGTCAGAGCGTTTGATTGATGCGACGCGTAACCAAACTGGTACTTATTTGTCTCAACGGATCAGCATTGCGGTTCAACGAGGCAATGCCGCCAGCATGCTGGGTACGCTTCCAACTGGTAGTGGGCTAGAGCATTTGAATTATCTACAGACCTACTTGGGCTTGTAGATTATCCAACTGTTTTTGTAGCTAGTTAGGTTAGATGTAGTTTTTATTTATGTATTAGCTAGATAATAAGGGCATTTAGTCCGTGAAAAAAAAATGTGAGTAAAATGCCTGGACTATTTTAGTGAATTTTTGATATATTTAAAGTAAGTAATCGAGACTTACTGTAAGCATAATCAAAATCGGCCTGTTCCCTGCAACTCGCCTACTGATTTCTTAGAATACATAAGTGTACTAAGTTTTGTTTTATGCTCTTTTCTTACCTTACATTGTTTTGTGATGGACCACAAGTTTTTGCGTTTCAGCAATTTGATTGCGTTTATTGCTGTAACAAATAAATATAATACAAGTATTTTATTGAGTTTAGCTTTCAATCAGGCAAACGACCTCCACCGTTATCCAATAGCATAAAAAGTGTATTTTATAATTTTATTTCTCCTTGGTTATTCAAAATGCCGTCAGGCGAGCTGCATTCTACAATCAACAATTTTATTGCAAAGAGATTTTGAAATCTGTATTTTTGTAGGATTCGCGGACGATTCACGGTATTCTAAAAAAATAATAAAAAAATGTTATTTGAACAAACCTTTAAAGCTGTGTTTCGTAGGTACCTACATATTTTTTCTGGGTAACTTAGTTACCTGCGAAAAATAAAATGATCGTTATATTGGGAATTGGGATGTCCGATATTTTTAGCTAATAATCCGTTATCAGGAGAAGGTTGTTAAAAATACGAAATAGAAAAAATGGTTGTACCTTATTCGTTAAGTCGAACATTCGGTCATTGGCTTGTTGGCAGGTCTTTCAGTATACACACACGTATGTAATGTTGAGTGCGGTGAGGAATGGAAAGACAACCTCCTCGCGTGAAGACTGTTTATTCTCTACTAAAACATACTACCTACATAATAATAATAACATGATTACACTTACTAGGTACGCACACTACATGTATAGTAGAGTACATAGTGTCGTAGTCTTTAAAGAGTGAACAGCTTAGACCGTCGACCGCATCGTTGCTTACCATCAGATGAGCAGTCAAACGTGATAATAAAAAGGAATTTCGTACAAACAAGACCGTTTTCGGGGCCTTTGTATACAGATTTTTTGAACAATACTGCCTCAATGAAATGATCAGAGCATTCCTTGAAATGACTGTATATATGAGACACTAGTACGGTGGATGTCAGTGCTACGCAAATTTTTTATTCCACAACGAGTTTAAAAATGGAAGACGTTTTTGAATCGCGACTGTTTAAAAGTTGTGAACCTTGAAGCAGTTGCTAAGCAACGGCAGTGCGGTACAGCCACTTGTGCTCGGTGGTCGACACAAGTAGCTGGCAGCCGCATCTTTTTTTTAACTAATTGCTTGCAGTGTCGTAACGGAGTCCGGCGAAGAAAGTGAAGAGAGAGAGGGGCGGGATACTCGTATTACGCGAGTGGCGCGCCCATACCATACGAGAATAATTCAATCCCGTCAGTAAATTAAACAAAAAAAAATTCCAAACGCAACCTTTTTTCAGAAATCCAACAAAGCACTCATTTACTTAACTGTACACGCATACAATCACATCTTAAGGCATTCCGTAATGGCGTGGCCTTCATAAACACAAATAACCACGGTAGGCCCGCGTAAGTAATTTAATCCTGTAATCCGAGCCGCAATAAGGGCGATGTTTTCCTTGCGAGAGGAATTTAATGACGGGAATACTGCTGATGGGTAAATGGAATCCACTAATCAAGAAACCAACCTGGTTAATTAGCAGAGCAAGCGTCTGGGCCAATACGTGCAGATAAGCAATACCTACCCATTGAATTATTATTTTAGCAATTTTTACACGTAATTATTCTACTTTAATTCCGCTTTGAACCCCTCGCAGAATTAATTGTATTTGCTTTATTTTCTTATTTCAGTAGTCGTGGGCAGTGTGTGCAGTCGTGGTGGCACGACATGATAGTAGTATTTAGAAATAAGTTAATAAAATCAAACATAAGCAAATAAAACGACACAATACACTTCGAAAGCGGTAGGAAAACTGATTATAACTAAATTTAATGATATAATTAAATTTAAATTACTCATTAATATAGGTATTTTTAGGAAAATAAATTATGAAACCCATAAAGAATCACATTGTTAACCATGTCTGTCTATGATCTCAAGTCTCAAAAATGAAAGGTACCTATCTATACAATACAATACAATATTGAACTGCTTTTTTCACTACACAAAACTCAAGTGGAAGGATCGACGCGAGATTTTACTAGTCTACCAGACTAGCACGCTTGATCTAGGTCTCACAATGAAAACTTAGTAATTTTTTCAAATTGTCCTAGTTCATATTTGTTTTTAAGGCTTCGAGGATAACATGTGCCAATTTTCTTTTGTTCTTCAATTCTCTTTGTACTTTAGTCCGGGGTTCACTCCAACGT
Organism: Crocallis elinguaria; assembly: GCA_907269065.1. Lineage (NCBI taxonomy): Eukaryota > Metazoa > Arthropoda > Insecta > Lepidoptera > Geometridae > Crocallis > Crocallis elinguaria. The sequence continues at coordinate 17,464,449 of OU026068.1, forward strand.
CTAGTTTCTTACCATACTTCTTGATAGGTGTTCGTTTAAAACGAAGTGACTAGAGTCTTTAGAACTTGAATAACCGGCCCCATCGGGCACATCGTGACAGCAGGACCCAATAATCATCCCTTGGCTAGATATTTTAGATATTTTACTCCTTTTGTAGCCATAACATCATTGAATTATAGTAATATCAATCTACTTCTTCAGCTGAAGTACACCACCTCAAAAAGTCTAAGATGTCCCTTTACATCATGGCGGGCACTGCAATAATAAAATATCAAATAGCCACCAGCTGTTTGATAGTCTTCAAGATAAGCTTTCTTTGTAACACCCATACTCCCTGCCGAGCTGTACTGTGCCTCCGAACAGTACCTACGTAGACGTACTACGCGGTTCTCCATATGTCCCTGGCAGCTCTCATTGTCCCCCACGTGGCCACTAATTGTCCGCCGACGTGACCGCACGCATTGTTTCGTTGTATGACCAATCTGCCGGCAGATTAAAAAACCGCCCGTGTGTGGGGAATCTCAGATGGATTACGTGGAGTGATAGGAATATTTGATATTCAAATCCAACGTTCCAACTCATCGTGTATGGCCGACGTAAGTGTTTCATGCCAAGAAGCCTTGTCCAGTGTGCATTATCAAAATTAACTACGTGGTAGTTACTAATTACCAGATTAGTATTAAGTGCGAGGCTTTCTATAATTCCCGTGCATAATTTGAGGGTTCGTAGTTATCACAATATTGTGTTTATCCTGAGGGTCTATATACGAAGGACAGGGTGAAGCTACGAGTGGGATCCCGTCATAAAGATCAGACCGCGTTTACCTAATACGCAATTCTATGGGAGTGGACGTCTGTATATCCTTTAAACGAAACCCAACATACGTACGGATAACGTTCCCACACCAATCTCTCCATGGTGTCCTGTACCGCAAAAAGAAACTAACGCGAATGTAATAAAATTTATCTTAAAACTTAAATACTCATTTGACATTCTTATGAAAATTTAAACAATGAACCTGTTATATAAATAGTTTTATGAGTCTCATCAACCCATAAAATAAATATCCGCCATATCCCTCCTTCGCTTCCCCCTTACATCCCCCGTGCTTCCGCCGGCGCCTGCCACGTCAGCAACATATCAAAGCCCTTTAATTTGCGGCTCGTGTCCTCTCTCACGAGACTCCACGCGAGTGCGACACGATCGAGATTGGAACACGAACCATTCATTAACGAAATTAAAACGGCAGTGTGACAAGAGCGAGTGTGGCCGAGCGGGAACTTGTGCGGTTTTGAATCAGAATTCGAACCTCGGCTCGGCTCCGCTTGACTTAAATCAAGTCATGTGCGGATTTACCACACTCGCTCTAAAACGGCGAAGGAAACTTCGTGGGGAAAACCGCATGTTCAAGAATCACAAACATTCTAGGACATGTGACATCCACCAAGCCGCGTTGGGCCCACGTGATGAATTACGGCCCATACTCTCCGAAATTCCATGAAAGGATAGTGTTGGGCAGATGGCTGGCTATAAAAAAAACAACAAAAACCTAAAGCAGTATATTTGTCAAAATCTGCGCCGACCTCATGCAAAATGAGACAAGGATTGGAAAGGGGGAGGAGTAGCCTATTAAAGTAAATGGTTTCACCAATTCGTCGCGTCTTACAGACTGGTTTTAGAACTAGGTCAATAGCTAATCCCGACCTAATCCCGAAATTGCATGATCTAGCAGCGGGGAACGGGCACAACTATCATCTTTATGTCCACTTCAAAATTTCATGATCGACGGCACAATTTCGTCTCTAATATTACAGACATAAAGTTTAAAATGAATTGGGATCTTATGAAAGTACACCTGGCGCTAATGCCGTCAGGTTACGAGGTGAATAAACACCATAATGAAGCTCGTCGGTGTTCCGTGCACATTGCGCGCTCGGTGCTAAGTGCTAATGCATTTACGGCGGGCGGTTGCTATGTGGAAAGTAATGAATGTCGCGACAGCCAAGGCCGTAATTAAGGTAGTTAGGTAGCTTTTGTCTTACGTTTATTATACTTCAGTAATATTAAGTCCTCAGTTATTTATTGGACGTCATATTCTCGTTTTACGTTTATCAGATCCATCAAAAGTTATTTTAACCCATTTCATCCCACGACGAAACTGTTCTGCAATTGTCCAATTGGTGGATATCACCTTTGCTGGTATAGTCGGCCATGTAGTAAGTTGCAATCATTACTTACTTATTTGTTTTTCGGTTTGATGAGCAAAGGCATCAGTGAAATTATTGGGCTTAGATCTGAGACTAAATGCCTAATATCTCAGGGTAACAAGCGCACTGCAGTGCCGCGCAGGCCTTTGTGTTTTAAAGGTCTGGATGGCGGTACCATCAGTCAAACGACCCCTTCATAACAGCCTGATGCAACCACGGCATGTTGTAGGGCATCTTCTGATACTCGCCTAGCTAGCTCCCACTCAAGTTGAAAGCCCGTCATCAAGCACCTATCGATGTGTCCCGGCAGCCACACTTGAGAGCCAGTTCTAGTATAGATCTAGCGTATCTACGATCTTCATCACATCGTAGCTTAAGATCAGAAGAGATTCAAAAGAGACCTTATTACATATAAAAAAACGGTTCCGCGTCCTTTGTTACATCAATCAACAATGAGACGTCATAAATAGCTTGTTTGGATGTCGACAGCGCTTTCAATCATGAATAGACCAGTCTCCATACAATACTAGATCTTATTCAGGAGCATTCAGCCTCCTTAAGAGAGGCCCATCTTTTCATCTTAATACTTACATTGTAAAGGGAGAGACGAAATGAAACGGTTATGGTATCTTTTGGATTAGGATTAATTTATTATGGATTATTTTGGATTAGGGGGATTATATTTCATTTCGCGATATTAAATACGGAATTATACTCGAGATATTATTATTTTGAAGCTGTTATAACGAACACATGGTAAATATGCCAGTATTTTCTTTTGATGTTTATGTTGTAAAATTATCATAACGCCTTTGGTTTTGATGATAAAACCAGCTGTTCCGCAACTTTGTATTTACTTCGGAAGAAACTGAGGAAGTTTTATGTTACATATATATTTCCTATCTTCAGGCGCACCTTCAGGGGAAAAACTTGTGTTTCACAAGAACGTGACCGATATAAAAAATATATTCAGGGTTTCAAGGGTCATAAAAGCCCAAGCTAAGGTAGCCCAACATTTTGCACAAGACGCGTCGACAAAAATCTTCTACAATAATCACAATACAATTTTATTCTACTACTAGCTGCTGCCCGCGGTTTCACCCGCGTGGAGATAATGAATTTCATGGTTTTCATTTTTTTGCGTGAAACCCTAATTATTTTTCTAAAATAAAATTAGCCTTAGTTACTCCGTGTAACATCAGCTATTTGCCAGTGAAAGTCCCGTTAAAATCGGGACAGCAGTTTCGGAGATTACCCGGAACAAACAAACAGACAGACAAAAATTTTGTAAATGGTTGTTTTGTGTTAGGTACGGTAAATATACTTTCATATGCATTTAGTAAAAAGCTGTTATTTTGATATTACAAACAAACACTTAAATTTTATTTATTTGTATAGATTTATGCATATAAAATTTCTGCCTTTATCCTGTGCCTCGATCCCGTCTCTCGCGTATCTACCTACTGAATAGTCACAAAGCTACTAACTACCAAACAAAAAACAGCAATGAAGTTGTTTTTACGACAAGCACGTGGTTTCAAACTCATTATTGCACCCGTTTTTCATTAAAAAGGTACAAAAATGCTTCTGTATGATAAGTTCGTCGCTAGTATTGCTGTAAAATGCATGTTTGCACCCAGAGTAGAATATCTGACAGATAGCAAACGTGTCTCAACAATATTCGCTACAATATTCCGAGCGGCGGTGCCTCGGTCACGTACTGCGTCGCAGGGTTGTCCCGTTACTATGAATACTCTTGCAAAATGCATGCAGTTTAGTCGGAGAGGAATGTGTGACAGATGGGAAACGTGTCCCATTTTATCGTTGTCGCTTAAGACACAACTCTTATGTATTCGCATTTTGTACAGATAACACGTGACTATTTTATGATCACAAAATAATGCAGGTCTCCGCCGGTTATATAGATACAATATACTACCTTCTGCCCGTGGTTTTCATCCGCATTCCCACAGGAAGCGTGTATTTTCCGAGATAAAAAGTAGCCTTTGTTACTCTCCGGTCCATAAACTATATCTATGCCAAAAATCACGTCGATCCGTTGCTCCGTTACTATGTGAAAAGAGGACAAACCAACAAACAAAGGAAGTAGGGTTATATTACCTATGACGTTACTTCTCTAGAATGATTTGTTAGTGGGAGGACTAACTCTTCTGCGAGTGTCCGTCTGGGTTGTTACCACCGCTTTCCTCGTGAAGTCTGCCGCCAAGCAGTAGTGTGCAAGCATTACTGTGTTCCGGTTTGATGAGCCGAGTATCCAGTGAAATTACTGGGCTTATGAGACTTAATACCTAATGTCTCAGGGTAACGAGCGCACTGCAGTGCCGCGCAGGCCTTTGTGTTTTAAAGTTCTGGGCGGCACTGCAATTGTTATGGGCCGGCATTATGCTTACCATCAGGCAAACGACCAGCTCGTCTCGTTACCAAATAACATAAAAAAATGATTTTGCGGTAAGTTTGAAGCAGTTAATCATAATTGAATGTTTAATAATCACTTATTTTTTATTAATACACTAGCTGTGTTCCACGGCTTCGCCTACGTTATAAACGTAGCCTAACTTACTTCTTATTACATTAGCTATCTGCCAGTGAAAGTCCTGCCAAAATAGGTTCAGCCATTTCCGAGATTAGCCGGAACAAACAAGACCGACACAAAAATTAAAAATTGTGTTTTGGTGGTTATAAGTGCCGAATAAAACCGGAGTTTAACTTGTTATGTTATCTCGAAAAGGGGTCAATGTACTCCTGGAGGTCAACAACATTTCTTTTACGAGTATTTGAAACTCAGCGTTTTCAATGAAGAAAAGGCATTTAAATTTTACGTTAAAATTCTACTATAGAACTTCCGGGCAGCCCTAGATTAGCTAATTCAATTGAACTATGTTGAACTTTGTCAAACAATTATATTGATTAGAAGAGACTTAAAAAATCTAGAAAATGCCGCGCTGTTCCGGTTTGAAGCATTTTTCTTTTTTTTTGGAAATATTTAATGACGTGGTTCCAAGTGAGGTTCTCACAACTTGTCGACAACCATGACCATAATCACCCTCTTCCAGGATAACATACCAATTCAAAGTCACCCTGTATTACTTTCATAATTATGCATTTAGTAAAAAGCTGTTATTTTGACTTTACAAACAGACACATCAATTTTATTTATTTATATAGATCTAGATTATGGGTATAAATACACGCAAAATAAAGTGTTTGGCACGCCCAAAATCTCCTAATTGAATTAAATATCTAAAATACTTCTACCGCATTTTCCCGAATTCATTCCATGTGAGGAACAAATTCCTTCTCGCTCGTGAATAAAATACGAAGTGGGTCACGTGCGGGCGAGACGAGTCGCGGCCATGAGCCGAGGTGAGCGTTTTGTGGGAAGTAGCAACCCTATCGCGGCGCGACGCAGGCACGCTTGTTAGGTAATCAACATTACTGGTGCCAGCGAGATCTCCCTCTGTGCACAGAATAATCTTTGCGATTTGACGAAATAGATACATTAACTAACAAACTTTAGGTTCCGTAATTCTACAAGCAGTCCTTATATTATCTTCAGTCTGTCTCCGTGTTTCCGCTCATGAGACTACCTCATTAGCAGAGTTGTTTAAAACTACAATGCGCGGGCGTGCGACAGGCTACAAACCACGATGTGTTGATTGTGATCGATTTTTACACAGTTAAAACATCTCAATCATAATCATACTTTAATTAAATGCCTTGTATCAACTAAACACACAATTTTAACCTTCTAAATTGTCTCTAAAGCCTCGTACATCATCATTGTTTGATTCTTACTGCATTGGTACCAAATATATCACATCTGGCTATTTCATGTTCCTTTGAATACAAAAAAAAAATATCTGCAGAAAGATTTTACACATATCTGTCTAAAATCTTTCTGCAGATATTTATTTCCGAGCCGATTCCTGTCCTATCGGACAGGAATCGGCTTACACCGACTTGGCAGACATCTATCTTCTGATATCTATTGAGTTAACTTTAAGGCTTTGCTTTGACTTCTGTTTGCTCAAGTTTGACAAAACTGATTTAATACATGTGAAATAAGTAAAGCCCTTTATATAGATAGAGATTTTCTACGTTAGTTTAGATATTTAAATAACCAAAGGACTCACAACAGAGCGTGCTTCTTGGAAAACCTCTTTGAAGCATTTGTCACCGCTCTCTATCTCGAATTATTCTCATTTGTGGAAGCTAGCTGCGAGCTCTATGTTGTATATCCATCCCTTGCTACAATTATTTTCTCATTTTGTAAATGGCCGATACATCGGTCGACTGTTGTACTTGCTGTGATTTAAGTGGGCAAATATGGCTCCCAACCATTGCGTCAGTAACGGGTGGTGACCACAACCGCAACCATTGCAACTCGCTGCTCGTCTGTCAAATGGCTACTAATGCGACCGGATATGTGACGCGTCCGCATTTAAATCCTGATTAGTGCATTCAATGTAATGAATAGAACTACTCTTTTTCGCTTCGAAAATATTTCTACGTAGATCCTTCAGGGGCCTATGCCGATCGTTCACGCGAAGAAATAAAAGAAAGAAATCACATACAATGGTTGAAAAAGTTACAACTCTAAACTTGCCGTACCGCTATCAAAGATATCGAAGCAACAGTGTGCATACACTATACTGTGCTACGCGCTACGCGTGCCCGACGGTATACACTATACTGTGCTACGCGCTACGCATGCCCGACGGTATACACTATACTGTGCTACGCGCTACGCGTGACCGACGTCCACGACTGGTATCGTCGTAGTATTATTTCAACCCTGTACGAGCATAAAATACCAAATTCTCTGTTTTCAAAGTTGTGATAGTATGGCATCGGATATTATGAATGTCTGAATCGACGCTAATTAATTATAAAATAGTTGAAATCATCTTGCTGTGAAAACTTTCTAGAGGTCGGTTTATAAGTGTCCGGCAGACACCTAGAGAGACATAAAAAGATAAAGTGGGACCATGGTCGACCACGCTGACCCAGCGCCTATACCTTTTGACAACTGATCCTAAAGTGTAAAACGCAGCGTATTCCATAAGAGCCAAATGAGACAAGTGTCGCCGGGCCCCAGTCACTAGCCTTGCAATGTGGACATTATTGAAACTTCAATCCACTGGCATTGGCAATCTGAATTAAAGCTTATTCCAATTCCTTAAAAATGAAAATAGCTTCTGCTAGTCTTTTTAAAAAAGATCTGTGATGACAAGATAAAAAAGACTGTATAACGATACATTTAGAGAACGTTTTTAAATGTGTTGAATATATTCAAAGTAGTGAAAGCCTTTGGGAAGGCTCGGCGTGATTTGAAACAAGATGGATTAAGAGCAGACCGATAAGGTAGTCTGGAGCTGAGCGGGATACCTAGAGGGGCGCCGATGCACGGTGCTTAGTGCACAGGTCAATGACTTACTTGGAAATCCAAAAATATTCGTAAAGGTCATCGTCAAATTGCAGAATTAAAGTGATAAGGCATAGGCATCTTTGATAATTGAAACAAACTAAATTCTCACCAATAGGTGCTTCGACCGCATTTTCGTTTTGAATTTATGTTTATCTGAATACCTTTTCTCGATATAATGGTGAAAGATAAAAACCGCAATCAATTTTTGTGTTCAACGTTGTGAGCGGGCAAACGAATGGAGAATGCTTTATTTTTCTTTTGAAGCTTTTAATGAATACGAATATTAAAAGTCTTCATTAAAACGACTTCATTCCATTCCAGTTTGATAAATAAGATCGCATCTTATTTATCAATAAGAGCCTACGCAATAGCAGTTTGCCCAAATATTTTATAAAATTTGGCGTTTAAACTAGATTCACACACTATAACGGGATATTTACCGTGATTATTATTGAGCGATGAGCACCCGATATTTCGACGCTGTTGCAAGCATCATGTTCACGGGAATACTGGCGAGACTGCGGGTGGTTTGTAGACAAAAAAAAATTTATTTTTTTGTCTACAAACCGTATAACACAACTACAACTATACAACTATAGTTAATAACCGTGAAAGTCTAAAACAGTGTTTAAACTAGAGTTAATGTGGTCGAAGGACGAATCAAGAATGCGGAAGTGTAGGAAACGAAGAATTCAATGTACTGCCTTTCGCAACAAGTTTCCGTCAACATGGATTGTTATCATTGTTGACATGCACTAGACACACAGTAGCACGCTCACTGCCAAGATATGGATTAGCGCCGTGTTACGAAACAATGGAATTGTTTATCACTGTTGTAACTGTAGATGTTTATACAGAGAGTGCGTCACTGTGTGAGAACATCGTGTGTTTGTTCTAACAAGCATTCTCTCGAAGCACGTCACAGAGAACATGTTTTTTATTCATGATTGGTTAACGTCTGACAAATAACAAAAGTGGGAACGAGTGCAATCCTACTATCCTACTATTCATACTTTCCTACTAATCCTACTTCCTACTAATATTATAAATGCGAAAGTGTGTTTGTTGGTTTGTCCTTCTTTCACGCAGTAACGAAGCAACGGTTCGACGTGATTTTTGGCATAGATATAGTTTATGGACCGGAGAGTAACATAGGCTACTTTTTATTCCGGAAAAATGTGTGGGAACGCGGGTTAAAACCGCGGGCAGAAGCTAGTTTTAAATAATTTGGTTTTTTTTTCGATTTAGTATGTACTCAACCCTATTTATATTACAATCTAGCCAAAGAATTAGGCTAACAAGTAATTTCACTTAAGTTACTAGATCAATATTTAGGGATTTGTCAAATAACACTTTTCTTCCGGTCTCTATTATTGTGAAAACACTGTTCATGACTATGTTCGTTGCGGATAGCACTTCTGCTACATTCTCTAACACTAAGTACCTTAATTTAAATGGTTTTGTTATTTTTAATCTTCTCACTATATTTGTGTGATCGACCACCTGGATTACTTCGACTTCCATGGTTATGAAGTCTTTGTTGGTGAGCTTCTGCAAAAATTTATATTTGAAGTGCAGACCGTAGACGCTTATGCAAACGTGCGTTTGCTTGTCATAATAACAACGCTTTTGCACCAAGCGCAGATTACGAGATGACCTTATAGTATTTAGTAACAAGAGTATTTTCTAGTGCACACAACCCCATTCCACGCGTAAATAACAACGTAATTATATACCACTAGGTCAGATTGTGATCAAACACTACTAATTGATAGTAAAAGAAAAAAGTTTATACGTAGAATATTGTGTATGTTCCAGTATTTAACATTGTCATACGACACTGGACTCATTAGCCTCGTGCAAATAGACGACTCCGCTTCTAAATAATAACTATTATTATCGTTAGAAATTTCAATGTAAGCAAAACTAGTTATTCTTCTCAATGGTAAACATTGGAATATTTTAGTAACTGTTGCTATACAATATATTGTTGAATTCGATATTTTACACAAAATCAACATCAATATAATTATTTTGAAAATTATATTATAATTATTGTTAATAACAATATGTATAATTATTATTAAATAAACTAAACATTTGGAAAAATACATTTTAATTTTAATACTACTTTGAGTACTAGTTTTGATATAATTTGTATGTAAACATGATTATTGCACACTTCCAAATGAAGTATACATTCGTACGGAACACATTATTTATTACAATCTTTTATCTATCAACACAGCAATAAATTAATTTTATAAACTTATTTTTAAAGCATTTTTTATCTCGCTCTTGCCTTGCATTCAAGGTTTGGCGTTTTCTTCTGCTACAATCATGTGCGGAGTCGTGCGCTCTGCCATCACTCGAGGTGAGTTTTAACTTGAGCCACCCTGTATATGGCTTATGTAAACAACTGATGACAGAGCCACTCACCGATGATTAGAATGAAACGGAGATAATCGAGACAGACAACGTCTTTAACTCGATCTAATATTTAATTAGGTTTACTTTTATGTATAATTTCCAGTTTTAACACCTGTCTGGGTATTGATTGAAAACGAGCGCGAATATTACTGACAATCAGTATTATCCCTGAGTGTTGTTGGCTGTTTTCCATTTCCATTCTACGCGTGCTATTCCACGGCAACAGCTAAGATACATAAAGGTTTACTAAGTTCAATATATGAATGTCGTTCCTTAAATTATAAGACCTTTGAGATGGAAAACAAACATGTAATATGTTTATGTATGAAATCATTACCTCATGTTGTTTTTACCTTAAATAATCAGAATGAAAGGGCCCGCACGTGTACAATGAGTCACGACAACCATCGTAATTTTCGAGTATGTATGTATACTGAGCATGTATCCTATGTTTACATAGTTTATTATATACCGTCTGCGTGGATGTGGCGAAATAGCTATTTTGTGATGGTAGTCGAGTACAAACAAAAGCGGTAGCTCTTTTGATTTCGAATTGTTAGTTTGTTTAAGAAGGGTTAGAGTTTTGATAAACAGAAGTGGGCTTGGAAAACGTAGATTAGTACTATTTATTTCCCTTTCTATCTCTACTCTTATACTGTAAGCGAGCTTAGGAGATTCCAAGTGCTAGGGCTCCTCTCTTGAAGATTCCCAGATTGTAGTGTTCAGGGAAAACAGATGCCGGCGATGAGTTCCACTCTTTAGCTGTCAGCATGACGAAGGTGGAAGCGTAACCCTTAGTACAGATAGGAGGAATGTCAACCATAAGCGGATGTCGCATTACCGTACGTCTGGTCGTCCGATGATGGAAAGGGGAAGGGGAATCAAGTCATGCAGTATAGTTGCAGACTCTTCAATGTATCCTGTAGAAGACAGAAAGACTAACAACCTTGCATCGATGCTCGAGGTTCTGGAGCCTGGCGTCAACCAGCGTATCGTTGCCAATGAGCTTTAAGCTCGTCTTTCAATGATCTCCAAGACCTCAGCTAGTATTTAGCTGAACCATCCCACAGCTGAGAACAGTACTCCATACACGAACGGTGACTGCGAGTGACATGGTCACTCTCAGACCCATGACCAGCTCTATACCTACGAAAAATCACGTCGATCCTGTCGCATTTATAATAATACTGTAGGGATGACGTAGTTCGAGCTCGGATCTGCAAGATCTAATGCAAGATTGATTTTTATTTGTCTTTTACACTAGCACAAAAGGCCCTTACCCTATTGAGTCCATAGCTACTTTTTGACACATTTTTTTGCGACAATCACAAACCAAGCAGCGTAGGTTGTGCTGAACGAACTTTTATCTTCTATACTGAAACTCAAAGAAAAGTTTCTGCTCGAAAATATTTTTAAAACCAGACATCTTCTTTGTATAACTTTGGGGAGCCATGGCCCACGCCCGTACCTCACCCCATGAATAATTCAAGTCAACATGGTTCCCATTATTTCTTCATGAAGAAAATTGGATACAATTATGCATTATTAATTGTTTTTTGAAGTTGATTTGATGATTCAAATTTCCATTTTCTTTGAACATTCTGGTTTAATATGCCGTATAATTTAAATTTCGGATATACATCAAAGGTTTTTCCTTGATTGTGAATATATTAATGATCATTGTCAAATTAGATCTTAAAAATGTACCTTCATCAACCAAAATCCTTTATGTTTCGATTTGTTTCTTCAATTGAATTTCTACTTAGCTTTCGATACGGCAACGTCACTCGCACGCTGATGGGTACGTTGCCAACTGGTAGTAGGCTAGCGCATTTGGATTATCTATTGTTAGGTCCAGAAATGAGACAACTTGGTTTGAATAATCGACACACGTGTATTTTCACTCGTAGTTCAATGAGGACTGCTGTCCTTCCCCTTTCGTAGCGCTGGGACGACTACGGCGTAGCACTGTCTTGCTGACGTCGTAGCGTAGCACCACAGCACCACACCATGTTCTACCTTTATACTTACACTATATACGTTCAATGTTCTGTACATACTCGTATTTAAGATCGAATTGCTTTTGTACCTACATTAGTTAGATTCAATTAGCACTAGTATTTATAAAATACATACAGCATTATAGTTAACTAGAAGTTTTCTATCCCTTTGAAAAGCTAAAAAATAATATCTTATCCCCGCATTTAAATAACCTCCATTTTTATATCTATACATTACAGCAATAAACCCGCCAAATATTAATAAAAACCAGTCGCTTTGTGTGAAAGATAAGCCCAACCTCATTCCCGAAATTACTCCACTCGGGGTCCACTCGGTGTATAGTGAAATAACTGGAATTATTTAAATGATTTCGGAAGACGGAATGAAACTTTAAAAAAACGTTCAAAAATTTAATTGGACTTACTTGAGTAACTCCACTCGTAGTGGCGGCCATCGTCCCGCTTTGAGTCCCAAATTGGGTTCTTTTAATAAATTCAATCAGAATGTTTTTGTCGACATCCGCCAACAGTCGATCGGGGAACGAAACTGATTACACTACGCACAGTATGGACCAAAAGGCATTATACAGTGCTTATGACTTAGCTCAGCTTCTGCTTATTAAAAAAAACAACCACAAAACACGAGTTAGAATCCGAAAAAAATCATAAAGCGACTATAACAGGATGGTAGAACATTTTTGCTTGTACTCTCCAATTAGAAATCATATACCGGCTTGTTCCTGCATATGCGTTTGCTACCTTGAAAGCCATCTCAATTTAAACTGAGAAAATAGTGAAAAGATACTACTTAAAAAAAATTTTGAGGATCCTAAAATTACAAACTATATATACGTCTTTTCTCAGTATTGTTGTGATGTTTCCCTCGGGGGAGACAGGGAGATTCTAGTAGTAGTTTGGCTTCCCGGGCGGAAGAGATAAATTACCATACATATCACGTAATTTTAAGTGTTTTGTGCTTCGTCCCAGTCCTTACTGTCTTTAATGCACAGTCCAAGGCTACTTCGTCATTTAATGGGGGAAATAATACAGGTAGGAAGAAACAGGAAAACTGAGGTAGTAAATAACGTCCGAAACTGGGCCGCTTTGATTTGATTCACCCCGGCGAGGCCCAGAAATAAACTCGCAGTGTCTCGACAGTAATGTGAACGTTTTGATTGTTACAGACCAGACCGTGATGCAGTTACACACCGCACCAGTTTGCAGGTAAATTTGATAACACTTAATTTTATTTGATGGATATGAAAACGGTCATACCATTTTTATTTAATTCACGGCGTAGATGGATGCAGTTAAAATCTTTGTAGCCGAGACACACACGCTGTGCTAAATAAGAGCTAATAAAATATACTCACCTTCCAAATAACGACATAAGACGTCCCCGAATTCGTCCATTAAAAATAAACTGTCAAAATTTCCAGCCGTTTAGTGCGTCCATAAAGCATCGGACGTTGACTGCGCTCTGAAGAAAATTGCTGAAAACGAAGTAAATTAAGTGGGTAATAGGCTATTACCGCGACAGTACCGCCCACGGCGCGTGGCACACGCCACGACCCACTCACGGTGTTTAGCGCTTCATTTAAATTTTTAGTTAGGATATGTTTTAAAGCGATGATGAGTAAGTGGTAGTAGGCTCAACCACCAGTGCGGAGGTAGCCGGTTCGAAACCTACAATGAGTTTAAGCTATTCGGTGAAGGAAAACATTCCGAAGAATAAGGTCCCCCTCTATACATTGAGATACAAAACAATGCTAACTTGAGAACTGAAACAAATCTTAAAAATAGAATGTTACACAAGCGCGGAATCCCAGCAGATCATTTGAAAATCCGCTGAAACACTTGATTCTGCACACAGGGCTGGTCCCACTCCGCACGAGGGCGCCCCGCGACTATATTGCGCTCTTTGTGCCTAAGCACGTAAGCCCCCGTTTGAGGCACGACTGCACAAAGGCGCTGTGTCCCGGCGAAATAAAAATTCACGACAAACGAGCTCGCAACCCTCCCTCGAGGAACCCTCCCTCGAGGAACCCAGCCGCGAGGAGCCCGTCCCGAATGAGACTATTATCTGATGGTTTCTTTTTAGAACATAGAAATTGTATTGGAAGTTTTTGAGTTCTGAAATCTTTATATCAAAAAACTGGATATCAATATAATCCGATCAGAAGTTTGCTGTCATAATTATGCTTTTAAAGTAAAGTCTGGCAGCTGTGAGCTGTGTTTCGGCCAGAAGTCACTCACCATTCTATGTTATGCTTTCGACCCTCGACCTTATGACGATAGTAATAAGGTCTAACAGATTTTAAAATCCACTTTCGTGCAGCCAGTCGTCTTAATATTCCAATCTTCAAACTCTTTTTCAGATCACTCAAACCTTAACGATAATAGCAAAAATATCATTTTCTATGATTTTACGCCCCATGTTAAAAATTGGATAAATTTAGCAGTTTTTATTTATCATCTCCAGTTTCGCTAGCATGCGGGAAATGAGTCGATCATCGTGCGGAAGCCCATCCCTTGCATGATATAAATGCGTTACATTCCGGTTTGAGTTTTAATATCTCCGCAATTTATCGACCACTTAATTTATTTTGTCAAGTCCAAGGTCAATTTACAGATATTATGCAAGTTTTTAAACTGACTTCAAAAAAGAAGGAGGTTCTCACTTCGTCTGTATTTTTATAAGTTGGTAATTATTGTCAACCGATTTTAATGATTCTTTTTTTAATGAGTACTTACTATATAGGACATATTATAATATCAAGGGTGATATTTTAATACATTTTACGAAATAGTATGTACTACTAATACTTTCAAATATCGCGATATTTTCGAAGTCTGTTCCCGCTTTATACAAGCTTTGTTTTTAAATTATATTTTTTGTATGTATGTATGTTTGTTTGTTTAGGTCAAATATTGCAAGTTCAATTTGACCCACTTCCAGATGTTCGGTTGAGCCGAAATTTTAAATATGTACATCGTAAATCAGATGATAATGCAATATGATGATGCCACAGAACAGGTCTGATGATGGAGCCGGAAGATGGCCATAGGAACTCTGTAACGACATTTCGTTCCTAACCCCTATACGGAGCCCAAACTCGATATAGGGTTACGTCATTACGTAACCCTATCGAGTTACACCAACCCAACCCAAACTCGATAGGGTTACGTCTTTACGCAACCCACGTAACCCTATCGAGTTTGGGCTCATTGGATTTGTCTTTACAAGAACTCTGATCCTAGTTTATGTCCAGGGTCCTGATGAGCGAGCCGGATGGTAGCCACAAGATTTCAGTACCAATTACGTATTTTATAAAAGCTTGTTTGGAAAAATATATTTATCCAGAAAAAACTTGTTTAAAAGCAATTTTTATTTATCTACATCTTGATATGTCTTGGTACTTGATGTGGATTTCCAGAAAGTAAAGCCGAACCTATATCAATTACATCGTGCCCAGGGTAATAAAAGAGCATCAATTTTGAGTGAAACTCCGATATTACACTTTCAATGCAGTTTTACGATCTCGCAGTGGCTCAAACTGCTCGAGATGCAGCGGAACCAAATGAATGCTGAAAATTTCAGCAAATGCACCCGCGCTGAGAGACCTGGGCCCCGATCGCGCTAATTTGAAATGACAGCGTACAGTAATGGTTTGATTGTGGTTTGATACCAACTGTTGTTTAGTTTCGGTTCAGGCGTGTGGAATTCGATATTGCCGTTCATTTGACAGCGTTCACTGTCAGTTGTTGTCGACAAAACGTCTCAACTTTTGGTAAAACTATTAGCGCGATACGAAACGGTCAAAAAGCTGTGATGCGGTCGTGGTTTAGTAGCGGTTTGGTTAATAATTTTTAACGAGATTGCCCTCCTGGCGATTGAATCGTAAACAACAACGTCTTTAACTCGTTGTGATACAATTGTTGATCTTGCTTAGAATAAATAAATTGGAAACTGAACAATTCCGACTGAATCGTTTTCAGTTATTATCTAGAGGTAGAGTCAATGTTTACTTTACATTATATACTTCCGATGAAATCATATAATACAAAATGTAAATTACAAAGGTAAAGCAATAATCATAAGGCGTATTGTACCTTACTATGTTGATTATGAGCGGCGTGGGCAGTGGCGATCGTTCACTATGGCCTGATGCATTTGACCTCATAACATAAGATCATAATTACTGAATGGTAAAATAGTTTCCATAAGTTCATCGTCTGTACAATAACACTAAAATGAAATAATTACTTATAATTCACTTAGTATGCAGCGACAAAAGGGACCTCTTTCTCTGTTCCTCACAGATAAAACACTACAAATCTGGGGTAACATCATAGTCCACACTCCCGAAGGACTGCATAGTTTTCATCGCACTGTCTCTTGCTTAAAACTTTCGTAACTATAAAGTAAGTACAACATAAGATTAATCCGTCTTAAACATGAAAAAAAACATTGCACTGTATATTTGCGAGAGACAAATATACATTGAGAGAATTATATATCCTATCATTTCAATTTCTAAGGCAATTAAATCACACGCTTACAAATTGTATTTAAGCCACTTACAAATGTTTGAATGCTATGGGACAGATCGACGTCTACAGGCAGCTTTACAGCTCAATAGGTGCTTAAGATAGCGTCCTGTAATTTGATATTTGTTTGAATATTTGCCTTTGACAACAACAAAACTCAGATAAATGCCGAGGGTGAAATATTTCGAAAGCATTTTGATTACAAGTCTCCTGTCGCGAAGCGAATAATATTTTGTTGAAATGTTTGAGACATGAAAATACAAAGGAATGCGTTTCTTTGAGTCACAGATATAGGGTTTTATAGCTTTCGGATTTAAAGATGGCAAATAAAATTTAAAATGCTTTTATCTGAAATGCAAATGTGTTGAGTGCTCGCGGTGTACGACTCCCGCACTTGTGTGTCTCGGATCCTTTTAGCGGTAAGCTTTATATTACCGGGTTATCAAGTTAGGTATGTCATGAAAGTTCACTTTTGAAATTGAGAAGAGGTAAGTAGGACAAACGTAGGAAATTTATTAGGAATTAAGTTAAAATGCATTCGTACACTAAAAACGGATAGCCACGCGCAGGCTATAAAATCGATCATTACATCGCACCTGTCTCAGTTCAGCTTAGCAGAACTGAACAGTTCCTCTTTATTTATATATTACTTACTAACCTAAACGACGCCTATCAATAACCTATCACGATGCGACTGGAACGAGTCATTCAAATTCAATAATTTTAATTCAGTTCTTCTCTCCATGAGAAAGTTCAATGACTTATAAGAGTAAACTGGTTAAGTACTAATGTTTTAACACCCGCCCCGTTAAAATATTTCTGTGAGATCCTATGATCTCACAGATATATCTATTTGCGACTTTATGCAACAAAAAAAAAACAATCATTTCACCCGCTTTGGAGCTACTATCTCCAAAGCGGGTGAAATGATAGGTTTTTTTTTGTTAGGAAGGTGACTTGATCGAGATTGTTCTTAGCTGTGATTAAAGCAAATCTTTTCATCCAATTAAATACCATCGGCTCTTTATGTAGGGCTTTTTTAACTCGTAGTTGTTACTTGTTCCAGATCCACGGCCGCTTCCCGCGCCGGCAGGGCTGATTAGACGCTGTGACAACCGCTCGCTCCACAAAATGTAAGTACCCAGTACCCGCGCGTCCAAACCACGGAAGATCCAGCGAACCGAGGCAGCCCCACCGCTCCACCTGAGCACTCTAATACCGTAATATTTCCACCACCTAAAGTATTCGTAATCAATAGAAGTCATTAGTACTTTTTAAACTTTCGGGATTTCAATTTACTGTCACACAAATTAGTATCAAATAATATCAGTATTCATTGTGTCGTGGCATTTTTTTGAATAAGTACTTTTTCTTGTGATTTTGTGAGTATTTGACGTTGTTTGCTCTCGTCAACCAAGGTTCTGGAAAGTAACAGTAATTAATAATATCTTCTCCGTTCCCTTGATGTAGGAAACTACTTAAAACAACATTTTATATCCTTAACACACACAAACACAAGCTTTTTAAAATGGAGATCATAAAAAGCGTTAAATATTTAATTCAATCGAAACGTCTCATCATAACGTAACAATTTAGTGCCAAGAGCAGTCCGCCACTTACGAAGTAGGATTTCATAACCTTTAGACGTTTTTGTGTACATTACAATGGCTATTCGAAGTAACGAGACTGGCGCCAGGCCAGGAACCGACAACAATGTACTCGTAACGAAACTAAGAACATAACTAATATTTTAGTGCGCATAAAATTACTAATGATCCATGTTACGTTTATCTGAACACGTGGCCCCTAATCTCGGCGACCAGACTCCATGTTGGTGTAATTACCGATTAATATTAGCCATATTTGTTATCCGTAACTCATTTCGACAAACTACACAGAGTTAGCCGCATGTAACCGGGAAATCCTGTCGGTTCCAGGTAACATCGCCTGCTGCGTGACTTCCTCCCCCCGCCCCGCCGCCCGCCCGCGCCATGGAGCTGGAGGACGTGGAGATGTACGGGAACGGGAACTTCTCCCTCCGCGGCAACGGCTCGTACAACGGGACCTTCGAGAACTGCCCCAACATCAACCTGCCCGTGGTGTACGTGGTGACGCAGGTGCTGTACGCGCTCGTGTGCGTGGTGGGGCTGCTCGGGAACACGCTCGTCATCTACGTCGTGCTGCGCTTCTCCAAGATGCAAACCGTCACTAACATGTACATCGTGAACCTGGCCATCGCAGACGAGTGCTTCCTCATCGGGATCCCGTTCCTTATAATCACTATGTCGTTGCGAGCGTGGCCGTTCGGTCACTTCATGTGCAAGGCGTACATGATCTCGACCGGAATCAACCAATTCACGAGCAGCATCTTCCTGTGCATCATGAGCGCGGACCGGTACATCGCCGTGTGCCACCCCATCGCGGCGCCGCGCCTGCGCACACCCTTCGTATCGCGCGTGGTGTCCGCGGCCGCCTGGACCGCCTCCGCGCTCGTGATGACGCCCATCTTCATGTACACCACCCTCATCCCGACGGACAACGGCCTCTCGTGCAACATCGTGTGGCCGGAGAACGACTTCAACAAAGGACAGACGTCCTTCACTCTTTACTCTTTCGCGCTCGGCTTCGCAGCCCCGCTCACGCTGATCTTCGTGTTCTACTGCCTCGTGATCCGCAAGCTGAAGACCGTGGGCCCGAAGAACAAGTCCAAGGAGAAGAAACGGTCTCACCGCAAGGTGACGAAGTTGGTCTTGACCGTGATCGCCGTGTACGTGCTGTGCTGGCTGCCGTACTGGGCGTTCCAGGTGGCGCTGATCTACTCGCCGCCCACGGAGTGCGCCAGTCGCATCACCATCACCGTGTTCCTGGTTGCGGCGTGCTTCAGCTACAGCAACTCGGCCATGAACCCCATTCTGTACGCCTTCCTTTCCGACAACTTCAAGAAGAGCTTCTTGAAGGCGTGCACGTGCGCCGCCGGCAAGGACGTGAACGCCACGCTGCACGTGGAGAACAGTGCGGTGCCGCGGAGGCGCGGCGGCGGCGCGGCGCGGGCCAGCGCGCGGGCCGCCGGCTCGCGCGCGCAATCCGCCGCGCGCGCCGCCAGCGACCCGTCCACGGCGCTCACGTCGCGCTCCGTGGCCGCAAGCGAGGCGCTGCCGCTGGAGGCGCGCCCGCCCGCGCTGCAGCCGCTGATAGCGCCCAACGGCCTGTCGCACACGAGGCTCTGAGTGCGGGCCGCGCGCCGCGCCGCCGCGCCCGCCACCCGCGCCGACGAACAGACCCTCGTCGTCTCCGTAGACTAGAGCGCCGCCGCCACCGCCGCCGCCGCGAGGGACCCGAGCCCTGTCTCGCGCGGTGCCGGCGGGCGGCCGCGTGGAGCACCCGCCGCGGCAGTGACCGAGTGACTGTGTTCTGTGCGATGTGAACTGAGCGGTGTTTCGGCCTAGGGTTGTAACGATGAATTTATTAATGTGTAATTTTATATCGCCTAGCGAATAAGGTTTATCGTATGTATACCATTAGTTTGTTTAAATTGTAAAAAGATGTACATATCTTGTAAATAATTCTTAAGATTGTCGCGAAGTCAGTTGTAATAAAATTACGTTCATCATTATGTTTGTGACCAAGTTATTTCTCAAATCTTTTAAATATTAAGAACTAGGACGACGTTCGGAGCCAGGACGCTCATAAAAGAGGAGCCTCTCAATTTCTTAAAGAATTTTGTGTCAAGAGACCAATATATCTTGAGCTGTTTTAAAAACATTATTTTCTAGGAACTCGCGAGCTCGTGCGGATTTCCCTACTTAAATCATCCATATTATCATCATAGTAGTGCTCTGAGGAAAGTAATGTTGTTTTTGGCTAAACCCTTCCTCCGCGGTCATCAAAGCTCGATGAAATATCCGCTGGCAACAAATTTAGTTTAAATATTGACTCGTTACCTCAGCATTGTTTGTAGTCTCAATATTAGGATACATAAATTAAAATTCATCTAAGAATTAACGAATATTCGACAGTTTCGGATAAAAGACTCACTTTAAAATGAAGTAATTTCACCGCATACGTCTTACAGTATTCATCCGCGAACAGCTAAGATCCAGACATATAAATAATATTTAGGTCTCTAAATATCTGGAATATTTTCCTCAAAATTTGATGACTATTTTCTTCATGTAATGCTGGTTTGATGATGGAGCCGGAAGGCAGCCACAGAAACTCCGTAACGAAACGTCGTAACCCCATCGAGTTTGGCCTCGTTCGGTTTGTCTTTCAAGTACTCTGATCCTAGATTATGTCCAGGGTATCAATTACGTATTTTTTTATGTTATTTGGTAACGAGACGAGCTGGTCGTTTGCCTGATGGTAAGCATAACGCCGGCCCATAACAATTGCAGTGCCACCCAGAACTTTGAAACACAAAGGCCTGCGCGGCACTGCAGTGCGCTCGTTACCCTGATAAAACCTTAAGTCTCATAAGCCCAGTAATTTCAATGGGTACTCTGCTCATCAAACCGGAACACAGTAATGCTTGCACACTACTGCTTGGCGGTAGACTTCACGAGCAAAGCGGTGGTAACAACCCAGACGGACACTAGCAGAAGAGTTAGTCCTCCCACTAACAAAAATTTATAAAACTTGTCTGGAAAATTTTATAAAAAACTTATATAGTCAATAGGTTAGCACCTGACCACTCTCTTGTTCACATATTTTGATCTTCTGTACGCGACGTAGTGGTCGAAGATGTTGACACCTACGTTAGAACTGGGCGTCGAGTGCAGCGGCCGGGACACCGACAGTCCGACAGTGCTCGGCGACGGATGTCCTGACGGTGGTAGATTCACGTTATCCCTAAAGAAAGTTATCTATAAAAATAAATAAAATTGAAATATTTTTTTCTGTCAGTCCGTCTGTCTGTTTGTTCCGGGTAATCTCCGAAACAGCTGGACCGATTTCGACGGGACTTTCACTGGCAGATAGCTGAAGTTATAAGGAGTATCTTAGGCTATATTTATTTTAGAAAAAGAATTAGGGTTCCGCGCAAAAAAATAAAACCCATGAAAGCCAATATATCCGCGCGGGTAAAACCGCGGGCAGTAGCTAGTACCTAATAACTTCAGTGCTAAAGCACATGAACTGTAATCACTGCATTAAACACTCTTTTATAGCCAGGGCAGCAGTAGCACGATGTTTTATCTCAATGTAAGATATAGATACAATATAAAGGAGAACGGACCGCCCGCTAGCACACTCACGTCCTCATTTACCCTCATGTCGTCAGCTAAATGTAGTATCTACTCCGATCAATTATTATTCCAATCGCGTGAACTGTCCTGCTCGTGAGCAGCAAATTTCACGCGAACTGCATTCAATTAATTAGATTTCGCAGACCACGGTGCTAGCTCACACATCTGAAGCGGCTCGAAAGAGAATCTGACATCTCGTCACTAGCGAGTAACATGTTAATATTACTGATACGTTTAATTCGAAATTAATTCATTGTCGATAGACGACGGACCCTTATACACCTCATCTCATCATAGTTATCTGTAAGCTCATCAGGGGTTTTAAATAAAGTCACTTTCTTCAATCGTTAACGACTACAGAAAAGATAAACAACTACCGCATTGATATATAAGGATTCGTAAAGCTACCATGGTTACCTTGTCATAAATGGACTTATTCTTACACCTCCAAAACCCATTGTTCTCGAAAAGTAAGCTTTCAAACATTAGTTCCTCCGACATTTACGAAATCTAAAATTATAGAAGTATAGTTAAAAAATTAGGTAAAAAACCAGATATTTACATTTTGGATGATAACCTAAATTAGGATATTATTCTTTTAGATAAATTAAACGTTGCACTAATCAAATCTGCAAATATTTGCGCTACAGAAGTTATCACCAACAAAACTATTTGTCAATAACAAAGCCAACGATCTCCAGTTTGTATAAGGATCATGACCGTCACGGTCGCGATTTTTACCTTCAGTTGTGTACAAAAATAACGCTCCGTTCAAATAACGTGGTGACGGAGTGTACCGGAAGTCCGGAACTAGTCGCTCAGCTCATCGATCACCGCCGCGACGTCGAACTGACGAATGAATGGAGAAATGTCGCATTTGACAGAGACCTCGAATACTGTTGTATCATATGCTACGCCTCTACTCTATTTGTTCGACTTAAAACACGTTTAGTTTTTTTTATATTATTTGGTAACGATATGAGCTGGTCGTTTGCCTGATGGTAAGCATAACGCCGGCCCATAACAATAGCAGTGCCACCCAGAACTTTGAAACACAAAGGCCTGCGCGGCACTGCAGTGCGCTCGTTACCCTGAGGCATTAGGTATTAAGTCTCATAAGCCCAGTAATTTCACTGGATACTCTGTTCCGGCAAACCGGAACACAGTAATGCTTGCACGCTACTGCTTGGCGGCAGACTTCATGAGCAAAGCGGTGGTAACAACCCAGACAGATACTCGCAGAAGAGTTAGTCCTCCCACTAACAAAGTGTTTTATATGTATATAGGGTGTCCCACGACTTTGCCACATGGAGGAACCCCCATGGTGACTGTTTACTAGCGAGGGTGAAACTACACGCATAGTTATAGAAAGTTTGAAATTCGACTCTCGCAGCAATGAGCTGCTCCGATCTAATTTGCGTTCACCATAAGGCACGTCTCACGAGGTCCATTGTACTATCTACTTCTAAAGGCATTGTTCCATTCAATTCATTAGTTTCGTGTAGTTTTCTATTTCTTTAACTTGCTTTAAGTCGTAATTGAATTCAACTTAGTGCCTCTAAAGACGGCGCGACACAGAATTCAGTTGTAAGAGAGTAACTTTGAACCAATTGAAAGTGGAAAACTGCGAGACTCGTGCAATTCACGTTAACTTAGTTGCCGTCGCACACTCAACTGCTTAATTTGCCGTAAAATAGCGCAATTCCAGCTCAATATTAACTACAACTACTAACTAGTTTAAATTCTATTTCTTACGCGTAAAAGTTGATAGTAGAATTGAAAACGCTTTGTGCTTTTAGACGTGCTGTTTTGGAGAATAGTTACTGGAGCGTTAGTGTCTCAAATGTATCAGGACATATTTAAACGGATTCATCAGCCTTTAGTCCCGGTATTCATCAATTTAAAGGCCAGATCTCGAGATTCGACAGCCTCCAATCGATTGAAAAATAACACGACGGGAATATTTCTTTTGCATGTAGCAAGTAAAGCAAGCGCCTTAGCAGTTAAACTATGTTTTGTCTTTGTTGTTCTTTAACAATTTTAAACTGAATCGAAAGGACAAAACATAGTTTAATTTCTACCGCTTAACATTTTTTATTAAGAAGAGCCAAATGTTTACCCGGAATGACTTATGTACTACAGCCAAGTTTCGCAGCGACTGCGGATTCAAGGTATTGTGTTTGCGTCACAGCTGCTACGAGTACTACGCCTGCTACGAATATGCTACGTTTATCACAAAATATGACCTTTGCTAAAGTTCTGAGCGTAAAATAACACTGAATAACTTACTCTTAAATGACCTAACATAAAGTGAAAGAAAGATTCGGCATTACTGCAGTTTCGCAATTAGTACAGAAATTAACGTAGTAAAGTGATAGTAAGTAGGTTAAATGTTACCTAGGAGATTAGTAATGATTTTGACTTATAAATGTACTAAGGATCGCTAAATTAAAATGATTACTCTATCCTACTAGAACTAAATTTTGATTTTTGCGCGGATTTCTAACATTATCGGTTATAAAAACGCCACTTGAAAAGCTATCTCGTCAACAAGGAGGCTTTTTCGCTCATTACAAAAGCACGGTTCCATTGTCATTCCACAGACGACACGTCATTTGCAGCGGCCATTGTCTGGGTCCATGCTAATGACGCCACAAATTACAGGATAATTTCTCTTAAATTGCAAAAAATGCGTACGAAGTCACCCGACCGGAGCGATCCGGGAACAAGGGACACCGGCGGAATAACTAATTATGGAATTGAACACAAAAGCTTTACCAAACATCTGAAGATTTATGAAAAATGTTATATTAATTAGATTAGAGTAATGAATTAGGTTCGGAAGCAGGTTGGTTGCCGCCAAGTGATAGGGCGGCAGGCGGGTCGGAGGGCGGGCGGCACAGGGCAATGGAGCTACGAGTACAATAGGTGTAATTAGCGACAAATCATTGTAGATTAAATGTCCTTCAGTGACGTACGGCGCACACAATATTGGCAAAGTGTACAACTACACAGAACCTAGCCCTCTTCTATGTACGTATAATAAACTCTTAGAAAATCTCCAACATTTCCACAGAATAGTAATTTCTGGTAATTTTATGTAAAGGTAAAAAACGAAATTAAATCTAAGATTTTTTTAAATTCAATTTCTCTACCAATTACTGGACTGCTGAACTATACGCACAAAATAGCCAGCTCCGTTCTTACAGTACAATGACGGCAAATGTAATATTTTTTCATCCATTTCGTAGGAGCCTGTCATTCAACAGAGTGTCAATTTACCCCAAAGTCTGCCTCTTTGTCGTTTGACACTATGCTGAAGCAATTCAGTAAGAACACATTTTTATTAGTATATATAACGAAGCTTTATATATTATAATGTCACGAGACAAGGCCATCGGCCTGATGGTAAGCTTTCAAGCCGGCCGATTCGTAACTCATCCCGAGACTGAGAACTGACTGAGATTGAGTCTGATTTGGCCAGAATTACCGACTACGACCTTTCAATAAAACTCAGAAATGCTTGCACACCGCTCCTTGGCGGCAGATTAAATTATCAAAACAGTGTACCCACTCTGATATATGGACGCTCGCTGAGGACTGGGGCGTCAGCTCTCAACAGAACACCTAAATCCAAAATAAATTAAAAACAGTGAAAAGTGATGTATTTACAAGGAAACACTAGTTAACGTATGAATGAGCATCATAATAGGAACGAGGCTATCTTCGCACATAAGCGATATTTTCACCAGCGAGCCAATTAAAAAGCTAGTAGTTCTACACAGTCCCCGGGCGCCGCGCCCGCCGCGCCAGCCGCCGCCGCGCCCTGCGCCCGATCGCTAGCTCTCTTTCAATCAGGGCCCCACATTCATCGATGTTTGCTTTATCAACACTTCCGAAAACATTACTAATCAAACATTCTACTCGCGTTCAATAATATGGTAATACAGAAATACGTGTAGTAACTCAGTTCTCGTGAAAGGAAGTGCAGATTGATTGACTCTTCAATAAAATGTGATGCTGTAAAAAAATCTATCGGTCAAACGTAAGACTATTTCAATTTCAAAAAATCTAAATGTTTCATAACATTAAATTTACTGAACATGGGTCTGTATAGTATACATACTATGTGATTAGATTACTGTATCCAGAGATCATGGCATGTTTAGATCATATAGCTGATAAAGTATTTTTGTCGTAAACTTGATATTTTCCTTCGATGGCCCCGCAAGCACACTATCCGAACGTAAGTCAACCAACTATCTTGTAACTCATCACTGTCATAATTCCAAACACAATCATTTTATACTTGTTCCACAGTTCAAAGTGTTCATAGAACTCACAACGGGTGGCACAATAGCACCGTACTGACACGTCTCAAAGCCGAGGGACGCGAGGTCTCGCCCCGCGGCCGGTGGCGAGGGAGGTTTTAAAACAACCCTCACACGGCCGCTACTCGTTGGTATCTTCGGCTCGTGCCTAACCGCATATTAAAAAAGAATGATAACACCTGAAAAAGAGTACCTATCAGACTAAAACTAACTAAACTAGAAGATCATAAGAGATTAAAGTTGAGATTAAGGTAAAATCTAAAAAATAAGTAATGTAAGCTAAGCGTGATGAGCACTAAGTCGGGTAGTTGCCGATCACTTTTTTTTCTCATAATGTAGCAACGGTGAAGCGGAAATTCACCACACAAGTTGTGTTTTGTATGAAGACAAGTTTCTGGTTTTATGGTTCGCTAATAAAGTAGGTCCGGACCGGCGCGAGGAACTAGTTAAGTCCACGGCCGGGCTGAGGCCGCGCCGCACCGCTGATTGAATACTGTGTGCTCAGATATAGAGTAATTGATCCAGGGCCGGACGCAGGCAGCTCGCCCGCGACGCTATATACCACAGAAATGTTTATCCTCTATCACACCCCACATGGCCACAGAAGATCAGGCCAGTAGTGGTCAAGCGCATGCGATTATTTTAAATCTATGTTATCCTACTGACAGGCACTGCTTTTCATATACAGAGGGTGCATGGAGGGCCATGAAGAAACGGCCACGCATGTGCTGCTGGCCTTCCTAGAGGACATCAGGTGGTTGTGCTAGCGCACCACAAAAAGGGCCGATAAATGGCCTAGCAGCGGTAAAGTGCCCACGCAAGTAACTACTGCTGGGCAGAGCTCTATGTCCGATCTTTCATATATTATTCATAGCATTTTATTATTTTACATTACCTAGAAGCCTCCGCCACCCGCTCCGCCGACCGCGCCGCCGCCGCCGCTCTCACACGCCGTTCGTCCTTAATTAATCAAGTTGTTTTTACACAACTTCGTCGGATTCAATATTCGGCTGATAAAAGTCGAGCCAAAACAAAATAAATCTCAACTTTTAATTGCCTTCACGTCTAACTCATAGTTAGATAGTTTTGGAAGTTTCGTAAAAACATATCTTTTATTTTACACAATTTTGTATTTATTTATGTTACGCAAGAACAGTACGGACCAATTAAATTTTTGCGTGTTTGTTTTGCACATTGGACCACCAAATCGAACTAAGGTCATACTCAAAGTTCAAATATGCTTCGGTGAACTTATTATAAACAGAATTGAAAAAATGTCTTCAACAATAATATCTGCTCGCGCGAGGGCGTAGTGGTACGTACCTCTTAGTTTAAATAAAACTCAAGAACTATGAATTTAAGTAGGCTATCTTTAAGTAGATCAGAAACAAGAAGACAAGGGCCTTAAAACTCGTTAGAAGAGGAATAATTGAGGGTAAAGTTAGAGTCGTTTTAATCTTCCACCGAATTAAGATCGTGATAAGGGTGTAGAAGCGGCCGTGACGGGAGCGGCACGGGACGGGACCGGCGCGGCGCGGCAGCGGCGCGGGCGCGGGCCGGCGCGGCGGCCTGACGACTCAAATCAATTAAAACTTTTAGCTATCAATGCGATCGGGTCGGCGTCGACTATTCATCCAATTGCGAACGATTTGCATTTTTCTGATGAGATATTTGGAAAATGTGCCGAAAATAGACATCTGAAGTGACTTTGCGTAATTAGGTTTGTAAAACTCTAGATCATTTGTTTATTCCGGTTGGTTTGTTTGCGTTTTTACTTTGTATACTCTACCCGGCTCCACACGAGCTTTCAGAAAGTAAACTTTCAGTCTAATATTAGCAAATGTAGAGTCAGAAGACAAGAAGTGCTTACACGGCAAACGCCAGTCGAAGGCGGCGGCGGCGCTGGCCCGACATAAGTTTGTTAGAACAGTTCATGAATCTCACGGACTCACAATAAAACCGAGACGGCGCGGATGCAGCTTCAGACGAAAACTTTATCCGGGTACTGTCCACATATAAACATCCCATTTTCAACCTTTAACGTAAAGGTTAAGGCTCAAACTTGCAGGGCAGTAGTTTGTTAGTTTGTGTACATTGGCAAATATTGCGCACTTGTCTAGACGGCTGTGCTTTATGTAGTCAAAGAAAGTAAGTGAAGTGCACTTACAGAGCAAGTTTACGTCAATTTACTTTGGGTTGGCGCACGCAGATGAAAAGATTTGCAGTCTAATTTCTATCTGTACCTAATCTGATAATGTTGCTAACTGTCAACTTAAGCAGGGTCTAACGAGCGCTTACTTACTTTTTAGATTAGATATTGTAAACCTAACATAACCCGTCGCAATCTAGGATGCTTTCAGAGATAAATATTTTTTCGACCCAATATAGTATTTCCTAAAGTCTAGGCACAACCGAAGGCATAGATTGCTTGTAATCCTAGCAATTCAAAAAAAGACCTTCGCTCTTTTTGAATCCTAAAAAACCTTTGTAAATATATTCTATTCAGAAAAATCTTATTTCGCAGTTATTTTGTAGCGTTTGTATCTACAAATATTAGGGTTAGCGCCGTTTCGGCGTATATTGTGAGGATTCCTCACGTAGAGGGTCGCCCCCGGCGCCCCCCGGAACACCCGTGAGTATTCAAGGGTCCACAAATAGGACGTAGGCGGGAGAGTCTGACACAATGAACGGACCGAAACCGATACTTTTGCGTTTTCGCGGGACCTAGTTTTGTTGGGTTTCAGTTTTGGGATGGATGGGAGGAATTGTATAACAATAAAATTGTTATTCACAAAACTTGCGGTGGATCCAGGTCGGCCGGAACCACTCTCCGAGCGTTCGGAACCGTACGGAAACACGCCTGATATCAGTTGCTGACACTAGTTCAAACACAACTTATGATACATCCGTTTACGCACAGTAACACACTTAGTTGACAACTCCAATCAACTTTGCAGTTGAATCACACTAAATCAACAATCCAAACTACCAAACAAAAACTTGATTGCGAGACTCACATGAATGCCCTAATTTGTCTAACTGGCGTCTTCTTCAAATCATTCAGCGAATTCATTAATCAAAGAGTTGTACAAAACTGACACCTCATGCACCACCGCACCGTATAGCTCTAATAGAAACGTTGCCACATTATCTAATTTGTACATTACAGTAATTGTAGCTTTTTTGTTTTGCCATACTCGGATATTTTATTTAAATTTAATATAATCATTATGAAATAAATATTCTTTTCTTTATATGTATTTAACCGGATTCACTTACGTGGTACAGCCGAGCTTCGCGACGATTGCTCGACCGGTTTCGAGGTATTCAGTGCCTCTTTATCACGGAGCTACACGCAACTACTAGCAGTCACGTGTAGCTCCGTGATAAAGATGAGTAATACTTACGAAAGTTTTAATCAAGAAATATTCTTTTATTATAAAATATGCAGGATGTTTTACAAAAACAAATAGACTAAGTTATTACATCGAAGAATATCTTTTTTTTTTGAGATCCTCCTTTTTAATAGCACAATTAAATATATTTTCTTGTATAGATTAAAAAAATTACATTACTAGTACTTATAACGACGCGTAACCAAAATGCTGGTACTTATTTGGCTCAACGGATCAGCATTGCGGTTCAACGAGGCAATTCCGCCAGCATGCTGGGTACGCTTCCTACTGGTAGTGGGCTAAAACATTTGGATTATCTATAGGCCTACTAGGGCTTGCAGATTATCCAACTGTTTTTGTAGCTAGCTAGGTTAGAATTTCTTGTGTGTGAGATACATTTATAACCGTTAAACCATTGTCTATATATTTATATGCTAAAGCTAATGAATCTTTTTTTTATTTGTATGATATCGATAGAGAGCAATTGTGTGTGCGGAGCTGTTGTTTATAGGCGCGGTGCAGACGCCTGCCGTAAGCGGCTGGTGGTCCGGGGCGGGCGGTGGTCCGGGCGGGCGGCGAGGGTGGAGGTGCTAGACACCTGACTCGGCAGACGACATGGATTAATAACGCCAGTTTGCATTTGGATTATAAGTTTTTTCACCCCCGCCCGCCCCCGACACCAGCTAACAACAGGAGGCAGTTCTAAACCAGGTAAGTATTTGCCACTCCGACCACATCGTCGCTTATAAGATCAGACGAGACAGTGCTCAAACGCTAGCCTATCAAGTGTATAAAACTCACTTTTAGTTCCATACGCTCACGTTACATTCGTTAGCAGTAATTTATTTTCCTCTAGTCCGTAGTTGTAGCCCCCATACTGCCCCTTTGAACTCCCCCTCCCCCCATCGTCTCTTCTTCTCGTGTATCTGTTAAGCTGAGTATTGTCCCGGTCGATCACACCCGTCAATCGGATTGCCGAAACATCGTTCCGCCCTAGAAAATATTAGCAAAAGCCTTCTTCGAAGACCCTTTTCATAAAATTCTAAGGATATAAGATGGAAAAATAAATAGTGTTAAACGAAAAAAAAGAAATTTGGCAAACTAAATATAAGATCAAAGTTCAATGACAAAAAATTATCTTATCTCTACTAATATTATAATGAAGTAGAGTTTGTTATATAACACATATGTTTCTTTGTTACTACAAATCTCTGGAGCTCCTGGACACGTGGCGCATTTTAGCTGCGTGCGCCCGTTTGTTGGACAGCGTAGGTCCACGTTTCCACTGCAGTACAACTGTAATTTATTTATTTATTTATTTATTAGTTAGATCACCAACACTGCGTACACCAAAACATACATCAAAACAATTTCATAGAATAATAAAAAACCAAATGCCACAATATTTATAGGTGAAGACAACAAGCATGAATGATGATTTAAGCGAGTAACAAAAAAAAAGAAAAAGATTTAAACTTTAGAGAAAAACAAAAAAAATGATAATACAGTGAATAACGTTAATACAATTAAAAATATATATATCAAGGTGAAATTGATTTAAATTGAATGACTGCATGAATAATCAGACAGTAAGAGACTTTTTAAATCTGGAAATAAAGTCAGCAAAAATGTCGACTTCTTTAATTTTTGATACTTTATTGTATTGTCTTACCAATCTAGACATGGGAGCGTTATGGCCAAGATTAGAGTGAGAGCCTGCTACGAAAAATACGTTAAATCGTGAGGCTCTAGGCAATTTAGTGGGCGTGGAGATATACAATTCGGAAAGCAAACCCGGAGTGTCCATAATACCGTGCACTATTTTAAAAAGAAATACATTGTCAAGTGTGTGTCTACGATGCACTAGAGATAACAATTTGAAATATTCCAATCTAGCCTCGTAACTTAGGAGTTGCTTTCCGAGATTGCAAGAGTAAGTCAAGTGCCACAGAAATCTTTTTTGTATACTTTCTATTCTCTTGCTGTAGACTTCATAGAAAGGATTCCATGCAACACTGCAGTACTCCAGCCCACTGCGAACTAACGAATTAAAAAGTAAAGTTTTTGTGCTTGGCAATTGGAAGTCTCTGCAGTTACGCAGAACGAACGTAATGCAGCACAGTCTCAATTCACACGCCTTGTGGAACGGACGCATGTTGTTGCATAGCGTGCACAGCGTTGAGCTGCGTGGACAACGTACCCGAGCGGCCACACGTGTAGCAATTTGCTACTAGCTATGACGTCACCGTCCTCGTACTCGTAGCGTCTACGGAGGTTGTAGTGGGCGCACAGACATACAATAGATTACAAATCTGTGAGTGGACGTTATCAATTACATATTCATACAGAGCGAAGCTAAGTCAACGTGCATAGCGTTACCGTACGCCGCAGTGATCTACGAATTCTGAACTGAATGCAAGGTCTTGAAATTAGATTTTTTAACAAAATATGTAACATGTTACATACTTACGTTACTGTTATCACAAGTTACTGACGATAAACTTTTCATCAACTCAACGCCTAGTTGCTACGACTTCCTATAGACAAAGACGAAAATTTACGGCAAAATACCTAAGTTTTTGTATTTTGCAAAAAAGTAGGCAAGCTGATGTTCAAATAAATCTCCGTACCCAAGTCGGTGTCACCTGTTTATTTATGATAAGTCGAAGCGTCGGCGGCACGCGCGGTCCGTCCTGTCACGTGAATAATTGCCCACTTTGCCCACTTCGCTGCGGGCAAACCGGGAAATAGCCGAAACACACAAAGTGTGCAAATGTCGATATTTACTCGAACCTACGTCTCCATCCCGAGGGCAAGCAGTGTCGCAGGAATATTTACTTCGTGTTACTATGTACGACATCATTTTACCTTTTCCCGTTCAATGTGAATAAAACATAGCGGCAGGAGCAGAGCAATTTGCATTTTTGTGGCGTTTTGCATAATTATATGAAAAATCTTTTAAAAGCAACCGCATCGAAGTATGTCACCTGACTTTAAAGTGACTTTGTAGAAATTTTCTATAACGACTCTCGATAAGTTTAATTTAAACTTTAATCAACTTGATTACCTACTATATGTGTACGATTAATTTTATATAATCTATACATCTCATAAATCAAATTGAAGTGTCTGTTTGTAATATCAAACTAACAGCTTTTTACTATGCATATGAAAGTATATACGGTACATATGACAAAACAACAATTTTTAACATTTTTGTCTATCTGTCTGTTTGTTCCGGGTAATCTCCGAAAAGGCTGAACCGATTTTGACAGGACTTTCACTGGCAGATAGCTGATGTTACAAGGAGTAACATAGGCTACTTTAATTTAAGAAAAATAATTAGGGCATCGCGCAAAAAATAAAACTCATTAAATCCTATATCTCCACGCGGGTGGAACCGCGGGCAGCAGCTAGTTATCTAATAAACATTTTGTAATAAAACCAAATAAATATAACAGATAAATACATAATATTAAATACACATATTAGGTAATATAAAAAAAATATTAATAACAGATATCTGCGTTTGACATGTATACCACAAGATCATTAGTGACGGGACGGTCGAGTTCAGACGCCGTAACGCAACAACGATGGCTCGGTGACAGACCTCACGTCAGGTGGGAGGTAGGCTCGCGAGCACGAAGAAAGTTCTTAACACTTGTCTATAGTTTTGTTAGTGGGAGGACTAACTCTTCTGCGAGTGTCCGTCTGGGTTGTTACCACCGCTTTGCTCGTGTAGTCTGCCGCCAAGCAGTAGTGTGCAAGCATTACTGTGTTCCGGTTTGATGAGCAGAGTATCCAGTGAAATTACTGGGCTT
Organism: Crocallis elinguaria; assembly: GCA_907269065.1. Taxonomy (NCBI): domain Eukaryota; kingdom Metazoa; phylum Arthropoda; class Insecta; order Lepidoptera; family Geometridae; genus Crocallis; species Crocallis elinguaria. Next base: position 17,497,879 of record OU026068.1, read on the forward strand.
ATGAGACTTAATACCTAATGTCTCAGGGTAACGAGCGCATGGCAGTGCCACGCAGGCCTTTGTGTTAAAAAATTCTGGGTGGCACTGCGATTGTTATGGGCCGGCGTTATGCTTACCATCAGGTAAACGACCAGCTCGTCACGTTACCAAATAACATAAAAAAAATATATTTACAACACGATAATTTCCTTGATCTGCCATTAGACACGGTAATGCATGTTTGGCTGTCAAAATAATGCCTGGAAATTGTCTAGATAAGTTCTTAATACGGCTGCAGGCATAGGTAAATCATTGAGGAACAATCAGTGGAACTCTGCGTAGCCCAGTTTATGACAGCCTCAACACCTTTTTCAACCTAACACGCACAAACACGTGCGCAACGTGAATTAGTCTGTGACTATTCTGATTGCTTCTTTACGTAACTCCAGCTCTTATCCTTTCATAAGAATCACTTCTATGGAACTCATCAAAGCGTTTGTTTTCCTAACTTGATTTGCTAATGGCTCTCGCAATATTAATCATTGAGTTAACTGGAGTGGAGGCATGTGTGCGTGACAAGTATAAATGATAATCGGGAGGTGCGTAATGTATTCTTCCATTTACCATTAGCGATGAAACAAAGGGGCTATAACTCCCTCGCGAGGAGGTAGGCCATTTTATATCGAACCGTTTGTGAGGATGTTGGTTTCATGGCCAATTAAATTTAAGCTTAGTAAAATTAGAGCTGATGATGCGTAAAGTAATTCAATGCGCTACTCTACACTCATTGTTGGCAATACCAACATGAGCAAAATAAATGCACTGAATATAAACCCCTTTCAACGTGTCTGGAGGGAGTTGCATGAAGAGTGAGGGTGGTACTCCTCGATACAAGTACCGTGCAGTGACTGGAGAGATATTTTGAAATAAATGGGCTAAAGCTAATACGTAAATAAACACTACATCTAACCTAGCTAGCTACAAAAACAGTTAGATAATCTACAAGCCCTAGTAGGCCTATAGATAATCCAAATGTCCTATCCCACTACCAGTTGGAAGCGTACCCAGCATGCTGGCGGCATTGCCTCGTTGAACCGCAATGCTGATCCGTTGAGACAAATAGTTACCAGCATTTTGGTTACGCGTCGCATCAATCAAACGCTCTGACAAAATTTTGAAAATATTATGAGCTCCCGGCCCCCACGGACCCAATGTTTCAACACCAAACGGCTCAAATATGTAACCGCTCCCGAGGTTAGCATATTTGCGCCGCTTGAGTCGCTCAGCCGAAGAAGCCGCGGCGCCAGCCCTAATTTGTGTCTCGGAAATATGAGACGGTGCCAAAGTGTCGACACAAGTAGCGACCCACACTAGGGGCCGCCCCAATTTCCAAGGAACGAGCGTCATTCCGTCAGGCCTTTTACCATCGTCACGCATAAGACCATTCGGTTCGAGAATGGCTGCTACATTGGCGCTGGTAAAGGCCCGGCGGATGATGTCATTAAGACTGGCGTGAAGGGAATTGATGTTCTCCCACTTTTTTAGTAATAAAGTAAAAAGTACTCTTACAGCCGGAAGCCGTACTCTTCATAATCTACCGCCGCGCCATGATTGGCAGGCGTCTCGATTATGATGATCGCAGTAGATTTTAATGTACGAGAAGAATCCAGCTGCCCATTCCCTGGTTATTCCCTTAGCCAGCTTTTACGGCACCCACGGGAAGAGATGAAGTGATCCTATTCAAACGCCGGGACGGCACGCTATTCTTCTTAAATATTCGAGTTTTCTATTAAACATCGTGCTAATAAATCATATCAACATATTACTGAACTTCAGTAGATACTTAATATGTAATGGAGACAGATTCGATGAATGCAAACTACTACGTATATGGTTATGAAAACGGAAATGCAAACATGCTTTTATTGCTAACTTGAATTAAATTTCTGCGAAATCAATATTCAAATAATCAACAGCTTTAATCGAAGTAAAATGTCACAGAAAATGATGGTTCATTGAATTGGAGTAACAAGTCGTAACCTACCCGACGCGATCGAGATCACTTTATTATGCTCGCCATCTTGCGCCGAGTAACGACCAACTTGCACAATTGAAAACTTACATAATAGAGCGAGATATTGGA